>CM060411.1:63937994-66449244 GCA_030545235.1 Helianthus tuberosus
AGCACCGAGGCCGACTTCTGCAACACTGCACCTCATTACTCGTATTAATATTTATACTTATTTTCTATGGTCTTAAACTTTGAAGAACAGGGACGACTAGTACCGTCCTGGGGACAGATTCGCCTTGGGGACGGTTGGGGACGTTTCCAAAACGTATCCTGAAATCGAGGGACGACAACCAAACGTTTCGGGGACGACAACCAAACATTTCCTTTTTTTAGGGTTTTAAAACCTTTCAAATTCCAAAACTTAGCGTCGGCCCATCAATATGTTTTATAATCAGACTCCGGTCATGCTTTCTGCTGGAAACCAGGAAGAAGAAGATGAAAAAGATACTTGATGGTTTCAGCGTGTTTTAGGCTTTAGGGTTATATAACTTTATGTATTTTGACATTTAGCCCTCAATCTTTCACTAGTTTCTATTTATTCCCTAAAACTTGTAAAAATTTACATAAAAAGTGTAAAATTAGTTTGTGCATTTTAACATTTAACTCCTTTTATTTTCACTAGTTTACATTTGGTCCTTAAGTTTATAAATTATAACATAAAAAGTATAAAACTAACATTATATGTATATATAGAAATTATAAATAGCTATTTTTTAAATTTTTTTGCCATACCTGTATCTTGGATTTTTAAGAATTGTCGTTCCTTGTACCCGACCCAGTCTCGTACCCGTTCTCGTGCTACGTAAGTGTTAAATAAATCCACCTATACTAAAATGATCAAGACAACACAAATTTCCAACAATTTTTCTTGAGATTTCTAAGGTACAAATAGTGTTAACCAAATCCCTTTTTCATATACTTTAGGTATGTATACGGTGACTCAAACTGCAGTTTACTCTTATATAATATAATCAAAACTAGCAAAACACTTGAGATGGAAAAAAACCACTAAAAGCTTACAACACCGATTACAAAATCAAACAAGAAAAATAAAAAAATAAAAACACGTCCGACTACTCCAAATTAGTCTTATACTTCAATCGTTTTATACCCATAGAAAGTTATCCGACTTGATTTCTAGATGAGGAGCAGATCAAAGAGTTAGTGAACTCTTACGTTGATCAACTTGATTAGGGGAAACTGGGCATAAAGTGCCCAAACCTTAAACGAGCATAACTTGGGCTACTATTGGAGCTACAAGGCGCACAAGAAACGAATATAAATCAAATCAAATCAAATCGAATAGCTTTCTTGATTTGAGGCCTTGATTTCGTGGCAAACCACCTCAGGTGGTTTGACCAAGCTTCCAGACCCGATTTCCTTGATTTGGCGCCTTGATTTTAATTCATCAATCAAGAGTTTCCCTTAATTTCGTCAAATTTAGCACTTTCCTTTTTTAACCTAAAACACGTAAATCCTACATTGAATCAATTTACGCATCTCTTTACATCCTTAATTTCAGTATTTCTTTTTATATATGTCATTTTGAAAATTTAGCAAACATGGAAAATTTTGAATCTCTTTATAAGGGCACCTATTGTAACGTCTAAAGAATTCAATTCACATATTACAACTTTTCATATGAGAATTACTATGTTGTTATTTTTATTGCTTCTGACCTGCGTCATTTCCTCCACCATAGTTGTCAACAGGGCCGTCTTCGAGAATGATAGAAAACTTTTGGGCCTTGTGCGAGATAAAAAGATCCCCCCCCCCCCCCCCCCCCCTCCGTATAATATAAATTCATCAATCAGACATCAAAAAGCCACAATATGATTATAATTGTTATAAAACAAACAAAACAAAAGTAGTGTAGCGAAAATAACAATAACATGTGTAAACATATACAAATTAGTTTGGTAACACGGACCTTTTCGTACAAATAAAATAAATTTAACTAGATATTGAGTTCTTTTAAGTTTATATGGTAAATGATTAAATGAAAAATAAAAAGAACCTACAAATTTAAACAAGAAAACATGTAAAGTTTGTTATGTAAATGGTTAAATGCGAAGAAAAAATGAAAGAACTCATAAATTTATGAAGACCCAATTTTAGATGTTAAAAATCAAAATTAAAACTAAAAATAAGCTTGCGAAGTTGCTATTGGTATGAGCATATGCACCAAACAAAGACAAAAGATGGAGAAGCCCAAATAATACATAAATTAGAGATGACAAGGGGATTTGAAGAAGGCACGGCCGTCTATCAAATCAATTGCAGCAACCATTGAGCCAAAGATGAATTTGTGTATTTTATTCTATAATAAGTTTATATATGAAATATGTATTACTTTTTTTAAACAATTTTGGGCCCTTAGATACTTTGGGCCCTGTGCGGTATAGCACGTCTTGCACAGGCCCAAAGCCGGCCCTGGTTGTCAACAATATCGATTTATTACTGAAGATTAGACTGCTCCTTGATTTCCAATTATTTTTATTACTTCCGCTCTACGTCTTTTCCTCCACCGTATTTGTTAATGATAATGATATATTGTTGATGATTAGATTGTTTCTTGATTTCCAAATTATCCAACATGTAGTGATTAGCACGGAATGTAGCATCGCCTTTTTCATCTTGTTCCCTTGTTTTGTTTTGTGAGAATCAAGCAGTCTTGTACATGAAAATCAAAAATAGGTCTTCAAACATGCTCTTAATGAAACTTTGAATTAGTTTCTCCATCCATTAGATAGATTAAGTGAGCCCCAAGTCATAGGCATTATTGTTTTTCAATATTGTTGTTCCACAAAAAATAGATGGATTGATGGTTGAATATCATTTTCCTAGTTTTTATAAGTTGAATGGTTGAATATCCCTCAAGAATCAAATTTGACATACACTTCCGGATTGAAATATTTTGATGGTACTTTGAAAGTTCAATCGGATAAGTTAAAGAGCAACACAAGAACAAATATGCGAAATCTATTAGAGAAACGTGTAATAGAATTTGATCAAATACCTTCCTTATATATGGGAGGAACCATCACAATGTTTGAGTAAATGGTTATAGCTATCAACAAGTACGCTAGTTATCATCCATGCTCACTTATCACTGAAGTATCAATTACGACTAATCGTACTTTCCAATGATAGAGCAAGCAACAAAAAGATAATGAGATCAATTACTACTAATCGTACTTTCCAGTGATAGAGCAAGCAACTAACAGTTAACGAGACTCCCACCATGGGTTCTACCCATTGGACCCCGCTTGAGGCATTGCCCATGAACCCCTACGAGGGGATTTACCCCTTGAAACCCTTGCCAGGGGGGCGCTACCCCCGTTGAACCCAATGTTCGTTGGTGAATAAATAAAAGTAATCATAAACAGGTATATACTATACACCTCATTACTCGTATCAATATTTATACTTATTATCCCTTATTCATATACTTTAAGTGTGTTTACAGTGAATCAAAGAATGACAACTACTCACAAACATATATTAACAAACAAATAAGTTATAGAAATTTTGAGCGCTTGCATTCAGTAGGAAGACCACCGGGGAAGCGTGTGATGTCATTGCAATAGTTGTAAATCATGTATTTACTCTGCACCCACCGAATCCTATTTCTTCCTGCTGCATCAAGTCCTTGAGTACTCCATGCCTTGTTATTCTCAGAGGTTGTGGACTTTTGGTTAGGACCAATAATGTTTGCATCAGCATTAAACTTCCTGTAGGAAGCAGTGAAAGGTGCTTTTGTCCAGTCAGTCTTCACACGTCCACCTTGGGTTGCCCAGTCATCTGCATTCCACAGGCTTCCATACACCCTCATGGGTTGGCTCTTAGGATATGGGACTCCATAAGCTTCATTGTTATTGAACACCCTTATTGGAATATTGTCTATCATGAATCTGCAGGAACCAAGAAACTTAAGATCAGTGCTTGTTGCAAAGTAAGTAGACTATTCGTGATGACCGAACGATCGACTCTACAAAAAGTAAAAGAAAAAAAGTTGAGAAAGGTACATGATTCTTTGAGAGTTCCATATAATAGTGTAGGTATGGAAGGCTGCAGTCGGGTCGAACCAGAGGTGGAACTGCTGTTCTTTGTCACCTTTCCCTTGTGCATATACATTGGTGTGGATTGTATATGGATTCCCAGATGAGTTACCCAAGAACTCAAAGTCAATCTCATCATGTCCAGCACCTAGTGATGATAACTGATCATGGATATGAAAACCATGGTGTTTGTTAGATAATCAATCATAAAGCTAAGATCATGTTAGAAAACTGGACATTTGCGACCAAAATAAACATTGAGAATGAAGTCATGAGAGTCTCAAGTTTCTGTCCACCGGCTTTCAGTCGCAAAACTCATAAAAACTGATTAATCAAAATTGAAATACAAATACTAGCGGTAAACTGGTCGCAAATGTATTTATAATTTAAAATAAAACAAAATTTTAAAATTAAAATACGGTCGCAAATCAGTTATGAACTAGTGGTACTTACATAAAACGTTGTGACTGTGCCAGCAGAGTTGCCAGGAACTAGCTTCAGTTGCATATCAAACCTTCCAAAGTGGTACTCATGCTTGGACTGGAAACCAGAACCTGAATATCTGTCAAGTGAAAGTGAGAGATCCTGATCGCCATTAAATATTTTAGCGCGTTCGTTGCCAAAAGTTATGTCCATATCGTCATAGAAGTTTCCTGCTAAAGCGGCTGCTGCTAGACATGCCATGACCACAAAAGCTATAAAACTTTTATAGCCTGAATAACTTGACCCTTTCATTTTCTAAATCTTTTTCCTTAATATCAGATAGAGAGATATATATCATATATGTATGGTAGGTAGTTTTTCCTGAGGCTGCTATATATAGTTATGACTTAGCTGACAATTTGGTAGAGGAAGCGTCGTAGGTAATAAGTATGGAAACAAAATTTTGAACACAAAGGGTGACCACCCATTGAATTTACAAAAAATATATATATTTACTTGCAATGAAACAGCTGTCTTGTAATGTTGACATGCATTCAACTCTATGCGGCCTCCCTTGGATTGCAAATATTGGGTGCAGGAAATGGGTGAAACTGGACAGGACTTTTCTGGTTTAGGTAAAAGCTTTGTTATAGCAAATTGTAACGTGTTTATGCACTAGATAGTTTAGTTAATTCTAAATATATATATAAAACATGTAAATTAATATTTTAAAACTCGTTATGCACTAGATAGTTTAGTTAATTCTAAATATATATATAAAACATGTAAATTAATATTTTAAAACTCGTGACGACATGGTATTACCCCTAAATTGACAAAAAAAGTGAGGAATCGGGGAACACTCTTAAAATTTTATTAAACATGTTAAAAATCAATTTTTTTTAAAAAAAAATTCAGCGCTTTTTTATTTGTAGAAGCATTTTTAATACAAAAATCAAAAACTAAAAATATAAAAAAAACGGTTAAAAAAGGCTAATTCTTTTTTTACAAAAAAATGATTTTTTTATTGGAATAATTTCTACCCATTTTTATAAGGAAAAGCGTTGAAAAGCTTTTTAAAAATTTGACTTTTAGCATGTTAAGTTAATTTTATAAGATATATTTTTAAGTGTTTTTTTAAACATTTTATTTGATACTTTAGTTTTGATTTTTTTTATTAAAAATGCTTCTACTTGTATTTATAAGGAAAATCGCCGATTTTTTTTTAAATTGGTTTTTAACATGTTAAGTTGAATTTTTTAAAGTGTTCCCCGGTTCCTCACCTTTTTAGTATTTCCCAATGAACCCTCCTATATATATATATTATCCTTTTAGGTTATTCAACTTTAATTTATTGTTTCAATCAAAAAATTAACTAGTTTTATGCTTGCCCGCGTTGCGGAGCGCTAGTTCAAATATTTCTCAACAAATTAAAACAAAACATTACCATAGTTTTGCTAGAAAAAAAAAGTAACTAGAACGATGACAAGACTCTAATTTTGAGTTTGAGGCAAAAGTATAATTTGTTAGGACCAATGCGCGAGTGCTAGCAAATAAAAACTATATCGAGTCAACCAATTAAAAACACTACCATAGGTTTGCTAAAAAAATTAATACAATGGCAACATTGTAATTTTGAACTAGGAGAAAATCGTAATTTTGATTGGGGTAAAATCGTAGTCTATCAAAAGCTACAACGATGATAAAACTGTAATTGTAAACTAAAGGTAAAACCGTAATTCTAAACTGTGGATAAATCGTAATGTGTTAATATTTCCTGGCATAGCCTTTAAATTTATATTATATGATATACAATACAATAATAAATAGTGATTATGTCGTTGAGAAAAAAATAAATAAAAGTCGTTTCTTGCCGCGGCATGAACACCATCGTTACTCGATTATCATGATAACTAGGTTAGACCCCGCGTGTACACGCGGTTTAACAATAAAAATACTATACACCTTTACACAATGATAATTAACAAAATACACAAATAGTTCAAATATTTGTGAATATTCCATTGTACACAACATTGGAGTAAAATATTACACTAATAACATAACTTTGTAGTTATGTAACTGAACAAATTTATGATTGCATACGTAAAATGGTAAATAAGATTACAACGATTTATAAAAAAGAAAATCAATGAAAGTTTAACCTGGTACTCATGCAAATTCAATAATCAATGTCTTCATGGTCTTGTCTAGTGCTTGTGGTGACTTATGAGGTTCCTGCAGTTTAACCATTCACAAGTTTAATATCAATATGCATTATCAGTGTGACAATGTTTCCAGGCAGGGCCGGTCTTGAGAATTTAGGTGCCATGTTCAAGCCCGGAAAAACGTGCCCCTTAGGCCTTAATGAAATAGATAACGTAAAGTATTTTCTTGAAACAACGATTAAAGTTATACCAATAAACAATGCAATTACCAAAGTGATAAAATTCGAATGAGTGAATAATATGCCGTAATAGGCTAATAGATAACCGATGATTCATAAAGCTCTCTTCAAAAAAATTAATTCGCGGACTACACTGATATGGAAGTGATAAACTGTTAAAAGTATATTTTTTTTTAATTCACCCAGCAAACACTTACTTAATATTTAGTATTTTGATCTTTTCCTTTTTTGTGCTAAAGTCTTGCCATGTGATTTTGGTTTATCTTTAAAAGTTGAAGGAGTATGGCTCTCAGTTTTCAATGTAGATCGAATTAACAAAGATCCATTGTCTTTTATTTAATATATCCAAAACAAACTTATAGGTTAAATGGGTATAACAGAAAGAAAAAAGGCAGACTAATGGAGTCGAACTTGTGCTCTAAACAGAGAGACAAAGTGCTAAAACCAGCTGAGCCACATCAATTTTTTGATGTATTTTGGGTTTGATAGTTTTTTATATGCATCTATATGTAGGAATTTTTTTAAACGTGCCCTAGGATAAAACGGACCCTGGCCGGTGGTCCTCCCGCACACCTCTAGGGCCGGCCCTGTTTCCAGGATAAAAGCATTAAGAGATTAAGTTGCTCATGCAAACTATGACAATGTAAATTCGCTAAATATCCACCGGTGATCGCTTAAACCATTCTCTACACAAAGTTTTCCTGTGGCCCTTCACCTACCAATTACCAACTTATTATACCTTTACCAAAAGAACGACGGTGGATTTTTCTCACTAAAAGTCCTATAATTTATAGTGTAGTGTCCTAGAGAGCAACTTAATACCATACGCCAAATAATTATCATCATTGTGTGTGGGTTCCAAACACTTTAAATGAACTGAAAACCCAAAGAAAAGTCCTTGAATTTGTTCAAAGACATTTGACTCTCTATATGGTATAAAAGAAACTTGCTGCACTTAAAATCTAATGTAACTTAGCGTAGTTTACGAAATTCAATAGCAGGATATCATTTGTGTGAAACTAACTATTAAAGAATTGCGTAAACGATGACTATGATATCTCAATTTGCATGTTATTTTCATAGCTATATACAACATATTTGGGTAAGGGCATATAAAGGTCTAACAGTGATATGGACCCAAAACCAAACATGAAACTATATCGTAAATTAGGGGTTGATTACATGAACAAATTCATACAAATTACATATACTTTGAAGGAGATAAATAGAATCTATTAGTGAGAAAACACAGTTTACACATACCAATAAAAGCTTATTAAACTGTTTATAATATTACAATGATTAAAGTAAAAAATTGAAGATGTGAATAACAAACTTTATATGAGAAAACAGAACACGAATATTAACGATTTCGAATGACTAAGCTTACATATTCAACCTACAATACCATGGCAAAAACAAAATAACAGATCAGAACTTACGACCCCTCCCCATGATCACTAATTAATTATTTCACAAACCAATCAATCAACACTCTATATATTTAATCAATGAGTCAATACGATGATGATGATGATAATAACCACGTTTTGATCCTATTCGAGCGAAAATCATTTACAGCAATTGATGATAAAACTGAAATCTATAAGAACTGAAGATTCGTGGACTTACATATGGCATTGGAAGGGGATTTGCGAGAATGGTGAAGAAGGAGATCAATAGATTCATGTTAGCGATGGACTTTGTGAAAAAACGTTAGGGTTTCCACACTGAATTTGAAAAGGGAAACAGGAAGCGATGGGAATTAGGGCTTAGGAACGGGTTATAAGAGATCCAGATGTTTCTTCATGGGTCAGGGTATCCGCATCAAATACCCATATTTAATCAAGGAGCCCTCAATGAGTGATACGTGTACCAAATCAGGTTTCTTTTATTATATGTATAGATAGATGTTTTGCTGTTTATATCCTGTTGATTTATACCTTAGTAGGTCTTTTAATGTTTTTAATTGGGATGGAAAGTCAAGATCAAAGTTGAGACCTTAGTGGATCTTTTAATGTTTTTAATTGGGATGGAAAAGATCAAAGTTGAGTGAGGAAACCAAAGTGTTCATAATTTGGCAGATGTCCATTTTGAAGAAGGCAGATGATGACTATTAACATCGAGGAGTTTAGTAGTGAAGCTAAAAAATTTTCATCGGGGTGTCGGAAGTTACTAGATTAAAAATAATTTTCTATCGCTTTGTTTCGAGGTGATATGTTCGGGTCGGACGTCGGTGATTCGATTCGGGTCGGGTCAAACATTTATATCAAATAAAAAACGTTCTCAAACATTAAAAAGTAAACATTGTTTAACAAACAACTGAACAAAGACACCAAAACATTAAAAAGGAGAAGAAGGTGGGTACCCGGTTTAGCTGGATGAATAATTATAGTTTTGTCCGTCTTCCTTTAAGATTTTTGAATTGTTCAATTATGGACTCTGAATCAAAGTTCTCAGCAATTTCCTTTTCCATGTAAATCACCATACTGTTTCATTTTCCGAATTGAAGCTTTATTTGATACACTCCTAACGATTAGGGCTGGAAATTTTGACACGAACACGATAACACGACACGAACCTACACGAAGTTGTCATGTTTCGTGTTTGATCTTAACAGGTTTCGTGTCTAAAACAGGTCGACACGATAAGACCTTAACAGGTTTCATGTCTAAACAGGTTAAAACCCATTAACCTGTCAAGACCCGTTAAGTACATGTTAATAATTAAAAAAATAAAAAGTATTATGATGTGCGTAAAGTGTGATAGGTATTTAAGTATATTTTAAGCCCTTTTTACACGTTAGTCAAGTTTTAAATTTATAAAACACGATATTTACTAACACCAAACACACATATGGGCAAGTGCACCCATTGTGAGCGTAGTATAGTGTTGATAAGATACCGAGGTCGTCCAAGGACACAAGAGCTTTTAGTACCGGTTTATCCTCAACGTCTAATCAAATCAAAAGTTAGAAAAAGGTTTTAAATAAGAAAAATAAAAACTAACTAAATGCTAAAAAATAAAATAAAAGTAAAAACAGATAGACAAGATGAATCACTTGGCTCCGACTCGTGTTTAGTGTAACCTCTGATTATTTCCGCACTTTTGCACTTTTTAAGAGATTATCTTAGTTATTGTAGCAGGCCCCTCTTTTAAAGGTGATGTTACCCTCAACCCAGTAGTTTGAGTCAGCAAGGATACAATCCTAAAGGGTCGGATTATTGAAAGATAATTAATTAAGTTATTAATGCATATTATGGTAGGCCCATCTTTTGAAGGTGACGTTACCCTCGGCTAAGTAGTCTGAGTCAGCAGGGATACAGTCCTAAATAGCCGGGTTAAAGTATTAATAGTAGCTTACATATGAGAGGATCAAAGAGTTTGGACCCCCGCCATCCAATACCGGTGAGTATTGAAGGAGGTCCTACTAAATTTGACCCAGGTCCTTGCAGGATCTATACACTGAACAAGGTAAGACTCTTACCAAACCGTTCCCTTAACCCCCAACCAGGTAGCCAACATACCTCCATATAGACCGTGGAGATATGAATGGTGAAATTCTTTTATTTTATATATACAGTAAAATAATGCCAAGACACCATGGACAAACGATAAGGAAGAATCACCTTCAACATAAGAAACTAGTTATTAAAGTCATTAATACATAACCAAGTAAAAAGTGCGAAAAGATTAAAAATAAAAAGTATTACACTAGACACTTGTCTTCACCAAGTGATGTAAGAGACTTAGGCAAACATGGCCTTTGATTGTCAAGAACTCTTACGATCAATCTTGGATCCCGAGACGACTCACACACTCTATGATGGACAATGGATGATGGTGGTGGATGATGGTGTTGCGATGGTGGTGGGTGGTGGGTGGTGGGTGGTGGGTGAAGTGTGATAGAGGTGGTATGCCAAGGGATGGTTTGCAAATGAGCCAAGCACCCCGTGTCCATTGGGCACGGCCCCATGTCCATCCTCTTCTCTTTCTTCATTAATTGCAGTTTGTCTGCATTAGTTGACCACGCCCCCGTGTCCGCTGGGCACGCCCCCGTGTGCAGAAGCATATCTGTACTATCAAGATTTCCCCAGATTCTGCGAATCTTAGAGTTGACCACGGCCCCGTGTCCGCTGGGCACGCCCCCGTGGTGGGTGATAGAAGCTTCTATAGCTTTGTCTTTTATGCTGGCACTTTGGCACGCCCCCGTGTTCACTGAGCACGGGGCGTGTTCAGCCTTCTGTTCTCTTGTTTTTGCTTGGGAAGATGTTGTCGGGGGTTCGGGCAAGCCACAGGGCACGCCCCAATATGAGGAATGACAATACAAGAATGAATGTAACGGGTGCAAACTTACAAGCAATGATAGATAATGTTGTCACTTGAGCCATTGACAGACAGTTCAAAGAACCAAGTGGTACTCGCACTAGAACCCAGTCTGTACCTCATACTAGAACACCTTCCAAGACACATACATCGCATAAAGACGATTCTCATCATTCGTCGAATCAGAAAAGTATCCCATCCAAGCAAATTGTGCTTAATCAGGAACCACGTGTTAAGACTTGTTCTTATAAATACTTTGTCTCTTGCAAGCCAAGGGACTTCATGGGAGAAAAAAGGAGCCATTGACTGTATGACATGGCTAGATGAGATGGATACTGTAGTTGATATCAGTGGTTGTGCGGAACAAGATATTGTGAAATTTGTTTCACAATCGTTTAAGGGAGAAGCATTGGCTTGGTGGAGATCGTTAGTTCAAGCCACAGGGAAAGTCCCACTTTATAGCATGTCTTGGGAACAATTTGTAGCTTTGATCAAGGATAACTTTTGTCCTCAACATGAGGTGGAAAGGATTGAAACCGACTTCTTGACTCTGGTCATGAAGAACTTGGATTGTCAAGCATATCTTACAAGCTTCAACACCATGTCCCGATTGGTTTCTTATTTAGTCACACCGGAACCGAAGCGCATTGCACGTTTTATTAGAGGTCTAGCTCCAGAAATCAAGGGAAATGTGAAAGCATCCAGACCTACCACCTTTAGGTCAGTGGTTGATCTGTCCTTATCCTCACACTCGATGCAATAAGGAATAAGTCCGTAAAGACTTCTGATGAGGGAAAGAGGAAGCAAGAGGATGAGAATTCATGCCACTTTAACAAGAAAAAGAAAGGAAATTCCGAACATAAAAAGGGATCTGAGTTTAAGAAAAACTCGAATCAGACTGAAGACAGACGCAGGTGCAAGAACTGTAGAAAGCGCCATTCAGGAAAGTGCACGATTGACCCACATGCTAAACTTTGTGGAATTTGCAAGACCAAGGGTCACAAGACTTTAGAATGCAAGGAACTGAAGAATGCAACTTGTTACAATTGTAACGAGAAAGGGCATATCAAGACCAATTGCCCCAAAATTGCAAAGAAGCCTGAAAAGGCTAAGAAGACCAATGCTCGGGTCTTCCAAATGAACACCCAGGAGGCAGTACAGAATGATAATGTGATAACCGGTACCTTTCTTATCAATGATGTTTATGCTAGAGTGTTGTTTGATTCGGGTGTAGATAAGTCCTTTGTAGACAATAAATTTTGTAAATTATTAAATCTGCATGTTAAGACTCTAAGCATAAAGTATGAAGTAGAATTGGCTGACGGTACCATAGAGACTGCTTCAACGTTATTAGATGGATGTTTCATATCCATTAGGAATCACTCTTTTCCACTATCTCTGCTTCCATTGAAATTGGCTGGATTCGATATAGTGATAGGTATGGATTGGTTATCTCATAACCAAGCCCAAATTGTATGTGACAAGAAGCAAGTGGTTATCAAGACCCCTTATGGTGTGCCACTTACTATTCAAGGAGATACGCAGTATGGATTCCCTAAGCAAGTGTCTATGCTTAAGGCATCAAAGTATTTGAAGAAAGGTTGTGTCATTTACATGGCACAGGTGACCGTTGATGAGCCGAAACCCAAGATCGAAGATATCCCTGTTATTTCTGAACTTCCAGACATATTCCCTGAAGAACTACCTGGTTTACCTCTAGACAGGCAAGTGGAATTCAGGATCGATATCATTCCTAGAGCAGCACCAGTTGTAAGAGCACCTTATCGGCTAGCACCGACCGAGATGAAAGAATTAAGAACACAATTGGATGATTTGTTGGAGAAAGGTTTTATTCAGCCTAGCTCATTTCCTTGGGGAGCGCCCAATCTATTTGAGAAGAAGAAAGATGGATCAATGCACCTATGCATTGAGTATCGCGAGCTAAACAAAGTTACAATCAAGAACAGATATCCATTGCCCAGGATCGACGATTTGTTCGATCAGCTTTAAGGAGCAAGTTATTTTTCAAAATTGACTTGAGATCAGGTTATCATCAGTTGAAGGTCAGAACTGAAGATGTGCACAAGACCGCATTCAGAACACGATATGGCCACTACGAGTTCTTGGTGATGCCTTTCGGGCTCACTAATGCACCTGCAGCATTCATGGATCTCATGAATCGCGTTCGCAAGCCATATCTTGACAAGTTTTTCATTGTCTTTATCGATGACATACTTATTTATTCCAAGAGCCAAGCTGGTCATGAAAAACATCTCAGGTGTATTCTCAAACTTCTGCAGCAAGAGAAGCTCTACGCCAAATTTTCCAAATGTGAGTTTTGGCTTCGCGAAGTCCAATTTCTTGGACATGTAGTAAGTGAGTGTGGTATCCAGGTGGATCCCGCTAAGATCGAAGCAATTATGAATTAGCAAGCGCCTAAGACACCAACAAAGATTCGCAGCTTTTTGGGCCTAGCAGGTTACTACAGACATTTCATTGAAAACTTTTCAAGAATTGCTGCACCTTTAACTTCGTTAACTCGAAAGAATGTCAAGTTTGACTGGGGTTCCAAACAACAAGAATCTTTTGAGATTCTCAAACAAAAATTAAGTAATGCTCATGTGTTGACATTGTCAGAAGGTATTGAAGAGTTTGTGGTTTACTGCGATGCATCGTACACCGGTATGGGATGTGTGCTTATGCAGAGAGGCAAGGTTATTGCCTATGCTTCACGACAATTGAAAGTGCACGAAAAGAACTACACCACCCATGATTTGGAATTGGGTGCCGTCGTATTTGCACTAAAGCTTTGGAGGCATTATTTATACGGAACCAAATGTATAATTTATTCAGACCATAAAAGCCTTCAACACTTGTTTAACCAGAAAGATCTTAACATGAGACAACGTCGTTGGATGGAGACACTAAATGATTATGATTGTGAAATCTGCTATCATCCAGGCAAAGCAAATGTTGTCACCGATGCCTTGAGCAGAAAGGAAAGGATTAAACCAATAAGGGTCAACGCCAAAAGCATTGAACTTAGGAACAACTTGAATGAAAGACTGTTAGCTGCTCAGAAGGAAGCTATCTTGGAAACTAACTTTCCGAATGAGAAGTTCGGTATTACTGCCGATCAGTTGTCGTATGGCAAGGATGGAATCCTTAGATTAAACGGTCGGATCTGGGTTCCAATTTATGGAGGACTTAGAGATGTAATCCTTCAAGAAGCTCATAGTTCCAAATACTCAGTCCATCCAGGCAGTGATAACATGTACCGGGACTTAAAGGAAAATTATTGGTGGATAGGTTTTGAAGAAATATATAGCCACTTATGTGGCTAAATGTCTGACATGCGCAGAAGTGAAAGCCGAGCATCAAAAGCCGTCAGGTTTGCTACAACAGCCTGAACCTCCCACCTGGAAGTGGGAAATGGTAACTATGGATTTTATCACCAAGTTACCAAAGACGAAACATGGAAATGATACTATTTGGGTTATAGTAGATAGGCTGACCAAGTCAGCTCACTTCCTGCCCATTAAGGAGACGCACAGCTCCGATAAGCTAGCTCAACTATATGTGGATAAGATAGTATCTCTCCACTGGGTGCCAGTATCTATTATCTCTGATAGAGATACCATATACACATCTCATTTTTGGAAAAGCTTTCAGCAATCCCTAAGCACCCGTTTAAATTGCAGCACTGCTTATCATCCTCAGACGGATGGTCAAAGCGAGCGTACGATTCAAACGCTTGAGGATATGTTACGAGCTTGTGTTATAGATTTGGGTGGAAGTTGGGATGACCATCTTCCTTTGATTGAATTTTCGTACAATAATAGTTATCATTCGAGCATTCAAGTCGCGCCTTTCGAAGCCTTGTATGGAAGAAAGTGCAGAAGGCCAGTTTGTTGGGCTGAAGTTAGGGAAACCCAACTATCAGGACCTGATATAGTCCAAGAAACGACGGATAAGATTGTCCAAATCCGTGACCGTCTCAAAGCTGCCAGGGATAGGCAGAAGAGTTATGTTGATAAGAGGCGCAAACCTCTAAAGTTTGAAGTTGGCGACAAAGTGCTACTCAAGGTGTCACCCTGGAAAGGGGTGATGCATTTTAGCAAGAAGGGCAAATTGAGCCCAAGGTACATAGGACCATTCGAGATCATCGAATGTGTCGGGACCGTAGATTACAAGCTAAATCTACCCAAAGAGCTCAGTGGGATACATAATGTGTTCCACATCTGCAATTTAAAGAAATGTATAGCCGTTGAATCGCTAGCAATGTCACATAAGGACGTGCAGATTGATGAGAGCTTAAAGTTCGTTGAAAAACCTTTGTCGATCGAGGATCGACAGATTAAGAAGCTTCGAAGGAAGCACGTACCGATCGTAAAGGTAAAATGGGATGCCCGTAGAGGCCCAGAATACACGTGGGAGGTTGAATCCACAATGAAGCAGAAATACCCTCAATTATTTCAGTAAATCTCGAGGTCGAGATTTCTTTTAAGGGGGTGAGGATGTAACACCTCGCAAAATCATGTCCAATATTATAAAGACACGTGTCGTGAACTTTAAACGTGTAACGATTTGAACTCAAGGGACTAAAGTTGACAAACAAAGAAAGTATGTGTGTGGAAGGATCCAAAGTGTCAACATGCCAAACTTGAGCCTCTGAATGACCTCACACGATGTTCGTATTCTTTCATAAATAAATTATTGAACGTGGAAAGCCGTTTGTGCTTGAAGATCAAAAGTTTACAATGCATGAGGGTTAAACGTGTCAACAAGTTAATTCTTACCTCTGAGTGACCTTTTAACAATCCCGAGACTTTGTAATACTTCATTATACTTCCATATATAACGGATAATGGTTTTTTGGAGTTTCGATGCACATAATTACATTTCGGGTGATCTCGTAACTAACCGGGAGCTTAACGATGTTTGTTGAGGACCTAAAACACTTAAAAGTTAACTATGGGGGTCAATAGTGCAATAATTGAAAGATAAATAAACTTAAAATGGACCAGGGAGTGAAATTTCAAAACTGGCAAACTTTTTATCGGATATACAGGTCCTCGCGGGCCGCGTAGACTTCCTCTAAGGTTTACGCTGGCCGCGACAGAGTCACCAGCGACAGTCTCCTGCACAGCTGCATGTTGCAGCCTGTTCCACCGCCTTTGCATTGTTGTTTTTGATACCAGGGACTGAGCAACTGGTTTTTACTGCTCTAGGGACACTTGTGAACATCTGGTGACCTTATAGGACAACTGCAATGATCTTAGAACACTCAAATTTCCTATATAAGGAGCTTGTTTTAGGTTCTTCATTTGCACACTTCAAATTTTACTCTCAACTCACTCTTTGAAGAATCCTGGTCTTCTAGGAAGCTTTCTCTAGTTCTATTTTCATGCTAAGGACTATTGTAAGGGTTCTTAGCATCCATAGTTAAGTTTTCATTAGCTTAATGACCGAAAGTCAAAGTTATCGTAATGATGCTTTGACTTTGTGATTAATCACTAACGGTCCAGCCATTATTCGAGTTGAAAGTGGCTATGTGTTGCTAATTACGTAGGTAATAAACCCTAAAAAAGGGCACCTCCTAATTATCACAATTACTTGGTCAATTGTCGGGTCAAACTATTTAACAAAAAGTCAAACGGGGCAGGTTTTACAAAATAATTCATAACTGATAATGTAGAAGTTATGGAACATGTTTTAACACTTAAATAACTTGGTAAATAATATAAGAACATGTTTAGGCATGTTCAACACGACAATTATGAGTTTAAGCTCGGTTCGCAACCGAAAGTCGCAAAAGTAGACTTTTTCTTTGACTTTCAGTTCTGACCCGATTTAGCTTAGTTTAGTTATGCCTTAGGGTTCCTTTGGGACCATATTATATGTTAGTGTAATCTCTGAAGTTATACTACATGGTTCCTAAGAAATCATAGATTACATGCATGTTCCGTTATTGCTTAAAATTGACCATTTTGCCCTTTTAATATAAAAACGAGATTTTGGAAATGTGAATGGACAAAAATATTCATTAATGATTTATAAGTATGTCCTAAAAATTTGACATCCGTTTCTGGCCTAGAATGAAAGTTATGCACGATATCGTAAAACTAAAGATTTTTATTAATTAAATGGCATTTTTGGCATAAATCATATTTAAACCCAATTTTTGGCACCAAACTTGCTACCCACTGATTAAATATAATATTTAGGGATTTTTGGAAATTTTTGCCAAATTTTATACTAATCATAACATAGAGTTTTAGTGTAATTTCAGTATTGACGATAATGCACTTTTCGCTAATAAAATGAGTTTTACATATCATTTTGATACCGAACCTTTTCCTACTGATTTCATATATTAAATAAAATATTTTAAGCTTTAGAAACTGATCAAGACTTCAAAATTTTATAAACATTTCAAATACCGACTTTTACGCTAATAAGGCGTATAGTATGGTTTAAAACCATATTTAACGCCTAAGACTTGTCACTTACTGATTTTATAAATAAATTTTTATACTTTAACAGTAAGTATAAGCCTTGAACTCAGATTTCCAAATTTGACCCTAAAGCTTATGTGAAATGACCAAAATGCCCCTAGGGTGCATAGTTTGGCCATAAACGAATAAACATACATATGTATGATATCTTGCTGATATAACAACATAAAATAAATGTTTTTACTGAATATTTTAGACCAGAACCTCAGTTTATTATTTAACCTCTTTTATAAACTTTGAAATGACCAAAATACCTTTACGGGGCTTAATTTGGTTTTAAATTCGTTTTGGGTATAATGAAAGATATCCTACTGATATCACAACATATTTTAAGCATAATAAATTATGGAACTTGTACATGACTCTTTCGGTTACCCGTTATGCATATACGCGTTCGGTACGATTTATGTAACTAGTTTGCATAAATTAGCTGAAACGGGTCAAACCTTACCATCTTTACTTCAAAATCGAGAATGTATTTAGTTTACCCAATTTATACAAGTCTTCATACTTGTTGGGTATGAATCACATTCCAATCCGGTCATCGCTTAATCTCGCGTTTTGAACCGTAAAACTTTCTTTAAAACTAACCGGTCTAAGTTATAACTTAAATAAGACCCGTTAGGAATCTAATAGGTTAATAAAACCTTCGTTACAGATTGAGAGCCCCGGTAGAGTACTTGCACTTGCTGATTAGAATATACGACCGAGATTAAATTACATGTAGCTCAGGTAAATACTTTTAACTTATTTTCCCTTATACGGGCTTGGGATACGGTAAATTATTACCGCTTGGTCGGGTGTAGAAACCTTTTAATCGAATATGTTTAAATTTTATAATCCTGTTTTAATCAATGTTTCTTGATAACAAATAACATTGGGGGTTAACGACCGTGTCCTGAATATCCTTGGCTCATTCAAAAAGCGTGAATGGCCACGACTTAAGCACGGGGTGTAGGCATACACCTGTCTGTTGCGTATGTAAAAGATATTCTCACTCGTGATGAAACTTCTTGTGAGTTTATATTTGTGGTGTGTCGATTAATCTTGTTCGGCTTTTATACCGGCCCTAAATGTTGGACAAACATGTAAATCTGATACAAGATTGTTATTAATATAATTGTCCCAAGTTATAAAAGATTTATGCCTTGTGCATCAAAACCAATTTTAATAAACACTTTTCAAAAGAGTCGGTTAATTGTATTTACCAATGAAAACTGACGTATTTTCCAAAAAGACTAAGTGACATGTGTTGTACATAATTGGCTGGGAGCTCGGGGCGTTAATAAGGAATCTTGAAAGTTCTAAACGTCTGAAGTCTGTTGAACAATACTTATATTTCTTTTTTAAGATCCTCATGTGGATCCGTTATCAACCGTTTGTATAATATTTTATTATACTTTAAATTTCAGTTTGTAATATTTTGCTTTCAAGTCATCCGTTGTGCATTAAACTATATACATTTGACTATGACGATATCAACTACGTCACGATACTCCCCACCGGGCCCACCGGTAATACGTGGAAATATCGGGGTGTGACACGCACTCCTTCTGGTCACGATAGCATTTGGGTTATCGTTAATCGTCTTATGAAATCTGCTCATTTTATTCCGATTCAAGAAAACTTTAAGGTTGAACGATTAGCACGAATCTATACCGACGAAGTTATTTGTCGACACGGGACACCTCGTGACATCATCTCTAACCGCGATGGTCGTTTTACCTCACGTGTCTGGGAGACATTCCAATCCGCTCTCGGTACAACTCTCAATCTAAGTGCCGCATTCCATCCCCAGACCGACGGTCAGACTGAGCGTAACATCCGCACCCTCGAAGACATGCTTCGTTCGTGCGTTATAGATTTTGGTGGTAATTGGGACTCGCATTTACCCTTAATAGAATTTTCGTACAATAACAGTTATCACGCTAGTATATTAATGGCACCCTTTGAGGCACTATACGGTAGAAAATGTCGATCGCCAATTGTTTGGCACGAGATCGGAGACGCATAGATAACCGGTCCCGAGTTAATAAAAGAAACGACCGACAAGATTCTCCAAATAAGAGACAATCTCCTGAAAGCTTGGAGTCGTCAAAAGAGCTACGCCGATAAACCCCGCAAGCCCCTAGAGTTCGAAGTTGGAGATCACATCCTCTTAAAGGTTTCACCTTGGAAAGGGGTGATCCGATTCGGCAAGAAAGGGAAACTAGCGCCACGTTACGTGGGCCCCTTTAAGATTTTGGAAAGAACTGGTAAAGTGGCCTACCGACTCGAATTACCGGTTAAACTCAGCAACGTACACCCGACTTTCCACGTCTCAAACCTCAAGAGGTGTCTAGCTGAAGAAAATCTCCATGTACCTCTTGAAGATTTGCAAATAAACGAGACACTGCACTTCATGGAAAAGCCAGTAGAAATCATGGATCGAGAAACCAAGAAACTTTGATGTAGTCGCATTCCCGTAGTGAAGGTTAGATAGGAAGGTAAACGAGGCGCCGAGTTCACTTGGGAACTCAAAAGTGACGAATTTCGGGACGAAATTTCCTAAAGTAGGGGAGACTGTAACAACCCGACCTTCATTATTCCTATTCTTATCGTTAATCCATTCGTAAACGCTTATACTCCGAGATTCGATGATTATCAAGGGTTAACTACTTTTAAAAGCGATATAAAATGCTTATTCATTTTATTTAAACGCTTATTACCTAAATGCTCATCGCAACGCAAACTCAAAACGCGGATTTATTTATATTAATTGTGTGTTTAAATGCTAAATGTGTTATATGTGTTTGATACTCACTTAAAATGCTTAAATGCTCACTCGAACGACTGGATTTATCACACTAAAACGCACGGCAACACACCGCTTAATACCTTGTTAAAATACTTAAAGTATTCGACCTAATTAACGCAACAAAATGCACCGAACGAACATCTGACACGCGAAACGAGAGCTACTTGTATGAAACAGCCAGCTTCGTATAGAATGTCACACCCCGACCACGTAGAACATACAAAACGTGGCGGAAACATCGGGGAGTGTTGTAACAGAATTAATCGTTTCAAATCCATGGCAATTGAAGTTTCGTTTTATTGATTAAAAGTGTTACAATGTCTTAACAAACAAAGAAATACAACATAATTAACTAGTCTTGCATCTTTTATTGTCACTAAAGCCCATGTTCGCCTAAGTGTATCTTGATCATCTTATGCAACAGCTCCTGAAAAACACATGTGAAAATATGGTACGTCAGCATAAAAATGCCGGTGAGATACATAGGTTTTGTGAAAATAGGTTTCATGACTTATATTTGAGAAAATGTTTAGTCATGAACCTTGTTATTTGCTTTGTTTTGTAAATCATTTGAAAATCGATAAGATCAGATGATATGTATAAATAATGAAAAATGTATGGTTAACTGAATAACCATGTAACTGAGTTTGTATAAGATAAGTTGTTGTAAAACAATGTCTTGTGAAAAATATGTTATTTGTATAAAATGTCATATGTATCAAACTGAAATGATTCAAATAACGTTACGCTATGTAATATTATACAAACACTTATATATAGGAAGTACCAGCGGCGTATCCACCATGCTTGTATCATATTACACACGCATCGTTACTTAATCACTTAATCAAACCAAACCAATCAATGTAAGATGTCTATGTCAAATATCCATGTCAAATGTCTATGTCAAATATGTCATGTATGGCAAGCGAAATGTCTCAACTAAACCATATGCACAAAAACAAAGTATTGAAGTAAAACTTGGTTTAAATCAAAGTTATGTTTTGTGTAGTAAATGCATGATCAATGTAAATCATGTAATATGCGTCCAAACTGTAAGAATGTGATGAATAATAAATGTACTAAGTATGAAGAACAATGCAACGATTGAACATACATAGCATGTGAACTGTACTAAGTATGCAACAACATACATACGTAGCATGCGACCTGTACTAAGCATGCAACAATAGACATACGTAGCATGTGATGTAATGTAAAACAATGTACTAAGTAATGCACACAATGGCACACCTAGTATGAAATGTAATGAAATCATGTACTATAATGTACTAATGAACATAGGAAGTATATGATGTGAAAACGGAAAGCTTGAAAGTAACAAGTAGGCACATGTGTTTCACCCCAAAACAGTTTGGAAAACAGTAAAAGAGGGGTCTATGTACTCACTTGAGATTGCTCAGTAGTCCTTGAGTAACAACCAAACAAAGCTAGAGATCACGGAAATCAAACGGCACCTAATATAGGTAACTATGTTAATTAACCGGACCTAAATCGGAAGATTGGGTAGCATTAGGGTTTGTAAACCAAATGAGTGTAGGAACTCATATGATATGGTTTAACAAAGCCTACATACTAAATGAAACTTAACCTAAGTGTCTACGACCCATTACGACCCGTTTAGGAAGCTTATGCTGCTTTAACGCGTCGTTCGCGTGTAACGCGTTCGGACCGCCTAACTAGTCTTATGACAAGTGTTATATGCCTAAACATGTTACATAATCAGTTATGTGGCAAAAGTTTAGGTTACATATGCTTAATTACCAATTATACATGAAAAGGGTATTTTGGTAATTTACCTAAGGCATATAAACTACCTATCATACAACTACTTAAACGATGTGACCATAAGGTATAACCTCGGAAGGTTATTCCCTACCTACTATGGTCACCTAATGTATTTGGTCGGATCCTAATGATCGACCAAATGGGTCGAGTTCGAAGGTATAGGCGATTTATCAGATCGCCTACCCTACGACTCTAGACAACGTGGTAATCAGTGGGCATAGTCCCAAAGGACTATGACCAACGTGATTACACTCACGTTGCGAAGTTCAAACGAACTTCGCATTGACCATTACTGGTCAACGCTGAAAGTCAAACAAAGTTTGACTTTCTGACTCGAAAAGCAGTAAAAATAAGGAAAAGAACGAAAGAATACTAACCCAGGGTCCCCGAATGCTAAACTCAATTCGAAAATCTCAGGTATGAAACAAATGTTTCAACTTAGAGTTTCTCAAAGTGAATTTCTAGTGATTTTGAACAAAGGGGGGGTGGGGTATTTATAGTATTCGGTCCACCGTTGAGATCGTTTCTTGGAAAAAGGGAAACGATCATGGCCGTACACTTGTCCAAATGTTATGGTGCCTCAAAATGCACACACCATAGGGATTTGACATGTGGGAGGGGTTTTGGAAGTGCAAAACAGCTGCAACCAGCTGTTAAAACCATTTAATCTGGTCTGATACCCGGATGCGGCCCGCTTCAGGATGTTCCAAACACAATGCGGGCCGCTTTGGCCTGTCTGATCAGCAAACTTGTTTCAGAAATGACAGTTTCAGTCCCTGCACGTGTTTAAGGCCTTTTCCGACACTTCTAAGGCCCGTAAAGCCAACTTTAAGGCCCTAAAATGTTGCCTAAACATTGTGGACACGAAACTTGTTCAAAAATATGCCGGGTGATGGTTCGTTTGGTCGTACGAACGCGATGTTCGCTTAATTACGACGGAATGCGCATAAGCGCGAAAAACGATCCAAATGACGTAACGAATGGATTTCTCTTATGGAGAACACTAAAATATAATGTAGTCATGCTTACATAAATTTTTGGGTGTCCGGATGTATTCAGAACGTAAGTTATGCGCGAAAATGCAAACTTGTGCATTTTTTGACACTTTTAGTCCCTGAATGACACAAAAGTTTATTTTAGCACACCGAACCCCTCAAAGCCTATTTCTAAGCTATGTAAAGGATATTTATGGTATGTTTAACTTATGGTCATGTTCCGGAAGGTCCGTTACAGTTCAAATTGTCATACTTTCGCAGTTTGTCAACTTTAGTCCCTGTAAGCGATTAAACTTTGATTTCACCACACCAAACCTTCCAAAACTTATATCTAAGTTATGTATAGGTTATTTGAGGTATGTTAAGCCTATTTCACTATTCCGGAGTGTTCGTTGGACTAAACTGGTTATATCTACACATCAGAGCGCGTATAACCCTCCAGAAAGCGATTTAAAGTTTGAAATCGAACAAGAATTGATATGTGTAAACGATACACATATTTTTACAAATCCCAAGTATGAAATACTATATTTCATTGGTTTGGAATTTGTCTGATGGTTGGAGTGACACGGGTGTTACAGTCTCCCCTACTTTAGGAAATTTCGTCCCGAAATTAATTCGTAGGAGTCTAACTGTGGCTTTGTGTCAAATAACCACCAGATATATGAAAGGCATAATCCTGTTATTTCTCTTTAACGGACATTCTTCAGAATTGAAAAATGAACGGAGTTGTTTTCAACAGGCATTCTTTAGAAACAAAAATGAACGGAATAGTCATTTTACATCTTCAGAAACAAAAATGAACCGAATGAGTCATTTTACATCTTCAGAAACAAAAATGAACCGAATGAGTCATTTTACATCTTCAGAAACAAAAATGAACGGAATAGTCATTTTACATCTTCAGAAACAAAAATGAACCGAATGAGTCATTTTACATCTTCAGAAACAAAAATGAACAGAATAGTCATTTTACATCTTCAGAAACAAAAATGAACGGAATAGTCATTTTACATCTTCAGAAACAAAAATGAACGGAATAGTCATTTTACATCTTCAGAAACAAAAATGAACCGAATGAGTCATTTTACATCTTCAGAAACAAAAATGAACGGAATAGTCATTTTACATCTTCAGAAACAAAAATGAACCGAATGAGTCATTTTACATCTTCAGAAACAAAAATGAACAGAATAGTCATTTTACATCTTCAGAAACAAAAATGAACCGAATGAGTCATTTTACATCTTCAGAAACAAAAATGAACCGAATGAGTCATTTTACATCTTCAGAAACAAAAATGAACCGAATGAGTCATTTTACATCTTCAGAAACAAAAATGAACGGAATAGTCATTTTACATCTTCAGAAACAAAAATGAACCGAATGAGTCATTTTACATCTTCAGAAACAAAAATGAACGGAATACATGACAAAATTCGCTGTGGTCTCTGTGCACTGAATTTCCATAATTATGTACGCGTCCATAATTACGTAATTCCTTGCACAGTCCGCACAGTGCATTTCATGATGTGTAGGGGAAGAAAATATCAAACCTGTGATGAGTGTGACTAGACTACCATAGGGTCCTTTTAATCAGATCAATACATGATCTTTTTAATTAGACCTCCAAGGAGTCCTTTCAGCTATATCATCATTTGATATACTTAACCAGATTTTTGGATCAATCTGTTTAACTAGACCTCTCAAGGGGTCTAATTATAGAATAGTACAATAAAATCCAAGGGACTTAACTACAACGTAGAAGCCCATTGGGGATTTAATATAGTACCTTTGGATATCCTACTATGAATCCCTTATACGAAGATATGGAAGATTCTATGAGGATTTGGATGACAAAACTTGGATCACACAAAAACATAAAAGGAAACACATAAGCACATAATCACATAGTTGTTTGACTTGTTTATAAATTTGTTATCTTTGGACGCGGATACTTAAAGCACACCAGGAATCCAATTCGTGGATTTCATTTGGCACTTTAATCATTTCAAGAATCCATCCATGAAGATAGGATGATCTACCAAGAATTCGATTTTTCGTTTTCAGGAAAACGCAATATGCGAATTAAGGTACACAATAATTTAGAACATACGGAAATACCCTTAGGTACCCTATTAAGAATTTATAGTGGTACTTGGGGTATTCGTACAGAATTATAACTTGCACCTTGTACTTCATCTCTTTGCAAGAGACGGGTACTTAGGATCTTTGTGGAAAACGCAAGAGATTGTAAAATGGAAGAATTTTGGGGGTAGTCTGTCCTTTAAGGAATACGGTTCCTTGATTGTCGGTATTGAAAGAGATATGTTGTTATGCATACAACCACATAAATACATTGCAATGTAAATAAGAAGATTTATTTATCAACAATGATAACAACTGTTCCATGGACCTTGACAACAAAAGAAAATAATACATAGGATGTGATTATTTCTAAAGAGTGTTGTCTTCTAGTCGATCAGATGCTCATCTCTGTGCTGGATTAGTGTTAGCAAGCTTTGGGCAATTTCTTCGGAAATGTCCCATCTCGCCACACTTGTTGCAAGAACCTGGTGGAAAGCGAGCTCGAGCAGGTTTGTTGTCAGCTTGATTCGGTGCAGCTGCTGCAACGCAAACTTTTGCCATATGACCTTTAAGTCCACAAATTTGGCATTCGTGGCACTTCACATTAGCATGATGATGTATACCACATCGGTTGCACAAGGGTGAAGTTCCGTTGTATGGCTTCCTAGCACGGGGTTTAGCTGGTTGGTTGGGGGCGGCTTGATCATTGTGAGCGACCATGGCGAAGTTCTGAGAAGCCTTTTGCTTCTTTGACCACTCAAGGGATCCAGTCTGTTCATCCATGGTCTTTGATTCCTCGAGCGGTTTCTTGTCACCCTTTCGGAAAAGCTTACGTTTCCTGATCTGAGATTCAGTCAGGGTTGCAGATAGCTCAATGGCCTGCCTAACCGTAGTGGGGTTACTACCGGTAACAATGTCTTGAACCAAGTCAGGGAGACCATCAATGTATTTTTCGATCGCCTTATCCAAAGGTGTAACCATGGTAGGACACAACAGGCTCAGCTCCTCATATCGATCAGTGTATGCTCGATGTTCGCCACTGTCTTGCTTAAGATCATCGAATTCTCTTTCCAATGCCCTGATCTCGTGACGAGGACAGAATTCCTTCATCATCAGTGCTCTAAGTTCTTCCCATGTCTGAGCCAGTGCCACATCGGCACCCCTATCTCTCACCACACCGTTCCACCACGTCAAAGCTCGTTTCTCAAAGACACTAGATGCGAAATCTACCTTTCGCTCATTTGGACATTGAACATGCCTGAAGGTGCTTTCTAGACTCTCGAACCATTGCAGAAGTGCAGTCGCTCCTTGAGACCCAGAAAACTTTGATGGCTTAGCTGAGTTGAACGTCTTGAAACTGCAGAGAGCCTTATTGTTGTTGATAGCTTGGTAACATTGAGCAATGACGTTCGGGATTGCAGCAGTCATTTGCTGTGTAATGACAGCTGCCAGCTCGTCAACAGATACAGGATTTTCGCGTCGTGGAGGCATTCTAAAAGAGAAGAACATGAAAGGAAACGAGTGAGAGAATTAGACGAAAAGAATGAGATGAACAAATCTGATGAAAGCAAGGGTAGTGGTCATTTGTTTGTTACTACAAAGCAACAAACGACACACAGTGATTTATCAAAGTAAATAGGTCAAAAATAATGTATCGCGAAGACATGCTCGCCTATAAGTGAACACTCATCCCAAGAATTCCCAAGTAAGCACAACTGGTCTCGCGTCTGATGAGATGTATACGAAGTGCTTGCCTAGACAGAAAACCCAGAATACAGGCATTCACCCTTCCAGTTTGCACGTGTTCACATTATTTAAAACCCAAAACCTTGATGAGATTTTGAAAACTCATAGGGGTTCAAAACCATATAACAGAGAGTTCAAAACCTTACAAAAGAGGGTTCAAAACCTAGTAATCAATCATCCTAGAACAGATGATTAGTTTTCAAAGCGGTTTTGAAATTTATGTTCTTGTTGTGGTAGTCGCCTAAGGATAGGTGACAGTATTGTTTTATGACTAAACGCAAGTAAACTCGCGTTAGGGTCCTAGAAAGTTATAGACTAGGTCAAAGCATTACTAATAACCTAATTCCCTATAACCATTGGCTCTGATACCATCTTTTCTGTCACACCCCGACCACGTAGAACATACAAAACGTGGCGGAAACATCGGGGAGTGTTGTAACAGAATTAATCGTTTCAAATCCATGGCAATTGAAGTTTCGTTTTATTGATTAAAAGTGTTACAATGTCTTAACAAACAAAGAAATACAACATAATTAACTAGTCTTGCATCTTTTATTGTCACTAAAGCCCATGTTCGCCTAAGTGTATCTTGATCATCTTATGCAACAGCTCCTGAAAAACACATGTGAAAATATGGTACGTCAGCATAAAAATGCCGGTGAGATACATAGGTTTTGTGAAAATAGGTTTCATGACTTATATTTGAGAAAATGTTTAGTCATGAACCTTGTTATTTGCTTTGTTTTGTAAATCATTTGAAAATCGATAAGATCAGATGATATGTATAAATAATGAAAAATGTATGGTTAACTGAATAACCATGTAACTGAGTTTGTATAAGATAAGTTGTTGTAAAACAATGTCTTGTGAAAAATATGTTATTTGTATAAAATGTCATATGTATCAAACTGAAATGATTCAAATAACGTTACGCTATGTAATATTATACAAACACTTATATATAGGAAGTACCAGCGGCGTATCCACCATGCTTGTATCATATTACACACGCATCGTTACTTAATCACTTAATCAAACCAAACCAATCAATGTAAGATGTCTATGTCAAATATCCATGTCAAATGTCTATGTCAAATATGTCATGTATGGCAAGCGAAATGTCTCAACTAAACCATATGCACAAAAACAAAGTATTGAAGTAAAACTTGGTTTAAATCAAAGTTATGTTTTGTGTAGTAAATGCATGATCAATGTAAATCATGTAATATGCGTCCAAACTGTAAGAATGTGATGAATAATAAATGTACTAAGTATGAAGAACAATGCAACGATTGAACATACAAAGCATGTGAACTGTACTAAGTATGCAACAACATACATACGTAGCATGCGACCTGTACTAAGCATGCAACAATAGACATACGTAGCATGTGATGTAATGTAAAACAATGTACTAAGTAATGCACACAATGGCACACCTAGTATGAAATGTAATGAAATCATGTACTATAATGTACTAATGAACATAGGAAGTATATGATGTGAAAACGGAAAGCTTGAAAGTAACAAGTAGGCACATGTGTTTCACCCCAAAACAGTTTGGAAAACAGTAAAAGAGGGGTCTATGTACTCACTTGAGATTGCTCAGTAGTCCTTGAGTAACAACCAAACAAAGCTAGAGATCACGGAAATCAAACGGCACCTAATATAGGTAACTATGTTAATTAACCGGACCTAAATCGGAAGATTGGGTAGCATTAGGGTTTGTAAACCAAATGAGTGTAGGAACTCATATGATATGGTTTAACAAAGCCTACATACTAAATGAAACTTAACCTAAGTGTCTACGACCCATTACGACCCGTTTAGGAAGCTTATGCTGCTTTAACGCGTCGTTCGCGTGTAACGCGTTCGGACCGCCTAACTAGTCTTATGACAAGTGTTATATGCCTAAACATGTTACATAATCAGTTATGTGGCAAAAGTTTAGGTTACATATGCTTAATTACCAATTATACATGAAAAGGGTATTCTGGTAATTTACCTAAGGCATATAAACTACCTATCATACAACTACTTAAACGATGTGACCATAAGGTATAACCTCGGAAGGTTATTCCCTACCTACTATGGTCACCTAATGTATTTGGTCGGATCCTAATGATCGACCAAATGGGTCGAGTTCGAAGGTATAGGCGATTTATCAGATCGCCTAACCTACGACTCTAGACAACGTGGTAATCAGTGGGCATAGTCCCAAAGGACTATGACCAACGTGATTACACTCACGTTGCGAAGTTCAAACGAACTTCGCATTGACCATTACTGGTCAACGCTGAAAGTCAAACAAAGTTTGACTTTCTGACTCGAAAAGCAGTAAAAATAAGGAAAAGAACGAAAGAATACTAACCCAGGGTCCCCGAATGCTAAACTCAATTCGAAAATCTCAGGTATGAAACAAATGTTTCAACTTAGAGTTTCTCAAAGTGAATTTCTAGTGATTTTGAACAAAGGGGGGGTGGGGTATTTATAGTATTCGGTCCACCGTTGAGATCGTTTCTTGGAAAAAGGGAAACGATCATGGCCGTACACTTGTCCAAATGTTATGGTGCCTCAAAATGCACACACCATAGGGATTTGACATGTGGGAGGGGTTTTGGAAGTGCAAAACAGCTGCAACCAGCTGTTAAAACCATTTAATCTGGTCTGATACCCGGATGCGGCCCGCTTCAGGATGTTCCAAACACAATGCGGGCCGCTTTGGCCTGTCTGATCAGCAAACTTGTTTCAGAAATGACAGTTTCAGTCCCTGCACGTGTTTAAGGCCTTTTCCGACACTTCTAAGGCCCGTAAAGCCAACTTTAAGGCCCTAAAATGTTGCCTAAACATTGTGGACACGAAACTTGTTCAAAAATATGCCGGGTGATGGTTCGTTTGGTCGTACGAACGCGATGTTCGCTTAATTACGACGGAATGCGCATAAGCGCGAAAAACGATCCAAATGACGTAACGAATGGATTTCTCTTATGGAGAACACTAAAATATAATGTAGTCATGCTTACATAAATTTTTGGGTGTCCGGATGTATTCAGAACGTAAGTTATGCGCGAAAATGCAAACTTGTGCATTTTTTGACACTTTTAGTCCCTGAATGACACAAAAGTTTATTTTAGCACACCGAACCCCTCAAAGCCTATTTCTAAGCTATGTAAAGGATATTTATGGTATGTTTAACTTATGGTCATGTTCCGGAAGGTCCGTTACAGTTCAAATTGTCATACTTTCGCAGTTTGTCAACTTTAGTCCCTGTAAGCGATTAAACTTTGATTTCACCACACCAAACCTTCCAAAACTTATATCTAAGTTATGTATAGGTTATTTGAGGTATGTTAAGCCTATTTCACTATTCCGGAGTGTTCGTTGGACTAAACTGGTTATATCTACACATCAGAGCGCGTATAACCCTCCAGAAAGCGATTTAAAGTTTGAAATCGAACAAGAATTGATATGTGTAAACGATACACATATTTTTACAAATCCCAAGTATGAAATACTATATTTCATTGGTTTGGCATTTGTCTGATGGTTGGAGTGACACGGGTGTTACATAGAACTTCTAGCTCTCCCTATAAATACCAAGCTCACCCTTTCATTCCTCACTTGCTGCCATTTCTTCCATGAACACTCCCAAACCTATTCCTCTCGATTTCCAGGTAAGAACCACCTATTTTTACACAAAACACAACGATTTCCACCAAGATTTTCCACGAGTTTATCTCCGATTTCATCTAAACTTCTCTCTTTTTACAAAAACCTTCATCTTTTTCATCAAAACTTCTGATTTTGTTACAAATTTACACTTAAATGAGTGTATTGGGCTTAGCTTTAGCTTCCTAAGTTAGAGATCTGATGATTTCTCACTCACCAAGTGTTTAATCCATGGAAAAACTATTTTAAACTCGATTTTTTACACTAAAACGGACCAAAACTGACATATATTTCGATCACTGAATAATGGGACAAAGTTGTGTCGAAACCGTCATGAAAAGGACTCGAAAACACATCCGATTCAGGAGAAAATACAGATCCGAACGCTCAAAGACGCTGAAACAGTCGCTTGTACGAACCTGGACTGGCATGTACGAAGCCCGGCTTCGAACGAAGGCACCGACTTCGTACGAAGGCACCCTTCGTACAGACCAGCCCATGTTCCCACATGTGACTGAACCGCTCAAAAGACCTCACCGGCTCTAAGTTTAATTAGTAGCTTAAGGCTAGAGGGATGAACACTCGATTTCCCAAAAGAAAGAAGCGAAGAACACTCGATTTTAGACACAGAAGCAAGCGACGCGTACGAAGACACCACCCTCGTACGAAGGCACTCCCTTCGTACGACGGCACTCCCTTCGTACGAAGACTCTGTTTCCCCCTCGACACTTCAACTCGACCGTTTCAGCACTTTGGAAGACTGATGCACTTCTGTCCCCGTACGCAAGTTGAACCGATGCTCCTTCCACTCCTTTCCAGACCGTGCTTACTGTTAAACACGCACGATGAGTATACTCGAACCCTTTTCCGCTTAACGCACTTTTTGGGTGTTACATACGTTCTCTATCAAAACACATCGCACACAACGCTTCAACTCATTTTAAACGCTAGCCGCTCTCGCATGTTATACGTGATTCGTTGAATGTTTTTTTTGCTATGTTTACACAGTGATGACTTGCCCTACCAATCTTAGCAACGATAGTACTATAGTTTGGACTCAGCACCTGTTTATTCAGGGGTTGTTAAGGATCTTTTACTTTACGTGCTTACTGCGGAGAACACGTATCGCGCATACACTAATCGCAGTCATGTTGGTTAGCTTGTATCATTGTCGATAGCTTACTTGATTCACCTTTCTACGTGTTACATGCTTGTTATGCGTAAATGCTTTATTACTATATTTATGCTAAACTTGTGTACTCACCTTTACATTATTGTATTGACCTTTATTTTAACGTATGTGATAGGTTGATGATTATCATATGCAGCAAATGGATAGGATTCCTAGAAACCCACGTAAAATCTAAGTTGTCGGATTTTGATTTGTTTGAGAGACTTGTAATTCGTTGTGACTTTTTGTTGAAATATTTGTTTGATTGTATGGGAAATTGAACCTTGTTAAATATTGTCACTAAATTAGTCGTTATGGATTCTCTTGAACAATCTGATTCGCTTAGTGCCACACCCCGATGATTCCGCCATCGGTTGAGGTGTGACAATCAGCTGCTGGAAATTTTCTCTTCAATCTTTTTATTACCATTCTAGTCCTTTCACAATCGTAGGCAATTGGAATCCCAAGGGCCAGAATATCCATCTGAACAGCTTCATCCATACTAAGTATGGCCTTGATTGTCTTGACTTTCACCTTCTCTTGTCAGAGAACTTTAGGACGAAACGTATCTAACCTCCATGCAATAACCTGAGCCATTTTTTTAAGTTGTATGACGTTTTAGACAATGTGTGGCGTGTTTTAGAGAATGTGTGGACTGTTAAGTTTTGTTTACCTGTCCTACTTATATAATGACCTCTTTTTTTTGGCGTGATGTAGATATATGTTTTTGGCGCTAAAAACATTAGTAAATATATTTTTTTATGTGTATCATTTGTCGTGTCATGTAGGATGCAGTCCTATAATGTGACACCTAATTATGGCGTTTTGAAAAGATAAATAAATTCAATGACGATGGCGTGGGTTTTAATATAATAAATGTTAGTAATAAAGTTTCCGTCGTTTTAGTTACTATTTGTAGTTACTATTTGTTCAGCTTCATCTGGTATGGCTATAACACGTCCCATGTTTTTATGTTTTAACGTTTTGTATTTAATGGCGTTTAGATAAAGATGGCACATTGTTTGGTACATTGTTTTAATGGCGTTTAGTTAATTTTTGGAGTTTTTTTAATAATAATTTGTTAAAGTAATTTTATTACAAATTTTGGCATTTTGGCGTCTTATAAACAACAACGTGTTCGGCCAGCATCCGTTCTCACAATTTTCACATTTTTAGGCGTTTGTTGTTTGTAGCATCTTGGCATTTTATAAGTAATTTTACATAAATAATGTATTTTATCAGTGGAGAATTAGATAACAAACCACAGAAAATGACTCCTCAAAATAAAATAAAAAATAGAAAATGAAAAAAAAAGATAAAAATGCTAATCCAATTTCTCATCCAAATCTTCACTATCATCAGTCTCTTCTTCTTGAACTTTTTGCGCCTTGAACCTTTTAATACTTTAGATATATGCCGATTTACTACATAACGCCCGTCTCTAGACGAAGTTGATCAGTCGGTAAAATATGGCATCCTGGTTTTTGGTGTGATCTATTGTTCATTGTTGTTGTAGTGGTTTTGTGGGGTTTTTATGAGACATAGATCAACACCGTATGTGTGGATGCTATTTTCTGGGTGTGATTGTGATTAGATTTTTCTCTTGGTTGATCTGTGCCATCATCTTCATATTCATCCCACTCTTAATCATTTAATAATGGAGTCCAAAATATCATTTACACTGGCATCGGTCTCTTCTTCTCATCCAAACCTTCTTCAAGAACAAAGCACACAAGATGACATATCACTGTCATCAGTCTCTTTTTTTGAATATTTGTCCTTCTCATTCAGCAAAATCTTATAGAGTTACCCACCTCATCTAAGAATCCATTCAGTGAAACTTCATGCAGAACAATTGTAACACCCTTCTAGTTTTACTTGAATTTAATAATAGTTTATACCATTTTTAATAAATGATGCTAATTAACATAGATTTCATAAGAGAAGTTCATAAGTAGCATAAACCTTAGTCAACTAACGACTAAGTTAAAACATTTCAAAAGTTGATTAACAATTGTTTACAACCCATAAACATAGTCTATTAAAGATTTAAAACATTGCGGAAGCTTGTAAGTAGTGTTCGGTTCTTCAAAATCTAGCTCGATCATCTTCCGGTTACTTTCCAACATCACCTAAGATCAAAACCATAACAAATGTTAGTTTTGATCAAGTTAAAATGGATACAAACAAGTTCCAAGGGTCAACAACAAAGAAAATAAAAAAAAATCCGGAAGGGGGCGTCGCGTGACGCCAAGGCCCCTCGCGTCACGCCTAGCCCCTATTTTCTCAGAATGTTTATTTCTTTGATGCTGCAGATTCCCAGCTCAAAATTTAATCAAGTTCCAACTTAATTTGGCCATAACTTTTGACTCGTAAGTCCGTTTTAGGTGATTCTTTTTCCTATGCGTCTGTAAATTCATTACCGACATGCCTATTACAAATTTCATACCGAAAAGTTTGTTTACGGACCGAAAGACTATATGTCCATATGCAAATATTTGACCCATTCTAACTTAGCCATTTTACTACCATTTAACTAGTAAACCTAAGGCGCTTATTACCCAAACTCTGGGGCTTATTATCACTGGCACTTCATTACCAAACCTATGGCTTCGTGCTCTTGTGACCATTTCCGCCACTTCTTTCTACTTACAATATTAATACTACAAAGTATCATTATTCGACCCGTTTGGTCCATCTACGGAAAATCCTCCATTTTGATGACTACCAAACGACTACAAACCAATTCTTAACCTACGGATTTAAGTAACGTACATGATCACTACAACCAACACAATTTTTATCAACAACGCATAGGTTAACAACAATTCATCAAATGTAACGGATCAAGTTACATACCTTCAAAGTAGGCCTTTCAAACGTAGTTCGCCACCAGCTTGCCCGCTTGACGCTCCTGCGCCCGTTCCTATAGAGTTCATTTATGACATGTTTAGAACTCTTTTTAAACCTTATATCGCATAATACACCGAAACATCATAATTATGCGTTTAAACTTTGAATTTCAGTTTTAAGCCTTCTTTGAGGCATTTTCACAAACACTTTAAGGGCAGATTTATACATGATTAAATATCAAGTCTCTAGCTTATCACTTGGCCCTAATTTCACATCATTCAACCATTTTACACAATTGTTAGCTTCTATAATTCTGAAGTTACCTCACAATTGTCAAATTACACTAGAACAACACCCAATCTCCTAGTGTTTATTAAATTTTACATAACCCACTAATCACCTACAATGGTGTTCATGGATTTTACTAAAATTTCACATGATTTCAACTTGTATTTGTCTAGGGTTTGTCCCTAGACACTATAGTGTTCCTAAATCATCATAAAACACACATGCAACCATAAATTTCAGATTTTCCCAATTTCATGAGAATTTCAAGTTGAGAGTTTTCATCAAATTTTACATACCTTGTAATCCTCTTGTGACGAGGATCAAAATTCTAAGCTTGGATTTCGTTTTGGACCAGATTTGCACCCTCAATTTATGATATTTGTGATTGTTAGGGTTTTTGGAAAAGCTGGGTCGCTCCCTGCGTTTTTTATCGACCAGACACACTAATAGTGTGTTTGGTTTTTTTGTTTATTTTGTTTTAATAATTTCTAATTTCAGTTTTTTACAAGATTAACCCCTCCTCTTTTGTATAACTTATAGTTTGGCTTTGTCTAACCCTATTATAAGTTATTTATAGACTATTAGCTAACTAGGTTAAAAATTCCTAGTTAGTAAATTCTTGTTTATTTATACTTTATAATCCTAATATAAAGTTTTATATTTTTTTCGGGATGTTACAAGTCCACCCCCCTTAAAAAGGGTTTCGTCCCTGAAACCGAATTACGTACCAAATAAAGTAGGGTAGAGGCGTTGCATTTCCTCTTCGGATTCCCATGTGGTATCCGCACCCTTCCTGTGTTCCCATTTAACCTTCACTTGGTTAATCACCTTGTTTCTCAAGCTCTTCTCTTTACGATCTAAAATCGCAATTGGTTTTACGGCATAGTTGAGACTGTTATCCACCTCGATATCATCGTAGTGGATATGAGCAGTTTCGTCTGCTAAACATTTTTGGAGATGTGACACGTGGAATGTGCTATGAATCCCACTCAACTCCTCAAGTAATTCGAGACGATATGCCACCTTACCAACCCGTTCGATGATTCTGAATGGCCCAATAAATCTTGGGCTCAATTTCCCTCTTTTTCTGAACCGTATCACTCCTTTCCATGGCGATACTTTCAGCATTACTTTATCACCCACTTGAAATTCAATCGGCCTGTTTCGTTTATCCGCATACGATTTTTGTCGATCCTGAGCCGCTTTTAGGTGAGCTCGGACCATGTCGATTTTCTCATTCGTAGTTCGGATTATATCAGTAGGTGCTAGCCCTCGTGGACCCACCTCTCCCCAACATACCGGAGTTCGACATTTTCTGCCATATAACATTTCATACGGGGCCATCTTAATGCTCGCGTGATAGCTATTGTTATTTGAAAATTCGACCAAGGGTAGATAGACATCCCAACTACCCCCGAAGTCAATAATGCAAGCCCGCAGCATATCTCCCAACGTTTGTATTGTTCTTTCACTCTGCCCATCCGTTTGTGGATGGTAAGCAGTGCTAATGAACAATTTAGTTCCCATTTGTTCTTGAAATTCACGCCAAAAATTCGAAGTAAACCGAGTATCTCTGTCTGACACAATGGATATCAGTACCCCATGACGTGCTATGATTTCATTGGTGTACACCTCCGACATCTTCTCGGATGTATAAGTCTCACGAATCGGAATGAAGTGAGCGCTTTTCATCAATCTATCTACGACTACCCATATAGCATCAAACCCGCGGTTAGTTTTGGGCAATTTGGTCAACAAATCCATGGTGATTTGTTCCCATTTCCAAACCGGAATTTCCAACGGTTGAAGTTTACCGTATGGTTTTTGATGCTCCGCCTTGACTTGTAAACATGTCAAGCATTTTTCCACATACTTCACCACATCTCTTTTCATTCCGGGCCACCAATAGTTTTGCTTCAAATCATTATACATTTTGGTCGCTCCCGGATGGATGGAATAACGGGACTTATGAGCTTTATCAAGTAGAAGCTTTTTAACTCCACATGTGTTAGGAACCCAAATTCTGTTGAAACGTGTTTTCAAACCATGGTTGCCTACTTCGAGATCTTTAACTTGGCCAACAATCCTTTCCTTTCTCCAGTTTTCCGTCTTTACTGCTTCATCTTGTGCTTCTCGAATTCGTTCGAGTAAGCCTGAGGTCACAATGAGTTGCAATGATCGTACTCGTATCGGGACATAATCTGTCTTTCTGCTTAGGGCATCCGCCACCACGTTTGCCCTTCCGGGGTGATAGTGTATTTCACAGTCAAAATCTTTCATCGTTTCTAGCCATCGCCTTTGTCGGATATTTAACTCCTTCTGATCGAAGAAGTATTTCAAGCTCTTGTGGTCGGTGAATATGGTGCACTTTACCCCATACAAGTAGTGCCTCCATATTTTTAATGCAAATACCACCACAGCCAACTCGGGATCGTGCGTGGGATATTTCTTCTCGTGTATCTTCAATTGCCTCGAGGCATAAGCTATAACTTTGCCCCGTTTCATCAAAACGCATCCGAGCCCCGATAGTGAAGCATCCGAATAAACCACCATGTCTTCGACTCCGTCCGGCAATGTCAGTACCGGAGCTTGAGTTAACTTTTCTTTTAGCGTTTGAAACGCTCTTTCTTGATCGACACCCCAAATGAACTTTTCTTTCTTTCGGGTTAGCGTTGTTAGCGGTGACGCAATGTTGAAGAAATCCTGAATGAATCTCCTGTAGTATCCTGCAAGCCCCAAAAAGCTTCTAATTTCCGAAGGGTTCTTCGGGGGATTCCATTTTGACACGGCCTCGATCTTTGACGGATCCACCAATACTCCGTCGGCACTTATGATGTGGCCAAGAAATTGTACCTCTCGTAACCAAAAGGCACACTTAGAGAATTTCGCATACAGCCTTTCTCGTCTAAGTGTCTCTAACACTTCTTGTAAGTGGTGTGCGTGTTCAGCTTCGCTTTTCGAATACACCAAAATATCATCGATAAACACGATGACCGACTTATCCAACATTGGCTTGCAAACTCGATTCATGAGGTCCATGAAGGCCGCGGGTGCATTTGTTAGCCCAAATGACATCACGAGGAATTCGTAATGTCCGTATCTCGTGCGGAAAGCCGTCTTCGGCACATCTTCTTCCTTGACCTTTAGTTGGTGATACCCCGATCTAAGGTTAATTTTTGAAAACCAGTTCGCACCTTGTAATTGGTCGAATAAATCATCTATCCTCGGAAGCGGGTATCGGTTCTTTACCGTGAGTTTGTTTAACTCCCGGTAATCTATACACATCCTCATGCTTCCGTCTTTCTTTTTCACGAACAGTACCGGTGCGCCCCAAGGAGACACACTCGGCCTTATAAATCCCTTGTCAAGCAGGTCTTGAATTTAGGACATCAACTCTTGTAATTCCGACGGCGCGAGTCGGTATGGTGCTTTAGCTACGGGTTTTGCGCCCGGAATCAATTCGATCCCGAACTCTACTTCCTGTTCAGGCGGTATCCCCGGTAAATCCTCTGGAAACACATCTTCATAGTCTCGTACTACCGGTACATCTTCAATCTTCCGTGATTCCTTCTCGGGTTCATTTGTGTATATCATGAATGCCTTGCATCCTCGCTTCATAAGCTTGTGAGCTTTCATCATTGAGCATACTATGGGGTTACCTCCTTTTTCGCCATAGATGGTGACGTGTTTCCCGCTCGGAGATGTTAGTTTTATCTCCTTACGAAAACACACGACCTTTGCATGGTGCTGAGATAGCCAATCCATCCCAACGACTACTTGAAATTCTCCCATTGACATCGGGATTAGGTCTATCAAGTATTCCTCATCGTCGATGCTTAATTTGCAGCCTCGACAAACATCACAAACTATAAAACTTTTGTTGTCCCCTATTTCAACTTCTAAGGGCACAGATAATTTCGTCAATACAAATGAAGGATGTCGAATAAATCCATGTGAAATAAAGGGTTTATTCGCACTCGTATCAAACAATACACGTGCTGGAATTGAGTTAATTGTGAATATACCTGAAACCACATCGGGTTCTGTTTTTGCTTCAGCCGTGGTAAGTTGGAAGGACCTAGCCTTCGCTTTGAGAGCTTCTGCCGGAGACTCTTTTGTGTCTCTCTTTCCGACCAACTCGGGGCATTCAGACTTTTTGTGGCCAGGTTGATAGCATTTGTAACAAACAGAAACTTTTCCGGGACATAGCGATGCAGTGTGCCCCGTCTTCCCACATACCGGACACGGCTTGTCTTTGAAGCGGCACTCACCCTTGTGCCCCTTTCCACATACTTTACAACTCGGCGACCCGCCTTTAGCTTCCACCTTCTTCCCCGATTCAGCAATTCTAGCTTTCTTTGTAGGGCTTGGATTCACATCCTGTGCCCTTCGTTCACCCCTTTCAACTTGTTTCTTTAACTCGATTTCCCCCTCCCGGGCGGTGTTGATAATCTTCGTGAGGGTTTCGTATTTTGACGGAGTCATAAACTCCCGGTACTCGGCACTCAGCATGTTGTAATAGTAGTATATCTTTTGCTCTTCAGTGGTGACTAACTCGTCACAAAATCTCAGCTTATCCATGAAGATGCCCGTGATCTTATCAATTGTTTCACCCTTTTGTCTTAGCTGGATGAATTCTTCCTTGATCCTGTTAATAACCGCTTTGGGACTGTGGTGTTTAAGGAATGGTACCTTAAACTCGTCCCAAGTCATAACCCTCGCCGCTTCGGCTCCCATTTCCTTCTTTTTATTGTCCCTCCAATCTTTGGCTTGATTTCTCAATTGACCCGTTCCGTAAGCAACAAAGTCACCTACGTCACAGTGGGTTCGTTCAAACACTCCTTCGACATCACTTATCCATCTTTGACAAATTATCGGGTCAACCTCCTCGTTATAGATTGGCGGTTTACATGCCATGAATTCTTTATACGAACATCCTTTGCGTTCTCCCGTTTTATCTTTCATAAGGTTGACACTATCCTCCAACCTTTTAACTCGCTCTTCGACAAGCGACAACACTGTGCTTTGAATTTTGTCTATAAACCCGGATAGACTACCCTCAATTGCCTTCCCTACTTCTTCGGTAATTATCTCTTTCATTTGTTCGGTGCTTGTTTGCACCAGATTATCGTCTTTTCCATCAGACATCTTGAAACTGAAATGTTTACATTTAAACGTTAAGCATTTCATTCATAACATTGCTTCATTTGTTTCGGTTTAGCCAAGTTCATAACTTGCTTTAACGGTTCACGTTTAATGCACTTTCCGGGTTTGAGTGTGTTAACACGCTCTTCCCATGCACACCAATTCCTTTCTCATTCTTACATAAGACATAATTTGTTAACATAATAAGTTAATTCTTACCGGACGATCGATCGAGCTTGAACCGAACACTTTGTTGACAACCTTAAGCTCTGATTACCAACTTGTAACACACTTCTAGTTTTACTTGAATTTAATAATAGTTTATACCATTTTTAATAAATGATGCTAATTAACATAGATTTCATAAGAGAAGTTCATAAGTAGCATAAACCTTAGTCAACTAACGACTAAGTTAAAACATTTCAAAAGTTGATTAACAATTGTTTACAACCCATAAACATAGTCTATTAAAGATTTAAAACATTGCGGAAGCTTGTAAGTAGTGTTCGGTTCTTCAAAATCTAGCTCGATCATCTTCCGGTTACTTTCCAACATCACCTAAGATCAAAACCATAACAAATGTTAGTTTTGATCAAGTTAAAATGGATACAAACAAGTTCCAAGGGTCAACAACCAAGAAAAAAAAAATTCCGGAAGGGGGCGTCGCGTGACAGCAAGGCCCCTCGCGTCACGCCTAGCCCCTATTTTCTCAGAATGTTTATTTCTTTGATGCTGCAGATTCCCAGCTCAAAATTTAATCAAGTTCCAACTTAATTTGGCCATAACTTTTGACTCGTAAGTCCGTTTTAGGTGATTCTTTTTCCTATGCGTCTGTAAATTCATTACCGACATGCCTATTACAAATTTCATACCGAAAAGTTTGTTTACGGACCGAAAGACTATATGTCCATATGAAAATATTCGACCCATTCTAACTTAGCCATTTTACTACCATTTAACTAGTAAACCTAAGGCGCTTATTACCCAAACTCCGGGGCTTATTATCACTGGCACTTCATTACCAAACCTATGGCTTCGTGCTCTTGTGACCATTTCCGCCACTTCTTTCTACTTACAATATTAATACTACAAAGTATCATTATTCGACCCGTTTGGTCCATCTACGGAAAATCCTCCATTTTGATGACTACCAAACGACTACAAACCAATTCTTAACCTACGGATTTAAGTAACGTACATGATCGCTACAACCAACACAATTTTTATCAACAACGCATAGGTTAACAACAATTCATCAAATGTAACGGATCAAGTTACATACCTTCAAAGTAGGCCTTTCAAACGTAGTTCGCCACCCGCTTGCCCGCTTGACGCTCCTGCGCCCGTTCCTATAGAGTTCATTTATGACATGTTTAGAACTCTTTTTAAACCTTATATCGCATAATACACCGAAACATCATAATTATGCGTTTAAACTTTGAATTTCAGTTTTAAGCCTTCTTTGAGGCATTTTCACAAACACTTTAAGGGCAGATTTATACATGATTAAATATCAAGTCTCTAGCTTATCACTTAGCCCTAATTTCACATCATTCAACCATTTTACACAATTGTTAGCTTTTATAATTCTGAAGTTACCTCACAATTGTCAAATTACACTAGAACAACACCCAATCTCCTAGTGTTTATTAAATTTTACATAACCCACTAATCACCTACGATGGTGTTCATGGATTTTACTAAAATTTCACATGATTTCAACTTGTATTTGTCTAGGGTTTGTCCCTAGACACTATAGTGTTCCTAAATCATCATAAAACACACATGCAACCATAAATTTCAGATTTTCCCAATTTCATGAGAATTTCAAGTTGAGAGTTTTCATCAAATTTTACATACCTTGTAATCCTCTTGTGATGAGGATCAAAATTCTAAGCTCGGATTTCGTTTTGGACCAGATTTGCACCCTCAATTTATGAGATTTGTGATTGTTAGGGTTTTTGGAAAAGCTGGGTCGCTCCCTGCGTTTTTTATCGACCAGACACACTAATAGTGTGTTTGGTTTTTTTGTTTATTTTGTTTTAATAAATTCTAATTTCAGGTTTTTACAAGATTAACCCCTCCTCTTTTGTATAACTTATAGTTTGGCTATTTCTATCCCTATTATAAGTTATTTCTAGACTATTAGCTAACTAGGTTAAAAATTCCTAGTTAGTAAATTCTCTTTTATTTATACTTTATAATCCTAATATAAAGTTTTATATTTTTTTCGGGATGTTACAACAATACTGAATATCCAAGAAACGGGGTTTGCCATCTGTGGTTTTTTCAACTTTTTTTTTGCGTTTTAAAGTGAGTGGTATTTAGGAAACATGGCGTTTGTTTGTTTGGGTATGATCATTGGAAGGTGCTGAGACGCTTGTGTTTATAGGATGTTTTTTGCGCGTAGTTTAGGCTGGATTTTATTATAATAAATGCTAGTAATAAAGTATACGTCGTTTCAGTTACTGTGTGTATTTACTGTTTTGATCAGCTTTATTTGTTAAGACTGTAATACGTCCCTTCCTTCAACTTTGGCGTTTTATATTTAATGGCGTTTTATAGACCAAGATGATAAAATTCACTAACTAAAACACACAAAAAATTACAAAGGAAAAATATAGTTTTCTTCATTTAGCGTTTTGTATTTAATGGATTTTGTGGCATTTTGGCGTTTTGTAACTAGTGAGAGAAATATAGTATTTTATTATTTAAAAAGTACATAACAAACACAGAAAAAGTTACACAAAAGAAAAAAAAATTAAAACTTCTCGTCAGAAGGAACTTTGACTCAGAAGTATCCATCACTCCCCTCATCTTCTTCTTTGGATTCTTCTTCCAGTTTCTCATCCAAGTCATCACTTTCACTTTTATTGGCTTCTTGTTCTTGAAGATTTTGAAGCCTCCATTTGAACATGTCCTGCAATAACGCCAATTTTATGTTCATGTCTGTGTTCAAACATGTGGCGAACACAGAAAAAATTACACAAAAGAAAAAAAAATTAAACTCATCGTCAGAAGGGACTTTGTCTGAGAAGTATCCATCACTTCCCTCATCTTCTTCTTTGGATTCTCCTTCCAGTTTCTCATCCAAGTCATCACTTTCACTTTCATTTGCTTCTTGTTCTTGAAGATTTTGAAGCCTCCATTTGAACATGTCCTGTAATAACGCCAATTTTATGTTCATGTCTGTGTTCAAACATGTGGCATTGTGTAACTCCTCCAGGAACCCAAGACCTACTTGGTCATGATGTCTTCAAGCATTTAGTCTTCCTTCTCTCCGTTGTCACGTAGAATGGTGACCATGTTTGTATCTTCATTAAAACGCCATGATGTGATGACTGGGTCCATTTTTGCATTTGCTTTGTTTGGTCCAAATTTTCTGGTTAATCTTCTTATAACCTTATGTGTTTCATCACAGTGGTTATCAAGAGGGACACCAAGTGATAAGATCCCCCTATGTACCTCTTCTTTCATGTTCAAAACGGCTTTGATTGTTTTAACAAACACTCTTCTTCTGTTGTCAAAACGGATCACGAATCTTCTGATTCTGAGTGTGTATCTCCATGAAACGATGGTTGCATTTTGGCGTTTTAGTTAAACTTGGCGTTTTGGTTAAAGATGGTATTTTTAGTATGATCAATATAATCAATGGAAGTGATAATGGCAGCGATGGTAACGTCGTTTATATAATGATGTTTGTGGCGCGTAGTTTAAGAGGGAATTTTTTGTAATAAATGTTAATAATTGACATTCAGTTACTGTTTGTTCCTTCTACCTGCTAAGTCTGAACCACGTTTTATCGTTAAGGTTTGGCGTTTTGTATTAATGGTGTTTTAGTCATTTTGAATGGCGTCTTGCTCAGTAGTTTGGCGTTTTGAATTTAAGCAATAAAAAGACCTTTTTACCCTTAATGAAGCATGTTCAAATAATAAAATTGATGTTATTTATGAAAATGCCAACCCGCCAATCTAGTCCATAAATTGTTTTCATCTGACGATCTATAAGTGTTCTCACCATTCTCACAGTTTTCACTGTTTTCCCTAAATCCTGACCCTATATATATATCTAACTAAACTTTCCTTATTATTTAATTCTTGTTTTAGTATTCCTCCAAATCCTGAGTCACTTGCATCAGTTTCTACAATTAATTTTGCATTAGGATGGGGAATATATAAACAAGGTAAATATTTTATTTTATCGTTGATATATTTTACTATATTCGTGTGTTCTTGAGTCCATGGTTTTGGATTATTTTTTAATCTTTCATATATAGGTTTGCATATGATTTCTAAATCTTTGAAAAAGTCATGAATATAATTTAAACATCCTAAAAATCTTTGCAATTGCTTTTTATCTTTAATTTCATTTGGAAATTTATTTGAAAACTCTAAACTTCTGTTAATAGGTTTTATTGTTCCTTGAATAATATTATGTCCTAAAAATCTTATTTCTGTTTGAAATAGACTCATTTTAGAGGGTGATACTACCAATCCATTTTTATGAATAATATTGTAGAAAACATTTAAATGTTTAAAATGTTGATCTAAAGAATTTGAAAATATCAACACGTCGTCAATGTAAACGATTGCATAATTTCCTAATGGTAAAAAGATATCGTTCATTATATTTTGAAATTCTGAAGGAGCATTTTTCAATCCAAAAGGCATTACACTCCATTCGTAATGTCCAAATGGTACATTGAATCCAGTTTTATATTTGTCTTCTTTAGCAATTTGAACTTGCCAAAATCCAGATCTCATATCAAATTTAGAAAATATTTTTGAATCATAAATTTTTTTTAATAAATCTCTTTTATTAGGTATAGGATATCTAATCCATTCTAAAACTTTATTTAATGATTTATAATTTATAACTAACCTAGAAGCTCCTCTTTCTATTTCTGCATTATTTTCAACATAAAAGGCAGAGCAAGACCAAGGGGATTTAGATGGTCTAATTATTTTTTTATCTAATAATTCTTGTATTTCTTTTTTACAATAGCTTTCTAACTCTTGAGACATATGTATAGCTTTAGACTTTGTTGGAATATTTTTCTCATTAAAATCTTTAATATAAGGTAATCTTACTATGTGTTGTTTTCTTTCCCAAAAAGCATTTAGAATATTTGCACAGATATTATTTTTAAATTTATTCTCAGTTTCTTGCATTCTTTTTATAATCTTTTTATCTTGCAATTGATTCTTTATTCTAGCATGATCAATTTCTTGAATTAAAAACTCTTTTTGTTTTTCTTTTAGGCTTAAAATATTTATTTGTTTTGAAGTAATCAGATGAGCAAATTCAAAGCAAATCTTTTTATTTAAAACCTTAATACTTATTCCTTTTTCTTCAACTGTGAAGGGATATAACTGAGTTATGAATGGGAGTTCTAATATAATTTGAGATGTTAAATCTCTTACTAGAACTAATTGAGTTCTATAACAATAGTTTTCTTTGCAAATATGAACATTTGATAATTTATATTTAATATTTAATGGTTTTCCATTAGCTCCAGATAATTTATATGTAGTCTTTTCATAATATTTTGTGGGTATTAAACCTTCTTGAATACAGTTCATATCAGCACCACTATCAATCATAGCTACTAATGTTAATCGAAATTCGTTATTGATTATGATATTTAATTTAGTATACCATTTTTGAGAAGTTAATCCTTTTAAATTATTTATTTTTCCTAAATTTTCAGTATCGTTATCGTTTTCTTCATCTTCTTTATTTTTTCCCTTTTCTAATTCTTTAATTTGTGATTTTATTTCTCGAATTTCTTCTTTAATATTTTTTAATTCTATTTGTAATTCAGTTATTGTAACAGGATTTTCTTTTATTTGACCTGTTTGAAACCTTTGGCATATTTCATTCAAATTATATACCTTTTCTTCCTTTTCTATTGGCAGTTTATACTTTTCTTTTAATTGTTTTAAATATACTTGTTTTACCTCTTTATCACTAATTCCTTCTAATAATTCGAATAGGTCTTTATTATTTTCTGTTAGAACATTTATTGTACCATCGATTTCACAAATACAAGGACCAATACATTCACACATATTATCTTCCGAAATACTTTCCGAATTAGAATCTTCAATATTGTTTAAATCATTATCACTATAGTCTAAAATACTGTTTTCACTTGAGTTGTCGTAATTAAGTATTTTATTTATCTGTTCTTTTAATTCATCGGAAATGTTTAGCCCATTTATCTTTTTCTTAGTATAACAATCCTTGGAATAATGTCATTATCTTCCACATTTATAACAAATGACAATATCTTGTTTTCCTTTTTTTTTCTTTTGAAAATTAAACTTGTCTTTGTAATATTTTTATTTATTTTTAATATATGGTTTTCTCTTATAGTTCTTTTTGATAAATTGTTTAGGAATTTTCTTTTTCATTTTAGAAGGGGTTTTAAATGGTTCAAATCCATATTGTTGACAAAAGCATCTTAATTCTTTATGGCCTTGGATACCATCCATTTTTATTTTTTCTTTTAATTTTAAATGATTACATATTTTTAATACTTCTTGATTTATATAATTTATTATTTGCCCATAGGATAAATCTCTATAAGGAATATTATTATTAAAATCTTTTTTAATTTTTTCTCTAATTCTTTCTACAAATAATTTTGGTAACCCAACTATAAATCTTTCTTTCCAATAAGCTTCTTTACAGTCATCCCTAGTTATAACTTTTGAAAGGAATACATCTTTATACCATCTAAAATCTTGTTATTTTCTACATGTCAGATTTAATAATATTAAAGAATTTCTTTCTTGATAATCTGTTGGATTTCCAATAAAATGTTTGATTATCGCAAATATTAAAGTATTAATTATATCAGGTATTTCAGTTGGTATTTGAACATTATTTTCTGTCTTAATAATTAATTTTTTAGCATTTTGGATTATTTGTTTTTCTTCTTCTGTAAGATACTTGTCCCACCAACCTTTAAGAATTCCAGTAAAACCAGAAACTATCATAGTAAGAATTTGAGCCTCATTATTTCCATTTGCTTTATATGCATTGGCTGCCATTATCATTTCTTGTAATAGATTAAGAATTTGATGTTCTGTTTGATCTTCTATACTCCATTCGTATAGAGAAGATCCATCATATTTTGCTTGAACTAAAGTATGTCGTTCTTCAAATTGTAAATCAGGTGGGGTAGGTCTAGGGTAATAATTTCTTGTTTCAGGCCTAGTAGTATAAGTATTATTTTTTGAAAAATGATAATTTCCTCCTTTAATTTTGTTTTTAGAGTCTTCTATTTGAAAATCATTAAATTGTTCTTCAATACTTTGAATTTCTTGTTCTGAAATAACATTTATATTTAGTTTTGAAAGTTTAGAAGATACATCTTGTAACATATCATGTTGTTTGTTTAGACGTATTGGGATATCTATACTATAAGGTTTAAATATTGGATTTTCAAAAGTTTCAGTAATTAATTTAGTATTTTAAGTACTAGGTCGATCTTGATTATTTTTATTATTAGTTTCTATTCTTTCTAATTGTTCTCCTATGGTATTTAATTTTTCATTGGTGTAATTATTTTGAAAAATAATTGTCTTTACGTTTTTATTTAAATCTTCATTAATGTTTGCTAAAGACTTTGCGATATAGTCTTTATTTTCAGTTTTTATTTATATATCTGTATGTGGAGGATGTATGCTAGTAATCTTTTCATTTTTACTTATAATAGTATAGGTTTTGGTTATAGTATTACTAACAGATATACTTTCAAAAAAATAGATACTCAATTTTATTTTCTATACAGTAAATAGGAAACCAGGAGAAAAATGTAATATTTTCATCACTTTCACACATATATAAGTGCCAATCAATCTCATGTAAAAATCTTTCATCTTCATTGAATATAGAAAAATACCATATTAAATTTTTATTATTATATTCATTGAACATTTCATCTTTTAAATATTTTAACATTTCTTTATCCATAATTAACAAGTTGTGCTTGAAATTCTTTCTATAAGTTTTACTCTATAATTATTTTCTTCTCTGAATTTTCCTTCTAAAAATAATTGATATTGACATTTATACCCTATATAGTTAGAGGGATGATACGGGTAAGATGAAGGCATGACATAATCTTTTCTTTCAAAATTATATCGTAGTTCTTCTATTCCTTGCCTTAAATCTTTTATTCTTTTATTGCAATATTTCAGAAATCGAATGTTGTAATTCCTTTGAGCTTGAATTCTTGAATCACTCATTGTAAATCTTCATAATTTTCCATATCGGACTTAGTTGGGACATAAGTATTATTATCACTATTATTTTCTTCATATAGTGGTTTTGGAATAGTATTTGAAAAATCAACACCTTTGATTCTCATTGATAGACTTCTTCTAAATAGATTTTCATCTATAGTATTTCTAGAAGTACTTGCTCCTATAAAATGCCTTGGTAATATACTATTACTAAAAGAAATATCTATTGAACCATTAGAATGTTCTACTATGCTAGATGTTTGATTTTCTATCTCAATAGGTTTTTGCGGGTTTATATCTTGTAAATTCCATGTTAATGATTGAGTTAGTTTATTCCATTTTAATTTTTTAGGTGTTCTTATCTTTGTATGCATGGTATTAGCTTCAAAAATAACAGTTTCATCTTTTGTGGATACTAATTTTGTTTTAGGCTCTATAGTGGTAGTCATAGTCTTATAGTATATTCTGTATATAACTACTGCAGCATTAGTTTTTTCTTTGAATTATAAGTTTTTGGTTTTAATTGTTAATGTTAAAGTGTCTAAAATATTTGGATCAAATAGACTAATTGAAAAGTTAGGGTAGTAATTAAAGTAAACAGGACCATTGGAAATATTAGACTCAGCTATAGCTAGCAAATAATTATTAAAATTTGTATGTCTTGCATCCCTTAGAATTAGTAATACAGGAGCATCAATTCCTAATCTGAACATAGGTTTGATGGCGACTTGAACTAATCCTATGTGTAGAAATTTATATAATTTTCTATGTCTTTTAATAGCTTATACTGATAATAATTGAATGTTTTGATAATCTTTATTAATAGGTATGGTTTGTTAATGAGTTTTTATAGAATAATCTTGGAGAAAATCAAATGTACCAACTTTGTAAATAGTTTTAACATCTTGTTTTGGTATATTCCAATTTAAAAGATTGTTTTCAATTTGAGAAATATTAATTTCAACAAAGTTCATATGTAAAGAGTTCATGTTTAACTCTTCTTCGTCATTATCATTAGTATTTGAGCTATAATCTCGTTTAGAAAAGTATTTTGATAACTGATTCATTATAGTTATTAGTCTTTAAATTTTTAAAGTAGAGCTTATACTGAAGGAACACCCCCATATCGTCGTGGTCCGGCTGCCCATTTTCAGTATTCTTTTGGGCATAAAGCTAATCCAACCGACAATCAACAGGGCTTACCAACACAGTTCTAACCCCCCTTTAAAAATTCAGGGCTAACAATCATACTGATTCAGTTAAAATTTATATTTTATGAGGGTTCAATTAAAAACTCATAGTTAGTGAGAAAAATCGAAAATTCCTCCTTAATTAAGGGAATGTGGTTTTTAACGAAAGAGGGATAAAATTGAAAAATCAAATATAGGAATTTTCACAAGTTTATATATTCTTCATATGTCATTAATCTTTAGAAAAAAAAAATGCATGATAAGATCACAAATTTTCTTATCTTTCATTCGAGTATATTCAAGCATATTTTTTCGATACAAACAAAAGATATAACGTGCCGTTCTTTTTTCAGTGCTATTATTATAGTATTGCAGATATGCAATACTACTTAGCCTTACGGTCTAGGTTTTATGTTTAGTTAACTTTCTGGGTTAGTAGTGTTGCACATTTGTAATACTAATTATTTTTTTTAAAATTTTTTTTTTTTGTATTTTAATAATGCTAGATTTACAGCAAAAAACTGTTTTAAAAAAATAGAGTTAAATGTCATTTTAGTCCCTATGGTTTGGGACACTTTGCCAGTTTAGTTCAAAGGTTTCATTTTTCACCTGTGGGTCCAAAAGGTTTCATCGTTGACATTTTAGTCCACTGGGTTAACTTCATGCATTGTTTTTGTTAATGAGAAAGGCAATTCGGTCATTGTATATAGCCGAATTGCCCTTCTAGTTAACATAATTACATTTAAAATGACCGATTGTCCTTCTCATTAACAGAAAAGATGGATGAAGTTAACCCAGTGGGCTAAAATGACAATGCTGAAACCTTTTTGGACACACAGGTGAAAAATGAAATATTTGGACTAAACTAGCAAAATGACCCAAATCATAGGGACTAAAACGGCATTTAACTCTAAATATAAAAAGAATTTGGTGTGTTTTTTAGGAGTTTTCGAGTTCTCACAATAAAAAAAAGTTTTCGCTTGAACCCTCCCCTATATATATACACGCACACTAGTTATTGATGATTAATATTCCTAACAAGAAAAATGATCGACTATACAAACTAATAAATAAAGGAATAATTGATTTTAATAATCTCAACTATTAGCTGTTGGCCGGCAAGGGTCCCAACTTCAAAAATAACAAGTGATGGTCCCACATTTTCATATAGTAAACAAATGGAACTTTACTAAAAAAAACCTTTATTTTTTGTCACCATATTCTTTTTGGTTATGTAAAGGTCCATTGGTTCATAATATGTGAAAAGGTGGGATCACCACTGGTTATTTTTTAAGATGAGACTGTTGCCAGCCAACGGCTAATAGATGGGATTATTAAAACCTATTATTCCATAAATAAATAACACCCACAATGAACAATTAGACTACCCAAATTCCCAAATAACTCTTTTACCTCGTTGGTAGGGCTGTAAACGAACTGAACGTTCAGCGAACAGTTCGTGAACCGTTCGGTGGGAAGTTCGTTTATGTTCGTTCGTTTAATAAACGAACGAACACGAACAAGGAATTTCATTAGATTAGTTAAGTGAACGAACATGAACAAAGGTCTCATTCATTCAATTGTGTTCGTGAACGTTAGTTAAGGTTTTCGTGAACATTCATTCATTTGCATTCGTTTATGTTCGCATGTTTGTGTTTTAATGAAAGATTTTTGTACTATCATATATTTTATCTATACTTTTTAAATAATTAAACTTATATTTATTTTATTACCCTATGAATTAAACTAGAAAACCCTATTACACCTTGTTTATGCATCATTTCCCTTTCATTTCTTATTATTTACATCGACGAATACGATCGAACTCCGTTCCACAATAAGGAATTCAAGTTCTAGTGCTACTCTCTGGGCCATCCACCTTTATCCTTCGTCGCATTCGCCAAATTTATTTGTGTTAGTGAACCGTTCGTGACCACGCTTATTTTCTTAATGAGCGAACACGAACATAAAATCTCGTTCGGTAAATGTTCATGAACCGTTCGTGAACACATTTATTTCCTTAACGAACGAACACGAACAAGGCCTTGTTTGTGTTCGTTCTGTTCGTTTACAACCCTACTCGTTGGTGTCATTCAAATAATCAATATTCTTCCTTGATCTATTAAACCCACACCGATAACACCACTATAATTAAAATATCCCGATACTGTTTATATTTCATATTCTTCTAATAAATGTTGTTAAAAAAACCGGTCTGGACCCGGCGACCTAGAAACCGACCATCCCCCGACCTGGTAAAAAATCAGTTTGGTGCAAACTGGTTTGGGTCCAACCCGACCCGACGGGTTGGTAAAGGTTTGGAATTTTTGTGCTGAGAATCGGTTTTGACCCAAACCGATTTGAGCCCGCCTAAAAGACCCATAAAAAAACAGTTTCCAATGTTGAAACCAGTTTTAATACCAATCCAAATCGAGTTGGATGGGCCAGGGTTTTCAACCCTAAAACCGGTTCTTAACCTGAACTTGTTTAGGCCAAATTCGTTTAGACCCAAACCGGGTTTTGTATTTGTACACCTCTAGTTCAAAGAGTGATCTTCTCGATTTACTTTTAGTTCGTTTAACCCAAACAAATACAAACCCAACATGTGCCACTGGATATTGATCAATACTTTGCTCCTTTCGATGAGGCTAGAGATGAGCAAATCGGGTTTTTAATACCCAGAACCGGTTCCTAATCGTGCTTGGTTCTTGAATGAGTGTGAATGAAACCGATTCTTGTAGGAACCGGTTCCAGTTCCTACCCTGTTTTAAACCAAAAATACTGGAACCGATACTAACCGATTCCGGGTCGAGTGTAACCGGTTCCTCCGGTTCCTTCGGGTAACTTACTAGAAAAAGCTGCAACACCTGTTGGAATCGATCCAACGGCTATAATGCCGTTAGAAATCAATTTATGGCCATTTAAATAGGTTTAAAGTATATATATACATATCACCTTCAAACATAACTTACTCCTACTCAAAAAAATACATAAATTGCTTTCAAGTTACACCTTCTAATATATATCTTCAAAGCTCGTTATGACGTGCAACGATGAAGTAGTCATGGTTTTGGAAAGGGGTGCCTTATTCCCACATACCCTATATCTTATTTTCACATCCCCTATTGTATACGGGCCGTATACAATTATACGGCTCGTATAGAATGTTTTTGAATAGGAAAATGTGCAGAGAATGTTTTTTTTGGTTTTATTATATACGGCCCGTATACAGTTATACGAGTCGTATACATGTGTAAACGATTTGTAAAACGTATACGGCTCAATTGATTTATTTTTGTTGGTTTTTGATGTTAGCACATGTATACGGGCCGTATAACTATATACGGGCCGTATATATTGGCATTTTTTCAAGTATCACGTTTTATTCCTGTAAAAACACAATCCTTCTAGGGTTTCTAAACTCTTCATCACCTTTAACAATGTCGATAAACGTTGATCGGAACATGCCGCTTAAATCGGAGCACAGGTAGAGTAACGTTACCGATCAGTCCGTTGATGAAATCCTTAGCGATCGCAGAGATCTTCGTGTTGGTTATTTATCGATTCCGAGTAACTAGCAGAAGAACCTGACACAAACAAGTTCTCCACAGTTTGTTATTCAGATCTCTGTTCGGTCATCTTTCCAAACTACAACACACGATACTTTTAATAAGCTGTCATAGTTGTCAAATTCGATTTCAACAAATCTTTTCATTTTCCTTCAATTTCTAAAACATTCTCTGTTACATGAAAGACGTGCAGGTTCTTCTACTAGTGGTATTTTACTGAAGTATTGAAGATTGAGGCGGGCATTGTTTAAATCTGAATATAACTAGATGTTACGTGTATCAGCGTTGTTTATCACCCTGTGTGAGCATTGGAAACTCGACAAACAGTCTTGACAACTGTGACATTTTATCTATCTATGTGTGTCACATCCATCCTGTTATTGCAATCGATATGATTAATTTTTTCAGATTTTTTTCTAATTAGCGTTGTTAACTACCAAAAGAATGCATACACAAATAGTTCTAGTGGACGAAGCAAAGAGACCGTTGTGTATCTGAATCAGGTTCTCAAACAAACACTACCAAAGATGGGTTGGTGATAAATACCGGAGCTGTTATCTCGGTTGTTCAGTACTCTTCTATATCAACTTGAACGGTTGATGGTTACAAGGATCGTTCTAATAGATTAAAGAGAATAAACTTGAGCGCAGGAATCAATTCAAAACCCTCACCCTCAAAAATCAATCAGAAACCAAAGGAAAAAAGGGCTGATAATGGCTGATGGTTCTTCGTTGAGGAAACCAAACGTAGACGGAGATGATAGGCCTGGTAACCGGAAGAGAAATCAATTGTATTTTTTTTAGTTGCTTCTCTTGTTAAGTTTCTGAACCAACCGAAATCCACAAATTCCAACAGTTTCTTCATAGATTCCGTCCGGTTTCCAAACTCTTTCACACAAAGTTAATATTCACTGTGGTGGATGCAAGCATAAAGTTAGAAAAATACTCAACAAAGATTGAAGGGTACACAACTGAAGGTTAAAGTTTAAAAAGATATTTTTTACATAATTATTTTTATAAATAAAAGAGTTTTTTAAGGTACAAAGTTTATAAGTTATAAAAAAAGCTTAAGGACTAAACATGTCATTTTGTTAAAGTTTTAAAACAAAAGGAAATAAGTTATAGATTTGATTTGTAAATAACTAAACCAAAGGGACCAAATGTTACAATGAGATTAAACTTTTCAAAACAAAAGCCCGCTTTTTGGGTCTTCTTCTCCGAGGAGTCTTAAAGACTATCGGATATGGGGCGGGGGTTGGGGCGTGGGTTGGCCATAAACGCCCAAATCACCACCCTGGGTGGGTTTGGGTTTGGACGTGGCCCCTTGGGCGGGAGTTTAAGGCCGAGCGTTGGGCGGGGCTATGAAGGTGACATGGCGGGGTCTGATTGGCCAAGATAACTAGTCGTTTGGGCTAGCCGTTGGCCAACGGCTATGTGTAAAAAAAATTGATTTTTTTCACTATAAAAACTCACATTTCTATTCATTTTTTTACCACAACTACTCCACCTCTTCCATAATCATCTCTATCTTATTTTTAAAAAAAATTCTCATCCAACCACAATACGAAAAATGAATCCTCATAATCGTGGTTTTGACGCGAACAACCCGTGGGCATTGCAAGAAAATCCTAGCCCATCACCCAATCGTCCAATTGCTCCATTTGTAATACACTCCACTATTCCCGATATGGCGGGTTACGCATCGTTTCTCTCGAATCGTGTGTATACTAACTTCCCTCACACCGACGATTCTATACCTAGCCCGTTTTAACAAACGTCCATCAACCTTTCACAAACGTCCATCAACCTTTCCCAAACCGAAACCTTCCCCGAAACTCAACCCCCCCATCGATGGTCCTTCCGCATCCAAACCCATCAAGAAGAGAAGTCACAAGAAAAAAACCGAGGCCGAGAAAGCACTTGAAAGCGCCAAACGAAATGGAAAGGGAGGTTTATCGTGAAAATGATAGCTTATCCTCGAAGTGGACGGGGAGAAGCGGGCAACTCACCAAATTTAGTGGTTTTTTACATAAGGCAAAGCAAAACCCAAAAAGTGGTGAAACCGAAGTGGACTTTGTGACAAAGGCATTGGTTACATACGAAACGAATGTGGGGAGCGACTTCCATTTCATGCATTGTTGGGACATTTGTAAGTTCCATCCCAATTGGGCGAATATCCCCCAGTGGTAGCGAAACTAACACGTCTTCCAAAAGGTCAAGGACGCCCTCGTCCCAAGCCCAATCGGATGCACGAGATCAAGAGTTGGAGGACTTTGTGGATTATTCGCCAAACCGGCCACAATACGGAAGAGATGCCGCAAAAAGGCACGCTTAAAAATCAAGATCGGTTACGCCATCGCCTTCAGTTGGGAGTTCGGGCTCGCGTAGAGGAGTATACATCGATCAGTTGGAAGACATTGCAAGCAAGTTAGATACATTCAACGTATTCCAACAACAAAGGGCCGAAATTCGAAAGAACAAAGAATCTAGGGATGCCCTGAAACAAAGACGAGATGATATGAAATTTCTAGCCCAGCCCATCGATCACCTATCAGGTGAAGAGTTGGAACTAATTTTGGAGTCGAGAGAAGAGATAAAGAAAAAATATTACAAGCACTACGATTTTTTTATGTAATTTGCTTTATTTAAAAAACATTATTAAAAAATTTAATTTTTTTGTTATAAAAATATAAATATTGCAGTTTGGGCTGGCCACGCCCCAAACCCCTGCCCCACCATACCGTCTTCAATGTGGGTCAGCCCAGCGAAGCCCACCCAAGCCACGTGTCAACCCATGCCCCAAACCCCCACCCCATCATACCCCACGGTCTAACCGGGTTCCGGCAAAATCGGAATCCCTTATTTTGTTTATCGAAGTTGATCTTTTACCCATGAATATCCGATAACCCATACAACTCTGAAAATTCATGAATTGTCTTTATTTGTTGCTCGTTGATTTGGTGTATAAATACGAGACCTCAGACCCCTTTCCAACTCGCCACAACTCAAAATCACCATCAAATTCTCCTATGCTACTGTCTATAATCTCGCTGAAATTCCTATACTCCGGCCACCTTCAATCGCCTCTTTGCGAGCTCATTAAGGTACAAATATCTTACGGGTCTTGTTTGTCATGCAATATTAATCAAAAGCCATCTTTTAATTTGAAATAACATAGGGCAATTTGTATACAATTTCATAAATAAAGAGTTAGGGTTTATGCTTTATAAATTGGGAATTTGGATTTATGTAGTATGTATATATAAACATTCATAAATCGAACCTTTTTGGGGTGGGAGTCGGAGAGAATGAAATTGTCAGTATTGCTTCGGTTGTGGGGTGTAGAAAAGGGGATTTTCCCTTTAAGTACTTGGGAATTCCTTTAAGTGCTAACACGAACAGGGTGAATAATTGGGATCCCATTGTTATACTTTCTAAAAATCTCCTTGCCTCTTGGAAAGCTCATACTCTTTCTATAGGGGGTCGGTTGGTTCTTGTCAAAGCGGTTCTTGAGAGCATTCCTTTATATTATCTATCCATCTTTAAAGCGCCAGTGAAAGTTATTGAAAATTAGAGTCCCTTATGAAGAAATTCTTATGGGGGGTTCGGAGGATGTGAAAAAAATGCATTGGGGTTCGGAGGATGTGAAAAAAATGCATTGGTATTTGTAAATTGAATCTGGTTAACGATGCACTTCTTGCGGAGTGGATATGGAGATTTTGGGTTGAAGAAGATAGCCTTTGGAGAAAATTCGTGTCGGCTTGCCATGGCAAATCGAGAAAGTGGTTGGCTTTTCCCTCCAGTTTGGCGATTTCGGGAGTTTGGAAAAATATTGTCAGAATGGAATCAAAAGTCCTATTTAAAGGTAACAGGATTCTTAGCTTCATTAAAGGGGTGGTGGGGGACGGTCGTAGCATCCGTTTCTGGATTGATCACTGGTTCGACGACTCCTCATTAATGATCAGAAGGCCTAAGCTGTTTGCGTTAGAAAATAATAAATGATGCTGGGTATGTGACCGTATCCCGGACGAAGGAACTGATGATAATCTGGTTTGGGATTGGTTTAGATCCCCGGCTTCCGCGGACGAAGTGACAGAGTTGGAGGACTGCTTAGCGATGTTGTCAGGTACCCAAAGATCTTCTGATAAGGACAGGTGGCGGTGGTCTCCGTCTGTGTCGGGTCAGTTCTCTACGACCTCTGTTAAAGATTTGGCGATAGGCCCTGAGAATCAGGTTTTTTTTTCTGGTGAAAGGTTGTAGTTGGGTTCCCTCCAAATGCAACATCTTTATTTGGAGGACGACGCTCGATCGTATCCCGAATAAGCAAGCTTTGGTTAGAAGGAACATTTTGGTGGACTCGGATACATGCGTTCTTTGTGGGGAAGTTGTCAAATCAGTGGATTACTTATTCACGGCCTGCATTACCTCTCAACGGGTTTGGAATCGGTTTGGTGAATGGGCCAAGTTACCGCAAATTTATGCTTTTTCTTTTAAGGATCTTCTGGATCTTCATAAAAGCGTTGGCGGTGATAAGAGATCGAAGGAAATAGTCCGCGGGCTTGTATTGGTGACTTGTTGGTGTATATGGAAAGCTAGGAACTCAAAGATTTTTTCTAACGGTAAAGGCGATAGTGTGGAGATATTTGGAGAGGTAAAATCTCTTGGTTTCTTTTCGTTGAAAAGTAGGTCCAAACATTATAACTTAGTTTGGAGAGATTGGTTAGTTATCCCTTGTATATGATGTAATTGTTATTTGGTGCGGCCCTGCGCTTTTTGGTCATGCCGGTCGTTCTAATGAAGTTTACCTTTCAAAAAAAATGTATGTATAAACAATTAATTGGATTATCACTAGCAGCAAACTAGTAGCCTAGCTGCAGACCTAGGTTCGAGTCCCACCCCCTAGTTCTTTTTTATAGTGAATTTAATGTTTTATTTATTTATTTACCTTTATACATATAATTAATAAACTGATTTAATTAGAAAAACACTCCAAAATCATTATTTTTATTTTATGACTTAACTAGTAATTAGACTCGCGCATGTTGCGACGCAGGTAAATTGCAAATATCGAATGGATTAGTCCATGTGCTATGTAATGCGAGCAATGCACAACAATTTAATATTTTTTTTATTTATTTACCTTTATACATATAATTAATAAACTGTCTTAATTAAAAAAACACTACAAAATCATTATTTTTATTTTATGGCTTATTATAGCTTTAAAAATAGAAAACTCACGAAATGCAAAGTAAATCAAATTTATATTGTTGAATGAAAATGTATTGTATTTAACGACGCTTGGTATGGTATGCAAAAAACTTATTATACTTGCACTGGCTGGTTTCCCAAGATAAGTTTTCGTCTAAACATAGTTCAACTCGAATTTATATTGATATGTACATAAAAATCCGCACGTAAAAGGTTATTTTTTTCAAGTATAAGAATAGAAGGGCAAAGTCGAAACTTTTGAAACTCAAGGAGGTTAAAGACATATTAGTTCTTTAACGAAAATCATTAAAGAAAATTACATATAAACGTAGATAAACTGAATTTATACCCACACATACATAAAATCGGCACGTAAAAACTTTGAAAGTCAAGGAGGTTAACGACAAATTAGTTCTTCGAAAAAGAAATTAGCGAACGAAAATCATTAAAGAAAATAATATGTTAAAATGCATTTATATATGGTATATGGGTAAAGCTGGAATATTAGAAACATGAGGGATTAAACGTTGACATTTGTAAAGTCAAGGGACAAGAAAATAATATGTTAACAACGCATATTATATATGCTGCATGGGTAAAGCTGGAATATTAGAAACATGCGGGATTAAACGTTGACAGTTGTAAAGTCAAGGGACTAAAATTGTAATGTGGTGAAACTTTGGAGACAAAACGTAAAAGAAAGAGCAAAGTGAGTTAAAAATGTAAACTTTAAAAGTATAAGGGAATGCAAGTAAAATGAAGTAGGGGCTAATAATACCATTTTGCAAAGTTAGGGGTTGGATTTATCATAATATAAAAAGCATGGGCTAAAAATATTATTTCTCAATGTTATGTTGAGGTGGCCTTGTATTTTATTGAAAAGTGGGGGAGGGGTGGCCTTGTAGTTTATTGAAAAAGTGAGTATTGGTGGCATAAAAGCCGACAACTTTGTGCTTTTAAGATATATAGAATTTAGTTAAAAAGTTTTTTTTAAATAATATATTGTTAGGGTTTATAAATAATATAAACTCTATATATGTTTATTTTAGTTTTAAAAAATATAATAAAATATAAAATATATAGCTTTAAACTTATAAAAAAATATTAATTAATTTTTATAAAGTTTATAATTATCGTCTTAGCCTTATTTTTATAAACCTTTATAAGTTTTAACCATTATTTAATCGATATTTTTATAAAACTTAAAACCGAAATTAGTTTATAAAAGTTATTCTAAATAAGTGTTAGGTCCTTTTCGTACAGGATCTGATTGACACAAACGCAGACGAATCGACCTTGATCAATGTGCGGAATCCATTGGATCAAGTCACAGAAGTACGACAAAGTATTCAACGTTTAACACCGTCTGGTCTTTCTATTAAGAAGATATGAAAGTACACAAGTGCCAGTAGAAGTCAGACTTGGCAGAGTACACCAACAGAATCAGCAAAAGTTCTAAATGACATACCCTAGTGGGGTATTTATAGGCAACTCAGGAGGCTACTAAGTGATGTCCGATCGGATGGCAGGGCTGCTGTCCGATCGGATGACAGTGCTGTCCGATCGGATGGCCCATTCGATCGGGTGACACAAGTCGACTATGGTCAACACTTTTACAATCCAATCTCATCTCCTGAGTTGTCATACTACGTACATACATACATAAACATAATTGATTACAAAGGATATAAACATACAAAATACGACTAAATGCTGACGGAAGCTACAGACGCATGAACTAACAGACTCCCCCTCGGATGTAGCTGCAGTTCCTTCCAGCATAGTCTTCATTTCTTCCTGTTACGCCTTCGTTCTTTGGCCCTCTGTCTTCTCTTTTCGGCTCTTTCTTCTAACATTCTTTTACTTATGAGCCTTCCTTCCTCGATCCACCATTTCCTGTATATCGGATCACCATTACGCTTCCGGTCCCACTTGGGAATCTTGTTTTCTTCTTTCTTGATTGGCGTTTGATCCGTTGGTGGCGGCCTTCCCATCTTGCGTTTGCCAAGTTCAGCTGCTCTATCAGCAATCTCTTTAAACTTCTGGTTGCACTTGTACCTTTTTAGGAATTCATCAATCTCAAGATCTCTCCATTTCGTCTTCCAATACCTTCCTGAGTTGATGTCTTGAGCAAAACATACATCTATAATCTTTTGGTACTGCAACGCTTGTTCTTTATCTTTTTTCTCATACACAATCTTGTTATAGAACAAGCAGTCGATGTCTTTCTTCGAGCAGTTGACAAGCCACATAGGATCTAGAATACTGATTCTTCGTGATTTTCCTGTGGACTTGTCGAACAATGAGATTACTGCCTCAGCCGTTGTTTCATTGTAAAGCCATCCTTCGAATAAATCATGAAAATCTTGCTCAATTGCTCTAAGAGGCATGTTCTTCAAACATCGTGGAGGCTTAACATCCAAAGTTATGTCTTTTTCTCCATTTTCCAAGATAGTCACAATCTGCTTTGGACGTTGCGGCTTCCAATCAGGATAACCAACCTTGGCCTGCTGCTTTATGTAATCCCATAAATGCTGATCAAGTACTTTCACTTCAAGACCATAGTAGAACTGCTTTATATTCTTCGTCTGCACAAGTTCATCAACATCCCACCATGGAAGTGTTTTGATATCTGACAGATATTCAAAATACTGAACACCTTGCTCACGTCGAATAGCATAAACCAGCAAATCTTCCAGATATCCCCACGATAAAATGTCACCCCATGAGATGTCTTTGTCGTGTGTGAAGAACTGAAGTGACCTAAGAGACTTCCTCTCCTTCGGTATCACTTTAAACCACTTTTTCCTCTCCTCAGCCAGATTTTCTCTTGGGATTGTCTTTGGAACACCTTCAGTTGAAACCTTTTCCACAATCTTTCTCCTGATCTCATCTTCGTTTCGATCCTTGAACATTTCCACCAAAGAAGGAAATGTTTCATCAATTCCAGAATAATGAAAATCAGTTTCTTCATCGGATGAATCTGAAGCATCTTCAACAATAACGTCATTGTAGTGATCAGCTTCCTGAGCATACCTAGGCTCAAATTCTTTTTCTGGTGACTGGGGTATCTCATCTTTAATGTCGAACTTAAATTTTCCATCATTCAAACCCAGTTCCTCCAACATTTCTGCTCTTGACCTAGGCACCTCAAGCTCCCCCTCATGTTGAGCATGTAAGTAAATAACAGTTGGGTTTGTGAGGAGTACCTGGTCGACGTGCTGTTTCCCAGATGTAGAGGCTTCTTGATGAAGATCATCCTCCTGCTCATTTATCTCATCATTCAGAAACTCTTCAATTCTTTGTTGCACATTTGGATTCTCAACCAGCAACCCAGATGAACCTTGATCATCATCATCATTCTTCTTGTCGTCTTTATCATCTTTCTTATCAGACTTGTCATCATCGTCATTTTCATCTTCATCTTCTTCTTCATCACCAAACAGTTCTTTGTCTGAATCATCATCAACAATCTCTCCTCGAGCTATCTTAGCTTTTCTTCGCCTTTCTTTAACTTTGATTTGGCGAACAATCTCCTTAATATTGTAAGGAACTGAAGATGATTTACCAATAAGAATAAAATTATGTGTCTCTTGCTCTACTACTTCCTCGTCTTTCCATTTCAACATCAACATTTCTCTCACCTTTCTTTTCTTTTGTATCACATGAACTTGGCGAAGAATATCATAGAGATCAAAAGATTCAGAAGACTCACCAACTAGCACGAATCCCTGAGGATCTGCTTTAGCTTCAGTCATTTCCACATCAATTTGGCTTGAAGAACCACCAGCTTCTTGAGTTTCCTCAATAACACATTTGTTCTTCTGTGTGGCTTCTTCAGCCAGTTGCCTTTCTCTTTCAATTCTCCGTTCCTCAGCTCGTTTAACCTCAATCACATTAAAGGCAGCATGAACATCGATTTTCAGATGACTTTCCATGACAGCATATAACATGTTGAGCTGATTATCTTTCATCACTTTATCAGCCTTCATAGCTTCCATCTCCAGCTTCATTGCTTTCATTTCATTCACTGATGCTTCATGAAGTTCACTAATCAACTGATTCAATGTCTGATTGATATCGTTCATCTTTGCTAGCTTTTTATTCATATCAGAAATTTCTTCTTGCATGACATCAAAGAGCTTTGTGTTATCTTCAACATCATCTTCCATCTTCTTCAACTTTTCTTCTTGATCTATCATAACCATCCTAATTTCATCATTTTCCTTCATCAGCTCTTCAATCTTCTTCTTTAAAGCGTCACGCTCAGCTTCAGCTTTATCCTTTTCTTTTTCAATTTCATCAACTTTCTTTGTCAATTCTTTTACAGCTTCGTTGTTGAACATATCGTAATCTTCATCAGGAATATCTTCTCTGTATACTCCAGTTGCATGAGGAAGCTCTCCGAATAGATTATCAAAAGTTGTATTCTTCTGTTGAGAGGATTCATGAACATCTTGATTCGGTTGATCTTGTGGTGGAGGTGTAGCTTCCTTGAACCCTGTGATTTCAACATAATCATCACCACCTATCTTCTTTTGAACCTCAACCTCAGGTACTTCAACACTTTGCACCTTAGGTTCCTTTAGAATCTCAACACTTTGAATATTCTCTGCTTCAGAAACTTTTGACGTTGCCACATACTTTTCTTTCTTTCCAGCTTGACTTTCAAGTAAAGAAGCACTGCCTTTTCTTGCACGAACATTTCTCGGAAGAGCCCCAGTTTGAACAGCTTTTCGCTTAACTCTTAGATTCCTTGCTTTCTCAGGTGGCACATAGGTAGAATCTTCTTCATCTGATCCTTTCTGCTTCTTTGTTGGCTTTTTCTTCAACTGTGCTTTACCTCTTCCAAGTGTTGTAGGATCTAGTTCTGATTCTGACTCAGTAGCCTTAGAATCTGCTTCTTCACTTGAAACATCTTGAACCACACCTTCAAGCTCTTTGCCTTTGACACTTTCAGGTTGAACACTTGAACTTTGTTCTTTCTGAGCAGCAACTTCCTCATTTCTTTTCAAATAGCTTTCAAGAGAATGTTTCAGTGCATCAACTCCTTGTTGAATAACTTCAGATGGATCTAGCACTGGTTCGTCCACCAATCTTTGTTGTGGTTCTTTTGAAGGTCCTGCAAAACAAGCATTAACAAAATCATTAGAAACATTTATCAATTTAACATTCTAACTACCTTATGACTCCCCCTTTCACTATACCCTTTACTACAATCTTCGGTATTGGTTCCTTTGGAATAAGAACTGCAGGGGACGTTTTTGGTGTTCTCTTTCTTTTTCCATCTCTCTCAAACCACCATCTAGTTTTCTTTTCAACTATTCCACTCATCTTCTCATCCTCGTTATCAGAATCACTCTTTTCATGTCTCCATCTATCAATCTCTGGAGCAATGTATGCTGGATTGTTGATCCTGCATATCATTCTCTTAGGATTGATATCAGTTCCTTTGATTAATTTGGTTATTGTTTCCGATGTCATGTTCCTTAGAGCTAGCACATCATTAACACTCTTCGGAATGTCTTTGAATTGGTCGTTAATCATAATCATGATAAATCTTGGATACATGATGTACTTTCCACTTCCAGCTTCAAAAATCACTTGTGAAACATTGTAGGGCCGATTCAGCATCAGACATGTAATAATGTTCATGATGTAGTCTGATGTTTCATCATATGCTCCTTTCCGGTGCGATAAGGAATGTACTACACAATGAATCATGAACCTGTAAGTACTAGAGAACATTGTTTTTATCATTTTTCCATTCACATGCCCCGTGAATCCCATTCTGCACCATAATCCTTTACATAGACGTTCAGGAATGATGGTAGGATCTTTATCACTATCTCCCAGCTCCAACACACGTCTAAGATCTTCAATACCAAACTTTATTTACAAGTCTACATCATTTCCATTCTCATCCTTCTTCGTTACAGCAGAATAAATCATCTTATCTGATTCTTCGTTTCTAGCTGAGTTCCAAAACCTTCTCACATGAGATTCGTATACTATGGTCTTATCAGTTAAAGCCTTTCCAATCCTGCTTTCTCTTAAAAACTTTGATACATCCTCGACCACAGTTTCTTTTGTATGATCTGCATCTAGTAGACAATACACGTTGTGACCCTTGTCCCAGTCTTTTCCCTGCAAAAATATTCATTGTTAATCTTTTGCACAGGGTTTGAGACATAAAGGTGAAAGATGAAAATTTTGAAAAATTCAAAATTTTTCAAACACTAGGGGCATCACCTATGTGATAGTACTGATGGATCGGATGTCTGTCTGATCGGATTGCTGACCGATCGGATTGCCATCTTGTGCAATAAAGAAGTCAACATAGTCACCTGTTTATGAATCAGATGACCACCCGATCGGATTGCTGTCCGATCGGGTTGCCGCTTTGACTTTTGGCAAACTTGAAACTGTTTAAATGTTTTGTCGTTTAGTGGCTGTCCGATCGGATTGCAGATGCTGTCCGGTCGAATTGCCACCTTATTCATGAATAGTGAATGCTTTTTGACTTTAGTGGCTGTCCGATCGGACATCAATCCGATCGTGTTGCCGCTTTGACTTTTGGCAAACTTGAAACAGTTTAAATGTTTTATCGTGTAGTGGCTGTCCGATCGGATTGCAGATGCTGTCCGGTCGAATTGCCACCTTATTCATGAATAGTGAATGCTTTTTGACTTTAGTGGCTGTCCGATCGGATTGTTGTCCGATCGGATTACCACTCTTTCCATGAGTAATGAATGAATGTATTATTGAACGAGTTGCCACCCGATCGGATTGCCACCCGATCGGGTTGCCAAACATTCCAAGTGACCAAGTGATGGCACAAAAACCTAGGCAAGCATGAAGATGTGCCATGAATCAGATTTCCGTCCGATCGGACAGCATCGCTACCCGAACGGATTGCATCTTTTTCAAAACACAGATGAACATATGAAGGCACACATTTCAAGGAATCAAATAATTTAACAGATAATGCACAGATTCCTAGGCACAGACACTTAGAAAATTTTATCAAGTAAACATTCAAGGGGTCAGGTGGTCACCCGATCGGACAGCACTCCATCCGATCGATCAACACCTCGTTTCAAGAACACTCAAAAATTTTCTAAGTCAAAACATCAAATTGAGAATAGATCTATGTAGAGTTTTCAGTCACGATCAAAACCCTATGTTCATTGTGTCTTAAATCGGCTTAAACAATGATTAATTTGGCAAAAACCTCACCGACAGCCGACTAGATCTAATCATCAGATCTACAGATTCAAACATGTTTATGAACAAATTGGAATGGCAAACTTGTAGATCTAAACATTGCGAACACAACCTAATGCTCAGATTTCACCAATTTATCCTAAATCTGTCTAAATCTAACAATTAAGCTCTGACAGTGACGTCATCGAACAAGAACAGTCAATAATCATCAAGTTTTAACAGATTAGAGCATGAAAAACTTACCTTTGCCATTGTGAGAGTTGTGCAAACCAACAATCCAATGTTCTTGTGCAAAGAGAATGTGTAAAATCAAAGATCAGATGAGAAAGTGTGAGAGAAAGTAGGTCGGTCGGTCGAACGAGTGAAAGGTTTGACTGAACTATTGACCGTCTATTTATAGTGTGTCTTGAATCGGAGTGCTGTTCGATCGAGCTGCTGTTCGATCGACTTGCCGCCCGAGCCAAGTTCACTTCTCTTTGACTTTTAATCTTTCTCTTTTTAACATATTGACTTTTTGACTTTGATTACATCAGTTTTTAGGAATCCACTTAAGTATCGAGGTCTAAATTAATGACCCTAGGTACTTAATTTGCCTGCCAAGTCCAACTAAATGACCTTGGTTGACCCGAAACAAAGCACACTGACGTTTTGTTCATTCTTTTTCAAACATTTTTATGAAATTTACAAGTTTCAACTTAATGAACTTGCTTTGACTTTTCATTTTATCAGGTTTAAAATGATAAGCTCCCAACCCATCTGTCCAGCTCAGAAACTTCCTACATCTGCTTCATAACTGTGAATCAGAAGATCAACTTTCCACTTTGGTTTGTCGATAAAACAAAGCAGAGAAGTAAAATCTTTTTGGATTTTAAGAAAGTTTCTAGACTATAAAGCTATGAAATCTTTTTGGGTTTTGAATGTAAACAGAAATGAAATGCAGTAAACGTAAACTATTTACACACATATTTTTGGTGAGTGTGTTAGGGGATCATATCAGCTCCCGACAAGCTACTAGTACCGTTAAGCTTGATTTCATACTAAGCATTAAACAATTCATAGTGATTGCCGATATACTGATCCAATTTAAATTTTCACACAATTTTCAATCTGTTTAGGATACGAATTAGTGTTTTAAAGCCTTAACTTATATGTGTGTCCCACCTCAGAATATACTCCCGTATCCAGACAATCTATATTCAGTCTTACAGGTGAATGTACACTAATGATATCTTTAAATGGGTAAATGCGAGGCCATGAGAGCTCAGGTTAGAACTTCCGTTCAGACAGAGAGACGATGGCTCGACTTTCGGTGTGTCCCATTTGGAGATCTTTTCTTCAACAGCACATGATTAGCATTTTTTAATGTTTCATCATTTTTTATGCTGAGGGTGAGCTTTAATAATAAAGCAGTGCAAAGTATTATACAAGGACTAGGCTATTGCTTCCGCAAAATCAGAAGTCCAGGTATAATACCCCAGATATCATCACACACATAGACCTAGTATGTCAGAAATAGAGTCTTTCAAACAGGATTTTAGGGGTTACCTATATAGAGATGTTACCCACGTAATAAGCAAGAAATAATTTAGGTTTATATCCCGAACAAACTTACTAAATTTGTAAAAACCTATCGGTATATCATCAACGAGACTGCTTAACACTTTTAAACTTTACATTTCTTTAGTGTACTGTAACTGTCTAGCTGATATACTATCATTTCCCCTTTTTACACAAGCTCTTTTTCGGATTTTCTAATGTTTTTGGATTTTGAAATATCTCATGTTTTTGGGTTTTTGCATTTTTTATTGTTTTGGTATTTTCAAAAAATATAACCTATCTCCCCCCTAAATACCAAAACAGCTAAAAAATCGATAAACCATTGCAGATTGCTTTTCAACATCATCTACAGTGGTACCTTCATCTACGCCAATAATCCCCTCCGCAATCGATAGTAACTTCATACCATTAAGTTTCAAAAGATATTGAAAACGATTTTTGTCAAATTCTTTGGTATGTAAGTCAGCCTTTTGTTCATCGGTATGGATTTTTTCGATTCGTATCAACTTCTTTTCGAAACAGTCTCGAATGAAGTGATGACGAATTTCAATGTGTTTGGTTTTAGCGTGATGAACAGGATTTTTTGTTATGTTTATAGCTACCTCATTATCAACAAAGATAGGAGTGGTAAGAAATTGCAAACCGTAGTCGCGCATCTGTTGCTGGATCCACAGGATCTGGGAGCAGCAGCTGCTAGCAGATACATACTTGGCTTCACATATAGACAAAGCAACAGAGGTCTGCTTCTTACATTGCCAGGTGACCAATCGGGGTCCAAAAACTGGCGTCTCGCTGTTGTTGACTTAGCGTTCACTTTGCAGCAACCGAAATCAGAATCAGAGTACCCCTTAAGCATGAAATCGCCATCCTTTGGATACCACAACCCCAAGCTAGGAGTTCCTTTCAGGTAACGTAATATCCTCTTGACGATCCTCATATGTGAAGCTCTAGGACTTGATTGAAATCGGGCCGCGAGGCAGGTTGGATACATAATATCCGGTCTTGATGCCGTCAAATACATCAGCGCACCGAACATGGAGCGATACAACGGTTCATCCACCTTCTCTCCGGTGAGATCAGGGTTTATTCCATGGTTTGTCGCTAACGGGGTGGAAGTTGGAGCAGTCCCAGACATCCCAAATTTCTCTAAGACATCGTGAACATACTTTGTCTGATGTATGAACGTTCCCTCGGGGACTTGATCAACCTGAAGCCCTAAGAAGAACTTCATCTCACCCATTGATGACATTTCAAACTTCAGCTTCATCACTTTTTCAAAATCTTTGCAGAGTTTTTCATTTGTCGACCCGAAAATTATGTCATCCACGTAAATCTGGACAATCAGAAGATGGTTTTCGACTTCTTTTGTGAAGAGGGTGGCGTCTATCTTTCCTCGGATGAAGTTGTTGGCTATCAGATGTTGAGACAAGGTCTCGTACCAGGCTCTCGGGGCCTAATGTAAGCTGTATAACGCCTTATCCAACAGATAAACCTTATCCTTGTGAATTGGGTCGGTGAAGCCCGTTGCTGTCCGACATATACCTCCTCCTTCACTTTACCATAGAGAAATGCCAACGTCACATCTAGCTGGTACACTTTAAATCCTTTCCAAGATGCAAATGCTAGGAAGATTCTGATCGCCTCAAGTCGAGCAACTGGAGCATAAACTTCAGTGAAATCTATACCCTCCTGCTGACTGAAACCCTGGACCATGAGTGGAGCTTTGTTGCGAACAATAACCGCTCGATCATCCCTTTTGCACTTAAACACCCACTTTGTGTTTATCTTCCTATGCTCATCAGGCAAGTCCACCCGTTTCCATACGCCCAACTTCTCAAACTGATTTAGCTCCTCCTGCATAGCGTTGACCCAGGAATCTTCAGTTAGTTCTTCCTTGTACGTTCGGGGCTCAATTTGCGAAATGAAACAACTAAGTGAAAACTCTGTTTGTAAAGGAGCAACTTTTGTATAAAAACAAGTAAGGCCCTGGTCAATTTTTTGTCTGGTGCGAACTCCTGATTGCAACTCCCCGATAATCAATTCTTCTGGAAGATATGAAAGAGTTCTTGGCATCACCTCGCCGGGAACATCTACCTCACTTTCCAAATTCGTAATGTTCTGATTTGCAACTTGTTCGCTTACAGGAATTGTCTGATCTTGAGACTGGATTTGCTCCCCTTCAGACTCTTAATCACCACGATCGAATGTTGGCCTTTCATCAGATTCTAAATTATCATTGTCTGTCGTCTGATTGTTAGGAGCTTGTTTACGTTCCGAAAATGTCGGAGTTTGCTGAACATCATCATTCTCTCCAGCATTGCTTGGACCAGCCTCATCATCGTTCGAAGTTTGTCATTGACGACTCGGAGATTCTGCTGGGAATTTTCCTGTGATGCTCCATATTCTCTTAGAATATCCAACTCGTCGAAGAACTCTGGTTCTTCCTCTATGTCGAATGAGTCCCACAGAGTATCGTAATTGAAATGCCATGAGTCGGCGGGTTTCTGAGGTGGCATTGTATGACCTTGACACTCAACATTATGTGCTTCGATGATCCGCTTCAAGCTTGGAACAAAGACTCTTTTCATTGGACTTGTATAACCCACGAAGATACCTTCAATGCTCTTTGGTCCAAATTTTCCATATGGTTCTAGAACTGTGCAGGGGGACCCGAACGGTTCTAAATACTTCAAATTAGGTTTGCGGTTATTAATCAGCTCAAAACACGTCTTGTTGAATTTCTTTACCGTAAGAACCCTGTTAAGCGTATAGCAAGCGGCTGACACTGCTTCTGCCCAGAAATTGACAGGTAACTTTGAATCAGCAAGCATCGTCCTGGCAGTTTCAATCAGTGTCGTATTCTTTCTTTCGGCGTCTCCATTTTACTGCGGAGTATAAGGCGTACTGAATTCTTGCAATATACCTCTTTCATCACAATATTCTTCCATTTTGTTATTCTTAAACTTTGTACCATTGTCACTTCTTATTCTTCTAATTCGAGTTCGGTACAAGTTCTCAATCTTTCTAAAAAGTGTCATCAAACTCTCAAATGTCTCATCTTTTGTCTTCAGGAACGTTACCCACGAAAATCTCGAAAAGTCGTATGTGACAACTAAGCAATATAAATCACCAGTTATGCTTTTGACATTCACAGGACCAAAGAGATCCATGTGAAGTCTCTCCAACGGCCTCGAGACTGGGTTCATCTTCTTTCCAGGGTGATTTCTTTCGCTGTTTACCTTTGATACAACTAATACATTCCCTCTCAAGATGGAAACGCTTCAAGTGAACACCATCTACTAAATCGTTGTCCACCTGGTAGTTCATCTTACGCAGGTGAATGTGGCCCATCTTCCGATGCCACAGTTGTGACTCCTTTTCGGTGGCTCTTGACATGAAGCAATGAGTCTGACCCGTGGTAATAGTAGCTACGCTCATGTCCAACACGTACAGATCGTCGACTCTCGGTGCTCTCATGATGACCCACTCTTCGGGGACAACAAACCCCGGCTTCAATATCAAACATTCCTTATCTTTGAAGTGCGTTGAATACATTCGATCACAAATTTGAGATATGCTCAGAAGATTGTTCTCCAGCTCGGCGATGTAATTTACTCTTTCAAACATGACAATACCATTTGATAAAGTTCCCTCACCAACTATACGACCTCCTGATTGCCTGCAAATCCCACATATCATCCATTAAACCCTCGAACATCATACAGTAGGGTCTTCTTCCCCGTCATGTGCCGAGAAGCTCCACTATCCACTATCCATTATCCAATGTGAGACGGATCTTGGAAGCTCCTGCACATTTCAAAAACATTTAGTGAGATTTTGAAGCAACCCAAGCCTCCTTCGACTCAGGTAGCTTGAAATTGATGCGGGTGGTTTTGGTATACAAAGGTGGGAAATTTTTGCCATTCATCTTTAGACTTTCTTCAGATCCAACCTCAACCTCTTTGTATAAGAAAAATTCGTCTTTCTAAGGTTGACCAGATGGTTGGTCTTTCTTCGGAACATACTTCTTCCCTGGTGGGGTAGAAGTTTGTTTCTTAAGTTTCTCATAGTAATCCAAAGGAACATTCATCTTTACCGGTGTGGTAGAGGATGATTGTTTTTCAGACTCAGAAACCTTTGGTTTTGGAGAACTTGCTTTCTTTTCAACAGATTTTGGTTTCCAAGTTTGTTGAGATGAGGCAACCCGTTTGTAAAATTTATCAGTTTTAGTTACCAACTTCTTTACGGATTCAGTTTTGAGTTTGGTGTTGTCATTTTTCAAAACTTTCTTCTCAACAACCATTGGAGCTTTACCTTTTACATCGTCTCTCTTCTTTGGACCCTCGACAACCACATACTTAGGCTTCGAGTTGGTGCACTTTCGTGCAATGTGTCCAACTTGATTGCATTTAAAGCATGTTCGGGTGTCAACTACCCGACTTATGCCTACGGTTTGAGGCTGTGAGGCCTTCTTTTCAAAGAATTCTTCATTTGATTTTGAAAAGATCTAAGATTCTTGCTCGGAATGTGAACTCGATCTTTTCACAAACACCTTTTTTTCAACAAATTTCTTGTTTTGAAAGTTCCTTCTTTGATTATTCTTACCACCCTGATAACCATCTGACCATCTATTTTGATTGTTGTTAGAAAAACGTGGTGGTACAACAGGTTTTTTGTAGTAAGATTTATCCTTTTCAAAGTTCAATTTCCTTTCAGAACGTTTCAAACCTTCAATTTCACAAACATCAATCTCAACCAGTTTAAACACATTTTTCAATTTGTCGACATTCACATTCTCCGGAGGAAACTCAAGATCCGAATACAACTTATCTGAACCCGTCATCTTGTACATCACAAGAGTAGGTTCTTCACTTAAGTTGTTTTTGGATTTTGATTTTGGAATGTATTTATCCAAAAAACACTCTTCGTCCTCAGTTGAGTCACTGTCAGATTTCAAAACATTTTCAACCACATTTTTAACAACTTCGGATTGAACACTGTCTTCATCAGATGATGAAGTGAATGTGATATCGATTGTTTCTGGAAGTTTAATCTCATTTGTTTCATCATCATTAACCAACCCAGACTTTTTCTTTGAAAAATTATTCAACACTGGCAGTGGAACTTGATGATACCCAACCCCAGTTCCGTCTGAATATACATCTTCACCAGCTTTGTTCTTCCCAATGGGTTTGGGGACTATGTGTTGAAGAACAAAGCTCGCGGAGTTGTAACTGGTTAGTTTCAGATTGATTCTTTCGTTTTCAATCTTAGCTTCCTGAAACTGAAGTTTCAGATTAGCAATCTCATCCAACTGTTGGTTAATTTGCCTTTTTCGACTGAAGTACTCCCGAGTTGAAGATTTTCTTTGGTTGTTTTACTGTTTCTCTCATCAGAATCTTTTATCGTTCTTTTTAGCTTCTCATGATTTTTAAAAAGTTGACGGTTTTCATGAATTAACTTTTCATTTTCTTTCCTAACTTGTTCTACTTCAATTTTATCTTTTTCAATTTTATTAGTTAACTCCTTGATTCGATCATTTGAAATTTTCACCAGTTTGTCACGACTTAAGATTTGATTTTCAACTTCTCTGACTCTTTCAGTCAGCTCTTCAGTCTTTTTAGCACTGAGATAAGCATGTGTACTACAAACCTTGCAATCTTTCATGCAATTTTTGCAGTCACTTACAATTTTGGCCTTATCAGTCTTACCTGACCCATTTGTTGAATCATTAGAACTGACCTTGCTCTTTGACTCAGATTCGGACAATCTACCTCTAATTCCTTTGTTGCGAGCACTTTATCAGCCATTTTCTTTAGATTCTCTGCAGTCATCTCTTTCGTTGTGTCGATAATCCCATCATCGACCTTTTTCGACTTTAGCTTTTCTTCTTCTTCTTGCCTTGCCCACTCTCTCTGTCTTTCTTCTTCCTGTTGTGCTATTTGTTCAATGAGAGTCTCAACACTGATTGTCGATGGTTCAACAACTATGTTTCCTTTTGGATCCAAATAGCATTCCCGATCAGCATCCCCTTTTTTTACACTTTTTGCCTCTTTCCAGGTTCGTTAAATTTTATCTTTCATGTTTTGTGCTAACATCTTTCTATTTACATATTTTTCTTCTTATGTCTTTGAATGGAACAATTTTCGCCATGAAGGCATAACCCACAACATCTTCTTCAGGTAACAGATCACTCCAGTTAAATCCCTGATCGTCATGGATAACTGCTAAGGCTCTTGACTTTTCTTTAGGAACTTTTTCTAACTGTTTCATTCTCGGAGGTTCTGCTTTGTTTTGATGATAGATGGCCTTTTTATAATAATCATCACGGAATGGATTGGCTGTTTCATCAGAAGCTGCATTTCGGCATTCTCGTTTAAAGTGCCCATTTTGCTTGCACTTAAAACATGTAACCTTCGATTTATCAAAACCTAATTTTGTTGAAGGTCCACCAATGGAATGTCTACCGGTTATTTCCATGAACCTCGGAGCCCTTCGAACAACACTCGCCGTACACCATCTAATGTCAATCAACTCCATTTCTTCAGGGTCGATTTGATCATAGTCTTCTTTGGTAAGGTTAGTGTTTCCGATCTTTCCTGCTACTAAACTTTCGTAAGATTCTAAGATAGATGCCAGAAATACCATTTGCTGCTTGGCTGCTTCTTCGCTAAAGTTTTGTGCATTGTTAAGATTTACAGCAATGTTGCACTAGAAGATGTTTTTCGGAATAGATTGTTGTTGTTGGCTTGGAGCAGATGAAGACGATCCTCCATGATATCCACTGCTTGGAGCATAACTGCTGTTTTGATTCTCTTGATTCGACATGCTTGAGTTTTCAGCTGAGAACGCATTTTTTGGAGATACAGTCTTTGGAATCATGCTTCCCCGATAGTACAGATCAACATTTTGTTGATACTGGGTACTATTGACTTTGTTTGTCTTTCTAATCTCAACCTCGTGACTTTCAAGCCTCTCAATCAGCAAATCAACTGTCAGATCCTTCATCTGTACTGTGTTTCTTAACAGCAGGGAAAAATATATCCAATCTTTTTCATCAGGTAGTGAATCCAACAACCTATCAACCAATTCTTCCTCGGTAAACTTAAACCCATGTCTAGTAAGCTCGATCTTTAAGTGACAAAACCATTCTATCATCTTTGAAACTGATTCATTTTTCATACAACCGAACAGATCAAATTCTTTCTTCAACATTTTTTTCTTGTTCTTAACAATTTCTTTTCCTCTCACACACTTCTTTTCTAGTTTTGCCCATAAATCTCTGGAGTCTTTGTAATCGATTAAAGATATGATATCATCCCTCACTGATTGATGCAGTAATGCAAGACATTTCTTTTCAGCAATAAAACTTTCCTGTTCAGTATCGATCAGGTTTTCATAGTCACTTCTCCCAATATTGAAACCATTTCTTAAACACTTCCAACTTTGGTAGGCGAAGGCCTTCAACCAGTCCTCGAACCTAGGTGCCTATCTATTATATTCTCCGATAGCCATGAGCTTGGGCGGTTTGTTGTAGGTGCCATAAGCGTTATCCATGCTTACTGAGTCAGCAATGGCTTTCTTAGGATTCGGGTTTGGACCAGTGTTGTTTGTGTTGCTTGACGTGGCGTCTCCTGTGTTGCTGGTGTAAGAAAATATGTCGCAAATGGGTTTAGAAAATCGTCCACCAATTTTAGAGTACCTGAAACAGTTTACAAACACTTAGACAAATTTTCGTGACACAATAAAAGATAAGTACACGAATCGGATTGCAACTCGATCGGGTGGTTGTACAATCGAGTGGTTGTTCGAACGAGTAGCACAACAACCTTTTAAAAAGCTTTGACTTTTCAACCCTTTCACCGATCGGATGGTTGTCCGATCGAATGACAGGATGACGTAAGCACTAGAAGACTAGAACAACAATGTCGTCCGATCGAGCTGCTGTTCGATCGGGTAACACTGATGATGTCAGCAACCAGGTATCTAAGAACAATCTAAGACAAGTCGATCGTACAACTATTCGAACGAGTAAGGGACGTCAGCACACATGAACAGTTCAACATAGTTTTTGATGATTTTGATCTAGTTTTTGAAGAAATTTTCTTATGAAATCTTGAAGGATTGTACTATGATTGATTGCGAACAGATTGATAACAAATTCGTCAAATTTTAACCGTAATTTCCTGTTCAATTTTACGTTTTTCTGGGTTTTAAGGTATAAAAGTGAAAAATTATGAAAGAAATGAGTAGAAAGTAAGAGAATTCGTCAAATTTCTGGTAAATTTGACTCTAATCGGCAAGAAAAGCTTGAATTCCGTTGAATTCGTTGTCGTAGATCTCGATTCAGTCTCCTAGATGCTCTGATACCACTTATTAGGTCCTTTTCGTACAGGATCTGATTGACACAAACGCAGACGAATCGACCTCGATCAATGTGCGGAATCCATTGGATCAAGTCACAGAAGTACGACAAAGTATTCAACGTTTAACACCGTCTGATCTTTCTATTAAGAAGATATGAAAGTACACAAGTGCAAGTAGAAGTCAGACTTGGCATAGTACACCAACAGAATCAGCAAAAGTTCTAAATGACATACCCTAGTGGGGTATTTATAGGCAACTCAGGAGGCTACTAAGTGTTGTCCGATCGGATGGCAGGGCTGCTGTCCGATCGGATGACAGTGCTGTCCGATCGGATGGCCCATCCGATCGGGTGACACAAGTCGACTATGGTCAACACTTTTACAATCTAATCCCATCTCCTGAGTTGTCATACTACGTACATACATACATAAACATAATTGATTACAAAGGACATAAACATACAAAATACGACTAAATGCTGACGGAAGCTACAGACGCATGAACTAACAATAAGTAACTTTTTTAAATTACGCCATTGGTTTAGTATTTCACTTTTATTTAATTAGGCTAGTAAAATTTTAATTGATTAATTAAATAACTTTATTTTTCTAAATTCTTAAAATAATTAGTTAATTATATAGTTATTTATTTAAACTTTTATAATTCTCAAACTTTATTCAGAATTCCCGTAATTCCTACAAATCCTAAAATCCTTAAACCTAGATTCAAATTCAGTTATTAAAACATTATCTCATAAATCATTAGGATAACTCTTTGAATTTCCAACCTTACCTACAATATCATATGCTTGTGTTTGGTAGCTATATCCAAGTGAGTTACATAACCCCTTTTCATTTCAATTTTTTTGGGTGAAACACGTACAATTATTTGACAATAGCAATTACTTATGTCATATGTTATCTTTATACTTCTTGACTTAAAAATTACTTGGTGAACTAACTTTAAAAATAGTACAATCATTAACTTTGATCAAATCTTTGATCAAGCTAACTGTAGTAGGTTATAGCACTACAGGTCTGACAACCTATCCATCATTTGTTTTTTAGGATGATTGAAACAACATACATTAAACTTTTGTTTTTAAACCTGATTTAGTCACTAGGTTTGATTCTACCCCCCATTTGTTCCAAAGTGTTGTATTCACAAGATAGTTCTAGATAAACTTTGACATGCTAATAGCTTTATTAATTTTTCATATGCAAACCTATGTATGCTCACCAAGTTTTCGAAGTTGACCCTTTCATTTCCCACATGTTTCAAGTAACAATATTTGACGATATTTCCAAGACTTAGTTAAATAAAATTTGAACTTAGGTTTCCTTTATTTGTGAACAATTTGTTATTTTCTTTCTATGTTTGGATAATTTGAATTTAGTTAATGAATTTTTTATATTTTAATCGATCATGAGCTATTGAACAATTTCGTAGCACCCTCATGTTTCCATCATTATTCGGGGTGTTGAAGATTGGTATCAGAGCCATGGTTATAGGAAATTAGGTTATTAGACATTTGACCTAGACTATAACCCTATGAATTCCAAACATAAGTTATCTCATGTTCCCTAAAACTTTATATGTATCCCTATCCCTGCTTTAGTTTTGTTTTCATATTCCGCCAACTCCCTAGATGTTATTTTCTTTTCAATCCCTAGATGGATAGGATCGCTTCCGAGGCATGAAGCCTAAAATTATTTTGAAAATCTCGTCAGAGTCTTAGGGTCTCATAATGATTAAGAACACACGCAATTTGGAAAGGTGGATTCTATACACTGGGTTTTCTGGCTAGGAAAACATTTCGTATAAATCTGAATCAACAAACGGACCAGTCATGCTTTCCTAGGAATTCTCGGAGTAAGTGTCCACTTATAGGCTAAAGCATGTCTTCCCAAACATTATGTGAACCTAGAACTTCTATTAGTCAACGTTTTCATGGTGATCCTTTGTATTACTTGTCTTACGTTTCAGTTTTCCAACATTATCTTACCTATATCTTTGATCTCTTGTGTTTTCTTTTCTTGTGATCTTATTCTTATTCAGAATGCCTCCTCGATGCGAGCCTCTAAACAATAACCAAAACTAAGAGATTGCAGCCCTCATTTCCCCACAATTGGTTACTCTCCTCTCCAATCTGGTAAACCAACTCAACAATGCTACTTATGGGAACGAGAATGAGAATGGGAGCGAGAACGTTCCATGTACGTACAAGCACTTCAATTGGACTCTTACGGTCACACCCCGATATTTCCACATATTTCCGGTGGGCCCGGTGGGGAGTATCGTGACGTAGTTGATATCATCATAGACAATTAACACAATTATAGCACAGGCGGGCCATAAAATCAAATACATAAAACTGAGTTTAACAGACTTCAGGAATCTAAGGATTTGCAAGATCCTCTTAATTGACACCAAGTAGCTCCAGCCTAGTTTCGAGAGGTACCTGTCACTTAGTCTTTGGAAAATACGTCAGTTTTCACTGGTAAATACAATTAACTGACTCATTTGAAAAGAGTTCATCAAAATTGGTTTAGGCGCACATGGCACAAAATCATTTATAACTTGGGACAATCTTTATTAAAATCTTGTATACAGATTTACATGTTTGTCTGTCACACCCGATATTTCCACGTATTACCGGTGGGCCCGGTGGGGAGTATCGTGACGTAGTTGATATCATCATAGTCAAATAATCACAGTTCAATACACAGCGGAAGTCTAAAAGTAATAATTATACAAACCGATTTGAAAGTAACATAAATATTACAAACGGAATGTAAAAGGATCCACAGACGGATCAAACAAAAGAAACATTGTTCATCAGATTTAAAGTGATAAAAGCTTGCAAGACTTTTTATTTATTCACTCGGGAGTTCCAGCCCATTACGCTTAGTACCTACACTTAACCTTTTTGGAAATTACGTAAGTTTACACTGGTAAATACAATTAACCGACTCTTTTTTAAAAGTGTTTATAAAATTAATTTAAATGCACGAGGCACAAATATTCTTTTATAACTTGGGATAATTATTTAAAAATAATCTTGTAAAAGAATTATATGTTTGTTATACGTTCAGTAGCCCGGGTTAAATACCGGGTTAAAGATTAATAGACACACCACATAATATAACCCACGACGAGTTATTCTCGAACAAGCAGGTATATCATTTTACATACGCACCGACAGGTGTATGCCTACACCCCGTGCTTAAGTCGTGGCCATTTTAATGAATGAGCCGAGGATATCCAGGACATGGTCATTAACCCCCCAAAGGCTTAAAACAAACAAAACAGATTAAACGGGTTATCTCAATGATTTAACCTTCATATGATTAAAGATTCAATACCCGACCAAGCGGTATTTTATATACCGTACCCCAAGCCCGTATAAGAGAAAATAAGTTAAAAGTATTTACCTGAGCAAAAATATAAATTTATTCCCAGCCGTAAATCAATCAAGCACCAGGCTCCTAATCTGGAATGAAGGTTTTTAATAACCTATTAGAATCCTAACGGGTCTTATTTAAGTCTTAACTTAGACCGGTTAGTTTTAAGAAAGGTATACGGTTCAAAACGCAAGATTAAGCGGAGATCGGATTAGAATGTGATTTAGACCCGACAAGTATGAAGACTTGTATAATATGGGTAAACTAAACACATTCTGAATTTTGAGGTAAAAATGATAAGGTTTGACCCGTTTCGGTCAATTTATGCAAACTAGTCACATAAATCACACCGAACGCGTAAAATGCAAAACGGGTAACCAAATGAGTCATGAACAGGTTCCCTAAGTTAATATGCTCAAAATGTGTTATGATATCAGTAGGATACCTTCCATTATGCCTATAACGAATTTAAAATCAATTTAAGCCCCGTAGGGGTATTTTGGTCATTTTAAAGATTATAAAAGAGGTTAAATGACAATATGAGGTTCTGGTCTAAAATGATCAGTAAGATATAGCATATATGTGAAATTTATCATCTATGGCCAAACTATGAACCGTAGGGGCATTTTGGTCATTTCACATAAGCTTTAAGGGTCAAATTTGGAAATCTGAGTTTAAAACTTTTACTTACTATTAAAGTATCAAAATTTACTTGTAACATCAGTAGGAAATGGGTCTTAGGTATCAAATATAATTTTTAACCCAAACTATGTGTTTAAAACGCGTAAAAAGTCGGTTTTAGGTGATTTTCAAGTTATATAAGGAAAGCTGAGATTTTAATCAGTCCAGAAGGCTTAAAATACTTTATTTAACATATGAAATCAGTAGAAAAAGATTTGGTATTAAAATGTTATGTAAAACTTATTTTATTAGTAAAACGGGTATAACCGTTAATTATCGAATCAAAGCAAGAACCCATGTTATGATCAGTTTAAAAATTAATAAAAATCTTCAAAAATCACAAAATATTATATTACATCAGTGGGTAAAAGGTTTGATGTCAAAATTTGGGTTTAAATAGGTTTTATGCCAAAATTTCCGTTTAATTAATAAAAAGGCTTCAATTTACGTTATCGAGGATAACTCCTAATTTAGACCTCAAACTGATGTCAATTTTTTAGGACATGTTTATAAATCAGTAATAAAGGTTTTTCTCCTCTCACATTTTTGAAAATCTCTTTTTAATATTAAAAGGGCATAATGGTCAATAATTAAGCATATAACGGAAACATGCAAATGATTCGGATTACAAAGGAACCATATTGTATAATCTCAGAGGGTTATACTAACATGTAATATGGTCCTAATGGAACCCTAAGGCATATCTAAACTAAGCTAAATCGGGTCAGAACTGAAAGTCAAAGCAAAAGTCTACTTTTGCGACTTTCGGTTCTGAACCGAGCCTAAACTCAGAATTGTCGGGTTGAACATGCTTAGACATGTTCTTACATTATTCACCAAGTTATTTTAGTGTTAAAACATGTTCCATAACCTCTACATTATCAGTTATGAGTTTATTTGCAAAATAGCTTTTTGTTGACTTTTTAGTATTAAGTTTGACCCGACAATTGACCAAGTTAGAGTGATAATCAGGGGGTGCCCTTTTAAGGACTTATTACCCATATAATTACCAACTCATAGCCACTTTCAATTCGAATAATGGCTGGACCATTAGTGATTAATTGCTAAGTCAAAGCTTAATTACGATAGCTTTGACTTTTGGTCATTAAACTAATAAAACTTAATTACATGAGCTAAGAGCACTTACAAGAGTCCTTAGCACGAAAATTTGAACTAATAGAGCCTCCTTAAAGACCAGGTTGCTCCAGAGAACTTGCTTTGAGAGTGTGCTTGTGAAATTTCTTGAAGTGTGAATGAATGAGTGAAGCAATGAGGCCCTTATATAGGATTTCAAGTGTTCTTAGATTAAGACAAGTGTTCTCCAGGTGTTTTATGATGCTAACAAGTGTATAGTGGTTTTCCAAAACAGTTAAATCAGCTGCTGAATTCGAAACAGGCTGCAGAAGATCTTCACAAGATTGCAGGTTGCAGAGCTGGGCACCTACCAGTTATGCTGGAAAACCTTACCTGTCGCACCACGTTCCAGACCAGGGCAGTCCTGGCGTGCCACGTGAGACACCAAGTTTTAAAGTTCTTTTGTTTGTTTGCATAATCAGCCCCTGCACTTTCTGAACGCGAATAACTGACTTTTTCAGCATGCATGGTCAATGTAATCAGCTATGGGTTGTCCTTGGGAGTGTAACCATGCATTACAAAACTTTAGGGAATGTTAAAAGGCCTCTCAGAAGTAAAAATTAACATGTTGACACTTTTAACCCCTGTATTTTGTAACTTTGATTTTTAAGCGCAAACGACTTTTAGTGTCTGACAATTTATTCAATAATGACTACGGATGTTATACAGAGTCATTCAGAGGTACAAGTTGGCATGTTGATGCTTTTGTTCCTTCTAATTACATCTTTGCACTGTTTGACAGTTTTAGTCCCTCAAGATACCTTTAATCACAATTAGGGTTTATGACACATGTCACCATTGTATTGGATGTGATTTTACGAGGTGTTACATCCTCACCCCCTTAAAAGAAATCTCAACCTCGAGATTTACTGAAATAAATGAGGGTATTTCTGCTTCATTGTGGATTCAACCTCCCTTGTGTATTCGGGGCCTCTACGGGCATCCCATTTTACCTTTACAATCGGCACATGCTTCTTTTGAAGTTTCTTAACCTGTCGATCCTCGATCGACAAAGGTTTTTCAACAAACTTCAAGCTCTCATCTATATGCACATCCTTATGTGACATGGCTAGCGATTCATCAGCTAGACACTTCTTCAAGTGGCAAATCTGGAACACGTTATGTATTCCACTGAGCTCTTCTGGCAGATTTAGCTTGTAAGCTACAGTTCTGACACATTCGATGATCTCGAATGGTCCTATGTATCTTGGAATTAGCTTGCCCTTCTTGCAAAAACGCATCACCCCTTTCCAGGGGGATACCTTAAGTAACACTTTATCACCTACCTCGAATCTCAAAGGTTTACGCCTTTTAACTGCGTAGCTTTTCTGCCTATCCCTGGCAGCTTTGAGTCGATCACGTATCTGCACAATCTTATATGTCGTCTCCAGGACTATATAAGGTCCTGTTAGTTGGACATCTCCGCCCAACAAACTGGCGTTCTGCATTTCCTTCCGTACAATTCCTCAAAAGGCGCTGCTTGAATACTTGAATGATAGCTGTTATTGTACGAGAATTCAATCAATGGAAGATGGTTATCCCAACTTCCTCCTAAATCAATAATACATGCTTGCAGCATATCCTCGAGTGTTTGAATTGTACGTTCACTTTGACCATCCGTCTGAGGGTGATATGCAGTGCTGAAATTTAATCGAGTGCCTAGGGATTGTTGAAAGCTTTTCCAAAAATGTGATGTATATCTCGTATCCCTATCAGAGATGATAGATACTGGCACTCCGTGAAGAGATACAATCTCATCCACGTACAGCTGAGCTAACTTGTCAGAGCTGTGGGTTTCTTTAATCGGCAAGAAGTGGGCTGACTTAGTCAACCTATCAATTATCACCCAAATAGTATCATTTCCTCGCTTTGCCTTTGGTAACTTTGTGATAAAATCCATGGTTACCATTTCCCATTTCCAGGTGGGAAGTTCAGGCTGTTGCAGCAAACCTGACGGCTTCTGGTGTTCGGCTTTAACTTGTGCGCACGTCAAACATTTAGCCACATAAGTGGCTATAGACTTTTTCAAGCCTATCCACCAAAAATTTTCCTTTAAATCCTGGTACATCTTATCATAGCCAGGATGAACAGAATATTTGGAGCTATGGGCTTCTTGAAGAATCACGTCCCTAAGTCCTCCATAAATTGGAACCCATATTCGCCCATTCAATCTTAGGATCCCATCCTTGCCATACGATAATTGTTCAGCAGTTACGCCCAGCTTTTCATTTGGATAGTTAGCTTCTAATACAGCTTCCTTCTGAGTGGCTAACAATCTTTCATTCAAGTTGTTCTTCAATTCAATGCTCTTGGCATTGATTCTAATGGGCTTAACTCTTTCTTTCCTACTCAAGGCATCGGCGACTACATTCGCCTTGCCTGGATGATATCGAATTTCACAATCATAATCGTTTAGCGTCTCCATCCATTGACGCTGTCTCATGTTCAGATCCTTCTGATTAATCAGATGTTGAAGGCTCTTGTGATCAGAATAGATCACACACTTAGTTCCATAAAGATAATGCCTCAAAAGTTTCAAAGCAAACACAACAACACCCAAATCCAAATCATGGGTGGTGTAATTCTTTACGTGCACTTTTAATTGTCGCGAGGCATAGGCAATAACCTTGCCTCTTTGCATAAGTACACAACCCATTCCAGTATGTGACGCGTCGCAGTATACCACAAACTCTTCAATTCCTTCAGGAAATGTCAAAACCGGAGCATTGCTCAACTTTTGCTTAAGAATCTCAAAGGATTCTTGTTTCTTAGGACCCCAAACAAACTTTATATTCTTTCGAGTCAAAGAAGTCAGGGGTGCAGCAATCCTTGAGAAATTTTCAATAAAACGCCTGTAATATCGTGCCAGACCCAAGAAGCTGCGAATCTCTATGGGCGTCTTTGCTACTTGCCAATTCATGATGGCTTCAATCTTAGCGGGATCCACCTGGATACCTCGCTCACTCACAATATGTCCAAGAAATTGGACTTCAAGAAGCCAAAACTCACATTTTGAGAATTTGGCGTAGAGCTCCTCTTGCTGAAGAAGTTTAAGAATACATCGAAGGTGCATTTCATGGTCAGCCTGGTTCTTTGAATAAATAAGAATGTCATCAATGAAGACGATGACAAACTTGTCTAAGTAGGGTTTGCAAATGCGATTCATGAGATCCATGAATGCTGATGGTGCATTAGTGAGCCCGAAAGGCATCACCAAGAACTCGTAGTGACCATAACGAGTTCTGAATGCAGTCTTATGCACATCCTCATCTCTAACCTTCAATTGATGGTAACCTGACCTTAAATCAATCTTGGAGAAGTAACTTGCTCCTTGAAGTTGATCGAACAGATCGTCGATCCTGGGTAATGGATATTTGTTCTTGATTGTAACCTTGTTTAGCTCAAGATAATCGACGCATAGACGCATCGATCCATCTTTTTTCTTCACAAACGGAATTGGTGCTCCCCAAGGAGATGAGCTAGGTCTAATAAATCCTTTCGCCAACAAATCATCCAACTGAGTTCTTAACTCTTTCATCTCAGTTGGTGCCAACCGGTAAAGTGCTCTTGCAACTGGTGCTGCTCCAGGAATAATGTCAATTTTGAACTCCACTTGCCTATCTGGAGGTAGACCAGGTAGTTCTTAAGGGAATACATTTGGATATTCAGAAATGATAGGGATGCCTTCGATCTTGGGCTTTGGTTCATCAATAGTCACTTGTGCCATGTAAATGACACAACCCTTCTTCAAACACCTTGACGCCTTAAGCATAGACACTTGCTTAGGCAACCCATACTGAGTGTCTCCTTGAATTGTCAACGGCTCACCACAAGGAGTTTTAATAACCACTTGCTTCTTGTCACAAACGATCTGAGCTTGGTTATGAGATAACCAGTCCATGCTTATCACTATGTCGAATCCAGCTAGTTTCAAAGGAAGCAAAGACAATGGAAAAGAGTGGTTCCTAATGGATATAAAACATCCATCTAACACGGTTGAAGCAGTTTCTATGGTACCATCGGCCAATTCTACTTCATACTTTATGCTTAGGGTTTTAACAGGCAGATTTAATAACTTACAAAATTTATTATCCACAAACGACTTATTTGTACCCGAATCAAACAATACTCTTGCATAAACATCATTGATAAGAAAGGTACATGTTATCATGTTATCATTCTGAATGGCCTCCTGTGCATTCATCTGAAAGACCCGAGCATTGGTCTTTTTACCTTCTTCAGGTTTCTTTGCATACTTTGGGCAGTTGGACTTGATGTGCCCTTTCTCATTACAGTTGTAACAAGTCGCATCCTTTATCTTCTTGCAGTCTAACGTTTTATGCTCACTAGATTTGCAAATCCCACAAGCTCTGGGCTGCGATTGGGATTTTGATTCGAACCTGCACTTTCCCAGATGAGGTTTCTTGCAGGTTTTACACCTGGGTTTTTCACCCGACTGTTGGTTATCCTTCTTGAACCCTGAACTCTTCTTGTTCTCAAAGTTCCCCTTATGTTTCTTATCAGAACGGCGTGAGTTCTCATCCTCACGTTTCTTTTTTCCCTCATCAGAGTTCCTAAGCGATCTCTGCCTGACCGCATCAAGAGTAACGGATAACGACAAATCAGCCACTGACCTAAAGGTAGTAGGTCTTGATGCTTTCACACTTGCCTTAATCTCTGGGGCTAAACCTCCAATAAATCGAGCTATTCGTTTTGGTTCCGGTGTGACCAAGTATGGAACTAATCGTGACATAGTGTTGAAGCTCGTGAGATAGGCCTGACAGTCCAAGTTTTTCATAACCAATGTCAGGAAGTCAGTCTCAATCTTCTCAACTTCATGTTGAGGGCATAAATTTTCTTTGATTAGAGCAACAAACTGATCCCAGGACATGCTATATAAGGGGATCTTTCCTATAGCTTGGATTAGGGACATCCACCAAGCTAACGCTTCACCTTTAAACGACTGCGACACAAACTTCACAATGTCTTGTTCAGCACAACCACTAATATCAACAACGGTGTCCATCTCATCGAGCCAAATACAATCTATGGCTCCCTTCTCCCCTGTGAAGTCTCTTGGCTTGAAGGAGACAAAATACTTGTAAGAGCAGGACTTACCACGGGGTTCTTGATTAAGCATAACCTGTCTAGACAGAACACTTCTCTGATTTGACGAGTGACGAGCATCGTCCTTCTTTGACTCATTTACCTTAGAAGGGGGCTTACTATGAGCCTCAGAATGAGTTTTAGAGCGTGGTTTTGTATGTGGTACAGACTGAGTTCTAGCGAGTACCACTTGATTCGTTAAACTGTCTGTCGAGAGCTCGTATAACAGCATTTTCTATTAATGCCTGTAGTTCCGCACCAGCTACATTAACTCTGGTAGTATCATTATTCTCTCTCGGGTGACTATTAACTTCCTCCGATTCAGCCATGTAGCTTGATTGCTACAAAACAGTTGACATTATTTTATTCATAGGTTATTATGGAATCATTATTTCTGATGATTCATTTACCATGGTAAACATAGACCATATTTGGTTAATTTGTTAATTATATTTGTTTAGGATTTTCATTATAATTTATCCTAATTATAAATTATTAAGGGTATTATTAATGGCACATAAGGCCTAGTCACAAGGACAATTTTAAGCCATGATTTCAGATAATCGAGGCATTAAGGTTTGAACGTGGTTCATTACCTTTTATCGACAGGGAGTCGTAGACTACGACTATCTTTCGTCTTATTTGATAATTATTACGGCCCGTAGGCACTGCATCACTAATGGATGTCTCATGAATGATTATCTTAATTGATAATTTGAACCCATGATTTATAGATCATTAGGTTAAATAGGGAATCTGGAAGAATCCAATATAAGGATGACATGTGTGATTTTACCGAATCACATCTGCCAGGAGTGCTAACATGTTTTCAGATGTAAACAAGGATTTGAATCTTTTTAAACAGGTTTTACCTTCATGGCCAGGTCTATAATGACATATAGCATACATGTCATATTTAAGATCGCCAGGCACAAACCGAATAACCTTATCCTCATGGTGGAACGCCCGACTGAGAGCATGAGAGCGCATACACTCACCACATAACCATTGTCTGGACACCCACAAAGCTTCACAAACAGAGGTAAAAAGATTAAGATCGCCAGTAATTGCACATCTCAAGGAATCTTTCCTCTCATCTGAGCCCAAATGGTGACTCTTGATATGTGCCATTAACCTTGGGAATCCCTTAGCTCCCACCAAGCCATCGGGGCAACAATGAAACCGTCGGAAATGACAAGGCCAAAAACCGCATCCATTAGAACCAACCATAACAAAACTAAGTAAGCGGAGTCGACACTTAGATAATGTCGCGTACGCCACCACCAATAAAGAAAACCCAACCCAGAAGGAATCGCAGCTGATGGGTCAAAAGGTAATTGAACCGCTACGCTAAAAAACCCCGAAGAAATCACCTAGGCATTTCGTCGAACACCTTGCGTGCGAAGAAGAAAAACATAAAACAACAATCACCAGTAACAGTGGAGATGACAATCGTGAACAAAAACATGTGATCCAGAAAGCTTCATAATTTAGAACGAAGATATCGACAAAATTATCATCATCAAATTCATTAGAAGAAGAAGTAGCGTATATGAAAAAGTAGCGTATACTTCTACACATCATATCTACCACTTGCATTCTAAGATATCCATATCTACCACTTGCATTTCTAAGATCACATTCAATTGGTTACTTATCTTCACACTCCGGGTTTAAGTGGATTGAGGGGGACGGCTCAGGTGGATGTAGGTGTGTCTTCAGAGCCCAAAGATGTAAAAGTGCAATGTTGACTCCGGTAGAGATAAGACATTGGAGGGGTTAAAATGTAAAAGTGCAATGTTGACTCCGGTAGAGTGTGCGGTGGTGTTCCGGGATGCGTTAGTTTGGGTGGGTGAGATCGGAGCTAATGACTATGCTTACACCCTTGGGTCGACGGTGAGAGTGTTGACTAATTTAAAGCTCGTAAAATAATGAAATTCGGATCATAATCCTTGAAACTTGAAAACTTTTGCGGAATAAATAATCATTGAAAGATTTTATCCTAATTTTAATTCGGTTATAAATATGGATATTTATTTATTATTTGTTTAATTAACTAAATTAATTAATATTACAATTAAAAGTTTAGTCTAATAAAAATAACCTAGTTAGTTTTGTTAGGTTTCCAATTTGTTTAAGGTTAACTTAGTTATATAAATTAACCAAGTTAAATTACCTAATTAATTTTTTTTGATGAGATACAAAAAGTTTCATTCCAATTATCAGGGCAAATTACATAAGGATAGCAGGTAGACGAGCAACAAACTGCGCCGCCATCCCTTTTTGAATAGAAAACCCTAATCTACTAAAAACAAAGCCCCGCCCCTGAGGGGTCGAAAAGTTGATATGGACCACACGCTGAACTCTAGACAAGAACCGAACTGCCTCCGGTGCCAAGGAGCCGAACGTGTCAAACGCCAGGGCCAATTTTGGAACCTAATTATGGAATCAAAACAAAAAGGAATAAAATGGGCGATGCCCAGACTCGAACCCGGGACACCCGGTTCAGAAAACAACATGCGCACCGTTCCATCACGCTGTTATACCTTCGTTGCGTTAAGTTTCGTTCAAAAACAGAAGTTGCCACTCAAAGCCGTAACCGCGTAAACATCTTGTTGTCCTTCCATTTCTGCCTATAATCGCTGATTTCTCGGTGATTATGTCATTCCGCATTTCCATGATTAAGACAATACCCGTCGGAGCCGTACGAAGGATCAACCGGAGTTTCGATGGAACTTACAGATCATCTTGTTTCGGTATACCATCGTACTCTATTTTTGTTCTTTCGTTTAAATGGTCGATGAACTATTACGACAAAGTTCATCATCATATTACTTCACACAGGGGGTGGGTTCTTTCTTTTGGTTCGTTTATATAATGAAGAAGATGATGTATTGTTCATGTAATTTCCATGTTAGGTCACTAAGGGAAAACTACTCCTTGTTTATGTGTTTTATTAAGAAATGATAAATTGTTAGTTTTATCAAGAATAAAAGAACTGAAAGTTAAAAAGGTGAATATACATGGTTATGGGTGAGCAAGTTTAGGTCCGGACCGAAAATAACCGAGAGCCGAACCGAAAATATACCCAACCCGACCCAAACCCAAGTACCTAGGTATTTAGATCGGTTCCAATTTTTCATATAAAATCGGGTCGGGTCGGGTCGGTTCTCGGTTCTTTTCATGGTGAAACCCGACTTGGACCTATGGACCGGAACTGACCCTATATTTAGGGTAGTGAATCGGTTCTATAGTTTATGTTTGATCGGTTCTCGGGTCGGGTCGGGTAATGGTCAGGTAGGGTCGGGTTTTTCCTTTTGCTCGCCCCTATACATAGTAGTCGAATGGCTCTTTTTTATGAAAAAAGAACTATTAAGAAATGCATAAATGAATTAAAATCTTATTCTTTGTACTTCTTTCTGTTGTTATAAATATTTTCTTTTTATTTGAATCAATTAAACACAATATATTATTTACTCATTTAGCTAAATTATTTGAATCCATTAAACACTATATATTATTTACTCATTTAGCTAAAAGTACAACTTATTAATAACCACAATAGCTAACCGATCTATGTTAAACCCTTTTATATCATTAATGGTAGAATGTAATTAACAGCTTTATTTGAAACTCTTTTCCCTTTTAAAATTTAAACCATTAAATCTGTCAATAACATATATAATTGACAGTCTATTTTGACTCCTGTTACAAGCTTAAATTTTCTAATAACTAAAAATAACTAAGACATTATTTTAAACTCTTTTATCTTTAATGTCATTATGTGTTATTCTAAATATTTAGGATAATCGCTTACTTACGTTCGTTCTCTTGGATTCCCAATCTTTACTCGTGCGTTATTACAAGAAATCGCAACGCAACCAATGTGAGTATACTCGATCCCATTTTTACTTTTAAACACTTTGGGTGCAACATGTATTCTATACAAAAAAACTTGAAACTTGTTATATTCACACTCTATCCACATTTAAACATGAAACATTTTGTTGCTTATTAATCTCATATGCTATGCAAGTTGAACGTGTTAATCTCAATGCCCTTGAGTCTTGGGGTATTGTTAAGTTGAACGTATTGAACAAGTTGAATGTATTGAATAAGTTGACCGTATTGAACAAGTTGATCGTATTTAACAAGTTGAACGTGTTGAACAAGTTGATTGTATTTAACAAGTTGAACGTGTTAACCTCCTGCTAGTCTATTGGGAAAGGCAAAGTGGTAACTTGGAACATGTTATTCGTGTTGGATATGAGTATTTAAACTTTTATTCTATTTTATGCTATGTATTAAACTTGTATAGTCGCCAACTTTTTGTTGATGTTATTTTAATACATGTTGCAGGTTGATAGACGAAGTGTTCAAGAAAGAAGCTAGGAAGGACTTAGAAACTCATCTTATAAATTAGAATAACCGGGGTAACCCTTTACCAAAAAAAAAAAAAAAAACTCATCTTATAAATAAACAAAGCTTTGATTATGTTTGAACCTTGTATGACATTTTAGAATCTTTATGAAATTTGATTTAAATCGTATTGTCACAATAGTGTTATAATGCTTTTGAGCGATTTGTTCGTCTCATCCCGATGTTTCCGCCATCGGTTGGGGTGTGACATTTGCCTATGCAAATCCAAGATGTTGTACGGGGAAGTAAACCGGCCACTACCGAAGATGCTATCTGCCTAGCAGCCACCTTAATAGATAACTACGTCAAAGCAAGCACCTTAACTAGGAAGGGTGATATGCGCAAACTGCAACATATAAATTATATCAAACAACGCATTAAATCAACCCCTTTTGTGTACTAATGTTGAAAAAGTGCGTCTCTTTGTATACTTTTGATTTTTCAGGACTAAATAAGCTTAAACGTACAAAAGAACAAATTAACAGCAAAAACCAACACAAATACAAGAAAGAGGAATTGGCCCACCATGCCTACCCTCCAAGCTACACCCCAAGACCAAAATGATAATCCAGAAGACAAGCACGGGGTCGTGCCATCTAGACACGGGGTCATGCCCCACCATAGAATGTGTTCGTGGTCAACTCTCATATACGTAGAATCTCCCAGTGGACCTCGCAAAGTTGACCACGGGGCCATGCCTACTGTCACACGGGCCTGTGTGTGTATACGATCTGACACTGGGCATTAAATGAAGATAGATAAAGAAGGGACACGGTTTGTGCCCCATGGACACGGGGCCAAACGGAGGGACATAATCCACCTATAAATAGAGGGCCTTGGTTCACTTCCAACCCATTCCTTGGGAAACCACTTCTCTCTCACTTGCCACAATTCCACAACCAATCCAACATCATCATCCACCACATTCCTCCATTATCCACCTTTAGAGTGTGTGTATTAGTCTCGAGATCCAAGATTGACCTTAAGAGTTCTTGTCGATCAAATGCCATGCTTGGCTAATCTCTTACATCACTTGGTGAAGACAAATCTTTTATGTATTACTTTTAATTTCCAACTTTTGGCTACTTTTTATTAGGATTTGTATTAATGACTTTAATAACTAGTTTTTTATATTGAAAGTGAACTTTATTCTATCATTTCTTCATGTTTTGTTGATTCACTCATTCGTGTCTTTACGGTCTATATAAAGCACGTTAACTGCCTGGAAGGGGGTTAGAAGGGTGGTTTGGAAAAAGTTCTTGCCTCGTTCAGTGTATGGATCATGCAAGAACTTGATTCAAGCTTATTAGGACTTATCTTGAGGTAGATAGCATCAAATAGGGGGAAGTAAGAATGGCTTGAATCTGTTATAAGGATACTACTATTAAAACTTTACACCGGCCTTGCGGGACTGTATCCCTACTGACTCAGACCAATATGACTGAGAGTAGCGTTGCCTCCAAAAGAAAGACATGGCACAGTTTTCATTAATAACTTACTTAATTATCTTTCAATAATCCGGCCTTACAAGACTGTATCCCTGCTGACTCGGACCAATATGGCCGAGGGTAGCGTTGCCTCCAAAAGTGGGATATGCCACAATAACTAAAATAATCTCTTAAAAATCCCGATGTACAGAAATCATCATAGGATACATAAATGAGGTGTCGGAACCAAGTGATTCTATCTAGTTTATTGTTTTTACTAAGATTTTATATGTATTTTTTCTCTTTTATCTTTTCAAACTTACTAACACATTTTCTCCAATTTTTAGTTAGATTAGACGTCGACAATATTCCGATATCAAAAGCTCTTGTGTCCATGGACGACCTTGGTTTCTTATCATCACTATGCTACGCCAACGATGGGTGCACTTGCCCTAACGTGTTGTAGAGAGTGATTATATTGTATCGTGTTTTATAAATTTAAAGCTTGATAACGAGTAAAAAGTGATAAAAATATCCTAAAAATTATACCACACTCGACACATGTCAAAGGGGCGATAAAATGGCAAGTAACAAGGCCATTATTGAAACAACCAAGGATGAAAAGGCTGAAATCTCTCGTAACAGCAAGAAGCGTAAAGCCACTCAGAATAATTATGTCACCCTAGCTGCTCCTGTGACCCAAGCAACCCATGTAGCCCAAATAGTCCCTACGACCTAGGTTCCCAACAAAAGGCCATATGTGGGAAACCTGGCTCTATGCAACACTTGTAGGTGCACCACCCTACCCATATACTATGCCGTATGCACCCGATGTGGTAGGTATGGACACTTGGTTAATACTTGTTGTGTAGATTTTGGACCTAATGTTAACCCACCTGGTGCCTCGTTCAACCTACTACTACCCCTGTTAAATCACTAGATGTAATGTTGGCTAGTGTTTCAAGTGTGGTTACGAAAACCACTATCGAAACCAATGCCCAAGACGTGCCAACATGAATCAAGGTAACCAAGGTGCTCGTGGGTGTGCCTTCAATGAATGTTCAGGAATTGATCAAGTAAACGCAATTAAAATGTTTAGAATGACGAGAACGGAATCTACGACACAAATATAAGTCGGAATCCATATATGTGTGTTGTGATGCTTAGAGTACTTAAGAAACGTTCTGATTGAATTTTGGCAGCATGTCGTTTCAATAGCACCTCCTTTACAAAAGCTACGATCCTAAAGTTATGAAGTCCATGTGCATCACTAACATATTTATAGGCGTAGGACCCTGTGCACAGGACTGAACCGCACACACTACTCAAACGAAACGTACTACCTAATAAACAAAATGACTATTACAAAAGACACAGGAATTAGACATTTTTGTACTAACATTCAACATTAACGCTAATGAGGCACCAACCAACAACGATGTGGTGAACGGTACGTTTCTCGTTAATAACCAATATGCCTCTATTATATAACGATAAGAGTTTTGTTTTCTCTCGACTTTGAACCTTTGCTTGCCATGCCATGTTCTATGCTTTTACGATAGTCGTAGCGTTTTTCTTGTCACAGTCTATTTCCCGAATATCATGTACTCCTCTAAACCCAACAACATAACTATAACATTCATATTCCAACCAGTCCAAGTAATCACGAACTTACCCAACAGTCTCCTCCAATAAATTTTGGAACGAAGTTTTCTAAAGTATAGGAGACTGTAACATTCGGTATTTTTAACTATGTTATTTTCTTGAACCGATCTTTCATCTATAAAACGTTCCAAAATTTCTCTTTTTATTTAATTCAAGTTTGTGAAATTATTTAAAAACAAATAAATATCTTTTTAATGATTTAATCTTAAATAAATTTAATTTTTTAAAAGGTTAAAGTTTTGATAAATAAAAGATTTTGTTTAAGTACAAAGTTTATAAGTTATAAAAAAAAGCTTAAGACAAAAATGTCATTTTGTCAAAGTTTGAATACAAAAGAAAATAAGTTTTAAATTTGATATGTAAAGAACTAAACCACGGGGACTAAATTTGACAAAGAGATCAAACTTTTCAAAACAAAAGCCCACTTTTGGGCCTTCTTCTTCGGGGAGTCTAAATCGGGTTTTGGCGAAACTGGAATCCCTTATTTTGTTTGTTGAACTTAATAATCATTATCTCCATCATACTCATACCTTTATCTCGAATATTAGCCTATAATTCGCAGTGTCTCATGAATATCCGATAACCCATACAACTTTGAAAATTAATGAACCGTCGTTATCTGTTGCTCGTTGATTTGGTGTATAAATATGAGACCCCAAACCCTTTTCTAACTTTCCACAACTCAAAATCACCCTCAAATTCTCATATGATATTCCCTACACTCTCGCCGAAAATCCTATACTCCGGCTAACCTTCAATCGTCTCTTTCCGAGCTCATTAAGATACAATTACCGTGTGAGTTTTGTTTGTCATGCAATGTTAATCAAAAGCCCTCTATTAATTTGAGATAACAGAGGGCAATTTGTATACGATTTCAGAAATAAAGAGTTAAGGTTTATTACCAACGAACAGGTAGCCCAACTGGTAGTCATAGCGTGTGATATATAAACCAATCTTTAACCATCCACAGACCTGGGTTCGAATCCAATTTCCCCCACCCCCCCTTTCCACATCCTTTTTTAAAGTGAATTTAATGTTTTTATTTATTTATTTATCGTTATCTATCTATACTTTCTATAAAAGGAGAAATCTCAATGACATAAGAAAAACTTATGTGTCAGCAGGAGAGGCTGTCCAACAAGGCTTTTCTTATGTCATTATCGCATCATAAAGCCTAATATATAAATTACTTTAAAATACATTTAGTTTAATTTTCAAACCACTGCCTTGTGTATTCAAATGTTAAAGGTCTGGCCCACATTCCAAAGGGCAAACCACTGCCCGTCTATAAGAAAGTAGCAGCAGATGTTTTGAAATTGCGGGTAATTTGAAATTCAAAATGCATGGGGATATGTAATTTTCAATTAATGCATGTCACTCACTCACTTGTGTCAATCATCTTCTTATATAAACGTGTTCTCTTCTTTTGTATTTTCAAACCACATTTCCAATGTATCTCTCCCTCAAATCTCTTCTTCTCAATACTCGGCATTTGTTCATAAAGGATAAGAGAAAACTTAAGCTCTCTTTGACCCACTTTCAGAAAAATTTTTGGGGATATGTGGTTTGCCTTGATCATGGTATGTGTTTTTTTTTTTTTACTAAAGTTTTGTTATCTGAGTTATGACTAAATGATGATGATTGTTCTACGATTGTTTCCAGTATCATTGTTCCAACATCGTTTAAAGTATGTGTTTTTTGCTACTCCAATTTTGAAATTTTGAGTTTTTAATTTTGAAGTGATATACTCTAATTCTCGCTATATATTTCAGTCTAATCACAGTTGTTTGAAATTCATACAATCTGTTGCGGGTTATTATAGGTTTGTATTAAAAGAAGCATAAAGTTAAATTAAACATAAAGAAAGATTTTTAAATGTACATTTAAAATAATTTTTGCTTATGACTAAATGATGATTATATATGACTAGGGCAGATGATGATGATGTAGAAGCCGCAGTAGTTCCTACTAGACGCAAGAAAGGATCTGCTACTGCTGTAAGATAAGATTTTATCTTACTAGAGTAATGGTCTTTCCTGCCTTTTTTGTATTAAAAGAAGCATAAAGTTTGGTTTAAAGCAGCTCTTTATGAACAAAGTTAAGGATTAAGTATATGAGGACAGGGCTACTCTTCAACAGCTGAAGAAGTGTTTTCATGTACTTCATCTTGGTCTGTTCACGAGAGATCAGGTTTCTAGAAACCTGATGTCGATGCATTGAGTACTTCCGTGGAGTTCATGGCGATTGTCGAAGATATACATTGATGGAATTTAAAGCTAAAAGCACTAAATTTTAAGCTAAAAGCACTAAATTTTTGCTGTTAGGTTCGTAAATTTCTTGGTGTTGTTAGATTTTAAAGTTTCGTTGTAATTTTAAGTTGAATAAGTATTATTATGTAATTTTTAATATCATCTGATTAGTGCGGATCGGTACTTTTGATGTAGAAGTGAAATTGTCTCTGAGTTTAATTAGATTATGTTGATCTTGTATCAATTTCTGTTAGTGTATAGATCTGTCAAAGTTAAAGTTTGCCAAAAGAGAACATCTGCTCTAAATCATCATCTGCTGATCTAACGGCTGTTTGACTTGCTACTGTTGCCAACATCTGTTGTTGCCTAATAGAGCTTTTCGAAGAATTTCCTCCTCTCAATTGCCAACATCTGTTTGACTTGCTACTGTTGCGAACAGGAGAGGCTTTAACAGATGTTCGCAATATCTTTGTATTCCAAATGAATAGATTTTTTATCTGAGTTATGACTAAATGATGATTGCTGATGTGTCAATTTTTTATCTGAGATTTTTTATCTAAGTTAAAATACATTTAATTTCAAACTACTGCTCTATATTTAAATGTCAAAGGTCTGGCCCACATTCAAGAGTGCAAACTACTGCCCATAGCCAAGAAAGTATAACTTAGCAAATGTTTCCTTTGGCAAACATATACCATAGCAGTGGTTTTGAAATTGCCGGTAATTTCAAATTCAAAATGCCTGGGGATATGTACTTTGCAATTAATGCACGTCACTCAATCAGTTCTGTCTTATGGTAAAGGCGTCTTATAGGTAAATGAAGAGGTTAATTGTAATTATAATAACGTGTTTAATTTTATATTTTTCCCATGGAAATGCATTAAAAGCCTAACGAGTGTCGCATCATATTCTTTCGTCTGACGATGTATTTAGTCATAACCGCCCTCATTGGGTATATAAAATACATTGGGCAGAGCTTTTGATCATTACTGTTTTCATCCATCTACTCAATCATCTTCAAAAAAATTTTGTTTATCAATATCATTACAATTTCTTTTACTTTCAAAGACGCATTGGTTTACTGCAAAATGGAAAAATTTGGGTTTCGAGTGATTGTTGACGAGATTTTCACACGGCTCTCTGCAGAAGATATTGGCCGTTTCAAATTTCTTTCCAAGAATTTTTATAGGGAATTGTCAAGTCATGGATTTCAGATGATGCATGCTCTCCGAAGTGGAGATTCAGTACAAAAGAAACTACTCTCCTTTAAAGACACGTCAATTGTCGTTGACGACGTAGTTGCTGGTAATTTTGATGTTGTTAGAAGCAAAACCTTAAGTTTTCCTAACAATGTCCACCCTAGCTTCTTACGTATTCTATCGTCATTTAATGGTTTGTTGTTAGTTTGCAATAAAGGGATTTGCTGTGAGCTGATTCTTTGGAATCCAACTACCAGGCGCTATAAGGTTTTGTCTGATGACTACTTCAATTACAATCATGATCGAAACTCTGATACTGGTGGAATTTATTTTGATCAGTTCAATGATCTGAAAGTGCTGAACATCAGATGTTACCGTAATGTAGCTGCTGCTCGTGTTTACTCACGACGTCATGAGTCATGGAGAACAATAAATTTCGGTAGCGTAAGCAATTATGGTTCAAGTGGTTATTCATGGTCTACAGGAGTTTATGCTGATAAAACCATATATTTTATGGTTTCAAATTATTGGTATCCACTAGGTGAGATTATAGGTCCACCCGGAGGATCGAGTAACCTCTATTCCCTGTTTTCCCACAAACCCGTGAGTGCGGAATCCAAACGGGTAAGTTAAACTAAGTAACGAACACGTAAAACACAAGATTCACGATTAACACTCCATGGTATTAATCTAGAAAACGGTTACAATACAATGTTTACAAGATGCTCTCATAAACTCTCAGTGTGTGTGTGTTTACAGTGTTCGCTTCAAAGAAATCTATTCAGACTTTGTTGGTTTGTTCTGTTCTGTGTCTGGGTATATATAGTAACACAGTGATGAAATCAAGTTCTGGACGAAAACAGGTCGAAGAAATCCAAGACTTCGACGAAATCACAGGGATTTCGTCCACTATGGGGATTTCGCTTAAAAGGGTTTTCATCACAAGTGTTTTCGTCCCACAAGGTGTTTTCATCACATGTGTTTTCGTCACATGTGTTGGGCCTGGACATGGGCTTCTGTCTTCAGATGGCACTTCAACATGTTGTTGGGCTTAGGACCTTGACTTTGTCAATTTGTCTTGGGCTTCTTCAATGATGGGCCAATACAACAAACAAACAAACATAAACATATCATAAACTATTCTCTATCATGCATACTGCACACACGCAGTTGCATGAACATCGTACGATACGAAGTAAATCGCATACCGAGTCAAGACAGGAGGATGTCTTGACTACGGCCTTCACTTCGTAGCCGAGTCGAACCGAGCCGAGCCGTATCCACATAATATGTATCAACAAACTCCCCCTTGGATGCTGCTCGTGAGGTTCGTAATCTCGTTCTCCATCTCTTGATGGTTCATTCATTCTTATCGTAGGATCTTCAAAGTCTTCACACGTCGTAAGTAGAACGTGTATCAACAAACTCCCTTTTCATTTAGGTAGTGTGTTAACAAACTCCCCCTTTTATTATGCTTGGGAATCTTTTGACTTCAATGCTTGAGATCCTTGTGGTGTTGGTGATTGATCAGCGGCAACTCGATCATCTTTATCATTTTGAGTGCCTTCACGTTGTGTCTTCATTCCGAAGCTTTTCATCGAACATGTTCTCCTTGCCTTTAGCATCTACACATGCAAGAAAGCTAAACACGTAATGAGAACAAACACTTGGAATATAGTTAACATTAAACAAATGACACACATGTGACCATATTTTCAACTACCGTCCGACAGTTTAGTTTGAAAAGTTAACAGATTTTTCAATTTAGATTATTAACTTTCAAAACTTGCAAACTCTGACCGTTTATGAAGATTCAGTCGTTTTGGTTTTCAATCTGATTTCAGGCAACGAAGACTTGAGTTCCAACATCGGTTAATCAAAACTAAAGCATAAATAAAATCTTTTTGACTTTTATAAAGTTTATATTAAAACACACCTAAAATCTTTTTGGCATTTTGAATATTTCAAACATAAAGACTGAAAGCAGTAAATAAATATATACAGAGTTGCATAAACTAAGAAAAGTAAATATATACAAACATTCTTTTTGCGAGTTTCGAGGGTAAGAGAATCATATCAGTGTACGGTCATGCCAAAACGCTATTGTTGTTCTTTTTGTTAACAATTTGATAAACATCCTATAACGATTATCGGTATTGTTATCCACATAAGCTCAACTTATCATATGTAATCATGGCGAGGGAATACGTTAATGTATGATTTATACTTACCGACCGGTGTTCATCCACATCACGACACATTCCCGTATCAAGGTATGCACGAGAGTTCATCTTACTAGTGAGTATACCATTTATCATCTGTTTTTCCGTATAAAAAGATGTGAGAAACTCACTTATTTTGATGAAAAACAAGCCCTATGTGATAGAATCACTTATTGATGAGGAACTTGATTTTCAGATGCATGAAGGGCACAAGAGCAAGTCCGTGAACAGGTCAGTACTTTCGTACAACAAAGAGACGAACTTGACTCCCGGATGAATGTGATATATTATCACTTATTTTGAGGGACATGTGATTGTTGATCACTTATTGAGGTCGTATGCAGTATGTACACGTATGTATGATATCATGGAAGATCTAGACTTCGTCTCTGTTTGTTTCGGTAAAAGAAACAACCATGATACCCAGATGATAAACAGCATAAAGACCACATATCTCAGAACCTCGGCAATCTCTCAAACGAAATTTCGGTACTAAGACCATATGCCAATGAGTGGTTCCCACCTGGTCTTCAGTCGATTTAAGTTTATATCACCCTGCACACTTTAAGATGATTGTGAGCCTACCGATACATCTTATATAGAGCTGCTTAACGTTTTTCATTTTGCATTTCAGATTAAAAAGGTTTCAACAGACCACTGATGTACTATAATTTTCTCTTTTGCTCGCCAGGAAACTAATTTTTGTTTTTCTATTGTTTTTGGGTTTTGAAATTTTTCGATGTTTTCAAATTTTTCAAATTTGGAATTACTCCCCCTAAAATCAACAAACTATGATAATTTTAAAAACACAAAGATATTTACAAAAACGATTTTCCGATGTGGATTACTCTTGCTTGACCTTAATGCCGTTTACCAATAATAAAAGGTCAAATCTTGATTTATCAAATGCTTTGGTAAAAAGGTCGGTACGTTGGTCATCAGTGTGGACCATCACAACATTGATGAGTTTCATTTTGAAACAATCACGTGTGAGGTGATATTCAAGATCAACGTGTCAGTTCAAAGAGTGTTGTATGAGATGATAATAATTCATAAAGCAGCTTAAATATCGACAAGTATAGGAGAGATTAGAAATTCAAAACCGTATCCTGCAACTGCTTCGTGCATTGCAAGGAATCTGAGTGCTCTCCCAAAGTCGATTTTGTAGCTACTGAGAAATCTCTTCACAGCAACAAGATCATAGAGCTCTGGGTCCGGCTGGTCTTCCACATTATACCAGCGAAGGTCTTTGTCTTTCTCTTTAAGAAGTAGTGTGCGGTTGTTCAATCCACGCCAAGGCATCCGCACACCCGGTTGGTTTGTTCAACAAACACATTTTCTTCAATCACACCATAGAGAAAAGTACCCTACACGTTCATCTTGTGGAATTTGAACTTCTTGTGGAAGAAAAATCCATGAATCTTAAAAAAGCTTCAGACGTGCTGCAGTCCCGTACTTTTCATTGGAATCTTTCATGTTGACCCGATCAAAAACCATAACAACCAAATTTTTGGCACATATTTCATCTGGTCGAATTTTTCAACTTCATTCCTTTTTCCTCTACATCAATGGCAACAATATTCTCCTAGATGTAACAATATTTCGGAGCCTTCTGTCGCCGATCTTGTGCATGGATGCTCCACTATCAACAATCCTAAGACTATCAATAGTTCCTCCTGGAACATCCTACACACTCATTCAGAGATTAGTTGGAGAGGGGGACCCAAGCCTTCACAGACTAGGGTCGTCCGTCATCATCGAGAATTGTAACATCCATTTCCCGATGATTCGGAATTGATCTAGCTCCCCCTGAAACAATTTCCGATTTTGGTTTCCAAATCTGTTTTTGTTTTTCATGTTTAACATTTGATTCAACAGATTTTGTTTGGACAACCTCTGGTTTTAAAACCTTTTCAACATTTTTCTGTAGTTTCTTTATCTGTTTCACTTCTTGTTGTTTAACAAGACGAGGGTCCTGTCTTTGTGAAACAAATCTTTTATGGTAACTGTTACCATGGGGGGCATTAACCTTTGCCTTTCATTTCGTGAGATATGGACAATTTCTGACAATGTGCCCATACTCACCACATTTAAAGCATGATCTCCGCTCAACAAACCTCGGAGTATCATAACTGTAAGAACTTGACGATGAACTTCGTGATCTTGAGGTACTTGGTCCTACATCACAACCGTTTGTGTGTTGTGTGTAATTATTTTGACTGTTTCTTTTTAAAATGTTACTTTGTTTAACAAAATCCGTGTTGGATTTGTTTTCGAAAGTTTCAATTTTATCAGTCCCTCTGGATTTCACGAAGTTCACCTTCTGAATCTTTTTCTTGTTTTGGCTTTGTTTGCCTTTTCCCTTTCCTTGGTGAACGTGATTTTGCTTTCGTTGATTGTTTTGTTTTTGCAATTTTTTATTCCCATATTTCTTTCTAACTTTGGATTTTGGGATAGGAGCACACTAAGTTACTACAACTCCTGGGCTCGACTTTCCCAAAAACTTACTGGTAGAATCTTCGAAAACTTTATCAATCAATGATTGATTGACATTCTTTATTGGAAAATCATTATCTGAGTATATTTTATCAGATCCAATCAACGTGTAAAGCAAGTTCACGCTTTCACAACTTCCCGATGAGGATTCAACAGACTTGGCTGTAGCAGTCACAAACGGTTTTGCAGGTGGATCACAAAGAATGTAATTTTCGAGAGGTATGTTTTCCTCTTTTGTTACCGTTTCTGACTGTTCAGAGTTAGTATCCTCGGATTCATCATCTGACGAATCAGCATCCTCAACAATGACTGGAGGATCCTGATTTCGTTCAGCTGTTGACACTTTCGCATCTGTTGATTCATCCGAATCTAAGGATACTTCCTTTTTGTAACCTAGCCCAAAAGTGAACTCCTCAAGGCTCAATGAAACCGAGGGCTCAAAATGAGGTTTATTTTCCTCATCAGGCATCGAAGAATAATCGTGTTTAATAGGTGGTGGACACTTCTTATTACCTATGCATGTGACATCAGTTTTCTTTTTCTGAACATCAATGATGTGATCCAGCACATAGCTAGAGCTTAAATAGCTGTCTAACTTGAGTCGGATCGCCTCACTTTCAGATTTAACACAAGCCATTTCTTTTTGCATTAATTGAAGCCTATTGATGTAAAGATTTATTTCAGTTTGTTTTCTTGAAACCATTTTCGTTAGCTCGTTCTTATCATGTTTTAATGTTTCAATTATCTTTTTAAATTCCTTTTCATAATTTTCACGAAACATGTTGGCCTCTGTGCATTTTGAAAGATCCACTATCAACTTTTGATTGTGCATATTTGTCTCTTCAAATTTGTTTTGCAAAGCCTCATGTTTGCTTTGCAAGTCACACCACTTAGCATCAAAAGAAACATGTTTGTTTTGCAAGTTCGACAATTCAGCATTTAAAGCATCATGTTTGCTTTGCAATTCAGACATATTAGCATTTAATCCAACACACCTATCACATTTATCACAACTATCAGATTTTGATTCATCGACACGTACCTGACTGGAATTACTCTCAGATGTTGACCTATATGCATCAGAATCAACAACCTCCTTTGATGATTCACATTCAGATCCATCCCCGCTTGAACTTGAACTTGAAGTTGTAACATCTTCAACTGAAGTTGAAACGTCTTCAACTGAACTATTGTCATGTTCAGAACTGCCATTGTTTCCCGAGGATTCTCCATTGCTGGCATCTTTGACAACTTTAGCATAAAACGCCGTTTTTGTTTGACTACAGTTCCTTGGATCAAGAGATGACAGTGCTACAGTAGAACGATGGCACTGTAAAGCAACTGGTGGTAATGGATTTCCATACAAGTCTGTGGTTGGAGCTGGCTTTACAGGAACTTGTATCGGATTGCCATATAAATATGTGCTTGTGACAAACGTCGTTTGAAGTGGAGCGTGTGAAGCAGGTCTTCCAGAAGTGCTAGGAGTTCCATAATACATATCAGTATTTTGTCGCACTGGTATTGCAGAAGTAGGTGCGGGATTTTCGGCCCATGAAGGCGATAAACGTGATGGATTACCCCACCAATTCATTTTGATGTATGTTGATGAAAAACCTGTTTAAATCACTTAAACAAACGGTTAACAAAGAAATAAAAATCTTCTGTTAAAAAGATTTCAAGTATGAAGGACGAAATCAGATGTTTTCGTTGAGGGGATGTAGGTGATTTCGTTGCTTGAAATCTGATGAAAACAAGAAGGTGATTTCGGCCAGGTTAAGTGAAAAAGGATTTCGGCAACTAGTGCAAGCTGATAAGGGATTTCGGCCAAATCACTACTGATTTCAGCCCAGAAGTTGATTTGGGCACAGATGTTTGATTTCGGCCCAGGTGGGGTTTTAAGGTGAATCTGTTTTCGGCTGATAAAGGGTGATTTCGGCCACAAGGTGTGATTTCGTGGATGGGTGTATGGCAAGTGATTTCGTCCAAGATGAAAGCAGGTGAGGGATTTCGGCCAGACAAGTTGATTTCGACCAGGGACTGATTTGGGCCCAGAACTGATTTCGGCCCAGATGTTTAGAGAAGTGATTTCGTCCAGTAAAGTAAAGAAGACTTGTGATTTCGTTGATAGCTTGATATTGTTGAATGAACTGATTTCGTTGACCTGGACATAAAAGGTGATATCGCCAAGCACAAGTGAGTGATATCAGGTATTATTCAACAATTTAAAGAGTTATCTTTAACCTTATCTTCTGACAAAACAATCTTCTAGTGGCTCAATTGTCAAACTCAACATACTTTTATCAGACTTGTCAGACTTCAATTTTCAAACTCAACATACTTTCGGCCATGCTTTTCTCCTTTTCAATAAACCATCATCATTTTTATGTAACAATAGTCAAACAATTGTTTAATAATCAAACAACAAACACAAACATCAGACACAAATAAAGATCAAACATGAATATTATTCAAGAACAACTTGAAGATGTGATGAACTAGATGAAGATACAAGTTTCCTGAAAATATCCGAACACACTTTTGCAAATAAAGTTCAATAAAAACCCAAAACTAACATGTATACAAGAGTTATAACAAGGTTTTATATGAACTATAAGCAAAACAATCAAGATTTTCCAGGTTTTAACAAGGTTTTTTCAGAAAATGTATGAGTTTTCAAAGCTCAAAATCAAGAAAAACACAAGAAAATCAACTTGGTTTAAACAAGGAATCGAGCCAATGCTCTGATACCAATTGTAGGTCCACCCGGAGGATCGAGTAACCTAGACGATTGATATAAAGGTTTATGTAATCAAAGGGGGAGTTTGTTAACACACTACCTAAATGAAAAGAGAGTTTGTTGATACACTTTCTACTTACGACGCGTGAAGACTTTGAAGATCCTCCGACATGGAAGACATGGAAGACTAACCTCACGAGTAGCATCCAAGGGGGAGTTTGTTGATAAATATTATGTGGACGCGACTCGGTTCCGTTCGATTCGGTTCGGTTCGACCTGGTTAGGTTCGGCTCAAGCTCGACGTCACGACATTCCTCCGTCGTGCGCCCCAGAGTTTGACACGCGAAGCACGGATAGCCACGAGCCGGTTCCCGCTGCCACATCATCATGACATCACCATGATGATGTCATGATGATGTCACTCATTTGACTAAGGCTTATAATCTGCATGTTGAGAATGGATTTACGTATAACATGTATGATTGGGCCGAAACCTTCATTTGGGCCATTTGTTTGTGTTGGGCTGCTACAACATCAGGCGACGAAGACCAAGCCCAGGCCCCTCAAAGTGACAAAATCACTTTGATTTCGTCAAAGACAAATGTGATTACGTCGTGATAAAAGGGTTTTCGTCTAGAACTGGATTTCGTCGATGTGTTTCAGTATATATACACAGACAACAGACAGAACACAGTTACGAAGTCTGAATAGATTTCTTTGAGCGAACACAATGTAAACACACACACACTGAGAGTTTATGAGAGCATCTTGTAAACATTGATTTGTAACCGTTTCATACGCATTAATACAATGGAGTGTTAATCGTTGAATCTTTGTGTCTTACGTGTTCGTAACTTGGTTTAACTTACCCGTTTGGATTCCGCACACTTGGGTTTGTCGAAAAACAAGGAATAGAGGTTACTCGATCCTCCGGGTGGACCTACAGAGAGGAACATCGTTGCTTTTGATGTTCTGAATGAGACTTTCAGAATGCTTCGTTTTCCAGAGAGTATTGTAGTCAATCCTTGCCAAGGGCATTTTTTGACCATCGCAAAGAGGCTACATTTGATTGTTATTGGAAAGTCTGCTGAGCTAACTGTTGATTTGCTCAAATATGAAGAAGAAGGCTAGATGAAGGTGTTTGTTTTCAATAATCCTCGTGTAGTTGATTATGTAGATAGGCACCGAAGGACTAATATAATTGAAGACAACAAGTGGCTGATAACAAGCATCTCGGGGGATATGATTAAAGTTGATCTGAGCAACGAACTTCTGAAATACCTCCAACATGTTGACAACTACAATGGTCCGAAAGGAGCTTTACTTATCGAGACTTCTGTTTCACCAATTGATTAGGAATTAGTATGCTGTATTTTATTGAATGCTGTTTACCGTTTTGAAAATTGTAGTTTTTATATAATTAGTTGTGTTAAAAATTATTAACCATGTTTGTTATTTAAATTAAGTAAATGAATATTTAAGTTTGAGAGTGTACAAGCTTGTAATATTGGCAAAGGTCTGTTTAAATGATCAAAGCTCTGTTATTGGGAACATATGTTTGAAAATAAAACAGTGGTTGATACATCTGTTGACTTGGGTCAACAGATGGATGAACTTTTGTCACACCCCGATATTTCCACGTATTACCGGTGGGCCCGGTGGGGAGTATAGTGACGTAGTTGATATCATCATAGCCAAACAACACAATATTTAAATGCACAGCGGAAGCAAAAGATAGATTCATTTCAACTTTAATAAATTGTAATATTAAGTATCACAAAATAGTTGAAACAGATCCACAGGCGGATCAAAAAAAAAGGAAACATTGTTCAACAGTTTTATGACATCCAAGCTTGCGAGACTTATTGTAGACGCTAGGAGAAAGCCAACCTAGTTCGAGTAGTACCTGCACTTAACCTTTTTGGGAAAATACGTCAGTTTACACTGGTAAGTACAATTAACTGACTCATTTTGAAAAGGTTTAATAAAATTGATTTGAATGCACGTGGCATAAAACTTTTTATAACTTGGGATAATTATTTATATATAAACTTGTAAAAGAATTACATGTTCCTTATGCGTTCAGTAGCCCGGATTGAATACCGGGTTAAAGATTAATTGACACACCACATTATCTATTTATGGACTGTCGGGTGTACGCCTACACCCCGTGCTTAGGTCGTGGCCATTTCGTAAAATGATGCCAAGGATATCCGGGACATCATTTTACGAAATGGCCACGACCTAAGCACGGGGTGTAGGCGTACACCCGACAGTGCATAAATAAATAATGGGATGTGTCAATTAATCTTTAACCCGGTATTCAATCCGGGCTACTGAACGCATAAGGAACATGTAATTCTTTTACAAGTTTATATATAAATATTTATCCCAAGTTATAAAAAGTTTTGTGCCACGTGCATTCAAATCAATTTTATTAAACCTTTTCAAAATGAGTCAGTTAATTGTATTTACCAGTGTAAACTGACGTATTTTCCCAAAAAGGTTAAGTGCAGGTACTACTCGAACTAGGCTGGCTTTCTCCTAGCGTCCACAATAAGTCTCGCAAGCTTGGATGTCATAAAACTGTTGAACAATGTTTCCTTTTTTATTTTTTTGATCCGCTTGTGGATCTGTTTCAACTATTTTTAGATACTTAATATTACAATTTATTAAAGTTGAAATGAATCTATCTTTTGCTTCCGCTGTGCATTTAAATATTGTGTTGTTTGACTATGATGATATCAACTATGTCACGATACTCCCCACCGGGCCCACCGGTAATACGTGGAAATATCGGGGTGTGACAGGTTGGTATCAGAGCCAACACTGAGTGAATTAAACACTAGCCTTTTATGTTTAATCTCAGTTACACAATTGCACATTCCTCGAATTTTCGAGTCTAGACAAAGAACATAGGACAAATCCTGATTTTGTTTTATTTTTTGTCTTTTATATTATTCTTTGTTGTTATCTTTGTGTATGTTGATAGGTCTTAATATACCGCCAAGATTCTTTAGAAGAAAGGGAAAGTCACCTGTAGCAGGCCACGACCAGGAGGCCGGGCCTTCTCAAAGACGAACTTCACCCATCAACATGCGTACAAGTCCCCAGGGGGACTGGAGGGCACACCTATAACCAGTGAGGCGGTCTGTCTCGCTAAGCTCGTCACCATCTAACCTTCACTCTTTCAGACCCCATTCAGAAAATGAGCCCGAAAACCCACAGCCTTCATTTATCCCTCTCCAGAGGTCCAACTCTCGTCACTCCTTTGATAACCCATCACATATCTTCCGTAGCCAGTTCAACCCGGCCAACTGCCTTGAGGAACCAGTGGGTGTTAACCCATTGGGACCTGAAGATCACTTTTCTGGAGATCACACCATGGATATGGATGAGGATACCGACCCCACTGAACCACCGATCGGTACCCCCACACATCCCATAGAAATTTCTGATGGGTCATCTTTTCAGGGATCACCCTACCGTGGCCCTGACAGCTACCAAACGAGATTCAACCAGTATGAATGGTATTTTACGCCCTCTTACCATTCATCGCCTCACCACCAGCAGCAGCAGCAACAGGATCCTTCTAGGGATTCACGTTTCGTGGCAGTTTCCCCGCCACCACCACCTCAGCAACAACCTCCTGAGCCATCGAGGCGAAGGAGATCGAACACACGGATGTCCATGCGAGGAGGAGTGCATATCAGCACCCCTCAACCATCGAGTGGCAGCCACTACCCGCCACTCCAAGAAGACCAGCATATGGGGGGACCTTCAAACCCCATCCCTGAAGTGAACTCTGCACCTGTCATGCCGTCACCATTGGGTTTTAGCAACCCAATTCCCATGTAAACTGGCTCGGCAGCGTATAATCCCTTTGAGTAGCCGGCTCACACCAGCTTCAATTATGCTGAGGTCGACCCATACTTGGCAGCATGGAATTACAACGCTCTCAACCCCGAAGGACCCTACGGAACTCCTTGGGGAGTTGGATATCCAGCTTATGGATACCAACAACAGCCGCCTCTTCGACCTCCACATCAGCCGCAGCCGCAGATACCACGGTTTTCCCCGCCAGAACGGGAGGGAATTCTCCAAAGGTTGGATCAGGTTGAGCGGGAAGTTCACAGAGATCGCCGGGAACGACAAGGCTTCTTTAAGGGATTGACAAGTTTAATAAAAGGAAAGAACAAGAAGGACCATTGAATCCTTTAATTGTTGGTTGTATTTCCTTATTTTTAATCCAGCCCCTGCGTGGGCATGCCTTTTGTTTAACCCCTGTGAGGGTATGTCTTTTTGCATTCTGCCCCTGCGTGGGCATGTGTTTCTGTTGACCCCTGCGTGGGTATGTTTGTTTGTTTGTTTAAGCCCCTGCGTGGGCATGTTATTTTTTTAGAAGTCCCGTTTAGGGCAAAATTGTACTTGTTAAATTTTTAATGGAATGGTTAGTTTAATTTTCATTTTATTAATTATGTGCATAAGCATAAAATGTGAAATAAATAAAATGACATTCCTACTAAAAGATCTACCATTATAATAAAATGGCAAAATCTAAAAAGGGACCAGACCAAGCCACGTGTCATCTTAAAACAGGGCCAAGATGGTAGTTCCATAATTAGGTTCAGATCTATATTAACCTCTCAATTTAGGATTGATCTGCGTTAGATATTAAAAAGAATCTTAAAGGTAAAACCAAGCCTATATGTCGTTGCAGACATGGCCAAGATGGTAAAACCTATTCAAAAGATTCCAATCCTTGTTAACATCTGAAAACATGTTAACACTCTTGGCAAAATATGATTCAAAAAAACCACATAAGTCATCCTTAAATTGGGTTATTCCAATTTCCCTTATTTAAAATAATCATCCCTTAAGGATGAGGTGCCCACGGGCTATAGTTAAAGTCCTCTGGGACTAAAGACAGTGGTAGCCTACAACTCCCTGTCAAGAAAAGGTAATGAACTTTGATTCAAACCTTAATGCCTCGATTCCATACAAATCTGGGCTTATAAACTAAACTTGTCTACGTGACTAGGTCTTTTGTGCTATTATTAACTTATAATTTAGGATTATGATAAAGATCCTGAATAATTATATATTTAACAAATTAACTAAAATGGCTATTAAAAACCATAGTTAATAAATTGTCAAAAGCAATAGAACTATATAAGCTTCTATATAAACCCTGCCTTATTTGATTGTATGTAGCAACTAAAGCTACATGGCTAAGTCAGAAGGGGTAAACAGTCATTCGGCGGAAAACCATGAAAATACTGAGATACATGTGGCCGGTGCGGAGCTGCAAGCATTAGTAGATAATGCTGTTACAACAGCTATAGAGCGGCAGTATAATGAAACTAGCGGAACTCGAAGTAGGACCCTATCCGCACCGCATTCCAAGCCTAAGACTCATTCAGAGGCTCACAACAAGCCACCCTCCAAGAAAGAAGAACCAAAGAAAGATGATGATCGACATTCCTCAAACCAGAATAGTGTTCCATCCAAGAGGATAGTATTGGATGATAAACCACGTACCAAGTCCTGTACTTATAAATACTTTGTTTCTTATAAACCCCGGGACTTTACTGGTGAAAAAGGGGCAGTTGATTGCATGACATGGTTGGATGAGATGGACACTGTGGTGGATATCAGCGGGTGCGCTGATAAGGATGTAGTAAAGTTTGTATCCCAGTCATTCAAAGGCGAGGCACTAGCTTGGTGGAGATCTTTGATCCAAGCTACAGGGAAAATCCCATTATATAACCTGACCTGGGAGCAGTTTATGACGTTGATCAAGGAGAACCAGCATGAGGTTGAGAAGATTGAATCTGATTTCTTGTCGTTGGTTATGAAGAACCTGGATTGTCAAGCCTACCTTACCAGTTTCAATACAATGTCAAGGTTGGTTCCTTATCTTATGACACCTGAACCCAAGAGGATAGCTCGTTTCATCGGGGGTTTAGCCCCAGAAATCAAGGCTAGTGTGAAGGCCTCTAGACCAGCTACTTTTCGGTCTACAGCTGATATATCATTGTCCCTTACTTTGGATGCGGTCAGGCAGAGATCGCTGAGGAACACCGATGCTGAAAAGAGGAAGCGCGAGGATGACAACTCACGACGTGCAGACAAGGGACATAAAGGAAACAATGACCACAAAAAGAGTTTTGGATCCAAGAAAGATGGTCATCAGTCGGGTGATAAGCCCAAATGTAAAATCTGCAAGAAACACCATTTCGGGAAGTGCAGATATGAGTCGAAATCCCAGTCACAGCCAAGGGCATGTGGGATTTGCAAGTCTTCTGAGCACAAGACCTTAGACTGTAAGAAAATCAAGGATGCTACGTGCTATAGCTGCAATGAAAAAGGGTATATCAGGTCCAACTGCCCAAAAATCGCAAAGAAGACTGAGGATGGGAAAAAGACCAATGCTAGGGTCTTCAGGATGGATGCAAAGGAAGCTGTTCAGGACGACAATGTGATCACAGGTACCTTCCTCATAAATGATGTTTGTGCGAGAATGCTATTTGATTCAGGAGCTGATAAATCATTTGTAGATAATAAGTTTTGTAAGTTACTGAATTTACCTGTTAAAACTCTAAGTGTGAAATATGAGGTGGAATTAACTGATGGCACCTTAGAAACCGCCTCAGCCGTATTAGATGGATGTTTCATATCCATTAGGAATCACTCCATTCCACTATCCTTGCTTCCTTTAAAGTTAGCCGGTTTCGACATCGTTTTAGGCATGGACTGGTTATCTCATTACCAGGCCCATATCGTTTGCAACAAGAAGCAAGTGGTGATCAAGACTCCGTCTGGTGAGCCACTCACCATTCAGGGAGACACCCAGTATGGACTGCCTGAGCAAGCGTCTATGCTCAAGGCCTCTAGGTGTTTGTAGAAGGGTTGTATCATCTACATGGCACAAGTGACCATTGATGAGCCGAAGCCTAAGATGGAGGATATCCCCATCATTTCTGAATACCCTGAAGTTTTCCCTGAAGAACTACCTGGTTTACCACCAGATAGACAAGTAGAATTCAGAATTGACATCATCCCTGGAGCAGCGCCTGTCGCAAGAGCGCCTTATAGGTTAGCACCAACAGAAATGAAGGAATTGAGGACACAACTAGATGATTTGCTAGCCAAAGGTTTTATTAGACCTAGTTCGTCTCCTTGGGGAGCGCCAATTCTATTTGTCAAGAAGAAGGATGAATCGATGCGTCTGTGCATCGATTACCGTGAGCTTAATAAGGTTACTATCAAGAATAGGTATCCTTTGCCCAGTATCGACAATCTGTTCGATCAATTACAAGGGGCAAGCTAATTCTCCAAGATCGATTTAAGGTCAGGCTATCATCAACTGAAAGTTAGAGATGAAGATGTACACAAGACTGCATTTAGGACTCATTATGGTCATTACGAGTTCCTAGTGATGCCTTTTGGGCTCACTAATGGACCTGCCGCATTCATGGATCTCATGAATCGCGTCTGCAAGCCTTACTTGGATAAATTCGTCATCGTCTTCATTGACGACATCCTTATCTACTCGAAGAACCAAGCTGAACACGAGAAACACCTTCGCTGTATTCTTAAACTTCTACATCATGAAAAACTCTACGCCAAATTTTCAAAGTGTGAATTTTGGCTTCGAGAAGTCTAATTCCTTGGACATGTGGTTAGTGAGCGTGGTATCCAAGTGGATCCCGCTAAAATTGAAGCTATTATGAACTGGCAAGAGCCCAAGATGCCTACGGAGATTCGCAGCTTTCTAGGACTGGCAGGATACTATAGGTGATTTATTGAAAACTTCTCAAGAATTGCAGCACCCCTGACTTTACTCACCCGCAAGAATAGCAAGTTTGACTGGGGGCCTAAGCAGCAAGAATCTTTCGACATTTTGAAGCAGAAGTTGAGCAACTCTCCTGTATTGATGTTGCCTGATGGTAATGATGAATTTGTAGTATATTGTGATGCATCGCACACCGGAATGGGCTGTGTGCTTATGCAGAAAGGCAAAGTCATTACCTATGCTTCACGACAGTTAAAGGTGCACGAAAAGAATTATACCACCCATGATTTGGAGTTGGGTGCCGTTGTATTTGCATTAAAACTGTGGAGGCATTATTTGTATGGAACCAAGTGTGTGATCTATTCATATCACAAGAGCCTTCAACACTTGTTTAATCAGAAGGATTTAAACATGAGGCAACGACGTTGGATGGAAACTTTGAATGATTATAGATAAGATACCATCCAGGCAAGGCAAATGTGGTTGCTGATGCCTTAAGCAGGAAGGAAAGAGTGAAACCTATAAGAATCAATGCCAAGAGTATTGAGATAAAGAATAGTTTGAACAAAAGGTTGTTAGCTGCACAGAAGGAAGCTGTGTTGGAAGCTAACTATCCTGATGAAAAGCTAGGAGTAATTGAAGAAGAGTAATCCTATGGCAAGGACGGAATTCTGAGGTTAAATGGACGAATTTGGGTTCTAGTTTATGGAGGACTTCGGGATGTTATCCTCCAGGAAGCCCACAGTTCCAATTATTCTGTTTATCCTGGGGCTGATAAGATGTACCAGGATCTGAAGACAAACTATTGGTGGATAAGCTTGAAGAAGTCTATAGCTTCTTATGTAGCTAAATGTTTGACGTGTACACAAGTCAAAGCTGAACATCAGAAGCCGTCAGGTTTGCTACAACAGCCTGAACTTCCCACATGGAAGTGGGAGATGGTGACAATGGATTTCATCACCAAGTTGCCAAAGACAAAGAAAGGAAATGATACTATATGGGTAATAGTAGATAGACTGACCAAGTCAGCACATTTCCTACCCATTAAGGAGACTTATAGCTCCGACATGTTAGCCCAATTGTACGTAGATAAGATTGTATCTCTTCATGGCGTACCAGTATCTATTATCTCTGACAGAGATACTAGATACACATCGCATTTTTGGAAAAGTTTCCAACAGTCTTTGGGCACGCGCTTGAATTTTAGTACAGCTTACCATCCTCAGACAGATGGGCAGAGTGAGCGTACCATCCAAACTTTAGAAGACATGCTTCGTGCTTGTGTAATTGATTTAGGTGGTAGTTGGGATAACCACCTGCCATTGATCGAGTTCTCCTATAACAATAGCTACCATACCAACATTCAGGCTGCGCCTTTTGAGGCATTATATGGTAGAAAATGCAGAACACCTATTTGTTGGGCGGAAGTAGGAGAAGTTCAGTTATCAGGACCTGACATAGTCTTCGAAACAACGGACAAGATTGTCCAGATTCGCGACCGCCTGAAAGCTGCCAGGGATAGGCAGAAGAGTTATACTAACAAAAGGCGAAAACCTCTAAAATTTGAGGTTGGTGATAAAGTTTTGCTTAAAGTATCACTCTGGAAAAGGGTGATGCGATTTAGTAAGAAAGGTAAGTTAAGCCCGAGGTATATAGGACCATTCGAAATTATCGAATGTGTTGGGTCAGTGGCTTATAAGTTGAACTTGGCTGAAGAGCTCAGTGGTATTAACAATGTGTTCCACATCTGCAATCTAAAGAAATGTCTAACAGATGAATCGCTAGTCATACCACACACAGATGTGCACATAGATGAGAGCTTGAAATTTGTGGAAAAACCTTTGTCGATTGAGGATCGGCGGGTTAAGAAGCTTCAGAGGAAGCATGTACCTATCGTAAAGGTTAAATGAGATGCCCGCAGAGGTCCCGAATACACATGGGAGGTAGAGTCCACGATGAAAGAAAAATACCCTCATTTGTTTCAGTAAATCTCGTGGTCGAGATTTCTTTTAAGGGGGTGAGGATGTAACACCTCGTAAAATCATACCCAATTAAATAAAGACACGTGTCATGTATGCAAACGTGTCATAAACCCGGATCAAATCAAAAGATGTATGGTAGGTTTAAAAATTGTCGACATGTTAATTGATACCTCTGAATGACTTAATTATAAATCCCAAACCATAATGTATTTTGTAAACATCTGATTTGTATAAATTTCAAGTCCGGTTGGCCTTAATATTAATTAACTAAAACCTCAAGAAAAGGAATGTTATGAGAGTCTACGAAAAATCTTGCATTCATGACCTTCCCACAAGAGTCCAAGATGGAAATGGTGCATGGCAGCACATGCAGAGACATGCAAAGCCTGATTTCATGGTCCCTACACTCAAAAGAAAGCATGAGATTCGGAAATTCCAAAGTTGCATGGTCAAAACCTCAAGGCTCACAAGAATTTGTCTTCTGGGCAACGTTTACGGACCGCAAAGGCTCCACCTTACGGTCCGTAAGGTGGCAAGGCTGGACGGAGAAAATAATTAGAAAGCGGATACGGACCGCAAAGCCAAAGGCTTACGGTCCGCAAGATTGTAACTGGGCATCTTTGATCAAGGTCGGTTACGGACCGCAAGACCAAGAGATTACGGCCCGCAAGAGGTGCTTACGGACCGCAAGGCTTCTTGCTTACGGTCCGTTAGACAGTCGCTGGCAGCAGAAAATGGACAACTGCCTGTTCAGCCTGTTGCACCGCCTTATATGAGTGGTTTTCGAATTCAGGGACTTGGCAAATGGTTTTGGCACTATAGGGACACATGGGGAACATCAGGGAACATTTGTAGACTTAGGTGTGATGATCTTGTGACATTTAGTTCACTATATAAGAAGTTGAAGTTGCAACAAAGGGGACTTGCTCATTCAAACTTACTTCAAGGACTTCTCTGGAGCTCCTCTGATCAGCAACAAGTCTCCTTAGGATCCCTAATCATACTTAGGACCTTTGTAAGTGTCCTTAATCCTTTTTAATTCAGTTTAGCTTAGTTAATTAGCTAAAAGTCAAACCGTCGTAATTAAGGTTTGACTTCGAGATTAATCAATAATTGTTCAGTCAAATCTCGAATTAAAAGTACCTATAAGTAGGTAATTATGTGGGTAATAAACCCTTAAAAGGGTACTCTCTGATTCCCACTCTAACTAGGTCAATTGTCGGGTCAAACTAAATCATAAAAAGTCAACAGAATGCTTAATTTTAAATAAATACATAATTAGCAATGTAGAAGCTATGAAACCTGTTTTATCATTAATATAACATGGTAATTAATGTAAGAACATGTCTAAACATGTTCACCCCGACAATTTTCAGTTTAGGCACGGTTCAGAACCGAAAGTCGCATAATTTGACTTTTGCTTTGACTTTCAGTTCTGACCCATTTAAGCATGTTTTAGAAATGCCTTAGAGCCTCATTAGGACCAGGTTTCATATAAGTATAACCCTCTGTGATTATACAACTTGGTTCAATAGTTATCCGATTCATATGCGTGTTTCCGTTAATTGCTTATATGTTGACTATTATGCCCATGTGACCTTAAAACGTGATTTGGAAAATGTAAAAGAGTAGAAACCTTAGTTACTGATTTATAAACTTACACCTAAAATTTGACATCAGTTTGAGGTCTAGATTAAGAGTTATGCTCATTAGCGTAATTAGAAAGCTTTTTAGTAATTAAACAGTGTAATTAGCGTATAGCCTATCTAAACCCGATTTTTGATACCAAACTTTTTACCCACTGATATAAAATAAAATTTTAGGATTTTTGGAGATTTTTATTTATTTTTAGGCTGAGCATAACTTAGAATTCTAGGTTTGATTCGGTATTGCCGGTTTTGCCCTTTTGGGCTATAAAATGAGTTTTACAAATCCTTTCGACCCCAAACCTTTTGCTACTGATTTTATATGATAAATAAAATAATTTGAGCCTTCTGGAATAATAAAAATATCAGCTTTCCTTTGAAAACACGGAAATGGCTCCAAATCGCCTTTTTAAGCATTTTAACGCATGGTATGTATTAAAACTATTTTAAATACATAAAGTTTGATACCTACTGATAATCTCAGTAAATTTTTATATTTTTACAGTAAGCTAAAGTTTTAAACTCAGGTTTCCAGTTTTGACCTTTTAGGCGTAAGTGAAATTACCAAAATGCCCCTTCGGTGCATAGTATGGTTAGAAATGATAAATTTCACACATAGGTTATACCCTACTGATATAACTTAGTAAATTAAGTATTTTTACTGATTACATCAGACCCAAATCTCATATTTATATTTAAACTCTTTTATAACCTTTAAAATGACCAAAATACCCCTATGGGGCGTAATTTGAGTTTAAATCCGTTTTGGGCATAATAGAAGATATCTTACTGATGTCACAATATATTTAAGGCATATTAACTTAGGAAACTTGTATATGACTCATTTGGTTACCCGTTACGCACTTTTCGCGTTCGGATCGGCTTATGTAACTAGTTTGCATATATTAGCCGAGACAGGTCAAACCTTATCATTTTAATCTCAAAATCCAGAGTGTGTTTAGTTTACTCATATTATACAAGTCTCCAAACTTGTCGGGTCTAAATCACATTCTATTCCGGTCTTCGCTTAATCATGCGTCTGAACCGTATCTTCCTTTAAAACTAACCGGTCTAAGTTTAAGCTTAATTAAAGACTCGTTAGGAATCTAATAGGTTATTAAAAACCTTTGATCCAGAATAGGAGATCCGGTAAAAGCTACACGCACTTGCTATTTGTGATTAATACTTGCAAAGGTAAATACTTTTAACTTATTTTCCCTATACGGGCTTGGGGTACGGTATATAAAATACCGCTTGGTTGGGCATTGCATCTTTAATTGTATAAATGTTAAATCATTGAAATGTCCCGTTTGAAAATTATTTGTTTGCTTAAAGCCTTTGGGGGGTTAATGACCATGTCCCGGATATCCTTGGCATGATTTTACGAAATGGCCACGACCTAAGCACGGGGTGTAGGCGTACACCCAACAGTGCATAAATAAATAATATGGTGTGTCAATTAATCTTTAACCCGGTATTCAATCCGGGCTACTGAACGCATAACGAACATGTAATTCTTTTACAAGTTTATATATAAATAATTATCCCAAGTTATAAAAAGTTTTGTGCCACGTGCATTCAAATCAATTTTATTAAACCTTTTCAAAATGAGTCAGTTAATTGTATTTACCAGTGTAAACTGACGTATTTTCCAAAAAAGGTTAAGTGCAGGTACTACTCGAACTAGGATGGCTTTCTCCTAGCGTCCACAATAAGTCTCGCAAGCTTGGATGTCATAAAACTGTTGAACAATGTTTCCTTTTTATTTTTTTGATCCGCCTGTGGATCTGTTTCAACTATTTTGTGATACTTAATATTACAATTTATTAAAGTTGTAATGAATCTATCTTTTGCTTCCGCTGTACATTTAAATATTGTGTTGTTTGACTATGATGATATCAACTACGTCACGATACTCCCCACCGGTAATACGTGGAAATATCGGGGTGTGACAACTTTGTATGTTGTTTCGCCCATTGATTTGGAATTAGTATGTTGTATTCTATTGATTGCTGTTTGCTGTTTTGAACTTTGTTTATTATATAGTTACCTCTGTTTGACACTTGTAGTTTTTATCTAATTAGTTGTGTTAAAATTATTAAGGGTTAATGGATTTAAACACCCCCAACTATGGCCATTTGGCCGATGGCACTCTCAACTTTCACTTTGGCTCACACCACTCCCAACTTAACACATTGATTGTCATGACACCCCGTCGTTAAATAATCACTAACCTGGTTAGGAAAATTAGCCAACGTGTCAATTTAATCTGATGTGTTATGTATGATGTGTCATTTAAATCTGATGTGGCCAATTATTTTTTTAAAGAAATCTATATAATAATTACATGTGCACAAACAAGTACACAAAGCCAATCTCCCCTCTCACTTTCCCTAAAATCTCAATCTCCAGTTCTCCACCACCATGGACTCGCCGGAAAACCCCAACGGCAAGTCTCCCCGGTCACTCCAAGGCCCCCGTCCGGCACCTCTCCGAGTCCACAAAGACTCCCACAAGATCCGCAAACCACCAGTTGCTCAAAATTTTTCTCTCTCTTCTTTCTCTCTCTAAAATTTTCTCTCTACGGCTCCTCCTTATCCCATGTCCGAACAATCTTCAATCCCTCCAAACATACCTCCATTACCGCCAGCCGTATATTCAGATTAACATCACATCTGGTATATGTAATGCTATTCCGAATCCCAATGGTGTAATCGCTGCTGCTGGTGATAGCAATTTGGCTCCATCTTCAGCTAATCCTAAATCTGCATCTCCGAAGAACAATCTCATAAATCTTAGAAGCTGGGGATTTAAACATTCCTCATGGGATTAAAGGGTGCAGGTTTTCAAAAACCCTGAGGGTTCATTGAGCCGTGCAGCTGCACTGCAATCTGAAGTATGTGTATATGTATTGAGGTGGATTCATGGCAGATTGTGTGTGTACGTATTGAGTTGGATTCATGGCGGATTGGATGGATTAAAGGAATTGGAGTGGAGGATTGATTAGAGTTAGGGTTTGAGAAAGGGGGAAAAGTGAAGTGGTGGTGGAGAGAGGAGGGGGTGGGGCCTATCTTTTTAAATATTTAGAAATAAAAATTTTGTACACGTCATCATGCCACATCAGATAAAAATGCCATATCAGCAAAAACAACTAACAGAGTTAGTAGCTAGTTAACGACGGGATGCCATGACAATCAATGTGTTAAGGTGGGAGTGGTCTGAGGCAAAGTGAAGGTTGAGAGTGCCATCGGCCAAATGGCCATAGTTGAGGGTGTTTAAATCCATTAACCCAATTATTAACCATGTTTGTTATTTAAATTAAGTAAATAAATATTTAAGTTTGAGAGTGTAAAAGCTTGTAATATTGGAAAATGTATGTTTAAATGATCAAAGCTCTATTATTGGGAACATATGTTTGAAAATAAAACAGTGGTTGATACATCTGTTGACTTTGGTCAACGGATTGATGAAAACAGATGTTTGGAACTACTGTTGAGAAAACTGTGGCTGAAACCGCTGTTTGGTTAAAATGGTGGTTTAAAACCACTGTTGGGTTAAAATAGTGTTTTGTGGAGGTTGAAGGGGATTGAAACGACTGATGGGTTAAAATATTGTTTTTTTTTTTTTTGGAGAAGGAACATGCTTGAACCACTGTTTATATAATGATTGTTATTAAAGATCAGTGTTTTAATCCACTGATAGTTATAGTCAGTTACTGTTTTCATTTTCAGCACTATAAACTACTGATATTGATTCATTAGTGGTTTCCTAACAACTGTCATCCATTATTCATCAGAGGTTATCACGTGGACAGTACTTAGCCGTCAGATCTTTTGTATCCACTGCCACGTCAGCATTCACTTTTTCCACTTATAAAACCCTGATCAAAACCCCAAACAGGGTTTTGGCTGTCGAGTCGAATTCAAAATTCCTTTCAAAAGCAGTTTTCATCAAATTCTCTCAAATCACTCATCTTTTTCCTTCGTTCTTAAATACCTTTGATTTATCATGGATCTTCCATTTAAAACCCGTCATAACTGCGTGTGTACACTTGCAAAAACAAGTTAAAACACTTGTTTTCATTTCGTGATTGATGCACTTTCATCTTCAAAGTACAAAACTTTGTTGACCTGCAATGAATCCATCTACCTGGATACCCAACGAGAGTTCTGAGAAAATGCAAAGCTTGAAACTAAGGACAAAAAGACCTTAGCTATTACTTCATCAACAAGGGGAATTCCAGTGGTCATCACACCTCAAACCATTTCAGAGGTTTTTGAAATCAATGATCTTACAGGTAAAAGCTCTTTCCCAAAAGCAAAGTACCAAACTGATTTCATTGAGAGAGGGTATGAACAAGAAATGAAAAAGGATACTTTACAAAAGGGCAGTTTTCCACCTACTCCGAGGTTTTTATTCCATACCCTCCTCATGTGTGTGTCAAATGAAACAACAGCTTTTAATGAAATACCATTGAAAATCCAATACCTGGGCTATGCTACCATGGCTGAAGAAAATTTTAACTACTCTCAGGAGATTTTCAATGATATGGTTAAGAATGTTAATAAAAAATCATTTTTATTATTTCCAAGGTTTTTAAGTTTTTATCTTCAAAAGAAATTTTCAAAGGATAATGCACATGTGCTTATCCAAGGAAATCCTATTCAAATAAACAGTCTAACTTCTGTAACATTCACAAGGCTGTCAAAACTTTCAAAAACACAAACAGAGGTACATGAGCAGAATTTAGCAGCAACAACTGCTCCTCAGGCCCCTGCTGTTGAGCCCACTGCTCCTGGTGATCACAAAAGCACAACCCCTGTTGTGAAACCCACACCAAAAATCACCAAAAATACCAAAAAGAAAACTATCCAAAAGCCCCCCAAACCCACCAAAAAGGTAACTCTAGAAGATGAGATCCCAGAGGTAACACCTGTGACAACACAAAAGTCACCTGAAATCACTGCTGCTACTTCGTCACAGCAGATGGAAGAAAGATCTCAACCTGAGCCTAAAACTCCTCCTGCATCCTCTCAAAAGGATCAGGTTGTATCAACAAGGACACCACAATATGAAGGAATGTATTCACTTGAATCTATCTTAGACAGCTCAGCTCTCGGGGCAAATTCTCTTTCTACCCCTATCTTCACTGCACAACTCCCACTATCAATGATACCTCTGTTGGATGCACTTGATATAGCCCAGATAAAAATCAGTTCTTCTCAATCACCTGTCAATGAGAATATACCACAACAAGTGACTGAGTCTGGTGTCTCTATCTCTGCTAACCCACCAACAGTTGAGGAGGCTACACTGCAGGAATTACAAGTAATTCCTGTAAGTAGTTCAAGTGGAGCAGCTACTACAGGTGTTGAACCCACTGGTTTACACCTGGACAGTAGTTTCATTAGTGAGACTCCCTTGAATAAAATTTCTTCTTTAGGAACCATAGTGTCTACTGGTGTGTTTCCATTATACACTGGTGACCTTAAAATGGTAAGCTCTGCTGAAGAAAGAAGTCCCCAGTACCGAGAACAAGGGGCATCAGTGGATGATTATTGGGAAACTTTTCCTAAGTCAACCACTGATACAACCACCACTGGTGGGAAATCAGATGATCCCATTAACTTGGGTAATGGTTTAAAATACAAAGAATTGACTGAGAGGGTTGATAAACTTCACAAATCTGTTGCAGAAATCAAAACTATGCTACAACAGTTGTTACAAGCTCAAAAGGCTGCACCATCTGCAACATCTGCTCCATCCCCTGCTGAGCTATGGCATCTGTTTCAACATCTGCTTCATAAACAAAGACAATATGCAGATCAACAGCATGAAGTTCAACTTCAAATGGTCAGAAATGTCATGGAAGCTAGGTACAAAGATACTCAAGCATATATCAAAGCCATTAAAGCTCATCTGCTTCAAACCACTGGCACTGCTCCTCCTTCAATCATCTATGTTGAAAATCCTGATGATGTCAAATAGTGGGAGAAAACTAAAGGGAAAAAGGGAAAAGAAGATGGTTTATACATGCCACCAGAACGAATGTCCAAACTTGTGGAAGAAATCACAAGGCCAGATGGTTCCAAAAAGGTTGATGAGACTCAAAATGTATTTGCTGCATTAAAGGCAAACATGAAAGAGTCAACGGAAATAAAATGGTCTAAAAGATTTGAGGAGGAGAAGAAAGTTTTGATGGAAAAAGAAGAGCGGGGTACCTATAAACCTAAAAGAAGACAGCCTACCAGAAAAGTAAGCCAACCTAAAACCACACCTTCCAAAACCACCAAACAAACTCCTCAAATCCCCAAAAGTTCCTCTCATCAAACCTCCAAACCAATAGATGTTAAAACACTTGTTGTATCAACAGTTTTTGGTACTTCAGTTGTTTCAACAGATGTTATCTCAACAACTGCCATCACTACTACATCAACCCACACTCCATCCACTGCCATACCAAAAACAATATCACCACCACAAAAACCAGATGCCAAAAAGCAGAAAACAATAGTTGACACATCAACTGTTGTAGTGACAATAGTGGTTGAAACACCAGTTGTTTCAACAGCTGTTAGTCAGATACCCACTACTTCAATCACTGCCACTCAACCCACAAATACACCACCAACTTCTCCAAAGCACAAAAGGAGAAGGATAACAAACATTGTACTGGAAGATGACACTTCCCCAACTCTAACATCTACACAACCACTGTCCCTTGTCACCATTCCAAACCCTGTTCCATTATCTTCAGTTCAACCCTTCAATCAAAACACTGCCATTGTCTCTGCAGGAGTACAATATCCTCTAGATCTTCCAGTAGTCAGGGAGGAAATCAAATCCTTCTACTCTGAAGATGATCCTGAAAAGAGGAAACTCCCATCTGTTCAAGGTTATCCTTTGCCAAGAAATATAGAAGAATATCTCAAATAAAGGCCCAACAAGCAGAGGATATATCTAAAAGACACAGAGGGAAAGTCTGACAAAGAGATTCAAAGAAATTATCAATACCTGCTCACCAAAGTTAAAACTTTAAAGCAGTTCTCAAAAGTCCTTTGTCAGAAATTATCAGAAAAAGATGATAAAAGCATGAGAAATGACTATATTCAATACATCATGGCATACAAGAAGTACAGGGCAGAAAAGTATCAATACAAAGAATGGACCATCAGTGAAATGCAAGAGGAGACAACCAGAATTCAAAAGATGATTCAAGACAAGGTAAAGCAAACTCGTCCAGTTTGGGCCAATTACAAGAAAAATGTACCAGAAAGGACCTTGAAACTGAAAAGAATGAAAGAATAGCTGATAACTGCTGATTATGGGTCAAGGAACCAGGTTACAAGGTGGACAGAACAAAATGGGTTAGCTACCTACAAAAGGTTGGAAGAGTTAAGGAAGAGAGATCCCACTGCTCCTAAAAAGCCTGATTATCCAGAAGCAGTGGTTCCAGTCAAACAACAAAAATTGCCAATCAGGAGACCCAATGCTCCACATGCTACCATGCTTTATCAAATAAGTAAACAAAAGCAGATGGATGAATTAACAAAAGAAGACAAGGCTCAAGAAGAATACATCATCAAAATGGTTCTTCAGACACTTATGGAAGAAAAACAAGACTCAACACAATCTAACCTTTAAGTTTTTATACTCTAAACTTTAAGTATTTACCGACTGACTTATTTATTTATTTTATTTATAAGTCTATATAAATATAACTATACTCATCATTTATAATCATATGTAACTGATGAATTTTATTAAGTTTGTTAGACATCTTTTAGACATCTGTTCTCATAACTTCTGTTTATCTAACGACTGCTGAAAGTTATCATCTGTTCTCATAACTGCTGAAAGTTATCATCTATTCTCATAACTTCTGTTTATCTAACGACTGTTTGACTCACACTGTTCCCAACGACCAACAGAAGTTTCCAAACAACTGTCATCGGATAAGTTGTATTCGAATTTTATTAAGTTTGTTAGACATCTTTTATATGTATTTATGTTTATAACAATTTATATTGTCAATGGGTGGATACTCTCTTTTTTGAATAAGAGAGTATAAATAATAATATGTAACTGATGAATTTTATTAAGTTTGTTAGACATCTTTTATTAAGTTTGTTAAATATCTTTTATATTTACTTATAGTTGTCTTTTAGCTATAATAGATAACACGTTTTGATACAATATCTATACACATATGTATATGTTCTATTAATATGTGTTATGCATGGTTTTCTAAGAAACGACCCGTTTTTACACACGGCTCTTACCGCTAGTATAATTAATACATTGTTTTAATCACAAAAAGACTATAAAAACATATTTTTGTTTTATGACTTAATTTAGTTAAAAATTTTAATTTCTTTTTAAAAAAATTAATATATTGTTTAGGGTTTATAAATAATAAACTCTAAATATGTTGATTTTATAAACAAATATAATAAAATATAAAACAGAATGCTTTAAATTAAAAAAATGATATTTTTATTAATTATTTTTATAAGTTTTAATTATTGTTTTAACCTTATTTTTATAAACCTTTATAAGTTTTAACCATAATTTTATCCATATTTTTTATAAAACTTAAAATTGAAATTAGTTTATAAAAGCTATTCCCAATAAGTATTTTTATAGACTATGCCATTGATTTATTATTTCACTTTTATTTATATAGACTAGTAAATTTATTTAACTAATTAAATAAATTTATTTTCCTAAAATTTTAAAATATTCTTCTATATATTAATATTTGAATGCAATGAACAGTAAACAAACTATAATATATATATATAGGGAGCCGCTAAAATAGAAACCGCCTCCAGTTGTAAGAACCACGAGAACCACTCTCAATCAATCAGATTAAGCCAACTAAAAGGGTATTTTGGTCTTTTACCCCATATGTCTAATCCCCCTTCTCTCTCTTCATTTATAGTTATCTCATCTCTCCTCTTTATTTGTCAGTTATCATAGTCACCTCTCCTTTTTATCTCTCATCTTTCTAAACCACCATTTTCTATTCTTTTCTCTTTGAAATGCTCTGCATCAAGAAAAAAAATTCAAAAACAACCACCACACACCATTGTTCATGGTGTTTCCGGCACCCGGTTCTCCGATGATGATGATGTGTGTTTCCAGCGACAACCACACACCAAACACCCCCCCCCCCTCTGTCTTTTCAGTAATCGTCGGCCACCCACCAGCCGTCGATGATGATGATGATGACCATACCCACCCCGACTGACCACCAACGCTTTTTTCTGACCACCTCGCCTCCTAACTCACCTCTCTGTTACACCACTGCCGCCGACCACCGCGGGGCTCCGATTAACCTCCATCATGCCATCAGGTAGTTTCTGTGTTTTTTTTTTCATGTTTTCAAAAGACCAGATCTTCTGGTTGTTTTTCATGTCTTCAAATACCAGTTCTTTTTGAAAGTTATGAATCTGGAAAAAAATTGATTTTTGTGGGTTTGATCTGTTGATTCTGTTGATAGGTGTGGAATCAACTGTTGATATGTTGGGGGTTTCTTTTAAAAGTTTTGGAATCAACTGTTGATTCTTTTGAAAATTTCTTGGGTGTTTCTTTGATTTTTGTGGGTTTGGTGGTGTGGCGGTGGGTGCGGTGGGTTTGGTGGTGTGGCAGCGGGTTTGGTGGTGTGGCAGCGGTTTTGGTGGTGTGTGGCAGTGGTTGATGTCAACGGCTCCGATGTATGGGTTTTGAGGCTGACTGCTCCGATGTGCGGTGGGTGTGGCGGTGGGTGTGGTGGTGTGGCAGTGGGTTTGGTGGTGTGGCGGTGGGTTTCGTGGGTTTTGATTTGTGTTCTGTTGAATCTGTAGGTTTTGATATGTTGGCTGTGGGCGGCGATGATGAAAAAAAAACGCCGATTTTGATGAAGATGGCGCGGCAAGGACGGCGGAGGGTAGGTTTTTAAACCTGCAACCCCTATTTTGCAGCCTTTTGATTATCGGTTAATCTGAGCCAAACCCTGTTTTTTTTTTCGAGATAGACTTTGTTTTGATGTTGTTGTTTTTTAATTTTCCCCCCTAGTCGATGATGTTAACGATATATCTAAGACATCTCCCGAGTTTGCGATTTCTGGGTGCGTTCGTTTTTGCGTAAAGAAGTTTTTGTAAAAAAAAATTAACCCGTAAACTTTTTAACGTAAAACGTAAAAAACGTAAAACCTAAAACGTAAAAAGTTTTATGTAAAACGTAAAAAGTTTTTCACGTAAAACGTAAAACGTAAAAAGTTTTACGTAAAAACGTAAAATGTAAAAAGTTTTTCGTAAAACGTAAAATGTAAAAAGTTTTACGTAAAACGTAAGAAGTTTTTCATAAAACGTAAAATGTAAAAGTTTTCCGTAAAACGTAAAAACGACGCGTTAAAAATGTAATAATCGTAAAAAAGTAAAACGTAAAAAAAAACGGCGCGTTAAAACGAAAAAAACGTAAAAACGTAATACGTTAAAAAACGGCGCTGTAAAATGTAAAAAATTTAACGTAAAATGTTAAAAAAACGGCGCGTTAAAACGTAAAAAGTTTAACGTAAAAAACGGCGCGTAAAAAAACGACGCTTGAAAAAGCCCGACGTAAAAATCGGCGCGTTAAAAAAACAACGATTGAAAGGTAAAAAACAGCGCGTAAACCGTAAAAAACGGCGCCTAAAACGTTAAAAAAATGGCGCGTAAAGTTTTTAACGTAAATGTCGGCGCGTTAAAAAAAAGACGCCTGAAAGAGCCGGGCGTAAGAATGGGGCGTAAAAAAACGGCTCTTCAAAACGCTTTTTTAAACTAATCTTAAAAAAAATTATCATAAAAATCTGATTTCAAAAATGTTTTTAAACCAAAAAATCAGTTTCTTATTAAAATATTATTAAGACCAAAAAGTAATAAATGAATGGGACAAAAAAGACATTTAAAAATAATATATATAAAAAGATAAAAAAAACAATTTTACCTAAATACCCTTTAACAATAAAATATTAAAAATATAATAAGACAAAAAGCTTTTAATATTAATATTAACTACTTTTAATCTCATCCATCTATCTAGTTGATCTAAGGGCTAAAAAGTGGTTCCCATGGTTCTTACAACTAGAGGTGGTTTTCATTTTAGCGGTCCCCTATATATATATATATATATATATATATATATATATATATATATATATATATATATATATATATATATATATATATATATATATATATATATATATATATATATATATATATATATATAGAGAGAGAGAGAGAGAGAGAGAGAGTGCGGTTAACATACTTCACAGCTTATCCTACTTTACGTACGCGACAATCCTGGCCGTGGATTATCACGCATAGAACACAAAATCACGCATGGACCTGAATTATCACGCACATGAACATAATCACGCATGGAACATTGATCAAAAGGTAATCATGCAAGTTATCTATATTAATCACGCATGTTATGTTCTTGTCGCGTACGTTAAGGCGTAAAGTACATTATACTTTCTCTCTCTCTCTCTCTCTCTATATATATATATATAGTTTTTTTTGTTTTATTATCTTCATATTATAATAATTGTTATCTCTTTTACTTTTTAAGTCTGCTAAGCTTGGTGTTAACCAGTATTTGTATCGAAAATACCGATTCGTTATCGTTATCGTACATGATGGTAAAACCAGCACAAGCCTGAACAACCGTGAGAACTACACCGTACGGGGCGAGGTGGACCAAAACTTTTTTTCATAAACGTAGATGCGTGTATTATAAACACATTTGTAAAAAAAAATTAAAAAAAAATGTCGTGTGTGTAGTTTTGAGCACCACAAGTTTGTGTTTACGGGTACCGTAAATTTAATCGGAAAATTTACGGTACCCGTAAACACAAACTTGTGGTGCTCAAAACTACACACACGACATTTTTTTTTGAATTTTTTTTACAAATGTGTTTATGATACACGCATCTACGTTTATGAAAAAAGAATTTGGTCCACCTCGCCCCGGATCAAAAAGTTCTCACGGTTCTTACAACTCGAGGTGGTTCTCATTTTAGCGGTCTCTTATATATATATATATATAGTTTTTTTTGTTTTATTATCTTCATATTATAATAATTGTTATCTCCTTTACTTTTTAAGTCTGAAAAGCTTGGTGTTAACCAGTACTTGTATCGAAAATACTGGTTCGTTATCGTTATCGTACATGAAGGTAAAAACCAGCACCAGCCTGGTACATAAAACGCCAAAAGTTGGTACCGGATTGAGTTTGATAATCTTTTAGTACGAGAAATTTGGTACCGCTACCCAGTACCATTTGCTTATCCCTGATCACGGGTACCATACGAACACCAACGTTATGTACAACTTTTTTTTAGTTTAAGGGGTAGGGATGAGCTCGGTGCCAACTGATATCGAATCGGTATTGGTACCAAAAATACCGGTTACGGTATCGGTATATGAAGGTAAAAACCGGTAGTGAACCGGTACTAGGAACGTCAAACGTCAGGAAATTCGGTACCGGTACCCATTACTATTTGCTCATCTCTGACTACATGCTTCTACCGAACAACATCACTACCATATAACTTTTTTAGTTGATTTTCTTTCGGTTATTTTTTAGTGTTTTTTTCTACATTTTCTTTTTATTGTACCCATTACTATTTGCTCATCTCTGACTACGTGCTTCTACCGAACAACATCACTACCATACAACTTTTTTGGTTGATTTTCTTTCGATTATTTTTTAGTGTTTTTTTCTACATTTTTTTTTATTCTTGTTAGCAATTCCGTGTACAACGCGCTCGTAGTGATTTCAACCACATATAAACACAGACTAAATAACAAAAAAAAAGTTCGCCGCAACACAGCGAAGGTATTTATAACTAGTTTAATTAATTATTTAAACTTTTGTAATTCTCAAACTTTATCTAGAGTTTTCGAAATTCCTTGAAAATCCTAAAATCCTTAAACTTAGATTCAATTTCAATTTCAGTTATTAAAACATTATCTCATAAATCATTAGCATAATTTTTCGGAATTTTCAACCTTATCCACATTATCATATATTTGTGTTTGCTAGATTCAGATGAGTTACATAACCCCTTTTTTTCATTTTAAACTTTTTAGGTAAAACATTTACAATTATTTGAACAATACCAATTACCTATGCCATAGCATGTTATCTTTATACATCTTGTCTTAAACATTACTAGGTGAATTAACGTTAGAAACAGTACAATCACTAACTTTGATCAAGCCAAATGTGGTAGGTTATAGCGTTATAGGTCTGACAAACACATACATCATTGATTTTTAGGATGATTGAAATAGTTTTTAAACCTGATTCGCTCACTAGGTTTGATTGTACGCCCTATTTGTTCCAAAGTGTTGTTTTCACAAGATAGTTCTAGATAAACTTTTACATGCTAATTACTTAATTCATTTTTCATATGCAAACCTATGGATACTTACCAACTTTTCAATGTTGACCCTTTCATATTCCACATGTTTCAGGTAGCAATATTTGATGATATTTTTAAGATTTGCTACACTTAGAAGCTTTGGACTTAGTTAAATGAAGTTTAAACTTATGTTTTCTTTATTTTTGAACAAATTTTATTATCTTTTCATGTTTGGATAATTTGAATTTGGTTAATGAATTATCCAAATTTTAGTCGATCATGAGCTATTCAACAATTTCGTAGCGCCCTTATGTTTTCGCCATCGGTTAGGATGTTACAGTATTGTTCAAGCAGACAAGTATGTATGTACTGGGTAATCGACCTGGGTATCACATAATAACGTATTCATCTCATACCCACGAATCATTTTAAAACTAATACTATACTCAGCTCTATACCCCAAATACTCGTCCGAAGTGTTTCAGGTATTATGTTTGCGAGTCTGATTTTGATTCCTTTGCCATTCCTATTGTTATATGGCTTATTTTGTGTTAATAAGTTATAACAATTTAGGGGTTAATGAGTGTTGTTTTTTTTTTTAATTATATGTTCCATTGTTCACCATTATGGGCCTTAATGTGCCTTATTATGTGTTCAACAACTGGTTCAACCTGCTCAACCTGTTCAACATTTAGATCAACATGTTCTGTATGCTCTGTTGTTGTCGGTTCTGTGGGTTCCCCTGTTGTCTCATAGTTATAAGACGTAGAACATTCAGGGTTCTCAGTATTCCTTACCTCTGGTATCACGTTGGATGGACTATCTTCAGTGGTACTGTGCTCCTCCGATTGTACGGCTGTGTTTGAAGGACTCAAAGCACTGTGATGGTTTTCTATTGTTACGTCTTCAGATGAGGGAAATTGGGTTAACCAACTCAGAGTGTCTATACTGTCATTCTCCCCCTGACCACTGAGTTGGGTAGTATAAAAGTATTTTGTTTCAAGAAAGTCCACATTCATTGTAGTGAACATTTGACGAGTTGTTGGATTATAGCATCGGTACCCTATTTGATCAATCCCATAGCCGACAAATACACATTTCTCGGCACATGGTCCAAGCTTGTTTCGGTTGGTTTTGGGTATGTGGACGAATGTTGTACACCCGAAGATTCGAGGTTCAAGTGTAAGAGGGTGGGGAATACTGGCAGACTTAGACAGACAATTTAAGGGAGTCTTAAACTTAAGAGCTTTGGTTGGGAGCTGATTTAGGAGATACACGGAGGTTGCAACTGCCTCCGGCCAGAAAGATTTGGGTACCTGAGATTCAATTAGAAGGGCTCGAGTCATTTCAAGAATAATACGGTTTTTCCGTTCGGAAACACCGTTTTGTTCGGGGGTATGAGCACAAGAAGTTTGATGAATTAATCCTTTGGTTTTAAAGAATTGTTTCATAGATGTATTGACAAATCCCCCCCCCCCCCATTGTCGGATCGAAGGATTTGAATTTGAGTTTGGAATTGAGTTTGAATCATAGCATAAAACGTTATAAATTTCTCGTAAACTTCGGCCTTGTTTTTTAAAAAATACACCCATGTCATGCGAGTGCAATCATCCACGAATAGTATAAAGTACCGAAGGCCTTGCCCCCCCCATCACAGGAGCAGGACCCCACACATCAGAGTGGATTAGTGAAAAAGGTGAAGCAACTTTTGTATTGCTAGGTTTGAATGGTTGTCGATGGCTTTTTGCATGAAATCAGGTTTCACAATCAATTTTTCCCTTCGATGGGAAGAGTTGTGGAAGCAGGAGATGCGAGTAGCTAACGGATGGGTGTCCCAAACGTCTATGCCATAGCCAGGCTTCCCGGTTTTCGGTTCCATGTGCTAACATCACAGTACCCTGTTGAGCCACTTCATCCACATAGTATAATCCTTGGCGCTCAGTACCACGTCCAATAATCACAACTGTCCTGATATCCTGTAAAAGGCAAAAATTAGGGTGCATTAGTACAGTACAATTTAGCTCCTTGGTAATGTGGCTGATGGAGAGCAGTTTGTGTGATAATGATGGAACATAGAGACAATTTGATAATTTCATAGTTGGTGAAATTTCAACAGTCCCTCCTCCTTCTACTTGCATCATCCCATTGTTTGCGGTCTGGATTTGAGTTTTTTTAGGATTGGACAGTGACTGTATGTCCAATGGATCAAAAGTCATGGTGTCAGTGGCTCCAGAATCGAATATCCACGAACTGGCATGATTGATTTCCATTTTTTAGACAATAAATAAATCGAGCGTATTTAATAGACAGTCAAATACGCCGGAATCAAGTAAATTCGTCGTTAGTTACGCCGGTACTGTTTACGAGCAACCAGCTAACCCAGCGTATTTATCAAATGCGCTGGGCACTTGAACTCGCGTTCAAGATTTATCAATTACGCCGGTAACAAAAAACGCTGGACAACTTAAATCCGCCAGAATCACGACGCCCGAGAAAGACGTTATCTTACCGGCGTATTTATCAAATACGCCAGGCAACTTGAACTTGCGTTCAAGATTTAAAGTCGCCCACAATCAATAAATCCGTTATAAGAGCGTGTAAATCCGCTGGTTATATTTGTTTAGAACACCTGTACCAATAAGGGTTTCAATACGCCGTCAACCCCCTTTATTATTAATAAGCAACAATCTAGAGAGACAACCAAAAAACAAGCGGCGTATTTAGAAAGGAAATCACTGGTCCTCCGATCAACAAACACTCCAATGATGGCAGCGAAACAGATCCAGCGGCACTAACGATGACCCTTTTGTTACGTGCTGGGTTTGCTGAATCAGATGACGCGGTTTTATGTTTTTAGGGTTTTGATGGGCGGCAGAACTGTCGATGGGAATAACTGATTCGCCGGAACAGTTGGTGGGGACGTTTAGGGTTTGTGCGGCGGTGGCGCTACTTGTTTGATATCGGCGGCTGCTTCTGTTGTTGTTGAAGGTTTCCGATCGACGGTGGTTCGCCGGTGAACCAGTGAAGGCGGCTGTTGAAAGGTTGTCGGCTGGGATTGTTTGATGGATTGAAACAGGAACTTGCAGGTTCGATTTTTGGAACTTTGATTTTTTATTTTGGTTTTGTTTTTTTCTGGTTTGAGATTGATTTGAGATTGGATTGATTTTGTTGAGATAGGTTGAACGATTTTGGTTCTGAGATTGACGAACAGAGTGATGGATCAACAACACTGCTCTGATACCATGTTAATTGGTATAGAGAATGAACTAGGGTTTGAATTGTATTGATCAAGAATTGTATTGAACATCTCAATTAGGGTTACAACTAAAAGGTGTCTTATATAGAACACCAAGTTACATAATAGACCCTATACTATTAATTTCCTTCTTTCCGACATAAGAATACAATAAAAATGAATAAATTAGATGTAGATTGACGAGCTATATATGCGTAGCTCATGAATGTACATATATGTAGCTTATACGAGGTATATATATGTAGTTTACGAGCTACATATTTTATATATATTTCATAAAGATTAGTATCATATAAAAAACATAAAAATGCTTAATTGATAGTGTTTTAAGTAAACTTTGTGGATCTTACAACATTCCTTCGCATACTTACAAAATACTTCACATATATGTACGCACATACTTGCAAAAGAATGGCAATATAAACAAAGAATTAAATGTATTCACATGACAATGCAAACAATATGTAAAAATAAGAGTGACTAGAAAGTATGAAAAATAAAACCATTTTCGTAGTTCATGCAGGAAGCGGATCGTTGGATGAGAAGAAAAGGCGATCGTTGGATATTCTGTTGATACACTTTGTGTGGACGCGACTCGGCTCGGTTCGACTCGGCCTTGAAGACTTGAAGACACGAAGATCGAGACAAAGCTACAGCCAAGGGGGAGTTTGTTGGTGCACTTGTGTCTGTACTTTGTCTGTATTTCGTCATGATACAAAACGATGTCTTTAATGTAAGGTTGATGTAAGTTTGACCAAGTCAACCATCCTCCTGGTTTGACTTGACCAAACAGTTAGAAAAATGTTGTAAGCTGGTTGTGTCGAAGGATGTGTCATCGAAGGATTGTTTTATATCCTTCGATGAGGTCGAAAGATGAACATTCGATAGATGAGTTCGAAACATAAACCTTCGATGGATGAACTCGAAGGATATCTCGAAGGATATCATCCTTCGAGGTATTTGTGAATCTTTCGATGGCTTTCTGGTCGACAAATGATCTGTCGATCAATCTGTCTGATCCTTCGACCAGACCTGCTGTGTCGGGTATAAATACCCATGTGTTGTGTTCACTTCAGAAGTTAGACAGAAGAGAGAAAAGAGAACACACACGAGAGAACTTTGAGAGTTTGCAGAATACATCTGTGAACATTGGGCTTGTAACCGAACCTTTCATACGCATTAATACAAGTGGTGTTAATCGTTGAATGTTGTGTGTTGTGTTTGTGCTTGTTCTCGTATAACGTCTCGGTTGCATGCTAGCTTGGATTCCGCACTCGCTAGTGTGTTTGATATAACAAGGATAAGGTTTTAATCTCATCCTCGAGAGGGACCTACAAGTGGTATCAGAGCCGTGGCTCTTTTCCTTGTTAAAAACCGGATTTTATACAAGCTTTGGAGTGTTTTGGACAAAAACTCTTTTGGTTTTGCTTCTGTTTTCAGTGTTTTTCTCGCTGTTTTTGTCGTTAAAACGTGTTCAAAACTTGTCGGGTGTGTTAAGGGAAGGTTTGGGTAACTTTAAAATTTTTTTTTTTGGTGTTTGGTGATTTCCGACCATAATTCCGGCTTACTCCGGTACCGGTTTCTGGGTATTTTTATCATATTTTATTGTTTAAAATCTTGGTTTTGGTAAAAATCATGGTCTGACCATACTTTCTGCGAAAGATCTCACCAACCCATCACCTTTTTCACCTACCTGTCACTCTTTGTCAACTGTGTCAGTTCGATTCGATAGATACCCTTCGAAGTCGAAAGATCATCTTTCGATCAAGGAGGTTCGACAGATACCCATCCTTCGAACATCTTTCGAAGTCAGTGAGTTATCTTTCGAGCCAAGGAATTTTTCGAAGGATATATTGTTCGTACTACTGTTACATTTCGAAAGATAAGGATCCTTCGTCTTGGAGAATCTTTCGAAGTCATTGTTCGAAACTCAACAGTGATCTTTCGAACACTGTTGATCTTTCGATCCTTGTCTGTTTAAGTTTAACAGGTTGTGCTTTTCAGGTCTTTCGATTCTTGATCCTTCGGCTGGTTGTTATCCTTCGAGATTTTAACATAGTTTGTGAAAATTAAATTTTTAAAAGGAGAAAACTTATTTTTCAAATTTTAAATCAATTTTCACTTAATATATTAATTTTCATAAAATGGGAACAAACGGTCAGTGGGATCCAACCGCGTGGACTCAAATAACTTCGACTCCACAATCATCAGCTATGCAATCTACGTCAGATTTCGACAAAACTGCATGGATGCGAGCTATTGCCCCACCTCAAGCTGCAATGATAACTGCAAATCAATGGGCTTTGGTCACAAATCAAAGCAACAGCATTCAATCTATGATGCAGAACGACAGTGAAACTGGTACAAGCACAAAACCGCCAAAGTTAAATCACATCAATGATTGGGGATGGTGGAAAGAAAGGCTGAGAACTTATGTTCAGGGACAAGGTCAAGATCTATGGATGTGCTTCTTCACCGCTTTTGAAAATGAGTTGGAAGTTGCAGGATCTAATCCACAAACTTACAGCACTTTGTCTGAAGAAGATAAGAAGAAGTTTGAGTTAGAAAAGAAAGCATTCATGATTCTCACACAAGCTCTTCACAAAGATATTTACCACCAGTTTGTTTACTGCACGACTACTAAAAGCTTGTGGGATATGCTCACGTTACGTTGTGAAGGAAATGCTCAATCTAGAAAGATCAAGCAAGAATTACTGAAGAAAGAGTTTGAAGGATTCACGTGTTTGGAGAATGAGACTTTGGCAGAGTTATCTACAAGGTTCCATCACTTGTTGAGCGAGATGTTTGCTTTTAAAGTCACTGCCACTCCACAAGAATTGGTGAAGAGATTCGCTGATAGCTTACCAGCAAAGTGGAGTAGTTATCTTGAAATTCTCAAAGAAAATGGTGTTCTAGACACAATCACCGTTTATGAATTAATTCAAAGATTGGAGAATAAGGATGTAGAAGAAAAGCTTAAAGCAAAAAGAACACAAACTCCTCAAAATCCAGAAATGTACTTTGGGATTGCAGGAGGTATCAGTGGAGAAAAACCAGCTTCTCAACACGCGAAGCTTCAAACAGCTTTCATCTCAAGCACCGGACCTTCCACAACAGATCAGTTTGATTCTTCAGCATACACGATGATGTATTCAAGACCAGATGTGCAACCGAAAGCTCAGCAGCAACAACCGCAACAGCAAGGGTTTTATGGAAGCTCTTCAAACTTTCAAGCCACTTCCAATCCTAACACAGTCAGATTAGACACTTCCAACTTTTCCAAAGTCAGTGTCGAAGTAGCCAAGGAGCATATGGAGATGTTGAATACCTTGGTTAGTGCTTATAGTGGATTGATCGCAGGTCAGATTGGGAATATCAATCTAACCAATGAAGATTATCAGCAAGTGGATAAAGAAGAGTTTGAAATGATGGATATCAAATGGGCTCTTGCTAGTGCAATTCGAAGGGCAAAGGAGTTTATGGAAAGGACGGGGAGAACCAACTTGGAAAACAAGAAAGACACCAAGTATGGGTTCGACAAGCAAGCTGTCAAGTGCTTTAACTGTGGCGAACGGGGTCATTTCAAAAGGGAATGCACAAGACCAGCTCAGCATGGAAATCAAAATCCGTTCAGAAATCAAAGCAACCAGCAGAACCAGAACGGGAACAATGTTCGTACGTTGATACCTGTCAACAACCAAGGCCAAGCAGGGTCATCAAATGCCAACCGGGGGCTGGTGGTTCAAATAGATGAGGGTTGTGATTGGTCGCTTCAGTTTGGAGAAGGAGGAAATGGTGGAACAGCATGTTTTGCTGAAGTTGTAAAGGATTTAAAGCACGCCAGTGGTGGAGAATCTTCCACCAATGGTGTTGCATCTTCTGAAGATGAAGAAAGTTCTGATTATAGTGGAAGCTCAGATGAAGAATCCTCCACTTCAGGAAATGATCATGTGGATGAGACATCAAGTGCGTCAGTCGATGCAAACATTGATGAGCTTTTGGAAGAAGCTGCAGCAGGAATTGAAAGAAGATCTAATTTGATGGATCAAGCTGCTTACTCTTCGTCTTCTCTCCATTCAGCCTTTATGGCTAATGTCGACAGTTCATCAGGTCAGGTATGTGTCGATGAACCCACTGTAGTTAGCTGTGAAAAGTGTGATAGTTTAAATGTTAAATATGCAGAAAAGGAAAGTCAGTTTGAAATCATACACAAACACAATCAACAATTGATTGTAGATCTTGCTAAAGCAACTGAAGCTAACGTGTTTTTAACCAGAAATGAAAAGGAATTTAAAACAACAATTGCGTCATTAAGACATGATGTTTCAGAATTACAAAAAGCTGTTTTGCGAAAACAACATGCTAACAATGATCTTATAGACACAATTGAAAAGCAGATGGTAGAGTTGGCAACCGCTCGATGTGAATGTGAAACAATCAAGCAGAAATTGGAAAGTTATTCCAATTCCCGCTATGTATTGGATCACATTATTGATGTTCAAAAGAAAAAGGGGGATAAGAAGTGTATGGGATTCAAATCATGTCCTCCCCCAATGAATCACAATTACTCCAAATTGCCTGATGACGAGGATATGCCCCGTTTTGAACCTACTGTGCCACTCGATCTAGATGACTTTGCAGCAGGCCTCGGGTTCACAACTGGTACATCATCCTCGGGTCAATCAGAATCTGAGAAAAGTGTGACAGATTCATCGTGTGTTAAGGAACAGAGTCCTCCCGTTGTTGAGGATACTGATTCTTCGGATGATGAATCTGATGAAATTGTGAACCAACAGTCTAACTCGGTTACAACAGATATTCCAATCGAGAATCACATCCTGTGTGATCCACCAGTGAAACCGAGTAAGACTGAAATGTCAAAAGAAATGGAGTCGATTGTATCAAGTTTTGAAGGGAGTAACTTGTTGTACACGCTCAAAGGAGATAGCAAAATCTACTCTAACAAAGATTTTCCAATTAAAAATGTAAATCAAGATTTAATTGAGCAAATTTTTGAAGGATGCACTGATAAGTTTTTGGGGAACAAAAGTGGCAAAGTTACCGTCACTCAATGTGATCCAATTCCGTGTGAACAAATTAGAAAACAATACGGAAACCAAAAACTACAAGTTGAGCGAAAACAACAAGTCAATTCCGGAAAAGGTAAGGTACAGGGAAAGAAGGCTCAGAACAAGAATGTTCAAGCACCTAAGGTTCAACAACAATGGGTGAAAAACAAAAGAGCTCCTGTTAAGAAAAGAGAACAGAAAGTGAACTTTGTTGGATCCATGGGTTCAGATAAACTTGAAACATTTCAGGATAAATCTAACATTGATTTTGTAAAACAAGTTAGAATTTTAAAACGAAATGATCAGAATAACTACACCCAACACACCAACGGAGGTGATTTAGGTCCAAGCACGTCTAGATCACAAAGTTCATTGTCTGGTTCTCCGTCTGATCATCAACATGTTTCTCCGAGGTTTGGAGAGCGGAGAATGTGTTTTGAGTGTGGCACAATTGGGCATATTGTAAGATACTGCCCATACCTGCAAAAGTTGAAGGCAAAAACAAGTGCTCCCCAAGAAACCAATTACCAAAAACGATCACTTTCCCCGAAACAAGACCCACGTGTCTTGAAAGAAAGGGAAAAGAAGTTAAAACAAAAGAATCAAAAGGTAATTGAAAAGGCCTTAAAATCAGAGGTCAAAGAAGAAAAACCTGTTCAAGCAAAACCTAAAACTGTAAAACCAGTAAATGCTAAAACAATTAATGCAAATACTGGTAAAGGACAAACAGCTTGGAAACAAAAACAAGTAATTCAGTCAGGGGGAGCACCACAGGTTCTTTTTCCTAATCATCAAGTGATTGAGATCACTTTTCTTGATGATCAAGGACGACCCAAGTCCACAAAGGCTTGGGTCCCTCTCTCCAACTAATTTTTGAGTGAGTGTGTAGGATATTCCAGGAGGAACTTTCGATAGTCGTAAGATTGTTGATAGTGGAGCATCCTTGCACAAAATAGGCAACAGAAGAAATTGCTGCCTTTGATGGAGAGAAAAAGTAAAGGGAAACAGAAATGTCTGTTGAAAGAGATTGAAAAGCTTCGACAAAATGAAAATCATTTCAAAATGTGAATGTTCAAGGCTTTGATCGGGCCCCCGGGATAGATTCAAATCAAAATGTACGCACCTGCAGCACGTCTGAAGTTCAACAATCTACAAGATGAACGTGCAGTGTACATTTCTTCGTGGTGTGATTGAAGAAAATGTGTTTGTTGAACAAACCAACCAGGTGTGCGGATGCCTTGGCATGGGTTGAACAACCGCACACTACTTCACAAGAGAAAGACAAAAACCTTCGCTGGTGCAATGTGGAAGACCAGCCGGACCCAAAGGTTTCTGATCTTGTTGCTGTGAAGAGATTTCTAAGTAGCTACAAAATCGACTTTGAAATCCACACCGGGTGGATATCCAGTTTGGGAGAGCACTCAGATTCCTTGCAATGCACGAAGCAGTTGCAGGATATGGTTTTAAATTTCTAATCTCTCTTTTACTTGTCGATATTTAAGCTGCTTTATGAATTATTATTATCTCGTACAGCACTCTTTGGCCAGACAATGTTGTCATGGTCCGCACCGCTTACCGACATGCCAACTCATTTTTTTCCAAAATTCGATAAATCATTTCTGATTCAAAATTAATTTTGGTAAACGGCATTGATTTAACCAACATCGGAAAATCATTTTTGTAAATACCTTTGTGTTTTAAATTTTATCTTAGTTTATTGATTTTAGGGGGAGTAAATCCAAATTCGAAAATCCAAAAACATCGAAAAATTTCAAAAACACAAAAACAATAGAAAAACAAAAATGAGTTTCCTGGCGAGCAAAAGAGAAAATGATAGTACATCAGTGGTCTGTCTAAACCTCTTTAAACCTTAAATGAAAAACGATAAGCAGCTCTATATAAGATGTATCGGTAGGCTCACAATCATTTTAAAGTGTGCAGGGTGATATAAATCTTAAATCGACTGAGGACTGGGTGGGAACCATTCATTGGCATATGGTCTTAGTACCGAAATTTCGTTTGAGAGATTGCCGAGGTTCTGAGATATTCGGTCTTTATGCTGCTTATCATCTGGGTATCATGGTTGTATCTTTTACCGAAAATTAACGGGGACGCAAGTCTAGATCTTCCATGATACCATACATACGTGTACATACTGCATACGACCTCAATAAGTGATCAACAATCACATGTCCATACACATAAGTGATAAAATATCACAAATTCTTTCCGGGAGTCAAGTTCGTCTCTCTGCTGTACGAAAGTACTGACCTGTTCACGAACTTGCTCATGTGCCCTCATGCATCGAAAATCAAGTTCCTCATCAATAAGTGATTATATCACATAGGGCTTGTTTTCAATCAAAATAAGTGAGAATCTCACATCATATACGGTCAAACAGATGATAATCGGGATACTCACCGGTAAGATGAATCCTCGTGCATACCTTGATACGGGAATGTGTCGTGATGTGGATGAACACCGGTCGGTAAGTATAAATTATACCTTAACGTATCCCCTCGCCATGATTACAAATGATAAGTTGAGCTTATGTGGACAACAATACCGATAATTGTTATAGGATGCTTATCTTAATATTAACTAATTGAAAAACAAGAGCGTTTTGGCATGACCGTACACTGATATGATTCTCTTACCCTCGAAACTCGCAAAAAGAATGTCTGTAAATATTTATTTAATGTTTCCTGTTTATGCATCTTTGTATATATTTATTTATTGCTTTCCGTCTTTACATTTGAAAAATGAAAATTTCAAAAAGATTTTAGGTGTGTTTTAATTTAAACTTTATAAAATCCAAAAAGATTTTTCTTCTAGTTTATTTTTGATTGACCGATGTTGGAACTCGAGTCTATCCTACCCAAAATCCTGATCGTAAGCTGGAAAACAATTGCATCTTCATAAACAGTCGAAGTTAACGAGTTTTGAAAGTTATAGGATTAAAATGAATATTTTTCTAAACTTTCAAACTGCTGTCGGTTGGTGTTTGATTGAGATTTGATCTCATATGTGTCGTTAGTTTAAATGTTAACTATATTCCAAGCGGTTGTTCTCATTATGCGTTTAGCTTTCTTGCATGTGCAGATGCTAAAGGCGAGGAGAACATGTTCGATGAAAAGCTTTGGAATGAAGACACGAAGTGGAGGCACTCAAAGGATAAAATGATCGAGTTGCCGCTGTCCCTTCATCAACACCACAAGGATCTGAAGAATTGACAAGTCAAAAGATTCACGAGCATGACTCAATGGAGAGTTCAATCTAAGGGGGAGTTTATTGACACACTACCTAAGTTAAATGGGGAGTTTGTTGATACACTTTCTACTTACGACGCGTGAAGACTTTGAAGATCCTCCGACATGAAAGTCACAGAAGACGAACCATCACGAGTAGCGTCCAAGGGGGAGTTTGTTGATACACTTTGTGTGGACGCGACTCGGCTCGGTTCGACTCGGCCTTGAAGACTTGAAGACACGAAGATCGAGACAAAGCTACAGCCAAGGGGGAGTTTGTTGGTGCACTTGTGTCTGTACTTTGTCTGTATTTCGTCATGATACAAAACGATGTCTTTAATGTAAGGTTGATGTAAGTTTGACCAAGTCAACCATCCTCCTGGTTTGACTTGACCAAACAGTTAGAAAAATGTTGTAAGCTGGTTGTGTCGAAGGATGTGTCATCGAAGGATTGTTTTATATCCTTCGATGAGGTCGAAAGATGAACATTCGATAGATGAGTTCGAAACATAAACCTTCGATGGATGAACTCGAAGGATATCTCGAAGGATATCATCCTTCGAGGTATTTGTGAATCTTTCGATGGCTTTCTGGTCGACAGATGATCTGTCGATCAATCTGTCTGATCCTTCGACCAGACCTGCTGTGTCGGGTATAAATACCCATGTGTTGTGTTCACTTCAGAAGTTAGACAGAAGAGAGAAAAGAGAACACACACGAGAGAACTTTGAGAGTTTGCAGAATACATCTGTGAACATTGGGCTTGTAACCGAACCTTTCATACGCATTAATACAAGTGGTGTTAATCGTTGAATGTTGTGTGTTGTGTTTGTGCTTGTTCTCGTATAACGTCTCGGTTGCATGCTAGCTTGGATTCCGCACTCGCTAGTGTGTTTGATATAACAAGGATAAGGTTTTAATCTCATCCTCGAGAGGGACCTACATATTCCACATGTATAGTGACGCGGTTTTGCTAATGTGGTGGTAGCCCACTTGGTAGAGGCATGGTCTTTTAAGGGAGCGGGCTCATATTCAATCTTGGGAAAAGGTGAAAAATTTAGAATATTGGTTAATAGTAAAGAAAGCGTTGTCATTAAAAAAAAAAAAAAGATAGGGTTTCAGTGTAGTTTTTCACAAATTTTAAAGATAGGGAAAGAAGATAGGAGTACTGATGTAAGAGTAAAAGTGGTCAAATCTTTAAATTTCATTATAATTTGGAGATGGGTGGAAATCGGAGAGTAACGCTCTTATTACTCAAAATTTCACACTAAAACTTCTCAGTTACTCAAAATTCAACACTAAAAGTTCTTAATAAATTTAACGGGGAGTGCTTAGTAAAAATAGGGCACCATTATATTTTGAAAAAAAAGTTAAATTTAATAGTCAGGTTGTTGATTTATAAAACACATTGTTGTATTACATTTTAAAAACTTTAGAATGAAAAATATGTCAAAGAGGTTAAACAAAAACGTATCTCTTTAATTAAAAAAAAATATATCTATATTACATGTCAATAAAAAAATGTAACAATTCGCAAATTGCATTAGATTCAATATTCACTTTTTATCAATGTCGAAGATTTATAACTGAAATTTAACTCTACTCGCAAGAAGCTAACATCAACTACAAACAACAAAGTTACAATTCGCAAATTACATTAAACTGAATCCACATAATTGTCCATTCTAACCAAGTCTCGCCCTATTTTTTAATTCAAAGAAACGACAATGCTTTTATCTTCCCCACAATCCTAATTGTGTTAATCACCTTACTGTGAATACTTTATCATTTCTTGATTTTCAAATGCAAAACAATGTAATAGTCACCTAAATATGTAAAACTGGCTTTTATTACATTTTTGTAGTATTGATAGCGAAGACGTCTCTCCAAACTCCAGCGTAGTTAATTCTCGTCGCCCATGGCATTATAGTCTACCGGCATCTTGTTGGTAGGATAAGGCTTAGAGAACATTAGGTAATGGGTTCAATTCCTCGGAGATGGGTATGATCGAGCGGTTCCGCTGATGGCACGATGATACTACAATTGTCCGTCAGTGATACAAATTTGCCGTTAAAAAAAATTAATTACTCGTCATGTGAACTTTGGTATTATATTGTGATGTTTTAAATGCCAAGAGAGGGAGGGCTAGGTATAACAAAACTAGTTGAGTCTAACTTGCTTTGGTGGCACACCTATAGGTTCTTGTTGTGGCATAGCATTTGACTGATTTTTCTTGTTCATATAGTGCTTAGATGTTCTATTAATCATTTGTGTGGTACCATGTGCTAATACATTGTGGACCTTGAACTCATTTATAAAACAAATTCATTGGCATCACCAAATCAGACCGGTATTCTTTAAACCATTAGTAAAGCTTAATTTGTGGTAGTTCAATTTGCAGTTGTGAATTTATTTCACAAAAAACCAAGGTTGGAGAACTTGCTAGTCACTAGTCGGCTGGAGAGGTGGGGACTAGCGACTACTCGGGATTAATCGGATCGGGATTTTTATATGTAATTTTCAGTTTTATGTATACATATACACATTTTTACATGTAAGTATTTTATGTAGCTAGATTTTAACTTTTACTCAACTCATTTTTTTTAAGTATACAAGATTGATTGTTGGAATTCACATGGTATGGTTGGAAACTGGCCGAAATTTAGAGGTTTTGGCCAGAATATACAGGTTTTTTACCGGAATCTGGCCGGAATCGCCTACTTTTAGTTGTCCGACTAGGTCCGACTAGCGATTAATGAACTGATTAACGTAAAATTACCTAATTGCTGACCGACTAACGATTAATCACCGAATAACGATTAATCACCGACTAGTCACCGCTTATTCACGATTTTTATAATAATGCAAAAACCCCTAAGCCTTGCTAGAAGATCACTCTAGTAAATATTAAATGGAACAAGGTAAGTTTCATATACAAGTACTGCATTATAAACTTGTACATTACAAATCCGTCTACATGTACAACAACAAGGCCAGCACAACAATTAAAATGTTACTTAACTGATATAAGATATAAAGAAAAATAAATGAAGAACATGGCATGTAGAACCGGCAAGCTGTAAACATTGAAGACCCAACAATATGTTGTTGTACTAAGTGACTAAGTGTCACATGAATGATCAAGGATTGTACACATCAGGAACATGAATGTACTTGATTTTATGGTGGTATGGTGTGCAAACGGAGTTGTACATTGTGTTATTAGATTTTGGGACATAAGGAGAAGGTTGGACACATGCAGAAAATTTTTTTACATCTACAAATTTAAAATAATAACCATAAATTAAATGTAATGACAAGTAAGTTGGCAAGCCAACTACCAACTAAAGGGAATTCAATATCTGGATGTACAAGGTTTAATCTTCGTTCTATTTCTAGGATTCATTCATCGTGAAACCTGTTGATGAGTCTGAAAGTTTTCCAATAAAGTGAAGTTGTTTGTTGATGTCATTTATTTCAGCAAGTACTGATGTTGACCTTCGGTTTCCCTTATCTCCAGCACAGTCTTCATCAGTGTAGAGCTCAACATTTAAATGTCCATTTGGTTTGAACAACACTCCATGGCCTGCGGTCCCCTTGAGATACTTTAAAATTATCTGAAATTACTTACCACTCCAACAGCATAAGCTATATCAGGGCGAGTGTGAGAGAGATAAATTAACTTGCCCACGAGCTGTTGATACCACGTTTTATCTGCAAGCTCTCCATTAAGTTCCATGTGAAGTTTGTGGTTCACCACCATTGGAGTATCTACTGGTTTACAATCAATCTACCCGGTTTCTACTAAGAGATCAAGGACATACTTCTTTAGGCAGATGAAGATCCCTCGTTTAGACCTGAGAACTTTTATCCCAAGGAAGTACTTGAGGTTCCCTAGGTTTTTCATTTCAAACTTTGAGAATATATTCTTTTTCAGCCGTGCTATTTCTTCTACATCATTTCCGGTAATGATCATGTCATCTACATATATGATCAGGCATGTTACAAGGCCGTTTCTTTTCTTGAGGAACAGAGTATGATCAACATTACTTTGGTTATACCCATATTCTTTCATGGCCAAAGTGGACTTTCCAAACCATGCCCGAGGATAGGGCTGCAAACGAACCAAACGTTCGGTGAACAGTTCGTGAACTGTTCGGCGGTAAGTTTGTTTGTGTTCGTTCATTTATTAAAGAAACGAACATGAACAAGAAATTTCATTCGTTTAGTTGAATGAACAAACATGAACAGAGGTCGTGTTCGTTCGTGTATGTTCGTGAACATTCGGTAACGTGTTCGTTTGTGTTCAATAGTTCATTACTGTTTTTAGTTTTTATATTTATTTTATTACTTCAAAATTCCGACAAATTAAATATCTAATAATTGTTAGTATATTATATATTCTGTTCATGAACGATTGTTTGTGTTCATTTGTTTCTATTTGTGTTCATAAACATTAGTTTGTGCTCATTCGTGTTCGTCAACATTGGTTTTTTTTTTGTTGCCTAAAACTAACAAGCAAACACGAACGAACACTAACAAGTTCATTTCCTTAACAAACGAACACGAAAATAAAATCTCGTTCGATAAGTGTTTGTGAACAGTTCGCGAACACATATATTTCTTAACAAACGAACACGAACAAGGTCTTGTTCGTGTTCGTTCGGTTCATTTGCAGCCCTACCCGAGGAGATTGTTTTAGCCCGTATAAAGACTTTTTCAACCGACATACTTCCCTTTCTTTAAAATTCCCTGAAAAACTTAGAGGTGCTTCTATGTAGACTTCTTCCGTTAGGTCTCCATGGAGAAATGCATTTGTAACATCAAACTGGTAAAGCGGCCATTCTTTTTTGGCTGCCACGGAGAAGAGGACTCTAATGATGTCCATTTTTACAACCGGAGAAAATGTCTTAGAGTAGTCGATCCCATATGTCTGAGTGTAACCCTTGGCTACGAGCCGAGTTTTGTATCTTCCAATGGAATCATCTGGTTTGTATTTAATTGAAAACACCCACCGACATCCAACTATTTTCTTTCATTTAGGAAGAATGCACTTCTCCCACGTGTTGCTTTTCATAAGAGCATGCATTTCCGTTTCCATTGCTTCTCCCCAATTCTTCTTAACCTAGGCTTCTTTTACGCAACTTGGTATTTGTTCGGAATATAAGGAGGTAACAAATGCTTTCGCGCTGTTGGATAAGTTCCCTTCAACCATATTAGCTATAGGATATCTTGAATTCTTGGTTTCCCTTTCTGGGGAGTACCGTTTTGGAGGAACCTCTCTGTTAGCTCTAGGAGGTAAAACATATGTTCCCTGTGTTGTTCCAGAGCCTCCATCATGTTGTTCATTTGATTCGACCTCTCTTTGGACTGCGTTGTTCTGTTTAGCAGTCTCCACCTGTTCCATTATCTCGTGGCTTTCATGATTGTTAGTGGTAACTGGATCAGATTCGGGCATATTTTCAAGGTCTGGAGAATCACTTACTTCGAACACCAGTCTGGATGATTCTTGGGTGACACTTTCGACAGGCTTTGGTGACTCCTTAGTATGTGGATGTATGAGATAACTCGTCTTCACTTGCGTATGGAATCCACTTCACCCTACTCAGTGAGTCCTCATGCTCTATCTCCCCCTGACCACTGAGATGAGAATGATAGTAATAATCTATTTCAAGGAAGTCACAGTGGACAGTGGTAATCACACGACATCGTATCGGGTTATAACATCGGTATCCTTTCTGATTCACCCCATAACCAACAATACACATTTCACAGCACATGGGTCAAGTTTGGATCGTTCGGTTTTGGGTATATGGGGAAAAGCTGTACACCCAAAGACTCGAGGTGGTAAGGTAAGAGATGGGGGTAGTTTGGTAAATGTGGATAAGGTATCTAGGGGATTTTTTAGGTCAAGGGCTTTGGTTGGTAAACATTTAAGGAGATACACAGCTGTGTTTATAGCTTTGGGGAAAAAAGATTTAGGGACTTTGGATTCAAGCATAAGGGCTCGGGCCATTTCTACCAGAATGCCATTTTTTCACTCAACTACACCATTCTGTTCTCGGTGTTTTGGGCAAGTGGTTTGGTGAATCATTCCCCTATCTTGAATAAATTGTTTCATGGAGTTATTAATGTACTCCCCCCATAATGTTGGTTTTGAATTGAGTTTGGACCATGGTGTAAAACAATCTGAATTTGTCAAAGACTTTAGATTTGTGTTTTAAAAAATACACCCATGTCATCCGGGTAGAGTTATCGACAAATAATAGGAAAAACCAAAAATTTTGACCTCCATTAGTTTCAGCTGGACCCCAAACATCTGAATGTATTAGTGAAAAAGGTTCATTGACCCTAGTGTTACTTGGTTTGAATGGTTTTTTATGACTTTTGGCTAAGACACACATGTTTCACATTCTAATGTACTGTTGGGTGGGAAGAGTTCAGGGAGTAAAATATGTTGATAGCTAGCGGAAGGTTGTCCTAATCTCCTAGCCAAATCCATGCTTTTCTACTCTTTGTTCCGTGAGCAAGCATCGCAGTCCCTGACTGAGTCACCTTATCCACATAGTATAAGCCTTGTCGTTCAATGCCACACCCAATTATCATTCTAGTTCTGATGTCCTATAAGATACAAAAATGAGGATGCATTAGAACTATGCAATTGAGTTCCTTTATAACATGACTTATTGACAACAGTTTGTGTGTTAACGATGGAACATATAAACAATTTGACAGTCTCAGATTGGGAGATATTTCGACAGTTCCTCTTCCCTTTACTAAAGCGTTTTCGTCATTTGTAGTTTGATGTGGGTTCTATTTTGTTTCTTTGTAGAAACGAAGTCCGATGGCTCGTATGTCATTGTATCAGTTGCTCCACAATAAAAAATCCAAGGGTTGATTTGATCACCGCTTTTCTACATTGTTAAATAAGCTTCCCCACTTGTTGAAGGATGGTCTTTCAACAACTCATAGACCTGGGGATTAACCATTTTCAAAGAAAGGGATTTTTTTAATGAATTCGTCATTGGGTTGTGTCATACCAACTATGGCGTATTTACTAACCAACGTATTTACCAAATAAGGGGATTAAAAACGCCAGTATAATGACGCAAGAAAGACGTTAACTTACCGGCGTATTTACCAAATACGCCGGGCAACTTGAACTCTCGTTCAAGATTTAAGATCGCCGGAAAGTTGAACTTACCGGCGTATTTACCAAATACGCCGGGCAACTTGAACTCTCGTTCAAGATTTAAGATCGTTGGAAACGATAAAATCACTAGCTGATGAACAAATCCGCCCGAAACTTCAACAAAAGCGTCCAGAACTTCAACAAATCTGCCCAGAACTTCAAAAAAAAAAAACCCGGCAACGACGACTGTTGATTGTAGTTTTGGTGTGTTTTTTGTGGTTGTTATTGGTTTTTCAGTGGCTGGTGGAGGCGGCAACTAGGGTTCCCCACAGATGGAGGCGGCAACTAGGGTTTATGTTACAGCGACTGAAATAAGTGGCAGAGGAGCGGCTGGTTGTTGAACAAGTTTGATTTTTTTTTTTGAGTTTGATTTTGGTTTTCGGGTTTTTCTGGTTGGAGGTTGGTTTTGCTGAGATAGATTGTAGATGATGAGCAAAGTGTTTTCAAGAATCAGAAACACTGCTTTGATACCATGTCAATTAGTATAGAGAACAATAGAGATAAAAATGATGTTCTTGATTGTAATTGTTAATTAGGGTTTACATGAGGTGGGTGTTTATATAGAGCACCATATTACACATCTAGTCCTTATACTTATTCTCTTCTTTCCGACAGTTATAACATTTTTCAACAACTAATAAATTTAATACAAAAAATAATAAAATAATACAATCAACAATTTTGATGAGTTAATGGCTACTCACGATTTTCTTAATATTTGAAAATTGGAAATCTTCAAAATCAATTTAAGATTTCGGGTAAATTACATTTTTTGTCCTTTATGTTTGTAGCGGGTTGCAATGGATGACCGTTAACTTTAATAATTACAGTCATAGTCCTTTATTTGGAAAACTCATTACACGCTAGGTCCTTTAACACTAACCATGTTAATTTTTTCAGTTAAATGAAGTCACGTGAGGGTATTGTGGTAATTTCACGCTTTATTTAAATGTTTTTTAATAAACAAAACCAAAAATCAACATATACATATATGTATATACTGCAGCTTATCCATCCAACTCATCCTCTCTCTCTCTCAATAAAACAACTGCCTAAGTCCACCATCTCTAAGTAACCCTAACCCCTGGATCCACATAATTGAACATGATTCAATCAATGTTTGTAAAAATTACCATAGGGCTTTTGATCATGGAGTGTAAACGAGTAAAAGGCATAATAGAAATTATCCTCTAAAGGCTTAAAACAGAGCAGGAAGGATTCGGACGGAGTTCTACAACTCCAATGAACTTTGATTGGAACCCAGGTTTCGAGAGGAAATACACGTATGCTTGATTTGGTAAGTATGGCAGATCGATAATTTAGTTTTGAGAGGTGATTTGGAATGTTTTCGGCAAATCCCGGATTCACCGGGTTTTTCTTCCGATTAAATCACATGAGAATAGGTAGAGGCGGGTCATCAGACCTCCGCCGCTTGCGACGGATCTGGTCATCAGACCTCCGTCTTTGAAACCGCCACATTTTAACCACTTTGAAACTCTGGTTCGAATGTAGTGTCTGGTGGGTCTGATGGTGGTGATATTGTTGGGGTTTGGGGTGGAGATTAGGGATGGGGCTTTGAGGAGTTTCATTTGCAGTGGGTGGTTATGGTGGTTTGGGTTTTTATGGTGAAGAAGAAGATAATGAGTTGTTGAATGTGGTGTGTGTGCATTTATAACGAGGAAGAAGACACTGTAAAAAAGACTTTAATGCCCTCACATCGGGTGTACACGGCGGTAGTGACGATTTCTAGTGTGGTGGCTGTGAAGATGGGTGAGGTGGTTGTTGCAGAGATGGTGGTTGTTGTGGTGTTGCCGGAGGTTGGGGTTTTAGGGGGTGATACCTCTGGCAAAATACAATAGTGGTTGGTGGTGGCTAACTTATTTTTTGTTTTATTTATTAAATATTTAGTTAAAAGACTAATCTACCCTTATGTGATCAAAGTTAACTGAAAATTTTAATTGAGTTAGTGTTAAAGGACCTAAAGTGTAATGAGATTTCTAAATAAAGGAATGTAGCTGTAATTATTAAAGTTAAAGGTCATCCATTGCAACCTGCTACAAACATAAAGGACGAAAAAAATGTAATTTACCCTAAGATTTATTTGACGTATTTTCATGTGTTTATAACACTCCCATCCATTTGTTTTTTATTACATTAATTGTTTTCATTTTCCCTAGTCATTCTCCCTTACTTGAAAATAACTCCTCCTCGATTCTTTGAGTAGAATGTTTTGGTTGATGATTTGTTTAGCTTTTTCACTTCCATATATTTTATCAACTGACACCTTTGATTTTACATTTTCTTGATATAGCACATCATTATCATTGCGGCCATCATGGGTTTTAACATTGGGATATAGCTCACAATGAGATGTCGAATAGCACTCTAGTAACCACCCTCATGATTTTTATGGACCTTTCTACCACCTGCAATCACAACAAGTAGTTATTCAATGACCGTTTCGAGTTTCTTGGCGTTAGTAAATAGATCCTCTAACATACGCCATAAACAATCAACCCCACGATCCCTGCCATATGAACGGGGACGTTGAGTTACTAGAATGCACAAACCATCTCAAGCAGGACGGAATTTTGCAATCTGTCGCATATCACGCGAGGCGGATTTGAACTTTCAACATTCTGGGTAAATACATTACGACACACCTGCAATCTGCAAGATTTGAACTACCAGCATTTTGGTTGTGAAACACACCACTTAACTACTTCTTATCTACTTAGCATCATTCCGTTGCATGTCCGCTTAAGACAGTATGCCTGTTGGTAGGCTTGTAAATGAACCGAACGTTCATGAACTGTTCGTTAACTTGTTCGACGGTATTATGTTCATTTATTTAATAAAGGAACGAACATGAACACATGTTCTGTTCGCTCATTAATGTTCGTGAACGTTCGTTTACTTACATTTGTTTATCTTTTTTCGTTTATGTTTGTTTTAATTTAAATATATAAGTAGTTATATTTATATATATAGTAAACATAGAAGGAACTTTATAACTATTTATATAAATATAACTAATTGGTAATTGGGATTTTTAGTAATAAAAATGGGATCAAATGGAATTTATGTAATTTATCACTAATTTATAAAAAATACTTTATATTCGTTTATGTTTAATCATCTATGTTCATTAATGTTTGTTCAGTTATGTTTATTTGTGTTTTTTATTGTTTGTTAAATTATGTTTGTTTACGTTTGTTTTTTTTTTATTTTCATTTACGTTCATGAACGTTAATTCGTTTAAAAACGAACGAACATAAACAAACACGAACACGTCCATTTTCTTAATAAACGAACATGAACCAAAAATGTGTTCGATTATATGTTCATATTCGTGTTCGGTTAATGTTAAAAGAACAAACACGAATATGCCTCTGTTCGTATTCGTTTGGCTCATTTACAAGCCTAACTGTCGGATTATCCTCCAATACATTTTCTTTCTCTATTTTCTCGAATCCCAGAATGGAAGCTATCAACCAAATGATCTACTCGACACTGAAATTTTTTTTTAAAAAAAAAACTCACATTTCTTTGAATAAGATACTAAATAATATTGCATAAGCCCTCACGATTAGTTTTTTTAGTTGAATGATTAATGACAGATTTCAGATACACAAATATATATTTGAAAAGAAAAAGACCCCGATGGACCATGACTGTCATAAATATTGTCGTAATCTCAACACCTACCCCATCTCTATATAACCTAGTACCAAGACATGTCCATCCTCACATCTTACCCCCTTCAAACACTCATATCTCTTCCAAGCTATAGCAAACACACGAAATGGCTTCTACCAAGCTTCTCATCATATGTTTCCTTGTTGCTCTTACTCTCTCTAGCAACATCGAAGCCACTGCGGCCCGTCGTCTCTTGAACATTCCCGGTTTCCCTAGCATGGGTGGTAGTTTCCCAACACTCCAAACACCCTCCTTGCCAACAACATTCCCACCATTTGGTTCAACCCCTTCTTCCGGAATGCCATTCTTCCCTTTACCTACTACCATGCCAACCAGCCCATCAGTACCATCTTTTCCTGGCATCTTTACTCCTCCCGCCACCGCCACCGCAACCGCAACCACCAATCCATGAAGTGGACCACCATCTGTCGTGAATTTGTTAGCCGATGCCGGTTTACGTACCATGTTACAGTTTCCTAGCAACCATAAGTAATCCATGTTCATGCTTGAACATGGGTTATTATGTTTCACTATGAATGAGATTATGTGTTAATGTAGTTTATTGTTGTCATTTAATTTAGGTTTCTTTGTCGTATAAGTGTGTTTCAATTCTGGCTTGTAAACCTTAAATTTCTCGCAAGTACTTTGTTAGCTTTGGGATTAGCTGTCATATTTTGAAACTTGATCGTGTTCATCTTCTTCTAATTTGTATGTAATTCCAGTGGTGGTGTTTATTATAAAACTTTGCATTTGTTTAGCGCACCTTGTTGTATTTTCTTCTTAAGCTTTTTTTTTTTATTTTTTTTTTTTAATTTAACAACAATTTGTTACACCTATATGCCAACGCATACAAAATTTTGAACCCAAATTAATCTTGTGTGGGTGGAGGGAGGGGGGGGGGGGGGGGGGTCTCATTATATCAGTAGCATACTCAGACTTCGGTTCATAAAATGAGGATAGAAAGTACTAAGAGGATCTACAACGGCGATTAGAGTCCATACTCTAGACTCTCTAGTCACCATGCCACATTATTACAAACCACCATCATTCCGAATCCCACTTTTTCTCACAACAAGATACTATTCCAAACCACCACATCACACATTCACACCTCACTTTTTACACTAAAAAACAAAAAAAATAAATAAGTTTGTGAGTAGGTGGTCCCCCACCATTTCAGACCAAGCCGGTCGGCTCAAGCAAACCGGATCGCATGGGTCAAACGGCTCCAACAAGGAAAGTCTGGTGTGTGTGTGTGGGGGGGGGGGGGGGGGGGTTCGGCTCTGCGGACTTGAGCAACGGACGAACCGTTGTTTATGCTCAATAGAAGAAAAAGTTTGGTCACTTGAAACACTTTTTTTAGAAACAAAATAAATCCAAATGTAAACAACTAGTAATTTTTCCCGTGCGTTGCGGCGGGTTCGAAATGTAAAGTAACTCGAATCTGAACCGTCTAATGAAAACGTATTTTGACCCGACTTGTTTCTAAACAAAAGTTACGTCAAAACCTAGACAAGCTAAAAACGTATATAAAAATAAGCACGAAAACATATTATATTTTATCCGACTTATTTGCGAAAGAAATTTACGTTGAAACGTTAACCAATTTTAACTTATACCGACACATACAAAAACATAAGTACATAAGAAAATTAAGTTTTTTATGTTAAAGAATTGTATGCCGCGTTGCGGCAAAATCAAAATGTAAAGTAACGCGAATTGTTACCATCTAATGAAAACATATTATATTTGACTCCACTTGTTTTAAAACAAAATTTATGTCAAAAAACCAAGTAAAAAGGTACAAAAAACACAAAAACATAGTATATTTGAGCCTACCCATTTCCAAAAAAAAGTAGATTACACTGAAACGTAAATCAACTTGAATTTATACCGATACGTACATAAAAATAAGTACGTAAAAATTGATTATAAAATATTTAGAAAATGGTAGGGTTGTAAGTATCAATACTAAATATCAAATTCGTAAAATAAAGTAATATAACTAATAAGACACTAAAAGACAGAAAAAAAAGCAAAGGGTGAAAGAGGTGGCTGCTACTGTAGATGTAGCTTTTCAGTGTAATTTACTACTACAACAAAGCAAAGTGTGTAATAGGCCTTTTCTTTAGTTGGAGGAAAGGGCGACAGGGGAAATAGTGTCAGGTACGATTTTATCCAGTTTTAAATTACAATTTTGTAATCAGTTCAAAATTATGTTTTTGCACCTACTTAAAAGTAAATTTACGATTTTGCTCCCAGCTAAATATTTCAATTTTGTCCCCAGTTCAAAATTACGATTTTGCCTCGTTTCAATTTACAGTTTTGCCATTAGTTTTTTCTACTTAAAATTACGCTTTTGCCATTAGTTCAAATTATGTTTTTACCCCCACTTAAAAATAAATTTACGCTTTTGCTCCCAGCTAAAGATTCCAATTTTGCCCTCAGTTCAAAATTACGATTTTGCCCCGTATAAATTTATAGTTTTGCCATTAGTTTTTTTTCTCACAGCCAAGTTACGATTTTGCTCTCAACTTAAATTTAAATTTTCTCCATGGTTTTTGTTTGTTTTCCTGGTGAAATTACAATTTTGCCCCAGTGTAAAATTACAGTCATGCCGGTAGTTTCCTGGCACTCCCCCATTGGTCCATTTAATTTACGATTTTTTCCCTGAATTAAAATTATGATTTCACCCTCAGTTAAAATTACGTTTTTCCCATCGTTTTAGTTTTTTTAGCAAAACTATAAAGATTTTTTGTTTTAATTGATTTACTCGATTTAATTTTTTCCGTGTCAAGGAGCTGCCTAACACTGACTCATTAGTCCGGAAAAATTACAGTTTTGCCCTTAGCCCAAAATTACGGTAGTTTTTTACAGTTTTGCCCTGGCACTCCCCCATTTGTCCATTTAATTTACAGTTTTTTTCTTAGCAAAATTATAGTAGTTTTTTTAATTGATTGAAAATTATTCGGCCATCGCCCCGCAACGCGGGCGGGGCATCATCTAGTTATATATAATGGTCCAAGATGTTATTTAGTCATATGCATGTATTGTAGCTTGTTCATCATAGATAATTGGTGTAGAAAACTCTTTTATGTTTTCATAAACAACTTCATCAGGGTGAACATGGTGTCTCGTGGGAAGGCGGTAGGTGATCATTCACCATGTGGTAACACCGTCGTCAACCCCGCAATTGATGCGGTAAACGTTGAAGATCAGGGAGGAGTCACCGAGTGCTATCTTTGATGTTTTGGACAGTTGGGATGATTCAAATGACGATAATTCAACGAGTGGAGCACCCCTTACGTTTGGGTGCAAAGTGGGGAGTGTAAAGGGGAGTTGTGATTGGCTGGGGTGGAGATGAGACTACTCCACTCGAGTGGAGCGCCCCTTATACCCTTAAGATTTAATACATAACTTTCGATTATATCTCTTTTTGCTGAAATATATTAGTATGAATAAAGCTTTTGTATGACACTGGAATGAGTTCAATCGTAGTTCGCTTGAATAGGTTTCCTTTTGCTCCCCACTTTTTTAATGTTCCCCATTGAACTTAATCACACACACACATATATATTTATATATATAATGAAAAAAAACTCTTCCTTATTCAGAAAACTCTATCAAAACGATTGATATTTGTGTTTAATTTTTTATATGGTTTTGTTTTTAGGGTTAATTTTTATAGTTTAGGTGGATTTGACTTTAATTTTTAGCCTTTAGGCGTTAGTCTTTAGGTTTAACTTTTTGGATTTAGGTTTACGTTTTAGGGTTTAGTTTTTTTTTGAGAGATTAGGGTTCATAGTTTATGGTTTAGCAACGATTAGAAAGAGTTTTCTCATTAAAAAGGATTTTATCATAATTCCTCCCTATACTTTATATAAGGTGAGTTTAAAACTTGGTTTATGATAATGTAACACTGTTGGTGCATGAAATGTCTGTTGACTACGTTTAGTGAAGTCTTAGGTCTAGAAAGGTTGTATGGAGTTGAAATTCAGAAATTAGGGTTTTAGAGTGTTAATTTCGCTCATAATGACATATGTGTCATTATAAGCGAAATCAGTTTTATAGGTTTCGCTCATATGTACATAGTTAAGAGTAGGTTTCGCTCATTAGGTTAGTTAGGGGGTTTCGCTCATGGTTACCAGGTGGTTTCACTTATAAGTGCACATGGGGTTTCGCTTATATGGACTGCCATATAAGCGAAATCAGTTGGTCTATATATATACCTGATGTGTGTCTTCATTGGTAACTTGGAGCGAAATCTTGTCTTGTGCTAGGTGACGAAACTCTGTCAAAATCAATTCAGAAAGCATCAATAAAGAAGGAAATTGAAAGGAAAAGCTGTTGTTACTTTGTGTACATTGATTCCGCCTTTATACGCAAAGATGAACGTTCTCTACTGACTATTTAGGGTCGCAAACCGGTCCAACAAGTGGTATCAGAGCTTCATGATGAGGATTTCATACTACTACAGCTGATTCGACCAAATTCTCTCATTTCTACTTACTTTCTCTCATACTTTTTCGATTTGAACTGGTTCCTACGGTTGAAATGACCTGATTTTCGAGTATAACGTGTAAAACATACAATTAACAAACCCTAGAAAGAATCCGTTTAAAATACGGCTTAAAAATGGTAAAAATTGGTTAAAAACTGGGTTTCGCTTTTAAGAACATCGAAGAGATTTCGCTCGTACGGACATAAAATTGCTTAATTTCGCTCATACAGACACAATTTTACTGATTTCGCTCATAGGAAAGTTGTAATTTCGCTCATAGTGCCATTAAAATCAGATTTCGCTCTTAGATCATTCCTGATTTCGCTTATCTGTCACATTCTATTGATTTTGCTTATCAGTCATTGACTGATTTCGCTTTTGTGACAAGCTGATAATTTCGCTTTTGTGACAAGTTGTTGTTTTCGCTTTTGTGTCATCACATCTGATTTCGCTTATTTGTCATAATCAGACATTGATTTGATTTCGCTCGAGTGTTCATCGTGATTTTGCTCATAGGTGATTTTGTTTGATTGTAAAAAACTTGGTTAAAATGTTTGATGAACAAGAAAACAAGAATCTTGAAAATTTAAATAATTGGCCTAGGGAATCTGGGTATGAGGCAAGATATGGTAAGGATGTTTATGTTAAAAGATTCGAAAAATTTTTATGTATGAAGAATGAATCAGTGGAGATGTTGAAAGAAAGGTTTTATGAGCTAATCATCAAGTTAGAAAAACATAAGATATATCATTCAAATGATGAAAGAATTTCAAAATTTGTTGATGCTTTACCTTTGGAATGGGATAAATTCGTGAATAAACAAAAACCGAATTCTAGTTTGTCACACTATGATTTAAGAAGTTTTATGAATACAATTACAAATCATAGGAGTGATGAAGATTCAAGAAAAAGGAAATTATTGGATGAAATAAAAGAAGAATCAAGAAAGATAGATTTGGATTTAATCATTGAAATGAGAAAACGAATCACTGTGTGTCTTGCAGCAAAAGATGATATGAGATATGATATTAAGAGGGGTTGTTATATTGATGAATATATGAATCCTCTTGATTTTGTTAAAATTTTTTGTGCAGGCACATACAAAACAGAGACAAAGGAGATTTCAAAGATTGAAGAATCCAAGAAGGATGAAACTTCAAAATGTGAAGTTGTGTGTTCAAAATGCGAAAAATCCGAAGCAGAAAATGTCAATCTCTTGAAAGATGTGGAGAATTTGACATTGGAAAACAAAGCTTTGAAAGACGAGAAGAAAGCTGATAATGAACAGATTTTGGATTTGCGCTTGAACTGCGAAAAACTAAAATCTGAAAATGACAAATTTTTGAAGAATGTTGAGAGTCTGACATTAGAAAACAAAATGTTGAAAGAAAAAGAAAAAGATCTTGAAAAAGAAAAATTAAAGATTGAAAAAGATTTTCAAAGTCAAATAAAGGTTTTAGAAGATGAAAAATCTGTTATTTTTAAAAATAATCTTGAAAAACAGATTGATATAAATTCTCATCTTCAGAAAATCATTCAGCTTGAAAATGAAGCTGAAATTGCAAGAAACAAAATTGATGATCTTGAGAAGAAATTGAAAGGTTTTGTGAATGTTTCATCAACACCAGATCTTGTATGTCCAAAACCGATCAATTCTGTTCTAATAAGTGATAATGTCACAAATTTTGACAAAGTCAAAATTGAAGATTGTGATGACAAAGCTGATGATGAAAAAGAAAAAGAAAAGAAAAGAAAAATATTTTTAGATTTACAAGAAAATTTTAAAAATACTGTTTTGCAATCTACTGAAACAGGTGAATGTTCTAAACAAAAAGCTGTTAAGAAGAGTGTAGAACATAAACAAAAAGTTAAAAATTTGAAAAATTTTAAAAATGAAAATAAAAGCTCATCAGATAAGTCATCCAATCATTATCAAAAATCACAAAAATCTAAATATGAAAACTCATAAAATGTTGGTAATAAGTGGTGCAGGTTTGACCACAGTGCTCAAAAGTCAAATCCAACATTGAAGAGGAGAAATGACTATAACCAAGCCAAACAATGTTATGATCTAAAGGTTTGGACTGATAGAAGTGGATGGTACGATAACAGAGTGTGCTACACCTGTGGTGTGAGAGGACACATTGCTGTTAACTGCCAGAATTGGAATTATGAAACAAGAAGATGCTATAATTGTCATATCAGAGGACATATTGCCAGAGATTGCTCGAGGAGATCGATGGGAAGATTGAGGGTTGAATCTCAAAGAATGGCAAAGAAACCAGTCAACGTCAAGCCCAAAGAACAGAAGGTTCAAGAACCTAAAGTTCAAGAAAAGAAAGTGAAGCTTTCAAAAGGGCAGAAAGACAGACTGAGGAAGAAAAGGAAGAAAGCGAGAGAGTATCTCGAAAGGATATTGTCTGCGGATAAAACTGGAAAAACAGATAAAAGTTCTGATAAATTGTCTTGCTCTCCAAAGAATGACAAATCAAGCAAAACGAATTCATCAGATACAAATTTGAGGACAGAATGGAATGTTAAGAAAGAAAAAATTCCTGGCAATGAATTTGTTTCTTCGAAAGCAAAGGAGCCACGTGTTGGCAATGATCTTGACTCATCAAAGTCAAAGGAGCCATGTTCTGGTAATGATTCTGATTCGGTAAAATCAGAGGAGCCACAAATTGAGGTAAAAACTGTCAAACCTAAGGCTGGTCAGGCTTGGGTAGATCTTTTCAAATAAAAAACCTGACTTGCCGGAGCTTCCAGGTTGGTAAGTGTGAAGCAGGTATCGGCATCTTTCTTGAGAAATTCACAGGTTGGTAACTGTGATATTTCGAATTACAAAAGATTAATCAAGGACATTAAGTTGTACTTGATTTATCTTTCCGACAAGTGATTAAAAGAAAACAATGTGATGAAATGATCCCCGAGTTTGTGATAAGTCAAACAAAACTAATTTTCCGGAAAAACCATTTGATTACAACAAACTTAAGTGTTTTGAAATCATAATGGGAAAATAGTTTGTTGACAGGGGGAGTTCTGATTGTTTATGCCAGGTGAATGGCGAATTGAAGTGATTTGATATCAGTTTGTCATTTTATTTGTACAGTTTGTTTCAAATTTTCCCAGAAAATCAAAATTGAAACATATTTTGATTTTATGGGGAGAAAAATTTTAAAAAATTAGAAAATTTGAAAATGTCAAAAACATTGAAAAAATAAAAAATGAGTTTGGTTGTGAATAAGAGGAAATGATAGTAAATCAGTGGACTATCACAGCATGCTAAAGAAATGTAATGTCAAATGTGATAAACGGTCTCACTAATGATGTGACGATAGGCTCAGCTAGACTAGTAGATTTGCGATAACAATACAAACTTAAAAAGCCTAGTTCTAGTGGGAAACATGGTCGAAAGCATAGTACTTAGTTTTGTCCTTCGTGATTGTGTACCTACTCAGCAATCGTTGAATGTCGAAAGACATAAAAACCGGTTAAGTCTGTGAACTTTCACAACTTGCTGAAAAAGTCGCTGTGATTGTGCATTTTATTTTGCAAAGATTTAAACTTATTTTATTTCTTTATTTTGTTTAAGCATTGGACATCCTCTGCGTATACGTGAGTATCGACCTGGATGTTAGTGCCTAAACGTTCTGCTTTAATTTTCTTGGTGTTTCGTTTAAGCTTTGGATCACCTCTGTGTATACGGAAGTATCGACCTGGTGGTTAAAGCCTAAACAACTTCAACTTGTTTTTATTTTCTTATTTTGTTTAAACATTGGACTTTCTCTGCGTATACGGAAGTATCGACCTGATTGTTAATGTTTAAACATTCTGCGTTATTTTTGCACATATCACAGTTGATGAACGTGTAAAGGCATTACTTGAGTTAGTGTATTGCATGATGAGGGGATATGCTGAGATCGTGGGGTCTATAAGAATTTAGTGCAAAATTAATATACCTTAACGTATCGGTAAGCATTTCGAAAGTTTTTAGATTGAGTTTAAGAGGACAACTATATCGTCAATCCATGTGAATCGTTTAGAACTTAAAATGTCAAAAGCTTAACGGTGCGAGTGATTTGTCTCATAAACTGATATGATCCTCTTACACAAACTCACAAAAATATTGTTTGTATATATTTCTTTACTGCATTTCTTTAAACTCAAAATCCAAAAAGATTTTAGTGTGTTTTAGCATAAATCTTTTGAAAAAGCCAAAAAGATTTTCGACAACTGATGTTGAAGAGCTGATATTCAAAATTCCAAGTGCTAAACATGATGAATTGGGTTGGGAGAATATGTTGAAAACTTTGAATGTCATATACAAATGTTTTGAAAGATTGTGTGCTTAGTTAATCAAGGTCATTCATTTGAAATTGATGTAACTAGTATGATTGTTGAATAAATGATGTCTACCAGTAAGTTTATTAAATTCAATTGTTATAAATTTGTGAAACTTATGTTGAGGTAGAGGATGTGCAGGGTAACAGGTTTTGGAATTCATCATTCCCACGGAAGCTAAATGTCAAAGCTTGAACCAGATCAAGACCTCAGATTCTAGCATATTGAGAGGGGGAGTATGTGAAAGGGGGAGTCTGGATCAACGATCAAAGGGAAGTCTGAAGATGAAGACAGGACAAGATTGTGAACCTATGAAGATAGAATGTTTATGATGAAAAGGCAGAGTTGGAGAAAAGACCAAGACTGAAGACTCAGAGCTGAAAACTTCGTCAACATCCAAGGGGGAGTCTGTTGGTGCATGAAATGTCTGTTGACTACGTTTAGTGAAGTCTTAGGTCTAGAAAGGTTGTACGGAGTTGAAATTCAGAAATTAGGGTTTTAGAGTGTTAATTTCGCTCATAATGACATATGTGTCATGATAAGCGAAATCAGTTTTATAGGTTTCGCTCATATGTACATAGTTAATAGTAGGTTTCGCTCATTAGGTTAGTTAGGGGGTTTCGCTCATGGTTACCAGGTGGTTTCTCTTATAAGTGCACATGGGGTTTCGCTTATATGGACTGCCATATAAGCGAAATCAGCTGGTCTATATATATACCTGATGTGTGTCTTCATTGGTAACTTAGAGAGAAATCTTGTCTTGTGCTAGGTGACGAAACTCTGTCAAAATCAATTCAGAAAGCATCAATAAAGAAGGAAATTGAAAGGAAAAGTTGTAGTTACTTTGTGTACATTGATTCCGCCTTTATACGCAAAGATGAACGTTCTCTACTGACTATTTAGGGTCGCAAACCGGTCCAACAAACACCCCAAAACCGGAATATTTATATTCGTTAAATGTTATGATACGGTACATCAAGAAATAGATGACTAGGTTATTTAACCTAGTTATGAGTATGGTAGAAACAACTAAAGGATGAGAGTTGTGGTAATTATAATGAGTGGCAAACTTGAGGGACTAAAATGTGATAAATGGAAGTTAATTTATAGAAAAAAAATACACACATACACACACACGATGGTGTGTTCGAGAAGAGTCATGAGCTCCATGGAAGCTCACAAACCCTAACCATGAAGATCACCAAATTGAAGGGTTAATTGTAGCTCAAATTCAAGAAGAAACATAGATTAATGATCACCTTCACAAGGGGAACGCAAGGTAAGTCTTAAAAGTTAGATTGGTGATTATGCACGAAGTGGATTATGTTCTAAATCACGAATTTGTATGAAATTGAGTATGAGTATGTGTTAGAATTGTCATATAGAGCATGGATTATGCATGGTTTAGGTTAAATTGATGTTTAGAGATGAAACCCATTGATTATGGTGATGATGACGACTTGAATGATCACCTATGTCCAATTCTTGCTTAATATTGATGTATTTTGATTTGTATGATGGATTCTTGTTAGAGGAATTGAAAGAAATTTGATACTAGTGTGTTTGATGTTTATGCATGTATGATTCATGTTGATTAGAAGGAGGAAATTGATGAATTATGTATGAGATTAGAAGGATATGCATGAACTAGTTGTACATTATGCTTAGGAGGTAGTACATACATCAAAAGCATGAAGAAATTATGAAGAACCTAAGATTAGATCACTTGTAAGTGATTAGCAAAATAATTATGAAGTGGGTTTTGATGATATGATGAAAATGATAATATGTTTATATTATTGATGTTTGAAATCGTTTATGTATGTGTGAATGTTTAAAGAATTAGATAAGAAATGATGGATTAGCATGTTTTAAGGTTAAATGATAAACTTAATACAAGATCCGTATGATGAAAAGGTTTGATGAATGATGAATAAGCTAACTATCTTGAGAATGATATATGATAGTTGATGCTTAATAAGCGACATGGAAGCTTGGGAAAGAAGCGGGTCAAACGGGACTAATGCGCACGGGAAGCATATTTGGACGCTAGGTAAGTTAAGCTTACACCCTGCTTATATAATACCTATTCAACGTATAAATTATGAATATGACAAGTTTATGTATAAGGTACGATGTTCCGATAAGTATTGATACGGGTCGAAACATGGGTCTATGGTAAGAACTGTGTTTGATGGTTAAAATGGGGTAAAGGGGTATCTTGGTAATTTTGATTACGAGTTAACGAAAGGATTTGCGTTGCTATTAATTAGCAACTTAGTTAATGAAGTATTTAAACGGGTCATAGCTTTGACCCGAGCCATGTATGTGTGATTAGAGTCATAGTTAAATCGTGGGATTTGGTTAAATATGTGTTGAAGTTCTTCGTCGTAAATGATGGGGCTAAAGTTGACTAAAGTGCCCTTGGTGGGTATATCGGGCAAACGACCTTTAAAAGATGACTAGAAACAAGGTAAATGATCAAGTGAATAATTAGGATAAGTATGGAAGCGAAAAGTATGTTTTTGAGAATCAAATGCATTGAAATACGTAAATACCCTTAACGGGTCAAAGTAAGCTTTTGAGTGAAAATGGGTTTAGAGAATGCAAGACATCCGAGAATTTAATCTTTTATGATAGACGTCATTGATATCATTAGGTTTATAAGAAGTTATGGTCAAACAAACAAGTTATGTGGATAAATGCATGAACGGGTCAAAATATGGAAAAAGGGTAATAAGCCGAAGGCTTAAAAGTCATAAATTTCGGTAGTCCAAATATTGGATTTTCACTCCATGTGATGGAGAATTAAATTATGGACGCGTAGGAAAAAGAATCGGGTAAAACGGATCAAAAACGAATGAGTTATGTCCGTTTTCGTGAAACGTGGGTTGGCTGGGAATTTTGCAGCAGCAATTAAGCAACTTGCTGTCAAAAAAGGGGCTTGGTGTAGCGTCTAGCCCCTAGACGTAACGTCTAGCCCCCCTGATTCCGAAAATTATTTATTTTCGTTGTTTTGTTCCATGAACCCGTTTAAACGCGTTTTTAAACGCGTATAAGCTAAGAATAGTTAGTTTATTCCTTGTTTTAGGGAAAGTAGATACGTATGTATGCATGCATGTATGTATGTATGTATGTATGTGTCTATGTATGTATGTATCTATGTATGTATGTATGTATGTATGTATGTATGTATGTATGTATGTATGTATGTATGTATGTATGTATGTATGTATGTATGTATGTATGTATGTATGTATGTATGTATGTATGTATGTATGTATGTATGTATGTATGTATGTATGTATGAATATAAGTGGTATGTATGAATGAATGTATGTATGTATGTATGTATGTATGTATGTATGTATGTATGTATGTATGTATGTATGTATGTATGTATGCAAGTAGATATATATGAGCATATACACGTATGTAGGCATGCGTGAAGATATGAATGTATGTATGTATGTATGTAGGTGTGTATGTAGGTAGTATGTGTATCTATACTATTATAAAAAGGAGAAGTTATGTACGGAGATGTAATTTTACATCGTGTACATATTTTGAAGCAATATGTACAAAGGAATTGTACTAGAATTTTGAGGGTAAAATAGGGAGTAAACATTAATTTAAGACACCTGTAGGGGTAGTATGGTAACTTAAGCATTAGTTAAATGACCAAATAGGGTAACTGAGAAGCCAAGATTGAATGCCATTAATCCATTTACCCATACATCAACTTAATTAATTTAGTATTTTATCAAATACAAATTTACTAATTTCTTCGTGCACGAGGTCAATTCCTCATGTCATCGCTGCTCTCTTTTTGATGAAGCCCTAGCATGTGACCCCCAAAATCCCCTCATACAACTCGCTGCAACTCAATTCCTCCTCTCAAATCTCTCTGATCTCACTCTGCAACTCTTCAGAATATGTAACTCCGGCCGGTCAACTATCAACATCACTCTTCAAGTACACTAGGTATTCACAATCACCCTTTTTATATTTCTTTTCTGAACTTCCAGATCTGATTTCATGAAATTGCATTTGGATTTGAGTCATTTGATACAGATCTGATTGCTTTCTTTCATCACTCGCAACCTAGGGTTTCATCTTCCAGATCTACTCTCTCTCCTTCATCATTTATCCTTCAATCAGGTACTTTTGTTGATTGGTTTCTCTGTTGATATATGGAAACGTGTTTTACATTTGCAGTTACGGAAGATTACACCTGTCCATTTTGCTTGCTAAAATGTGCAAGTTACGAGGTAAATATGGAATTATATAATATATTTCAGTGCCTATTTTCGTTAGGATATGATGATGATTTGTATATCTTGATGTCTTGTTTCAGGGACTTGAATGTCACTTGCCAGCATCTCATGATCTCTTTAACTATGTGTTCTTGGTTCGTTAATTTCATAAATCCACCATGGTTTTTAGGTTGGACATTAAATAGAGTACAGACTACAGAGTACTAAATGTAGCTTATATTGGTGTTTAGGATTGAATTAGGTCAAAATCAGGTTAAATTTGGTTCGAATTTGGTGCGATTGGAGGAGAAAGTGGAAGTTAGGGTTAGGGCTAGATAAGTGTGTAGTTTGATAGGTTTTGATGAGGAAGAAGAGAAAAGGTAGTGACTTATTGTGTAGTGATAAGGATACGAAGGAGATTGTGTAAGAATAGGCGTGCAGGGATTGCCGCCACAGCTCCGCCGTGTGCGACGTCATCGTTGGTTTTGTCGGGGAGAGGGATTAAGAGGAAGATTGGGTGCATCGATGTAACGACTACCAAACCGACCCGACCCGAAACCTGTTATGACCCGGCCCGTTTCAACCCGTTTTGACCCGAACCAAAACAACCCTTACTTTTAGCTGACCTATTTTGGCCCGAACCCGTTTTAACCTGAACCCGTCTTGACCCATGACCCGACCCGATCCGTTTGGCCTGTTACCCTTTTAGCTATTTATTGACCCGTGGTGTTACAACCCAGCTCAAATCGCACCCATATGACGAAAAATGCATGTGGAAAAACCTTACAGTAGAAGATAGCAAAAGACTTTCTCGTGAGAATGCCAAAGATATTATTGCTTGTGGATTTGACGTCTCAAGGACCTTCATCTTCTCAGATTTCGATTATGTTGGCAGGTAATTAAAACATAATCGTGTCAAAACCGCCACATCTAGATCAACTTGTTGAGTTATGTTATGCGTATGATGTGAGGATTTTTTGTGCAGTGCATTCTATTCGAACATGGTGAGAGTTGAAAAATGTGTCACATACAATAAGTTGATTATTATATTCATAGTCACACTATTATAATCCTTCCATTTTACTGTATTTAAAATACCATCTTTTGGAGCCTTTTAATTTTAAGAAGGTTCTTTGCTGGAATTGTGCAGGTTGTTGGTATATTTGGTTTCACCGGTGAAGATCATATCAGGAAGATTATTTTTCCACCAGTTCAGCTATGCTACCACTTAGTTTAATTCACACCCCTCACTTTAATCATTCTTTTTTTGACCGTTGGTTAAGGTATTCTTTTTTTTTTAAGAAACGTTTGTTAACATGCTTTTTCCTGCAGGCTGTTCCGTCATTCCCCAGTTCATTTCCGCACTTGTTTTCTGGCAACGATAAACTTCGCTGCTTGATTCCATGTGCAATTGATCAGGTTGAGTATTAAATTAGTAGAAAATGTTTTAAAAGATGGAAAACCTTTTTTTTTTTAATTTTACGATCAATTTAATCATCTAATTTGAGTCTGGTGATTGCCTCAGGATCCTTATTTTAGGATGACACGTGATGTTGCTCCACGGTTAGGTTATAAAAAGGCTGCTTTAATCGAGTCATCGTTCTTTCTAGCCCTTTAGGTACAATGTCACGGCCCCAGACCCAGTTTGACCCGTTTCAGGAGCCGCGGGACAGAAATCCCGTGGTATTTAATTAATTGAGTTTAACAGCGGAAGTTTTCATCAGGATATTTTTAAAACTGAAATATTTCCTGATTATTTTATTTCACATCTCGGGATAAAACCCCGGTAATTTACAATCTTGAGATTTCACGGAGAAATCTTTTATTTTACAAAACATGTTTCTTTATTTTATCATGAGCCACTTCCTTAAGCTTATAGTGCTTCACGGCACTTTTCCTGGATCATAACAGATTACCTGAAACATGTTTGAAAAAGGTTTTGTCAGCGGGAAATACTGAGTGAATCATTCTATTTATAAAATGATGCATAGTTATTAATTACAGCATAAAAGCGATCACAATGGCTTCTATCTTATTTTTATCTGGCGCTGTGTCACAATGGTGACATGTCACAATGGTGACGATGGTCATACCAGTATTAGGTCAATGAACCTAAATAGTGATGATTATCCCTAGTAGGTCAATGAACCTAACTGGGAGAAAATTAGTAATATGCACAATACCCCACTAGCCAGTGATTCAAGATATCCACAACTTAGTCCCTGTAATTATAACCTTTTTGAAAATAATTTGAGGTATTGTAAAATAGTTGATAAAAAGAGAATGACTCACATTGCAGATTTATACGGGCAGAGTTTAGCCTACTGATTAGCCTTTTAACCTAAATTAATAATAGGCACACAATTCAGTTAGTAACTTAATACAACTTTTACGATAACTCACGAGATCAAACTCTCACAACGAATGACAAAGTGCGATACTTAAACATCCATCGAATTAACGACGAATGACAAAGCATAACCCTAATGTGGGCAACACTTAAACATCCATCGGATATTTTAATCAATCGGACATTGAATCGTATCAGCGATCGAGTTATTACCCTGATTGCGACGTCGATTAGTGATCCGTGTGTGTTAATTGTGGTAAACAGAGCATAACTCAGTGTATATTTATAATTTGATCGTCGAACGAACAACAGAATGCAAGTGTCAGGCCCTTCTATTTATACCCAAAATTTGCACCTCCCGCTAGTCGCGGAAGAATCCGCGGTACGTGTCGCGTATCGCCTGGGGTGTCAAAGTAGGGTAGGCCTGCTTCGTCACCTATCTAGCCCTGATGAGTCGACGTTGCATGAAAATTCTATTTCGACAGCATTTTATAAAGATAATCGTTAATAGGGTTTTACCCCCCTTGAGTTTTAGGGGCCCTGATCCAAATTCCAATTATTCTAAAAATTTTAGGGTTTGTGTAGAATCACTTAGGTGTCTTAATTAGGGTTTCCTTTTGGTCAAATTAATTTAATAAATATGACTTTTGATGAGAGTTGTTACATTCTCCCTACCTTAATAAAAATCTCGTCCTCGAGATTTTCTGGAATAATTGAGGATACTTTCACTTCTTTTCTGATTCCAGTTCCCAAGTGTATTAGGGTCCTATCTTTGAATCCCACTTTACTTGAACTAACACTAATCGTTTGTGTTTTGAGAAATTGGATCTTTCTATCTTTTATCTGAAGAGGTTTCGCCACAAATTTTAACTTTTCGTTTACCTCTATATCTTGGAGAGGTACTACCAAATATTCGTCTGATAGACATTTCTTGAGATTGGATACATGAAATATATCATGTACTCCAGCTAACTCTCCTGGTAGTTGTAAACGATAAGCAACTGGTCCTATACGTTGGATCATTGGAAATGGTCCTACGTACCTTGGACTTAGCTTTCCTTTCTTACCGAATCTAACAACTCCTTTCCAAGGAGATATTTTCAATAGCATTTTGTCTCCAACTTGAAACTCCAACGGCTTTCGTCTATTATCTGTATAATTCTTCTGGCGATCTCTAGCCGTCTTCAGCCTTTCCTTTGTGATACTGAATATCACAGTTGTAGTCACTTAGGATTTTCATCCATCTCCTTTGCCTCATGTTTAATTCTTTTTGCCCAAATATATATCTTAAATTCTTATGATCCGTATAGACAGTAAGCTTACTTTCATACAGATAATGTCTTCAAATCTTAAGGGCAAAAATTATGGCTCCTAATTCTACGACATGAGTGGTATAGTTTTCTTCGTGCTTTTTCAATTACCTTGATGCATACGCAATTATCTTTTTGCGTTGCATTAACACACATCCAAATCCTAGCTTTGAAGCATCATAATATACTTCAAAATCTTCAGTTCTTACTGGTAAGGCTAAGATTGGAGCATTGGTTAATTTCTGCTTCAAGATTCTAAGAGCTTCTTCTTGTTTAGGTCCCCAATCAAACTTAACTGCTTTACAGGTTAGCTTAGTTAATGGTACAACTATCTTGGAAAAATCCTTAATAAACCGTCTATAGTAACCAGCTAATCGTACAAAACTTCTAATTTCTATTGCAGTTTGTGGAACCTTTCATTTGGTAATTGCTGCTATCTTAACAGGATCTACATGAATACCTTCATGATTCACCATATGACCTAGAAATTGCACTTCTGGCAGCCAAAATTCACACTTCGAGAATTTGGCGTAATTCTCTTTTCTTAACAAAGTTAAGAGTGCATGCAAGTGCTGACAATGTTCTTCCTGATTTTTGGAATAAATAAGTATATCGTCGATGAAGACAATTACAAATTTATCCAAATATGGTTTACAAATCTTATTTATCATGTTCATGAATGCTGCAGGTGCATTTGTTAATCTGAAGGGCATGATTGTAAACTCGTAATGACCATACCTAGTTCTGAAAGTAGTTTTAGGTATGTCTTCCTCTTGTACTTTCAATTGATGGTATCCAGAACATAAGTCGATCCTAGAAAATATCTATCTCCCTAGAATTGATCGAATAGATCATCAATTCTAGGTAATGGGTATCGATTCTTAATTGTAACCTTATTCAATTCCCTATAATCAATACACATTCTCATCGAACCATCCTTTTTCTTAACAAACAACATTGGTGCCCCCCTACGGGGATGAACTAGGTTGTATGAAACCTTTACTTAATAATTCATCTAATTGCTTTTTCAGTTTTAATATTTCTGTGGGTGCTAACCGATAAGGTGCATTGGCTATCGGTATAGTTCCTGGAATTAAATGAATCCTAAATTCTACCTCCCTATCTGGTGGTAACCTTGGTAATTCTTCTGGGAATACCTCTGGGTATTCTGAAACTACAGGAATTTCCTTAAGTTCTTTATCTTTAGTATTAATGATTACTGAAATCATATATACTATTCCTTGCTTTCGTTCATAATTAGCAACTTTTATTACTGATATGAACTTCATGGGTTTACGTGGCTTATCTCCTGTAATCATTATTACTTCTCTAGTGGGTGCACAAATTTCTATGGAATTCTTATCACAGATAATTCGAGCATGGTTGTTTACTAACCAATCCATTCTTAACACAACATCGAATCCCACTAATTTCAGAGATAATAGGGTTACAGAAAATTTATGACTTAAAAGTTCTATTTCTATGTTTTGCAGAACCTTATTTATTTTAACTGAATTCCCATTTGCCGTTTCTACTGTAGAAATTTGCCTAATGCTGATTAAAGGTAAGTTAAGAGTTTGGCAGAATGAAGTATTTCTAAAACTTTGGTTTGCACCAGAGTCAAATAATACTTTTGTGTAAACGTTGTGAACTAATAACGTACCAGCTACCACATCTGGAATGAGCTCTGCTTCCTGAGCAGTCAGTTGGAATGCTCTTACATTCCTTTTTGCTCCTTCTGCAGGTTTGGCTTTATTGTCAGATGGTTTGTTTAGTTTTGGACAATCTGGCCTAAGATGTCCAGCTTCTCCACAGTTGTAGCAGACTAAAAATTTCTTCCTCCTGCAGTCTTCTTCTTGATGCCCCGGAATTTTGCAAAAATTGCAATATCCTTTGCATCTTCCAAAATGCTTTCTTTTACAAAAATTGCAAAATGAGTTAGTGGAAGATTGCCCATTTCCTCTTCTCTTAAAATTATTATGGTTACCCTGACGGAATCCTTGGGTAATCTTTTGGGCTACTTCCTTCCTTCTATTTTCTTCTCTTGTCCGTACTAGTTCGTCAGTCAGAGTATTGGCTAAATCCACCGCATCATCAATCGTGCGAGGTTTCGTAGCCTTGACGATATTACGGATTTCGGCAATCAATCCCCAAATATAACGAGAAATAAGTACCGGCTCTGGCGAAGCCAGGGTTGGTACCACTCGAGCATACTCGAAGAATGTCGAAGTATACCCTCAACAATCTACATCCACCATCCGGTGGGTTAGAAACTTATTTGTCATTTGTTCCTTTTCATATTCGGGACAGAATTTTCTTTCTACAAAGCTCTTAAATTCTTCCCAGTTCATAGCATACGCCATCCTTCTTCCTTTTGCTTGTAACACCGTATTCCACCATTCTAGCGCCCCTTCTTTGAAAAGGTTTGACGCGTACATGACCTGATTATACTGAGCACATTTACTTATGGCAATTACTGCCTCGGTTTTCTCTAACCAACGCAGTGCCACAGTCGCTCCTTCATTGCCTGCAAACTCAGTGGGTTTACAACCAAGAAATTCTTTGTAAGTGCAACCAGGCGTTGCAGCTTTCATTTTCTTAGGAGGAGGAACTTGCCGTGGTTCATTCTCCTGATTAGTATGATTATGGCCTCCGTTTATACTATTACTGAAGTTATCTTTAGAAATACGTTTGCTAGGAACGATTTGTTGTGGTTCGATTGAATTTTTAACAGCAGCAACGATTGCTGGAATAGCGTTGGCTATCCCTTGAGCAACTATTTCTGGAATAGCGTTGGCTATCCCTTGAGCAACGATATTTTCTATATCCTGCCTAGTCATATATTGATCCCCCGGTTGTTGCTCAGATTGATTAACCTCATTAACTGGTTCATTATTAGCGTTTTCCATCTGATATCTAATTTATAGATAAATAATTAGTATAAAAGAAATAATCCAATATCACAATTAATTGTACATAATCACGTAAACGAATATACAAACAAAATTGTAAATTTTCTAAAATTTCATTTGTTTTATAGATTATATCATGCTTCTATATACAACCGTTTTATTATTTATTTTACACATACTGATTTTACTATTACTACAGTTCCATAAATCCCCTATCCTTTGTCAAATGATATTCTAGTAACGGCGTTCCCTCTCATCGTATTTCCAGGAGATCTGTCCCCCAATCTCTTGGATCCTATTCCCAGCATCCATTAGTTCTTCGCCAAAGTGGTGGAGTTCAGCCATATTCTCGTTACTCATTGGTGGATTTGGTAAAGGTTCTGGATTAAACTGAGGAAAAAGCTTATAGGGATTGTTTTGTAACTGTATTTCATTAGTCAACCATTCGTCTATTTGCGAGTGAATTGGAATAGCTGGTTCTAAGTTTATTGGTAGTTGTGTTTCAAGAGAGTGAATAAGAACATTTTCATTAACAGGCTTAATAGTATTATAGCTTGTCAATATAAAATCTAGCTCTTCCTGAGATGGTAACCCCTCAATTTGCCTAGAGCTTTCCCCAATTTCCATTTTCTTAGGCTTGGGTTTCTCGACAGGTAAAGCGTTGAATTCTATAGGTTCTTCTATGTCTGGTATATACCTATTGAAATCTCTGGAAACCTCTATTCTTACCGGATAGATATTTAAATTCTGAAAGGCGTTAGACAAGTCACTCATGCTGTTATGCAAAATACACACCATTACTAATTATAACAAATTTTTTATAGAAACCTTTAAATATTATTCCAGACTGTATAACTACAAAACAACTGAAAATTAAAACACACTAGGTTTTATTTATAAATTTATTTATTTACTGAATAAGGTTTCTAAAATGTTGATAATAAAGGTGCTAAAATTTGGGTCAAATTATTTAAGGATTTGCATTAATTGCTACATTGGCTTGCATATAAAGATCTGCCCATACTGTACACAATTAGTCAGATAATAAAACACATAATCACAAAATAGCAATTAATAAAAATTAAGTATTTTCTAAATACTTAATTTGCTTAAATCAGTGGCTCGAACAGTGGCTCTGATACCACCTTTTTCTGTCACGGCACCCGACCCGGTTTGACCCGTTTCAGGAGCCGCGGGACAGAAATCCCGTGGTATTGAATTAATTGAGTTTAACAGCGGAAGTTTTCATCAGGGTCTTTTTAAAACTGAAATACTTCCCGATTATTTTATTTCACATCTCGGGATAAAACCCCGGTAATTTACAATCTTGAGATTTCACGAAGAAATCTTTTATTTTACAAAACATGTTTCTTTATTTTATCATGAGCCACTTCCTTAAGCTTATAGTGCTTCACGACACTTTTCCTGGATCATAACAGATTACCTGAAACATGTTTGAAAAAGGTTTTGTCAGCGGGAAATACTGAGTGAATCATTCTATTTATAAAACGATGCATAGTTATTAATTACAGCATAAGAGCGATCACAATGGCTTCTATCTTATTTTTATCTGGCGCTGTGTCACAATGGTGACGATGGTCATACCACTATTAGGTCAATGAACCTAACTGGGAGAAAATTAGTAATGTGCACAATACCCCACTAGCCAGTGATTCAAGATATCCACTACTTAGTCCCTGTAATTATAACCTTTTTGAAAATAATTTGAGGTATTGTAAAATAGTTGATAAAAAGAGAATGACTCACATTGCAGATTTATACGGGCAGAGTTTAGCCTACTGATTAGCCTTTTAACCTAAATTAATAATAGGCACACAATTCAGTCAGTAACTTAATACAGCTTTTACGATAACTCACGAGATCAAACTCTCACAACGAATGACAAAGTGCGATACTTAAACATCCATCAAATTAACGACGAATGACAAAGCATAACCCTAATGTGGGCAGCACTTAAACATCCATCGGATATTTTAATCAATCGGACATTGAATCGTATCAGCGATCGAGTTATTGCCCTGATTGCGACGTCGATTAGTGATCCGTGTGTGTTAATTGTGGTAAACAGAGCATAACTCAGTGTATATTTATAATTTGATCGTCGAACGAACAACAGAATGCAAGTGCCAGGCCCTTCTATTTATACCCAAAATTTGCACCTCCCGCTAGTCGCGGAAGAATCCGCGGTACGTGTCGCGTATCGCCTGGGGTGTCAAAGTAGGGTAGGCCTGCTTCGTCACCTATCTAGCCCTGATGAGTCGACGTTGCATGAAAATTCTATTTCGACAGCATTTTATAAAGATAATCGTTAATAGGGTTTTACCCCCCTTGACTTTTAGGGGCCCTGATCCAAATTCCAATTATTCTAAAAATTTTAGGGTTTGTGTAGAATCACTTGGGTGTCTCAATTAGGGTTTCCTTTTGGTCAAATTAATTTAATAAATATGACTTTTGATGAGAGTTGTTACATACAATTAGTTTATATCGTAGCTTTTATGTTTGCAATTTGCATGCATTTTTAGGTGCCCGAAGATGAAAATTGTTAATGATATATTCATATGATTATTTTTGCAAAATGTCAGGGAGTGCCCGACAAGATGAATGCTGGTGATCCAAATTCTGCAATATATGTGACTTACTAATAAAAGGAGATTAAGAACAAGGTGTTTGAAATTCCTTGCCCTTTATCTTACTTTACATTAGAACAGTTGCATAAATTGGCGTATAAGCAATGTATGTTATATTATTTTATTTATGTTTTATATAAATGTATTTTTATAGGTAAACAAATATGCTTTCTCGGGCGGGCAAGATTCTGTGGAGAATCATAGGAAGTACGGAGCAAATCTTGAGGTATATGAATGAGTTCCGGTTAACATTACCCTGTGGACAATTTGTAGCAACATGCAAACACATCACACAAAACACCCAAAACTTTTAAGATAAGTTCAAAATTTCTTTTGACAAAAAGATGGTTTTTAATTTTTAAACTGAATAATCTTGTTTTTTTAACAAAATCTTTGCATACCGTTTTTCTTTGGGATTTTCATGAGATTACAAGTTATATTTTCTTTTGTTGCAGATGGTCGATGCGTTCATGGCAGTTAGACCACTTCCAAATATGTTCAACTGAAAGTGCAGGTAGTTAGTCGAAAGTAGTCCAATGTTAGCGGTTTCTGCCATCAAGATTTTGAAGAATCATCTCACTTTTGTTCTACAACAATGATCTTTAAAACAAGCTCACAAATTCAATATGATCCGCCGCCGCAAAGCGCGATTTAACACAGCCAAAACGCACATTAAATTTGGAGGGTGGGGGCCTGACCGGCCTGTTGATCTCTTTATATTCTCAAATTAATTTCTAGAGGTGGGCCAGGTGGCGATTTTGACCTATTTACTTTTTGTTGGGTCAATATTGGTACCGGTTTATCAAAACATTTAGCTAAAATGAAAACGGGTCGAACGGGTCTCCTATGTTTTATTTTGAAATTAAATTGCCATTGTAATAACATAGTTTCTATAATCATATTTAACCTACTATATTCAATTTGTTTATCTGTTGCTGTTGTTGTTAGATAAGTTGTTCACTTATGCTTTTATCTTAATAGGCGCCCCGGAGCAGGTATGTGTGTCTATCTAATTCCATGAAAAAAAATTAATAATTAAGTTTTCGTGTACACCTTTTTATTTATTTGTGCTTTTTTTCTTAAATTATTTCAGATCTTGAATCTTGCACACAACAAATCGGACATAGAACACCGAGTTCATGCTGTCATCGACAACTTTGCGGACCGTGGGTTAAGATCACTTGTTGCATACTAGGTGAAACATGATGTTAATTAAGTTGTTTTCTTTTTTTGTTTTTTTAATTATTATTTTGTTTGGGTTTTGATTGTTAGTAGTGTTTTTTTTTAAATAGGAAGTTTCAGAGGGACGGAAAGAGAATCCAGGAGGACCATGGCAGTTCATTGGGCTAATGCCGCTCTTTGATCCGCCACGTCGTGATAGTGCTGAGACGATACAGAGGGCTTTGAATCTCGGAGTAAATGTTAAAATGATTACAGGTGCATTTCGTTTTTAACTGTAGTTTTGACTATTTGAGGTGAAACATATTACCCTTAAAAAATACAATTCTGTCGAGTTTCCAGAAAAATATGACAAGAACAAAGGTTCAGACATAAAATGGCAATATTCACTAAACAGAAAAGTTTCGGTGTTAATTTGCTAGAAAATCCGTTTCATTTTCGGTTTTGATTGGTACCCATTTCTTGTAAGAGAGCTAGCAATGTTTCTTTCGGTTGTTCCATTGATATTATTTGTTTCCATATACAATAGGTGTCATTTTGATTATTTTTTTTTATCTCAAACGGGTCAAAAGTTGCCCAAACGTACTTTTAATGTGTACAACCTCCTAACGTTTTTTATTAACGGTCTGGATTATTAATAAAATAATATAGTTTTATAATCGTGGTTGATACGAGTTGTCTATATTCTATAAATGATTAAAAAAAGTGCTTCGAGTTCAACCTGACCCGTTTCAATCTGCACTAAACAAGGGATCAACTGGCAATCGGGAAAGAAACCAGAAGACGTCTTGGAATGGGAACCAACATGTACCCTTCTTCAGCTCTGCTCGGTCAAAACAAAGACGAGTCAATTGCTGCTTTACCCATCGACGAACTCATAGAAAAAGCCGACGGTTTCGCGGGTGTTTTTCCTGGTACGTTTTTGGTTTTCCCCATTTCATTAATCAGATCTGAAACGACATAACAAACCTAATGTTATACGCATCCTTGTAATTTTGTTTCAGAACACAAATACGAAATTGTAAAACGTTTACAAGCTAGGAAACACATATGTGGAATGACTGGAGAGGGAGTAAATGATGCTCCCGCCCTCAAGAAAGCCGATATCAGGATTGCAGTGGCTGATGCGACCGATGCAGCCCGTAGCGCCTCCGACAGTCAGCCTTACTTTACCGTTATCTTTGTATTTGGTCTTTGTTTAAATTTTATTCACTATGATTTAGTAATTCTTATTTGTTTTTTTTTATTTTAGTTTAAAAACTTGGGATGCGAATGACCCAGTTTTCATATTAGACACCTATGAGGTTTAACCATTTGAAATTTAAAACGTGTTGATATAATTGTGATTCGATTTAATTTATTATTATTTAAAGTCTCTTCTTGTCGTTATACATGCATCCTAAGATATAGTGTTATATTTTTACATTAACTGTTCCTATTTGTCTAAATTGACCTGTGAAGTTATTAAATATTGTGTCCCCGCCGCATCGCGCGGGCTCCCCACTATGTATATATATATCCAAGTGAGTATGTACGAATGTATGCACGTATGTAGGGTTGTGTGAAGGCATGTAATAGGTATGTATGTAGGCATGTATGCATGTATGTATATATGTATGCACGTATGTAGGCACGTACGTATGAATGTAGGTACGTATGTATGTAAGTAGTTATGTGTGAACGGATGCATATATGTAAGTATGTATGAAAGTATATACGCATGTATTCATTGAAATTGAGTATTGATGATAATAATAGCGTGCCTTGTGAACGAAGTGTAACGCAGGTACAACGAGAAAGTCTCACCATGGGTTGTATGATCAGATGGAAAGCTGGGATGTAAAGAGTTAACGAAACGAAAAGTAAACGTGAATAAATCTTGTATGTTTATAATGCGTACTAATGTTATGAATTTTATGTGGTGAGTGTAGGTAGTACGAGTCATGAGGATCATCAAGGAATAGAGATCGAGGATCGAGTCACTAGTGAGATTGTACGGGAACGTTGATGTATATAATGTAGTAAACATAAGCTATGTTTTTACATAGTAAATAAGTCGATTGATGGATTTATGTGAAAGAGTTATGTTAAGGTTAAATTTTAAGTAAGTTAAGGTATTTATAATGAAAGAAATTTTATAACACGAATTTCCGCTGCGACTTTTAGTCAAATACGTATTAGGGCCTTACAAGTTGGTATCAGAGCCCGGGTTTGAGAGAATCAAGTACGAGAAGGTAGGTACTTGAACTCAAACCTATGTGCTCTTGTGATAAGGAACCTGTACAATCCATGACTCGATCAAGATCTAAAGGTAGAAATGGAATAAAAACGTGTATGTATGTATTCATATGAAGAAGCTAACGGTTTGATATGTGCAAGGTAAGCTTAAAAGTTTGGAGAGGATGATCCGTGAATGCAGTCTAAGATGGATGCTAAGGTAGGCAAGGATGCGAATGGACAGACGGACCCCAGGTACACAATGTTAATATGTATGGTACGGGTGTTAAAAGAAAAAAAGAAGAAATCTCCTTGGGAGGGTAACTAGTAAATGAAAGACAATGATATGGTCTTGGGGAAGTTTTGGAGATGTGCACGAAACTGAAACCCATTTCTCGGACATAAGGTGATGATTACACTAAGGCACGAAAATAGTATGTGAATTGCGCACCTGGACAGTACGCAAGAAGCATATGACGTTCGTGAGACCATGGTAATTATCGCATGTATGTCCAATAGAACTGGGTAGCAGGTCGGCGTGCGGGTGAAATGGGTAGTAAGACTCTCGGGAAATCGAGAGTACTACGTAAGAGTAAAAAGTATGAGTGATAAGAATGAAGAATGTTGAATCTGTAAGAAAGTACGGATCAACAAGATATGAATGTATTGTTTGAATCCGCAAGACGGATTCAAGGAATGAAATGTTTGAATCCGCGAGACGGATTCAAAGAATGAAAGATGTGAATGTGATGTTTGAATCCGTGAGATGGATTCAAAACAAAGAAGGGACGAAAGTATGAATGGTATGTTAGAATCCGCGAGACGGATTCGAAATATGAAAGGAATGAAAGAATGAATTATATGCTAGAAACCGCACGACAAATTCGAAGCATAGAAGGGAATAAATGATAAGAATAAAAGTTCGAATGTGTAAGTAATTACAGATTAAGCAAGTAAATATTCTTTAAAAAGCGGATATTATCCAAGTTATGTCTTAAACTTATATATTTATATGTGTGTGAATATGTATGTATACAAATATGATTGCATGCAAGAATGGTTAAACGGACGAATTATTCATGCAGGTCAAATGGTAATCGCCATTTAAACCTTGTAATTAATGTTTTGTTTTGACAAGCTTTATGCTTATAGATGAGCGTAACAAATGGGCATGCATTGTCACAATTGGAAAGGAATAACCATCGTAAGTTATGGATGACGAGTCAAAGGTATGATTTGCGCAAGGTATGTACAAAGGTTATGTTTTCTTTTAAGTAGGGGCTTATAGCTCGACTAGAGGGGGATGTGCCAGAAATGTGTAGTTGGTAGACATATGGTCAGACTGTATTTTACAACTGGTAGTAGCACAAGTACGACATAGTATAAAAGGTTTGACTTTAGAGGTCAACAAAGGAATGAAAATTTTGGTTTTTGGCTTAATGTATTCGGTATCGCACCAATGTGTGTACAGTAAGTAATGATCGAGGTGATATGGATGAAATGAATTGGAATTTAACATATGAGTAAGACATAGTACTTTGGTTCTGGTAGCAATGCTATAACAGAATGTGTACGATATACTTATGATCATATACTAACTCATTATGTTGCTATGGAAGTAATTAGGAAGAATATTAATAATAGATTGATGTAATGAGTAATTATATGTTGAAGGTAAGACTGGCATGTCCAACATGATTTATGAATAAAAGTAGAAATAGTCGGGTCGCTATGATCAATGAATGCATAGAAGTATTATGCTTGATTAAGAAAGTAGGGGTAAACGTATGATTATATATTTTGTTCCTGAATAAATCCCCTGTTATAAGGCATGAGCGAAAGCACACTACACGGATGAAGGAAAATCTAGTCTGGTACGGCTAGTACTCGTGAAGGATGCGGATCGATCTGGGTTACGGATCGCTGAAGTATGGAAGGAAATCGAGGTAAGTAAAATGCTTTAATTTATGTCAAATAAGTATGAATTTGTAAATTGAAAACGCCCTACAAAATGCATGATGGAATGAATACGGTATAGTATGGAATGTTTGATTCCTAATAGTTGACATAAGAAGAAAACTATGTCATTAAGGAATGAATCTCAAAGGTTTTAAGTGAAAATTTTGAGAATTGGTTAAACTCTCGTATAATGAATTTGCGTGACACGTGGGCTTATGCAAATTAAATAATGTATGAAATGGAAGGAATAGTAATGTAGAATGAATAAGGTGAATTGAAGGTAACATAAGAGTATATATGGTACAAATAACTATAGAAAATGAATAATGATGTTAACTTTGGAGTCAATCACGGATGCATGACTATGAAATAGTAACTTCGTTGTGATAACGAAATAAAATAAAATGTTATGTAATATTTGAATAGAATATAATCCTAAAGGATGAGATGAAGGTATTAGAATTGTTATAAACGAATCATATGAAAGTAAGTATTATTATAAGTTTGAATGAGTATGAACATTGACATGTTACTAACGGGTCGAGGAAATGAGAATGTTATGTGGAAGTATGCCATGGAAAGTATAGACTTGTTAAGAAAAAGTCAAGTGTATGAATAATTATGAAACGAGATAGGATGATTACTTATAATTATGATGTGACTACTAAGCCAATCATAGATGTGTGTGTGTAAGAGGAAATGAGAAAGGTTTCGGGGACGAAACCTTATTTAAGGGGGGTAGACTTGTAACACCCCAAAACCCGAATATTTATATTCGTTAAATGTTATGATACGGTACATCAAGAAATAGATGACTAGGTTATTTAACCTAGTTATGAGTATGGTAGAAACAACTAAAGGATGAGAGTTGTGGTAATTATAATGAGTGGCAAACTTGAGGGACTAAAATGGGATAAATGGAAGTTGAATTTATAAAAAAAAAATACACACATACACACACGATGGTGTGTTCGAGAAGAGTCAGGAGCTCCATGGAAGCTCACAAACCCTAACCATGAAGATCACCAAATTGAAGGGTTAATTGTAGCTCAAATTCAAGAAGAAACATAGATTCATGATCACCTTCACAAGGGGATCGCAAGGTATGTCTTAAAAGTTAGATTGGTGATTATGCACGAAGTGGATTATGTTGTAAATCACGAATTTGTATGAAATTGAGTATGGGTATGTGTTAGAATTGTCATATAGAGCATGGATTATGCATGGTTTAGGTTAAATTGATGTTTAGAGATGAAACCCATTGATTATGGTGATGATGACGACTTGAATGATCACCCATGTCCAATTCTTGCTTAATATTGATGTATTTTGATTTGTATGATGGATTCTTGTTAGAGGAATTGAAAGAAATGTGATACTAGTATGTTTGATGTTTATGCATGTATGATTCATGTTGATTAGAAGGAGGAAATTGATGAATTATGTATGAGATTAGAAGGATATGCATGAACTAGTTGTACATTATGCTTAGGAGGTAGTACATACATCAAAAGCATGAAGAAATTATGAAGAACCTAAGATTAGATCACTTGTAAGTGATTAGCAAAATAATTATGAAGTGGGTTTTGATGATATGATGAAAATGATAATATGTTTATATTATTGATGTTTGAAATCGTTTATGTATGTGTGAATGTTTAAAGAATTGGATAAGAAATGATGGATTAGCATGTTTTAAGGTTAAATGATAAACTTAATACAAGATCCGTATGATGAAAAGGTTTGATGAATGATGAATAAGCTAACTATCTTGAGAATGATATATGATAGTTGATGCTTAATAAGCGACATGGAAGCTTGGGAAAGAAGTGGGTCAAACGGGACTAATGCGCACGGGAAGCATATTTGGACGCTAGGTAAGTTAAGCTTACACCCTCCTTATATAATACCTATTCAACGTATAAATTATGAATATGACAAGTTTATGTATAAGGTACGATGTTCCGATAAGTAATGATACGGGTCGAAACATGGGTCTATGGTAAGAACTGTGTTTGATGGTTAAAATGGGGTAAAGGGGTATCTTGGTAATTTTGATTACGAGTTAACGAAAGGATTTGCGTTGCTATTAATTAGCAACCTAGTTAATGAAGTATTTAAACGGGTCATAGCTTTGACCCGAGCCATGTATGTGTGATTAGAGTCATAGTTAAATCGTGGGATTTGGTTAAATATGTGTTGAAGTTCTTCGTCGTAAATGATGGGGCTAAAGTTGACTAAAGTGCCCTTGGTGGGTATATCGGGCAAACGACCTTTAAAAGATGATTAGAAACAAGGTAAATGATCAAGTGAATAATTAGGATAAGTATGGAAGCGAAAAGTATGTTTTTGAGAATCAAATGCATTGAAATACGCAAATACCCTTAACGGGTCAAAGTAAGCTTTTGAGTGAAAATGAGTTTAGAGAATGCAGGACATCCGAGAATTTAATCTTTTATGATAGACGTTATTGATATCATTAGGTTTATAAGAAGTTATGGTCAAACAAACAAGTTATGTGGATAAATGCATGAACGGGTCAAAATATGGAAAAAGGGTAATAAGCCGAAGGCTTAAAAGTCATAAATTTCGGTAGTCCAAATATTGGATTTTCACTCCATGTGATGGAGAATTAAATTACGGACGCGTAGGAAAAAGAATCGGGTAAAACGGATAAAAAACGAATGAGTTATGTCCGTTTTCGTGAAACGTGGGTTGGCTGGGAATTTTGCAGCAGCAATTAAGCAACTTGCTGTCAAAAAAGGGGCTAGGTGTAGCGTCTAGCCCCTAGACGTAGCGTCTAGCCCCCCTGATTCTGAAAATTGTTTATTTTGGTTGTTTTGTTCCAGGAACCCGTTTAAACGCGTATAAGCTAAGAATAATTAGTTTATTCCTTGTTTTAGGGAAAGTAGATACGTATGTATGTATGTATGTATGTATGTATGTATGTATGTATGTATGTATGTATGTATGTATGTATGTATGTATGTATGTATGTATGTATGTATGTATGTATGTATGTATGTATGTATGTATGTATGTATGCATGTATGTATGTATGTAGGTATGCACGTATGTAGGCACGTACGTATGAATGTAGGTACGTATGTATGTAAGTAGTTATGGGTGAACGGATGCATATATGTAAGTATGTATGAAAGTATATACGCATGTATTCATTGAAATTGAGTATTGACGGTAATAATAGCGTGCCTTGTGAACGAAGTGTAACGCAGGTACAACGAGAAAGTCTCACCACGGATTGTATGATCAGATGGAAAGCTGGGATGTAAAGAGTTAACGAAACGAAAAGTAAATGTGAATAAATCTTGTATGTTTATAATGCGTACTAATGTTATGAATTTTATGTGGTGAGTGCAGGTAGTACGAGTCATGAGGATCATCTAGGAATAGAGATCGAGGATCGAGTCACTAGTGAGATTGTACGAACGTTGATGTATATAATGTAGTAAACATAAGCTATGTTTTTACTTAGTAAATAAGTCGATAGATGGATTTATGTGAAAGAGTTATGTTAAGGTTAAATTTTAAGTATGTTAAGGTATTTATAATGAAAGAAATTTTATAACACGAATTTCCGCTGCGACTTTTAGTCAAATACGTATTAGGGCCTTACAGATAACACAAATCCTAAGTTGTAACTTTAAACCACATAAGATCATTAATGAGGATTCATGTGGGAAACCCACCAAAATGGTGAAGGCCAGCCCGTTGGGCTTTCCACCATAGACACTGGCTTAGGGGCACCAAAACTCAAGGTCTCCCGTTTTAGTAAGTTTTAAGTATTGCATATGTGTTAGGTCCAAATAAAAACAATACTAAACTTGTGTTTTTTTATTAAACGAGCCTAGATAAATTGTTTAGGAAAAAAAAGCCCACATTCAAGGTCCAATTTTAAAATAAATTCAGGCTTGTAGTAACCGTCAACCATTCGACCTCATCCCAATTCAGCGAATCAGTGCCTAAAATCCCTAAAATAGAGCCGCAATCATAGTTCGGACTTCCTATCATAACATGATCTATTAATTTTCTAGGCTATCGGTTATCACTAACGGTAATCACTCATGGCGTCGGATCCATCAGGATTGGAGGAGAATTTATGGGCGAAATTTGGGCTAATTACTCAATGTAGGTTAAGTTTACGGCTAATTTTTTCTATTAATCTCTAATTATTTTATATGTTATTCAAGAAATTTATCATTCTGAAATCTGAAATCCGAAATCGTATGTATTACTTACCGATTACAATCACTTTCAAAAAATATAATTTAAAAAAAAACATATAACTTTCAAAAAAATTAACTTAGCCAACTATAAACTTTTTAGTTTATAATTGCCGGTCCGAAGCCCAGGTAAGGATGGGTTTTGTTATTAAATATGTTGAAAAAATAATTTTGTAAAAGAGCCTTTCGTAGTTCACTTAGGGTCTTTATAAATGTTAGAACGACCCTGAAAATGATAACGGTAGCATTTGATACTGTTTTACAATTGGCTAAGAGAGTCGGGTTATCAAAACTAGTCTCATTTTCATCCCAAGTCTTGTGAAAGAGCACTCTATCTATATTCAAGAGATAACTATGTGAAAGCAAATGGAACCAATCCGGTAACTATAGAGTTGGGCTGCATTCGAACACATAGTTCACCTTGTTAGGCAATCTACATTTCCATAGGTAACATCACCAAGTAAAGTATTTCGAAATTGGATTTTTGAGACTTTATTGATGCCTCTCTTCGAAATAGGTTACCCATAATCTATACTATATTATAATATACTATATTATAATACGTATAAGGGAAGGGTATTAAGATACCCAAAAGTTAAGAACTTTTTTTATTTTAATGCAGAAGATACAACCCTAAGATCAGAGTAAGTTAGTCTTTAGAACACAAATAATTACATTTTAACCCCCTCATCTTATTTACACTTTAATCCCTCATTCTTAACCAAAATTTGGCTAATTAATGTATCTCCTTATAAAAAAACTAATTAATCTCACGATTCTTAAACGGCCATACATTTTTTCGTACGTTAATTTTTCTTTTGAATACACCATGAAAACGGGCATCTTATTCTCTTTAAATAGTACGTTAATATAGTATCACTATATTTTTATAATTAGAAAAATTGATATATTATGTAATTAACGGTGTTTAGAGGTGAGCAACAATTGAATCATTAGTCAAAACTGGACCGATAACAGACGAAACAGAACCAAAATCAATAGAAATTGAATAAACTAAAAACCAATTAACCAAAAACCGTTTATCAATTTTTTTGTACCCTTATTTACCTAAAATTAACCGGACTGAATTATTGATATTTCATACATTTATAGCTTTTATATATTCAGTTTATCTATTTCATAGTTTATATTTCCACTCATCTGTCTTGTACCTCGATGTTATGCATTTCTAAACAAAAGTATTTGTCCAAGTTTGGTTTTGGCTATTAACCAAAATTAAACGAACCAAACAAAAACTGTCAGTCTAACCGAATAAAATGAACTGATTAACCGACAACCGATTGGTTAATAAAATAGACTAACCGATGACTTCGGTTTCATCTTCGATTAGGATAATAACCGAACCGACCGAACCCAACACTCTAGCAGTATTTGTGTTTTCCGCCGCATCGCGCAAACACCCTTCTAGTTGTATAAATACGGCTGATTGTTATTTATAAGTAACAATCTGCTGCCAGCCAAGAGTGATGATACTAGCAAGTACAAAACAGTAAACAAATTATTGATCAAGCAGTCAAACACAAAAACATTTATATTTTTGGTGCAGATGGAAATTTATTGGTGCAATTTAATTTTGTGTAGCTGGTTTTATTTATGTGACTGAACAATATATACATGTCGGCTTCTATTAGACTAGAGGGTATGGAGAACTCCATCCCCATGGGGATGGGCCGTCACGTCACCGCCACGTAGGAGAGGCTTCAAGGGGATGGACCTAGAGGGGTGGGGGATGAGCCCCTTTATGTATATATATGTATGTATGTATAGGTTATTGTGAGAGAAGTTTGCCCGTCCTCTCCGTCTGTGGGGAGCCGAAGTTGCCGAGCCGGAACCAGGGGCAGTGTGGGGGACCGGCGCCGGGCCTCGCCGGGCCTAAGCCGGCCCCCATACCGCTTAGTCTTATCAACTTTATACAAACTGCATACTTGAAATTAGAATATTTAACCATTAAGTAGTGCATATATATAGAATCAAAGATTACCATCCTGTTAAACAATGAATATTTACAACATACGTGCAGTGGCGGACTGGGGTGTGGATGAATGGTTCAAGCATATTTTCAAGGGGCGCGGTCGTGTTTTTTGCCTAAAAAATGCACTAATCTTTTTTTTTAAGGGATGCGCCCGCCCACCCTGGGCTTCACCTAGGTCGCCCCTGCATACGTGAAAGACGTATAAAAATATTTTATAGCACAAATGAGTCATGACAAATATTATGTGGTAAATGTTCTTTTAATCTTTTATCGTTAGAAAAACTAGGTATACCAAACTTTGGTAATCAAAGCGTTCAAGCTGACAAGAATCAAACATGATATTTTTTTTTTTTTTTTTTTTTTTTTTTTTTTGAAGAACGCAATTCAGTCACCCCAACAGGAAACTAAAAATGGGTGCAAGCTAGATTGACAAATTGTTAACTATGATCATAATAGTAATATTCACATCTTGAATGTATATCACAAAACGACTCAAAAGCTTTCTGAGCGATGACAATGTAATAAGATTGAAATGGGCTTCTAAGAGGTTTAAAAAAAGTTCTTTAGAGGCCACTACTTAAAAAAGCTTTACCAAAGCCCAACAACTTATGAATATAAAACCTATTCAAACCTTGAAAGGGTGATATGGTTAGCAATCCAATCATATGTATTCTTTTATTTCTACTACTAGTGGTGGACTCAGAAATTTTTTCCTATGGGAGTGGATGAAGGGTTCAACCATATTTTCAAGGGGCGAGATCGGGTTTTTTGCCTAAAAAATACACTAAATTTTTTTCAAAGGGTGCATCCGCCCGCCCACCACCCGTAAAGGTAGGTCCGCCAATGTCTACGACACAAATTATTGATTGGGGTTATCATCGTCCGAACACTTATGGATGAATCTGCTTTTGGTATTATATAGGACATAAAAATTTTACAAGGGTCAAATTCCTTCTACCTAAGTGACTAAGTCTACCGATCTTATTGGATTGGATATGAATATAGCATATGTATTTGGTTTGACGGATCAAAAGATTTTATTATTATCACCATTGTATTGCTTTTGTTTAAATGTATGGATAACATTTTTTTTTTATCATTTTTTAAATATGTTTCTTCAAAATCAAACTTGCACTAGATTGGCCCAATTTGGTTGAGCTAAAGCCCAAAATTGTAGTCCCAAATTCCAATACCGCGGTTAACAGAACTATAATTCCCTGGGGAAGGATCCACTAAAAAGTGGATTTTGCCTAAGTAGACTAAGAAGGATTGTGATAATCACATGTGGCACCCCTAATAAGTAGGAATGAAGAGCATTTTGGTCCTTATAAATAGGAGTAAAAATGACATGTGCCCATGGGCGAAGGATAATGGGGGCGGGAGGGGGCGGCCGACCCCCCGAACTTTTCGCTTAGTAGTGGAGAGTATGTAGTTTTCGTATAGAAATTTTTTGGTATATACATTTTCGACCCCCCGTTTTATAGTAATTTTTAGGTATGTACGTTTTCGACCCCCCGGTCGGAAATCTCAAGCTTCGCCACTGCATGTGCCACCTCTTTTGTTTTTTAAAAATACAACAAAAAAATCTAGTACAAAAAAATTTAGCACAAAAAATCTAGTACAAAAAAATATAGCACAAAAAATATAGCACAAAAAAGTCTAGTACAAAAAAATATAGCTCAAAAAAATCTAATACAAAAAAATATAGCACGAAAAAATTCAACAAAAAATCTAGCACAAAAAATTGAGAAAAAAAATTTAAGGCAAAAAAATTCAGCACAAAAAATTTAGCACAAAAATAAAGTACAAAAATCCAGCACAAAAAAAATGTTATACAACATAGAAATACAACACATTTTAGTGGGTTTTTTTTAGTCTTCATGTTTTATATAGCAATATGGTACTCAAATTAAAGATAAAAAGATGCTCGATTTTACGGTGAAATTTTTATGAAAAAATAATGTCGTATAAAAAAGTTATGAACGTTTAAAAAACGGGGGTGGAATATGCATGTTCCTTGCATATGGAGAAAGAAAATCCATAAATAGGATTTTCCCAAGATACCATTGCACTCCTTTCTCCAACACTTTCATCTTAACCATTGATTTAAAAAATGAATGGTTAAGATTCCTTCTCATCCTACTTAGGCAAAATAAACTTTTTATTTGATTCAATCCCATAATTCCCCATCTCCTTACAAAGTTGCAATCAACCAATTTTTGAAAACCGACTACAACCAATCGATTGGTTAGAGGTTAGCAATAAACAATACTATGGTGAATATGATTATATGAACCAAGGCGAGCATGCACACCCCTACCTAGAACCAGAATGGTTCACCATGTTTTCAATTTAATATTTTTAACAAGATCATGGAGTAAAAAAAATTGAGAGGACTCACAAAGTAACAATGTACCTTCGACTTTCCAAATGCCTAGAGAGAAACTAGACTTAGGTTTTTTTTTTTAATTTAAGAAAAACACTGTTTTTTAGAAAATAAAAATAGTAATTTGCTTATATACAAGAGCTTTATATTAATCAAAATCTATGGTTGCCACTACAAAATAAAGAAGTGAGGTGATACTTTGGCATCAACTTCTTCTACACAATCATGAGGATATTAAGTGGGACTTTTGTGACGATTTTCTTCCATTCTTTCTGCATAGCCTTCTCCACAAATAGTTGTTTATTGTAGGCTTTCTGCATTTTCACCAACAGAGGTTTCACCAACTGTCTTTTCCGTCTCTTGATCAGCTTCATCTTAAAGACATTCAAGTGTCATAAAGCAATATTTTACATGTTCATCATTTTCTTTTTCCATAAGAGCAAAAATTTCATAAGTTAAGTCCTCTGGTAAGCTACTCCAGTCTACAAAGCATTGTTTGAAAAAACTTTGTTGTTTGGCTTCTGCAAGTGCAGTAGCAGGAGTAGCTAGAGGTGTTTGAACATGTGCAACAGACATTTGAACATATTAAACCTGAGAAACAGGTGTTGCATGAATGTATTGCACAGGAACAAGGTTCATAACACTATTTTCGAAAATAATTTAAAGTAAACTGATTTCATTTCAAAATAGCATTGTCAAATACAACATTGAAATTTCAAATTATAACAATTGTTTCAAACACAATGGCAATACAAGAAGCAAATACAACATAATTTAAAAGTGATCCAACAACATAATCTAATGATTCTAAGTGTGTATCTAGGGAATCCCTACTATGTTTCATCTATCTCAACATCATCAACCTGCAATATGTTTAAAAATACATGGTTCACTACAAAAGTATTGGCAAGTATACAAGTTTGATACATAGTATATGTATAAAAGATTTAAATGAATCCACATGGCAAACTTTAGTTATCAAGATTAATGTAAAACTGGCATGTGAATATTCAATTCAATCCTCTGATTACCGAAAGCATTAAATTTAACATGATCACAAGACTACGGGCGGTGCGTTACTCCTATAGCGCTATACATGTTAAAGGGAGGCTCGTACGAATTTAATGACATGTTTATCACATAAGAATGTTCTAGAAACAGGAACCAAGTATAACGTATTAGCATGCATGTATTGGATTGTTTGTGCGTTTGTACAAAAGTCTAAGTGTAATTGTGTAGATTTAATAGTAAACATATTGTACCCAAAGTGTGAAAAGTAAAAAGGGTGTTCGAGTATACTCACGGTTTTGCTAAATCTTCTTTAGTAAAGTCCGTGAGAGAAGAGTTGATGACGAGCACTGGAACACCAAGGTTATCCTACAGGGGGTAAACGAAGGCGTGAGTTGTTGGAGATTGAGCGGAGGAGTTGGATTCGGAGTTAAAGCACATAAGTGTTTAAGTATGAAAGTATAATTAAACAAAAAATATATTATGTCCAGGCACTCGTTAAAACACTGAGTTTTCTGTGATTTCACGGGTCCTGATTTGCTCGTCAGAATCAGTAACGAGGAAGGCGGAAACAGAATAATCGGAAACCGAAATGACACAAACTCTTTGGGCGACTGGACAATTCGCACGACAGGAGTCCTTTCGCACGACATGGACCCTTTCGTGCGACAGGGGTCTGTTTTGTGTGAACCGAATTTCCTTTCGAACTTTTTAGCCATTGAACATCTATGTTTGTGTGTTTAGTTGAGTTATTTAGTTATAGATATATAGTCTAACAGTCCAGAATGTTCATATAGTTCATAGAAGTCATGCATGGAGGTATTAACCGTGTTATAGTTCACCAAAGCCCAAATTAGTTAATAGAGTTAACTAACCGGTTGGTCATGAATACAGAAATGAAAATAACCACAATTAAATAACCAAACAACCGAACAAGAACAACCCGGGAACTAAGTGTTGGAGGTTAGACGGGGTTAACTTATTCTAGGTCTAGGAGATTGTTTGGGTGTTCGTTTTACAAGTTCAAGTGAGGTGGTGGGACTAGATTGGAAACCAAGGCTTCTAGAGTTCACACACTGTTATATCAGAGTCGTTCATATCGAAAACGATGATCTGACTAACATACAACACTTAGAAAATGCCGGAACAAGTGAAATCAGAACCTTTCGTGCGAAAGGGTATCCTGTCGCGTGAAAGGAGTTGTACGACTGGGCTGTCTTTCATGCGAGAGGCTCCTGTATCAAGATGAAAACAGCTCAGCTTTGGTTGATCTGTTCATCTTCTTAGCTGGAATCGACCCTAACCCTAACCCACAGCCATGAAGTTAATTTGTGAGCTCGGTGAGTCTCTGATTCGGCCAAGTTTAGTAACAGAAAGTTTGTTTTATAAAAAGCTTGTAAGAACAATCCACAATCTTTGAGTTGGTCCTCAATAAGTTGAGAGTTGATATCAGATTGCCAATGCAAATCTGAGAACCAAGTTCAAACGATTAAAGAAGGGTATAAAAACTTAGAAACAGTAGAAGAAATTAGAAGGAATAAGAGTGTTTGTGAGTTGTAAACTCACTTAGGAAGTTGCTGGAAGTAGATGCGCTCAAGTGTGCGAAATCAGTATCCTAGAGAGAATTTCGGAGATGTGGAAGTTGAGAAATGAAGAAGTGGGTTGGTATTTATAGGCTGAAGCGGAGTTTGGGATGAAGGGTGCCTGTCGCACGAAGTGTGCCTGTCGCAAGAAGGGTGCCTGTCGTTTGGAATGTGGAGTATTGGTCAGTTTCGCGTATAATTGACCTGGTTTAAGCGTTTTAAACGTGTAAGTACAATGCACAAGTGTAATGTATAAATAAATGAATGTATAAATGTATTTTTCATGAATAAACAAGTATATATTTGTGTATAATTGTATCAAGTATGCACGTATAATGTATAACAAGATGTATAAAAAGATCAAGTTTTTATTATGATTCTAGTCTCGGATTACAATGATTTGAAATAAAAGATGATTACAAGGAGAATAAAAGTTTCTATAATTAGAAATAAAATCAAACTTTCTAAGTAAGGGAAAGTTACAAATGCGAGGCGTTACAGTCTTCCCTCCTTTAGGAAATTCCGTCCCAAAATTTAAGAGGAAGATGCAACTAACAGATGTGGATACTTAGCCTTCATCCCATTTTTGGGTTCCCAAGTAAACTCAGTGCCACGTTTTCCTTCCCATCGTACTTTAACTATGGGAATTCGATTGCGGCTTAATTGTTTGACACCTCGATCCATGATCTCGACAGGTTTCTCCACGAAGTGCAGAGTTTCATTGATCTAAAGATCTTCGAGTGGGACTTGAAGTCCTTCTTCAGCTAGACATTTCTTCAAGTTTGAGGCGTGGAAGATAGGATGGACATTGTTGAGCTCTGGAGGTAGGTCCAGTCGATACGCTACCTTGCCAATCCTTTCGAGAATCTTGAAAGGACCTACATAGCGAGGAGCGAGTTTTCCTTTCTTACCAAATCGAACTACACCCTTCGAAGGGGATACCTTAAGAAGTACAAAGTCATCAACGTTGAACTCCAAAGGTTTACGACGCTTGTCGAGGTAACTCTTTTGTTGGCTCCAGGGTTTAAGCAAGTTGTCTCGAATATGTAAAATCTTGTCCGTCATCTCTTGTATAAGCTCGGGACCGGTGATTTGAGCTTCTCCAATCTCGTGCCAACAAATAGGCGAACGACACTTACGACCATTCAATGTCTTGAAAGGTGTCATTTGAATACTCGCGTGGTAACTGTTATTTTACGAGAATTCGATCATAGGCAAGTGTATATCCCAGTTGCCACCAAAATCGATTATGCAAGAATGAAACATATCCTCTAGAGTTTGGATAGTACGCTGGGTTTGACCATCAGATTGAGGATGGAAAGCGGTACTAAGATTGAGATGCTTACCAAGAGCGGATTGAAACGTTTGGCAAAGACGAGAGGTGGAACAACAATCACGGTCTGAGATGATGTCAATGGGGATACCATGATGACAAATGACTTCATACGTGTAGATACGAGCCAATTTCTCGACCTTGTAATCTTCACGAATGGGGAGGAAGTGAGCAGATTTGGTCAATCGACCAATAATCACCCAAATACTATCATGACCAGACCAGAAGACGTACGAGGAAGCTTAGTTATAAAATCCATAGCAATACTCTCCCATTTCCAGATAGGAATTTCTATTTGTTCGAGTCAGTTTTGACTTTGGAACAAGTGAGACACTTGTAAACGAAGGTGGTGATATCTTTCTTCATTCCAGACCACCAATAGGACGTACGCATATCGTGGTATATCTTATCAGCACCATAGAATACCTAGATTTGGGTGCCTCCTTCATTAAGAGCTCACGAAGATCATCACGATTGGGAACCCAGAAGCGATCGAGATAGTGCATAATACCATCGGATTTGGTTAGAAGACTTTCTTCAGCACCTCACTTCATCTCATTATAGAGGTTACCTTGTTAACAGATGAGTATTGAGCTTCTCAAATGTGGTTTCGAAGATCGTCCATGAGTTGGAAGAAACGAACACTCTTAACATCAGTTTTACGACTAAGAGCATCGGCCACGACATTCGCTTTACCTGGATGATAGCGGATTTCACAGTCGTAGTCGTTTAAAAACTCTACCCAGCGACGCTAACACATGTTGAGTTCCGTTTGATTGAAAATGTGTTGCAGGCTCTTATGGTCGGTGAAGACCACACACTTAGTACCATAAAGGTAGTGTCGCCATATCTTCAAAGCAAAAACAACTGCTCCAAGTTCAAGATGGTGTGTAGTGTAGTTTTTCTCATGCATTTTGAGTTGCTTTGACGCGTAAGCGATAACCTTGTCCCGTTGCATAAGGACGCAACCAAGACCTTGGTTTGAAGCATTGTAATACACGATGAAGTTGTCGTTACCATCAAGAAGGGCAAGGATAAGAGCATTACAAAGCATGTCCTTGAGCATTTGGAAAGACTCCTGTTGTTCGGGACCCCAAATAAAAGGTTTATCTCTTTTGGTCAAGGAAGTGAGAGGAATGGTGATTTTAGAGAAGTTCGAAATGAAGCGACGATAGTAACTAGCTAGACCAAGAAAAGAATGGATTTCAGATGGAGACTTAGGTGCAATCCAATTCTTCACTGCTTCGATTTTCACAGGATCAATGTGAATACCACGTTTGTTGACAGTGTAACCAAGAAACTGAAACTCTTTTAGCCAAAATTCACACTTGGAGAATTTGGCTTAAAGTCGTTCAACTCGCAAAAGCTAAAGGATAAGATGCAAGTGTCGCTCATGCTCTACTTGAGTCTTGGAGTAGATAAAAATATCGTCGATGAAGACGAAAACGAAACGGTTAAGATAAGCCTTGTACACACGGCTCATCAAGTCCATGAAAACCGCAGGTGCGTTGGTCAACTGAAGGGCATGACCATGAACTCGTAATGACCATAACGTGTACAAAACGCGGTTTTGGGTATATCTTCTTCGAGGACTCGAAGTTGATGATAACCAGAACGAAGATCGATCTTGGAAAAGCATGTCACACCTTGTAATTGATCGAAGAGGTCGTCGATGCGAGGAAGAAGATATCGGTTTTTGACTGTAAGCTTGTTGAGCTCATGATAGTCAATGCACATCCAAAAAGATCCATCTTTTTTCTTGACGAACAAAACAAGAGCGCCCCAAGGAGAAGTACTAGGGTGTATAAAGCCTTTATCAAGAAGCTCTTGAAGTTGGCTAGATAGCTCTTGCATTTCCGAGGGTGCTAGACAATAAGGAGACTTAGCGCCAGGCATAGCGCCAGGCACTAGGTTGATACGAAAGCCGACAGAATGAGGAGGAGGAGGACCAGGAAGATCCTTTGGAAAGACGTCAGGAAAGTCACAAACAACAGGAACATCACTCATGCTTGGACCTTATCCTTCTTTTCCATAATGTGGGCAAGAAAGGTGAAGGAACCCTTGCGAAAGTATTTGTTAGCTTGAGTACATGACATAAGCTTGAGACCTTTAGAAGGTTTCTCCCCATATATGTGTAGAGAATCACCATTAGGAAGAGGAACACGAATGAATTTCTTAGAACAAACAACTTCAGCACAAACTCGCCTAAGCCAATCCTTGCCTACTATGATATCCAAGCTACCTAATTGCATGGGTGTGAGGTCAATCGACAGCGATGGACTTACCATTATCGACTTCGACAGCGAATGATTTAGGAAACTTAGAATGTCTTCACTTAAGCAAAGACTGGAATTCAATGGATACAAAACTTTTATCCGTGCCAGTATCAGATAAACACGAAGCATGGACATTATTAAAGAGAAATGTACCATTGATGACGTCGTTGGCATTTTGAGCTTGATTTGTAGTGATGACGAAAGCTCTGCCACGTGCTTATTGAGGATCTTGCCGCTGGTTGTTGTTGGTGTTTTGCTGCGGACAAACGTTGGCAAGATGGTTCGGATCACCACACTTGTAACACGCCCGACCGGTGTTGGCTGTTTGAGGTTGAGGTTGGTTAGGTGCATGGTTTTGGGCTACAACAACTGTTTGGTTTTAGTTGACGAGTGGCTTTGGACCATTGCGACATTGGTTGGTAAAATGCCCAAACCTATTGCAATTCATGCATAGGCGGCATGGTGTGTGGGCTAGATGATGGTAGTTACACTTGGGATAAGTCCCAGTGTATGCTTTCTTGGTTGGCTTAGCATGGGTAGGAGCAACTTGTTGAAGTGGTTGTGGGTTTTGTGGAGTGACTACCGCACAATTCTGGCATGAAGCTTTTGGCTTCTTGCCTTTATTCATGGAGGATGATGGCTTGGATGGGGTAGGTTCAACGATGGTAGAATCGGTGGTCGCTTGATGCGCATTTTTGATGAGACCTTGTTGGAGGTTCCATGAATAACACAATTGTTGTTGAGTTTGGCGGCTAAACGGTAGGTGTCTTCGAGGGTTTTGGGTGAGGTAGATTCAACAAGGTTCATGATTGAAGGGGGAAGGCATCGAATATAATTCGTGATAGCCTAGTCAACGGTTTCGAGTTGGCCAGGGCACAAAGCACTTAGCTGCTTGAAACGAGCTGTGAGGCCAGCGTTGTCGCAACCCCCGATCCCTATTTCCTCGGGAACAGGCGGCCGCGAGCTAGTTTCGGTGGTATCTGGTATTGTCTAATTTGGCAGCGGAATTTTCATCAGGACCGTAGTTAGGAAATATTAGATCAGAGTAAAATACCACATTTTCATAATATTAAACACATGGGATAAAACCCAAGTTTGTAATACACACATTTTCATAGGAATAAATCCTATTTTTATTTAATAAAAACATCTATTTTAATTTAAGAAACTTTATTGCCACTTTTCCAAGCCTTCAGTGCTGTCCAGCTGGCTTCTATTTGGCTTTCACATTTTGTTATCTGAAACGCGTTTAAAACCATTTTGTCAGTGGTAAATACTGGTGAGTGAATCCCAGTTTAATAAAAATCATTGTACAGTATTGAGGGCGATCTCGCAATTACATTTGTTTCCAAGTTATATCAATTAACATCCATGGTACTGTCAGACCCGACTTGTGGAAATGTTACCCCTCGCAAGGCAGTAACATAATTTTGTATACAAAACCCCAACATACTCATGATAATTGTATTCTTACAAATACTTAATAACTGCTTAATATATAATTAATTGTGTGAGGTTTTGTAAAAACAATTTAGAAAACGGAGATTACTCACAAAAAGGTTTCATAAAACGAAGGATTACTCACATTGTTGTTTTAGATTTTCTGTAAGGGTTCCCTGGGATATCTATAAATTACACAAATGCACACGTGTTAGTATAATAACCCATTTTAACATTAGTAATACCCTCCCTGAGACGGTATTCCAATGACTATGTCGGGCAGAACCACGACAGTCGTTACGGAACCCTAGATCAATCGGGCAGCGTATCTAATATGTATCTAGGGGTCATAATACTTACAACGGAGCAGAACTTTGTTAGTTAGGGGGGGGGGTATTATACACGTGTATAATGCCTACACTTAAATTTTGAGATTGAGAAAAGAAATCTGAAAGAATTCGAATGAAGGCCACTGCATGCAATTTATAGGGCTGAAACCTGACTTCCTCGCGGCCCGCGTAAGGTATAGCCGAGAAGCTACGCGGCCCGCGTCAACGCTGGTCAACAGCGTAGCTGATCCGGGTCAGCTAGTAGGTTCAACAGGTGTTGGGCCACGTGGTGGCCCAGGGTTTCGCCAGGTTTTACCTTGTCGCGGCCTGCGTAAGGGTTGAGGGGTGGCTTACGCGGCCCGCCTCAACTCCAAAAAATCCATTTTTAATTAATTTTAATAATATTTAAGGTATTCGGGGTCCGTTTTCACGTATGGGGTGTATTTTAAGACATATTGGGATATTTTAAAAATATATTAGGGTGTCGAAAATAATTCAAGGGTGTCGGTTTTCTATAGGGTTGTTATATCATCCCCACCTTGTTTTAGAGCTCGTCCTCGAGATCTACTGGAATAAGTGTGGATATTTCTTTTGCATTTCCGATTCAAGCTCCCATGTATACGCTGGTCCTCTTTTGGAGTCCCACTTCACTTTGACCAGAACTAATCTCTTGTGCTTGAGGTTCTTGACTTTCCTGTCTTCAATCTGCAGAGGTTTTTCTACAAACTTGAGTTGTTCATTTACCTCTATATCCTTAAGAGGCACTACAAGTGATTCATCAGCTAGGCATTTCTTGAGATTATATACATGAAATACATCATGTATTCCTGCCATTTCCTCTGGCAGTTGTAGCTGATAGGCTACATGTCCTATTCTTCTAATAATCTCAAAAGGTCCAACATACCTGGGACTTAGCTTTCCCCGTTTGATGAATCTTACTACTCCTTTCCAAGGAGAGACTTTTAACAATACTTTATCTCCTACTTGAAATTCCAACGGTTTGCGTCAGTTATCAGCATAGCTCTTTTGTCGATCGCGTGCTGCTTTCAGTCGTTCCTTGACTTGAATAATCTTGTCGGTTTTTTCTTGTACTATCTCAGGTCCAGATAGTTGCTTTTCCCCAATTTCTGCCTAACAGACTGAGGTTCGGCACTTTCGTCCATAAAGTGCTTCGAATGGTGCGGCATTGATACTTGTGTGATAACTATTATTATAAGAAAATTCTATTAAAGGTAAGTGATCGTCCCAATTACCTCCGAAATCGATTACACAAGCCCTAAGCATGTCTTCCATTGTCTGAATTGTCCTTTCGCTTTGTCCGTCTGTTTGAGGATGATAAGCTGTGCTTAGATTTAACTTGGTTCCCATGGCTTTTTGGAAACTTTCCCAAAAATGAGAAGTAAACCGACTGTCCCTATCAGAAACAATTGATAAAGATATTCCATGTAATGAAACAATTTCATTTACATACAATTTGGCTAATTGTTCCATACTGAAAATTTATTTCATTGGTAGGAAATGAGCTGACTTGGTTAGCCTATCTACAATCACCCAGATTGTATCATTGCCTTTTCCTTTTTTGGATAATTTAGTAACAAAATACATTGTTATCAATTCCCATTTCTATACTGGCATTTCTAATTGTTGCAGCAATCCTGAGGGTTTCTGATGTTCAGCTTTAACTTGTGAACAGGTTAAACATTTAGAAACATAGGTTGCTATGTCCTTTTTCATTCCTATCCACCAGAAATTCTTTCTTAAATCCTGGTACATTTTATCATTTCCTGGGTGCATTGTATATTTAGACTTATGGGCTTCTTCTAATATACGATGGCGCAGGTTCCCTAACTTAGGTATCCACATACTCTGTTTATGGAATCTCCAAATTCCATTTGTTCCTTGTTCTAATTCCTTAATCATTCCTTTTAATTTTTCAGTATCATCCTTGATTACTGATTCTTGTGCTTTTCTAATTTGCTCATTTAAATCTACTTTTAGATTTAACTTAAGAGAATGTACCCTTTTTGGATTTTCGTGATATTTTCGGCTTAAAGCATCAGCCACTACATTTGCTTTTCCTTCATGATACTGGATATCACAATCATAATCACTGAGCATCTCCATCCAGCGTCTTTGTCTCATATTCAATTCTTTTTGCCCGAAAACATACCTTAAACTTTTATGATCGGTGAATATGGTAAAGTTACTACCATAAAGGTAATGTCTCCAAATCTTAAGGGCAAAAATTATGGCTCCTAATTCTAGATCATGGGTTGAATAATTCTCTTCATGATTCTTAAGTTGTCTAGATGCGTAAGCTATAACCTTTTGGCGTTGCATCAACATACATCCATAACCTAGTTTGGAAGCGTCACAATAAACTACAAAGTCTTCATTTCCTTATGGTAACATTAGTATGGATGTATGGGTTAGTCTTTGCTTAAGAATTCCAAATGCTTCTTCTTGTTTTGGTCCCCATTCAAACTTAATGGATTTACAGGTTAACTTAGTTAAAGGAATGGCTATTCTAGAAAAATCTTGAATAAATCTTCTATAATAACCGGCCAATCCTAAGAAACTTCTAACCTCGGTTGGTGATTCAGGGGTCTTCCATTTGGTAATCGCCTCGATTTTCGTTGGATCCACATGAATTCCTTCATGATTAACTAAGTGTCCAAGAAACTGTACCTGCTCTAACCAAAATTCGCAGTTTGAAAATTTAGCATAAAGCTTTTCCTTTCTTAATAGACTTAGAAGTGCGTGCAAATGCTTTGCATGATCTTCCTTACTTTTAGAATAGATGATAATATCATCAATAAGAACAATTATGAATTTATCCAAATATGGTTTACATATTCGGTTCATCATGTCCATAAATGCGGCTGGGGCATTGGTTAAACCAATGGGCATGACAGTAAATTCATAATGACCATACCTTGTTCTAAATGCTGTTTTAGGAATGTCCTCTTCCTGTACCTTTAATTGATGATATCCTGACCTTAAATCGATTTTAGAGAAAATCGGGCTCCTTGAAGTTGATCAAACAGATCATCGATTCTTGGTAATGGATACCGATTCTTAATCGTGACTTTGTTCAATTCACGTTAGTCAATGCACATACGCATCGATCCATCCTTCTTTTTAACGAATAAAATTGGTGCTCCCCATGGCGACGAGCTTGGCTGTATAAATCATTTCTCCAACAATTCGTCTAATTGTTTCTTTAGTTCCTGCATTTCTGCGGGTGCCAAACGGTAAGGTTCTTTGGCAATTGGTGCGGTTCCTGGCAATAGATGAATTCTGAATTCAACTTTTCTGTCCGGCGGTAGTCCTGGTAATTCTTCCGGAAATACATCTGAAAACTGAGACACTACTGGAATGTCTTTTAGTTCTTTTCCTTTAGTGTTAGTTATTATAGAAATCAAATACACTATAGATCATTTTCTTATATAACTTGCAGTTTTCATCACAGAGATGAATTTAGTGGATCTAGATGGTTTATCACCTTTAATTGTGATCTTTTCACCCTTAGGTGAATTTACTTGAATTGACTTTTGATCACATAAAATATTAGCTTTATTGGCTATTAACCAATCCATTCCTAATACGATATCAAATCCTGTCAGATTCATTGGGTACAGATTTGCAATAAACTTTTGGTTTAAAAATTCTATTCTTGCTCCCTGCAAGATTCAGAAATCCTAACTGTTTCTCCATTCGCTGTCTCGACTAGACATTCTTGTGAGAGTTTAGTTAATGGTTGATTGAGAAGTTTTCAAAACGTAGTATTAATATAACTTTGGTTTGCACCAGAGTCAAATAATACTTTAGCAAATATATCATTAACTAAAAACGTACTGGCTATCACATCCGGAATCATTTTGGCTTCATCTGCTGTCAGAACAAATGCTCTAGCATTTTTAGTGTTCTTGTTGTTCGTGGCTGGAGCTAATTTTGGACAGTTCGGCTTGATGTGACCTTTTTCTCCACAATTGAAGCATAGTCCATTACTGGATTTTCTCCTGCAATCTTCTTCCTTGTGTCCTGGTAACTTACATAAATTGCAGTGAGCGAAGCATTTTCCTGAATGCTTCTTCTTACAAGCTTTGCAGTATGGTGCAGAGGTAGAACCTATATTCCTACGATTGGAATTCTTGAGTAAGTCTTTAGGTTAGGTTTCTCCTCTAGTCTTCTTCTCTAATACGGATTAATTCATCTGTCAAGGTATTGGCTAGTTCTACAGCTTCTTCGATAGTTTGGGGTCTAGCTGCCTTGACCACATGTCTAATCTCTCCAATTAATCCCCAGATGTAACGGGAGATTAATACCGGTTCAGGTGATGCAAGGGTTGGTACTATTCTAGCATATTCAAAGAATGTGGTAGTATAACCCTTACTATCTAGCCCGGCCATCCTTAGGTTTAGAAACTTATTCGCTATCTGTTCCTTTTCATTGGGAGGGAAAAATTTCCTTTCTACCATATTCTTAAATTCCTCCCATTCCATGTTGTATACCCTATTACTTCCTCTTGACTAGAGGATAGTGTTCCACCATTCTAAGGCTGAGTTTTTAAATAAATTAGAAGCAAACATTATCTTGTCTTCTTCAGCACACTTGCTTATTTTTAAATCAGCCTCAGTCTTTTCTATCCAGCGTAGAGTTGCAATGGGTTCTTCATTGTTCGAGAATTCTATTGGTTTGCAGCACCAGAATTCTTTATAAGAACAACCGTAAGACACGGTTTTTCTCCTTTTGGGAATGGACATTTGAAGTACGGGTCCATTGTTTACGCTGTTTTCTGGTTCAGTTGGTCGCTTATTGCTATGTTTACTTTTATTATTCGCTTCCTGAACCGTTTGAATAATAAATGGCATTGCATCTATGATTCCTTGTGCCACTATGTGTTGGATAGCACTATTATCCACTTGGTTTCCATTGTTATTGATGCTCGGATTCTCATTAACCAAGTTAATGTTACTCTGGTTATCGTTATTCAGATTTCCTTGATTTTCTTCGTCGGCCATCTGAATTTTAAACATTTACCATGTATTAATATAACAAAATAATATTTAATATAGTCAATCAACGACACGCATTTTGGTCAAAAGTGTCGATCATTGCGACTTTACTCTATTCATATAATATGCATCTATTACACATCAGTACTGAAATTAAAATTACAATGCCGACCGAAATTTAAAGTTACACTACTAATAATAGGCATCCGTAGTTTTTTTTTATACACATACACACATATTATTATTATTATTATTATTATTATTATTATTATTACTACCGTTTCCACCATCACATTCATGGATATGGATTCATCCAGAAATCAATATTGCGCTCGTCGTACTTCCAGACGAGTCGCTCTCCCACCTGTCTCATTTTTTCACTACTCTCTAAAATTTCCTCATCAAATGTCCTAAGTTCTTGTACATTTTCTACATTCATTGGGGGTGCAGGTTCTAGGACTGGGTTCAGAATCTGGGGTGCGGGTTCCTGGTATGGAGGTGTAGGTTCCTGGAATTGGTAAGGATTCTCTAAAATCTCCCTAATGTATACATCATTATTGTAATAGGGATCTAGAGGGTCCAAACCTGGGTAGGCTCCTAAGTTTGGCATGGGCATGTCTTCATGTATCGGGTAGCGTTGCACATAGTCTCTAACGTCATCCCACCACAGATCGTAATTTGGGTCTAAGGGATTTGGGGCTGGTATCCTAGGTATTTCCTCCAGATTGAAATCATGCATTTCTACTTGATTTTCAGGGTTTTCTATTTCCATTGGTTGGTCAGGAATTGGTGGTTGTGGTTGGGGTGCTATCATCTGTTCCAGGTTAGGATTAGCTGCAGTGGTTTCTAGGATGTGGATATTGGTTATACCCCTATTAAGCATATCCTGGGCATAGGCATCGGTTTCTCTTTTGGCTGCGGCTAGTACTCTATGGTCTTGTAACTTTTTCATACGCTTCCTACGCTCATGTGCCCCTCGACTGAACCATCCTCTCTTTTTCTGAGGGAATGGCTCTTCAGACTGAGCCTTAAACACGAACATTCCTTCTTCCGTATCAGCAGAGTACCCCGAGAGGGCAGGCTGAGAAGAGGCACCTACGCTTCTAGGCGAACCAGACAATTGACGGTACGCGTCAGATGGTCTTTGGTCGCTCATACTGTAAACTAACAAATAGTCAAATAACACATAATAAGAAAATACAATTATGCACTTATTCCCATAATTTATTTCCTAACAATTTAAATTTTGATGTCAGCAGAACACTTCTGTGGCTGAATCAGTGGCTTAGCTCTGATACCACCTTCTGTCGCAACCCCCGATCCCTATTTCCTCGGGAACAGGCGGCCGCGAGCCAGTTTCGGTGGTATCTGGTATTGTCTAATTTGGCAGCGGAATTTTCATCAGGACCGTAGTTAGGAAATATTAGATCAGAGTAAAATACCACATTTTCATAATATTAAACACATGGGATAAAACCTAAGTTTGCAATACAAACATTTTCATAGGAATAAATCCTATTTTTATTTAATAAAAACATCTATTTTAATTTAAGAAACTTTATTGCCACTTTTCCAGGCCTTCAGTGCTGTCCAGCTGGCTTCTATTTGGCTTTCACATTTTGTTACCTGAAACGCGTTTAAAACCATTTTGTCAGTGGGAAATACTGATGAGTGAATCCTAGTTTAATAAAAATCATTGTACAGTATTGAGGGCGATCTCGCAATTACATTTGTTTCCAAGTTATATCAATTAACATCCATGGTACTGTCAGACCCGACTTGTGGAAATGTTACCCCTCGCAAGGCAGTAACATAATTTTGAATACAAAACCCCAACATACTCATGATAATTGTATTCTTACAAATACACAATAACTGCTTAATATATAATTAATCGTGTGAGGTTTTGTAAAAACAATTTACAAAAAGGAGATTACTCACAAAAAGGTTTCATAGAAAGAAGGATTACTCACATTGCTGTCTTAGATTTTCTGTAAGGGTTCCTTGAGAATTATCTATAAATTACACAAATGCACACGTGTTAGTATAATAACCCATTTTAACATTAGTAATACCCTCCCCGAGACGGTATTCCAACGACTACGTCAGGCAGAACCACGACAGCCGTTACGGAACCCTAGATCAATCGGGCAGAGTATCTAATACGTATCCAGGGGTTATAATACTTACAACGGAGTAGAACTTTGTTAGTTAGGGGGGGGGGGGTATTATACCCGTGTATAATGCCTACACTTAAATTTTGAGATTGAGAAAAGAAATCTGAACGAATTCGACTGAAGGCCACTGCATGCAATTTATAGGGCTGAAACCTGACTTCCTCGCGGCCCGCGTAAGGTATAGCCGAGAGGCTACGTGGCCCGTGTCAACGTTGGTCAACAGCGTAGCTGACCCGGGTCAACTAGTAGGTTCAACAGGTGTTGGGCCACGTGGCGGCCCAGGGTTTCGCCAGGTTTTACCATGTCGCGGCCCACGTAAGGGTTGAGGGGTGGCTTACGCGGCCCGCCTTAACTCCAAATACTCCATTTTTAATTAATTTTAATAATATTTAAGGTATCCGGGGTCCGTTTTCACGTATGGGGTGTATTTTAAGACATATTGGGATATTTTAAAAATATATTAGGGTGTCGAAAATAATTCAAGGGTGTCAGTTTTCTTTAGGGTTTTTATAAGCGTTGTCGTTCCCCACTTGCTTCAATTTCTAGAATTCGTTCTCTAGTTTCTGGAGTTTGTGCAGAGGACAATACTCATTCTTCATCAGTTTCTTCAAATCAAACCAGGGTAAGGCATGAGCGACTTTGTTCCCATGAGCGTTACGCTCGGAGGTCCACCAATCAAGGGCTCTTGATCGAAAAACACCCGTCGCGTTAAGGGTTCGAAGGTTATTCAGGCAACCACTCTGAAGGAACGTTAATTCGATGTCATCGAACCATTGAAGTAACGCGGTGGCACCCTCTTCGCCAGTGACGGTTAAGGGGTTACAAGAAACGGATTGCTTAAAGGTGAACGTCGACTTATGCATTTCCACCTTAGAGTTAACGGAGGCATTGGGTGATTCGGTATTGGTTGGGGGTTGGATCTTGCTGACGATATCGAGAATGACCTTAGCCATTTGTTTCGCCATGAATTTCCTGAGATCCTTCTTCGACATCGACTCATCATTGTTGCTGTTGGAACCCTTCTTTGAACCAGACTTGGATCCCGACTTGGACTTTTTGAGGTTCTTAGAGAGACTGTTGGAAGACATCTAAAGAATCGAAAGAGGAATAGAGGATGAGACTTTATCATAATCTAAAACTCACGTGCTTTTGATGTTTAAGTATGGAAGTATCACATAACACATATAATTCACATAGGTTGCATGAGTATAACAAATATTTTCAAAGTATAAGCACGTATGAATGCGTAAAAGAGTATAAATTTAGTTTGTTCACGAGAATTACTAATGTATTTATTACGAGAGACGTGAGAATTGTGCATCGGTTTTGAAATGAACGAAGGTAACAAGTATTAGAAGACATGGAAATTGAGATAACATAAAAGAGAGGTATCGTAAAATATTGAATGTCACGGAATGTAACTAAGCCATTTCCAAAGTAAATCGAAAATCGTTTCTAATTAGGGAAACGTGCTTTGGCCTATAGGTAAAATACTCTCGTTGAGAAGCGATTATCGGTATTTTACCCTTCCAGTTACTGCACGTCCCTAATCGATAGAAAAATCAAAACTTTGGCGGGATTGAAAATCAAGGAATGGGACTAGTTGACAAGATGCGGGTTTCACCCCTAACTTGACAACATTGTACCCTAAGTGTGGTTAGTACTCGTCGGGTCAAGAAAGTTAACTCTGAAGCTTTTACGAGGTTCCACTAGAGTTTGAATTGGAAATTTACCATCAAGATGTGGATTTCACTCCTAACTTGATGGTGTAATTTCATGCAAAAATGGAATAAGCAGATTGAGAGTCATTAACAAAATTATAGGTTTCACGCCTATTTTGATAAAGTTGCCTTGTTTGTACAATACGAGTGTCTTCAAGTCTTCAACGTGTATTGTGTAAAATGGCTTAGGAAAGACATATGTATATGTATTAAGACAAAAGAAGAGATAGAAGCAAGATAGGAAGAACTAACGTATTAAACAAGAATCAAGAATGGTCTAAGTTTGGTACTTAGTATAGACTAGGTCGAACATGGCAATTCTACCTAATTGCCTATAGTTATGGCTCTGATATCAATCTTTCACACCCCAACCGATGGCCGAAATATCAGAGTGAGACGAAGGAGATTGCTCGAGACTTCATAACACTATTTGCGACAATAATTTAAAGTAAACTGATTTCATTTCAAAATAACATTGTCAAATACAACATGGAAATTTCAAATTACAACAATTGTTTCAAATACAACATAATTCAAAAGTGATACAACAACATAATCTAATGATTCTAAGTGTCTATCTAGGGAATCCCTACTATGTTTCATCCATCTAAACATCATCAACCTGCAATATGTTTAAAAATACATGGTTCAATACAAAAGTATTAGTGAGTATACAAGTTTGATACGTAGCATAAGTATAAAAGATTTAATTGAATCCACATCACAAACTTTAGTTATCAAGATTAACGTAAAACTGGCATGCGAATATTCAAGTTAATCCTCTGATTACCACAAGTATTAAATTTAACATGACCACAAGACTACGGGCGGTGCGTTACTCCTATAGCACTATCCATGTTAAAGCGAGGCTCGTACGAGTTAATGACATGTTTATCACATAAGAGTGTTCCAAAACACGAACCAAGTATAACGTATTAGCATGCATGTATAGGATTGTTTGTGCATTTGTATAAAAGTCTAAGTGTAACTGTGTAGGTTTAATAGTAAACATATTGCACTCAAAGTGTGAAAAGTAAAAAGGGTGTTCGAGTATACTCACGGTTTTGCTAAATCTTCTTTAGTGAAGTCCGTGAGAGAAGAGTTGATGACGAGCACAAGAACGCCAAGGTTTCTCAACAGGGGGTAAACGAAGGCATGAGTTGTTGGAGATTGAGCGGAGGAGTTGTATTCGGAATTAAAGTACATAAGTATTTAAGTATGAAAGTATATTTAAACAGAAAATATATTCTGTCCTAGAACTCGTTAAGACACTGAGTTTTCTATGATTTCACGGGTCCTGATTTGCCCGTCTGAATCAGTAATGAGGAACGCGGAAACAGAATACTCGGAAACCGAAATGACACAAACTGTTTGGGCGATTGGACAATTCGCACGACAGGAGTCCTTTCGCACGATAGGGACCCTTTCGTGCGACATGGGTCTATTTTGTCATCATCATCATCGTACTCAGTATATCCCACCTATAGCAAAGCTAAGGTAGGGTCTGAGGAGGGTGGGATGTAGACAGCCTTACCTCTACCCCGTAGGAATAGAGAGGCTGCTTCCAATGAGACCCCCGGCTCGATTGTGGTTTTGCATCAAGCCTTGGACATAAGGTACATAACACTCAGCAATTGAGACAAACGCCAATTGGTGCATGTACCCCCTTGTCTTTCGGCTATCAACGCCACCACATGATGCCTGATTAACGATCCCCTCTTTTTAACGTTATTTTCACGAAATTAGTAAAATAACGTTAAAAATTAGTGCACTTTTGCTTTTGCCCCCCCCCGAGCGCCCACACATATATTACATGGGTCTATTTTGTGTGAACTGAATTTCGCTTCGAATGTTTTAATCATTGAACGACTATGTTTGTATGTTAACTTGAGTTATTTAGTTATAGATATATAGTCTAACAGTCCAGAATGTTCATATAGTTTATAGAAGTCATGCATGGAGGTATAAACCTTGTTAGAGTTCACCAAAGCACAAATTAGTTAACAGAGTTAACTAACCGGTTTGTCATGAATACAGAAATGTAAATAACAACAATTAAATAACCAAAAAACCGAACAAGAACAACCTGGATGTGCCAACTCAACATGGAAAGAATTAACTAAGTGTTGGAGGCTAGATGGGGTTAACTTATTCTAGGTCTAGGAGATTGTTTGGGTGTTCGTTTTACAAGTTCAAGTGAGGTGGTGGAACTAGATTGGAAACCAAGTCTTCCGCGGCTCACACACTGTTATATCAGAGTCGTTCATATCGAAAATGAGGATCTAACTAACATACAACACTTAGAAAATGTCGGAACAAATGAAATCAGAATTTTTCGTGCGGAAGGGTGTCCTGTCGCTTGAAAGGAGTATCCTTTCGTGCGACTGGGCTGTCTTTCGTGCGAGAGGCTCCTGTTTCAAGATGAAAAAAACTTGGTTTTGGTTTAACTGTTCGTCTTGTTGGCTGGAATCAACCCTAACCCTAACCCATAGCCATGAACTTAGCTTGTGAGCTCGGTGAGTCTTTGATTCGGCCAAGTTTAGTAACAGAAAGTTTGTTTTATAAAAAGTTTGAAAGAACAATCCACAATCTTTGAGTTGGTCCTCAATAAGTTGAGAGTTGATATCAGATTGCTAATGCAAATATGAGAACCAAGTTCGAAAGATTGAAGAATGGTATAAAAACTTAGAAAAAATAGAAGGAATTAGAAGGAATGGGAGTGTTTGTGATTTGTAAACTCACTCAGGAAGTTGCTGGAAGTAGTTGCACTCAAGTGTGCGAAATCAGTATTCTAGAGAGAATTTCGGAGTTGTGGAAGTTGAGAAATGAAGAAGTGGGTTGGTATTTATAGGCTGAAGCGGAGTTTGGGATAACAGGTGGTTTTGGGTGAAAGGCCCTTTCGCACGACAGGGTGCCTGTCGCACGAAGGGTGCCAGTCGTTTGGAATGTGGAGTTTTGGTCGGTTTCACATATAATTAACCCGTTTTAAACGTGTAAGTGCAATGCACAAGTGTAATGTATAAATAAATGAATGTATAAATGATTTTGCATGAATAAACAAGTATGGATTTGCGTATAATTGTACAAGTAGCACGTATAATGAATGTTTAACAAGTATTTACGAATTATGTCTAACAAGATGTATAAAAAGATCAAGCTTTTATTATGATTCAAGTCTCGGATTACAACGATTTGAAATGAACGATGATTACAAGGAGAATACAAGTTTCTATAATTAGAAATAAAATCAAACTTGTTAAGTAAGGAAAGTTCAAAAAGCGAGGCATTACACATGTCTTCACCAACCAAGATGCAAGGCATTATATAGTTGCTTTAGAAGATTCTGCAAAGGAAGATCCACAAGATCTACCACATCAGTCAGTGGCACATTAAGGGGTAATAGTGCTTTCCAAGCTAGATTCACATCCACCAACTGAAGTTTTAGACTTGCTTCAAATCCTCCCTAACCCAATGATTGTGAGATGTAAAGCAATGAAGGACTCTATTGATGTGAAAATCTTTAGAGAAGATGACTCTAGAACCCAGGTGGATGGGTATGATGTCCAGAGTCATAGCCTTGATGACATTAAAGTCATTCTGGATCTTGAAATAGAAAAGGATGAAAATGATGATCCAACACTAAATATGGAAGAGTAAAAGAGTAAAAGACATGTCATAATAAGAGAGATTTTAGCATCGGCAAATCTAGGGGAGATTGTTGGGTTATATAAGATCTAATGATGATGAAAGTCAAAACATAATTAAAGTCATTGTGGATCTTGAAATAGAAAAGGATGAAAATGATGATCCAACACTAAATATGGAAGAGTAAAAGAGTAAAAGACATGTCATAATAAGAGAGATTTTAGCATCGGCAAATCTAGGGGAGATTGTTGGGTTATATAAGATCTAATGATGATGAAAGTCAAAACATAAGGGAACCATATTCCTTGTCTCATAGAATAAGTTGGGATACAATCGTAAGTCCAGAAGTTCCCCCTTGAAGACTTCCAAAACAACCACCCAAACTACTAAAACAAGAACTATTGCCTCAAAGATCTAAAGATAAAATACAAAGTGCTGGATTGTCAAAGACAACACAAGACCAGTCCATATCAGCTCGATGTATTTTGGCATCTCCAAACCTAAACAACTTTATAACTTTCACACCTCCACTATATCACCCATTCCTAGAAGTCCTACCGATGCTCTCTTAAACCTACATCGGAACCATGCTGTGAACTATAAGTTTAATCCCCTTTATTAAAAATGAGACATGGAAGTAAGTACCGCATCAACCTTGTATGAATATTATCATATGGGTTCTAAACATAAATTGAATTTTGATGGTACTCTTGAACCTATAAGGCATGTTGGCTTTGTGATGGCAGGTCTAAAAAAGTTAAAGTAGATTGTGGTGACATTTTTAGTCCTGTAGCCAAACCGGCAACGATTCGCATGATGCTTAGCATTGCCATTCTCACTCATGGCTAGTACTTCAACTTGATGTAACCAATGTTTTTTTCTTAATGAGCATCTCAATGAAACAGTCTACATGCATCAACCACCAGGATTACAAAATTCAAACAAACCGAATTATGTCTTCCTCTTCAAGAAACTACTCTACGATCTCAAACATGCCCCTTGTCTTGGTACCAACATTTTGATGCTTACGTTGCTTGCCTGGGTTCGTATACACCAATGCGACCACTCTTTATTTATTTACAAGCATGCTAGAGCAGCACTGACCTAATTCTCTACATTGATGACATTATACTCACCACTTCCTTCTGATGCTTTATGCATTCATCTAATGTAGCTTAACTCTCATGTTCTCTTGGAAATATCTTGGCATTTAAATTACTTCTTTAGTATATTAGTCACAAGCACGTTTCATACTTTGTTTTTCTCCCAACATAAGTATGCCGCCGACCTTTTTGAATGTCCAGGTAAGGCCACACATAATCTAGTTGCCACTCCTTTTGATATTAACGCCAAGTTGACTGCAACTTCTGGATCTATACTTGATAATTCAGCCTTGTACAGAATTCTGATCATGCCTCGATAATAACTCGCATTCACACGAACCGATATCACATACGTAGTGTAGTAGATTTGGCTGCACATGCATGCCGCATAAACCGATCATTGCATTGCTCTTAAACACAATTTTCGCTACATCAAAGTGACTATTACTTACAGTCATCATCTCACTCAATCGTCAACTTTGTCCCTTATTAGAGCATTCACATCCATTCCATCATTTTTCCACCCTAAATTACACTAAAAAAACACTACATTTTCTCTCTCTTTTTCAATTAAATAATATTCTTTTATACCTTTATCATTACATTTTCTCTTTCCTCCACTCACAACCACTTTTAAAATATATTAAAAAATTATAGGGGGTGAACAGTGTCCCCTCAAATATACAGATGAACAGTAACATTTTCTCTCTCCTCCACTCACAATCACTTTTTATACTCTTTATATTATAAAAACTACACTCACACATTTTAGTGGGTTGGATGTGAATGCTCTTAGTTAAACTAATGCAGACTAGCGGGTGTCCAGACACTTGAGATCTACATTCGACTATTGTGTTTATCTGGGGATAATCTCATCTCATGGTCATCCAAATGACACCTTACTATTTCCGGGTCAAGTCCCGAGGCCGAGTATCGTGGCGTAGCCAACATAGTCTCCAAGATCTCTTGGTGTCACGTTAGTTTATCGTGATAACATTCGTGCCATTTATTTAAATGCTAATCCGGTGCAACACCAAACACTTTGAAATATGGAAATCCATTTTATTATATAAAATGTTCAAAAGGGTCAAATTCAAGTACTAAATGTCCCATCCTCAATTAGATTTGCGACATCTTTACCAAGAACCTACCAGGAATCCTATTCCATGACTTTCAAAACATTCTCATCATCCGGGAACCTTGAGTTTCGACCGCAAGGGTATAATAGAATAGGAATATAGAATATATTTTTATGAATATCTCTAATTATTTTGTTGAGAGGTTATCAATGAGAAATTCAGTGATTCAGCAATATTTTTTTATATTTTGTAGTGTTAGATCTGTAACCAAGAAGTTATTAGATAACCCCGTAATAAATATGACACACAATTTACTTTTATTTCTACAGTCTACTATGTGTATTTTCATTTAAGAAATTGTCTGATGTTTTGACTCCTAACATGTTTAATTATATAAAATTATGTAATGTTTGAAATTAAATATTGCAAGGGCAGACACGATTTTCTTCGGGTGTTAATATTCACATATCACTCATCACTCATCTGTCTCTCTCTCTCTATATATAAAGATAAAATGAAAAGAATATGAGAATAAGAATTTAGACCATGTGTAGTGGTACACATGAATAATGCCCCTACCTATGGGCGTTGTGCGACACGTGTCATCCCAGTCAGCAAAGGGGCATTATAGGACGTTCTTGATATAGGTGTAGTGGAATAATGCCCAATAATGTCCTCATTAATATTATTTAAAAAAATTAAAAAAAAACTAATAATATATGGAAGCTTCTTATTGAACAAGTAAACATTGCCCCTCACACACCAGGCGTTTTTTTAAAAACGCCGGCACCCCATTTTCAGCAAACAACGCCCAAGGGGGCGGTCCGACAGCGTGATTGGGGCGTGGTTCAAGTAAAAAAACGCCAGAAACCGCCCACTACGCATGGTCTTAAGGGTGTGGGAATAGAATAAACCTTTTCTCTAACTTGTATCCGTACTAATTATTAATTCGGTCCTTGTTTTGGAATATTCTAGCTAGTTAACAGGCAGGTCCTTTTCATACATTAATTAATATGGTTGGAAAAAATCGTGATAACTTTATTCTTTGGAACTGGACCATTGGAATTTGGAGGCTTCAGTAAAAGCATTCGTCCCCAAATGAGCTGAAGTATTCGTCACTAATGTGTCCAAAATAAATATGATAAAATAAGTAAATAAAATAACAATATACTTGCTTTTAAAACCGAGAAATCACACAACAAAAGCAAAGTCTATAATTAAACAATGACGAAAAATAAAATAAATACTACAAACAACAAATGGGATGAAACTAATTTTATGAAAAATTCAACTCCTGCAAATTGAAAGAAATTATAAAACAGTAACGCTATTGATAAAACTTTGTTTTTTTTATCCGTAATGCAGGCGTGTTAGGGATAATTTTCTTATTTTTTATCTATGTTTACGAAATCGAATTCCTCCACCTCCTCGGGGCCTTTCGAGCCTGTGCAGCATTACTCGGACTATCAACGTTATTTTCCGTCGTACTAAGCTTCGTTATCTTGCTTAGCTTCTTCCATCCGCTAGACCATGCGGACTGTTGTTTCGGTTTAGTCACCTTATCAAACTGCCTTTGCAAATTCTCCATGTCATGTTGCAGTTCCAAGTATTTTGTCTTCACGGTCTCCAACTCGAATTTGAGAGTGTTTATGTCCTTTTTCGCCGCGGCCCATCCTTCCTGAAACGATTGTGGAGTTCCTTCTAGCAAAGTTTTTCGGTTTTGAACCATTGGTTGGTAGTGTGAACCCCCGGTTTCCTTAACTGAGTTGCTTGCGATCGCGTTGCTGATCTTCACCTGCTCAGAGAAGAGAACCTGCACCACGACTCGGAGCGGAAGCCGCTCGTTTTGTGCAGCGTGCATGCAAGCGTCCATTGAAAGCTTCTGGCAGTCCATGACTCTACATAGTCTTTTACGTTCATGTTCAGAGAGAGTCGGGTGAGCCTGTCAAACAAACTGCGTTATCATGTATGACCAAAAATAAAAAATAAAAAAAAATACAAGCATCTTGTGTCACATATTTAAAATTAAAATAGCTATATGACAAACTTATAAAAAATATAACAAATTGATCATTACAAACATCAAACGAAAATGTAAATCAACTAGAAAGTTTTGCATGCACAATGCCGTGGGTAAATGTATACTACAATATAAAGAAATATTTGTAACACTCTTAGATTTAATTATGTATATGGCGCCTCCGTGTAACAAAAGAGGAATTCCAAAAAATAAAGTCGTGATATGTTGAAGGGAGTGTCGGCATGTGTTTTACATCGTTCGAAAATTGTAAACACGAATGCTGATATCAGTTCTGATAATACCGATAATGGTACCAATACCGATGTTCGGCCGGTATCGTTTCGTCGGTATGGTTTACGATACCAAAAAATACTTTATTTTGAATAAAACTTCGTTTTCAATAAGATTTATATCGGAATGTTTGAGAAATAAACAAAAATTCCGTATTTAGTTTTTATTTAAGTTATCATTGAAAAGTAAGATTATTAAAAATTTACATGAGTTAAAAAATGTATATGATTCATATTACATATCATCTTATGAAAAATATATATGATTCATATTACTCTCTGTCAATATGGCCATGCATGGTTTTATAAGAAACGACCCGTGTTTGCACACGGGTCTTACCGCTAGTTATTATTATAGGGGTGTAACAGAACCTTAAAAGAAAATGGACACGTAGCATCTTCTTACTTGATTTGCTACTATTTATTCAAATGTTTTTTAACATAAAAAATAAATAATACATAATAACTAGGTTAAAGCACATATATTATACGGATTAATTAAATTAAATATTTAACAATTAGTATTTTAGCAGATCAAAATTCAAAGTGGATAAAATAAAAAGAAATATCTATATCTATAGTATACGTATTTTTTTAATGGCTTAAATTGTATCAAATACCTTTTTGGTGGGACTCAAACTCTTGACCTGAAGAGTTTAAGCAATATCTTAACTCCAATGACATTGTCACTTAGATCCAACCCCCACCTATATCTATATCTATAGAATATGATAAAAAAACAATTATACACCCATGTCATTCATTGGATACATCTACTTTTTTGTTTACCCCTCTCTTTCTCCTAATTAATTATTGATACTTATTTTTAATTAAGATAGTTTTTATATCATCAGCAAAATGAATTTAATATAAAACTAATAGGTTTCAAACTTCGTATTTAGTAGAATTGGTTTTTCTATTCAAAAGGGGGTGGCGGCGCAACTTGTTGCTCGACTACCTGCCATTGCTTTGTAATTGTCCTTTTTCGTGTGGAATGAAATTTAATATATTCTATAACACTAAAAAAAAAAAAAAAAAAACTTTTACTTAAAATTTTCACCAAATTTAAATTATGTAGGTTAAAATATTTTAAAATGAAAAACAATGATGATAATTGCTTTAATGTGCGATTTTTAAAAATTTCCGGGATTAGATGATAAGAATAGTAAATTACAATTAGTTAAATAATAATAAAATATGATACCCAATTGAAAGAAATAATGTTTTAATACTTAACTTAACAAAATTTATAACTATCACGTCAGTATTTATTTTTTAAATACATATCTTGACGACTGTATATGTTAACAAATTGTATATTTTATTCTATTAGTATAATACATAAGTTTATTTAACCGTACAATGCACATGTTTTTTTTGAAGTCATAAGTTATTTGTTATTAATTTTATAATATTATAATTATCAACACGTGTAATACATGAATTTGAATTGTAACCTAATTCATATATGATCTATCACGCTCTTATTTATTTATGTCTATAGATTGTATAGATATAGAATTAAAGATGGAGTGTGGGCTTGCATTCCGCCAAAAATTAAATAAGAATGTGCACTTTTAGCTCCAAACCAATAAAACAAAAATTGTGTGGCCTAAAATTGTGCACATCGGCTCTAAACCGAAATTTGTGCACCCTTTGGCTAAAAACAAAAAAAATGTTGTGGTAATTTTGTGTAACCAATAAGTTTTTGCCACCTAAAGTTTTATTTTTCCTGCGTCGGATGTGAGTATCTGGACTTCCACCAAATCACGTGCCTTTGTAACGTCGAAAATGACTATTTATGTAAAAAAAAAAAAAAAAAACATTCATACCTTTTTATTTAAATATGTAGCTTTTAGTGTTGTATTTTCTAGCACCATGCCCTTATTTTTTGTGAATTTTAGTACATGTGTTAAAGGACTATTGTTAAATGTCCTAACACATGTACGTTGTATTTTTAAAATAATAACTTAAGTGTACAATTAAGTTTGTTGTACCTTAAGATATGAATCAATCGCGCGATACAATCCATCGTCGCAACTTCTTGCTGATTCGGGCAACGCCTCGGAAAGGACTTGAAACTTCGTCAAAGAAAGGTTCGAATCCCTCGAGACCTCGGTGAGGTAGCTATCCACGAGCCTAGCAACTCTCATCTTCGCATTCGAGCTATTAATCCTTTGAACCCCTTCGTGCACCGATTGACGATTAGGGTTTTCGGTTTCCATCTGTTCCTGAATTAGAAAATGCTCCAAAAGCCTTTGAACCAAATCAACATCATACATTGTTTCAGCTTTGTTGTAACAAGGGATCAAAAGATCAGCCAAATTGGCCTGCTCGAATTGCATCCCGACACGCTTTTCGAGCTCCGTAACAAGCGCGGGAGCCACCTTCATCAAGTTAGCCATTCGTAGTAACTGAAGAAGGAAGCTACATGACACACTATCTTTTTGTGGAGGAATTATGCTAATAAGGCTTTCAATTATCATTCTTTGATCTCTCATTTGACTAGTTGATGTTGGATCTTCTCTATTCCCAGCTACAATCATGTGCAACCCCCCTTTCCAATGACCCGAAACCACGCCACTACTTCCTTCTTCGGGTAAACCACTAGCCCCAGACTCTTTGATCAACCCGGGAAGCGATTTAGTAGCGTAGTGCGTTATCGCAGCTCCAACGAGCTCATACCGCATTCCTTTCACTTTAATCGCGGTGATCACCCTCACAAAGTGATCGATTCTAAGAATCGAAACATCTTCAAACCACCAGTCTGGTGGAACAGGGCTTCTGCTCGGGCTGGAATCTTTCATCTCATTCCAGCCCGGGCTAGAAACCTTCATAGGTTTTCCGGTGTACTGCCACCGGATACCTTTAGGGTTCGCGCACGCTTTCCAAGCGATAGATTCGCTGCATCTCCTAACAATTTGGAGATTCTCAGCCCAAGGAGACAAGTTTTCACAACTTTTGAGTACCAAAATGGAATCTCTCCATGATGATAAAACCACATAACTTAAAAAAGCTTCTGTTTTAAAAATGAGATTACCTTCTTCCAAATCCTCCGTCATTTCCAGATACTCGGCCGCGCATCGGAGGCCGGAGATGTTCGTGGCGGTCAGATCAACCGCGATCCCGTAGCAGAATTTCGCAGCGAGTTCGAAGGCTTCCGGGCCACCGGGTATGTCATCCATAGCTATCTTGCTCAAGTCTATTCCTCTTGAATCATATATGATTCTATTCATTTTCCCACTTCTTGAAAGCAGGGGATACTTCAAAATTTTGATGGATAAGAACACAATAAATTAATTTATAACTCTAAACATAAACTGTTTGATAATGAACTAATAAGTTATAACTATTACCTTATGCAAATGGAAGCAAACATCACCAATCTGGACCAAGAAATCACTTGGAACATCAGTAGCAACAAACCTATATATTATAAATTCTGATGATTAATTTCGGTATAAACAACAAGTAACAATAACCATATTTTACCGCCAATAGCAAAACTATTGGTAGAGTCTGCGGATAATGGATGTAGCAAACCATATCTTTATCCTAGCGGATAGAGAGGCTGCCTCATTATAAATATGAGAAAACACGAATGTGTGATCGACTAATACGTACGTACCAAGATTTGCCTCTTTGTTCGAACCGATCGGTCTGGACGCCATGTTTGGTCGCAGAAATGACTCCATTATCATAATCTCTTCCGGCAACCGAATCAGACTCCGAATCCCACATGATGATGAGAGCAAAAACCCTAAAGAAATCTTGAAAATCTGCTGGTGAGGATGAAGATTATTGTTGGGGGTGGAATGATTAAAACGGAAGAATATCACATGGGTATTGGTTGGAATTATGTAAAATTTTGGACTTGATATCCAGTTTGAAGAACAGTACAGGCTGTGAGGTAATGGGCACAGACATGAAAGTGTGTTTGGAATGAAAAAGGAAAGGGTTTTGTCAGATTTTGAGACCTTTATGTTTCAAGGATATGCACAATGAGATGGTACAATCAGTCACTACTGACTGCCTTACAATCTTCTTAAAGATTGCTGCACGTGCCCTTATCTAGCACAAAGATTATGTCCTTAATTCTTGTTGATTAAAAAAGATTTGCCGACAATGGAGATAGCAAAAGATAATAATTGGAACTTGGAGTAGACTTAAAAGATAGAAGTTTCACATTGTCCCATACCATATAATGTGGCTACTAGGCCTTTTATCGTGACGCGTTCAAAGATGCAGATCCACGAGTCACTGCCTTCGCGTATAGCTCTAAACTACCGAGAAGAGAATTAAGTTTGTTTATGTTCGGTCGCTTTAGGCATGTTACAGATTATTCTTGTAAAGATTCTATTGATGAATATACATGGTCTAATTATTATATAACAAATAAGATAAGAGTAGTAGATTGTGAATGTTGCGTACACCTTATTGCATTTAATCATTCAATTATACGATAAGATAAGAGTAGTAGATTGTGAACGTTGCGTACACCTTATTGCATTTAATCATTCAATTATACGATATTTATTATTGTTGAATATGCTAGTTGATATTGTTTTGAAGTTTTACAGAGTGAAAAAGAAAGGCTAAAATGACATTTTTATACTAAGAATGAGAAAATTCTGAAGAATAGAAGGCAATGTTATTTCAGTGTCATGTTCATTATTGATGCCATTACGTAACTATTAATGTGTTTTCAAAAGACTGAATTTATATTCTCTTAGGCATCTAAGCCAATACCTATATTGGCCTATGTGTTGTACGCATTGGTGGATTTAAGAAGGAAATAAGGATACCCGGGTTACTCCTTAACTTTTTCGGCGATGTGCAAAGTTTTTTTATTCTTCTCCGTTTTTTTTTATCGGATATCCATTAACAAATATTAGGATACGTTTAAGTCCAAATTTTTTTTGGATACCTTTGAAATTTTCTTTTAAATCCGCCACTAATTGTACGTGTGGGGTGAAAGGTAAAAAAAAGTTGTTGTCACGTAGGCACCACGTGTATTAGAGTGGTTTTACCTTTCATCTAGGTGTATTGTGAGAATGTGAAATATGGCGTGTTAAGTAACAAAACAAAATTGAAAAAATTAATGGTGATATGAGCAAAATGAAATTAAAAATAAAATATATCAAACAAATCGAGCTCCATGCCCATGGATACCTCCACCACCTTGCCCCTCGCATCCCATTAGCGTTCCACCTGGACGATGTTCGTGCTCACATTGCCATTGTGACAGTGTTTAACGCCCCTATCACCTAAACCTCAACGCATGCTATTACTTTAAAAGATACGTTTTATTTACGTGTAAGTTTTTTTTAGTAACTCTTAAACTTATTAAACTAATCATTCAATTAAAATTGATGTAATGTGACTTTTTCTTATAATAATTATATATAGTAGAAATATATTATATATGAATATTGAAATTATATACAATAATTTCTATATTGTGGCTCTTAAACTTCTAAGAACTACAAGTCTAGAATGGCAAATGTGTAGTGTAAATTAGGATGTGGTAACATAAATGTATGATTATTTCAATAAATTTTCTATAAAAGACCTTAACTTGTATATTTGATTGACCATCTTTGTCTATAGAATAGTAGTTATCAAATATATTTATGGTTGTTTGTTTAGTCAATTTGGAATAAATCAATTAATGTGTATTGATAGAATTAAATGGAAATTATGCCCCACCTCCATCTTAGGTCCAATGCATATTTGCTTTTCATGACTGTACTTATGGGCCCATATTAATTATGAAGTTTGTCAATTTCGGGAGAAATGACACTCAATTATTATGTATATTATTGTACTTCGTTTAAAACGAAAATACCAACGAGTAAAACCTAGTAAATAGTTCCAAAAACCAAGTCTAATTCACTGTGTGATTTTGGTCATAAATTATGACTCATAATTTGTACAATATTGTATGTTCTCGGTTCGGATTTACAACACAATCGATTTCAGTTTGGTTCGATTCAATCAGGTCTAGTTTTAGACAGTTGAAAATAAAGAATATGTTGTAAAGTCATAACATTCTTTCATGTGTCTTCGTTAGAAAACATGTTGAGACCCTGACAAGATTGAAGTTTTAATCAAACAATTATAATTATTATTATAATTATAAATATTAATTTAAAGTGACGATGAATAGTGTTAAAAAATTTTAAACATTCTTTTTATGTTTTCTAATGAAAGGTTATTTATAGTGATTTATAACATTCTTTTTTTTTTTTTTTAAATCTAAACATTGTGATATGAATTTTATTGAAAATGAATATGGTGTTGTTATCGTACCAAATCGAATTGGAACCAACGATGTATAGTGATTTACATTTTTTGTATTCAAAAATTATAAAAATTATTATACATTATACATATCAATTTAAAGTGACGATGAATAGTGTTAAAAAATTTAAACATTCTTTTTATGTTTTGTATTTAAAGGTTATTTATCATTTGGTTTGATTTTTTTATAACTTCCTCATATTAGGTGTTTTTTTTAAATCTAAACATTGTGATATGAATTTTATTGAAAATGAATATGGTGTTGTTATCGTACCAAATTGAATTGGAACCAACGATGTATAGTGATTCACATTTTTTGTATTCAAAACAACATAATTTTTTTGAATCATAAATTATACGAGTGCTAATAACAGTATTAAAAAACATATTTTTTATTGGAAACTATATGAGTATCGATACATGACGAATTGAATCGATTTCGACTAAATAACATTGGTATTGATATCGGCAATATCAGAAACCGTTATTCGTTTTTATGTGTTTTGATTGATGTAAAAGATCCGTTAGACATCCTTTTGAGCATATCAAGACTTTGTTTTTTTAGTTTTCTCTTTCAGTTACAAAAGTGAGTGTCATCGAACCGAACCGATACCAACTGAGTTACCGCCTTATAGCGCTGGAGAAAACCCACTAGTTATATATATTAATACAAAGTCACCATGAATAGTGTTTTAAAATTATTTTAATATTGTTTATTTTTAACATTTAATTATTTTATTAATATATTTTTAATTAATGGATTTTGCATGTTTTTTTTTCTTTTATAACTATTAAGATATGGTATTTTATATAATTTTTATTATGTCGTTGCGACGTGGCTAAATTTTTTTTCTGTATTGATACGTTTTTTTTTTTTTCCCAAAAATGAGTTGTGAGTGGTAAAACTTAAGTAATCGAAGTACAAATATACATGTTATCAAACCTAACTCACATTTAGTTTTTTTACATATAATTTGAAATTACTTTTTTTTCATTATTCTAATAGTATAGTGTAATACTTTATAAAGTTCTGAATATGTGCAACATGTTTATTTTTCTCTTCGTTCCGCTAAAAGTTTTGTTCAAAATCAAATGGATCAATATAATTGATTTTTATTTGTTCTTTACCGTAATCAACCGATCAAATGATTTTTATTTGTTCTTTATTGTGATCAACCGAACAATTGATTTTTATTTTTTCTTTATCGTTATCAACTGAACAGATACCATACGAAACTTGGATAGCGGTATATAGTATCTTTTTTATAATAAACTTTAGCGAGTATGAATACCGTACAGGTACCTTGACTAACCGTACTTATACCGTTTGTTCTTTACCATGACGAATTGAACTAATATTGTGCGAACAACTTTGGTGGTAGTATAGAGTTTTTTAATATCGTAAACTATAGCGAGTATTTATACCACATCAATTCCAATTGAACAACATCAGTACGTGTATCGGTACCATCGGAATGAATACTTATATTCATTTCAGAAGACATTACTGATATTCGTTTTTTATGGTTTTTGATTTATGTAAAATATGTGTCGATATCCATTTAGGCATATAATGACTTTATTTTTGGGTTTTACCTTTTGATTGCTATAACGAGTGCAAGTATCATACCGATATGTTGTTCAATCGGTTTCAATTCGGTTTGGTACGATAACACCACCCGCCGCAAAGCGCGGAGAAACCTCACTAGTTATATTATATATTATTATTTTTATATATTAATATGAACTCTTGATGAATAGTAAATTAAACTTTTAATAATATTATCTTTATTTTGATTTATGATTTATTTTTTATTGAAAACAAATAGTAATAGTAATTTAAATTTTTAGGGTAAACGATAAGAATATTAAAAATCCACATATTTTTTATCGTAAACTATAAGGATATTTGATACGTAACTAATCGAACATATTTCAATCGAACAATATCGGTAGTATCAGAACCAATATTTTATTTATGGTTATCGATTGATCCCCCCCCCCCAAAAAAAAAAAACCTAAAAAAAAACCTACCCCCCCCCCCCAAAGCTAAAATGCTAAAAACTAAACACCCCAAAAAACCTAAAAAAACACACAATTTTTTTTAATATTTTTTACATTAAAATCGCTACTTTTAGTAGCCATTTTTTTTTAAATAATAAAATTAAAAAAAAAAATAAAAAAAACATTTTTTGGGATTTTTGTATAAAGAATATTAAAAAAAATATTTTTTTGTGTGTTTTTTTTTAGCTATTTTTACGTATTTTTGGTTGTGTTCGCATTGGTTCTCGTGGTTCTCGCAATAAAGGGTGGTTCCTAACGGATCCTTATCCTATATATATATATATAGGGCTTGTTATATATAGGAAACTCTATTTTTTTTAGAAAACTTTGCAAACTCATTGTCATCCATTGATTATGTGCCATCCAAGTTGATCAATGGTTCTCATGATTTTGGAAAGAAATATAATTAAAAGAAATATTATAATACACATGAAAAGCACTGAAGGGGTATTTTCGGTAGTGCAATATAACATTGGAAAAGGAACTCCCTGCCATGCAGTAGCAGTCAAATCATAACTCCAAACCAATTCAAAAAAAATTTCATCTTTATCTTTCCCACTATACTGTTCATATGCAGTTTTGTTCATAATTCCCCCATCCGATAGACTGTTCATATTTCCCCATCGCCAAGACTACATCGATCGGTGCTTTCTAACCCTAAGACAGAAGCCGATAGTAAGGATCCGGGATAATGAGGAAATCGTTCGTAATTTTGTCTTCCTCGCTCAAAATGAAACGATTACGGAAGATCAAGAGTTCAAGCAAAAGGTTAGTTCTTGTAATCTGTCCTGTAAAAGGGGGTTTTGTTCTATCGAAATCCCCTTCAAAAATGGCAACTGATTTTGTTTTGTTTTCTATCTATTGCACTAGGAGACCTAAATTAGGGCGGGAAAGGTCTGCCAGCCGTAGTGTTCTTATTATATCCGATGATTCCAAGCAAGTTACTCCCAAGCAACAATCTCACTTCGGTCCGACCCAGAGGGCTTTAGGTTAGTATTGATGGGCATATAAACCGTGAACGTAGTTTTAGGCGATGTATAGTGTGTTGAATTAGGCTCTGTTCATAACATACTTTTGTTTGGCTGCATTTGCAGTGTATGAAGATACTGACACTGGGTCAACATCCACTGGGAAACGACGGTTAAATGGTAAGTACCTTTGGTTACAATAGTTAGTAATTGCGTATCAATGTGAACTTGTATAACATGGGTTCAATGGTAGGGAAAAAAATGTTATAATATTATCAATGGTAAGTTTCTTTTGGTTACAATAGTTGGAAATTGCATATCAATGTGACCTGGTATAACATGTGTTAAATGGTTATGAAAAAAAACGTTGCCTTATATAGTTTTGGCTGTGGAAGTACATTAATTTTTGGGTAGTTAATTTTAGAGGTTTGCATAACATGTGTTAAATAATTAATGGACGGACCAAAGACCATTGCCTTTGATTTGTTTGACTGCCAAATAATTAATAGTGGGAGTTTGAAGTTTGCCTAACACTTTGAAAATTATGTTAAGGTTATTGGATTAATGGTACAATCATTTAAGATTATTAGATTAGGTGTTTGAAAAATGTTAAACCATTTGTTAGTGTATGAATGTGAACTTCTATAACCTGGTTAGGTAATTTCCGAAGTTTGCCTAACATGTGTTAAACAATTAATGGACATACCAAAGATCATTCGGCTTGATTTGTTTGTATGCCAAAGAATTAATGGTCTGATTACAGTTCATTGCCTAACATGTGTTAATTGCCAGAGAAAAAAAAAACATTGCGGATGATATTTCTGGCAAAGGAAGGCAAAGAACCGGTGGTTAGTTATTTTTTATTTACTTTCATTTGTTTGATGTTCAAATTTCCCACAGAAAACGTTGCCTTGTATAGTTCTGGCTGTGGAAGTACATTAATTTTTGGGTAGTTAATTTTAGAGGTTTGCATAACATGTGTTAAATAATTAATGGACGGACCAAAGACCATTGCCTTTGATTTGTTTGACTGCCAAATAATTAGTAGTGGGAGTTTGAAGTTTGCCTAACAGTTTGAAAATTATGTTAAGGTTATTGGATTAATGGTACAATCAGTTAAGATTATTAGATTAGGTGTTTGAAAAATGTTAAACATTTTGTTAGTGTATGAATGTGAACTTCTATAACGTGGTTAGGTAATTTCCGAAGTTTGCCTAACATGTGTTAAACAATTAATGGCCAGACCAAAGATCATTCGGCTTGATTTGTTTATCTGCCAAAGAATTAATGGTCTGATTACAGTTCATTTTCTAACATGTGTTAATTGGCAGAGAAAAAAAAATTGCGGATGATAATTCTGGCAAAGGAAGGCAAAGAACCCGTGGTTAGTTATTTGTTATTTATTTTCATTTGTTTGATGTTCAAATGATTAATTGTTGGATGTTTGATCTTATAACTGTAACGTTACCGTTTGTGTTATAAAGTTTTGACATAAAGGGTTATAAAGTCGACTAATTATTTTATGGTTGTTTTGGTTTTGTATAAAACGTTATACCAGTACATAGGGCAGATGTAACAGCTACATCAAGCGGGAGAACCTTACGGTCAGGGACAAAGAAAGTTTCAGAGGATAGTGTGAAAGTTCAAAAACGGAAGCAAAAAGAAGTTGTTGACGGACAAGCAAAAGTCCCCAAAGCCCGTAAGCGAGCAAAGAAGGATGAATTTCTGGGAATAAGGACGCGATCCGCACCACTACAATTTTATAAGTGTGTACGAGCATTGACAGACCAACAACGTGAGGCAGTCAGGGGAATGGGCTTTGGTCGTTTACTTACTTTCAGCGTTGATGGGTTACCAGCTAAGTTAGGTTATTTTGTTGTGGACAATTTTAATCCCGATAAGATGGTGATATGTACACATGCTGGTAATATCAAGGTAAACAGGAAAGTGATACATCAGTTACTTGGGATCTCGACCGGTGGGATAAAGTTTAGTTCGATTGATAAGCTGCCTATCTTGGTTGATGCCGTTACGGATTGGAGGGCGAGATACCCGGGTGTAATGGTACCTCCAACAAAGATGGTGAAAATGATAGATGAGTCCGACGGCGAAGACAATTTTGATTTCCGCATGGATTTTGTAATGTGTTTTGTGGCAGTGCTTGTTGACTGTCATAAACAAAGTTGTTTACGGGAAGAAATCTTAGAGTGTCTAGATGATGAAATGGATTTTGCAAAGTTAGACTGGTGTGACCTGGTGGTAGAGAAGTTGAAAACTTGCAAAGATACCTGGGTTCGGCTTGACCCACAAAGCATCTTTGTTGGGCCTCTTTTGATTCTGATAGTAAGTGAAATTTATTTTCACGTTCTGAATTAACATGTGTTAAATATACTTGCTTGTTTTTCGGACTGAACTGATCGCTGTTACTTGTAGCTGTTGTACGTTGATAGCATTGAGTGCACAGGGATGAAGGTTGACAAGGCGGTGTGTCCTTTGGCTTTCTGGAACTTGAAGAGATTGCGAGAGAGAGAAAGGCTGGAAATACTTGCTGGTGGGTTTGGTCTGGGAGGGTTTAAAGGGTTAGCACTTCCAAGTAACTATAACGTGGATCACTGGGCAAGTAAGGAGGTATAGTTATATACACTAACAAGTGTTTTTTACAATTAGTATATAATTTTTGTATGAAACTGTTGCTTTAACCTTTTGAAACAGGAGAGGCTGTTGATGGTACGACAGTTAATTAATGTGACAAACAAGAACAAAATCAAAATAGAGGGTATGTTGGAATCTATGTGTGTGGAGAGCCCTGATGACGAAGAAGTACAGACGTTGAAGGCAATGTATGAAAGTTTGTTTGAACAGAGAGCGTATGCACGTACAGATCATGATCAAGCGGTAGATTTATCATCGCACCGTATCAATGAGGTGTTGGAAGATTTGAAAAATGATGAAAGTATACACGTTGACGAGGGACAGAACGCTGGTTAGTCGCTGTTATTGTTTGTAAAAATTTGACTTGATTAATGTGGCACGTATTTATTGATGTGCAACGTTTTCGTAGGGGATGGCGTGGTTGACGATTTCTCGGATGGTTCGCCAATAACTAGTTTGTACCGGAAGTCACTTAATCGGCCTCCCAAAAGGATCAGTAAAAGGAGATTGAAAGAAGTAGGATCTTCAGCCATAGACTTTGATGGCATAGAAGGTGTGATTATTATCTTTCTGACTTGTACACTGTAACACATGTTAATGTGTTACCGATCTTATTGATTAACATCTGTTGTGGTTGCAGGTGATGTTGCGGGGCAATCAAGTGTAGCTGTTGATGGAAAAGAGTTTGCTGAAACGATGGAAGATGGTGGGAAGTCGTTACAGGTGAGGCGATCTGCTCGACTGGAGATGTTTAAGGATGTTCATGAGAAAGAAGAAAGTTGTGTGACCCCAAAAAGGCGCAAGACAAATATAAAGTGTGATGGGCCAAACACGGATGGTGGTAACGAAACAGGTAAAGTGTTACATGTGTTACCATTTTAAGTGTACGTTTATAGTTAAGTGTATAGATGGCAGCCTAGGAAGAAAACATAAGTACACATTGATGGTAACTTTCTCGATTAGTGCTCGAGAAAGTTTATGTCCCTGTAATGTTCATACGGGACTGAAATGTATGGTGTAACACATGTTAACAGATGCTTAACACCTGTTGTGGTTGAAATGTATTGTCTAACATATGTTATGTCCCTGTAATATGCGTAGGGGACTGAAATGTATTGTTTAACATCTGTTGTCGTTGCAGCTGATGTTGCGGGCCAAGCAAGCATACCACATGATGGCAAAGAGTGTGCGGAGATGCTGCAAGATGTTGGGAAGTCATTGCGGGTGAGGAGATCTCCTTGACTGAAAAAGTTAAAGGATGCTCCTGAGCCAGAAGTAGGCTGTGTGACCCCAATAAGGCGTAAGACAAACAAATGTTTGATGGGCCAAGCACGGATGGGGGTAAAGAAACAGGTAAAGTGTTACATGTGTTACCAGATACATTGTACGTTTGCCGCTAAGTGTATAGGTAGCACCCTATGAAGAAAACATAAGTACACATTGATGGTGATTCGTTGTTTGTACAGGGATCAAAGTTTATGTCCCTATAATATATGCGTAGGTGTCTGAACCCATTTAATATTAATGTGATGTTATAGGGCGCAACGAGACTGAGAAGCAACACGGTGATAAGAGTGTTCATGAGGCTGGTATTTCAACTGGGGGTGACTGTAGTATGGGTGGGGTAGAACATATTGAAGGACAATGGAGCGGGGATAAAAGTGATGTTGAACAAGTCCATAAGCCGTTCGGTTTAATGCGTGCGATACTGCGTTTAAAAGCAGCAGCGGCCCAGGGTGTTACTGGTAGTGCTTCGTACAATTTCAGATTGTTAGTTTTTTATAATGTGCTATATTGTTTAATTCTGTTTTAACATGTGTGATCTTGCTTTGACAGTTGACGGTGGCTCAGGCATGCGGTTGGTTGGTCAAGATGCATATAGTGTGCAGGCAGTAGGACATGAACCTCCACCTGAAAAAAATGTGGATGAGAAGGACGATGATCAGCTGGCACATTTAGACGCGTCTGCTGACAAAGAGGATAAGATTACTGATCAGGTAGACAAAAGTGATGAGATGGGTGTTAAGCTTACTGATGAGGTTGAAGGGAATGACAATGAAGGTAATCTTCAGAAAGCATCTTATTTGTATGGGGTCGACAAAAACTCTAGACGCACCACGTTAAGCCTTTTCTAATTTTTACGTGAATGTTTATGCAGCATCAAATAGTAAGACTGAGCATGAAGTGGTGGATGCAACTGATGCAAGTACGTTAGAATGTGGTGGAGTCGTCTTTGGACCCTTGGAAGGTGATGTTAGCGACAAGGATGAACGGGTGGTTTCAGACTGCAAAGGCAGGGCGCCTGTAGAGAAGAGTGACCGTGATTGTAAGGGTTAAATGTTTAGGCAGGTTCAAAAAAATAGTAACCTATGCATGAGATGTGATAAGAATGTTTTATGCAGGTTCATATAGTAAGACTGGGCATGACGTACTCCATTCAACCTTCGTACCTAATGAAGAGTGTGTTGGCGTGGTGGTTGGCTCTGTGAAAGGAGATACTTTCGGTGAATTTGAGGAGGTGGTTAGGGATGGTAAAGGCAAAGCGGCGGTAGAGGAGGGGCAGCCGGATTTTAACGGTAAAAGCTTTTTATGCTATAACATGTGTTAGCTATTAGGTACATTTAGTGGGGTTAACGTGTGTTAATCGTAAGAACAGTGGACGGGGGCGATGCGGCGATTGATGAACGTGGTTTCGATGGGCCTAATTGGAATCTTGGAATGACACAAATTGGTGGTGAATTTGACGAGTCACAGCAAACCGGTACAGTTTTCTAAAAAATGATTAGGATTGCTGGTTTAGTTGAGTCATTTCAATATACTTATTTGCATCGAACATGTAGGTTGCAAAAGTTCAAAGGTGGATGACATGGCTGGGACAGAAACAGCGCCCGAACATTCCGGTACACTTGACTATTTTTGTTTACTGTGAAAGTGTAAAAATTGGTTACAAAGTAACCTGAATTGTTTTTTTTAATACGTGTTTAGGCGATGTGGAGACCACCCCAAACTTGAGTGTGATTATAATGGTAGAACCGGTGAGCTCATATGACCCCGCAATTGTTATCCACAAGGAGCAAGCTGGGGTGGAATTATTTGGTGGTGATGCGAATGACGTGGAGGACAATTTGCCGCTAGCAAACCGTGTACGTATGTTAGCTGAATTGGGGGCCCAAAAAAGGAAGCTGCCTTTTAGAGAGAAAGTGGCAGCGGAACCAAATAGATCACCTTACTATATAAGGTCCGTTGACATGGGTCAGCCAATCTCTAAGAAGGAGGCAAATCTGTGGGATTACATATACGCTGATGAATCCCCAACGCACTTCCTAAATGGGCATTCTCGTAGGAAGCGGGCAATGGAGGCAAACATGTAAGTAGAACTACCCCAGGGTTTATTGTTGTATAATACGGGTGTAAACCATGAACCCAATGGATCTAGTTAATTGTTTATTTGTTGATTTTTGCCGCAGGAAGGAACAGGGTACGTCGTCAGTTGATGATGTAGATAGCCCGATACACATGGCTGTGTAAGTAGGGGGATACTGTTAAAAATGAGTTAAATTACATTAACATATGTTAAGGTATGGAAGGTAATTTTTTTCTGTACGTATGAAACCAGGGAGTTGCTGTTTCGAAGCCCTTCCCATGTAGAAGCGTCTCGGGCTATGTTCAAGAGTTTAAACGCTGGCAATGAGGTATCAGATGGTATTATCGACTGTTGGGCGGAGGTGCTAAACTTCCAAGAGAAACGGAAATCAAGGGAGGCTTACAGTAGGCAATTCTTTGGTACTAAAGTTGTGGTGAGTGATTTGAATATAGACATTATTTGTGTAGATTGATGTTTTCTGTGGAAAAGTAGTTACGGTGTGCCGAGTGCTTATCCTTATTAATTTCTCTTTTGTGAAAGTTTCCGTGGATGTTAACAACTGAGAAAGGTGGAGTCGAGGTGCGGATGCACAAGTTCCGGGTTGGAATAAAAGGTGGGGTTAACAGCGCTGAAAAAGATCCTGATTTTAGAAAGCAAGACATTGTTTTCTTCCCGATCTTGGAGCACAAACATTTTTACTTGCTAGTGTTTGAGTTACGGGACCCCGAAATTTATGTTGTTGATAATGACAAAGCCAGACAAGGACAGCCGATAGAAGATAGTGTATACTACCTCCACAAGGACACACCGTATAAGTTTGTAAGTTTTTAAAATGACCCATGTTGTATTCAAGATGTGTTTTTTATATTGACCATGGCTTGTATATGTATATGCAGAAAGATATGTTTGTGCAATACCTTCGGGAGGTTGGGAATCCGCGAGCCGATGACATTGACTACTGCAACATCCAGCGTATGCCGGTTAGTTGGGCGACCACAACAAGCAAAACTGATTGTGGGGTTTTCTTAATGCGTCACATGGAGTGCTACATGGGGAAAAACAAAAGTTTTAACTGTGGGTTCAGCATGAGTGGGGCGAAGAAGATGGCGGAGGTGTGGAAGTTGAGAAAGAGGTATGCTGCGCACATCTTATGTTCGGAGGTGAATGTGCTACTGCCTAAAATCCAACAGGATTGCCGGTTAGAGTAACGTGTGTTAGGGGGTGAATGGTCTTTACTGTAGGATAGGTGTAGCGTTAAATGTGCCAGCTTTGTTTTGGGAGTGTCATGTACTTTGCTTTTGGGTTGTTGCTTTAAACTTATTATGGGATATGTGTTTTGTGGGTGTGGCATGTACCAGGTCTTTTGGCGATAGACTGTCTATGCGAATTTTGTCTGACTAAAACTGATGTATATTAACTTGGTTATTGTATACTCTGAAGAATATTGATGTATTCTTGCATGTGTTAGAATGTTATTGATGTAGTTGATAATGTTTTAAATGAGGCTGTTTTAAATTATATATTGGTAGGTGTAACATTTAAGGAAATGTAAAAATGCTGCTTCCTGTTATGAAGGGGCCCACTATTCTCAAAATGTAGTAGGATTCTTGGAAGTTGGGGAAAGTTGGTGGCAGAAGCCCACTAACATAGGGGTTGGTGGCTAGAAAACAACTTTATTGGAAAAGGAACCATTGCTTTTTTGCCCTATATGGTCACATCAAAGTCAAGTCACAACAACTATATTAAATATATCATTGATATACCTCTATAAGTAGTGTAATGAAGAACCAAGTCATATTATGTAATACTTCACTACTTCAGTACACCAAAAAGTTTTAGTGGTTCCAAAGTATGCTAATGTGATGGACACTTATAAAAATAAGGTCACGTCTACACCAGCAGGCGTGAAGAAGCTGAATCAAACGATGAAGGAAGCATGTGAGGGTCGGTACGGGGTGTGCTACGCAAGAAAAGTGTTTCACAAGAAGCCCGAAGACATGAAAACTGGAGGAGCTTCTGGTGACGATGATTCAGAGAGCAGAGCAAACAATGTAGCTGATGTTGCTGGTGGTTCACAAGAAGCATCACGCCATACGGAACACGTTTTACCAGAAGCCCGAGTTTTGAAGGGACTACCAAATGAGTTGTCCATACTCACCCGAAACAATCAAGTCCTGGTGTTACCATGACCCATGGGAGAGTGAGCGCAGCCCCTCTCCTCTGTACTTTCATGATGAGGATGTTGCCACACCATGATGAAAAGCTTCGTAGAGATGTAGGATAAGAAGGGGTAGTTAGGATGTGGTAAGTGGTTAAAGTTGTGATAACCTTTTGACCCTATGTTTGTAGGCCACATACTAACGTCGTTTTCTTGTTCTTTTATTATTAATATTTTTTTGGGAATGGGTTGATGTCACGGCTCGGTAGTCGATCCATTGTTTTAGGTGCGGTCGTAACCTAGTAGTAGAATGTGTGGTTAAGTTGGCTAGTTGTGAAGTTTAATTCTATAACCTCATGTGTCTTAATATATAAGTTATTGGTGTGGTTAAAACCTTTTGTGTTGATCCTTTACAGTTAAAAAAACCCTAGGTACAGGGCTAACATGTGTTAAGCATCTGTTTTGATGCTGTTGTAAAATATAAACCAAAACCACAATTATCCATGCATATAATAATAAGATAGGCCTGTTAATAGCAAACAGAGGTCGACAAAATTTGGCGTACAAAACATAAAGTGCCGAAGGCCATAAACGTTTTTACAAGACTGGATATGATAAAATGGGATAAAAATAGTTCCACCTTCTTACACACGTAACAGAAAAGGGGAGGATGATGTTAAAAGACTGTTACATGTGTGTAAGAAGGCAAAAAAGATAGAGTTTCCTATATAACCTGATGTGTCTTAATATATAAGATATTGGTGTTGTTAAAACCTTTTGTGTTGATCCTTTACAGTTAAAAAAACCCCAGTTACAGGACTAACATGTGTTAAGCATCTGTTTTGATGCTGTTGTAAAATATAAACCAAAACCACAATTATCCATGCATATAATAATAAGATAGGCCTGTTAATAGCAAACAGAGGTCCACAAAAGTCGGCCTACAAAACATAAAGTGCCGAAGGCCATAAAGTTTTTACAAGACTGGATATGATAAAATGGGATAAAAATAGTTCCACCTTCTTACACACGTAACAGAAAAGGGGAGGATGATGTTAAAAGACTGTTACATGTGTGTAAGAAGGCCAAAATGACGAGAGTCTCCCATTACATAGTACTAGTAAATGAAAAGACAGATTTTAATCAGAGAGGGAGGCACCAGGGGCGGTCTGCCTTTGTTGTTCAGCAGCTGCCTTTGCTGCTTTCATTGCGGCCACCTTAACGCAGTTGCGTGAGTCATGGTCGTCGACATAAAGACAACAGCGCTTGCATAACCGAAGCTGCTTTGGACGTTTAGGTGGTTTTGTCTTTGCCTTCTCACCGGGTCCAGAAATGCGAGTATGTGTACCACATCCCTTATTGCGTACAACATCTAGATTAGCAACTTCAACTGGAATGTTGATTGGTTGCCCAACTATTTCTTCCATTTCACACTCGTTTGTTTCATTTTGGATTGTACCCAATGGTTGCTTGGAAAGCACATTGATCTTGAAATCCCGGAGTTGGGCAACCAATTTTGACAACGAATCCTCGTCGGTTCTAGCCACATCAACACATTCAGTAACGAGATCAAGGATTTCATTACGCATAACGGACGGTGCGTGTGGGTTGACGCCGTATCGGCTGGAAAGTGAAAAAACCTGTTTTGGGAGGGCATCTCGGCGCCACCTGTCGTTTATGTATTGGGGGGGTATCTTTGCAACATTTTTCATTCGATATACGCAAAAGACATGGCGACACAGATATCCGATACGTGTGAAATTGCTGCATGAGCAGCTGGCGGAGTGGTTTACAGTGTTATATGTAACCTGTTAGGAACAGAAAGAGCAAAAAAAAGTTGTTAGATCTAACATATGTTAGTGGAGTGGTAATAATGAAGTTGCCTAACATGTGTTACCTGATAGACGTTTATGATGTTGTTCCTTTTGTCCAAATGAGTGACGTCTAGCAAAAGAGTGATATTGCTGGAATCGCATTGGTTTGTGATGTAGCATAAAAACTTCCCTTTAATTATCTCCTTTTGAACTTGCGCGAAAACAACGTTTGTGTAAATGGCGAACGCGTGCTGCTCTATTGCTAATTTAGCCAAGCCCTTGAACACCGTGGATGAGGTTTTGTACTCGGATACACGTTGCTGATAACGTTGGCTATCTACCCTATTTTCAAAGCACATCATAAATTGTACAAGGGTGTTTGTGCTTGTTGAGTTGACCTTGAAGGTAGCGTTAGAGCTTTCGCAGCGTGAACTGGTCTTCATCAAGCAACACATTGGCAGTTCCCTGAAGTAGGCTGGTACCCAAAGATGTTTGATGTTGTAAATGTCGTTCAACCAAGTGTGGTCTTGTAGGCCAAATGTTTCTAGGAGGTCATCCCAGCGAGACTCAAACGTTTCTGGTTTGATATAAACATTCCAAACCAACCGATGAATGCAGGACCGAACATTAGTGTTGTCAAGAAGGTCCGCAGAGATCTGGTAGATTAAATAGTTACTAACACATGTTAGATTAAACAGTTTAAAAACACATATAAGTCTGTGATGTTGAATAACACATGTTAAAGGCTAACAATTTAACTTAACCTTGGAGGGTAGTTTTTTCATTATATGCCACATGCATAGACGGTGGCGTGATTCGGTAAAGACCATAGGAACAGCTTGAAGCATGGATGGGTCTTGATCACTCAGCACGAGAGTTGGTTGAGTACCGTGTGCCTTCAAGAAAGCCTTAAGCAACCACACATAAGATTCAATGGACTCGGTAGATATCAAACCCGCACCAAATGTAACACATTGGAAATGATGATCCACACCCGTGAATGGCACAAAAACCATCTTGTACCTATTAATAAAAATGGATTTGAGGTTAACAAAATGTAACACTTTTTTGGTTTGGTTTGTATACTTGGATATCAGGCCTAACACATGTTAAAGGGGGAACTAACCTGTTAGTGTTGTAAGTCGCGTCAAAGGCAAGGACATCACCAAAAGCTTTGTAGTTTAGCTTTGATATCTCATCAGCCCAGAATACAGAAGACAACTTTCCATTTGATACAGTGTAATCAAAATAGAAGTTGGGTAGGTTGTCAAAGCGCTCACGCAAGCGTTCAAGGAAAACTTGTGCGTCGCGTTCACCAATAAAAATTCGCAACTGGTGGCTAAAATTTTTAAAATCCACCGGAGTCCCATTGACATTGTGATGCCCCCCTTTTAAAGCTACAAGACATCTATAAGCTCTCATGGGTCCGATACGGTTTAGACTCATATTGTGAATGAATTGTTTGGTGGAGAATGACAGCTTCCGTGATATCTTGCTAAGATCACGGTTGTAATTCTCAACAAGTTCATGATTATGAATATCATTGAAACTCATAACTGTGTATTTATCATTAGAGATTGAGACTAGAATGCTTGCCTTACAGTCACACCATGTGAAGTTGGTTTTCCTAGACTTTACAGAAGATTCATCTAGTGTGTCAAAAGTCCTCTTGCGTTGTGGTTTCCCGTATTTTGAGCATCGAAGATACTTGTGTGTGGGAATTCCATTCCAGACTTTAGTTTGGCCTTTTTTAACAGAAAAACCAGCTTCAAACGCATAAAGTTCATACATGGAAAGAACAGCCTCAAATGTTGGATAAGATTTCCCACACACTGGTATGAACTTATCAGCGACGGTAGGAATCCAGTAACGGGTTCCCTGAGGGGTATTAAAAACGAAGTATGGATGCGCTGGCCCTTCATCAGAAAACGAAAAGGTTAGGAATCTGGTATATGGCAGGACATTATGCAAATATGTTTGAACTTGGTATGCTACATATGAACATTATGCAATATGTTTGAACTATGCCATATCTGGGGAAGAAAAATCAAAACGAGTGTATAGAAAAACAAACCTTGATCATTATCCATAACCTCGTCAGAATGGAAATCGCTGTTCATGAAGTTGTTGGATATCAGAACATCCGGTGATCTAACAGGGTCTTCAGATGATCGAGAACCATCAACAGGCATGTAAGTATATACAGAAGCTTCGAATGGAACAGCTGAACATTGCCATGCAGTATATTTGGATTATTCCATTAAAAAATGTCAAATAACAAAAAAAAAATAGATTCGAGATAGTTAAGTTAGATAAAGAGACAAACCTTGAGCATTTAAGGGCCGAGCATTTAATTCTTCATCAGTTTGAAAGTCACTGCTAAGGAACCTGTTGGGGAAACTATGGACCGGCGACATTAACTCGGAGGTTGGTGGATTTGTCTCCATGGACATTAATGGAGAAAGCATAATTTGGAGGAGAAGATGATAATGGAGCTTCTTTTAATGAAGATATAAAATAAAATGAAATATTGTAAATGAAATATGGGGTGGGTGATTTTTTCAAATGAGTTGATAGGCATTAAATGATCATGTCAGATCAAATTGGGGAAATAACTTGGGTTGGGAAATTACTGATATAACCTTGAAAGCAAAATGGATTAGGAAGTGACTATGGCCACGTGGATAAATATAGTCCACAAGTAGAGTTTGCTAAGTTTTCTAAAAAAATGGGGTTTTTTGTATAGTATTGCCCTATATATATATATATATATATATATATATATATATATATATATATATAGGGTAAGGTTCATGCGAGAACCACCTTTATTGCGAGAACCGCGAGAACCAATGTGAACACAATCTAAAATAGCTAAAAAAAAACCTAAAAAAAAACCTAACCCCCACCCCCCCCCCCCCCAAAAACCTAAACCCCCCACCCCCCAAGCTAAATGCTAAAAACTAAACCCCCCAAAAAACCTAAAAAAAACCTAACCCCCCCACCCCAAAAACCTAAACCCCCCTCCCCCACCCCCCAAAAACCTAACCCCCCCCCCCCCCCCCCCAGCTAAAAGGCTAAAAACTAAACCCCCAAAAAACCTAAAAAAATAAACAAAAAAATCTAAATTTTTTTTTGATTTTTTTAATATTTTTTATGTTAAAATCGCTACTTTTAGAAGCAAAAAAAAAATATTTAAAAAAAAAATTTACATTTTTTTTTTGCTACGAAAAGTAGCGATTTTGTTATAAAAAATATTAAAAAAAAAAAATTTTTTGTGTGATTTTTAGCTATTTTTAGGCATTTTTGGTTGCGTTCACATTGGTTCTCGCGGTTCTCGCAATAAGAGGTGGTTCCTAACGGATCTTTGTCCTATATATATATATATATATATATAAATAGAAAGCTAGAATGAATAGTAAATGAAATTTTTTAAAGATTGGTTTTTTAAGTAGCTAGTATTAAGGCCTCCGCGTTGCGGTGTGGGCGTAAAACCGTGACAAATAGACCAATGCCATACCATCGCCAACAACCATCAACATTAAAGTTGGGTGTGTTAATGCGAAGAAATTCGACCGAAACGTAAAATATAGAAAATAATAACTAATTCCATTTTAGACCTGCGTGTTGTGGCGAACCTGTCAACTGGGAAAAATAGACGACGTAAAAATGTTGAACCGCACACGCACGTTGCGCCATGTTAACTCACAAAATCTAGAACGAAGCGTAAAACGAAACGTACAAACGTTGAACCACGCACGCACGTTGGGCCATGTTAACTCGCAAAACCTTGAATGAAGCGTAAAACGAAACGTAAAAACTTTGAACCACACACGCACGTTGCACAATGTTAACTAGCAAAATCCAGAACAAAACGTAAAAAGAAAAAATTGCCACATATAAAAAGTGTAGGGTACCAAAGTTAAAAGTAAAATATTGTGAGGTTAAATTGAAAATATGAAATCTTTTGAGCTAAAAATAAAAAATTCAAATAGTTTTAAATTAAAAATATAATATAAACTTTTCTTTTTGAAAAGCTCCCTAAGCATGGGGTACAACACCTCCATGCACATGCAGAACATATATTTTATTTAGTATTCATTTGATTTTTTATTACTAATTAGTAATTGATAATTCTAAAGTATTTCTTTCTTTTATTTTTTATTACTAGTATTTTATTTGGCATTCAATTTGATTTTTAGTAATAAGTTATGTTCGTTAACTTAAAAAAAAAACTAAATTTGCATCTATGTTTATTTATATTTTTAGCATTCCAAGTTATTTGTCCGCGCATCGTGATGGTATGTTACCGTGGGCATTGGATCGGTATCGGTTCAGTTCGTTACAGTATCAGTACAATTCATGCATCTGATATAAAAATCAACACGTGTTATACATCGACCGAAAACGATAAAATCGAACAATGGTACCGACGATGATGTTGTTCGAACGGTATTGATCGGTTCAGATTGTCATGGTACTGAAAGTTGTAAAAATGAATATTTCTTGAAATTGGAAACCATAAAAATGAATACAAGTATCGTTACTTATGTTGTTTGGTACAGTACGCTAGCGATACGACGTGAGTTATAAAAAAAAATCCGGTATCGAACCAATGTTGTTTGCTCGGTTTTGGTTCGGTTCACTACGGTAGTGGCACGATATATGTTATCAAACAAAATACCCAAAAATTAATACATACCAGTACTGATGTTGTTCGATTTGGTACGATGTGGTAGCGATACGATATTACCTTATTGAAAGCAAAAACAATAAAAAATAAACATTGCTACCCATACACATGTTGTTCAGTCGGTTTCGGTCTGATTTGGTTTGGTACGATAACAACACTATAGGCATTTTCAAAAAAATATACGCAAACAAACCTACATTGATCAACTGAACAACATCAGTATTTTATTATTTTCAATCGATGTAAGATTTTCTCCTTCGATTACTATAGCGAGTGTCCATACTGTAACGAACCAAACATGTACTGACCAAATTCCCGCCGCGAAGCGCGGGATAATATCACTAGTATAAATTAAAATTTAGAGTAAACTTCCGTTTTGCTCCTTGTGGTTTGCTCATTTTAACGGTTTTACCCCAAACCTTTAAAAATAGCCAGTTACCTCCCTGATCTTCCTAACTTTTCACCATTTTGCTCATCGCCCTTAACAGCATCCATTTTAGCTGTTAAAGGATGGTCACGTGCCCCTCACATGAGCGGCATTTATGTCTTTTCTCTTCCAATATTTTTATAATTTTATTTTTATTATTACCCAACCGCACCACTACTACTTTCTTCACCGTCACCACCACCAAGACTCCTACTCGATTTCACTAATGGAATTCCCCTCTTCCCTTAAATCAATGGAATAGATGCAAGCAAAGCGCAGGAGAAGAGAAAAAACAAGACATCGAATCTCTCTCGCAAATATTCTTGTCCCCTAGACCACCACCCCTAAACATTGCCAATCTCATCGTATGTTCACAACAACGTCACCACACTCTTTAATGGATAACCAGACATACAAGAAGTTAGTCCAAATCATCTAATTCACTGCAATTGTCTGGTCATCTTTGAGTTCTATTTACATTGAGAAACAAAACACCCCAATTTCGACTCATCTCATCTAGGTAAGAACTTAAAACATATCAGAATTAGGGTTCTAAATTTCTACTAAAAAAACAGTAACCTTTGCTGGTCACCCAAACATGTCCAATACCCACCATCGATACCACTGCAATCGCCGCCATACCACCGCCATCAACACAATCAAATTTGTACCATCTGTCCATCTCCACCGTGCCTCCCTCTCTAAGCCGATTGTCTTCTCTCTCTCTTTCTCTAAGTTGACCTTCTCTACCCAGATCTGATTCGAGTGCGTTGGTTGAGTGTTGCTCAGATCTGATTTGGCGACAAGGGTTAGACATCGTCTTCGTGACCACCACCATATATGTGTTTCTTTGTCTCCTACAACCACCACCATCTCTACGTCTTTGTGTCTCCGACAACATCTTCGAGTTCGGATCTAGTTATGTGAAGTTGCAGATTGCAGCGATGGTGGGTTTGTGGTTATTAATCATGAAGGGCGATGTAATCCAGCCCCAAACAACGAATCAAGTAGCGATGATATAATCAAAGTGGTGTCTGATCGTGGTGGGCGGTCGCCGGCGGTGATGATGGCTGGGTAGGGTTGAGAGAGAAGAGAGAGTGCACAGAGGGGAGAGAGAGAGGAGATGATAGTTTTGTTATTTTTTAGAGTTTTATTATATATAATATAATCTTTTATTCGTAGTTTTACTAAAATACCCTTAGTTTTATGTTTGAATTTACCAAAATCCCCTTTCAGTTAATAGACAATTTAGATGGAGTTAGAGGCAGGGAGTGAAATCATGAAGGGCTTCATAGATCAGGGAGTAAACTGACTATTTTTAAAGGTTTGGGGCAAAACCATTAAAGTGACCAAACCATAGGGAGCAAACGGAAGTTTACTCTAAAATTTATGGCAACATGTAGTTCATTTTTACTTTTATAGATAATCTTTCTATGTTATTTTTATGGATCTTATTTGTCTTTTGATTTATATAACTTTTCCTCATTGTATAAAGACGTTAAATTTTCCTGATTATGATATTTTTATATACAACTACGAGGTGAGGTGCTCTATTTTCTATCACTCACCACACCCAATCATGTTTCGCTACGTCATTGAACTTGATTCCATCACTAGTGAAGGATTTTAGTGGGGGTGCCTATAACTAGTAATTACTTTTTTTTAATTTTTTTTAAAATAATAAATTAACAATAATAATTTCATGTCACAAAACCTTGTATAATTTAAGAACCCAATTATGAATAACACATTTTTGGGTTTAATAATATCGGCCCATAACTTATCATACAAAACCCTAAAAGCAGGCCCATCTAAACTTGACAGATATAAACCAGCATCCTGCAGTTCTCATCTAGGGTTTACACTTTCTCATCGTCGCAGTGTTCAGGAATCACCACACGTTGTCACCACCACGCGTTATCACCACCACGCGTGGTCACCATTAGTGGCGACAGTGTTTCATGCTTGGTGAGCCACAAACAACGGACCATCACTTAGCGCCCTGCCTGCCCTAGTTATCATTATATATTAAATTTCATAAATTTATATAACTTTACATTTTAGTTGTAATTTTAAATTCGCTAATAAATCCATATTAATTAGATATTCATAATGACTAAGTCTCAGGCTATTCACACACTCTCCTTGAGTATTCACACACACTGAAACGCTGCACTTTGACCAAAGCGCAACGCTTTGGTGTAAAGTAAACAGACAAGGATTGAACCTGTCAGACCTTGTCTGCTGACCTGGTACCTAAGCGCTGCGCTTTGGCCAAAGCACCGCGCTTAGGTGTGACTGTTTGTTTTTGGGTGGAAAAAGTAAGGTTTGGGGGCAAAATGTGGGGTGTTGGTTTGTTGTTTGGTTGTGTTTTTTTTTTGGTGAAAAGTTGTAGATTTTTGTTTTATTTTTATAAAACATATAATTTAAAGGTGATTTATAACAGTCGTTTAACATGAGTGTACCAGTTAGTTGATTTATAACAGTCATTTTTAAGATACGTTTCATTATGCCATTGTTTTTATAAACGTTAACCAATTTTATTTTGTTACATTACATGAACTTAAAACAACGTACAATAAGTTGCAAAAGAGACGTATGAAATAAACGCAAACAATCGAAACAAACATCGTGTCAATAAAATATCAACTACATAAATATATATAAAATCATTTTGTACATAGAAAACAAAAGATAATTGAATGTCTAATACACAAGTACAACTGAATCTCTAATATAAAATAAAAACTAAAGCTATTGATCATCTGGCATTGGGGACGATGGTAGTGGATGGGGCGGCAATCCCGCGTGAGCCCGGTGTAATGCCTCGCGTTTTGTAACTTTTCTTAGTTAGAAAGCTTGTCTTGTATTTCTATTTTCGGAAACTTGTAATCTCTTGTTATCGTACTTCGTTTCAAATCGTTGTAAACCGAGGCTTTGATCATAATGAAATTGTTTATGTTATGTGAAAACATACATTTTTATTCGTACCTACTTATACTTTCAAATCATACACTTATACATTCGAATCATACACACTTGTTACATATTCTTGATTCTCGCAAAAACATGTTTAATTTACAAACAACTAACGTGAATACGTGACCCTATACGCTATGTACATACAAATACCCATTTATATATTCACAATACTTGATCCATCCCTTTTTATGCAAGAAACACCTAATTATATGTAATCATACTTGAAATACCCTATTATGTGTCATAAAACAAACCATAGGGACTAAATATGTCAAAAACCAAACAAATGGCCCGGATAGGTGGCGTCGCGCCCCGGGAAAGCCCCACCCCTTGTCCTCCACGGCTCGCAAAGGTGTTCGATCCGAAGAAAGTTTAATCCATCCTACGGATTGGTCACTTCTTGGCTCTCAACTCTCAACCAACTTCATTGTTACACACCCAACTACTAACCGTAACCCTCCACTATATAAAAACACTTCTAAGCCTCTTTTTCACTTTACAAACCTTCTAATCACTCTCTAATCCTCTCCAAACACTCAATAGTTTCTGATTTTTAGCAGAAAGTTTATGGATTCAAAGTGAGTTCTAACTCACTTCCTCAACTATTTTCTTCTTGTTTCTTCTTCCTTAACACTTGGATAACCTCTAGGAAGGTTTTCATAAGATTACCATGGTAATCTAAGGTGAAACCTCACCATATTTGAGACCCAAAGTGTAATTGATTTTCTGATTTTTGTTTATGTTCATGTAACTTCATTTTTACATACTTTCTTCACCATTTTTTCTTCTACAAAGCTTGGAATACCTATTGGAGTGTTTCCACAAGATTACCAAGGTAATCTAAGGTGGAACATCACCATTTTTAGGTCCCAACTTTCTGTTTTGAAGAAACTTGGTTAAACTTTTATAAAACATACTTTTCTTGCTTGAATCTTGTACCTAGCAACCTCCTAAACCCACCAATGGTTGTGGAAATTGTTGGGAACGATTCTTACAAGTTTAGAGGTACAACCCACAAGTGTTGAAATCACATAAGTTTGCCATAGTTCATATGGTGAGACTTATGTTAGATGTAAGTGTGAATATTGGATCCCTAGGCATTCCTAACTTGATTCCACACCTTACTTGATGTTTTTATTTAATATTCCAAGTAGCTTTCTAGTATCAAAGTAACATAATCCCGTCTAGCCTTCGACACATAGGATTACCTTTCCATGTCATGTTGGCTCACTCGGGTTAAAGACTTACTTGGCTACTTGACATATAATAGTTAGTTCTTTTAATTCTTGTTATTCATGACCCTTCTAATCATCCTTGTGGTGATTTTGTGTAGTGGTGAATCATACAATGAGGTTAAATCCTCCATGCTTGACTTACATGATAATACATGATATCTATGATAAACTTAGCTTAGGTTATTATTATTATAATTATATAAATACATATATATACAAGAATGTGGCTGAAATTATGATGATACTCGGACCATGATTATTCATAATAAATTTAGGCTACATTATCTACAATCTAAGTCTTTCGTTAATGATTCTAATGGGCAAACTAGGACCCATGAAACCACATATAACATAGCGTCAAAAACGAGTACTTAGAACTAGATAATACTTTTTGTAAATGCATACTTTTCGTACTTTAAATTCTAAATCCCGAATCTAGTCACTCCATAAACATCATATAACCTTACCATTTACTCCTTAAACACAAACCACTCGCCACTCACGGATAATCGGAAGATTTTGCAGTGTTGTGAGTACACTTGACCCCTTTTACTCTTTAACGCACTTTTGGGTGTAGCATGTTTAACTTATCAAAATACACAATTCACATAAACATATTTATTCACTCAATCCTCCATACATGTTATTTGTTATGCTTAGGTTTTCTGCTAGGATACATACATGCTATTTGTCATTAACTTAGCTAGCCCTCCTTAACATATATAGCGCTATAGGAGTAGCACGCTGCCCGTCGGGGTGTTGTTAAGATTATTAAACATAACGGTCTTGTTCACTTTAGTGGCGAGGGATAAACACTATTCTCGTGGAAACTCGGGTTTGACTTTTAGTTATGCCTGCTAGTTCAACCTTGTATATACAATTGCCACGTTGGATTTGAGAAACTTCTTATACTTATGATAGGTATTTAAACTTGTGTACTCGCCAACGCTTTTTGTATTGAACTATACTTTTAAACATGTTGCATGGTTATGATGATGATGATGCATGGAACTTAGTAGGATGCTTAGAAACACATTTTAAACTTTAAACAATTGTTGTAATGTAATTTATTTCAACTTGTTATATTCTCTTTCAAACAATGTAATTGATTCTTTTAGCAATGAAATGAAATTTATTATTAAATACTTGTCATAACTTAGTGTTATGTGTAATGAGCAATCTATTTCATCTCACACCGATGTTTCCGCTATCGGTTGTGGTGTGACACCTGGAGCTCCATCAGCATCTGTATAATCTAAATCTGGTATTTCTCAGAATGTCGGAGGCGCCGATCGAAGTTCCGAGCCACCGCATGCGTAGCAGGAGACAGGTCTGCATAGACGTGTTGTGGGTACTGTGGTGGGTGCGGAGGAGGTGGCAGCGTCGGCGGTGGTGGGATCTCGTCGTCAATGACGTGATCAGCCGGAGGAGAATGCGGTGGAGGCGGAGGCTGAGCCTGATCATCAGGCTGATCCAGACTATGAGCCTCACGCTGATACTGCCAAGCTGCCTGCTGAATAGCCGCAGGTGTTAGTACTCCGTCCCTAAGCTCAGTAACTACTGGGATCACCTCCGGCAACACCTCGGGCTCCTAAACCTGGTAATCGTGCATCCAAAACCATAGGCCAATCCCGTCAAACTGGTGCATCAAACGCATGCTCGATACTAACCCTCGGCCTAATCTAGTCGACAAAATGGCTGGGGAAAATAGTGGGTCACTCTCGGGCACGATCCCTATAGAGCGCGCGGTCGTGGTAACGTAGGACCCGCCGTAGAGCCTACCGCGTTCCTGCCTATGATAAGCGGCAGCAAAGTACACCGCCAGCCACGCAGCGAGCGCACATGGATGGGTCCGCAACAGGCAGTACAGAAAGAAAAGGTCACCAATGTTGACCTTGTCCCGGCTGTGATACCGGGGCACGATTGATGACCCAATGATGAGGTGAAGTTATCTGTACAGGGGGTCTATAGTGGCGGCGGCCTTTTGCGAGGATTTCCCAAAGGGAACCCTCGCAATAGCCATCCAAAAACTAATAAGGGTCTGCTTGTCTAAGGCACTTACCCTGTGCGCATAAATATCTGTATCAAACTCGGCCTGTGTGTACAAACCTGAATGGACGACAAAGTCCCGCAGACTCATCCTAAACTGCTGGTCTGCCAGACGAAAAGTAATCTCGTGCACGACAAGGTCGGGGGTCCTCCACATAATTATCCGGATGCGGCGCACATATAAATGATGAAACAAACTCGACCGTAATCTCACGATACGAGTCCTCCAACGTAGTCTGGAACAAACGCGCAAACGGAGTACCCAACCCAATAATCTCTCGCGCTCTCGCGTCTTCCACGGTCTGTAAAAGCTCCCAATCAATCCCGACATGCCCCCTATCTCCATGGTGCGCAACTTCACGTACCTCTCATGCTTATCTGACGCCAACGGGAACGTCAGATACATGTGACCGTGTAGTGGATCACTGCGACCGGATCCTGATCCTCTAAACCCATATCCACATCGAAATCCATATCCATATCCATATCTGTGTGTTAAAAAATACAAATTTAAAAATAATTTTTAAAAACAAATTTTAAATACAATTTAATAACAAATTTAAAAACAATTTTTATAAAAAAATTATAACAAATTTAAAAACAATTTTTAAAAACAATTTTTTTTATTTTTAAAAACAATTTTATTTTTAAAAACAATGTTTATTTTTAATAACAATTTTATATTTTAAAAAAGGAGCAAGACGCAACGCTTTGGGCTAAGCTGGGCTTTTTTCCCCCCTCTGTTTTTCAAAAAACCCCACCAACAGTGATCATCAATCCCTAAATCGATCCAAAACACAATTAGTGCATGAAAATTAAAGAATGTACATAAACGGGGACTAGTAATCGCACCTTATAGCTTTTGAATCGTCCAAAATGGTCTTGAATCAGTGTCATATGGCCCCACAAAGCTGTGCAGCTTTGGGGTTATACGCAGGGCCAAAACACCCCGCTTTGGCTAAAGCGGAGCGTTTTGGCTTCAAACTTTATATTTTTGACCTAAAACGCCCCGCTTTGCCCAAAGCGGAGTGTTTTGAGGGTTTTTAATTTTTTTAAAATTGATTTTAATTAAAAAATGCACCTATACTTGTCGTATCGTGACGTATTTTGTCACTACAAGTCATTTTACGAAGTTTATGGTTTATACGGCACGTTCCGGATAAGTTCGGTCACTTATGTGGCCGTATTCCATGATTTCGTGTGATTCTGTTTTGATTTCACTTGTAGTCCAACGTGTCGTGTTGTATGTATACACGTCCAACCAGATTAGTATTTGACGTATTTTATCATTAAATGTCATATTATGACATTTATTGTCACTGTTGTTCCGTACTATCGCGTATTTTGGCCGTATGGGCCGTGTCGGTGACATTCGGTATCATGATGTTTACCGTCTGTAAGTGTCGTATTATTGCGTAGATTGTCTGTAAGTGTCATATTCGTGCGTAGATTGTTTGTTATGGCGTAGTATGTCTCTATTGTTCGTATTATGGCGTATTTTGGTCGTACGGGTCGTGTGGGTGAGATTCGGTGTAACAACTCACCATTCGGATTGTTATCCGTTTGCTACTTCGAGATTCGATATAAATAAAGGGCTAGTTTGTACTAAATACATTTTCATCACACCGCACCGCTGCACATTTAAACGCTATATATTCTCAAACACTCAACGTTAACGCAACGCAACGCGAACTCAATGCAAACTCGAAACGCGGATTTATATATATTACTTGTGTTATTTGTGTGTTTACTTGTTTAATATGTTATATGTGTTGATTACATAACTTAAAAGGCTCAAACTCTACTCGCACAACTCGATTTATCACTCTAAAATGCAACACGACACAATACTCGACATCTCGCTAAAATACTTAAAGTATACATACTAACCAACGCAACAAAACACATTAAACAAGCCTCCCTATACGTGAAAACGAGGATTTCCCATGCAAAACAACACCTTTGTTCGAAGCTTGGCAGCTTCGTACGAAGGCACTACCTTCGTACGAAGGTAGCCGGTTCGAACCAAGGCTTCTGTGCGATCCCACTTCCTCTATAAATACCCAAGCCCTTCTCCATTTTATTCACTTGCTGCCTTTTGATCTGAAACTCTGCCGAATTGCTGTCTGACCATTTTCAAGTAAGATTCATCAGTTTTATTTGATTACAAAACGTTTTCCACTACGATTTTCCACAAGAATCACTTCGTTTTTATCAAAACTCTTCTATTTTCTCCCAAACTTCATCTTTTTCATCTAACTTCTTATTTTTCATGAAAACCCTTCTTCTTTTTACAAAATCTTCATATATTTTATCAAATCTTCTTGTTTTACCATAGATCTACACTTAACTGAGTATATTGGGCTCAGCTACGGCTTCCCACGTTAGAAATCTACTGATTTCATACTCACCAAGTGTTAGATCTGAATGAAAACCTTTTTAAACTTGATTTTCACACTAAAACAGACCTAAAACGACATGTATTTCGTTCACTGCACAGTGGGACGAGGTAGTGTCGAAACTTGCTTGAATAGGACTCGGAAATACATCCAATTCAGGCTAAAATGCTGCTCTGAATGCTTTGTACGAAGCTTTTGTTTCCCACCTGACACTTCGATTTCGATCGTTTCAGCAGTTTGGAGACTTACGCATTCTGTCCCCGTACGCAGGCTGATCAGGCGCTCCCTTCAATCCATTCCTAAGCGTGTCTAGCAGTTACGAACGCACTGTGAGTATACTTGAAGCCTTTTTCGCTTAACGCACTTTTGGGTGTTACATACGTTATCTATCAAAACACACAACACTTAAACGCTTTATAAACGCTGACCGCACTCGCATATTATACGTGATTTGTTGAATACTTGTTGCTATGTTACACAGTGATGACTTGTCAGACCGCCCTTAGCAACAATAGTACTATAGTTTGGACTCAACACCTGTTCATTCAGGGGTTGCTAGGGATCACATACTTTACTTCACATGTTCACAGTGGTGAACCTGTGTCACGCATACTCTACTCGCAATCATGTGGTAAGCATATATCATTGTTGATATCTTACTTGATTCGCCCATTACGTTTTACATGCTGGTTATACGTAAACACTTTTTTACTATATATATGCAAACTTGTGTACTCACCTTTACATTATTGTATTGACTATATTTTAACGTATGTGACAGGTTAATGGTTTGCTTGCTGCAAAAGGATAGGAAGTCTAGAAACCCGCAATAAAAATCTAGGTTGTCGGATTGGTTTTGTTTAAGAGATTTGAACTCTATGATGACTGTTTGTGATATATTTTTATTAGCATGGGATAAGAAACCGTTTAAATATTGTCATTAAATAGTTGTTATGGATTCTCTTGAGCAATCTGGTTCACCTAGTGCCGCACCCCGATGATTCCGCCATCGGTTGGGGTGTGACAGATTGGTATCAGAGCCATAACTATAGGGAATTATGTCGAGTCGTGTAGAACAGACCTACTCTATAGTCTAAGTACCAAAACAGACCCTTCATACGAACCTACTTGGGCCTTCATACGAACCCACTTAGGGCTTCGTACGAACCTACATTTTATGATCTTATGTGAACCCACCTAGTGTGGCTTCGTGCGAACTCTCAACATTGAACCTTTGTACGAACTCAGTAGCTTCATACGAAGGCAACCTTTCCTAAGGTTTAAACTCATTTTGCCTTTTCTAAGGCTAACATAATGCACATGCTTGAATACTCGTAGAACACAAATGAGTGATTATGTCGAGAATAGGTGTGAAAACCAAGAACTCTCGATAAGATCACTCACCCCGCGTATTTTACTCCCGCACGAGAATCTTTCGTTGAGTTAGGAGTGATATCCATACTTCGACGGAAATCTCCATCTCTATCTCGTGGTTGTTTAACCATACTTAGGAACGAAGTTGTTAAGTTAGGAGTGAAACCCGCATCTTAATGACCCGGTCCACTCTCTAATTTGATTTTACAAAACTCTCACCAAAGTCTCAACTGTTCCGATAACTCGAGTCACGTAGTAACTGGAAGGATGAGTGTCGTTAGCCGTATTACGGTGAGAGCACAGTCTATTAGGCTAAAGCGTGTACTCGAATACGTTGGGAATGGTTGAATCACTTTGGATAGTCGATGTCTCACACCCAAGACACTCTATGATGTTTTAGGCCTACAATCGCCGATTTTACGTGTCACCTATTCTATTGTGTTTATGTGTTTTAAATTATGAATTTTAAACTTTACGCTTTATGGTTTCAATTTATTGCTTCTCACTTCCCCAAACGCGCATAACTCGCACAGCTCTAGCAACCTAAAACGCTAACTAATCACAGACAAACTAAGAACTCTCATACGCTATAGTACTTGCTGATGTACGCTCATCTACACGCTATCTCTCGCAACTCTCGCACACGCTACGCATTCTTGAAATGATGGTGTATACGTGCAAAATATGTGTTTATGTGAATTATGTGCTAATACGTGCTTATGTGCCTATGTATATACGTGCTTATGTGTATATGTGCTTATGTTAACTATGTGTATACGTGCCTTTGTGATTATGTGCTTATTTGTTTATGTGAGTGTGTGATCCATGTGTCTCGTGTGAATAATAATAAATATGTGGGATAACACGCAAACTCTTAACTAAACCCAAACATAATCGAATCTCATATAATCCCTTGGGATGACATCTGCAGCAGGACTCATACTCGACAATGTCATCATTTGGCTCCCACACCCGCCGAACTGCTCAGTGAAGCAATGCAGACAAACGCATCGCCTGTCTCGTGGCCAAGGAAATGGCCAAGGTGATCCCTCAAATTGTCAGCAAAATCCACGCTGTCAGCAGCACTTCTTCTGTTGATTCCAAGAATGAATCGCCTAAACCTCCATTCAGCTTCAAGCAGTTCAAAGCCTGTGGTCCAATGAACTTTACTGGTGAAGATGGACCCAGCAAGATGTTTCAATGATTTAATGCGATTGAAGTCACCTTTCGTCAAAACGGATATCCCGAGAATCTCCGCACTGTCAACGCCACTGGCGTATTTCAGTCAAGGGCACTTGACTGGTAGACTGTTGAGCGCAATAGGCGCAGAAACGATACAGGTTATGGTCTCTCATGGGAAGAGCTTAGGGAGCTCATGGTAAAGGAATTTTGCCCTCCTCACGAAGTCCAGAAGCTGGAGAATGAATTCTGGAACATCAAGCAAGATGGAGGTGATAACTCTGGTCTCACTGCTCGTTTTAAATAGTTGAGGATCATCTGTCCAAGCCAAGTGGACACTCCTAAGAAAGCTATCAAGAAGTATATTCGTGCTCTCCCTGATTGTGTCGCTTACTTTGTCCAAGCAGCGAAACCTGCTAGTATTAAGGAAACTTATCAGCTTGCAGCCGAGATCAATGACAAGCGAGTCTTGGCTGGTGTATTCAAGACCTCAACCAAGAGTCTCAACCAAGCTACTGTAGTGTCAGGTGCCGATAATGCAGCATCTCAAGCTTCAAAGTCCTTTTGTCAGAATCGCAAGCGCAGAAACTCCAGCAAGAACAATGCGGTAGTCACAGCACCACCCAACACCCAAAATCGTCAAGTTGCTACTCCAAACGACCGCCTGCTAAGCGTGCGTACACTGGAAATCAGCCACTGTGACCTAGTTGCACCTATCATCATCCAGTGGGAACGAACTACCGTTTCTGTGTCAATTTCAACCTCTATGGGCATTACATACCTCACTGCCGCTCAGGCCCTCATCAGCAAGCTCCTCAAGCTCTCAGAGCGCTGCCAACTCAACCTCTTGCTCCTCAGGTTAATTTAGCACCTCCAGCACAAGCTGCTAATGCACTTGCTCGCTACACGTGCGGTGATCCAAATCACTTTGAAAATGTTTTCCCGCAGCGTGTGGTGAAACAAGAGCCTCAGCAGCAGCAGCCACAACAACAGCCGCCTCGGCAGCAGCAACAACCGCAAGCAGCCTGCGGAAGAACCTTCAACATCAATGTCCGCCAGGCTAAGAGTGATATTTATGCTTCATGCTTATTTGATACTGGAGCCGATAACTGTTTTGTATCGTTTGAATTCGAAAAGCTCCTAAACTGTAAACGCGCTAACCTCCCAACGACCTTCGACGTAGAAACTGCCAATGGAAGAACCGTGACCGTTTGTTCTATCCTCTGTGATTGTACTCTTGAACTCAACAATCACATTTTCCCGATCGACCTCATCCCCATGCAACTTGGTAGTTTTGACGTCATAGTAGGCATGGATTTTATTCGTGAGAATCGTGCCGAAGTTGTTTGTTTCGAAATGATGATCCGTTTCTCTCTTTCAAACGGTGATCAATTATGTGTTTATGGCGAAGTATCCTCGAAAGAATTGAAGCTTGTGTCATGTAACCAAGCAAGCAAGTACCTACGCAAGGAATACACCGCTTTCTTAGCCCATATTGTAGTACCAGATGAAGAAAAGAAAACGATGAAAGACGTTCTTGTTGATTGTGAATTTCCTAACATTTTTTCCGATGATTTACATGGTTTACCCCCTACTCATGATATCGACTTTCATATTTATTTAATTCCAGGCGCTAGACCCGTCGAAAAAGCTCACTATCGCCTCGCACCATCCGAGATGCGCGAACTATCTAGCCAACTTCAGGAATTGCTTGATAATGGCTTTATATGCCCTAGCACATCACCATGGGGCGCACCCGTTCTTTTTGTGAAAAAGAAGGATGGATCGTTTCGAATGTGCATCGATTATTGGGAACTTAAGAAACTTACCATCAAGAACCGCTACCCGCTACCCCAATTCGACGATTTTTTTGATCAACTCCAAGGCGTTACTTGTTTCTAGAAGATTGATTTACGTTCAGGCTATCACCAGTTACGTATACAGGAGCAATATATTCTGAAAACCGCGTTTCGTACTTGTTATGGCAATTATGAATTCGTGGTCATGCCTTTTGGTCTCACAAATGCACCCGCGGTCTTCATGGACTTGATGAATCGCGTGTGTAAACCCTTTTTGGATCATTTTGTCATTGTGTTTATCGATGATATTCTTATCTACTTGAAGTCAAGAGCTGAACATGCACGACATCTTCGTTTAGTTCTCGAACTTCTTCAAGGAAATCGCCTCTATGCCAAGTTCTCCAAGTGTGAATTTTGGCTTGAAGAGGTTCAGTTTCTCGGTCACATCATCAACAATCAAGGAATTCACGTCGATCCCGCAAAGATAGAAGCTGTAAAGAGTTGGTTAACGCCGAAGACTCCATCCGAAATCCGTTAATTCCTCGGATTGGCGGATTAATACCGTCGATTGATCGTCGACTTTTCCGAAATCGTCGTGCCTCTCACCGCCTTAACTCAGAAGGACAAACCTTTTGTTTGGGGTTCCGAACAGGATGAAACCTTTCAAACTCTCAAGCGTATGATTTGCAACGCTCCTGTAATCACGCTACCAGATGGAAACGACAATTTCGTTGTTTATTGCGATTCCTCTAACCTGGGTCTTGGCTGTGTTCTTATGCAATGAGACAAGGTTATCGCATATGCATTTCGACAACTCAAAGTCCATGAGAAGAACTACACTACCCATGATCTCGAACTCGGTGCTGTTGTTTTTGCATTAAAGATATGGCGACACAATTTTTATGGTACTAAGTGTACGGTCTTCACCGACCATAAGAGCCTACAACATAACTTGAACCAGAAAGAACTACACATGCGTCAACCCATATGGGTTAAACTTCTCAATGACTACGATTGCGAGATACGCTACCACCCAAGCAAGGCAAACGTCGTGGCCGATGCCCTCAGTCAAAGAAGCTATGTGTATAGTGTTCGTTTGTCCAAGCCCAGAACGACCTCGAAGCTCTCATTCGTGACGCACAACACATTTGTTTTCTTGAGAATACCTTGAAGGAAGAAAGGATATGTGGTACCGAAAACCAGTTAGTAAGTAAATCGAATGGTATCTATCACTATCTCGACCACATTTGGATTCTTAGTCGCAATAACTTCAGGGAGATATTGATGATTGAAGCTCACAAATCCCGATATTCCATTCACCCCGGTGCCGACAAGATCTACCAGGACCTCCATTCCATATATTGGTGGCCGGGCATGAAAAAGGATATCGTTTTGTATGTTTCGAAATGCCTAACTTGCTCGAAAGTTAAGGCCGAACATCAACGGCCCTCTGGTTTACTCGAACCACCCAAAATCCCAATGTAGAAATGGGAGAGTATAGCCATGGATTTTATTACGAAACTCCCTTGAACGCCTTCTGATCACGATAGCATTTGGGTTATCGTTGATCGTCTTACGAAATCTGCCCATTTCATCCCGATACGAGAAGACTTTAAAGTTGAAGGATTAGCATGAATCTATACCGACGAAGACATCCGTCGACACGGGACGCCTCGTGATATTATCTATGACCACGATGGTCGTTTTACCTCACGTCTCTGGGAGACTTTCCAGTCCGCCCTCGGTACAACTCTCAATCTCAGTATCGCATTCCATCCCCAGACTGACGGTCAGACTGAGCGTACGACCGCCCCTCGAAGATATGCTTCGTTCGTGCGCTATAGATTTTGGTGGTAATTGGGATTCACATTTACCTTTAGTAGAATTCTCGTACAATAACAGTTATCATGCTAGTATTCAAATGGCACCTTTTGAGGCACTATACGAAAGAAAATGTCGATCGCCTATTGTTTGGCACTAGATTGGAGACGCACAAATCAACGGTCCCGAGTTAATACAAGAAATTACAGACAAGATCCTCCAAATAAGAGATAATCTCCTGAAAGCTCGGAGTCGTCAAAAGAGCTACGCCGATAAACGCCGCAAGCCCTTAGAGTTCGAAGTTGGAGATCATATCCTCTTAAAGGTTTCAACTTGGAAATGGGTGATCCGATTCGGCAAGAAAGGGAAACTAGCGCCACGTTACGTGGGCCCCTTTAAGACTCTGGAAAGAATTGGTAAAGTGGCCTACCGACTGGAATTACCGGTGGAACTCAACAACGTACATCCGACTTTCCACGTCTCAAACCTTAAGAAGTGTCTAGCTGAAGAAAATCTTCATGTACCTCTCGAGGATTTACAAATAAACGAGACTCTGCATTTTGTGGAAAAGCCAGTAGAAATCATGTATCTAGAGACCAAGAAACTTTGACACTCTCGCATTCCCATTGTGAAGGTTCACTGGGAAGGTAAATGCGGTGCCGAGTTCACTTGGGAACTCAAAAGTGATATGAAAGCTAAGTATCCGCAACTCATTGTTACGTCCACTACTTAATTTCGGGACGGAACTCCCTAAAGTAGGGGTGACTGTAACAACCTTGTGACAACTGGCACAAAACCTGTAATTTCCGTACAACTTTATTATTATTTAATATCTGCAACTATGTGCTTAAATGTCAACATTGTCTGATTTCATGCTATACATGTGAATTCATGCATGTTTTATACTTCAAATATTACTTTATGCATTACTGTTAGCGTTGCGTCAGAAAGACTAGTAAACTCACCGGTAAGACACACTGTGTCAGCAACTCTGTAGAAAACAGTCAGATAATGGGATTAGGGCCTAGGAGTAGGTCCAACGTCTAAAATACATTAAAACCCAAGTATGGATACAAGGGTTAACCTATAAACTTTCCGGAAGCTAAACTATGCACTAAAAAGCACCCGGAGCACACTTTAAATGCTGAATTTTACATATTTCAGCAATAATTCAGCTCTAATCAACATTTTAACAGTGAAATATCATGCATAATTCATGTTTTGTTGTCCAGAATAACTTACAAAGTGCCAGGAATTGAAACTGTCACAAAAGGGTACATATAGAACACTAAACGGTATAGTTTAGCACATTAACGAACCAGTATCTAACCGAACAACCGGACACTACCCGAAACATCAAAATTATACTAGAAGCATTGTTTTAATGTTTCCAAGCTAGTTATGGGCCCCGAACACCCTAACACACTATATAACACCTAATACACATAACATCTAACTATTATGCTTAGAATCTAACCATTTATCCTAACTTATCATTAAACCTTAACCAAGACCCCCCCCCCCTTGTTATGGACGGTCACAAGGTGGCCCCACCACCAAGATTTCCCTTGATCTTATTTGATATGATTAGAGATTTGAATGGTACTTAGGGAACACATGATCCAATGGTTAAACTCCTAACATGGTTATAAGTAATACATGAAGATCATTACTCTCATTATCTCACACACACAACACACACTCAACTCTCTCCCTCATCTCCTCTTCTTCTCGGCCGAAACCACCCACAACACCACCACCATGGTCAAGTTTCCATCATCCATTCTAAGGTGTACACAAGGTGCTAGAAGGTGTCTAAACAAGCTTGGTGGCTTTGGAACTTCAAGGACCTTTCCCATTTGCTTTTATCCATCACATTCATCATCTTCTTCTTCTTGAGTTTCATCCCTAGTCATTAGAGCTAGTAGTAAGCTTCTTGATCACTAATTTAAGTCATGTTTATGTTATGTACAAGATTCACCATCTAAACAACTTAACCTTTAATGCTAAAAATAAGAAGATCTAACATATTCATGAAGGAAATAAGTGATTACATGAAACAACTTAACCTTTAATGTAATGAAGTTGTTGATGTGGTATCTTGTGTTTATGATTAGATCACGTATGTTAATGCTAGGATCTACCAAGTTTAAGCATGGATCTTGAAGAATCCATGGTTAAACTTGAAGATAAATATATGAAGCATGATGTGAAGTTGAAATATGAAATTTTGTGCATAAACTCGTAATTTTGATGTGATAAAGTATGTGTAGAATTAATCTTTGAAACTAAAACTCGTGAAAGGTTTGTTAAAAATATAACATAAACCATGTTTTTAAAAAATCTAAAGACATTAACCATGGATCTTTAAAGATCCATGGTTAAACATGATGTTAAAAAATTATGATCTTTCTAATAAACACAAAAGTGATTTTAGAAACATGATTTACAAACTTTGAAACCATTAAACTCATGGGTGAGTTGGTTAGTAAAATAAAGTCTTATAAAAAGTTGGTTAAAAATTTACAAGAACACTTATTTTGGAAAGATCACCTTATGTAAAGTGTAGATCTAAAAGACTACACATGTTTAACAAGAATCAAGTTCACCATGATGTTTCATATGAGTAAATTAGTATATGTTGTTGATGATTTTGTTGAAAATTGTTTTGATGATTGAAAAGAAAATAAACACATGTTTTGGAAAACATGGGAAACCTCCACTTTCAGGGGGAACTATGTCAAAAATTCTATAAAATTTTGACACTTAGAAAAATATAAGTTTTGGTGAAACTTATTCCCTAAAAATTCACCTAAAAATATTTACCAAGGTTTCCCTAATTTTTGTGTAAATTTCAAGTTAAGAAATGATGATTTCTTCAAGATAAAAATTGATATTTAGTATGTATATTTTTGAGGAAAAATATATATATTTTTTGATCACCAAATTTTGTGCTAAGTGTATGCTATGTGTATCATATGTAGTAGTGTATTAGGAACTTAAAAATACATGTACAAATATATGAGAATACATAAGTATAAAAGTATACAAAAATCGAGTGAATAACGAGAATGACTATATATATTATAGCATGACAAAATATATATTTCTTACTAGTCTTAGAAATATATTGTTTTAAGAAATATAATTCCGGAAAGTGCTAAAAATCAAAGTATTGATTTTTGGTGAAAAATACAAAATACACAAGTACTTACATAAAATACAAATATATTTTCCTAAGGATACTTGTACCAAAATAGTATTGAGAATATTATTTCACAAAGAACTTATATTTATTTTTGGGAAAATAATATAAGTAACCCACTTGAAAAGTTAAAAATATAAATTATTTTAACAACTTATTACCTCGAAAAGTCTACATGACCGTATAAAGAACAAATGCATAAGCTAAAGATGGTGACTTGTACTTGTGTGATACAAGTCTAGTGTCTAACGTTAATAGAACACGCATAGGTCACTACGCTCATAAAGCAAACCCGGTGAAGTTTACGGCGCAGGATACGCAAAGTTGTGAGTTCATGTCCCCCTTTTTTTAACTGTTTTCAGTTTTATAACTTCGGGGGTGAAATACATGTTACAAATGTTACAATGTTTACAAATGGTATGATGAATACAAAACTAAGGAATGATGCTATAGATCATGTGATGAATAAGGTGCCATAAGCACCATTAATCAACAATATACCTAGACCGCGGAACAAAAGGTTAGATCTAATGGGTTTCAGGCAGCCACACTCTGGGCCACGTGCTACCTGGAGTGCTTTTGTGTCTCTAGTCGTGAATCGACATCTAAAAATGCCTATGGTTTGGATGCTTCCTATGTCGTTACACATGTTAGTGGCCTTGCAAACCACTAGCGATCTCGTATTCCTTACAATTACAGGACACAGTTTCAGATACGACTTAACAAAACACATACACTGTTTTCATACAAGTATTCAACATTTATTACAACAACTGCATGAACTCACACCAACATTATGTTGACGATTTTCGAAAACTTACATGTATTTCAGGTAACTAAAGTCGATGTACGCGTGATCTAACTCCTGCTCCTGGATGTCGCTTATGTTTTAGTCATGTCGTGTCAAGACTCCGATGCCTGTTTTTGTGGGATTTGGTTACTATATTCCATCTTGCGTGGGATATAAGAACCAAAACCTTGATGTCTATCCTTTAAATAAAGTTGTAAACTTTTCAAACAATATGCTGTCTTGTGATGTAAACATTTAACTTATGATATGTTAATGGCATTTGGAGTTATTTTACGAGCATGTAGTATGTTTACCATTCGTATGCAATGAGAACCTTTCAGGATCACACCTCGTGCATCCGCCTTAGAAAGGGGTGTGACAGATTGGTATCAGAGCTGCGATTGTAGTGAACCAGGATTCCTTTTCGAGTCTAGACTACAATCTTTAGGGTCCTCTCACGAATTTTTTTTTTCAAAAGTTTTCATTGCATAAAACTTTCCACGACATCCACTGCCTGAAACAGTTTTCAAAGAGTCAAGTAAGGACACTACGAGACTTAGGGTGCACTGGAGTAGCACTTGTCTTTGACTAAGAATTACTTACAACTATGTGTAATAATTAATATATACATATACTAGAAATAGAATATCACAAGTACACGTGTCTTCGTCTGAAAGCAGTGGCCTATCTGAAGGAAGTGACCCGATGATGAAACGAACTGTGCGGACTGTGCAAGGAATTACGCAATTATTGATGCATACATAATTATGGAATTCAGTGCATAGAAACCACAGCAGGTTTTGTGATGTATTAAACGAGATTTCTTCAGCAGAAGAGAAGGTCAAACGTGAACATCCTCACCCCTCCCCCAGCCTATTGGGCTCAACTACGGCTTCCCAAGTTAGAAATCTGTTGATTTCATACTCACCAAGTGTTAGATCTGAATGAAAACCTTTTTAAACTTGATTTTCACACTAAAACAGACCTAAAATGACATGTATTTCGTTCACTACATAGTGGGACGAGGTAGTGTCGAAACCGGCTTGAATAGGACTCGGAAATACATCTGATTCAGGCAAAAACGCTACTCTGAACACCAAGAATAGCCACGTTTTTGAACTAGACCATTTTATGCGAAGCCTAGCTTCGTACGAAGGCATTGCCTTCGTATATGAAGGCACACATGACCTCATACGAAGGCACTGCCTTTGTACGAAGGCACTGACTTCATGCATCACTGCCCAATTCTCATTCGTGACTCAGACAAAGACCTCTCCGATTCTAAGTTTAATCAGTAGCTTAAGGTTGGAGTGATGAACACTCGATTTTCCGAAGACAGTCACGAAGAACACTCGATTTTGGACAACGGAAGCATGTGTACGAAGGCACAGATTCGCACGAAGCTTCTGTTTCCCACCCGACACTTCGATTTTGACCGTTTCAGCACTTTGGAGACTTACGTATTCTGTCCCCATACGCAGGCTGATCCGACGCTTCCTTTAATCCATTCCTAAGCGTGTCTAGAAGTTACAAACGAACTCTGAGTATACTCGAACCCTTTTTCGCTTAACGCACTTTTGGGTGTTACATACATTCTCTATCAAAACACACAACACTTAAACGCTTTATAAACGCTGACCGCACTCGCATGTTATACGTGATTAGTTGAATACTTGTTGTTATGTTACACAATGATGACTTGTCAGACCGCCTTTAGCAACGATAGTACTATAGTTTGGACTCAACACATGTTCATTCAGGGGTTGCTAGGGATCACATACTTTACTTCACATGTTCACAGTGGTAAACCTGTATCGCGCACACTCTACTCGCAGTCATGTGGTTAGCTTGTATCATTGTTCATAGCTTACTTGATTCGCCCATTACGTTTTACATGCTAGTTATGCGTAAATGCTTTATTACTATATTTATGCAAACTTATGTACTCACCTTTACATTATTGTATTGACTTTATTTTAACGTATGTGACAGGTTGATGGTCCATTTGCTGCAAAAGGATAGGAAGTCTAGAAACACGCAATAAAAATCTAGGTTATCGGATTGGTTTTGTTTAAGAGATTTGAACTCTGTGATGACTGTTTGTGAAATATTTTTTTATTAGTATGGGATAATAAACCTTTTAAATATTGTCATTAAATAGTTGTTATGGATTTTCTTGAGCAATCTGGTTCGCTTAGTGCCACGCCCCGATGATTCCGTCATCGGTTGGGGTGTGACATTCGGGTTGGCATGACACATGATAGAAGCGCATCTTTTGAAAAATAACAATCACAAACACATTTTTGAATTATAACTAATTTAATTGGATTACCATTATACATACTTATTGATGAATTGTAAAATACATCCATTTATCGTGTACAGTTTGTATAGATTTCGTATTTGTTTAGTTAGTTTTTAGTTAGAATTTCATTACTTTGATTAGTTTTGGTATCTCCAGCTCGTTGGTGCTGAAAGTGACGAAGAACGATGACTAAACTGCTGGAAAACAAGTTGAAATGGATGCTGGATTGTTGAATTCCTGAAACTGATTGAAAACAAAGAAATCTGGACAAAACACATTGTCGCGCTACACGACAACGAACAAGATACCATGTGGCGCCATGCGAGCATTTACAAATAATAAAATTGGAGTTGCTGCCGTCACGCTACGTGACATCAAGAAGAGCCACCCGTCGCGCGACGCGACAGGGTATAGGGTCGGAAAAAGTTGTTTTCGTGAATGGGGTTGCACTATAAATTCATCATAAACTCAAAAACCTAATAACTTACGAACCAAGGAGCTTGTAGACGGAAATTCAGTATCTTTTGGGGCGTTTTTGTGACACCTGGGTCACTGTGACCATCAAAAAAATACCAAGCCAATGAAATATTATATTTCATACTTGGGATCTGTATAAATATGTGTATCTTTTGCACATATCATTTCTTGTTCGATTTCGGGCTTTAAATCGCTTTCTGGAAGGTTATACGCGCGCTGATGCGTAAATATAACCAGTTTAATGCAACGAACACTCCAGAATAGTGAAATAGGCTTAACATACCTTAAATAACCTTTACATAACTTAGAAATAAGTTTTGAGGGCTTTGGTATGGCAAAATCAAGTTAAATCGCTTACAGGGACTAAACTTGACAAACTGCGAAAGTATGCCAATTTGAACTGTAACGAACATTCCAGAACATAACCATAAGTTAAACACACCCTAAATATCCTTTACATAGCTTAGAAATAGGCTATGAGGGGTTCGGTGTGCTAAAATAAACTTCTGGGTCATTCAGGGACTAAAAGCGTCAAAAAGTGCATAAGTTTGCATTTTCGCGCATAACTTACGTTCTGAATACATCCGGACATCCAAAAATTTATGTAAGCACTAAGATATTTTAGTTTAGTGTTTGGCATGAGAAAAATCCATTCGTCACGCCATTTGGATCGTTTTTCGCGCTTATGCGCATTCCGTCGTAATTAACCAAACAACGCAACCGTACGGCCAAACGAACCGACATCCGAGATATTTTTGAGCACATTTTAAGTTCCCTATACTTTAACATCATTTTGGAGCTTGAAATTGGGTTTGACGGGTGTTAGAAGTGCCAAAACACGACGATACGCGCACATGGGCCTGTTCTGCCATTTTTGAAAGATTCAAGTCTGCAAGGTCCTTACGGACCTCAACACTCCTCAACACTGATAATGTTGAGGTCCGTAAGTAGGGGTCAGATGCAGCAAAACGATTTTTCTCAGCTGTTAACAGCCTTTAACCCCTCCAAAGGCCAAGGCCAGGTGTCAAACTCTTGTGGTGGAGCAATATGAGTTACCACAACATTCCGACAAGTGTACGGGTGAGATCATTCCCTCTTTTCCAAGAAACGATCCTAACGGTGAACCGAAAACTATAAATACCCACCTTATGTTCACTCATTCCTCACAAGAATCTGATCTAATGTGCTCTAAGTTGAAACCTTTGTTTCATACCTGAGCTATTTTGATCTAGATTAGCATTCGGGGACCCTTTGTAAGTGTTCCTTCGTTCTTTTATTGCTTTCGAGTCCGAAAGTCAAACTTTGTTTGACTTTCTGCATTGACCAGTTTATGGTCAATGCGAAGTTCGTTTGAACTTCGCAACGTGATTGTAATCACGATGGTTATAGTCCCTTGTGACTATGCCTACTGATTACCACGTTGTCTAGGGTCGTAAGGGTAAGCGATCTAATAAATCTCTTATACCTTCGAACCCGACCCATTTGGTCAATCATTAGGATCCGACCAAACACATTAGGTGACCATAGCATATAGGGAATAACCTTCTGAGGTTATACCTTATGGTCACTTCGTTTAAGTAGTTATATGATAGGTAGTTTATATGCCTTAGGTAAATTACCAGAATACCCTTTTCATGTATAATTGGTAATTAAGCATATGCACATAACTGATTATGTAACATGTTTAGGCATATAACACTTGTCATAGGGCTAGTTAGGCGGTCCGAACGCGTTTCACGCGAACGACACGTTAAAGTAGCATAAGCTACCTAAACGGGTCGTAATGGGTCGTAAGCACTTATGTTAGGTTTCATTTAGTATGTAGGATTTGTTAAACCATATTACACGAGTCTCCATACTCGTTTGGTTTACGAACCCTCATTCTATCCGATCCTCCGATATAGGTCCGGGTTATTAACATAGTTACCTATACTAGGTGCCGTTTGATATCCGTGATCTCTAGCATTGCTTGGTGGTTATCTTAGGACTTCTGAGCAATCTCAAGTGAGTACATAAACCCCTCTTTTACTGTTTTCCAAACTGTTTTGGGGTGAATCACATGTGCCTACTTGTTACTTTCATTCTTTCCTGTTTTCACATCATATACCTGCTATGTTTGTTAGTACATTATAGTACACGATTTCATTACATTTCATGCTATGTATGCCCATTGTGTGCGTACTCGGTACATCGTTTTACATTACATTTCATGCTATGTATGTCCATTTTGTGCATACTTAGTACATTGTTCTACATTGCATTTCTGTTGCATACGCTCATCCAGCATATGAACACATTATATTACATTTTGAACCGTTGTAACCATTTGACTATGTGAACCGTCGTAACCCTTTGATTATGTGAACCGTTTGTAACTGTTGAACCGTGTGAACCATTTGTATCTGTTGACATGATTTACATTTGACAATAGACATTTGACTATACATAAACATTTCTACAATTGTTAAACATTTTACTTTGGTAGTTTGGTTTGAGTAAGTGATTAAGTAACGAGGCGTGTGTAATATGATACAAGCATGGTGGATACGTCGCTGGTACTTCCTATATATAAGTGTTTGTATGGTATTACATATCGTAGCGTTATTTGAATCATTTCAGTTTGAGACATATAACATTTTATACAAATAACATACTTTTCACAAGACATTGATTTACAAACAACTTATCTTATACAAACACATTTTACATGGTTATTCATTTAACCATACATTATTCTCTTATTTATACATATCATCTGATTTTATCGTTTTTCAAATGATTTACAAGACAAAGTAAATTACAAGGTTCATGACTAAACATTTTCTCAAACATAAGTCACGAATTCTGTTTTCACAAAACCTATGTATCTCACAGGCATTTTTATGCTGACGTACCTATTTTCACATGTGTTTTCAGAAGATGATGCATAGGACTTATCAAGACATACTTAGGCGGACCTGTGCCTTAGTGACTTAAAACGAGACAAGAACTAGTTAAATTTTGTTATATACTCTTTGTTTCTTGTTTAAAACAATGTAACTCTCTTGTTTGATTAATAAAACGAAACTTTAATTGCCATGGATTTGAAACAATTAATTCTGTTACAACACTCCCCGACGTTTCCGCCACGTTTTGTATGTTCTACGTGGTCGGGGTGTAACAGTTTTCGAGTTCTTGGAGCATACGGTTGAAGATACAAAGCCCAACAATTATCCTTGTCGCATATTTGCCATGCGGGTGTCTTCACTTTCGTCTCTTTCTTTCCATTATGTTTCATGTTCTTGAAAATACTTTGTGTGATATGTTTTTAATGACTTTGATCGGCTAGATTTTGTTAACTACCTAAACGGATGAATGATTGTTTAAAGTTTCGATTTTTATGAAGGATATTTGATTTTTATGGATTGTTTATGTGTGACAACCCGAACTTTCGAGGTTAGTGACGTTTAACTTTGTGATTTAACCTCTCGTTATCTCTCGCAGACGTGTTAAATGCTCGGTGCCGTTATAACCCCGTTAAATTAAACTTAACATATGATAACTTCGTTAATTAGTATACGCTTATGTTTTGGGCCGCCTTAATCCCTAAACTGCCTTGGGCCGATCGTGACTATTGCTGGGCCACTTCAACCATTGGGCAAACTCAGCCCATCTTTTCCTTCTATTCATGTTTACGTAAACACAATTGATATAACATACAATTTATATTGCAAACCCTAGTATCACATCAAACAAGAAACGGCAGCTCTTCTTCATTCGATTGAGTCTTAGGCATCATTTAACACTATTCGTAAACGTGACACTATCATTTGAAGGTTAGTGAATTCGTCTTGATAAACTTCGAGTGATTGTTCTTATTTATGTATAAGCTTGTAACAACCCGTATGCTAGCAAACTTGATTTATATGATTTTGGAATGCTTTTGATGTTGTGTGATCTAATCTGTGTCGTGTATTATACATTAAGAATTGAGGGTTGCGTAAGGGATATGGATCGATTCATGTATGAATGAAATATCAATTGCACAAGTCTTATTGGACCGAACTCAAATATCAACTATTGTCTTGATATTTATGGTTATCCCATGCAATCTATTGGACCGAGCAATTCACCAAACACAAATTTCAATCCAAACTTGATCTTTATTGAGCCAAACAAAGATTTATTACATGTCCACTGACAATTCACATGCAATTTTAAATGGGTCATTTATTGATCAGTTATAATGGGCTGCCACTATTAAACTTCACATGCAATGTAGTGATTGGAATTAGACATGTATGGCCGACAACTGTTGTATTCTATATATGCTTATATTGATTTGGAGCATGAAAAGTCGATGTAAATGGTAATTCTATGATAGATGTTTATAATAAATAGGATGATAACTGTTATGGCTTGAATCCGAAGGGTAATGATAAATTAGTTGGTTAAGGGAGTTAGTGAATTAATTGTGAAATTGGTTAAATGATACTCACATGATGTCCGATCTGCTTGATGTATATGTGTGTGTAAATCAACCGTTGAATGGTAATTGATAGAAAGGTGTTAGAAATTCAAAAGGGATAATGATTGAAATCATTACTAGGTTGCTTGAATTGATTGGGTTATGAGACAACATGGAACTATCAGAGTATGTTGGGATTATGGCATAGGAATAAGCAATAGTTTGATCAGATAAGGATGAGTATGTGTGTTGATAATTATGTTAATTGAGTAACTGATTGATTGTAATCATTGGGTTACACAAGACTTTGAGTGGACAAGTAAATGGGTTGTGCTTGTCGCTGGCCCACAAACTAGAACAGGACTTTACACTTTAATCAAATCCCACAAGTTAACATGAATTGCATAATATAATGGACTTACTTGTAACCGGGCTACACAAATCTTGGAGGAACTTAAATTCATGTGGGCCCAAACTCTTGTGATTAATCGTACAGCAGCAAGGTGGGCCGAAGGCCATTGGGCCACCACTTGGGGTCACACACTTAACACATGGGCTTACACTGACTTGGGCTGCACACTGGCTGGCCTGCATCGCTATTAAGTCGCCCACTTGAAACTAGATCGCACAATTGTTTGAAATGCACACTTGTCTAAGTTGTACAGTAATAATAAATGGACATGATATATGGGTAGTTGTGGGTTGAATGATGAATAATAGGGAACAGTTAGATGGATAGTGAAACATGAATTCGTGATGTGAACTTTGTATGAGACCCGAATACTTATTAGGGGTTGTTGTGGATTGTTGTGTTACGAGATCTCTTGTTACAACTTTCATAATGATGTGTGTTTTATGTGTACGCTACGTGTGGAATGTGAACGTGGAATGTATGATTTAAGTGCATATAAACTGATTGCTTTTGGTAACCACGGTAGGGTTTCATTGACTGACGGGAACGGGTAACTAGTCTTACCGAGCAAACCTAAGGTGAGTTCACTGCTCTTTTCCACGCATGCATCCCGGGGAGGGATATCGGGTAACGTTCTGGGGAGGAATGTCAGGTTAATGGGATGTTTGTTATTACACAAATTTTCTATCTCATAAGATGTCACACCCCTTTCTGCGGCGGAAGCACGAGGTGTGATCATGAAAGGTTCTCATTGCATACGAAAGGTAAACATGCTACATGCTCGTAAAAATACTTCAAATACCATAATTTGAAAACATAAGATAGCGTTTACATCGCTAAGTCGCATAAAACATTGTCTTAAAAAGTTTACAACTTTATTTAAAGTTAAACACAAGCGACATCCACGAGCATAAGCAAGACCGCGCGCACATCCATCCTAGTTACCTGAAATACATGTGAGCTTTTGGAAAAACGTCAACATAATGTTGGTGTGAATTCATGCAGTTTTGTATTTCACGTTTGTATACTTTGTATGAAAACATAGTTTGTGAATAAATCAAGTTTTCATATATAAATTCAGTTTCATGGGTACACCACGTACTCATGTATAATTCAATTTCTTCTTGAGTACCCCATGTACTCAAGTATAATTCCCATTTTCTTAAGTACCCCACGTACTTCAAGTATAATTCAATCTTTTCTTGAGTACCCCACGTACTTCAAGTATAATTCAATCTTTTCTTGAGTACCCCACGTACTTCAAGTATAATTCAATTTTTAGTATGGTATGACTTTTATGTAAATAAAGTATTCCTGTAAGTTTCAGGATTGTTAATGGGTTGCAAAGCCATTAACATGTGACACGACGTAGGAAGTAACCAAACCTAAGGCATTTAATTGGTATATTCTGAGACACAAAAGCACTACTCGATTCTCGCCCTCACCGAGAGTGTGGCTGCCAGGCACCCGTTAGATCTAACCTTTTGTTCTGCGGTCTAGGTATATTGTTGATTAATGGTGCTTATGTACCCTATTCGTGACACTATTTCTCATAACGCATCCTACTTGGTTCTCGTCCTCACCAAGCGCGTTTCTTGTTATCAATTCTCATAACGCATCCTACTTGGTTCTCGTACTCACCAAGCGTGTTTCTTATTATCATTTCCCATAACGCATTCTACTTGGTTCTCGTCCTCACCAAGTGCGTTTCTTATTATCTTATATTTCGTCACACTTGGTTCTCGTTCTCACCAAGTGTACTTCTTGTATTCTTATATTTCATCACACTTGATTCTCGTTCTCACCAAGTGTGCTTCTTATATTTATATCATACCAATTATAAATATTGTACATTTGTACATGTATTTCACCCCCGAAGTTATAAAAACTGAAAACAGTTAAATAAAAGGGGGAGCATGAACTCACAACTTTGCGTTCCTGTGCGTCGTAAACTTCACCGGATTTGCTTAATTAACGTCGTAACCTATACACGTTTTCTTAACGTTAGTCACTAGACTTGCGTCGCACAAGTACAGTCACTCTCTTTTGTGTATATACTCTTGTGTTAAAAATATTCTATATTTTTAACTACGTATCTTACTTATATTATTTTCTCTAAAATTAATATAAGTATCTCGTGTTTTGCACTTTGCACCCGAATTATGTATCTTGTATGTTGTATGTGTATTTTTATGTTTATACTCCTCATGAGTATTTAGTGTATTTTTAAGTGTTAATACACTAGCACGTATAACACATACTATACACACTTAGCACAAAAGTTGGTGATAAAATAATATATATTTTTCTCTCAAAAATATACATATTTATATCCATTTTCATTCTTGAAGAAATCCTCATTTCTTATCACCAAAAATTAGGGAAACCTTGGTAATATTCTTAAATACATTTTTAGGGAATACGTTTCTCGAAAACTTATATTTTTCTAAGTGTCAAAATTTATAAAAATTTTGACAGAGTTTCCCCTAAAAATGGAGGTTTCCCATGTTTTCAAAACATGTGTTTATTTTCTTTTAAATCGTCATCAATCATCAACAACAATTACCAACAATATTCATCAACAACAATCACTAATTTCTCCATTTCATGAACTTGAATATTTACAAAAATGTGTAGTAACTTACTAGCACATTTAGTAAGTCTTTCCATCTCTAAAAATAAAATCATTATCTCGAAAACTTTATTTTTAAAGAATATGAAGTTTTACAACTTCTAGTCGGTATTTACGAAAATATTTCTTGGTTAAAACTTTTGTTACACAAGTGTCCACACACTTGTTTGTTCACAAAAACATTTTTAGTTGTGTAAGATCCGGCTTAAAATAAGACTTGTATATATTTTACTTGGTTCTTCGAAAATACCACTTGTAGATCTTTAGATCTACATGTTTAGAGTCTTATTTTACAAGGAAAATTATGTTTACACAAGTTCCAAGTTCATGGTGGATGATTTCATCTTCTTTGATATTTCTAGCACTTAACATACTACTAGTTCATGTTCTTGAACATGAACTAGTATGCGTAGATGATGATCCATCCCACTTTTAATGACAAACAACATCAAATAATAACAACCATACAAGATTCACATGATTTACACACATATCTATTCTTTATCCAACTAGTTTATCTTTCTTTCAAGACTTTTAGTTTTGATCTTGTGTGTGTTTGATTTTTAACCATTAAAACACTTATTAACCATTCTAAACAAGAACAAGATGGTGTTTTAGAGCACTTACTACTAGCTCAAGGCTAGGGAAGTTCAAGAGTGCAAATGAGGTGGATAAAAGCAAATGGTGAAGGTCCTTCAAGATCCGCTTGCACCGAGCTTCGTTAGTGACCTTCTTACACCTCAATATCACCTTGGAATGGATGGAAATGGATTGAAAATGCAAGTGTGGGTGTGTGTTGTTGGAGCCGAGAATAAGAGAAGGAGGAGGGAGGAGTAGTTTGGTGAAGATCAATGATGGTTATAACCCTCCATGCTTTCTTATAACTCACATTTCCCTTCAATCCATTGGCTAATGTGTTGGTGAAGGACTAGACAAGATCAAGTAAAATAATCAAGAAATCAAAGGGTGGGTCACCCTTGTCTATAACCGGTCATGGGGGGGGGGGGGTTGGTTTAGTTTGTTTCCAAATGTTGGTTACAATATCTAGTTTGCTATCAAGTGTTAATTTTAGTGTTAAGTGTGTTTATTAAATATGTAGTGTGTTAGGGTGTTCGGGGACCCTAACTAGCTTAGAAAAATAAAAACAATGCTTCTAGCATTATGTTGGTGTTCCGGGTAATATCCGGTTGTGCGGTTAGACACCGGTTCGTTAGAGTGCTAAATCACACTTTTTAGTGTCTTTTAAGTACCCTTCTTGTACCCTTTCAATTCCCAACACTTCGGGAAATATTCTGGATGATAAAACGTAATTTCTGCATAATATTTATACGTTTAAAAGCTGATTTGAGCTGAATTTATTAGAATTCTGCACTTAAAGTGCGTTTCGGGTGCTTTTTAGTGCTTATTTTTGCTTTCGCAATGTCTATAAATTAAACCCTTACATGTACTCTTGGGTTTTAATGTACTTTTGTCGTCGGACCTACACCTAGGCCTCAATTTTATTGTCTGACTGCTTTTTGCAGTTCCGTTGACACATAGTGTCTTACCGGTGGGTTTACTTAGTATTTTTGACGCAACGCTCTCGTTTATGCATAAAGCAATATTTTGTAGTATACAACGTGCATGAATTCACTTGTTTAATCACGTGTTCAGACATTGCTGACAACTAAGCACATAATTGCAGTCAATAAATAATAATTAAAGTGTACGGAAATTACCGGTTTGTGCCAGTTGTCACAGTCTCCCCCCGTTAAAAGAATTTCGTCCCGAAATTCAGGCTGAACTAACTCTCGCTGGAGTCTTCTTGAATAGGTGGGGATACTTTTCCTTGAACTGGTCTTCACGTTCCCATGTGTACTCGGGTCCGTGCTTAGAGCTCCAACGTACTTTGACAAGTTTTACGCTGCTCCTCCTGGTCTTGTTGACTTTCCAGTCGGTAACCTCAACGGGTTGTTCTGTAAATCGGAGGGCTTCATCGATATGCACTTCATCCATCGGGATGATCACGTTTTCTTGTGTTGGACTCTTCTTCAGGTTGGATACATGAAACGTATCATGTACTCCATTAAGTTCTTCCGGTAACTCCAACTTGTATGCCACAGTACCAATTCTCTTCAATATTCTGAATGGTCCGATGTATCGTGGATTCAGCTTTCCACGCTTTCCAAATTTGACTACGCCTTTCCATGGTGAGACTTTTAACAACACCTTGTCTCCCACCTTGAATTCTACTGATTTTCTTTTCGGATCAACGTAGCTCTTTTGTCGATCTCGAGCCGCCTTAATGCGCTCTCGGATCTGCACAATCTTGTCGGTTGTCTCTTGTACAAGTTCAGGACCAACCATACGTTTATCTCCAGTGTCTGCCCAACATAAGGGCGATCGGCATTTGCGGCCATACAGAGCTTCGAACGGTGCGGCTTTTATGCTCGTATGATAACTGTTATTGTAGGAAAACTCAACTAAAGGTAGATGAGTATCCCAGCTGCCGCCTAGATCCATGCCACATGCGCGAAGCATATCTTCTAACGTTTGTATAGTCCATTCGCTCTGGCCGTCTGTTTGCGGATGGAATGCCGTGCTTAGATCTAACTGAGATCCAAAGGCTTCCTGAAATGATTGCCAGATTCTTGAGACAAAGCGTCCATCTCTGTCTGAAATGATTGAGATTGGCACTCCATGACGTGCCACAATTTCTCTTAAGTATATTTCAGCAAGCTTTCCAGTGCTGTCTTTTTCTCGGATCGGTAGGAAGTGCGCAGACTTCGTTAATCGATCAACTATTACCCATATCATATCGTGCCCTCTCGGGGTCTTGGGTAATTTCGTTATGAAGTCCATCGAGATTTGTTCCCACTTCCACACGGGAATCTCTGGTTGTTGTAATAGGCCGGACGGTTTCTGATATTCTGCCTTAACCTTGGCACAGGTTAGGCATTTTCCAACATAAACAGCAACATCGCTTTTAAGTCTCGGCCACCAGTAGTATTCCTTTAAGTCTTGATACATTTTGTCTGATCCTGGATGGATCGAATATCTCGATTTGTGGGCTTCATTAAGGATGACTTCTCGTATGCCACCATAGAGTGGAACCCAAATACGCTTCTTGAAGTATAAGGCTCCCTCTTCGTTTGGCACCATGTATTTCAGCATACCCCGTAGGTATTCAGCTTTACGGTTCTCTTCTTTAAGGGCTTCTTGTTGTGCATCACGAATGCGTGCAGTGAGGTTCGTTCGAATCATCATTTCTAACGCTCGAACCCTTAGGATCTTAACCCTTTCTTTTCGGCTCAACGCGTCCGCTACGACGTTTGCCTTTCCAGGATGGTACTTAATCTCACAGTCATAATCGTTCAGCAGCTCGACCCAACGTCCCTGGCGCATATTCAATTCCTTCTGATCAAATATGTGTTGTAAGCTTTTGTGATCTGTGAAAATTGTACATCGAGTACCATATAAATAATGTCGCCAGATCTTCAGGGCGAATACCACTGCGCCCAGCTCCAGGTCGTGAGTGGTATAGTTTCTTTCATGTACCTTCAGTTGTCTGGAAGCGTAAGCGATGACTTTTTGGCGTTGCATGAGCACGCAACCCAAGCCTTGTCATGAGGCGTCGCAGTATACCACGAAGTCTTCAGTGCCTTTGGGTAATGATAGTATCGGTGCATCGCATAGCTTGCTCTTAAGTAACTGGAAGGCTTCTTCTTGTTTGTGACCCCAGTCGTATTTCTTGTCTTTCTGTGTAAGGGTCGTTAGCGGTTGAGCTATCTTTGAGAAATTCTCAATGAATCGCCGATAATAGCCCGCTAAGCCCAAAAATTGTCGAAATTCAGTTGGGGTCTTGGGAGCTTCCCAGTTCTTTATTGCTTCTATCTTGGATGGGTCTACATGAATGCCCTTCTCATTCACAACGTGACCAAGAAATTGTACTTCGCGAATCCAGAATTCGCATTTCGAGAACTTTGCATAGAGCTTCTTTTTCTTCAGTAGTTCCAAGATGGTTCTGAGATGTTGCTCGTGCTCTTCTTTCGTTCGCGAGTAAATCAGGATATCATCGATAAATACAATCACGAATTTATCGAGATATGGTTTGCATACGCGGTTCATCAGATCCATAAAGACCGCTGGCGCGTTCGTCAGCCCGAATGGCATCACCAGAAATTCGTATTGCCCATAGCGTGTTCTGAATGCAGTCTTTGGTACGCTTTCCTCTTGGATTCTCAGCTGGTGGTATCCAGACCGAAGGTCGATCTTGGAATTGTAGCTTGATCCTTGCAATTGATCAAATAAGTCATCAATCCTTGGTAGCGGATACCGATTCTTGATCGTGAGTTTGTTCAGTTCCCTGTAATCGATACACATCCGCAGTGTTCCATCCTTCTTCTTTACGAATAATACTGGAGCTCCCCAGGGTGAGAAGCTTGGCCTTATGAATCCTTTATCCAACAACTCCTGGAGTTGTGTAGATAATTCTTGCATTTCGGATGGAGCAAGTCGATAGGGGGCCTTGGCCACAGGAGCGGCTCCTAGAACCAAGTCTATACGGAATTCAACTTGTCGTTGCGGAGGTAGTCCTGGTAGATCTTCAGGGAACACATCAGGAAATTCCTTCACCACAGGAATGTCTTCGAGTTTTGGCTCCACAGCCTTCTTGTCTATAACGTGTGCTAAGAAAGCGACACATCCTTTCCTTAAGCACTTCTGTGCCTTCATGCAACTGATGATTCGAAGAGGCGCGTCTCGTTTTTCTCCATGCACGATGAGAGTTTCACCATTCGCTAAAGGGATGCGAATGATTTTCTCATGACAAATAACTTCAGCTTTGTTCTTGGACAACCAGTCCATCCCGACTACTACATCGAAGCTACCCAATTGAATAGGTAGGAGGTCGATGCTAAATCTTCGTTCACCAAGTTCCAACGAGCAGCCTCTAACGACTTCGCCCGATTCAACAAGTTTACCATTGGCTAGTTCTATGGAATAAGGAATTTCTAATCTACTAGATTCTATTCCGAGTATGCGTTTAAATTCCACAGACATGAAGCTATAATCGGCGCCAGTGTCAAATAATATGGATGCAAAGTGATTGTTAATGAGAAACGTATCGGTGACCACGTTAGGGTCCTCGCGTGCGTTCTTTGCTCCAATCACAAATGCTCGAGCCTGAGCATTGTTTCTCTCTGGGCAGTTCTTCATGAAATGATCATTGCTTCCACACTTGAAGCATCCTTGGTTCTGCCCTTTCCCGTTACCATTCTTGTTACCAGCACCGTTTCCATTTCGGTTCTTTCCTTCAGTTCCTCCCAAGTTAAGCCATAAGCGGCATCATCACCCAGGGTTTGGGCTTGCAGGTTCCACCAAGTCAGAGCTTCATCGACAAACAACCCAGTAGCGAAGGTGACTTGTTGATCCGCGGTACACTTGCTCATGCGGATAGTAGCTTCAGTCTTCTCCGTCCAGTGCACAAATGCTACTGCACCTCCTGTACCGTCATAGTTCATCGGCTTGCAGTCGAGAAACTGCTTGAAAGTACAGCCTTGAGCTGTATTGCCTCCAGACGAATCTCCATTCCCATTACGCCTAGCATTGCTTGGTCCTCCACTGTCTTGTGTACGGTTCGCCTCGTACTGGGCGATAGCAGCGGAGATCCTTTCTTCCAGTAGAGCGTTCAGCTCTTCAGCAGTTCTTGGCAGTGGGGGAGGAGGAGGTTGATCATCATTGCGAGCATTCACAGCTTTCCTGGGTGCCATGTTCTGACAGAACATAACACAACAGGGTTAAACACTTGTTTGATATCGTCATACAAGACAGTAGTAGTATATATACTCACGGGTATATACCACATAAGTGACATCAAACAACTATTACTCTAGCAGAGTACTTAGTAGGCTTGCACTGAGGGAATCTATACGGGACAAGACTTGCTGTGATTTCTGTGCACTGAACTCCATAATTATGTATGCATCCATAATTACGTAACTCCTTGCACAGTCCGCACAGTTCGTTTCATCCTCGTATTTCTTCCTTCAGATGGGCCATCACTTTCAGATAAAGTCACGTATACTTATGACATTCTACTTCTAGTACATGCTAATTATCACACATAATTGCAAGTAATTTCTAGTCAACGACAAGTGCTACTCAAGTGCACTCTAAGTCTCGTAGTGTCTTTTCTAGACCCATGTAGACAGTTTCAGGCAGTGGATGTCGCGGGACGTTTTATGCAATGAAAACTCTTTGAAAAATTGTTTTCGTGAAAGGATCCTAGAGATTGTAGACTAGACTCGAGAAGGAATCCTGGTTCACTACAATCGCAGCTCTGATACCAATCTGTCACACCCCTTTCTGCGGCGGAAGCACGAGGTGTGATCATGAAAGGTTCTCATTGCATACGAGAGGTAAACATGCTACATACTCGTAAAAATACTTCAAATACCATAATTTGAAAACATAAGATAGCGTTTACATCGCTAAGTCGCATAAAACATTGTCTTAAAAAGTTTACAACTTTATTTAAAGTTGAACACAAGCGACATCCACGAGCATAAGCAAGACCGCGCGCACATCCATCCTAGTTACCTGAAATACATGTGAGTTTTTGGAAAAACGTCAACATAATGTTGGTGTGAATTCATGCAGTTTTGTATTTCACGTTTGTATACTTTGTATGAAAACATAGTTTGTGAATAAATCAAGTTTTCATATATAAATTCAGTTTCATGGGTACACCACGTACTCATGTATAATTCAATTTCTTCTTGAGTACCCCACGTACTCAAGTATCATTCCCATTTTCTTGAGTACCCCACGTACTTCAAGTATAATTCAATCTTTTCTTGAGTACCCCACGTACTTCAAGTATAATTCAATCTTTTCTTGAGTACCCCAGGTACTTCAAGTATAATTAATCCTGTTGAAGAACATGTTGAAAATTGTTTAAGTCTTTAAAGTCTTAGTATCTCATGATCCGAAGAGTAATCCGGTCAGATGGTAATTCGATCGATCTCGTGCCACACAATAGGCGATCGACATTTTCTTCCGTATAAAGCCTCGAATGGTGCCATTTGTATGCTGGAATGATAACTGTTGTTGTACGAGAATTCGACTAACGGCAGGTATGTATCCCAATTACCACCGAAGTCTATGACACACGAACGGAGCATGTCTTCAAGAGTACGAATCGTTCTTTCAGTCGGACCGTCGGTTTGAGGGTGGAAAGCGGTACTTAGATTAAGCGATGTACTGAGAGCCGTTTGAAACGTCTCCCATAGTCGCGAGGTAAACTGAGCATCACGATCAGAGATGATGTCGCGAGGCGTCCCATGATTACAAATGATCTCGTTGGTGTAGATTCGGGCTAATCATTCTACCTTGTAGTCTTCTCGTATCGGCAAAAAGTGAGCAGATTTGGTCAAACAGTCAACAACAACCCATATACTGTCGTGACCTGATGACGTGTGCGGGAGCTTTGTTATGAAGTCCATAGCTATACTCTCCCACTTCCACATAGGGATAGGCGGTTGTTCGAGTAAGCCAGAGGGTCTTTGGTGTTCAGCCTTGACTCTTACACAAGTCAGGCACTTTCCAACGTAGAGAGCAATATCCCTTTTCATGCCAGGCCACCAGTACTTGTAGCGAAGGTCCTGGTACATTTTGTCGGCACCAGGATGAATAGAATACCGGGATTTGTGGGATTCGTCCATCAAAATCTTTCGCAAATCGGTCCGTTTAGGGATCCAAATTCGGTCCAGAAAGTGGAATATCCCATTCGATTTATTCACAAGCTGGGCTCCATCATGATAGATTCTTTCCTTTTTCAGAGTGCGTTCATTAAAACAAGCATGCTGAGCTTTGCGGATGAGGGTTTCGAGATCGTATTGGGCTTGGACGTTACGAGTGCTAAGCAGGTAGCTCCGTCTGCTGAGTGCGTCAGCGACAACATTTGCTTTGGCTGGGTGATAACGAATCTCACAGTCGTAATCGTTGAGAATTTCTACCCATCGGCGTTGACGCCTATTAAGTTCCTTCTGATTAAAGATATGTTGTAGTCTCCTATGATCAGTGAAGATCGTACACTTTGTACTATACAGGTAGTGTCGCCAAATCTTTAACGCAAAAACAACTGCGCCTAGCTCGAGATCATGGGTTGTATAGTTCTTCTCGTGGATTTTGAGCTGACGAGATGCGTAAGCTATAACCTTGTCTCGCTGCATAAGAACACAACCGAGACCAAGGTTGGAAGCATCACAATAGACAATGAAATCGTCGTTTTCGTCGGGCAATGTGAGAACAGGAGCATTGCAGAGCATGTGTTTGAGGGTTCGAAAGGCAGACTCTTGTTCAGTTCCCCAGACAAAAGGCTTGTCTTTATGCATGAGAGCGGTAAGTGGCACGGCGATCTTCGAGAATCCTTCGATAAATCGTTGATTATAGCCCGCTAGTCCGAGAAAAGAACGGACTTCAGACGGGTTCTTAGGTGTAATCCAACTCTTAACGGCTTCAATCTTCGCGGGATCGATGTGAATACCTTAACTATTTACAATGTGACCCAGAAACTGAACCTCCTCCAGCCAGAATTCGCACTTGGAGAATTTGGCATAGAGTTGATTCCCCTGGAGTAGCTCGAGAACCAAACGTAGATGCTGCGCGTGATCGGCTTTCGACTTGGAATAGATCAAGACATCGTCAATGAACACGTTGACGAAACGGTCGAGATATGGTTTACACACGCGATTCATTAGATCCATGAAAACCGCAGGTGCGTTGGTTAAACCAAAAGGCATAACAACGAATTCGTAGTGGCCGTAGCGAGTGCGAAATGCGGTTTTGGGTATATCATCCTCTTGAATGCGTAGTTTGTGATAGCCTGAGCGTAGATCGATCTTCGAGAAACACGTAGTACCTTGTAGCTGATCAAACAAATCATCAATGCGAGGCAGGGGATAGCGGTTCTTGATAGTCAACTTATTCAATTCCCGATAGTCGATGCACATCCTGAATGACCTATCCTTCTTTTTAACGAAAAGGACTGGCGCGCCCCAAGGAGAGGTGCTCGGGCGAATGTAGCCTTTCTCAAGTAGTTCCTGGAGTTGGTTTGAGAGTTCGTGCATTTCGGACGGCGCGAGTCGGTAAGGAGCTTTGGCAATAGGGTTGGCTCCAGGAATGAGGTCGATACGAAAGTCAATATCACGACTTGGCGGTAGTCCGGGAAGATCCTCTGGAAAAACGTTAGAAAATTCTCGAACCACTAGGACATCGTTCACTTCCTTCTTCTCTTTCTTTTCCTTCTCCGCTACTACAATGTTAGCCAAGAAAGCTCTGTATTCCTTGCGGAGATACTTGCTAGCCTGGACACATGACATGAGCTTGAGACCTTTCGAAGCAGATTTGCCATAAACACACAATAAATCACCATTCGCGAGCGAGAATCGAATCATCTTATCGAAGTATACAACTTCAGCATGGTTTTCGTGAAGAAAGTCCATGCCTATTATGACGAAGAACAGAATTAACGGCGACAGTTCTTCCAGTAGCGACTTCAACATCGAACGTCAAGGGGAGATAGGAGCGTTTACGACTAAGGAGTTTCTCAAATTCGAACGACACAAAGCAATTATCGGCTCCAGTATCAAACAAACATGATGCATAAATACCATTCACAAGGAACGTACCATTGACCACGTTGTTGTCAGCCTTGGCTTGGCGCACGTTGATGTTGAAAGTTCTGGCGCGTGCGGCTTGTTGCTGTTGCTGGGGCTGGGGCTGTTGCTGCTGGTGTTGCTGCTGGTGTTGCTACTACTGCTGGGGCTCTTGTTTCACCACCCTATTTGGGCACATGTTCGCAAAGTGGTTGGGATCACCACATGCAAAGCAGACTCTGGCTTTGATCGCGGGTGCCTGAGCCGCTTGTTGGCCTTGCGGGGCTGGGAGCAGAGCTTGATGAGCATTGGCTTGAGCTGGGGCTTAATGGGGACCAGTACGGCAGTTGACAGTGAAGTGGCCGTACATATTGCAGTGAGCGCAGAAACGATAGGCGAGACCCACCGGGTGATGATAAGAGCATGTCGGGCAAGCCAGGTGGGGGCCTGTGTATGCGCGCTTTGCTGGCGGTGCATAAGTAACTAGTGCTGGTCGGTGATGAGGCTGCTGCTGGGCCGGTACGACTTGAAGTGGAGCAGTAGTGGTAGTGATAGCACAGTTCTTGTTGCTGGAGCTGCTGTTGTTGTTCTTCTTCTTGCGGCGTGAGGTCTTTGACGATTGAGCGGTGGCGGTTTCAGCAGTTGGTGTAGCGGTGACTTGATGTAGGTGCTTCGAAGTTTTATCCCAGACACCATCCTTGACCCGCTTGTCGTTGATTTCAGTGGCCAGTAGGTATGTTTCTTCGATCGTCTTAGTCTTAGCCGCTTGCACGAAATCTGCAACGCAGTCGGGGCAAAGCTCGGATATACTTCTTGATTGCCATGTCAGAAGTCTTCACTTGGTTAGGACAGATGATACTGAGTTGCTTGAAGCGAGCAGTGAGTGCATCGTTTTCTCCATCCTTCTATTTTATGTGCCAGAATTCATCTTCTAACTTTTGGCGTTCATGAGGAGGGCATAATTCTTCCAGCATGACCTCCTTGAGTTCGTCCCACGACAGACCGTAGGCTGCATCATTCCCACGTTTGTTCCTCTCAGCCGTCCACCAGTCTAAAGCGCGGGACTGGAAGACGCCAGTTGCGTTGTGAGTGCGTAGGCCATCTGGGCAACCACTCTGTTGCAGTGTGACCTCGATGGAGTCAAACCATTGAAACAAAGCTGTAGGGCCTTCTTCTCCTGTGAACTCTTTCAGTCCACATGCCTTGAATTGCTTGAAGCTGAAGGCAGCTTTGGGAGTCTCAGTTCGGGATTCCTCAGATGATTTGCTCATATTTTCGTATATCTCGCTGACGAATTGGGGTACAACCTTTGCCATTTGCATAGTAATCATGGCAGCAAGGCGTTTGTCTGCTTGCTTTCGGCGAACGTCTCGGGTAGCACGAGATCCAGATGATGACATTGTCTGTAACAGACATCGTCACAGGACTCAACATGACATATTCGAATCTCACCTCACAATCCTACTACTACCAAAGCTTAGGAACACAGTGAAACATGTATCACATAAACACATAGGCATCTAAGCACATATTCACATAAACACAAAAACACATAATCACGTAACCACATAGAGCACAGAAGCACCGAAACATGTAATCCCAAGAGGCAGTCAGAATACAGAAACCTATCATTCAAAGCTCGCGAGTGGTCGAGTATTGCGGTCGTGTTTAGTATATCGAGTAGTGTAGTATAAGCGTATATCATAGTATAAGGTCGTCCATAATTTAGCGATTTGTCAGCGATCTGTAGTGTGTTGTGTGTTTAGCGGAAGCAAAAGGCGTTAGATCGAAAATAGTAGTATCTCAAAACGCTAACATATAAATGTAAACCACATAAATCACATAAAATTGACGAATCATCAGAGTCAGCAGTTGCGGCTCAGAATCGAAAACACATAAAAATCGAGAATTAGATCGTCTGCGGCTATTAGACATCGACTATCCAAAGTGATTCGACTATTCACAAGGACTTGTTGTACACCTTTTGACCTTCAGGACTGTGCCTTTGCCTCGATTCTTGGGCGTTTAGCACATATCTCGTTAGTCATACCGTGACTTCAGGTCGTTGGAGTTCGTCGAGACCTTGGTGAGAGTTTTGTAAAACCCGGTAAAGTCGGAATAAGTCGTCAAGGTTAGGGTTTCACCCCTGGCTTAACAACTTTGTCCATGTTTTGATGAAATAAAAGAGAAGTATGCGTTAAAGTATGGATTTCACTCCTGGTTTAACGCAAGTTCTCGTGTTTATAGATGAAAATGGGAGTTGAACAAGCAATTTAGTCGAGAGTTTGCGGTTTTCACACCTAATCTCGACTTAATTGGTTATTCATAGTCGAAAATTCGAGTGCAGTGATTGTGTAGCGTAGGCGAAAATAGCGAGAAATAGTAGTAAGCTTATGCATAGTCCCTACTGGATACGCACGAGTCGGTCTGTGGGTTCCTAACTATAGACTAGGTATCCAAGACATCGACCCGGTCTAGGTCGTGTCTTGCCTAATTCCCTATAGTTATGGCTCTGATACCAATGTGTCACACCCCAACCGATGGCGGAAACATCGGGGCATGGCACTGAGCGAAACAGATTGTCCAGAAGGTTCCATAACAATTATCATTACCAATCAATTTAAAGTAACATGTCCCATACCATGTCTCAAAAGGTAAACAAATAATTACAGACAAAATCTAGGCAAATAGTTCTGTTCCGACAACTTAGATTTTTCAAATAGAGCAATTGTTTATCGGCTTCTAGAGACTCTTGATTTCATTTGTACAGACAACTATTTGTTGGCCTCTAGAGCCTTATTCTAGCCTCGATTTCCTAGCAGATAAGCATCCTAAGCACCTGTCACATACGTTAAAATAACAGTCAATACACATAGTGTAAAGGCGAGTGTACAAGTTTGATAATAGCATATAGAGTTTGAAAGCGTTACGCATAACCAGCACGTACACAGAGTGAAATGAGGCATGTTAGTTATCGACATAGACCTATCGATACCAATGACTGCGAGTTGACTTCCCAAGGCAGTTCGTAAAACATGATCACCACTTTAATCCATTCAAATAATTGTCCTTAACAACCCCCGAGTGAACGGGTGCTGAGTCCAAACTAATAGTACTATCGTTGCTAAGGCAGGTAGACAGCATTCCATGTGTAAACATAACAAACAAGCACTCATTAAGCCACATATAACATGCGGTAACGGTTAGCGTTTAAATAGTATTGAGTAGTGTGTTCGATGTGATTTGGAATATTTGTAACGTATGTAACACCCAAAAGTGCATAAAGGAAAAAGGGATCGAGTATACTCACAACGATGATGGATTGAAGGGAGCGCTTGAGAGTAAGGTTAGCCTGATTAGAGCGATAGCATAACGATAAGCGATGCGTAAAACGATGCAAGGTGTAAGTGGCTCGGACAGCAGTTCGGTCGGATGGTGATCTGGTCGGACAGCCAGTTCATGCGGATGACAATTCGTTCGGATGGTTATCCGATCGGACGGTAGTCCGGTCGGATGACTATTTGAGTGGATTGTTTCTTCCTATGAGAAGGATGTGTTTGTGTATGATGGCTTGACGTTTCAAGTTTTCGTTGTAGCATTTTGAAAACATTGGAGTATCTCTACCTTTCAAGACGGTCGATCGGATGGTCAGTCGTGCGTATGACAATCCGCTCGGATGGTTATCCGGTCGGATGGAGACTCGAGTGGCGAGGTTACTCCGTGAGAACAAATTCACAGTAGGGCGGTCACTCGGTCGGATGCCCATCCGAACGGGTGGCAACCCTGTTATTGAACATGTTGAAAATTGTTTAAATGTTAAAGTCCAAGTATCTCATGATCCGAGGAGTAATTCGGTCGGATGGTAGTTCGACCGGATAGTAACTCGTTCAACACTCAGACTTGAGATAAAATTGGTTAAGTGTGGGACCCAGGATGTAGGTCGTTCGGACAGCCGGCCGCTCGGATGGCTATCCGTTCGGACAATAGTCCGGTCGGATAGCACTCCGTCCTGGTCGTTCCGTTCGCCTTACACTTGGTCGTTTTGATCGTTTCTCGTGATATAGAGACGTTTTGACAACATGTTAACCAACAGAACCCTATCTCGACCCAAGTGACCCGATCAAACAGGAATCACCATAGTTCAACCAGTTAACCGGTTCAAGACGGTTGTTCTTAGATAACCCGAAATCGGTGGTCTCGTGAGTAGAATCCAGATCTTGAGCTAGCACAACACTGAGAATGAGTAGAAGACTAGATCAAGGTCCGGTCCTATCGGCTTTGAGTGCATTGAGTGTAAAAGAGTTGAAAGAAAGTTAGAAACCATATTTCAATCCTTTTTCACCATGAACGTGTTTAGATCTATGCAAGATCTTTGTTTACTTGTGTTGAAATCGGTTAGATCTAAGTTGTTCTTGGTGGATTGCGGCCAAAACATGAAGTTCTTCAAGAACACATGATGACGACATCCTAGAACACCTCAAATCTAGTGATTTCATGGTTAAAAGTTAAGATTCAAAAGGTAGAAAGTTGTAGAATTGCGTGTAGATTAAGGAAGTACAAGTTCTAGGATGAGATCTTACCGGAATTGAGAGAAATCGACGAAAGGTGAGGAGCACGGGCTGTCGGACGTCAATTGCCAAAAATGGTAATTATGAGAGTGACATGGGGTATTTATAGGATACCCAAAGTGGAAAGTGTGGGTCGGTCGGATGGCATCTCGCCTGGATGACTGTCCGGTCGGATGTCATCTCGGTCGGATGGCAACCTAGCACCACTTATCATGTGGCAGCCCGGTCGGATGGCAATCCGGCCGGATGGCACTTGGTTCGGGTGTTTGGCGTGATGATTTTTGCTGTTTCGATTTCGATTACGATCGTTTCGATGCGATAAGTTTTTCCTAGTCAAATTACTTTTAATCCCAACTACTCATATCTCGCACTATCCCTTCTCTACCAATTATCATACCATTTCGATTGCGATTAAGTTCGATTGCGTTTGAGTTTCGATTGCGTTTCGATTGATCATTACACATAACATAATTTAAACATGCACAAGTAACACATCAGGCACACACACACACACATATATAACAATAACTAAAATGTGCAATTCGAGTTGCGAGTGCGATTGCGATTCGATATTGATTAAGTTAGATCGATTAGCGTTTAGTTAACTTTATCGCATTGTTACTTCCTATAGTTCACAGTCGTACGTCGATTCAATAGCGATTAACACATGTCGATTATTGTAATTACAGACACTTACTCCACATAATATAGCTAAATAAAAGAAATCAACTACAAGTCAAGTCGCGCGATCGGTCGTTGACTTTGACTTGACTTTAACTTTGATTTTCGAAACACGGGGTGGTACAAACATTGTCGAATTCCGATCGTGAGGGTTCGTTGGAACTCAAGACGTGGACCGGAGTTCACATGGGAGCGTGAGGATCAGATGAAGCTCTAGTATCCTCAACTTTTTCCTGATGACCAATCTAATCCTGGTACTACTGGTGAATTTCGGGACGAAATTCCTCTTCAAGTTGGGGATGATGTGGCACCTGAGGAAAACCTGCAGCAATCTTGATTTATCACTTCACTCCTTTGTGCTTACTTGTCAAATTTCGGGACGAAATTTCTTTCAAGTTAGGGATGACGTAACAACCCTAACTTTCAAGGTTAGTGATGTTTAACTTTGTGATTTAACCTCTCGTTATCTCTCGCAGACGTGTTAAATGCTCGGTGCCGTTATAACCCCGTTAAACTTAAACTTAACATATGATAACTTCGTTAATTAATATACGCTTATGTTTTGGGCCGCCTTAATCCCTAAACCGCCTTGGGCCGATCGTGACTATTACTGGGCCACTTCAACCATTGGGCAAACTCAGCCCATCTTTTCCTTCTATTCATATTTACGTAAACACAATTGATATAACATACAATTTATATTGCAAACCCTAGTATCACATCAAACAAGAAACATCAGCTCTTCTTCATTCGATTAAGTCTTAGGCATCGTTTAACACTATTCGTAAACGTGACACTATCATTTGAAGGTTAGTGAATTCGTCTTGATAAACTTCGAGTGATTGTTCTTATTTATGTATAAGCTTGTAACAACCCGTATGCTTGCAAACTTGATTTATATGATTTTGGAATGCTTTTGATGTTGCGTGATTTAATCTGTGTCGTGTATTATACATTAAGAATTGAGGGTTGCGTAAGGGATATAGATCGAGTCATGTATGAATGAAATATCAATTGCATAAGTCTTATTGGACCGAACTCAAATATCAACTGTTGTCTTGATATTTATGGTTATCCCGTGCAATCTATTGGACCGAGCAATTCACCAAACACAAATTTCAATCCAAACTTGATCTTTATTGAGCCAAACAAAGATTTATCACATGTCCACTGACAATTCACATGCAATTTTAAATGGGCCATTTATTGATCATTTATAATGGGCAGCCACTATTAAACTTCACATGCAATGTAATGATTGGAATTAGACATGTATGGCCGACAACTGTTGTATTCTATATATGCTTATATTGATTTGGAGCATGAAAAGTCGATGTAAATGGTAATTCTATGATAAATGTTTATAATAAATAGGATGATAATTGTTATGGCTTGAATCCGAAGGGTAATGATAAAATAGTTGGTTAAGGGACGTAGTGAATTAATTGTGAAATTGGTTAAATGATACTCACATGATGTCCGATCTGCTTGATGTATATGTGTGTGTAAATCAACTGTTGAATGGTAATTGATAGAAAGGTGTTAGAAATTCAAAAGGGATAATGATTGAAATCATTACTAGGTTGCTTGAATTGATTGGGTTATGAGCCAACATGGAACTGTCAGAGTATGTTGGGATTGTGCCATAGGAATAAGCAATAGTTTGATCAGATAAGGATGAGTACGTGTGTTGATAATTATGTTAATTGAGTAACTGATTGATTGTAATCATTGGGTTACACAAGACTTTGAGTGGACAAGTAAATGGGCTGTGCTTGTCGCTGGGCCACAAACTAGAACAGGACTTTACACTTTAATCAAATCCCACAAGTTAACATGAATTGCATAATATAATGGACCTTACTTGTAACCGGGCTGCACAAATCTTGGAGGAACTTAAATTCATGTGGGCCCAAACTCTTGTGATTAATCGTACATCAGCAAGGTAGGCCGAAGGGCATTGGGCCACCACTAGGGGTCACACACTTAACACATGGGCTTACACTGACTTGGGTTACACACTGGCTGGCCTGAATCGCTATTAAGTCGTCCACTTGAAACTAGATCGCATAATTGTTTGAAATACACACTTGTCTAAGTTGTACAGTAATAATAAATGGACATGATATATGGGTAGTTGCGGGTTGAATGATGAATAATAGGGAACAGTTAGATGGATAGTGAAACATGAATTCGTAATGTGAACTTTGTATGAGACCCGGATACTTATTACGGGTTGTTGTGGATTGTTGTGTTACGTGATCTCTTGTTACAACTTGCATAATGATGTGTGTTTTATGTGTACGCTACGTGTGGAATGTGAACGTGGAATGTATGATTTAAGTGCATATAAACTGATTGCCGGTAGGGTTTGGTTGACTGACAAGAACGAGTAACTAGTCTTACCGAGCAAACCTAAGGTGAGTTCACTGCTCTTTTCCAAGCATGCATCCCGGGGAGGGATATCGGGTAACGTTCCGGGGAGGAACGTCAGGTTAATGGGATGTTTGTTATTACACTCATTGTCTATCACATAAGACCCGTTACATCTACCGATAGTTGCCGGGGAGGCAACGAGGTTATTAGTTGATAGCGCTATTAGGTTTGGCACCCTCACACCGTACCGGGGAGGACGGGCGTGAACTAATTACCTTAAAGCATGACCAATGTTTTGATAGAGACATTGGGGTTGGGCAAATACATCTTGTAGCCACTGCGGTAATCGAGTTAATAACAACATCAAATCGAATCATTAAACTGTATTATACACATATCTGGTAACTAAACGCGTTAACAAAACTTTGAATTCACCAGCGTCGTCTGACACACTTGTCTGCATGCTTACAGGTCATTAGGTATCTTGGATTTGGGAACTTGCTGTCTGGAGTAGCTGGAGTGGTCATGGGTCGACTGGAGAGATTCACGTGATTGAATTCTTGATACTATACATTGGTTTTAAAATAGTTTATTTTGGTTTATTATTTGCTTCCGCTGAACATGTTGGTTTTCATTTAAACTTGTTGAGGATATTTTCATTAATAATTGAGGATCTAATTTATAAACTGGTATGGGTTCAGTGTAATTAGTGGCTCGTTGTTGGTACGTCACACGCCTAGCAGGGGCATTCCCTAGGTGGTATTCTGGGGGTGTGACATTATGAATTGTAGGCGACTTGTTCATTTGATTAGATGTGTTTGCATGCTTAATGTTATTTAAATATTGTTTATTATTTCGCATGAATCTTGGTGACGGTCTTTATCACATAATAGAGTAGTGCTAGGTTTTAGATTTTGGTGATTGTCGATATCACATAATTAATCTTTAATCTTTAGGGTTAAATCGACCGATAAACCTTAGAAGTAATATTCGATAATCATATAAAATTAAGTGTTCTACTAATTCTCAATAGCTGAGAGGTACGAGATTATTGTTAGGTGGTGTGCGCATAGCGTGATATGATTTTATTAATATTTTGAGCCTATTTTACACGTTAGTCAAGTTTTAAATTTATAAAACATGGTATTGTACTAACACTAAACATACACTTGGGCAAGTGCACCCATCTCGAGCGTAGTATAGTGTTGGTAAGATACCGAGGTCGTCCAAGGACACAAGAGATTTTCATACCGGTTTATCCTCAATGTCTAATCGATCTAATTTTTTTTAGAAAAGTTTTGAAACATGAAAATAAAACTAAAAATGAAAAGATAAATAAAAATAAAACAAATAGACAAGATAGAATCATTTGGATCCAACTTATCTTTAATGTATCCTTTGATGATTTTCGCACTTTTGGACTTTTTAAGAGATTATCTTAGTTATAGTAGTAGGCCCCTCTTTTGAAGGTGACGTTACCCTCAACCCAGTGGTTTGAGTCAGCAGGGATACAATCCCAAAGGGTCGGAAGATTGAAAGAAAATTAAGTTAGTTATTAATGCGAAAAGTGGTAGGCCCCTCTTTTGAAGGTGACGTTACCCTCGGCTAAGTGGTTTGAGTCAGCAAGGATACAATCCCAAGAAGCCGGTTTAAAGTATTTATAGTAGTTTACATATGAGGGGTTTAAGCTATTCGCACCCCCGCCATCCAATACCATTGGGTATTGAAGGAGGTCCTAGTAAGCTTGAACTAGGTCCTCGCAGGATCTATACACTGAAGGAGACAAGAACTTTACGAAACCATCCCCCAACCCCCTTCTAGGTAGTTAACGCGCTTTATATAGACCGTAAAAACATGAATGATGACATCATTTACTTTATATAGACAGTACAGTAACCTCAAGACACCATGAAGAAATGATAAAGAAAATTCACCTTCAACATAAGAAACTAGTTATTAAAGTCATTAATACAAACCCTAAAAAAATTGCCGAGAAAGATTAAAAATTAAAAGTAATACATAAAAGACTTGTCTTCACCAAGTGATGTAAGAGGCTTAGCCAAACATCGCCTTTGATTAGCAAGAACTCATACAATCAATATTGGATTCCAAGACTACTACACACTTTAATGATGGATGACGGACGATGGTGGTGGGTGTTGGTGTTGTAGAGGTGGTGGAGTGGTGGCAAAGTGGGAGAGTAGTAGTTTGCCAAAGGATGCCTTTCAAGTGAGCCAAGCACCCTCTTTTATAGCCAGAACAGAGCCCTGGCCATGGCCTCATGTCCAGCCAACACGGCCCATGGCTAGCATATTCTCTTCCTTCATTAATTGCAATTATCAGTAGAGGGCCCCACACGACCCCGTGTCTCCAGGGCACGACCTCGTGGTCAACTCTTTGCTATACTTTAAGATTCTGCGTATCTTAGAGTTGACCACGCCCTGTGTTGTGCTGGGCACGCCCCCGTGGTGGGCGTAGAAGCTTCTATAGGTTTGTCTTGTTGAGCAGGCTCCTGACTTCACCCCATGCCCAGCTGGGCACGACCTCATAGTCAGGGTCTGTTTCCTTGTTTTATCTTTAGGAGATGCTGCCGAGGGGTCAGACATGTCACGTTTATTCCTTTTTGTATTTATGTTGGTTTTGGCTGCTTATTTGCTCCTTTTGTTATTTTAAGCTCATTTGGTCCTGTAAATTCAAAAGGAAGAAAGAAACGCGCTTTTTCCAACATTAGTACTAAAAAGGGTTAGTTTTATGCCACATTTGATGTAATTTATATGTTGCATTTTGCACACATCAAATACCCCCACACTTGAATCTTTTCTTGTCCTCAAGCAAAACTCTTTAATATGTGGCTTACACACCCAAATGGAAGAGGTAGATAAGAAGTTTTGGGCTTATCTTGAGTGTTGGGAATCCAAGATATTTATTGAGTATTATTTTTATTTTATTTACAATCCTATTCGTCTTGATTTATTTAGAACATTTATAAGAAAAATTATTTATTTGGGAATAACATGCCTCTTTAAAGTTCCATTTATATACAAGTTCACATATCTCACGAGAGATCACTCAACACTCGACCGATTTGTGTATTTTTGTGAAACACTCGAGACCGGCGTGAAACTTACTTCTACCATATGCTTGCCAAGCGATCAAACCTCCTCCTTTTTAACTAAACCTCGTAAATATCAAGAGGACTTGGGGAAGGATTATGCTTGGGCTAAGGGTAGGTGGTTTTTGTTTAGTGGTTAGTAAAAATGGCGAAAAATGTAAAAAGCGTCGGTTGTCGTAAAACCTTTAGTTTTTGTGACTTTTATTCAAACTAAATACATTCAAACAGTTTTGAAACGAAAGTGTTGGTAAGTTTGAATAAAAGTCACAAAAACAAGGACACAAGAGCTTTCAGTTTTGAAACGAAAGCGTTGGTGGGTAATGGGTGTTTGTTTTTTTCGTGTTTTGAAACAAAAAGGTTTAGGCTCAAAGGGGTTAACTAGTGGGGTTTTGGGTAGGTGATAAGAAAAATGAAAAAGAATGGTTTTGAAAGGAAAATGAGTTAGTCCTAATTTCTCTATCATTTACTTACTTGGGTTCAAGTTGGTAAGGACCGGGAATGTATCGTCTTGGCAAGTTCTAGAGTCGTAAGAACCAAGCGGCTATTCACACAAGAAACGAAAAATGAGCATTTAGTTTAAAGATATATGCATGTATGCTCAATAAAGGCTCAAAATCACTTGTTGTGGGAATGGTTTTATAATGTGATCAAGTATATATAATCAAATTCTAAATAGATTTGTCATCCTTTTCATAATTTTCTTATTTGGTTCTTTTTATCACGACGCTATCGGTTGTAAATTTGTAAAAATATAACCTTTTTAAAACTTGTTATTCCATAATTAAACCAAGACATGTAAAAAAATGAAAATTTTTGAAAAAAATTGGGGTGATTAGCGGTTCCAATAGAGTTTTGTGTTAGGCTTGTTATTAGGACTTGCAAGATTCAAGATTTTATCATCCCCCTTCACACTTAAATTACACATTGTCCTCAATGTGTCCCAAAAATAAGTTTTTAGATTGATTCGAATGTATAAAGGGTGTTGAAAAACAAGTTTTTCTGTTACTGGGTGTCTGGCCACGGCCCCGTGTGGTCCGGGCACGGCCCCGTGGTCAGATTGTCAGTATCAAAGTTTAACAGAAGGCTGGCCACATGGCGTGTTCAGTGAGCATGGCCCGTGGTCAGTTATCTGAACTGGTACTTTTTCTATTATAATTGAAAATATGAAGTGGTACAAAAGTTATTTTTGGTTTATCAATAATACTGGGAAGAATTAGAGCTTCAAAGAAATTCAATAACCCGTTATAAGACTCATTAGTGTAGCTCTAACTCTTTAAGTGAATGTGAGCTGAGAAATACACAAGGTAATGAGTATGTTTCTCGAGGCATGAGCTAGGAAATACACATGGTAATGTGTCATCACACCATCTGGATAACATTAGGGAGTTAATATTCACACATTCCTTCTCTCTATCTCTCTATATATACATAGATATATATATATATATATATATATATACATACATACATACAGAGAGATTGAGTGAAAAAAAGGTGTAGGAATAAGATTTAGAGGTGTGAGAATAGTGAAAGTCTAACAATTATGATGGATGTATAATTTGATACACATGGTAATATGTGGGCCTGTCACTCCAGATATGTAGTAATTATTATTAGGCACAATAGTGACTTTTGTTTGGAATATTTGTATTTTATCCATAACATTTGAAAATGTAATGTGGTAAAAGTGTTTTTTAGCTTATATGTAATGCTAACAAGAGTTACAGCTAGAAAGAAACCCACTAACACATCACATGACTAATTAGTGTATCGATCATTATATACCTATGTAGTTTAACATAAAATGGCTTGTTATAACCTATCGTGGCGTTTAATAAACTAAAACAACTTACTTGCACATGACACTGCCCATTAATCTATCAATCACCACACACGGAAATTAACACAAAATGGCTTGTTATTATCTAATGTAACAAAATACAACTCACTGACACAATGCAAGACTCATTAAGTCCCATGTTATCACAGGCATAATCTAATATAGGAATGTCTTGTTATGACCTAATATGATTTTCTATAGCCAAAACCAACTCACTAACACATGACAAGGCTTATTAAGGCCCATCAGTGTATCGGTAATGATACACGAGTAACATAACACAAAATGAAATCTTATGACCTAAAACCAACTCACTAGTGTAGTCATCGTCATACACGGGTAGTTTAACATAAAATGACTTGTTATAACCTAACGTGACTTTATGTAAATAAAAGCAACTTATTAACACATTACAAGACTAGTTAAGGTTGTTATAGTAAGCATGTATTTTTAACACGGAAATGACTTGTTATTATCTACTGTGAAAGCAACCAATTAGCACATTACCACATGGATGAGCTCGGTATCAGTACCGAAAATGATCAGTATGGTACGGTATCGATTCCGTACCGATTGCATTACAAGGTCATCCGTAAAATTGACATCCAATATTCTATATAATCTTAAAAGTGAAAGTCGGTGTATTTTGCATAATCAGCCCCTCCATTTTCTACGCACATCAATATTGTATCTACACATTTTATAAATGATTACACTAACTTAATTTAACATTTTAAGAAAATAGCATTTTTACTTAAACCCTCTCCACTATGCAACTTTTCATTTATAGCCGTTACTTTATTTTACAAGTTTTACAAAGGGTAAATTACACTTTTCGTCCTTTATGTTTGTAGCGGATTGCAATGGATGACCTTTAACTTCAATAATAACAGTCACAGTCCTTTATTTGCAAAACCTGTTACACCTTAGGTCCTTTAACACAAACCAGGTTAAAAATTTCAGTTAAGTAAGGTCATGTGTAACCCATGTGAGGGCAAAACAGTCATTTAATAAAAAAAAGAATTTCAAAATTTTAAAACTACCTAAACCATTATCATCACATCATCTCCCTGTGCTCTCTCTCCCCTCTATGTTGTTTTTGAAGTCATTTTGTAATTGTTGCAAATGATTAGCCACCATTTTGAACTTGTTGCAAAACAGAACACAACCGGCATAGCCATTCTTCTCGGGGCCTAACACCGGTCGTAATTCCGACTTGGAAACATCACAATCCGTCACGGAATTCACCGGAGAATCCGACATTCAACACACACAGTTATAATTATGCTAAAGTATCAGCTAGGGCACAAAAACTGACGATTGGAGAGATAGTAAACAGATATGGACGTTCATAAGTGTAAATTAACCTAAATTGTTAATCGAAACAGTAGAACCTGTACAGATCGCCGGTGAATTAGACGGCGGAGACAACGACGGTGCGGCGGAGCTCAGTGGTTGTTGACGGGGGTGAAGGAGAAAACGGCGGCGGCGGTGAAGGAGAAAACGACGTTTGATTTGAAACTTGAAGGGGGGGGGGGGGGGGGGTTTGATAGTTGGTCGAAGATGAAGATTATAAAGGAGGTGAGGATATTTACTGATTTGGTGGAGAAAGATCCTATTTTGTTGAAGAAAGGTGTGGCTAAAGAGGGACGTTTTTAAGGTTTTGGAGAACTTGCCATTGTTGTAGTGGGAGAGGTAGGATTTTGTAAGGGGTTGTGGTGGAGATACGGTGGTGGCCGGTGGGTTGTGGAGATATGGTGGTGAGTTGGGTGGAGAGGAGAGAGAGTACAGGGGTGGGAGAGAGATTACATGGATGATGATGGGGTGGTTTAGGTTTATAATTTTTATATAAATTTTAAATTTTGATTTTTTTATATTAAATGACTGTTTTGCCCTCATATGAGTTGTACATTAGCTCATTTAACTGAAAATTTTAACCAGGTTAGGGTCAAAGGACCTAAGGTGTAAAAGGTTTTGCAAATAAAGGACTGTGACTGTAATTATTAAAGTTAAAGGTCATCCATTGCAACACGCTACAAACATAAAGGACGAAAACTGTAATTTACCCGTTTACAAATTAACACACTCAAATTTTAACGTTCCAACTTTATCTCTTTAAAATTCAATTTAAAAAGTTTGTAAAATATCATTTTGACCCCTCTCAAGTTTCTAATGTTTCGAGTTTACCCATCCGTTCCTTTACTTTAAAAATATTATTTTTACGTGCGTATTTCTCTGTAGGTGTGGGTATAGATTTAAGTTGGTTTACGTTTCGATATAATTTTTTTTGGAAATGAGTCACGTAAAATATAATACATTTTCATACTTTTTTTATTGTATGTTTTTAGTTGGTCTACATATCAACTTAAATTTTGCTGTAAACCGAGTGCAAACCGAGTGCGGTCAAATATAATACATTTCATTCGACAATATATATTAAAGTTGCTTTACTTTTTGACCCATCACAATGTGCGACAGGAAAAAGTAATATTATATTATATATTACACCTTATGACTTTGGTCATTTCACTTAGCAAAACACTTATGTTTAACCAACGTGTTTTATTTTGTCATTTTGTGATTATTTTTTCTTTTTTAAAAGCTCTAATTAAATACTTTTCATTATGCATGTCTGTCATTTATAATATATATGTCGGGTCACATATAATACGCAAAGATTATACTGTATAAATTCGATTACTTTACGTTTTGATCCAACCGCAATAATTATATAGGTTACATTGAGTTAAATCAGCTACGTTGTAACACGCGTTTTTATATGATTAACTCATCACATAATACCAGAACTAATCCAGTTCATGTGTGCAATAGGCCCGCGACGCATCGTCTGCGGGTCATATTACTAGTTACATTAAAATGAGATGTTATATGCGTCCGGTCTAAAAAGGCTAAAATAAAAATATGACAGGCCAACCTGACAACCCTAAACAAGCCTCAAATTTATGTTTAGTTAAGAAAACTATGTTCAAATTAAAATAAATAATGGATATTGATGTTTGGATAATTGATGTGGGGTTCGCTTGACATAAAATGGATATTGATGTTTGGATAATTGATGTGGGTTCGGTTGACATAAATTTCCATGTATGCATGTTTTGTGATTAGCTCAATTTCATTCTAACGGGACCACTACTATACTGTCACTCATCATTATTAGCTTATTACCAACTAAAGTTGGCCCAAATCCTGAAGGCCCATAAGGCCCATTCACAGTTGACATTCCCAAGAGTACGAATGTACGATAGTAGTATGATCCTTAGCCAATGAGTGATGGTGAAGTGGTAAGGAAGAGACTTGGTGTTCTAAGGGACTCACGTTCGATTCTTACTATCCCCATTATTTTCTGCGGCACCTGGTGATGATGGGAGACAAGGCGAGTAGGCGACGATCGCTAGTTCGATCCTTGAACTGAGTGGGTTTTACCTCACCGCACTATTGTGCCTTCGGGCGAGTGTTCACGGGCTTTGGCCCTAGGTAAGAGTTTTCCCCGGTTCGAAGGCGAGTGTATCACGATACGATGAATTTTGCCAGTAACCCATTTGAAGGATTCGTTGGCTGTTCAGAAAAAGAAGTATGTTCCATTGCTTCCAGTATCCAACATGATCAAGGTTAAAGGGTTTAATACTTTAGTTTCTCATTGATGAACGAGTAGTTTTAAATAACCATGAGAAACTATTTCACTTAGCAAAACACTTATGTTTAACCAACGTGTTTTATTTTGTCATTTTGTGATAATTTTTTTCTTTTTTAAAAGCTCTAATTAAATACTTTTGTTTATGCATGTCTATCATTTATAATATATAAGTCGGATCACATATAATACGCAAAGATTATACTGTATAAATTCGATTACTTTACGTTTTGATCCAACCGCAATAATTATATAGGTTACATTGAGTTAAATCAGCTACGTTGTAACACGCGTTTTCATATGATTAATGCATCACATAATACCAGAACTAATCCAGTTCATGTGTGCAATAGGCCCGCGACGCATCGTCTGCGGGTCATATTACTAGTTACTTTAAAATGAGATGTTATATGCGTCCGGTCTAAAAAGGCTAAAACAAAAATATGACAGGCCAACCTGACAACCCTAAACAAGCCTCAAATTTATGTTTAGTTAAGAAAACTATGTTCAAATTAAAATAAGAGTAAATTTCAAAGTTCGTCCTTTATGTATGTCTAAAATATCAAAGTATGTCATTTATCTTTAATAACCTCAGAAAACATCCTTAATGTTTGCAAATCCTTACATGTTACGTCCTTTAGTCCTAATCCAGTTACTTTTCATGGTTAAATTTGACTAAGTCAGCCCCACATAGGGGTATTTTGGTCATTTTATCATAAATATTAAAATAAATAATTGGAGGGGTATTTTGGTCATTTTATCATAAATTTGACTACTGTCACTCATCATTATTAGCTTATTACCAACTAAAGTTGGCCCAAATCCTGAAGGCCCATAAGGCCCATTCACAGTTGACATTACCAAGAGTACGAATGTACGATAGTAGTATGATCCTTAGCCGATGAGTGATGGTGAAGTGGTAAGGAAGAGACTTGGTGTTCTAAGGGACTCACGTTCGATTCTTACTATCCCCATTATTTTCTGCGGCACCTGGTGATGATGAGAGACAAGGCGAGTAGGCGACGTCACTAGTTCGATCCTTGAACTGAGTGGGTTTTACCTCACCGCACTATTGTGCCTTCGGGCGAGTGTTCACGGGCTTTGGCCCTAGTTAAGAGTTTTCCCCGGTTCGAAGGCGAGTGTATCACGATACGGTGAATTTCGCCAGTAACCCATTTGAAGGATTCGTTGGCTGTTCAGAAAAAGAAGTATGTTCCATTGCTTCCAGTATCCAACATGATCAAGGTTAAAGGGTTTAATACTTTAGTTTCTCATTGATGAACGAGTAGTTTTAAATAACCATGAGAAACTTGACTTTATTTCTGGTCATGACATCATCTAAAAATTTTATAAAAAATCAGTACAATTTCATAAAAAGTCACATTGATATTATGGTTTGTATGTCTTGAGAAAATTTGAAATATACTTATAAAAGTTACAATATTATACAAAAGTTATGTATAACAGAATAAAATAAATAATAAACCATAATAAAGCCAAGCATCTTAAAAAAGTAGTATTAATATAAAGCTAAACTGGATTCGCAGTGGCTTAACAACTCCACAATTAAGGATCGGAGAAAAACCCGAGCCCGGAGGGTATACCCGAAGCATCCGAGACAGTTTCTAGCTTCAAGCGCCAAAAACGTAGGTGTCATTCAGTTATGTGTATTAATTCTCCACACCTAAGTGGCAAAATGGGTGGGTTGGTGTCGCAGCCCCCGACCCCTATCCCCGGGAGCGGGCGCCGTGAGACTCTCAGAGCTAGTGGTATCGATGTTTATTAATTTGGAACTTTCATTAGGACCGTTGTTAGGAAATTTTTTGTATCAGAGTAAACACCATACTTTTTATAACAAAATATTGGGGTAAAACCCAAGTTTATTTGACAGTACAATTGTAGGGATAAACCCTAAATATTGAAAACAAAAACTCATTTTTTATTTAGGTAACTTTTATAGCCACTTTTCCAAGCCTTCAGTGCTCTCCAGCTGGCTTCTATTGGCTTTCACATATTGTTACCTGAAACGGGTTTTAAAAACATTTTATCAGCAAGAAATACTGGTGAGTGCATCCCAGTTTAATCAAAATAGTTTTATGACATCACTTCATTACAACTTTACAATATTTAGGGTATCCGCAATTACATTTGCTTATATCTATCCAATAACCCCTTTCCTGGTATTGTCTAGCCTGACTGGTTGGTCATTCTACTATTCCAATAGTAACGAGTTTCAAGTAATGTATACAAAATTCCAACATACCGGTAGTAATGGTAGAATTATAAATACTCAATTACTATCAAGTGTAATTTGAAAACATTTGATAAAGTATTTTGACTCTCAAAAGTAATTTATAAAAATGTACTCACAAATAGTGAGGAAAAGAGAATGAACTCACAAAATAAGTTTATAAAAGAAGAATGACTCACTTTGATCACTTAGGTAAAACTAAGGCTTCCTGGTGTATCTCCTGGTTATTATATATTAAAATTTTAAACAATGCACACGTGTTAGTAAAATAACCCAAATCACATTAATCGTACAACTCGAGATAGAATTCCGATGACTGAGTCGGGCAGAGCCGACATGCGTTACGGAAACCTAGATCAATCGGGTGTAACACGAGACAGAACTCTAACGACTGAGTTAGGCAGATCCTTGACATGCGTTACGGAGCCCTAGATCGATCGTGTAAGGTAATAGCAGGGTTATAATACTTACAACGAGGTAGAGTTTCGCTTTATAGTGGGTATTATGCCCGAGTATAATAATTGCCTACAAAATTGAGAGAGAATTTGATTTCTGAACGAAAATCAAATGAGTCCTGAAGCCTCTATTTATAGGCTCGACAGAAGGTGGCTCGCGGCCCGAGAGCGTAGGGTAGGATCTAGCTGCGATGAATCAACGAATCTAGCTTCAACATCTGTCGGTATTGTGTGTCCGGCAAGTATTGGTCCTCGTGCCCCGCGATAGACCGAAGAGGTCTTTGTCGCGCCCCGCGAGCAACTGCCCAACTTTGTTTTTGTTGATTTTTACAATTATAAAGGTATTTCGGGTCCGTTCTCGTATACGAGGTATATAAGGAACGTTTAAGGTCATGTTAAGGCTTCTAGGATGCATTTAGGAGGGTTGTTATATCCTCCCCACCTTGTTTTAGATCTCGTCCTCGAGGTCTACTGGAACAGGTGTGGGTATTTCCTTTACATCTCTGACTCTAGCTCCCAAGTGTATTTTGGTCCTCTCTTGGAATCCCATTTCACTTTGACCAGAACTAACCTCTTGTGTTTAAGATTCTTGATCTTTCTATCTTCAATCTGAATGGGTTTCTTGATAAACTTAAGTTTCTCAGATACCTCTATGTCCTTAAGAGGTATCACTAATGATTCGTCTGCTAAGCACTTTTTGAGATTACATACATGAAACACATCATGTATTCATGCCATTTCCTCTGGTAGTTGTAGCTGATATGCTACGAGTCCTATTCTTCTAATAATCTCAAATGGTCCAATATACCTGGGGATTTGCTTTCCTCGTTTAATGAATCTGACTACTCCTTTCCATGGAGAAACCTTTAACAATACCTTATCTCTAACTTGAAATTCTAAGGGTTTTCATCTGTTATCTGCATAACTCTTCTGACGATCTCGTGCTGCTTTTAGTTCCTCCTTGACTTGAATGATCTTTTCCGTTGTTTCTTGCACTATTTCTGGTCCAGATAATTGCTTTTCTCCAATTTCTGCCCAACAGACTGGAGTTCGGCACTTTCGTCCATAAAGTGCTTCAAATGGTACAACATTAATGCTACTATGATAGCTGTTATTGTAGGAAAATTCTATCAATGGTAAATGATCGTCCCAATTTCCTCCGAAATCAATTACACAAGCTCTAAGCATATCTTCCATTGTTTGTATTGTCCTTTCGCTTTGTCCGTCCGTCTGTGGATGATAAGCTATGCTTAGATTTAACCTGGTTCCCATTGCTTTTTGGAAACTTGTCCAAAAATGAGAAGTAAAACGGCTATCTCTATGTGATATGATAGATAAAGGAATTCCATGTAATGAAACTATTTCATTTACATATAGTTTGGCTAACTGTTCCATACTGAAAGTTTTTTCATTGGTATGAAATGAGCAGATTTGGTCAATCTGTCTACAATTACCCAGATTTTATCATTTCCTTTTCTTGTCTTGGGTAATTTGGTAACAAAGTCCATTGTTATCAATTCCCTTTTCTATATTGGCATTTCTAACTGTTGCAATAATCCTGAGGGTTTCTGATGTTCTACTTTAACTTGTGAACAAGTTAGACATTTAGCAACATAGTTAGTGAAGAAACACTAGTTCGAATGACTGGAATCAATTTGAACAGGGGTTTAGTTCTGCATAAAAAGGTGAGTCCTCTCGTTTGATCCGGGGTTGGCTGAGCTTCTTCTCCGAATGATAACTGCAAAACGAACAACCGTTAGACTCGCCACGGGGAGAATGGGGTTTCTCTCCGTGACCACCCTCCGGCGTGAGAATAAGTACTGGTCTCAACGAAGAAGAAGAAGTAATAGTGAAAGTGAAGTGAGAGTAACTTGAGGGATTATACCTGAATTGTCTTATTTATAACCAGATTTGGGCGGGAAAGTTTGTTGACGGAGGAGATAACGGAAAGCATTTTCCGTAAGCAGTTACCTCCCTTGTCGTTAATCACTAACGTGATGTTTATATACACGGATCGTGAGCATGATCAGCAGCTGGGGAGATGCCACGTGGAAAGTGGGTATGTGTGGATCCTTCTCTAAATTAGTGTCATCATCATGACTTTGATGAGCGTCCAGGATGGAGCCACATCATCATTCAGTTGTAACTGAATGATTTGTGCACGATGAAGTTCTTCTAGAAGGTTTACAGTTGTAACCCTTTGTGCCTCTGCCACGTGTTTATTCTGTTGTAACAGAAAGGTCTCTTTCTGTTTAAGTTTGGGTCGTAATTGCGCGGAGATGTTTTTAGGGTTTTATCCCCAACTTATCTATTCCTTTGCACGAGCCCATTGACGCGATGTCGTGGTTACAATCAAATTTAATCCAATTACTACTAAATAGATAGCGGTAAGTGGGTATCGAACACAGGGAATTTGTGGAATGTATGTTATCTAAGTGTATATCTAAGTTAACTACTGATGACGGGGGTAGCCTCAAAGACTAAATAAAATGACTAAATATGTAAACGCTCAAATGGTTAAACGGTTCAATGGTTGTAAAGCTGTGGTATGGGAAAAGCAAACAGTGGCTAGTCACATCTGGAGATCGCTTCACCAACCCACAAGCCGCAAAAGTAAAGCAGGTCTGCACAATGCACGCTATTATCCGGGGGTAAAAAGCCTTCAACCCCCGAAAGGGGAAACCCTCCACTGCAAGCAAGGTTACTAGTCTAATACATTCCACTTCGGGAGATGTCTTCTCTTATAAAATGACACTTCATTTACTTCAGAAGACACCTCCTGACCAGCGCTGATTCCCTAATCCCTGGTCATCCACATCGAGTGCTTGTTTCACACAAGTCACTCCCTTTCACATCCAACACACACATTCCCTTTGCTACCACTTCCGAATCTGAGAACAATTCAGAGGAGGATCCATAGCAAGGAACAGCAATAAACTAGTAAACCTCCTTCCACGTCTTGCAAACGTGGGGGGACCCCACGACCTGCGTTAGGCAAGGTTGAACCCTTCAACCATTTTGCCTAGCCAGTCCAGCTACCACCGTTGGTCTTGTATTTGTTATATCAACAAGTTGGCGCCCACAGTGGGGCTACGCCGCTATTTCTTCTCCAAAAGACCTAGTAGTGTAGCTCTCTTCACTTAAAATCACCATGTCTGAAAGTGGATCCCCGGAAGAGGTAAATCAGATTCCAGACACTTCTACTCCGGGTAGTAGCCAAGCTCACGTAGCTATACCAACTTCTTTCTCAACTCCGGGGAGCACACCCGAGTTCCTCAACTTCAACACACCAACTCCGTCCAGATCCGGAGTTCCATCTCCCAATATCGGTGTCTCCGACGCCCCATCATGTGTTGAACTCACCCCCGAAGGGGTTGCCAACAATTTCCTTGTGCTAAGGTCCCTTCTCAACCAGCACGTGAGTAAAGAAAGAGAAAAGGGAGTGAGGATTCGTTTAGACTTTGACGAACCTGAGCCAACATTGTCTCCTGGGCCACCTCCCCCTCTTTTTGCAACAAGAAGTGAGGCTGGTCCCAGTAACCTTTCAAACCCTCACCCTTATCTATCCACTATGACAAATCCTACGGTGCACCCTATCTTCTCTTCCCAACCAGTTACTAGTGGTGCTCCTTTGGGACACGAGCTAACTCTTGACCAGCTCCTACAATCCCCAGTAACAAGCTATCCAGCATCTACCACAACCACATGGGAGCAAGCTTTGTCCGTACTCCCTTTAGCACGAAGTGCTGTTATGAGTACTCCCCTCGGGATAAACTGCTCCGCTGGCCCAGGAAGCCTTCAAGGCTTCAACCCCGTGCCCAGCATGATGACCCAGATGATGGCCAACTTCCCATGGCAACACTTTATTAATCAAGTGCTTGCCACTCAGGGAAATAATGGCAATAGCAGTAATGTTGATGCAAGGGCTGAAGAAGACCTGGCTAAACCATACAAGCCAAGTAACCTCTCATGCTTTTCAAGGCAGATAGCCGATTATGATTTCCAGTCAAAGATCAAAATGCCATCACACATCAGGACGTATGATGGGACTGAAGATCCTGAGGACCATCTTCAGATCTTCACCGGTGCAGCTAGGATAGAGAAATGGTCAAACGCTGAGCGTTGCCTAATGTTCATGCAAACTCTTGTTGGATCCGCCAGGATCTGGTTCAATGACTTACCTGCTCAAAGCGTTCGAAGCTTTGATGATCTTAGCAAAGGTTTCCTGGCCAATTTCTCCCAACAAAGGCGATATGTCAAAGACGCAACAGTGATCTTTTAGATAAAACAACGTGATGATGAAGGTCTCCGTGCTTTCATTGAACGATACAAGAAGGAAGGTCTGACTTATGTAGGGGCCGATGAGAAAATGAGAGTGGCTGGCTTCATGAATGCCATCACCTCTAAGTACCTTACAAGGGATTTCAACAAATCTCTACCCAAGACCCTAGAAGAAGCTCTTGAAACCACATCCGGGGAGAGGAGGCAGTAGACATTAAGGAACAAAGAAAAAGAGGGTCCGGCTGGAGAAGCAACAGTCCAGCCAGAAACAGAGGGAACTTCAACTCCTATGACAGGCGGTCAAAGGGTTCAGACCCTCGAAGGTCTGAAAGTCGAAACCTTTCGAGCAGGGAAAAAGGCATAAGTTTCACACCCCTCACAAAGACCCCTCAAGAAATCCTTGCAACAGAAGAAGTTAAACAAAACTTTCGGCCTCCTAGGCCTCTCCCAAAGAGCAGGAAGAACGAGAACTCCACCCAGTACTGCGAGTTTCATGAAGAAAAAGGTCACCACACCAATGATTGCTTCCAACTCAAGAAAAGAATAGAAGAGGCTGTTAAGTCCGGAGAACTCGCTCATTTGGTAAAGGGAGTCCGGGACAAGATGGCTGAAGGAAAGGGTAAGGAAGTCAATATGGTAGATTTCGATGGAAAGGTTCCTCACAAGAGGCAGAGGTTCGAAGCTTGGGAGCTTCAGTGTGTCTGTTTCCCCCCAGCGGAGAAAGACCCTCTCTCTAACCCCCTCGTGGTAGAAGCTACCGTGGGAACGTTGCAAACATGCAAGGCATACATAGACACGGGGGCTGCCACTGAAATCATGTTCGAAAAATTCTTCAACCGATTGAGCAGTGAAGAACGTTCAAGGCTTCAACCCTCTGGAACCTCTATAAAAGGTATCGCTGACATACCCCTCAAGCCTTTAGGGCAATTGACACTTAATGTTCGTTTCAGTGAAGGTTTAAAAGAAAGAACCCAACCACTCACCTTTGTGGTTATCAACATCCCCTCAAGCTATGATGTGATCATTGGGAGACCAGGACAGTGTGCATTTTACATGGCCGTGTCTGTTGGCCACGGCACAGTCAAATTCCCTACCGAGAGGGGCATAGCAACCCTTCAACCCTCTCAGGAAGCCTACATGGTTGAAGGTGAAAGTTCAAACAGTGAAGAAGACAGGCAAAGGTTGGTCATAAACCCTAAATACCCTGAACAAAGAATAAGGGTCAACCCAGACCTTTCTCAAGAGACCCTTTCATACCTTGAAAAATTGCTAACACACTACAGCGATGTATTCGCTTGGTGTCCCGAAGATATGACCGGGATCCCCCGGGACATCGCCGAGCATGAGTTGAGAATACCACCGGAGGTCAAGCCTGTGGTCCAAAAGAAAAGTAGCTTGGCACCTGAGAGAAGTCTGGCAGCCTGCCATGAGGTTGAAAAGCTTATGTCGGCCGGTATTCTCCGAGAAGTCAAATACCAGTCATGGGTTGCAAACCCGGTTATGGTCAAGAAACCAGACAACTCTTGGAGGATGTGCATAGACTTTAAAGATCTTAACAAAGCTTGTCCCAAAGATTGCTATCCACTACCGGAAATCGATCTCAAGGTTGACTCCCTCATGGGTTATTCGTTCAAATGCTTTCTTGATGCATACAAAGGTTATCACCAAATCCTCATGAAGAAAGAGGACGAGGAAAAGACAGCCTTTCACACGAATAAAGGGATCTTTTGTTATCAAAAGATGCCTTTCGGCCTCAAAAATGCCGGAGCAACCTATCAACGGCTCGTTGACAAAGCCTTCGAAAGCCAAATTGGCAAAAACATGGAGGCATATGTCGATGACTTGGTTATCAAAAGCAAGACGGAATATCAAATGCTCGATGATATTCAAGAAACTTTCAAGAACCTCAGAAAGGTTAACATGAAGCTTAATCCGGAAAAGTGTTCATTTGGATTCGAGGAAGGAAAATTTTTGGGCCACATCGTTGGAAAACAAAGCATCAAAGCCAACCCTAACAAAGTAAAAGCCGTCCTTGAAACCAAACCACCAAAGACCAAGAAGGAGGTTGAAAGCTTGAACGGGAAGCTTGCAGCCTTGAAGCGTTTTACCTCAAAGTTGGCCGAAAGATCTCTGCCCTTCTACAAAACGCTCAAGAACTGCTCGGATAAGAAGGATTTCAAATGGACTGAAGAAGCTGAAGAAGCTTTCAACCAGATGAAGCAACATCTAGCTTCCCTACCAAACATTGCGGCACAAAAAAACGGGGAGTTAATATCGGTGTACCTCTCAATCGCGGACGAGGCCATCAGTGCAGTCCTCACCATTGAGCGAGACAAGGCCCAGGTACCCGTTTATTTTTTCAGCAAAACTTTAAAACTGGCTGAAACAAAATATCCTCCCCTTGAAAAGCTTTCCCTAGCCCTAGTTCAAACAGTTAGGAGGCTTCGAAGGTACTTCCAAGCACACCCTATACAAGTGGTCACCGACCAACCTATTAAGAGTGTGCTTGAAAAACCTGAAAACTCGGGGCGATTAGCCAAATGGGCCATAGAACTAGGTGAACATAACATCACCTATGTCCCAAGGAAAGCTATCAAGGCTCAAGTCTTGGCCGATTTCATTGTGGAAGTCCCAAACCAAACAGCCACTGAAGTAAACACTACCACCACTGAACCTTCCAACCCTGAAGCCTGGAAGCTTTTTACCGACGGGGCTTCAAGCGTTGAAGGGTCAGGGGCTGGATTAATTTTGATCAACCCAAAAGGTTTGGAATTCACATATGCTCTCCGTTTTGATTTTCAGACCACCAATAACGAGGCTGAATACGAAGCACTAATAGCCGGCCTAAGGCTGGCCAAAGAAATGAAGGTTGAAAAGCTTGAAGTGTTCACGGATTTGTTGCTGGTCTCAAGCCAAGTGAATGACAGCTACATAGCTAAAGAGCCCAACATGAAAAAATACAGAGAAAAATCCAAGGAACTAATGAGTACCTTCCAAGCATGCAACATCAAACAGATCCCCAGATCTCAAAACAAAAAGGCCGATGCCCTAAGTAAGCTTGCATCTCTCACTTTTGCCCACCTCACCAAGAAGGTACTGGTAGAAGTGTTGAAGGCCCCATCCATTAATGAATTGGAGGTTCAAGATGTGGTTACCGAAGAAGAACCAAACTGGATGACTCCCATAAGAAAGTTCCTCAAAAATGGTGAATTACCCAATGATCAAGTGGAAGCTAAAAGGGTTGAAATCAAGGCAAGGCAATACATACTGCAAGGAGAAACCCTTTACAAAAAGGGTTACCTTGCTCCCTTGCTAAGATGTGTCGGTCCCGAGCAAAGTAAGTATTTGATCAAGGAAATTCACGAAGGTGTGTGTGGAGCTCACTTTGGAGCTAGGTCGGTAGTTGCAAAGCTCATGAACCTCGGATATTTCTGGCCTACAATGCATCGGGATACAACCGAAGAACTGAAGAAATGTGATGCTTGCCAGATCCATGCACCGATTCCAAAAAGTCCCAAGCACGACTTAGTCCCAATAACCTCAGCATGGCCATTCCATAAATGGGGAATGGACATTGTTGGTCCATTTCCCCCTAGCAAAGGAGGGGTAAACTTCTTACTAGTGGCAGTAGATTACTTCACTAAGTGGCCCGAGGTCAAACCACTTGCCAAAATCACGGGAAAACAAGTCATTGACTTTGTTTGGGAGAACATTATTTGCCGTTATGGATTGCCGGGAGTACTTGTCACTGATAACGGAAGACAATTTGCTGAGAAGCCTTTCAGCATTTGGTGCAAGGAATACAAAATCAATCAGGTTTTCAGCTCAGTGGCTTATCCGCAATCAAACGGCCAGGTTGAAAGAACAAATAGAAGCATAGTGGAAGGCATCAAGACAAGATTGGGAAGATACGAAAGCAACTGGCTCGAAGAATTTCCTAGTGTCCTATGGGCAATTAGAACAACAGAAAAAACAAGCCATAAGAAAACACCTTACAGCTTGGTATTTGGATCCGAGGCTGTGATCCCTGCCGAAATAGGAGTTGTAACCCAAAGAATTGTCAACATGGATCCCGAAGCAAACCAAAAAGAGACCATGTTGAATTTACAACTCCTAGAGGAAGCAAGAGATCAAGCCGCAATTCAAGAAGCCAAATACAAGCAACAAATGGAAGCTTACTACAACAAAAAAAGTCAAGAACGAACGTTTCAAGCCAGGGGACCTGGTCCTCAGAAACAACGAAGCCAGCAAGAAAGAAAATCAAGGAAAGCTTGGCCCAAAATGGGAGGGCCCATACACCATCCTTGAAGCACACAAAGGTGGATCCTACAAGCTGGCTGATTCAGAAGGCAAAAGGCTTCCAAGACATTGGAACGGCAAAACCCTGAAAAGGTTCCATGTTTAAATGGGAAAGTTTGGTTTGTATTAAAATGTATTTCAAGCAGGATTATGAATACCTTTTGTAAAAAGCAAGTATTGCTTTGATGAATGAAGTTGTTTTTATCAAACTTGTCTTTTTATCCCAAAATCAGGTTGAGAACCTAGCAAAAAACTCCATGGCAGGGGCCATGTAAGGGGATGAGCTCCCAGGCCACATCGCTCAATAGGTTCAAGGGTTGAATGAGCCTATATAAGGGGTGAGTTCCTAAATCAATACAACTCCATGAGACTTGTTAAGAAAAAATTAAATTGTCTCATAGACGGGTATAAGCAGCCTACACCAAATGCTCCCTAAGCCTTAGAAATAGTCCACAAAAAAGGCTAAAAAGCCAAAAGAAATAATTAAAAGGATAGGTGCCATCTCTTCTTGTTAAAAATGCCAAGGCTAAGTGTCTGCAGCACTGAACCCTTTTAGGTATAAAAAACATAAGGGCAGCACAAACTCGACAAAGACAAAGTTACAAAAGAACAAAGCAAATCCAAAAAGAACAAAGTCAATTAGACAAAAAATCACAAAGGTACAAACCAAGCCAGGACGCAAAACTAAGAAGCCTTCAAGGCTTCAAGCCACCTGGGTAATATCTCGAAACCTTAAAGGCTTCAACCTATTAATAGACAGCCAAAAGGCCTGGAAGGTTAGAAGCCAAATAAACTGCCTTGACTAAAAAAGCATAAGCATAAAACCATAATTCAAGGAAGATAGTTAAAACATAACATCATATAAAAGAAAGCACCAAAAGACTTTCAACCATAAGTTAGAGCAAGTCCTAATAACTTGCAAGCTTAAACTACTGTTCCAGCGGCCACAAAAGCCTTAAAACACAACCAACAGGAACCTTAAGGGTTCCTAATAACCTAATATTGTTCAAGATAACATTACAAAACATAAATTGTTTTCAGTACTAGGAAAGCTACGAATCAAGCATCAACAGATTTGGAAACTCCAGAACCTTCGCCCTTGGCCTTCTTTGTTTTCTTCAACTTTTTAGTCTTCAAACCTCCATCACCACCAACCGCTGAAGCCTCCAAGCTTGCATCCTTAGGAACATCCGGCTGACCTGAAAGGGTATCGTCACTATCACCCGAATAAGACCTCTTCCTTGAAAGAGATCCCAGGATTTCAGCACAGACCTTCTCATTTAAGCCCTCCGGCTTCAAATCCTGCAACACAGCAAGAGGCTTACCAAAGCAACCAGAAACTTGATGGATGTAAGGATAAGTCAGCTTCTCCATTTGCTCAACGGAGCCTTTAAAAACATCAGAAGCCTCGGGCCGAAACAGAGGTGACTTCTCCAAAGGATGACCGGACTCATGGAGCTTATGACCTGCAATAAGACCTTGGTGTTTTCCTAAATTGAGTAGTTTAGTGTAAACATCGCCAAGGGCAGAATTAAACTCTTTGGAGTGCAACAGATAGGTGACCACTTGATGGAAACCCTGCTCAATGAGCCATTGGTTATCCCTAGTAGCCTGGGCAACCAAAGCCTTCAACCCATCCTTCTCTTTAGCAAATGCCTTCTGTTGCACAGCCAAATTCTCCCGGTCAGCTTTCAACTTCAACAAGTTAGCCTCAAAACTCTTTTTCAAATCACCCATCTCAATCTCATGCATCCTCTTCAAGTCACTAACCTTCTTGTCCCACGCCGCTTCTTTCTCGGCAAAACTAGCAATCTCCTTCTTCATCCCAGCCATGGAGGATTTCATTTTATCCTTCTTCTTGGAGAATTCTTCATATTCCTGCATTCTTTGACGAAAACGGGCAATGCCTTGAGGAAGCATGGCAGCAAGGTTGCAAGTACTTAAAATCATACGGGACAACATCAGATCATCATCCATCCCAGCAATGGTCTTGTGAACCGATGGAGGAGCAATGTGACTCAGAGCATCCTCACAAACAGCAGCATCTTTGAAGCTGTCATCATTCTTCACCGACCAAGCAGGCACATAAATCCCTTCCGGATCCAACCCTTCAACGTCCCTACTTGAAGATTCCTGAACAGGAGTGGCAACAACCTTCTTTCCTGAAACCTTTTTACCATGAACAACCAATTCCTTATCCTTCTCAGCACCTGCTTCAACACCTTGATCTTCCGAAACTTCAATATCATCACTCAAATCCACCGGTTCAGTGGAAGTGGATTGAGGACCAGCCTTCAACAACCGACGAGAAGATCGACGAGTTGAAGACTTAGGAACATTGGACTTAGAAAAACCTTTGACAGTAGCAGCACTAACATAACCTGATCCCTCAAATCTTTGATCAACAGTCCTAACCACAACATTCTCACCAGGAACAGACAGAGCATCCTCAAAAACAACATCAGAAGTATCGTCGCTCTTAATAAAATCCAAAGCAGACATGACTGCAAAAAACAACAACACATAATTCATAGGTTAAGAAAAACACAAAGAGGACAAAAAAAGAAAGTGCATACCCATTCCACTCCTCATAAGAACCGGATCCCGATCAACATTCCCCCAAATTTTACTAACCCCTAAAAGAACTAGTAAGTGCTCAGGAAAGGGACGAACCCTCGAAGGGCACCCCCGGATGGCATTGAGAAAAACAGCATTCAATTCAGACTCGGAAGGTTCCGGATCATTAAGAACAGCATCCGGATTCCTCCACACCATTTTAAATGGGAGAATAGTACCGGAGACCCAGAAAAAGCGGTCTTTCCAAGCCCCAAGTGTAGTAACCATCGACGAAATAAGGCAGGTATCAACTTTGGTTGTTTCAAAAGTAAACCAATCGCCATTCTTAGCCAAGCGAAAAAACCGACGAAAGAGTAAAAGGGAAGGATCATACCCGAGAGCACGGCACAAAACCTCAAAATGCAAAACCCTAGCCATCCCCTTTGGATGAACTTGCCCAAAAGAAACCCGATAATACTCCAACAAGTTCAAAACAAAAAACGAAAAGGGATAACGAAGGTTCGAGAACTCAAAATGACTACAATAAAGGGCAATCGAACCAGAAGGTGGTTTATCAACAGGAGCATCACAAGCAGGGGCAGTTGAGTTAAACTTCCTATCAATACCATATTCCATACAAAATAAATCTACCTCCTCTTGTGTTAACCGGGAAAAAGATTTTGCTAAGTCCTTACGAGCACCCATTTTTGAAAACAGAAAATAAAGAAAGCAAGATGTAAAGAAACCGGAACTAACCTTAGAAGAAGGAGAAAATGGCGAGACACTTGAAAAAATTATGAAACAAATGGATAAGTTTGGAAATATAAAATAAGTATAAACCTACAATAGGGGTAATAATGGCAAAACAGTAACTCATGCGAAAACCGCCACCCTATCAACTCCATACATCAATCAAATCAATTGTCAGTTATTTAAAATTCAAATTCAAAACATTAACTGCCTTCAACCTTTCAAGCCTTCAAGCAACGAACCCTCGAAACCTACAGGCAATAAAATACGTACATAAAAGTCAGAAGTCTTTGAGCTCATCACCCAAAAACCTCTGACTTGGGGGGCTGATGACGGGGGTAGCCTCAAAGACTAAATAAAATGACTAAATATGTAAACGCTCAAATGGTTAAACGGTTCAATGGTTGTAAAGCTGTGGTATGGGAAAAGCAAACAGTGGCCAGTCACATCTGGAGATCGCTTCACCAACCCACAAGCCGTAAAAGTAAAGCAGGTCTGCACAATGCACGCTATTATCCGGGGGTCAAAAGCCTTCAACCCCCGAAAGGGGAAACCCTCCACTGCAAGCAAGGTTACTAGTCTAATACATTCCACTTCGGGAGATGTCTTCTCTTATAAAATGACACTTCATTTACTTCAGAAGACACCTCCTGACCAGCGCTGATTCCCTAATCCCTGGTCATCCACATTGAGTGCTTGTTTCACACAAGTCACTCCCTTTCACATCCAACACACACATTCCCTTTGCTACCACTTCCTAATCTGAGAACAATTCAGAGGAGGATCCATAGCAAGGAACAACAATAAACTAGTAAACCTCCTTCCACGTCTTGCAAACGTGGGGGGACCCCACGACCTGCGTTAGGCAAGGTTGAACCCTTCAACCATTTTGCCTAGCCAGTCCAGCTACCACCGTTGGTCTTGTATTTGTTGTATCAACAACTACGATTAAACTAATTGAAATTTAAGTTTTTTAAGAGTTGATTTGATTGAATTGGTTTTAAAACTAAAATTACTAATATAATTGCAAAGATGAAAGTTGTAGTTGTAAGCAAATTAGACACAAATGACCATCCTAGACTTCTGGTTTCAATTGACATTCATGTTATCATTCCACTACAAAGAACTACATAGACATAGCTCATATGCGACTACTTGCTGTGATGAAAGGGAACTAAGTACTCAAGATTCCTAGAACGTGAGGTTGTTACCCGATGATCAATCAACCCTTACCCAACCCTAACTATACCCATGATGTCTCGATTGCCATCGGCACCAAGAACGTATGGTTTCTAATTAGATTAACATAAGAATCAACAAGTTACAACAAAGCAATCACACACCATAACAAACAAATCATAAAGATAAAGATTGTTATTCTAGAAATTAAGAAATCCAACATGAAATGTCTCAAGCAAACCTTCAATCCAAGATGATCACAAAGTGTTTAGCCACTCATGGCTTGAATCAACATCATAACAAAAGTCTTCATGTTCATAGAAATCACTAACATCAAAACAAGGATTAACAAGTGTTCTTCCAGCTCCAAAATGTCTCCAAGTGCCCAAAATTCGTTGACAATGATTCTGTAACCGAAAACATATCATCAGACACCATAAAAACCCCAACAAATGGCATTTAATACATAACTTACATTAGGGAGCCAGTCGGCGCCGTAAGCTACGGCACCCATCGTAGCTTACGACAGTCAGCATGTCAGTGCATCAACATAAGGCGCCGTAGCCTACGGCTAGCGTCGTAGGTTACGGTGCCAATTTGTTTCTTACGGCAGTCATGCACTGCCTTACGGCAATGGTCTTCTATCAAGTGATGGGAACCGTAGCCTACGGCAAGTGCCGTAGGTTACGGTGCTATATGTTATATTTCTTCTTGTTTGCTTCAATTCAAGTGGAATCTTCCATTCTTGTTTCCACCATCATCTAGCATCCATCCAAGCTTCATAATATCCATCTTTTAAGCACTTTAACACTTGCAAATACCAACGTACCGTAGTTACCAAATTCCCACAATTAACCAAGTAAAGTATGAGTTGTGCACATATTTAGCTCTTTTAAGGGTTGTCCTACGGACCACCCATCACATCCCCACACTTACCCGTTGCTTGTCCCAAGCAACTCGTAAAAACCATTTTCAAAACAAGCGATCAACATAAACCAAGCATAAACATGTTGTCCTTTTACCAACCCTTCTCAACACCCAAGATAACGCACCCCTCGCTATGTCTCTCCTCTCGACAACAAGTAAGCACTAGCATTTGTAAGCTAGACACACAAAAGGAAAACGGGTAGTTGCACAACTATAAGCTTGTACCTAAATCGGTCCTTCTCCTAACAAGTGCCAAACATGAATGCAAATCAAAGGGGCTTTAAGGTTGTAACGTGGCTAGGTATACGGGTAGGAAATGGAATATATATGTAGTAGCGAAAACTTAACCCGGTCTTTTATTACACAATAGAATAAACAAACAACTACCAAACTTATCTACTATATACAAGATAACTCAACATCAATCTCTTTTTTTTTTCATTGCTTTTTCCATTTTTTTTCTTTTTTTCAAAGCTATCAAAGCAAACCTTCAATAGCATATCTACACACTACTAAAACACCACTAACACTATAAGACCGGGTCAAGATGGGTAAAATTTTAGGAAACTAGTTAAGGGGGTAACAAATGATAGGCTTTAGGCACAAAATTGGGCAACTAAATGTCCAAACCCCCGTCCCTCTCGCAACCATGCTCATATATATAATTAATGAGGTCCAACCCCCCAAATTCCACACTCGCACACACCAAGACGAGGCTACCTAATTGCCCTTATCCTTTTTACATTCACATTCAACTAAGGACTCAAAAGGTATTAAGGCACAAGCTCTAATGCACCCCCACCCGTTGCCACTCTCATCAAAGACAAGCATTATTTATATACAAGTGTGGCTTCAACTCTCACCAAGAACAAAAGGTACTAAGGGTTGCTGGTGTTTCACTTGGGGTTAATCCAAGGTGTTCAAATTCTCACAATGTTTTGCTTGATTTAAATTTTTTTCAAAAACCTCAAAATTTCTCCCCATCCCCACACTTGGGATACATTGACCCCAATGTATGGTTTTGAGGAAACTTGATTTCTAAACCGTTCAACATTAACAAAAGCTTCACATCTCAAACCCCAAACTTCTTTTTGTATTTTTTTTATGAAAATTCAAACACACCACCACTAACACATCCCGAAAATCACATCAACATCTAAACACCACCCGACCTCCCAACCATAAACATAAACATACAAAATGGAAATATACACAAATATACAAAGGAGCAAGATACGACGTGGCTAGTAAAACTTTGGCTGTGGAGGCCCGAAGATGGATGTCATCATGTCGTTCCACTCTCCAAACCCAAATGCTCCACTGCTGCTGCTGCTTCCTTGATCACAACTTTGACCCGCCTGTTGATAACTCATGGCGTGTGGATCTACCCATTGAGAATGATGCAATGGTGGGGTGGGATACGACACACTACCATCATATGGTGGCAATGTGGTATAATCCACAACTGGCGGGTCCGCTTCGAGTGGTTGGCCCGCATGCCACTGATCATGCAAGCGTCTCTGGCGGTCGTCTAGGTAGCGATTGTTCACTTCTTCATTATGGGCGTACATGTGAGCTCGATTCCATTGCTCGTTTCTGTCGTAACTCTGTTTGAGAGCTCTTTCCATGCTAGCACCCATAAAAGTTTGTTGATCGAAGAGCATTTGGTTTGGTTCAGTCCATTCGCCAAAAGTGGGGGGTCGCCTTTGTTCAATAATCTGGCCCATATTCCCCGAATGAGCCCAATAGGGATCATAGGCCTGTTGTGCATAGTCGAATGCACTCCCCACATAACCAGATTGTACACCTGCTCCCTGAACTCCACCTGGGCCCACGCCCCCATTGGAGCATCAACCATGAACGTGTCTTCCCGATAATCATCGTCACCACTAACTTCTTCATCAGTCATTTCGGGCTCATCAGCCTCGCCCGGTCGTAGTGGTTTCGCATCCGCTTTGATAACTCTCCATCTTATCCCATCTGTCTTCAGCTTATGGTACCTTTCTGATTCCTTGTACTCCCATCCGGATCCCAAATTCTTTATGTCAAACGGACTAAACCTCTTATAAGAGCCTTTTTCATTGCCTTCAATTGCCCCATATTTCTTTAACAATGTCGTGATCAATTGGCAATGAGGTATAATTTTTCTTTCTCCGCTATTTCGGCTCAACCAAATGTTGTTTAACACTAGAAATCAGAAAGGAACTTTGGGAGAACCATGCATCAACATATACAAGATTGGCACCTCTTGAAACCGAACCTCCATCTTATCACCCCGCCGCGGGATGACATTGTGTGTACACAAAACCAACAACAACTTCGCCTCCATTCTCAAGTTTCGTCTGAACAATTTCCCATGTGTCGTACCCGGAAGAACGAGTTAATCTAACATTTGTTGCCATTGAGGATGCTTGTCGGGCTCATGATAGAGATCTTTGAGACTCGGGTAAATATATTGACCCGATGGTTGGTCATCGAACTTCGCTATTCGGCGCAAGGAATCATAAGACATTTCGACTTTTACCCCGTTACACCATCCAATGAGTTTCATCTTGTTTGGGGCTTTAAACGGGGGACATTCAAGCGTGGCCATCCACTCTTGAATCTGAACATCATACATCTTCTTTACTTCGTTATCGTAACATTTCAAAGCTGCCCCCCAACCCAATTCTTTAAACTTTGCCGTTATCCCGAACGGCCCAAAATCAGCTTCCCGGATCTCCTTTTCACAAATAAATGCCTCAGCCCTTTGCTTCCACTTGTTCATTTGCTCATGAAACAAGTCCTCTCTCCATTCCGCGGGTTGGTCTAGTAGTGAACCGGATGTCCAATCCGGCTTTGGACCCCTTGGAGGCGCATCCTCCTCCGAATCCGGGTCTCCAATGCGAGCCAACTTCCTTCTCTTTGGTTGCTCCTCTTCCACTTGAGGTTGTTTAGACGAACTCGATCCCGCTTTATCTTTTGTTTTCACCATACCTACACACATTCATAAACCACACACAACAATTCAAGTTAGTTCAACTCACAATCTTCCCCACACTTGCTTCATGTTATGGGTATAAATGTACAAAAACCAAAGATTCATCTTTTCAAACAAAAATTCGGCATGATGTCTCTACAAATCAGAATTTTTCCAAAAATTTTCACTAGACATCAAATACATTTATACCCAAACATTCAATGGTTCAACAATATCCTATCATCTATCATATACAAGCAAGTGTGTAAGCAAAAACCATAATGAAAACTTATAAACCTCAATGTAATTCAAGGAATGAGAGGAAATCGCATACCTTAGTCTTGTGAAAGATGCAAATAGCAAGTACTTCACTTTTAAACAAAAACCCACAAGAAGCCCCAAAATTTCGGCTCTAGGGTTCAAAAATCGACCAAGAACACGTGGTTTTCTTCCAAGTATTCACCCACAATCAGATTATTCGTGAAGTTTTAGTCAGAATCGACCCAAAAACCACTCGATTTGGTCTAAAATTGAAGGAGATATGGAAGTTTTGTGGTTATGGAGTTTAGGGTTCTTAGTGGGGAAGAAGAAGAGAAAAAATTGTGGCTGGGGATCGATGAAAGAAAAGGAGTGGATGGGAGAGGTTAAATCTTATTAATTGTTTTATTATTATTATTTAATGTTTTTCGGTTGTTTTTTTAATCTAAAACGCCGACAAGCCCCACCCTAACTTTTAACTCGGTGCCGTAGCCTACGGCGATCGCCGTAGGTTACGGCGATATCTGAACAAAAAGGGGCGTCGTAGGTCAGTAGCCAAGTGCCGTAGGGTTCTTTTTGGATTGAAGGCCGCTGTAAGCTACGCCCCCCACCGTAGCTTACGGCGGGTACTGGCATAGGGGGGCGCCCAAAAACCTTTATTTTGCAAAAAATTGTTATATTTTATGTTTGTTTGCTTTTTTTTTCATTTTAACTTTATAATTTTTTTGTGAGTTTAAAAATTTTTGAAAACAAGAAATTTATATCCCTACCCCCCGTTAAAAACCCGTGTTGTCCTTAACACTATGTTCGGGAAATTCGTAAAAATTTCCCCACACTTGTTTCAAACGCAAGTGTTAAACGGGACTTTATTCAAAACCCAAAACTAAGCTAAATATGTACAAACATCAAACCTGGGTGTCTTTCACATTTCCTCGTCATCCAATGGGCGTAAAATGTAACCCACTTTGTCAAGCTCGAGATTGTTGATGTCGTTACCTTCCAAATACGGTTTGAGCCGATGCCCGTTCACCGTTTGTTGTTTATTGGTTTGTTCGTCTTGAATATCGACATCGCCAAATCTCCCCACTTTTCGGATGACGTAAGGACCCATCCATTTGCTCTTGAGTTTACCCGCGAACATCTTCAACCTCGAATTATACAACCACACCTTTTGACCCACTTCGAAGTTCTTCTTCCTTAGCTTAGCGTCATGAACTTTCTTTAGTTTGTCTTTGTATGCGGAAGCACATTCGTAGGCTTCATCTCTAATCTCCTCAATCTCATTCAATTGAAACTTTCGCACTCGACCCGCTTCGTCATAATCCGCATTAACAGTTTTGATGGCCCAATGCGCTCGATGTGCTAACTCCATTGGTAGATGGCACCCCTTCCCATACACCATCCGATAAGGGGTAGTACTAATTGGAGTTTTGTAGGCCGTTCGGTATGCCCACAACACATCGTCAAGTTTACTTGACCAATCTTTTCTATCCGTTCTTACCGTGTTCATGAGGATCTCTTTAATTTGACGGTTGGACACTTCAACTTGTCCACTTGTTTGCGGATGGTACGGTGTTGCCACTCGGTGGTTCACATTATATCTTTTTAGCAATTTCCCAAAATTCAAATTTTTTAAATGTGAACCGCCATCACTTATTATCACCCTTGGCACACCGAATCGAGCGAATATGTTGGATTGCACAAACTTACATACAACGGAATGATCATTGGTCCTTGTAGCAATGGCTTCTATCCACTTCGTCACATAATCTACCGCAACCAATATGTACAAGAACCCATTCGAGTTAGGAAACGGACCCATGAAATCTATTCCCCAAACATCAAACACCTCAACCACCAAAATTGGTTGTAAAGGCATTTCATCCCGCTTTGATATGCTTCCAACTTTTTAACAATTGATACAATTCCGGGCAAACTCGCAAGAATCTTTGAAAATTGTGGGCCAATAAAACCCACATGATAACACCCGATAACCCGTCTTGTTCCCACTAAAATGCCCTCCACATGCCGACGAATGAGCATGGGTCAAAATCTCTAGTACTTCAGTTTCGGGAACACACCTTCTTATCACTTGAACGGGTCCAATTTTGAACAAATCTGGTTCATCCCAAATATATTGTTTTACTTGACTTAGAAATTGTTGTCGTCTCTTCTTCGTCCAATGATTCGGAATTGCACCCTTGGCCAAATAATTCACGTAGTGGGCATACCAAGGTGCAAAGAAAGTAGAAACGGCTAACAATTGCTCATCGGGAAACCGTTCATTAATTTCACTCGGGTCATCAACACCTTCCAATGGGATCCGGGACAAATGATCCGCAACAACATTTTCACACCCTTTTTTGTCCCGAATCTCTAAATCGAACTCTTGCAACAAAAGCACCCAACGAATCCACCGGGGCTTTGCATCCTTCTTTTCCATCAAATATCGGACCGCGCTATGATCCGAATATACGATCACCTTGCTCCCCCAAATGTAAGATCTAAACTTGTCCAAGGCATACACCACCGCTAATAATTCTTTCTCTGTTGTGGTGTAATTCAGTTGCATCTCAGACAAAGTTTTACTTGCATAATAGATCACCATCGGCTTCTTATCAACCCTTTGACCCAAAACCGCTCCAATGGTCGTGTCCCTAGCATCGCACATAATCTTAAAAGGCTTCGACCAATCCGGTGGTTGCAAGATAGGAGCTTTCACCAACTGTTCCTTCAAAACATGAAACGCTTGCAAACATTCGTCAGTAAAATCAAATGGAACATCTTTCAATAATAAATTACATAAAGGTTTTGTAAATGAATCTTCTATAGAACCCCGCATGTCCCAAAAATGATCTCACCCCCTTAACATTCTTTGGTGGGGGTAGAGACGAAATTACCTGAATTTTTGCTTTGTCTACCTCCATTCCCCGGTCCGATATCACGTGCCCCAACACAATACCCTCTTGAACCATAAAATGGCTCTTTTCCCAACTTAGCACCAAGTTTCTCTCAACACACCTTTTTAAAACTTTTTCTAATTCATCAAGACAAGAATCAAAACTTGGGCCAAAGATGGAAAAATCATCCATAAACACTTCAACAGATTCTCCGACCATGTCCGAAAATATACTCATCATACATCTTTGAAATGTGGCCGGGGCATTACATAGTCCAAATGGCATTCGCTGAAAAGCAAATGTACCATATGGGCATGTAAACGTGGTTTTATGTTGGTCGTCCGGGTGAATAGCAATTTGGTTATAACTCGAATATGTGACAACCCGAGATTTCCAAGGTCTTTCCTTTATGTATCACTTGTTCACACGGGTTGTTGTTCACGTGAATATGATCAATTTCTTGGGCCGAGATCCAACATCATTCACATGCAAATTTCTGAAATTTGTAATTAATGGACTGGAAATGAACGAATATAATTGGGCCAATCAATATATTGAATTAACACATAACATCAAGACCAGACAACCATGTGCGTAAGTTTATGAAAGGCATCTTGTGGTCCAATTAAAATGTTCATTTGTTTCATCAGCCCAATATAAGATAGTGGATTGTCAGTTCATAATCACATGAAGGTTTTTAGTAGTGGAGTGTATCCATACATGATTCGGCCGCCCAAGTGAGTCTTGCATTAGGGGGGCGGCTTTTGGCTTAGTATTTATACATACATAGCCTACGTATTATGATAACACAATTATACCCCAAACCCTAGACTCCTCTAATCGCACATGGCAGTGGTAGACCCCCCCTTGTTCGAGATAGCACCCTGATTCATCAAGGTTTTGGTTAGTGGTTCTTACTTGTTGACTTTTGTACTTGCATGATATTGTTTATATGTGTTATTGAATGAGGTTTAATGAATAACTATTTGGTGATAATATGTGATGTTGATTATACAGTTATATGATGAATATATAAATAATTGATTAGCATGCTGATGACTAATAGGGTTACATGTGTTTGTGATTATAATTGGTATGATATAAATCATTGGACTAGGATTAAATAACATGTTAATGAGGGGTATTATTTATATAAATGATGATGATAAAGATGAGATGCCATAATGAATTGATGTAATGTATTGCAAGAAAGAAACAACTTGTTAATGGGTGAGAATAGCCGATCAAGGTGCACATGATGTTATGTGGTTTGTTGAACTTGTGAATGTGCTAATTGGTTGATTGTTTACATGACTGGGTTGGGTACATGAGGGTTACGTATCACTAATTAGTGACTAACCATTCTAGGCCGAAGTAGGATGTGCCACAGATTACTAACTTGGACCGAAGCATTCAAAGTGGTTACATAGGTTATTAGATTAAACTACATTATGGGCCACATAGCTAACACCAATTACTTGATGAATTGGGCTGCGTATTATATATGGGCTGAGGGAATAACATAGGGCCACATCTTAAACACTTGCACAATAAAAAGGAATCAGGCCGCACACTTAAACGGGTAAATTACAATTGGGCCGCCGCTGGATCAGCGGGCTAAACGCGGTCGGCCGCACACACCCTGCACTGGGCTGGGCCGAACAGTGGAAAACATTACCGAACGGACTTGAAATCTTTTGGGCCATGAGCGAACTTGCACATTTTTGTATGTTTGAAACATGATGTTATTTGAATATTTAAAACATGATAGGCGAAGTATAACTCTATACATGTAGCACCTAGTAAGCGAACATACTTTACATGATGAATTCGTGCATGACTAAGTGTTATAACATGTCTGTGGATAAGTGTATACTACGTGTGTAAATGTGAACCAAGTGTAAGTAAACATAGAACTGATTGATATTGGTACTCATGCTAGGACATGTTTGATCGACTGATAAACGGGTAGTTAATCTTACCGAGCAAACCAAAGTTGAGTTCATCTCTCTTGAGCATGCGTCCCGGTGGTTGGGACAGTCAGTGGGTATCCCGGGGAGGGATAAGTCTTTTGGGTAAAAATGGGAATGTTGGATAATATACTCATCCTATCACCTTTAAAGCCCCTCCGTGTTGTTTGGTTACCGGGGAGGTAACATGGTATTAGTTAGTAGCGCTACTTAGGTTTGGCAACCTCACCCCGTACCTGGGAGGACGGGTGTTGAACTAATGACCTAGTAATGACCAATGCTTTGATAGGAGCATTGGAGAAAGGGCAATGTAAATCAGAAGCCGTCTTGTATTCGGGATATTATCAACATTAAATTCGATGGATTAACTAAACACTTGGTAATCAACGTTTTCGAAAAACTATGAACTCACCAGCATTATCTGATACACTTGTTGCATGCTCGCAGGTCATTAGATATCTTGGATTTGGGAACTTGCTGTCTGGAGTAGCTGGAGTGGTCATGGGTCGACTGGAAGGAATCATGTGATTGAATTATTGATACTATACATTGGTTTCGAAACAGTTTATCTTTGGTTTATTAATTGCTTCCGCTGAACATGTTGGTTTTCATTTAAACTTGTTGATGGTATTTTCATTAATAATTGAGGATTTTATTTATAAACTTGTATGGGTTCAATGTAATTAGTGGCTCGTTGTTGGTACGTCAAACGGCTAGTAGGGACTTTCCCTAGGTGGTATTTTGGGGGTGTGACAGTTTGGTATCAGAGCCACTGGTTATAGTGAACTTGCTTTTAAAACGTTTTTATATAACCAGACTATAACCAAATAGTTCTGAAAACGTGAATACGACCATGACACTCAGCTCCAGATTGCAAGGTTCGTCTTTCTCACTTATTGCATACATTACATGACTAGTACACATTTGTTTATGATGTAACATAAGAGCATACACTCGTCACTATAGCATGATGGCATGGATTACTTGCTCACATTATGATGCGTTGATAGCATGTCATAGTCCTTAGATTCTTGTAATCTTATCGTTCGATAACCTCTGTATGACATTTGAGTTTGAGGAACCATTTGACATGAGTTAGGAGGAACTGAGATGAGCATGCAAATCGCAATATTATTGTGGGTGCACACATAATAATAATGTGGGGTGCATGTGAGTCCCAGTGAGACTTAACGAGTGAAAAAGGGGTTCCGTTCCGTTAATTGATCGATGTGAACCACAACAGTCTATAGGAGTCAAAGCAGTGATTGTCTCCTACTCGAACATGATCTTTTCACTCCTTTCTGAATCCTTAAGAATCTCGATGCTATCGAGTACTACCCGGACACACATCTGAACGTCTAGCGAACTGTGTAGAATGTTAGGTGCTTGTACGAACGTCCCTGAGTTGGATGTTGCAGAGTCAATGATTGGTCTATACCTTTCTCACTCCTCTTTGTTGCTGGAACTCAATGTACCGACGCCTTAGAACCCGAAGTGCGACCACTTCTGCAACATTCTGGAAACATACTGTGTATTACTCAATCAACTTACTAGATCGATGGACAAGAAGATGAGCGTAGTACTTTACCGACCTCAGTATTTGGACGACCCTGATTACTGGCAACTAACACCAGCGAATTGACTTCAATTGAATCCTTAACCCTAGTCAGCGACTTTTGGGAGTCGACTTTTACGAATCAATCAGGACATAAGCGATGACAACAGAGTATAGTGTGGAATGAGTGACTACCAACACAGTGAGTAGCACATTAGGACGTGGCCCAGAATGTGAAAAAGTGGACTTGGTTGGTGAAAGATCGTAGGGCTCTGTTTCAAGCAACGAGATTAGAGGCAACAATCATGTCAACACCAAGGTACTCGTAATCGTAGCCTTCAGTATGGAAATGAAGGTGCCTACGACATAGACGAGTCGTTGTTAATCAAGGCGACAACAACCGAGGGAACAGCGACAGTACTGGAAAATTCTCGTAATGAAAACGATAACACTGGAAATGATGCTCGTGGAGGGGCATCTAGGATTGGCGTGGGCGACGCCAGAATTATCACAACATGGTGGCCTGCACGTTCTTGATAACAAATCGTCTCGTGCCTTTTCTGTTCAACCCTGATACTCCTTGAAGCTGAATTTGTTGAGAAATCGGCTGATGGCAATCAAATGTACCCTCATATGTTTGTTGGGATGCAAACTCGGCCTTGTGGGATAAGTGTTCGACATCGACCCTCCTTCAGCTATTCCTAATAGTTTTGATGCGGTAGTTAGTATGGATTGGTTATCTAGATATCACACAGATATACCCTGCGCGGGAAAATTTGGTGTATCCCTCCCCTTAGTGGAGGATAGTTATCTGTTCTGAAGCGTTAGAGTGGCGCAAGGGTTAGCGTCATTTCAGCAATGAAGGCCAGGAAAGTCTACGGAGGGACTACCCCGCTATGTTAGCGACCGTTATTGATGTTAAGGTTAGGGAAAAGAGGATCGGGAATTCATCAATTGTTTGTGATTTCGTCTGATGAGCTACTCGAAGAATGTTCAGGAATTACTTCCACAACTGTTAGCCAGAATCTCAGTTTGATCTCGCGCCAGAGGCAACCCCGATTACTTGTACGCCTTACCGTCTTGCACTAGAAGGGTTGCAAGGACTGTCTAATCGATTATTTATATATTCATCATATAACCGTATAATCATGTGATTGAATTATTGATACTATACATTGGTTTCGAAACAATTTATCTTTGGTTTATTAATTGCTTCCGCTGAACATGTTGGTTTTCATTTAAACTTGTTGATGGTATTTTCATTAATAATTGAGGATTTTGTTTATAAACTTGTATGGGTTCAATGTAATTAGTGGCTCGTTATTGGTACGTCACACGCCTAGCAGGGACTTTCCCTAGGTGGTATTTTGGGGGTGTGATAGAATACCCATCCAAAAAATATTAATATTTTTGACCGGAAAGTTTTTCAATTATTTGGTCAATGAAGGGTAACGAGAAATGGTCTTTGGAGGTAGCAGCGTTTAATTTTCTATAATCAATGCAAACTCGCCATCCGGTGACCGGGCGGGTGGCAATTTTCTCACCTTGTTCATCTTTTATTACCTGGATGCCGGACTTTTTAGGCACTACCTGAGTCGGACTTACCCACGCATTGTCCGAAATAGGATAAATGATCCCCGTATACAACCACTTGATCACTTCTTTCTTGACCACTTCTCTCAAATTCGGGTTCAACCTTCTTTGTGTTTCACGGGTTGGCTTCGCATCTTCACTTGTAATGATTTTATGCATCACAATGGATGGACTAATACCTTTCAAGTCGGCTATCGTCCACCCAATTGCCTCCTTATGAGCCTTCAACACCCGTAGCAATTCCTCCTCTTGAGCTACCACCAAATTGGAAGCAATGATCACCGGTAATGTGTCATTCTCCCCCAAAAATGCATACTTTAAATGTTTCGGTAGCTCTTTCAATTCCACATTTGGTGGACATTCCAAGGAAGGCTTTGTACCCGAATCATTTTCCACCGGTAAAGTATCCGTTTGGTGGGTCCATGGCGGTCTTCCTTCTTTCACCGCAAAAGCCTCTTGCTCCTTCTCTTCCATTTCTAACTGACATGCATGAACTTGCAAAGACACATCACAAACACAAGAACCCAAAATCTCTTCCTCGAACTCCTTTGGGTCATATCCATCTATGAAATCTGCTAGAAAACACTCATCGCCATAAACATTAGCACCGCTAGTAAAAACATTTAATCTCATCTTTCTATTACCGAATGTCATGTCGACTGTACCATATCGACAATCAATAACGACATGTGCAGTGTTCAAAAACGGCCGACCCAAGATAACATTTTGTTGTTGAATTGGGTCCGCGGATGAGTAATCTAGCACAAGAAAATCCACGGGATAATAAAACTCATCAATTTTAACCATCACATCCCGTACAATACCCCGAGGAAGTTTATGAGACAAATCGGCTAATACCACCGTTGTCTCAACCCGTTTCAATGGACCAAAGTCATATTGGTCATATAACCCCCCCGGTAAGATGCTTACTCCGGCCCCAAGATCTAGTAACGCCCTTGCAGTTTGAAAATTTACAACTTGAATATTGATAAGAGGCGTTCCCGGATCTTGTAGCTTAGGAGGAAGATCTCCTTTCAAGACCGCGCTTACCTGCTTTTTCAAGTCAACCAATTTAGACACTTTTTGTTGCCTCTTTTGGGTACACAATTCTTTTAAAAACTTGGCGTAAGCGGGTACCTGTTTGATTGCTTCAAGTAAAGGAAGATCAATTTTAACCTATTTAAAAACCTCCCACATTTCTTCTTTTTGAGGACCCCATTTTGAAATAAATTTTTTCTTACCCGGATCTAATAAAGCCGAGGGAAATGGTACTTGACTAGATCCCTCATCCTCATTTTTCTTTTCTTTTTCTTTATTAACTTCGGGTTTTTCAAAATTGGGTTTTTTAGAAGAAATAATAGTTGGTTCATTTTTTTCCTCACTATCTTGACCCGTTATGTCTTCAACCACCCCATTAACCAAATCTGGAGAAGGATTGGCTTTGTACTCTTTCCCACTTCTCAAAACACTTACATGATGAATATTAACATTATTACCTCTAGAAGTACTATGAGACGGGTTTACCTTAGTGTCGCTTGGTAATTGACCTTTGTTTTTCTTCAAGTCCGCCACTTCGGTTGCGAGTTGACCCATTTGGGTGGTCAAAGTTTGAATTGCTTTGTCTCGGGCTTCATCCTTTTGTATGCGAGCGTCATCCATTTGATTTCTCATTTGCATCTCCGCTTGCATGCTCTTCAACATATCCATCATCTCATTTCCACCCGAAGACCCCCCTTGTTCTTGACCCGTTAGATATTGCCTTTGATACCCTTGGTTGTTCCCACCTCGATATCCACTTTGATTGTTGTAAGGTTGGCACGAACCAAAGTTACCTTGACTTCCTTGAAAATTTGGGTTTGCTTGATTTGAAGGGTTCCCATACCAAAAATTTGGGTGGTTCTTCAACCAGGGGTGGTAAGTGTTAGAATTCATGTTATAGTTTCTACCACCCCCTCCTTGACCTTGCACAACATGAACCTCTTCATATTGCCCTTCCACCACTCCTTGGCAATTTTCAGCCTCATGCCCTATTTCATTGCAAATAGCACAAACATCATAAATTTGGTTAGAGGTTTGAACATTACCATCATCTACCGCATGCACTTGTGTTCGGGTAATGGTTGGTCGCGCTCTCCTTGATATTTGAGCTTTCATCTTTGAAGTAATTTCCATTTGCTCCAAAAACTCCCAATCGTCTTTCTCATAGTTCGTACCAAAAGAGCCACTGGTAATAGACATTAAATCGCGAGCATCTTCGGCACTCAACCCCTCATGGAAAGCATTCATCAATTCCCAAAGTTCAATCCCATGGTGAAGGCAATTCTTGATCATCATGTTGAAATGCTCAAAGGCCTCATGAAACATCTCACCTTGTTGTTGTTGAAAACTCCTCAACCCCTTCCTAGCATCATTGGTCTTTTGAGCGGTGTAAAATTCATCTAAAAATATTTGTTACATCTCCGCCCATGTATAGATAGATGCCGAAGGTAGAGTCTAAAACCACTTCTTTGCCTTGTCTTCTAGAGAAAATTGGAATAATACCAATTTGACATCATTGGCCGAAAATCCTTGACTCCCAAAAGTGTTGCAAATCAAGTCATAAGCATCCAAGTTAAAATAAGGCTCCTCCGTTGCTAGACCCTTATACTTCGGCAAACTTTGCAATGAATTAGTTCTCACTTCGAACGTCCTCCCTTGATCATTGTGAGGAATAACTACTGGTGAAGGATTGTGAGTGATTACCGGCCTAAAATGTGCTTCAATTCCTCTCGCAAGTTCTCTAAGATGCCTTCTTGGCACACCCAACCGAACCCTTGGTCTAATAGGACCCATTGGCCTTTGCATAGGCCCTTGTGGTACATGTGGTTGAAATTGTTGTTGTGGCATCGGTGGGTGTTGAATCGGCCTTTGGAATTGATGTTGTACGTTTTGTGGACGAACTTGTTGCAATGGTATAGGACGTTGCACTTGTGGCCCTTGTGGCCTTGGCCGAATATGTTGTGGTATAATTTGTTGTTGTTGAAACCCACCAACACTTGGCATTCTTTGAGTTTGCCCTTGCACATAAGTAAGTTCTCCTTGTTCCCCATCACCCCCATATACATATCTTTCTTCCTCATAACCCTCAAAATCTTCATATCCTTCTTCATATCCATCTCCCCCTATACCCGAAGATTGTCCAAATGGAAGAGTTGAATATTGAAAACCCGACTGGTTCGATGGTCTAAATGTAGAAGTAGCATAGAAAATGGTTGAGTTTGGTGCTATTGAATAGGTTGAAGATGATTGGCCCGCACCTGGGAAGAAATGGGAGAATGGTGGAATTGTGGTAGAAGGGTTAAAAGTGAGTGTAGGATCTTCTTGGGTAGTAATGGGTTGTGTAATGTTGGTTGGTGTAGCATTATGAGGTTGAATAGGGTCGGTAGTGGTGTTTGGCATGGTAGTGTTTGGTGAAGGTTGAGTGGATGATGGTATAAAAGGTGGTATAAGTTCACCCGTAGTGGGTGGTGGTGGTGGTGGATCCATGTATCGAAGTGGTGTGATTGGTGTAGTTGGTGTTGTTGGTGAACCGCTGATTCTGTTTTCTCTTAGCAAAATTCTGTTTCCTCTTAATGTTCGCTCAATTTCCGGATCAAATGCCAATGGTGATAGCTTGTGAGAGCTTCTAGTACGCATTCACCTGTAAATACCTGCACACTAACACACCCAGCGTAAACCAGAAAAATAACAAACTTAAAAAGATAAAAAATAACACACGTTGCGCACTACTCCCCGGCAACGGCGCCAAAATTTGACGTGATTTCGTGGTTACAATCAAATTTAATCCAATTACTACTAAATAGATAGCGGTAAGTGGGTATCGAACACAGGGAGTTTGTGGAATGTATGTTATCTAAGTGTATATCTAAGTTAACTACGATTAAACTAATTGCAATTAAAGTAAATTTCAAGAATTGATTTGATTGAATTGGTTTTAATACTAAAATTACTAATATAATTGCAAAGATGAAAGTTGTAGTTGTAAGAAAATTAGAGACAAATGACCATCCTAGACTTCCGGTTTCAATTGACATTCATGTTATCATTCCACTAGAAAGAAATACATAGACATAGCTCATATGCAACTACTTGCAGTGATGAAAGGGAACTAAGTACTCAGATTTCTAGAACGTGAGGTTGTTACCCGATGATCAATCAACCCTTACCCAAGCCTAACTATACCCATGATATCTCGATTGCCAATGACAGCAAGAACGTATGGCTTCTAATTAGATTAACATAAGAATCAACAAGTTACAACAAAGCAATCACACACCATAACAAACAAATCATAAAGATAAAGATTGTTATTCTAGAAATTAAGAAATCCAACATGAAATGTCTCAAGCAAACCTTCAATCCAGGATGATCACAAAGTGTTTAGCCACGCATGGCTTGAATCAACATCATAACAAAAGTCTTCATGTTCATAGAAATCACTAACATCAAAACAAGGATTAACAAGTGTTCTTCCAGCTCCAAAATGTCTCCAAGTGCCCAAAATTCGTTGACAATGATTCTGTAACCGAAAACATATCATCAGACACCATAAAAACCCCAACAAATGGCATTTAATACATAAGTTACATTAGGGAGCCAATCGGCACCGTAAGCTACGGCACCCGCCGTAGCTGACGGCGGTCAGCGCATCAACATAAGGTGCCGTAGCCTACGGCTGGCACCGTAGGTTACGGTGCCAATTTGTTTCTTATGGTAGTCATACACTGCCTTTCGGCAGTGGTCTTCTATCAAGTGATGGGAACCGTAGCCTACGGAAAGTGCCGTAGGTTACGGTGCTATATGTTATATATCTTCTTGTTTGCTTCAATTCAAGTGGAATCTTCCATTCTTGTTTCCACCATCATCTAGCATCCATCCAAGCTTCATAATATCCATCTTTTAAGCACTTTAACACCTGCAAATACCAACGTACCGTAGTTACCAAATTCCTACAATTAACCAAGTAAAGTATGGGTTGTGCACATATTTAGCTCTTTTAAGGGTTGTCCTACGGACCACCCGTCACCCGTCCAAGGATGTGTTATCAGTTCTATCTCGGTGCGCGGATGTTGAAGACTGCTCTTTTCTTAGGTTTTCTTCTGTAGGACCGTTGCGAAGTCGCGCAAGGTTCCCTTAAAGAGGCTTACTGTGATGCATTTGTGTTATGGTCCTATGCGCCTGCGTGAGGTTTTCGGGACCATATCCCTTCAAGTCCCCCAGTCCAGTGGTGCTCATATGCAAGTAAGTGGAGTACTGGACTATATGAGAGGTGTGATTTTTGCTCTGTTTTGGCGCGAAATGTAGGGAATTTTCTTGGAGGAGATACTCTTTCAACTTGAGTTGCTCATGATTTCAAATTTTGAAAAATGTGACTCTTTGGCAGGTGAAAAGTACTATGTTGACTGTTGACGTGTGACGTTTTGATGACAGACTGTCACTTGTCAGATATGCATCGTTAATCATGGCCTACACGCGCGCGTGAGGGTGCTTGATGCCTCCCACTCGCCCATGATGCTTGGATAACCGTGTTTTTCTGAAAAAGGGGATATCACGGTTTTCTAGGGCATTTATGGCGGTGAGTATATAAATCTCTTTTAGTGCCCTGTTTTCTATTGCTTTCTCTTGATTTTCCTTCGTCTTCCTCAATATTCTCTTAAAGAAAACTGCAAATTTCTCCTCTATGTCTACTGGAGAACGTCACAAAGATTCTTCTGAAAAGATGTCTGCCGGTCTTCCACCATTGAAGTGGTCCCGAGAAACGTTCGATATTATGGTTTGAAATTTTTGATTCCTTGATAGTTGGGGTGCCCGATATCCCAATGAGGTTCAGACGGCAGCAGATGCTCCCGCCGGGTACATTACCTTGTTCTGGGATTATTTTGCTGAAGGCAATTTCCGATTGCCAGTGACGAAGTTTCTTCTTGAAATCCTTTCATTCTACAAGTTCCATATTTCTCAAATGCATCCCATCGGAATGGTTTGTATTCGCCATTTCGAATTCCTTTGTCGGTCGATGATATTTAACCGACGGTTAATCGTTTTCGAGTTTTGTATCAAATGCACTATTCTCCGGGTTTTTATTCCTTTGCCCAACGTGCTTCGGTAAAGAAGATTTTGTTGAACCCCCCAAAGTCCTTTCATGATTGGAAACCCAAATTTTTCTTTATTAGAGCCGGAGTGATTCCGATGAAGATGATTTTTAGGGGCAAAGAAGATACTGTTCCTGAGACCATCCAGACTCCTCTCTCAGAGACTTGGTACCAAGATTTGAAAGACGTTCCGTCGATTGAGCTTCCAGAGAGGGCCCTAGTTTCTGCTGGTATGAGTCTTTATTGGCGAATGGAGCGGGAAGATAAGCCGGTGTACATGGAAGATGGTAAAAGTAAGATTTGGGGTTTTCTTACTTTACCCTTTTTTTATGTGTGTGAGTTTGAATTTGCTCCTGTCTTCTCTTTTGCAGTTGTCTCTTTATATGTTGTTGCTTATAAGAGAGAAAACGGAAAGATGGCCACCATTCTAAAAAAGGGCTGATGAGGAGCTTTGGTACTTGCATATAGTCAAGAATTTTGCCCTGCCGCGGGATGAAGATTTGTCCGCACAACCCCGGCTGGTGCTGGTAAGCGTATTTCTGGTTTTGATTGATATTGCAATATTACTCTTTGATGTCTTTTGCGCGTGGGGTAATATTGCAATATTTTGCTTCTTCAAGTAGGTTAGTTGACTAACTTGGGCATAGGCCCTAAGAAGAAAAAGCGTGCTCCAGTTGTTAACATTACTCTAAAAAAGACTGACATGGCGAAAGCCTAATCAAAAGTCAAAAATGTTAAGGGAGAGAAGAAAGGTATGCGTCATTCCTCTGACTCCTGGTGTGATTATGTAGTGGTGTCTGATTCGTTGGAAGGACTTGCACCTGTAGTTGTGAAGAAATCGAAGGCCTAGCCTCGGGATGCCGCTGATATCCCTGCCTCGATTCCTGAAGATCCAATTGACTTAGAGTCAAGTCCGGAACCCCTAGTGAAGACGAAGGCAGGGAAGAGGAAGCAGGTTGAAATTGAGGCTGAGGCACAGCCTGCTAAGAAGATACCAAAGAGAAAAATTAGCAAGCGATGCAACTTGGATGCTTTTATTGCAAAACCTCATCTAGGTGAGCGTCTTCTTTATTTTGTTTTTTCTTTGTGCTAAATGTTAATATGCACTTTGCTTTTGCAGAAAAGTCAGCTCCAGCTGTTCGCGCGGAGCCATCATCTGTTGTTAATGAGGACCTCCCACTTTCACCACCTCGTGTGCCGGTTAGTGAACAGTTAGAAGGTTCTAAAGTTGTTGGGGATGAGGCGGAGAAGATTGCTGAGGCGGGTAATCCTTAGGTAGAAAAGTCTGCTGATGCTGAATTGGAGAAGGTTGTGGAACCCAAGACTGCAGATGCTGATGCTACTCGTCCTAAGTCTCCTGAAGTCGTGACGCGTGATCCAGAGAAAGGGAAGTCAGTTTCTGAAGACCCGGTGATATCTATCCCTATCTCTGCGCCGGTATATGCTGAAAGAAGCCCAGTTGGTGACCAAGGTTTCTTTTTCTTTGCTCAAGTTGATGAAAATTCTCCTATCCGCCCGGATGAAACTCCGGGGGATTATTATTACAGATGTTACTCGGAGAAAAAGGCGGATGAGATTCATGCGCCAGTGAGGAAGTTGAAAACAGGTGATACTTTTTCCGACTGGCGTGTGTGCCGTGACTGGTTGCAAGGAGCCTTTCCTCTTGGGGAGATCAAATTTCAAGAGGAACGTCCTCACAAGCAGACTTATCATGCTTATCTTGAAGAAGCTGCTACTTACGCTTCTACTACGCACCGTATAGAGCGTGAGTGGCGTAGTATGCACAAGGAATGGGCTGCTTTTGAGGCATCCAAGAAGAAAGCTGCAGAAGATGAGGCCCGAGCTGCCCTGTTGAGGGCTAAATTGGAAGTTGATTGGGCCAAGTTTGAGAGAGACCAAAAAAATGAAGAGTGGTCTGTTGCTGGTTGGAAAAGGAAGGTGGAGGCTGAAGCTGCTCTCCTTTCTAAGGAGCGCAAACATTGGAGGGAGATCTGTGAGAATGATAATTTTGAAAAAATGGGTCTCCGCAATATCATCAATAATCTCAAGGCTGAAGTTGAGAAACTGAAGAAACAGGATGCGGACATTGAGAAGCTAAAGCAAGAAAAAGCTGATGTTGAAGCGGCGCGTGATGAAGCGCACTCTCATCGAGAGAGGAGTGAACAGAGAGAGGTACGAACTTGTGCCACCCTTGCCCTTAAGAATAAGGAGATAGAAGAACTCACCTCTTTATTATCCGAGCAGGAACAAATTAAGGCGGATCTTGAGTCTGCCAAAAAAGACTTGGAGCTTGAGCGGTCTGAAAAAATTGAGGTCTCCCACTGTCTTAATGAAACCGAAGAAAAGTTGGAAAGCTCCGAGACCGCACGGGCGACGGTGGAGAGTCAAGTTGATCCGTTGAAGAATGACATGCTTTTATGCAATATTTTGTTGTATTTGCTTGTATTCTTAGTTGTTGTGCTGCGCAGGTTACCAATTCTGTCTTGAACTCTGACGGGTTAGGTAAAATGATTGCGCACTTGTTGATTGCTGCGGGGAATGACGGGTATGCCTAGGGGTACGCAGAATGTACTCATCGTGTTGTTAATGCCTTAAAGGTTGATTGGGATACCAGTAAATCTGCTACGCATGGCATGGATACTGAAGCTGCTCTTGTTGCTGCGAAGTCTCAATACAATACTCTGCAGCTTCCCGTGATGGACCTTATTACTGCCGCGCTGCAGTCTGAAGATTTCGTGGCGCAACTGAGGGAAGTTTTCCCGGATAGAGGGGATGATGAAGATGATGAAGACCTAGAGTAGGTTTTCTTTGTATGTTTTGTGATTGTATGAACAATTAGTGGTTGAAAAAGGCTTGGGATGTGGATCCCTGTCTGTTAATGCGCTATGGCGCAAGTAACTTTGTCGATGCACTGTCGTGCATGTAAATGGCTTTTTGTTAAGGCGCGCAATGTGCCAGTAACTCATAATATATGTTTGAATTACAATATCTTGCATGAGTACAATTTCTTTGATTAGGTAAGGCGAATAAAGGTGGTATGAAGCTCATGTGTGAACTTAAGGCTGGGCCTTGCGCGATGCGTGTGGTCGCAAACCGTTCATGAGACTTGTGTTAAGGTTACCATAGTGTTTTTACACTTACCAAAAGGAATTGCATGCACTTTGTAATAAACACAGAAATAATATAACAAACTTTGCATTGATTTTGGATAGGGCTCAGAGGCCATGGTTACAAAGTTGTTTTTTAGGATAATTAATTGAGACTTAATTTACTTTTGCATACGAATAATCTTGTGTCAAAGATTGGTAAGTTGAAGAACTTAACCAATATGAAGGAAAGCTATTGCATACTTGCTGCTCCGGCGCGGCTTAAGTTTTAGCTTTTTTGCCTGGCCCCTCCACCCCGCGAGTAATCTGTTTGATGTCCTTCCACACATTTTGAAGTAAGTGGGTGAGTTCTCCACTTTTTAGTGCCTTCTCAATTTCTGTGCGGAGCCGTTATCTTTATACTAATCGCAATACTGGTTCGGGTCTTATCCTCGCTTGTTCTTCATCGGCGGAGGCGTTTTAAATTGATAGTCTTCAGTACTGAGTACCTCCGTCGGTGTTTTTGTTAGAGGAGTCCATTGCCATTCACGATTTTCCTGCTTAGCCTCTTTCTATGCTATTAGTTTGTTGATCGTTGAGCGAGCATCATCCGACGAGTACGCTCCTGAGGCCGAATCTCTCCAGTTCTTCTTAAATTTCTTGCTGCTATTCCCACTCATGTCCTTCGGACGGTTGTGTGGTGGCGGTGGTCTGTTGGAGCTTAGGTTATGCTCGGTTGAGCGTAAACCTTGGCTATGGCCATCAGTTTTTCCCAACTCTTGGGTAAACCCTCTGTTCCTGAGAGAACTTTAATCATGTCGTCACAACGTACAACGTATTTGAATTGTGCTCGTATTAGATGTTCATCTACGTCACCAATTTCTAGGACCTTCTTGTTGTATCTCGTTATGAAGTCTTCCAGAATTTCATCATCCCGCCTCCAGATGTTCATTACATCGGCGGTATCTCTGACGGATCTACGTTGCTGTCTAAAGTGGACTAGGAACTTCTCTTTTAAATCCACCCATGACGTTAACTTCCCTACCGGTAAGTTGTCGAACCATAACTGTGCTGTGCCTGTCAAGGTTTGAACGAATAGGTGACACCACATAGGCAATATCCAACTCCCTACCAGGCCTGCGCTAGTAAACACTCGGAGATGGTCGTCTGGATCTGACATCCAATTGAATTTTCCAACGTTTGATGGTAGCTTCGCCCTTTCGAGGGGAGCTAGAGCGATTTCACTAACAGATTTTGAGTTCTCAGTCGCTTCTGCTGGTCGGTAGATTAGGTTGTAATCATGCTCTGCATCTGGGTTATAAACCGCGCGGGGTTTATAATTTGTATGGTCCCGCTGCAGCCGACTAAACACGCTTGTGTTATCACCTTCCTGGTATGTTTTGTCGTATTCGTCGGTTTGGGTGTCCCGCTTCTGAAAAGAACGCGGGCCCAATCGAGAATGGACTGACTGCCTTCTATGAGAATATGGTTCATCTCGGTAATCTCTTCGTCGAGTCTCAGAGTGAGTAGATTCGTACCTAGTAGGAGATCTGGAATAGACTTTTGTGCCGTCTACATGCATTCGTGATGGTGCGTCATAGTGTGATGTACGTGGTGCAGATGGTGCCCGCATATGAGTTGTAGATCTCCGTGACTGAGTTACAGGAGGGGCAGTCTGTGCACAAAGTTGTGCATATACAACATTTAATGCACCCTCTGATCTGACGTACCACAAGATGGGAGTTTCACCGGGTGGTAAGATTGAACTTATCGGGATCTCGTCTTGTGTTCCTGGTGTAACAGGATCGTTTAGATGATTAACGTTGTGCAGGACATCGTTATCATCGGAAGCTTCTTCCACAATCCCTTCAACACGAGGATCATTAGTAAAATTCGCTGGTCGAGATCCTGAAGGGCGATTTGTCGGAGTCTTTTCCATGGAAAATAGAGATTTGGAAAGAAATGAATCAAAACGAGAAGACGAGAATGAAAATTGAAGAATCGGTAGGCGCCAATGAAGAAACACTAGTTCGAATGACCGGAATCAATCGGACCAGGGGTTTAGTTCTGCATAAAAAGGTGAGTCCTCTCGTGTGATCCGGGGTTGGCTGATCTTCTTCTCCGAATGATAACTGCAAAACGAACAGCCGTTAGACTCGCCACGGGGAGAATGGGGGTTCTCTCCGTGACCACCCTCCGGCGTGAGAATAAGTATAGGTCTCAATGAAGAAGAAGTAATAGTGAAAGTGAAGTGAGAGTAACTTGAGGGATTATACCTGAATTGTCTTATTTATAACCGGATTTGGGCGGGAAAGTTTGTTGACGGAGGAGATAACGGAAAGCATTTTCCGTAAGCGGTTACCTCCCTTGCCGTTAATCGCTAACGTGATGTTTATATACACGGATCGTGAGCATGATTAGCGACTGGGGAGATGCAACGTGGAAAGTGGGTATGTGTGGATCCTTCTCTAAATTAGTGCCATCATCGTGACTTTGATGAGCGTCCAGGATGGAGCCACGTCATCATTCAGTTGTAACTGAGTGATTTGTTCACGATGAAGTTCTTCTAGAAGGTTTACAGCTGTAACCCTTTGTGCCTCTGCCACGTGTTGATTCTTTTGTAACAGAAAGGTCTCATCCTGTTTAAGTCTGGGTCGTAATTGCGTGGAGATTTTTTTAGGGTTTTATCCCCAACTTAACTATTTCTTTGCACGAGCCTGCGTAAGGATGTGTTATCATTTCTATCTCGGTGCGCGGATGTTGAAGACTTCTCTTTCATAGGTTTTCATCTTTAGGACCATTGCGAAGCCGCGCAAGGTTCCCTTAAAGAGGCTTACCGTGATGCATTTGTGGTATGGTCCTATGCGCCTGCGCAAGGTTTTCGGGACCATACCCCTTCAGTTAGCTATATCCTTTTTCATTCCTATCCACCAAAAATCTTCCTTAGATCTTGATACATCTTATCACTTCTGGGATGTATCGTATACTTAGACTTATGAGCTTCTTATTGAATTCTATGGCGTAGGTTTCCTTGTTTAGGTATCCACATCCTTTTCTTATGGAACTTCCAAATTCCATATGTTCCTCGTTCTAATTTCTTAATCATTCCTTTTAAACCTTCAGCATCGTCCTTTAATGTTGTTTCCTGTGTCTTTCTAATTTGCTCATTTAAATCTATTTGCAGATTTAATCTGAGAGAGCATACTTGTTTCGGCTTTTCATGATACTTTTGACTTAAAGCATCAGCTACTATATTAGCTTTTCCAGCATCATATTGGATATCGCAATCATAATCACTAAGAACTTCCATCCAGCGTCTCTGTCTCATATTTAATTCTTTTTGCCCAAAGATGTATCTTAAACTCTTATGATCGGTGAAGACAACAAACTTATTTCCATATAAATAGTGTCTCCAAATCTTAAGGGCAAAAACTATAGCTCCTAACTCTAGATCATGGGTTGGATAATTCTCTTCATGTTTCTTAAGTTGTCTAGAGGCATAAGCTATAACCTTTTGACGTTGCATTAACACACATCCATATCCTAACTTAGACGCATCACAATAGACTATAAGTCTTCAGTTCCTTCTGGTAATGTGAGTATGGGTGCGTCGGTTAATCTTTGCTTAAGAATCCTAAAAGCTTCTTCCTGTTTCGTTCCCCATTCAAACTTAACTGATTTGCAGGTCAGTTTTCTTAATGGTATGGCTATTCTAGAGAAATCTCGGATAAATCATCTATAATATCCTACCAGTCCTAGAAAACTTCTTACTTCTATTGGCGACTCAGGGATTTTCCATTTAGTAATTGCCTCAATTTTTGTGGAATCTACATGAATTCCTTCATGATTAACCAGGTGTCCAAGGAATTGCACTTCTTGTAACCAGAATTCACATTTTGAGAATTTAGCATAAAGCTTCTCTTTTCTCAATAATGTCAGGAGTGTATGCAGATGCGCTACATGTTCCTCTTTACTCTTAGAGTAAATTAGAATATTATCTATAAAACAATTATGAATTTATCCAGGTATGGTTTACATATCCTGTTCATCATGTCCATAATTGCGGGTGGGGCATTTGTTAAACCAAATGGCATGACGGTAAATTCATAATGACCATATCGTGTTCTGAAAGCAGCTTTAGGAATGTCCTCTTCTTGTACTTTCAGTTGATGATATCCTGAGCGTAAGTCGATCTTAGAAAAGAATCGAGCTCCTTGAAGTTGATCGAACAGATCATCGATTCTTGGTAGTGGGTACCGATTCTTAATCGTGACTTTGTTAAAATCTCGGTAATCAATGCACATACGCATCGATCCATCTTTCTTCTTAACAAACAACACCGGTGCTCCCCACGGTGATGAGCTTGGTTGTATAAAACCTTTGTCAAGAAGTTCGTCCAATTGTTTCTTCAGTTCTTGCATCTTCGTTGGTGCTAATCGATAAGGTGCTTTGCCATCGGTGTTGTCCCTAGTATTAGGTGAATTCTAAATTTAACCTCTCTATCAGGCGGTAATCCAGGTAACTCTTCTGGAAAAAACGTCTGAGAATTTAGATACTATAGGAATATCTTTTAATTCTTTTACTTTAGTGTTAATGATTATGGAAATCATATATACTATTCCTCCTTTACTTTCATAACTTGCAGCTTTCATCACAAAGATGAACTTTGTTGATCTGGTTGGCCTATCTCCTTTAATTGTGATCTTTTCACCATTTGGTGTATTTACTTGTACTGACTTTTGATCACATAAAATACTGGCACGATTAGCTACCAACCAATCCATTCCTAATACAACATCGAATCTAACTAGATTCATTGGGTAAAGGTTGGCAAAGAAATGATGGTTCAGGATTTCTATTCTTGCTTCCTGCAAGATCTCACTAATCTTAATAGATTCTCCATTGGCTGTCTCTATCAGACAATCTTGTTGGAGTTTGGCTAAGGGTTGGTCAAGAAGTTTGTAGAAAAAAGTATTGATAAAACTTTGGTTTGCACCAGAGTTAAACAATACTTTGGAAAATATGTTGTTAATTAAGAACATACCGGCAATCACATCCGGGATCATCTTGGCTTCTTCAGCTGTCAGAACGAATGCTCTGGCATTTTTCTTAGGTGCTTCAGTCGTCTTAGCATTTATGGCTGGAGCTAGTTTCGGACAGTTCGGTTTGATATGCCCATTTTCTCCACAATTGTAGCATATCCTATTGCTAGGTTTCGATCGACATTCTTCTTCCTTATGTCCTGGTTTCTTGCAAAAATTGCAAAACCTTGCACACCTTCCATAATGCTTCTTTTTACAAGTCTTGCAGTAAGGTACGGAGGAAGAGCCTGTTCCTTTTCCACTGTTGAAACTTCCATAGCAAAACTCTTAGGTAAGGCTTTGAGCTAAGTTCTTTCTCTGGTTTTCCTCTTGTGTACGCACCAATTCATCAGTCAGTGTATTGGCTAGTTCTACTGCTTCTTCTATGGTTTGCGGTCTAGTTGCCTTGACTACGTGTCTAATCTCACTAATTAATCCCCAAATGTAATGGGAGATTAACATTGGTTCAGGTGAGTCTAAGGTTGGCACTATCCTAGCATATTCGATGAATATGGTAGTGTAACCCTTGCAGTCTATTCCAGTCATTTTATGATTTAGGAACTTATTGGCGATTTGTTCCTTTTCATGAGGATGACATAATTTTCTTTCAACCATTTCCTTAAAGTTGATCCATTCCATATTATAAACTCTGTCACTTCCCCTAGACTGGAGAATAGTATTCCACCATTCTAAGGCTGCATTTTTTAAAAGATTACAAGCAAACATAATCTTATCTTCATCTGCACATTTACTTATTTTTATGACTACTTCTGTCTTTTCTATCCAACGTAAGGATGCAATGGCTCCTTCATTGCCTGAGAATTCTATTGGTTTGCAGGCCAAGAATTCTTTATAAGAACAACTGTAAAAAGCGGTTCTTCTTCTTTTAGGAATTGGAGCTTGGATAAGGGGTCCATTATCGTTCACACTGTGACTTGGTTCTGTGTGTTGTCGTTTATTTCCAGTTACAGATTTATTTTCTGCTTCCTTAATAGTCTTTGTAATATATGGCATAGCATCTATAATTCCTTGTGCTACTATATGTTGGATGGCACTGTTATCTATTTGGTTTCCGTTATTCTTATTATTTTGGTTTTCCTAATTTACTTCGTTGTCCATCTGAATTGGGAATATTTAACAAGTATTAATTATCACAGAATAAATTTAAAACAAATATTTATACACAATCATACAAACAGGTTGATTAAAAACGTTGAACATTGTAACTTTTACTCTTTTTCATATATATATATATATATATATACTAGTGGGAAACCCGTGCGTTGCGGCGGAGTCGACAAGACGGGGTGGGAACATAAATTTTATATAAGCTGTATATATAGATAAAAGATTTAACAAAGAGATAAAATACAACCATAATCAACCCAATCATAAATAAAATTGAAATTTCGACCTCTATGTGTACAATACAAAAGGGCAAGTAATACTACAGGAACATTGGGTGATTGGGTAAAAATTTGGGCGCTCAGCAGTAACTAATTACTATATTTTTAAGACGAATGACAAACGAGAATTTGGACATCAAGTTTTTCAAATCCATTCTGCCCAACAATTTTGACTCTCAACTGGAGAGACCAGGCTCAATTGAGGTTTGACTTTTTATTCTACATCATCTTGGCTCTTTCTTTGGATACTGAACGGGTTGCTGCTACATGATCAAATACATATACCATGTGAATGATAGAAAAGAGTATATATTAAAGAACCACCTTATATGAAAAAGAAACAAACACTGTCAAAGCAAAAAGAGATTGAAAGATTTAAGTTCCTCATCAAACTCAAAGCTTTCCACATTCCTCCACCTAAGGGCACGTTTTTTTGAGCTCGAACAGGGTACATGAATTCTCAGGGCCGGCCCTGCCTCCACCTTTTTTGTCTCGTTGTTCTTCTCAAATTCCATCCCATTTCTCGACTTCCAAAAATGCCACGTCGTTGCAAAAACGACTCCGGTTACCTGCTTCCACTGTTTCGATCCTTTACAGTTCTGCATGAGTTCAAAAATGTCTTCACTTGAGTTCACAAAATCCAGTACAGGAAGCTTTAACCAAATAAGAATGTACCACCAAATTGCTCTAGGCCTTAAGCATTTCACAATTATATGCTCCACTGTTTCATCTTCTAGTCTACATCTTGAACAAATATTATCATCTAAAACCACCTCTTTTTACCAGTTTCATTTTAGCTGGAATCCTATTCAAACTTTGTTCTCTTATTGTCTCCCATTCCCTTCATTTTCTATAAAAACCGTAACAAAGAAACAAAATAAAAAATGTAACAACCATACACCAAGTGTGAAGGGGTAAGGTCCCAAAAACCTCACATCAAGTACTTGGGACCATACCACTACCTCATATCTTAGCCCTCTTTTGACCTTGCGCGACCGCGCAACTGGTCCCACAAAGAACTAACAAACAAACACTTGCGCAATAAGAGGAACATCATGAATCCTCGCGCCTTCATAACAAACAAAGGATGAAAATCCTAAGTTAAACATTTCCGCTTAAATAATACCCAGACTTGGGTATTATTTACCCAACTGATGTCACACGATAAGGAGCCACACCGGATTATGGCAATAACCTCCTAGAAGGCCCAAATCATGCACCACCAGACGGTTATAACCGTCTGGGATACGTGTCACCATCTCAGAATTCCATAAGATCACAACGATGGCATGGAATTGGAAAGAAATCTCCATTAATCCACTATCCACATGGCGATCCCCCAGCCATTGATCAAAAGAGTGATCCATGTGCTCTCACATCGGATCGAGAAGGTTAACGGAAGGAAATGTAACCGCTTACGGGGTTAGCATCTTTCGTTAGTATTTCATCAACGAGTTTTCCCGCCCAAACTCTCGGTTATAAATATGAGGGTAATTCAGGTATGAACTACAAGTTACACACACTTCTTCAATACTACTTCTTCTCCATAAACACCTACTTATTCTCACGCCGGAGTCGGGTCAAGGAGAGAACTCCTTTCTCCCCTTGACGAGGCTAACGGTGCTTTGTTTTGCAGAGTTACCGGAGAAGAAGAACTGTCCGATCAAATCAAACGAGAGAGAACTACACCCTTTTATGCAGATCCAAACCCCCTAGATAATTTGATTCCGGTCAATTATCTAGTGTTTCTTCATTGGCGCCCACCGATTTCCCTGTTCTAATTAGTTTTATCTCGTTCGAATTATTTCTCTTCGTTTCTCTGTTTTCACATGGCAGAGAATTCATCAATTCACCCATCAGGTCCTCGGTCTGAGTTCGACGATACTGCAACCCGAGAAAAACAGATCGTTGGAATCAGGGGAATTAACAAAAACAACAATGATTCGGCAGAAAATGACTCTTCAGACCAACTCATAGAAAGAACCCCAGAATATTGGTTTGGCAGATTCCAAGCTGCCTCAAACCAAATTTTCACACAAATTAATAGATCTGAGTCCCTAAACATCAGATATGATACTCTGCAAGAAAACCGTGGTAAAATCAATACTGTAGTATTGGACCCACAGATGCCTTGCCAGTGGGACATCCAATCTGACAGTTATATCGAGATACTCCCAAAATCAGGAGATATCAACTATAAAAAAGCTGGACCAAAACAAATACACATGGTACAAGGAGGTCCTTCACGAAGACCAAATAAACGACACCATGGTCAGCATTGGAGGGAACAACAAGTTGTGTTCCCTGTTGTCCCTGGAGGCCCTTAGGAAGAACGACCAGCAATTATTATTGGTATCTTCAGCCATTACCAAACGGACTATATGTTTATAGATCCAGGGAGCTTGATGGATATCATATACGAACAATGCTTCAAACAACTCGATCCAGAGGACAAAGCATGTTTAGAGCCGGATGATTTCCCTCTCACCGGATTTTGCAATGAAGTTGTGTTCCCATTAGGGCAAATTGCATTCCCTGTGACTCTATCTGATGGCGAGCATTCGCGCACAGTCACAGTAAACTTAATGGTCATGCCAGCCACATCACTTCACGATGTCTTGCTCGGAAGAAGATCACAAAGAGAGTTCAGCATGATCACTTCTATTCCACACGCTGCATGCGGGTTCCCAACAGAAGCTGGTGTCGCAATTTTATACTCAAGCAAATAGGTCATGTACGTCGATGACGAACCACCAGCAAAAATGGCAAAACCCTCAGCACCAAACGAGCCATAGAAATGGGTCTTAAACGAAGAATATCCGGAACAAACTATCCTACTAGGGCACGCCATTTCACCAACGATACGCACATGATTAAAAGAATTATTAACCAACAACAAGGATATATTCGCTTGGTGCCCAGCAGATATGACTGGAGTTCCACGAGATGTAGCGCAACATTGTCTAAACATCCGACCCTCTGCAGAACCTGTCGCGCAGGGACGACGCAGCCTCAGTGCTGAGATAGCAGAAGCTATGTATGAGCAAGTAACAGAGTTACTTAACGCCGGAATCTTGCGTGAAGTCAACTACCACACCTGGGTCGCTAACCCCGTGATGGTCCAAAAACATAGTGGCGGATGGTGAATGTGCGTAGACTTCAAAGACTTAAATAAAGCCTGCCCGAAAGATTGCTATGCTCTTCCTGAGATAGATAAAAAAGTTGACTCCCTAGCGTCATTTCGCTGGAAATGCTTCCTCGACTGCTATAAGGGCTATCACCAGGTCCAAATGAAAGAGGAGGACGAGGACAAAACTGCCTTCCACACGGACAAGGGCATCTTCTGCTACACAAAAATGCCTTTTGGTCTTCGCAACACAGGAGCTACTTACCAGCGCTTAATGGATACAGTCTTCGGGGAAGACATAGCCAAAACAGTCGAGGTATACATGGATGACCTTGTCATCATGAGCCATGAGGAGGAAACAATGCTTGCAAATATCCAGCGCACGTTCGATTCTTTGCGCAGCGTAAATTTAAAGCTCAACTCAACAAAATGCTCATTCGGGATGGAGGAGGGAAAATTTTTGGGCTTTATAGTAACAAGGGATGGGTTTAAAGTAAACCCAGAGAAAGTGCAAGCTATCCAGATGATGCCGTCACCTGCAACAATAAAAGAAATACAAAGACTTGTAGGGCGATTAGCAGCCTTGAACAGGTTCTTGGCCAACCATGCTGCAAAATCTTACCTGTTCATCAGCACCTTACAGAACTGCACCAAACAAAATCACTTCCAGTGGACACCCGAAGCGGAAACAGCCTTCAAGCAAATGAAGGAATGTTTAATTCAGTTGCCAACGCTAACAGCACCGCGAGAAAAAGAACCACTGATCTTATATTTATCTGCTGCGGAAGTAGCGGTAGGCGCAGTATTAATGGTGGATAGAGAAAACGTTCAGACTCCAATTTACTATATAAGCAAGATGCTCACAGGCCCAGAAACACGCTACTCAATGATAGAGAAACTAGTCCTAGCACTGGTACATGCATCACGGCGCTTACGATGGTATTTCTCTGGTCATGTCATCACAATTCTCACTAATTACCACTTAGGGCAGATCCTATCCAAGCCCGATGTTGCGGGAAGATTAGCTAAGTGGGCTATTGAACTAGGAGGATACAACATCCTGTATAGACCACGACCAGCAATCAAGGGGCAAGTTCTAGCAGATTTCGCTACAGAAGTTCCCATCGACAAAGTCCAAGAATGTGAAGCAATCCAGAACCCTACTCCTGTTTTTGACAATAGGGTATGGACTCTTCACACAGACGGAGCTTCTAACGACGACGGGGCAGGCGCAGGTCTCCGATTGGTCAACCCAGATGATCACGAACTTACATATGCGATACGCCTAGACTTCCGAAACACGAACAACGAAGCAGAATATGAAGCCTTTCTAGCGGGACTTCCTTTAGCACTAAAAATGGGGGCAAGAAACTTCGAAGCTAACGTCGATTCGAAACTGGTGGCCGAGCAAGTTAATGGGCATTACGATGCAAAGGGGGAAGCTATGGCGTTATATCTGGAACAAGCACGGATGTTAATCAGCCAAATCCAAACATTCAAAGTCAATCACATAAACAAAAGCAAAAACAAGCATGCAGATGCATTAAGCAAGTTGGCCGCCACCAGCTTCAGACACTTAGCAAAAGAAGTGTGCATCGAGGTATTGTCCAATCCCTCCGTCCCTCTTAAACAAGTAAATGTCATAGAGATCGGCAATCCATCTTGGATGTCTCCGATCATTCCGTACCTACAACATGGGTAACTTCCGGAAGGGAAGGCAGAAGCCCGGAAAATCCAGAACAAGGCAATAAACTACGAAATGGCGGAGGGGATTCTGTACTGGAAATCATTCATGGGACCACTCCTGCGCTGCGTCGACAAAACAGACGCGCAGTACTTAGTCAGAGAAATCCATGAAGGTTTGTGTGGGATACACGTCGGACCGCGCATGGTAGTCGCCAAAATAATGAACGCATGCTACTACTGGCCGGGAATGCACGTGGATGCGGTTGAATTACTGCGAAAATGCGCATCTTGCCAGCGCCACGGGCCAAAAACGCTTCGCCCAAAGAATCCACTCGTTCTAGTCACGTCCGCCTGGCCCTTTCAGTAAAATTCATAATCGTAGCAGTAGATTATTTCACAAAGTGGGTCGAAGCTAAGGCACTAGCTTCAACAACAGCAATGGTAATCCGCAAATTCATATGGGAACATATTATTTGCAGGTTTGGATTACCATTGCGCATTATCTCTGACAACGGCACCAACTTTGCCTCGGAAGATCTTCAGAAATGGTTCAAAGAAATGAGGATCGAGCACAATTTTGCCTCTGTGGCGCACCCACAAGCAAATGGCCAAGTTGAGAGTGTCAACAAACAGATCGTCGATGGCATAAAAGCGCGACTCGGGACAGCGCGTAGAGGATGGGTTGATGAACTTCCCAACATCCTATGGGCACATCGTACCATGCCAAAGACTAGCAATGGGGAAACCCAATTCAGCCTTGTCTATGGATCAGAGGCGGTAATCCCAGCCGAAATTGTTCTCCCGTCACCGCGCATGCGCGCCATGGAAAGGCAAAACAACGAACATGAACGAAGAATGGATTTAGACCTTCTTGAGGAAATGCGCGAAAATGCCGCCATCACAGAGGCAAGGTACAAATCCAAGCTTGAAAAATATTACAACGCGCGCGTACGTGTGTGTACATTAATTCCGGGAGACTTCATATTACGTGACAATGAAGCTTCTAACGCGGAAAAACTAGGCAAATTAGCGCCAAAATGGGAAGGACCATACATAATTAATGAGGTTCTTGGCAAAGGCGCTTACACTCTGAAAAGAATTGATGGAACACTAGTTCCTCGCACCTGGAACGCGCAGCAGCTGCGCATGTGTTATATGTAAGCCAATTATATAAGCAATGTATTTTACACTTTGTATTGTTAACCCTGCGCCTTATTAATGCAAAAGTTATCCTTACGCATGTCATTGTTTATTACAAATTGCATATAATTCTTTTGGTTTACGCAAAAACGATATAGTGAACATTGTACGCCTCATGAACAGTCTAAAAGGGGCGAAACTCGCGTTCCTTATAGACAAACATTCACACATGAGCACAATACCATTCTAATTCACTCTACCTACTAAAAGCAATTAAACATATGCAACATATTGTAAACACAAACCAATGAACCATAAAAAACATGCATGCACGGCAGTGCATAAAAAAATATCATTAAGTGTAACAACGACACTTTAGACAACTATTCACAAAGAAACACAGCAGTGTTTCTTCAAAAAAAAAAAGAAAGAAGAAAAGTACTAGTTACAAATAAAACAAACTAGGAAAGCTGGTCCAGAACCCCATATGGAGTATGAAGAACCTCACCATACTCTGAGAAAGGAAGGGGGTCAACAATCCAAGGGTTAGCACCCTCATTCCCAACTTCAACAACAGCAACCGGAGCAACAACCGGAACAACAGTTGGGGCAGCAACACGGGGACGACGACGATAGACAATCGAGTAACCTCCTTTCCGTTTAGCCAGAAATAAGCGAGCCACCAAATGAGCAGCTAACCTGGTAACACCACCATCGTTGTCATCTTCAAAACGACGACGAATCCAATCCTCAAAGGCACTCCGGTAGTTTACATCATCAACCATTTCCTCTTGAACAGAAAGATCGGTCACTGGTCCGGCAACCAGCAGCAAACCATCGGCAGCATCAAGCACTTTCAGAACATTGGAGAGCCTTCTCCATCAGATTGGCCTCCTACTCTCCATTTTTTTTTTCCAAAATTGGGTAAAGAATTAAACCCAAAGTTAATATATAGAAAGGAAAAAGTAACATCAAGGTAGGAAATGTGATGATTGCATGTCAAATCCTAAGTTAAACATTTCCGCTTAAATAATACCCTGACTTGGGTATTATTTACCCAAATGATGTCACACGATAAGGAGCCACACCGGATTATGGCAATAACCTCCTCGAAGGCCCAAATCGTGCACCACCAGACGGTTATAACCGTCTGGCACACGTGTCGCATGGAATTGGAAAGAAAGCTCCATTATTCCACTATCCACATTGTAACATATGTGCTTGTCATCATTATGAACAATTCAAATTATCAATAAAACAAAGTTATTTGATCCCAATGTTTGTTTGTTTATGTTTGACATTTTTCATGTTTTGACTTTTGTTCAATTTCAAACTCTATATCGCTTTCTGGAGAATTATACGCAAACTGGTGCGTAAACGTAATCAGTTTAACGCGAAAAATACTCCGGAACATCAACATATACTTAACATACCTTAAATAACCTTTACATAACTTAGAAATAAGTTTTGAAGGCTTTGGTATGGCAAAAACAAGTTAATTCGCCTACAGGGACTAAATTTGACAAACTGCGAAAGTATGCCAATTTGAACTGTAACAGACATTCCGGAACATGACCATAAGTTAAACATACCATAAATATCCTTTACATAGCTTAGAAATAGGCTTTAAGGGGTTCGGGGTGCTAAAATAAACTTTTGGGTCATTCAGGGACTAAAAGCGTCAAAAAGTGCACAAGTTTGCATTTTCGCGCATAATTTACGTTCTGAATACATCCGGACATCCAAAAATTTATGTAAGCACTAAAATATTTTATTTTAGTGTTTGGCATGAGAAAAATCCATTCGTCACGCAATTTGGATCGTTTTTCGCGCTTATGCGCATTCCGTCGTAATTAAGCGAACATCGCGATCGTACGACCAAACGAACCGACATCCGGCATATTTTTGAGCATGTTTCATGTCCACAATGTTTAGGCATCATTTTGGAGCCTTAACGTTGGCTTAACGGGCCTTAAACATGTCAGAAATGGCTTTAATGCATAACAGGGACCAAAACTGTCTTTTTTGAAAACTTGTTTCAGACCAGAAGGGCCAGGCGGCCCGCGTGAGTTTAGTGAGTCCCCTTACGCGGCCCATGTCAGCTTCCTAGATCTGATAAGATCAGTTTAACAGCTATTTACAGCTGTTACCCCCTCCTAATCCCTTTGCACTTGCCTCTTCAGTATAATGAGGGGCCAATTTGGTGCTCCATGGGTATTTCAACAAGTGTATGGACAAGATCAAAGCACGTTATTCGATAAACGATCCTAACGGTTGTCCATTTACTATAAATACCCAACCCTATTCATTTGCAAAACCCACAAAATTTGATCTAAAAGCTCTAAGTTGAAGCCATTGCTTCATACCTGGGCTACTTGGATAAAGATTAGCTTTCAGTTTATGGTCAATGCAAAGTTCGTTTGAACTTCATAACGTGAGCATAATCACGATGATTATAGTCCCTAGTGACTATACCTACTGATTACCACGTTATCCAGGCTCAGTGACGAGTCGTAGTTTCGGCCAAAATGCGCATTCTTGCGTATTTTGTAACCAAAACCGTTTGTTTTGATACCAAAACTGTTTTCTAAACTTAGTTAAGCATGTTTTAACATGCTTAGCTCGTCACTTTTAGTTTTGTGCTTGTCTAGGGTCGTAAGGGTAAGCGATCTAAACAATCGCTTATACTTTCGAACCCGACGCATTTGGTCGATCATTAGGATCCGACCAAACACATTAGGCGACCATAGTTGTATAGGGAATAACCTTCCAAGGTTATACCTTATGGTCACGACGTTTAGTTAGTTGTATGATAGGTAGTATATATGCCTTAGGTAAATTACCAAAATACCCTTTTTAAGCCAAAATTCATTTTAAGCATATGTAACATAACTTTTGGTATCTAAACTGATTTGGCAACAATATTAGACATGTTAAGGCATATATTACTTGTCATAGGACTAGTTAAGCGGTCCGAACGCGTTTCACGCGAACGACGCGTTAAAGTAGCATAAGCTACCTAAACGGGTCGTAATGGGTTGTAAGAACTTAGGTTAGGATTCATTGTAGTATGTAGGCCTTATTAAACCATATTACATGAGTTCCCCTACTCATTTGGTTTACGAGCCTCATTCTATCCAATCCTCCGATTTAGGTCCGGATTATTAACATAGTTACCTATATTAGGTGCCGTTTGATATCCGTGATCTCTAGCATTGTTTGGTTGTTACTCAAGGACTACTAAGCAATCTCAAGTGAGTACATAGACCCCTCTTTTACCGTTTTCCAAACATTTTGGGGTGAAACACATGTGCCTACTTGTTATTTTCGTGCCTTTCATGTTTTCATGTCATATGCTTGTTATGTTCATTAGTACATTTATAGTACATGATTTCATTATGTTTATGCTATGTATGTCCATTGTGTGCATACTTAGTACATCGTTTTACATTACATTTTATGCTATGTATGTCCATTGTGTGCATACTTAGTACATCGTTTTACATTACATTTTATGCTATGTATGTCCATTGTGTGCATACTTAGTACATTGTTTTTCATTTCATTTCACGCTATGTATGTTCATTTGATCACATACTTAGTGCATTGTTTTCACATGCATACATTTTGGTATGACATTTGGTTTGTTTAAATGGGACAAAAATACATCCATTAACATTAGCTACGCCATTCGTTAGTAGGTAGTGGTACCATAGGAATTGACAACTCTCGTTCCTAACATCCTAGGTATGTTTGGATGGAAGGAATGACCGAATTCGATAAACATAACACAGATAAACCTTTAATTTGTTTAAAGGTCTATCACCACAGTCACAAGGCTTGAATGTATGCATTATAACAATACCGCATAGATGTTTGTATCAGTATAGCATGCATTTGTTCCACAAAACATAACTTTGATTTAAACTATGTTTACTTCAATACAATGCTTTGTGCATTTTTACCTATGGTTTAGTTGATACATATTTCACTTGCCATACATGACATTTTGGTTACACATTACATAATTGACATTTGACATAGACATTTTGGCATTGATATACACATTTAGTGATTTACATTAGACATAGACATTTTGATATGGTTTACACAATAACACTTGACAATTGATTTATACATGAACAATTTACAATGATGGTTGGTTTGGGTAAGTGATTTGAGTAACGAGGCGTGTGTAATATGATACAAGTATGGTGGATATGCCGCTGGTACTTCCTATATATAAGTGCTTGTATGATATTACATGTCGTAGCGTTACTTAAATCATTTCAATATTTGACATATTACATTTTACATAAACGACTTATATTTCACAAGACATTGTCTTACAAAACAGTTTATTTTATACAACTCATTTTACCTGGTTATTTCGTTAACCATACACCTTTCTTTTATATAATCTGATTTCTTATCGAGTTTTCATACGATTTATAAAAGAAAACACTTAACAAGATTCATGACTAATTTTTATTAAACCTATCTTTTAAAATCCAAGTCATGAATCCTATTTTCACTAAACCTATGTATCTCACAGGCATTTTTATGCTGACGTACCTATTTTCACATGTGTTTTCAGGAGCTGTCGCTTAGGATGATGATCGTGACATTAGGGCGGACCTGTGCCTTAGAGACATAAAACGAAGATAGACTTAGTTTAATTATGTTATGTACTCTTGGTTTCATTTTTAAAGACAATGTAACTCTCTTGTTGATAAATAAAACGTAACTTTAATTTCCATGGTTGTGAGATAATAATTCTGTTACAACACTCCCCGATGTTTCCGTCACGTGTTTCTCGTTCTACGTGGTCGGGGTGTGACAGAAGAGTTGGTATCAGAGCCAATGGTTATAGGGAATTAGGTTATTAGTAATGCTTTGACCTAGACTATAACCTTTCTAGGACCCCAACACAAGTTATATTGTGTTTAGATCTTAAAACTTGCACTTCACCTATCCTTAGGTGATAACCACAACGGGAACATCAAGTTAGAATCCTCTTTGAAAATTAATCATCTGTTTTTGGATGATTGATTACTAGGTTTTGGACCCTCTATTGTAAGGTTTTGAACCCCTTTGAATTTTCAATATCTCGTCAAAGTTTTGGGTTCTAAATAGTGTGAACACGTGCAAACTGGAAGAGTGAATGCCTGTACCCTGGGTTTTCTGTCTAAGGCTAGAGTGTTCGTACAAATCCACATAATCGGACCAGTCACTCTTACCTGGGAACTCTTGGGGTGAGTGTTCACTTATAGGCGAGCATGTCTTCGCGATACATTATTTCTTTGACCCATTTACTTTGATTAGTCACAATGTGTCGTTTGTTTACCTTGTGGTAACAAACAATGGCCACCATCTTTGCCGTTGTCAATTTTTGCATCATCTCATTCTTTTCATTCAATCATCTCACTCGTTTCCTTTCATGTTTCCTCTTTTAGAATGCCCCCTCGACGCGAGAATCAGATAGCGACTGCCGAACTGGCATAAATCATCGCGCAGCAAATGGCTGCTGCTTTCCCAAATCCTTTTGCTCAATGGAACCAAGCCAACAACAACAATCATGCTCCATGCAATTTCAAGAGTTTCAATTCGGCTAAGCCACTCAAGTTTAGTGGTACTGAAGGAGCAACTGGGCTCCTGCAATGGTTCGAGAGCACTGAGAGTACGTTTCATCATGTTCAGTGTCCTGATAATCGCAAGGTCGAGTTTTTTTCGAGTGTGTTTCAGAAGAGGGCTCTTACGTGGTGGAACGGGGTTATGAGAGACCGGGGTGCAGAAGTTGCTCTAGCACAAACTTGGGCCGAACTTAGGGCCCTTATGATGAGGGATTTCTGTCCACGTCATGAACTGCGAGCTTTGGAGAGAGAGTTTGATGATTTGAAGCAAGATAGTGGCGAGCACAGGGCGTATACTGATAGGTTTGAGGAGTTGAGTCTACTTTGCCCAACAATGGTTACCCCACTCGACAAGGCTATCGAAAGGTACATCGATGGTCTACCTGACTCAGTAAAAGACATCATTACTAGTAGTAACCCTACCACACTCCGTCAGGCGATCGAGTTAGCAGCGACATTGACTGAGTCGCAGGTTCGAAAGGGAAAGCTGCACAAAAAGGGTGATAAGGGTAAGAAGCAAGCGTCTGACAAAGAAGATAGCAAGAAAGGTCAAAACAAGAAGGGAAAGGATTCTGGCTCCTCAAGGGGGTCTAGGAAGCGAAAGGCTTCCCAAAATTTTGCTGTCACTGGCCAAGTTAACCAGGCAGCTCCCAACCAACCCGCACAGCCTCCAGCGAAGAAACCTTATGCAGGAAATGCACCTTTGTGCAACAGTCACCATCAGCCGCAATTTCTGTGCCGTTTCTGTACTAACTGTGGGAAGTCAGGTCATCTTGCTGGTGTTTCTCATTTTGCTTAGAATCAGGCAGTTCAGAACCCGGCTCAACGAGTTGCTCAGCCTCCTGCTCAGCAACAGGGTCAAGCTGCACGACCACACTACCCACCAGGTTCTTGTTACAACTGTGGGGATCTGACCCACTACCGTAACCAGTGTCCAAGATTAGTGAATGCTAATCCAAATCAGAATCAGGCTCAGGCTCGGGGGCGAGTCTTCAACATGAATGCACAAGAGGCACAGGCAGACAATGAAGTGGTGAACGGTACGTTCTTTATTAATAATCAGCCTACATCTGTTCTTTTTTATTCGGGTGCCGATAAGAGTTTTGTGTCAATATCTTTTGAGCCATTGCTTCGCATATCTAGAACGAAACTAGGAAAACCCTTGACAGTAGAGGTTGCTAGTGGTGAACCCATTATTCTTGATTCTATTCTTCGCAACTGCCAGTTGAACCTTAACGACCATCTTTTTCCTATTGACCTCACGCCTATGCAACTTGGAAGCTTCGACGTTATTGTGGGTATGGATTGGTTAGCTAAGCATCGCGCAGAGGTAGTTTGTTTTGAGAAGATTGTTCGTGTGCCGCTTTTGACAGGCGAGATCCTACAGGTTCGTGGTGAGAAACCTGCCGGTAGTCTCAAACTCATGTCCTGTTTTAAAGCTCGGAAGTATCTGCGAAAGAACTATGTGGCCTTTTTGGCACATGTTGTAGCAGATAAGGGCAAAGGTAAATCTATTCAAGATATTCCTGTTGTTCAGGATTATTCTGAAGTATTCCCTGAAGAGTTACCTGGTCTACCTCCAGCACGCCAAGTCGAGTTCCGTATTGATCTCGTACCTGGTGCACACCCCATTGCCAGAGCTCCATATCGTCTTGCACCGTCTGAGATGAAAGAGTTGTCTAAGAAGCTTCAGGAGCTCTCTGACAAGGGTTTTATCCATCCTAGCTTTTCACCTTGGGGTGCTCCCATTCTTTTTGTCAAAAAGAAGGATGGATCTTTTAGGATGTGTATCGATTATCATGAGCTTAACAAGCTTACCATCAAGAATCGATATCCCCTACCTCGCATCGATGATCTCTTTGATCAGTTACAAGGTGCTTCTTATTTTTCAAAGATTGACCTGCGATCTGGATATCATCAACTTCGTGTGCATGAAGAAGACATTCCCAAGACAGCGTTCCGCACTCGGTATGGGCATTATGAGTTCACAGTCATGCCATTCGGTTTGACTAATGCTCCTGCTGTTTTCATGGGCTTAATGAATAGGGTCTGCAAACCTTATTTGGATCAGTTCGTCATTGTTTTTATTGACGACATCTTGATTTATTCTAAGACGCGAGCTGATCATGAGCAACATCTTCGTCTTACTTTGGAACTCCTAAAGAAAGAGCAACTTTTCGCCAAATTCTCCAAGTGTGAATTCTGGCTTAAAGAAGTTCAATTCTTAGGACATATTGTCAACGAACAAGGTATTCATGTAGATCCCTCCAAGATCAGTGCGATCAAGGATTGGGATACGCCTACTACTCCTACTGAAGTTCGTTCTTTTCTTGGTCTTGCGGGTTATTATCGCCGCTTCATTGAAAACTTCTCAAAGATTGCAGTTCCTCTAACTGCTCTAACTCAGAAGAACAAGCCCTTTGATTGGGGATTCAAACAAGAGGAAGCTTTTCAAAACTTTAAGCAGAAGCTTTGTGACGCGCCTGTTCTGACTTTGCCTGAGGGCAATGATGATTTCGTCGTTTATTGCGATGCATCTAAATTGGGTCTTGGCTGTGTTCTGATGCAAAGGAACAAAGTCATAGCATATGCATCGAGGCAGTTGAAGATACATGAGAAAAACTACACCAATCATGATCTTGAGTTGGGTGCTGTTGTCTTCGCTCTTAAGATCTAGAGACACTATTTGTACGGTACAAAATGTGTGGTTTTCACGGACCATAAAAGTCTTCAGCATATCTTCAATCAGAAGGAACTCAACATGAGGCAACGACGTTGGGTGGAGCTTCTAAACGACTATGACTGCGAAATTCGCTACCATCCTGGTAAGGCGAATGTCGTAGCCGATGCATTGAGTTGTAAGGAACGTACTAAGCTTCTTTGCATTCGTGTTCAATCTGATATTCAAGCTCGATCCGATATCCAAGCCCGCATTTCTCAGGCTCAACACACTTGTGTTTCACAAGGTTTGATGGATAAGGAATTTCCTTGTCACATAACCCCTGATCTGGAACTGAAGGACAATGGATCGTATTACTTCATGGACCGTTTGCGGGTCCCAAGCCAAGATAACCTTCGCACCTTGCTTATGGATGAAGCCCATAAGTCTCGTTATTCCGTTCATCCTGGCTCAGATAAGATGTTTAAGGATCTTCGTATTCAGTATTGGTGGCCTGGTATGAAGAAAGACATTGCCTTATATGCATCAAAATGCCTTACTTGTCTTAAGGTTAAGGCTGAACATCAGCATCCTTCTGGTTTATTGGTACAACCAGAGATCCCAGTTTGGAAATGGGAAAACATTACTATGGATCTCATTACTAAACTTCCGCGCACAAAGAAAGGTCATGATGCCATCTGGGTAGTTGTTGATCGTCTTACTAAGTCAGCGCATTTCTTGCCAATCCGTGAGGATTTTTCGGCTGACAAACTTGCTAAAATCTATGTGGATGAAATTGTAGCTCGACATGGTGTTCCTTTGAACATCATTTCTGACAGAGATGCTCGTTTCACTTCTCATTTTTGGAGAACCATGCAATCTGCTATGGGGACCCAACATAATCTGAGCACAGCTTATCATCCGCAAACGGATGGTCAATCTGAAAGAACAATCCAGACTCTGGAGGATATGCTTAGAGCTTGTGTGATCGACTTTGGTGGTAGTTGAGATTCACATCTTCCGTTGATTGAATTCTCCTACAACAACAGTTATCACTCCAGCATCAAAATGGCTCCTTTCGAGGCTCTCTATGGTAGAAAATATCGTTCACCAGTGTGCTGGAAAGAGATCGGCGAGGCTCAGCTTACTGGACCTGCCCTCATTTTAGAGACAACTGATAAGGTTAAGAAAGTTCGTGATAACCTTCAGACAGCTAGAAGCCGTCAAAAGAGTTACGCGGACCAAGGATGCAAGCCCATGGAATTTCAAGTCGGTGATCAAGTATTACTTAAGGTCTCACCTTGGAAAGGTGTGATCAAATTTGGAAAGAAAGGAAAACTTGCACCTAGATACGTTGGACCATTCAAGATCGTCGAAAGAATCGGTAAGGTAGCCTACAGACTTGAGTTACCTCCTGAACTTGGAAATGTTCATCCAACCTTTCACGTGTCCAATCTCAAGAAGTGTTTAGCTGATAAGAACCTCCACATACCGCTTGACGAAATTCGTGTTGATAAAACACTGAAATTTGTTGAGAAGCCAGTGGAAATCATGGAACGTGAAGTCAAGTGGCTTAAACGCAAGCGCATTCCATTGGTCAAAGTTCGCTGGGAATCTAAACGTGGACCCGAGTTTACTTGGGAACGTGAAGATCAAATGAAGGCGAAGTATCCGCATCTATTCCCACAAGTTTCCTCTAAATAAATTTCGGGACGAAATTTCCACAAGTAGGGGAGACTGTAACATCTGTGCTTGTCATCATTATGAACAGTTCAAATTATCAATAAAACAAAGTTATTTGATCCCAATGTTTGTTTGTTTATGTTTGACATTTTTCATGTTTTGACTTTTGTTCAATTTCAAACTCTATATCGCTTTCTGGAGAATTATACGCAAACTGGTGCGTAAACGTAATCAGTTTAACGCAAAAAATACTCCGGAACATCAACATATACTTAAAATACCTTAAATAACCATTACATAACTTAGAAATAAGTTTTGAAGGCTTTGGTATGGCAAAAACAAGTTAATTCGCCTACAGGGACTAAATTTGACAAACTGCGAAAGTATGCCAATTTGAACTGTAACAGACATTCCGTAACATGACCATAAGTTAAACATACCATAAATATCCTTTACATAGCTAATAAATAGGCTTTAAGGGGTTCGGTGTGCTAAAATAAACTTTTGGGTCATTCAGGGACTAAAAGCGTCAAAAAGTGCACAAGTTTGCATTTTCGCGCATAACTTACGTTCTGAATACATCCGGACATCCAAAAAATTATGTAAGCACTAAAATATTTTATTTTAGTGTTTGGCATGAGAAAAATCCATTTTTCACGCAATTTGGACCGTTTTTCGCGCTTATGCGCATTCCGTCGTAATTATGCGAACATCGCAATCGTACGACCAAACGAACCGACATCCGGCATATTTTTGTGCATGTTTCATGTCCACAATGTTTAGGCATCGTTTTAGAGCCTTAACATTGGAATAACGGGACTTAAACATGTCGGAAATGGCTTTAATGCATAACAGGGACCAAAACTTGTTTCTGACCAGAAGGGCCAGGCGGCCCGCGTGAGTTTAGTGAGTCCCCTTACGTGGCCCGTGTCAGCTGTTACCCCCAGATCAGATAAGATCAGTTTAACAGCTGTTACCCCTCCTAATCCCTTTGCACTTGCCTCTTCAGTATAATGAGGGGCCAATTTGGTGTTCCATGGGTATTTCAACAAGTGTATGGACAAGATCAAAGCACGTTATTCGATAAACGATCCTAACGGTTGTCCATTTACTATAAATACCCAACCCCATTCATTTGCAAAACCCACAAATCTGATCTAAAAGCTCTATGTTGAAGCCATTGCTTCATACCTGGGCTACTTGGATAAAGATTAGCTTTCGGGGACCCTTTGTAAGTGTTCCTTCGTTCTTTTTAAACTTTTAGCGTTAAAATTCAAACTTTGTTTAACTTTCTGCGTTGACCAGTTTATGGTCAATGCGAAGTTCGTTTGAACTTCATAACGTGAGCGTAATCACGATGGTTATAGTCCCTAGTGACTATACCTACTGATTACCACGTTATCCAGGCTCAGTGACGAGTCGTAGTTTCGGCCAAAATGCGCATTCTTGCGTATTTTGTAACTAAACTACTCTTAGGTATCAAAACCATTTGTTTTGATACCAAAACTGTTTTCTAAACTTAGTTAAGCATGTTTTAACATGCTTAGCTCGTCACTTTTAGTTTTGTGCTTGTCTAGGGTCGTAAGGGTAAGCGATCTAAACAATCGCTTATACTTTCGAATCCGGCGCATTTGGTCGATCATTAGGATCCGACCAAACACATTAGGTGACCATAGTTGTATAGGGAATAACCTTCCGAGGTTATACCTTATGGTCACGACGTTTAGTTAGTTGTATGATAGGTAGTATATATGCCTTAGGTAAATTACCAAAATACCCTTTTTACGCCAAAATTCATTTTAAGCATATGTAACATAACTTTTGGTATCTAAACTGATTTGGCAAGAATATTAGACATGTTAAGGCATATATTACTTGTCATAGGACTAGTTAAGCGGTCCGAACACGTTTCACACGAACGACTCGTTAAAGTAGCATAAGCTACCTAAACGGGTCGTAATGGGTTGTAAGCACTTAGGTTAGGTTTCATTGTAGTATGTAGGCCTTGTTAAACCATATTACATGAGTTCCCCTACTCATTTGGTTTACGAGCCTCATTCTATCCAATCCTCCGATTTAGGTCCGGATTATTAACATAGTTACCTATATTAGGTGCCGTTTGATATCCGTGATCTCTAGCATTGTTTGGTTGTTACTCAAGGACTACTAAGCAATCTCAAGTGAGTACATAGACCCCTCTTTTACTGTTTTCCAAACATTTTGGGGTGAAACACATGTGCCTACTTGTTACTTTCGTGCCTTACATGTTTTCATATCATATGCTTGTTATGTTCATTAGTACATTTATAGTACATGATTTCATTATGTTTATGCTATGTATGTCCATTGTGTGCATACTTAGTACATCGTTTTACATTACATTTTATGCTATGTATGTCCATTGTGTGCATACTTAGTACATCGTTTTACATTACATTTTATGCTATGTATGTCCATTGTGTGCATACTTAGTACATTGTTTTACATTTCATTTCACGCTATGTATGTTCATTTGATCACATACTTAGTGCATTGTTTTCACATGCATACATTTTGGTATGACATTTGGTTTGTTTAAATGGGACAAAAATACATTCATTAACATTAGCTACGCCATTCGTTAGTAGGTAGTGGTACCATAGGAATTGACAACTCCCGTTCCTAACATCCTAGGTATGTTTGGATGGAAGGAATGACCGAATTCGATAAACATAACACAGATAAACCTTTAATTTGTTTAAAGGTCTATCACCACAGTCACAAGGCTTGAATGTATGCATTATAACAATACCGCATAGATGTTTGTATCAGTATAGCATGCATTTGTTCCACAAAACATAACTTTGATTTAAACTATGTTTACTTCAATACATTGCTTTGTGCATTTTTACCTATGGTTTAGTTGATACATATTTCACTTGCCATACATGACATTTTGGTTACACATTACATAATTGACATTTGACATAGACATTTTGGCATTGATATACACATTTAGTGATTTACATTAGACATAGACATTTTGATATGGTTTACACAATAACACATGACAATTGATTTATACATGAACAATTTACAATGATGGTTGGTTTGGGTAAGTGATTTGAGTAACGAGGCGTGTGTAATATGATACAAGTATGGTGGATACGTTGCTGGTACTTCCTATATATAAGTGCTTGTATGATATTACATGTCATAGCGTTACTTAAATCATTTCAATATTTGACATATTACATTTTACATAAACAACTTATTTTTCACAAGACATTGTCTTACAAAACAGTTTATTTTATACAACTCATTTTACCTGGTTATTTCGTTAACCATACACATTTCTTTTATATAATCTGATTTCTTATCGAGTTTTCATACGATTTATAAAAGAAAACACTTAACAAGATTCATGACTAATTTTTATTAAACCTATCTTTTAAAATCCAAGTCATGAATCCTATTTTCACTAAACCTATGTATCTCACAGGCATTTTTATGCTGACGTACCTATTTTCACATGTGTTTTCAGGAGCTGTCGCTTAGGATGATGATCGTGACATTAGGGCGGACCTGTGCCTTAGAGACATAAAACGAAGATAGACTTAGTTTAATTATGTTATGTACTCTTGGTTTCATGTTTAAAGAAAATGTAACTCTCTTGTTGATAAATAAAACGTAACTTTAATTTCCATGGTTGAGAAACAATAATTCTGTTACAACACTCCCCGACGTTTCCGCCACGTGTTTCTCGTTCTACGTGGTCGGGGTGTGACACACGTGGCGATCCCCCAGCCATTGATCAAAAGAGCGATCCGTGTTCTCTCACATTGGATCGAGAAGGTTAACGGAAGGAAATGTAACCGCTTATGGGGTTAGCATCTTCCGTTAGTATTTCATCAACGAGTTTTCCCGCCCAAACTCTCGGTTATAAATATGAGGGTAATTCAGGTATGAACTTCAAGTTACACACACTTCTTCAATACTACTTCTTCTCCATAAACACCTACTTATTCTAACGCCGGAGTTGGGTCAAGGAGAGAACTCCTTTCTCCCCTTGACGAGGCTAACGGTGCTTTGTTTTGCAGAGTTACCGGAGAAGAAGAACTGTCCGATCAGATCAAACGAGAGAGAACTATACCCTTTTATGCAGATACAAACCCCCTAGATAATTTGATTCCGGTCAATTATCTAGTGTTTCTTCAAAGTGGGAAACCCAACTGTATGGAAATTACATTCAATGGAAATGCTTTATTTGTGTATGGAAATTACCATTTAAAAGTAGTTGATTATCCCAACACTTGGTGCAACTAAAGCATCTATGTCCTCGTTGTTCGATGTCTTCCCACCATTTGCAAAAAAAAAAAAATTCCTTACATGTTTTTGCCACCAAAAGTTGCTTGTCTGTTTGCTACAACCTTGTTTCAAAAAACTTGCTTGTCTTCTATTGTTATCGTATACAATGATTCATTCATAATGCCTTAAAATATAGCGATAAATGATTAGCATAAACAATTTATATTAGTTATACAAATTTTTTAAATAACACAACATGATTATGTTTTTACAACATATAACTAATCCCCATCAACTAAAAGGGAGGCTACAGAGTCTATCATATATTGTAACAATAAAACAAAGGTTAAGTTTACATGTTTTTTCTTTTTCTTATGTTCCTTCCGTTTTAGTTTCTATTGCTTTCATTTTTTACTTTTAAGAAAATTAGAGCGTAAAAAAGCTAGAAATCTTACAACATCTCTCCGTATTTCCTCAAGCTCTTTAGAAGATTTTGCAGAGAACTTCTCTTCATAGTACCCCTCTTTCCACCCGGGCACTCCCATTTTCGTCTGACATCAAGAAAATATTAAAGATAAGTAATGCACTCATCGTAAGCCAAAAAAATAGACTTTCTATGCATCTCTAATCACCTTATCTCCATCTGGCTCGTCCGAATAAAAACATCAGATTTCTCACGATATATCTCCTTCAATTTTGTTTTCAGTTGTTCTTTGTTGTGAAGTACCATCTAGTTAATCAAACCAAAGGACCATAAGGTGGACATAAGTTACTTGAAAAGAAGGATCTGCTAATAAGTATCTATATGTGCATATATAGAATACAATAAACTTACCTAACGATTGGTGGATAATCCATTATGTATGGAATCGAGTGTGACGGACAAATATTGCTCCCTTCCCACAACTATTAATGCATCATATTCAACGCCACCAAACAATTGCGTGCCACCTTCATGTAGTTCGGGCCTTGTTTCGAGTCCAAGCTGTCAATGCGCGTTTCCATACATGGGCTCATTTTTCTTTAAAGCTCCATCCTTCTCTTCACTTGGAAACTATACCATTTATGCCTCCCATCAAGATCAACTGATGACATTCTTTCGGAAAGCCAATCTCTCTGTACATTCAGTGGCATTAAAGAAGCCTAGCAGGAATTTGGATGATTATCTTGTTATCAATCTCGAAGTTTACCCGTCTCCAGGACCAAGTTTTAACAGGACTGGGATTGTTGGGCTCGGGTTCGCACTTAGCAATCAAACCTTCAAGCCTACCAAAGATTTCAACACTGATGTTTTCATGTCTACAAACTATGATAACTTCTTACCTGGTAATATCTTTCTATATGATACCGCTTTAAATTCATATGAAAAATCATGAAAATAGCCTTGTTGACCACTTGTTTTAAACAAAATAGCCTTTGAAAATTTTCTATTGCTAAGTTACTATTGTAACTTTTAAATGAAACCCAATGAACAGATGACACGTGTCATACTTTTGCACTGACAAGACATCTGTCTACACCTTATTAGACTTGGGGTAAGAATACTACCACTTTTGCGCCACTTGGTGCAAACGCTGCCACGTGTCTTATTGTGTTTGGTTTTCCTAGTCATTGATATATGCGTAACGGTCAAATTGGTATTTCTTTTTGAAATGATAGCGATTATTATGAAAAAAACATTCGGTCAAATGTTTATTCTTGTGATTTTTTGCACCACTTGACGCAAAAGTACCAATACTTTTGCGCCATTTGATGAAAATGTTGTCACATGTGTTATGTGGTTGGTTTTCCCTGTCACAGAAATGTGCGTAATGGTCAAATCGAACTCGTTTTAAAAAAAAGTTGGTGATTATTTTGATAAAACGATAAGAACAATGGTTAATCGTTTATTTTCATGATTTTATCTTAAACTTACATGACAAGAATTGAAATGTATTTTTATGCCATTTTACAGAGACATCAGGAGGGACCAGTGGCACACAACACAAGTCATCTAACACTAGAATAATCATAGGATCAGCCATTGGTGGTAGTGTGCTTGTTGTGTTATTAGTTGTAGCAGCAATGTATGCTTTTAAACAGAGAAAACAAGTTGAAAGAATCTCCCAACAAACACAACCCTTTGGTAAATATTTTTCTCCTACTTAAAAGAGTGTAGATCACACCAAACAAAACAATTTCACATGTTAATTTATATTTGTTTTAAATGGGTCGTTTTTAAAACCCATGATGTTAAATATGTCTTTTTTTTAATTTAACCCAAGAGCATCCTATTCCATAATTTTATCTCTCATTTTTTTAAATCTTCTCATATCTCATTCCTTATCTAAATTATATCAAGAAGCATCCTTTTTTTTTAAAGTAAACTTTTATAAACAACACCACCCCCTGTAGATCAACAAGCATCCTTTTTTTGAAAGTAAACTTTTTAAACAACACCACTCCAAGACAGGTGCAGCAACAAAACACAATAGCAGCACAGGACTTTAAACATTTGAAAAGAGCACCAGTTAGCCCAAGACAATTCTCTACTTTTAGATATACTCCTATACCAAAAATAACCAAGCACCATTGAGCATCTATTTGATAGTGACATAATTCGCACCTGAGATATGGGGATTCCAGTTGCAGGGGTATGAAATTAAGGAGCCGTGGGGAGGACCTGCTTCACAATTGATGAAATTAAAAGTGAGTAGAAGGGTTGTGTACAAGGAAAAGTAGAAATTCCTAAGAAAAGTAGAAATCGAAACCTGAGTGTAGCCAAATCAAACTGCAAATGAGTACCCAGTTTCATGATGGGTTCGATGTTAAATAGTTGTTGGTATGAAACGTATCTGGGAATTCAATTGGTGTATTGAATCAGGTATGAATACAATTGATGGAGGAAATAGGAAAGAACTGAATTCGTTTGTGGCTGTAGAGATTCAATCATAAAGGTAGAAACGATTCAGGGAATTCAACTGCTTGTATGATGGTGGCTGTCGATTCAGGTGAAGAAATGAAGAAACTGATGATAGTGGCTGTCGATTGTAAGGAGAGGAGGATAAAATGGGAAGAAAATTGTAAAAATATAGGTTTTATTCAAGCCTTTTAGTCTGCCATTGTTGGTGCATACATCTGTCGACTTCGTCTTATATCGAGTCTTGGTTTCGTTGCGGATCTGATCAAGCATGATGTCATCATATTCAATGATGACATCATCATTGCAACTCTACACAAAATACAAGGCATTCAAACGAAATATATACACAAAACAGATTCTAATTTCACATGAAAATGTCATGTAATTTCGCTTGAAGTTAAATTAGGTGATTTCGCTTGAATTGTCATGTAATGTTTCAAGCGAAATTAGAAAGCTATATATAGGCTAGTGATCTTGTCATTTGTAACGGAATTAGGAATCGATACCGAGGTGCTGCCGGTATTTCTTGTGACTGTAATCGTTGTTAATTCAATATACAAGAAGTTTAAAGTGATATTCAAGCTGTTTCGAGACTATACGTCTGTTTCCGCCTTTCGTATAGTCTAAGAACTCTTCTGAATGACTCGTTTGGGTCACAAAACGATCCTACAAGTGGTATCAGAGCTCAGGAGGAAGAGTTCATACCATTTCAGCTGTTTTTTCTGATTTCTACACCTTCTTTTTCAAAATTAAAAATTTTTCACGGTTAAAATCGGCTCAAACTTTCACATTATACTCGCAATCATGTTTTAACAAATCCTGGAAAATTTCAGCATTAAAATCGATCTAAAACTTGACATTTTTGTAATTCCGCTTGAAATTTCATTCGAAATGCTGATGTCATCGTGATTCCGCTTGACTTTTCACTGTGACTTCGTTTGAAATTACAATTTGTGACTGATTCCGCTTGAATATCTCATATTCTGCTTGGGGATTCCGCTTGAAATTAGTGATTTCGCTTCAACCGGTATTCCGCTTGAAATATTGTGTTGATTCCTCTTGAATCACTATTCCGAGTTATTCCGCTTGAATTGTATTTCGGGTGAAAAAGTTTATTTCGCGTGGAAAAGTGCATCGAGTTGTGTGAAACATTAAACGAGGATGTCAGGTCATTGGTATTTGGGAAAAGAAATCAAGTATTTTGTGTCAGTTTGCATGTGATATTGGATTGTCGACACAATCAAAGTAAAATCAGACATTAGAAATTTGCATGTGATCATTAAGTTTTGTTGTCGGACACTGATTGAAGTTCATATTACACGGCCCAATACATGTGTTGATAATCAAGACTGCATGTGACGTCGACCATGTTACAAGTATTGTGAGGTCCAATGATAATCCATTGAGTGTTGTATTGAAAGTTGTTGTCAGCCCACTGTTTACTCGGCCACTGTGATTAATACTAGGCCCATGTGACTTTGATTTTAGCGGCTCAATCAGATTTTAGGTGTTTTAGAAGGTAATACAGCTCGTTTGGGACCAGTATTTAAAAAAAAACAAGAAAGTTTGTGTTTGTGAAGCTTTGACTTTGAAACATGGAAGAAGAATTCTACAATGCGTTTGCTACACCAGTTGCACCAGTTACAGCTACTGAAACGTTGTACATTGAGAATGAGACGGGAACTCATCAGAAACTGCCAAAGCTTATGTACATTGAAGACTTTAAAGGATGGCAGAACCGATTTGAGAACTGGGTGCAAGCTTACAAGTTTGATGCATGGTGTGCTTTGGAGAAAGATTATGAGAAACCGAAAAACGAACGTGGGCTTGAAAAGGGTTTTAGTGATTTTACAGAAATTGATAAATTGAAGTATACAAGTGAGAAAATGATGATTAGTATTCTTCAACAAGCGATTAAAGAAGATATCTTTGTTTTACTTCAACATGAAGGTACTGCCAGATCGATTTGGAATGCTTTGATTCAAAAGTTTAAAGGAAGTGCTGATATGATCAAGAACAGAAAGGCATTACTGAAGAAATCTTTTGATATGTTTGTAGCTTTCGATCATGAAACAACGAAACAGACAATTGATAGATATTGTCATCTTGTTTTGGAAATGGGAAGGCTGGATATAAAGAAAGATGACGAGGAATGGGTGGATAAACTTGCTGATGCATTACCACAGCAGAAATGGGGAACCTATTTGATGATTGTGAAACACATGAGAAAGTCTGAGAATATGAATCTGGCACAGTTTATTCAGAAAATTGAAGAGCACGAGTTGGATATTCAGAAAACTGCTATCATGACGAATCCAAATGCCAAACAAGATGTCAGTTTGTATTACAGAGGGAACAAGTTTGAGGCTATCCCTAGTCCCAGTCCAAAGATCCGAACTGGTTTTAGTGCTGACAGCTCATCTGGAACAAAGGGTAGTATTGTGACGCAAAGTGGTGGATCTTCATCTTCATATTCAAGCTTTGAACCAAACTTTACAACATCAAGTCCTCAACAATCGAACTCAACAAATCTACAGTGCAATGTCACTTTAAACATTCAAAATGGTCAGAATTTATCTCTAGAAATAGCCAAGCAACACATGGCATCACTCGTTACAATGTTGGAATCTTATGAAAGTTTGATTGATGGCAAGATTGGAAATCCGATGCTTACAAAAGAAGACTATGACCAAATTGATGCAGAGGAACTTGAGTTGATGGATGTGAAGTGGTGTTTGGCTAGTGCTTGGAGGAGGGCAGAAAAGTTTCAACAAATTACTGGTAGAGATGAGTTTCGAGGGATGGCTACTTCTCCTTTGGGTTTTGACAAATCGAAATTCACTTGTTTTCGTTGCAAAGGAAAAGGTCATTTTAAACTAGAATGCAAAAATCAAGAAGCAACCGGGAATCAAGAAAAGAACAATTATTATCAGAAATCAATTTTCCATCAGATTGTTCAACAACCACAAACTGCACCTGCTCGTTCTATTGAAGATGGAAAGAAGAAAGCTTTACTTATTCATCAAGATGATGAAAAAGTTGCTGAGGGATTTAGTTGGGACAAATACATACCTGGTTCAGCTCTTGTTGTTAGAATTCTGGGTGAAGATGAAGCTAGTGAGAAAAGAATTCCGATTTTTCCAGATCTTGGAAGTGATGTGGATACCGATGATGAGGAAGAACATCTCAACAAAGCTAGAAAAGGCATAGATCCTACTAGTTTTAATTTGTTTTTTGCAGATAAAATGGAGATGCTGTATCAGAAGAAGATTGCTAGATTGAGGAAAGAACTGGAAGAAGCAAGAATGCTAGCTGATGAAAAGGCAAAGACATAAACTGGAGAATCAAATGTTGAAGCAGTAACTGAGAAAGTGATAGAAAGAATCGTCGAAGTGGAGAAAGTGGTAGAGAAAATAGTTGAAGTCGAAAAAATAGTTGAAGTTGAGAAAATCATTGAGGTAGAAAAAATCGTTGAAGTTGAGAAAGTTGTTGAAGTTGAGAAGATAATCAAGGTTGTTAAACCGTGTTTGAAATGTGAGGAGTCTTGCAAATTTTGTGAGGAGAAAGACAAGAAGATTCTTGAATTGGAAGAGATGAAAGAAAATTTGTTGTCTGATGTGAAGTATGTGAAAGAATCATATGATGTTCTGAACAGAACAGTTGATGGTCTGAAGAAGACAAATTTAGAAGTTGAAACTGCTCAGATGAGGATGAATGCAACTTTAATGACAAAGCAAAAGGTCATCAATGAGTATATCGAAGATTGTGGTAAAATGAAGCAGGAATTGGAACTTGAAAAGATTGAGAGTGAAAGGATTAAACGTTTGTTGTTGAGCTATACAACATGTGTTTATTTGATTGATCGTGTTTATCCTACTGTTGCAGGTCTTGAGGCATTCAAGGAGGAAAAGACTGAAGATATTGATACTGGTAAGAAACAAAGTGTCAAGTATAACAGATGTCCGCCCCCGATCCATGAAAGTTATTCTCCCAGAAAGCCAAATGAGGAACGTGTAAATAAGGCTCTCAACATCAAGTTAAAGTCTGAAATCATTGATGAATTACCAGACAATATTGATGTTACATTCACAGCGTCTGACACTGATCATGAGTCTGAGTTATTAAAGAAAGTGGTCGATCAGGTGTTGGATATGGATGAAGAGTCAAAACCGGAGTCTAAGTCTGAAAGTTCGAGTTCGTCAGAAAAGAGTCCGAGTTCACCGGTTAAAAGGGTTTACAATAAAGAATTCTTGTTATCAAAATCTAATTTGAGTGACGAACCAATCAAAGTGGCTTATACTTTGAATGATTCAGACAAATTATATTCTGATGAGGAATTTCCAATAAGAAGTGTCAAAACTGAAATGATCAAACAGGTTTTCAAATTAACAGAAATTAATATTTCTGAAATAAAAGATTTAAAACTTGCTGAAAAACCTAAAAAGTACACTTCAAGAGTCCAACAGAGATTGAACAAGAAAAAGGGTTACAGTTCTGGTTATGGTTCTCAAAAGAAACCAAACCAGAACAGTAATTTCAAAAAGAAAGGTCTTGGTTTTAATTCTTCAGAAAATTATAAAAATGAGAAAAATTATAAACCAAAAACAACATTTGTTGCAGGAGGAAGTTCTGAAGATGAGCAGAAGAAACCGTTCTGGAAACAGTCAAACCAAAAGTTTCTTGCTGAGATAAAGAAGAATGTGAAGAAATTTGCTACAAGAGTTGATAGAAGAATTTGTTTCAAATGTCAAACGGTTGGACATAATGCTTGGAATTGTCATGAGTCCAGTGATTCAAAAACAGGGAGTTTCTTCTAACTCTGAAGTGAAAAAGAAATGTGTTGATAAAACCGTACAATCAACTGAGAAATCTAAAATGTTTGAAAATTTAACTTTCGAAACTGGTGATGTTTCAAAACGTTTTTACAAAAGAAGAGTTTATTTAAACAAACAAAAATGGGTTGTAAAATCTGAAAGAAGTTCTGACAATGAATCCGATTCCATAAAATCAGAGGAGTCATGTGTTGAGAAAAAGTTTGATAATTCCGTTCCTGAGTTGAACGAGGAAAATTTTCCGCCATTGTAGAAAGATAATCTAAAATCAAAAGGTAGATTTGAGATATCAGGTCAATTCTTTGCTGATAAGAAAGAATTTGATGCTGAAAAGGTGTTTAATGGAAATGTTAAACATATTTTTGGAAAGATGGTTGACAAGAAAGTGAAGGATGCTCAAGAATTTTACAAATCAAAATGTTGGTGGGACAGATGTTTGCCACCAAAATCACCCAAGGCTGGTCAGGCTTGGGTGACAGCATTTTCACCATAAATTCCTGACTTGCCGGAGCTCCCAGGTTGGTAAGAGTGGAACAGGAATCGGCATAATTCTTGTAATGTTTGTTTGGTAAATCTACAGGTGATATCTTTATATTGTTATATTTTGATTTACAAATGGGATGGTTGGTGAGTGAACCTGCAAGTGGTTGAAGAAGGTTTTCATCTTCAAATGGTTAATCAAGGTCATTAAGTTGAACTTGATTGGACCATACTTACAAGCGGTATTTTGGAGAACAAAATGATGAGTTTATCCCCTAACCTACAAGTGGTTTGTAAATCAACAAAACTAATTTTTCGGAAAAACCATTTGATTAAAACAAACTTAAGTGTTTTGAAATCACAATGGGAAAATAGTTGTTGTGAGGGGGAGTTCTGATTGTTTTATGCCAAGTGAATGGCGATTTGAAGTGATTTGATATCAGTTGTCACTTTATTGTACAGTGTGTTTTCAAATTTCCTAAAATGTGTTTGCATTTTAGGGGGAGTAAAAAATTTCAGAAAATCCAAAAACATTAGAAAATTTGAAAAAGGCAAAAACATGATAATATTCAAAATGAGTTTTGTTGTATAAAAGAGGAAATGATAGTACATCAGTGGACGATCACGTCATGCTAAAGAAATGGAAAGTTAAATAGTGATAAACGGTCTCACTGATGATATGCCAGTAGGTTTTTGCACATTTAGTAGATTGTGACGAGATATAAACCTAAATTTCAAACTTGCTTAACTCGTGGGTAACATCTCTCGGATATATGGGTAACCCCCGAAATCTTGTTTGAAGGACCCCTCTTTCTGAGATACTAGGTCTTTATGCTTAGTGTTATCTGGGGTATTATCCCGGGACTTCTGATAATGCGGAATCAATGGCTTAGTCCCCGGAGAATACTTTCGGCTTGCTTGAAATATAGCGCCGCCCTCAGCATAAAATGATGTGACAATAAAATTGCTAATCAATGTTGTTGTAAAAAAGATCCTCTAAAGGGGACCCACCCAAGTCAAACCGTCATCTCTCTGCTGAACGGAAGTTCTGACCTGAGCTCTCACGGTTTCGTACTGATTCACAATTTTAACCCCTTACAGATATCATCTAGGTATACTCACCTGTAAGACAGAATATTGGGATCTGGATACGAGAGTATATTCTGAGGTGGGACACGCGATTAAGTTTAAGTCTCTAAAACATTAATCTCGTATCTCGAAACATTTGAACTTTGTGTGAAAATTTAAGTGGATCAGTATACTGACAATCTAAGTGAATCGTTTAGAACTTAAAATGTTTAAAGCTTAACGGTGTTAGTGATTTGTCTCATAAACTGATATGATCCTCTTACACAAACTCACAAAAAGATTGTTTGCAAATATTTCGTTAAAATATTTCTTACTACATTTTATTTTTGTTATATCAAAAATCCAAAAAGATTTTCGGTGTGTTTTAGCATAAATTTTGAAAAATTCAAAAAGATTTTAGACAACTGATATTGGAAAGCTGATTTTCAAAATTCCGAGTGCTAAACATGAAGAACAGGTTTGGGAAAGTTTGTTTGAAGATGTTTGAAATGAAAAATGATATACATACAAGTGGTTCATCAGTGATTTACAGGATAAATCTTTTTGTTTGATACTTGAAGGTGATGTGTTCAGTTTGTCTTCAAGTGGTTAGCAAGGTTTCTTAATGTGTTATATCTTATCTTTTATAAAACTTATGTTTTGGCTAGAGAATGTGCAGAATAGCCTGGTTTCTAACCCTGAGCAGACAGAGAGTCTGGTCACGATCCTGATCCTGTGAAAGCCAGACTACGATCCCAGTACAAGTTGAGGGGAAGTCTGTTAGAGAAAGAAAGTCGGAAGTTGCTAGAGCCGACTATTGATCCTGAAAAGTACAAGAGAGAGTCCGAGGAGGAAATTAGTTGAAGAATGTTAGAGTAAGGCAAGAGTCAAATCGAGATTCTGGAAAGTTCCCAAAGACTGATAAAGACTGAAGATTAGGGCTGTAAATGAACCGAACGAACACGAACAAGGCCTTGTTCGTGTTCGTTCGTTAAGGAAATAAATGTGTTCACGAACGGTTCATGAACACTTACCGAACGAGATTTTATGTTCGTGTTCGTTCATTAAGGAAATGAGCGTGTTCGCGAACGGTTCACGAACACAAATAAATTTGGTGAACGCGACGAAGGATAAAGATAGATGCCCAGAGAGTAGCCCTCGAACTTGAATCCCTTATTGTGGAACGGAGGTCGATCGTATTCGTGAATGTAAATAATGAGAAATGAAAGGGAAATGATGCATAAACAAGGTGAAAGTGGGTTTCCTAGTTTAATTTTAGGGAAATAAAATAAATAAAAGTTTAATAATATAAAAAGTACAAATAAAATATAAGAAAGTACAAAGATCTTCAATTAAAACACAAACATACGAACATAAACGAACGCAAATCAACGAATGTTCACGAACACCTTACCGAACGTTCACGAACACAATCGAACGAACGAGACCTCTGTTCATGTTCGTTCATTTAACTAATCGAACGAAATTTCTTGTTCATGTTCGTTCGTTTATTAAACGAACGAACATAAACGAACTTCCCGCCGAACGGTTCACGAACTGTTCGCTGAACGTTCGGTTCGTTTACAGCCCTACTGAAGATTGTGAAGACTCGACACTTAAGACTCGTCAACATCTGAGGGGGAGTCTGTTGGTGCATACATCTGTCGACTTCGTCTTATATCGAGTCTTGGTTTCGTTGCGGATCTGATCAAGCATGATGTCATCATATTCAATGATGACATCATCATTGCAACTCTACACAAAATACAAGGCATTCAAACGAAATATATACACAAAACAGATTCTAATTTCACATGAAAATGTCATGTAATTTCGCTTGAAGTTAAATTAGGTGATTTCGCTTGAATTGTCATGTAATGTTTCAAGCGAAATTAGAAAGCTATATATAGGCTAGTGAACTTGTCATTTGTAACGGAATTAGGAATCGATACCGAGGTGCTGCCGGTATTTCTTGTGACTGTAATCGCTGTTAATTCAATATACAAGAAGTTTAAAGTGATATTCAGGCTGTTTCGAGTCTATACGTCTGTTTCCGCCTTTCGTATAGTCTAAGAACTCTTCTGAACGACTCGTTTGGGTCACAAAACGATCCTACAGCCATCTTAAAAATTAGGGGTTAAATTACTTTTGTGTCCATTGGAAATGTATTATAGAGTTATATATATATGCGTCAATTACAAACTACAACTGGAATTTAAATACACTAGTAGTCATGTATCTGTATCTATTTTAGTCTATCTAGTCTAGTTTTTTTTTCAACATACAAAATTACACATATGTCTAGGTATTATTCTAAGTATCATTCATCCAATATCTCATCTCGTTTTCATCGTATTTCCAAACTAGTTTCTCCCCTATCTGTCGGATTCTATTCCCTTCATCCACTAAACTTTCTCCATACTGATGGAGTTCTTGCACCTGTTTTCGACTCATTGGTAGGTCTAATGGTTCAGGATGAGGTACGGATTCCTCGTAAGGATCTGCGCTATTCATTTCGTAAAATGTCCTATCATCATCATCCCTCCATGGATCACATTCTAAAGGCATTGGTTCTTCGAGAGGAGATAAGGCCGAGTACGACCTATTGTCCTCAAACCACAAATCATATTCTAAAGGGCGTGGAGTTGGGATTCTAGGTAACTCGTCGGGGTTAACGGCAGGTATCGGGTATTGGTTTTCTTGGTTGGGTTCTAACATTTGTTGGTCTGGGAATAAGGTTAACAATGGCGGTTCATGTGACAATCCGAACTTTCAAGGTTTGTGCCGCTTAATCCAGTAATCCTAACTGATTATTATTCCTTGTTTTATGTTCTTGTGTTATTACAATCCTGTTAAACCAAAACGCGCATTATAAACCCCGTTAAACATTACGCTACCCTAATCCATTAAACCCGTCCCACCTTTGAGTGTTGATACTTGTCCATTGTGATGGTGGCCTTGTCTAGTTGTTATGGCAGCCCAATTCGATCAAGATAAGACTTGGCAGCCCCAAACCTTTATCATAATAGATGCGTATTACTTTGTCTGATAACATAAACTCAAACACCAACCCTATTCTATTCCATAGTTTACGTACGGCAGAAGAGGACCCCCCCTTCCCTTTCAAGAACATCATCTTGTCAATCTTGCTATTGGGGTTAGTAGATTCATGTTATGTTAACTTTTAATTGTTGATTATGTTCCTATGTATTTTTTATTAACAAATTATATGTATGTTCTTGAAACATGAGAAAGATTTCGCATGATTAATGATGTTTAGGGTTGCATGTTTTAGTAATATTAATGGTCCGATGCAAAAGATAGTTGATAGTAATGGAATGTGCACAAATCTGAATTGTATGATCTTGATATGTTAACTAATTCTCTGATGATGACCATGTAATAATATATATATTCGATTAGGATGTTAATCTGATCGTATGGAATTATTAAATACTGAAAGTATAATAATGAATATGAATTAGGGCCTTGCTAGATCACATGTTGAAAATGGTTGACTAACAATTAACGTGACATGGAGATAAGGGTTTTGATAAAGATTGTATTTTATTAATAATGGTTAGTGATCGAAAAACGTTTGAATCATTAAGTTGTGGGCTATGATTGGTAACTGATTGCATGAATATAGGTGCCATCTTTGATTATGTATAATATGTGAATTATAATGAATATTGATGTAACAGTAGGGATTAACGGTCCAGTAGAATTGAGGTTTGTTGCACACTTAAGGCATGGCCAGACTTTGTGATGGGCTACACACCTAGGCCCAATCGGTTAACTCACAAACTCTACACATGGGTCGGCTATTTTTTTTATAAATACACACACATGACTGGGCCACACTGTTATACGTAACCTTGGCTGGGCTTCGGAATAATGGGTTGCACGACGACACTGGCCCATTCATTCCGGGTTGTTTCTCGTTGGCCTATTAAGAGTTGTGACCCGCACACACACACATATTTTTGTATGTTGGGCCGGGGCGTCTGGGCCGCGAAAAGATTGTGAAGGTTTGGGTAAGAAGATTAAGTTGTAAACTTTGTTAGGCCGATAGCGTATTTAAATGGTGCACTGTGCGATGTTAATTGTTATGTAACATACGAGGTATGAAATTGTGACATGAACTTGTACGTGAACCAACTAGTTATTGTGAGATTTCATGATGATAACTGGCTGTTTTGTTGTCTGATGATAAGTGTAATGCATGTGCGCTACTTGTGTGATGTAAGTAAGAAACTATATAGCTTGGGTCTATGTGAACTGATTAGATTGATAATCATGCTAGGACTTGATTGATCAACGTGAGTACGTAAATAGACATACCGAGGAAACCTAAGGTGAGTTCATCTCTCTTGAGCATGCGTCCCGGTGGTTGGGACAGTCAGTGGGTATCCCGGGGAGGGATAAGTCTTTTGGGTAAAAATGGGAATGTTGGATAATATACTCATCCTATCACCTTTAAAGTCCCTCCGTGTTGTTTGGTTACCGGGGAGGTAACATGGTATTAGTTAGTAGCGCTACTTAGGTTTGGCAACCTCACCCCGTACCTGGGAGGACGGGTGTTGAACTAATGACCTAGTCATGACCAATGCTTTGATATGAGCATTGGAGAAAGGGCAATGTAAATCAGGAGCCGTCTTGTATTCGGGGTATTATCAACATTACTTTCGGAATTAACTTCAATGGATTAACTAATCACTTGGTAACTAACGTTTTCGTAAAACTATGAACTCACCAGCCTTGTCTGATACACTTGTTGCATGCTCGCGGGACGTTAGATATCATGGATATGGGAACTTGTTATCTGGAGTAGCTGGAGTGGTCATGGGTCGTCTGGATGGATTCATGTGTTGAATTATTGATTCTATTCTTTGGTTTTGAAACAGTTTAACTTTGGTTTACTATTTGCTTCCGCTGAACATGTGGGTTTTCATTTAAACTTGTTAACAGTATTTTCATTAATAATCGAGGATTTTATTTAATAACTTGTATGGGTTCAATGTAATTAGTGGCTCGTTGTTGGTATGTCACACGCCTAGCAGGGACATTCCCTAGGTGGTATTTTGGGGGTGTGACAGTTCAGCTATTTGGTTAGAGTTTACTGCTGTGGTAGCTAACATATGGAAATCTGCCAATTGTCTATCTAGTTCATCTTCCCATGGTGGTCTATTGCCTGTTTCCTGAGTTTGTGCCTTTGCTTCCTTATTAGCTCTGGCTATCGCTCTCTGCTGTTGTAACTGTTTCATTCTTTTTCTTCTCTCATGTGCTCCTTTACTAAACCAACTACTTTTCTTAGTGGTAAACGGTTCCTTAGACTGTGCCTTAAAAATAAATATCCCTTCCTCAGTATCGGCTGAGTATCCTGGGGGATCTAGTTGAGATGATGTTCCCTCATCTTTTGGTAAACTATCTAAGTGATGATAAGCGTCTGAAGTTCCTTGCTCACTCATACTGTAAACTAACAAATAGTCAAATAACACAAAACACAGAATCACAGAGGTTATTTCCTAACACATAATTTAAAATTTAAGTGTTAACATAACACTTCTTTGGCTTAAACCAGTGGCTGTAGCTCTGATACCACCTTCTGTCGCAGCCCTCGACCCCTATACCCGGGAGCAGGCACTGCGAGACTCTCAGAGCTGGTGGTATCGATGTTTATTAATTTGGCAGCTATTAACTTTCATCAGGACCATAGTTAGGAAATATTTTGTATCATAGTAAACACCATACTTTTTATAACAAAATATTGGGGTAAAACCCAAGTTCATTTAACAGTACAATTGTAGGGATAAACCCTAATTATTGAAAACAAAAACTCCTTTTTATTTTGGTAACTTTTATAGCCACTTTTCCAAGCCTTCAGTGCTCTCCAGCTGGCTTCTGTTGGCTTTCACTTATTGTTACCTGAAACGCATTTTAAAAACATTTTATCAGTAAGAAATACTAGTGAGTGCATCCAAGTTTAATCAAAGTAGTTTTATGACATCACTTCATTACAACTTTACAGTATTGAGGGCATCCGCAATTACATTTGCTTATATCTATTCAATTACCCCTTTCCTGGTATTGTCTAGCCTGACTGGTTTGTCATGCTACTATTCCAATAGTAACGAGTTTCAAGTAATGTATACAAAACCCCAACATACCGGTAGTAATGGTAGAATTAGAAATACTCAATTAATGTCAAGTGTAACTTTAAAACATTTGATAAAGCATTTTGACTCTCAAAAGTAATTTATAAAAATGTACTCACAAATAGTGAGGAAAAGAGAATGAACTCACAAAATAAGTTTATAAAAGAACAATGACTCACTTTGATCACTTAGGTAAATCTAAGGCTTCCTGGTGTATCTCCTAGTTATTATCTATTAAAAATTTAAACAATGAACACGTGTTAGTAAAATAGCCCAAATCACATTAATCGTACAACTCGAGACAGAATTCCAATGACTGAGTCAGGCAGAGCCGACATGCGTTACGGAATCCTAGATCAATCAGGTGTAACACGAGACAGAACTCCAACGACTGAGTCAGGTAGAGCCTTGACATGCGTTACGGAGCCCTAGATCGATCTTGTAGGGTAATAGTAGGGTTATAACACTTACAACGAGGCAAATTTTTTCTTTATAGTGGGTATTATGCACGAGTATAATAATTTCCTACAGAATTGAGAGAGAATTCGTTTTTTGAATGAAAATCAAATGAGGCCTAAAGCGTATATTTATAGGCTCGACAGAAGGCGGCTCGCGGCCCGCGAAGCCCTCTTCTAATTCTATCCCGGCCCGCGAGAGCGTAGGGTAGGATCTAGCTATGATGAGTAAGCGAATCAAGCTTCGACACGTGTTGGTATTGTGTGTCCGGCAAGTATTGGTCCTCGCGCCCCGCGACAGACCGAAGAGGTCTTTTTCGTGCCCCGCGAGGGATTGCCTAACTTTGTTTTTGTTGATTTTTACAAGTATAAAGGTATTTCGGGTCCGTTTCTCGTATACGAGGTATATAAGGAACGTTTAGGGTCACGTTAAGGGTTCTAGGATGCATTTAGGAGGGTTGTTATAGTTGGCTAACAGGTTTGGGTCAAAACAACTATTTCTCCACACCAACGCCATAGATAAGAAAAGCAACAAACATGTTATACAAAATATCACAAGAGGATGGATTGATAAACTAATTGAAAATTGTCACACCCCGACCACGTAAAACAACAAAACGTGGCGGAAACGTCGGGGAGTCTTGTAACAGAATCATTGTTTCACAACCATGGATTAAACAGTTTTGTTTTATTAAATTAAACGTATTACATTACATTGGAATTAGAAACAAAACAAGAACAAATAGACTTTCATTGTTATTAAGTCACTAAGGCCTCGTCCATTCCTATGTGAGCGTACACAAAAATCATCATCAAACATCATCAACTATGGTACCTGAAACACACGTGAAAATACGTCAGCATAAAAATGTCGGTGAGTACATAGGTATTATATGAGTGTCAGATTCATGGCTCATTTTGCATGTTGCAATACTTATTTAAAAACCTTGTTTTGAAAAGTATAATATTGCGACATAATTAGCCAACTCAAATCAAGTTGGTTATAATTTGCAAAATCTCGTAGCCATGATTCTTAACTCCAAAACATTTGTTTTATTAAATCAAATTGTAAAATATCTCATAAAAACTCGTTAATAAAACTCGTATGGTTTATATTATTCAGAAAACATCCTTGTGTGACATTGTTTTGAAATCGTTTACCCAAGTGATCTTGATAACGCAACGATATATAATGTGTTAAAAGCACTTATATATAGGAAGTACCAGCGGCGTATCCACCATGCTTTTAACACATTACACCCGCCCCGTTACCTAATCACTTCACTAACCCAATGGCTCAAACAGTTACAAATGGTTCACATAAATCAAATGGTTACAAACGGTTCACATACATCCAATGATTACAAATGGTTCACATACATCCAATGATTACAAATGGTTCACATACATCCAACGATTACAAATGTTTCAAAATGTAAAATAATTGTGCTAGCATGTTAAGTGAACATACATCGCAAAACATAATGAAATCATGTACTAATAGTGTACTAATGAATATAGCAAGTATATGATATGAAAACATGGAAAGCACGAAAATAACAAGTAGGCACATGTGTTTCACCCCAAAACGTTTGGAAAATAGTAAAAGAGGGGTCTATGTACTCACTTGAGGATGCTTAGAAGTCTTGAATAACAACCAAGCAAAGCTAGAGGGATCGCGGAATCAAACGGCACATAATATAGGTAATTATGTAATTAAACGGACCTAAATCGGAAGATCGGATAGAATGAGGTTTCGTAAACTAAATGAGTATAGGAACTCATGTAATATGGTTTAACAAAGCCTACATACTAAAATGAAACCTAACCTAAGTGCTTACGACCCATTATGACCCGTTTAGGTAGCTTACGCCACTTTAACGTGTCGTTCGCGTAAAACGCGTTTGGACTGCCTAACTAGTCCTATGACATGTATTATATGCCTTAACGTGTCTAATAATGTTGCCTAATCAGTTTAGATGTCAAAATTTAGGTTACATATGCTTAAAATGAATTTATGCATAAAAAGGGCATTTTGGTAATTTTCCTAAGGCATATAAACTACCTATCATACAACTAGCTAAATGTAGTGACCATAAGGTATAACCTTGGAAGGTTATTCCCTATATAACTATGGTCAACTAATGTGTTTGGTCGGATCCTAATGATCGACCAAACGGGTCGGGTTCGAAACTCTAAGCGGTTGTTTAGACCGCTTACCTTACGACCCTATATAAGCACTAAACCTAAAGTGACGAGCTAAACATGTTCTAACATGTTTAACGAGGTTTGAAAATAGGTTTGATATAAAAAAAATGGTTTTGATACCCAAGAGTAGTTTGGTTACAAAATACGCAAGAATACGCATTTTGGCCAAAACTATGACTCGTCACTATGCCTAAATAACGTGGTAATCAGTAGGTATAGTCATAAGGGACTATAACCATCATGATTACGCTCACGTTATGAAGTTCAACGAACTTCGTGTTGACCATAAACTGGTCAATGCAGAAAGTCAAACAAAGTTTGACTTTCATGATAAAAACGCGCAAAAGAACGAAAGAATACTTACAAAGGGTCCAAGAATGGAAGCTTGATTCCAAATATTCTCAGGTATGAAGTGATAAACACATCAACTTAGAGAAATTTTAGAATCAAGGTGTGAGTTTGAGAGTGAAGATGGTGAGGGTATTTATAGTTTTTGCACAACTGTTAAGATCGTTCCTTGATAAACGAGCATCAATCTAGACCGTCCAAGTGGGCACAAGGTTTTGGAAAACTAGGGGTGCCCCAAAACCATCAAATGGTATTGGAAATATTACAAAATAGACCCCCAAGTTCAATCCCATTGCTGAAAAATGCTAAAAATCAATTTTCTGCCCAGATAGGCCGTGGCGTCGTGCCACAGCAAAGGCTTATGGTGGTGGCGCAGCGCCACCATGTGCCAGCTCCAGCAATTTTGCCAAAATGGCAGAAATTGTCCCTGCAACACTTTTAAGCCATTTTTGATGCGTTTAAACCCTGTTAACCTCATTTCAAGGCTCCAAAATGAAGTTAAAGTATAGGGAACTTGAAACATGCTCAAAAATATCCCGAATGTCGGTTCGTTTGGCCGTACGGTTGCGTTATTCGGTTAATTACGACGAAACACGAACGAACGTGAAAAACGGTCCAAATTACGCGGCGAATGGATTTTTTTCAAGCCAATCACTAAAATAAAATATTTTAATGATTACATAAATTTTTGGATGTCCGGATGTATTCAGAACGTAAGATATGCGCGAAAATGCAAACTTATGCACTTTTTGACGCTTTTAGTCCCTATTGATCAAGAAAGTTTATTTTTGCGCACCAAACACCTCAAAGCCTATTTCTAAGCTATATAAAGGATATTTAGGGCATATTTAACTTATGATCAAGTTCTGGAATGTTCGTTACAGTACAAATCGGCATACTTTCGCAGTTTGTCGAAATTAGTCCCTATAAGCGAATAAACTTGATTTCGCCACACCAAACCCTTCAAAACTTATTTCTAAGTTATGTAAACGTTATTTAAGGTATGTTAAGCCTATTTCACTATTCTGGAGTGTTCGTTGCATTAAACTGGTTATATTTACGCATCAGTGCGCGTATAACCTTCCAGAAAGCGATCTAAAGCTTGAAATCGAACATGAATTGATATGTGCAAACAATACACGTATTTTTACAAATCCCAAGTATGAAACACAATATTTCATAAATTTTGTATTTGTTTGATGGTCGCAGAGGCACAGGTGTCACAGTCTCCCCTACTTTAGGAAATTTCGTCCCGAAATTTATTCGTAGGAGTCTGTCTGTGACGCTGTGTTAAATAATTACCTTGCATGGAATCTAGGGTGTTTATCTATTTGCGTAGAATAACCCATCAAAGATTATGCAAGACATAATCCTGTCATTTCTCTCAATGGACAATCTTTAAAATGAAAATGAAGGAAAAATCAAGGATATTCATTTCCCTCGATGGATATTCTTCAGAAACGAAAATGAACAGAATGAGTCATTTTCCTCAATGGGTATTCTTTAGAAACGAAAATGAACGAATAATCAAGAATATTCATTTCCCTCGATGGATATTATTCAGAAACGAAAATGAATGGAATGTGTAGGATCGAATTCCGACCTGAATGAGTTGTGTAGAAGAGTTTTTCACCGAAACAAGTGGCGGAAACAAATGTAACGATGTAATTCAGCACGTATACACATAAAACTGTCGAGTTTATTAATCTGGAAGACGTTTACAACCTGTCGACACTTCGGCAGCACTTCGTGGCTCACCGGAAGACAAACACCTATCACTATGTGTATGGTTCGCTCATATGACCTATTTATAGGCTTTCTGGTCCGCTCGAATGACATGGACATATAAGCGGACCTCACTTAATTGACATAAAAGCGATCCACCACTTTGACAAATGAGCGGTCCACATATTTCATACAAACGAAATCACAATTTAACAATAAATGCTTTTGTCTTTAGTTGGATGATGTCATTGTGACATCACTTTGATGATGTCATGATGACATCATGCTTTAACATCTTCGTAACGAACTGAGATACGACTGAAGACGTAGACGACAGACGGATGCACCAACAAACTCCCCCTCGAATGTTGATGGAGTCTTCAGTGTCGAGTCTTTGCATCTTTAGTCTTTATCAGTCCTCTCAAACTCTCTGAAATGTCTGACATTGTAAGTATCCTCAATCTCTATCTTCTCATCTCTTTTCATCACTAGCAAACTCTTCACGAACAATCTTTAGACTCCCCCTCTCAATCAGATGGGATCGTAGCCTGACATTCACTTTCCACAGGTTCTTAGATCGTAACCTGGCATTCTAACAAACTCAGGTTTCGGAACCTGGCTAACCTGCACAACTCTACCCAAAAATAAATTTTCTGATGATAACTTGAACACAATTAGACATCACTCGAAAATATCACAAAAATGATCTAACATTTATAGACTCTGATGAACCATTTAAAAAAAATCATTTTCATGTTCAAAAAACAACACACTCTCCCAAACCATTTGTTCATCATGTTTAGCACTTGAAATTTTGAAAATCAGCTTTTCAATATCAGTCGTCGAAAATCTTTTTGACTTTTTCAAAATTTATGCTAAAACACACTAAAATCTTTTTGGATTTTTTGAATAGAATGAAATGCAGTAAGGAAATATTTACAGACAATATTTTTGTGAGTTTGTGTAAGAGGATCATATCAGTTTCTGAGACAAATCACCAACACCGTTAAGCTTAGTTACATTTTAAGTTCTAAACAATTCACTTAGATTGTCAGTATACTGATCCACTTAAATTTTCACACAAAGTTCAATTGATCCGAGATACGATATTAATGTTTTAAGCACTTGAACTTATCCGTGTGTCCCACTACTTGAATATACTCTCGTATCCAGATCCCAATATTCAGTCTTACAGGTGAGTATACCACAGATGATATCTGTCAGGGGAATAAATTATAGTACGAGGGCCGTGAGAGCTCAGGTCGATCTTTCGATACGCAGAGAGATGACGGCTTCGACTTTTGGTGTGTCCCCTTTAGAGGATCTTTTGCATTACAACAGCAGCGACTATCAATTTTATTGTTTCATCAGCTTGCTGAGGGCGATGCTATGTTTCAAGCATTTGCAGAAAGTATTATCCGGGGACTAGGTCAGAAATTTCTTTCAGCAGAAGTCCTGGGATAATACCCCAGATATCACTGAGCATAAAGACCTAGTATCTCAGAATAAGGGACCTTTCAAACAAGATTTCAGGGGTTACCTATATATCCAAGTTTGTGTTAACCCACAGAACAAGCAAGTTTGAAATTTAGGTTTATATCTCGTCACAATCTACTAAATGTGCAAAAACCTACTCACACATCCACAGTGAGATTGTTTATCACATTTGACTTTCCAATTCTTTAGCATGCGGTGATAGTCCACTGATGTACTATCATTTCCTCTTCTTGACAACAAAACTCATTTTCATTTTTGCCAGTAGGTTTTATCATGTTTTTGTCTTTTTCAAATTTTCTAATGTTTTTGGATTTTCTAAAATTTTACTCCCCCTAAAATGCAAACACATTTTAAGAAATTTGAAAACAAACTGTACAGTAAACTTGACAACTAATATCGAATCACCTCAATTCGCCATTCACTTGGCATAAACAATCAGAACTCCCCCTCACAACAAACCATTTTCTCATTAAGATTTCAAAACACTTAAGTTTGTTTTAATCAAAATGATTTTTCCGGAAAATAAGTTTGTTTTTACCACTTGTAAAGTTGGGGATGTGGTTCATTATTTTGTCTTTCAACCACTTGTAGAAAATCAAGTACAAATTAATGTCCTTGATTTACCACTTGTACTAAAAACACAATCAAATACAAAGAATGATGCCGATTCCTGATCCACGATTACAAACTTGGGATCTCCGGCAAGTCCACAGACTCACTGTTCATAGTATGACCCATCCCAGTCACGAACTAGGGATGGTTCAGTTTTCTCCTTCTGTGTCTTCTTCTCATAAAACTCCTTCGTTCCTTTGACCTTCCTGTCAATCATTTTACCAAAAATATGATGAACTTTAGAGTTAAAAACTTTCTCAACATCGAAATCCTTTTTGTCATCATAAAATTGATTTGATATCTCAACTTTACCAATTTTCTTTTTATAATTTTCAGCCCGAAGTGATGGAAAATGAACATCATCCATTGGAGGAACTGAAGTTTTCAATTTTAACTCAACCTGTGGCTCCTCTGATTTTGTGGAATCAGATTCATCGCCAGAAGATAGCTCCTCTGATTTGGATCTATCAGAATCATCGCTAGAGCTTTCAGCAGCTTTCTTAACAACCCATTTCTGGTTGTCAGATATGGCTCTCTTCTTGTAAAACTTGTTTGAACATTCACCAATTTCAAATGTAGAATTTTTGAAAAGTTTGGTTCTGTCAATTAGTGGTTCAAACTCAACCCTTTGTTCTTTCAGTTTACGAGAAACTCCCTGTTTTGACTGTATTGCCTTTGAACAATCTTTGGCAATATGTCCAACATTGTTGCATTTGAAACAGGTTCTCATTTCTTTCATCTCTTCTTGCTTCTTTGCAAGGAATTCTTTGTTCGATTGTCTCCAGAATTCTTTATTTTCTTCCTCTTCTGCTGATGTACCTGAAACAAATGTCATCTTTGATTTAAAATCACGAACATATTTTTCATTTTTCTGTTTTTCTGTTGGAATAAATCCAAGACCTTTCTTTTTGAAATTACAGTTAGGGTTTGGTTTCTTGTGAAAACCAGAACCAGAACTGTAACCCTTTTTCTTGTTTAAACGTTGTTGAACTCTTGAGGTGTAAGGTTTAGGTTTACCATTAAGATTTAAATCTTTTATTTCAGAAATATTAATTTCTGTTAGTTTGAAAACCTTTTTGATCAATTCAGTTTTGACACCTCTTATTGGAAATTCCTCATCAAAATATAATTTGTCAGAATCATTCAATGTATATGCAACTTTGAATGTTTCGTCACTCAAATATAATTGTAGCAATGAGTTGTTTATTATAAACCTGAATGAGACTGGTATCTTTGCATGCTTCTCTACAATTTGTCTCATATTTTGGAGTTGCGCTTGAACTGTGAAAAACTGAAAATTGAAAATGTCAAACTGTTGAGTGATGTGGACAGTTTGACATTGGAAAACAAAGTTTTGAAAGAAAAAGAAAAAGAGTTTAAAAATGAAAAATGAAAAATTGAAATAGATTTTCAAAGTCAAATAAAGATTTTAGAAGATGAGAGAGATATTTTTGGTAAAGATAATCTTCAAAAACAAATTGAAATCAATTCTCATCTTGCTAAAATCATTCAGCTTGAAAAAGAAGCTGAAAAAGCTCGGATGATCTGTTGGTGCAGTCATCTGTCGACTACGTCTTAATATCGAGTCTCGATCTCGTTGCGGGTCCGATCGGGTATGACATCACGAGTGACATCACCAAGGTGACATCACAAGTGATGTCATGATACAAGAAATGGCCGTTTACATTATCTTAACACAAAAGACAAATTCATGTGTTGATTTTGATTGGACCACTAGGAGGTCCAATGAGAAGCATTGGTTCAATATAAGGTCCAATGAAAAGTCTTATGAAGGTTCAATGAAAGAGTTCATGTGAAGACAAAAGAATGAATGGTCCAATGAGGAGGATCGCTTATTTGGAATCAACGTGGTTCGCTTTTACGGCAATTTTGAGGTCCGCTTTTATGTCAAAATCTGGATCGCTCATGTGTCAAGTCTTCTGGACCGCTTATTTGTCATGTCATTCGAGCGGACCAGAAGTAGTATATATAGGTTGAATGTCATTTCATTTGTAATGTTGTTCAGATCTGATACCGAGGTATTGCCGGTTTTTTCCTTGTAATCGAAACGTTGTAAAATCAATATACAAGAGGATTAAAGTGTGATACAAGCTGTGTACGCATCCGTTTCCTTGTTTCCGCCTCTGAAACGGAGTTGAGCTCTTCCGAACGACTCGTTTAGGTCGAAATCCGATCCTACAATTGGTATCAGAGCCAAGGAGGAGGGGATCTCGCATATACAGCTCGTTTTCATCATTTTTTCTGTTTCTACACCTTTCTTTTTTGAAAAAAACAGAACTTTTTACGGTCAAAATCGCTTAAAATTCACACAGTGTATGCGTAATCATGAATTAACAAAACCTGGAAGTTTTCAGAACTTAAATCGGCCTAAAATTGGTTCAAATTGAGTTTTCGCTTGCATTCGGTTCGTGTTTTGCTGACGTCATCGAGATCTGCTCTTAGATCACAGTCTGGTTCGCTCCAAAGACGTTTTTCTGGTCCGCTTATCCAGACATCATCTGGTCCGCTTATTCGAACATTTGAGATCCGCTTTTAGTGACAGTTGAGGTCCGCTTTTAGTGACAGTTGAGGTCCGCTCTTTGAAACAATTGAGGTCCGTTTATAAGACATAGTCTGGTTCGCTCTTGTGATCATAAAAGTTTTTGTCAGACATAGAACAGGTTAATCACGTGATTTGTTGTTAGACTAGAAGGAGTGGGGGCCGGCTGAGGCCCGGCTAGGACCGGCGCCGGTCCCCCACACCGCCCCCCTCCATCCCACCCGTCTTCACCAGCAAACCCAAGCCGGGCTTGCCGGGCCACCTTTGAAGATATAGCCGTTAATAACGGCTAGTTTTATAAAAAAAAAAAAAAAAAAACTTTTTCAATTTAAATATATACCCATTCTTTATACCATTTCTTCAATATTTCACCCATTCTTCTCCCATTCTCATCCATTTTTATAAAAAAACACTCCCATTTTTATACCAATCTTTTATAAAAAAATATCTCTTCATCCACAATGGCATCTAATCCTTGGTGGTCCGGCTCTTCTTCGGATGAAGAGGAGATGTTTTTCGCAAGCACTATGGTACAGGCGGCGCAGATTCTTTTGGAAGAGGAAGAGGAAGAGGACTCGTCTGAAAACGTTATTACCAGACGAATATATGTTAACAGAAACCGCGAAGGAGCGCACGAGAACTTGGTTAACGATTATTTTTCGGAAGCACCCCTTTACAACGCCGACACTTTCAAACGAAGGTTCCGAATGAGTCGCCGTTTATTCACACGGATTGCTGATGATTTGGCGGGGCTAGACCCGTTTTTCACTCAACGACCCGATGCTCGGAATTATGAAGGGTTCACCACGTTACAAAAGTTTACTGCGGCCATTCGCCAACTGGCGTACGGGACAGTGGCCGACGCGTTGGACGAGTACTTACAGATGTCCTCAAGAACCGCGCGGGAATGTTTGTATCGGTTTTGCCATAATGTGGTGAAACTGTATAGCAAAAAATATTTGCGGAAACCAAACGCGTATGATGTTCAACAGTTGTACCAAGCTCATGAAGCAAGGCACGGGTTTCCGGGAATGCTTGGTAGCATTGATTGTATGCATTGGGCGTGGCATAACTGCCCGACTGGGTGGCGAGGCCAATACACGCGAGGTGATCACGGCTATCCAACCTTAATACTTGAGGCCGTGGCGTCACAAGATTTGTGGATCTGGCATTCTTTCTTTGGGCTCCCTGGTTCACTCAACGACCTCAACGTGCTGTACCAATCGACGATCTTTAGCGATGTCATTAATGGAATCGGTCCGGACACCCGTTTTACAGTTTCAGGGGTTGAATATAGACGCGGGTATTATCTTGCTGACGGAATATATCCGTCTTGGTCTACAATTGTCAAGACTATTTCATATCCTGAAGACGAAAAAAGGAAAAAATTCGCCAAGCGTCAAGAAGGTGCAAGAAAAGACATCGAACGTTGTTTTGGTGTTTTAAAAAAAATGGGCCGTCCTTGATCAACCGGCACGTGCGTTCACACCGAAGCGGTTGCGCCTGATTATGTACGCTTGCATTTTGCTCCATAACATGATTATTGAAGACGAAGGTCGGGCGATTTGTGAGTATGATGAGAATGCATCTTACGGGAATACTGTCCCGGTAGATCCGACGCAACAGGATTTAAACTCGTTCGCGCTAACCAACGACTTCACGCATATAAACCTTCAACAGGATTTGGTAGAACATATTTGGAACAACGTTAACGTAGCGGACGGTGCCGAAGACGAAGACGAAGACGAGTAGTTTAGTTTTTTTTTAGGAAATGTAATATTTTTTTTATTTTTCGGAAATCTATTTTTTTTTTTTTTTTTAGGAAATGTAATTTTTTTTTATGTTATGAAATGAATTTATTTATGTTGTATTTGTTAATTTTTATAAAGTTTTTATTAAGTTAATAAAGTAAAACTTAGAAAATTATAAAATAATGAGGTGGGGTAGCCCCATCCTCCATCCCCCTCAATTATGAAGGAGGCCCATCCCCCACGAGCCGCCTACGTGGCGCTTACGTGGAGGCTCATCCCCGTGGGGATGGGCCTAACCACTCCTTCTAGTCTTAGTAATTAGAAAAGAAATCATGTTGTGTGTGTCAGTTTGCATGTGAATATATTGGGTTATGTGAACCGATTGAAAATACATGGTGTAATATGAAACAGATTCAGGTCATGTGAAGTTAAACTTGGTATTAAATTTTGTCGGGTTATTGCATGTGATCAGAAGTTGTCGGGTTATTTTTTTTTACGGTTCTATCAGATTAATGTGATTGTTGTCGGATATATGTGTTTGTATTGAAGGTCCAATCATTTTGAAGTATTATTTGTTGCCAGCTGCATGTTGTCGGTTATATGTGTTGAATGATAAATGTGTCTGACATTAAAATTGTAAGGTCACATGTGAGTGTGGAGTTCAAGATAAAGCGTGTCAGTTAAACATTATCACAATTGTTGAAAGTTGTTGGTTTTATACATTGAATTCTGACATTTATTCGATATAAATTGTAAGGTTGTTCAGCCCATTATAGTATATTCGGCCCAATCATTGTTTGTCAAAAATAGTGTAGTGATAGTCCACATATAAAATCGAGAAGTATTATATTGACATGTAAAACCGGTCCACATTGATTGCAAAAGCTGTTTGTACCTGATCATTTGTAACAAAGGTTAATTCGTATCAAAGTCAGGTCACAAGATTTGGAGTTTTTGTTGATTCGCACGGTACGATCAGTCGTTTTGTCAGTCAAGTCACCTATTAAAGTCATCGACTCGTTTGAAAGTTTTGTACGATTTGGAGTTCAAAGGGTCAAGTCAATTGAATTCGTTCCGGGTCATATCAGTCCGTTATTGTCAGTTGTTTCCCGAAGTGTTTTGCCAAAGTATATCAAATTTTTCCGAAGACATGGAAAAGGAGTTGATGATAAAGTCATTTGACATGTTTGTAGCTTTTAACGATGAAACAACAACGATGACCATTGATAGATATTGTCATTTAGTCGTGGAAATGGAAAGATTGAAAATTAAGAAAGATAATGATGAATGGATTGATAAACTTGCTAATGCATTACCACAACAAAAATGGGGAAATTATTTGTTGATTATCAAACACATGAGAAAATCTGAGAATATGAGTCTAGCAAAATTTATTCAGAAGATTGAGGAGCATGAGTTGGATATCCAGAAAAAGGCAAAAGTAGAAACTGACAAAGCAGAAGTTAAAGAAAGTTCAACAAAGGAAACTGAGGGAGAGAAAGCTGAAATAGAATCTGAACCAGTGATGAAAAAACTTGTTGAAGTCGAAAAGATAGTTGAAAAGGTGGTTGAAGTTGAAAAACCGTGTTCAAAGTGTTCAGAATCTTGTCAAGTTTGTGAGGAAAAAGATAAGAAGATTGCTGAATTAGAAAAGATTAAAGAAGACTTACTGTCTGATGTGAAGTATGTGAAAGAGTCATACGACGTATTGAACAGGACAGTTGATAGTTTAAAAAGAGCAAATGCAGAATTTGAAAAGGCAAATGACAAGATGAGTGCAACTTTAATGACAAAGCAAAGCGTCATCAATGACTATATTGAAGACTGTGCTAACTTGAAGAAGGAGTTGGAACTTGAGAAAATTGAGAGTGAAAGGATCAACAGATTACTTTTGAGTTATACTACTTGTGATTATCTGATTGATCGTGTTTATCCTACTGTTGCAGGTCTTGAAGCGTTCAAGAAGAAAGAAAAAGAAGAGGATACTGGTAAGAAACCAAGTGTCAAGTATAACAGATGTCCGCCCCCGATCCATGAAACTTATTCTCCCAGGAAACCAAACGAGGAACAAGTAGACAAGGCTCTAAACATCAAATTAAAGTCTGAAATCACTGATGAATTACCAGACAATATTGATGTTACATTCACAGCGTCTGACACTGATCATGAATCTGAGTTAGTAAAGAAAGTTGTCGATCAGGTGTTAGATACGGATGAAGAGTCAAAGTCGGAGTCTAAATCTGAAAGTTCGAGTTTGTCAGAAAAGAGTCCGAGTTCGTCAGAAAAGAGTCCGAGTTTACCGGTTAACAGGGTTTACAATAGAGAATTCCTGTTATCAAAATCTAATTTGAATGACGGATTAATCAAAGTGGCATATACTTTGTTTGATTCAGACAAATTATATTCTGATGAGGAATTCCCAATAAGAAGTGTCAAAACTGAAATGATCAAACAGGTTTTCAAATTAACAGAAATTAATATTTCTGAAATAAAAGATGTAAATCTTACTGAAAAACCTAAAAAGTACACTTCAAGAGTTCAACAGAGATTGAACAAGAAAAAGGGTTACGATTATGGTTCAGGTTATCGAAAGAAACCGAACCATAACCGTAATTACAAAAAGAATGGATTAGGTTTTAATTCTTCAGAAAATTATAAAAATCAGAAAAATTATAAATCAAAAACAAAATTTGTTTCAGGAGGAAGTTCAGAGGATGAACAGAAGAAACCGTTCTGGAAGCAGTCAAACCAGGAGTTTCTTGCTGAAGTGAAGAAGAATGTGAGAAGGTTTGCTGAAAAAGTTGATAGAAGAACATGTTTTAAATGTCAGGAAGTTGGACACATAGCTTGGAATTGCCCCAAGACCAACTACCAAAAACAGGAAGTTTCTTCTAATTCTGTTTTGAGAAAGACTTGTGTTGATAAGAAAGAACAATCTGTAAAAATTGTTAAAAAGTTTGAAAATTCTACTTCTGAGGAAGGAGAAAGTTCAAAACGGTTTTACAAAAGAAAAGGTGATTTGAGTAAACAAAAGTGGGTGGTTAAATCTGAGGGTAATTCTGACAATGAATCTGATTCCATAAAATCAGAGGAGTCATCTGTTGAGAAAAAGATTGTAAATTCCGTTCCAGAAGTGAACGATGAGAATTTTCCTAAATTGTCAAAAGAAAATTTAATGAAGAAAGTGGGAAAGGTAGAGATCTCAAATCAATTCTTTGTTGATAAAGGAGAATTTGATGTTGAGAAGGCTTTTAATGGCAAAGTTAAACATATCTTTGGTAAGATGGTTGACATGAAAGTGAAAAATGCTCAAGAATTTTACAAGTCAAAATGTTGGTGGGACAGATGTTTGCCACCAAAATCACCCAAGGCTGGTCAAGCTTGGGTGACAGCTTTTTCACCATAAATTCCTGACTTGCCGGAGCTCCCAGGTTGGTAAGAGTGGAGCAGGAATCGGCATCTTTCTTAGTAAATGATCCTAAAATTGGTACAATTGGTAAAGTACAGGTGGTATTTTTGAATTGTTATATTTTGATGTGCAAGTGGTCATGGTTGGTGAGTGAACCTGTATGTGGTTGAAGGTTTTCACTGACAAGTGGTTAATCAAGGTCATTTAGTTGAACTTGATTAGACCATATTTACAAATGATTGTTTGGAAAAACAACATGATGAACCCCTAACTTTACAAGTGGTAAAATCAACAAAACTAATTTTCCGGAAAAACCATTTGATTAAAACAAACTTAAGTGTTTTGAAATCAATGGGAAAATAGTTTGTTGTGAGGGGGAGTTCTGATTGTTTATGCCGAGTGGATGGCGTTTTGAAGTGATTTGATATCGGTTGTCATTTTATTGTATAGTTTGTTTTCAAATTTCCTAAAATGTGTTTGCATTTTAGGGGGAGTAAAATTTTCAGAAAATCCAAAAACATTTGAAAATTTGAAAAAGCCAAAAACATGATAGAATCAAAAATGAGTTTTGTTGCGAAAAAGAGGAAATGATAGTACATCAGTGGACGATCACAACATGCTAAAGAAATGAAAAGTTAAATGTGATAAACGGTCTCACTGATGATGTGTCAGTAGGTTTTTGCACATTTAGTAAATTGTGACGAGATATAAACATAAAATTTACTTACGTCTAAGTGGGGAACACCTCCAGGATATATAGGTAACCCCTGAAATCTTGTTTGAAGGGTCCCGTATTCTGAGATACTAGGTCTTTATGCTTAGTGATATCTGGGGTATTATCCCGGGACTTCTGATTTTGCGGAAGCAATGGCCTAGTCCCCGGAGAATACTTTACGCTGCTTTGAAATATAAGCCTCCCCTCAGCATAAAAAATGATAACACATTGCAAAATGTTTAATCATATGCTGTTGAAAAGAAGATCCCCAAAGGGGACCCACCAAAAGTCAAAGCCGTCATCTCTCTGCGTATCGAAAGATCGACCTGAGCTCTCACGGCCCTCGCAATTAACCCCTTACAGATATCATCTAGGTATACTCACCTGTAAGACTGAATACTGGGGTCTGGATACGGGAGTATATACTGAGGTGGGACACATGTAGATGTTTAAGTGCTAAAACACTAATTCGTATCTCGAAGCAGTTGAACTTTGTGTGAAAATTTAAGTGGACAAGTATACTGACAATCTAGGTGAATTGTTTAGAACTTAAAAATGAAATGAAGCTTAACGGTGTTGGTGATTTGTCTCATAAACTGATATGATCCTCTTATGCAAACTCACAAAAAATATTGTCTGTAAATATTTCTTTATTGCATTTTATTTCTTTTATTTCAAAAATTCAAAAAGATTTTCGGTGTGTTTTAGCATAAATTTTGAAAAAAAATTCAAAAAGATTTTAGACGACTGATGTTGAAAAGCTGATTTTTAAAATTCCAAGTGCTGAACATGATGAACAGGTTTGGGAAAGTTGTTTTTGAAATTGTTTGAAATGAAAAATTGATATTCATGAAAGTGGTTCTTCAGAAACTGAAATTGTTATACCCAAAACATAAGTTGTGAAAAATGATGTAAAGTGTTTGAGTTGATTTGAAAATATCTATAAGTGGTTTCTAAATTTGTTGAATGATAAATTTTGTGAAACTTACTTTTGGGTAGAGAATATGCAGGTGAGTCAGATTACGATACCTGAACCTGTGAAAGCCAGACTACGATCCCAGCACAAGTTGAGGGGGAGTCTGTTAGAGAAAGAGAGTTTGAAGATGCTAGAGCTAGGAGCCAGAGATCCTGAAAGAGAATTGGAGATAGGATAGAGCCGGTTAGAGTGAAGGCAGCTCGAAGACTGATCAAGACTGAAGACTTAAAGATACGACATTGTCAAAGACCCGACACTTAAGACTCCGTCAACATCTGAGGGGGAGTCTGTTGGTGCAGTCATCTGTCGACTACGTCTTAATATCGAGTCTCGATCTCGTTGCGGGTCCGATCGGGTATGACATCACGAGTGACATCACCAAGGTGACATCACAAGTGATGTCATGATACAAGAAATGGCCGTTTACATTATCTTAACACAAAAGACAAATTCATGTGTTGATTTTGATTGGACCACTAGGAGGTCCAATGAGAAGCATTGGTTCAATATAAGGTCCAATGAAAAGTCTTATGAAGGTTCAATGAAAGAGTTCATGTGAAGACAAAAGAATGAATGGTCCAATGAGGAGGATCGCTTATTTGGAATCAACGTGGTTTGCTTTTACGGCAATTTTGAGGTCCGCTTTTATGTCAAAATCTGGATCGCTCATGTGTCAAGTCTTCTGGACCGCTTATTTGTCATGTCATTCGAGCGGACCAGAAGTAGTATATATAGGTTGAATGTCATTTCATTTGTAATGTTGTTCAGATCTGATACCGAGGTATTGCCGGTTTTTTCCTTGTAATCGAAACGTTGTAAAATCAATATACAAGAGGATTAAAGTGTGATACAAGCTGTGTACGCATCCGTTTCCTTGTTTCCGCCTCTGAAACGGAGTTGAGCTCTTCCGAACGACTCGTTTAGGTCGAAATCCGATCCTACAATTGGTATCAGATAAACTGTTGAAATAGGATCGAATTCCGACCTGAATTGTAGAGAAGCATGCAAAGATACCAGTCTCTGTCAAGCCCAAAGAAATTGTAGGATCGAATTCGGACCTAAACGAGTCGCGTAGAAGAGTTTATCTCATTTTGAATGGCGGAAACAAACAAAACAAGCACAATTCAGCGAGAATTCACTTTAATATGTCGATATTATTGTTCTTAATGACATGTACAATCGAGTCGACACTTCGGCAGCACTTCGTGGCTCACCGGAAGAACACACACCTCTATGTGATTGATTTCGCTCCAAGGCCTATTTATAATGATGTTGATTTCGCTTATATGTACACTGACATATAAGCGATACCCAACACTTGACATATGAGCGAAATTAGAACCTAGACATATGAGCGATATTAACATTTTGACAAATGAGCGGAATCATTAACAACCATATTGACCGAAATCCAACTTCAACATTCTCAACTTTTTGTCTTCTTGTGTAATGATGTCATTGATGATGTCATCATGACATCATACTTGAACAATCTTCGCAATGAAACTGAGACACGACCGAAGACGTAGACGACAGACGGATGCACCAACAAACCCCCCCTCGGATGTTGACGGAGTCTTCAGTGTCGAGTCTTTACATCTTTAGTCTTTATCAGTCCTCTCTTCTTTCTTAGCATATACCAGGATCTTCTCTTTGGCTCTAACCTCGTCAGACTCCCCCTCTCATCATGATGGGATCGCTGTCTGGAATTAGCTATCACCTTGAGATCAATCCCTGGATTTATCTCTGATAAGCTCATTTTCTGCACAATCTTCTCACAAACTCATAAGTTTTTACTTAAATCAATAAGCAAAACTTACTAGTAATAGTTACATCAAGTTCAAATTAATGACCCTGATTAACTAATTTCAATTTCTTTCTTAAAATTTTTCAATTCAGTACACACACTCCCAAACCAGTTCATCTTGTTTAGCACTTGGAATTTTGAATATCAGCTTTCCAACATCAGTTGTCGAAAATCTTTTTGGACTTTTCAAAAAATGAAACACAAATGCATTAACAAAAATTAACTGCAGAAATAAAATATGTACAAACATATTTTTGTGAGTTTGCGAAAGAGGATCATATCAGTTTTTGAGACCAATCACTAGCACCGTTAAGCTTTAAACATTTTAAGCTCTAAACGATTCACGTTGATTGACGATATTGTTGTCCACTTAAACTCAATCTAAAAACTTTCAATCTGCTTACCGATACTTTAAGGTATATTAAGATAGCACTAAGTTCTTATGGACCCCACGATCTCAGCATATCCCCTCATCATGCAATACACTAACTCAAGTAATGCCTTTAAACTTTATCAACTGTGATTTGTGCGAAAACAAAGCAGAATGTTTAAACATTAACAATCAGGTCGATACTTCCATATACGCAGAGAAAGTCCAATGTTTAAACAAAATAAGAAAATAAAAATAAGTTGAAGTTGTTTAGGCTTTAACCACCAGGTCGATACTTCCGTATACGCAGAGGTGATCCAAAGCTTAAACGAAACACCAAAGAAAATAAAGCAGAACGTTTAGGCAACAACATCCAGGTCGATACTCACGTATACGCAGAGGATGTCTGATGCTTAAACAAAATAAAGAAATCAAACAAGTTTAAATCTTTGCAAAATAAAATGCACAATCACAGCGACTTTTCAGCAAAGTTGTGAAAGTTCACAAACTTAACCAGTTTTATGTCTTTCGACAATCAGCGATTACTGAGTAGGCACACAATCAAGAAGGACAAAACTAAGTACTATGCTTTCAACCGTGTTTCCCACTAGAACTAGGCTTTTTGCTTTAGGTTTGTATCGTTATCGAAAATCTACTAGTCTAGCTGAGCCTACCGTCACATCTTTAGTGAGACCGTTTATCACATTTTAACTTTCCATTTCTTTAGCATGCTGTGACAGTCCAACTGATCTACTATCATTTCCTCTTTTTGACAACAAAACTCATTTTGAATTTTTCAATGTTTTTGGTTTTTTTCAAATTTTCAAATGTTTTTGGATTTTCTAAAATTTTACTCCCCCTAAAATGCAAACACATTTTAGGAAATTTGAAAACAAACTGTACACCAACATGACAACTGATATCGAATTACTTCAATTCGCCATCCACTTGGCATAAACAATCAGAACTCCCCCTCACAACAAACTATTTTCCCATAATGATCTCAAAACACTTAAGTTTGTTTTAATCAAATGGTTGTTCCGGAAAATAAGTTTTGTTGATTTTACTACTTGTAAAATTGGGGATCAAATCATCACATTGTTTTTTCAACCATTTGTAGAAAATCAGATACAACTTAATATTCCTGATTTACCACGTATAAGATCAATCTGATCCAAATTCTGAACCACTTGTAAAAATCACAAACATACAACTTAAACCTGTTTTTCAACCAATTTACCATCTGTTGGTTGAATTCTCAAAGTGCCGATTCCTACTCCACGCTTATAAACCTGGGAGTTCCGGCAAGTCCTGTAAAACTTCTCAAAAACACATTAAACATGATAAAGAATGATGCCGATTCATGATCCACGATTACCAACTTGGGATCTCCGGCAAGTCAGGTTTTTCATTTAAACAGATTCACCCAAGCCTGACAGTCCTTGGGTGCTTTTGAATTCTTGTTCAACAATGGTGGAAAATTTGCATCATCCATTGTTAAACCTGAATTCTCAGATTTTACCTCAACAACAGGCTCTTCTGGCTTTGACGAATCAGAATCATTGCCTGTACATGGCTTGTCTGACTTTGATCTGTCAGATTCATTGCCTGATGGTGGCTTGTCTGACTTTGACACATCAGATTCATCGCCGACCATTTTCTTCTTTTTCTTATCTTCTTTCGTCCTCAGATTTGTATCCGATGAATTCGTCTTGCTTGACTTTGTAGTCGAGAGAGGCGATTTATCAGAACTCTTATTTGATCCAACCGGTGAACCCGAGGACAATATCTTCTCCAGATACTCTCTCGCCTTTTTCCTCTTCTTTCTCAGTCTGTCTTTTTGCCCTTGAGAAAGCTTCACTTTCATTTCCTGAACTTTAGGTTCTTGAACCTTTTGTTCTTTGGGCTTTGCTTCGACTTTGACTGGTTTCTTCTTTGCCATTTTCTGAGATTCAGCCCTCGATCTTCCCTTTGATCTCATTGGGCAATCTCTGGCAATGTGTCCTTTGATATTGCATTCAAAGCATCTTCTCGTCTCAAACCACTGATTTTGGCAGTTAACAGCAATGTGTCCTCGAACACCACAATTGTAACACACTCTGTTATCGTACCAATCACCACTATCACACCAAATACTCAGATCATAGCATTGCCTGGCTTTGTGGTGATCCACATCCCTCCTGAAAGCTGGATTTGGCTTTGAAGCACTGTGGTCAAACCTGCACCACTTATTACCAACAATTTTTGAGTTTTCATTTTTTACTTTTTGTGGTTTTTGATTGCGATTGGATGATCGATCTGATGAGCTTTTATTATCTTTTTGAACATTTTTCTCATTTTTAATTTTTTGTTTCTGTTCCACTTTCTTCTTCAAAGGTTTTTGCTTAGAGCATTCTCCCTTTTCAGCTGATTGTGAAACAGTTTCTTGAAATTTTTCTTTTAATTTCAAAAACAAATTCTTTTTTTCATTTTTTTCATTTACATCATCAGATTTTTCATCGCAATCTTCAACTATGACTTCGTCATAGTTTGTGACACCGTCACTTATTGGAACAGAATTGATCGGTTTTGGACAGGGGAACTCAGATGAAGTCACAAAACCTTTCAATTTCTTTTCAAGTTCATCTATTTTGTTCCTTGAATTCTCAGCTTCATTTTCAAGCTGAGAAATTCGTTCAAGATGAGACTTGATTGTTTTTTCGTTTTCAATTTTAAGGTTTTCAAGAACAGATTTTTCATTTTCCAAAACTTTTAACTGTTCTTGAAATTTTGTTTCATTTGCTTTCAAATTCTTGTTTTCAAGCTTTATCCAGAAATCTTCATCTTCTGAAGATTTCTTTTTGTTTTCAAATTCTTTTTCTTTTTCTTTCAAAATCTTGTTTTCCAATGTCAAACTCTCTGCTTGTTTTAAGAGTTTGATATTTTCTGCTCTAGATTGATCACATTCTGAGCATTTCCCAGGCATCTTTTCATCTTCAGCTTTCTTCTCAGTCTTGAGAGCTGGAATCTCTTCAACCTGTTCTTTCATCACTTAAACATTTTCTTCCACATTTTCTACCTTTAGATTCTTCATTTTTGCAGCTCGTTTTGTTTTGAGTAACTCCATTTTTGCTGCAACAAGCATATTAAACAAATCAGGTGCCATCAAAATTCTATAAAATTCAAGTTGACTAATTTCTTTACTGTCATCATCACTCTCTTCATCTGATGAGTTATCAAACACTGGTACTTTCTCCGAAACAACTTCCAAATTATTTTCAACCTTATCTAGATCTGTTTCTGAATCCATTTACTGAAATTGATTCTTCAAAAACTGGTTCTTCTTTAATCACATTATAACTCTCTTGTTGAGATCCATAGTAATACAATGCAATATCTTCTTCAGTTTCCATGTTTCGGTGTCAAATGTTTACTTTAAATGTTGATTGAGCCGAAAATATGACTTGAGCCGAGAACTTTAATCACACAACACTTAACAGTGAATATCAACACAACACTTTGTTGACAGTGAACTCAAAGCTATAGACTGACCTCAATGCCCACTAAAACGACAAACAATTCTCTTATCACATGCAATCTTCACAAGCCAACAAAACACTTTATCAAATTAACTTTCTTTGATTTATACCACACTTGATTGGTCACGATTTTATCAACTTGTAGAATCGAATAATATTGCTTTATCAATTGTGATCACAACGTGCAAACTGACACAACTCAAATAAATTCACATGCAACCCGACAATCTTTAATATCAACACATTTCAATTTCCAATGTTCTTTAAATGCAAACTGATCAACATGAATTATCACAAACCATTTTAATTGGACCGATTTCTATGAATGAGTTGACTATTATCAATTGATGGTTATCACATGATCCGATGTAATGAATTTTCAATCAATTTAAATGCGTCACATGCACTTTCTACAAAACCCAATAATTTCCTTAATATCTATTGAACCGTTCAACTTTGTTTATCACAAGCAACCGACAACAGTACACTATAATTGGACCTCAAATTATCATCAAGTCGACAACTCTTAGTGTGCTGTGTGCTAACACTATTTAATTCAGATCACAGGTACACCTACACAAACCACATGATTTTTTATCCCAAACATCAATAACCTGACATCCTCGTAGACTGTTATACACAACACAATGAATGCATTCAATCGGTTCACACAACTCGATGTACACAAAATTCTAAGTGTCACAATAAGCGAGACCTTAAATGTCACAAAAGCGGAACCTAACTGTCACTATAATTGTAGTCGGAAAATGAGTTGTTCAAGTGATTACAACTCATTCAGGTCGGAATTCGATCCTACAATTGGTATCAGAGCCAGTGAAGAAGAGTTTTCTACAATTCAGCCGAAAATTCTGTTTCTACACCTTTCTTTTTCGAAAAACAAATTTTTTTACGGTCAAAATCGCCTCAAGTTTACACAGTATACTCGTAATCATGTTCTAGTAAAGCCTTGAAATTTTCAAAGTTAAAAACGATCTAGAACTTAGGATTTTTGAGATTTCGTTTATGTGAACTCGTGAAAATGATGATGTCATCAACAGATTTCGCTCATTTGTACAACATGATTTCGCTTTCTTGGACTGTTTCAGTGTGATTTCGCTTTTGTGACCACTAGTGATTTCACTTTGTAGGATCGAATTCGGACCTAAACGAGTCGCGTAGAAGAGTTTATCTCATTTTGAATGGCGGAAACAAACAAAACAAGCACAATTCAGCGAGAATTCACTTTAATATGTCAATATTATTGTTCTTAATGACATGTACAATCGAGTCGACACTTCGGCAGCACTTCGTGGCTCACCGGAAGAACACACACCTCTATGTGATTGATTTCGCTCCAAGGCCTATTTATAATGATGTTGATTTCGCTTATATGTACACTGACATATAAGCGATACCCAACACTTGACATATGAGCGAAATTAGAACCTAGACATATGAGCGATATTAACATTTTGACAAATGAGCGGAATCATTAACAACCATATTGACCGAAATCCAACTTCAACATTCTCAACTTTTTGTCTTCTTGTGTAATGATGTCATTGATGATGTCATTCTGATGATGTCATCATGACATCATACTTGAACAATCTTCGCAACGAAACTGAGACACGACCGAAGACGTAGACGACAGACGGATGCACCAACAGAATGAGTCATTTTCCTCAATGGGTATTCTTCAGAAACGGAAATGAACGAATAATCAAGAATATTCATGTCCCTCGATGGATATTCTTCAGAAACGAAAATGAACGGAATGAGTCATTTTCCTCAATGGGTATTCTTCAGAAACGGAAATGAAGGAAAAATCAAGAATATTCATTTCCCTCGATGGATATTCTTCAGAAACGAAAATGAACGAAATGAGTCATTTTCCTCAATGGGTATTCTTCAGAAACGGAAATGAAGGAAAAAGAAAAATCAGGGATATTCATTTCCCTCGATGGATATTCTTCAGAAACGAAAATGAACGGAACGAGTCATTTTCCTCAATGGGTATTCTTCAGAAACGGAAATGAACTGAGTCAACTCTAGAAACATGACAAAACTTGCTGTGGTTTCTGTGCACTGAATTCCATAATTATATATGCATCCATAATTACGTAATTCCTTGCACAGTCCGCACTGTTTGTTTTGTAATGTGAAGGGGAAGAAAATCAAACCTGTGATGAGTGTGACTAGACTATCATAGGGTCCTTTTAATTAGATCGACAAATGATCTCTTTAATTAGACCACCAAGGAGTCTTTTCAGCTATATCATCACATGATATTCCTAACCAGATTTTTGGATAAATCTGTTTAACTAGACCACTCAAGGGGTCTAATTATGGAATAGTACATTATAATCCAAGGGTCTTTACTATTACGTAGAAGCCCATTAAGGATTTAAGGTAGTACCTTTGGATATCATACTATGAATCCCTTATACGAAGATATGGAAGATTCTACAAGGATTTGGACAACAAAAACTTGGATCACACAAAAATATAAAAGGGAACACATAAGCACATAATCACATATTTGTTTAATTTGACCTTTAATTTGTTATCTTTGGACACCGATATTTAAAGCACACCAGGAATCCAATCCGTGGATTTCATTTGGCACTTTAATCATTTTCAAGAATCTATCTATGAAGATAGGATGATCTTCCGAATATTCGATTTTGTTTTCAAAGAAACGTAATATTCGAATTTAGGTACACAACAATTTTAGGATTTACGGAAATAACCTTAGGTACCCTATTAAGGATTTATAGTGGTACTTTGGGTATTCGTCCAGAGTTGTAACTTACGCCATATACTTCGTTTCTTTGGAAGAAACGGGTACTTAGGATTTTCGTGGAAAACGCAAGAGATCATAAAATGGAAGAATTTTGGGGGTAGTCTGTTCTTCAAGGAATACGATTCCCTGATTGTCGGTATTGTAGGGGATATGTTGTTTATACATGCAACCACATAAATACATTGCAATGTAAGTAAAAGATTTATTTATAAACAACGATAACAACTGTTTCATGGACCTTGACAAAAAAAGAAAATAATACATAAGACGTGATTATTTCTAAACGGTGTTGTCTTCTAGTCGGTCAGATGCTCATCCCTGTGCTGGATTTGCATTAGCAAGCTTTGGGCAATTTCTTCGGAAATGACCCATCTCGCCACAGTTGTAGCAAGAACCTGGTGGAAAACGAGCTTGAGCAGGATTGTTGTCAGCTTGATTTGGTGCAACTGCAGCTTGGCAAACTATTGCTGTATGACTTATAAGTCCACAAATTTGGCATTTGCGGCACTTCACACTAGCATGATGATGAAGGTTACATTGGTTGCACAAGGGTGCAGTTCCATTGTATAGCTTCCTAGCAGGGGGTTGAGCTGGTTAGTTGGGGGCAACTTGATCATTGTGAGCAACCACGGCGAAGTTCTGGGAAGCTTTTCGCTTCCTTGACTTCTTGGAGGATTCAGTCTGTTTATCTTTGGGTTTCGATTCCTCGATTGGTTTCTTATCACCTTTTCGGAAAAGTTTACCTTTACTGATTTGAGATTCAGTCAAGGTAGCAGATAGCTCAATGGCCTGCCTAACCATAGTGGGGTTACTACCAGTCAAAATGTCTTGTACTAGGTCAGGGAGGCCATCAATGTACTTTTCGATTGCCTTATCCAAAGGCGTAACCATATTTGGGCATAACAGACTTAACTCCACATAACGATCCATGTAGGCTCGATGCTCACCGCTATCTTGCTTAACATCGTCAAATTCCCTTTCCAAGGCCCTGATCTCATGACGAGGACAAAATTCCTTCATCATCGGAGTTCGATGCTCTTCCCACGTTTGAGCCAGTGCCACATCGGCACCTCTATCTCCCATCATGCCATTCCACCATGTCAAAGCTCGTTTCTCAAAGACACTAGATGCGAATTCTACCTTTCGCTTATTTGGGCATTGAACATGCCTGAAGGTGCTCCTAGACTCTCGAACCATTGCAGAAGTGTAGTCGCTCCTTGAGACCCAGAAAACTTTGATGGCTTAGCCGAGTTGAACGTCTTGAAGTTGCAGGGAGTATTATTGTTGTTGAGAGCTTGGTTACATTGAGCAACGATGTTCGGGATTGCAGCAGTCATTTACTGCGTAATTTTCAATTTATAGGGCTAGTTAAGTTCTTGTATATAGAATCATTCGAGGAAATCGAATATATCAAGATTAGTAAGCTACAAGCTAAAACTTACCTGAGGAGCTTGATGGAAATCAATATGTTCCACAACTGTGATCTAAAGATATGTATAGACAATAAGTCAAGAAGCATTGTCACATAAGGATATACAGACTAATGAAAATTTATGGTTTGATGAGAAACCAGTGTAGATTAAGAATCGACAGGTTAAGAAGCTCCGAAAGAGTGTACGTACCTATTGTATAGGTCAACTGAGATGCCCGTAGAGGCCCAAATATGCTATGGAGGATAAGTCCATGATACGTCGGAAAGTACTTCCACTACTTTAGAAAATCTCGAGGTCGAGATTTCTTTTAAGGGGGTAAGGATGTAACACCTCGTAAAATCACGTCCAATAATGTATTGACACGTGTAATAAACCCTAATAAAGTCAAACGTTGAATTTGAGGGACTAATTTTGCGAAAAATCAAAAACTTTGATTATAGAAGGACTCGAAATGTTAACATGCTTATTATAAGCCTCTGAATAACGTTACACGGTAATCACGTTCACAAATGAGCCACTTGTTGATCAAGAGTAGCCGTTTGCGTAATTAATTGAAAGTTTGCGCGATGAAGGGTTAAAAGCGTCAACATGTTAATTGTGACACCTGTGTCACGCCGACCATCAAACAAATACCAAACCAATGAAATATTGTATTTCATACTTGGGATCTATATAATTATGTGTGTCTTTTTCACATATCAATTCCTGTTCGATTACAAGCTCTAAATCGCTTTCTGGAAGGTTATACGCGCACTGATGCGTAAATATAATCAGTTTAATACAACGAACACACCAGAATAGTGAAATAGGCTTAACATACCTTAAATAACCTTTACCTAACTTAGAAATAAGTTTTGAAGGCTTTGGTATGGCAAAACCAAGTTAATTCGCTTACAGGGACTAAACTTGACAAACTGCGAAAGTATGCCAATTTGAGCTCTAACAGACATTCCAGAACATGGCCACAAGTTAAACATACCATAAATATCCTTTACATAGCTTAGAAATAGGCTTTGAGGGGTTCGGTGTGCTAAAATAAACTTTTGGGTCATTCAGGGACTAAAAGCGTCAAAAAGTGCACATGTTTGCATTTTCGCGCATAACTTACGTTCTGAATACCTCCGGACATCCAAAAATTTATGTAAGCACTAAAATATTTTATTTTAGTGTTTGGCATAAGAAAAATCCATTCGTCGCGCAATTTGGATCGTTTTTCACGCTTATGCGCATTCCGTCGTAATTAAGCGAACATCGCGATCGTACGACCAAACGAACCAACATCCGGCATATTTTTTAGCATGTTTCATGTAAACAACGTTTAGGCATCCTTGTGGAGGCTTGAAAATGAATTAACGAGCCTTAAATATGTCGGAAATGGCCTTAATACACAACGGGGACTGAAATGGAAACTTTGGAAACTGGTTGCTGATCAGAAGGACCCTGGCGTGACACCTAGCCCCCTAGGCGTCACGCGAGGCCCCTTCAAAACAGAAAAAGTCATTTTAACAGCTGTTAACAGCTCTTATGAACTCCAAAGGCCAATGCCACGTGTCAATCCCTGATGTTGGGGGGCATTTTGAGTTACCACAAGTTTCCAACAAGTGTAGGGATGTGATCAAAGCTTGGTATTCGAGGAACGATCCTAACGGTGGTCCAAACACTATAAATACCCATCCATCCCAACTCCAAAAACCCACAAATCTGATCTAAAAGCTCTAAGTTGAAGCCATTACTTCATACCTGAGCTACTTGGATCGAGATTAGCTTGCGGGGACCCTTTGTAAGTGTTCTTTCGTTCTTTCATTCGTTTTAGCGTTAAAGTCAAACTTTGTTTGACTTTCTGCATTGACCAGGTTATGGTCAATGCGAAGTTCATTTGAACTTCATAACGTGAGCGTGATCACGATGGTTATAGTCCCTAGTGACTATACCTACTGATTACCACGTTATCTAGACTCAGTGACGAGTCGTAGTTTCGGCCAAAATGCGTGTTATTGCGTATTTTGTAACCAAACTACTTTTAGGTATCAAAATCGTTTGTTTTGATACCAACCCTGTTTTCTAAACTTAGTTAAGCATGTTTTAACATGCTTAGCTCGTCACTTTTAGTTTTGTGCTTGTCTAGGGTCGTAAGGTAAGCGATCTAAACAATCGCTTATACTTTCGAACCCGACCCATTTGGTCGATCATTAGGATCCGACCAAATACATTAGGTGACCATAGTATATAGGGAATAACCTTCCGAGGTTATACCTTATGGTCGCTTCGTTTAAGTAGTTGTATGATAGGTAGTTTATATGCCTTAGGTAAATTACCAAAATGCCCTTTTTACGCCAAAATTCATTTTAAGCATATGTAACATAGCTTTTGACATCTAAACTGATTTGGCAACAATATTAGACACGATAAGGCATATTTTACTTATCATAGGACTAGTTAGGCATTCCGAACGCATTTCACGCGAACGACGCGTTAAAGTAGCATAAGCTACCTAAACGGGTCGAAATGGGTCGTAAGCACTTAGGTTAGGTTTCATTTTAGTATGTGGGCTTTGTTAAACCATATTACACGAGTCTCCATACTCGTTTGGTTTACAAACCCTCATTCTATCCAATCCTCCGATTTAGGTCCGGTATATTAACATAGTTACCTATATTAAGTGTCGTTTGATTTCCGTGATCTCTAGCATTGTTTGGTTGTTACTCAAGGACTACTAAGCAATCTCAAGTGAGTACATAGAACCCCCTCTTTTAAATGTTTTCAAGGTGTCTATGTGAGTACATAGACCCCTCTTTTACTGTTTTCCAAACGTTTTGGGGTGGAACACATGTGCCTACTTGTTACTTTCATGCTTTCCATGTTTTCACATCATATACTTGTTATGTTCATTAGTACATTTATAGTACATGATTTACATTACATTTCATGCTATGTATGCCCATTGTGTGCATACTTAGTACATCGTTTTACATTACATTTCATGCTATGTATGCCCACTGTGTGCATACTTAGTACATCGTTTTACATTACATTTCATGCTATGTATGCCCATTGTGTGCATACTTAGTACATCGTTTTACATTACATTTCATGCTATGTATGCCCATTGTGTGCATACCTAGTACATCATTTTACATTACATCCTGTTGCATATGCTCATCCAGCATATGGACACATTGTTTTACATTACATCCTGTTGCATATGCTCATTCAGCATATGGACACATTGTTTTACATTACATCCTGTTGCATATGCTCATCCAGCATATGGACACATTGTTTTATATTACATCTTGTTGCATATGCTCATCCAGCATATGGACACATTGTTTTACATTACATCCTGTTGCATATGCTCAACCAGCATATGGACACATTGTTTTACATTACATCCTGTTGCATATGCTCATCCAGCATATGAACACATTATATCACATTTTGAACCGTCTGTAACTATGTGACTATGTAAGCCGTTGTAACCATTTGACTATGTGAACCGTTGTAACCATTTGAACCATGTGAACCATTTGACAATAGACATTTGACTATACCTAAACATTTCTACAATTGTTAAACATTACATCTTGATGGTTTGGTTTGAGTAAGTGATTTAAGTAACGAGGCGAGTGTAATATGATTCAAACACGGTGGATACACCGCTGGTACTTCCTATATATAAGTGTTTGTATGGTATTACATATCGTAGCGTTATTTGAATCATTTCAATTTGAGACATATAACATTTTATACAAATAACATACTTTTCACAAGACATTAATTTACAAACAACTTATCTTATACAAACTCATTTTACATGGTTATTCATTTAACCATACATTATTCTCTTATTTATACATATCATCTGAACTTATTGTTTTTCAAACGATTTACAAAACAAATCAATTTACAAGGTTCATGACTAAACATTTTCTTAAACATAAGTCATGAATTCTATTTTCACAAAACCTATGTATCTCACAGGCATTTTTATGCTGACGTACCTATTTTCACATGTGTTTTCAGGAGTTGATGCATAGGACTTATCGAGACATACTTAGGCGGACCTGTGCCTTAGTGACTTAAAACGAGACAAGAACTAGTTAATTTTTGTTATGTACTCTTTGTTTCTTGTTTAAAACGATGTAAACTCTCTTGTTTGATTAATAAAACGAAACTTTAAATGCCATGGATTTGAAACAATTAATTCTGTTACACACTCCCCGATGTTTCCGCCACGTTTCGTTGTCTCACGTGGTCGGGGTATGACAGAAAAGTTGGTATCAGAGCTCATGGTTATAGGGAATTAGGTTATTAGTAATGCTTTGACCTAGTCTATAACCTTCCTAGGACCCTAACGCGAGTTTGCTTGCGTTTAGTCATAAAACAATACCTTCACCTATCCTTAGGTGATAACCACAATGAGAACACAAAGTCCCAATCCGCTTTGAAAATTTATCATCTGTTTTTGGATGATTGATTACTAGGTTTTGAACCCTCTGTTATAAGGTTTTGAACCCCTTTGAATTTTCAAACTCTCGTCAAAGTTTTGGGTCCAAAATAGTGTGAACACGTGCAAACTGGAAGAGTGAATGCCTGTACCCTGAGTTTTCTGTCTAAGGCTAGAGTGTTCGTACAAATCCACATAATCGGACCAGTCACTCTTACCTGGAAACTCTTGGGGTGAGTGTCCACTTATAGGCGAGCATGTCTTCGCGATACATTATGAGGATCTAATTGCTTTGATCCAGCCTTTGTGTGTCGCTTGTTTGCTTCGTAGTTCAAACAAATGACCATCACCCATGATTTTGGTCGGAAATTTTAACATCTTATTCTTACCCAATGCCATTTCATTTGTTTTCCTTCTTGTTCCCCCTTTTAGAATGCCTCCACGACGTGAAAATCAGGTATCTATTGAAGAGCTGGCAGCTGTCATTACACAGCAAATAACTGCTGCAATCCCGAACATCGTTGCCCAATGGCACCAAGCCCTCAACAACAATAATGCCCCCTGCAACTTCAAGACGTTCAACTCGGCTAAGCCATCAAAGTTTTCTGGGTCTCAAGGAGCGACTGCACTCCTGCAATGGTTTGAGAGTCTAGAGAGCACCTTCAGACATGTTCAATGTCCAAACGAGCGAAAGGTAGATTTCGCATCTAGTGTCTTTGAGAAACGAGCTCTTACATGGTGGAAAGGGGTGATGAGAGACCGTGGTGCTGAGGTTGCTTTAGCACAGACTTGGGCCGAGCTTAGGGCTCTTATGATGAAGGAATTATGTCCTCGTCATGAGCTAAGGGCTCTAGAAAGGGAATTTGATGATTTGAAGCAAGATAGCGGTGAGCATCGAGCCTACATGGACCGTTATGAGGAGTTAAGTCTGTTATGCCCAAACATGGTCATGCCTTTGGATAAGGCAATCGAAAAGTACATTGATGGCCTCCCTGACTCAATACAAGACATTGTGACTGGTAGCAACCCTACTACAGTTAGACAGGCCATTGAGCTATCTGCAACCTTGACTGAATCTCAGATCAGGAAAGGTAAACTTTTTTGAAAGGGTGACAAGAAACCAATCGAGGAATCAAAGACCATGGATGAACAGACTGGATCTCCTAAGAAGTCAAAGAAGCGAAAGGCTTCTCAGAACTTCGTCGTGGTCGCTCACAATGATCAAGCCGTCCCCAACCAACCAGCTCAATCCCCTGCTAGGAAGCCCTACAACGGAACTGAACCCTTGTGCAACCAATGTAGCCTACATCATCATGCTTGTGTGAAGTGCCGCACATGCCAAGCTTGTGGACTTGTAGGTCACACAGCGAGGGTTTGCCCAACAGCAGCTGCACCAAATCAAGTTAACAACAATCCTGCTCAAGGTCATTTTCCACCAGGTTCTTGTTTCAACTGTGGCGAGATGGGCCATTTCCGAAGAAATTGCCCAAAGCTTGCTAATGCAAATCCAGCGCAGGGACGAGCGTCGGACCGAATGGAAGACAACATTGTTTAGAAATAATCAATCTTTATGTATTATTCTCTTTTGTTGTCAAGATCTAAGAAACAGTTGTTGATGTTGTTTATAAATAAATCTTTTATTTACATTACAATATGTTTATTATAGTTGCATGAATAAACAATGTATCCCCTACGATACCGACAATCGAGGAACCGTATTCCTTGAAGAACCGACTACCCCCTAATTTCTTCCATTGTTTGATCTCTTGCGTTTTCCACGAAATTCCGAAGTACCCGTTTCTTCCAAGGAAAACGAAGTACAAGACGCCAAGTTAATAACAATCAATAACAAAATAACAATTATGTGATTAAGTTCTTATGTGTTCATTTTTTTATGTTTTGTGTGATCCAAACTATGTTATCCAAATCCTCGTAGAATCCTCCATATCTTCGTATAAGGGATTCATGGTAGGATACCCAAAGGTACTATCTAAAATCCTTAATGGACTTCTACGTTGTAGTTAAGTCCCTTGGATTATAAAGTACTACTCCATAATTAGACCCCTTAAGTGGTCTAGTTAAACAGATTGATCCGAAAATCTGGTTAGGAATATCATGTGATGGTATAGCTGAAAGGACTCCTTGGTGGCCTAATTATAAAGATCATCTGTCGATCTAATTAAAAGGACCCTATGGTAGTCTAGTCACCTTCATCACAGGTTTAATTTTTCCTCCCCTAAACATTACAAGACAAACTTTGCGGACTGTGCAAGGAATTACGTAATTATGGATGCATACATAATTATGGAATTTAGTGCACAGAAATCACACCAAGTTCTGTCATGTATCTAGAGTTAACCCAATTCATTTCCATTTCTAATGAAGCATCCGTTGAGGAAAAATGAACTAGCTATTCATTTTTTCACTTCTGAAGAATATCCGTTGAGGAAATGAATATCCGTTTGTTAAATCCTTCATTCCTGTTTCTGACGAAGAACCCGTTGAGGAAAATGAATCATCCATTCATTTTCGCTTCTGAAGAATATCCGTTGAGGGAAATGAATATCCGTTTGTTAAATCCTTCATTTCCGTTTCTGAGGAAGCAATCGTTGAAAATGACTCCGTCTGTTCATTTTCGTTTCTAAAGATTATCCGTTGAGGAAATGAATATCCGTTTGTTAAATCCTTCATTTCCAATTCTGAAGAATACCCATTGAGGAAAATGACTCCGTTTGTTCATTTTCGTTCTGAAGAATATCCGTTGAGGGAAATGAATATCCGTTTGTTAAATCCTTCATTTCCAATTCTGAAGAATACCCGTTGAGGAAAATGACTCCTTTTGTTCATTTTCGTTCTGAAGAATATCCGTTGAGGGAAATGAATATCCGTTTGTTCAAATCCGTCATTTCCAATTCTGAAGAATACCCGTTGAGGAAAATGACTCCGTTCGTTCATTTTCACTTCTGAAGAATATCCGTTGAGGGAAATGAATATCCGTTGATTATTCCTTCATTCACGTTTCTGATGAAGAACCTATTGAGAAAAATGAATCATCCATTCATTTTCACTTCTGAAGAATATCCGTTGAGGGAAGTGAATATCCGTTTAGCTAAATCCTTCATTTTCCATTTCCGAAGAACCCGTCGAGGAAAATGACTCTGTTCATTCATTTTTGCTCCTGAAAAATATCCGTTGAGGAAAATGACAAGATTATGCCTTATCTTTGATGGTTATTTAACACAAAGTCACAGACAGACTCCTACGAATTAATTTCGGGACGAAATTTCCTAAAGTAGGGGAGACTGTGACACCTGTGTCACTGCGACCATCAAACAAATATCAAACCAATGAAATATTGTATTTCATACTTGGGATCTGTATAATTATGTGTGTCTTTTGCATATATCAATTCCTGTTCGATTACAAGCTCTAAATCGCTTTCTGGAAGGTTATACGCGCACTGATGCGTAAATATAATCAGTTTAATACAACGAACACACCAGAATAGTGAAATAGGCTTAACATACTTTAAATAACCTTTACATAACTTAGAAATAAGTTTTTAAGGCTTTGGTATGGCAAAAACAAGTTAATTCGCTTACAGGGACTAAACTTGACAAATTGCGAAAGTATGCCAATTTGAGCTCTAACAGACATTCCGGAACATGGCCATAAGTTAAACATACCATAAATATCCTTTACATAGCTTAGAAATAGGCTTTGAGGGGTTCGGTGTGCTAAAATAAACTTTTGGGTCATTCAGGGACTAAAAGCGTCAAAAAGTGCACAAGTTTGCATTTTCGCGCATAACTTACGTTCTGAATACCTCCGGACATCAAAAAAATTTTGTAATCACTAAAATATTTTATTTTAGTGTTTGGCGTAAGAAAAATCCATTCGTCGCGCAATTTGGATCGTTTTTCACGCTTATGCGCATTCCGTCGTAATTAAGCGAACATCGCGATCGTACGACCAAACGAACCAACATCCGGCATATTTTTGAGCATGTTTCATGTCCACAATGTTTAGGAATCCTTGTGGAGCCTTGAAAATGAATTAACGAGCCTTAAACATGTCGGAAATGGCCTTAATACACAACGGGGACTGAAATGGAAACTTTGGAAACTGGTTGCTGATCAGAAGGACCTAGGCGTGACACCTAGCCCCCTAGGCGTCACGCGAGGCCCCTTCAGAACAGAAAAAGTCATTTTAACAGCTGTTAACAGCTCTTATGCACTCCAAAGGCCAATGCCACATGTCAATCCCTGATGTTGGGGGCCATTTTAAGTTACCACAAGTTTCCAACAAGTGTAGAGATGTGATCAAAGCTCGGTATTCGAGGAACGATCCTAACGGTGGTCCAAACACTATAAATACCCATCCATCCCAACTCCAAAAACCCACAAATCTGATCTAAAAGCTCTAAGTTGAAGCCATTACTTCATACCTGAGCTACTTGGATCGAGATTAGCTTGCGGGGACCCTTTGTAAGTGTTCTTTCGTTCTTGCATTCGTTTTAGCGTTAAAGTCAAACTTTGTTTGACTTTCTGCATTGACCAGGTTATGGTCAATGCGAAGTTCGTTTGAACTTCATAACGTGAGCGTGATCACGATGGTTATAGTCCCTAGTGACTATACCTACTGATTACCACGTTATCTAGACTCAGTGACGAGTCGTAGTTTCGGCCAAAATGCGTGTTATTGCGTATTTTGTAACCAAACTACTTTTAGGTATCAAAACTGTTTGTTTTGATACCAAACCTGTTTTCTAAACTTAGTTAAGCATCTTTTAACATGCTTAGCTCGTCACTTTTAGTTTTGTGCTTGTCTAGGGTCGTAAGGTAAGGGATCTAAACAATCGCTTATACATTCGAACCCGACCCATTTGGTCGATCATTAGGTTCCAACCAAATACATTAGGTGACCATAGTATATAGGGAATAACCTTCCGAGGTTATACCTTATGGTCGCTTCGTTTAAGTAGTTGTATGATAGGTAGTTTATATGCCTTAGGTAAATTACCAAAATGCCCTTTTTTACGCCAAAATTCATTTTAAGCATATGTAACATAACTTTTGACATCCAAACTGATTTGGCAACAATATTAGACATGATAAGGCATATTTTACTTATCATAGGACTAGTTAGGCATTCCGAACGCATTTCACGCGAACGACGCGTTAAACTAGCATAAGCTAGCTAAACGGGTCGAAATGGGTCGTAAGCACTTAGGTTAGGTTTCATTTTAGTATGTGGGCTTTGTTAAACAATAATACACGAGTCTCCATACTCGTTTGGTTTACGAACCCTCATTCTATCCAATCCTCCGATTTAGGTCCGGTATATTAACATAGTTACCTATATTAGGTGCCGTTTGATATCCGTGATCTCTGGCATTGTTTGGTTGTTACTCAAGGACTACTAAGCAATCTCAAGTGAGTACATAGAACTCCCTCTTTTAAATGTTTTCAAGGTGTCTATGTGAGTACATAGACCCCTCTTTTACTGTTTTCCAAACGTTTTGGGGTGGAACACATGTGCCTACTTGTTACTTTCATGCTTTCCATGTTTTCACATCATATACTTGTTATGTTCATCAGTACATTTATAGTACATGATTTACATTACATTTCCTGCTATGTATGCCCATTGTGTGCATACTTAGTACATCGTTTTACATTACATTTCATGTTATGTATGCCCATTGTGTGCATACTTAGTACATCGTTTTACATTACATTTCATGCTATGTATGCCCATTGTGTGCATACTTAGTACATCGTTTTACATTACATTTCATGCTATGTATGCCCATTGTGTGCATACCTAGTACATCATTTTACATTACATCCTGTTGCATATGCTCATCTAGCATATGGAGACATTGTTTTACATTACATCCTGTTGCATATGCTCATCCAGCATATGGACACATTGTTTTACATTACATCCTGTTGCATATGCTCATCCAGCATATGGACACATTGTTTTACATTACATCCTGTTGCATATGCTCATCCAGCATATGGACACATTGTTTTACATTACATCCTGTTGCATATGCTCATCCAGCATATGAACACATTATATCACATTTTGAACCGTCTGTAACTATGTGACTATGTAAGCCGTTGTAACCATTTGACTATGTGAACCGTTGTAACCATTTGAACCATGTGAACCATTTGACAATAGACATTTGACTATACCTAAACATTTCTACAATTGTTAAACATTACATCTTGATGGTTTGGTTTTAGTAAGTGATTTAAGTAACCAGGCGAGTGTAATATGATGCAAACACGGTGGATACGCCACTGGTACTTCCTATATATAAGTGTTTGTATGGTATTACATATCGTAGCGTTATTTGAATCATTTCAATTTGAGACATATAACATTTTATACAAATAACATACTTTTCACAAGACATTAATTTACAAACAACTTATCTTATACAAACTCATTTTACATGGTTATTCATTTAACCATACATTATTCTCTTATTTATACATATCATCTGAACTTATTGTTTTTCAAACGATTTACAAAACAAATCAATTTACAAGGTTCATGACTAAACATTTTCTTAAACATAAGTCATGAATTCTATTTTCACAAAACCTATGTATCTCACAGGCATTTTTATGCTGACGTACCTATTTTCACATGTGTTTTCAGGAGTTGATGCATAGGACTTATCGAGACATACTTAGGCGGACATGTGCCTTAGTGACTTAAAACGAGACAAGAACTAGTTAATTTTTGTTATGTACTCTTTGTTTCTTGTTTAAAACGATGTAAACTCTCTTGTTTGATTAATAAAACGAAACTTTAAATGCCATGGATTTGAAACAATTAATTCTGTTACGACACTCCCCGACGTTTCCGCCACGTTTCGTTGTCTCACGTGGTCGGGGTGTGACAATAATTCTTACCTCCGAGTGACCTTTTAACAAACCGAGAGCTTCATGATAATTTATTATACTCTCGGGAATGCCTAATATTGGCCATTAAGGGCTTTTATGCCTATAAGTAAAGTTACGCGCAACTTTGCAAGTTAGAGGGACTAAAAGTGTCAATATGTTTAATTATACCTCTGAATGACCTTTTTACAAACCCAAAGCATCGTGATGTTTAATAACACTTTCAAGAGTGCCTAACATGGATTAGATAAGGCTTCGATTCTATTAAACGATGATATACGAAAGTTTGCGCATAAGAGGGACCCAAAAGCGTCAACTTTTGAATCTACGCCTTTTGGTGAGCATTTAAGCAAACGAGAGTGTAGTAATATTTAAACACATGCTTAGGAATACCCATTATGGGCTATGGAAGGCTTGGATATCATCAAATGACATTTCGCGCTACTTTGTGCGATTTAAGGGACTATTTACGTCAAACTGCAAAAGTATACCGATTCGTATGGTATCGAACCTTCCGAAATATGATCATAAGTTAAACATGCGCTAAATATCCTTTAAAAAGCTTAGAAATAGGCTTAGAGGTGTTTGGTGCGCAAAAATAAACTTATTTGATCAACAGGGACTAAAAGCGTCAAAAAGTGAATAAGTTTGCATTTTCGCGCATATCTTACGTTCTGCATATATATCCGGACATCCAAAAATTTATATAATCGTTAAAATATTTTATTTTAGTAATTGGTATGATAAAATTCCATTCGTCGCTTAATTTGGATCGTTTTTGCGTTCGTTACGACTTCCGTCGTAATTAACCGAACAACGCAACCGTACGACCAAACGAGCCAACATCTGAGATCTTTTTGAGCATATTTTAAGCATCCTATACTTTAACTTTATTTTAGAGCCATGAAATGGGGTTAACGGGGCTTAAAAGTGCCAAAAATTAAGTTTACAAGTGCAGGGACCATTTTTGAAATTTCTGGCATATACATTGAACTTGGTCCTTTTTTGAGGTTTTGATGGTTTTAACCCATGGTTTTGCACCCTATGGGCTGGTATTTGATGGTTTTACATGTTCCCATGGTATTCTAAAACCTTGGGCCCAAGTGTAAGGTCATGATTCAAGCACGGTTTACGAGGAACGATCCTAACGGTTTATCGAAATCTATATAAACCCAACACCTTCATTCTCATTCCCCACAATCTGATTCAAATAGCTCTAAGTTGGGGTTTAACACTTCATACCTGAGCAATTTGAATCAAGATCTTCCTAGCTTGGACCCTTTGAAAGCTTCTTTCGTTCTTTTATGCGTTTTTAAGCGGGAAAGTCAAACAGTGTTTGACTTTCTGCTTTGACCAGTCAATGGTCAACACGAAGTTCGTTTGAACTTCATAACGTGAGCATAATCATGATGGTTTAGTCTCTTGTGACTATATCTATTGATTACCACGTTATTTAGGCTTAGTGACGAGTTATAGTTTCGGTCAAAATACGCGTTTATGCGTATTTTGCAACCAAACTAATTTTGGGTATCAAGACCCTTTGTCTTGATATCAAACTTGTTTTCTAACTTCGTTAAACATGTTTTAACATGTTTAACTCATCACTTTAGGTTTAGTGCTTATGTAGGGTCGTAAGATAAGCGGTCTAAACAACCGCTTAGACTTTCGAACTAGACCCGTTTGGTCGATCATTAGGATCCGACCAAACACAATAGGTGACCATAGTTGTATAGGGAATAACCTTCCGAGGTTATACCTTATGGTCACTTCGTTTAGTTAGTTGTATGATAGGTAGTTTATATGCCTTAGGTAAATGACCAAAATACCCCTGCGGGGCTTAATTTGAGTTTAAATTCATTTTGGGCATATTGGAAGGTATCCTACTGATATCACAACATATTTAAGGCATATAAACTTAGGAAACCTGTTCATGACTCATTTGGTTACCCGTTATGCATTTATCGCATTCGGTGCGGGTTATGTAACTAGTTTGCATAAATTAACCGAAACGGGTCAAAACTTATCATTTTTACTTCAAATTCCAGAATGTGTTTAGTTTACCCATATTATACAAGTCTTCAAACATGTCGGGTCTAAACCACACTCTAATCCGCTCTTCGCTTAATCTTGCGTTTGAACCGTATACATTTCTTTAAAACAAACCGGTCTAAGTTTAACTTAAGTAAGACCCGTTAGGAATCTTATAGGTTAATTAAAACTTTCGTTCCATATTTAGGAAACCAGTAAAAGATACCTGCACTTGCGGATTTGTACGGCTGGGATAAATTTATATAATTTGCTCAGGTACGTACTTTTAACTTATTTTCCCTGATACGGGCTTGGGGTACGGTATATAAAATACCGCTTGGTCGGGCATGAATTTTTAATCATACAAAGGTTAATTTGTTGAGATGACCCGTTTAAACTGTTATGTTTGCTTAAAGCCTTTGGGGGGTTAATGACCATGTCCCGGATATCCTTGGCATTATTCATTGAAATGGCCACGACCTAAGCACGGGGTGTAGGCATACACCTGCCAGTGCATATATATAAAAGGTATAACCGACGGTTCGAGAATAACTCGCTGTGGGATTATATCATGTGGTGTGTCTATTAATGTTTAACCCGGTATTCATCCCGGGCTACTGAACGTATAACGAACATGTAATTCTTTTACAAGTTTATATTTAAATAATTATCCGAAGTTATAAAAGATATTTTGTGCCTTGTGCATTCAAATCAATTTTTTTAAACATTTTCAAAATGAGTCGGTTAATTGTATTTACCAGTGAAAACTGACGTATTTTCCGAAAAGGTTAAGTGCAGGTACTAATCAGAATAGGCTGGCTACTCCTAGCATCAATAAAGAGTCTTGCAAGCTTAGATGTTTATAAATCTGCTGAACAGTGTTTCTTTTAACTTTGATCCACCTGTGGATCCTTTACAACCGTTTTTGTAATAAATGATATTACTTCCATTCGGTTTGTAATGTTTATATCTTTTGACTTCCGTTGTGTATATAATCTGTGATAAATTGTCTATGATGATATCAACTACGTCATGATACTCCCCTCCGGTAATACGTGGAAATATCGGGGTGTGACAGGTTGGTATCAGAGCCAACGTTTGAGTGAATTAAACACTAGGTCTTAGTGTTTAATCTCAAATGACACGGTAGCACATTCCTTAGATCTTCTGAGTCTAGACTAAACATAGGAATGCTGTCATCCCTATTAAGTAAACATTGCTTTCGATTTTATGTATTTTGAATATATTGCCAGGCAAGGAAGCTGTCGATGGAAATTCTCCACATCCGAAGCCTAGAAAGGCCAAGCTGCGTACCACGGCTAGGATAAGCGTACAACCAGTTGGAGGAAAGACCTTTATGAATCTATTCCCAAAAAACCAAACTTGATTAAACCCTTATCCAGACTACGGAGTCTATACCAGAAGGTCCCTAACACTGTGTTCCAGAGTTTACTAACTGAAGGAAAGGAAAGGAAACAAAAAGAAAGTAAAAATATTTTGTGTTCCAGAGTTTCATTTAAGGAAGGAAAAGAAAGGAAAATAAAACATGTCGTGTTCCCGAGTTTCATTTAAGGAAGGAAAAGAAAGGAAATGACGGGAAAACTAGGCTAAATTCTTTAATTTTTCTTTCCTTCCGATTTGGGAGGAAACGGTGGGAAAGAAATCTTTTTTTTTTCCTTTCTTGTCCTTTCCTTTCTCACTTTTGCTTTCTTTTCTTATCACTCATTAAGTTAACTCGGGAACAGAGCGTAAGGCTCCCATATTGAAGATGATACATGTGGGTGTCATTAAACCCTATTTCTTACCTCCGAGTTTTCAAATTTTAAACTTAGACTATACTAGTCAAAACCTAATCTGTAATCCATGTCATTCCTTTAATCATTGAATCCTTGGATTCTACTTCTGCAATGGGTCCTGATTTGAAATATTATTTATTCACTAAAATCTTCAGAGTCGCTACTGCGTATGACAAATAAAGATGAAGAAACAGTCAGAATAAGGGAAAGAAGACATTAGAAGACCCTCCTTCCATCATACTTCTTTTCATTTAAGTCCCTGTTTGGGCATTTAATTATTGTAGTCCTTCGTGGACATATTAATTCATCAAAGTCCTTATAGACTTGCCTCTTTTGATAAGACCCCATAAATATATACTTCTACCTATTGAAAATCCCTTTGAGGATATTATTTTTTAATAATAGTCCATTCGAGGACATTATACTTCAAATAGTCTTTTCATGGACATTATACCCTATTATATTCCATACGTGGACACAAGATTTCATTATAGTCCCTTATTGGACATGATATTTCATCACAACCTTTGTAGACCTGATATTTTATTATAGTCCTTTCATGGGCAAACTATTTTAATATAGTCCCTATACGGACATATGATATTTTTATAGTCCCTAGCCGGACTTATAATTTCCTTTTAAGTCCTCTATGGACAAGTATGATATTAAAAGTCCTGTTTGAGGCACTATGGTAAAATTTCCTAATGATTTATTGGGAGTTTTGAAAAAAAAAATTAAATAATTTTTTTTTTTATATAGGTACTCATATCGTCCTTTATCAATCATTAGTATGAATTTTATTCGAACTTTATCGATCAGCTAAAAAATTTCAAAAGATCTTCTTAATGGTTTACCCCTGCCAAGTGGCAAGTCCACATTAATTGGCCAAAACTTTCGGTAGTTAAGGATAATTATTCCTTCTACTACGATAGTTAAAGGAGTTACCCCTCCTATCCAAAGGTGGCAAACTATGTTCAAGCCTCCAAGCCTATATGATCAATGCGATCATGGTAATGTGGTTTAACCATTAAGACAAATTAATCCTTGTTGACATCTAAGAACATGTTAACATTCCTGGCAGTGTGACTTGAGAAACCACGCCAGCCGTCAAGGTATTTTGGACTATGTCCAAGCCTTAAAGCCTATAGGATCGAATTTGATCTTGGCAAGTATCATCAATGTGATGATCACAATGTAAACATCCGTTAGTGATGAAGTGCCTATGGGCTAAATTTGTTGCCTGATAAAGACAACGACAGTAGTGGTCTATGACTCCTGTCTAAGAATATTGGACTACGTCCAAGCATAATAGTCTATATGATCATTACGATCATGACTAATATCATATAAGTACGATGATCACATTATTTGACATCCTTTAGAGATGTTTTTGCCTAGGGGCCATATTATATTGTCCATTGTGACAAGGACAGTGGTGATCTCCTATGAATCCCTGTCCAAGGTAGTGAGCTATGCTCAAACCACATAGTCTATATGATCAATGCGATTAAGACTAATATTATCAAAAAGATGATCATGTGTAAATATCCTTAATAATATTTCACCTACGGGCTATGTATAATATATTGTCCATTAGTGACATTGACATTGTGATCCTTTTGATCCCATGTCCAAGGTAGTGGGTTATGCTCAAGCCTAATAGTCGATGTATGATCAGTGCGATCATGACTAATATCAACTGATACGGTGATCGTATTATTTTATAGGATATTTGAAGTTCACGCTTAGGCCTTCCTATCTTCATAGTAAGATTTTAAGAAATACTTACGACCCGATGGTTATAATTTATGCATAAATTTTCGGTGCTTAGATAACAAAACTAGAGTAATACAATAAGCACATGGTGGATACGCCGCTGGTACTTCCTATATATAAGTGTGTTCATTGTATTAGCCTTGGTGGCGTTATCCTGAGTCACCATTAGAGATTATGCCGCCTACGGGCTATATACTATGTTATCCATTAGAGACACTGACATGTGTGACTGTTATGGTCCATCGTCAAAGGTGACGGGCAATGCCCAAGCCTTATAGTCTATAAGATCGATGAGATCATGACTAAATATACTAAATTACGATAATTATATATATACACATATGTGTATATATATAAACATCCATTAGTAATGTCCCATAACTTGCCTATGTGCCAAAATGAATCGTCATTCAAGGACGATGACACTTGTAGTCTATAACTCCCTGTCTAAAGGTGAAGAACTACGTTCGGACCTTAAAGTCCCTAATCTAATAAGATCACGACTTATAAATTAATGTCCTCCATGACAGGCTTTTGTTGCCATATCTTATAATGTCCTTTGCGACAAGGCCTTCGTGCCATATGATTTTTATATCATTCAAGACGAACTCATGTTTCATATTGTAAAAGCCATTGTGGCAAGCCTTTGAGCTATCTAAAATCATCAATATGACAAAGACAGTTGTGACATTGATATCTCCTGTCAAAAGGGTAATGGACTCGGTCCAAACCTTAATTGCCATTGATGGATCTTTTGCGACCTAGGCTAAGTAAATTGATATACATTCAAATGACATTCATTAGGAATGTTCATACCCCATTAGCCGGTAAGGTTTAAGGATACCATGGCTAATGTATGTTGGTCGTCAGGACGATGACTAGCTATAGAAATGCAATTAAGCAATTGTTTAATTTTGGTGTTTAGTGCCAAGCTTCAAGTATGGCAAACTTGAATGAGACACATAACAGTCGCAATACCGATGGTGCGACAAATGCTAATGATGCAACAAAGGTGAATCTCAAGGTTAATGGAGTTAATCTCCAAACTGTGATTGATGCAGCTGCTAGAAAGGCAATGAGAAAGGATCTAAAAATGTTCGAAAAGCCGAATGCTACTTGCTCTAAATCATATTTCCCTACTCATGAGAAGAGTTCTGCTCACACTTCGAATGCGAAGGACAAACCAAATAAGATGACATATAGCAAGGAGCCCCGTTCCTCTAAAGGATGTACTTAAAAGTACTTTGTCTCTTGCAAGTCAAAAGACTTAAATGGCGAGAAAGGGAGCCATTGATTTCGTAAAGTTGTTGAATGAAATGGAAACCATTATGGACATCAGCGATTGTGCTGAGAAAGACATGGTGAGATATGTATCACAGTCATTCAAGGGTGACGCCCTTAATTGGTGAGGACGTTAATAAAGTCCACAGGAAAGATACCCTCATACAATATAGGATGGTCCAAGTTTATGGACTCATCAGAAAAACCGGTTGTCTGCGACACGGAATAGAAATGATGGAATAAGAATTTTTTACTTTCACCATGAAGGACCTAGACTGTCGACAGTATAATACAGACTATAATTTATTGTCTGGAATACTGTCCTATTAGGTTCATCCAAAATCCAAGCATAATGCACTATATATTGGTTGTTTAGCATCGGAAATAAGAAGGCATATTAAAAGCTTGCTACTTATAAATCCATTATGTATCTACCTCAGCCACTTACATTTTATGGGTTAAGAAATAAACCAGTCAAAACTGAGATTACCCTAAAACTGTCAAAGAGAGTATAGCCAAGTATAGAGAGGCTAAGAATAGAGGCGTTATTGAGACAGTTCATATAAAAAATGACACCAGGTACATCCCTTATTATGATGGTATCACTAAGAATCATGTTTGGATTCAGGTGCTATTGAGTCTTTCATAGACCATAAGCTTAGCAAACTTTTAGAATTATCCCATAAGAACTCCAGATATTAAGCATAAGGCAAGACTTGCCAAAGAAAATCATAGAGACCTTTCCTTCTATTTTCATCAAATAATCTTCATTCATAAAAATCTAAAGTACTCTTTCCCCAGATCGAGTACGACAATTTATGTTACTTTATTTTGTTATCTCATTGATTTCTATCAACTCCGAATGCTAGACTATGCTTGATAAAAGAGCCATATGAGGATTGACGTATGCTAGTGTGTTACATAGATTGCTTCCATGCCTGATCAGTATGGAGGTTTAATGCATGGAACCACTGAGATATCTCGATGGTCATATAGTACTAGAATCGGCTAATGGTATTCAAAGAAGATATCCAATCTAGAAATGTCCAAGTAAGTGTCGCAAATTAAGGCATCCTTGCATATGTAAAGTAAGTGTGTCATTTATCTGACACGGGTATAGATAGATGAACCGGAGCTTGAGATTTGGAAAATCTCTGTAATCTCCTTGTGTCTTGATTATCTTCTCCAAAGACTACCCTGTTTACCTCCTGAGACAAGTAGAGTTAAGATTAACATCCCGCTTAGGGCTACATTATCGTGAAATCTTCGTGACGATTAGTACCTCCAACTCGGGAATAAAAGAAACCCTAGTTAGATGAATTTTAAGATAAAGGTTCTTAAAGCCTAATTCTTAATTCTAAGAGTTTCAATATTATTAGTTAGGAAAGACGGTTCTCTTGCTTATGCATTGGTTACCACAACCCTATTTAGGCAATAATTAAGAATCGCCATCAGCTGTCCAGGATCGTCGATTTGTTCGACTAACCGTAAGGATTTGCTATTCCTTAAGATTGGTTTTAGGCAGTAGTTGGAATAACCATCTCACCTTAAGTGAGTTTCTCTATAATAGTTGTGATAAGTATCAAGGCTGCTCCTTTGGAGAGCTTGTATAGATGGGATGTTAGACATCTGTTATTGGACAGAAGTTTGGTAAGTCCAATTATCAGGATCTGAAAGTTGCCTTGGAAACAACGAATAAGATCATACAAATTCATAATCATCTAAAAGTTGCCAGTAATCGGCAGAAAAATCAAGGATTGATGAAAGTCGCAACCCTCTTGAATCCTTAATAAGGAATAAGGTTCAATTGAAGGTATCACCCTAAGAAGGGTGTGCTGAATTTTCAATTTATAGGGCTAGTTAAGTTCTGATATATAGAACCTTCGAGGAAATCGAATATATCAAGATTGGTAAGCTACAAGCTAAAACTTACCTGAGGAGCTTGATGGAAATCAATATGTTCCACAACTGTGATCTAAAGATATGTATAGACAATAAGTCAAGAAGCATTGTCACATAAGGATATGCAGACTAATGAAAATTTATGGTTTGATGAGAAACCCGTGTAGATTAAGAATCGATAGGTTAAGAAGCTCCGAAAGAGAGTACGTACCTATTGTATAGGTCAACTGAGATGCCCGTAGAGGCCCAAATATGCTATGGAGGATAAGTCCATGATACGTCGGAAAGTACTTCCACTACTTTAGAAAATATCAAGGTTGAGATTTCTTTTAAGGGGGTGAGGATGTAACACCTCGTAAAATCACGCCCAATAATGTATTGACACGTGTAATAAACCCTAATAAAGTCGAACGTTGAATTTGAGGGACTAATTTTGCGAAAAATCAAAAACTTTGATTATAGAAGGACTGGAAATGTTAACATCCTTATTATAAGCTTCTGGATAATGTTACACGGTAATCATGTTCACAAATGAGCCACTTGTTGATCAAGAGTAGCCGTTTGCGTAATTAATTGAAAGTTTGATCGATGAAGGGTTAAAAGCATCAGCATGTTAATTCTTACCTCCGAGTGACCTTTTAACAAACCGAGAGCTTCATGATAATTGATTATACTCTTGGGAATCCATAATATTGGCCATTAAGGGATTTTATGCCTATAAGTAAAGTTACGCGCAACTTTGCAAGTTAGAGGGACTAAAAGTGTCAATATGTTTAATTATACCTCTGAATGACCTTTTTACAAACCCGAAGCATCGCGATGTTTAATAATACTCTCAAGACTTCCTAACATGGATTAGATAAGGCTTCGATGCTATTAAATGATGATATATGCAAGTTTGCGCATTAGAGGGACCCAAAAGCGTCAACTTTTGAATCTACGCCTTTTGGTGACCATTTAAGAAAAAAAGAGCGTAGTAATATGTAAACACATGCTTGGGAATACCCATTATGGGCCATGGAAGGCTGGATATCATCAAATGACATTTCGCGCTACTTTGTGCGATTTAAGGGACTATTTACGTCAAACTGCAAAAGTAGACCGATTTGTATGGTATTGAACCTTCCAGAATATGATCATAAGTGAAACATGCCCTAAATATCCTTTACATAGATTAGAAATAGGCTTAGAGGTGTTTGGTGCGCAAAAATAAACTTATTTGATCAACATGGACTAAAAGCGTCAAAAAGTGCATAAGTTTGCATTTTCGCGCATATCTTACGTTCTGAATATATATCCGGACATCCAAAAATTTAAATAATATATAAAATATTTTATTTTAGTGATTGGCATGATAAAATTCCATTCGTCGCTTAATTTGGATCGTTTTTGCGTTCATTACGACTTCCGTCGTAATTAACGAAACAACGCAACCGTACGACCAAACGAGCCAACATCTGAGATGTTTTTGAGCATATTTTAAGTTTCCTATACTTTAAATTTATTTTAGAGCCTTGAAATGGGATTAACGGGGCTTAAAAGTGCCAAAAATCAAGTTTTACAAGTGCAGGGACCATTTTTGAAATTTCTGGCAGATACATTGAACTTGGTCCATTTTTGAGGTTTTGATGGTTTTAACCCATGGTTTTGCACCCTATGGGATGGTATTTGATGGTTTTACATGTTCCCATGGTATTCTAAAACTTTGGTCCCAAGTGTAAGGTCATGATTCAAGCACGGTTTACGAGGAACGATCCTAACGGTTTACCGAAATCTATATAAACCCAACACCTTCATTCTCATTCCTCACAATCTGATTCAAATAGCTCTAAGTTGGGGTTTAACACTTCATACCTAAGCAATTTGAATCAAGATCTTCCTAGCTTGGACCCTTTGTAAGCTTGTTTCGTTCTTTTATGCGTTTTTAAGCGGGAAAGTCAATCAGTGTTTGACTTTCTGCTTTGACCAGTCAATGGTCAACACGAAGTTCGTTTGAACTTCATAACGTGAGCGTAATCACAATGGTTATAGTCTCTTGTGACTATACCTACTGATTACCACGTTATTTAGGCTTAGTGACGAGTTATAGTTTCGGTCTAAATGCGCGTTTATGCGTATTTTGCAACCAAACTATTTTTGGGTATCAAGACCCTTTGTCTTGATATCAAACTTGTTTTCTAACTTCGTTAAACATGTTTTAACATGTTTAACTCGTCACCTTAGGTTTAGTGCTTATGTAGGGTCGTAAGATAAGCGGTCTAAACAACCGCTTAGACTTTCGAACTAGACCCGTTTGGTCGATCATTAGGATCCGACCAAACACAATAGGTGACCATAGTTGTATAGGGAATAACCTTCCGATGTTATACCTTATGGTCACTTCGTTTAGTTAGTTGTATGATAGGTAGTTTATGTGCCTTAGGTAAATTACCAAAATACCCCTACGGGGCTTAATTTGAGTTTAAATTCGTTTTGGGCATATTGGAAGGTATCCTACTGATATCACAACATATTTAAGGCATATTAACTTAGGAAACCTATTCATGACTCATTTGGTTACCCGTTATGCATTTATCGCATTCGGTACGAGTTATGTAACTAGTTTGCATAAATTAACCAAAACGGGTCAAACCTTATCATTTTTACTTCAAAATCCAGAATGTGTTTAGTTTACCCATATTATACAAGTTTTCCAACTTGTCGGGTCTAAACCACACTCTAATCTGGTCTTCGCTTAATCTTACGTTTGAACCGTATACCTTTCTTTAAAACTAACCGGTCTAAGTTTAACTTAAGTAAGACCCGTTTGGAATCTAATAGGTTAATTAAAACTTTCGTTCCAGATTTAGGAGACCAGTAAAAGATACTTGCACTTGCTGATTTGTACAGCTGGGATAAATTTATATAATTTGCTCAGGTAAATACTTTTAACTTATTTTCCCTTATACGGGCTTGGGGTACGGTATATAAAATACCGCTTGGTCGGGCATTGAATTTTTAATCATACAAAGGTTAATTTATTTAGATGACCCGTTTAAACTGTTATGTTTGCTTAAAGCCTTTAGGGGGTTAATGACCATGTCCCGGATATCCTTGGCATCATTCATTGAAATGGCCACGACCTAAGCACGGGGTGTAGGCATACACCTGCCAGTGCATATATATAAAAAGGTATAACCGATGGTTCGAGAATAACTCGTCACGGGATTATATCATGTGGTGTGTCTATTAATCTTTAACCCGGTATTCAGCCCGGGCTACTGAACGTATAACGAACATGTAATTCTTTTACAAGTTTATATTTAAATAATTATCCCAAGTTATAAAAGATATTTTGTGCCTTGTGCATTCAAATCAATTTTTTAAACATTTTCAAAATGAGTCGGTTAATTGTATTTACAGGTGAAAACTGACGTATTTTCCAAAAAGGTTAAGTGCCGGTACTAATCGGAATAGGCTGGCTACTCCTAGCATCAATAAAGAGTCTTGCAAGCTTAGATGTTTATAAATCTATTGAACAGTGTTTCTTTTAACTTTGATCCTCCTGTGGATCCTTTACAACAGTTTTTGTAATAAATGATATTACTTCCATTCGTTTTGTAATGTTTATATCTTTCGACTTCCGCTGTGTATATAATCTGTGATAAATTGTCTATGATAATATCAACTACGTCACGATACTCCCCACTGGGCCCACCGTTAATACGTGGAAATATCGGGGTGTGACAGGCTGAATCAAAGTAAATAGGACCTCATAATGTATCGCGAAGACATGCTCGCCTATAAGTGGACACTCACCCCAAGAGTTCCCAGGTAAGAGTGACTGGTCCGATACTGCGGATTTGTACGAACATTCTAGCCTTAGACAGAAAGCTCAGGGTACAGGCACCCACCCTTCCAGTTAGCACGTGTTCACATTATGTAGCCCCAAACTTTGACGAGAATTTGAAAACTTTGAAGGTTCGTAACCTTATAATAAATCATCCTAGAACAGATGATTAGTTTTCAAAGCATATTCGAATTTTGTGTTCTTATTATGGTTGCTGCCTAAAGATAGGCAACGGTATTATTTTATGACTAAACGCAAGTAAACTCGCGTTAGGGTCCTAGGAAGGTTATAGTCTAGGTCAAAGCATTACTAATAACCTAATTCCCTATAACCATTGGCTCTGATACCAACTTTTCTGTCACACCCCGACCACGTAAAACAACAAAACGTGGCGGAAACGTCGGGGAGTCTTGTAACAGAATCATTGTTTCACAACCATGGATTAAACAGTTTCATTTTATTAAATTAAACGTATTACATTACATTGGAATTAGAAACAAAACAAGAACAAATAGACTTTCATTGTTATTAAGTCACTAAGGCCTCGTCCATTCCTATGTGAGCGTACACAAAAATCATCATCAAACATCATCAACTATGGTACCTGAAACACACGTGAAAATACGTCAGCATAAAAATGCCGGCGAGTACATAGGTTTTATTTGAGTGTCAGATTCATGGCTTGTTTTACATGTTGCAATACTTATTTAAAAACCTTGTTTTTTAAAGTATAATATTGCGACATAATTAGGCAACTCAAATCAAGTTGGTTATAATTTGCAAAATCTCATAGCCATGATTCTTAACTCCAAAACATTTGTTTTATTAAATCAAATTGTAAAATATCTCATAAAAACTCGTTAATAAAACTCGTATGGTTTATATTATTCAGAAAACATCCTTGTGTGACATTGTTTCGAAATCGTTTACCTAAGTGATCTAGATAACACAACGATATATAATGTGTTAAAAGCACTTATATATAGGAAGTACCAGCGGTGTATCCACCATGCTTTTAACACATTACACCCGCCCCGTTACCTAATCACTTCACTAACCCAATGGCTCAAACAGTTACAAATGGGTCACATAAATCAAATGTTTACAAACGGTTCACATACATCCAATGATTACAAATGGTTCACATACATCCAATGATTACAAATGGTTCACATACATCCAATGATTATAAATGGTTCACATACATCTAATGATTACAAATGGTTCACATACATCCAACGATTACAAATGGTTCAAAATGTAAAATAATTGTGCTAGCATGTTAAGTGAACATACATAGCAAAACATAATGAAATCATGTACTAATAGTGTACTAATGAACATAGCAAGTATATGATATGAAAACATGGAAAGCCCGAAAATAACAAGTAGGCACATGTGTTTCACCCCAAAACGTTTGGAAAATAGTAAAAGATGGGTTTATGTACTCACTTGAGGATGCTTAGAAGTCTTGAATAACAACCAAGCAAAGCTAGAGGGATCACGTAATCAAATGGCACCTAATATAGGTAATTATGTAAATAAACGGACCTAAATTGGAAGATCAGATAGAATGAGGTTTCGTAAACCAAATGAGTATAGGAACTCATGTAATATGGTTTAACAAAGCCTACATACTAAAATGAAACCTAACCTAAGTGCTTACGACCCATTATGACCCGTTTAGGTAGCTTACGCCACTTTAACGCGTCGTTCACGTAAAACATGTTCAGACCGCCTAACTAGCCCTATGACAAGTATTATATGCCTTAACATGTCTAATAATGTTGCCTAATTAGTTTAGATGTCAAAATTTAGGTTACATATGCTTAAAATGAATTTATTCATAAAAAGGGCATTTTGGTAATTTTCCTAAGGCATATAAACTACCTATCATACAACTAGCTAAACGTAGTGACCATAAGGTATAACCTCGGAAGGTTATTCCCTATACAACTATGGTCACCTAATGTGTTTGGTCGGATCCTAATGATCGACCAAACGGATCGGGTTCTAAACTCTAAGCGGTTGTTTAGACCGCTTACCTTAAGACCCTATATAAGCACTAAACCTAAAGTGACGAGCTAAACATGTTATAACATGTTTAACGAAGTTTGAAAATAGGGTTGATATCAAAACAAACGGTTTTGATACCCAAGAGTAGTTTGGTTACAAAATACGCAAGAATACGCATTTTGGCCGAAACTATGACTCGTCACTATGCCTAAATAACGTGGTAATCAGTAGGTATAGTCACAAGGGACTATAACCATCGTGGTTACGCTCACGTTATGAAGTTCAACGAACTTCGTGTTGACCATAAACTGGTCAATGCAGAAAGTCAAACAAAGTTTGACTTTCATGATAAAAACGCGCAAAAGAATGAAAGAATACTTACAAAGGGTCCAAGAATGGAAGCTTGATTCCAAATATTCTCAGGTGTAAAGTGATAAACACATCAACTTAGAGAAATTTCAGAATCAAGGTGTGAGTTTGAGAGTGAAGATGGTGAGGGTGTTTATAGTTTTTGCACAACCGTTAAGATCGTTCCTCGATAAACGAGCATCAATCTGGACCGTCCAAGTGGGCACAAGGTTTTGGAAAACTAGGGGTGCCCCAAAACCATCAAATGGTATTGCAAATGTTACAAAATAGACCCCCAAGTTCAATCCCATTGCTGAAAAATGCTAAAAATCAATTTTCTGCCCAGATAGGGCCGTGGCGTCGTGCCACGGCAAAGGCTTATGGTGGTGGCGTAGCGCCACCATGTGCCAGCTCCAGCAATTTTGCCAAAATGGCAGAAATGGTCCCTGCAACACTTTTAAGCCATTTTTGATGCGTTTAAACCCCGTTAACCTCATTTCAAGGCTCTAAAATGAAGTTAAAGTATAGGGAACTTGAAACATGCTCAAAAATATCCCGAATGTCGGTTCGTTTGGCCGTACGGTTGCGTTATTCGGTTAATTACGACGAAGCACGAACGAACGCGAAAAACGGTCCAAATTACGCGACGAATGGATTTTTATCAAGCCAGTCACTAAAATAAAATATTTTAATGATTACATAAATTTTTGGATGTCCGGATGTATTCAGAACGTAAGATATGCGCAAAAATGCAAACTTATGCACTTTTTGACGCTTTTAGTCCCTATTGATCAAGAAAGTTTATTTTTGCGCACCAAACACTTCAAAGCCTATTTCTAAGCTATGTAAAGGATATTTAGGGCATATTTAACTTATGATCAAGTTCCGGAATGTTCGTTACAGTACAAATCGGCATACTTTCGCAGTTTGTCAAAATTAGTCCTTGTAAGCGAATAAACTTGATTTCGCCACACCAAACCCTCCAAAACTTATTTCTAAGTTATGTAAATGTTATTTAAGGTCTGTTACGCCTATTTCACTATTCCAGAGTGTTCGTTGTGTCACACCCCGACCACGTATAACATACAAAACGTGGCGGAAAACGTCGGGGAGTGTTGTAACAGAATTAATTGTTTCATAACCATGGCATACAAAGTTGTATTTATTTATCAACACAAGAGTTTCATTGTTTTAAACAGGAATCAAAGAGTTTTTAATATAATTAAACATAGTCTATCTTCGTTTTAAATCTCTAAGGCACAGGTCCGCCCTAGTGTCATGATCGTCATCCTACGGAAAAGCACCTGAAAACACATGTGAAAATAGGTACGTCAGCATAAAAATGCCTGTGAGATACATAGGTTTGTGAAAATAGGATTCATGACTTATAAGTTTAGAAAAAGTTGTTTAGCAAAGTCTAGTCATGAACCTTGTGATTTGATTTATTTTGTAAATCGTTTGAAAAACAATAAGTTCAGATGATATGTATGAATAAGAGAATAATGTATGGTTAAATGAATAACCATGAAAAATGAATTTGTATAAGATAAGTTGTTTTGTAAAACAATGTCTTGTGAAAAGTATGTTATTTGTATAAAATGTCATATGTCTAAATTGAAATGATTTAAATAACGCTACAATATGTAATACCATACAAACACTTATATATAGGAAGTACTAGCGGCGTATCCACCATGCCTGTATCGTATTACACATGCCTCGTTACTTAAATCACTTAAACAAGCCACAAATGTATAAAGTCTATGTTTTAACCAATAGTCAAAAGTCCTTGTATAAGCCATGTCAAATGTTTATAAGTCCAAACGTAGTCAAGTAATGTGTAACAAATGTTATGTATTATAAGTAAAGTATTGTCACATAATCCAAATGTAGAAATGTACAAAACAAAGTATTTTGAATATATCAAAAAGTTATGTTTTGCAAAGTAATGCATGTTACATTGATACAAACATTTATGTGGTAAGTTAACGCATACATTCAAGCCTTGAGACAGTCGGATAACCCTTTCAGTCAAGGTTATCAAAAGAAATGTTTTCGGATTCAGTCATTCCTTACATCCAAACAAACCCGGGATGTCAGGAATGTGATTTGTCAAGTCCTATGGTACCAGTACTTACTACCGAGCGGCGTAGCTAATGTTAATGAACGTATAATAGTCTCGTTTGTGCAAACCAAATGTCATAGCAAAAGTGAACATGTTATATGAAAACAATGTACTAAGTATGCTAAGTTAACATACAAAGCAGAAAAGTCATGTAAATCAATGTGCTAGCATGCTATCAGTTAACATACATAGCAGAAATGTAATGTAAAACAATGTACTAAGTATGCACACAATGGACATATATAGCATGAAATGTAATGAAATCATGTACTATAATGTACTAACAAACATAGCAGGTATATGATGTGAAAACAGGAAAGCACGAAAGTAACAAGTAGGCACATGTGTTTCACCCCAAAATAGTTTGGAAAACAGTAAAAGAGGGGTCTATGTACTCACTTGAGATTGCTCAGAAGTCCTAAGATAACCACCAAGCAATGCTAGAGATCACGGAATCAAACGGCACCTAATATAGGTAACTATGTTAATAAACCGGACCTATATCAGAGGATCGGATAGAATGAGGGTTCGTAAACCAAATGAGTATGGGAACTCATGTAGTATGGTTTAACAAAGCCTACATACTAAATGAAACTTAACCTAAGTGTTTACAACCCATTACGACCCGTTTAGGTAGCTTATGCTACGTTAACGCGTCGTTCGCGTAAAACGCGTTCGGACCGCCTAACTAGTCGTATGACAAGTAAAATATGCCTTAACATGTCTAATATGGTTGTCAAATCAGTTTAGATGTCAAAAGTTATGTTACATATGCTTAAAATGAATTTTGGCGTCAAAAGGGCATTTTGGTAATTTACCTAAGGCATATATACTACCTATCATACAACTACTTAAACGAAGCGACCATAAGGTATAACCTCGGAAGGTTATTCCCTATATACTATGGTCACCTAATGTGCTTGGTCGGATCCTAATGATCGACCAAACGGGTCGGGTTCGAAAGTATAAGCGATTGTTTAGATCGCTCACCTGACGACCCTATATAAGCACTAAACTAAAAGTGACGAGCTAAGCATGTTAAAACATGCTTAACTAAGTTTAGAAAACAGGTTTGGTATCACAACAAACGGTTGTGATACCTAAGAGTAGTTTGGTTACAAAATACGCAAGAATACGTATTCTGACCGAAACTACGGCTCGTCACTGAGCCTAGATAACGTGGTAATCAGTAGGTATAGTCACTAGGGACTATAACCATCGTGATCACACTCACGTTATGAAGTTCAACGAACTTCGCATTGACCATAAACTGGTCAATGCAGAAAGTCAAACAAAGTTTGACTTTCGGACTCGAAAAGCAATAAAAGAACGAAGGAACACTTACGAAGGGTCCCCGAATGCTAATCTTGATCAAAATAGCTCAGGTATGAAACAAAGGTTTCAACTTAGAGCACAAATGATCAGATTCTTGTGAGAAATGAAGTGAAATGTGATGGGTATTTATAGATTTCGGTCCACCGTTAGGATCGTTCCTTGGAGAAGAGGGAATGATCACATCCCTACACTTGTTGTAATGTTGTGGTTACTGATTTTGGACACCATAAGAGTTTAACATGTGGCACTTGACCTTTGGGGGATGCTAGGGGATGTTAATCTTGTGTTTAAATGACCTTTCCTGATCAGAAGGGGCCTAGCATGACGCTAGGGGGGGCTAGGCGTCGCGCTAGGGGTCCCCTGATCAGCAAACAATTTCAAATGTCCACCTTTCAGTCCCCGTTGCGTATTAAGGCCATTTCTGACGTGTTTAAGGTTCGTTAAATCATTTTCAAGGCTCCATAAGGATGCCTAAACATTGTGGGCATGAAACATGTTCAAAAATATGCCGGATGTCAGTTCGTTTGGTCGTACGGACACGATGTTTGGTTAATTACGACGGAATGCGCATAAGCGCGAAAAATGATCTAAATGACGCAACGAACGGATTTTTCTCATGCCAAACACTAAAATAAAATATTATAGTGCTTACATAAATTTTTGGATGTCCGAATGTATTCAGAACGTGAGTTATGCGCAAAAGTGCAAACTTGTGCACTTTTTGACACTTTTAGTCCCTGAATGACCCAAAAGTTTATTTTAGCGCACCGAACCCCTTAAAGCATATTTCTAAGCTATGTAAAGGATATTTAAGGTGTGTTTAACTTATGGTCATGTTCCAGAATGTTCGTTACAGTTCAAATTGGCATACTTTCGTAGTTTGTCAAGTTTAGTCCCTGTAAGCGAATTAACTTGTTTTTGCCATACCAGAGCCTTTAAAACTTATTTCTAAGTTATGTAAAGGTTATTTAAGGTATGTTAAGTATATGTTGATGTTCTGGAGTATTTTTCGCGTTAAACTAAATACGTTTACGCACCAGTTTGCGTATAACTCTCTAGAAAGTGATATAGAGTTTGAAATTACATAAAAGTCAAAACATGAAAAATGTAAAACACAATCAAACAAACATTGGGATCAAATAACATTGTTTTATTGATAATAGAACTGTTCACAATGATTACAAGCACTGATGTTACAGTCTCCCCTACTTGTGGAAATTTCGTCCCGAAATTTATTTAGAGGAAACTCGTGGGAAAAGATGCGGATATTTCGCCTTCATTTGATCTTCGCGTTCCCAAGTAAACTCGGGTCCATGTTTAGCTTCCCAGCGAACTTTGACCAAAGGAATGCGCTTGCGTTTAAGCCAGTTGACTTCACGTTCCATGATTTCCACTGGCTTCTCAACAAATTTCAGTGTTTTACCAACACGAATTTCGTCAAGCGGTATGTGGAGGTTCTCATCAGCTAGACACCTCTTGAGATTGGACACGTGAAAAGTTGGATGAACATTTCCAAGTTCAGGAGGTAACTCAAGTCTGTAGGCTACCTTTCCGATTCTTTCGACGATCTTGAATGGTCCAACGTATCTAGGTGCAAGTTTTCTTTTCTTTCCAAATCTGATCACACCTTTCCAAGGTGAGACCTTAAGTAATACTCGATCACCGACTTGAAATTCCAAGGCCTTGCGTTTTGGGTCCGCGTAACTCTTCTGACGGCTTCTAGCTGCCTGAAGGTTATCACGAACTTTCTTGATCTTGTCAGTAGTTTCTAAAATGAGGGCAGGTCCAGTAAGTTGAGCCTCGCCGATCTCATTCCAGCAGACTGGTGAACGACATTTTCGACCATAGAGAGCCTCGAAAGGAGCCATTTTGATGCTGGTGTGATAACTGTTGTTGTAGGAGAATTCAATCAACTTAAGATGTGAATCCCAACTACCACCAAAATCGATCACACAAGCTCTAAGCATATCCTCCAGAGTCTGGATTGTTCTTTTAGATTGACCATCCGTTTGTGGATGATAAGCTGTGCTCAGATTAAGTTGGGTCCCCATAGCAGATTGCATGGTTCTCCAAAAATGAGAAGTGAAACGAGCATCTCTGTCAGAAATGATGTTCAAAGGAACACCATGTCGAGCTACAATTTCATCCACATAGATTTGAGCAAGTCTGTCAGCAGGAAAATCCTCACGGATTGGCAAGAAATGCGTTGACTTAGTAAGACGATCAACAACTACCCAGATGGCATCATGACCTTTCTTTGTGCGCGGAAGTTTAGTAACAAGATCCATAGTAATGTTTTCCCATTTCCAAACTGGAATCTCTGGTTGCTCCAATAAACCAGAAGGACGCTGATGTTCAGCCTTAACCTTAAGACAAGTAAGGCATTTTGATACGTATAAGGCAATGTCTTTCTTCATACCAGGCCACCAATAATGAATACGAAGATCCTTATACATCTTATCTGAGCCCGGATGAATAGAATAACGAGACTTATGGGCTTCATCCATAAGCAAGGTACGAAGATCATCCTGGCTTGGGACCCACAAACGGTCCATGAAGTAATACGATCCATTGTCCTTCAGTTCCAAAGCAGGCGTTATGTGATAGGGAAATTCCTTATCCATTAAACCTTGTGAAACACAAGATTGTTGAGCCTGAGAAATGCGTGCTTGGATATCGGATTGAGCTTGAATAACAGATTGAACACGTACACAATGAAGCTTAGTACGTTCCTTACGACTCAATGCATCAGCTACGACATTCGCCTTACCAGGATGGTAGCGAATTTCGCAGTCATAGTCGTTTAAAAGCTCAACCCAACGTCGTTGCCTCATGTTGAGTTCTTTCTGGTTGAAGATATGCTGAAGACTTTTGTGGTCCGTGAAAACCACACATTTTGTACCGTACAAATAGTGTCTCCAGGTCTTTAGAGCAAAAACAACTGCACCCAACTCAAGATCATGAGTGGTGTAGTTCTTCTCATGTATCTTCAACTGTCTCGATGCATATGCTATGACTTTGTTCCTTTGCATAAGAACACAGCCAAGACCCAGTTTAGATGCATCGCAATAAACAACGAAATCATCATTGCCCTCAGGCAAAGTCAGAACAGGCGCGTTGCAAAGCTTCTGTTTCAAGTGTTGAAAAGCTTCCTCTTGTTTGAATCCCCAATCAAAGGGATTGTTCTTCTGAGTTAAAGCAGTTAGAGGAACTGCAATCTTTGAGAAGTTCTCAATGAAGCGGCGGTAATAACCCGCCAGACGAAGAAAAGAACGAACCTCAGTGGGAGTAGTAGGTGTATCCCAATCCTTAATCGCACTGATCTTGGAGGGATCTACATGGATACCTTGTTTGTTGATGATATGCCCCAAAAATTGAACTTCTTTAAGCCAGAATTCACACTTGGAGAATTTGGCGAAAAGTTGCTCTTTCTTTAGGAGTTCCAGAGTAAGACGAAGATGTTGCTCGTGATCAGCTCGCGTCTTAGAATAAATCAAGATGTCATCAATAAAAACAATGACGAACTGATCCAAATAAGGTTTGCAGACCCTATTCATTAAGTCCATGAAAACAGCAGGAGCATTGGTCAAACCGAATGGCATGACTGTGAATTCATAATGCCCATAACGAGTACGGAACGCTGTCTTGGGAATATCTTCTTCATGCACCCGAAGTTGATGATATCCGGAACGTAGATCAATCTTCGAAAAATAAGAAGCGCCCTGTAACTGATCAAAGAGGTCGTCTATGCGCGGTAGGGGATATCGATTCTTGATGGTAAGCTTGTTGAGCTCACGATAATCAATACACATCCTAAAAGATCCATCCTTCTTCTTGACAAAAAGAACGTGAGCACCCCAGGGTGAAAAGCTAGGACGGATAAAACCTTTCTCAGAGAGCTCCTGGAGCTGCTTAGACAACTCTTGCATCTCAGACGGTGCAAGACGATATGGGGCTCTGGCAATGGGATTTGCACCAGGTACGAGATTAATGCGGAACTCGACTTGGCGTGCTGGAGGTAGACCAGGTAACTCTTCAGGGAAAACTTCAGAATAATCCTGAACGATAGGAATATCCGAAATAGACTTACCCTTGCCTTTATCTGCTGTAACATGTGCTAAGAAGGCCACATAGTTCTTCCGCAGATACTTCTGAGCTTTAAAACAAGACATGAGTTTGAGACCACCAGACGGTTTCTCACCTTGAACCTGTAGGATCTCGCCTGTCGAAAGCGGCACACGAACAATCTTCTCAGAACAAACTATCTCAGCGTGATGCTTAGATAACCAATCCATACCCACTATGACGTCGAAGCTTCCAAGTTGCATAGGCGTGAGGTCAATAGGAAAAAGATGGTCGTTAAGATTCAACTGGCAGTTGTGAAGAACAGAATCAAGAACAATGATCTTGGTTGGCCTTTCACCCCTAGCCACAAGCACCACTAGCAACTTCTACTGTCAAAGGTTTACCTAGTTTTGTTCTAGACACGCGAAGTAATGGCTCAAAAGACAATGACACAAAACTCTTGTCGGCACCCGAATCAAAAAGAACAGATGCAGGATGATTATTAATAAAGAACGTACCGTTCACCACATTATCGTCCGCCTGCGCCTCTTGGGCATTCAAGTTAAAAGCTCGCCCTCGAGCTTGAGCCTGAGCCTGATTTTGGTTCTGATTCTGATTTTGGTTGACTAGCCTTGGGCACCGGTTCCTGTAGTGGGTCAGATCCCCACAATTGTAGCACGAACCAGGAGGAAAATGAGGTCGTGCTGCTTGACCTTGTTGCTGAGCAAGAGGCTGAGCAACTTGTTGGGCTTGGTTCTGAACTGCCTGGTTCTGGTTAACAGGAATGCGGCAGGTGGCAGCAAGATGACCAGGCCTTCCGCAGTTGGTGCACTGACGACACTGGAGGTGTGGTTGATGATGGCCGTTACACCGGTTGAACAAAGGTGCATTGCCAAGATAAGGCTTCTTGGCTAGTGGTTGCGCAGGCTGATTTGGTGCAGCTTGAGCCTGTGCAGTAACAGCATAGTTTTGGGAAGCCTTCCGCTTCCTAGACCCTCCAGTATTCTTTCCCTCCTTGTTTTGACCTTTCTTGCTATCTTCCTTATCAGAAACCTGCTTCTTACCCTTGTCACCCTTTTTGTGCAGCTTCCCCTTTCGAATCTGCGACTCAGTCAATGTCGCTGATAACTCGATCGCCTGACGGAGTGTGGTAGGGTTGCTACCAGTAATGATGTCTTGTACTGAGTCAGGTAGGCCGTCGATGTATCTTTCGATAGCCTTGTCGAGTGGGGTAACCATAGTTGGGCAAAGCAGACTCAACTCTTCAAACCTATCAGTATAAGCCCTGTGCTCGCCACTGTCTTGTTTCAAGTCCTCAAATTCTTTCTCCAACGCTCGCTGTTCATGACGAGGACAGAATTCCCTCATCATAAGGGCCCTAAGTTCAGCCCAAGTTTGCGCTAGAGCAACTTCTGCACCCCGATCTCTCATAATCCCGTTCCACCATGTGAGAGCCCTCTTTTGAAACACGCTCGAAGAAAACTCGACCTTGCGATTATCCGGACACTACACGTGGCGGAAAGTATTCTCAATGCTCTCAAACCATTGAAGAAGCCCAGTCGCTCCTTCAGAACGACTAAACTTGAGTGGTTTAGCCGAGTTAAAATCCTTGTATTTGCATGGAGCATTGTTGTTGTTGTTGGCTTGTTGCCATTGAGCAAAGAGATTTGGGAATTGAGCAGCCATCTGATGCGCAATGATTTCTGCCAGTTCGGCAGTCGCTATTTGGTTTTCGCGTCGAGGAGGCGTTCTAAAAGAGGAAAACATGAAAGGAAACGAGTGAGATGATTGGATGAAAAGAATGAGATGAAACAAAATTAACAAAAGCAAAGATGGTGGTCATTTGTCCGCATTACCAAGCAAACAAACGACGCACAGTGACTAATCAAAGTAAATGGATCAAAAATAATGTATCACGAAGACATGCTCGCCTATAAGTGAACACTCATCCCAAGAATTCCCAGGTAAGCACAACTGGTCTCGCGTCTGATGAGATATATACGAAGTGCTTGCCTAGACAGAAAACCCACAATACAGGCATTCACTCTTCCAGTTTGCACGTGTTCACACTATTTAGAACCCAAAACTTTGACGAGAGTTTGAAAATTTGAAGGCACAAGGCCAAAAACCAAACTGGAAGGGTTCAAAACCTTACAATAGAGGGTTCAAAACCTTGTAATAAATCATTCAAAAACAGAAGATTGTTTTTCAAAAATCGTTTCGGAAAATTTGGTTTTTGTTTTGATAATCACCTAAGGATAGGTGACGTGCATGTTTTAAATTCTAAACACAAGACAACTTGTGTTAGGGTCCTAGAAAGGTTATAGTCTAGGTCAAAGCATTTCTAATAACCTAATTCCCTATAACCATTGGCTCTGATACCAACTCTTCTGTCACACCCCAACCACGTATAACATACAAAACGTGGCGGAAAACGTCGGGGAGTGTTGTAACAGAATTAATTGTTTCATAACCATGGCATACAAAGTTGTATTTATTTATCAACACAAGAGTTTCATCGTTTTAAACAGGAATCAAAGAGTTTTTAATATAATTAAACATAGTCTATCTTCGTTTTAAATCTCTAAGGCACAGGTCCGCCCTAGTGTCATGATCGTCATCCTACGGAAAAGCTCCTGAAAACACATGTGAAAATAGGTACGTCAGCATAAAAATGCATGTGAGATACATAGGTTTGTGAAAATAGGATTCATGACTTATAAGTTTAGAAAAAGTTGTTTAGCAAAGTCTAGTCATGAACCTTGTGATTTGATTTATTTTGTAAATCGTTTGAAAAACAATAAGTTCAGATGATATGTATGAATAAGAGAATAATGTATGGCTAAATGAATAACCATGAAAAATGAATTTGTATAAGATAAGTTGTTTTGTAAAACAATGTCTTGTGAAAAGTATGTTATTTGTATAAAATGTCATATGTCTAAATTGAAATGATTTAAATAACGCTACAATATGTAATACCATACAAACACTTATATATAGGAAGTACTAGCGGCGTATCCACCATGCCTGTATCGTATTACACATGCCTCGTTACTTAAATCACTTAAACAAACCACCAATGTATAAAGTCTATGTTTAAACCAATAGTCAAAAGTCCTTGTATAAGCCATGTCAAATGTTTATAAGTCCAAACGTAGTCAAGTAATGTGTAACAAATGTTATGTATTATAAGTAAAGTATTGTCACATAATCCAAATGTAGAAATGTACAAAACAAAGTATTTTGAATATATCAAAAAGTTATGTTTTGCAAAGTAATGCATGTTACATTGATACAAACATTTATGTGGTAAGTTAACGCATACATTCAAGCCTTGAGACAGTCGGATAACCCTTTCAGTCAAGGTTATCAAAAGAAATGTTTTCGGATTCAGTCATTCCTTACATCCAAACAAACCCGGGATGTCAGGAATGGGATTTGTCAAGTCATGTGGTACCAGTACTTACTACCGAGAGGCGTAGCTAATGTTAATGAACGTATAATAGTCTCATTTGTGCAAACCAAATGTCATAGCAAAAGTGAACATGTTATATGAAAACAATGTACTAAGTATGCTAAGTTAACATACAAAGCAGAAAAGTCATGTAAATCAATGTGCTAGCATGCTATCAGTTAACATACATAGCAGAAATGTAATGTAAAACAATGTACTAAGTATGCACACAATGGACATACATAGCATGAAATGTAATGAAATCATGTACTATAATGTACTAACAAACATAGCAGGTATATGATGTGAAAACAGGAAAGCACGAAAGTAACAAGTAGGCACATGTGTTTCACCCCAAAACAGTTTGGAAAACAGTAAAAGAGGGGTCTATGTACTCACTTGAGATTGCTCAGAAGTCCTAAGATAACCACCAAGCAATGCAAGAGATCACGGAATCAAACGGCACCTAATATAGGTAACTATGTTAATAAACCGGACCTATATCAGAGGATCGGATAGAATGAGGGTTCGTAAACCAAATGAGTATGGGAACTCATGTAGTATGGTTTAACAAAGGCTACATACTAAATGAAACTTAACCTAAGTGTTTACGACCCATTACGACCCGTTTAGGTAGCTTATGCTACGTTAACGCGTCGTTCGCGTAAAACGCGTTCGGACCGCCTAACTAGTCCTATGACAAGTAAAATATGCCTTAGCATGTCTAATATGGTTGTCAAATCAGTTTAGATGTCAAAAGTTATGTTACATATGCTTAAAATGAATTTTGGCGTCAAAAGGGCATTTTGGTAATTTACCTAAGGCATATATACTACCTATCATACAACTACTTAAACGAAGCGACCATAAGGTATAACCTTGGAAGGTTATTCCCTATATACTATGGTCACCTAATGTGCTTGGTTGGATCCTAATGATCGACCAAACGGGTTGGGTTCGAAAGTATAAGCGATTGTTTAGATCGCTCACCTTACGACCCTATATAAGCACTAAACTAAAAGTGACGAGCTAAGCATGTTAAAACATGCTTAACTAAGTTTAGAAAACAGGTTTGGTATCACAACAAACGGTTGTGATACCTAAGATTAGTTTGGTTACAAAATACGCAAGAATACGTATTCTGACCGAAACTACGGCTCGTCACTGAGCCTAGATAACGTGGTAATCAGTAGGTATAGTCACTAGGGACTATAACCATCGTGATCACGCTCACGTTATGAAGTTCAACGAACTTCGCATCGACCATAAACTGGTCAATGCAGAAAGTCAAACAAAGTTTGACTTTCGGACTCGAAAAGCAATAAAAGAACGAAGGAACACTTACGAAGGGTCCCCGAATGCTAATCTTGATCAAAATAGCTCAGGTATGAAACAAAGGTTTCAACTTAGAGCACAAATGATCAGATTCTTGTGAGAAATGAAGTGAAATGTGATGGGTATTTATAGATTTCGGTCCACCGTTAGGATCGTTCCTTGGAGAAGAGGGAATGATCACATCCCTACACTTGTTGTAATGTTGTGGTTACTGATTTTGGACACCATAAGAGTTTAACATGTGGCACTTGACCTTTGGGGGATGCTAGGGGATGTTAATCTTGTGTTTAAATGACCTTTCCTGATCAGAAGGGGCCTAGCGTGACGCTCGGGGGGGCTAGGCGTCGCGCTAGGGGTCCCCTGATCAGCAAACAACTTCAAATGTCCACCTTTCAGTCCCCGTTGCGTATTAAGGCCATTTCCGACGTGTTTAAGGTTCGTTAAATCATTTTCAAGGCTCCATAAGGATGCCTAAACATTGTGGGCATGAAAGATGTTCAAAAATATGCCGGATGTCAGTTCGTTTGGTCGTACGGACACGATGTTCGGTTAATTACGACGGAATGCGCATAAGCGCGAAAAACGATCTAAATGACGCAACGAACGGATTTTTCTCATGCCGCAACGAACGGATTTTTCTCATGCCAAACACTAAAATAAAATATTATAGTGCTTACATAAATTTTTGGATGTCCGGATGTATTCAGAACGTGAGTTATGCGCAAAAGTGCAAACTTGTGCACTTTTTGACACTTTTAGTCCCTGAATGACCCAAAAGTTTATTTTAGCGCACCGAACCCCTTAAAGCCTATTTCTAAGCTATGTAAAGGATATTTAAGGTGTGTTTAACTTATGGTCATGTTCCAGAATGTTCGTTACAGTTCAAATTGGCATACTTTCGTAGTTTGTCAAGTTTAGTCCCTGTAAGCGAATTAACTTGTTTTTGCCATACCAGAGCCTTTAAAACTTATTTCTAAGTTATGTAAAGGTTATTTAAGGTATGTTAAGTATATGTTGATGTTCCGGAGTATTTGTCACGTTAAACTAAGTACGTTTACGCACCAGTTTGCGTATAACTCTCTAGAAAGTGATATAGAGTTTGAAATTACATAAAAGTCAAAACATGAAAAATGTAAAACACAACCAAACAAACATTGGGATCAAATAACATTGTTTTATTGATAATAGAACTGTTCACAGTGATTAAAAGCACGGATGTTACACGTTGCATGAAACTGGTTATATTTACGCATCAGTGCGCGTATAACCTTCCAGAAAGCGATTTAAAGCTTGAAATCTGTGCAAACAATACTCGTATTTTTAGAAATCCCAAGTATGAAACACAATATTTCATAAATTTGGTATTTGTTTGATGGTCGCAGAGGCATAGGTGTCACAAAAATGAGCACATCATTGTAAATTTTCGTCGCCGCCGCATCATGTGGGTTTCCTACTAGTATATATATATCTAATGGGATAGCTGATATGTTATCTCGTAATATTAATATATTATTGCTTTTAGATGGACAGGAAAAGAGATAAAGGAAAGGCAAAACATATACATCTTATACAGCCTACAAAATCCTCTCCAATGAATATATCATCCGAAGAAGAGAAAACAAAGAAACTCATGAGCCATTCAATCCAAGCAGCAAGAACAAAAAATCTTAGACAATTACCTGCAACACTAACAGAGCTCAACAGTGTTACACAGTTTTACAACCCAAGTCAATTAAGGGCTACAAATGTTCGCCCTCCAATAAATAGACATTTTACACAAAGGGCGAGTTCTTAGTCACAGAATACACAAAACGCGGTCATTACCTTTGGAAATTATGCATTACAAAGATGTGATGATCCCAATATAAAGTTTCGTCCAATTATTGGAATGAACTTAACAGAAAAACAACAGTATTTACTAGATAAACTTTGGCATATTCAAACTATGCCTCAGGCCTCAACCTTTAAAGTCCAGGTGTTAAATGCATCAAGGATTTATTTTTATGAACAAAGTAGCAAAACACCTGAAAAACAACAAAAGCCTAAGTTTACCCATTATGTCATCTTTCGAGGTACTAAAATTGGTTTTTTTAATAAATGGGAAACTGTGGCTAAGCATATCCAATGCCCAAACCCAATTTACAAAGGCTTTACAGATTTTCAAAAGGCTATAGAAACAACAAGAGAACAGTTTGGGGTAAGTGGCTTTTACATAGAACCTGAAGAGGTTCAAACATTTGCAGATATGTCAAAAACAAAGCCTGAACAAGTAATTAAAAATCAAGAAGAGCTGATCACTGAGTTACAAGATCATCTTGTACAACAAGGAAAAAATACACATTCTATACAAGAGAAGTTTGAAAATAGTCTGCTAAAACAAAAAGTTAGCATTCTTGAAACAAAGTATAAACAGGTGTTACAAAAACATCAGAAAAAAGAAACAAGTACAGTCTTAAACAGAAACTATGATTCCTTCACAGTAAGAATAATTGATACACCATGGTGGAAGTGTATTCAGCCAATCACAGACAAATTTCCAGAATTCAAAACCTTCGTTTCATAGAAAGTTTGTGCAGAATTCCCAATAATTCCGTACGAATTACAAAAACAGTCGGTAGATATGGCATTTACTCAAGATTCTGAACGACAAGGTTTTAGAATTGTTGAAAGGATAGATCAAGAAGGTAGAGGGACTGGATTGTTGCTAATCCCGATCTACTCACCTACAAAGTTAACAGATGATCAGATTATTCAATTTTACCATAATGGTATGATTGATTATATGGAAATAAAGACAGATGTTAGAACAACAAATATTTTAAATAAAATAGGGGAAAGATAGTAATTATAGCAAGCAATATTGCTATTAGGGCATTGTGTCCTACAATTTCCTACAAAATATTCTCTTCTCTCCCATATACAGATGCTTATACATACATGCCAGCCAGGAAAATGATTTTTATCACAGATACTCCCTACAAATATTATTTATAAGACATATTCATAAACTCCAACATAGACTTTGGCAAAATACCATGGTTAGAGGTTGAGAATAAACAAACTACAGAAGCCCTGCATAGTTTTATCAAAGCACATCAAAAGACCCCATAAATTCCTAAGTATTTTTACTGGTCAGATTTCGAATTATCAGGTGAAAGGTATTATGTTCAGATTTACAGACGTACCAAATGGAGTATGCTACTACCATTTGTAGGAGAAGGAGAAACTCTTGAAATTGAACACATAGTTAATTCGGAAGATATAGATACCGAAAACCAAGAGCCAGACTCAGACCCTGGAAGCCCACAATCCATAGATTCAATACACAGAGATTTCTAGAAAGAAATGATGAAAGCATGGACATTAAGAGACAGGTGTACACAATAGCTCTAGACAGCCACAATTATTGCCAAGCAAATGCAGCTGACAATGAATCCATTATTGTATATAATGCCTATTGTCTTTCTTTTATTTGTATCCGTTTATTTTCTGACATTAGAGCAGTATGTATAGTGGTACATTATTAGGTTAGCTTTTCTTCTTGCCTATATAAGACCAAGAGTTCACTTTTAAATATCATCCCAGAGAATTCAATAAACTTTCTTGCATTCTGATTCATTCTTATGGCACAATAAACTTCTCCCCATCACTCCTTAGCCTAACCTCCTAGCTCCTTAGATTTCGTTTATTGTTCTTCATATTATATTCCAAAATAAAAGTCTTTTCAACCTTTTCTTACCCCTTGTTCAATCCGTTGTGCAAATCTCCAGGTTTGCTCGAGCTTTTGTCTTCACATCCAGGAACCATTTTCTTGAAACCCACTGTAAGAAAATTTTTATTACCCCCCTTATTTACTTTTTACTGTAATATTTTTACTTTTTTACTATTTTGTGTATATATATATATATATATATATATGTAAGGGAGAGTTCATTGAGGAACACTAAAAAAGTGGGAAACCAGGTAACACTCTTAAAAATTATACTTAACAGGTTAAAAATTAGTTTTTTCTAAAATTTTTTCGACGCTTTTTCATATAAATACATGTAGAAACATTTTTAATAAAAAAATCAAAAACTAAAAATATAAAAAAATGTTTAAAAAAAAGTTAAAAAAAATATATATCTTATAAAATTAACTTAACATGTTAAAAATCATTTAAAAAAAATCGGGGCTTTTCCTTATAAAAATAGGTAGAAACTATTCAAATAAAAATATTTTTTGTAAAAAAAATTTTAGCCTTTTTTAATTGTTTTTTTTTTATATTTTTAGTTTTTAATTTTTTTGTTAAAAATGCTTCTACAAGTATTTATAAGATGAAGCGTCGAAAAAAAATAAAAAAAAATTGATTTTTAACTTGTTAAGTAAAATTTTAAGAGTGTTTCCCGGTTCCCCACTTTTTTAGTGTTCCCCAACGAACCTCACACTATATAGAAGGGCGCCCACGTGATGCGGCGGGGAACATAGACACTACCAAGGGTGTGCATGATTTGGTTTCGTTTCGTTTGGGTAATAGCCTCAATCGTAACCAAGTGATCTGTTAATCTATTTTATTAACCAATCAGATTTCGGTTAGTCGGTTCGGTTTATTCGATTAGATTGTCAATTTTTGGTTCCATTTTGTTGATAAAACTTTTTCATAAAAATACATGAAATAGATATATAAATACATGAAATTGATGTATAAATACATGAAAACATGAAATAGCAGCATAAATACATTAAAAGATATGTAAAAGCTAGAAATGTGTGAAAAATGAATGGTTTGGTTTGGTTAACCAATAGTACAAAAAAAATCGATAATGGTTTCGGTTAATTCAAGTAATATGGATTCGTTTTCGTTTGTTTTCATTCTGTTTATTGTTTTCCCATAGACACTGTTAATCACGTAACATATCAATTTTTTTACTTAGTAAAACTATAGCAATATTATACTCAAATTAAGAGAATAAACCGCGAGGGTAGTTAGTTAAAATAAGGGGAAAATGTGAAATTATTATTTAAATAAACAATTTGAGGGGGGTAAATTTTGTTTAAAAGACATAACTGCTACAAAAAAAAAAGTGGTTAACATGTGCATTATGTTTTTTACCTTGAGCAAATTTAGTTATACTGCTTACTTTTTAAGGTGCCTTATAAGATGTATTATAATATAATATAGAGTGTATACATATACTAGTTTATAGTCCGGTGTGTTACATGGGTTGAATGATAAGATTGGTTGTATTCGAAGAACAAAATAATTACATGCCTTTATCTCACTAACTGTCTTCTACAAAGAAATGCTCTGTGGTCAAAAACCTTACCATTCTGAGCTCTCCACAAGCACCATAGGGTTACCAGAATTACCACGTTTATGATCTTAGTCTTTTTTGGGGGAGCCTTGAATAAATGAATGTAGCACCAGCAAATCTTTAATTCGAAACGCATAAATGGATGAGATACGACACCAATGTGTTACAATCTGCCATATCAATTGGGCAAAATAACACGGCAAAAAGATATGTTCTGCAGTTTCAACACATTCACCACAAATAAAACAAAGAATCGTTTATATGTTACATCTATACCATTAGACTTATACATCCCATAGTAATGTAACAATTTATGATGTATATTTAATTACGCAATTTAAGTGATAGTAGGAAAAAGGTCCAGTTTAATTTTTGGGAATCAAATGGGTTGGTAAAAGGGTCCAATTTAGTTAGCCTTCTTAAATAGCGAATAACGAAAATTAGATTATTTACTTTGTTTAACTAAATTGGACCCTTTTACCAACCCATTTGATTCCCAAAAATTAAACTGGACCTTTTTCCTACTATCGCTTAAATTGCATAATTAAATATACATCATAATTCAAATATATTATCTTTACAATAAAAAATCTTTATAAAAAGTAAATAAAACCAATAAATATCAAATCTAACTTCTAAAAGAGCTTTCATGGCAGTTGGTTGGTAATAGGGTTGTACCTTTAAAGAGTGCTTCCGGGAACATCAAAGCATTGACTCGCCAACAGTTTCACTTTCTTGTAATACAGTGATTGAGTTTGTCAGCTGTAAAGATATATAACATTTCCGACCCAAAAGTCTTACGCACAACATTTCCAACCCAAACAACAAACCATTACAACAACCAAATAATAAACTCTAAAAACAAACCAACAACATGACAATACACACCTGTAGTTTATCAAGATATTGAGCTACCCCATGGCATCTCTTAAGTCTTAATAGTACCAGTTAACTTAAAGAAGCCACTCAACAATAGTAGATTTTCCATAATCAACATGAGCGATTATTGAAAAGTTTTGAATTTTATCAGTGGGCTACAGACTCAAATCTATGGCATTGTTATCATGTTTCATGTTACTGTTGCGAGAATTGGAGCCGAACTCACCACTATCTCCAATAACAGATGCATTGGTAGCCATTTGATCTTCGTTTCCCCGAGAAATCCGGAACGCTTGTAGGGTTTTGTAATTATTCTCCAACATTAAAAGTAAATCCCTAAATCCCCAATTTCAAAACCCTAGGTTAAAAATTATGAAAATCATTAATCCTAAATAACTTAATCTACACCTACACCTACACCAACACCAATATCAAAGATGGTGATTGCGAACTATATATGAAAATATGGAGATTGTGTTGATGTGTTCATGGATTTATGATGATAGAGAAGAATAGTTTGCAACTTCAGGTGAAAAGGGTTTTCGAATGTAGAGGGAGAATGAGTTTGGATCGGGTTACCTGGGTTAAAAATAAATCCTTGTGTTCATGAGAAATTGCCAGGTGGCATTTCTTTGAGTGTTTTATTAGAATAGATATAGTGTTCGATTCAATTAAGAACCACCACGAGTTGTGAGAACCATGAGAACTCCTACTTCCCACGCGAGTTGGGCCACCATTTTTTTTCACAAACGTAGATCAAAAGTTATAAACACATCTGTAAAAACAAAAAACAAAAAAATTTGTCGAGTTGATAGTTACGCCTGATATGAATTTTGTTTACGGAGATGTAAATTTTTGCATGCGACATTTTTTTATCTTTATTTATTTATTTTTTTTGCTGGAAAAAAGTGATTTTTTAAGATTTTTGAGAATTTTTTCTGAAAAATCTTTTGGAACGCCTAGTTCTCATGGTTCTCACAACTCAAGGTGGTTCTCATTTTACCCTTTCCCTATATATATATATATATATATGTATGGAGTGAGGGTAACATGAAAACCCTTTGCAGTTTGGTAAATGTTGGTGTCATACCCCCAAATTACCACATGCGGGTTTTACCGCGAGGCGTGTGACGTACCAGGATCTAGCCACTAATCATATCGAACTAATATTAAACACAATTATCATGTCCAACATGAATAGTGTATTCCAAAATAAACGTTCCAAACAAAAGTATGTATTCAGCGGAAGCAAAAGGAACTGTTTCAAAACAACCAAAACCATATTGTTTTAAAATGCATAATATTAAACGTTCTCTTCGAACAGCATACCCCATGACACTTCAAGCTCCTCAGACTGCAAGTTCCTGTGCACTGATGTACCTAACAACCTGCAAAGCATGCAGAAGAGTCTCAACATAAAGTTGGCGAGTCCACTGGTTTTGTTCAACGTAAATAATGTAAATGTTTAGCTTTAAAGACATGTCAATGATTATTAAACTCAGTGCCAATATGACTGACTATGATTTTTGTGCCCTCATCAATGTCTGTCAACATTGATCCAAAATGATTAAGGTCTTTAGTTCACTACCGACTCCTTGAGTACGGCATGAGTTTTGTCAAACCTAATAGCGCTACTAACTAATACCTCGTTGCCTCCCACGACAACTAGCTCGGTAATAAGTAGGGACTTACATGATAGAGATTGAGTTTATCCACTAACATCGAAATTAAACTACAACATTTATTAAAAGTATTCCTCCTAGGAATATTGGTTTGCCCCCCTGGGACGCATGCTTGTGGAAGACTTGTGAACTCACCTTAATTTGCTCAGTATGTGTTAACGTGCTTCTAACGCGTTAATAAAATGTTAGGTCCGTTACACGCGACCTAATGTACAATAACGTGTAAGTACATATACATTGTAGTGTTATGCAATACCCTGAGTGTCCAAACAACCAAGTGTTTAATATGATCAAGTTAACAAGTTTAACATATAGTGGATTTCTCTAGTTGGTGACATGTAGTGTGATTTTGAGAAACCCGAACAAACTCATGTTGAGAAACTCGGATATATTCAATAAACTCAGACATATTTAATAAACTCGGATATATTCAATAAACTCGGACCTATTCATATATTCAATAAACTCGGATATAAATATCATATACTCGGAACTCGGACCAAACATATAACCCGGATACCTTTGGTTTGTTATAAAAACTCGGAACAAATATATTTACTTAGAAACTCATAAAAACTCGGAAAACCTTGTTTCCTTTAAACAAACTCGAACCAACCTTGAACCCGCATAAACTCGGAAAACCGTGTTTCCCTTAAACAAACTCGGACCAACCTTGAACCCACATAAACTCGGAAAACCTCATTTCCTTTAAACAAACTCGGACTAACCTTTGAACCCCCAGAAACTCAGAAACCCCTTTTTTTGTTTAAACAAACTTGTATATCCCCAAACTCGGAACAAGTGTACAAAAACTCGGACTCAATTATACATAAATCCGACTCTGTGACTTCACAAAGTCGGACCAATTATTCACAGACTAACAATTATTCTCGGATTAACAAATGCACAATAACATGAAATAATCAAAAATCAAAGTTTCTCAATGTAACAGTTACCGTCCTACGATCAAACCCTAATCTCAACAATGTTACGAACAGGATCAATAGTTTAGCAGTTCTAATATTTCAATAGCATCTCTAATATCTAACAATAATTACACATTCAATCAGGCATGATCAACTAACCACATATCGATTGTTTGGATATCTAGGGTTTTGCATGGAATCAAGAAAACAAAGATATCAACGTATAACATAAAACACTTACCTTAGATTCAGTCTAGTGTTTGTTCTTGATGGATTGAAAGATTAGAGGTTTGATGATTGTGTGTGAGATTTGTGTCACCAAGAGTGATCAGAGAAACCAACTGCCGTAGTGAGTGAGATTATGGGGAGTTTAGGGTTTGTAGTAGTTTTATTATAGTTTCTAAATTAACCATAAAACACCATTAATGGTATAAGTTTTACACAAAAGCACATAACATCTTGCATTTTGTAGTTAAAGCATATAATTAACTTATTTGTCATGCCACGTATAAGTTTCGTATAAACCGTCTGTTTATATTAATTATTTGCGTTAGTCACCAACGTTCGAGAATTAACTTGTGTGTGTACCGGTAATTCCCCGAATTACCAATGTAGACTCATTTAACTAACCCTGTTTAAATGAAGTGTTATGAATGTATGTCTAAACTAACTGTTGTTTGGTTAAAGTATTAACCTGAAATTGCGGGTTGTCACATCATCCCCAAGTTGAAAGAAATTTCATCCTGAAATTTGGTAAGGAATCACAGAAGAGTGAAAGGATATGTTAAGATGACTGTGGGTTTTACTCGGGTATCACATCATCCCCAAGTTGAAAGGGAATTTCATCCCAAAATTCGCTAGTCGTAATAGTGTTAAGTTCATCTATTTTGAATTAATCAGGATACTTGAGCATCATCTGATCCTCGCGTTCCCACGTGAACTCCGGTCCACACTTTGAGTTCCAACAAACCCTAACGATAGGTATTCGACTGTGTTTATAGACCTTGAATTCCCGGTCCATGATTTCAACAGGTTCCTCGATAAATTGCAACTTGTCATCGATTTTTAGTTCTTTGAAAGGAACTACAAGTGTTTCATCAGACAAACACTTCTTTAAGTTAGAGACGTGAAAGACGTTGTGTACACTACTGAGTTCATCAGGCAACTCAAGTCTATAACCCACTATACCAATTCTTTCTAAAAGCTTGAACGGCCCAACATAACATGGATTATGTTTGCCTCGTTTCCCAAAACGGACGACAACCTTCCAGGGTGAGACTTTCAATAAAACATGGTCCCCCTCGTTTCTTACGCTTGTCGGCGTAGCTTTTCTGGCGATCACGAGCTGCCGCCATACGAGTTATGATTTGAACAATTTTCTCAGAAGTTTCGAGTACGAGTTTCGGACCCGTGATTTGGCTGTCACCAACCTCAGCCCAACCAAGAGAGATCAGTATTTCCGTCCCTACAACCCTTCGAACGGAGCTGCCTGGATGATAGAGTCATAACTATTTTTTTAGGAAAACTCTACCAAAGGCAGATGTCTTTCCCAACCGTTACCAAAATCGATAACACATGCTCGAAGCATGTCTTCAAGAGTCTGGATGGTTCGTTCATTTTGACCATCCATTTGAGGAAGATAGGCGGTGCTCATATCTAAGCGCATGCCTAAAGCTTTCTGCATAGATTGCCAAAGATGAGATGCGAAACATGGGTCACAATCAAAATGATAGAGACTGGCACCCCATGCCGAGAGATCACTTCCTTAATGTATATAGTGGCAAGTTTGTCATACTTGTCAGTTTCTTTTATCGCAAGGAAGTGAGCAGACTTGGTCAGATGGTCGATGATCACCCAAATGGTATCGTTTCCGTTTTGAGTTTTGGGTAAACTGGTGATGAAGTCCATGGAAATCTGTTCCCATTTCCACATAGGCAGTTCTGGTTGCTGAAGCAAACTAGACGGTTTTTGATATTCCACCTTGACTTTCGCGTAAGTCAAGCATTTGCTCACATACGTTGCTATGTTAGCTTTCATGTTTTGCCACCATTACAGGATTTTCAGGTCCTGATACATCATATCAGAACTTGGATGAATAGAGTATCAAGATTTGTGTGCTTCGTCCAACACAAGCTCTCTTAGATTTCCGCACAAAGGGACCCATATTCGCTCCATGAAATAGCGAATACCGTCAGACTTGGTTTTGAGTTGTTTTTCCATGCCCCGCATGGATTCAGCTTGAAGATTCTCGTCCTTCAATGCTTCAGCTTGGGCAGAACAGATCTGGTTAGGAAGGTTAGAATGAATAGTAGGCTGTAAAACTCGAACGCATCTAGGTTTGGTACTTGATTACACAGTCGTAGTCGTTCAAGAGTTCAACCCAATGACGTTGTCGCGTGTTCAACTCCTTCTGATCGAAAATGTGATGAAGGCACTTGTAATCGGTGTAAATAGTGCATTTGTTACCGTAAAAGTAATGCCTCTAGATTTTGAGTGCAAAGACTACGGTTCCTAATTACAAATCGTGATTCGTGTAGTTCTTCTAGTGAGCTTTCAATTGTCGGGAAGCATAGGCTATCGCCTTCTCGTGTTGCATCAAAACACAACTAAGACCTTGAATAGAAACGTCACAGTACACCACGAAGTCATCCATACCCTCGGGTAAGGACAATATCGGTGCACTGCAAAGTTTTTGTTTCAAGAGCTGAAAAGCATTCTCTTGGGTTACTCCCCATGAGTAAGTAACACCTTTCTGGGTTAAAGCGGTAAGAGGTTGAGTGATTTTCGAGAATCCCTTGATGAATCTACGATAGTACCCCATTAAACCAATAAATTGTCGCACCTCCGTAGGAGTCTTAGGTGCCGCCCAATTCTTGATATAATCGATTTTAGCTGGGTCAACATGTATTCCTGCCGTGTTGACCACATGACCAAGGAAGTGTACTTCTCTAATCTAGAAATCACACTTAGAGAATTTCGCGTAGAGCTGCTCCTTCCTCAAAAGTTCTAAGATACGATGCAAATGTTGTTCATGCCCCCTTGCTCTTAGAATAGATCAAGATGTCATTGATAAACACAATGACGAAGTCGTCAAGATACGGTTTGCACACTCGGTTCATAAGATCCATGAAGACCGTTGATGCATTGGTTAACCTGAATGGCATGACCAAAAACTCATAGTGGCCGTACAGCGTTTGGAAAGCTGTTTTGGAAACATCGTTCTCTCGGACTCTCATCTGATGGTTGCTCGATCTTAGATCGATTTTCGAGTAGAAACTTGACCCTTGAAGCTGGTCAAACAGGTCGTCAATACGAGGAAGAGGATAATGATTCTTGGCCGTCACCTTTTGAGTTCGTGATAATCAATGCACAGGCGGAAAGACCCGTCTTTCTTCTTCACGAATCGGACTGGGGCTCCCCATGGCGAAGAACTCAGTCGGATAAAACCTCTATCCAACAATTCTTGAAGTTGATTGGACAGTTCTTGCAACTCTCCCGGTGCAAGACGGTAAGGAGCACGAGCAATCGGAGCTGCTCTAGGTAAGTTAGAAATGGAATCCCACCTGTCGCTGTGGAGGTGGTCCCGGAAGTTCCTCGGGAAAAAACATTGGAAAAGTCACGAATGACTGGAATGTCTTCGATCTTCTTCTCCTCAAGTTGATTGTTGGTTGGGCTTTTATACCTGAAATGATGCCAACCATAGCACCATTCCGGTGGCCTTGAACAGACAGAAAATCTCCACTAGGGAGAGGGATACAGACGATTTTCTCTTTACATAGAATTTCAGCTTGGTGTTCGGACAACCAGTCCATACCGATGACTACATCAAAGCTACCTAGAGTAACATGAAGGAGGTCAATGTCAAGCACTTGACCTAAAAGTTCGAGTTTGCACCTAACATGAATATGGGATTGACGTGTCGGAGCGTGTACGGATTTTTTAATATATTTTTAGTACTTTTTTACCCTTTAATCAAGCTTTAAATTTATAAAACACGATATAAAACTATCACTCTCTACAACACGCTAGGGCAAGTGCACCCATCTTTGGCATAGTATAGTGATGGTAAGATACTGAGGTCGTCCAAGTACATAAGAGCTTTTAATATCGGAATATCATCGACGTCTAATCTAACCAAATATAGAGAATTTTTTTTTCTAAATAAATAAAAATAAAGAAACAAAATAAATGAATAAAAACAGATAGGCAAGATAGAATCACTTGGATCCGACTCGTCATTTATGTATCCTTTGATGATTTCCTCGCTTTGAGTTTTTTTAAAAGATTATCTTAGTTATTGTGGCATGTCCCTCTTTTGGAGGCAACGCTACCCTCAGCTATATTGGTCTGAGTCACCAGGGATACAGTCCCGCAATGCCGGATTATTGAAATATAATCAAGTAAGTTATTAACGTAAAAAGTGGCATGTTCCTGTTTTGGAGGCAACACTATCCTCGGCCATATTGGTCTGAGTCAGCAGGGATACAATCCCGCAAGGCCGGTTTAAAGTTTTAATAGTAGTTAATTTATAAGGGATTACAAGTCGTTCTTATTTCCCCCAATTTGATGGTATCTGCCTCAAGAGAAGTCCTAATAAGATTGAATTAGGTCCTCGCAAGATCTATACACTGAACGAGGCAAGTACTTTACCCCTTCTAACCCACTTCGAAGCAGTTAACGTGCTTTATATAGTCCGTAAAGACACGAATGAGTGAATCAACAAAACTTGAAGAAATGATTAAGTAAAGTTCACCTTCAATATAAAAAAAACTAGTTATTAAAGTCACTAATACAAACCTAAATAAAAAGTTACAAAAGCTAGGAAATCAAAAGTAATATATAAATGATTTTGTCTTCACCAAGTGATGTAAGAGATTAGCCAAGCACGGCCTTTGTTTGACAAAAACTCTTACTATCGATCTTGGATCCCGAGATTAAACACACACTCTAAGGATGGATGATGGATGGAAGTGGTGGATGATGGTGGGGGAGTGGTGGCAGGTGTGAGAGAAGTGGTTTGCTAAGGAATGGTTTGTAAATAAGCCAAGCACCTCCTTTTATACTTGAAAACACTAGCTTTACATGGCTCCGTGCCTGGTTGGCACGACCCCGTGTCCTTCTCTTCTCTGTCTTCATTTAATACTAGTATCAGCTCTTCTGCACACACGACCCCGTGTGTCAACGACATGGCCCTGTGTCTTCTGTACTTGTTGTATGAACCCAGATTTGCGAATCTGATAGTTGACCATGACCCGTGCTTAGGGGACACAGCCCGTGTCCCTTGTCATTTTCTGTTTTCTTTAGCCCAAACAAAATTTTAGTTTTTCTATATATAATTCAACTTAAAACAGAGACGATTACATACTAATGGCAGGTAGACGAGCAACAAGTATCGAAAGCGAACGGGATGAACACGTGCTGATTCTCTATGCAAGTTTTTTCGTGCTTAGCTACTTTGCCCGCCTCTGCCTTGGATATCGCCTGGCCCGTCACAAACCCATGGTCCCTTAGCCCAACGAGGAGGGACACACCTTTCAAATCGACGCACGCGTGCTTCCCTCCTTCCCACCAAAAAACAAGAATGTCAGCGGGCCGTAGGGTAGATCTCCCTTCTAATGGATCGGTCAAGAAGTTCACCGGAGCTTCCTTTTTTGCCGAGATCCCTGCCCTCTTAAGGACATCATGAAGCACATCTCGAACTAAATCATGTCTATATTTAAAGCCCAATAATTCTTTGCAATCGACTGCATGCTCCCCAAAAGAATCCAAACAAGACTTCCGACATACAGGACATAGGTCATAAACCGGGAAAAGGGATACCATGAGCCGATACTCGAGGATAGCCCAGTATTCAACAGCCGACATACATTTCCCTAAACCTTTGATGGGAACAACAGACAAGAAATCCTGAGCATGGGGGGCTCGCAAACACTCAAACATGGCTCGCTGTCGCGGGGACAAGGCAAACTTCTCTTCAACTGTCTTGACGATTTCGCCATATAAGGCATTCGCCAGAATTTTATGGGCTCTAATGGGGGGCGGCGTCTTTAATGTAGAAACCGCCGAGATCAAGATCAGGAAGAAAACCATGCAAATTATCCAACGCACCCATGTAATCAGTGTCCAACAACCCACCACCACATTCAAGAAGGATGCGGTCTTGAAGAACCTAAGATTGGGCCCTTGAAGCCACAAAAGCGTAGGAAGAGGCATCCTTAGCTGAGCAAATCCCACGCCCCCCACAACTGGTCGAGAGGGAAGCTAGCCTCCATTGTAGGTCCCTAAAAAAGGCACCCCCATAAACAATAATGTCCTCGATCGCATTCCGAAGCCCCTTGTAAAAAACAGAGACGGCTTCCCCGACATAAGAAGGCTGAAACATCCCGAGCCCAAACAGTAGTTTAGCAACCCTAATGCATGAACGAAGCAGGAGGAGTTCGCTTTGAGAGTCCCAAAGACATTTGAGGCATCCCATCAGCTCAACCGCACATTCGGCTCCTTTGAGGGCCAAACCACTAATAAACTCTCCATCTTTACTGACAGCACCACCCAAGAGTTTCACACCATGCACCGGCCCACCAATCTCCAGTGGAAATAAAGCCTCTTGAGTGTGCACCCCGTTGCATGTAGGCTAAAAAACTTCAGTTTTTTAATGTTGAGAAGGAGGCCTAAGGAAGGTCCCTCCACTCTAATGATGTCTAAAGCTTTGGCAACCTGAGTAGTATCTCCAATAAGGGTCCCTGTTAGGAAACTTTATTTGTAAGTATTGAAGAAAAACCAATTCAGCTTGATCTATGAAGAAGATAAAGTCCTGAAGATCAAACAACAAGAAGAAACCAGATAGGACAATTGAAAAGAACAACATCTACTTCAAAGAATCAGAAGCTGATCAAGAACAAGAGAAGATTATCAGAAAAGGCCATTCTGATGAATCTGATGATATTTCTAATGAAATATCATCAGTTTCTTGCAAATCTGATCATCAGACTTTCTAATGATTTGTTCACCAGAATGTCTGATGAAGTGGTTATCAGAAATTCTGATAAACCCCACTTGTCTGAACGAGTTCTAACCTGCCACAATAACCAAAGCAACTTGACATTATTGGATCTCATGATGACTAAGGCAACTTGATAATTGGATTCAATGAATATGTTAAGAAGCTACTTTTTACAGGACATATACATGAATAAACAATGTTTATTCATGCCCCTGGGCTTTCTATAAATAGAAAGCTCAACAAGCAAAGGACGATGAGTTAAGCTAAGCATTAAATACATACAACATAACTCCATTGTCCTTTCACCATAGAATTACACAAGTATTCATTTGTAATAGATAATAACTTCACAATCACCAAGTAAACCATTTTGTTTCAAAGTGATATAAACTTGAAAATTCTGTAGGTTTTGTTTCTTGAAAGTCTGATTTCTATTTTCGCCCACTATTTTCATATTTGTTGAAATCACTTGCCATATTACGTGAAAAGAAGTTTTTAAGTCCAACGGGGACCAACAACTGGTATCAGAGCAGATTGAATAAATCATTTTCAAATGATCAATTGCTCATCTTCTATTTCTCTAAATATGGCAAACTTTCAAACGTGAAATAATGCTTTCAACATTGGTTCAATGTCTAAACCTCCGACCTTGATCAGAGAGGAATACCCAAAATGGAAAATCAGGATGGTCAACTTCCTTAATGGACATGACCGAGCTCTATTTCAATCCATTGAAAGGGGTCCACATGTACCAATGACTGAAATACCAGCTATTCCAGCAACTGATCAATCACCAGGAATCCCTGCCTCCTTGGCTCCCAAAAGTGAAAATATTTGGAGCCAAGAAGACAAGGATCTGGTGGCTGCAGATGAAAGGGCTAAATAACTTTTAATAATGGCTCTTCCTAATGACATATTCTCTCAAGTTGATGCATGTGCATTAGCCAAAGAGATATGGGATCAGTTGGAAAATCTTTGTAAAGGAGGGGAAAGGATGAAAAGAAATAAAAGAACAAACTATGTTTCCTCTTATGAGAGATTCAAAAGTTTACCAAATGAAAAACTATATGAAACATATCAGATTTGCAAAACTTTTGAATGAGCTAAAGAAATTTGGGATTATAAAATCAAATGATGAAAGGAATATAAAATTTCTGGATGCCTTGCCTAGAGAATGGAGAAGTCTAACCATGACTTTGTCCTCCACCTTAGAACTAGGTAATATGAGTGTTCATGACTTATATAGCATTCTGGTCACCAGAGAAGAAGAGATATATGAAGAATTAAACCAGGGAGGGGGATCTTTAGCTTTAATCTCAAAGTCACAAAGAACACCCATCAATGATCCACAAACCTTAAACTGCCAAAATATTGAAAATTCTGATACATTATCATATTTTTCTGCTTTTGCTGAAGCAATTGCATTGCTCACAAAAACATTTGAGCAGAGGTTAAGGGGAGGTGGCCAAAGATACCAGAAAAGTGATAAAGGGAGGATGGAAGGAAGAACAAAGGATAAAGGAAAAGTAGAAGTTGCGTGTTACAAATGTAAACAAAAGGGTCACTATGCATCAGAGTGCAAAACCAAAAAATTGAAGGATGTTGCATACTATGAGAAGAAGCTGGAAGAAGCAAAGAAGCAACAACAAGTCAGTTTGATAGTAGGGACAAATACATGGATGTCAGATGACTCCTCTGATGAAGAAGAAGAAGAAGAAGAGATGGCTAATTTCTGCCTCATCGCAATTTCTGGTGAACTACCTGAAACATCAGAACATAAGGTAAATACAGATAATCTTGACCTTGAACAAAATTAAACAAACCCATGTCAGATTTTCTAAGTCTGCAAGATAAACAGAAATCAGAAAGTAAAAAGTCTGATGAGTTGCAAAGAACCCTAAATAAAGTTATAATTGAAAACCAGTTACTGATAGAAGTAAGCTTAGATCACAGAGCAAAAATTGAATTTTATGAAAAAGAAAGGAAAGATTTATACAAAAAAATTCATGATAAAGAAATAAATGTAAGGGTTTTTCAACAAGCAAAGGAATTCATTAACTTTATTGAAAAAACACCAAAGAACAGAGGTGAGGGTTTAGGGTATATAAAAACAAATATAATTAAACCCACCACCTTTGTGAAAGCAACACATCAGATTTCTGATAAATTTTCATCAGAATCTGATTCAGAATCATGCAAATCAATAAGTTATGAGAACTCTTTTGAAATCTCAAAACTCAACTTAAAAGTAAAAAGGAGTGAATCCAAACAAAACTCTTTAAAAATTCCAGAAGTGGTTAACTCAAAATTTCAAAATTATCCAACAATTCCATCACAAGAAGAAAAATCAGAAAATTCTGATAAAGAAACTTGTATGTGTGTTGACATTCTTAAGCTGGTTCAACACCATCTCCAAACAAAAATTGAAAAATTTGTTCATGGCACAGCATGCAACAGATATTCTGATGAATGTTCATCAAAAGAAGAAAATCTGATTAAAACTTCATCAGAAAAAGTACCCAAGCAAGTCTAGGTACCAAAAACCCTCTAACTTTACCATTTCAGAACCATCATGTGCAGCAGATCTGGTACTGCGATTCAGGTAGCTCCAAGCACATGACTGGAGACAGGAGCTTGCTCAGTAATTTTGTTTCTAAACTGGGTAAAATGGTTAATTTTGGGAATGGTGTAAAAGGGAGGATTTTGGGGTATGGATGCATAAAGTATGGATGTTTGACCATCGAAAAAGTAGCCTATGTAGAAGGCTTAAAGTACAATCTGCTGAGTTGTGATCAATTTTGTGACAAAGGATTTCAGGTAACTTTTATACCAGAAAAATATTTGCTAATTGGTATGGATGATAATAAGATCTATTTAAGTGGAAAAAGAATAAGACAGTCAATCTACTATTTTGATTTTAAAGAGGAAAATGAACATCCAAAGTTATTTTTATTTTCTAAAATTAACAAAGGTAGTAGTTGGCTGTGGCACAAAAGATTAGCCCACTTAAACTTTAAAAATTAAGCAAATTAGCAAACAATGGACTGGTAAAAGGATTACCTTTCATATCCTCAAAGTAGGATAAAATTTGTGAAGCTGGTGAAATGGGTAAATCTAAAAGAAGCTCACATAAAACAATTTCTGAATCTTTAATAACACAAAATTTAGAACTTTTGCATATGGATCTTTGTGGACCCATGAGCACTGAAATTTTTTCTGGAAAGAAGTACATACTTGTCATTGTAGATGATTTTTCCAGATACACATGGGTAGAGTTTTTAAGAAAGAAAAGTGAAACTCCTGAGCTGATCATAAATTTTATCAGAAAAATTGAAAATCTGTTAAAATTGACAGTCAGAAGGATCAGAACAGATAATGGAACAGAATTTAAGAACTCAAAAGTTGAGAGCTTCCTTGTAAGCAACGGAATCTCTCATGATTTTTCTGCTCCAAGATCACCTCAACAGAATGGAGTGGTAGAAAGGAGGAACGGAACCTTAGTGGAAGCAGCCAGAATAATGCTTGCTCATGTAAAACTGCCCACTCATTTTTGGGCGGAGGCAATAACAAATGCTTGTTTTACCCAAAACAGGTCCATAATCAACAAAAGACATAATAAAGCACCCTACAACATTATAAATGGAAGAATTCTAAGTGTCAAATTTTTGCACACATTTGGTTGTTGATGTTTTTTTTTCAATGATTTTGAAAGTCTTGAGAAATTTGACAGAAAAGTAGAGAAGGGTATTTTTCTTGGTTATTCAATGTCCTCAAAAGCATATAGAATTTTTATTATAAACACAAGGACAATCAGAGAAAGTTTATATGTATCTTTTGATGATTCATTAGAAACAGAAGTTTCTAATGAATATATGAAGGAAATAAACATTTTTGATAAACAAGAAAAACTTGAACATCTTTTTGAAATAGTAACATAAGAATTCCTAGGATATAATCAATCACTCACAAATAAATCTATAGAAAATTCATGTACTAAACCTGCAGAACAAATGGAAAATGTATTAGAAATCTTGAATTAGAACAATGAAAATACATCTGACCATCAAAATTCTGATACATTCCATACAAATGAGGCAAATGTTCAGGGGGAAACTTCAAATCCATCAGAACCAACAACTTTTCACAACAAGTTGAGATGGATAAAAGGACATGTTCATTCTGACATCATTGGTAATCCAGAAGATGGTGTAAGAACAAGATCTGTAACAGCACATGAGTGTGCTTTTGCTAGGTTCTTAAGCAAGATAGAACCCAAGCCTGTCAAATAAGCTCTTAATGATTCAGACTGGATTCAAGCAATGCAAGAAGAGCTTGATCAGTTTGAAAAGAGTAAGGTATGGGATCTGGTGCCAAAGCCAAATGACAAATCTGTCATAGGCTCAAAATGGGTGTTTAGAAACAAATCAGATGAAAATGGCATAATAACAAGGAATAAGGCAAGGTTAGTGGTCAAAGGTTATTGTCAACAAGAAGGTATTGACTATGATGAAACCTTTGCACCAGTAGCCAGATTAGAAGCAGTAAGAATCTTTCTTGCTTATGCTGCATCCAAAGACTTCAAAGTATATCAAATGGATGTGAAATCTGCATTCCTAATGGTAAGATTGAGGAAGAAGTTTATGTGCATCAACCTGAAGGCTTTGTTGATCCTAAATTTCAAAACCATGTTTACAAATTAAACAAAGCCTTGTATGGTTTGAAGCAAGATCCTAGAGCATGGTATGAAACACTTTCAAACTTCTTACTCAATTCTAGCTTCACAAAAGTTACTATTGATACAACTCTTTTTCTTAAAACATACAAGGGTCACACTTTGTTAGTCCAAATTTATGTTGATGACATTATATTTGGATCAACAAATGAAAAGTTTTGCAAAAAAGTTTTAAAAATTGATGACCAGCCACTTTGAGATGAGCATGATGGGTGAATTAACTTTTTTCTTAGGTTTACAAGTCAAACAAAGAATTGATGGAATATTTCTGAGTCAATCTAAGTATGTGAAAACAATTTTGAACAAATACTCACTTGAAAATTGCTCAATTTCAAAAACACGATGTTGTACGAATCCCCTAAATCTCCATCATTCGAGACCCAGGCTGGCATCTGTCCCAACTATTCGGTCATATTTCGCCTAGGAAATACCGTATCATCCCAATGTCCAACATTTATTCATCAAAAACGTTTTTACTTCGAAACGTATGACTTATCAAATTTCATATATTTTCATCAAAAATATATATTTTATATTAAGAGGTATGTTTTATTTCAAAAACATCATTAAACCCTTTTATTGACGTGTTCTACCCCGAAAATATATACAAAGCAGTAAAAAGAGGGGTTTAGTGACACTCACCTTTGGGTGCGTATTTTAAATAGCGCAATCCCAGAGATTGATTTCCACACGTCCTATTATATATATATATATATATATATAGGAACGATTTTAAATTAATATTTATAACACATAAATCCTAAGTTTCTCCGTTTCTTAGAATTATCACATAACTTTGAGATTTTCTCGAAAAGTTGACATTTTTTATTATGTTGGCACGTTAATATATAGATGAGTCCATATACATATATTTTTATGATTTTGCGACTAGAAAAATTTTATTGGTGACCATTATTGTGTAAATCCGTTAACTCTCCCGTTTATACGCAATATATCTACGATTTGTGCGTCGTAATATATATACATAAACGTTCACATATTTTATCATCGAAACAAAAAATTTTGCTAACTTATCTATTTTGTCATTTTTGAAGCAAATATACATAAAACATCTCATATATATCAAATTTCATGCTCGACAAATAAGTTACACATTTAACGCGATTTTTACCGTTTCTACCGCACAAAACGCACAAATATACATGCATAATCCAAATCTTTAAAATCATGTTAAAACTTAACATATTTTCACATTATCATGTTTGAATCACATAACATATTTTAACACATAAGGTTTAACCAAAATTTTACCCATACTAGTGTACTTAGAAAAATGCATATTTTAGCGATTCGTAACGTTTTCGGGCGTCGGAAGTCACGTATGACCAACCAAACACCAAGTAAAATTAAAATTAGTTAAAATACTTATTTTAAACCAAAAATATAAGTTTACTTACTGATCTAAATCAGTTTTATAAAAATCACTCGAAAAGCCGATTTTTGACCGTTTTAACGCATAGTTTTGCGTTAAACATTACTATAATCATCCCAACTCGAAAAGACTTGATATTTTAACACAATACATGTTATTTACTGATTAAAATAGTGATCATAATCAGATTAGTTTAGTTTTTATGTAAGTCACATAAATTGAAGGATTGTTTTCACGACCAAACGAGTCGTTCAGAAGAGTTTTTGCTCAATACGAAAGGCGGAAACAGACGTATTGTGGTAATTCAGCTTGCAATTCACTTTAAACTGTCTTTTGATTGATTTGACAACGTTTTACAGCGAGTAGACACTTCGGCAGCACTTCGGCTCTGAAACCGGAAAGTTACAAATGACAAGGCACCTCAAGTATTTATAGGCTGTGGTATTTCGCACGAAATAGTTCATGCGAAAACAAGTTCACACGAAATAGACATTTCATGTGAAACCACCATTTGATTTCGTGCGAAATAGCTGTTGCCTATTTCGTGCGAAATCAACCTTTAAACATGTTTTCTCATTTTACATGCCCTGATCTATCTAATACAATACAAGACTCAATACAAGACGAAGTCGACATACGTATGCACTAACAGACTCCCCCCTCGGATATCGACGAGTCTTCAGTACATATCTTTAACATCTTCAGTCTTTATCAGTCTTTTCGTTCTCTTCGAAGTATCTGACAATGTTAAACATCCTCAATCTTCTCCTCTTCTCTTCTTTCTTTTCCAGGATCTCATCTGACTCTATCTTCTCTTGATCAGATCTCTTGATTCCTTAAGTTCTTTATCATCATCAGCTTGCGTGAACTTCAGGATTTGAATTTGACTCTACAATCTTCAAACTCCCTCTTGATGTCTTTAGAATCCCCCTTTCGATAAACTAGGATCATAGTCTGAAATAGTTCTTGTTCCAAGATCGTGACCTGGCTCTCAATCAGTTCAGGTATCTGAATCTAGCTAACCTGCACATTCTCTACCTCAAAGTAAATTTCTCAAATTTAAAATTTGACAAATTTCTATATCACTTGCAGGAATTAATCAATCAAAAAATGATTTTACAATGTTAATCTCTAATGAACCACTTGTAGAAATATCATATTTCTTTTCAAACAATTTTTTCATCTCAAACAAATTCTCCCAACCCAGTTGTCATCATGTTTAGCACTTGGATTTTGATAATCAGCTCTTCAACATCAGTTGTCGAAAATCTTTTTGTATTTTTCAAAATTTATGATAAAACACACTGAAAATCTTTTTGTAATTTTAAACTTGAAAGAAAATGCAGTAAAGAAATATTTACAAATAATATTTTTTTTTGAGTTTGTGTAAGAGGATCATATCAGTTTTTGAGACAAATCACCAACACCGTTAATCTTTAAACATTTTAAGTTTTAAACGATTCACTTAGATTGTCAGTATACTGATCCACTTAAATTTTCACACAAAGTTCAATTGTTTCGAGATACGAGATTAATGTTTTAAACACTTAAACTTATACGCGTGTCCCACCTCTTGAATATACTCCCGTATCCAGATCCCAATATTCTGTCTTACAGGTGAGTATACCTAGATGATATTTGTAAAGGGTTAAAATGCGAGGGCCATGAGAGCTTAGGTTATTGCTTCCACAAAATCAAAGAGATGATGGCTTCGACTTTTGGTGTGTTCCCTTTAGAGAATCTTTTCTTCAACAGCACATGATTAGCATTTTGCAATGTTTCATCATTTTTTATGCTGAGGGGATTGCTATATTTCAAGCATGCGAAAAGTATTATACGGGGACTAGGCCATTGCTTCCGCAAAATCAGAAGTCCCGGAATAATACCCCAGATATCACTGAGTATAAAGACCTAGTATCTCAGAAAAATGGACCTTTCAAACAAGATTTCGGGGGTTACCCATATATCTGAGAGATGTTCCCCACGATATAAGTAAGTTTGAAATTTAGGTTTATATCTCGAACACAATCTACTAAATGTGTAAAAACCTACTGGCATATCATCAGTGAGACCGTTTATCACATTTTACTTTTCAATTCTTTAGCATGCTGTGATAATCCACTGATGTACTATCATTTCCTCTTTTTTTACAACAAAACTCATTTTTTATTTTTATCATGTTTTTTCCTTTTTCAAATTTTCAAATGTTTTTGGATTTTTTGAAAATTTCTTACTCCCCCTAAAATTCAAAATCATTTTAAGAAACATTTGAAAACAAACTATACAATTAAAATGACAACTATTGTGAATTGCTTCAATTCGCCATCCACTTTGGCATAAACAATCAGAACTCCCCCTTTCAACAAACTATTTTCCCATTATGATTTCAAAACACTTAAGTTTATTTTCATCAAAATGGTTTTTCCGGAAAATAAGTTTTGTTGATTTCATAAACCACTTGTAGGTTAGGGGATTAATTCATCACCTTGTTCTTTTATCTTCAATCTTTTTGTAAAAATATAACATTTTTAAATTCAATCAACAAATACCACTTGTAGGAAATCAAGTACAACTTAATGCCCCTGATTTACCACTTATATGTGAAACCAATGACCACTTGTGGGTGTTCTCAAAAACATAAAATTATAAAAAGATGCCGATACCTGCTCCACACTTACCAACCTGGAAGCTCCGGCAAGTCATACTTCTCACATATGAAAAACACACATCCAAGCCTGACCAAACTTGGATGTGACTTCCTCATCTTCACTCGGGGTGTAAGTTGCCTTCTTTGATTCATAAAACTCTTTAACCCCTTTAACCTTCCCATCGATCATCTTCCCAAAAATCTTTTTCACATTTCCATTAAAAACCTTTTCGACATCAAATTCTTTCTTCTCAGAATAGAATTGATTTGAAATTTCCATTTTTCCAACTTTTTGTTTAAAATTTTCAGCTCGCAATGGGGGAAAATTTACATCATCCATTGGCGGTACTGATGTTTCTATTTTTAGTTCAACTTGTGGCTCCTCTGACTTTGTGGAATCAGATTCATCTCCAGATTTCTCATCTGATTTCTTAACAACCCACTTCTGCTTGTCAAGATTCACTCTTCTCTTGTAAAATCTTTTCGAACATTCACCAACCTCATATGTTAAATTTTTAAACACTTTGAATTTTTCAGTTGGTGGTTCGGTTTTATCAACAATTTTTTCTTTGAGTTTAGAAACAACTTCCTGTTTTGTATTGGTAGTCATTGGACAATTCCAAGCGATGTGACCAACTTCTTGACATCGGTAACAAGTTCTTGTCTCTTTTCTATGATAAGCTCCATTCTTCTCATATTTTTGTTTTTCTTCAAAGAACTCTTTGTTTGATTGCTTCCAGAATGAGCTCTTTTCTTCTTCCTCCGAACTTGCTCCTGAAACAAATACTGGTTTTGTTTTAGAAATTTTCTCATTTTTATAATTTTTCGGTGGAATAAAACCTAAACCATTCTTTTTGAAATTACCGTTATGGTTTGGTTTCTTTCGAAAACCTGAACCAGAACTGTAACCCTTTTTCTTATTTAACCTTTGTTGAACTCTTGAGGTGTAATGTTTTGGTTTTTCAGAAAGATTTACATCTTTTATTTTGGAAATATTAATTTCTGTTAATTTGAAAACCTTTTTTATTATTTCTGGTTTAACACCTCTTATTGGAAATTCCTCATCAGAATATAATTTGTCTGAATCAATCAAAGTATATGCCACTTTGATTGGTTCGTCATTCAAATTAGATTTTGATAACAGAAATTCTTTATTATAAACTCTTTTAACCGACGACTTTGAATAGTCAACTGATGAACTCGAACTCTTGGATTCGGACTTTGACTCTGACTCCTCATCTTTATCCAACACCTGATCGACCACTTTCTTTATTAACTCAGACTCATGATCAGTGTCAGACGATGTAAACGTAACGTCAATATTTTTTGGTAACTCATCAGTGGTTTCGGACTTTAACTTTATATTGACAGCCTTTTTGACTTGCTCCTCATTTGGTTTTCTGGGAGAATAACCTTCCCAAATCGGAGGCGGACACTTGTTATAATTTGCACTTTGTTTCTTACCAGTATCCTTTTATTCATGCTTCTTGTCTTGAAATGCTTCAAAACCTGCAACAGTTGGATAAATTCGATCAATCAAATAATCGGAACTAGAATAACTTTGCAACAATCTTCTAATTCTTTCATTTTCAATCCTTTTTGTCTCCAACTCCTGCTTCAGCTTTGCACATTCTTCAATGTAATGATTAATAGCCTTCTGCCTTGTCATCATCACTGCATTCATCATGGTTAAAGCATCTTCTCTTTCAGAATTTATCTTTTGTAGACCATTCACTGTTCTATTCAACACGTCATATGATTCTTTCACATAATTGAGATTGAACAATAAATTTTCTTTCATCTTATCTTGCTCACTCAACTTCTCATCTTTCTCTTCACACTGCTTGCATGACTCCAAACACTTCAAGCAAGGTTTTGTGACTTCAACAATCTTTTCCACTTCGATAATCTTTTCAACTTCAATTACTTTCTCAACTTCAACTATTTTTTCAGCAACTTCAACTTCCTTTACAGCAAACTTGCTTTTTACCTATTTCTGATTCTTTGCTGCATGTTTCTCCTTCAGTTTCTCCACTCTATCTGCAAAATAAAATTGAAAACTTTCAGGAGATAAATGAGTTTTTGCAATATTAATATGCATTTCTTCCTCATCATCACTGTCATCAGTTGATAATTGATCAAACACTTGTGTCTGTTCTGAACTATCATCTGAAGAACTAGATTCATCATCTTGATTCTTCTCATCACTTGCAAATACTTTCATCCATTCTGTCATCAAATCTGGCTCTTGAACTATTTGTGCAATGAGAGCTACTACTTTTGAATCAGGCGGAATGTATTTGTCCCAACTGAAACCTTCTGCCACTTTTTCATCATCTTGATCAATTATGCCAAAATAAGCTTTCTTATTTGCTTCTTCGATCATTTTAGCATGTGCAGTTTGTGGTTCTTTTGTTGATAAGGTTGATGAGCAACTTGTTGATATATGGCTTTTCGATAATAATCATTACCACCAAACGGATTCTTTGCTCCACTTGCTTCTCGATTTGTACATTCCCTCTTGAAATGTCCTTTTTCCCTGCATCGAAAACAAGTAACTTTAGATTTATCAAAACCCAAAGTAGAAACATTTGCATCCAAGAAATCATCTCTTCCTGTAATCATTTTGAATTTTTCAGCTCTTCTCAACACACTTGCTAAACACCACTTAATATCCATAAGCTCCATCTCTTCAGCATCGATCTGATCGTAATCCTCTTTTGTCAACATAGGATTTCCGATCCTTCCTGCAACCAACCCTTCATATGATTCCAATACTGTAGCAAGTAATGACATATGACTTTTAGCCACCTCTTCAGAGAAATTTTGACCATTCTGAAGATGCAACGCAATGTTGCAATGTAAAATTTGACCATTACTGTTGTTTGAGCTTTGAAATTGATGACTAGAAGTTGATTCCTTCGGATTAACACTTGGATATGAGGAAAATCCACTGCTGCTGTTTGGACTTTGATTTACTGATCCAGATGAGTTTTCTGCACTGAAAGCAGTTTGGATTTTCGGACTTGCTTCGACATTCTAAACACTCCCTTTGAAGTACATCTTAACATCTTGTTTTGAATTTGGATTACTCATTCTAGCAATCTTTTGTTGCTCAAGATCATGTCCTTCAATTTTTTCGATGAACTGAGAAATTGTCAAGCCATCATATTCTCCAGTATTCTTTAATATCATAAAAAATGGACTCCATTCTTTCTGAGGTAAAGCATCAGCTAATTTGTCAACCCATTCCTCACGATCTTTGTTGATATCTAACAATGACATTGACCGTACTAAATGACAATATCTTTCAATCAATTTCTTTGTATCTTCTCCCGACAAACTTGTAAATAAATCAAATTCTTTCTTTAGCAATGATTTTTTACTCTTGATCATTTTCTCACTTCCCTCAAATTTAATTCTAAGTGCTTCCCAAATTGAACATGAAGTCTTATCATGTTGAAGCAATATGAATATGTCTTCTTTAATAGCTTGCTGGAGTAAACTGATCATCATCTTTTCTGCTTCGTACATGTCTCGTTCTTTATCCGTAAATTCAAAAATTTTATTTTCAACTCCCAAGTCTGTACGTGGTAGTACATACTTTTTCTCAACACACTCCCTAGATCTCAAATGATTAGCTTGAACCCAGTTTTCAAACCGATCTTTCCAACCATAATACTCCTCAATTCCCATTAGCTTTGGGGGTTTTTGCAAAGTTCCAGTTTCATTTTCCATGTTCATGTTCTGAGCAATGGCAACAGGAGTACTCGGGGCAGTAGCAAATGCGTTATAAAACTCTTCTTCCATGTTTCGGAGAAATTTTTTACAAACCAGTCACTTTCAAACTAAATCAGATTTCAAACGAAATGCCTTTTATGCGAAATAGCACACTGGTACGAAATAGCAGCAGAAACAACTTCAAACGAAATGAGAACTTTCACACGAAATGAGATGCTTTCGTATGAAATGAAAAAAAAATTCACATGAAATAACGTGTGAAATGAACCAAATTCAGCTGATTTCGTGCGAAATAGCAGATTTTCACACGAAATAAAGATACTTTGGTACGAAATAGTGCTTTCGTACAAAATAGCTCACACCATATGCTGATTTCATGCGAAATAAAGGATATATTTCATGCGAAATACTGCTGACGTCATCAAGTCGAACATATTTTTGTCCAATTGATCAAGTTTTAGTCCGATTTTAAGTCTGAAACTTTCAAAGCTTTGTTAAAAACTGTTTCGCATATAATGTGAGAAAATCAGGCCATTTTATCTGTAAAAATTTGTTAATTTTGATAAAGAAGGTGTAGAAAACAGATTTTAAGCTGAATTTGTAAGAACTCTTCCTCCTGAGCTCTGATACCAATTGAAGGATCGTTTTCACGACCAAACAAGTCGCTCAGAAGAGTTTTTGCTCAATACGAAAGGCGAAAACAGACATATTGAGGTAATTCAGCTTGCAATTCACTTTAAACTGTCTTTTGATTGATTTGACAACGTTTTACAGCGAGTAGACACTTCGGCAGCACTTCGGCTCTGAAACCGGAAAGTTACAAATGACAAGGCACCTCAAGTATTTATAGGCTGTGGTATTTCGCACGAAATAGTTCATGCGAAAACAAGTTCACAAGAAATAGACATTTCGTGCGAAACCACCATTTGATTTCGTGCGAAATAGCTGTTGCCTATTTCATGCGAAATCAACCTTTAAACATGTTTTCTCGTTTTACGTGCCCTGATCTATCTAATACAATACAAGACTCGATACAAGACGAAGTCGACAGACGTATGCACTAACATAAATCATGAGATTTCACGTATTTTACAACTTCTAAGTACAACATGCAATGCTAGTAAACATTATGACAAAGTTATATATCATTAAACACTTCAAAATAATCTTATTTTAGTGTTTAGAATCTGATCAAAAATTATTTTTATCAAATCATATCTAAATCATCATTTCATGATCACAAATCATCATTCATGTTCAAGTAAATGCATCTAATGCATCCATATAACATCATCATCATTTTATATGAACTAAAATATATATCTAATCATAAATTTAAATCATTTTCAAATATTCAAACATTCCATACTTCGCATCATCATCATCTACTCATTTATTCATAAAAGCAAGACATATGCTTATATCCTTACACATTTAAGACCTTAATCATCAAAATATTACATGTATGCACACTTATACATACATACACGGCTCATATATACATACACTCATATGAATCCAAACTTTTACTTCTACATGTTCATTCACATGATTAAAACCCCTTTTTGAACTTTCCAAGATCACATGCACATCACTTTTCAACATATTATCAAGCAAGATCAAACCAAAAATCAAAACTCATACCCTTACATACACACATGTATATGTACGGCCACATATACATATACATACACAAACACATCCATTCTTATTTTATTTAAAACCCACTTGTTTTTGGATTTCAAGTTTGTGATTAATTTCAAGACCAAGAGAAACCTTCCATCATTTTTATCTCTAAAAATCAAGAACATGGTTTTAAAAACAAGTTTATACCTTTCAAGATTTTAGTAGGTTTTGACAAGATTTTTGGTGATATGGAGCTTGTTCTTCTTGGTATTCATCTTGAAAACCTTCTTGAATCTTCAATATAACTTGGAAGCTTCTTGAAATGTGTTTGGTTCTTACAAAAGAAGCTTGAAATTTTGAAATTGGGTGTGTGTGTATGTGTGTATGGTTTGTGGTGAGAGAATGGGCGGGTTAATTGAAATTTGTGTCCTTGAAAATGATTAGTGTCATATATGCATGTATTTTAACGGTGAAGGTTATGCATATTCTACACTTGTCAAATTGAGAAGTATCCAAGAAAAAGGTGGACATCTCTTGGCCGCCCACATGTCCCCTCTCACATGCTCATGCATATATATACATATATATAATATGTATTAGTTAAAAAACAGGTATTTAACTGGATACCGAGTATTTTATCTAGCGTTTTAATCCCGTTTTAGCGTGTTTTAAATTATTTTTATCACTCTATTAAAATAAACCTGCCAAAATATTACTAAACAATATTTTGTTTGCCTGGACTGGCTACGTTGCCGGAATTTGGCAGCGGTACGTGCTTATAATCGCAAAAATAGGAATTTAAGCGTTTTATTTATTTTTATCCTTCTATAGTAATAAACTCATCAAATTATTACTAAAATGATTATTAGTTTCCTTAACAGGCTGTGTTGATAGTATTTTGTCGGTATACGCGCTGCATTGCGCGGTACGCGCTTAAACTCGAAAAATAGAGTTTCCTAGCGTTTTAAATTATTTTCCCACATGGATATGATTAAAATAATTATTCTAATCATAACAGACTATTTTTAGGATTTTAACACTGATCGGGTGATCACCGACATTCGTTTCGCATTTTATCCGTTACGCGATAAGCGTTTATCTTACCGTTGCCAGCATAATTTTTACCAAAGTTTAAATTTACCAACTCATTAAATACCATATATAAACATCATAACCAGTCATATACATCCTTTTACCTATTCACAACACGTGTTACAATTGTACGGTACGGCCTGAAAAGCCGGGTGTCACAGTACCTTATGCTTTGTTGGCAGTATGCTCACCAAGTGTTTGATGAAATGCTTTACTTAAGAATTCAAAATTATTGACTTTGAACCCTACGAAATGATCACGCTGAGGTTCCATAACTAACTATATGAAGAATAGCAACCTGGAAATCATTCAACACTTAGAAACTCGTCGGAACTAGATGAACAGTGCATTCGCACGAATGGGGATGTCCCATTCGAGCGGATGCGGCTGCTAGTTAGCGGATGTGATTGTTCTTGAGGTAAATCAGTTTGGTTTTGCTTTAACTGACCACCTATTCAACTAGAATTGGATACTTTTCGAATCCACAGCTATTTACCCAGCTTGTGAGCTCGAAGAACCTTGAATCCGTTTAAGTTTGTAATCTGAAAGTTTTATAAATAAGGTTTTGATATATTAGCTTCACATTAGTTTGGTCCTCAACTAAGTTGAGTGTTCATATCAGCTGCCATGGCAAGACTGATGAACCAAACGGATCTTGTGAATAATCCTTGTAAAAAGTTTGAAGAAAACAAAGAATTGTAGAAGAAATCAGATGAAAATAAAAATAGAAGTTCCCGAGCTTGTCTAACAAGTGGTAAGTGGAAATTGATGCCAATCTCGTGCATGTGCCCGAATTAGTGATCATCTATGCTTGTCTAACAAGTGGTAAGTTGGAATTTGTGATTTAGTGATTTGTAGAAAGTGGGTTTTAACCCAATCATGAATTCATATGGAAATTATGTGTAATTGTGAGTTAGGATTTCACAATAGAATAAGAATTTTGTTTGATTTTGATTATTTGAATGATATGAAGTATAACCCACTTGAATATTGTGAAGGACATGGATGAATTATGTGCATATTAGTATAATGGCTAAGTATGAGAAATGATTTTAGTGGATAATTGTTAGATGAAACTGATCTGAATGAATGTTGTATGAAATTTTGATTGTTTTTTATAATCTATGAAATAAACATGTAGAACTATGCTTTAAACACGTGTACCTTATGCTTTGTTGGTAGTATGCACACCAAGTGTTTGATGAAATGCTTTTAAGAATTCAGCAGTATTGACTTTGAACCCTATGAAATGATATTGATTTGAATATGCATATGAAGTGTGTGTTAAATTTGTATGATGTCTTATCAAGGGATGTATGTAAAATGAGCATAAGACATGAATTTTAAGCATAAACGGTTATGTATAGGTGTAAAGGAAGAAGGTTCAAGTCACTCGAAGCAACTAGGGAATCAAGAACGAGGTACGCTACTTTTACGATTAATGTTTTTATTTATAGTTTTGTTAATCGTTACATATTGTGGAAATCGTAGTCGATAAAAGGATGAACATGCGTGATACCCCTCATGAATGGGTCGAACCGACTAGAATGAAAGTATAAAAATGATTGTATGATGATTATACCATGAATGGATTCAAGTGAAAGAATGTTGGTATTAGTTAACAAGCGAATTTGAATGGTTTCGCTAACAGCATATTTGTCATATTAATGTGAGTTAGAATATTATGTTATTAGGAAGGGATTATGTTTAAAAGTTATTAACTCTTGATGTTGTGATATAGGTAAAACTCAAGTTTAGATGGTCATGCTTCGCTCGGATCGAACACACTTCAAATGCCCTTCATACGCTTCCACAAATTTTGTAAAGATGTAAACGGGTCAAAATACTTTTGTTGCAAGTAGCTTATGTCTAGTTGTTAAACTATAGTCATTACTTATGCTATGTATTTTGTAAGTTCTAGTTGGTTTATAAATGTTTAAAAAGGGAACGGTTTTTGTATGTACATCTATGTTTGTTTTTAATGGCGTGTAAAAAGTTTAAATCGGGTAGTAATTTCATCGTTAAAGTATTGATTTTTGACCATTTGAAATCGGGCATTTCAAGTTGGTATCAGATCCTAGGTTTGAGGGATTTAAGTACAAGGTGCTTGAACTCAAACCGAAAGCTTGTACGTAGTGTGTGTTCGTTCCGAGGCGCGAAGCAAGTAAGTACATTTAAAGTTTTAGAATTTTTGTATAATGATTAATTATGTTACGGGATTGTTACCGGATGTTATGGGATTGTTACCGGATGCTATGAGATGTTACAGGACGTTTCGGAACGTTTTGGGTCAGTTTGGGTTCGAACGGGACTTGGAAATGGGTCAAACGAGTTAAAATAAGCAAAACAACATTTGGGAGCTGGGGGAGGCATCGCCGACGCCCCCAGATGCGTCGCCGACGTAACCAGCTGCTCTCGACTCCCTAAATACATGTCTACGCGAAAGTTCCTCGATGTTGGTTTGTAGGAGGCGTCGCCGACGCCCCCATGTGCGTCGCTGACGCCCAAAACTGGTCCAAAAACCCTGATTAAGTTATTTTATCCCACAATAAGTTCCGTACCTTTCGAAACCTGTCCCGTAACCCTTAAATAGTTCTGAAAGGCGACAATAGCTAATAAAGAGTATGTGAATCTAGTTGAACTTAGTAAGGCGTGTCGGAAACAAAAGATTTCGAAAGAATGAATGGAAATGTATGGAATGATAAGCAATCTAATCTTATGATGACACACGAATGCTCCTTGGTCGTTTCGGGCCATACGGTATAAAGAATGTATGAGTATGCAAATAACTAATGATTTTGGAATATTAATAAAAGAAATTTGTGATTGTGTAGATGGCGGATGATAGTAACGTGAACAACGATGACATAGCACAACAAGAAGCAATGGACGAGAAAATTTCTGAAGAAGTGGGAAATGCTATACAAGCCAACCTTCCCAAACTAGCACAAGAGGTGGAAAGCCATGTATTAGAAATGGTTGAGGTTATGATGACGAGTAAGATCGATGAATTGAAGGAACCAATAGGAGAATCTCAAAGCAAGAAAGGAACTTGCAGATGCACGTATAGAGATTTCATGGCCTGTAACCCTGCATCGTATAAAGGGGAAATTGATCCAATAGTATGTCAACGATGGATAGCAAACATGGAGGCAGTATTTGTGAGAAGCCGGTGTGAGAAAGAGGATCAAGTTATGTTTGCAACGGGCCAACTCCAATTCCAGGCTAATGATTGGTGGGACGGCCATTGCAAGGAGATGGATGAAGACAAACTTCAGACGTTGACATGGCAAAAGTTTAAAGAACCATTTCTAAAGTATCATTGTCCCTATTCTGCGGTTGACAGAATTCAAGAAGACTTTCTACGTCTTCGACCGAAGGAAGAATCGATTGATGAGATAACAAACACCTTTCTCGACAAGTTAAAGTTTTGTCGTGACTTTATGAAGACGGAGCGAATGAAGATCAACTGTTACCATGACATGCTCAAGGCTAAATATAGGGAGTTCATCATACCCTCAAAATGTGAAACTTTGAATGAACTCATAGAATGGGACCGAGATAGGGATATTAAACTAAGGAGACAAGAGGAACGAGGAAAAATGAGAGCACCAGAAAGAACCGCAAAGCCTAGCCCGTCAAAGAAGTCGAGGTTTCAAGACGAAGGCGAAAGGTAGCATACCAAAGTGTAAGACTTGCGGAAAGCTTCACACGGGTGAATGTTTGATGGGCAAGAAGGGGTGTTATAACTATGGTAAAGAGGGACATCCGTACTACAAATGTCCCAATCCTTTAAGAACCTGTGTTAATTGCTTTCAACCGGGTCACATAAAAGTAGAATGCCCGAAACTTCAGCAGAAGACTGATAAGGGTGAAAGGAAGGATGATACCTCAGGGGCTAAGGTAAGGATGTTTCAGATTTCAACTGAAGAAGCGAAGGCTCTCCCGAATGTAGTATCAGGTATATTCTTATTGAACTCGATACCTACGTATGTATTATTTGATACCGGGGCCAGTAGATCGTTTGTATCAAGTGAACTAGGATCTCACCCCTCCTTTAGAATCTAAAAGATACTTGTACCCTTAGAAGTAGAGATAGAAGATAGTAAGAGTTACTTGTTGCACGAGGTATGTAAGAACTGTAAGATAGTAATAGAGGATGAGGAGTTTGACATTGACCTTGTTCTGATGATTTTGGGGGAATTCAAAGTTGTGATAGGTATGTATTAGCTAGCCCAATATCATGCCGAAATTCATTGTGAAAAGAAAGTTATTCATGTTCTATCACAAAGGGGAAAGTGGGTAAGCATACAAGGAGAAAGAAATGTTAAGCCGAAACTTCGTACTATCGTTCAAGCTGTCAAGTATGTACGAAACGGAATTAGGGCTTTTCTGGCCTATGTACTAGACACCAACCAAGATGCTTCAAGGATAGAGGATGTCAAGATAGTGAACGAATTTCTAGATGTATTCCCGAATGAACTGTCGGGGCTTCCACCTAAATGTGAGGTGGAATTTAAAATCGAGCTGAACCTAGGAGCCAAACCAGTAGCCAAGGCTCCTTATAGATTGGCCCCGACCGAAATGAAGAAACTCATGACCCAAATACAAGAATTACTTGATAAGGGTTTTATAAGCCCAAGCGTTTCACCATGGGGAGCGCCCATTCTTTTTGTGAAAAAGAAAGATGGTTCGATGCGTATGTGCATCGACTATCGAGAAGTGAATAAGCTAATCGTGAAAAACCGCTATCCGTTGCCCCGAATTGACGATCTCTTCCATCAATTGCAAGGGGCAAGTTGGTATCTAAGATTGATTTGCGGTCGGGATACTACCAATTGAGGGTGCCGGATGAAGATGTAGCGAAGACGGCATTTAGAACGCGATATGGACATTACGAGTTACTAGTAATGTCCTTTGGATTAACAAACGCGCCAGCCGCATTTATGGATCTTATGAATCGGGTATGTAGAACCATGTTGGACAAATTTGTTATAGTGTTCATTGACGATATCTTGGTGTATTCTCGAAGTGAAACAGATCATGCGCACCATTTACATGAAGTTCTTGAAGTACTCTGCAAGGAGAAATTGAACGCAAAATTCTCTAAGTGTGCCTTTTGGCTTAGAGCGGTACAATTTCTTGGTCATGTGATCAATGCGGACGGTATCCTTGTAGACCCGTCTAAGGTCGAAGCCGTTATGAAATGGATACCCCCGAAGAACCCAGGTGAGGTGAGAAGCTTTTTGGGGTTAGCAGGCTATTATCGGAGGTTCATCCAAGACTTTTCTAAATTAGCCTTGCTGTTGACCAAACTAACGAAAAAGAATGAGAAGTTTATATGGGCACAGATCAAGACAAGGCCTTTCAAACTTTGAAAGAGAAATTGTCAAGCTCCCCGCTATTGACTCTACCTGATGGCACGGAAGACTTGGTTGTGTTTACTGATGCATCACACCAAGGGTTGGGGTGTGTTTTAATGCAAAGAGGTAAAGTTATAGCGTATGCGTCAAGGAAATTGAAGAAACACGAGGGTAATTACCCGAACCACGATTTGGAATTAGCAGCGGCGGTGTTTTCCTTGAAAATACGGAGGCATTACTTGTACGGGATGAAAAGTACAATTTATTCGGATCATAAAAGTGTCAAGTATTTCTTCGAACAGAAGGAGATAAATATGAGACAACGAAGGTGGCTAGAGCTCACTAAGGATTATGATTGTGATATTCTTTATCACCCGGGTAAGGCAAATGTGGAGGCTGACGCTTTGAGCCGGAAAGATTGCATGTCTCCTATTCGAGTGAAGTCCATGAGAATGGTAGTTACCCCTTGAATTCTCAAGGTAATACAAGAAGCGCAAACAAAAGTCTGGGTGATCCAAAGAAAGAAAGAGCGAAAGGATTCGTGAATGAATTAGAGGAAAATACGAATGGGTTGAAGACAAGGTTCGGTCAAATCTGGATACCTTGGCTCTGTGAAGTAAAGACTATGTTACTCGAAGAAGCCCATAAGTCCCGATACTCGATACATTCGGGAGCCACAAAAATGTATCGATACTTGAAGAAAGATTATTGGTGGCCCGGTATGAAACGTGACATTGTTAAGTACGTCACGAAATATCTAACATGTTCACAAGTAAAGGCGGAACATCAGAAAACATATGCTAAACTATAACCGTTAGAAATTCCAGTATGGAAATGGGAAGCAGTGACGATGGATCTGGTGACCAAACTTCCAAACACAAAGAAAGGTCACGATGCCATTTGGGTGATCGTAGACCGTCTTACCAAAACCGCGCACTTCTTACCCATCCGGGAGACCTCCTCGTCAGAAAAGATGGCGGAAATTTATGTAAACGAGATAATATCTCGTCATGGAGTACTTGTATCCATTGTGTTACATCGAGATGCCCGGTTCACATCACGATATTGGCAAAAGTTCCATGAGAGTATGGGTATGAAGTTACACTTTAGTACCGCCTACTGATGTGGGGTAAAATACACATATTTGTCCCGTGTAAAGTGTGTAATTTTTTATAGATTTTATTTGTTTTTATTTAGTTTTAGTATTGTATTATATTATTTTGTGTTTTGGCAGGTCCTGGTACAAATGAAGAAAAAACGAATAATATGGAAATGACCAGTCAGTTGGGCAGAGTAGAACGCTAGTGACTGAATTAAAATTGCCGCTATTTTCCGTGATTGGGCCGAGCCCAGTTATCTCTATATTATAAAATTGGCAATATGAATTCTTATATAGACCATGCCATCGTTTGTTTTATTTTATGTGTAATTGGGTCACAAGCCCATACACATGTGGTTTCACCAGATTATTAGACTTGGCCATTATTATTTTTGTGAGGGGGTCTATACAACAGAAGCCTTGGACTAGAAAGAAATTAGAGATTCAAAGCAAAAGAAGGAGCATGATTGGAGTGAATATTATACGCAAGACTTTGGGAGGCGGCAATTATAAAAAAATTATGAGGGACGAATAAGAAGGGAAGGCGGCTATATTGTTGGGCCGAAGCCCATATATACTTGGACGTGAAGGAGGCACGAAGACATTATAAAAGAGATAATAAATCACGGGGAGACATCAGCAGACCTTCGAGACGCACGATATATACTCATCATACAGGACGAATTTTGGAGATCTTTGGCACCATTGAAGGCTGTTTGGAGAGCTTGGAAGCATTCGGAATCGTTTGGAATCATCGGGTGACACTTTGGAGCGCTCGGGAGTAGAGATTACGGGTTTAACTTCCTGTTTCTTTGTTTTTCGTTCGTTTTACTTCGTTACATGATGAATTCAGATTTGTTATTGATTGATATTATGTTCTTGATCATGTTTTCCGGCTAAACTTAATAAACTACCTAGGTTATGGCAATAGCTTAATAAAGTTTGGTTCTTTATTCGATTTTTGTCGTGGTTGTGGATTTTTCTTCTACTGTAAAAGCTATGGATTTCTAACTTGGTGCGTATGTGTGCTTGTGATTATTTTATTATTGTTTATTGCTTCGTTCGATTCTTGGTGACGGTCTTTATCACGGAATAGGGTCGAGCTAGGGTTCTTGATTTAGGTGACGGTCTTTATCACGTAATAGATCATTAATCCTTTAGGGTGAAAATCGAGTAAGTAACCTTAGAAGTAATATTCGGTAATTTAATAAAATCAAGTGTGCTGCTAGACTCGTCGCGGAAAGGCTCGAGGGTATTGATAGGTCTAGGTTTGGTTATAAGTCCTTAACATTCCATAGTCTATTAAACCAAGATTAGAACCCATAGTCGCTTTAGACGTTCGCGCGACAAGGTAGAGCGTCTTATATAGGCACTTTCAAGAAACTAGAGGACGGAAAAGAAATCTAGCAAACCGGTAAACGTAACAGCTTAGGTAGTGCCACAAGAATCGCCTTGAGAGTGTTTGAGGGGCTTAGTGGTGTCTTAATAGGTTTAGCATCTTAAGATCCCGGTTCCACACCACAAAATCATCGAATAGAGATCCATTCTGAGTTAGCTTGCGTCTAGCCTAGGTAGTCTTCATCCATCACTGGTCAGAGCCTTCGTGTGAGTTCGTGTCTAGTTCGTCTAGTATAGTTAGTATTTGTTATTTGCATTCTTAGGATTTTTAGAAACCCCCCCCCCCCCAACCAACAAACATTTAGTTAAGTCGTGTCAATTTGAGTCTAGATAGAGTCATTAGCGTAATCAGTAGAGTCTCTTGGGTTCGATACTCGGACTTCCTTAGGCTATACTACATTCGATCGGTACACTTGCCGGTTGTGTGTTTTAGGGTTTAGAGAGTCTTAGTTTTATAAATTTAAAGCTTAGAGAGTCTAGAATTAGGGTAAATTTAGTTAGTTTAGTTAACCCACTTTCAGCACATCAAGTTTTTGGCGCCGTTGCCGGGGACTCTTTGGCGATTGCGTTGACTGCTTTGTTTGGACTTGTTTGACATATTACGTGCTATTTGTGTTCGTTGAGTCGTAGGAGTCTAAAAATTTTAAAAATAAAAAAAAAATAATTGCTTTAGTGTCTTTTCTAGGTTAGTGAGTCTTTGTTAGAGTCTCTTCGTAGTTCGTCTTTGGTGGATGCCCCATACGCGCTCGCAGGGACCGCCGCCACCTTTGTTTACAGTCCAGTCTTCTGAGTCGTCTTCTTCGTCTTCTTCAGTTCCACATTCCACCCCCGCCTTAGATTTCACACCGAAGCCATCACCACACGTTTCCCCACCACCTTCCCGTTCTCGTTCGCCTAGTCCTCCACCCGTAGTTCACATGGCGAACCGTACCGTTTACCAGCAGGCTACCACCGGTTTCACCGGTGCTACTTCACCCATCACCCTTCCGAATATTGCGAATGATAGGTCCTGGCAGATCCCTTCTTACATCATGACCGCCATCACCAATTCTTGCCAGTTCCATGGTCGTGATGACGAGGATGCACCCGCTCACATAAATCGCATCACTCGTCTTTGTGGCACCTACTCCATAGAGGGTGTCAATCTAGATGCTAGGTACCTTCAGGTCTTTCCGTTTTCTCTCGCTGGACGCGCAGCTGTCTGGTTCGATTCTCAGCCAGCAGGCACTTTCACTACTTGGGCTGGTCTTCGCGATGCTTTCATAGCAAAATACTTCCCGCCAGCCAAGGCATCTCGCCTTCGTGATCAGATACACTCCTTCCGTATGGAGCCTGATGAGCCGTATCACTTAGCTTGGGAGCGTTTTCAGACGCTTCTCTCTCGTTGTTCGCAGCATGGTTTGTCGGATTGGGCGTTAGTTGAGAAGTTTTACAATGGTCTTACTCCTGAGATTAGAGCTCGTTTCGATACTTCAGCAGGAGGTCTGCTTATGGGAAAGAAGACAGTGACGGAGTGTAATGATTTGTTTGAGAGCTTTGCACATTCTGATATGGATTACAGCACTACTGGCAGGACTTCCATTCCTGTTACTACCACCTCGGCCGGTCGAGGGGTAAACCAGGTTAGCTTGGGTACATCGGTAGCTGCTATAGTCGAAAGTGTGAAGCAAGATTTGAGGCAAGAGATGAGGAGAGAGATAGATGAGATTAAGAAGAAAGTTGATAGGTGTGAGGTTTGTAGGGGAGGTCACGATACACTCGATTGTCCCACACTTACGTTAGAGCAGGTAGAGTACATAGCCGGTCAGTCTAGGGGTCTATTTGGTAATAATAATAATTATAACCCCAACTGGCAGGGTAGTGGTAGTAGTTTTCGCCCTTCTGGCAATCCCCCTGGTTTTCCATCTGGTCAGAATCAAAATAGGGGGCCGGGTCTTTACACGAGTAGTGGTTCGGGTCAGAGTGGTCAGTATAGTGGTTCAGGAGGTCAGTTTGCGAGTGGAGGGTCGAATCAGGGGAGTCAAGGTAGTGATAAGGCTTTACAGGGTAGTTTGAGTAGGTTAGAGGAGATGTTTGCTCAGATGATGACGCATAATCAGACTGTAGCTAAGAATCAGGAGCAGATTAACAAAAATCATGAACTTCAGCTTAAAAATCAAGAGTCCACTCTTCTAGATCTTCAGAGAACAGTAGGGGATATAGCTAGGCAGTTGAAAGAGTCCCCTTCTGGTCAGTATTCAGGTACCACTCACCCAGTTAACCATTCTGTGAAAGCAATTACTACTCGCAGTGGATTGAATCTAGGAGAGGTCGTGAGAGAGAAGGTTGAGATAGGGAGTGATGATGAGGTAGATGAGGTGATTGAGATGGAGGCTCCAGGCAAGGTGCAACATAGGCTAGACCCAGCAAGTACCGCACACGCCGAGGAGTCGCCAGTAGAGAAGAAAGAGGAGAAGCAGCCGAAGAAGGTTCGGCCACCACCACCTGTGATTGATATTTCGCGTCTTCCGTTTCCCGCTCATGCTAGGCAGCAGATATATGCTAGGAAATACGAGAAATTTATTGAGATGTTCACTCAGCTGAAGGTGAATCTTCCGTTTATAGAAGCCTTGAGATCCATGCCTAAGTACGCCAAGTTCCTTAAGGATTTTCTCAAGCATAAGGATAAGGTAGGTGAGAGTTCTAGTAATCCGTTGAGTGGAGAGGTTTCTACTGTGATCTTAAATAAACTTCCTGAGAAACTCACTGATCCGGGCATTTTTACGATCCCTTGTTTGTTTGGAGGTGATGTTAGAAACCACGCGTTGGCAGACCTAGGTGCTAGTATTAATTTGATGCCATATTCATTTTACGAAAAACTAGGCCTTGGTGATTTGAAGCCGACTCGTATGACCCTTTCGTTAGCGGATAAGTCAGTTAAGTATCCTAGGGGGATAGTAGAAAATTTGTTGGTGAAAGTGGATAAGTTTGTTTTTCCGGCCGATTTTGTAGTGCTAGATATGGAGGCCGATGATAGAGTGCCGTTGATTTTAGGGCGCCCGTTCTTGAACACTTCTAAAGCGCTTATCGATGTTTTCTTAGGCACGATCACACTTAGAGCGGAGGATGAGTCGGTAGTTTTCAAGGTGAATAATGCGAGAGGGCCGAGTGAGAGCGTTGAGGCGATAGCATCGGTAGAGGAGAGTGAAAAGACTGAGAGAGACGGGAGAAAGGTAGTAAGTGAGCCGAGTCTAGAAAAGGTGTCAAAACCCAAGTGTGGGGAACCACCGGATAGGAAGGTTGAGGAGTTGGAAGAAAGAGTGACGAGTTTAGAAGTTAAGATAGAGAAACTGAGCAAGGCTCAGTGTGGGGATAGGTATGAAGATGATACATTCAGGGTCCCACCGTTTGATGAAGAGTGGAGAGAGTATGAGAAAGTTAGGAGAGATTCGGGCGATTTTGTGAATTGTAGTGCTAAGGCCCGTACGAGTTGGTGTGGAGATGAGCTCCGCATATACGATCCTCCGTAATTCTGTGAACATTTGTGATTAATTGTAGAGTTTGTTTTTTGAGTCGTATTTCGTGTCGTGTCGTTAGTTAGGTTGTTTGCGTCGTTTTGTGTTTTTGTGTCCGTGTCGTATCTTGTCAAGTATTATGCAGGTTTGCATCACCTTTACGTGGCCGAGATCGACGTGCGAGCAGCATCACAGGTCTGTTTGATGTTAAAAACGACAAAAATGCGTGCAGGGGCAGTTTAGGAATTATAAAAGTCATTTTTCTGCACTTTCTGCTGTTTCTGCAAAATTGTATCGCTGTTATCTGATGTTCAGGCGGCCCGCCTCAATTAAACACATACTTTAAGCGGGCCGCGCGGAGTTTAGATAAGCCGGAAGTTGTTTAAGTTTAAGCGGCCCGTTTTAACTTAACCAACATCTCATGCGGGCCGCGAGCCCAATACAAACGACAACAGACTGTTTAGGCCCAAGGGGTTTCAGCAATTTGATCCATGTTTCACATATCAACCTTCATCCATTTAACCATCATCATTCGGTTTGAGTCATCGACGTTCAGGTATGTTTTTCCTGCATTTGTTGTTGTTGTATTTGAGTCGTTTGTTACCGGGTTTATTTCCATCTTAAGTGTGGGGAAACAGGTTGTATATTTTTAAGGAATTAAATTGTGATTTTTCACTCAACATTCGACCCGTTATCCATTGCATCCACACTTGGTTAGGTTTGGCACTAGGGTTGTTCGAGGGCGAGCAAGGTGCCGGGAGGGGGTAAGATGGAAATTCGGTGGTGTAATTTTGAGTCTTTTATTTTGTACCATGCGTCTAAGTTAGTAGTTTTGAGTCGTTTTGTGTTTCGAGTCGGTATTGCTTTGGTATTTTGCTTGTTTTTGTTGATGCAGGTTCGAATATGTACCACCCGTACTCAATCTCCATTCGGGTGAATTTGGAGCTGTTTATCAGATTTCAGGCATTTATCAAGCATGTTAGTTGGAGTCAAGCCGATCGCGAATGAAATGCTATACGATCGAGCTGGATTGGACGAGAGTTTTGGAGCATCCTCGCGAATTAAACCAGCTAAGTCCTTGTAGGATCGATTTCGGACCTAAACGAGTCGTGTAGAAGAGTTTATCTCAGTTTGAACAGCGGAAACAGACAAACCGAGTACAATTCAGCGAGAATTCACTTTAATATGTTGATTCTATTAAACTGAATGACGTTTACAATCCGATCAACACTTCGGCAGCACTTCGTGGCTCACCGGAAGAACATACTTCAAACTCTATGTATGTGATTCCGCTCTAATGACCTATATATACTACATGTGATTTCGCTTATGTGTACACTGACACATAAGCGATACCTAGCACATGCCATAAAAGCGAAATTACAACTGACATAAAAGCGGAATCGACTTGACACATGAGCGGAATCATGTGTTTGACACAAAAGCGAAATTAGAAATACATTTTGACCTTAAAAACGAAATCTCATCTAAATCCATACAAAACTTCTTTGTCTTTTATGAGATGGTGTCATGATGACATCACCAAGATGATGTCATCATGAGAGATGTTGACATCATCAATCTTTAAGATCCGTAACGAGACTGAGATACGACTGAAGACGTAGACGACAGACGGAAGCACCAACAAACTCCCCCTCGGATGTTGACGGAGTCTTCAGTGTCAAGTCTTTGCATCTTTAGTCTATATCAGTCCTTTCTAACTCTCTGAAGTGTCTGACATTGTAAGTATCCTCAATCTCTATCTTCTCTTCTCTTTTCATCACCAACATACTCCTTCCTTTAAGTATCTTCAGACTCCCCCTTTCGATATGCTGGGATCGCAGTCTGGCTTGATGAAAACACAGAGTCATCAGGTATTGAAACCTGGCATTCTATCTTCAGGTTCAAGATTGAAACCTGGCTATACCTGCACATGCTCTACCCAAAAATAAATTTTCTGATGACCACTTGTAAATATCACAAAAATGATCTAACATTTTAGTTTCTGATGAACCATTTGCAGAAATATCATTTTCATTTTCAAACAACACACTCTCCCAAACCATCTGTTCATCTTGTATAGCACTTGGAATTTTGAAAATCAGCTTTTCAACACCAGTTGTCGAAAATCTTTTTAAATTTTCAAAAAAAATTATGCTAAAACACACTAAAATCTTTTTGGATTTTTGAATAGAATGAAATGCAGTAAAGAAATATTTACATACAATATTTTTGTGAGTTTGTGCAAGAGTATCATATCAGTTTCTGAGACAAATCACCAACACCGTTAAGCTTCATTTCATTTTAAGTTCTAAACGATTCACTTAGATTGTCAGTATACTGATCCATTTAAATTTTCACACAAAGTTCAACTGCTTCGAGATACGATATTAATGTCTTAAGCACTTAAACTCAATCGTGTATCCCACCTCAGAATATACTCCCGTATCCAGATCTCAATATTCAGTCTTACAGGTAATTAAGACACAAATGATATCTGTAAGGGGTTAATAAATTATGAAGAATCATGAGAGCTCAGGTCAGAACTACCGTTCAGCAGAGAGATCATGACTCAACTTTTGGGTGTGTCCCCTTTAGAGGATCTTTTTTACAACAGCATTGCTAAGAAATTTTATTGTCTTATCATATATGCTGAGGGTGATGCTATGTTTCAAGCATTTGCGGAAAGTATTATTCGAGGACTAGGTCAGAACCACCATTCAGCAGAAGTCCCGGAATAATACCCCAGACATCATTGAGTATAAAGACCTAGTATATCAGAATATGAGACCTTTCAAACAAGATTTCGGGGATTACCCATATATCCGAGAGATGTTTCCCCACGATATAAGTAAGTTTGAAATTTAGGTTTATATCTCGTCACAATCTACTAAATGTGCAAAAACCTACTGACACATCATCAGTGAGATCGTTTATCACATTTTTACTTTCCAATTCTTTAGCATGTTGTGATAGTCCACTGATGTACTATCATTTCCTCTTTTTTACAACAAAACTCATTTTTGATTTTATCATGTTTTTGTCTTTTTCAAATTTTCAAATGTTTTTGGATTTTCTAAAAATTTTACTCCCCCTAAAATGCGAACACATTTTAGGAAATTTGAAAACAAACTGTACAATAACGTGACAACTAATATCGAATCACCTCAATTCGCCATTCACTTGGCATAAACAATCAGAACTCCCCATCACAACAAACTATTTTCCCATTATGATCTCAAAACACTTAAGTTTGTTTTAATCAAAATGGTTTTTCCGGAAAATAAGTTTTGTGCGTCAATTCTCAAATTCGGGGATCTTTCATCACTTTGTTTTCTTCAATCACTTGTAAAAACTAACATTTTTAAGATCAAACCTCAAACATCACTTGTAGAAAATCAAGTACAACTTAATGTCCCTGATTTACCACTTGTAATACGAAATATCACTTTCGTGAATATCTCAAGAAATGTGCCGATTCATGTTCCACGCTTACCAACTTGGGAACTCCGGCAAGTCAGGTTTTTCATTTAAACAGATTCACCCAAGCCTGACAGTCCTTGGGTGATTTTGAATTCTTGTTCAACAATTGTGGAAAATTTGCATCATCCATTGTTAGACCAGAATTCTCATTTTTTACCTCAACACATGGCTCTTCTGGTTTTACATACCAGATTCATTGCCTGAATGTGGCTTGTCTGACTTTGATGAGCCAGATTCATCGCCGACATGTGGCTCCTTTGTTTATGAAGAAACAGATTCATTGCCACAAACTTTCTTCTTCTTCTTTCCCTCTTTCTCTATCCTCAGATTTGTATCTGATGAATTCGTCTTTCTTGACTTTGCAATCGAGGAAGTCGATTCATCAGAACTCTTATTTTTACCAACAGATGAACCCGAAGACAAGATCTTCTCTAGATACTCTCTAGCCTTCTTTCTCTTCTTCCTCAGTCTGTCTTTCTGCCCCCTTAGAAAGTTTCACTTTCGTTTCTTGAACTTTAGGTTCTTGAACCTTCTGTTCTTTGGGCTTGACATTGACTGATTTCTTTGCCATCTTCTGAGAATTAACCCTCAATCTTTCATTTGATCTCCTTGGGCAATCTCTGGCAATATGACCTTTGATATGGCAGTTATAGCATCTCCTCGTCTCATAACTCCAACCTTGGCAGTTAACAGCAATGTGTCCTTGATAACCACATCGGTAACACACTCTGTTATCGTACCAATCACCATTCTCAGTCCAAACATTCAGATCATAGCACTGTTTGGCTTGGTGATATTCCTTTTTCCTTTTGTTTGCTGGATTTGACTTTTAAGCACTGTGGTCCGACCTGCACCACTTATTGCCAACAATTTTAGAGTTTTCATTTTTCGATTTTTGTAATTTTTCATTGCGATTGGATGATCGATCTGATGAGCTTTTATTAACTTTTTGAACATTTTTCAAAATTTTCTCTTTTTGTTTTTGTTCCACTTTCTTCTTCAAAGGTTTTTGCTTAGAGCATTCTCCCTTTTCAGTTGATTGTGGAACAGTTTCTTGAAACTTTTCTTTTAACTTCAAAAATAAATTCTTTTTCTTCATTTTTTCATTATCATCATCAGATTTCTCATCGCAATCTTCAACTTTGACTTTGTCAAAGTTTGTGACATTGTCACTTATTGAAACAGAATTAACAGGTTTTGGGCAGGGAATAGCTGAAGTATTCACAAAAACCTTCAACTTTTCTTCCCATTCCCTGATTTTACCTTCTAACTCTTTGATTTTCTTTTGAGCACACTCTGCTTCCTTTTCAAGTCGAATAATCTTTTCAAGATGAGAATTAATTGCAATTTGTTTTTCAAGATTGTTTTTACCAAACAAATCTCTCTCATCTTCTAAAATTTTTATTTGACTTTGAAAATCTTTTTCAATCTTTACCTTTTCATTTTTAAAATTGTGTATCTGATTTTTCAAAATATTTTCTGATTTTTTAAGATTTTTGTTTTCTAATGACAAACTCTCAACATCCTTCAAGAGTTTGTCATTAACAAATGTCAACATCTCACAATTTTTCAGCAAAACAAGAATATGTTTATCATCAGCTTTTGTCTCAACCTTTAAAGCTGAAATATTTTCAACCTGTTTCTTTTCCTCATGAACACTTTCATCCTTACTCTCTTCTTCTGATGAATGATCAAAGATAGGTGCGTCTTCTGCCACCTCTTTCTTTAACTCTGGTTCAGGATTCACAGATACAGGTTTTTCAGATTCTCCTTTCTCAATTTTGACCGATGGAACTTGTTCAATTTGCTCAGCTCTGATCTCTTCTTTAGCAATAACTGCCTTTTGATTTTTTCTTTTTGCATCTTGTTTTTCTTTCAACTTTTCAATTTTATCGGCATAAAATAACTTTCCACTACGTTGATCAGATGAAAGTTGTTGTTTAAGATTTTCAAGTCTTTGGATTTCTTCTTCATAATTGTCACCCTCTTCATCAGACGAATGATCAAAAACCGGAACTTTTTCAACAACTTCTTTTGCTGAGACTGTTTCTCCTTCTTGCTTTATCGGAATATACTGTTGAGATTCATAATGTACATATGCCAACACTTCTTCAAAATCCATGTTTCGATTTCTAGAGTTCACAAAAACACAAGTTTCAAACAAGCTGGACACCAATTCGTTTCGAATAAACTTGTAAAAATCCCGATTGAACTTGATATTGATCAATATTTGAACTTGAATAATCTCAAAAGCTAATTGGGTCGATGTAATGTATTGTATGCCTTGGGCCGATTTAAAACTTGGGCCGTGAACTTTGACTGTTGATTAATGAGGCTGATTAATGATTGGGCCTTTAAATTTGGACTTTCAACTTGCCGTAAACAATGAATCACATGGCCGAAATATTGATATGAGCTGTCAATATTTAACATGTATTAAGTAACAAATCAATAGATGAATCGCTTTGTCTCGATCTGATCTTCAAGTAGACTTTGACCAACAATTTCTGACAACACTTATAATATCTCGCATGCAACAATTAGATCACAATCACTTGTTATTTTCGTGAATATAATAAGCCGACAAAAATAATTGTTCACATGCATCAACAAACTGACATCTTGGAATCAATGAACTATCACATGATATTGTTTAATGATTCTTTGATAAGATCACATTCACATGTACTGACAAAACAATTTAAAGTCACTTTAATTCACATGCTAATGTCGACAATTTCGAAATCACATGCACTTTCTTGAACCAAACAATCACATGACCTCATGACACACTAATATGATTGTTATCACATGCAAACTGACCAACACACAAATAAACCGACAACCTTCTTTTTGAGTAGAATTAAAAACTTAAATGTCACAATGAGCGAGAACTTAGTAGTCACAAAAGCGAAATCTAACTGTCACTATAAGCGAAATCACTAATGGTCACAAAAGTGAAATCACACTGAAACAGTCCAAGAAAGCGAAATCATGTTGTACAAATGAGCGAAATCTGTTGATGACATCATCATTTTCACGAGTTCACATAAGCGAAACCTCAAAAATCCTAAGTTTTAGGTTGATTTTAGCTTTCAAACTTTCAAGGATTTGTCACTACAAGATTCCGAGCAAAATGTGCAAAACTGAACCGATTCTGACCGTAAAAATTTTTAATTTTCGTAAAAGAATGGTGTAGAAACAGAATTATCGGCTGAATTGTATAGAACTCTTCTTCACTGGCTCTGATACCAATTGTAGGATCGATTTCGGACCTAAACGAGTCGTGTAGAAGAGTTTATCTCAGTTTGAACGGCGGAAACAGACAAACCGAGTACAATTCAGCGAGAATTCACTTTAATATGTTGATTCTATTAAACTGAATGACGTTTACAATCCGATCAACACTTCGGCAGCACTTCGTGGCTCACCGGAAGAACATACTTCAAACTCTATGTATGTGATTCCGCTCTAATGACCTATATATACTACATGTGATTTCGCTTATGTGTACACTGACACATAAGCGATACCTAGCACATGCCATAAAAGCGAAATTACAACTGACATAAAAGCGGAATCGACTTGACACATGAGCGGAATCATGTGTTTGACACAAAAGCGAAATTAGAAATACATTTTGACCTTAAAAACGAAATCTCATCTAAATCCATACAAAACTTCTTTGTCTTTTGTGAGATGGTGTCATGATGACATCACCAAGATGATGTCATCATGAGAGATGTTGACATCATCAATCTTTAAGATCCGTAACGAGACTGAGATACGACTGAAGACGTAGACGACAGACGGATGCACCAACAGTCCTTTCCGATTTGCCCTTGTTTTTTTTTATTTCTTATTTATTTTTAGTTTTTTGAGTCGGTTTCCATCCTACATTGAGGGCAATGTAGAGTTTAAGTGTGGGGATGGGAACTATCGTTTAGTGTCTAGTTAGTGTGTCTTTTGAGTCATAAAAATCGAAAAATTAAAAAAAAATTAAAAAAATTGAAAAATTGAAAAAAAAAATTGAAAAAATAGAAAAAAAAATGTCTTTTGAAAGAAGAAGTTTGCAAAATAAAAACGGAAAATGATAGAAAAGTTGGGTTTTTGTTCGGGTTCAAATAATAATAATATGAGAATAAAATAATCGTGCTTGTGTCTAGTTTGGGATATGCGGGTAGGCTCGATTTGGTTCTGAGTTCCTTTGATCTTAAAATATACCTAATTGTCGGTCTACTAGTGGGTTCTCATCTAGGGAAAGTGGAGAAACTGAAACCGCCAAAAATAGTATAAGGGATGCCGTTATAAGCTAAGATCGTTAGAGTTTTTGGTCATTATCTCGCTGAAAAAGAAAAAAAAATAGAATAAAAAGTGAGCTAGAAACTAAATGAAAGTAGCACAGGTCTATGTAATCCGAGTTGGGGATAGCGACTCTTCAGCCGGAATGCCTCTGGGATGTGTGAAATCGAATTGCCGAATAAAAGTACCGAAACCTAAGTAATCTGTGGTTGGGGATCGCGACTCTACAGCCGGAATACCTCTTGGTTAGGGAAAGCATCGTCTAGACTCACGAAAGAAAGAAAAAAAAAGAGCAAAAAGCAAAGTCTAAGCTCGTATGGATTAAAAAAAAAAAACAAAAAATAGATTTGATTCTAAACTCTTTGGATCTTGGTATAAAACGGTTAGGAAATAACCCAGTGGTTGTTCCTTTTGTCCTATAAGCTTGAGGGGGGATTAGGTGGACTTGCAATTCTTAGTGTGAGACCCTAGGTAGATTGACCGAACTTGAACTAAATTGCATGATAAGGGCTTGGAATCGGATTGGGTTTAAGTGGATCAATATACTTGCAATCGCGGCTAACACGAGTTTCGGTTTTAATAAAATAAATGAAGCTTTTGTCCCGTTCGACTATTCCGACTATGATTCCGTTATGCATAATTCTTTTTCGAGGACGAAAAAAGGTTAAGTGTGGGGATATTTGATGTGAGGTAAAATACACATATTTGTCCCGTGTAAAGTGTGTAATTTTTTATAGATTTTATTTGTTTTTATTTAGTTTTAGTATTGTATTATATTATTTTGTGTTTTGGCAGGTCATGGTACAAATGGAGAAAAAACGAGTAATATGGAAATGACCAGTCAGTTGGGCAGAGTAGAACGCTAGTGACTGAATTAAAATTGCCGCTATTTTCCGTGATTGGGCCGAGCCCAGTTATCTCTATATTATAAAATTGGCAATATGAATTCTTATATAGACCATGCCATCGTTTGTTTTATTTTATGTGTAATTGGGTCACAAGTAGGAATGGCAATGGGCCGGGTATTAGTAATCCCAAGCCCGTACCCGGTTGTAATTCTTTGGCCCGTATCCGGCCCGTTACCCGTCGGGTATTTGTCGGGTAATTACCCGTCGGGTATCGGGCATACCCTCGGGTATCGGGTTTACCCGTTAATTTCTTAAAAATACCCGTTGGGACAAATCCGCAATTTTTACTTTGATTTTTATATAGTTTACCATTTTAATAACTATAACAAATGAAAATATGATTAAATATTTCCATATCATATTCATACCACATATACCAAACTAAACCAAAACGATTAAATACTTCCATTTCGAACATACATGCTCAAAAATAAGTTATTTGTTCACTAAGCAGTTGCCAAATACATATCCACATATGAACAAAAAATTACAAAAAAGTATATGGATTGTGCTCAAACCATTAGACATGAAAAGCTAACACATTTAATTTGTATAAGTTGTTTTGAATGTTAATGATTTATTTAGTGATCTACTTGCAAAAAAATAGATTCAAAAATAAAATTTTCAATTAAAATTTGGAACCGTAAAATAGACAAATTATGACAGTTAATAATTAAATACATATTCCAAACAAGAACTAATAAGAGAAAAACTATATCCAACATTTGGTCAAGCAATTACTTTTTTGGTTTTAATAAAAATTCAATTCTTATTTCGCAAACATATACAACACATAAAGTCAGTTTATTTGTTTAGCATTTATTCTAACACCTGGTAGACATGAAAAAAATTACCTTCACTACAAGAACAAGATCTCGATCTGATAATGGTGTTGTTGCTACTTGACTTTTTGTGTTTTTGATTTATGAGTAGAATAAGGCAAGATGTTTCTTTCAATGAAGTGGATGATGCATTTGGAAATTAGGTGGGAAAATCTGATCATCTCTATCTTTTGTTCTTGGAAATATAATTTTGAAGATATGACAAGACTAGACCCCTAGTCCTAATGTCCTATAAGAAATAAGTGCATGTATGGAAATTTAATATATGAAAAGAAAAAATATAATTTTCTGGATACTAATATAGTTATATTTATGGAAATTTATAATATGATTATTTCGGGTATTATTCGGGTAAATGGGCCGGGTATCACTAAATCCCATACCCGTACCCGTACCCGATTTTTTTCCCATTTTTAAGCCCATACCCGGCCCATACCCATCGGGCTTCGGGTATACCCGGCCCATATGTTTCGGGTTTCGGGTATACCCGTCGGGCTTGGGCTTTTTTGCCATCCCTAGTCACAAGCCCATACACATGTGGTTTCACCAGATTATTAGACTTGGCCATTATTATTTTTGTGAGGGGGTCTATACAACAGAAGCCTTGGACTAGAAAGAAATTAGAGATTCAAAGCAAAAGAAGGAGCATGATTGGAGTGAATATTATACGCAAGACTTTGGGAGGCGGCAATTATAAAAAAATTATGAGGGACGAATAAGAAGGGAAGGCGGCTATATTGTTGGGCCGAAGCTGTTAGGGTTAAATTGGGAAACAAGAAGAACAAGGAAAAGAAATGATCACAATCAACCTATCCATCTGAATGATGGATCGTTCCTTTTTATTAACCAACTTCTAACGAACTATTACATCAATTTCCACATTAGTCCTCCTACTTATCAATTGTACACATTTAGCCCTTTATCTATTTAAGTGCTAACAATACCCCTCCCATAAACTTTTTTGTCCTCAAAAAACAAAAGAGGGAAAACGCAATTTGAAATCTTCCCAATATTCCCATGTAGCTTCCGTTACTGGTAAATTCATCCAGTGAACTAGCACCTTCAATGTAGCTCGTCCTCCTCGTCTGACCAATTGTCTATCCAGAATTGCTCGTGGTTGGAGGCTAAAACGAGGAGCCGACGGACATGGACTAACTTCTGGTAAAGGCCCAATTGCTCTTTTCAACAGCGAGACATGAAACGTAGGGTGTATCTCAGCTTCTGCAGGTAAGTCTATTTTATATGCCACACTTCCAATTTTCTGTATGATCAAATATGGCCCGAAATAGCGTGGTGATAATTTCCGATTGTGATGTTGTTTCAATGAAGACTGGGCAAAGGGGTGTAATTTAACATACACCCAATCACCCGGTTTGAATTGCCTATCAATTCGGTGATTATCCGCCATTTGTTTCATTCGGTTTCGAGCTGTAGCTAGATGACTTTTAAGCTTGACTATCATTGCCTCTCTGTCCCTATGGACTTCCTCTACTGCCTCCAATGCAGTATCACCTGGAATAAATGGAATATGCAGGTTTGGTTTTACTCCATATAATGCTTCATGAGGGGTCATCTTTATGGAAGAGTGCCATGAAGTATTGTACCACCATTGACTCAAAGGTAACCACTTGAGCCAGGATAAAGGATCTTCCATACACATGCTTCTTAAGTAGGATTCCAAACAGCGATTTAGAACTTCTGTCTGCCCATCGGATTGAGGATGATAAGCGGTTGAAAGAGCTAATTGTACCCCCTGTAATCTCATAAATTCCTGCCAAAAGCCACTTAGAAATACCGGATCCCTATCGCTCACAATTGTTGAGGGACAACCATGTAACTTGAAAATGTTGTCCATGAAAACTTTAGCCACATCTACTGCTGTAAAAGGGTGTTTCAGTGCTAAGAAATGGCCGTATTTAGTCATCCTGTCAACCACCACCAGGATGGTATCTTTACCCTGAACCTTGGGAAGGCCAGAAATAAAGTCCAATGAAATGTCACTGAAAATAGATTGTGGGACCGGTAGAGGCTGCAATAAACCAGGAGTGTTGTGTGTTTCATATTTGGACTTCTGACAGACTGCACATTCTTTCACAAACCGGTGAACAACTTTTGAACAACCCTTCCAATAAAACATTTCTTTCAGTTTGGCTAAAGTAGGTTTAAACCCGGAGTGACCACCTATGGGTGAAGAATGACACAATTTCAGCAACTCCAATCTTAGAGTCATATCTTTAGGAACCCAGAGCTTATTTTTTCTTCGCAAAACCTGACCATCCCATGAAAAGTGTTTAACAGTTTTGCCTTGTTTTAATTGAACAATCAATTGTTGACAGTCAACATCAGCTGCCCACGCTTCTTGAAACTTTGGCCATAATAATGGGTCAATGGTGCTACAACCCATTTGCAGTAATGCCATGCCTGAAACTCTGGAGAGAGCATCTGCTACTAAATTTTCAGACCCTTTTTTGTAAGTAATTTCATAACTGTAGCTCATCAATTTCGATAACCACTTCTGTTGTAATGGGGTCACAATTTTCTGATCCAGCAGATGTTTAAGACTTTGCTGATCAGTCTTAATGACGAAATGTTTCATGATCAAATAGTGATGCCACTGTTTGATTGCCATTAAAATGGCCAACAACTCTTTGTCATACACTGATAGAGCCTGTTGTTTTGTGGACAATGCTTTACTGATAAAAGCTAGCGGGTGCCCCTCTTGCATGAGAACCGCTCCCAATCCTTTTGCTGAAGCATCTGTCTCAATCACGAACGTCTTGTTAAAATCTGGTAATGCTAATACGGGAGGATTACTCAGAACCTTTTTGAATGTATCGAATGCTGCTTGCTTAGTTTCATCCCAATGGAAGCCTTCTTTTTTTAGTAAATCAGTTAGAGGTTTAGCTAAGACCCCGAATCCCTTTATGAATCTTCTGTAGTAACCTGCGAGTCCAAGGAACCCTCGAAGTTGCTTTACATTTGTAGGGGTCGGCCATTGTTGAATAGAAACAATCTTTTGAGGATCCGTAGCTACTCCTGCAGCTGTGATAATATGCCCTAAGTATTCCACCCTAAAGCCGGCAAACATACATTTAGACTTCTTAGCCTTTAAAGTGTGAGTTCTCATGAGAGACAAAACCATTCTTAGATCCTTTAAATGCTGGTGGAAGCTTGTACTGTAAACCAAAATATCATAAAAAAAAACCAGTGCACATCTTCTCAATACCGGTTTGAAAATAGTGTTCATTAAGGACTGAAACGTAGCCGGAGCATTAGTAAGACCAAAAGGTAATACTAAAAATTCATAATGGCCCTGATGAGTCTTAAAAGCAGTTTTATGAACATCAGGTTCATACATCCTGACTTGATGATAGCCTGACCTTAGATCCAGCTTAGAGAAAACAACTGCCCCATGTAATTCTTCCAACAATTCTTCAATCAAAGGTATAGGAAACACATCCTTGACAGTAGCATCATTCAAACGCCTGTAATCCACACACATCCTCCAAGTAGCATCTTTTTTCTTAACAAGGACTACTGGAGCTGCAAAAGAGCTTGTACTTGGCCTGATCACACCAGAATCCAGCAGCTCCTGAGTCATGGCCTCTATCACATCTTTTTGTGCACTAGGGTATCTATAAGGTTTCAAGTTAAGATTTATCTTCTCATCTTTCAGTACAATCTTATGATCTAAGACTCTTGGTGGTGGCAGTCCTTTTGGAACCTCAAAAATATCCTCAAATTCTTGCAACAGCTTATCCAAATCTTCATTGTGACATGCTTCCCCTATATTAGGTTGGTAAGCACAATGAACATCAGCCGGATTTTGAATTGAAAACAACTGTGCCTGTACCACTGCTCCTTCCCTCTGTAACATTGTTGTCAACTTTTCCATAGAACACAAAGTAACTCCCTGAGACTTAGCCCCTTTGAGCTCAAAATCTTGAGTTCCCACCTTGAATTTCATAGTCAACTGTTTGAAATTCCACATAATATCGTTAAGTGTCTCTAGCCATTGGACTCCCAAAACTATATCATAATTCCTTAAAGGAATTACCAACATATCTGCTGTAAACCATGATCCCTACATCATCCACTTAAAATCTTTACACAATTTGAGACATTCCATCTTATTTCCATCAGCAATAGTAACTTGTAAATTGGATATATCTTTCAATGGACAATTAAATTTTTTAGCCAAAGCATCATTCATGAAATTATGGGTAGATCCACTGTCTACCAGAATCTGTAATTTCTTGGTACCAATTACCCCTACAATTTGCATAGTGGAAAAAGAAGGAATACCCATGATGGCATTTAAGGAGATCTGTGGACCGGTATCCACTGTTTCTTGTATTTCATTTGGTTGATCCAGTAACTCCTCTTCTTCTGTCTCTTCCACTTCTACCAAGAAGAGTTGCTTCTTACCTTTACACACCCTGCTATGACCCGGTGTATATTTTTCATTACATGTGAAACATTCCCCTTTTGCTCTCTTTTCATCCATGAATTTATCAGTTAGTTTCTTAGGGACAGCATGATTGACAGTAGGTAGTGCATTGAGAGGAGTTGCCAATATAGGTTGCCTACTTCCCGAATTAAAGTTGCTTGACACATTCTTATGAACTGATGTTCTGTATGTTGTTACTGGGGTGCTTTTGATGTTCATTGTTTTGTTTGCTTGATCTTGTAATCTTGCAAGTTTATATGCTTCTCTTAACAAGGTTGGTTTAAACAGTTTAACATAGCACTTGATTTCGGGTTTTAATCCTTCAATGAAAATACTAACTGTATACTCATCACATAGTGTTACCTTGTTCAGCAACAAATCAAATTGATCGCAATATTCTTCAAGATCTCCTGTTTGTGTTAATGCTTTCAATGCCCCCATTGCATCTTCTATCAACGTGGTTGCAAATATGGCTGAAATTGACCGTACATACTCTTCCCACGGCATCTGCATTAATGTTCTTCCACTCGACTTCATATGCCCTTGATGCCATTGCAGGGCTCTGCCTTCTAAATGGACTGCTGCGTATCTCAATTTGAATCGATCAGGGGTTTCATCAATTTCAAAGAAATGTTCGCATTTGTACAACCACCCCTCTACGTCATCTCCATTAAACTTTGGAAACTCCACCTTAGTGAGTCGATTATTACAAAATCGCTCACCCCCATCTTTAGTTCTTGTTCCATCAGTTCGTCCATTTGATAGTTCTTCGTCTCGCGCATCACGAGCATCCATTCTTGCTAAAATTGTTTGCATCTGATCGCGAATTTGTTCCGATACTGCTTTCAAATCTACTAATTCGGACAAATTTTGATCTGTTGTTGTTTCCAGTCTTGCAATATCTTTGGCCATACGTTCCATTTCTTGCGTTCTTGTTGTCATTGACGGTTCTGAGAATGAAATTGCCAACTGAATTGATAATCGAAGTGAAATTGAATGTGGAATTGTTCGAACAATGAACAATTCTTGACTGAATTGAACTGAATCAATCGAACAATGAATTGATTCTATGAATTGAACGGAAAAACTTTCGATTGATAATCTGAGCTTCCGAGGATCGGAAAGCTCTGATACCAAATGTTAGGGTTAAATTGGGAAACAAGAAGAACAAGGAAAAGAAATGATCACAATCAACCTATCCATCTGAATGATGGATAGTTCCTTTTTATTAACCAACTTCTAACGAACTATTACATCAATTTCCACATTAGTCCTCCTACTTATCAATTGTACACATTTAGCCCTTTATCTATTTAAGTGCTAACAATATACTTGGACGTGAAGGAGGCACGAAGACATTATAAAAGAGATAATAAATCACGGGGAGACATCACCAGACCTTCGAGACGCACGATATATACTCATCATACAGGACGAATTTTGGAGATCTTTGGCACCATTGAAGGCTGTTTGGAGAGCTTGGAAGCATTCGGAATCGTTTGGAATCATCGGGTGACACTTTAGAGCGCTCGGGAGTAGAGATTACGGGTTTAACTTCCTGTTTCTTTGTTTTTCGTTCGTTTTACTTCGTTACATGATGAATTCAGATTTGTTATTGATTGATATTATGTTCTTGATCATGTTTTCCGGCTAAACTTAATAAACTACCTAGGTTATGACAATAGCTTAATAAAGTTTGGTTCTTTATTCGATTTTTGTCGTGGTTGTGGATTTTTCTTGTACTGTAAAAGCTATGGATTTCTAACTTGGTGCGTATGTGTGCTTGTGATTATTTTATTATTGTTTATTGCTTCGTTCGATTCTTGGTGACGGTCTTTATCATGGAATAGGGTCGAGCTAGGGTTCTTGATTTAGGTGACGGTCTTTATCACGTAATAGATCATTAATCCTTTAGGGTGAAAATCGAGTAAGTAACCTTAGAAGTAATATTCGGTAATTTAATAAAATCAAGTGTGCTGCTAGACTCGTCGCGGAAAGGCTCGAGGGTATTAATAGGTCTAGGTTTGGTTATAAGTCCTTAACATTCCATAGTCTATTAAACCAAGATTAGAACCCATAGTCGCTTTAGACGTTCGCGCGGCAAGGTAGAGTGTCTTATATATGCACTTTCAAGAAACTAGAGGACGGAAAAGAAATCTAGCAAACCGGTAAACGTAACAGCTTAGGTAGTGCCACAAGAATCGCCTTGAGAGTGTTTGAGGGGCTTAGTGGTGTCTTAATAGGTTTAGCATCTTAAGATCCCGGTTCCACACCACAAAATCATCGAATAGAGATCCATTCTGAGTTAGCTTGCGTCTAGCCTAGGTAGTCTTCATCCATCACTGGTCAGAGCCTTCGTGTGAGTTCGTGTCTAGTTCGTCTAGTATAGTTAGTATTTGTTATTTGCATTCTTAGGATTTTTAGAAACCCCCCCCCCCAATCAACAAACATTTAGTTAAGTCGTGTCAGTTTGAGTCTAGATAGAGTCATTAGCTTAATCAGTAGAGTCTCTTGGGTTCGATACTCGGACTTCCTTAGGCTATACTACATTCGATCGGTACACTTGCCGGTTGTGTGTTTTAGGGTTTAGAGAGTCTTAGTTTTATAAATTTAAAGCTTAGAGAGTCTAGAATTAGGGTAAATTTAGTTAGTTTAGTTAACCCACTTTCAGCACATCACCTACCACCCCCAAACGGACGGTCAATCTAAGCGAACCATTCAAATGCTCGTAGATATTTTAAGAGCATGTGTTTTGGATTTCGGTGGAAGTTGGGACGATCATTTGCCATTGGTGGAATTTTCATACAACAATAGCTATCATAATAGCATTCAAATGGCACCGTATGAAATGTTTTACGGGAGGAAATGTAGGACTCCCGTTTGTTGGGGAGAGGTGGGACAAAGAGAAATTGCGCCCAATGACCTAGTAGCTAAGACTAACGAGAAGATCGATCTCATGCGAGCCCGTTTAAAGGCGGCTCAAGACCGATAAAAAGCCTATGCAGATCGAAGAAGATGTCCTATTGAGTTTCAAATAGGGGATCATGTGTTATTGAAAGTCTCTCTGTGGAAAGGTATAATCCGATTCCGTAAACGAGGAAAGCTAGGTCCCCGTTATATAGGACCATTCAAGATTTTAACTTGAGTTGGGAAAGTGGCATACCGGTTGGAATTACTACCAGCATTTGATGGAATACATGACACATTTCATGTGTCACAATTAAGAAAGTGTCTCGCGGATGAGACGGCATACGTGCCCCTCGATGATATCGAATTGGATGAATGATTGAACTACGTTGAAAGACCGATAGCTGTCAAGGATACCAAGGTAACGCACCTACGTAACAAGGCTAAAAAGCAAGTCTTAGTGCAATGGCAACATCGAAAAGGATCGGATCTTACATGGGAATTAGAAGATGAAATGCGGGAGCACTATCCGATGTTATTTGGTACGTATATAAGTTTCGGGGATGAAACCTCCTTTAAGGGGGGTAGACCTGTAACACCCAAAAAATGCGTAATTTGTTTATTTCCTTAAATGTCTAAGTATGTAATAATAACTAAGTTAAAAGAATGATATGTTAGTGTACAAAGAATGAAAGTTATTGTGTTAATAAACAGTAATTAGAACTAAAAGGACTAAACTTGTATAAGTAAATGAAAGTTTAATTTTAAAACTGATAAAACACAAGTGCAAGACTTTGTGTGTATGTGTGTGCGTAGAAGAGAAATGGGGAAGAAGAACCCAAACCTAAGTAACACATAAATCTGCAAATTGAACAAATTGAAGGATGAAATTAATGTCAATCTCGTGCATGTGCCCGGATTAGTGATCATCTATGCTTGTCTAACAAGTGGTAAGTTGAAATTTGTGATTTAGTGTTTTGTAGAAAGTGGGTTTTAACCCAATCATGAATTCATATGGAAATTATGTGTAATTTTGAGTTAGGATTTCACAATAGAATAAGAATTTTGTTTGATTTTGATTATTTGAATGATATGAAGTATAACCTACTTGATTTAGGAATATTGTGAAGAACATGGATGAATTACATGCATATTAGTGTAATGGCTAAGTATGAGAATTGTTATTAGTGGATAATTGTAAGATGAAACTGATTTGGAATGAATGTTGTATGAAATTTTGATTGATTTTGATAATCTATGAAATGAACAAGTAGAACTATGCTTTAAACACTTGTACCTTATGCTTGGTTGGTAGTATGCACACCCAGTGTTTGATGAAATTCTTTAGTTAAGAATTCAGCATTATTGACTTTAAACCCTATGAAATGATCACGTTAAGGTTCCAGAACTAACTATATGAAGAATAGCAACTTGGAAATCATTCAACACTTGGAAACTCGTCGCAACTGGATGAACAGTGGATTCGCACGAATGGGGATGTCACATACGTGCGAATGGGGATGTCCCATTCGGGCGGATGTGGCTGCCAGTTAGCGCGGATGTGATTGTTCTTGAGGTAAATTGGTTCGGTTTTGCTTGAACTGACCACCTATTCAATTGGAATTGGATACTTTTCGAATCCACAACTATTTATCCAGTTTGTGAGCTCGAAGAACCTTGAATCCATTTATGTTTGTAATCTGAAAGTTTTATAAAAAAGGTTTTGATAGATTAGCTTCACATTAGTTTGGTCCTAAACTGAGTTGAGTGTTCATATCAGCTGCCATGGCAAGACTGATGAACAAAACCGATCTTGTGAAGAATCCTTGTTAAAAGTTTGAAGAAAACAAAGAATTGTAGAAGAAATCACATGAAAATAGAAGTCCCCGAGCTAAGAACTCACTTAGGAGTAACTGATAGAATCTCCACAATGGCTCTGCTCAGTAGTGATTCGAGAGAGAAGTTTGAGTGAGGAAGGGTTGGAATGAACAAGAAGTGTTCGTATTTATAGGCTGAATATTTGGTTAAGGGCAGATGGCCCATTAATAGCGGATGGGCTTAAGGGCGGATTGAGCTGTAAGCGTGGATTGGGCTGGCCCATCCGTGCGAATGCGCCAGGCCCAAAGCCCAATTGCTGAATTTTGTTAATTTTGACGATTTTAAGCGTTTTAAACGTAAGGACACAATGTATAAGTGTCGTGCATAAATAAAGGAGTGTAAAAATGAATTTTGTATGCATAACAAGTATGAATACGTATGAATTTGTATGTAAAGAAGCATCAAGTATGTATGTAACATGAATAATCAACAAGCATTTATGAATATAAGTAACATAAGTGTATAAAAGATAGAATTTTCCATTATGATTCAAGTCTCAGATTACAACGCATGAAGTGAAGTACGAATACAAAGGAGTACAAGTTTCCATAAATGGAAAGTACAATGAACATGCTAAATAAAAAAAGTTACAAACGCGAGGCGTTACACTAGCCACTAATCATGTCGAACTAATAGTAAACAACATAACATCATACAGTTTGCAGTTAAAGCATATAATTCACGTATTTGTCATGCCACGTATAAGTTTTGTATAAACCGTCCGTTTATCTTAATTATTCGTGTTAGTCACCAACGTTCGAGAATTAACTTGTGTGTGTGTTCCGGTAATTCCCCGAATTACCAATGTAGACTCATTTAACTAACCGTAGTTAAATGCAGTGCTATGAATGTATGTCTAAACTAACTGTGGTTAGGTTAAAGTATTAACCTGAAATTGCGGGTTATCACATCATCCCCAAGTTAAAGGAAATTTCGTCCCAAAATTTGATAAGCAATCACAGAAGAGTGAAAGGATATGTTAAGATGACTGTGGGTTTTCCTCTAGGTATTACAACTGGTGTCAACACTTTTTTTACGATAGTGTAAATGACTTAAAACACCGCTCGACAATTTTTTACAGGTCTATCTGTAACATGTTCTTGTACGTTTGTGCAAAAAATGGTTGCAAAACTCGCATAGAAAATAAAAGTTCTCGATGTTCTCACAACTCAAGAGGGTTTTCTGTTGATCTTTATCCCCCCTTATATATATATATATATATATATAGGATTCGGTTCAAATGAAAACCACCACGAGTTGTGAGAACCGTGAGAACTTTTTGATCCCGCACGAGTTGGGCCAAAATGTTTTTGCACAAACGTAGATGAAAACATTATAAACACATCTGTAAAAAATAAAAAAAAAAATAGTTGAGGCGTTAGTTTTAACTATATTTACAGTTGATAACTATATTTTTTTTATCAGAGCTTAAAAAAAACTTGCATCAGTTAAAACTAACGACTCGAGAATTTTTATTTTACTTTTTTTACAGATGTGTTTATAATGTTTTCATCTACTTTGTGCAAAAAAATTTTGGTCCAACTCGCGCGGGGTCAAAAAGTTCTCACGGTTCTTACAACTCGTAGTTCTCATTTTAACCCATCCCTATATATTACATACACATATCAAAGATCTACCATGCTGCTAGAAAGCGAAATAAGAACATTACGGAAAAATTAGCTAAAATTAGCCATTAATTCCATTAAAATAATCGTGGAATTTGATGTAGTGGTAAAACTCAAATTATACATATAAATTTAAACTTCAAACTTATTTATTATTTAAGCAGGATTTCATGGACATAATGTCTCAGTTCCATCATGATGGCTCCATCCAACGTGGTTGCGGCTCCTCATTTATCTCGCTTGTCCCAAGATCAAAGTTCCGGTGAATCTCAATAATTTCAGGCCATTATCTCTTTTCGGGGCAATTAGCAAGTTTATCTCGAAGATTTTGACGAACCGCCTCAGATTTGTGATCGATAGTGTTATATCCGATTCTCGGCCGGCCTTTTTGAAAGGGAAGCACATCTTAGACGGCCCTCTTATTTTTTTACTTGGATTAAGAAGAAGAAGGCTAAAGCGTTTTTTCTTAAGATCGACTTCGAGAAAACTTACGACAATGTCAATTGGAATTTTTTAATCTCTATATCAGAGCAAATGGGGTTCCCGAATCGATGGTGCTCTTGGATAAAGGGGATTTTGGATTCGGCTAGGGCCTCGGTGCTTGTAAATGGATCGCCAACATACGAGTCTCAATGTGAGAAGGGTTTGGGGCCAGGGGATCCTAGTTCTCCTTTCCTCTTTCTTATCGTGATGGAAGCCTTGTTTTGTATGTTCGATAAAGCAAAGGAGGGGGTGCGATCCTCGGTGTCAAAACATCCAATGGGGGCCAGATTGTGTCTCATCTTTTGTACGCAGATGACGCCATTATCATTGGTGAATGGTCTGAAGAGGAAGCCTTAAACATTGTTAGAATCCTTCGGCGCTTTCATTTATGTTCCGGGTTGAAAATCAACTTATCTAAGTCAAATCTCTTCGGAATTGAGGTTCATTCTGAATAGGTTAACTCGTTGGCTACGTTAGTGGGGTGTCTCTCAGAGTCGACTCCGTTTAAGTATCTGGGGCTCATGGTCGTGGCCAACATGAACCGAGTTTGCAATTGGAAACCGTTATACGAGGTGTTTGAAAAAAAGACTAGTTTTATGGAAATCGAATATCTTGTCTATTGGGGGGGGGGGGGGGGATCATTCTAATTAAATCGATGCCTGAATGCCTTCCCAACTATTATTTCTCCCTTTTACAAAGAGCTGAAAAAAATGATTAAAGACTTAGAAGCTATTATGAGAAAATTCTTGTGGGGTGGTATGAATGTTGGAAATAAAATGAGTTGGGTTGCTTGGGATCAGATCACTACACTAAAAGATGTCGAGGGCCTCGGTGTACGTGGCTCTTTTGGCCAAATTAGGATGGAGATACAAAGTCAAAATGGAAGTTTATAGAGAAAAGTAGTGGCTGCCAGCCACTCTAACAGAAGATGTTGGGAGTTTATTCCGATAAAAAAAAGCCAAGGTGGAGTTTGGGCCAATATTGTGAAGACGCTTACCAACACGGTTATCAACGGTTCCCCGTTACGGTACTTCTTCAAGGGCAAAATGGGGAATGGCTTGGATATCAGTTTTTGGCTTGGCCCTTGGCTGATTAACAAGCCTCTTCGAGAAAAATTCCCGTTTCTTTTAAGTTTATAAACGATCAAAATGTGTCGGGCCTTCGAGAGGATTGGGTTAGATGGTGGGCCAAGCTGGGCTTGGAGCAGTTGTGACAACCTGTACTTCTGAGGTTAGCATCGTTATATTAATCTTATAATTGCATGAACGTGTGTGACAAATTAATAACCCTTGGCTAATGTATTTTCATATAAACGAATACTCAAAGCCAATTGCTATCGTGTCGAGCCAAACCGAACCATAACTTGAATAGATTATACTTGGGTACTTGTGTATAATAATAATAATAATAATAATAATAATAATAATAATAATAATAATAATAATAATAATAATAATAATAATAATAATAATACATAAGTAAAAAAAAAAAAAAAGAGTATAAGCAACAACTAGAGAAATCGGCCCAGTTGTGGGGATTCAAGCCCAACCACCAAACGCACCCTTTTTCTTTTCTGCTTGGTTTCGGCCCACCTAGAATTGTCACCGCCAAACATGTTATTAAGTGCGTAACTTGTGCATGTATCTCAGTAGGTTTTCTAGAACTCCAAAACCCTACCCGCCCCTTCACAGAACCCGTTGTGTTCCTCACCGCTCCTTTACTCGGAATCCCGCAACCAACCAGCCGCTACCATCTTCTTCTCCGGCGAGTTCAGCCTCCGCCAAACACCGATAAGATCATCTATCTCTCTCTCTCGTCGTATCTATAGTTAGGAGAATTGTCACGGTTTCGTTTATGTGGAGCCTACTCATGCGATCTATGTGATTGATGATATACGGTACCGTGCTCGAATGTTTATGATATACAAACTTGATTAAGTGCATAAATCTGTGAATGCTCATGTGCCGTGATTAAGTGATTACATGAAACTATGTGAAAGTATATACTTGTTCGATGATATGCATATGAATTGTTCATGATATATATATATATGAAAGTATGTGCTGGTGCAAGGACATGTATATGAAAACCCCATGCTCGATGATATACACCTTCATAAACTTGTTCTTTTGATGATCTACTGTTTATAATCCTTGTCTAGGATGTGATCATCATTTGTATCTTTTGTGCCATGATAAGGATTAAATAATGGTCCCATAACAGTTTTATGTGTTTGATTAGTTTAATTAGATTAGGGGTTTTATGTATATAAATATGGCTATGAAACGATAGTTGGTAACAAGAATGTTAAACTGGGAGTTAGGGAATTGTATGATGGAACTTTACGGTGATAGTGGGCCGCCCATAAGGGCTGGATAAGTGGGCCGAAGTCTTGTTTGCAAACTGGGCCGATTAGCTATATATATATGTGTGTAAATGCAATCTGTTGATTGAGGATTCCTTTATGCTAGGTGCACATTGGTAAGGGTATCCGGGGCACTCCCCTCTTAGGGGAGTCCTCTCTCTTACGCACACCCAATCAGGTTATGCCACGTCAACTCCCCTCTTAAACTCCCCTCACACCCCAATTTGATGGCGGCACTCCCCTATTAGGTGACTTGTTTTTTTATTCAAAAAAAAAAAAAAGGAAAAACAATTGATTGGTTGAAAATTAGGGTGGCCCCACCATCTCTCTCCTTCTTCATGCGGTGAACATACACCGAGCTTGGTCCCCGATTTGCCTCACCGCAGGGATGGCGGCGGTGTTCCCTAGCGGGGACTTCGGTCACCGCATGGGGTCACCGCTGGTGCCCCGCTCACCCTAATATGTGAATATCTGTTTGATGTCAGAATATGTTTGAAATTATAAAACCTTTGAATGTATAAGCACCAGTTCGGATAAGCATCTATACTATATAATAAAAGAAACCTGATTTGGGACACATGTCATTCAATAAGGGCATCAATAATTTATTGATAAATTTTAAATTTTAAATTAAAAAGATTTAAATATTATATTAGAATTTTATTTTGATTGTAAATCTAAAGTCTAAAATTTTTTTAAATCTAATCTATAACTTATGGATTTAATTTTGATTTGAAATTATTAAACAAAAACCCATAAAAATAGTAACCATTTAATCAATTTCGTATGTTTTACTTTCCCTTTTAGAATCAAATTAGATTTTTGTGATAATTAAACTTTTGTCAAGAATATAAAAAATTATTATTTAATATTCAATATATTACATCAAATATTTAGAATTAAACTCCACTTCATTCTAAATACTAGGTATGTTTTTTTACTCTTCATATGCTATGCATATTATCTATGTCACATAGAAAACATCATTTGTTTTTAAATAAGTTTACCATGTCAAATAAGTAATATGTATATTATATATGTCACATAGAAAATATCATGTATTTTTAGATAAGTTAGATATATGTGTTTTAAAACAAGGTAAAGTCTTAACATACATATTTTTTCCTATTGTAACTAAGATGTAGAGGTCTATGAAAGGTATCTTCACATTCGGAATGTCATTACTTTTTTTTTAATTTAGATTTACTTAGTTGTCGTATGGTGTCTCATGTCTTTATTTTTATTTTTTCACTTATATATATGTTTCATTGGTTCAATTGTACATGTAAAGTATTACACTATACATAGTATTTTCTCAACTATAGTTAATTGGTTTTATTGATTCAATTTTTATCTATTCATTTACATTACTTTTATCTGTCTAGAAGTCCCTTTTCAGACCTTTCAAATGGTATGAGACATATTACATTATCAATAGTTTTTATTGGTTTCCTTACTAATTGTGATAAAAGTAATTATTTCGTACAATTCATATTGGTTTATAGCTTTGAATACGAGCATACCTTATATTAATGTTAATGATAGCGAAAGTGAGGAAACTATATTTGGATGGTAGAAAATATAATATTATGCCAACATTAACCCGTCAGAATAATCTATTATCAGATAAAATCAGACACGTTACCTTTGAACAAGAAAATGTCACAATAAATATTAGTAGTGGTACAAAATTTTAAGTTCCTATGACAAATCCTAAAACAAATAACAGATCATATTATTGTGAATGGCTATACAAACTTCAATATTTATTTCGTATTTTGTCTGCATATTACTCTATATTATATATACTTAGATCATATTATGAACATATTTTTTTTACTTCACATTATAATTATGATTCACCCCGTGTATTATACGGGGCAATAACCTAGTGTAATATAACATCAGGAGGTTATACAAATATGAGGATATGCTTCCAAATTATTATGTGTATCAAGTTATGTCCTGGTTAATGCATGATGGGTAAATTTTCCTGAAGGCATAAAATGGTTCGGGTTTATTAGAATAGCATGAGTGCCCAAATTTCTTGGTTGAAATATGCATATATATAATTGGTGTCCGTGTTTCCCAAATCATTGACGGCATGACTTCGACTAGAGAAACCCATTGTGTGTTGTATGTACTGTATGCTAACTATGTTAGGCTCTTTAATCTGTGACGGTAAACACTGGGTTGTTTGGACATTAGGGTAATGTATGACCTCACCCACATACGTACTTACATTTATCATACATTAGGTCGCGTGTAACGGACCTAACATTTGACGCGTTGAAGTACGTAATCATAAACCGAGCAAACCAAGGTGAGTTCATCTCTCTTGAGCATGCGTCCCGGTGGTTGGGACAGTCTTGGGTATCCCTGGGAGGGATAGGTTTTGGGCAACTTGTTTGAGTATTCCTGAGAGGAATACGTCTTGTTGTAAATCGGTAATGTTGGATAATATACTCATCATATCACCTTTAAAGTCCCTATGTGTTGTTTGGTTACCTGAGAGGTAACAAGGTATTAGTTAGTAGCGCTACTTAGGTTTGGCAACCTCACCCCGTACCTGGGAGGACGGGTGTTGAACTAATGACCTAGTCATGACCAATGCTTTATTAGGAGCGTTGGAGAAAGGGCAATGTAAATCAGGAGCCATCTTGTATTCGGGGTATTATCAACATTAAATTCAATGGATTAACTAAACACTTGGTAACCAACGTTTTCGTAAAACTATGAACTCACCAGCGTTGTCTGATACACTTGTTGCATGCTCGCAGGTAGTTAGATGTCTTGGATTTGGAACTTGCTGTTTGGAGTAGCTGGAGTGCTCATGGGTCGACTGGAGGGATTCATGTGATTGATTATTGATAATATACATTGGTTTTGAACAATTTAACTTTGGTTTACTATTTGCTTCCGCTGAACGTGTTGGTTTTCATTTAAACTTGTTGATGACATTTTTTATTAATAATTGGGGATTTTATTTATAAACTTGAATGGGTTCCATGTAATTAGTGGCTCGTTGTTGGTACGTCACACACCTAACACGGACATTCCCTAGGTGGTATTTTGGGGGTGTGACAGTTTGGTATCAGAGCCACTAGTTATAGTGAACTTGGTTTTAAAACGTCTCTTTTTTTATAAAACCAGACTATAACCAAACAGATCCGAAATCGACCATGACACTCAGCTCCAGATTGCAAGGTTCGTCTTTTGTTTACTATTGCATAGGATATCTAGTGTTTGCTTATGAATAACATCACATGTGAATGCACACTTGGCCCTGTAGTATGAACTTCTATGTTACCAACCCATGTTACGTGTTTTAATAGTGTGACTCTTCTTGAACTTTCATGACCTATGTTGTGGTGTCATCTGTCTTATTGCTCGAATTCGGGGAAACCTTTTTAACACGAATTGAGAGGAGCCGAGATAAACATGCAAATTGGATTATTATTATGGGTGCACACGTAATAATAATGTGGGGTGCATGTGAGTCCCAGTGAAACTTGACAAGTGCAAAAGGGGTTCCGCTCGGTTAATTGGCGTTATGTTAGAACTCAGTAGTCTATAGAGGTCATAGTAATATTTGACTCCTACTCGAACTTGCATCTTAAATCTTTCCTCTTCTTGAATAGAAACATGAGCGGACAAGGCCATGGACGCGGCCACATTGCTATGACCCAGGCCGAACTAAACAACTTGATCAACACTCGTGTGGCTGAAGCCCTAGCTGCTTACCAGGCTGGTCAACTTGTGAATCAAAACAATCCACTTGCCTGCACGTTTAAGACCTTCATGGATTGTAAGCCACATACCTTCAGTGGGACTGAAGGAGCTGTGGGACTCTTGCGTTGGTTTGAGAAGGCCGAATCTGTGTTTGCTACGTGTAACTGTCCCGTGGGGGACCGGGTGAAGTATGCTTCAGGCACGCTCGAGGATGGTGCCTTGACTTGGTGGAATGCCCAAGTTCAGATGTTGGCTATTGAGATGGCGAATGCCACTACTTGGGATGAGTTCAAGGAGTTGATGCGAGAGGAGTACTGCCCTCGTGATGAGATACAGAAGCTTGAGAATGAGTACTACAACTTGAAGATGGAGGGGTCTGAGATCGAGGCTTACACGAATCGATCTCACGAGCTAGCTAATATGTGCCCTAACCTGTCTCGACCTCCACCTCGCAGAATTGAATTGTATATCAAGGGCTTGGCGCCAGCGGTGAAGAGTTTGGTCACTGCTGCAAATCTCAATAACTTAGCTCAGATTATCCGCATAGCTCACAAGATCACTGACCAGGAGGTGGAGCGTGGATCGTTACCGCCTCGTGTGTCTTCTACTACCCCTGCTGCTACCGCTACTACACCTGCTAGTGATAACAAGCGAAAATGGAATGATGCTGACAAAGCAACCAGTGCCAGCCAATCTCAGAAAAGGGCAGGCAACAACATCCACCGCAGTTTTAGCCAGTCGTCTTCTGTGAACGAGAATCAGAGCAACAATTCAAACCAGGGTTCTTACGCAGGAAAGCTACCAAAGTGTAATAAGTGTATGTTCCACCATCGCAGGCCGTGCACCCAGGAATGTCACAGGTGCAACAAGGTGGGGTATATGGCTAAAGATTGTAGGCTCTGGCTTACTAAGCAACCGCAGCAGCCCCAGCAGCAGCAACCACAACAACAGGAGAGGCAATAGCCTCAATAGAATCAGGGTAATCAAAAGGGGTGCTTTCAGTGTGGTAATGAGGGTCATTTTAAGAGGGATTGCCCTCAGCTTAATCAGAATGCTGGCAACAACAACAATACTGGGAATGACAACAATGGGAACAATGGTGGGAGCGGGGCACGTGGAAGAGTATTTACTATTGGCACTAGGGAAACTCGTAGTGATGGCAATGTTGAGACCGGTACGTCTTCTTTGAATGATCTTTTTGCTTCTGTTTTATTCGACACTGGTGCCGATTGGAGTTATGTGTCTTTGGGGTTCAGTCGTCAGTTAGGATTGACTCCCACCCCTCTTGTAAATACGCATGTAGTAGAATTAACTGATAGTAAATCGATAGAAGCTTCTCATGTTCTTTTTTATTGTAAACTTGATCTCATGGGTCAAGTGTACGACATTGACCTACTTCCCGATACTCTTGTAAGTTTTGACGTGGTCGTTGACAAGGATTTAGTTATCTATGCATCAAGCGGAAATTCTCTGTAAAGAGAAAATCGTGCGTATCCCTCTCCCTAGTGGGGAATCCTTATCAGTTCAAGATCATCATAGTGTTGCCATGGTTGGCATCATCTCAGCCATGAAAGCCCAGAAGTGTCTACGGAAGGGCTACCCTGCTATACTAGCTATCGTCACCGATTCGCAACCTGAAGAAAGGAAGATCGAGTATATTCCAGTTGTTCGTGAATTTTATGACGTGTTTTCTGAAGAGTTACCTGGTTTACCTCCACATCGTCAGGTGGAACTTTAGATTAACCTTATGCAGTTTCAGATTCTTTCTGGGATACAACAATCCCTTGGGTTCGCTGGATACTATCGCAGATTCATCATGGGATTTTCGAAGGTTGCGCAACTTCAACCTCCTTAGCACAACGGGGAGCTGTGAATTCATGGGAAATAAAACAGGGGAACGTCTTTTCAGCTTTTGAAACCCAACTGAGGGTACCGATGATCTGGCGGTATACCATGATGGTTCGAATCAGAGTCCCAGTTACACATCGATGCAACATGAGAAGGAGATGGCCCACGTGGTGGACTTACAGGAAGAACTGCACGAGTCACGACCTGCGGTGGAAGCCGTAGTCTTTGGATTTAAATTGGAGGCATTACTTGGACGGTACCGAATGCACCACTTAGACCGATCACAAGGGCCTCCCGTGTACCGTTGTTTCAAGAGAGCTAAATATGGTTGTGAAACGATAGTTGGTAACAAGAATGTTAAACTGGGAGTTAGGGAATTGTATGATGGAACTTTATGGTGATAGTGGGCCGCCCATAAGGGCTGGATAAGTGGGCCGAAGTCTTGTTTGCAAACTGGGCCGATCAGCTATATATATGTGTGTAAATGCAATCTGTTGATTGAGGATTCCTTTATGCTAGGTGCACATTGGTAATATGTGAATATGTGTTTGATGTCAGAATATGTTTGAAATTATAAAACCTTTGAATGTATAAGCACCAGTTCGGATAAGCATGTAATATAAATTAGTGCTAACAATTAAAAACCTTCAAGTAAATGATTGTGGGTCGTGTTGTTGTTTGGGCTGGTTACGTTAGTGCAAGTAAACATCAGGAGGTTATACAAATATGAGGACATGCTTCCAAATTATTATGTGTATCAAGTTATGTCCTAGTTAATGCATGATGGGTAAATTTTCCTAAAGGCATAAAATGGTTCGGGTTTATTGGAATAGCATGAGTGCCCAAATTTCTTGGTTGAATATGCATATATATAATTGGTGTCCGTGTTTCCCAAATCATTGACGGCATGACTTCGACTAGAGAAACCCATTGTGTGTTGTATGTACTATATGCTAACTATGTTAGGCTCTTTAATCTGTGACGGTAAACACTTGGTAACCAATGTTTTCGTAAAACTATGAACTCACCAGCGTTGTCTGATACACTTGTTGCATGCTCGGAGGTAGTTAGATGTCTTGGATTTGGAACTTGTTGTTTGGAGTAGCTGGAGTGGTCATGGGTCGACTGGAGGGACTCATGTGATTGATTATTGATAATATACATTGGTTTTGGAACAATTTAACTTTGGTTTACTATTTGCTTCCGCTGAACGTGTTGGTTTTCATTTAAACTTGTTGATGATATTTTTTATTAATAATTGGGGATTTTATTTATAAACTTGAATGGGTTCCATGTAATTAGTGGCTCGTTGTTGGTACGTCGCACGCCTAATAGGGACATTCCCTAGGTGGTATTTTGGGGGTGTGATAGTAGGGAGCTCGCCACTACCGTTGAATTAGCAGAACTTGGGGAGCTGGTTTATCGTTTAAATGGTGTCATGCTTTCGAGTAATAGGGATAGTTGGATTTGGATTGGGGAATCGTCAGGTGAGTTCTCGGTTAATGTCGTAAAAAAGCTTCTGTTGGTGGGCCAAGATTTCAGCAGCATATTCGTCATGGATTGGTGTAAATGGGTCCCGTTAAAGTGCAACATTTCGGCGTGGCGTGCTGAGATGGATCGTATTCCGACTCTTCGGCGCTTAGGAGAAGAAATATCCAAGTTGACACTGTTAACTGTGTGATGTGAAGCGACAGAGATGACTCGGTAGACCATATTTTTGCGTTATGCCGGGTTGCAACCGTTCTTTGGCAACACGTTAGTTGTTGGTGTAAGGTGCCGAATATGTTTGTGTTCTCATTCCGTGATTTGCTTGAGCTTCACAACGGGTCGGGTCTCTTGGATGGTGCTAAACTCGCTTTCCACGGTATTGTTATGATGGGGGGTGTTGGAGTCTTTGGAGGGCTAGGAACAATGCCAAATTCTCAAACGATCCCGTTCGGATAGAAGATATCGTTCGTGAGTCAAAAAGGTCGGGTTTCTTTGGTTTAGAAGTAGATCAAAATTTAAGGACTTGTCTTGAGAAAACTGGTGTAAATTTATAATTATGTAGTCTTGTTGTGTTTGTGTGTCGTCCTGGTTTGGGTCGGTTGTTCTTAATGAAGTTCCCCGTTCAAAATAAAATTTATTATTGATATTTGGTTTTTTCAATAACATATAATATTTTTATTCTTCCTAATAGGATTTGAAGTTTTTTACAGCAATAGCTATATCATAGTTTTTTTTTTATTTTCTTTTACCCTGTATTATGTATGATACACGTTTTAAGCTCGTTTAATTTTTTCACTTATTTGTCTTTTACTCGATGACTTGTCTACGTTGGCTTAAAAAAACTATATACGTGGTTGTGTTCGAAATAGTCTTTTTAAGTATCGAAGGGTTGATCAAGTGTCGGTATCATAATGCTACTGTGATGAACAAAAAGAATCCCGATAAGGTCGATACCGGTATTTGTATTATTGGAACCAATATCGATATGTACTTTAAAATATATACACCTTTAACCCAATTAGTTTTTATTTAATTTGATTTTCATACGATAACTCACGTTCATTATCCATTTTTATAAAGCTGAATACATGACTGTGTTTAATATATTTTTTTCACCGTTCCTGTATAAACTTTCTTGAAAAAGGAGTTTTATTCAAAGTAGTACGGTGATGAACTACTGGTATTCGTTTTTACTCTAAACCGCGAACGGACGTATTATGACTTTAAACCGAGTGTAGGTCCTATACCGATACCGTAGTACCACCCGAATCCTTGCGAAACGAATCGATACAGACGAATTCCCTGCGCATCGTGCGGGAAAATCCCGCTAGTTAGTATGATGTTAAATAGGTATTGAATGATTAAGGTGGAAATGAAAAGATAGACATTCCAACCTCTAGTTTTTCATTCAAATATAAAAAACCAACAACAATATTTTCATCAAATATGTCTAATATATATTTATTTATTTTTACAGAAATCATACCATAAAATTGAGAAGTTGATACTCTCTAATTTGATATTAATATTGTAACATTATATTTAGGAAGCCTACATTTTAAGAGGTCGGATGAACGGTGAGTCATAATAGAAGGCATATCAGATGCTATACATTTTACATATAGAGTACGTAATAAAAGTTCATGCAGTTGGCTAGTTTCATGGTGTTGAACCTACTTCGAGGCCAGGCTTCATCTTCTTGACATATATAAGCTCTCCATAGAAGTAGGAGATGAATCCCCAAAGAGATAACGCAAGCGAAATTCCTTTTTCAACTTGAAACCGATCATGGAAGAACAAAACGGCTAACGATTCAGTTACAGGAAGCAGCGTAGCAATTATTATTCCAGACAATAAAGACGAGGCACAAAATATGACCCCGATTGCTCCAAGAAAGAAGAATTGCCACAAAAGGGAATTGACCGATAGAATCAAGTAATATGTCACTTCCCCGAGCTCAAAGTTCCTTGCTTCTTGAGGAATTGCCTAACCAAGATGGTAAAGATGTAAAACGTAATGTTGTTAAAAATCATAATAATCTAATGATGGAGTGTTTGAAAAATCAGTTTAATTAAGGAAGTAATATGAAAATGACTGAAAAATACAATTTACAAAAAAAAAGAGGGGAATTCGTTAAAATAGAGTAAAAGTTCCTCAAAATCAAAAGTAAAACTCAGGAATCCCACTAATACCCTACTAATGAATGAGATCAGATTAAACGCAGCTTATGTTGGGCATGCGGCCTTCAACGGGTAAAAGCCAGTGGAAGTTTCACTGGATTTGAATCAATCTCTGCTAGAGAGACTCAAGCATCTTCCACTATGCCACCCCCTTGGAAGGTTTTCTCAAATTAGTTTTAAGTCTCAATAATTAGTTAATGAGTTTGAATGACCGATCATCATGGATTATTGATACTAATGATATAACATAAGGTGGGCTTGGTCTACCTCAAAGTCGCCGTTGATCAGCATTCCAATAGTACAAAAGGCGGTAGCAAAGAACGATATAACGATTTGCATCTCCATCGCCAAAGAGTAAGTAATGGGCTGTTTAGCTCTCTTGAAAGTCAACTCTATTGATGGTAGAATGAACCCGTACAACACCGCTGCTCCTAATGTCATGAAAAACCCTTGGTAATACTTAATGCTCGATTCATGATCAGGCCGATCAGTGCTGGAATGAAGTGCGAGAACCATAGCACCAATAGATATCAAAAACACAGCATTGATTGTGAAAGGAGAAAACTTTTGTTTCACCAACAGAAACGCGAATCCAGCAGTAAACACTAACTGGGTAGACATTATCAAAGCAGATGTAGAAACGGGTAAACGAGAAACACCATAAGCAGCAAGATAATCATCTAAACCAGTCAAAACTCCAAGAGTAACACAAGAAAAGAAGACAGATGGCTTCAATGAGAACAACTTGGTTTCTTGGCTTCCATTTCTTCTTTTGTACAAAAAAGAACAGATTAATGGGATGAATAAAATTGGCCAGCCCGCTGTTAGCAACCAGCTCGATATCCAAATTCGACTCCCGCCTTTTACAAAGTAAAGACGTTGAACCATCGGGCCACCGCAATTGCCTATGCCTAGCATTATGCAGTTCAGAACAAGAAGGGCCTTCTTCATGGAGTTGCTCATCTTGTCACTGTTTAGCTCTTGTTGGTTGCTTATAATCCCTGTCTCCATCTTACCAAATCTTGCAAATGGGATCTTTAAAATAAGGATTAATTATGTCAAAATTTGAAAAAAAAAAAATCATGTTTTTGTGCGATTGAATGTGTGTGAATTTATAACATAACACCAACCAAACACGAACTTTACGGGTTTAGGTTTACTCTATACGAGTTGAAGTTGAACCAGATAATTTATTTAGCTAAACAAGTTTATTTTGGGTTGGTGGGTTCACAAAGTTGACTAGCTAGTGTAACCTTTTTTTTTTTCTGTAAAATGTGTTTTGTGCAAATAAAAAATGATTGGTTATAAAAAAGAATTTGGAATTAACTGCAGTTGTTTTATATATAGATTTTTTTTTTTTGGGGGGGGGGGGGGGGGGGGGGGTATTCCACGGTCCTAACCGCTGGAGTGATCACACTCCACAAGCTAGCTTAGCCCCATAGCTGCCTGGGGGTGAATACCCAACCGAGAGCGAAGAGCTTGGCTGTGGGATGCAGACACCAAGATTCGAACCCGGGACCTCTAGGGAGAGGGTGGGTGGGGCTGGGCTACCCCAGCTGGTTTATATATAGATTTGTTATTTATGCTGTTGGTTAAATATTTTATAGTATTAATAAAATCAGGTTTAGAAAGTTGTTCATGTCAACTTGCAAATTTTTGTGCAAAGTTTGGATTCGTATGTTTTAACACTTTTCAGGACGACCTATCAACCCATGAACATAACTCATTTTAAACCCTTGTATGTAAGAGAAAAAAATGTTCTTTTTCCCTTTATATGTAAGCTATTAAATGATATTGATTTATTCTCTCCAATTAATTTATCATCCTTTCTAAATTACTTTTAATAAATTTTTTTCATATATGTAACACATGTGAAGATATTTTTAATCTACCAACTAATACATGTAAAAAATTATGTTGTATTTTAATAATAATAGTTGTATAAAAATGTTTTTGATAGGTATTTTCGCTGGTTTCTTTGTTCTCACAATATTCATATGTTTTCATTATTTTTCCCATATGCACATATACATACATATATACACATACACAATATCAACTAGTGATCAACAATAATTATATATGTATACTTTTTTATTTACACTGCTTGTACTATATATAATATATGCTTTTAACGCATACACTTTTTTCTACTTTGGTTTCTCTTTATAACATAAGATCGTTACCTTGACAAACAAAACAAATATCAACCTTCTCATACCTTGACGAACGAAACCAATACCGACGAGGTAACGTGTCTATTTTTATCTAAGTTTCAGGACAAAGTTTATTTAAAATTGAACTGTTGCAATGAGCGGACATATATAATTCACTAATGTATATGTATGCGTGTGTGTATATAAAGATACGGTTAGGGTAAAATGAAGGCTCTTAAGAGTTGTCAGAACTTAGAGAACTTGGTCATATGAAATGTTTGTTTTTTTTTTTTAAACCTTCTTTTTTTGCTATCTACAGTAGTTGAAGGGGGTCCGAAAACACTACTTCAATTTTTTTACAGCCGTCTTTATAACGTTTAATCTAGGGGTGTGCAAAAAAGGGGCGAAACTCGTACGAAAAGACTGAATTCTCTAATTTCTCATAACTCGTAGGAGTTTTCACTTTATCCGAATATATATATATATATTTATAGGGGAAGGTTCAAATGAAAGCCACTAGTTAACGCAAAAACTAACTAAAAAAGCCTAAAAAAACATACCAATTTTCGCTATTTTAGGTATATAAAACATCTAAAAAAATTGTAGTACACATGTGTATGTGTACTAAATTTTTTTTTTTTTTGAAATTTTTTTTTATATACAAAAACTAGCGATTTAAAAAAAAATTTGGTGTGCTTTTTAGGTTTTTTTAGTTAGTTTTCGAGTTTTCGCATTAAAAGTGGTTTTTATTTGAACCATTCTCTCTCTCTCTCTCTCTCTCTATATATATATATATATATAGGGAGAAGATCATGCGAGAACCACATCTTATTGTGAGAACCGCGAGAACCAATGTGAACACACAAAAAATGCCTAAAAATAGCTAAAAATCACACAAAAAATTTTTTTTTGGATTTTTTAATATTTTTTATAAAAAAATCGCTACTTTTCAAAGCCAAAAATTTTTTTTTTTTTTTTTTTTTTGCTTGTTAAAAGTAGCGATTTTAACATAAAATATAAAAAAAAAATTTAGATTTTTTTTAGATTTTTTTAGGTTTTTTGGGGGTTTAGTTTTTAGCATTTTAGCTTGGGGGGGGGGGGGGGTGGGGTTAGGTTTTTTTTTAGCATTTAGCTTGGGGGGGGGGGGGGGGTTAGGTTTTTTGGGGGTGGGGGTTAGGTTTTTTTAGCTATTTTAGGTTGTGTTCACATTGGTTCTCAAGGTTCTCACAATAAGGGTGGTTCTCGCATGAGCCCCTCCCTATATATATATACATCTATATATATATATACATGTATATATATATATACATGTATATATATATATGCCTAGTTAGTGAAAATGTTGGATGAGTATATTTTTTTTATCAAAATACTACCTTTCTTGATAGATCCTTCGTCAAGAAGAATTAAATTCTAACCCTTATTTTAAAGAATTCATTATACAATTAAGAGTTAATTACATACTTAGTCCTTGTGGTTTGCACAAAGTAACCTATTAGGTACTAATAGTTTAGAATCACATTCTAGGGTATTAACTTTTCATTTTGTAACGTTTGAAGGTATTAACGTTATTTGTAGGCTTAAAATCACATTCTGTTAGTACCTAAATATGTTATTTTGTGCAAACCACAGGGACTAACTATGTTAATACCCTAGAAGTTAATACCTCCAAACGTTACAAAATGAAAAGTTAATACCCTAGAAGGTGATTTTAAACTATTAGTACTTAAGTATGTTATTTTATGCAAAGCAGAGGGACTAACTATGTAATTAACTCTACAATTAAAGATCTTTGTATTTCAAAAAAGAATGTAAAGTTTTGACGTTTAGATAAGGTGCTAATAACAACATGTTCTGGGTGAACCCGACACGACTTAAAAATTCTATACAATTGTTTAGATTTTTGTGAGTATCAATATTTTTGTTTTTAAATTTATATATTATTATTTTTTAAACAATTATGTTTAAAATATGCCAATTCATTTTTAAACTTTTAAATTTTAACATAAAAACCAAAATAGTATAATTAGTTTCCTAAACACATTTTTTTTAAGTTTATAACTAAAGAATAGGGTTAAACAATTCCACCTTGAACCTGTTAAGTTAACACGAACACATCTCGTTTAGCTAAACGCATCCGAGTCTTTGACCTAAAACTAACCCGAACGTATTTAGTATAAAACCAACCTCACGCGTTTCTTATTATTTTGGTGTGGTGTCAAAACCCTACACCCTTTTATTTAGAGTAGAATTGAAGACTTTATTTTTGAGGGTTGAAAACATGAAATGCATCAGCTTTGACTATCTGACTCAAACTCTGTAGCTTTTAAGTTATTTTCACTACAAGCTGAGTCAAAATGGCACAAGGCTATGTTTCCTTTCACATAGTTTGTTGAAAAAGTCAATGAATAAAACATTTATCACACAAAGAACGAAGCCTTACAAGAGATATCAAGATTATTACCTCTTTCAGGTGCAGGAATCAGATGAGTCCTCCAAGAAATAGCCGTTAAATTATGGAAGAAAGAACACAAGATTGCAGCTGATTTGAGTTGGGGAGAAGAGGGAATTGGTTAAATAAGTAGCAAAGAGTGTGATGTAAATCATACACTTCTAACGCGACAGGATGTGACACCTATGGATTCGTTCCTAAATATTTCATTTGAATTTATTCGGTTTTCTAATTTGAACCACATGGTTTTTCATCTAAGTGAAACCATTCGATCTCATAGCAAAAACCGAATTCGATTCCCAAAGTTAAATGTCTGATAAACATCAATCCAAACGATGCTCCAGTGACTACGCCCTTGAATTTTACTAGAATTTTATTATTATTAATATTAATATATTAAAAATGAAAGGGCATGAAAAGTAACTTATTATTTTTATTTATCTATTCTTTTTAACTTTAAACTTTTTAATTACTATTTTATTAATTGAATTAATTTTAAGCAAGATACAAATTTTATAAAACCACGAGTACGTTGTTGTGACATGTCTGCTTTTATCAATGTCTCGATATCTTTTTTCAAACCGAGTTGTGAGTTGTGATGTACAAGTAATCAAAGAGCAAACGTAAATGCTATCAAAGATACTTGTATGTAGTTCTTTATAAATCGACGTTGTTTACCCTTTCTTTATTCTAATTTCTAATATATATCGTTGCAATTATTTTAATTCCGAATATACCGTTGAGACATGCTTATTTTTACCTATATTTCGATGAAAATTTATTTCAAAATAGAACATTTCAAACATAACTGATTTGTGTTCTTTACCATGACAAAGCAAAATGATATTGTCCGAATAATGTAACACTCCCAAATAATAAGTAACTAGGTTTTCTTTACGCCGCACGTTGTCGCGAAACAGAGCAAATAATAATATAAAACAAACGTTATTTGAAAATGTAGGATGTTGTTTAGAAAGCCTAACCGTTAGAATCGGTTCAGATGATATCATCGTACCATATTACGATACCAAATAAATACATTTTTTGGAATATAAATTCATTTTTAATAAAACTTATACTGATCGAGGGTAAAAATTAAATAAAATTACGTACTTAAGCTTAAAAAAATAACGAACATAAGTTATTAAAGAAATACCAAACTAATTGAGAAAGCAAAGATGAATTAAAAAAAAAAAAGAATTATTAAAACAAAAATAAATGATAAAGTAAATATGGTTTTAGAAAAGGAAAAAAATAAAAATAAGTTAAAAGCTAAACATAAATATAATAATAAAAGGAAAAACTGAAAATATGTTAAAAGTTAAATGTAACTAGCAAAAACACCGGCGCGCGTTGCGTCGCGGCCACAGTGCAAACATCGAATGGATTAGTACAAACGTTACGTGATGCGTTAACCATATGAAAACGCATGTTTCGACCTATCCAATCGATCTTAATGTAACCTATATAAGCATTGCGATTGGATCAAAACATAAAGTAAATCAAATTTATACCGTATAATCATAACGTATTATACCAATGATCTCTTGGAGGTCTTGGGTTCAAATCCCGACACTGGGGAATTTTAATACTAACTTGGTGATACTAACTACTAACCCAATTAGCGACATCCTATCCATATACAGTTAAAAATTTAAAGTGGTTAAATTTAAAAGATAAAAACATTTGTGTTGAAAATGAAAAAATCAATTATTTTTTGAAAGACCCCCAATACATAATGTACAACAACATAAAGCAACTTTATGTTGCTAATTTATATTATGGTAATTATATAAAATAATATATTATAAAAATAAGTTAAAAGCTAAACATAAATATAATAATAAAAGGAAAAACTGAAAATATGTTAAAAGTTAAAAGTAATTATATAAAATAATATATTGATATAATAAAATATCAAAAAACTACATATTATTTTAAAACTAAAATTACTATTCATGGTAGTTCGTAAACAGTATATACTAGCGATATTTCCCCCGCGCTACGCGGCGGGAAATCGATCGACATACGATATCGGCACTCGCTATGGTAATTAAAAAAGAAAACAGAAAAAATAAAGTCGTGACATGTCCAAAAATATTTTACCTCTATCAAAAATCGTATAAGCAAATATTGGTTTCGATTATATCGATAACAGTACCATTGGTGTTCGGTCAGAACTGGTTTGATTAAGTTCATCACGGTATCGATTTGTACTGGACTCATACGGCTTACGATAATACCAAAAATAACATTTTATTTTGAATAAAACTCCATTTTAACCAAATTTATGCGGAATTATCAAAAGAAAAAAGAAACTATGCATACAGTTTTTTTTTAAATATTAATAAACATAAATTATTAGAAAAAATAAGTTAAACAATAATGATATATCATATTATATATATAATATAATAATAAAATTATATATATATATATTATAGTTATTACTATTCATCCCTAGTTATTTTCTTGTAATGTAAGTTCGATTTGTTTTGTTTTGCGGGGGATGTTGATGGTATGATACCGGTACTCGGTATATTAACTGAAAAAGAGAAACCAACACTAGTTTTACATTGACTGTAAACGATAAAAACGAAACAATAAAGTTATTCGAACGACATCGATCGGTTCAGATTGTCACAGTACTAAATATTCATTTACCATTGAAGAAAAAGTTGTGTAAGTGAAAAATGATCGACACCGAGAACCATAAAGGTGAATACAGGTCCCTAGGTAGCGATACAGTTCATTTATTCAAAAGCAAAAACAAAAAATAAATAAATAAATATCGGTACCGATATCGATGCTATTCGTTTGGTTTTAGTTTGGTTCGGTTCACTACAGTAGCTACACAATATCCATTATCTAATATTAAACTATAAAAAATGAATAAAAGTACCAAATAAAACAATGTTTGTTTTCAATAAAATTTATCTTAGTGTTAAAGAAAAACAAACACATAATACAATTGATTAAAACAAACAAACTAAATGATAGTTAAAATTAAATTAATTACTTAAGAAAACACAAATCACTATTCATGGTAAGTATAAAATCATATGTATAATATATAGACGGTAGTTGTTTTTATTGGTGATTTCTAAATTTTTCCTAAGTATTTAGTGTGGTTGGATGGTAAGAATAGTAAATATAATATATATTAAATAATTAAAAAATAGGTGGTAAAAAGATCTATATCTATTATACTATATAATAAAGAAAACCAACGTGTGACATATGTTACCCACTAGAGCAATCTATTTTTTTGTCTATCTGCGTTTCTCTTCTACTTTATTATGAATACTTATTCTTTTGATAAAAAAATAATTATTAAATAATCAAACAAAAAAATTTAATATGAAATTAATAATTAATAGAGCAAACTTCCGTTTTGCTCCCTGTGGTTTGGTCATTTTAACGGTTTTGCTCCAATAGTTTAAAAATAGCCATTTTCCTCCCTGATCTTTCGAGTTTGTCGCCAGTTTGCTCCCTAATCTTTCAAGTTTGTCGCCAGTTTCCTCCCTAATGGAGTTAGAGGCTAGGAGCAAAATGAAGATAAGTTAGAAAAATCAGGGAGGAAAATGACTATTTTTAAACTATTGGAGCAAAATCGTTAAAATGACCAAACCATCGGGAGCAAAACGGAAGTTTACTCTTATTAATATTTAATTAAATATATATTTTAAGGGAAATATAATAAAAAACCAACATACTTTCTCAATTTTCTTATAAAAGTCCCTTAACAAATTTTTTTTCATATGAAAAACCAACATACTTTCTATTTTATCTCACAAAATTCCCTCAATAATTTTTTTTAACAATAAAGTTCCTTCACATGTTAAATTTGAAGAAAGTTATGACTAGTTAATTTAAACAACTTGAAACCGTTAGAGGTGTCCATCGGTTCTTTTTTGTTTATTCGATTATTTGGTTCCTTTCATTCGGTTTGATTTCTTTTTGGTGTTAAACCAAAAATCTAACCAAACTAAACGGAATTCAAGTACTTCAAACTGAATCCCAAACCACATTCGATTTTTTTTTATTCGGTTTCAATCGAATACATCGAATTCATATAATTGGGTTTATTCAAGTAAATATAAAGTATGGTTTACTTAGATTACTTGATTTATTGAGCTATATATAAACCGACTTATTTTTATTCGGTTCGGGTTTAATCACTTTTTATTTTTAATAGTTTTCGATTTTGTAGCAATGATCTACAAATTTTCAAGAATATTTAGGTTGAAACATAACTTCATGTAGTAAATTTAAAAAAAAAAGATCATAATTTTGTTCAAATTTAACATGTGAATGGACTTTAATGCTCAAAAAAATTGCTGAGCAACTTTTGTGAGACAAAACATAAATTATGTATGTTTTTTACGTGCACAAAATTGTTGAAAGACTTTTATGAGAAAAATAGGAATGTATATTGTTTTTATGGTATTTTTCCTATTTTTTACTTGAAAGTTTCAGCATGTTCAAAATTGTATTGGTTAAAATATTGAAAAAACGAAGAATAATGAAAATAGTTGTTTTTATGAGTGATTTCTAAAAAAACTCAAATATTTAATGTAGTTGGATGGTAAAAATATAATATGTTAAATAATTCAAAGAAATAGGTGTTAATAAAAAATCAAAGGTAATACCAGTTCAAAGAAATAATATTTTAAAATTTAACTTAACAAAATTTATAATTGTCATGTCATAATTCATTTTTTTTTTTAATATAAATCTTGTTGATTGTATATCTTAAACTATTACATTATATTTATCTTAGTATAATACATAGGTTTATTTCAACCGTGTAATGTATATGTGTTTTTAGAAGATAACTTTTTTTTCTTACTAATTATACAACATTACAGTTATCAACTTGTGTATAACAGGAGATTGTAACCTAGTCCTTACTATATAATAAAAGATGGAAACCTTGCCTCATTTGCTTCATCTTCACCAATTTTAAAGAGAGAAAGTGGGATTTTAAAGAGAGAAAGTTGATGAAAAAGGCTTCACGATCAAGGAAGCACGATTTGAAGGTTGGAATAGTTTAGAAAATGATTACGAATCATCACAACAACGTTTTGGTTGAAATCTAGGTAATAATCACATCCAAATCTTTGTTTGATGAAAATGGGGTTTTTGGGTAAAACTTGGGTTTCTTTCGGAAAGATTGGATTTTTACGTGTTAATAAGCCTAGAAACCACAGATCTTGCTTCACAGATGTTGACAAACGTTTTGGATGTACAAAGTTATGAGTTTGGGCTGACAATAGACTTAACCAGATGATTGTCTATGTATGAGACACTGGACCTTCATCTACGAGTGTCCACGATGTAACACTCCCAACAACATTTTTGACAAGCCCTAACACAAGTTGGGCAACCATGCTGCGAGACTCCCGGTAATAGTTTTGACGAGTCCTAACGCAACTTGGGTAACTGTGCTGCAACATTACGCTATATGATACCACACCATGCTATGACACTACGTTGTGTTGTGATGCTATCCTGCGACATTGTATAGCGATAGTAACAGAACGTGACGTGTTTCACGTCTTATGCGACCCAACTTTAAAAGCAGCTACTAACTCATCAAGTTCAGTCGACAATAATTAATCTAGTTCCGTTGTGAATGTATCATTATCATATTTGATAGTTTTCCTATCTCGCTAAAACCCTTCTTCTTAAACTTTGGATTTTACAAGATTTGTTAATCTTAGAGAATGACGCGGGGTTTAAGACAATTAATGCAGAAAATATAAAGAGACAATAAAAAGTGATACTCCCCTTGATCTTGTGAGATTGTCGTGCACGTAGTCGATACCTACAATCGCCTATGTGATCCCCAAAGTGTGAAAGCTCCTTAATATGAGATCCGCTAGCTGATATACCCCGTTAAACTTTTTCGAATCCACATGTTGGTCATCATACGCTCACTGAAATCCAAATGTTTTGGTCAATCCTGTTCAAGGTACCAATAATGTATGGGTCAAGACAGTTAGACTCTAAGCAAACACTATGATGTAGGGTGTAACACCCGCATCCCAGGATAAGCTCTAGGGAGAGTTACGCGTCGGATATACAGAACACATAGTAACTAGAGCATACACAACAGAAGTTTCTGAACTTTTATTTAAACATTTAAATAGTAGTATGCTTCTCTCATATTACACAATAATGTTACACCTGTTTAACTATAATAGCGATCTAAATCTTCATCAACCCTCTAGACCTCTATCCCTTCATATGCTAGTTTCAATGTCTGCCATTCCTTCAATCACATGGCACCTAGGATGTGTGCATGAAAAACATTTGGGACTCAGTATAAATTGGTGAGTTCATGAACATAAATGATTTTATTTAAAACATGCATTTATCGACTATAACATTAATCAAATATAATCAAGGCAAACAGATAAGAACATAGTAAGCACAATATGTTCACATAACCAAGCTATGTATACAAACTCTACTGGCTAAATTAGATATATACAATCAGCCCTCAATCATCCTATCAATCATTGCCAAATATCACAGATGCGATAGATAGTCGATTCCACAGTTATCACCAATCAGATAGAACAACACATCCTGTTTTAGAAACGGTTCAGAGGAACTCACCTTGCTAGCTAATAGTTCTTGAGCCTTCAGATAATTAAGCTTCTTGTAAGTCTATAGTCTTGGTTCTATGATTTCTGATAACTAAGAATCTAATATATCAGTGAATTTAAGCCTTCTGATTCTAACCACTAATTTTACCGAATGTAATCCGTATTAATGTATAAACCCAACTCAAACTTTAACGATAATCACGAGATCAAAACCTCATCGTAGTTAACAAAGTATAGCCTTATACAGGCAGCAGTTTAACATCCGTAGTTGTTTTTGGATCTATCGGATAGTGTATCGTTTCAGTGATTAGGGTTTGTTACACGAGAATACAGAGAAACAGAGTAACGAGGGATCGGAGGATCGATTTAGAAGATCGAAATTGAGCGATTATTTCTGTCCCAGGCCTGGCCCTTATATACAGGTGGACCTCTCCCGCGTCGCGAGAGGAGACCTGGTTTCTTCCGCTTGTCGCCGAGAGGGTCGGCCTGGCCTAGACTACTACGTGTCCTAGGTAGGTTGGACACGTGTCGCGACGTCGTGACACGTGCCCCCTGACCGCCTTTTTCGTCTAATCGCGTATTTTCTTAATTTTCATGCCGATACTTATCGCGTATGCTCGGGTCTTGATCTTAAATGGTTCGGTTTATAATTGTGAGTCTAATAAGGGTACATTTGTGCTGGTTGGTTCACCGATCGCAAGTTTTCTTAACCACTAAATTTCTTGTGCACTTGGGGTTTTGATTACGGGTTTATCGGAACATTTTGGATTTTATTGACCAGAAGACTTGGCTTGTTACATGGGGGTCCCTGAAAATGTGATTACTACAGAAGTGCTACTTGCTCAAGTGAAGAGCTCAGCTTTACAAAAAGCAAGGATACAATCAACCTCGTCAACAAGACAAAACAAATGGAAGAGATCTTTGATAGTCACTCCTCCGGCGGTGTCATTCGTGGCCCCAATAGCATGGACGGTGGAGGTAGTTTTGTAGCACGTCAACCAAACAAGAGCCCTTTTATGTCAAAGACACCTACAGTTACCGGGTTCTAGAACTCAGCATTTTTATGTTCTAGAACTCGAGCTCCTCTATACATGGGGTGGTCATTGATGTATTTTTTTCTCTTAAACTATTGAGAGTTTGTTGGAGGTTTGGGTGTATTTGGTTCATGAGGGTTGAAGTTATTAACAGATTGTTGCATGCTGTTCAGTGGTTCGGTTCTTACCATATGTAAATAGGTGTGACTTGATTTGATAGAGATGGCACTAGATTAAAGAGCTCAATTGACTGATCAGAAACAAAACCTAGAGTACAACAATAAACTAATGTGAAACAATCTTATTTTCAAACGGGCAGACCAAAATTGTATGTAGACGTTCTCCTGGTTCACAAAATGTGTAACACCCCAAAATGATCACATGTGATTATTATAATTTTCATAGTCTGGTAAGAAATTATAAAACAGAACCAAAAACTAATAAGTTTTTGGAAAGAAAATCGCATAACTAAATGATTACATGTAGTTTTTATAAAAGATGAAGATGTTTAATGACATTTAATTATGGGTCAACTGTTAGGGGAGGATTCTCCAAAGATCAGTGATCCTCAATTACTGTCGGGCTTAGGGATCCTCAATTCTGTTTGAATTAGTGATCCTCAGAGAGTATTGCAGGATCAGGATCCAGGATCATCATAGTGATCCTTACACTAACGATTGTCTGCTTTGAATATGAAGTTGTTTTGCAGGAGTACGTGCGTGGACTTGGTCTTGGCGATATTCCTGGAGCATATTCTCTTTTTATTCCGCACGTGCTTGACTAATATGGACGTTATGGAGGTCGTGGAAGACTTGCACGAAATGCGGATAGTTAGTTAGCTTAGATATTTTCCAAATTTATAAGGGGATAGCGAGCTAGATTAGAACACTTAGCTATTTTTGGCATATACACACACTCGTAACTGCTCTCATCAGCTCTCGACAGTTTGCTCGGCGATTACACACTTTTTTGCACATTACACTGTAGTGATCCTTGTAACAAGCTCGCTATCATCCAAAGTTGTAATACATTTTCTGTTTAATCTGAGTTGGTGATCGGTAGTTTCCATCACCCGAGGTTTTTTATGCCGTAGATCAACTCTTGATCAAGGGCTTTTTCCTCGTATAAATCATTGTGTCACTTGTTCATTACATTTCTGAGTGATCCTTCATATTGTTCATTGATTCAAGCATCACACCTCACAACAGAAAGTTTGGTTGCATTATCTTTGCTTGATTTTTGACCAAAACAGTTTGGCGCCCACCGTGGGGCAATTGGTGCTTCGTTCTTGAGAAATTATTGTTCTTGTGATCATTTCGGTTCATTACAATCAAGCAGATGGCTTCTTCAGCAAAGAACACATCAAGCTCTATGCCGTCAATGAGTTCTTCACAGGGCGTTCCTCCTTTGCCTCCACCACCTTCTGGATCCCAGAAGAATGCTGAAAATGCTGCAAAGAGACAAACCCCCATTTTTCCAAAACCACCAACTTCTTCTGTTTCCTCTAATCCTACTACTAATGATCTTTTTACTCTGATTTTGCAGATGAGAGATCGCATGCAAGAGCAGGACAAAACCAATGAAAGGATCCTCCAGGAGATTGGTGATATCAAGAAACAGAAGAAATCAGTGGAGGATCACTCTCCTCTGATACCAAGGTCATTGAATTTTGACACTCCAGTTGTAACTACCCGACAATCGGCAGTTCCGGGCATCCAGTATCAAAGTGGTCCATCAGAAAGGCGTTATGGAACGACAACTATGAGTCAGGCATTTGGCTCTCACTTCCAGCCTCAAGGATCCTATTCTTAGCCATCGGGATCCTCTTCTCAGCATCAGGGATCCTTCGTCAGTTCAGGAGGATATTTGGGAATGCACACAGTCCAAGGATCCTCCCAGGTTCAAGGATCCTCCCAGGTCCAAGGATTCTCTATGGTTCCAGGATCCTTTCAGGTTCAAGGATCCTCTCAGCCCCAAGGATCCTTTCAGGTTCAAGGATCCTCTCAAGTTCAAGGATCCAATATCTTTTAGGATCAAGGATTCTTAAGAAGTATGCAGCCTCCAAGTTCGGATGTTCATCAAGGAGACTTCATACCAATGCAGACCATTGCTTCCTCTGGTCCTTCAATCATACCAGAATCCCGTCAATATGGATTCGCATCGGCAATTCCAAACTTGAATCCCATGGGAGGTAACACTTTTACTAATTCATATAACACTAACCATGGCTCTATGCAGGATACAGGTATCAATCAGGCTATGGCTAGGGAGTTACAGAAGCTTAAGGATATGATATCCAGCGTACCAGGAGTGGTTAAACCCATTCCTGAAATTGCAGACGGTAGCCATAGGATATCTCGCTTTGCACCACCTATTTGTGATGCTGAGATACCCAAGAGGTTCCAAATACCAACTATGAAGCTATATGATGGTTCAACGGATCCAGAGGAACATGTAGCTAAATACAGGGAGAGGATGGAGATCAATCCAATTCCTGAGAGGTTAAAAGAAGCATGTCTATGCAAGGGTTTTGGATCCACACTCACAGGATCTGCTCTTAAATGGCTGCTAAGTCTTCCCCCTAACTCTATTACTTCATTTGCTAATCTAGTTAATTTGTTTAATAATCAATTCTCTTGTAGTAGAAAATTTGAACGATTAACTAGTGATCTATATAGGGTAACACAAGGTCAAAATGAACCACTTAGAGATTACATCACTAAGTTTAGTAAAGAATCCTTAGATATCCCTAACCTGGATATAGCTACGGCTGTAGAAGCCTTTAAAATGGGTTTGCTTAGGGATTCATTGTTCTATGATGATCTTGTTATGACCCCATGCAGGAATCTTGATGAAGTAAGAACCAGTTCATCCGTCTAGAGGATGACAAAAGGATCCAGGGGAGATTGACAGGATCCTCAAAACAGGAAAAGCAAGGATCCTACTTTAAGAATAACAAGTTCAAGTCCTACAACAAGTCTGACAACCAGAATGTGCATGCAGTAGAGCAAGAAGAGGATGATGAGGATTATCCTCCAATTTCTGACTACTGTTTTTCTGTTGATAACTGTTAGGGGAGGATTTTCTAACAATTAGTGATCCTTATTCGTTATCCTAATTAATGATCCTTACTTCTGTGACAGGTGGTGATCCTCAGAAAAGCTTCAGGATTAGGAGCATGGATCACTTTAAGGATCCTCGTACTGATGATTGCTTATTTATATTTTGTATTACCTCGGAGGAATAACGAGCTTGACCTAGTCTTGGCGACATTCCTGGCGAATATTCCCAAACTATCCCGCACGTGCTTGGTCAAAAATGGACGTTGTGGAGAACGTGGGAGCTTGGCACAAAAGTCGGATAGTTAGTTTTAGTAGTTAACTTCTAATTTAAAAGGGGTAACGAGCTAGTAGAGAAACACTTAGCCATTTTCAGCTACACACACTCATATACTCGCACACTTGAAGCTCTCGACGAACATTCATTCGTTTTCACTCACTTATACACATTTCACGATAGTGATCCTTGTACCTAGCTCGTTACTATCCGAAGTTATAAACATTTTTCATTTATTTGAGCTTGGTGATCGGTAGTTTCCATCACCCGGGGTTTTTTGTGCCGGAGATCAACTCTTGATCAAGGGCTTTTTCCCCGTATACATCCTTGTGTCATTTGTGCAAATTACATTGAAGTGATCCTTGTTATTGATATACATAATTAGCATCATACCCCGTAACAAAGAGTTTGGTTGCAATATCCTCAACAGATTTTTTGACCAAAACAGTTTGGCGCCCATCGTGGGGCAATTGGTGCTTCGTCCTTAGAAAATTTCGCATTTCTGTGCTTGTTTCAGTTCACTACGACCGAGCAAATGGCTTCCTCAGCGAAGAATGCTTCAAATTTGATGCCCCCATTCACTTCTTCACAAGGTGTTCCCCCTTTGCCTCCACCACCTTCTGGATCCCAGAAGAATGCTGAGAATGCTGCGAAGAAACCAACTCCCATTTTCTCAAAACCTCCAACTTCTTCTGCTTCTTACACTCCCACTACTAGTGACATGTTTACTTTGATTTTGCAGATGAAGGATCAGATACGGCAACAGGATAAGACCAGTGAGAGGATTCTCAAAGAAATCGGAGATCTCAAGAAACAAAAGACAACGGCAGAGGATCATTCCCCGCTGCTGCCGAAATCCTTGAATTTTGATACTCCGGTGATTACTTCTCAGTCATCAGTGGTTCCAGACGTTCAATATGTGGGTGGACCGAAAGGAGTGCACTACGGAACAACAACAGTGACCCAGGCATCAGGTTCATATTTCCAGCCAGCGGGATCCTATCCTCAGCATATGGGGTCCCTCACGAATTCAGGAGGATATTCTGGAATGCAAAAGGTTCAAGGATCCTCCTTTGTTCCAGGATCATCCCAGGTTCAAGGATCCTCCTTTGTTCCAGGATTATCCCGAGTTCAAGGATCCTCCTTCGTTCCAGGATCGTCCCAGTTTCAGGGATCCTTCCAGTTGCCAGGATCCTTGAGGAGTTTGCAAACAGGAAGTTCAGATGTCCATCAGGGAGATTTTATTCCAATGCAGACCAATGCTTCTACTGGTCCCTCGATCATTCCAGAATCTCAACAATATGGATTAACATCCAATCTTCCTAATCTGAATCCAATGGGAGGTAACACTTTTAATAATTCTTATACTACTAACCATGGTCTTATGCAGGATCCAGGTATCAATCATGCCATGGCCAGAGAATTGTAAAAGTTAAAGGATATGATATCAAGTGTTCCAGGAGTGGTCAAACCTATCCCAGAGATTGCAGATGGGAGCCACAAGATATCTCGTTTTGCACCACCAATCTGTGATGCTGAAATACCCAAGAGGTTCCATGTGCCAACAATGAAGCTGTATGATGGTTCGACAGATCCTGAGGAACACATAGCACAATACAGGGAGAGGATGGAGATCAATCCAATTCCAGAAAGGTTAAAGGAAGCATGCCTATGCAAGGGATTCAGATCCACTCTTACTGGATCAGCTCTCAAATGGCTGCCAAGTCTTCCTCCCTATTCTATTACCTCATTTGCTAACCTAGTTAACTTGTTTAATAATCAGTTTTCTTGTAGTAGAAAATTTGAACGATTAACCAGTGATCTATATAGGATAACCCAGGGTCATAATGAATCATTAAGGGATTACATTACCAAATTCAGTAAAGAATCCTTAGACATTCCCAACTTAGATATAGCCACGGCTGTTGAGGCCTTTAAAATGGGATTACTTAGGGATTCGTCTTTCTATGATGATCTTGTTATGACACCATGCAGGAACTTAGATGAGGTAAGAACCCGAGCACTTAGGTTCATTCGGCTAGAGGATGACAAGAGGATCCAGGAGAGGTTAGCAGGATCCTCAAAGCAGGATAAGCAAGGATCCTCATTCAGGAACAACAAGTTCAGATCCTACAACAGACCTGATAACCAGAACGTGCATTCTGTTGATCAAGAAGAGGATGATGAGGATTATCCTCCAATTTCTGAATATAGTTTTTGTGTTGATAACAATGAACTAATCCTTGCTATGCAGAACCTAGGTGATAAAGCTAGATGGCCGAGAAAAAATGATAGGCCAGCTGCAACTAAGGATAAATCAAAGTGGTGTGCATACCATGAAGATTTTGGGCATCTCACAGAAGAATGCATTGCACTAAGAAAGGAAATTGGATACTTGTTGAGCAAGGGGCATCTAAAAGAATTGTTGGGAAGAAAAAAGTCAAGGACTCAGGATCCTGAAAGGATCCCTGAGAAGGCTCCAGCCCCTCCAGCAGATGCACAAGTGATAAACTTTATTTCTGGAGGATCAGACATTTGCGGCACATCCTTCTCAGCGGCTAATAAAAGGCATGCAAAGGAAACTAAAATGGATAATGGAGAAAGACCAGTTCGAACATCAAGTGTCTCCGAAGGAAAAGTCATAACCTTTGATGAGGATGATCGTGTTGATATCCAGGATCCTCATCACGATGGTTTAGTTATTACTCTTTTCATATCTAACCATTTTGTCCGCAGGATCCTTATAGACGGAGGAAGTTCAGTGAACATTATCTAGCTTGATGTTCTAAAGAAGATGGGTATCCCTGAATCAGACATCATACCAAGATCCTCCGTGCTTGTGGGATTTAGTGGCGAAACTAAGAATACCCTGGGGGACATTAAACTCCCAATATATATCGAAGGCCTACACTCTTATAAAAAATTTTGTGTTATTGACTGTTTATCTTGTTGTAATGTTATCCTTGGCAGGCCTTGGATACACGATATGAAAGCAGTCCCATCTACCTACCATCAATGTGTGAAGCTCCCTAGTCCTTGGGGAATAGTGAAGATTGATAGTGATCAGCAGGAGGCTAAGAATTGCTACACTTCATCGATGAAACCAGCCTCGAAGTCAAGGGAGCAATAGCAATCAAGGTATCCTCCAAGGGATGTCTTGGAGGCAAGAGAGCAGGATGTGGTAGAAATCCTCATGGATCCCGATGATCCTGAATCCAAAATCTATATCGGATCAGGGATCCTTGGCGAAATGAAAGAAGACCTCGTATCCTTCCTCAAAAGGAGAAAGACTACCTTTGCATGGAAACATGAAGACATGACTGGTATATCCAAAGATGTAATCACTCACAAACTCGGCATTGACAGATCCTTCAAACCAATCCATCAAAGGAGAAGAAAGTTTGCACCGGAAAGGAATGCCATTATCTAGGAAGAGGTAGAGAAATTACCCCGGGCAGGTATGATTAGGGAGGTCAAGTATCCAAGATGGTTGGCCAATGTGGTTGTTGTTCAAAAGAAAAACGGAAAGTGGAGGGTATGTGTCGATTTTACCGATTTAAATAAGGCATGTCCCAAGGATCCTTTCCCATTACCCCACATTGACTCCATGGTGGATGCAACTGCGGGTCATGAACTGTTAACTTTTATGGATGCTTCATCTGGATTCCAACAAATCCAAATGGAACCATCCGACCAAGAGGATACAGCCTTCATGACTCCAACTGGTATATACTGCTATATTGCTATGCCGTTCGGACTAAGAAATGCAGGTGCAACATATCAAAGGCTGGTGAATATGATGTTCAAGGATCAGATTGGACAAACTATGGAGGTTTACATAGATGATATGGTGGTAAAATCCTTAAAAGCTGAGGATCACCTAAGAGACTTGGAGGAAGCATTCAATATCCTTGATAAATATAACATGAAACTTAATCCTTCAAAATGTCACTTTGGTGTTAAAGCAGGTAAATTCTTAGGATATATGGTGACGAAGAGAGGCATTGAAGCTTGCCCGGAACAAATCAAAGCAATAGTGAACATCAAATCTCCGGCCAATGCTAAGGATATTCAAAAGCTATCAGGCAGGATCGCAGCTTTGAACAGATTTATATCCAAATCCTCCGAGAAGTGCAAAGAATTCTATGATATCCTAAGGAAGAACAAGAAATTTGAGTGGACTGAGAAGCATGAAAATGCTTTAAGAGCCCTCAAGGATTACCTATCCTCAGCCCTAGCCTTGATGAAGCCAGAAAAAGGCGATGTGCTATCCTTGTATCTTGCAGTATCCTCCAAAGCAGTAAGTGCGGTCCTTGTTAAGGATCATGAAGGTACACAACATCCTGTCTACTATGTAAGTAAAAGTTTACTTGATGCCGAATCCAGGTATTCACACCTTGAAAAACTTATCCTTGCACTAATTATGGCATCTACTAAGTTAAGACATTATTTTGAAACTCATGTTATCATTGTTAAAACTAATTTTCCAATTAAGAATGTCCTCAGGAAACCAGAGATGTCAGGAAGGATGGCTAAGTGGGCAGTGAAGCTAAGTGCATATGATATAAGATATGAACCTAGGACAGCTATCAAATCCCAAGCATTAGCTGACTTTGTGGCTGATTTCAGTAGTGATTTACAAGAAGAAGCTGAGTTAGAAGTCCAGCAGCTAGAAGAGACCAAGGATCCTTGGATACTCTATACTGATGGATCCTCAAATGTCAAAGGCACAGGGCTTGGAATACTACTAAAATCGCCACAGGGGGACATAATACCCCACTCTATAGCTTGTGAGTTCCAAACCACTAACAATGAGGCTGAATATGAAGCCTTAATTGCTGGTTTGCAAATTGCAAAGCATATGGGGATCAGGTATCTTGAGGTACATGTAGATTCATTGTTAATTACAAACCACTTTAATGGATCCTACGCTGTTAAAGGTGAAAAGCTAACCAAATATCTCGAGATAGTCAAAAGTTTGGCACTCTCTTTTGTTTCCTTTAGTTTGACGCAGGTACCAAGGGAAGAAAATACAGAGGCTAATGCATTGGCTAACTTAGGATCATCCTTGAAGATCCCGGAGGATATCAAGATCCCTATTATCCATATCCTGACCCCGGCTATCGAGGATCACGAGGCTATGGAGATAGGAAATGATTCTGCAATTATCCCTTGTGAAGATACTCAATCCCATTCAGGATCAGGATCATGGATCTCACCAATTATGAGATACTTACAACATGGAGAGATTCCTACAGGAGAAAACCCTAGGGCTTTCAAATCTAATGTATCTCAATTCACAATTTTAAATAATATGTTGTATAGACGATCTCTTGCAGGACCATACTTGAGATGCATTGAGGATCCTGAAATCCAAGAAGTTTTAAAAGACTTCCATGAAGGAGATTGTGGAAACCACACTGGGGGCAGGGCGTTGTTCTCAAGGATCCTGAGGACAGGATACTACTGGCCAACCATGAAGAGAGATGCCGTGGAGTATGCTAAAAGATGTGATCCTTGTCAGAGACACAGTAATATCCTTCATCAACCAGCTGAATTATTGCATCCTATACCCTCCTCTTAGCCATTTATGAGATGGGGTATGGATATAGTTGGTAAGCTCCCTAAGGCACCTGGTGGAAAAGTATTCATGCTAGCTATGACTGATTATTTCTCCAAATGGATAGAGGCCGAAGCCTTTGCCCAAGTTAGAGAAAAGGAAGTTATATCCTTCATTAAAAGAAATATTATAACTAGATTTGGAATTCCTTCTGAGATTATATGTGATAATGGTTCCCAATTTATTGGGGGCAGAACCACTAACTTTTGTGACAGCTGGGGGATTAAGATGATAACATCAACACCAGTCCACCCACAAGCTAATGGTCAGGCAGAATCATCCAACAAGATCATCATCAACAATTTGAAGAAGAAGCTTGGATCCAAGAAAGGGAAATGGGCAGAAGAACTACCCTATGTGCTTTGGGCTGATAGGACAACCCCTAAGAATGCTACTGGTCAAACACCATTCTCTTTGGTATTTGGGGCAGAATCAGTGATCCCAACAGAAATGGTGGTTCCAACTGCAAGAACAAGTACCCGTGATCCTGAGGAGAATGATGAGAACTTGGCTCAAGACCTGGATACTATTGAAGAAATCAGGGATATGGCTAGGATAAGGATGGCCAGTTATCAGCAAAGAATGGCTGGTGCTTACAACAAAAATGTCAGGATCAGGAGGTTTCAAGTTGGAGATATGGTATTAAGGAAAGCATTTCAGAATACCACCAATCCTGCTGATGGAAAATTGGCTCCAAAATGGGAAGGCCCTTATTTGATTGAAGCTGAAGCAGGAAAGGGGGCATATAGATTGCTAACCATGGAAGGTGATTTGCTACCAAGAGCTTGGAATGCTGTCCACTTGAAGAAATATTTCATGTGAGCAGGATCCTCATGACACAGATGATCCTCACGATAGGGATATCCTTAAAGGATCCTCAAAGTATCGGTGATCCTTACTTAGGTAATATCCTAAACTTGAACTATTTCATTTCTTTATTTTCTCATTTAAGGATAAGGATCATGTATCCTTTATCCATCTCTCACATGAGTTTAAGTTTTGAAAGTTCAGGTATCCTTAGCATAACATTGGTTATCCGCTGAAGCAATCCGTTCCTTGGGATTAACCCCAGTTATTTGGGCTTGACCCCAGTTCCGCCTGTAGCGCATGATGATCCTGGTATAGTTCAAGGCAGTGGGACCAGTACTCGTTTTAGGGGCTGATAATTCCATTTTACTGGCTATGCCTAGGATCCTACGTATAATGGTAGACGTACCATACATCCGTTCCTAAGGTTTCTAACGTTTTCACGTTAGCTAAGGTTTCTAACGTTTTCACGTTAGCTAAGGTTTTGGCATTTTCATGTCACTAAGTTTGGATAGTCGCCAGTTAGGGCCATACTCCAGTTTACATACGATCCTTGGGCTTGTCCCCAGTTATCCTTGGGCTTGTCCCCAGTTGTTAACTCTTATCTTATATTGGCTTAGTCCCAAGTTATGCTCTATTTCAGGTTCTTGAAGATAGGCAACTAGGGATCCTTGATCCTTACTTTATTCTAAGGTTTATCTTATAGTTATCCTTATTATGGTTAGGATCCTAACTTGGATCCTCAGGTATGATCCTTAACTATTTTTAATTCTATTCATTATTTATTTGAATAACCCTTAAAGTTTGACAACTAGACTTGTGATCCTTAAAACATATTGCTTTTTGAGATTCTTTAACTAAAGGATATCTGATCATGGATCATATCCTAAATATTTTCAATTTAATTTATTCAAAATTATTTGTTCAATAAATATGCATCAAAACAAAGGAAAATCAAAGAAACACAAGGATAACAACACAAGATAAGCGACAAAAGGTTAAGATTTTATTTATTAACAAAAGACTAACCCTTAAAGGTTGTCAAAATTACCTACCCGAGCATCTACCAGCAAAACGTGGCCCGTCCGCTGGGGCAGGTAAAGGGTGTCCATGATAATAAGTTCAAAAGTAGTGCAGGAATATAAAGGCGGCAGGATCACAATGGCTTCATCCCCCAAACAGAGGATCCCTCCACCATATGCAATCCTGCCTATTGTCCAAAGGATCATACATGATCCTTAATCCTAAAACCTATTGTTCAAGTACAAACCATTAAATTGTTCAACATCACAACCACAAAAACAAACTACCAAATTTAAAAATTGGGCTCCGGCTGCGTCTAGAAATGTCCTTCATCGCCCAATCATGCAGCCTAAACCTTCGCTGCATTGTCACCTCCAGCTCCACTTGTTTCACCACCTTCACCTTTGCCTCCAGTTTCAATTGTCAGGATCTCTTCAACCTCCTCAGCCTCTTCATCATCCAGTTCAGCCAACCTTGCCTTCCAGCCTTCAACATCCCAGCTGCTCTTGTCAAAAGCAGGATCCTGAGCTTCCAAGGCCATTTGCAGCTTGGTCTTATACATTGTTATGGCGGCAGAGATTTTGGCGTCTTCGGTGATCTCACGTTTCTCATAGTCAACATTGATCAGCACCTTGGCCGTCTCCTGTTTGGCATTCCGGACTTCCTTCTGAAGATCAGCAATTGCAAGGTCCTTAAGCACTGCAACCTGCTGGAGGTCGGCAATCTTCTTATCCTGATCCTCAACGTGGCCAACATAATCCTCGATCTCAGAGAATTTCTGCATAAAGGATAAAGGATAAGGTCAGGATTAGGTGATCCTCAAATCAGCAGGATATATCAGCAGGATATGTCAACAGGATATACAAGCAGAGACAGTGATCCTTACCTCATTAAAGTACTCGAGGAATTGGTGGTGGATCAGAGGCAGACCCTGCAGATCCTCAGCTTCAGAGGCTTTTCTCTTCTTGATTGCCTTTCCTTTGAGGGGTGCCTTGGGGACCGAAGCTGTCGGACTGGTAGGAGCTTTTCTCTTGGAGGATCTGACAGTGGTGAGATCAGCAACATTGAACTTGGAAGCAGACTTGGTGGATTTTCCAGCACCTATACAACCAAAACAAGATAAGTATCTTTTCTTAATTTATATTTCACTATTTATTTAAATTTTAAACAAGGATAGTTACTTGACATAGTGACAGAGCCTGAGGATACCTCCTGTGAATCTTGGGTTGTTGTCTTGAAAGTTCTTGTCTCAGGATCAAGTTTCTTGAAAGCAAGGAGCCTCTCCTTAGCAGCAGGGGACAATTTGAGGTGTGAGACGGTGATAGCTGCATAACAAGAAAGCAAAAATATAAGTGATCCTTACATCAAAAGAAAGATTCTGGTGATCCTTCTCAGGATCCTCCACCCTACCATGGGTAGCCCATTTCTTGGGTAGATCCTTTCCATCCTCAATAGAATCTCTCTTGATAAAAAAGAAACGCCGTTTCCAATTAGCATCGTTCTTGGTGGCTTTGAAGATCGGGTGTTCCTCACCGGGTTTACGTTTAAACAAATAGCGATGAGAACCAAAGGTGGTAAGATCATACAGCTCTCCTAGCTCTGCCATTCCTAGGTCTATACCTTCCTGCTCGATGATCCTTTCAAGGGTGTACAAAACCCTCCAAATCATCGGCATGGCTTGGATATAAGAGATGCCGGTTAGGGAAAAGAAAGATTGGGTGAAGGCTGGAAAAGGATATGTATAGCCTATGGTGAAAGGAGTGACGGGGAAAGCAACCCACTTATCGGAGATATGATCGCTCAGGGCATTGGGGTCAAAAGGCCTAAATTCGGTGTTCGCCGGGAAGCAGTGGCGGATCCTATCGATCTGAGCATCATTGAAACAACAGCGTTCTTTAATGGAGTCTTCAATGATCCCCTGGCTTTTCGGAGGGCCGTTCTTTGGGTGATCCTTGGCTGGGGAATTTCGGAGCAACATCTTTGATGGAAAGAAAGAAAAACAGAGTAAGAGAAGGAAGAAGATGAAGAAAGAGATACCTGATTGATCTTCGACTGAGAATATAAAGGGAGTTTCTTTCGAATTTAAATGCATTTGATCCTATCTCTATCCCCTATTTATAATCATGATCGTGCAGGGTTGTCACTTCTGTGACGTCACCATTGCAACGGATAGTTCAACAATAACGGCTATATTTACGTTAGTTAGTTGCGGATAAGATCAAGAAAATATAACTCGCTTATTTTACAAATTACTCCTTATATTTTGGGGGCAATTGTTAGGGGAGGATTTTCTAACAATTAGTGATCCTTATTCGTTATCCTAATTAATGATCCTTACTTCTGTGACAGGTGGTGATCCTCAGAAAAGCTTCAGGATTAGGATCATGGATCACTTTAAGGATCCTCGTACTGACGATTGCTTATTTATATTTTGTATTACGTCGCAGGAATAACGAGCTTGACCTAGTCTTGGCGACATTCCTGGAGAATATTCCCAAACTATCCCGCACGTGCTTGGTCAAAAATGGACGTTGTGGAGAACGTGGGAGCTTGGCACAAAAGTCGGATAGTTAGTTTTAGTAGTTAACTTCTAATTTAAAAGGGGTAACGAGCTAGTAGAGAAACACTTAGCCATTTTCAGCTACACACACTCATATACTCGCACACTTGAAGCTCTCGACGAACATTCATTCGTTTTCACTCACTTATACACATTTCACGATAGTGATCCTTGTACCTAGCTCGTTACTATCCGAAGTTGTAAACATTTTTCGTTTATTTGAGCTTGGTGATCGGTAGTTTCCATTACCCGGGGTTTTTTGTGCCGGAGATCAACTCTTGATCAAGGGCTTTTTCCCCGTATACATCCTTGTGTCATTTGTGCAAATTACATTGAAGTGATCCTTGTTATTGATATACATAATTAGCATCATACCCCGTAACAAAGAGTTTGGTTGCAATATCCTCAACAGATTTTTTGACCAAAACAATAACAATGAGCTAATTCTTGCAATGCAGAATCTAGGTGATAAAGGTAGGTGGCCAAGAAAAAGTGATAAACCAGCTGCTACAAAAGACAAGTCCAAGTGGTGTGCATATCATGAGGCTTTCGGACATCTCACGGAAGAGTGTATTGCCCTTAGAAAAGAAATTGGTTACTTATTAAGCAAGGGGCACTTGAAGGAGCTTTTGGGACGAAAGAAGTCAAGGATCCAGGATCCTGAAAGGATCCCGGAAAAGGCTCTTGCTCCTCCAGCAGATGCACAAGTTATAAACTTCATATCCGGTGGATCAGACATTTGTGGTACTTCCTTTTCAGCAGCCAAAAGACATGCCAAGGAAACCAAGATGGATAATGGAGACAGACCCATCCGGACCTCCACTGTTACCAAGGATAAGATCATAACTTTTGATGAGGATGATCGTCTTGATGTTCAGGATCCTCATCATGATGGTCTTTTATTACTTTATTTATTTCTAACCATTTTGTTCGCATGATCCTGATAGATGGAGGAAGCTCAGTAAACATCATCCAGCTTGATGTCCTCAAGAAGATGAACATCCCTGAATCAGACATTGTCCCAAGATCCTCAGTACTTGTGGAATTTAGTGGGGAAACCAAAAATACATTGGGGGACATCAAACTCCTCATCTATATTGAAGGACTCCATTCTTATAAAAAATTTTGTGTTATAGATTGCTTATCTTGTTGTAATGTTATCCTTGGCAGGCCATGGATACATGACATGAAGGCAGTCCCATCTACCTATCATCAATGTGTGAAACTTCCTAGTCCATGGGGGGTGGTGAAAATTGAAAGTGACCAGCAAGAAGCTAAGAATTGTTACACATCATCAATGAAGCCAGCCTCAAGACCAAGGGAGCAATAGCAACTAAAGTATCCTCCAAGGGATGTCTTGGAGGCAAGAGAACAGGATTTGAAAGAGATCCTTATGGATCCTCATGATCCTGAATCCATAGTCTTCATAGGATCAGGGATCCTTAGCAACATTGAACAGGATCTAGTATCCTTCCTTAAGAGGAGGTAAACCACCTTTGGCTGGAAGCATGAGGATATGACAGGTATATATAAGGATATAATTACTCATAAGATTGGCATTGACAGGTCATTCAGGCCTATACATCAGAAGAGGAGGAAGTTTACACCTGAAAGGAATGCTATTATCCAGGAAGAGGTAGATAAACTACTTCGGGCAGGTATGATAAGAGAGGTTAAGTATCCAAGGTGGTTAGCCAATGTGGTTGTTGTTCAAAAGAAAAATGGAAAGTGGAGGGTATGTGTCGATTTTACTTATTTAAACAAGGCATGTCCCAAGGATCCTTTCCCATTACCCCACATTGACTCCATGGTGGATGCTACCGCGGGTCATAAGTTGTTGACTTTTATGGATGCTTCATCTGGATTTCAACAACTTCAGATGGAACCATCTGATCAAGAGGATACAGCCTTTATGACCCCAACTGGTATATATTGTTATATTGCTATGCCATTTGGACTAAGGAATGCAGGTGCTACATATCAAAGGCTAGTCAATATGATGTTCAAGGAACAAATTGGACACACTATGGAAGTCTATATAGAAGAGATGGTGGTTAAGTCCAAGAAAGCTGAGGATCACCTTAAAGACTTGGAGGAAGCATTCAATATTCATGATAAATTTAATATGAAACTAAATCCTTCCAAGTGTCATTTTGGTGTTAAAGCAGGTAAATTCTTAGGCTATATGGTGACAAAGAGGGGCATTGAAGCAAGTCCAGAGCAGATTAAGGCTATTGTGAATATCAAATCTCCTGCCAATGCCAAGGATGTGCAAAGATTGGCAGGCAGGATCGCAGCCTTGAACAGGTTCATATCCAAATCCTCAGAAAAATGCAAAGAATCCTATGATATTTTGAGGAAGAACAAGAAATTTGAGTGGACTGAAAAGCACGAAAATGCTCTCAAAGCTCTTAAGGATTACCTATCCTCAGCCCCTGCCTTGATGAAACCAGAGAAAGGGGATATATTATCCTTATACCTAGCAGTATCCTCAAAAGCAGTAAGTGCGGTCCTTGTTAAGGATCACGAAGGTACACAACATCCTGTTTATTATGTAAGTAAGAGTTTACTTGATGCTGAATCCAGGTATTCACACTTAGAGAAACTTATCCTTGCATTAATTATGGCATCTACTAAATTAAGACATTATTTTGAAACTCATGCCATTATTGTTAAGACTAATTTTCCAATTAAGAATGTTCTCAGGAAACCTGAGATGTCAGGAAGGATGGCTAAGTGGGCAGTGAAGCTTAGTGCATATGATATAAGATATGAGCCAAGGACTGCCATCAAATCCCAAGCCTTAGCTGACTTTGTGGCAGATTTTAGTAGTGACTTGCAAAAGGAAGCTGAGCTAGAAGTCCAACAGCTAGAAGAAACTAAGGATCCTTGGATACTCTTCACTGATGGTGTTTCTAATGTCAAAGGAACAGGACTTGGAATACTACTAAAATCGCCACAGGGGGACATAATACCCCACTCCATAGCTTGTGAGTTTCAAACTACTAACAATGAGGCTGAGTATGAAGCCTTGATAGCTGGTTTGCAAATTGCCAAGCATATGAGGATCAGGTATCTTGAGGTACATGTAGATTCATTATTAATCACTAATCACTTTAATGGATCCTATGCTGTTAAAGGTGAAAAGCTAATCAAATATTTAGAGATAGTCAAAGAATTGGCACTCTCTTTTGTTACCTTTACTTTAACACAGGTACCAAGGGAAGAGAATGCAGAGGCTGATGCATTAGCCAATCTAGGATCATCCTTGAAGATCCCAAGGATATCAAGATCCCTATTATCCATATCCTGACCCCTGCTATCGAGGATCATGTAGCCATGGAGATAGGAGAGGATTCTGCAATCATCCCTAGTGAGGATACTCAATCTCATTCAGGATCATGGATCCTTCCAATCATAAGATACATACAACATGGAGAGATTCCTATAGCAGAAAACCCAGGGCTTTCAAAATCAAGGTATCTCAATTTACAATATTGAATAATATGTTGTATAAACGATCTCTTGCAGGACCATATCTAAGATGCATTGAGGATCCTGAAATCCAAGAAGTCCTAAAGGATTTCCATGAAGGAGATTGTGGAAACCGCACTGGGGGCAGGGCATTATTTTCAAGGATCCTGAGGACAAGATACTATTGGCCTACTATGAAGAAGGATACTGTGGAATATGCCAAGAAGTGTGATCCTTGTCAGAGACATAGTAATATCCTTCACCAACCAGCAGAACTTTTGCATCCTATATCCTCTTCTTGGCCATTTATGAGATGGAGAATGGATATAGTTGGTAAGCTTCCTAAGGCACCTGGTGGAAAAGTATTCATGCTTGCTATGACTGATTACTTCTCCAAGTGGATAGAGGCTGAAGCCTTTGCTCAAGTCAGAGAAAAGGAAGTGATATCCTTTATTAAAAGAAACATTATTACTAGATTTGATATCCCTTCTGAAATTGTTTGTGATAATGGATCCCAATTTATTGGGAATAGAACTACTAACTTTTGTGACAGCTGGGGGATTAAGATGATAACATCAACACCAGTCAACCCACAAGCTAATGGCCAGGCAGAATCATCCAACAAGATCATCATCAACAATTTGAAGAAAAAGCTTGGATCCAAGAAAGGAAAATGGGCAGAAGAAATACCTTATGTACTTTGAGCTGATAGGACAACTCCCAAAAATGCTACTGGCCAAACTCCATTCTCTTTGGTATTTGGAGCAGAATCAGTGATCCCTACAGAGATGGTGGTTCCTACTGCAAGAACAAGCATTCGTGATCCTGAAGAAAATGCTGAAAACATGGTTCAAGACTTGGATACTATAGAAGAACTCAGGGATTTGGCAAGGATAAGGATGGCCAGTTATCAACAAAGGATGGCTGGAGCCTACAATAAGAATGTCAGGATCATGAAATTCCAAGTTGGTGATATGGTACTAAGGAAAGCATTTCAGAATACCATCAATCCTGCTGATGGGAAGTTAGCACCAAAGTGGGAAGGCCCCTATTTGATTGAAGCAGAAGCAGGAAAGGGGGCATATCGATTGCTAACAATGGAAGGTGATTTGCTTCCAAGAGCTTGGAATGCTGTCCACTTGAAGAAATACTTCATGTAATAAGGATCCATGATTCTTAGCTAACAAGTATCCTTGAAGGATCCTTACAGGACAGAGGATCCTCATTCTGGTAATGATCTAATTTCAAACTATTTCATTCTTTAATTATCCTATATATAAGGATAAGGATCCTGGATCCTTTATCCTCCTTTCACTTGATTCTGAGTTTTGCAGAAGGTTTAGGTATCCTTAACAAAGGATTGAGTATCCATAAGAAGTATCCAGTTATTTGGGCTAGTCCCCAGTTTTGGGCCTGTCCCCAGTATCGCCAGCAGTGCACGATGATCCTGGTACAGTTCATGGCAATGGGACCAGTACTCGCTTTAGGGGCTGACAATTTCATTGTACTGGCTGTATCCGGGATCCTACGTATAATGGTAGACATACCATACATCCGTTCCTAAGGTTTCTAACGTTTTCACGTTAGCTAAGGTTTTGGCATTTTCATGTCACTAAGTTTGGATAGTTGCCAGTGAGGGCCATACTCCAGTTTACACACGATCGTATGGGCTTGTCCCCAGTTATCCTTTGGGCTTGTCCCCAGTTATCATTTGGGCTTGTCCCCAGTATATTGGGCTTGTCCCCATAATTGTTGGGCTTGTCCCCAGTTACTAACTTTTATCTTATAATGGCTTAGTCCCAAGTTGTATCCTATTTCAGGTTTTTGAAGCTAAACGACCAAGGATCCTTGATCCTTACCTTCTACTAAGGTTTGTCTTTTGGTTATCCTGATTATAAGTGTTAAAGGTTAGGATCCTAACTTGGATTCTCAGGTATGATCCTTAATTACTTTGATTTTATTTATTATTTACATGAGTGACCCTTATCCTTTGACAACTGAACTTATGATCCATAAACTACACTACTTTTCAGAACTTGTCGACTATAGGATATGTGATCCTTGATCATATCCTAAACTTTTTAAGGATATTCATTAAATTTTTTCTTCTTTACTTAATAAATTCAGACAAAATGTATATCACAACAATTGAAAAGTAAAGTATTCACAAGGATAACAACACGAGAAATAGCCAAAAAGTTAAGGTTTTATTTATTCACGAAACGTTAAACCCTTCAAGGTTGTCAAAATTGCCAACCCACGTTTCTACCAGCCAAACGTGGCCTGTCCACATGGGTTGGCAAAGGGTGTCCATTGTTAACGGGTCTTAAGAGTGCAGGAAATAAAAGATGGCAGGATAACAAGTGGCTTCATCCCCCAAACAGAGGATCCCTCCACCACCTATTATCCTACCTATTGTCTTAGGATCCATGATCCATATTTGTCACACACCGATTTCCACGTGTCACCGGTGGGCCCGGTGGGGGAGTATCGTGACGTGGTTGGCAACATAATAGTCAAACAACACAATATTTAATATGCACCGCGGAAGCAATTTAAAAGATATAATACAACCGAATTTAGTATTGTAATATCAAATGTCACAATATTCGGAAGTTTATCCACAGAAGGATCGAAAATAAAATGGAAACAATAGTTCAACAGACTTCAGGCATCTTAAGCTTGCGAGACTTCTAATGATGCTAAGGAGAAATCCCAGCCAATTACGCTTAGTACCTGCATTTAATCTTTTTGGGAAAATACGTCAGTTTACACTGGTAAATACAATCAACTGACTCATTTTGGAAAATGATTGAAAATTGGTTTGGATGCACGTGGCATAAACATTTTATTTAACTTGGGAGAATTATTTAAATATATAATCTTGTGAACGAATTACATGTTCCTTGTGCGTTCAGTAGCCCGGATCTTGTCCGGGTTAAAGATCAATAGACACACCACATTATTCTTTTGTGCACTGACGGGTGTACGCCTACACCCCGCGCTTAAGTCGTGGCCATTTCGTAAAATGATGCCAAGGATATCCGGGACATGGTCATTAAGCCCCCAAAGGCTTTAAGTAACAAGACTGTTTAAACGAGCTGATCAAATTATTCAATTACCCACCCAACGGTGGAGGATTTGATGCCCGATCAAGCGGTATTCTATATACCGTAACCCAAGCCCGTATAGGGAAAATCAGTTAAAAGTATTTACCTGAGCAATGTATAAATCACAATAAGCAAAATGAGAGTAGCTTTTACTGGTACTCCTAATCTGGAACGAAGGTTTATATTAACCTATTAGAATTTTAACAGGTCTTTAATAAAGCTTAAGCTTAGACCGGTTAGTTTTAAAGATACGGTTCGTACGCACGATTAAGCGAAGACCGGATAGAATGTGATTTAGACCCGACAAGCTCAGAGACTTGTTTAATATGGGTATTTCATACACATTCTGGATTTTGAGATAAAACCGATAAGGTTTGACCCGTTTAGGCCAGTTTATGTAAACTAGTTACATAAACCGAACCGAACGCGTAATAAGCGTAACGGGTAGTAATCAGAGCTATTTACAGGTTTCCTAAGTTAATATGCTTCATATATGTTGTGACATCAGTAATATGTCTTTTATTATGCCCGAAACGAATTTAAACACAAACTATGCCCCGTAGGGGTAGTTTGGTCATTTAAAAGGTTATAAAAGAGTTTAAGTATTAACCTGAGTTACAGGTCTGATATAATCAGCAAAAATACTTAGTTTACTGATTTATAACAGTAGGGTAAAGTACATATGTGAAATTTATCAATTTTAACCAAACTATGCCCCGTAGGGGTATTTTGGTAATTTCACATAAGCCGAAAAGCTCAAAACTGAAGTCTGAGTTTAACAACCTTTGCTTACTGTTAAAATATTATAATTTGCCTCAAATATCAGTAGGTATCAACCCTTGTATGTTTAATATAGTTTTAGCACATACTATGCGTTAAAAACGCTTAAAAAAGGCGATTAAAGGCCATTTCCGGGTTCGATACTTAAATCTGATATTTTTATATTTCCAGAAGGCTTAAAATAATTTATTTATCATATGTGATCAGTAGCAAAAGGTTTGGAGTCGTTTAGATATGTAAAACTCATTTTATGGCCCGTAAGGGCAAAACCGACAATTACCGGATTAAGCCTACGACTATTAGTTATGCTCAGCCTAAAATTAATTAAAAATCTTTAAAAACTCCAAAATAATATATTACATCAGTGGGTAAAGATTTTGATATTAAAAAGTAGGCTTAACTAGTCTATACGCTAATTACGCCGTTTAATTAACATAAGGCTTTCATTTTACGCTAACGAGCATAACTCTTAACCTATACCTCAAACTGATGTCAAATTTTGCATACAAGTTTATATATCAGTAATTAAAGTTTCTACTCTTTTACATTTCCAAAAATCACGTTTTAAGGTAATAAGGGCATAATGGTCAACATATGAGCAATTAACGGAATCATGCGTATTAATTGGTTAACTAATGAACCATGGTGTATAATCACAGAGGGTTATACTAGCATGTAACCTGGTCCAAATGAAGCTCTTAGGTATTTCTAAAACATACCATAACGGGTCAGAACTGAAAGTCAAAGTATAAGTCAAACTATGCGACTTTCGGTTCCGAACCGTGTCTAAACAGGAAATTGTCGGGTTGAACATGTTTAGACATGTTTCTACATTCATTACCAAGTTATATTAATGATCAAACAGGTTGTATGTGTTCTACATTGCTAATCATGCATAAATTGTAATTTAAACATTATGTTGACTTTTTATTAGTAAGTTTGACCCGACATTTGACCTAGTTAGAGTGGGAATCAGGGGGAACCCTTTTGAGGGTTTATTACCCACATAATTACCTACTTAGAGGTACTTTTAATTCGAGATTTGACTGAGCCATTATTAATTAATCTCAAAGTCAAACCGTAATTACGACGGTTTGACTTTTAGCTAAATAACTAAGCTAAACTCAGTTTAAGAAGGTTAAGCAAAGTTACAAGTGTCTAATGGTTGATTAGGAAGGCCTGGAGAGTGCTCTTGTGCTCCACAATTGATCAGAAGATGTTTGAGGAAGGAATGATCAAAGTGTTTGCACATTGGAGCTTTATATAGTGATCAAGGCACCACAATGTGTTGACATCTAAGTCTAGCACTGACCACAACATTCCCACAGGTGTCCTAGATGTTTAGGGGTTGTTTAAGGGCCAAGAAAGATGTGGAAAATCGTTTAAAGGTCGAAAATTGCGCTTAAAATAGGCAACAGCTGGTTTCTGTCGCTGGGCACTACCTTACGGACCTCAAGCTCACCAATGTTGAGGTCCGTAAGCTTGACATCAGGCACAAAAATATGTTGTTCTTTGGTGTTTTGAAAGGGCAACTCGTGGTTTCGAATATGGGACTTGTTTTATCAGTGTGGGGCCTCTATAATGTGCCTTAAACAGTTACATACCCTACCATTATGTTATGTTTGCTTGGATCCATTTCAAAAGTGCCGAACAAGAAGGTTTACCGTAGAAATTTCCATAGGGTTCTATCATGCACTTCGAATTCAATTATTGTCAACAAATTTCTGGATTTAAGATATATCAGATGTTTAATATATATATACTTGGGTCTTGGGATTTATAAATGAGGTCGTTCAGAGGTAAAAATTAACATGACGCCACTTTTAAATCCTGCCAAAACATCTTTATTAAATCCGGGTTTACAACGCTTTTTGTCTTACACGACACGTGTCGTTATATCATTGAACACGTATTTTCGAGGTGTTACATCCTCACCCCCTTAAAATAAATCTCGACCCGAGATTTACTGAAATAAATAAGGGTACTTTTCTTTCATTGTGGACTCAACCTCCCACGTATATTCGGGTCCTCTACGGGCATCCCATTTGACCTTTACAATAGGTACATGCTTCCTTCGAAGCTTCTTTACCTGTCGATCTTCAATCGACAAAGGTTTTTCCACAAATTTTAAGCTCTCATCTATATGCACATCTGTATGCGGTATTACCAGTGATTCATCACCGAAGCACTTCTTCAGATTGCAGATGTGGAACACATTGTGAATTCCACTGAGCTCTTCCGGTAATTTTAACTTATAGGCAACTGACCCGACACGTTCGATAACCTCGAAAGGTCCTATGTATCTCGGGCTTAGTTTGCCTTTCTTACCAAATCGCATCACCCCCTTCCAGGGCGACACTTTAAGCAACACTTTGTCACCTACTTCGAAGTGAAAAGCTTTACGCTTTGGATCTGCGTAACTCTTCTGCCTATCACGGGCAGCTTTGAGACGGTCACGAATCTGGACAACCTTGTCCGTCGTTTCAAAGACTATCTCTGGTCCTGACAATTGGACATCTCCAACTTCTACCCAACAAATGGGCGATCTACACTTTCTACCGTATAATGCCTCAAAAGGCGCAGCCTTAATGCTGGTATGGTAGCTATTGTTGTAGGAGAATTCGACTAAGGGTAGGTGCTTATCCCAACTACCACCCAAGTCAATCGCACATGCACTAGCATGTCTTCCAACGTTTGAATAGTACGCTCACTCTGACCGTCTGTCTGAGGATGGTAAGCCGTACTGAAATTCAAACGTGTGCCCAAAGATTGTTGGAAGCTTTTCCAAAAATGTGACGTGTATCTAGTATCTCTGTCAGAGATAATAGAAACAGGTATGCCATGTAAGGCTACAATCTTATCCACGTACAACTGGGCTAACATGTCGGAGATATAAGTCTCCTTGATGGGTAGGAAATGTGCTGACTTAGTCAGTCTTTCAACTATAACCCATATTGTATCATTTCCTTTCCTTGTCTTAGGTAACTTGGTGATAAAATCCATGGTTACCATTTCCCATTTCCACGTAGGAAGTTCAGGCTGATGTCAAGCATTTAGCTACATAGGTGGCTACAGACTTTTTCAAGCCTATCCACCAATAATTTGCCTTTAGATCCTGGTACATCTTATCAGCTCCAGGATGAACGGAGTATTTGGAACTATGGGCTTCCTGGAGGATGACATCTCGAAGTCCTCCATAAATTGGAACCCCTATTCGTCCATTTAATCTTAGAATTCCGTCCTTGCTAAGAGTTAACTGCTCCTCAGTTACCCCTAACTTTTCATTAGGATAGTTAGCTTCCAACACAGCTTCCTTCTGTGCAGCTAACAACCTTTCAATCAAATTATTATTTATCTCCATGCGCTTGGCATTGATTCGGATGGGTTTCACCCTCTCCTTTCGACTCAAGGCATCGGCGACTACATTCGCCTTGCCGGGATGGTATCTTATTTCACAATCATAATCATTTAAAGTTTCCATCCAACGGCGTTGCCTCATGTTTAATTCCTTCTGATTAAACAGATGCTGGAGGCTCTTGTGATCAGAATAGATCACACACTTGATTCCATAAAGATAATGCCTCCATAGTTTTAGTGCGAATACAACGGCACCCAACTCCAAGTCATGGGTGGTGTAATTCTTTTCATGCACCTTTAACTGTCGTGATGCATAGGCATTAACCTTGCCTTTCTGCATAAGCACACACCCCATGCCAGTGTGCGATGCATCGCAGTAAACCACAAAATCTTCTATTCCATCTGGCAATGTCAAAACTGAGGCGTTGCTCAACTTTTGCTTCAGAATATCAAAGGACTCTTGCTGCTTAGGGCCCCAAATGAACTTTACTTTCTTCTTAGTCAAGGAAGTTAGGGGTGCAGCAATCCTTGAACAATTTTCAATGAAACGCCGGTAATATCCTGCCAATCCCAGGAAGCTACGAATCTCTGTAGGCGTCTTTGGTTCTTGCCAGTTCATAACTGCTTCAACCTTAGCGGGATCCACTTGGATACCACGCTCACTAACCACGTGTCCAAGGAATTGGACTTCTCGAAGCCAAAATTCACACTTGGAGAATTTGGCATAGAGCTTCTCCTGATGCAGGAGCTTGAGAATACAAAGGTGTTTCTCATGGTCAGCTTGATTCTTCGAATAGATAAGAATGTCGTCGATGAAAACGATGACGAATTTATCTAAGTACGGCTTGCAAACGCGATTCATGAGATCCATGAACGCGGCAGGTGCATTAGTGAGCCCAAAAGGCATCACTAGGAACTCGTAATGACCATAACGAGTCCTAAATGCTGTTTTGTGCACGTGTCCATCTCTAACCTTCAGTTGATGGTAGCCTGACCTCAAATCAATCTTCGAGAAATAACTTGCCCCTTGTAACTGATTGAACAATTCGTCGATCCTGGGCAAAGGATATCTATTCTTTATTGTGACCTTATTAAGCTCACGATAGTCGATGCACAGACGCATCGATCCATCCTTCTTCTTGACAAACAGGACTGGCGCTCCCCAAGGAGACGAACTAGGTTTAATGAAACCCTTGGCTAGCAATTCGTCTAGCTGTGTCTTAATCCCTTCATCTCTGTGGGCGCCAACCTATTAGGTGCTCTAGCAACTGGTGCTGCTCCGGGGATGATATCAATCCTGAATTCCACATGCCTATCTGGTGGCAAACCAGGTAGTTCTCCCGGAAAAACTTCTGGGTATTCAGAAATGACTGGGATGTCTTCTATCTTCGATTTAGGCTGATCAATAATCACTTGCGCCATGTAGATGACACACCCCTTCTTCAAACACTTGGAAGCCTTGGGCATAGTCACTTGCTCAGGCAGCCCATACTGGGTATCTCCCCGAATGGTAAGTGATTCACCAGACGGAGTCTTTATTACCACTTATTTTTTGTTACAGACAATTTGGGCCTGGTAATGAGATAAGCAGTCCATACCCAGAACTATGTCAAAACCGGCCAACTTAAAGGGAAGCAGAGACAGAGGAGAAGAATGGTTCTTAATGGATATAACACATCCATCTAACACAGTAGAGACGGTTTCTAGGGTGCCATCTGCTAACTCCACCTCATAATTCACATTTAAGGTTTTGACAGGTAATTTCAGCAATTCACAAAACTTATTATCAACGAAAGACTTATCAGCGCCTGAATCAAAAAGTACTCTAGCATAGACGTCATTTACAAGGAAAGTACCTGTAATAACGTTGTCGTCTAGAACCGCTTCCTTTGCGTCCATTCTGAAGACTCTGGCATTAGTCTTCTTGGCCTCCTCAGGCTTCTTGGTGTATTTAGGGCAGTTGGTCTTAATGTGCCCCTTTTCATTGCAACGGTAGCACGTTGCGTCCTTCATCTTCTTGCAATCCAAGGTCTTGTGATCCGTGGACTTGCATATACCACAAGCATAGGTTTTTGACTGAGTCTGTGAGTTCGACTCAAGTCTGCACTTTCCAAAGTGCTGTTTCTTGCATATCTTGCATTTGGGCTTCTCACCAGAATGATGCCCATCTTTCCTTGACTCAGATCCTTTCTTGTTATCACCGTTCCCACGGTGCTTCTTGTTCGATCTGCGTGAACTATCATCTTCACGTTTCCTCTTCTCAGCCTCCTTATTCCTCAGCGATCTTTGCCTGATTGCATCCAAAGTGAGGGACAAGGATATGTCAGCTACAGATCTAAAAGTAGCTGGCCGAGAAGCCTTCACGCTTGCGTTGATTTCCGGGGCTAAACCACCGATAAAACGAGCTATTCTTTTTGGTTCCGGGGTTACCAGATAAGGAACCAACCGGGATATCGTGTTGAAGCTCGTTAGGTAAGCTTGACAGTCAAGGTTTGTCATCACCAATGATAGAAAATCAGACTCTATCTTCTCCACCTCATGCTGAGGGCAGTAATTTTCCCTGATAAGGGCAACAAATTGATCCCATGACATATTGTACAATGGGATTTTCCCGGTGGCTTGAATCAGAGATCTCCACCATGCTAAAGCTTCACCCTTAAAAGACTGCGACACAAACTTGACAACGTCTCTCTCAGCGCATCCGCTGATATCCACAACCGTATCCATCTCATCCAGCCACGTCATACAATCAATGGCTCCTTTCTCCCCAGTGAAATCCCGGGGTTTGCAGGAAACGAAATATTTATAAGAGCAACCCTTGTCACGGGGTCCCTGGTTTAGTACAACTTGCTGAGATGGAGCACTGTGGTGGTTCGAGGAGTGTCGATCATCATCTTTCTTCGGTTCATCCTTCTTGGACGGTGGCTTTGAAGGCTGTGTAGATAGGGTCTTACTACGAGTCCCACTGTACTCTTCGTACTGCCTTTCCAATGCCTTTGTAATTGCGTCGTCGACCAATGCTTTTAATTCAGCACCCGTTAGATTAATCCGGGCGTTATCAATGTTCTCCACTGGATGACTATTTTTCTCGTCTGAGTTAGCCATTTTAATTGAACTGTTACAGAAAACAAGGACAATAGTTTATTTGGGAGTTTATTATGGAATTGCCCCTTAGGGTAATTCATTAACCATGGTAAACAGAGACCATATTTGGTTAATTTATTTATCATATTTATTTAGGATTTCTATCATAATTTATCCTAATTATAAAACAATAACAGTTTTATTTGTGGCACAAAAGGCCTAGTCACATGGACACTTTTAATTTATAAGCTATGATTTCAGAGAATCAAAACATAAAGGTATACTGGCACAATAGGCCTAGTCACAAGGACATTTATAATTTATAAGCTATGATTTCAGAGAATCAAAGCATGAAGGTTTGAACCTAGTTCATTACCTTTATCTGACAGGGAGTCATCGCTACCACTGTCTTTTGGCTCATATGGAAATGAGCAGGGCCCGTAGGCACCATATTACCACGTATGGTAAAAATATGATCATCTTAATTGATGATTTAACCCATGATTCAGAGATCATTAAATTGGGTTAGGAATCTTTTAGAGAATCCGATAATAAGAATGACGTGTGTGATTTTAATGAATCACGTCTGCCAGGAGCGTTAACATGTATACAGATGTTAACAGGGATTTGAATCTTTTGAACAGGTCTTACCATCTTGGCCCGGCCTTATAATGACCCGAAGGCTAGGTTTCACTCTTTAAGATCCTTATTTAAAATTTACATAGGCAGATTATTTCAAAAGGAATGATTTTACTTTATTTATTTCATATATAATTTATCTATGCGCATAATGGCAAACATGAAATTTATAAAACAAACATTCCATTAATTTATTAAAATATTACACGCTGCCCTAAACGGGTATTTTCAAATAACAAACTTACCCACGCAGGGGTTTAGACAAGGATTTACCCACGCAGGGGCTTAATAACACACATACCCACGCAGGGGCTTAATAACATAATAGTCCACGCAGGGACTTATACAAATAACATACCCTCGTAGGGGTTTACAGAAAGATAGACCCACGCAGGGGTCAAAACAAACAAGCATACCCACGCAGGGGTTTATACAGCAAGACTGGCCCACGCAGGGGCCTAACAACAAATGGAAGGATTTAGCGGTCCTTCTTGCTCTTCCCTTTAATTAGGCTCGTTAATCCTTGGAAGAAAGTTTGTCGCTCCCTTCGTTCCCTGTGAAACTCTCGCTCTACATGGTCCAACCTTTGCAGAATTTCTTCGCGCTCTGGTGGAGAGAACCTTGGTGGTTGCGATTGTTGCCTGATAATAGGTCTTGCAGGTATCTGGTACCCATGAGTTGGGTACCCTACTCCCCATGGATCTCCATAGGGTCCTTGGGTGTTGTAGTTAGCCGCTACCATGTATGGGTCGGCTTCTGCGTAGTTGTAGTTGGTGTGCACTGGCTGTTCAAACGGGTTATATGCCATGGAACCCGTGTATGCCGGAATTGGGTTATCAAAACCCATAGGCGGTGGTTGCGGTGCAACTGTGTGTGAAGGTCCACCCATTTGTGGATCTTCCTGATGTGGCGGGTAGTGGCTGCCACTTGATTGCCGAGGAGAGCTGAAATGGAAATCTCCTCCCCGTGTAGACATACGCGGTCCAGATCTCCTACGCCTTGGCGGTTGCGGAGCTGCCGGTTGAACTGGTGGCGGTGGAGGCGGTCGCGTAACTGCCACAAACCGTGTATCCACAGAGGGACCCTGTTGCTGCTGTTGCTGCTGCTGAGGCGATGAATGGTGAGGAGGTGTATAGTACCATTCATGCCTGGTAAACATAGCTTGAAAGCTATCTGGACCAACATAGGGTGATCCGTGGAAAGAAGATCCGTCAGAGATCTCTATCGGGTGGTTTGGTGTGCCACTGGCAGGTTCGACGGGGTCCGTATCCTCGTCCATATCGTCCGCGTGATCTCCGAAGAAATGATCATCTGGCCCCAGTAGGTTAAAACCCACTGGTTCTTGTATATAATTCGCCGGGTTAAACCGGCCCCTAAAAACTGGTGTAGGGTCACCAAAAGAATGATGCGATAAGGATCGCTGCAACGGTATGTTTGAGGGTTGAGGGTTGTTGGGCTCGTACCCCGGTTGTAGCCCATAAGGGTTATGGATAGGAGGTGTTGAGCTGTGTGAAACCGACCGTCTAGCCGGCTCAAATAGGTTCCTCCGGTTCTGCCGGGGATCGTCACTTTCCGTGGTGGAAGGAGCTCGCACATTCGAGGGTCCTGCCTCGTTGTCATTGGGGGCGGTGATTGGGCCCTTGCCTCTTCCTCTTATCCTGAAGAATCTTGGCGGCATTTTCAAATCTTGTCATTATAATATGAGATAACAACAAAATATATAAAATTAAAGGACAAAACAAAACCAAACAAGGTAGAATTTGTCCTATGTTATTTGTCTAGACTCGAAAGTTTAGATATGTTCAATTGTGCTATTGAGATTAAACACAAAAGTCTAGTGTTTAATTCACTCAATGTTGGCTCTGATACCAACCTGTCACACCCCGATTTCCACGTGTCACCGGTGGGCCCGGTGGGGGAGTATCGTGACGTGGTTGGCAACATAATAGTCAAACGACACAATATTTAATATGCACAGCGGACGCAATTTAAAAGATATAATACAACCGAATTTAGTATTGTAATATCAAATGTCACAATATTCGGAAGTTTATCCACAGAAGGATCGAAAATAAAATGGAAACAATAGTTCAACAGACTTCAGGCATCTTAAGCTTGCGAGACTCCTAATGATGCTAAGGAGAAATCCCAGCCAATTACGCTTAGTACCTGCATTTAATCTTTTTGGGAAAATACGTCAGTTTACACTGGTAAATACAATCAACTGACTCATTTTGGAAAATGATTGAAAATTGGTTTGGATTCACGTGGCATAAACATTTTATTTAACTTGGGAGAATTATTTAAATATATAATCTTGTGAACGAATTACATGTTCCTTGTGCGTTCAGTAGCCCGGATCTTATCCGGGTTAAAGATCAATAGACACACCACATTATTCTTTTGTGCACTGACCGGTGTACGCCTACACCCCGCGCTTAAGTAGTGGCCATTTCGTAAAATGATGCTAAGGATATCCGGGACATGGTCATTAACCCCCCAAAGGCTTTAAGTAACAAGACTGTTTAAACGAGCCGATCAAATTATTCAATTACCCACCTAACGGTGGAGGATTTGATGCCCGATCAAGCGGTATTCTATATACCGTAACCCAAGCCCGTATAGGGAAAATAAGTTAAAAGTATTTACCTGAGCAATGTATAAATCACAATAAGCAAAATCCGAGTAGCTTTTACTGGGACTCCTAATCTGGAACGAAGGTTTATATTAACCTATTAGAATTCTAACAGGTCTTTAATTAAGCTTAAGCTTAGACCGGTTAGTTTTAAAGATACGGTTCGTACGCATGATTAAGCGAAGACCGGATAGAATGTGATTTAGACCTGACAAGTTCAGAGACTTTTTTAATATGGGTATTTCATACACATTCTGGATTTTGAGATAAAACCGATAAGGTTTGACCCGTTTAGGCTAGTTTATGTAAACTAGTTACATAAACCGAACCGAACGCGTAATATGCGTAACGGGTAATAATGAGAGCTATTTACAGGTTTCCTAAGTTAATATGCTTCATATATGTTGTGACATCAGTAATATGTCTTTTATTATGCCCGAAACGAATTTAAACACAAACTATGCCCCGTAGGGGTAGTTTGGTCATTTAAAAAGTTATAAAAGAGTTTAAGTATTAACCTGAGTTACAGGTCTGATATAATCAGCAAAAATACTTAGTTTACTGATTTATAACAGTAGGGTAAAGTATATATGTGAAATTTATCAATTTTAACCAAACTATGCCCCGTAGGGATATTTTGGTAATTTCACATAAGCCGAAAAGCTCAAAACTGAAGTCTGAGTTTAACAACCTTTGCTTACTGTTAAAATATTATAATTTGCCTCAAATATTAGTAGGTATCAACCCTTGTATGTTTAATATTGTTATAGCACATACTATGCGTTAAAAACGCTTAAAAAAGGCGATTAAAGGCCATTTCCGGGTTCGATACTTAAATCTGATATTTTTATATTTCCAGAAGGCTTAAAATAATTTATTTATCATATGTGATCAGTAGCAAAAGGTTTGGAGTCGTTTAGATATGTAAAACTCATTTTATGGGCAAAACCGACAATTACCGGATTAAGCCTACGACTATTAGTTATGCTCAGCCTAAAATTAATTAAAAATATTTAAAAATCCCAAAATAATATATTAAATCAGTGGGTAAAGAGTTTGATATTAAAAAGTAGGCTTAACTAGTCTATACGCTAATTACGCCGTTTAATTAACATAAGGCTTTCATTTTACGCTAACGAGCATAACTCTTAACCTATACCTCAAACTGATGTCAAACTTTGCATACAAGTTTATATATCAGTAATTAAAGTTTCTACTCTTTTACATTTCCAAAAATCACATTTTAAGGTAATAAGGGCATAATGGTCAACATATGAGCAATTAACGGAATCATGCGTATTAATCGGTTAACTAATGAACCATGGTGTATAATCACAGAGGGTTATACTAGCATGTAACCTGGTCTAAATGAAGCTCTTAGGTATTTCTAAAACATACCATAACGGGTCAGAACTGAAAGTCAAAGTATAAGTCAAACTATGCGACTTTCGGTTCCGAACCGGGTCTAAACAGGAAATTGTCGGGTTGAACATGTTTAGACATGTTTCTACATTCATTACCAAGTTATATTAATGATCAAACAGGTTGTATGTGTTCTACATTGCTAATCATGCATAAATTGTAATTTAAACATTCTGTTGACTTTTTATTAGTAAGTTTGACCCGACATTTGACCTAGTTAGAGTGGGAATTAGGGGGAACCCTTTTGAGGGTTTATTACCCACATAATTACCTACTTAGGGGTACTTTTAATTCGAGATTTGACTGAGCCATTATTAATTAATCTCGAAGTCAAACCGTAATTACGACGGTTTGACTTTTAGCTAAATAACTAAGCTAAACTCCGTTTAAGAAGGTTAAGCAAACTTACAAGTGTCTAATGGTTGATTAGGAAGGCCTGGAGAGTGCTCTTGTGCTCCACAATTGATCAGAAGATGTTTGAGGAAAGAATGATCAAAGTGTTTGCACATTGGAGCTTTATATAGTGATCAAGGCACCACAATGTGTTGACATCTAAGTCTAGCACTGACCACAACATTCCCACAGGTGTCCTAGATGTTTAGGGATTGTTTAGGGGACAAGAAAGATGTGGAAAATCGTTTAAAGGTCGAAAATTGCGCTTAAAACAGGCAACAGCCGGTTTCTGTCGCTGGGCACTACCTTACGGACCTCAAGCTCACCAATGTTGAGTTCCGTAAGCTTGACATCAGGCACAAAACTATGTTGTTCTTTGGTGTTTTGAAAGGGCAACTCGTGGTTTCGAATATGGGACTTGTTTTATCAGTGTGGGGCCTCTATAATGTGCCTTAAACAGTTACATACCCTACCATTATGTTATGTTTTCTTGGATCCATTTCAAAAGTGCCGAACAAGAAGGTTTACCGTAGAAATTTCCATAGGGTTCTATCATGCACTTCGAATTCAATTATTGTCAACAAATTTCTGGATTTAAGATATATCAGATGTTTAATATATATATATACTTGGGTCTTGGGATTTATAAATGAGGTCGTTTAGAGGTAAAAATTAACATGACGCCACTTTTAAATCCTGCCAAACATCTTTATTAAATCCGGGTTTACAACGCTTTTTGTCTTACACGACACGTGTCGTTATATCATTGAACACGTATTTTCGAGGTGTTACAATATTCCTAGATACTATTGTTCAAATTACAACCCAACATTGTTTAAAACACCATAACCAAAAAACTTTCAAATCCTAAAAAAATGGGCTCCGGCCACGTCTAGAAATATCCATCATCGCCCATTCCAGCAGCTCAAACCTTTGCTGCATCACCATCACCTTCACCAGCTCCTCTAGCTCCGGCATCACCCACATGATCCTTAACCCCACTGCTGCCAGCCTCAATTGCTAAGACCTCACCAGCCTCTTCTTCGTCATCCAGCTCAGCCAACCTAGCCTTCCAGCCCTCTATGTCCCAGTTGCTCTTGTCAAAGTTAGGATCCTGAGCTTCTTGGGCCATCTGCAACTTGGTTTTGTACATAGCAATGGCAGTGGAGACTTTAGCATCATTCGTGATTTCAGCCTTCTCCTGATCAGCAATGATATGAGCCAGGACAAGTTCCTTCTTCACCAGATTGACATCGTTTTTGAGGGAGGCAATCTTCTGATCCTTGGCCAGCATGATCTTTTGGAGGTCCAAACACTTTAGCTCAACCTCTTCAAGACTCGTTACGTAATCTTCGATTTCAGCAAATTTCTACAAAAGAAAGGATACAATTTAGGATCCCTTACCCTCAGTATGGGAGGATCATGTACAAGAATCACATTTAAGGATCAGTTATTCTCACCTCAGCAACGTATTCCTCGAACTGATGCTGGATCAGAGGCAGACCTTCAAGGGTATCAGCAGTCTTCCTTTTCTTTCCGCCCCTTCCCTTAGAATTGGTTGCCTTGGGGACCGTGACGGATGGACTAGCAGCAAGCTTCTTCTTTGCGGATCGGACAGCATCGAGGTCAGTGACACTGAAACAAGTAGCAGACTTCGATGATTTTCCAGCACCTACACATCCAAAACAGATAAGTATCCTTATTTCATTTTAATTTAAACATTTAGTGTTAGGGGAGGATTTCTTAATGACCTGTGATCCTCAAGTGTTATCCTTTTTGGTGATCCTTACTTCTGTGACAATTAGTGATCCTCAGAAGTACTTCAGGATCAGGATCATGGATCGTCCTAAGGATCCTTATACTAATGATTGTTCACTTTGAATTCGGTATTGTTTTGCAGGAGTACCGGCTTGGACTTGGTCATGGCGATATTCCTGGAGCATATTCCCTTCAATTCTGCACGTGCTTGACCATTGTGAACGTTATGGAGAACGTGGGGAGAAAGCACGAAATGCGGATAGTTAGTTAGGCTTGATATTTTCTAATTTTAAGGGGGTAGCGAGCTATTTTTTAAGAACACTTGGCTATTTTTGGCTACACACACTCGTACAACTGAGGTTTTTTATGCCGAAGATCATTCATTGATCAAGGGCTTTTTCCTCGTATAAATCTTTGTGTCTCCTGTGCAATTCATTTCTGAGTGATCCTCATTGTTGTTTACCAATTCAAGCATCATACCCCGTAACAGAGAGTTTGGTTGCATCATCCTCGTCTGATTTTTTACCAAAACAGTTTAGCGCCCACCGTGGGGCAATTGGTGCTTCATTCCTAAGAAATTCTCATTTTTGTAATCATTTCGGTTCGTTACATCCAAGCAGATGGCTTCATCATCAAAGAACACCTCCAGTGCGATGTCTGCAGTCAATTCATCCTAGGGCATTCCACCTTTGCCTCCACCACCTTTTGGACCTCAGAAAAATGCCGAGAAGAAACCAACTCCCATTTTCTCAAAACCTACAACCTCTTCTGCTTCTTATACTCCCACTACTAGTGACTTGTTTATTCTGATTTTGCAGATGAAGGAGCATATATAGCAGCAGGATAAGACCAATGAAAGGATTCTTAGAGAAATTGGAGACATCAAGAAACAGAAGAGATCGGCAGAGGATCATTCCCGACTGATGCCCAGATCTTTGAATTTCGATACTCCGGTTATAACTTCTCAGCCTTCAGTGGTTCCAGACGTTCAATATGTGGGAGGACCAAAAGGAGTGCATTGCGGATCATCAGCAATGACTCAAGCTTCAGGGTCATACCTCCAACCAGCAGGATCCCATCCTCAGCATATAGGATCCTTCGTAAGCTCAGGAGGATACTCAGGAGCGCAGCAGATTCAAGGGTTCTGGCCGTTTCAAGGATCCTCGCAGGTTCTAGGATCCTCATATGTCCCAGGATCCTCCCAGGTTCAAGGATCCTCTCAGTTTCAAGGATCCTCCCAGGTTCAAGGATCTTCCTACGTCCCAGGATCCTCGCAGGTTCAAGGATCCTCTCAGTGTCATGGATCCTTCCAGATTCCGGGATCCTTAAGGAGTTTGCAAACAGGGTGTTCCGATATCCATCAGGGAGATTTTATTCCAATGCAGACCATTGCTTCTACTGGTCCATCGGTCATTCAAGAGCCCCAACAATATGGATTCACATCCGCTCTTCCTAATTTGAACCCAATGGGAGGTAACACTTTCAATAATTCTTATACCACTAACCATGGCCTTATGCAGGATACAGGTATCAATCATGCCATGGCCAGAGAATTGCAAAAGTTAAAGGATATGATATCAAGTATCCCAGGAGTGGTCAAGCCTATCCCGGAGATTGCAGATGGGAGCCACAAGATATCTCGTTTTGCACCACCAATCTGTGATTCTGAGATACCCAAGAGGTTCCACGTGCCTACCATGAAGTTGTATGACGGTTCAACAGATCCCGAAGAACACATAGCACAGTACAGGGAAAGGATGGAGATCAATCCCATCCCAGAAAGGTTAAAGGAAGCATGTCTGTGCAAGGGATTTGGATCCACTCTTACTGGATCGACTCTTAAATGGCTGCTAAGTCTTCCCCCTTACTCTATTACCTCGTTTGCTAATCTAGTTAACCTATTTAATAACCAGTTTTCTTGTAGTAGAAAATTTGAGCGTTTAACTAGTGATCTGTATAGGATAACCCAAGGTCATAATGAATCATTAAGGGATTATATCACTAAATTTAGTAAAGAATCCTTAGATATTCCTAACCTGGATATAGCTACGGCTGTTGAAGCCTTTAAAATGGAATTGCTTAGGGATTCATTATTCTATGATGATCTTGTTATGACACCATGCAGGAATCTAGATGAGGTAAGAACCCGGGCCCTTAGGTTCATCCGGCTAGAGGATGACAAAAGGATCCAGGAGAGGTTCGCAGGATCCTCAAAGCAAGAGAAGCAAGGATCCTCATTCAAGAACAACAAGTTTAGATCCTATAACAAATCTGATAACCAGAATGTGCATGCTGTTGAACAAGAAGAGGATGATGAGGATTATCCTCCAATTTCTGAATATTGTTTTTCTATTGATAACAATGAACTAATCCTTGCGATGCAGAATTTAGGTGATAAAGCTAGATGGCCTAGGAAAAATGACAGACCAGCTGCAACTAAAGATAAGTCAAAGTGGTGTCCATATCATGAAGATTTTGGACATCTCAAAGAAGAATGCATCGCACTGAGAAAAGAAATTGGATACTTGTTGAGCAAGGGGCACTTGAAAGAATTATTGGGGAGAAAGAAGTCAAGGACTCAGGATCCTGAAAGGATCCCAGAGAAAGCTCCAGCCCCTCCAGCAGATGCACAAGTTATAAACTTTATTTCTAGAGGATCAGACATTTGTGGAACATCCTTCTCTGCAGCTAAAAGACATGCAAAGGAAACCAAGATGGATAATGGAGATAGACCCATTCGAACATCCAGTGTCTCCGAAGGAAAAGTCATAACTTTTGATGAGGATGATCGTGTTGACATTCAGGATCCTCATCACGATGGTTTGGTTATCTCTCTTTTTATTTCTAACCATTTTGTTCGCAGGATCCTTATAGACGGAGGAAGCTCTGTGAACATTATCCAGCTTGATGTCCTCAAGAAGATGAATATTCCTGAATCCGATATCATACCAAGATCCTCTGTGCTCGTGGGATTCAGTGGCGAGACTAAGAATACTCTGGGGACATTAAACTCCCAATCTATATCGAAGGCCTACATTCTTACGAAAAATTTTGTGTCATTGACTGTTTATCTTGTTGTAATGTTATCCTTGGCAGGCCTTGGATACATGACAAGAAGGCAGTCCCATCCACTTATCATCAATGTGTGAAGCTTCCTAGTCCTTGGGGAATAGTGAAGATTGATAGTGATCAGCAAGAAGCTAAGAACTGCTACACCTCATTAATGAAACCCGCCTCAAAGTCAAGGGAGCAATAGCAATTAAAGCATCCTCCAAGGGATGTCTTGGAGGCAAGAGAGCAGGATGTAGTAGAAATCCTTATGGATCCTGATGATCCTGAATCTAAAGTTTATATAGGATCAGGGATCCTTGGCGAAATTAAGGAAGACCTCATATCCTTCCTCAAAAGGAGAAAGACTACCTTTGCATGGAAGCACGAAGACATGACAGGTATATCTAAAGATATAATCACTCACAAACTTGGCATTGATAGGTCCTTCAAACCAATCCATCAAAAGAGGAGGAAATTTACACCAGAAAGAAATGCCATTATCCAGGAGGAGGTAGAGAAATTACTCCGAGCAGGTATGATTAGAGAGGTCAAGTATCCAAGATGGTTGGCCAATGTGGTTGTTGTTCAAAAGAAAAACGGAAAGTGGAGGGTATGTGTCGATTTCACTAATTTAAATAAGGCATGTCCCAAGGATCCTTTCCCATTACCCCACATTGACTCCATGGTGGATGCAACTGCGGGTCATGAACTGTTAACTTTTATGGATGCTTCATCTGGATTTCAACAAATTCAGATGGAATCCGATCAAGAGGATACAACCTTTATGACTCCAACTGGTATATACTGTTATATTGCTATTCCATTTGGACTAAGAAATGCAGGTGCAACTTATCAAAGGCTAGTGAATATGATGTTCAAGGATCAGATTGGACAAATTATGGAGGTTTACGTAGATGATATGGTGGTAAAATCCAAAAAGGCTGAGGATCACCTAAGGGACTTGGAGGAAGCATTCAATATCCTTGACAAATATAACATGAAACTTAATCCTTCAAAATGTCACTTTGGTGTTAAAGCAGGTAAATTCTTAGGATATATGGTGACAAAGAGAGGCATTGAAGCCAGTCCAGAACAAATCAAAGCTATAGTGAACATCAAGTCCCCTGCCAATGCTAAGGATGTTCAGAGGTTAACAGGGAGGATTGCAGCTTTAAACAGATTCATATCCAAATCCTCAGAAAAGTGCAAGGAATTCTATGATATCCTAAGGAAGAACAAGAAATTCGAGTGGATTGAGAAGCATGAAAGTGCCCTAAGAGCTCTTAAGGATTACCTATCCTCGGCCCCGGCCTTGATGAAACCAGAAAAAGGAGATGTGTTATCCTTATATCTTGCGGTATCCTCAAAAGCAGTAAGTGCCGTCCTTGTTAAGGATCACGAAGGTACACAACATCCTGTCTTTTATGTAAGTAAGAGTTTACTTGATGCTGAATCCAGGTATTCACACTTAGAAAAACTTATCCTTGCATTAATTATGGCATCTACTAAATTGAGACATTATTTTGAAACTCATGCCATTATTGTCAAAACTAATTTTCCAATTAAGAATGTCCTCAGGAAACCTGAAATTTCAGGAAGGATGGCTAAGTGGGCAGTGAAGCTTAGTGCATATGATATAAGATATGAACCCAGGACAGCCATTAAATTCCAACCATTAGCTGACTTTGTGGCAGATTTCAGTAGTGATTTGCAAAAGGAAGCTGAATTAGAAGTCTAGCAGCTAGAGGAGACCAAGGATCCTTGGATACTCTATACTGATGGATCCTCAAATGTCAAAGGAACAGGGCTTGGAATACTACTAAAATCGCCACATGGGGACATAATACCCCACTCTATAGCTTGTGAGTTCCAAACTACTAACAATGAGGCTGAATATGAAGCCTTGATAGCTGGTTTGCAAATTGCTAAGCATATGAGGATCAGGTATCTTGAGGTACATGTAGATTCTTTGTTAATCACTAATCACTTTAATGGATACTATGCTATTAAAGGTGAAAAGCTAACCAAATATTTGGAGATAGTCAAAGAATTGGCACTCTCTTTTGTTTCCTTTAGTTTGACACAGGTACCAAGGGAAGAAAATGCAGAAGCTGATGCATTGGCTAATCTAGGATCATCTTTGAAGATCCCGGAGGATATAAGTATCCCCATTATCCATATCCTGGCTCCTACCATCGAGGATCATGTGGCTATGGAAATAGGAGAGGATTCTACAATTATCCCTAGTGAGGATACTCAATCTCATTCAGGATCATGGATCCTCCCAATCATGAGATACTTACAACATGGAGAGATTCCTACAGGAGAAAACCCTAGGGCTTTCAAACTTAAGGTATCTCAATTCACAATTTTAAATAATATGTTGTATAAACGATCTCTTGCAGGACCATATTTAAGATGCATTGAGGATCCTGAAATCCAAGAAGTTTTAAAAGACTTCCATGAAGGAGATTGTGGAAACCACACTGGGGGCAGGGCATTATTCTCAAGGATCCTGAGGACAGGATACTATTGGCCAACTATGAAGAGAGATGTTGTGGAGTATCCTAAGAAATGCGATCCTTGTCAGAGACACAGCAATATCCTTCATCAACCAGCTGAATTTTTGCATCCTATATCCTCCTCTTGGCCATTTATGAGATGGGGTATGGATATAGTTGGTAAGCTCCCTAAGGCACCTGGTGGAAAAGTGTTCATGCTTGCTATGACTGATTACTTCTCCAAGTGGATAGAGGCTGAAGCTTTTGCCCAAGTCAGAGAAAAGGAAGTTATATCCTTCATTAAAAGAAATATTATAACTAGATTTGGTATTCCTTCTGAAATTATATGTGATAATGGTTCCCAATTCTTTGGGGGCAGAACTACTAACTTTTGTGACAGCTGGGGGATTAAGATGATAACATCAACACCAGTCCACCCACAAGCTAATGGTCAGGCAGAATCATCCAATAAGATCATCATCAACAATTTGAAGAAGAAGCTTGGATCCAAGAAAGGGAAATGGGCAGAAGAACTACCTTATGTGCTTTGGGCTGATAGGACAACTCCTAAGAATGCTACAGGCCAAACTCCATTCTCTTTGGTATTTGGGGCAGAATCAGTGATCCCTACAGAAATGGTGGTTCCAACTGCTAGAACAAGTATTCGTGATCCTGAGGAAAATGATGAGAACTTGGTTCAAGACCTGGATACTATAGAAGAAATCAGGGATTTGGCTAGGATAAGGATCGCCAGTTATCAGCAAAGGATGGCTGGTGCTTACAACAAAAATGTCAGGATCAGGAAGTTCCAAATTGGCGATATGGTGTTGAGGAAAGCATTTCAAAATACCACCAATCCTGCTGATGGAAAGTTGGCACCAAATGGGAAGGCCCTTACTTGATTGAAGCTGAGGCGGGAAAGGGGGCATATCGATTGCTAACAATGGAAGGTGATTTGATACCCAGGGCCTGGAATGTTGTCTATTTGAAGAAATACTTCATATGATAAGGACCTATGATCCTCACATGATAAGTATCCTTGAAGGATCCTTAGAGCACAGATGATCCTCATTTTGGTAACATTCTAATCTCAAACTATTTCATTTCCTTACTTTCTCACATAAGGATAAGGATCCTGCATCCTTTATCCCCCTTTCACGTGATTCTGAGTTTTGAAGGTTTAGGTACTCTTAGCAAAAGGATGGTTATCCACAAAAGCAACCAGTTACTTGGGTTTGACCCCAGTTATTTGGGCTTGACCCCAGTTCCGCCAGTAGCGCACGATGATCCTGGTATAGTTCAAGGCAGTGGGACCAGTACTCGTTTTAGGGGATGATAATTCCATTGTACTGGCTATACCTAGGATCCTACGTATAATGGTAGACGTACCATACATCCGTTCTTAAGGTTGCTAACGTTTTCACGTTAGCTAAGGGTTTGGCATTTTCATGCCACTAAGTTTGGATAGTCGCCAGTTAGGGCCATACTCCAGTTCACACACGATCCTTGGGCTTGTCCCCAGTTATCCTTTGGGCTTGTCCCCAGTTGCTAACTTTTATCTTATATTGGCTTAGTCCCAAGTTATGTTCTATTTCAGGTCTTCGAAGTTAAACAACCAAGGATCCTTGATCCTTACTTCTTACTAAGGTTTGTCTTATGGTTATCCTGGTTATAGTATTAAGGGTTAGGATCCTAACTTGGATCCCCAGGTATGATCCTTAACTATTTTGATTTTATTCATTGTTTATTTGAATAACCCTTGTACTTTGACAACTGAACTCATGATCCTTAAAATATACCACTTTTTGGAATTTTTCAACTATAGGATATTTGATCCTGGATCATATCCTAAATATTTTTTATCTAATTTGTTCAACTTTTCTTATCCAGACAAGTGTATATCAAAACAATTGAAAATTAAAAGGACAATCAAGGATAACAACACAAGATAAGCCAAAAAAGATTAAAGTTATTTTATTAACAAAAGTTTAACCGTCGAAGGTTGTCAAAATTGCCAACCCACGTTTCTACCAGCAAAACGTGGCCCGTCCACATGGGTTGGCAACGGGTGTCCATTGTTTATGCGGTTATAGCAAGTGCAGGAAATCAAAGGCGGCAGGATCACAATGGCTTCATCCCCCAAACAGAGGATCCCTCCACCATTTGTAATCCTACCTATTATCCAAAGGATCCTAGATCCTTAATCCTAAAACTATTGTTCAAATACAAACCAACCATTGTTTAACAAAAACTACCACCAAACCTAAAAAAAATGGGCTCCGGCTATGTCTAGAAGTGTCCATCATTGCCCATTGCTGCAGCCTACACCTTCGCTGCATCACCATCTCCAGCTCCACTAGCTTCACCACCATGATCCTTGCCACTGCCTCCAGCCTCGATCGTCAGGATCTCCTCAGCCTCCTCCTCCTCAGCCAGCCTTGCCTTCCAGCCTTCCACATCCCAGTTGCTCCTGTCGAGGTCAGGATCCTGAGCTTCCAAGGCCATCTGCAATTTGGTCTTGTACATCGCTATGGCAGCAGAGACTTTAGCATCCTGGGTGATCTCATGCTTCTCGTAATCAGCATTGATCAGAACCTTGGCCGTTTTAGCTTTGGCATTTTGGAAGTCCTTTTGGAGGTCAGCAATCTTAAGATCCTTGAGCAATGCGACTTGTTGGAGGTCAGCAATCTTCTTGTCCTGCTCCTCGACATGCCCAACGTAGTCTTCAATCTCAGCAAATTTCTACAAAGAAGATAAAGAACAGTTCAAGAAGAGGTGATCCTCAAATAAGCTGGATACCTAAAGCAGGGACAAGGATCCTTACATCGTTGAAGTATTCAAGGAACTGGTGGCGGATCAGGGGCAGACCTTGCAGATCCTCAGCTTCAGATGCTTTTCTTTTCTTGCCACCCCTTCCTTTAACGGGTGCCTTGGGGATCGAAGCAGTTGGGCTGGCAGGAAGCTTCTTCTTGGAGGATCGTACGTTGTCCAGATCGGTCACGCTGAACTTGGAGGCAAATTTTGAAGCTTTTCCAGCACTTGCACATTCAAAGCAAGATAAGTATCCTTATCCTATTTCTATTTAACTATTTATTTAAATCTTTAACTATACAAAAAACAGGATACTTACTTGACATGGTGAGTGAGCCTGAGGATACCTCTTGAGAATTGATGTGTGCAAAATGAAACATATAAATTACATCAAATGAGGCATAAAACTAACCCTTTTTAAGTACTAATATTGGAAAAAGAGTGTTTTTGTCTTCCTTTTGTATTTTCAGGATTAAATGAGCTCAAAAACACAAAAGAAGCAAAAAGACAGCTAAATCCAACATAAATACAAGGAAAGGAACATGAGTGGACTGCCCGACCCCTCAACGGCATCTTCCCAAGCAAAATAGAGAAGGCAGAAGACTGAACACGCCCCATGCTCAGCCAGCACGGGGCCGTGCGCAAGAAGCAGCAGAAAAGACAAACCTATAGAAGCTTCTATTGCCCACCACGGGGCCGTGCCCAGTGAACACGGGGGCGTGGCGAAAGTACAGCAGGCGCATTAATTGTAATTGCGAATTACAATTAATGAGGAGAGAGAGTGTCAGACAGGCACGGGGCCGTGCCCAGCCCTCTGTTCAGCCTATAAATAAGAGTGCTTGGTTTCATTTCAACTCATCCCTTGGCACACCACCTCTCTCACACTTCATCCACCACCCACCACCATCACAACACCATCATCCACCACCATCATCCATTGTCCATCGTAGAGTGTGTGAGTCGTCTCGGGATCCAAGATTGATCGTAAGAGTTCTTGACAATCAAGGCCATGTTTGCCTAAGTCTCTTACATCACTTGGTGAAGACAAAGTGTCTAGTATAATACTTTTTATTTCTAATCTTTTGCACTTTTTATTTGGTTTTGTATTAATGACTTTAATAACTAGTTACTTATGTTGAAGGTGATCTTTCCTTATCGTTTGTCCGTGGTGTCTTGGCATTATTTTACTGTCTATATAAAATAAAGGATTTTCACCATTCATATCTCCACGGTCTATATGGAGGTATGTTGGCTACCTGGTCGGGGGTTAAGGGAACGGTTTGGTAAAGGTCTTGCCATTGTTCAGCGTTTAGAGGTCCTGCAATGGACCTGGGTCAAATTTAGTAGGACCTCCTTCAATGCTTCACGGTATTGGATGGTGGGGGTCCAAACTCTTTGATCCCCTCATAAGTTAACTACTATTAATACTATAACCCGGCTATTTAGGACTGTATCCCTGCTGACTCAGACTACTTAGCCGAGGGTAACGTCACCGCCAAAAGCGGGGCCTACCATAATATTGCATTAATAACTTAATTCATTATCTTCCAATAATCCACCCTTTTAGGATTGTATCCTTGCTGACTCAAACTACTGGGGCGAGGGTAACGTCACCTTCAAAAGAGGGGCCTACTACAATAACTAAGATAATCTCTTAATTATGTGCAAAAGTGCGGAAATAATCAAAGGTTATACTAGATACGAGTCGGAACCAAGTGATTCATCTTGTCTATCTGTTTTTATTTTATTTTTATTTTTCAGCATTTTAGTTAGTTTTTATTTTTCTTAGTTTAAAATCTTTTTCTAAACTTTTTATTTTGATTAGACGTTGAGGATAAACCGGTACTAAAAGCTCTTGTGTCCTTGGACGACCTCGGTATCTTACCAACGCTATACTACGCTCATGATGGGTGCACTTGCCCATATGTGTGTTTAGTGTTAGTAAAATATCGTGTTTTATAAATTTAAAACTTGGCTAAAAATAAGTGTTAAAAAGGGCTTAAAATATACACCTAATATAAGTAACACTTAAACGCGCATCAAGTTTTTGGCGCCGTTGCTGGGGACACAAGGATTTTAAGAAAGTTAGGAATCAACGGCCTAATCATTTTTTTATTTTCTTTTTTTTTTTTTTTTTTGGATTTTCTTAGTTTTTCAGCTTCTGCAGAGCTCAGCACGGGCCGTGCCCGCTGAACACGCCCCCGTGCTAAATCATTGGAACTGGCAATCCTGTTTTACATCAGACAGTAAGCTGAACACGGGGCCGTGCTCACCCAACACGCCCCCGTGCCCAAGATTCACTTACTGAAAACAGAACCGTTAGATCCTGGCGGTTGGTAATTTCTGACATAAACATGAGTGGTAGTAATTGTTTTTACTTTCGGCACTCTTATGGTAAGTGGTGTAAATTATGTGGTGGCAAGCATAAAGAAGTAGAATGCTACTTTCTAAATTATAGGCCCCACTACATGGACCCATCGACTTCTTGTAACCTTAAGAGAGGCAAAAGTAAAAATAAGCACTATTTCTCCCTCGAATGCGCCCAGCCAGATATTCTAGGGGAAATGCTCCTTGATGAGTTATTTCAACTAGAAAAGCTAATTCTGAATTGGTTAAAAGAGCTTAGGAATGATTTTATTGATCCACCCCAAGACGATGACCATGACGAAATGCTGGAACCGCATTCCGACAACCTCGTTGCTCCCAAAAATACCTTCGTACCTAGCAGAGACTTGGACGATAGTCGTCCCTGTGTCGATTGTGCCGTGAAGGACTCTCCATCGACTTCGTTCGGTGCATACATAGACCTGAGCGATTCGGCATACACCTTCTTTAACAAGAGCCCGGGAAAGGATTGGACTTGTCCACCTAGAATAAAAATAGGAATTACCCTCATCGACAACCTCTTGCGTTCTCGCCTTAGTCTAGGACAATTAAGGTATCTTAGGCACTTTTGGGTTGTTCCAACCAATCAGGAGCCACCCGATACTAACGAGTTCCTTAAAAAACTAGACAACTTCATAAAACAGTCCCTCGACACGGGGCCGTGTCCAGCCAACACGCCCCCGTGTCCATCAAAAGATTCCATTCTGATCAGTACGTCAGAATACGGACAAACTGTGTCAGAACTCCACCTGCACACGGGGCCGTGTCCACTGGACACGGGGCCGTGTCCAGGATGCTGTCGTTTTCTATAAATGCAGCCAAGAATTCTGCACATTTGGACCAACTTGGGACAGAGATTTGAAGGAATCTTCTCTCAAACTATCCTAGGTAAGTCTAAAAGAAGGTTCCAACAACCCATCTTGTCCTTTCCTCTTTTAGCCATTTCCTTCTTCTCCATCTTTCTCCAAGAACTACCATTAAAAGTTTGAATTCTTCCAACTTTGTGGTAAGGATTAATGAGTTTTGTTCAAGGAATCTTGGTAAAAACATGTTATGTAACATTGTTTTAAGTTATTAGTGACTAAAAGGACCCCACAAGTTCAGAAAACAACTTAAAAATCCAAGTTTCCTTGCTCAAAAATTCTGCAGAAAGATGAACACGGGGCCGTGCTCAGTGAGCACGGGGCCGTGTCCGGTCACTGTTTCATTAAATAAACTATTTTCAGTTTATTTTTCGTAGGATGTCGAGTAAAAACAGCGAAACATCTTCTGTGCATTCGTCAAACAGCCGAAGAGGAAGGAGACCCTCCATTGAAGCTACACTTGTGCACTATGTGATAGCATTAAGGGAGGCTCTCGACGAAATGACATCAGTAGAGGAGGTCCTAATCGACCGTCTTAACGATCTTACGATGGGACTTGAAAGCAGCTTCCAAGAAATTAACCTCTTGCACCAGAGGTTAAATATTCTTGTAGCACCTCCGATGGAACCAGTCCTCCCTCAACAGGATTGGAACCTGGCACTCGGAATTAACAACCCTACCGGGTGGGAAGACTTTCCGGCGGAACCTCCCGTGGAACACCAACAAGAGATCCCGGTGGAAATCGAAACTCCTCAAACTAATGCCAATGAGCCTTCTTTTCTCCTTCCAAGGGAGGTGGAAGAGTGGCTCGCCGACATATGAGGAGAACCGCACCCGGAAGAAGGAGTTCAAAAAGGCCTTGTCTAACCAAGATTAGTTACTTCTTGGAAATTTTGATAATTAAAATAAAGTAGAGGCTAGAACTCCATGGTTTATTATTTCTTTGTTTTATCTAGTTTAATCTTAATTTAGGACTATGTAAGGTCTCTCTATGATTGCAATGAAATGATGGTTTTTAAAGTTTGGATGGTTTTTAATGAATAAAACACTCTCATGGTGGTAAGGGATGAAAAGGGGAACGAGAAAAATGACCTCATGCACAAGAACAAGGCAACCCGACAATTCTCTCCATTTCAGAAGGTTCAACACGGGCCGTGCCCAACCAACACGGCCCCGTGCTGAACCACCTGCAGAAAAACGCCCAGTTCAGGTAACTGGACACGGGCCGTGTTCACCCGACACGCCCCCGTGTCCAGACTTCTGTTTCTCTTGTTTTAATTTTGTTACTGGCACTTGAACACGGGGCCGTGCCCGGATAACACGGGGCCGTGTTCAGCGCCGAGTAACACAAAATTTTTGTTTTTTAACACCATTTTACACATCTAATCAACCTGAAAATTTATTTTTGTGACACATTGAGGACAATGTGTAATTTAAGTGTGGGGGGGATGCTAAAACCTTGAACTTTGCAAGTCCTAAATACAAGCCTTACACAAAACTCTATTGGAACCGCTAATCGCCCCAAATTATTTCAAAAATTTCATTTTTCTTACTTGTCTAAGTTTAACTCGGGAAATTCAAGTTCTCAAAAAGGTTATATTTTTACGAATTTACAACCGATAGCGTAGTGATAAAAAGAACCAACATAAGAAAATTATGAAAATGCATGGCAAACTTAGTTAAAATTTGATTATATATACTAGATCACATAAAAACTCATTCCCATAAAAGTGAGTTTTGAGCCTTTATTGAGCATACAAATTTACATCTTTAGACTAAATGCTCATTTTTCGTTTCTTGTGTGAATAGCCGCTTGGTTCTTACAACTCTAGAACTTGCCATGACGATACATTCCCGGTCCTTATCAACTTAAACCCGAGTAAGTAAATGATGGAGGCATTAGGACTAACCCTTTTTATTTCTACACCATTATTTTTCTTTTTCTTTTACCACCTACCCAAAAATCCCCCTAGTTAACCCCTTTGAGCCTAAACCTTTTCATTTCATCACCCAAACCAAAAAACCCTTTTACCCACCAAAAACCTTTTTATTTTTATTTTTTAACCCCTTGTTTTAGTAACAAGTTCGGTTTTGCGTAGGATCGTTCAAAAAAAAATGTGTTGATGATGAAGCAAAAAAAAAAAAAAAAAAAAAAGAAGAAAATAAACAAACAAGTTCATCAAAAATAACTTTGTTTGAATAAAAGCTTCATCAAAATAAAAAGTTACAAAAATAGAAAGTCTTACGAAAACCGACACTTGTTACGCTTTTCGCCCTTTTTCTACTAACCACTAACCACTATCCCAACCACCTACCATTAACCCTAGCCTAACCCTTAACCCACAAAGTCCTCTTGATATTTACAAAGGTATAAAAGTTAAAAAGGAGGAGGATTGATTGCTTGGCAAGCTTATGGTAGGAATAAGCTCCATGCCGCTCTCGAGTGATTCACTAAAAATACACCTTCGGCCGAGTGTGAGGGATTTCTCCCGTGAGGTATGTGAACTTGTATATAAAAAGAATTTTAAAAAGGCATGTTATGCCCAAATAAGTAATTTCTCCTATGAAACGTTCTAAATAAATCATTACGAATAGGATTGTAAATAGATAAAAATAAAACCCAAAAAGATCTTGGATTCCCAACACTCTACGACAAGCCAAAAACCTTCTCTTCTACCCATTCCATTTGGGAGTGTAAGCCACATATTAAAGAGTTTTGCTTGAGGACAAGCAAAAGTTCAAGTGTGGGGGTATTTGATGTGTGCAAAATGCAACATATAAATTAGATCAAATGAGGCATAAAACTAACCCTTTTTAAGTACTAATATTGGAAAAAGAGTGTTTTTGTCTTCCTTTTGTATTTTCAGGATTAAATGAGCTCAAAAACACAAAAGAAGCAAAAAGACAGCTAAATCCAACATAAATACAAGGAAAGGAACATGAGTGGACTGCCCGACCCCTCAACGGCATCTTCCCAAGCAAAATAGAGAAGGCAGAAGACTGAACACGCCCCGTGCTCAGCCAGCACGGGGCCGTACCCAAGAAGCAGCAGAAAAGACAAACCTATAGAAGCTTCTATTGCCCACCACGGGGCCGTGCCCAGTGAACACGGGGGCGTGGCGAAAGTACAGCAGGCGCATTAATTGTAATTGCGAATTACAATTAATGAGGAGAGAGAGTGTCAGACAGGCACGGGGCCGTGCCCAGCCCTCTGTTCAGCCTATAAATAGGAGTGCTTGGTTTCATTTCAACTCATCCCTTGGCACACCACCTCTCTCACACTTCATCCACCACCCACCACCATCACAACACCATCATCCACCACCATCATCCATTGTCCATCGTAGAGTGTGTGAGTCGTCTCGGGATCCAAGATTGATCGTAAGAGTTCTTGACAATCAAGGCCATGTTTGCCTAAGTCTCTTACATCACTTGGTGAAGAAAAAGTGTCTAGTATAATACTTTTTATTTCTAATTTTTTGCACTTTTTATTTGGTTTTGTATTAATGACTTTAATAACTAGTTACTTATGTTGAAGGTGATCTTTCCTTATCGTTTATCCGTGGTGTCTTGGCATTATTTTACTGTCTATATAAAATAAAGGATTTTCACCATTCATATCTCCACGGTCTATATGGAGGTATGTTGGCTACCTGGTCGGGGGTTAATGGAACGGTTTGGTAAAGGTCTTGCCATTGTTCAGCGTTTAGAGGTCCTGCAATGGACCTGGGTCAAATTTAGTAGGACCTCCTTCAATGCTTCACGGTATTGGATGGCGGGGGTCCAAACTCTTTGATCCCCTCATAAGTTAACTACTATTAATACTATAACCCGTCTATTTAGGACTGTATCCCTGCTGACTCAGACTACTTAGCCGAGGGTAACGTCACCGCCAAAAGCGGGGCCTACCATAATATTGCATTAATAACTTAATTCATTATCTTCCAATAATCCACCCTTTTAGGATTGTATCCTTGCTGACTCAAACTACTGGGGTGAGGGTAACGTCACCTTCAAAAGAGGGGCCTACTACAATAACTAAGATAATCTCTTAATTATGTGCAAAAGTGCGGAAATAATCAAAGGTTATACTAGATACGAGTCGGAACCAAGTGATTCATCTTGTCTATCTGTTTTTATTTTATTTTTATTTTTCAGCATTTTAGTTAGTTTTTATTTTTCTTAGTTTAAAATCTTTTTCTAAACTTTTTATTTTGATTAGACGTTGAGGATAAACCGGTACTAAAAGCTCTTGTGTCCTTGGACGACCTCGGTATCTTACCAACGCTATACTACGCTCACGATGGGTGCACTTGCCCATATGTGTGTTTAGTGTTAGTAAAATATCGTGTTTTATAAATTTAAAACTTGGCTAAAAATAAGTGTTAAAAAGGGCTTAAAATATACACCTAATATAAGTAACACTTAAACGCGCATCAAGAATCCTGGGTGATTGTCTTGAATGATCTTGTTTCAGGACCGAGTCTTCTAAAAACAACAAGCCTTTCCTTGGTAGCAGGAGACGGTATAAGGTGTGAAACAGTGACAGCTGCATAACATAAAACAAAAGGGGGTTAGTGATCCTATCACAAGAGCAAGATTATCTGGTGATCCTACTCAGGATCCTCTGTCCTTCCATGGGTGGACCATTCCCTGGGTAGATCCTTTCCGTTTGTGATAGAGTCTCTTCTGACAAAGAAAAAGCGTCGTTTCCAGTTTGTATCGTTCTTGGTGGCTTTAAAAATGGGGTGTTCTTCACCAGGTTTTCGTTTAAACAAATATCGGTGGAATCCAAACGTTCTGAGATCATACATCTCAGCCAACTCCGACATTCCTAGATCAATCCCTTCCTACTCGATGATCCTTTCAAGGGTATATAAGACCCTACAGATCATCGGCATAGCTTGGATGTAGGAGATGTCGGTAAGGGAGAAAATGGATTGGGTAAAGGCTGGAAAAGGATAGGTGTATCCTATGGTGAATGGGGTAACAAGAAAGGCAATCCAAGTTTCAGAGATATAGTCACTCAAAGCAGTGGGATCAAAGGATTTGAAAATGGTGTTTGCAGGGAAACAATAGCGAATTTTATCAATTTGTGGATCGGTGAAACAACAGCGTTCTTTTGCGGAATCTTTGATGATCCCTTGGCTCTTTAAGGGGCTGTTCTTCTTGTGATCCTTGCCCGGTGGAGTTTCAGAGCATCATTTTTGACGAGATGATGGTAAAGAAAGAAAAGCAGAGTAAGAGAAGGAAGAAGAGTAAAAGAGAATACCTGAATAAGTCTTCTGATGAGGATTTAAAAATGAAACGCTCGGATTTAAATGCCATTTCGCTCTTATCTCTAACTGCCATTTATAATGATGATTTTGCAGGATAAGTCACCTCAGTGACGTCAGGATTCCAACGGCTAGTTCGATCTTAACGGCTATATATCCGTTAGTTTGTTGCGGATAAGATCGACAAAATACAACTCGTTTATTTACAATAGTACTCCTTATATTTTGGGGGCAATTGTTAGGGGAGGATTTCTTAATGACATGTGATCCTCAAGTGTTATCCTGTTTGGTGATCCTTACTTCTGTGACAATTAGTGATCCTCAGAAGTACTTCAGGATCAGGATCATGGATCGTCCTAAGGATCCTTATACTAATGATTGTTCACTTTGAATTCGGTATTGTTTTGCAGGAGTACCGGCTTGGACTTGGTCATGGCGATATTCCTAGAGCATATTCCCATCAATTCTGCACGTGCTTGACCATTGTGAACGTTATGGAGAACGTGGGGAGAAAGCACGAAATGCGGACAGTTAGTTAGGCTTGATATTTTCTAATTTTAAGGGGGTAGCGAGCTATTTTTTAAGAACACTTGGCTATTTTTGGCTACACACACTCGTACAACTGCACTCACCAGCTCTCAGCAAAACACTTAGCATTTTTCATACATTTCTACACGATACACTATAGTGATCCTTGTACTTAGCTCGCTATCATCCGAAGTTGTGAAAGGATTATTGTTTAATTTGAGTTGGTGATCGGTAGTTTCCATCACCCGAGGTTTTTTATGCCGGAGATCATTCATTGATCAAGGGCTTTTTCCTCGTATAAATCTTTGTGTCTCCTGTGCAATTTATTTCTGAGTGATCCTCATTGTTGTTTACCAATTCAAGCATCATACCCCGTAACAGAGAGTTTGGTTGCATCATCCTCGTCTGATTTTTGACCAAAACATTTAGTTATGCACAAAATTGGATACTTACTTGACATCGTAACAGAGCCTGAGGATACTTCTTGAGAATCCTGGGTATTTGCTTGAAATAATCTTATTGCAGGATCAAGCTTCCGGAAAGCAGCAAGCCTTTCCTTCGTTGCAGGTGTTGTAATAATGTGTGAAACAGTAATAACTGCAAAATAGAAGCAAAGGGGTCAGTGATCCTCAGCGGAGACAGGGTATCCTATGATCCTTCTATAAGGATCCTCTATCCTACTATGAGTAACCCATTTTCTTAGAAGATCCTTCCCATCAGTGATGGAATCCCTTCTGACAAAGAAGAATCACCTTTTCCAGTTGGTGTCATTCTTAGTGGTTTTGAAGATGGGGTGTTCTTCACCGGGTTTGTGTTTGAATAGGTATCAATGAGATCCATGGCTCACAAGGTCGTACATTTCTGCTAACTCCGACATTCCCAGATCAATACCTTCATGCTCAATGATTCTTTCAAGGGTATACAAGACCCTCCACATCATTGGCATCGCTTGGATGTAGGAGATGCCGGTGAGAGAGAAGAAAGATTGGGTGAAATCAGGAAAAGGATACGAGTATCCTATCGTAAATGGGGTGACCGGAAAAGCTACCCAGGTTTCAGAAACAAAGTCGCTCAGGATGGTGGGATCAAAAGCTTTAAAAACGGTGTTCGCCGGAAAACAATGGCGAATCCTGTCTATCTGCGGATCAGTAAAGCAGCATCGTTCCTTCGCAGAGCCTTCGATGATCCCTTGGCTCTTAAAAGGACTGTCCTTTTTGTGATCCTTAGCCGGTGAAGATCTTAGCATCATCTTGGTCATGATGATGGTGAAGAAGAAGAAGAAGAAACAGAATGAGAATATGAAGAGAGAAAGGAAAGAGAAGTACCTGATCAGATCTTCGAATGAGGATTTAAAGGATGAAACGCACGAATTTAAATGCTTCCTAACCCTTATCTCTAACTTCAATTTATAATCATGATTTTGCAGGATAGTCACTTCAATGACGTCAGATTGGCAACGGCTAGTCAGGATGCAACGGCTATATATCCGTTGGTTTGTTACGGATAAGAACGAGAAAATATAACTCGTTTATTTACACTTTACTCCTTATATTTTGGGGGCAATTGTTAGGGGAGGATTCTCCAAAGATCAGTGATCCTCAATTACTGTCGGGCTTAGGGATCCTCAATTCTGTTTGAATTAGTGATCCCCAGAGAGTATTGTAGGATCAGGATCCAGGATCATCATAGTGATCCTTACACTAACGATTGTCTGCTTTGAATATGAAGTTGTTTTGTAGGAGTACGTGCTTGGACTTGGTCTTGGCGATATTCCTGGAGCATAGTCTCTTTTTATTCCGCACGTGCTTGACTAATATGGACGTTATGGAGGTCGTGGAAGACTTGCACGAAATGCGGATAGTTAGTTAGCTTAGATATTTTCCAAATTTATAAGGGGATAGCGAGCTAGATTAGAACACTTAGCTATTTTTGGCATATGCACACACTCGTAACTGCTCTCATCAGCTCTCGACAGTTTGCTCGGCGATTACACATTTTTTTGCACATTACACTCTAGTGATCCTTGTAACAAGCTCGCTATCATCCAAAGTTGTAATACATTTTCTGTTTAATCTGAGTTGGTGATTGGTAGTTTCCATCACCCGAGGTTTTTTATGCCGGAGATCAACTCTTGATCAAGGGCTTTTTCCTCGTATAAATCATTGTGTCACTTGTTCATTACAATTCTGAGTGATCCTTCATATTGTTCATTAATTCAAGCATCATACCTCACAACAGAAAGTTTGGTTGCATTATCTTTGCTTGATTTTTGACCAAAACATTAACCATTAAGGGCCAATTGTGGCAAAGTGGAAAGTTGAGGTTTATAGATGAAAAAGTGCAGAATTTTACTGTGTGTGTGTTCTGTACGTGTTCTAGAGAGAGAGAAAGGGAAGAACACCTTCAAGAACAAAAACTCAAAATTCAGCAAATTAGAAAGAAAATTGATGGTTAGTCTTTTGCATGAGCCCTAATACATGATCATCTAAGCTTGTTTAACAAGTGGTAAGTTGTAATTTTCGATTTGGATGATTTTGATATGAAGTGTATGGATGAAATTGACAAATTGCTTAAGTATGTTAGTGGAATAATGTTGATCGATGAAGAAACCATATTAGAAACATTCTTGAATGCTAATTTGGATGAATTGATCTGTGCATATGTTTTGATAGATAGCTCTCATAAATCATGAAGTGGGTTTTTGAGAATTGATCATGAATAGAAGTTTTTAGTCAAAATTATGATGTTAACTTATCAACTAGAAGGTAGGATGAATATTTGTGTTAATGTTCATTCGTTATGATGATTGAGTGATTGGAGATTTATGTATGTATAAAAATATGGTGTGTAAGAACATGAAAAATAACAATTTCTAAACAACAATGATTGGCGCACACCACATGCTCGATGAAATGCATAAATGATAATTATGTGAATAAGTGACAATTATTAGTACATTTCATGTTTAGAAAGTAAGTATGTGTTGTATATGGTGAAATGGATTCATGAGAACTAAAGAGCATATTAATGCGTTAAATATAGGTGTGAAGGAAGAAGGTTCAAGCAACAAGAAACTTCATGGCTCGCAAGATCGAGGTACGTTACTTGTACGATTAAAGCTTACTTATAATAATGTTTATTAATATATGTTGTGGTATTCTTAATGCGTTAAAGAATGGTCATGTAATGGACCCATTACGAACAGGTCAAGAAAACTAGAATGTTATATTAAAGAATGATCACGTAATAGACCCATTATGAATGGGTCAAAGAACTATAACGAAATATTTAATATGGTCAAGTAGTTGATCCGGTAAGAACGGGTCAATGAACTAATGAAATTTTTAATATGGTCATACAGTTGATCCGGTACGAACGGGTCAACGGGCTAGAGTGAAATGTTTAATATGGTCATACAGTTGATCTGGTACGAACGGGTCAACGAACTAGAATGAAATGTTTAATTTGGTGATACAGTTGATTCGGTACGAACAAGTCAACGGACTAGGATAAAATGTTTAATATGATCATACAGTTGATCCGGTACAAACGAGTCAACGGACTAGAATGAAATGTTTAATATGGTCATACAGTTGATCCGGTACGAACGGGTCAACGAACTATAATGAAATGTTTAATATGGTCACACAGTTGATCCGGTACGAACGGGTCAACGAACAAGAATGTTATGTTTAGAATGAATATGTAGTTGATCCGGTACGAACGGGTCAACGGACAAGAGTGCTATGTTTTGAATGAATATGTAGAAGATTCGGTAGGAACGAGTCAAAGAATAAGAATGTTATATTTGGAATGATCATGTAGACGAATCAGGTACAAGCGAGTCAACGAGTTAGAATATAATGTTTGAAATAGTCATGTATTTATTCCGTTGTGAGCGGGTCAAATGTTTATAAATTGATTATTATTCGAACAAGATTAAAGTGATGAAATCGGGTAGATGAGTAAGCGAAATCTAATGTAATGGAAGGAATATAAACATGAAGTTTATGGGTAGTCTTGATTGCACGCACTGGGAATGGGCGACATGTCTAACCGCTTGGAAATGGCAACACCATCGTGGTGACCACGAGGGTCCTACCCTAATATTACAAGCGCTCGTGTCTCAAGATTTATGGATTTGGCATGCGTACTTTGGCATGGCCGGTGCGAACAATGACATCGTTGTTTTACAATCTTCGGGTCTTTTCGACAATGTCATAGATGGTGTTGCGCCAAGTACTTCATTCTTTGCAAACGACGTGGAGTATAAGTATGGGTACTATCTTGTCGACGGTGTTTATCCGGAGTGGGCGACGTTGGTGAAAAGTCTTTCGTGTCCAGATGACGAGAAAAGATTGTATTACAAGAAGAAACAAGAGTCGGCAAGAAAAGATATCGAGCGAGCTTTCGGTGTATTAAAAAGAGATGGTCTATTATTGCCTAGCCGTCGAGGATACCCGAAAAGAGTAAAATGAGAAACGTCATGTATACGTGCATCATCTTGCATAACATGATATGGGAGGACTCGAGCAGAGCGTTTTGTGGAGAAAGCTATGATGAAGGCAACCAACCGGCGAACCCACTACTCACATACGCTCAAAAATAAGTTATCCGAGCGAGGATACGTGATAGGGACACACACCATAACCTTCGAGCTGATCTTATCGAGCACCTATGGTTTTATCATGAACAAGGAGGAAACGATGAGTGATTTTTTTAGTGACATTGTATTTTTTTATTTAAATTATGACATTGTATTTTTTTATTTTAATTATGACATGGTATATTTTTATATAAATTATGAGTTTTAAATTAATATATCAAAATTAAATACTGTTCAAATTTAAATAAAAAAATATAATTAGGTAATGAGGATTGAAGCTTTAAACCATTACATGCAAGTTAAAGTGAAAGACTTTAGAGGTCCCCCCATATGACGTGGCGCCTAGGTGAATCTAACGTAGTATAATAAAACCCTTAGGGGCTTTAAACCACATTCACTAGCCTTACAAAGACTTTTCAATTGTAAAGCCAATATGCTTTCAATCGGGAGGAGATACGTGCTTATTTCTTTGGTTTTGGGTTCTATGGGTTAGGGATGAGCAAATCGTTCCTGGTACCGGTACCGAATTTACCGAACCGGGTACTTTTTCGGTACCGATTCGGTACCGACTTTTAGCATTTCCGGTACCGGTATTTACCCTCAAATAACGGTACCGTACCAATACCGAACCGGTAGCGGTACCGAACCGTACCGAACCGGGTATATTCGGCACCGGTACCGGTACCCACTTTTGGGGATTTTCGGTACCGGTTCTTTCGGTACCAGTACCGGTTCGGTACCAGACGGTACCGAGCTCATCCCTAGTATGGGTATCATTACTTGTCCTTATTTAAAAAGAAATTAGAATCGATTCCTTCTAAATTCTTTTGAGGGATGATGGTAAGTCAAGATAATTTGAACTAAATGGGACGTGTGTGATTATTGGGAGGTTGGAAGGTTTTACTTTGGCCCTTGTTCAAAAATTACGTTGGCAACATGCAAATAATTTGAATGCTCTTTGTGACTTTTTAAAGCTATCCATGGAGACAAAGCGGGTTTGGTGAGGGTTCAAGGATAACTAACGATTGGTGGAGGTGTTTGGAAAGGTATTGCCTATTTGTGCTCTAAATTGCATGAAAAATGTATTGTCAGTTTTCTTCTATTTTTAAAAAGTGGGAAATGGTGAATTTGCCAAATTTTGGAAGAATTGTTGGCTGGTAATTTTACTCTTGCTTCTAAATTCCCAAGAATATTTAATTTGGAATCTTCTAAAAAATTCATTAGTACTCGATGGTATAGATGGGGCTCGGGTTTAGGATTGTCGTCGTGCGCCATGAGGAGACCGAATTGGCTCAATTTGTTGAGATTATGACTTGTCTTTGCTTGAGTTGATTAATTCCAATGATAAATGGGTTTGAGACTTAGACCTCATAGATTCCTTTCCAGTTAATTCTGTCAGGAAATATATTTTGGTTATTCTACCAAATGGTAGTATGCATCTTGATGGAATAGATTTATTCCAAGACAAGTTAATATTTTGTCTAGGTGAGTGCTGTTGAACCGTCTTCCTAAAAGGTTTAATTTGGCGGATAAAGGTATTGATATTCTCTTTATGCTCTCTTTGTTTGAATCATGAGAAAAGTGTCGACCGCATTTTGGGTGTTTGTTCTATTGCGTTTAGAGTTTGGAATGCGATAAAAAGATGGTTGCAAGTTGGTTTACCTTTGTCATTAGAGCCGGTAGCGTTTATTCCTTGGATTATTCGTATAAATTGAGTAAGTCTAAAAAGAAGATGCTTTAGTCTATCATCATGTCAAGTTGGTGGATGCTTTAGATGTTTAGAAATGAAGTGGTGTTTTAGGAGGATAACGATTCACATAAATGCTCGTTTTCTATTCCATTGTCAATTTTTATTTTTTGTGGTTTTGTAATAGAAAACGTAAGGTTCACATTAGTCGGATTAAGTTGTTGCAAAACCTTTTAATATTTCTCTAATGGTTGGCTTTTGCTAGTCTAGTTTATTGCTGGTGGGGCTTTTGCTTTTAATATATTTGGCATTTTCTAAAAAATATATTTTCACTAATATTTTCTTTTTTTTAATGTTACTATAATTAATTTTAAGCGTATTTTACTTTGTCATACTCGTATAAATTCTAAGATATAATATTTAAAAAATATTCGACTAATATTTTTTTTTTTTAATTTTACTATAATTAGTTTTAAGCGTATTTTACTTTGTCACACTCATATAAATTTTAAGATATAATATTTAAAAAATATTCGGAGTATGATGATGTGACATATCTATTTTGATCTACAATAATTTTTTTTAGTAAATTGTTAAAATGGTTCTTAAGGTTTGTACACTTTTGTTACTTTAATTCAAAACTCAAACATTTTGAATCTGGTTCTCTGTTGACATTTTCATCCAAAAGCAAAATCTTATCAGATTTTTTAAGTTAAAGTCCAGTTTTTTTTTCTTTTTCCTCCCTTTTAATGAAGGGCAAAATTTGTTATAATAAAACGTTAAAAGACCATTTTGCACTTTATTAAAAGGGAGGAAAAAGACAACAAAGCTAGATGTTAACTGAAAAATCTGACCATATTTTGAATTTAGATGAAAATGGCAACAAAATTGAAACCACAAGGACCCAGATTTAAATGGTTTGAGTTTTAGATTAAAGCATTAAAAGTGACCAAACCTCGGGGACCATTTTAGTAGTTTACTCATTTTTTCGAAGTCGAGTTGTAAGTAGTAATGTACTAGTAATCCTACCAAATAGGTACAAGTGCTCAAAGTTGCCCCGTAATTTGTTTTGTTTTTGTTTTTTTATATATAGTGACATCATTTACTGTTTATGCCATTGACCGAGTCGTAGATAGTATATACAAGTAATCGAAGCATAAACATAAATATTATCGAAGTTATCTAACTTTTTATATATAATGTGTCATTGTTTTATTTTTGTTAATATAATATTATGATGTAAAATCCCTTACAAATTTTGAATATACCGTTATGACGCGCTTATTTTTATCTACATTTTAATAGAAGGTTTTTCAAAATGGAATAGGTTAAACATAATTGATTTTTTCTTTATGATGACAAACCAAACTAAAAGTCTCTTAAAACTTCGGTACCCATACTACTATTTGTATTCATGGTTTTGAGCATTAATTTTGTTTAATACAAAGTTGTATTGATGTGTTTATGAAAACGTACTGTAACTGTATAATTTTGTAGGCGATTTAGTCGTTTTAAAGCGTCATTTCCTATATTTATGTTGTACTCATGTTGTGTCGGGTCATATAGATTTAACGGGCGCTAAATGAGGTAAAACGGAGCATACAAGTAGGAAAATGGGTTCAACGGATCAGCACGGAAGTTATAGCTACAGTTTGGTAAAACTGTCTCCTCCGGGCCACACTGAGGGAGCAGGTGGATCTCTCGCGACACGCTAGAGGGACCTTAATGTGGGCCTATGTTTTGATCAGTCCTGCGCCAAACGGAAGGATCAAAAGGCTTTCCCGCGACGCGCGGGAGAGTGATGACTCGGGGAAAATTATGTTTTAACCTAAATCGCAAAATCATAAACCCATTTAGATTTCAGCCGTTCTAGACAAATCAAGAGCATCCATAGGCGATTTTCGAAGTCTTGACACCCAAATCATTCAATTTCCTCATGTTTATTCAATACGAGTCAAGATCTGAAGCAACAATGATAAACATGCAAGGCTAAACGCTTCGTAACTTCCCCCGGGTGAATAATTGCTAAGTTTTCTAAGTGTTGGATTCAGTGTGTTTAGATGGTGTCACACCCCGATATTTTCACATATTACCGGTGGGCCCGGCGGGGAGTATCGTGACGTAGTTGATATCATCATAGTCAAATATACACAGATCATTGCACAATGGAAGTCTTGGTAGAAAATACTATTATAAACCGAAATATAAAGTACGAATAAAATATTATACAGACGGTTGTAAGATAGGATCCACAGGCGGATGTAAAATATAATACAAAAACTTGTTCAACAGATTTAAGGCATACAAACTTGCAAGATTCACTATCTATGCCCCGAAGCTCCCAGCCAATTATGGATAGTACCTGCCACTTAACCTTTTTGAAAATACGTCAGTTTTCACTGGTAAATACAATTAACCCACTCTTTTGAAAACACTTATAAAAATTGATTTGAATGCACAAGGCACAATATTGGGACAATTATATCAAAAATAATCTTGTATCAGATTTACATGTTTGTCCAACATTTAGGGCCGGTATAAAAGCCGAACAAGATTAACCAATACACCACAAATATAATCCCACGGTGGGTCACCCCAACAAGTGAGTATATCTTTTACATATGCAACTGGTAGGTGTATGTCTACACCCCGTGCTTAAGTCGTGGCCATTTACGATTTTTAAATGAGCCGAGGATATCCAGGACACGGTCGTTAACCCCCAATGTTATTTGTTATCAAGCAACACTGATTAAAACGAGATTATGCAATTTAACCATATTCGATTAGAATGTTTCTACACCCGACCAAGCGGTAATATTTTACCGTATCCCAAGCCCGTTTAAGGGTAAATAAGTTAAAAGTATTTACCTGAGCTTAAAAATGCAAGTTTTGTATACTCAGTCGTATATTCTACTCAAGCAAGTGCAAGTAACTTCTACTGGGCTCCTAATCTGGAACGAAGGTTATATTAACGTATAAGATTACTAACGGGTATTATTTTAGTAGTAAACTTAGACCGGCTAGTTTAAGGAAAGGTTTACGGTACGAAACACTAGATTAAGCGATGACCGGATCGGAATGTAATTTAGACCCGATAAGCATGGAGGCTTGTATTATATGGGTAAACTAAATACATTCTGGAATTTGAAGTTAAAATGATAAGTTTTGACCCGTTTCGGCTAGTTTATGAAAACTAGTTACATAAACCGCACCGTACGCGTATAAGCATAAACGGGTAACCGGATGAGTCATATACTAGTCCCATAAGTTATTCTGCTTAAAATATGTTGTGATATTAGTAAGATATCAATAATTATGCCCAAAAAGATTTTAAAACCAAATTAAGTCCCGTAAGGGTATTTTGGTCATTTTAAGATTTATAAAAGAGGTTTTAAAACAAACTGATGTTCTGGTCTATAATATTCTATAAAAATAATTATTTTATGAAGTTATAACAGTATGATATCATACATATGTGTGGTTTACCATATATGCCAAAACTATGCACCGTATGGACATTTTGGTCATTTCACATATGTTTTTAAGGGCAACATTGGAAGTCTGAGTTCATGACCTATACCTACTGTAAAAGTATTAAAATTTATTTATATAATTAGTAGGTAACAAGTCTTGGGTGCTAAATATGGTTTTAAACCATATTATGCACCTAATTAGCGTAAAAATCGATAATTGACGATATTTGCGATGTTTATGTGATTTTGAGATTTTGACCAGCCTTGAATGGTCAAAATATTTTATATTATATATCAAGTCAGTAGGAAAAGGTTTGGCTTGTTAATTATATACAAATCACAATTTATTAGCATAAGGGGCATTAACGTCAATTATATAATTTATACGAGAACTCAATGATATGGTCAATATAAAATCTGACCCAACCTTCCAAAAATCCTTAAAAATAATATCATAACAGTAGGTAATGAGTTTGGTCCCAAAATTTAGGTTTAAACATGTTTTATGCACAAAAGAGTAAATTAATTAATAAAAAGGTTCCATTTTACGATATCTTGCATAACTTCATTTGAGACCAGAAAATAATGTCAAAATAATTTGAAATGTTTATATATTAGTAACAAAGCTATTTGCATGCTTACATATTCAAAAATCTCGTTTTTACATTATAAGGGCATAATGGTCAATGTTTAAGCATAATAACGGAAACCAGCAAATAACTCAGATTACTAAGGACCATGTAGTATAACCTCAGAGGATTATACTAACATATAATATGGTCACAAAGGAACCTTAATGCCTAAAAAAACTAAGCTAATTTAGGTCAGAAGTGAAAGTCAAACCAAAAGTCAATTTTTGGGACTTTCGGTTGCGAACCGAGCCTAAACTCAGAATTGTCGGGTTGAACATGCCTAGACATGTTCTATTAATATTTACCAAGTTATTTAGGTGACAAAACATGATTCATAACTTCTATATTATCAATATTAATTATTACTTGGAAATTTGACTATTTTGACTATTTACTTTGACCAGACAATTGACTGAGTAAACTTGATAATTAGGAGGTGCCCTTTTGAGGGATTATCACCTACTTAATTACCAACACATAGCCACTTTCGTTTCGAATAATGGCTGGACAAAAAGATTAAACTGAAAGTCAAAGCAGAAATGCGACAAATTTGACTTTCGGTCCTCATATGAATAAAAATTGAACTATAGAAGCTAGGAACACTTACACAAGGTCCTAGCACAATGTTTGAACTTATGAGAGCTTCCTTTAAGACCAGGAATCCCAGACAATGCAGCTAGAGAGAGATGCTTGATAATTTTTTTTTTAATACGCAAGTCTCATTGAGGAAATGAGGGCATTTATATAGAAGAATAGGATGATATGGGATCAATCCAAGTGTCCCTAGGTGATTTATGATGCTCACAAGTGTCCAAATGGTTTTACAAAACCGTTAACATGCAGCTGATTTCGAAACAGGTTGCAGAGATTCTCAGAAGATTGCAGGTTTGCATGCTGGCAGCTGCCAGTCACTGGCTAGAAAAAGCTTCCCGTCGCGCCACGCGCCAGGTAAGGAGGATCCTGACTCGCCACGCGAGACAACAGGTTTCAAAGTTTGTTTGTTTTGTTGCAAGATCAGTCACTGTACTTTCATAACTCGTATAACTTTCATTTTCAGCATTAGGGGCCCATATATTCAGGTTTCATATGATCTTGGGAATAAAACCAATTATTGTAAGTTTTGGATTCCATAAAATGGTCTCCCGGGAGTAGAATTATCATATTGACACTTTCAACCCTTCTTCTTGGAAATTGCAATTTAAATCATATAATTGTGCCGAAACTTTATGAAATCACTATCCGATATTCGTGAGAGTATAATAAGACATTACAAATCCCCGGAATCGTTAAAAGGTCACTCAGAGGTTAGAATTAACATGTTGACACTTTTAACCCCTGTGTTTTATGAACTTTCAATTTTTAATCACAACGACTTCTAGCGTTCGACAAATTACTCATTAAAGTATATGAACATCTTGTAAGGTCAATCAAAGGCACAAGTTTGGCATGTTGACACTTTTAGTCCTTCCACATACATCTTTACACTGTTTGTCAATTTCAGTCCCTCAAAGTTAACTCTTTACATGATTAGGGTTTATGACACATGTCTACACTTTATTGGTTATGATTTTGCGAGGTGTTACATCCTCACCCCCTTAAAAAAATCTCGACCTCGAGATTTACTGAAACAAATAAGGGTACTTTTAACGCATCGTGGATTCAACTTCCCACGTATATTCTGGGCCTTTACGGGCATCCCATTTCAACTTCATAATTGGCACATGTTTCCGACGAAGCTTTTTAACTTGTCGATCCTCGATCGATAAAGGTTTCTCAATGAACATCAAGCTTTCGTCTATCTGCACGTCCTTATGCGACATTGCTAGCGATTCACTAGCTAGACATTTCTTTAAATTGCAGATGTGGAACACTTCACCCACACTCCACTACCACCACACACCATCATCCATCATCCATCATAGAGTGTGTGTAGTAGTCTCATGATCCAAGATTGATCGTAAGAGTTCTTGACAATCAAAGGCCATGTTTGCCTAAGTCTCTTACATCACTTGGTGAAGACAAGTGTCTAGTGTAATATTTTTTATTTTTAATCTTTTCGCACTTTTTATTTGGTTCTGTATTAATGACTTTAATAACTAGTTTCTTATGTTGAAGGTGAGTCTTCCTTATCGTTTGTCCGTGGTGTATTGGCATTATTTTACTGTCTATATAAAATAAAAGATTTTCACCATTCATATCTCCACGGTCTATATGGAGATATGTTGGCTACCTGGTCGGGGTTAAGGGAACGGTTTGGTAAGAGTCTTGCCTTGTTCAATGTACACATCCTACAAGGACCTGGGTCAACTTTAGTAGGACCTCCTTCAATACCCACTGGTATTGGATGGCGGGGGTCCGAACTCCTTGATCCCCTCATATGTAAACTACTATTAATACTTTAACCCGGCTACTTAGGACTGTATCCCTGCTGACTCGGACTACTTGGCCGAGGGTAACGTCACCTCCAGAAGAGGGGCCTACCACAATATGCATTAATAACTTAATTAATTATCTTTCAATAATCCAACCCTTTAGGATTGTATCCTTGCTGACTCAAACTACTAGGTTGAGGGTAACTTCACCTTCAGAAGAGGGGCCTACTACAATAACTAAGATAATCTATTAAAGAGTGCAAAAGTGCGGAAATAATCAAAGGTTACACTAAACACGAATCGGATCCAAGTGATTCATCTTGTCTATCTGTTTTTATTTTATTTTATTTTTCAGCATTTTAGTTAGTTTTATTTTTATTAGTCTAAAACCTTTTTCTAAACTTTTTATTTGATTAGACGTTGAGGATAAACCGGTATTAAAAGCTCTTGTGTCCTTGGACGACCTCGGTATCTTACCAACACTATACTACGCTCACGATGGGTGCACTTACCCATATGTGTGTTTAGTGTTAGTAAATATCGTGTTTTATAAATTTAAACATTGGTTAAAAAGTGTTAAAGGGCTTAAAAATATACATTAAAAACCTATCACACCTAACGCACATCAAGTTTTTGTCGCCGCTGCAGGGGACACAAGGATTTTAAGAAAGTTAGGAATCAACGGCCTAATCATTTTTTCTTATTTTTCTATTTTTTTTAGGATTTTTCTTAATTTTTCAGTTTCTGCAGAGCTCAGCACGGGCCGATCCTGGTCGGACACGGGGCCGTGCTCAGCATTGTTACTGGCAGTTTTTATTTTCCGAGTTACAGGGAGTTGAGCACGGGGCCGTGTCGGTGCAGCACGGGGCCGTGTCAAGCTCCCCAGTAACAGGGATCTGGAAAACAACTACTGTATCTCTGACCACGGGTCGTGTTCACCTGAGCACGGGGCCGTGGTGAATCTTCTGACCATCGTTCTTTTCTGTTTTTATTGCAGGACTTGGAACCCAGGCGCCATATCTGAACTTTCTACGTAGTGTATGAGCTCCAGTTCTAGTAGAGACATAAAAGAACCTCTAGAAGAACCCGGACGCTTTCTCAGAAAAAGACTTAAGGCTAAAAATCAAGAGAAAGTTTCGGGGGACCCACTTCCAATGGCGGACCATCGTACCCTCATAGATTACCTACGACCCACCGTAGGAAATCTCGGTTCCTCTATCAATGCACCGAATGTCGAAGCCAACAACTTCGAACTTCGGCCGCATTTGATACAAATGCTTCAAAACTCCGCAACCTTCCATGGGCTTGCAGAAGAGGATCCCCATCTACATATTACTAATTTCTTAGAAATATGTGATACCTTTCGGATCAATGGAGCATCAAATGACGCCATCCGCCTTCGAATGTTTCCATTTTCGCTAAAAGACCGAGCTAAGGCTTGGCTTAATACCCTCCCAGTTGGCTCGGTAAACACCTGGGATGAACTGGCCCAAAAGTTTCTATATAAGTATTTCCCTCCTGCTAAAACGGCTAAATTAATGACTGAAATTAATATATACTCACTAGAGGATGGGGAATACTTATATGAAACTTGGGAAAGGTTCAAGGAGCTACTGAGAAAGTGTCCTCATCATGGTCTTGCAGTATGGCAACAAGTTTCCACTTTCTACAATGGATTGTTGCCACACACAAGACAAACACTTGACTCTAGCTCCGGGGGACTCTTAGGTAATCGTCGCCCAAATGAAATCTATAATCAAATCAAGGAAATTGCTCAAACCAATTTTCAGTGGAACACTCCCCGAGGCAACAAATCTATTGCCCCGGGCGCCCATAAGGTTGATGAGAGAACTTCCTTGTAAGCCCAAATCGAAGCCCTTTCTTCAAAAATAAAAAAGTTAGAAATGGCAAAAACGGCTTCGGTTATGGCTTGCGAGGGGTGTGGTGGGCCACATGAAAATTGGAGTTGTATGAAAGAAATGGATAATCAAACGGAATCGGTAAACTACATTGATAATAGACCTAGGCCATCGGGTCCTCCAACGGGTACCTACAACCAAGGATGGCGTAACCACCCTAACCTTGGTTGGAGAGAACCCGGCAATAGTAGTAACCAACAAAATCTAAACCAACGAAAAAACTTTCAACAACCAAGAAACGAGTCGCAAAATTTCTCTCAACAACAACAAGGGGGACGAGAGAGGCTTGAAGATACTGTATCTCGCCTCATCTCCGACGAAAAGAAAAACTCGGGCCGATTTCAACAACTGGAATTGAATTTTAGAAATCAACAAGCTAGTATTCAAAACATTGAAAAACAAATAAATCAACTAGCTCAAAATATGTTCGAGAGACCACAAGGCGCATTACCCAGCAATACCGAAACCAACCCAAAGGCACAAGTACATCTCATTACATTGAGAAACCGCACTGTGGGTCCCGAGGAGGCTCCGCTACCCCCAGTTGAAAAAAGCCGATCTAGCCAAACCGCGACTCCACCGACGTCCAAACAAGAAGTGGCTCCTACACCAATTCAAGAGCCCCCCAAGAATCCTCCGGTACCATACCCCGGTCTGTTAATTCGCCCAAAGACCGATGAGCAATTCACAAAATTCGTAAATTTACTAAAACAATTGCATGTTAATATTCCATTTGTTGAAGTCCTAACCCAAATGCCTAAATATTCAAAATTTATGAGGGACTTCCTCACCCACAAAAGGAAAATCGAATCATTGCAATTAGTTAATTTAAGTGAAGAATGCTCCGCCTTGCTACTCAACAAACTCCCGCAAAAGAAGATCGATCCTGGAAGCTTCACAATCCCTTGTTCGATTGGGGAATCTCCCATTCGCAATGCACTAGCCGACCTCGGGGCTAGCGTCAACCTCATGCCCGCCTCAATGTTCGACCGACTCGGCCTAGGGAAAACAAGCCCTACGAAAATGAGCATACAACTCGCCGATAGGTCATTCAAATATCCACAAGGTGTCGCTGAAAATCTATTGGTTAAAGTCGGCGAATTTGTCTTCCCAGCCGAATTTGTCATACTAGATATGGAGGAAGATACCGAAGTACCACTCATCTTAGGAAGACCATTCCTAGCCACGGCCCACGCAGTGGTAGACATGAATGGTGGGACACTAACATTAAGGGTTGGGGATGTAGGTCCCATTTTTGACTCCGAAACGATTGCGAACCGAACGTGCGACGTGCGGAATCCGTGCACGAACGTGACCAAAACACACAAGACGTAATATAATATGTGATTCTATAAAACGTATGAAAGATACAAGCACCTCGAATCACCTTTTGGCTTTCTCTCTCTACTTTCTCTCTCTAGCCTCTAAGCTTCAAATCTCTAAAATGGCAAAAGTTGCAAAAGTTCTAAATGAGAACCCTAATGGTTCTATTTATAGGCCAAGGTTATAAGGAGGTTCTCCTTATTTACAGTTATGCCACCTTGCCTTTTACTAACTAGATATTACAAAATAAGCCTAGAATTAATCTATTTCTGCTACAGTCTTGAGATGACGGAGGCGATAAACATACTGCACTAACGGACTCCCCCTTGGATATTGCCGCAGTCAATCTCAATCATTTAGTCAGACTCGTAGCTTCTAGTCTTTCTCTCTCTCATCGAGTCTTCTTGAAGCTTTAACACGATTTCAGCAACAAAGACTCCCTCTTGCTTGAACAGAATCCCGGTGGATCTGTTTTCAGCTTCAGCTCCCCCTTGCGGTAGACTCTTCAGGCTCCCCCTTTCGTCAAGCTTCCGTGCTTTTGGGATCGACACCTGGCTTTCCGATTACAAGCTCCTTCAGGATAGATTCCTGGCACCTTGAATCCACGCTTCCTCTTGCGTTGAGCTCGTCTTCAGACTCCCCCTTAGACTCGGCTGTCGGGATCGTAGTCTGGTACAACATCTGCAATTCTCAAACATTTATAAGTAAAACATTTTAGAGTAAAAACATTTTCAGTTGTCCAGGTATCGTAACCTGGCTCTATTAAACTTTCTAAATCAAGATCCTGGCTTTAAAATATAATAATATGAATATATCCAGATACTTGATTCACTCCCCCTATCAATCAATCTTCATTGATTTGGCAGTATAGTAAACAGATTCGGAATCTGGCTCTATTACAATAGATTTTAACAATCTTCGCATCCAAATCCCTCACAATTAATCGTCCAAGTCCAACTTAATGACCTTGGAGATTTCACAAACTGTTTTTGATTTTTTATTTTAAAACTTCAAGTTTCAAATTAATGAACTTGTTTATTTTCAGAAACAAAATCAGCATACTTAGATTTTGAAACTCAGCTTCCCAGACATCGGTTGTCGAAAATAAAATAGAATCAAAAGCTTTTTGTAATTTCTGAAAATATAAAGCAGTAAAGTAATATGTACAAACATATTTACAGACAATATTTTTGTTTGAGTTTGCGTTAGAGGATCATATCAGTTTATGACAAGTCACAAGTACCGTTGAGCTTAGTTACACAATAAGAATTAAACAATTCACTTAGATTGTCGAAATACTGATCCACTTAAATTTTCACACAAAGTTCAACTGATTCAAGATGCGGATTAGATGTATTAAGAACTTAAACTCATTCATGTGTCCCACCTCTTGAATATACTCCCGTATCCAGATCACAATATTCAGTCTTAAAGGTGAGTATACCTAGATGATATCTGTAAGGGGAATAAATTATAGTACGAAACCGTGAGAGCTCAGGTCAGAACTTCCGTTCAGCAGAGAGATGACGGTTCGACTTATGGTGTGTCCCCTTTAGAGGATCTTTTGTATTACAACAGCAATGACTATCAATTTTATTGTTTCATCAATTTGCTGAGGGCGGCGCTATATTTCAAGCAATGCAGAAAGTATTCTCCGGGGACTAGGCCATTGCTTCCGCAAAATCAGAAGTCCCGGGATAATACCCCAGATATCACTAAGCATAAAGACCTAGTATCTCAGAAAGAGGGGTCCTTCAAATGAGATTTCAGGGGTTACCTATATATCCAAGTAGTGTTCCCCACGAAATAAGCAAGTTTGAATTTAGGTTTATATCCCGAAAAAGTTTACTAAATGTATAAAAATCTATCGACACATCCACGGTGAGATCGTTTAATACATTTTAACTTTCCAATTCTTTAGCATACTGTAACTGTCTACTGATGTACTATCATTTCCTCTTTTTACGCAAAAACTCAATTTTTCATTTTATCATGTTTTTGACTTTTTCAAATTTTCAAATGTTTTTGTATTTTCTGACAAATTCTTACTCCCCCTAAAATGCAAAACCATTTAAAGAAAATTTGACAACCAATACTGATAGCTTTGTCTCGCCATCCATTTTCTGCTTCTCATGCACTGATTTGCAAAAAATAACATACCCCCATGATTTACAACACATTAATATTTTACAGTTTGAAAACCGTTTTTCAATCTTGTGAAATTAATCATGTTTGTTCAGCCGTGAGGGTTTCGGCGTATTCAAGCAATATTTTTGAATTTTTCAAATTTTTGACAAAACAAAAACATATTTTTGGTTTTTCAAATTTTTTCAATTTTTAGGGTTTTTGAAATTATTGTTTATTTATGTACAGAAAATGTTAAACTCCCTGTTCAACCAAACCAGGGTCCAGCAGCCTTCTCCTCCTGTTGTGCCAGGCTGCTCCAACTTCCAATCTCACAATCTTTAGATTTGTTGAGCACCTGCACATTCAAACTACTTGATTACTTGAACTATTTAGCCCAGGTATGTTTGATCTTAGGCATTTCAACACAATATGTATCATTCAGTTTCGGAAAATCTTTCTCATCAAAGGCTTTTTCAACTTTAACTTCAACTTTTTCATCTTTTACCAAAATTACTTGTTTCTTAGCACTCCATTTTTGACCTTTCGGAGTACCTCTTTTATAAAAATGTGAATCTTTTTGAACATTTTGTTTTTGATCAACAACTTTTGGTTTCCAAAACTCTTGTGATTTTGTCATATCAACAGTTGTTTTCCAACTTTGGATTGTTCTGACTCTGGGTGTGTGAAAAATCTATGTTTGTTTTGAATCAGACCTAGTCTGTTTTGGTTTCCAAGTTTGATTCGAAGCGAACTTGTTTGTGTTGTACTTTCAAGTTTGTTTTGAATCAAATCTGGCTGACCTTTGTTTCACACCCTCAGATTTATGTTTCTCAACATTTTCAGGCTTCTTTTTGTCAACATCCACAGGTTTCAGATTCGGACACTTTCGTGCAAGATGTCCTAATTGATCACACTTAAAACATGTTCTTTTTGAAACATCTTTAACATGTGGTTGTTGCTTTTGCTTTTAAGCCCAAAACTCTTCAATAGACTGTTGTCTAAATTTGAGTTTTTCCTCTTCTTCAAAACTTTTTCCTTGAACAAAACTCATTTTTCCTTGAGAATTTGACACTTCATTTTTCTTCCAATTTTGTTTCTTTTTATAACCCAACCCAGCCTTCATGTTTTTCTTTTTGAAACCAGGTTTGTTATAAAAAGGTTTGTGACCTTTTCCAGCAAATTTTGAAATTTCAAATTTTTCAATCTCAACCATTTTGAAAACTTTATCAACCTTTTCTGAAATCACATTCTGAATCGGGAATACAACATCTAAGAATAATTTGTCCGATCCAATCATGGTATAAACCAGTCCTTTTGAATCATCATTCAAATTTTTCTCGGATTTTGTCTGTTTAAGATAGCCATCATGAAAATTTCCCTCATTTTCATCATGTGATTCAGACTTACCTTTGTTTGACTCATCTTTCAGAACACTTTCAACAACCTTACTTACCACATCTGAATCATTAGCTTCATCAGATTTGGAGTAAGTCACATCGATGCTTTCAGGTAATTGGTCAACTATGTTCAGACCTTTTGCCACCTTTTCCTCATCATAAAAAGTATAATTGTTTCTCAATGGTGGTGGTACCTGATGAAATTCTGAACCAATACCCTTTTTGTTCTTGTCAGTATCTTTGCCATCTGGTGTGATGTTGAAAATGCGTTCGAGAATGTACGATGAGTTATGATAACTTTGAAGTTTGGTAACAACCTTTTCTTTTTCAGCCAAAACTTGTTTGAGATTAGCAATTTCATCAACACACTTGTTTAATTCAAGTTGCTTTTCTTTAAATTGTCTCTCATACATTTCTTTAGTTACCAAAGTTTCAGACAATCTTTGATCAAAACATTTGACTTGGTTCTTCAAAGTATCATAAGCTTCTTGTACTCTCTGACTCGACCACTTTAAAGAATTATACTCTTTTTGAAAATCTTGAAATTTAATTTCTTTTTCAACACAATCAACACATTTTGCTGTACACAGTTGTCTATAAACATCATTATCCTTTTCAAGACCTTGACATTTCTGTGTCAATTTTTCAACTTTTAGTTTCAAAATTTCTTCTTTTTCAATCATTTCTTTACATTTCGTTTTGAAAATATTTTCAAGTTTGCTTGTTTCAATATCTTTTCTTTTGATTGTTTCATCTTTTTCAATACGGGCTTTGCACATTTCTATGCAATTCCTGCATTTGTTCTCATTTTTATCAACAATTTCAACACTCGATAGATTAGAAGATTCATTTACCTCTGTCTCTTTTAGCACCGGTTCTTTTGTTTGAACTTCCTCTTTGTTCTCTTCTTTTTCGAACAGAAAATCTTAGATTTCTCCCAAACCGTTAGGAATTAGGATCTGAAAATTTGTAGGCTTGTAGATCAGGTACTTTCGCACAACATATCCGAAAATCAGCAATTTTCGACCGTAGAAACCTGTTCAATTTGACAAAAATCAGATAAAAACGTGAAGAACAAGAAAAATATGAAGAATTTGACAAATCTGGATGATTTTGGCTCTGAATCTGATCAAATCTTGTACGAATCTGTGCGTTTGATCTTCGCAACCGAGCACCTGCTCTGATACCACTTGTAGGTCCCGGTTTTGACTCCGAAACGATTGCGAACCGACCGTGCAACGTGCGGAATCCGTGCACGAACGTGACCAAAATACACGAGACGTAATATAATCTGTGATTCTATAAAACGTATGAAAGATACAAGCACCTCGAATCACCTTTTGCCTTTCTCTCTCTAGTTTCTCTCTCTAGCTACAAAGCTCTCCAATTCTCTAATGTGGCAAAAGTCTTAAAAGTTCTAAATGAGAACCCTAATGGTTCTATTTATAGGCCAAGGTTATAAGGAGGTTCTCCTTATTTACAGTTATGCCACCTTGCCTTTCACTAACTAGATATTACAAAATAAGCCTAGAATTAATCTATTTCTGCTACGGTGTGAGATGACGGAGGCGATAGACATACTGCACTAACAGGGGACAAGGAAATGAAGTTTGGAGTTGGCAAGAGAGTAGAAGATGATGACCCGGTCAATTACATGAAAGTCATAGACTCAAGTTTGGATGATGCTCTCGGACGGTGCAACATGGGATGCAAGACACCCCACTTGGGTAACATATGACTGGCTATGGGTCTACCAAGGACCCTTATAAACGTGGCGCACCACGGAGGCATTCCGCGGAACTATCCCTAGTTTAGCTTAGATTAGTTTTTATGTTTTTCTAGTTTAGTTCTAATTTTCTGGAATAAAACACACTCGGGATGGTGAAGGATACCAAGGGAAACTTGCACCAGCACCCCATGCACAAAAACAGGACCACCCGATGATTTTTCTTCATTACAACAAGTTCAGCACGGGGCCGTGCTCATCCAACACGCCCCGTGCTCAACCATCTGCAGAAAAATGCCCAGTTCAGGTACCTGGACACGGGGCGTGCCCACTGAACACGCCCCCGTGTCCAGCCCTCTGTTACTGTATTTTATTTTTTGTTACTGGCGATCTGAACACGGGGTCGTGCCCGGACACCACGGGGCCGTGTCCAGACGCCCAGTAACATAAAATTTTGCTTTTTCACACCTTTTTACACATTCAATCAACCTAAAAACTTATTTTTTGGACACATTGAGGACAATGTGTAATTTAAATGGGGGGGGGGGGGAGGGGGATGCTAAAACCTTGAATTTTGCAAGTCCTAATTACAAGTCTTACACAAAACTCTATTGGAACCGTTAAACACCCCAATTTTTTTCAAAAATTTTTCAATTTTTTACTTAGCTTGGTTTAAATTGGGAATTACAAGTTCTAAAAAGGTGATATTTTTACAAATTTACAACCGATAGCGTCATGATAAAAAGAACCAACATAAGAAAATTATGAAACGACATGACAAATCTAGTTAAAATTTGATTATATGTACTTGATCACATAAAAACTCATTCCCACAAAAAAGTGAGTTTTGAGCCTTTATTGAGCATACAAATACACATCTATAAACTAAATGCTCTTTTTTCGTTTCTTGTGTGAATAGCCGCTTGGTTCTTATGACTCTAGAACTTGCCACGACAATACATTCTCAGTCCTTACCAACTTAAACCCGAGTAAGTAAATGACGGAGGAATTAGGACTAACCCTTTTTATTTCTACACTATTATTTTTCTTTTTTTACCACCTACCCAAAATCCCCCTAGTTAGCCCCTTTGAGCCTAAACCTTTTCATTTCTTAACCCAAAACAAACACCCTTTTACCCACCAAAACCCTTTTTCATTTTAAACCCTTTATTTTAGTAACAAAGCTCGATTTCTCTTATGACTTTCTTAAAATAAATAAAAATAAAAAAATAAATATATATGATGATGAAGCCAAAAGAAATAAACAAACAAGTTTATCAAAAAGAACTTTGTTTGAAGAATTGCTTCATCAAAAGTCATAAAAATAAAAAGTCTTACGAAAACCGAAGCTTTTTACGCTTTTCGCCCTTTTTCTACTAACCACTAACCCAACCACCTACCTTTAACCCAAGCCTAACCCTTCCCCAAAAGTCCTCTTGATATTTACAAAGGTTTTTAGTTAAAAAGGAGGAGGATTGATTACTTGGCAAGCCTATGGTAGGAATAACTTCCAATCCGCTCTCGAGAGTTTTCACAAAAATACACATTCGGCCGAGTGTTGAGTGATTCTTCGTGAGGTATGTGAACTTGTATATAAATGGAATTTTAAAGAGGCATGTTATGCCCTAATAAGTAATTTATCTTATGTAATGTTTTAAATAAATCGTGACGAATAGGATTGTAAATAAAATAAAAATACAACCTAATAAGAATCTTGGAAATCCCGACACTCTATGACAAGCCCAAAACCTTCTCTTCTACCCATTCCATTTGGGAGTGTAAGCCACATTATAAAGAGTTTTGCTTGAGTACAAGCAAAGATTCAAGTGTGGGGGTATTTGATGTGTGCAAAATGCAACATATAAATTACATCAAATGAGGCATAAAACTAACCCTTTTTACTACTAATGTTGGAAAAAGTGTGCTTTTGTCTTCCTTTTGTATTTTCAGGGTTAAAAGAGCTTAAATGAACAAAAGAAGCAAAAATGCAGCCAAATCCAGCATAAATACAAGAAAAGGGATAAACGTGGGATGCCCGACCCCTCGACAGCATCCTCTAAAGCAAAAATAAGAGAACAGAAGGCTGAACACGCCCCGTGCTCAGTGAGCATGGGGGCGTGCCCAAGTATTTGCAGAAAAGACAAAGTTGTAGAAGCTTCTATCACCCACCACGGGGGCGTGCTCAGCAGACCGGGGCCGTGGTCAACTCTAAGATTCGCAGAATCTAGGAAAATCTTGATAGTACAGATATGCTTCTGCACACGGGGTCGTGCCCAGCGGACACGGGGGCGTGGTCAACTAATGCAGACAAACTACATTTAATGAAGAAAGAGAAGATGGGTGGACACGGGGGCCGTGTCCGGGCTTCTGTGCAAGCTATAAATAGGGGTGCTTGGCTCATTTGCAAACCATCCCTTGGCAAACCACCTCTCTCACACTTCACCCACGCTCCACCACCATCATCCATCATAGAGTGTGTGTAGTAGTCTCGGGATCCAAGATTGATTGTAAGAGTTCTTGACAATCAAAGGCCATGTTTGCCTAAGTCTCTTACATCACTTGGTGAAGACAAGTGTCTAGTGTAATACTTTTTATTTTTAATCTTTTCGCACTTTTTATTTGGTTCTGTATTAATGACTTAAATAACTAGTTTCTTATGTTGTAGGTTAGTCTTCCTTATCGTTTGTCCGTGGTGTCTTGGCATTATTTTACTGTCTATATAAAATAAAAGATTTTCACCATTCATATCTCCACGGTCTATATGGAGATATGTTGGCTACCTGGTCGGGGGTTAAGGCAACGGTTTGGTAAGAGTCTTGCTTTGTTCAGTGTATAGATCCTGCAAGGACCTGGGTCAACTTTAGTGGGACCTCCTTCAATACCCACTGGTATTGGATGGCGGGGGTCCGAACTCCTTGATCCCCTCATATGTAAACTACTATTAATACTTTAACCCGACTACTTAGGACTGTATCCCTGCTGACTCAGGCTACTTAGCCGAGGGTAACGTCACCTCCAGAAGAGGGGCCTACCATAATATGCATCAATAACTTAATTAATTATCTTTCAATAATCCAACCCTTTAGGATTGTATCCTTGCTGACTCAAACTACTGGGTTGAGGGTAACGTCACCTTCAGAAGAGGGGCCTACTACAATAACTAAGATAATCTCTTAAAAAGTGCGGAAATAATTAAAGGTTACACTAAACACGAGTCGGATCCAAGTGATTCATCTTGTCTATTTGTTCTTATTTTATTTTATTTTTCAGCATTTTAGTTAGTTTTATTTTTATTAGTCTAAAACCTTTTTCTAAACTTTTGATTTTATTAGACGTTGAGGATAAACCGGTATTAAAAGCTCTTGTGTCCATGGACGACCTCGGTATCTTACCAACACTATACTACGCTCACGATGGGTGCACTTGCCCATATGTGTGTTTAGTGTTAGTAAATATTGTGTTTTATAAATTTAAAACTTGGCTAAAAAGTGTTAAAGGGCTTAAAAATATACATTAAAAACCTATCACACCTAACGCACATCATAGGCCACGCTCTCGACACATTCGACGATTTCGAATGGTCCAATATATCTTGGGCTCATCTTGCCCTTTTTACCAAATCTCGTCACACCTTTCCATGGTGACACTTTAAGTAGCACCTTATCACCTATTTCAAATTTTAGAGGTCTGCGCCTCTTATCAACGTAGCTCTTCTGCCTATCCCTGGTAGCTTTCAAACGGTAACGGATTTGAACAATTTTATCTGTTGTTTCCAGAACCATTTCTGGTCCTGATAGTTGGGTTTCCCCAACTTCTGCCCAACAAACAAGAGTTCTACACTTCCTTCCATACAAGGCCTCAAAAGGCACTGCTTGGATGCTCGACTGATAACTGTTGTTGTATGAAAATTCAATCAAAGGTAGGTGATCATCCCAACTTCTGCCTAAGTCGATAACACAAGCCCGGAGCATGTCTTCCAACGTTTGAATAGTACGCTCACTCTGCCCATCCGTCTGAGGATGATAAGCAGTACTGAAATTCAAACGAGTGCCTATGGATTGCTGGAAACTTTTCCAGAAGTGTGAAGTATATCTAATATCCCTATCAGATATGATAGATACTGGCACTCCGTGGAGAGATACAATCTCATCCACATACAGCTGGGCTAGTTTATCGAAGTTGTGCGTTTCTTTGATGGGCAAGAAATGAGCTGACTATAACCCATATTATATCATTCCCATGTCTCGTCTTGGGTAACTTGGTTATAAAGTCCATAGTCACCATTTCCCACTTCAAAGTAGGGAGTTCTGATTATTGCAGCAAACCCTACGGCTTTTGATGTTCGGCTTTAACCTGTGCGCACGTTAGACATTTAGCCACATGTGTGGCTATGGATTTCTTCAAAACCATCCACCAATAGTTTATCTTCAGATCTTGATACATTTTATCACTCCCTGGATGAATTGAAAACTTTGAATTATGTGCCTCTTGGATGATGACATCTAGAAGTCCTCCACGAATTGGAACCCAGATTCGACCATTAAATCTGAGGATTCCATCGTTTCCAGGTGACAACTGATCAGCAATTGTACCTAATCTTTCTTCAGCAAAATTATCTTCCATTGTGGCTTCTTTTTTAGCAGACAACAATTTCTCGTTTAACCCTTTCCTTCCTGCTCAATGCATCTGCGACTACGTTCGCCTTTGCCAGGATGGTAGCGAATTTCACAATCATAATCGTTCAATGTTTTCATCCAGCGTCGCTGCCACATGTTGAGATCTTTCTGGTTAAACAAGTGTTGGAGGCTTTTGTGATCGAAGTAAATCACACACTTGGTTCCATATAAATAATGCCTCCACAACTTTAGTGCAAATACAACAGCAGCCAACTCTAAGTCATGGGTGGTGTAGTTCTTTTCGTGCACCTTTAATTGTCATGATGTGTAAGCGATCACTTTACCTTTTTGCGTAAGCACACAACCCATACCAATGTGCGATGCGTCGCAATAAATAACAAACTCATCTATCCCTTCAGGTAAAGTTAAAACAGGAGCATTGCTTAATTTATGTTTGAGAATCTCGAAAGATTCTAGTTGTTTGGGACCCCAGTCAAACTTCGCATTTTTGCGGGTTAACGAAGTCAAAGGTGCAGCTATCCTTGAAAATTTTTCGATGAAACACCTGTAATAACCTGCCAAACCCAAGAAGCTGCGAATCTCTGTAGGTGTTTTGGGGGCTTCCCAATTCATAATTGCCTCTATTTTAGCGGGATCCACCTGGATACCACGCTCGCTTACCACGTGTCCAAGGAATTGGACTTCTCGAAGCCAAAATTCACATTTGGAGAACTTACATAAAGCTTTTCCTGCTGCAGAAGTTTGAGAATACATCGGAGGTGTTCTTCGTGATCAGCTTGACTCTTGGAGTAAATGAGTATGTCATCAATAAAGACTCGATTCATGAGATCCATGAATGCAGCAGGTGCGTTAGTGAGCCCAAAAGGCATCACTAAGAACTCGTAGTAACCATATCTTGTCCTAAATGCAGTATTGTGTACACCTTCCATCCTGGCCTTTAATTGATGGTATCCCGACCTTAGATCGATCTTCGAGAAGAAACTTGCCCCTTGCAGCTGATCTAATAGACCGTCGATCCTGGGCAATGGATATCGGTTCTTGATTGTAACTTTGTTCAGCTCACGATAATCAATGCATAAACGTATTGAACCATCCTTCTTCTTTACAAATAAGATAGGCGCTCCCAAGGAGATGAGCTTGGTTGAATAAAACCTTTCTCCAATAAATCATCCAACTGGGTCCTTAATTCTTTCATTTCAGTCAGTGCCAAACGATAAGAAGCTCGGGCAACTGGTGCTGCTCTAGGTATAATATCAATTTTGAATTCCACTTGCCTGTTAGGAGGCAAACCAGGTAGCTCTTCAGGGAAAACGTCTGGGTACTCCGAAATAACAGGGATATCTTCAATTTTGGGCTTTGGCGCATCTACAGTCACTTGTTCCATGTAAATAACACAACCATTCTTCAAACATTTGGACGCCTTAAGCATAGATACTTGATCAGACAGTCCATGGTGTGTATCTCCTTGAACAATAATTGATTCTCCCGATGGGGTCTTAATGATAACCTGCTTCTTGGCATAGGCAATTTGGGCTTGGTTCAAAGATAACCAATCCATGCCTATAACTACATCAAATCCTGCCAATTTCATCAGTAACAAAGACAATAGAAAAGAGTGGTTCCTAATGGATATGAAACATCCATCTAGAATTGTTGAGGAAGTTTCTAAGGTACCATCGGCCAATTCTACCTCATATTTTATGTCTGGAGTTTTTATAGGCAGATTTAGCAGTTTACAAAATTTATTGTCTACAAAGGACTTATCCGCACCAGAATTAAATAAAACTGTAGCATAAATATCGTTTACGAGGAAAGTACATGTTATAACATTATCATTCTGCACTGCCTCTCTTGCATTCATCTGGAACACTCGTGCGTTGGTCTTCTTGGCCTCTTCAAGCTTTTTCACATTCTTCGGGCAGTTGGACCTGATCTGTCCCTTCTCGTTACACCCATAGCAAGTCGCATTTTTTAGTTCCTTGCACTCTAAAGTTTTATGACCCTTTGTTTAACAAATTCCACAGAGTTTAGCATGCGGGTCAATTGTGCACTTACCGGGGTGGCGCTTCCTACAGTTCTTACACACGGGTCTGTCACCCGACTGGTTTGAGTTTTTCTTAAGCTCAGAACTTTTCTTATGCTTGAAATTACCTTTCTTTTTCTTATCAGAGCGATGTGAGCTCTCATCTTCCCTCTTTCTCTTTCCTTCGTCTGAAGCCTTAACAGACTTATTCCTAATTGCATCCAGCGTGAATGATAAGGACAAATCTACCACGTACCTATAAGTGGTAGGCCTGGAAGCTTTGACGTTTCCTTTAATTTCAGGGGCCAGGCCTCCAATAAAGCGCGCTATGCGCTTAGGATCAGGTGTAACCAAATAGGGGACAAGTCGGGACATGGTGTTGAAACTTGTAACGTATGCCTAGTAATCTGGATTCTTTATGACCAAAGTCAAGAAGTCAGTTTCGATCTTTTCCACCTCGTGCTGGGGACAGAAGTTTTCCTTAATCAGTACTACAAATTCCGTCCATGACAAGTTATAGAGTGGAATTTTCCCCGTGGCTTGGATCAATGACTTCCACCAAGCCAATGCCTCTCCTTTAAATGACTGCGATACAAATTTCACAACATCCTGCTCTTTACAACCACTGATATCCACGACGGTATCCATTTCATCAAGCCATGTCATACAGTCTATAACACCTTTTTCTCCTGTAAAATCCCTTGGTTTGCATGAAGCAAAGTATTTATAAGAACAAGTTTTGGCACACGGTTCCTGATCAAACACTATCTTCTTAGAGGGCTGACTTTTCTGATTTGACGAGTGCTGAGAATCGTCTTTCTTTGATTTATGTGTTATGGAAGGGGGCTTAGTATGAGCCACAGATTGGGTCTTTGTGCTAGCAGCACTTGAATCTTTAAACATTCTACCAACGGCTTTGGTTACACCATTGTCTATCAATGCTTGTAGATCTGCACCTGTTATATTCATTATGGTATTATCATTCCTTTCATTGGGATGACTATTAACTTCTTCTGATTCAGCCATGGTGAAGCTTGATTTTCTATAAGACAATTGACAACAACTTGTTTAGTGGTCTATTATGGAATCCTCATTTTCGGTGATTCATTAACCATGGTATAAATAGACCATATTGGTTAATTTGTTAATCAGATTTATTTAAATTTTACATTATATTTATTCTCAGTTATACAAACATTAAGGGTATTAGGGTGGCACAAAAGGCCTTGTGTAACACCTCGGAAATTTACGTCCAATAATGTCTTGACACGTGTCATAAGCTTTGAATATGTGAAAACAAACTTTAGAGGGACTAAAGTTGACAAACGGTGAAACTATGTAAATTCAAGGGTTCAAAGTGTCAACAATGAATAAATAAGCCCTACAATAACCCTACATGATGTTTATAATCTTAAACGGGTAAATCATGGATCATACGAAGCGAAAAATGAAAGAAAGTGAGGAATTACAAACTACGGGGACTAAAAGTGTCAACATGTTGAAATTATACCTCTGAGTGATCTTTTGGCGAACCCGAAGCTTTGTAATGATAAAATATACTCACAAGAGCATGTGATAAAAATTTCATGAAGTTTCGTGAACGTATGAGAAAGTTATGATTAAAACCGTATACGAAAGGTTAAATACGTAATCGTGAATTTCGTGACTTTTCGGGTAAGCGCAAAGTGAACCGAGGACATACCCAAGTTTACAAAAGTCCCAAGGTTCATAAAAACCAGATTTGAGGGTCTAGAGTGCTAAATAAACGAACAAAACAAGCGTTACAAAGATCAGGGGCTGATTGGTAATATGCTGAAACTTGAAGACCAGGTCGCACACTGGTGTGCGGCCCGCCTGGGGTCACTGTGCGGCCCGCCTAGCTGTTACCAGCGACAAACCCGCAGATGTCGGTTTTCTGAGTCTGTTGTCGGTCATTTACAGCTGTTGTCGACTAAGGGAGCTCCCCAATCAGCTTACATGCATTCTAGGACCCTTGGACACTCTTTATAACCTCTGTAAACATCTGTGGAAGCCTTAATCAGATCAAACTCCTTTAAAAGAACATCATAGTTGCAACATTCAAGAACACTTGCATTCTCTAAAAATTGCAAGACAACTTCTGGAGCTTTCTGAGCATCAAGACCACTTCCTAGTGATATCTAAGCTCTATTAGGACTTTTGTAAGTGTTTATAACTCCTCCAAATTCGTTCTAGCTTAGTGTGTTAACCGAAAGTCAAACCATCGTAAAACTAGTTTGACTTCATGATTAAACGAGATGTGCTCAGTATTTTCTCAAATTCAAAGTACCCACATATTGGTATTTATGAGTGTAACAAACCCTCAAAAGGGTATTTTCAGATTTACACTCTAAGCATGTTAATTGTCGAGTCAAAGCCTTTCTTAAAAAGTCAACAGAATTGTTATTTGCAAATTTAAGCATGATTAGCAATATAGGGTACATGCAACCTGTTTGATCATCAAAATAACTTTATAATTAATGTAAGAATGTGTTTCAACATGTTCAACTCGACAATTTTCTGTTTAAACCCGAATCGGAACTGAAAGTCACATAAATTGACTTTTTCTTTGATTTTCAGTTCTGATCCGTACATGCATGTTAAGATCTGCATTAGAGCATATTTTGGACCAAGTTTCATGTATAAACAACCCTCCGGAATATTACATCTTGATTCCATACTTAACCGATTCATATGCATGTTTCCGATTTATGCTTAAATATGACTATTTTGCCCTTTTTGATATAAAACGCGATTTTTTGAAAAAGTGAAAGAGTAGAATCATTTGTTAGTAATCTATAAACATGCACCGAAAATTTGATATCAGTTTGAGGTCTAGATTAACGGTTATGCTTATTATCGTAATTTGCAAGCTTTATGTTACATAAATAGCGTAATTAGCGCATAGTCTATTTTAACCCACTTTTTGGTATCAAACTTTTTATACACTGATGTTATATAATATTTTGGGATTTTTAAAGATTTTTATTAAATTTTTGGCTGAGCATAACATAGGTCTTTAAGCTAAAATCGGTTAATACCGATTTTGCCCTTTTCGGTCATAAAACGAGTTTTACAAATCCTTTTGACCCTAAACCTTTTTCTACTGATTTTATTTGTTAAATAAAGTATGTTGAGCCTTCTGGAATTATAAAAATCCCAGCTTTCTTTTACAAACCCGGAAACGGCACTAAATCGTCTTTTTAGCGTTTTCATCGCATAGTATGTACCATAACCATATTAAACATGTAAGGTTGGTACCTACTGATGTTCTTAACATATTTTTATAAAATAACAGTGAGTACAAGTTTATAAACCCAGGTTTCCAATTTTGACATTTTTAGCCCTTGTGAAATTACCAAAATACCCTAAGGTGCATAGTTTGGTTTTAAATGATATTTTCCACATATGGGTCATACCCTACTATTATAATATGTTAAAATAAGTATATTTACTGTATAGACCAGACCCGAAACTCAGATTTTTATTCAAACTCTTTTATGAACGTTAAAATGACCAAAATACCCCTACGGGGCTTATTTTGAGATTTAACTCGTTTTGGGCATAATAGAAGATATCATACTGATATCACAACATATTAAAGGCATATTAACTTAGGAAACCTGTATATGACTTTTTTGGTTACTCGTTACGCACTTGTCGCGTTCGGATCGGCTTAGGTGACTAGTTCATTTATATTAGCCGAAGCGAGTCAAACTTTATCATTTTTGTCTCCAAATCCAGAATGTGTTTAGTATACCCATATTATACAAGTCTTCAAACTTGTCGGGTCTAAATCACATTCTATCCGGTCTTCGCTTAATCGTGCGTTTGAACCGTATATTTCCTTAAGTCTAACCGGTCTAAGCTTTGGCTTAATTAAAGACCCGTTAGCATTCTAATTAATTATTTATGTCATCATTCCAGACTAGAGCCTTCCGGTAAATGGTACCTACGCTTACTTAAGCGAACACGGCTGAGTTATTAAATTCTTATTAATTAAGACAGGAGCTAGCTCAGGTAAATACTTTTAACTTATTTTCCCTTATACGGGCTTGGGGTACGGTATTATAAAGATACCGCTTGGTCGGGTGTAGAAACCTTTTGATCGGAGATGATTGAATTGCATAATCCCGTTTTAATTCGTATTGCTTGATAACAAATAACATTGGGGGTTAATGACCGTGTCCTGGATATCCTTGGCTCATTTTAAAAAGTGAATGGCCACGACGTAAGCACAAGGTGTAGACAAAACACCTCCTGTTGCATATGTAAAAGGTATACTCACTCGTGAGGATAACTTCTTGTGAGATTATATTTGTGGTGTGTCGATTAATCTTGTCCGGCTTGTATTGTATTGTATTGTATAATCACCGGCCCTAAATGTTGGACAAACATGTAAATCGGATACAAGATTTTTATTAATAAAATTGTCCCAAGTTATAAAAGATTAATCTTGCCTCTGTGCATTTTAATCAATGTATCAAAATATTTTGTGCCGTTTGCACTCAAATCAATTTTCAAACTCTTTTCAAAATGAGTCAGTTAAATTGTATTTACCAGTGAAAACTGACGTATTTTTCCAAAAGGTTAAGTGACAGGTACTGAACGTAATTGGCTGGAAGCTCAGGGCGATTATAAGGAATCTTGAAAGTCCTAGGCGTCTAAAGTCTGTTGAACAATGATTGTGATTATTCGATCCGCCTGTGGATCCTTTACTTTCCGTTGTAATACTCTGATATTACCTTATATTCAGATTGTAATATATTTATCATTTGCTTCCGCTGTGCATTTATATATTGTGTTGTTTGACTATGACGATATCAACTACGTCACGATACTCCCCACCGGGCCCACCGGTGACACGTGGAAATCGGGGTGTGACAGGTTGGTATCAGAGCCAACATTGAGTGAATTAAACACTATCCTTTTTGTGTTTAATCTCAATGACACAATTAGCACATTCTTTGACCTTCTGAGTCTAGTTGGATACGTCGCCAAGCGAAGAAGCTGTAATAGGAGTTCTCCACACTCGGAGCCTTGAATGCTGAGCTTCGTACCGCGGCCAGGATGAAACGAGCCTACAAGGAGAAAGCATTCAGAAATAAGAATGAAGAAGAAACTCCTCTTACTGAAGATCGTTTCCTTAATAGTCCTTCTAAGGACGTATTTATTATGTATATATTTTCTTTCAGTCCCCTCGAGGACACATTATTCCTTTTGAAGACCCGCTTAGGGCAACTCTGTACTTTTATCTCCATATAATGGATTGATTAAATTAAGTTTTCATTCTAAACCTGAAATGTGAAATAAATGAAAATAACATCCCTTAGAAGGGGAGCGCCTACGGGCTATAATTAACATCTTCTGAGACTAAAGACAGTAGTAGCCTACAACTCCCTGTCAAGAAAAGGTAATGAACGTTGATTCACACCTAATTGCCGCGATCCCAAACGATCATGGCATATAAACTTGTCTACGTGACTAGGCCACTTGTGCCATTATTAAAACTTTAATGCCTCGACTCTCTGAAATCATGGCTTATAAACTTGTCTACGTGACTAGTCCTTTTGTGCCATAATTAAAAACTTGAATGCCTCGATTCTCTGAAGTCATGGCTTATAAACTTGTCTACGCGACTAGGCCATTTGTGCTAATATTAACTTGTAAATTAGGATTTATGAGGAAAATCCTGAATGAAATAAATATCCTTCCTTCCCTGTCAGTATGCATTTAAAAAGAATCTTAAAGGTGAAATCTAGCCTACGCGGCCAAGATGGTGAAACCTACTCTCGGGATTCAGATCCCTGTTAACACCTGAGAACGTGTTAGCACTCCTGACAAATGTGATTCGACAAAATCACAACAGTCATCCCTATATTGGAATTTTTTTTTTTAATTTCTAATTTACCTTATGATTCTAGAAATCATGGCTTATATCATCTTATAAGATGATCATATTATAAACATCCGTAAGTGATGAAGTACCTACGGGCTAAATTGGTTGTCCGATAAGACAACGACAGTGGTGGTCTTTGACCTCCTGTCTAAAAATGTTGGACCATGTCCAAGCATAATGGTCGGTATGATCCAAATGATCTTGACTAATAGCATCTGAAAGATGATCATATCATAAACATCCCTCAGAAGGGAATGCCCACGGGCTATATCTATTGTCCTAAAGGACAAAAGGCAGTTGTAGTCTTCGACTCCCTGTTAAGAAAAGTAACCGACTATGCTCAACCCTTAAATGCCTCGATCCCAAACGATCATGGCTTATAAATTTAAAATTGTCCTTGTGACTAGGCCTTCTGCGCCACTTTAATATCCTTAATGTTTTATAACTAGGATAAATTATAATGGAAGATACTAATTTAAAATAACTAACAAATTAACCGATATGGTTTATATTACCATGGTTGATGAATCGTCAAAAATGGGGATATCATAATAACCTCTGAATAAATCATTACCATTGTTTATGTAGCAATCAAGCTACATGGCTGGATCAGAGGAGGCCAACAGCCACCCGAAGAAGAACAATGATATTACCAGAATTAGCATGACTGAAGCGGAACTGCAGGCACTAATAAATAGTGCTATTACTCAAGCTCTTGACAGTCAGTATAATGAATCAAATGATACCCACTCTACGACTCTATCTGTGGCTAGTATTAAGCCCCCTCCTAAATCAAATAAGTTAGAGGAAGACGATGTTCATAACTCATCACATCAAAGGAGTGTTCCGCCTATTCAGGTCATGTTTCACCAAGAGGCACCAGTTAAGACCTGCACTTATAAATATTTTGTCTCCTGCAATCCCAAAGACTTTACAGGAGAAGAAGGGGCCATCGATTGCATGACATGGCTCGATGAGATGGACGCTGTTGTGGATATCAGCGGTTGTGCAAAGCAGAATGTTGTGAAATTTGTTTCACAGTCATTCAAAGGAGAAGCGTTAGCATGGTGGAGATCATTGCTCCAAGCCACGGGAAAGGTTCTACTCTACAACTTATCTTGGGATCAATTTGTTGCATTAGTCAAGGAAAATTTTTGCCCTCAGCATGAGGTAGAAGAGATAGAATCAAACTTCTTGACTCTAGTCATGAAGGATTTAGATTGCCAGACATACGTGACAAGTTTTAACACTATGTCCCGCCTAGTTCCTTATTTAGTCACCCCTGAACCTAAACGCATAGCGCGTTTCATTGGAGGCCTAGCACCAGAGATAAAAGGAAATGTTAAAGCATCTAGGCCAACCACATATAGGTCCGCAGTGGACTTATCCTTATCTCTCACCTTAGATGCAATCAGAAATAAGTCTGTTAAGGCTTCTGGTGAAGGAAAGAGAGAAAGAGAGGAAGAGAACTCTCATCGATCTGATAAGAAGAAAAAGGGAAGCTTAAGGAACAAAAAGGATTCCGAGTTTAGGAAAAACTCGAGTCAGCCTAATAACAGACCCAAGTGCAGTAACTGCAAAAAGCAACATACTGGGAAGTGTACAATTGACCCAGGTGCCAAACTGTGTGGAATTTGCAAAACCAAGGGTCACAAAACCTTAGATTGCAAGGGGTTAAAGAACGCCACATGTTACAATTGTAACGAGGAAGGGCACATCAAAACCAACTGCCCAAAGCTTATAAAGAAGCCGAGAAAGGCCCGGGAAATAAACGCATGAGTCTTCCGGGTGAACGCCAGGAGATGGTGCAGAAGGATAACTATATAGCAGGTACTTTTCCTTATCAAGCAGTTTATGCAGAAATTCATTTGATGCTGACACATGTGATTCAATAATGAACGATCACTGTTGAGAACCGTTGTCTCCGTCTTAGTAGGACTTCGGTCATTTAATACGAGATATAAATTGACCGATGATACTTTAGAAAAATGCTCCAACAAACATTAGATGGATATTTTATATCTAATAGGAATCACTCTTTTCTGATATTCCTATGGCAAGCTTTCAAGCTACCTAAATTCTTTAATGTAATAAAGACAGATGTGACGTTTTGATCCTCTGTCAGAAAAGTGATGGACTAGGTCCAAAATCTTTAATGCCATTAATGGTCTTTTGCGACCTAGGCTAAGTAATATTAAAATATTTTAAATAATGTTCATTAAGAATGTTAATGCTTTAATAGCCTGTATAGGTTATTGACACCATGGCTAATATATATTAAGGCCATCAGAATAAAAATATAGTAGTTGTTGGATTTCAACTAAGAAATTGTTTTTATTGGTGTTAGGAACCAATAGAAAGTAATGGCAAACTCGGATAAGACAACAGTCGATCGCGCCATTGATGGCACGACGCATGCTAATGATGCTGAAATTGTGAACCTTAGAATTTCCAAAGATATTCTTCAAACTATGATAGACGCCGCTGTTGGAAAAGCTGTGAAGAAGGCTGTGAAAAAGTTCAAGGAGCCCCATGCTGCTCGGTCCAAATTTTATCTAGGACCACACTTCCTTACTCTTAAGGAGGATCCCGTTCATGCCTCTGATGCAAAGGATGAACTAAAAAGGAAAAGGGAGGTAGATAACTCCCAGAGTTCTAAGAAAAAGAACAAACAAAAGTCCGACCAGAAACCAGTATGTGTGACCTGCAAGAAGCGCCATTATGGGAAATGCAGGTTCGAACCAAAATCCAAATCGCAGCCCAGAGCTTGTGGAATTTGCAAATCTAGGGAACATAAAACCATGGATTGCAAGAAGTTGAAAGATGCAACCTGTTATGGTTGCAACGAGAAGGGGTATATCAAGACCAACTGCCCTAGGAATCAGAAGAAGCCCGAGTAGGCCAAGATAACAAACGCACGAGTTGTCAGGATGAACGCCCAAGAGATGGGGCAGAATAATAATAGTATAATATGTACCTTTCGTTATCAAGCAGTTTATGTAGAAACTTATTTAATACTGGCACGTATAAATATATTATGAATGATAAAGGTTGAGAACTGTTGTCTCCACCTGATTAAGACTCCGGTCGTTTAATGCCCGGTAGAAAGTGACGATGTTACGTCGAAAATGCTCCAACAAATCCTATATTGATATTAATATCTATTAGAAATCATTTTTCTAATATCCTTATAGCAAACTTTTGGTTGCATACTTAAGGACTCAATATAGTGAAAAAAAATCGATTGGTTGCCTTAAAAATCAAGCCCATATTGTGAGTGATAAGAAGCAATTAATTATCAAGACTCCTTATGAGACAACCCTCGTAATTACACGGGTCCGTACGATTAATTAATATTAAAAAAAATGGTGGAACTGACCGTCCCCGGAATCGAACCCGGGTCTAGGCCGGCCGCACCCTTTCGCGCGCCTAGCCAACTGAGCTAGGTGCCTAGTTTGTGAAAATCTCCATTCTAATTTAATATAAGCACTTGTACAATAAACTTCCTTATCATTTATCAATGATAATTTCTGCTAAGTGTCCTGTTTTTAATACATGCAATAATAAATCTTCATGAACCATAAACTTAGCAGAATTTTTATCATCCACAAGGTATAACTACCAAGGAAACCATAGTAACCGATTCTTATAGATCGGCAAGAGATCCTTCCGAAAATTCTAGGAGCACTCTATCTTTGCATAGAGTACGACAACATATGTTATTTTAATTATTTTTCTCATTATTTTTTTTCTATCGCCTGCGAATGCCAAACCATGTTGATAAAAGTGTCATATGAGGATTGGCGTATCCTAGTGTGTCCCATAGATTATTTCCATGTCTGATCAGCATGGAGGTTTAATACATGGAACCCCTGAGATATCCCGATGGTCATATTGTACTAAAGTCGACTAGTAGTATTCAAGGAAGATATCCAATATAAAAGTGTCCTATAAGTATCTCTACTTAGGACATCCTTGCAATATATAGAGAATGTGTCATTTATCTGACACCGACATCGATAGATAAACTCAAGCTTGAAAATACAGACACCTCTGACATCTCTGTGTGTCATAATTATCTTCTTCTAAGACTATCCTGTTTACCTTCTGAGAAGTAAGTAGAGTTAAGATTAACATCCCGCTTAAGGTTATAGTGTGGTAGGAACTCCGTGTTGATCATGGAATAATCGAAACCCTGATTAAGTAAATTTTAAGATATAGATTCATATAGCCTGATTCAATATCCGGAAAATTCGGTATGATTAATTAAGGAAGACGGTTCATTTTGCTTATGCATTGATTACCGCAACCCGAATTAGGCAACAATTAAGAATTGTTATCAGCTGCCCAGGATCGTCGATTTGTTCGACTAACGGCAAGGAATAGCTAATTCCTTAAGATTAGTTTTAAGCAATGGTTGGAATAACCATTTCACCTTAAGATAAGTTTTTTTTTATAATAGTTGTTATATAAGTATCAAGGTGGCTCTTTTGGAGACCTTGTATAGATGAAATATCAAAACATCCGCTTGATGGACGAGACTTTGGGAAGTCCACTTATCAGGATCTGAAAGTTATATTGGAAACAACGAATAAGATCATACAATTCCCTAGTCATCTATAAGATGCCAGTATTCGGCAGAATATCAAGAATTAATAAAAGTAGTAACTCTCCTAAGTTCTTGTTAAGGAATAAGGTTTAACAAAAGTGATCACCAGGAAGGGTGTGCAAATTTGTTAAATTATCAGGCTAGTTAAGCTCCGAATATGTAGAATCATTCGAAGGAAAATCGAATGTATCGAGATCAAATAGTTATAAGCTAAAACCTACTTAAGGAGCTTGGCGGAGCATACAATGCATTGTATACTAATGAATTGGGGATATGTTTCACCAATAGGTCAAGAAGCATTATCACATATTGATATGCAGATTTTGATATAACGAGCAACCGGTGTCGATTAAGGATCGACAGGTTAAGAAGCTCCAAAAGGATACATGACCTATTATAGAGGTCAGCTGGAGTGCCATAGAGGCCCAAATGTACTAAGGAAGGTTAAGTTCAATATAGGACAGAAAGTACTCCCTTTACTTTCAGTAAATCTCGAGGTCGAGATTTCTTTTAAGGGGGTGAGGATGTAACACCTCGGAAATTTACGTCCAATAATGTCTTGACACGTGTCATAAGCTTTGAATATGTGAAAACAAACTTTAGAGGGACTAAAGTTGACAAACGGTGAAACTATGTAAATTCAAGGGTTCAAAGTGTCAACAATGAATAAAAAAGCCCTACAATAACCCTACATGATGTTTATAATCTAAAACGGGTAAATCATGGATCATACGAAGCGAAAAATGAAAGAAAGTGAGGAATTACAAACTACGGGGACTAAAAGTGTCAACATGTTGAAATTATACCTCTGAGTGATCTTTTGGCGAACCCGAAGCTTTGTAATGATAAAATATACTCACAAGAGCATGTGATAAAAATTTCATGAAGTTTCGTGAATGTATGAGAAAGTTATGATTAAAACCGTATACGAAAGGTTAAATACGTAATCGTGAATTTCGTGACTTTTCGGGTAAGCGCAAAGTGAACCGAGGACATACCCAAGTTTACAAAAGTCCCAAGGTTCATAAAAACCAGATTTGAGGGTCTAGAGTGCTAAATAAACGAACAAAACAAGCGTTACAAAGATCAGGGGCTGATTGGTAATATGCTGAAACTTGAAGACCAGGTCGCACACTGGTGTGCGGCCCGCCTGGGGTCACTGTGCGGCCCGCCTAGCTGTTACCAGCGACAAACCCGCAGATGTCGGTTTTCTGAGTCTGTTGTCGGTCATTTACAGCTGTTGTCGACTAAGGGAGCTCCCCAATCAGCTTACATGCATTCTAGGACCCTTGGACACTCTTTATAACCTCTGTAAACATCTGTGGAAGCCTTAATCAGATCAAACTCCTTTAAAAGAACATCATAGTTGCAACATTCAAGAACACTTGCATTCTCTAAAAATTGCAAGACAACTTCTGGAGCTTTCTGAGCATCAAGACCACTTCCTAGTGATATCTAAGCTCTATTAGGACTTTTGTAAGTGTTTATAACTCCTCCAAATTCGTTCTAGCTTAGTGTGTTAACCGAAAGTCAAACCATCGTAAAACTAGTTTGACTTCATGATTAAACGAGATGTGCTCAGTATTTTCTCAAATTCAAAGTACCCACATATTGGTATTTATGAGTGTAACAAACCCTCAAAAGGGTATTTTCAGATTTACACTCTAAGCATGTTAATTGTCGAGTCAAAGCCTTTCTTAAAAAGTCAACAGAATTGTTATTTGCAAATTTAAGCATGATTAGCAATATAGGGTACATGCAACCTGTTTGATCATCAAAATAACTTTATAATTAATGTAAGAATGTGTTTCAACATGTTCAACTCGACAATTTTCTGTTTAAACCCGAATCGAAACCGAAAGTCACATAAATTGACTTTTTCTTTGATTTTCAGTTCTGATCCGTACATGCATGTTAAGATCTGCATTAGAGCATATTTTGGACCAAGTTTCATGTATAAACAACCCTCCAGAATATTACATCTTGATTCCATACTTAACCGATTCATATGCATGTTTCCGATTTATGCTTAAATATGACTATTTTGCCCTTTTTGATATAAAACGTGATTTTTTGAAAAAGTGAAAGAGTAGAATCATTTGTTAGTAATCTATAAACATGCACCGAAAATTTGATATCAGTTTGAGGTCTAGATTAACGGTTATGCTTATTATCGTAATTTGCAAGCTTTATGTTACATAAATAGCGTAATTAGCGCATAGTCTATTTTAACCCACTTTTTGGTATCAAACTTTTTATTAACTGATGTTATATAATATTTTGGGATTTTTAAAGATTTTTATTAAATTTTTGGCTGAGCATAACATAGGTCTTTAAGCTAAAATCGGTTAATACCGATTTTGCCCTTTTTGGTCATAAAACGAGTTTTACAAATCCTTTTGACCCTAAACCTTTTTCTACTGATTTTATTTGTTAAATAAAGTATGTTGAGCCTTCTGGAATTATAAAAATCCCAGCTTTCTTTTACAAACCCGGAAACGGCTCTAAATCGCCTTTTTAGCGTTTTCATCGCATAGTATGTACCATAACCATATTAAACATGTAAGGTTGGTACCTACTGATGTTCTTAACATATTTTTATAAAATAACAGTGAGTACAAGTTTATAAACCCAGGTTTCCAATTTTGACATTTTTAGCCCTTGTGAAATTACCAAAATACCCTAAGGTGCATAGTTTGGTTTTAAATGATATTTTCCACATATGGGTCATACCCTACTATTATAATATGTTAAAATAAGTATATTTACTGTATATACCAGACCCGAAACTCAGATTTTTATTCAAACTCTTTTATGAACGTTAAAATGACCAAAATACCCCTACGGGGCTTATTTTGAGATTTAACTCGTTTTGGGCATAATAGAAGATATCATACTGATATCACAACATATTAAAGGCATATTAACTTAGGAAACCTGTATATGACTTTTTTGGTTACTCGTTACGCACTTGTCGCGTTCGGATCGGCTTAGGTGACTAGTTCATTTATATTAGCCGAAGCGAGTCAAACTTTATCATTTTTGTCTCCAAATCCAGAATGTGTTTAGTATACCCATATTATACAAGTCTTCAAACTTTTCGGGTCTAAATCACATTCTATCCGGTCTTCGCTTAATCGTGCGTTTGAACCGTATATTTCCTTAAGTCTAACCGGTCTAAGCTTTGGCTTAATTAAAGACCCGTTAGCATTCTAATTAATTATTTATGTCATCATTCCAGACTAGAGCCTTCCGGTAAATGGTACCTACGCTTACTTAAGCGAACACGGCTGAGTTATTAAATTCTTATTAATTAAGACAGGAGCTAGCTCAGGTAAATACTTTTAACTTATTTTCCCTTATACGGGCTTGGGGTACGGTATTATAAAGATACCGCTTGGTCGGGTGTAGAAACCTTTTGATCGGAGATGATTGAATTGCATAATCCTGTTTTAATTCGTATTGCTTGATAACAAATAACATTGGGGGTTAATGACCGTGTCCTGGATATCCTTGGCTCATTTTAAAAAGTGAATGGCCACGACGTAAGCACAAGGTGTAGACAAAACACCTCCCGTTGCATATGTAAAAGGTATACTCACTCGTGAGGATAACTTCTTGTGAGATTATATTTGTGGTGTGTCGATTAATCTTGTCCGGCTTGTATTGTATTGTATTGTATAATCACCGGCCCTAAATGTTGGACAAACATGTAAATCGGATACAAGATTTTTATTAATAAAATTGTCCCAAGTTATAAAAGATTAATCTTGCCTCTGTGCATTTTAATCAATGTATCAAAATATTTTATGCCGTTTGCACTCAAATCAATTTTCAAACTCTTTTCAAAATGAGTCAGTTAAATTGTATTTACCAGTGAAAACTGACGTATTTTTCCAAAAGGTTAAGTGACAGGTACTGAACGTAATTGGCTGGAAGCTCAGGGCGATTATAAGGAATCTTGAAAGTCCTAGGCGTCTAAAGTCTGTTGAACAATGATTGTGATTATTCGATCCGCCTGTGGATCCTTTACTTTCCGTTGTAATACTCTGATATTACCTTATATTCGGATTGTAATATATTTATCATTTGCTTCCGCTGTGCATTTATATATTGTGTTGTTTGACTATGACGATATCAACTACGCCACGATAGTCCCCACCGGGCCCACCGGTGACACGTTGAAATCGGGGTGTGACACCTTGTTACAAGGACAGTTTTAATTTATAAGCCATGATATTATTGGATTGAGGCATTAAGCTTTGAACATAGTTCTTCCCCTTTCTTGACAGGGAGTCATAAACTACTACTGTCATTTGTTATGTAGTTGAAATAGTTTGGCCCGAAGGAGAGATAATGGCATCACTTAGTGAATGCTTTAATATGGTCATCTCATTTGATGACCTCGGCCATGATTTACCAGATCGTTTGGTTAAATAAGGAATTGGAAAAATCCAATATTAGGATGACTAGTGTGACTTTCTCGAATCACATTTGCCAAGAGTGCTAACACGTTCTTAGGTGTTAACAATGATTTATTTTCTTAAAAAGGCTTTACCATCACGGCTATGTCTGTAATGACATATAGGCTAGGTTATTCCTTTAAGATTGCCTTTTGAGATTTATGGCAGATCAATTATAAATTGAAATGATGATTTGATGGTGATATAATGTATATGCATATGTATAATGACAAATGTAATTTTAAAAGGAAATTTTCATAAATGGTCCTACGAATTACAATAATTGCCCTAAACGGGACTTTAAACAAATAAACTTGTCCACATAGGGACAAAATAAGAAAACATGTCCACGTAGGGACTAAATACTCAAATAAAATGTCTACGCAGGGACTTAATTGATATGAAAATTACAAAATAATAAATAAGGGTTCTTCAACGGTCTTTCTTCTTTTTCCCCTTTATGAGGTTTGCTAAACCCTTAAGAAAACTATTGTGCTTCTTGTCATGCTCCTCCACCTTACTTTCCACCTCATGCAACCTTTGGAGAATTTCTTGTTGCTGCGGTTGTTGAAATGGAGGTTGCGGTGACTGCTGTTGCTGAGGTTGGGGAGGTGGCGGGTGTTGATACCCATATGCAGGTTACCCAGTAGGGTACCCGGGTGGAAGGGGCGAGGGGTAGAGAGCATTAAAGTTTGCTGCCTCTATATATGGGTCGACAGTAGGTGCATGAAAGTTATAACCCGAGTAAGCTTATTGCTCATACGGGTTGTACCCAGCTGCATCTGGGAAAGTAGGGATCAGGTTTTCATAACCCATGGGTGGTGGTGGTGGTGGTGGTGGTGGTGGTGTAGGTGCGACCGGTGCAGAGTCGGCCTCTGAAATAGCGTTTGAAGGCCCACCCAGTTGTGGGTCTTCAAAGATGGGAGGATAGTTGCTGGAGTGATGGGGGGTGCTGAAATGAAAACCCCCACGCACAGACATCCGTACACTTCTTCTTCGCCTCGATGGTTCTGGAGGCGGTGGCTGTTCTGGCGCTGGTGGTGGCGATGGTGTAACCGCCTGAAAGTGTGGTTCCTCAAAGGGAACCTGCTGATGAGGAGGTGAGTCGTGATGTGGGTTAGTAAACTCCCACTTGTATGTGCTACACCTTTCGGCCCATATGTCAGGGCCTCTGTATGGCGACCCTGCGAATGAAGAGCCACTGGAAATCTCGATGGGATGCGTCGGCGTCCCAGATGGTGGAATGGCGGGATCCGGATCGTCATCCAGATCCATATCCTGGTACTCAGGGTAGTGTCTGCTGGTCCCATTGGGTTATGACCCACTGGTTCATCAACTTGGTTCATTGGGTTGAAACGGCTTTGAAATTAAGGTGTGGGGTTTTGAAAAGAGTGGTGAGAGTCGGAACGCTGTAAGGGTATGTATGAGTGGTGTGAGTTATGGGGCCCGTCTTCCTGATGTGGCCCGAAGGAGTTGTGGTACGAGGGCGAAGAGCTAAGCGAGACAGAGCGCCTCGCTGGTTCGAGATAGGTTCTCCAGTCCTCATGCAGGGTAGAGCCGAAGGATGCTGAGGGTGTGCGTCGGTGTGATAGCCCTGCTTCATGATCGTTTCTTCCCCTCATCTTGCCTCTGCCTCCACAACCACGTACTCTTGGCGGCATGATCAAAGTAACCTGTCAAAACAAAGTACAAACAAAAGATATAAACCAAATAAGATTAAGATTAATCCTAGGTCATTTGCCTATACTCGGAAGTCAAGGAATGTGCTACTGTGTCATTGAGATTAAACACAAAAGGCTAGTGTTTAATTCACTCAATGTTGGCTCTGATACCAACCCGTCACACCCCGATATTTCCACATATTACTGCTGGGTACGGCAGGGAGTATCGTCACGTAGTTGATATCATCATAGTCAAATATACACAGATCATTGCACAGCGGAAGTCTTGGTAGAAAATATTATTACAAACCGAAACGTAAACTACGAATAAAATATTATACAGACGGTTGTAAGATAGGATCCACAGGCGGATCTAAAATATGATACAAAAACTTGTTCAACAGATTTAAGGCATACGAACTTGCAAGATTCACTATCTATGCCCCGAAGCTCCCAGCCAATTATGGATAGTACCTGCCACTTAACCTTTTTGAAAATACGTCAGTTTTCACTGGTAAATACAATTAACCGACTTTTTTGAAAACATTTATAAAAATTGATTTGAATGCACAAGGCACAATGTTCTTTTATAACTTGGAACAATTATATCAAAAATAATCTTGTATCAGATTTACATGTTTGTCCAACATTTAGGGTCGGTATAAAAGGCGATCAAGATTAACCAACACACCACAAATATAATCCCACAGTGGGTCACCCCAACAAGTGAGTATTCCTTTTACATACGCAACTACCAGGTGTATGTCTACACCCCGTGCTTAAGTCGTGGCCATTTACAATTTTTAAATGAGCCGAGGATATTCAGGACACAGTCGTTAACCCCCAATGTTATTTGTTATCAAGCAACACTGATTAAAACGTGATTATGCAGTTTAACCATGTTTGATTAATATGTTTCTACACCCGACCAAGCGGTAATATTTTACCGTATCCCAAGCCCGTTTAAGGGAAAATAAGTTAAAAGTATTTACCTGAGCTTAAAAATGCAAGTTTTGTATACTCAGTCGTATATTCTACTCAAGCAAGTGCAAGTAACTTCTACTGGACTCCTAATCTGGAACGAAGGTTATATTAACCAATAAGATTACTAACGGGTCTTATTTTAGTAGTAAAATTAGACCGGCTAGTTTATGGAATGGTTTACGGTACGAAACGCTAGATTAAGCGATGGCCGGATCGGAATGTAATTTAGAGCCGACAAGCATGGAGACTTGTATTATATGGGTAAACTAAATACATTCTGGAATTTGAAGTTAAAATGATAAGCTTTGACCGGTTTCTGCTAGTTTATGAAAACTAGTTACATAAACCGCACCATACGTGTATAAGCATAAACGGGTAACCGGATGAATCATATACTAGTCTCATAAGTTATTATGCTTAAAATTTCTTGTGATATCAGTAAGATATCAATAATTATGCCCAAAAAGATTTTAAAACCAAATTAAGTCCCGTAAGGGTATTTTGGTAATTTTAAGATTTATAAAAGAGGTTTTAAAGAAAACTGATGTTCTGGTCTATAATATTCTGTAAAAATAATTATTTTATGAAGTTATAACAGTATGATTTCATACATATGTGAGGTTTACCATTTATGGCTAAACTATGCACCGTAGGGGCATTTTGGTCATTTCACATATGTTTTTAAGGGCAAAATTGGAAGCCTGAGTTCATGACTTATACCTACTGTAAAAGTATTAAAATTTATTTATATAATTAGTAGGTAACAAGTCTTGGGTGCTAAATATGGTTTTAAACCATACTACGCACATAATTAGCGTAAAAATCGATAATGGACGATATTTGCGATGTTTATATGATTTTGAGATTTTGACCAACATTGAATGGTCAAAATATTTTATTTTATATATTAAGTCAGCAGGAAAAGGTTTGGATTGTTAATTATATACAAATCACAATTTATTAGCACAAGGGGCATTATCGTCAATTATATAGTTTATACGAGAACTCAATGATATGGTCAGCATCAAATCTGACCCAACCTTCCAAAAATCCTTAAAAATAATATCATAACAGTAGGTAATGAGTTTGGTGCCAAAATTTAGGTTTAAACATGTTTTATGCACAAAAGCGTAAATTAATTAATTAAAAATTTCATTTTACGATATCTTGCATAACTTCGTTTTGAGACCAGAAAATAATGTCAAAATAATTTGACATGTTTATATATCAGTAACAAAGCTATTTGCATGCTTACATATTCAAAAATCTCGTTTTTTACATTATAAGGGCATAATGGTCAAAGTTTGAGCATAATAACGGAAACAAGCAAATAACTCGGATTACTAAGGGACCATGTAGTATAATCTCAATGGGTTATACTAACATATAATATGGTCACAAAAGAATAGTAATGCCTAAAGAAACTAAGCTAATTCGGGTCTGAACTGAAAGTCAAAGCAAAACTCAATTTTTGCGAATTTCGGTTGCGAACCGAGCCTAAACTCGGAATTGTCGGGTTGTACATGCCTAGACATGTTCTATTTATATTTACCAAGTTATTTAGGTAACAAAACATGATTCATAACTTCTATATTATCAGTTTTAATTATTACTTGGAAATTTGACTATTTTGACTAGTTACTTTGACCCGACAATTGACTGAGTAAACGTGATAATTAGGAGGTGCCCTTTTGTGGGATTAGCACCAACTTAATTACCAACACATAGCCACTTTCGTTTCGAATAATGGCTGGACCGAAAATTATTAAACTGAAAGTCAAAGCAGAAATTCGATAACTTTGACTTTCAGTCCTCATATGAATAAAAACTGAACTATAGAAGCTAGGAACACTTACACAAGGTCTTAGCACAATGTTTGAACTTATGAGATCTTCCTTTAAGACCAGGAATGCCAGAAAATGCAGCTAGAGAGAGATGCTAGATAATTTTTTTTTTTTGAATGAGCAAGTCCCATTGAGGAAATTAGGGCCTTTATACAGAAGAATAGGATGATATGGGATCAATCCAAGTGTCCCCAGGTGATTTATGATGCTCACAAGTGTCCAAATGGTTTTACAAAACCGTTAACATGAGCCGATTTCGAAACAGGTTGCGGAGATTCTCAAAAGATTGCAGGTTTGCATGCTGGCAGCTGCCAGTCACTGGCTAGAAAAAGCTTCCCGTCGCGCCATGCGCCAGGTAAGGAGGATCCTGGCGCACCATGCGAGACAACAGGTTTCAAAGTTTGTTTGTTTTGTTGCAAGATCAGTCCCTGTACTTTCATAACTCGTATAACCTTCGTTTTCAGCATTAGGGGTCCATATATTCAGGTTTATATGATCTTGGGAATAAAACCAATTATTGTTAAGTTCCAAATTCGATAAAACGGTCTCCCGGGAGTAGAATTATCATATTGACACTTTCAACCCTTCTTCTTAGAAATTGCAATTTAAATCATATAATTGTGCCGAAACTTTATGAAATCATTATCCGATATTCGTGAGAGTATAATAAGACATTAAAAATCCACGGAATCGTTAAAAGGTTACTCAGAGGTAAGAATTAACATGTTGACACTTTTAACCCTTGTGTTTTATAAACTTTCAATTTTTAATCACAACGGCTTCTTACGTTCGACAAATTACTCATTAAAGAATACGAACATCGTGTGAGGTCAATCAAAGGCCCAAGTTTGGCATGTTGACACTTTTAGTCCTTCCACATACATCTTTACACTGTTTGTCAACTTCAGTCCCTCAAAGTTAACTCTTTACATGATTAGGGTTTATGACACGTGTCTACACTTTATTGGTTATGATTTTGCGAGGTGTTACAGATGGAAGTTTGGATAAAATACTAATTCGGCTGAAATTTCAGCAGCATAACGTGTAAGTCAGCCTTATTTGTAGTAGCTTCCATTTCAAACCGAAAGACAATACATTAATAAACACTGGGAGAGAGCACCAAGCTCGATTTCCTCTCAAATCAGAAATCTCCAAAACTTGTAAATTAATGTGCATGACTCACCTATATATAGGAAAACTTATCATGCGCAGGACTCAAGCGCACGCAGGACTCCTGCGTGCCTATGTGTCTTGTTTTTCCTAACCACTTAATCACATACACGTCTATACAATATTTAACACACGCACTATCTAGCTTATTCTCATATTAACAAGCACACAAAATGTACCAACAGATTCCCCCTTGTATGTTGTTGTTGAATACTAAGCTTGAAATATGAGAAATGTGTTTTGAATATTCTGCAACTTCAATCAAGAACTTGTTGATGTCGTAGCACGCGCTAAAAAAATCCCCCTCGGTTGATGCTTCGGGTTTACTTTTTTACCAACAAATTCCCCCTGAATTTATGCTTCAGGTCTCTATTTGCACTGTTTCTGACACAATCCTCAGATTTGCTCAACTGCAATCTTCATGAATATTAACGAATTTGATACTAAGCAATGTAGCTTTTCCATTTCGATGTTAACCATATCCGTGTTTGGTTTTAATGCACTCCTTGCTTGATCATCCGATCTTCAAAATTCCAACCGAAAAATGATAGAAACTTCGAATACCAAATTGATAAACTTCAAATAAGAGAATACCCATGAAAACTTGAAATCCTGTTTTCTGTAATAAACTTTATGCATCACCAACTTCAAAGGCTGATCAGTGTATACGATAATCTTCACAATCAGCATATCTTCATCGTATCAGTAATTATCTAATAACACACTATGATCTTCAAGTAAAACGTTCTTCGAAGATCAATTCTGTAATCTTCTCCTTTAGTCATGATAGCAAATTATATAATCTTCTTCGTTAGTTCAGGCAACAACTTAATATTCAAACATCATTATTCTCTGATGGTTAAATCAGAAAATAACTCATTCGCCTGGAAAAAAAATGTAGTAGAGCTATCGTGTATCTAATATCTTGAAAGCTCTCTGAAATCTGACGGTTCAACAAAAACCACATATATCTCCTACATACCGGCTTGTATGAAGACAGAGACTTTAATTTGATCATGAACTAAAGAACCACAGATATTATGCATTACCACATACCTTGTATCTGAACCACCTGAATACTGTTGCATATCTTCTTTGTCACTTTTTTTCTAAATTTTCAAGAATGCTCGAATTTCAATATATGACATGAAATTTTATCCCCATCATTATTGCAAATTCTGACCTCGGTAACATCATCATTGAATTTCCAAGAATTTCCCACTCAATTTGGTAAGTTCTGGTCTCTATTCTCTCACAAAACTCAACTTTGTGGAATGTTTGACCTTTTGTTCCACTAAAGTCAGTTTTTCATCGATGCAGAATTTTACGTTTTGGCCCATTAATAGTAACTTCTCTGATTGATAAATGTTATGAACGGTCTCCATGACTACCCAACTATCTATCAACACTCTATGATTTCATCATCTTAAACTTACTCCGAATTCTTCGACGTGTCACCGAAAAACCTGTACTTAATGTTAAAATCTCGAAAAAAGGTTTCTATCACCAGATTTTTTCTGGGCATTCATCACGCGCATGACTTCCCCCTAAGCGTGTGACTTCCCCCTGAGCATACAAATCATGCGCACATATTACTTTTATGTTCGTGATCCTGCGAGCATATGAATCGTGCGCTTCAAGTGGTGCGCGTGTATGACTCGTGTGCTCTAGCATGCTAGTTGCATTTTTTCAACTCAAAGTCTTCATTTCTTCGAATTTGATGATGAAACAACCAAAGACATGTGCGAAAATCAAATCTGATTAAGAATATGTCTTCAATTTGAAGTTTCATTTGTGAATTGATCTTCAATTAGAATTTTTATGTCTAAAAAACATAAAACCTGAGCGTAGGTGATTCAGTCAATTGTTAGATCAGTTGAACCGGTACTGTAGCTCCGATACTAATTTTTATGTCTAAAAAACAAAAGAGCACACATCAATAAACACTGGGAGAGAGCACCAAGCTCAATCTCCTCTCATATAAGAAATCTCCAAAACTTGTGAACTAATGCGCATGATTCACCTATATATAGGGAAACTTGTCATGCGTAGGACTCTTGCACGAGCAGGACTCATGCACACGCAGGACTCATGCGCACACAGGACTCTTGCGTGCGTATATGTCTTGCACTTCCTAACCACTCAATCACACACACGTCTATACAATATTCAACACATGATCTATCTAGCCTATTCACATAGTATCAGACACATAAAATGCACCAATAAGTTTTTGACTTTTTTCTGATGTACCAACAAGTTTGTTATATTTGAATTATTTGTCATTTATCAAGTGTGTTGGTGGTTTCCTTGCATCGTTAGCGAGTTGGTGATTTGGTGGGTAATTGGTATAATTTTAAGGGATTGTTAGGTTGTTATAGTTATTATTAGAAACAGTCCCTAATCATTAATCAAAGTCATTAATTCCAAGGACATGTCTATATGGTGTTTGAATCAGTAAGTGGGTTTTTTGTTAAACGGGTACTCAGGATTCCGGGTTTGGGTTCCTTCTTCTCATTCTAATAACACTTTTCTTAATAATTTGTGTTTTTCTTAAACAATAAAAAAACCCCCAATTTAGAGAATAATAGTTAATTAGTTTATTCACTAAACACTGACCACAAATTCCATATGCTTACGACCTTACTTACCCATACTAGTATTAGTATATAAGTTAAAAAATACTTTCTTTTGATTAGCCCACAAGAGTTACATGAAAATAGTGTTCTTGCCGAAGATCGAACCCGGGTCACTCGCGTGACAGGCAGGAATACTTACCACTATACTACAAAGTCTGGTACTCTTGACCACTTGTGTTGATTCTTGGTAAACGTTTATTATATTTGAATTATTTGTCATTTATCAAGCGTATTGGCTATTTCCTTGCATCATTCGCGGGTTGGTGATTTGGTGGGTAATTTGTCTAATTTTACGCATTGTTAGGTTGTTACAGTTATTATTAAATATTGTCCCTAATTATTTATCAAAGTCATTAATTCCATGGCCATGTCTATGTGGTATTTGAATTAGCAAACGTTTTTTTTTTTGTGTTGAACTGGTAATTGGGATTCCGGGTGAGTGTCACATCTTCTCACTCTGATAACACTTTTCTTAATATTTTTTGTTTTTCTCAAACAACAAAACAAACAAACCCCCAATTTAGATAACAATAGTTAATTAGTTCATTCACTAAACACTAACCACAAATTCCATGTCGATACGACCTTACTTACCCCTTCTACCATTTGTATTTAAGTTTAAAAATACTTTCTTTTGATTAGCCCCTAACATCTATATCAAAATGGTGTCATTGCTGGGGAATTCATGCGCTTAGTGTTAGTTTAGAGTAGTTGTTTTTTCTTTCTAATAAAACCATAGAAAATCCAAAAAAACCTTTTTTTTGTTCTCGTTTCGCTCAGTACTACAATGTATTTCTCGTTTGCTTGTGTGCAGGTGATCTCTACATTGCATGCATACCAGGTTTTCAAGAAGGCCCTCACTACTTCTCTTCGATCCAGAAATTGAAAGAACCCTCAAACACACTTGTGTTGTTCTCCGTTCAGGAGTCAAAAGCCTGAATCCATAAGAGAATTAGCAAAACCCGAACCAACAGCCACCACAACAAAACCCACATCCTGACATGCCGCCTCCTCCCTTTTAGCAAAATCAACCGATCCAGCCACAACACCAAAACCAACAACGACCACTTTCACCAAACCTGAACGCCCGACAAGCACAACCTCCAGGGGGATTTTCACATTATTGGTGGGGGTACTAGAATACCCACTAGAAAACCAATGACACCCACTACTCAACCCATTGCGGGCTGTTCATAGTGCCAACCAAGAGCCACACCCGCACCATGCAAATGATATATTTGATCAAGAGGACAACCGAGCTAGAGTTGAGAACTGGGATGATGGTAGGTATGGTGATGGATACGGAGATGAAAAATATTACGATGTTGATAATGGGTACATGGGGTATTGAGGTGAATGGTTAAACCTGGCAGTGAACCCGTTTCAACTAGGATTTAAGCAGAGACAACAACGTGGGGGAAATGGACACCGAACTCCACCACGAGCTAACAAGGCACCGGTTATGTCTCGTCATAGGCAAATGGATCCTTAATTTATGGATCCGGATATTAGGGAGTACAGAGTCATTTTTTACCACAGATTACAGAACACTCTTCTCCAATAGTGATGCCAATCGTGAATGGGGATAGGTCATTTGAGGTGAAGCCGCATATTCTAAACATGTTACCAACTTTTCATGGGAAAGGTAGTGAGGAACCCTATGCTCTTATTGCGGGTTTTGAAGTAGTGTGCGGAATGGTTGGTGGACATGGGTTTACACTAAATCAGGTAAAGTCGGTATTGTTTCAGTTTTCATTGAAAGATGCAGCGAAAGATTGGTTCATATCATTGACCTATGTGAGTATTCATATATGGGAGGAGTTGCAACAACAATTCTTGGAAGAATATTACACTCCTCAGCGAACAACTACAGCTCGGCCAGCGATCAGAGAATTCCAACAGTTGCCTTTTATGAATCGTGGAAGAGGTTTAACAAGTTGATTCAGAATTTTCTCCATTATCACATTCAAATATGGGAATTGATCACCGCAATTCAAGACGAGATCTCGAATGTTGATAGAAGAGATATCATGGCAACAACTGGGGGTACGTTTCTTTGTAATCATGTGGACGTAGATTGGGAATATTTAAAGATTGTCGCGGTGGATTATAATAGACAAGCACAATCTGTTTGAAAGAAGAAAAATGTTGTGATGATACTGACGAGTTCAAGTGGTTTAAATGCTAGGGTAGCTAAATTGGAGCGAGAAAAGGAAGCATTAGAGCGTCAGTTGGAAAAGTATAAAGGACTCAATGACGGGGCGCATTGCATGCTACTCAGAATTTTTCGGTACGTGATTCATGTGGCAATTTGGGGCATGTGTTAGAAGATTTTTCGGACCAATTGGGTGAAACTGAAGAAGAGGTCAACATGGTGTATGGTGACCAAAAGAAATATGATATGAATTCGAATACATATAATCCAGGTTTGCGTAATCGCCCCAATTTTCAGTACAATAGCATTACTAACTAATCTAATCCTAATTTTCAGGTACAAAATTAGGGAGATCAGCAATACCACTACTGGCAGTTTGGTTACAATAACTAAAACTACAGCCAAGGTGGTTACAACTAGAAAAATCAGAGAAGTTATTAGTAGAACTCTAATCAAGGAATAATAAACAACTAGACTGAAGGATCTAATAATGAGATGATGGAAATTTTGAAGCAGATCTAGAAAGATCAAGAACTGCAATTTAAGGCTCATCAAGCCTTAGAAAAACAGGTTGCTCGGCTAGCCGCTTAGATGGCTTAGGGAAGAAAGGTTTCGGGTAGATTACCGAGTGATATGACAAAGAATCCTTAACATTAGAGCAGTAGTTGATCTAATGCTAAAGTTAGTCAGGTTAGTATTCTTTGTTCTGGAAAGGTTTATCATAATAAGGTCAACCCTCCTCCTTTAGTTATCGAGGGTATAATGGAGTAGGTAGATGAAGAAAATGAGTTAGATTATGTGCCGAAACCTGTCAGCCCTAAAATGACTAAAAAGTGAGTTTTCAAGAATTAAACAATAGGGCAATAGAAACTAAACCGGTCGAGGCTAAGGAAAAAGGTACATGTCGCAGCCCCCGACCCCTACCTCGGGAGCGGGTGCAGCGAGCATCCAGATGGGTGGTATCGATGTTTATTAATTTGTCAGCGGAATGTATCAGGACCATAGTTATGAAATATTTTTATCAGAGTAAACCACCAACTTTTATAATAATAATGCTTTGGGATAAAACCCAAGTTCATTTGACAATACATTTGTAGGGATAAACCCTAGTTATTGGAAACAAAAACTTCTTGTTTATTTTAGTAACTTTTATAGCCACTTTTCCAAGCCTTCAGTGCTCTCCAGCTGGCTTCTATTTGGCTTTCACATTGTGTTACCTAAAACGCGTTTTAAAAACATTTTATCAGCAAGAATTACTAGTGAGTGCATCCCGGTTTAATCAAAACAGTTTTATCACTTTACAGAATTGAGGGCATCCACATTTACATTTGTTTATATATACTCAATTACTCATTCAGTATAGTCAACACCTGACATGTGGGTCATATTACCCATTGGCTAACTCTTTGTCCAATTGTAATGTTTTCCACATTTTGTATACAAAATCCCAACATACCGGCAGTAATTGTAGAATCACAAATACTCAATTACTGTTAAGTGTAATTTAAAACATTGGAGGTTTTGGTAAAACATTTTGACTCATAAAAATATATTTACAAAAGGTGGCAAAAAGCAAATGTACTCACTTTGTTTACTTAGGTAATACTTAAAGCTTCCTGTTGTATCTCATGGTTATTATCTATTAAAATCAAATAATGCACACATGTTAGTAAAATAACCCAAATCACATTAACCGTAGAACTCGAGACAGAATTCCAATGACTGAGTCAGGCAGAGCCGACATGCATTACGGAATCCTAGATCAATCAGGTGTACACACGAGACAGAATTCCAATGACTTAGTCGGGTAGAGCCGACATGCATTACGGAATCCTAAATCGATCGTGTAGGGTAATAGCCGTGTTATAGTACTTACAACGAGGCAAAGCTTCGCTTTATAGTGGGCATTATGCCCGGGTATAGTAATAGCCTACAGAATATTAGAGAGAATTCGGAATTTTTGAACGAAACTCAAATGAACTCGTTGACTTTATTTATAGGCCAAGTATAAGGTGGCTAGCAGCCCGCGTAACCCATGGCTAACTCTCCCGCGGCCCGTGAGAGAGCACGTGTCGAGTATAGGCTTGGCCAATCATGGCCCTTGATGGGTGGTCCATGGGACAACCCTTAAGTGTGTTAAAAGGAGAGTTAATCCCTCATTTGATCATGTAATTGTCTTGAATTAGATAACTACGGTTGCTTGTGTTTCAGGTACATTTGGAGCTTAAAAGTATGGAAATAAAGCTTCGAATAGACACGACTAGATTGGAGATTGAAAGACGGAGAATAAATAAAAAAATAAAATTTTGGAATTGAAGAATTAAGAAGATAACAATAGAGGATGAAATTACGAGATAGGCGAAAACGGTGAAGAAAACGGAGTTGAAACGAAAAAGTTATGAAGAAAACAAAATTGCATGCTGAAGGTTACCGTAGCTTACGGTAGCTACCGTAAATTACGGTAGCCCCCAGCATTTTTCTTCCAACGTAAGGCAGTAGAGAGCCACCGTAAGCCATTCCAAGCCACCGTAAGCTACGGTGGCCACCGTAGCTTACGGTGGAGGCCAGCGAGAAATGTGTAACTGCCCTATTATATGATGTTTTAATGTGTCTTTTCAAATCCAATCATTGCCATTCGGTTACACAGGAGTCTAGAGGCGATTTTGGGTGTTCTTGAGTGCTTGAAACAATTTCCAATCATTCGTTTTATGTTTAATTCCTATGAAGATTGAAACTTGTGTGATGATGATTATTCAAGTCATGAGTGGCAAAACTCTACGGTGATCATCCTAGATTGAAGGTTTGTTTGAGACATTCGTGTTCTTGTTCTTATTTCTTGAATAATAGACTTGCAATCGTTGTTGGATTATTATGGAGGAGACGAAGAGCAAGGAGAGTACCCTTATGTTGAAGTCCAAAATCAAGGGATGCAAGGTGTTGGTAGAATTCCTCAACAACAAGTGGTTCAACAAGTTATACCTCAGCAATTACCACCACAAGGTCCACCGATTTAAAGGCAAGTTCAGCAACAATAATATGTGGGCCAAGGTTTCAACTACCTCTTTAAAAATTCGTGCCTCCAAGACCACAAGTGCAAAGACCAATGGGTCCACCACGTCCAAGAGTGCCTTTGGGTGTAACAAGAAGACATCACCGTGAAGTTGTACGGGGAATTGAGGCTCATTTCCGACCTGTTATCACTAATAACCCTTCTCCGGTAGTGATTCCTCATCACCCGGATGGAAGAACATTTGAGGTTAGGACCAATGCACTTCAAAGTTTACCTAAGTACAAGGGGTTAGCAACAGAAGAACGCTACTTTCATTTGGAGACATATGACTCCATTTGCAACACCATTGGAGGTCAAGGGTTTTCTTCGGATGATGTCAAGCTAGTTCTATTCCAATTTTCTTTGGAAGATAAGGCAAAAAGATGGTTTCACACTTTGCCCTCCGCATCGATTTATACATGGGCCGATATGCAACAAATTTTCTTGGAGGAGTTCTACACTTCTCAAAAGACTAATGATGCAAGGAGGACTTTGAGGAGCTTTCAACAACAATCGGGGGAGATGTTTCATGAAGCTTTCGAAAGATTCAACATGATGTTGAAAAATTGCCCCCACCACGGTATACAACTTTGGGAATTGTTAAACGCGTTTCATGAGGGGTTGAGTTCGGAGGATTCTCATGATTTAATGTCAATCACTAACGGTACTTTTGGTACCAACTTTGAGCATGATGATTGGGCATTTTTAGAGCAAATGGCGGTTACTTCAAAAAGAAAGGATCAATCTTCAAGACGGGCAAGGCATGTGATAGCAAGGCCACAAGTGCATGGGGTAGAGAATGTAGGTTTGCAAACCACGAATCAAGTGTACAACGTGTGCACTAATTGCAATGAGATAGGCCACACGGCGAAAGTTTGTTTAGTAGGAGTGGCGGAGGAGCAAGTGGAAGAGGTAAATGTTACTCAAGGGGATGGTCGAAACTTTAACATGAATTCGAACACATACCATCCTGGGTTGAGAAATCATCCTAACTTCCGTTACGGGAACCCGGCGAACCAAGCTAACCCAAATTTCCAAGGAGCTCAAAGTAATTTTGCACCTCGCCAACAATACAATCAAGGTTCCTCAGGTGGAAATGAGGTCATGGAGATGTTGAAAGCGATGCAAATGGAGATGCAACGAAGAAATCAGCTTGATGAGGTTTGTATGCAAAAAGATGAAATCCGTGACAAAGCTATTCAATCATTGACCACTCAAATGGGTCAACTTGCGAGTGAAGTGAGGATACTGAAGAAAGCAAAAGGCCAGCTACCGAGTGACACGGTGACAAATCCCAAGAACATAAAAAGCGTTAATATCAATGTGGTAAGCACCGTTCCTAGTACCGAATTTGATGAAAATTTTCTAACCTCTTCGTGTCAAATAAATACAGGTATAGGGAAGGACACCGATGGTGAGAATGGTAAAGAACATGGAGCACCAATCGTGCCTATCCGTGTGGAAAAATTAAAAATCCCTCACGCAATGTTGGACTATGGGGCGAGCATGAGTGTATTACCAGGTGATCTATATGACATGTATGATTTTGGTCCGCTCGAAGATATAGACACCATGGTGAGTTTGGCGGATGAGAGTTGGAGGCGTCTGCGAGGAGTGGTTAGGAATGTCATGATTCGGTTGGGAGAATTCAACTATCCGGTGGATTTTCTGGTCTTAGATTATGCCTCTAACAAATTGGCATCACAACAAAGGGTAATTTTAGGTCGACCGTTTCTATACACAACAAATGCTCAAATTAATTGTAGAGACGGGGTTATTACTATGACCTAAAAGAACCGTAAGTTGTACTTTGTTGTTCTTACTAGGGAGATTAGTTATGAATCTATTGAAGAGAAGGGTAGAGAGTCTAGTGACCATATGAAAAGTGTGTATCAAAGAATAAAAACAAACAAACCACCGGGGTATGAAAAGAAGTATGAGGGTTCGAGCAGGTATGTAGTTGACTATCCACCGAATGAACATTTGATGGATGCATTTCAACCAATGACAAGCTACAGTGGGGGAGGTGATAGGAACCGATTCTTTGAGCCACCATAAATAGGGGTGGCATGGTCTGGCTGAAGACTCGAAACTTAGCGCTGCTCGGGAGGCAACCCGGGGTTTTATATTGATCTTGCTGTTTTTATCTTTCCATGTTTCAGGGCCATGGCGACATTCAAGTGTAGGGAAGATGTGCGGATATTTGTGTGAAGGTGGTGATAGGAAGTCGGATTATCCACAACATCTGTGTGTCAAACTTCGCCAAGTCAATGTACTCTTTCCTTAGTCTTGTTATGTTCTTTAGCTTTGAAATATTGTTAGTTAGTTTGTTTGCTTTTTGATTAAAAAAAAGAAATTTGGGGTTTGAGTGTTTAAGCTTTTGTTGATGTTGAATGGATTTTAGTGATCAATTCCTTCCAAAACCATACATTGAGGTCAATGTATCCCAAGTGTGGGGATGGGGGGAAAATTTTGAGGTTTTTGAAAATTTTAAATCAGGCTAAACATTGTTGGAATTTGAAGACCTTGGACTAACCCCGAGTGGCACACCGGCAACCCTTATTTACACTTTTTCTTGGTGAGAGTTGAAGCCACAAATGTAAATAAATAATTATATCTTTGATGAGAGTGGCAATGGGTGGGGGTGCATTAGAACTTGTGCTTGAATATGGTTCGACGCCTTAGTGAAACATGAATGTGGATAGGATAAGGGCATTTAGGTAGCCTCGTCATAATGTGTGCGAGTGTGGGTTTTGGGGGGTTGAACCTCATAAATTAGATATATGAGCTTGGTAGTGAGAGGGGCGGGGGTTTGGACATTTAGTTGCCCATTTTGTGCCTAAAGCCAATCATTTGTTACCCCTTACCTAGTTTCCCAAAAATTTACCCGACTTGACCCGCTCTTATAGTTTTAGTAGTTGTTATAGTTGTGTTTAGATATGTTTTGTTGAATGTTTCTCTATGCTAAAAAAAAAAAGAAAAAAAAAAAGAAAAAAAGTGAAAAAGCAATGAAAAAGAAAAAAAAAGTGATGTTGAGTTGTCTTGTATATAGAAGTTATGTCATGTTTATTGTTTGTTTCATTTTGTAATAAAATACCGGGTTAAGTCCTTCGCTACTACATATTTATTCCATTTCCTATCGTACACCTAGCCACGTTACAACCTTAAAGTCCCTTTGATTCGTATTCATGTTTGGCACTTGTTAGGAGGATGACCGATTTAGGTACAAGCATATAGTTGTGCAATCACCTGTTTGCCTTTTGTGTGTCTAGCTTATATTTGCTAGTGCTTACTTATTACTGAGAGGAGAGATATAGTGAGGGGTGTGTTGTTTGGGTGTTAGGAAAGGGTTAGTAAAAGGATAACATGTTTATGCTTGATTTGTGTTGATCGCTTGTGCACTTGGAAATGATTTTTAATGGGTTGCTTGGGGCAAGCAATGGTTAAGTGTGGGGATGTAACGGGTGGTCCATGGGACAACCCTTAAGTGTGTTAAAAGACGAGTTAATCCCTCATTTGATCATGTAATTATCTTGAATTAGATAACTACGGTTGCTTGTGTTTCAGGTACATTTGGAGCTTAAAAGTATGGAAATAAAGCTTCGAATAGACGCGACTAGATTGGAGATTGAAAGACGGAGTATAAATGAAAAAATAAAATTTTGGAATTGAAGAATTAAGAAGATAACATGATAGAGGACGAAATTACGAGAACGTAGGCGAAAACGGTGAAGAAAACGGAGTTGAAACGAAAAAGTTATGAAGAAAACAAAATTGCATGCTGAAGGCTACCGTAGCTTACGGTAGCTACCGTAAATTACGGTAGCCCCCAGCATTTTTCTTCCACCGTAAGGCAGTAGAGACCCACCGTAAGCCATTCCAAGCCACCGTAAGCTACGGTGGCCACCGTATCTTACGGTGGAGGCCAGCGAGAAATGTGTAACTGCCCTATTTTATGATGTTTTATTGTGTCTTTTCAAATCCAATCATTGCCATTCGGTTACACAGCAGTCTAGAGGCGATTTTGGGTGTTCTTGAGTGCTTGAAACAATTTCCAATCATTCGGTTTATGTTTTTAATTCCTATGAACATTGAAACTTGTGTGATGATGATTATTCAAGTCATGAGTGGCTAAACTCTATGGTGATCATCCTAGATTGAAGGTTTGTATGAGACATTCATGTTCTTGTTCTTATTTCTAGAATAATAGACTTGCAATCGTTGTTGGTTTATTATGGTGTGTTGATATTTGTTTTTAACTTGTTGATTTACGTTTCAATCATAGTCTAAACCATACGTTCTTGGTGCCGTTGGCAATTGAGATATCATGGGCGGGTTAAGGGTTGGATGTTGATTAATTGATCATCGGGTAACAACCTCGCGTTCTAGGAATCCGAGTACTTAGTTCCCTTTTATCACAAACAAGTAACTACACATGAACCATGTCTATGTGGTTCTTTCTAGTTAGATTAAAACATGAATGTCAATTGAAACCAGAAGTTTAGGATGGTCATTGGTCTCTAAATTGTTTACAAAACCAATTCTCAATTCGCAATTTAATTAGTAATCTTAGTTTTAAAATCAAACAATCCAAACTCTTGAATTTACTTTTATCGCAATTAGTTTAACTTAGTTAATTTAGATAAACTTCTAAGTAACACACATTCCACAAACTCCCTGTGTTCGATACCCACTTACCGCTATCTATTAGTAGTATTTGGAATAAATTTGCGTGTACCAACGACAACATGTCAGCCCTAGCCCTGATGAGTCACATACCATGTGGCGGGCTACCTTGATCGGCACTCCAGGCCAGCAGCGGCCCACGAAGGTCGAGGGTAAGGAGGTCGCTCCCCGCGAGCGACTCCTGAGTTTTGTTTTTCTTGTTTTTCACAAGTACAGAGGTATAATGGGCTCGTTTCTCACGTACGGCGTACGTAAGGAATGTGTTAGGGTCACGTTAAGGGTTCTTGGAGGGTTGTTATATCCTCCCCACCTTGTTTTGGATCTCATACTCGAGATCTACTAGAACAAGTGTGGGTATTTCCTTTGCATTTCTGATTCGAGTTCCCAAGTGTATTCTGGTCCTCTCTTGGAATCCCATTTCGCTTTGACTAGAACTAGTCTCTTGTGTTTGAGATTCTTGATCTTTCTATCTTCAATTTGAACGCGTTTCTCGATAAACTTAAGTTTCTCATTTACCTCTATATCCTTAAGCGGTATCACTAGTGATTCATCCGCTAAGCACTTTTTGAGATTATATACATGAAACACATCATGTATTCCTGCCATTTCCTCTGGCAGTTGTAGCTGATAGGCTACAGGTCCTATTCTTCTTATAATCTCAAAAGGTCCAACATACCTGGGGCTTAGCTTACCTCTCTTAACGAATCTGACTACTCCTTTCCATGGAGAAACTTTTAATAGTACCTTATCTCCTACTTGAAATTCTAAAGGTTTTCATCTGTTATCTGCATAACTCTTTTGACGATCTCGTGCTGCTTTTAGTCTTTACTTGAGTTGAATTATCTTATCTGTCGTTTCCTGCACTATCTGTGGCCTAGATAATTGCTTTTCTCCAATTTCTGCCCAACAGACTGGAGTTCTGCACTTTCGTCCATAAAGTGCTTCAAATGGTGCAACATTAATGCTAGTATGATAGTTGTTATTGTAGAAAAATTCTATTAATGGTAAATGACTGTCCCAATTTCCTCCAAAATCAATTACACAGACTCTAAGAATATCTTCCATCGTCTGGATTGTCCTTTCGCTTTGTCCGTCCGTCTGGTGGATGATAAGCTGTGCTTAGATTTAACCTGGTTCCCATTGCTTTTTGGAAACTTGTCAAAAAATGAGAAGTAAAACGGCTATCTCTATCAGATACGATAGATAGAGAAATTCCATTTAATGAAACTATTTCATTTACATATAGTTTGGCTAACTGTTCCATACTGAAAGTTGTGACAACTTGCATTTTACCATGTATTCCGTGCAGTATAAACAGTATTTGTACTTTAATGACTGTGCATGATTGAACTAATGAGATGAATGATTTTCTGATTTCTGTCATAGACATACAAGTACATTACATAACCACATGTTATTTATGAATGTTGAATGCAACATGAGACAGTTGAAATAGTGCACAGAACAAAACTAGTACATCGATCAGATAAACTATAAGTACTGACAGGAGTTCAACACTCAGACATACATGTTGTTAGAACACAGAATGAGCCCCGAAGCCAAGAATTACACTAGAATAGTATGTAGGAAAGTAGGGATCATAAAACTGCTTTTCGAGTGACGATTTAAGTGCCAGAAAGTGGCCAAAACACACTAAAACTGCAGAATTCTGTAGAAAACAACAAAATTCAGCTTTTAACATCAAAATATAATGTAGAAATGAGGTTTAATTGTCCAGGATACCTTGATAAGTGTTGGGAATCAAAACTGTCATAAAAGATATCATATTACACACTAAACTGCGCAATTTAGCACCTTAACGAAACGGTAACCAACCGAACAACCGGACACTACCCGAAACACCAAAATTCAACTAGAAGCATTGTTTTAATGTATTGAAGCTAGTTATGATCAATAAACATCATATTACTACTTAAAACATATAACACACTTAAACACCAAAGTTTAACACTAACATGTAACTAGAGATGGTAACTTGTAGTTGAAATGAAACCATAACCCCCCCCCCCCCCACATTATGGACGGTTCAAAAGGGGGTCTCACTTGTGATTTTCTTTTATTAATTTAATGGGCATGCTTTGTAGATATGGAACACTAATACCTTTGTGTAATTGTTTGTTGAAAGTTAGTTTATGAAAACCACAAACTTCATCTTCAAGCTCACAACTCACCTCTCTTCTCCCTCTCAACTCACGACCACACTTTCTTCTCTATACATTTTCATTTCAAGTCCATTTCAAAGCAATCCAAGGGTTCTCTAAGGTGTCTCAAGCATAACTAAGAAGGTTGAAAGCATAGGAAGTGGAAGGACCATCTTGGAGTGCTTTTATCCACCACATTTCTTCATCACTTTGCTACTTGATTCTTCCCTAGCCTTAGTGCTAGTAGTAAGCCTCTTGATCTTGTTTTTACTCTTAAAGTTTAGTGGTTAAAGTATAATGTAACTTGATAAACTAAAAAATCTCAACAAAACATAAGTATGATCATGAACATAAAGCTTAAAAACATGAAGATCAAAGTTGTTTAAGTGTATGTATTAAACTTGTTTGTTGATTACTTGCATATATTGTGTAGATCATCATATGAAGCTTGCTACATGATGATTAAACACATGATCTAGCAAGTATAAGGATGGATCTTGAAAAATTCATGATGATCACCCTTTATGTGAACCATGAACTTGAAGATGAACTTGTTTATGTGTAGGATGATTATTTCTACAAGATATAAGTCTTGAAAATGTAAGATTTTAAAAATAATATTTTCAAGAAACTAAAGTTTACTTCAAGATTTAACAAGACTTGGTTTTTAAAGAAAATAATCATGTTTTAAGGGTTAAAAAAAAGCTAGTAAAGTGTATGGATCATGAAGAATGCAAGAAGATTAATTTTTATAAAATCATCTTACAAGTTGTAAAAGATGAAATTTTACAAGGAGTTTTAAGAATTAAAAATCATGTTTTTAGTGTTAGATAAGCTTACTAAACAACATGTTAAAAGACTACAAAGTTTTACAAAACTTCAAGTTCATAACATCTTGTAAAATGCATATTTATGGCTATTGGTAAGTTGTGTGAAACTTGTTGTTGACTGATGATGAATTTTCAAAAGAAAAAAGATATGCTATTAAGCATGGAAACCTCCATTTTAAGGGGAAACTATGGCAAAAATTTTTGTAAAAATTAAACACTTAGAAAAATATTTTTAAACAAGTGTTTACAATACACAAATTAAATATAAAATACTTAATAAATACAAGAAAATACGTACTCCTATACGTATAAATACACACCGGAATACACTACAAATACTTGGCAAAATAACCATATACAAATACAGAAGTATGAAAATACACAAGTACAAGTATACCTATATTTGGGAAAATTTTTATGTGAGGAATACATCATAAATCAAGTTAAAAATATATTATTTTTAACAGTTTTCCAAATAATTGGATAAAAAAATGGTTTAAGTTAAATATTCTTATTTTAACTAATAATTATATAATTTGGAATTATATAATACATATCAACTGTATAACACAAAGATTACTAAATTCCCAAAAATAAGTCTTAATAAACAAATAAGACTAAGAGTCGTTACACAACCTAATCGTCTAATAAACATAACGCGTGTGTAGGTAGTTGTACGACCCGAGGAAAAGATCTTTGAGTTTACAGGACACCAGACGCAAACTTGTGAGTTCATGTCCCCTTTTTCTTTTAATTGTTTTCGGTTTTATAACTTACAGGGGTGAAATACATGCTTCAAATGTTTCAAATGGTATGGTTAGCTAAGGAATGAACCTATAGATCATGTGAATGGGTAGGCACGACACTTAACGCCATTAATCTTAGTATAAAGACCGAGGGGCATGAGTGATAGATCTATTTGGGTGTTGCGAGCCCCACCCATGGGTCTGAGAGTGGCCACATATGGTGACTATGACGTTCCAGCCGGGTGGCCCGGTACGAAATCCGCAAAGGTTTGAGCCTTCCAACACCGTTGCACACATATTAATGTCCTTGCAAAACATTAATCGATCTGTTCATAGACGCTTTCATACCGGATTACAATGGAATACTTACAAATGTTTACAACATTTTTCGTGCACACATACAAAAATACATGAACTCGCTCAACTTTTGTTGATGTTTTCAAATTACATGTATTTCAGGAAACTAATTGGATCTGGCGGCGTTAGAAAGATTTCAAGTTGAGGTCATCCTTTTGGAAGGGTTTGGTTAGTACATTTTATCTTCGATAAGATATATGAACCAAAGCCTTAGTATAAAAACTATTTTGTTTTTAAAAGTCCTTTATGGAACTTATTACTTTGAATGGTTTGTAAACTTAACTTGAAGTTTGTTGGTTTAACTTAACAACTTGGGTTTGTAATAATTTGAAACTTATGTATGGATGACATCATGTTTTAATCATGTAGTTGTTTATTATAATTGAATGCAATGAAACTGATCAAGTCACACATCACACGCTTCCACAAAAGTCAGGGTGTGACAAAAGTTTCCTTCATGGGTAAGAAATGAGCAGATTTGGTAAATCTGTCTTCAATCACCCAGATTGTATCATTTCCTTTCCTTGTTTTGGGTAAGTTGGTAACAAAGTCCATTGTTATCAATTCCCATTTCCATATTGACATTTCTAATGTTGCAATAATGCTGAGGGTTTCTGATGCTCAGCTTTAACTTGTGAACAAGTTAGACATTTAGCAACATAATTTGCTATATCCTTTTTCAATCCTATCCACCGGAAATTCTTTCTTACATCTTGATACATCTTATCACTTCCAGGATGTATCGTATACTTAGACTTATGAGCTTCTTCTAGAATTCTGTGGCGTAGGTTTCCTTGTTTAGGTATCTACGTCCTTTTCTTATGGAACTTCCAAATTCCATCTGTTCCTTGTTCTAACTCCTTAATCATTCCTTTTAATTTTTCAGCATCGTCCTTGATTGCTGATTCTTGTACTTCCCTGATTTGCTCATTTAAGTCTACTTGTAGATTTAATCTGAGAGAACATACTCTTTTCGGCTTTTCATGATACTTTCGCCTTAAAGCATCAGCTACTATATTAGCTTTTCCAGCATGATACTGGATATCACAATAAAAATTGATAAGAACTTCCATCCAGCGTCTCTGTCTCATATTTAATTCTTTTTGCCCAAAAAATATATCTTAAACTCTTATGATCAGTGAAGACAACAAATTTATTTCCATATAAATAGTGTCTCCAAATCTTAAGGGCAAAAACTATGGCTCCTAACTCTAGATCATGGGTTGTGTAATTCTCTTCATGTTTCTTAAGCTGTCTAGAGGCATAAGCTATAACCTTTTGACGTTGCATCAACACACATCCATATCCTAGCTTAGACACATCACAATAGACTATAAAGTCCTTAGTTCCGTCTGGTAATGAGAGTATGCGTGTGTTGGTTAACCTTTGCTTAAGAATCTTAAAAGCTTCTGCCTGTTTCGGTCCCATTCCAACTTAACTGATTTGCAGATCAGTTTAGTTAATGGAATGGCTAGAGAAATCTTGGATAAATCGTCTATAATATCCTGCCAGTCCAAGAATACTTTGTACTTCCATTGGTGATTCAGGGACTTTCCACTTAGTAATCGCCTCGATCTTTGTGGGATCCACATGAATTCCTTCATGATTAATCAAATGTCCAAAGAATTGCACTTCTTGTAACCAAAATTCACATTTTGAGAATTTAGCATAAAGCTTCTCTTTTCTCAACAATGTCAGGAGTGTATGCAGATGCGCTGCATGTTCCTCTTTACTCTTAGAGTAAATTAGAATATCATCTATAAAGACAATTATGAATTTATCCATGTATGGTTTACATATCCTGTTCATCATGTCCATAAATGCGGCTGGGGCATTGGTTAAACCAAATGGCATGACGGTAAATTCATAATGACCATATCTTGTTCTGAAAGCACTTTTAGGAATATCCTCTTCTTGTACTTTCAGTTGATGATATCCGAAGCGTAAGTCGATCTTAGAAAAGAATCGAGCTCCTTGAATTTGATCGAACATATCACCAATTCTCGATAATGGGTACCGATTTTTAATCGTGTCTTTGTTCAAATCTCGGTAGTCAATGCACATACGCATCGATCCGTCTTTCTTCCTAACAAACAACACCGGTGCTCCCCACGGTGACGAGCTTGGTTTTATAAAACCTTTGTCAAGAAGTTCGTCCAATTGTTTCTTCAGTTCTTGCATTTCCGTTGGTGCTAATCGATATGGTGCTTTGGCGATCGGTGCCATCCCTGGTATTAGGTGAATTCTATATTCAACCTCTCTATCAGGCGGTAATCCAGGCAACTCTTCTGGGAAAACGTATGAGAATTTAGATATCACGGGAATATCTTTTAATTCTTTCCTTTAGTATTAATGATTACATAAATCATATATACTACTCCTCTATTCCTTTCTTAACTTGCAGCTTTCATCACAGAGATGAATTTTGTCGATCGGGTTGGCTTATCTCCTTTGATTGTGATCTTTTCACCACTTGGTGTACTTAATTGTACTGACTTTTGATCACATAAAATATTGGCATGATTGGCTACCAACTAATCCATTCCTAATACGACATCGAATCCAGCCAGATTCATTGGGTAAAGGTTAGCAAAGAAATGATGGTTTAGGATTTCTACTCTTGCTCCCTACAAGATTTCACTTATCTTAACAGATTCTCCGTTTGCTGTCTCTACCAGACAATCTTGTTGAAGTTTGACTAAGGGTTGGTCAAGAAATTGGTAGAAAGATGTATTGATAAAACTTTGGTTTGAACCAGAGTCAAACAATACTTTGGAAAATATGTTATTAACTAAGAACGTACAGGCAATCACCTCCGGAATCATCTTGGCTTCCTCAGCTGTCAGAACAAAGGCTCTAGCATTCTTCTTAGGTGCTTCAGTTGTCTTAGTTTTGTTGGTTGTGACTAGAGCTAGTTTCGGACAGTTTGGTTTGATTTGTCCCTTCTCTCCATAATTAAAGCATATCCCATTACCGGGTTTCTTCCTATAGTCTTCTTCCTTGTGTCTAGATATTTTGCAAAAGTTTCAATATATAGAGCATTTTCCAGAATGCTTTCTTTTGCAATATGTATAGTAGGGTGTAGAGGAAGAGCCTATACCTTTCCCACGGTTGGAATTACTGTAGCGAAAATCTTGGGTAAGCTTTTGAGCTAGGTTCTTTCTCTGGGTTTCCTCTTGTGCACGTACCAATTCATCAGTCAAGGTATTAGCTAGTTCTACTGCTTCTGCTATGGTTTGCGGTCTAGCTGCCTTAACTACGTGTCTAATCTCACTAATTAATCCCCAAATATAACGGGAGATTAACACTGGGCTAAGGTTGGCACTATCCTAGCATATTCAAAGAATATTGTAGTGTAACCTTTGAAGTCGATTCCAGTCATTCTAAGATTTAGGAACTTATTAGCGATTTGTTCCTTCTAGTTAGGAGGACATAATTTTCTTTCAACCATTTCCTTAAAGTTGATCCATTCCATATTATAAACTCTGTCACTACCCCTAGACTAGAGAATAATATTCCACCATTCTAAGGCTGCATTTTTGAAAAGATTAGAAGCAAACATAATCTTATCTTTATCTGCACATTTACTTATTTTTATGACTGCTTCTGTCTTTTCTATCCAACGTAAGGCTGCAATGGCTCATTCATTGCCTGAGAATTCTATTGGTTTGCAGGCCAAGAATTCTTTATAAGAACAACCGTAAGAAGCGGTTCTTCTTCTTTTAGGAATTGGAGCTTGGATAATAGGTCCGTTATCATTCACACTGTGACTTGGTTCAGTGTGTTGACGTTTACTGCCATTTGCAGATTTATTATTTTCTGCTTCTTTAACAGTCTTGATAATATAAGGCATAGCATCTATAATTCCTTGTGCTACTATATGTAGGATGGCACTGTTATCTATTTGGTTTCCGTTATTCTCATTATTCTCGTTTTCCTGATTTACTTCGTTGTCCATCTGAATTGTGAACATTTATTAGGTATTAATTATCACATAATAGATTTAGTACAAATATTTATATACAATCATACAAACAATTTGGTCAAAAACGTTGATCATTGAGACTTTTACTCTTTTCCATATATATATGCATCTATTACAAACTACAACAGGAAATCAAATATACTATGCATCCATATATATATATTATCAGAGTACAAAATTACACATATATCTAGGTATGTTCTATGTGCCGTTCATCCAGTATTGCATTTCTCGCTCATCATGTTTCCAAACTAGTTTCTCCCCTATTTGTCGGATTCTATTCCCCTCATTTACTAAATCTTCTCCATACTGATGGAGTTCCTGCACCTGTTTTCGACTAATTGGTGGGTCTAATGGTTTAGGTTGAGGTACGGGTTCCTCGTAAAGGTCTATGTTATTCATCTTGAAAAAGGTTCTATCAATATCCTCCCACGGATCGCGTTCTAAAGGTATTGGTTCGTTAGGAGGATATAGGGTTGAGTATGACCTATTTTCGTCAAACCATGGATCATATTGTAAAGGCTGTGGGGTTGGGATTCTAGGTAACTCGTTGGAGTCAAATGCAGGTATTGGGAATTGGTTTATTGGGTTGGGTTCTAGCATCTGTTGGTCTGGGAACAAGGGTAACAGTGGCGGTTCGGCTTCTTGGTTTAGGTTAGCATCTACTGCTGTAGTGGCTAACATATGAAAATTGGCCAGCTGTCTATCTAATTCCTCTTCCCAAGGTGGCCTACTGGCTGTTTCCTGAATCTGTGCATCTGCCTCCCTATTGGCCCTGACTATGGCCCTCTGTTGTTGTAACTTCTTCATTCTTTTTCTTCTCTCATGTGCTCCTCTATTAAACCAATCTCTTTTCTTAGTAGGAAAGGGTTCCTCCGACTGTGCCTTAAATATAAATATTCCTTCTTCGGTATCGGCTGAGTATCCTGAGGGATTAGGTTGAGATGATGTACCCTCATACTTTGGTGAACTATCTAAATGACGATAAGCGTCTGACGTTCCTTGATCACTCATACTGTAAACTAACAAATAGTCAAATAACACAAAACACATAATCACATATGTTATTTCCTAACATAGAATTTAAATGTCAGCAGAACACTTCTTTAGCTTAAACCAGTGGCTGTAGCTCTGATACCACTTTCTGTCGCAGCCCCCGACCCCTACCCCGGAAGCGGGCGCCGCGAGCATCCGGATGGGTGGTATCAGTGTTTATTAATTTGGTAGCGGAATACATCAGAACCATAGTTAGAAAATATTTTTATCAGAGTAAACCACCAACTTTTATAATAATAAAGCTTTGGGATAAAACCCAAGTTCATTTGACAATACATTTGTAGGGATCAACCCTAGTTATTGAAAACAATAACTTATTGATTATTTAGGTAACTTTTATAGCCACTTTTCCAAGCCTTCAGTGCTCTCCAGCTGACTTCTATTTGGCTTTCACATTGTGTTACCTGAAACACGTTTTAAAAACATTTTATCAGCAAGAAATACTGGTGAGTGCATCCCAGTTTAATCAAAACAGTTTTATCACTTTACAGAATTGAGGGCATCCGCAATTACATTTGTTTATATCTACTCAATTATTCATTCAGTACTGTCAACACCTGACTTGTGAGTCATATTACCCATTGGCTAACTCTTTGTCGAATGTTAACATTTTCCACATTTTGTATACAAAACCCCAACATACCGACAGTAATTGTAGAATCACAAATACTCAATTACTGTTAAGTGTAATTTAAAACAATGGAGATTTTGGTAAAACATTTTGACTCATAAAAATATATTTACAAAAAGGTTGCAAAAAGAAGATGTACTCACTTTGTTTACTTAGGTAATACTTAAAGCTTCCTGTTGTATCTCCTGGTTATCTATTAAAATCAAATAATGCACACGTGTTAGTAAAATAACCCAAATCACATTAACCGTACAACTCGAGACAGAATTCCAATGAGTAAGTCGGGCAGACCCGACATGCATTACGGAATTCTAGATCAATTGGGTGTACACACGAGACAGAATTCCAATGACTGAGTCAGGCAGAGCCGACATGCATTACGGAATCCAAAATCGGTCATGTAAGGTAATAGAAGGGTTATAGTACTTACAAGGAGGCAAAGCTTCGCTTTATATTGGGTATTATGCCCGGGTATAGTAATAGCCAACAGAATTGTTGGTGCATGCGTCTGTCGACTTCGTCTTGTATCGAGTCTTACATTGAAATTGTTAGATTAGGGCGCATTATATGAGAAAATAGGAGAGTTTAGGGTGTATTTGATGTGATTTCATTTGAAACTGACTTGTGACATCTTCAAACGAAACAAGCATATGTGATTTCGTTTGAAGCATGCCATGCCACTTTCAAATGAATAGCTTCACCTATAAATACCTCTCATGTCCATTTCATTTGTAACTTTCTGGTCAGAGCAACGAAGTGCTGCCGAAGTGTTGTCTGGTTGTAAAACGTCATCAAATCAATCATACAACAGTTTAAAGTGTAAATCTTGCTGAATTGAACTCTACACGTCTGTTTCCGCCTTTCGTGTTGAGATAAACTCTTCTGATCGACTCGTTCGGGTCTGAAAACGATCCTACAAGTGGTATCAGAGCTCGGGAGGAAGAGTTCATACCAATTCAGCTTCATTTTTCTGATTTCTACACCTTCTTTCACAATTGAACAATTTTTCACGGTTAAAAACGGCTGATTTTTACATATCATGTGCGTAATATTGTTTTAACAAAACCTAGAAATTTTCAGAACTAAAATCGACCATTTACTTGATCAATTGGACAAAAATTATACCGAATTGATGATGTCAGCAGCCTTCAAACGTGATCAGAGGATTAATTCCATTTGAATCTGACATATTCCATTTGAAATTCAGTATTTCGTTTGAAACTGAATGATTATCCCGTTTGAAAGATGAATCCTGTTTGAAAATGCATGGTGATCTCGTTTGAAACATGTGGTCCGTTTGAACTGATTGGTTAATTCTGTTTGAGGACCATTCCGTTTGAGAATTCCGTTTCAAAGCTGCAGTTTTGTTTGAAATTGTCATCAACATAATCGATAATTCATCTGATTCATTAATTGAAAATCAGTGCATGTGATCATTAACTTTGTTGTCGGCCAGCTTTAATTGAACAAAAGATGAATGTGTCAGTCCATGTGAATTCATATTAGAGCATCGGCCCAATCATATTTGAGCTGAGAAATTAGTTGTCGGCCACTTGATATATTCACAAGATTAAGTCAAAGTGTGCATTCGAAGTTGGTGAAACTGTTCGGCCCAATCAAATGTTCGAAATAAAGTTTACATGTGATAAAGCAATTATTGTTGGTCAAATTTATTTGAAGATTAGATCAAGATAAAGCGGCCCAATCAGATTGATACACACTTAAAATTGTCTGTTTAGTGGGTCTATCGGCCCAGTCACAGTTTGGTTATATTAAAGTGTCTCGGTTCAATTGAAGGTTAAAGTCTTTTACATCGGCCCAATCATTCAGTTTGTGGGTTACATTAAACGAGTTCACAAATCTTCGACACGAGTCTTAGATTGATTCCATCAACACACACTTTTACGTATTCAGTCCGTCTAAACTGATTGTTTGTTTGTTTGTCTGCCGGTGTTTTATAAGGTGATCCAACTCGTTTGAGACTAGTATTTCTGAAACAAGAAAGTTTGTGTGTGTGAAACTTTGACTTTGAAACATGGAAGAGGATAGTGATGATGATCGTGAGTATTGGTCAAGAAGAATGGCAGCTCATTTGAAAATGATGGCTGAAAGTGATAGTGATGATGATAAAGTTAAAAAGAAAAAGAAAAAGGTAAAAACACCAGTCAGCAGTGATGATGAGGAAGTTCCCGTGATTAAGAAAAAGGTCAAAACACCAGTTAGTAGTGATGATGAAGAAGCTCCAGTGATCAAATGGAAAGTAAAAGAAATTCCAAAATTCAAAGTTGATAAAGAAGTTAATGCTAAAAAGATTCCGGCAATTTGTGAAAATTGTGAGATTTTCAAGAAGAAAAACAGTGAACTGATTAACAATATAAATCAGTTGAAGGAATCTTATGATGTTCTGAACAAGGCCATGAATCAGTATAATCAATCAAGTGAAGAACAAGCAACAGCAATGAAAACACTGCAAGGAGCGTTTATGATAAAGCAAAAAGTGGTGAACAATTATATCGAAAAGTGTGATGTGCTTGAACAAAAGTTGGAGACACAAAGGATTGAAACATAGAGAGTTAATCGTTTGTCGAAAAGTTACTCATGTACTTCGTATGTTATTGACAGGATCTATCCAACAGTAGAAGGCATGAAGGCGTTCGAGGAAGAGGAGACTTCTGAGGCAAAGAATACTGAAGAACAAAAAATTTCTGAAGAAAAGACTCCTGAAAAGAAGAAAGAAAAGAAAAAGGATACTAAAGAAGAGACATCTGGTAAGAAACAAAGTTTCAGTTACAACAAGTGTCCACCCCCGCTTGAAAATGGATATTCTCCGAGAAATCCAAATTCAGAAAGAGTAAAAAAGGCAACAAATTTACAGTGGGAGTCGGAGTCTACAGTTAACTTGCCAGAAAATATTGATGTCACGTTTACATCGTCTGACACTGATCATGAGTCCGAGTTAATAAAGAAAGTGGTCGATCAGGTGTTGGATAAAGATGAATCCGAGGAGTCAAAGTCGGAGTCTAGTTCAGAGTTAAAGTCTGAGTCGAGCATTCCGAGTAAAACCGACAAACAGGGCAAAAGAGTTTATAACAAAGAATTCTAGTTATCAAAGTCTAATTTGAATGACGAAACGTTTAAAGTTGCATATACTTTGAATGATTCTGATAAATTATATTTTGATAAGGAATTTCCAATAAGAGGTGTTAAACCGGAAATGATTAAAAAGGTTTTCAAACTGACAGAAATTAATATTTCTGAAATAAAGGATGCAAATCTTTCTGAAAAAACCTAAACCTTACAACTCAAGAGTTCAACAAAGAGAAAACAAGAAAAAGGGTTACAGTTCTGGTTCTGGTTATCGAAAGAAACCAAACCATAACGGTAATTTCAAAAAGAAAGGTTTAGGTTTTATTCCATCGGAAAAACAAAAAAATGAAAAATATGTTTGTGATTTTAAATCGAAAATGATATATGTTTCAGGTACAACTACTGAGGAAGAGAAAGAAAATATGTTCAGGAACCAGTCAAACAGGGAATTCCTTGCAAAGAAGCAAGAAGAGATGAAGACTGCTGGTCAGATGAAAGAAACGAGAACTTGTTTCCAATGCAACATTGTTGGACATATTGCCAAAGATTGTTCAAAGGCAATAAAATCAAAACAGGGAGTTTCTCGTAAACTGAATAGAGAAAGTTAAGTTTGAACCACCAATTGATAGAACCCAACTTTTCAAAGATTCAAAATTTGAAATTGGTGAGTGAACCTGTAAGTGGTTGAAAAAAGGTTTTCATCTTCAAATGGTTAATCAAGATCATTAAGTTGAACTTGATCGGACTATACTTACAAGTGGTATTTTGAAGAACAAGATGATGAACCCCTAACCTACAAATGGTTAAAATCAATCAACAAAACTTATTTTCCGGAAAAACCATTTGATTAAAACAAACTTAAGTGTTTTGAAATCACAATGGGAAAATAGTTTGTTGTGAAGGGGAGTTCTGATTGTTTATGCCAAGTGGATGGCGAATTGAAGTGATTCGATATCAGTTGTCATTTTATTGTACAGTTTGTTTTCAAATTTTCTAAAATATGTTTGCATTTTAGGGGGAGTAAGAAATTTTAGAAAATCCAAAAACATTTGAAAATTTGAAAAAGACAAAAACATGATAAAATGAAAAATGAGTTTTTGTGTCAAAGAAGAGGAAATGATAGTACATCAGTGGACTATCACAACATGCTAAAGAAATGGAAAGTTAAAATGTGATAAACGGTTTCACTGATGATGTGCCAGTAGGTTTTTGCACATTTAGTAGATTGTGACGAGATATAAACCTAAATTTCAAACTTGCTTATATCGTGGGTAACATCTCTCGGATATATGGGTAACCCCCGAAATCTTGTTTGAAAGATCCCTCTTTCTGAGATACTAGGTCTTTATACTCAGTGATATCTGGGGTATTATCCTGGGACTTCTGATTTTGCGGAAGCAATGGCCTAGTCTCCGGAGAATACTTTCTGCTTGCTTGAAATATAGCGCCGCCCTCAGCAAAAATGATGAAACAATAAAATTGATAATCATTGCTGTTGTAAAAAAGATCCTCTAAAGGGGACCCACCCAAGTCGAACCGTCATCTCTCTGCTGAACGGTAGTTCTGACCTGAGCTCTCACGGTTTCGTACTAATTCTTCATAATTTATAACCCCTTACAGATATCATATGTGGTATACTCACCTGTAAGACTGAATATTGGGATCTGGATACGGGAGTATATTCTGAGGTGGGACACGCGATTAAGTTTAAGTGCTTAAGACATTAATCTCGTATCTCGAAACAGTTGAACTTTGTGTGAAAATTTAAGTGGATCAGTATACTGACAATCTAAGTGAATCGTTTAGAATTTAAAATGATTAAAGCTTAACGGTGTTGATGATTTGTTTCATAAACTGATATGATCCTCTTACACAAACTCACAAAAATATTGTATGTAAATATTTCTTCTCTGTATTTCATTACATTCAAAATCCAAAAAGATTTTAGTGTGTTTTAGCATAAATTTTGAAAAATTCAAAAAGATTTTCGACAACTGGTGTTGAAGAGCTAATTTTCAAAATTCCGAGTGCTAGACATGAAGAACAGATGGTTTGGGAGAGAGTGTTGTCTTGATAAGAAAAACGATATTTCTTCAAGTGTTTTCATCAGAGATCTACATTGTAAAATCATTCTTTGATTGTATAATTCCTGCAAATGGTTCATTAGATGATGAGATTGTTTTTACAAGTTATCATCAGAAAATTTATTTTTGGGCAGAGAATGTGCAGGATAAGAGCTAGGTGATCTTGGATAGATAATAGAGAGACAGGTTTCGATACCTGAGGACTCTTTAATTTTAACAAGCCAGTCTGCGATCCCAGCATATCGAAAGGGGGAGTCTGAAGACACCTAAAAAAGGAATGTATTGGTGCTGATGAAAAAGAGAAGAGATGAGATTTGAGGATACTTATAGCGTCAGATACTTCAAAGAGTTCGAGAGAACTGATAAAGACTGAAGATGCGAAGACTCGACACTGAAGACTCGTCAACATTCGAGGGGGAGTCTGTTGGTGCATGCGTCTGTCGACTTCGTCTTGTATCGAGTCTTACATTGAAATTGTTAGATCAGGGCGCATTATATGAGAAAATAGGAGAGTTTAGGGTGTATTTGATGTGATTTCGTTTGAAACTGACTTGTGACATCTTCAAACGAAACAAGCACATGTGATTTCGTTTGAAGAATGCCATGCCACTTTCAAATGGAATAGCTTCACCTATAAATACCTCTCATGTTCATTTCATTTGTAACTTTCTGGTCAGAGCAACGAAGTGCTGCCGAAGTGTTGTCAGGTTGTAAAACGTCATCAAATCAATCATACAACAGTTTAAAGTGTAAATCTTGCTGAATTGAACTCTACACGTCTGTTTCCGCCTTTCGTGTTGAGATAAACTCTTCTGATCGACTCGTTCGGGTCTGAAAACGATCTTACAAGAATATTAGAGAGAACTTAGAATTTTTGAACGAAACTCAAATGAGCTCGTCGACTCAGTTTATATGCCAGATTTAAGGGGGCTCGCGGCCCGCGTAACCCATGGCTAACTCTTTCGCGGCCCGTGAGAGAGCACGTGTCGAGTATAGGCTTGGCCAGTCTTTGTCCTAGCTCTGATGAGTCACATGCCACTTGGCGGGCTGCCTTGACCAGTACTCCAGGCCAGTCGCGACCCGCGAAGGTCGAGGGTAAGGAGGTCGCAACCCGTGAGCGACTCCTGAGTTTTGTTTTTCTTGTTTTTCACAAGTACAGAGGTATAATGGGCTCGTTTCTCACGTACGGGGTACGTAAGGAATGTGTTAGGGTCACGTTAAGGGTTCTAGGAGGGTTGTTATAGTACAGAGGGTAATACCGTCCTGTTTCCTAAAGCCTTGTTAAATCCGAACATAAAAGTTGTCAATAAACAGGGCCCACAACAAGATGAAATAAGGTAAATTTTCAAAGAAGTGAAAATAAACCTCGTCTTACTTGATGCTATCAAACAGGTTCTGGCTTAAGCAAAACATCTGAAATATTTATATACCCAAAACGGCACAACAAATTTCCAAAGAAAATTATTTTAACCAAGAATGTTAGTGCCGTTTTATCGGGTGCCCTCCCTCCAAAGCTATACTATGATTATGACTTCGGACCTTTAAAACAAGCTAACACCAGTATCTTGTTGGCTGATTTGACGTTAAAACTGCCCAGGGGAATTTTTCGTGATGTCATTGTCAAAGTGGAATATTTTTACTACCTAGATGACTTTTGGATTTTGGACTACAAGCAAATCGAAAAATCTAAGCAACCTAATGTCATACTTGGTAGACCATTTTTAGCAACTATTAATGCTTTGTTAGATTGTAGGAATGGCATAGTTGACATCACGTTTGGTAATCGAAAGGTCCGTTTGAATGCTTTTCCCCATGCATGTAACTCTCAAGTTGGTGATGAATGCTTAATGGCGGACATCATTGGCGAGTGTCAACCTCACGATAGTGGGGAAGCCGTTATTGAGACATGTGTTATTTGTGGCAGGGATCTTGCAGAGGTAGATGCAGATTTCGAGAGTGCTAAGAAGAAATTGGAGGTGATGGCTATTTGGGACTCAAAGCCTACTTGGACACATCAGGTGGAAAGTTTGCCCGAGCATATTGACATACATCTCAAGCTATCACTTGAATCACCTACAAAAGGTTAAGCTGAAGACGTTGCCTAAGCACTTAAAGTTTGCGTTTGTGGGGGGAAATGGTATCCTACCAGTGATAATCGTAGTGAATATGTCAGCAGAGTAAGAAAAAACTCTAATGAAAGTTTTGGTAGCGAACCGAGACTCCATTGGATGGACTATTGCTGACCACAAGGGGACCGATACATCTATTGTAATGCATAAGATTATCACGAAAAATGGTGCTAATCCGGCTAGAGATGCATAGAGAAAGTTGAACCCGAACATGCGGGAAATTGTCAAGAAGGATGTGCTAAAGTGATAGCATGTTGGGATCATCTAACCCATCTCAGATAGTACATGGGTGAGCCCAACACAGGCGGTACCCAAGAAGGCAAATATTCAGATTGTCAAAGGTTATGATGGTAAGGAGGTAGCTGATGTATGGTAAAATACATCTATTTCTAATGTAAAGTTTATATAGTTTTCGAAGAGTCTCATGCCATTTTGATGGGGATTTCGCATGGTACTTAGTCTTTAGTGTTTTGCCGGTGCCCGGATGAAAAAGGAAGTGAAAATGGGCAAAAACGAAGAAAACCGAGTTTCCGGATGTGCAATGAGTGATCGGGGATCAAGAAACATTAAATGCAGGAAAACACCTTATCGCATCGTGTGATAAGGTTTGAAGCATCCCTCACGCAACGCGAGGGTGTAAGGGCATAAACTGGTTTAGGTTTACGTTTATCTTGGGTTACTTGTTTTGTTTGGGTGTACTTAGAATAGTGGGCTTGATTGGTGGGTTTGTGGTCAAATGGGTAAAGGCTTGGCTCAATGTATTAGGGCATCCTATTTATCTATAAATAGGATGTTCCTCATAATGTTTTAGGTTGTTGATTCTTGGTTAAGTTTTTGTCTTTGTGCGATACAAGTACCAGACGATCCTTAGAGATCGTGTGCTTGTTCTTGAATTAATACAATCAATCTTTCAATCTTCTACATTTTCTTGTATTTCCTCTACTTGTTTGGTGTCGTGATATCTGATTGTTAAGGATTCTGGACTTACAATTGGTATCAGAGCCAAAGTAGTCTCACGAAGGCTCGGTTGAATCAGATATCTTTGAAGATTGGAATCAAAATCTGCATGTCTGCTATGTTCACTGTTTGAAGACTCGAAGAAAAGGTCAGTGTTCTGTTTTGACTTAATCTATTTTATATGCTTTATCTTGTTCGGCTAATTCTTCTTATTTTGAGTGTACGAGCTGCAGGTTTTTCTTCTTGAAAAACTGTTAATTTGTATTTTGAAACTGACCATTCTGCTTGATCGAACCTAGATTATTTGACACAAAGTTTTCTTTAAAAACAAAAATCTTGCTATTCAAAATTCAGAAACTGTGTTAAGAATCGAGCCCAAAACTGTTGATATAAAGTGTTTTCAAACAAGGTTTTGAGATAAAAATTGGATTTGTGAAATCAGCAGGTTGAAAACTATAAAAAATTTGGAATTTTCATTAAAAAACTGTTATTAGAAATTAAAATTCTGGATTTTTGTTCGAAGTATACAATAAAATTCATATAGATTTCTTATCAAAACCGGGTATTTGATCTGTTTTGGTGCAAAATTAATTGTGTTTGCAGGATTGTCGGAATTTTTGGTTGAAAAAGATACGAAAATTGAATTCCTACAATCTCAGAAGTTTGGTGTACAAGGAATTGATATCGGCTTCAAAAAAATAAGTGTGCGGGACATTTTGTGCGACAAAAACTGTGTTGGAATCATTGTTGGGATATTGTGGAGTGTACGGGCCCAAACAAACTGCTGTGCGACCCAAATTAAGGGTGTGCGACTTCAAACTCAGTATACGGTCTGCAAATTTGAACCTTTAAACTTTGCGGAGGACATATTGGACTGTGCGGCTTGTTTTGAATCCTTTGGAAGTGTACGAGTTTACTGTTCAGAGTGTGCGGCTTAGTCTTGAATCTCTTCAAGTGTGTGGGTTCAATTTTGGACTGTGCAACTTTAAACTGAACTTCTTGGAATGTGCGACCTCAATAACTTGGACCTTTGTTTCAAGTGTGCGAGTTTATTGGATTGTGCGACTAAACATTGATCCTCTTTAATTGTGCGGGTTCACCATTGGAGTGTACGACTGAAACTTGAACTGTGCGGCCTTTGGACGGTGTGGTTTAGTTTTTGATCTTTGGACTGTACGATTTCCGGCTTGGAACCCTAGGTTGTGCGACCTGAACTTTACCCTTTTGGACTATGCGACATAGTTTTTGGACCTTTCTAGACTTTATTTAATTGGAATGAAGTTTAACAATTTAAAGGCTATTAATAAACTGAATTATTTTTAACTGTTTCTTACTCGTAAGATTAATTGGTTTTCAAAAATGGATCAAACTAATCAAATGGCGTTGAGTGATAAGGTTGCCATTAATCAGGACCTCGATAACATCATTGGAACTAACAACATGATCCCAGGATGATATTGGGGGGGATCCTTCTCAGAATGAAAATTCAGGTTCATTCAATACATGAAGATCAAGGATCCAAAGGCTTGGAGGTCCATCTACAACGGACAAACTGTGCTCACCTACGTGGTGGATGATGAAAGGGGAACCACTGAGATCAAGCCTGAATTGGAATACACTGATGAAGATCGTGAGAAACTTGACATTGATGACAAAGCTCTTGCAATGCTACATTCCGCATTGGCACCAGAAATCGATGTTGGGGTTAGGGATTTTGTTTCTTCTCAAGAGCTATGGAATGCGCTCTTAGCAGTGTATGAAGGAAATGAAAAAATGAAGGAAAGCAAACGGGAGATGTTAACATAGAGGTTTAACATGTTCAATAATTATCCCGGAGAAACCCTTGAAAACTAGATTCAAAGGTTCATCTCTTTGATCAGTGAGATGAGAACACACGACATTCCACAACAAAAATTAGTTGTCAACAAAAAGCTGCTAAATTATCTTCCAAGAAGTTGGGATACAAACTTCACTCTTGTTAAGAGAACCAAGGATCCGACAAGAATGAGCCTTGCAGAGCTGATATCATTGCTTAAATCCTATAATACTGATGACAAGCAAAGACTCTACAACCACACCTCAAGCTACAACAATCCAGGGGTGTTAACTAACACTGCACTGGTTTCTCAACAAGGAGCTGGCTCTTTTCAGATGTTTAGGGGTGTTAACTAACACTGCACTGGTTTCTCAACAAGGAGCTGGCTCTTTTCAGATGTTTCCTTCTACAGTAACGAACCCTACCAACTACTCGAACACACCATCTACAGTTATGTTTCCTTCCAACCTTGGCACTTATTCTGGTTACTCTGGATACTTTCCTGCTCCAGTTCAACAAGTGAACCCAGTTCAACCTGTACTCACGTCTGCTCCTGCACAAACCCATCCTACCACCTCTGCTACATCTGCTGCATCCAACTAGTCACCTCCCATTACTGTCACCAAAGAGTTCGAAGAGCACATGGTTTTCATGGAAGGGGTCATGAACTGTTATCATGCATTTATCACTGGGAAATTGGCTAATCAGATTGCATCAAATGAACTACACGAGGTCCATCCTGACGACATTGAAGAAATTGACATTACTTGGCAAATGGCAACAGCGGTATTTCGTGCTAAAAACTTTGTCAAAAGGACCGGTAGAAACACGTGGGAATCGGCTGATCAAGAACTTGATTGGAACAAGTCGAAGCTCAGGTGCACAACTGTCACGAACCTGGGCACTTTGCTCGTGAATGCCGACAACCAAGAAGGGAGAGACCTGACCCAAATGTAACCATTACTGCCAGTTCAGCAACAAGGCCAACTCCAAATGGTGTTTCAACCTCAAACATCACTGTTACTCGTCCTGCTCGTGGTTCAAACTCGAACAATGCTGCTAGAAACCAAACAAGCTCATTGTGATCTACTACAAACCCTGGAAACGCCTTGGTGGTTCAGGAAGGATGTGGGTTTGATTGGTCGGAACAAATGAATGACCTGGATATCACTCAAGACACTGTGTATCAAGCAAATCAAGCACTCATGGCACATGTGAACGAAGATATTCACTCAGCTACTAAAATTATTGAGGAAATCGTTTATCAGGTTCTCATCATTCAAATGAACGACTATGCTCCTTCTACTGCTGAGGTATGTGTAGATAATATATGTTGTACTCCTGCATGTAGGGAAAAACTTAGTGGTTACAAAGAGCAAGCAGACTCGCTCGTTATGCAACTTAGATTGTCCAAATCTAATGAATATCATACACAATAAATGTATTTTTTTCCCCAACCATTATCATAAGGGCTACATGTGTAACACATGTAAAATGCGTTACATGTGTTAGGTAAGTGTGTAACACATGTTAGAAATTCCTAGTGTTTTGAAGTAAAAATAAATGTATTTTTTCCCCAACCATTATCATAAGGGCTACATGTCTAACACATGTAAAACGCGTTACATGTGTTAGGTAAGTATGTAACACATGTTAGAATTGCCTTTTGTTTTGAAGTAACAAACAATGTATTTTTTTCCCCAACCATTATATAAGGGCTACATGTGTAACACGTGTAAAACGCGTTAAATGTGTTAGGTATGTATGTAACACATGTTAGAATTACCTATTGTATCGAAGTAACAATAAATGTATCATTTTTTCCACCCCTTAGCATAAGCTCTACATGTGTAACACATGTAAAACGCGTTACATGTGTTAGATAAGTGTGTAACACATGTTAGAATTGACATTGTTTTGAAGTAACTAAGAATGTATCTTTTTCCCAACCCTTATCATAAGGGCTACATGTGTAACACATGTAAAACAAGTTACATATGTTAGGTAAGTGTGTTACTTATGTAATAAATATATCTACTGACTTGTTTATCTGGTATGTAGCATCGAACGCTAGTACATCGCCAAAAGTTTTGTAGTTTAGCCTTGAGATCTCATCAGCCCAAAACACAGCCTTCAATTTCCCTTAAAAGTTTATCTTTTATCCCAACCCTTAACATTATGGCAACATGTGTAACACATGTTAGAATTTCCTATTGTTTAGAAGTAACAATAAATGTATTTTTTCCACAACCATTATCATAAGGGCTACATGTGTTTTGAAGTAACAATAGATGTATTTTTCCCCAATCATTATCCTAAGGGCTACATGTGTAACACATGTAAAATGCGTTACATGTGTTAGGTAAATGTCTAACACATGTTAGAATTGCCTATTGTTTTAAAATAACAATAAGTGTATCTTTTTTCCCAACCCTTAGCAGAAAGGTTACATGTGTAACACATGTTAGAATTGCCTATTGTTATGAAGTAACAAAGAATGTATCTTTTTTCCTAACCCTTCTCATAAGGGCTACATGTGTAACACATGTAAAACATGTTACATATGTTAGGTAAGTTTGTTACTTATATAATGTATCTACTAACTTGTTTGTCTGTTATGTAGCATCGAACGCCAGTACATCGCCGAAAATTTTGTAGTTTAGCTTTGTGATCTCATCAACCCAAAACACAGCCTTTAATTTCCCTTCAGATACAACAAAGTCCTAGTAGAAGTTTGGCAAATTTTCGCTTCTATCACGGAGGCGTTACACAAAAATTTGAGTATCTCGGTCACCTATAAAAATCCTCAATTGTTGGCTGTAGTTTTTAAAGTCATCGGGAGTACCATGCACGTTATCATAACCACCTTTGATACTTACTAGGCGTCTGTGGGTCTTTACCAGACCAATATGATTAATGCTCATTCGGTGGATAAATTGTTGGGTTGCAAATGGGAGTTTTCTTGAAATTTTTGATAGGTCACGGTTGAATGGGTCAATAAGGGAATGATTATGCACATCAATCCAATTGTGTACAACAAATCGAAGAGGGTTTTGGGTGATGAGAACAAGAATATGTGCCTTGCAATCAGTGAGTGTGAATGTATTTATCCTGTTGGTTATGATCGAAGACTCACAACGAGTGTTGAACGTCCTTTTCAGTTGCGGTTTAGCAGCCTTCAAGCACCTCAGGTATTTGTGTGTCGCATAACCATTCCAAACCTTGGTTTGTGCCTTTTTAACACTGGACCCAGCTTGATATCTGTATGCCTTATACATTGCAATAAGCTCTTGGAATGTCTCATAGGATTTTACAATAACAGGATGGAACTCCTTGTCCACAATAGGAGTCCAAAATTTGGTTCCTAGTGGGGTGTGCGTTACGAAGTAGCGGGGTGTTCCTTGTTGATCTATATATAAGATGTGTCAAACGTAACACATGCAACATGTGTCAAAAGTAACATAAATTTACATGTGTTACAAATAAAACATGTGTTTTACCCACCAAATGTGCATTTCATTAGGTGGGTATAACTTGATTAGTCTAACATGAGTAAATCATCATATAATATTATAAACAAAATATATGAGATGTCGGTAAAAAAAAATTTGTTACGCATCTTAGACCAAGTAAAACCTTGTAGCATGTGTTACAATGCATGTGTTTTTTTTTTACTTTGTTTAATGAGGGTAACATTACATGTTACGTATGTGACACGTATAATACAATTAACAGCTGTTACGGTACTCATTGGTGAATACAAAAAATTCCATAACTGAGTAAAGCTTGTAACACCTATTAAAATGTAAATATACTTTGTTAACACGTGTTGCGTTGATCATTGCAGATAACACGTGTTACAATGGATGTTTCTTTTTCTTTTATTAAATGATGCAAACCTTGCGTGTTACAAATGTAAAGTTACTTTTGCTACAATGCTAACACTTGTAATATGTGTAACCACCAAGTATACTCACATTGCATGTTACCAATGTTACGAATGAATATTTTTGAAAAATATTTATGGTTTTAGGCTGGCAAAAAGGTTAAATAGAACCTTCATGAACATCAGGTGAGATTAGTGGGGATTTTCCTCTATCATTGGCTCATGCACGTAGCGGAAAATTCCTCATCATACTCACCACTCCACATATCTGAAAATATAGTTTGAACCGGTAATTAGAAAAATGAGAATAAGACAAAACTTGAGGTATTTTCCTAGAAAAAAAAAAGCTTTTAAAGTTGAATGTTAAAACCTTCTTCAGATGGTGAAAACCTATGACTGTGTGAATGTTGTATATCTAACTCTGATGCATTAATTTAATTTTTTTATTTCATTCAAATCTCTACTCATTAATTTATTTTTAGCATCTTTATATGTGTGTATATATATATATATATATATATATATATATATATATAGGGGACCGCTAGAATGAGAACCACCTCCAGTTGTAAGAACCGCGAGAACCACTTTCTGGCCTTTAGATCAAGGAGATGGATGGATGAGATTGAAAGTATTTAAAAATAATATTAAGTATTTTTTGTCTTATTATGTCTCTAATATTATAATCCAAAAAAGTATTTAGGTAAAAACACTCTATTTTGTCTTTTTCACTTTATTGTTTTTTTATTACTTTATTGTATTATTATATTACTTTTTATTTTTTAAACATAATTTTTTTATTAAAAACATTTTTAAATTCAAATTTTTTTAAAGATTTTTTATACTTTTTACAATTTCAGTTTTACGTTTTACGTATTTTTGACGCACCGTTTTTTCGCCGGGTTTTTTTCAAGCGTCGTTTTTTTAACACACCGTTTTTTTAACGCGCCGTTTTTTACGCGCTGTTTTTTAACGCCGTTTTTTACTCGTCGTTTTTTACGCGCAGTTTTTTTAACGCGCCGTTTTTTACGCGCCTATTTTTTAACGCCATTTTTTACGCGTCGTTTTTTAACGCCGTTTTTTTACGTTTTACGCGCCGGTTTTTTACGTTAACGTTTTTTTACGTTTTACGCGCCGGTTTTATACGTTTTACGCGCCGGTTTTTTACGTTAACGTTTTTTACGTTTTTACATTTTACGCGCCGGGTTTTTACGTTAACGTTTTTTACGTTAACATTTTTAAATTCAGGTTTTTTACGTTAACGGTTTTTTTACGTTAACGGTTTTTACGTTAACGGTTTTTTACGTTAACGTTTTTACGCTAACGTTTTTTTCGTTTTAGTAAAAAAAAATTACGTTTTTACGTTTTACCTAATACTTTTTACGTTTTACGCTAAAAAGTTTACGGTTTACGTAAAAAAGTTTTTACGTTTTACGTTAAAAAGTTTACAGTTTATGTAAAAAAGTTTTTACGTACAACTTTTTACGTTTTACGTTTACGTTTTTACGTAAACTTTTTACGTTTTACGTTTTGCGTAAAAAAGTTTACGGTATAAGTTTTTTTTCTTTTACAAAAACTTTTTTTTACACAAAAGTTTACGGTTTATCTTAAAAAGTTTACGGTTTATCTTAAAAAGTTTACGGTTTACGTTAAAAAGTTTACGGTTTAACTTTTTTTTTTACAAAAACTTTTTTATGCAACACGAACGCACCCAGAAAAACGCAAACTCGGTAGGTGTCTCAGATAGATTGTTATCATCATCGACTAGGGAAAAAAATATAAAAAGCCAACAACATCAAACACAAAGCGTATCTCGAAAAAAAAAGGGGTTTGGCTCAGATTTTCCGATAATAAAAAAGGCTGCAAAATGGGGTTGCAGGTTCAAAAAACCTACCCTCCACCGTCTTTGTCGCGCCATCGTCATCAAAATCAACGTTTTTTTTTTTCATCATCGCCTTCCCAAATCCAAACTGATCAAAACCCACAGTTTTTTTTTCACTATCCAAACATTCTACACATTCGAAATCACTGATCAAACATTCAACACATTCACAAAAATCACCAACAGTCAACACATTTACAAATCACCAACAAAACCCATCAAAACCCCTAAACATATCAAAAAACCATCAGATCCTAGAGAGAGAAACCCACAAGAAATCAACACCCACTAAATAAGATCAAGAACAAAAACACCCCCAAATATACCCACAAAAATAAGATCATTCAAGAACACATGTGAAGAACACAGGCCAAGAAATCACCAGAAAATCAACTAAACCCATAAAAAAAGAAGAACACAGGCCAAAAAAAATACCAGATAAATCATCAACTCGTCGGGAGGAGACCAGGGCCTCCGCCGCTCACGGCGGCACTGCCGCCGGCCTACCACCCAGCCGTCAAACCGCCACCACTTGAGCTCCTGTCACTACCGGACCACCTTCAGTCACCATCCGACGCACCATCGCCCCTGAAACCACCACCACCACTGACGCCGTCCCCACGCTATGGTCAACACCACCACCACAACATCAAATCGGTCTTCATCTTCATCCCAGATGAAGAACAACAGTTGGTGGTGGTGATTACTGTTGAGACGGAAAGGGGGGGGGGTGTTTTGGCTGGTGGTTGCTGGAAACAGGGTGTTTGCCGGTCTTCATCTTCATCCCAGATAAAGAACACACAGAGAAAATGGATTTCTCCAAATGTAGAGAGATGGGGAACAATATAAGGTTTAATGGAGGAGAGAGAGATGACATGTGAGAGGTGAAAGAAAAGTCAGGGACTTTAATTGAGGAGAGAGAGAGAGAGATAAGACATTTGTAGTAAAAGACCAAAATACCCTTTGTGTTGGCACAATGTGATAGGCTGAGAGTGGTTCTCGCGGTTCTTACAACTGGAGGTGGTTCTCATTCTAGCGGCTCCATATATATATATATATATATATATATATATATATAGGGAGAGGATCATGAGAAAACTAGATATAAATGAGAAAACCAAAAAACTAACCAAAAAAACACTAAAAAGGAGGGGAGAGACTTTTAATGAAGGAGGGGGGACTTTTAATGAAGGAGGGGTAAAATTGGAAAAAAATATATAATTTTTCAAACATTTCCCATTTCTCCATACGTTATCATTTTAAAACAAAAATGGCACCATAAGATCACAAATTTTTGTATCTTTCATTCAAGTATATTCGAGCATATTTTTTATGGCATAAAAAAAGATTTATGGTGTCTTCTTGTTTTCAATACTATTATTATAGCAGTGCACATGTGCAATATAACATGTACTACAATTGCATTACATGCTTAAAATTAGTTTTTTGAGTCTAGTTTAGCTTTTAGGGTTATTTTTTTTGGAGGTTTAGGATTAGGATTAGGTTTTTGGATGTGGGGGGAGGGGGGTTTAGGTTTTTGGGGGGTGGGGGTGGGGGGTTTAGGTTTTTTCGGGTTTATGTTTAGGGTTTAGTTTTAGGTTTTCGGGAGGGTGGGGGTGGGGGGTTTAGGTTTTTGGGGGGTGGGGGGTGGGGGGGTTAGGCTTTTGGTGGGAGGGTGAATTTAGGTTTTTGGGGGGTGGGGGTGGGGGGTTTAGGGTTTTGGGGGGTGTCGGGTGGGGGGTGGGTTAAGTGGTTTAAGCTTTATGTATTAGTGCACATGTGCAGTACAACAAAAAAAAACAAAAAGAATTTCTTTTTTTTTTTTTGAAATTTTTTTTCCATATATAAAAAGTAGCGATTTTTTTTAAAAAAATTGTAAAAAAAATTTTTTTTGTATGTTTTTAGGTTTTTTTTAGGCTTTTTTGGTTAGTTTTTTGGTTTTCTCATTTAAACTAGTTTTCTCATGATCCATCCCCTATATGATAGTGAAGTGTGTGAATTAATCCTATCTCTTGATTATCAATACACAAGTTTTAATAAATGGCTAGGATTAGATGATGAAAATACACTATTGTATTTTACGATTTGATGATGTAAATCGATGGCCAGGATTTGTTTACTCAGTTTACAAATGCACTAGCGTTCACTCTACAACCTCATCCTATATATATATATTATACTAAGGTGGGTCCACCAGTTTAACAAGTTGTTGTCTATGGATGGTAGTGCATCAGGTTACTGCCGAAGACCGGAGAAGATGGAGATTTTCCCTTTTGTGGTGATTTGTCTCTTCACTTATTCTTTTCGTATGCACTCTGTATGTGAGAGCTTTCTTAGCTTCTTGCTGGGATGGGTCCCTTGTTTGTTTTGTTTTAATGATAAAGGTTGCTTTGCGGTTAAAAGAATAGAAAAAAAATTTGTGCTTATTCTCAATCTCATATTTGATTGAAAGAACCACATCCCATATCTACCCCATTACCGATTAGGTATTTGTCAAGTAGTAAAGGGTGTTCGTGCGATACGCTACATTGTCAGGCAGGGGCGGATCCACCTTTTGGCCAAGGTGGGCGGCCTCACCCCTTTAAAAAAATTAGTGTATATTTTAAGGAAAAAATCCGACCGCACCCCTTGAAAATATGATTGAACATCTCATCTGCACCCCCGGTAAATAATTCATTGGTCCGCCACTGTTGTCAGGGTGTGTATGGTATGGCTAGTTCAGCTATCATCCTCAACTAAAGCCAAAATCGAAGATATCGATTAGTCTATTTTATTAACCAATCGGGTTTTGGTTAATCAGTTCGGTTTATTCAGTTAAATTAACAATTTTTGGTTCGGTTCATTTAATTTCGGTTAATAATCAAAACCAAACTTGCGCTAAACCATGGTTTGGTTAATCCGGTTTTCGGTTATTAGTTAATGACGTTTTTGCTTGATTTCGGTTCGGTTTCTTCTGTTTTAGTTCGGTCTCGGTTAAGGATTCAGTTTCTACTCACCCCTGAACACTATTAATCACATAAAATATCATTTTTTAGTGTTATTGGATTTTAATAATCCTAAGTTTCACCAGTTGGCCGATAATAATCGTAACTTTAAAAATTTCCTCCAATAATCCCAACTTGTAAAAGTTTGGCCGCCATTGATCCTTTTCTAACATAGGTGCACTTAAATCAATTAAGGAGTCTCTAGGTGTAATTGAATCTATTGAGGAGACCAAAATCTTATATGTTTGAAAAGGATCGATGGCCAGATTTTTACAAGTTGGGATAATTTGAGAAATTTTTTAAGGTTGGGATTATTATCGGCCAACTGTTGAAACTTAGGATTATTAAAATCCAACAACCCCTTTTTTATTTAAAAAAACTGTAGCAATACTATTCTCAAATAAAATAAAATAAAGAGTTAATTGCCCGGATAGTCCCTGTGATTTGCCATTTTTTCACCTTCAGTCTCCACCTTTTCAAAATAGCATGTATAGTCCCTGTGGTTTAACAAACTGTTACTCGGATAGTCCCTGTAATGGATGGGCGTTAAATAATTCAGTTAAGTGGGTGTAAAATTACAAAAATACCCTTATAACAACCCCACGCTCACCCCACCCCACCACATACCTTTCTTCTCTACCCAAACTGCCGCCACCATGATTTTCCAGCGACCACCGCTCCATTTCCATTTGTCCATCTCTCTCTTTACACTCCCTCTCTATCAGACACATCTTTCTCTCTCTCTCCTTACTCTTTCTCTCCTTTAAAAAGCCACCACCACAACCACCTCCACCTCCATCACCGCCATCACCACTCAGCCACCACCACTATTGTCACACCCTGACTTTTGCGGAAGCGTATGATGTGTGACTTGTTCAATACCATTGCATTCAATCATAATAAACAACTATATGATCAAAACGATGTTCATCCATTCATTAAGTTTAAAGTATTACAAGCACCAGTTATTTAAGTTTCAAACAACACAACCTTCGACTAAGTTACAAATCAACAAAAGTGGATGACATCTAAACTTGAAATTTACTTCTATAAACAACACCCGTGCCCAAGATCCAACTTGTTACCTGAAATACATGTAATTTTGGAAAACATCAACAAAATTTGATCGAGTTCATGCGTTTTGTATAAATACTGATAGTCATGTAAATGTTTGAGAGACTCCTTTGAAAACAGGTATGAAAAGCATCTATGAACAGATTAAATTAATGTTTTGCAAAGACATTACTGTATGTGAAGACATAGGGAGCACTCAAAATGAGTAGGCTTATACCCTCGTCGATTTCCCTCGACTATGTCGAATTTCCCCACGACTGTGTCAATTTACCTTGACTATGTCAGATTACCCTTGATCGTTGTCGAAATATCTCGACAGGGACACCAAAGCACTCAAATGGTCACATAAGGACCATGAGTGGGGCTCGGCCGTACCCGTTAGATCTAACCTTCGTCCATATTTATTATGAGAGTTAATGGCATTTCAATTTCAATCTATGCTCACATAATCTATAATTCATTTCATAGCCAACTCATACCATTTAAACATATGCAACATGTATTCCACCCCCGAGAGTTACAAATCCGAAAACAGTTAAGAGAAAAGGGGGACATGAACTCACAGTTTTGCGTTCTTCAATCCGACATAACTCAAGCTGCTACTAGTGTGCACGACTACCTACAACGTACTACGGTCTATTAGACGAGTGGGTCGTGCCTTGACCTAGTATTAATTAGTGTCTTTGAGTTACGTTTCTTTGTGTCCTTAATATTTTTCCAATTTATATAATTATTTGTTAAAATAATAAATATTTTAACTTCAATTATAATTATGAATTTTGGAATAGTGGTTAAAATAATACATTTTAGCTTGTCAAGTTTATGTATTTGTACTTGTATAACTCCCCAAGGATGGGTGTATTTGTATTCATTTTCTTATCCTTCTATATTTTTGCCAAGTATCGATGGCGTATTCCGGTGTGTAACTATACGTACCAGAATACGTATTTTTATTGTGTTTATTAAGTATCTCATACTTAATTTTTGTATTAACCATTCCGGAATAATATTTCTAATAAAAATACATCAATATATATTTCCAAAATATATATTTTAAGAAATATTACATAGAAAAATTATTTAGAAATTTTCCTTGGAAAAAAATATTTATACTTTTCATATAAGTCTCAAGAATAATATATTTTCAAGTCTAACTTAGAAAATATATATAAATCTATTTTTCACCCAAAAGTAATATGTCCAAAGTCTATTTAAGAAAATATATATATTTTCTCCCAAAAATAATATATCTTCTAATAATTTCAAGAAAACATATATATTTTTCTTTACCCAAAAATGATATATTTTCTTCTTGTCAAAAATATGATTTATTTTATAATACTTATGAAAATCATATTTTTGTTCTCTTGGTTTCAAAATACCGTTACCAAAATATACTTATGACTTTAATTCCGGAATGTTTATGTAAATTATATTCCTTGTTCAGTTTCTTCCAATGTTTTGGATATCTTTTGTATATTTATTCTCTTGGAACTTTGGTAATATTTTGGATTATAATTTCTTGGTATTTTGGTGAGTCATATTATTTCAAGTCCTAAAATAATATAACTAATACACATAATATGCAAATAATCACACACATGGTGACATCTAAATATATATTTCCTAAATACATATTTAGTCACTTTTATTTACAAAAACCAACCTCCAATATTTATAATCTTGTAACAAAAATTATGGCAAACTTTATATAAACACCATGGTTAAAAATATACTTGTAAATATTTGTTTAAAAATATTTTTCTAAGTGTTTAATTTCTAGAAAAATTTTGCCATAGTTTCCTCTTAAAAATGGAGGTTTCCATGCATTCAAAGCATATCATTTTCTTTTAAAATCATCATCATTCATCAACAAATCATTCAAGACTTACCATATGCTTTAAATATGAAATTTATACTATGTAATGAACTTGAAACTTTGTAAAAAGTTGTAGTAACTTAGTATGTTATTTAGTAGGTTATGTTACCCTCTAAAACATGGTTATTTGTTTAATAATCACGTTCTTGCAAAATCTAGTCCTTTACAACTTACAAGATGATTTTTCCAAAAACAATTCTTTTGTATTTCTCTTGTTAACAACATGTTTCTATACTTGATTTATCACTAAAAATATGATTAGTTTCTTTAAAAATCATGATCTTGTAAATCTTGTAAATAACTTTGTTCTCTTGAAAATATTATCTTTGAAATTCCTTATTTTCAAGACTTATAACATGTATCACAAATCATCATACACTAAAACAAGTTTATTTCCAAGTTCATGTTTAACATAAAGGATGATCATTATGATTTTCTCAAGAATCATCCTCATACTTGCTAGATCATGTGTTTAATCATAATCTAGCAAGCTTCTTATGATGATCAACATCATAAACACAAGAAATCAACAATCACATATATTACATACACTTAAACATATTTGATTTTCTTGATTTAGAGCTTTATGTTTATGTTTGTGCTTATGCTTCTTCATGATCTTTATGTTTAACAACTTATATCATCATTTAACCAACATAATATGAAGTAAAATGAGATTAGGAAGGTCTTACTACTAGCAAAAGGCTAGGGATGATGTTCAAGATGATGAAGATGACAATTGAGGTGGATAAAAGCACTAGAGAGAGGTCCTTCAAGTTCCTTTGCTTCCCACCTTCCTAATTAGGCTTGAATCACCTTAGGTTATGCTTAAAATGTGTTGAAATGGATTGAAAAAGGAGGGACCAAGAGGGGTGTTTGTGGTCGTGAGCAAGGAAGAGTAAGGAGAAGTGAAGGTGTTGGTGAAATGGTGGAAGGAGAAGTATGTTGTATCTAGTGGTCTTTTAAGTATTATCTTCCAACATTAGGATAGAATATGGCATATATGTTGGCATATTCCTCAATAAGATCTTATAAAATATAACAAAGAAATCCCGTGTGGGGTCCATGTCTCCTAACCGGCCATCAAAAGGGGGGGGGGGGTAAAGTGTAACATTTAATGGTAAGTTAAGTGTCATAGTTAGATTTCAAGTATACTAGTTAGGGTTATACGTGTTATATGTTTATAGGATGTGTTATGATGTTTGGTGACCATAACTTGTGACACTAAAACAATGATTCTAGTAAGAATTGATGTTTTGGGTAGTGTCCGGTTGTTCATTTCGTTACTGTTCGTTAAAGTGCTAAATTGAGCAGTTTAGTGTGCTTTATGTTGTGTTTTGTGACAGATTTGATTCCCGGCACTTAGGAAAGTATTCTGGATCATTATATCATAATTCTGCGTTATATTTAAATGTTTAAAAGCTGAATTTTTGCTTTATTTGTTTATTTTCTGCAGAATTTTGCAGTTTTAGTGTGTTTCTGGCACTTTCCGGTACCTATGTCATTACTAGTAAGGCAGTTTTGTAATCCCTACTTTCCTACACACTATACTAGTGTAACACTTGGTCCTGGGGCTTATTTTGTGTCTTAACATCATGTCTGCCTAAGTACTGAACTCCGGTCAGTACTTCTAGTTCCTCTGATAACAGTGCCAATTCTGTTCTGTGCATTAATAGAACTATATTGTGTTGCATGTAGTGATGATAAAAGTCTTGCAACATGAAATGCCATTGTACGTATATAACAGTAATCAGAATTTCATTCGTCTTGTAAACTAAATCATGCACAGTCATTAAAGCACAGATTACTGTTTAATTATTGTACGGAATGCATGAAAAAGTGCCAGTTGTCACATTCTCCCCCCGTTAAAAGAATTTCGTCCCGAAATTCAAGCTATGCCATCGGTCGCAGGGGAGTTATGAATCAAATGTCGTCACTTAGGCTTAAATTGGTCTTCATGTTCCCAATTAAACTCTGGGCCATGATATGAATTCCAACGAACTCTAACAAATTAATTACGACTTCTCCGTGTTTTGCGGACTTCCAGTCTGCAACCTTAACAGGTTCTTTAATAAATTAGAGTTTTTCGTTGACGTGAATCCTGTTTGCGGGAATAATGACTATTCCTATAGTCAGGCTCTTTTAAAGACTAGACTCGTGGAATGTGTCATGATCACTACTGATCTTCTCTGGAAGTTTCAGATTGTGAGCAATGGTCCCAAACCTTTCCATAATCTCGAAAGGTCTAATATACAGTGGTTCAAACCTCCCACACTTTCCAAATCATACCACGCCTTCCCAAGGCGAGACTTTCAATATATCATCTCTCCAAACTCAAATTCCAACGGTTTCCGTTGCTCGCCGGCGTAGATTCTCTATATACCACATGCTTGACTTGATACGATAACGTATCCGATCGATCTTGTATGTAGTTTCCTGAACCATCTTGGGCCAGTAAATCGTTTATTCCTGGTCTCCGGCTAACACAAAAGGGGACCGATACTTACGTTCCTATATAGCTTTGCGCGAGATGGCCTAAAAGGCGGTGTGATAAATATTATTGTAGGAAAACTTCACTAAGGGTAAGTTAGTTTCCAACTTCTCATCGATGTTCATCACACAAGCACGTAGCGAGTCTACCAAAGCATGTATTGCTCGTTTTCTCTGGCCGTCCATCCGAGGGGGAAATGTAGTACTAAGGTCCAATCTTGACTCATACGCCTTCTGAATCATCTGCGATATCCTTGGCAATAAAACGACTATCTCGGTTGGACAAAATAGAATCAGGCACTCCATGACGTGCCAGAACCTTTATAGGCTAAATCTCTGCTAATTCTCTTGTGTTGTCTTCCTCACTGTTTAGTAGGAAATGTGCAGTCTTGGTGTGTCGGTCAATACTCACCCAAATCATATCGTGACCTCTTTGGGTTCTTAGTAGCTTGTAATGAAATCCATTATGATTCGTTCCCACTTCCACATGGGAACCTCAGGTTGTTGCAGCAGCCCTGATGGTTTCTGGTATTTTGTCTTAACTTTGACACGAGTAAGACAGTTACCCACTTATGTAGCTATATCAGCTTCCATCTTGGGCCATCCTTCAAGTCTTGGTACATCTTGTCGGATCCTAGGATGGATCGATTACCTTGACCTATGAGCCTTGCCCCAAAATAAGCGTTTGTAAATTGTCGCGAAACGGAACCGAAAGTTGTTTCCCGGAAGTATAAGGTTCCGTCTTCCTTAGGCAATACTGTACTTCCATTTCATATAACGCTTCATCTCGAAGGTTCTCTGGTTTGAGCATCTCTTGCTCAGCTTCGCGAAACCGAGTAGCGGGGTTTGTCAGTATGGTCATCTCTAAGGCTCGCGCCCTTAGAGGTTTTGCGCGATCCTTGCGGCTCAAAGCGTCTGCTACAATGCTTGCCTCGTCCAGGTGACACTTAATCTCACAGTCGTAATCATTCAGTAGCTCAATCCATCTTCGTTATCTCATATTTAAGTCCTTCTGATCAAAGGTGTGCTGCAAACCCTTGTGATCAATAAAGATCGTGCAACGTTTACCTATACAAGTAATGACGTCAAATCTGGGACGCGCAATTACTGCACCTAGTTCAAGGTCTCTTCTCATGATCCCTTAATCAACGTGACACGTATGCGATGAATTGGTCTCGTTGCATCAACGCGCAATCGAGACCTTGTCGAGAAGTGTCACAAGAACCGCAGATTCATCAGTACTGTCAGGTAAAGACAAGATGGGTACCGTCTAGGTTAAGGTTGTTAGCGGTTGAGCAGTCCTTGAAAGGTTTTCTAGGGGTCGTCTGATACTGCCTATAATCCCCAAAAATTCTTAGTTGTGTCCTTGGGACTCCTTAGTTCTTGCTTGTGGGTCGACATGAATCTCATTCTTATTCACCATGTGTCCTAAGAATCTTACCTCGCGAATCCAAAGTTCGCACTTCGACATCCTAGCACATAACTGTTCTTTCTCTAAGAATCCCAAGATAAAATGCAGATGTTGCTCATGACCTTCCTTGGTCTTTGAGCATATAGGAATGTAGTCAATAAATATAATCACGATCTTATCCAGGTACGGCTTACATACCTGGTTCATGAGGTCCATGAATACTGCCGGTGCATTTGTTAAGCCAAAGGGTATGACAAGGAACTCGTAATGCTCAAGGCGAGTCCTAAAGGTCGTTTTAGAGATACTTTCTTCTTGTATTTGCAGTTGAGGACATCCTAACCTCAAGTCGATCTTCGAGTAGTAACTAGAACCTTACAATTGGTTGAACAAGTCATCAATCCTTGGCAAAGGATACCGGTCCTTGATATCCAATTCTCTGAAGTTGATGCAAAACGGAAACCGCCAACTTTCTTCTCGTGTCCTCAACTAGTGATATTATGTCCTTAAGTCCACCTTGGAATAGTAGCTGGGACCTTGTAGTTGGTCGACAAGTCATCGATTCTCGGTAAGGGGGTACCGATTCTTGATGGTTAGTTGTCTATCTCCCTATAACCTATGCGTAATACTTTTTCCACATTAGTTCTTCTGAGTTCCTCTCAGATTAGGTTGTGTACGCGTGTAAAAACTGTTGTCCTACTTCCTAACGAATAACATCGGGGGCTTCCCACGGCGAGAAGCTCGGCCTGGTAGATTTCCTATGCCTAGCAGATCTTGCAGTTGCATCGGAGGCTCCTGTATCTTGGACGGAGCTAATCGGTAAGGCGTCATCCGTCACTGGTGCCACTCCACCAGGTTCATCCTAAACTCCTCTTGTCGCTGTGGAGGTAACCCAGGCAAGTCTTCAGGAAAGGCTTCTGGAAATTCCTCCACCATGGGGATGTCTTCAGGCTTTGGCTTCTTGGTCTCTTTATCGACAACATGAGCATGGAAGGCTATGCAGTCTATTCGGAGGCGCTTCCGTGTCTCTATAACCAATGTTAGACGTCGCCAATTCACCGTCTTATGGGGCCTAGTGCCCTCGCATCTTATTGCTAGAAGGTTGTGTACTATAATTGTCTCATCATTCGCATGAGGGATGCGAATGACTTTCCTTATGACGAACATCTTCAGCTCTATACTTGGATATTCAATCCAAGCTGACTAAATTATCATGACTTCCCAAGTCAATGGTAATAGAAGGTTCCTGCCTTCTAAGTTCCGAAAGAGAATCTTTAATCATCTCATTCACTTTAACTCTCCTTCAATATGCCAATTCTAAGGAATACGCGACGTCTTTTCTACTTGAAACTAGGCCAAGTAGTTTTTTAAGTTCTAAGCATACAAGGTTAAAGTCGGTGCCAGTATTAATCAAAAATAGATGCATAGGGTTGGTTAATAGGGAACGTACCCGCAACCGCATCTGGATTCTGGCGTGCTTCACGAGCTCCGATCGTGAAGACCCTTCCTAGCTTGGTTCTTCCTAGGGCAATCTTTTCTAAAGTGCCCTACTTCACCACATTTATAGCAACCTGGAACTTTACCATTATCTCTTCCATCCTGGTTGCCGTCATCGTTCCCTCCTTATTTGGGATACTTCGCCCAACAGGCATCTTTGATGTGCCCTTCATTTCCACACCTACCACACTTAGGCCTCAGACATCGACCTTCGTGGTGAAAATTGCATTCCTCGCATCTCGGATTAGACCCCAAGTAAACCTTACCACCGGCCTTATTAGTGGCTCCATAAGCTTGCATGCCACGAGACGGGTCCACTTCCCTTCTTTTGTTTGCTTTAGAGCTTTCATAACTGGCTTGGGTGCCTATCTTTAGGTTCGAAGACTTCCTTTTCTTATTGTCCGAAGACTCCACATGAGTCTCTTTCTTATTTGCCTCAGATCCCGAAAACTTTCCCATACGAAGGGCTTCTTCAATAAGTGCGACACTCAAATCGATAGCCTCCGTGATGGTTGGAGGCTTTGAGGCAGTAACCATGCTCAGGATTTGAGGCGCAAGTCCCCAAATGAATCGCTCAATACTCTTGAATTCTGGCTCGACTAAGTAGGGAACAACCCTAGACAAGTCATGAAATCATTGGACGTACTCAGAAATCTTCGGCCCGTCCATTTTCAAATTCCAGAACTCAGTCTCAAGCTTCTGGATTTCGGCCCTAGAACAGTATTTCTTCCGCATCAATTCCTTGAGCTCGTCCCAGCTCAGTGCATAAGCAGTAGCTTCACCAAGGGTCTGAACTTGAAGGTTCCACCAGGAGAGTGCACCATCCAAAAACAACCCTGAGATATAGGTAACTCTGTGCTCAGGCGAACATTTACTCATTCTCAGGACGGAGTCAGTTTTTTTTGCGCAACGAACAAAAGCAACGGCACCACCTGTGCCTTCAGAATTCAATGGCTTCCAGTCCATGAACTGTTTGTAGGTGCAGCCAGTTGGAGGGTTACTTCCGGGAGTGCCACTGTTGCGTTTAGAGCGGAGGGCTTCATATTGTGCTATAGCTTGGGAAATGCGCTCATTGTATTCGACCATAGTTAACGTAAAGGTTCCGTGTCACGTCTGGGCGGCATCTTCTTCTGTCAAAAGGTATGGGGTGGGTTAGACAACATTCCATAATTGTCTATGAGGTACATATTACCACAAGCAAACATGTAATCACTCAATATCACATGCATATATAATCAACAATGTATAAGTAAGGAAACAACTACTGAGCTTTCATATAGGCTTGACAACTTGACTTATTGTTTGTAATAGGGAAAACAAACTGAACTCGAGGTTACATCACCTCGGTCATACAAGTTTCATAATATGAAAGTAGTAGTTATCTTCCTTCTACATTGGTTTTCTTAAGTCTTTAGCTTCAGAATGACGGGTATACTTCCAATGAGGGGGGGTACATATAGGGGTGATAAAGAGTGTAACATCATTGAATCTTTCCCGGGTGTTAGCCATCTTCACTTGCTTAGATATCGGTTCCCAAACAACTCGTACGGGTAGTAGTGTCAGCCACGAAGTAGGTAAGGACAGGTTTCCTACTTTGTAAAGTGCTAAGGCAACTGTCTAGTTATTGTTCTACTAGATGAAGGTGTGAACACTTAGAAATTTGGATGGGTGGTGATCATTAGCTCGACCAGCAGAGTCCACCAGGATTTCCATGCACTACAAGTTGTTATTACGTGGGCCCCCGTTATAATAAATTGTCCAGCACGGTCACCCCAAGTTTCCCTTGTTCAAAGCAGATGGACAACCACAGAGGGGACACTACTGTCCTTATACCTCCGACATAGCAAGGACCATAGCGGTGGTCCACGTGCTAACATCCGTCATCGTTACGCGCGAATAGGCACGATGATTAAACGTAATATGAATAAGGATAAATCCTAGTAGTTGGAGGGGCACCTTTAAGATGAGTACTTCATCTTCCTTGTCTGGTCAAGTGTGTCGTCAATCTTGCTTCACAAAAGCCACAGGGACCTCGTCCTGCTGATAAGGTTGTTATCAAAGGTAGCCTCCTCCGCCTCGCCATCACTACCGTAGTCAGTCACCTTCGCATTCGAGAGGGAAGAACAACCATCTCCAATGGAAACAAGCTCAGAATCTCGTTTGGTAATCACTTCAGCCATGAGCTTTACAGTAAACGCGAGGTCAATAGCTTCATCGTGCGGGTCAAGAACAATAACAGGATTCGGAGTCGTAGGTATCTCGTTCACGTCAATAATTATTCCATACACTTATACACATATATATTAATAAATAAATATGTTACTTAGCATAAGGCAAATAGATGCATCATATCACATATAACTCTCGTTTATCCTTTCAGGGGGGGTCATCTTGTCTTTCGCAAGTCTATCTCACGTAGACTATGCCCTGATTGGCACTTTAATTTGGGGTATTCTTCTCCCTATTAATGTCCTTGTCTTGTCTTTTCTTTGAAAAATGCTTGACTCATGGATCTTGGCGCTTTCGTGAATGCAATAAAAAATCTTTTTGTGAAAATGTTTTCGTGAGAGAGTCCTAGTTATTGTAGTCTAGACTCGAGAAGGAATCCTAGTTCACTACAATCGAAGCTCTGATACCAAACTGTCACACCCTGACTTTTGCGGAAGCGTATGATGTGTGACTTGTTCAATACCATTGCATTCAATCATAATAAACAACTATATAATCATAACAATGTTCATCCATTCATTAAGTTTAAAGTATTACAAACACCAGTTATGTAAGTTTCAAACAACACAACCTTCGACTAAGTTACAAATCAACAAAAGTGGATGACATCTAAACTTGAAATTTACTTCTAGAAACAACACCCGCGCCCAAGATCCAACTTGTTACCTGAAATACATGTAATTTTGGAAAACATCAACAAAAGTTGAACGAGTTCATGCGTTTTGTATAAATACTGATAGTCTTGTAAATGTTTGAGAGACTCCTTTGAAAACAGGTATGAAAAGCATCTATGAACAGATCAGATTAATGTTTTGCAAAGACATTAATGTATGTGAAGACATAGGGAGCACTCAAAATGAGTAGGCTTATACCCTCGTCGATTTCCCTCGACTGTGTCGAATTTCCCCATGACTGTGTCAATTTACCTTTACTGTGTCAATTTACCTTGACTGTGTCAGATTACCCTTGACCGTTGTCGAATTACCTTGACTGGGACACCAAAGCACTCAAATGGTCACATAAGGACCATGAGTGGGGCTCAGCCGTACCCATTAGATCTAACCTTCGTCCATATTTATTATGAGATGTAATGGCATTTCAATTTCAATCTATGCTCACATGATCTATAATTCATTTCATAGCCAAATCATACCATTTAAACATATGCAACATGTATTCCACCCCCGAGAGTTACAAATCCGAAAACAGTTAAGAGAAAAGGGGGAGATGAACTCACAGTTTTGCGTTCTTCAATCCGACGTAACTCAAGCTACTACTAGTGTGCACGACTACCTACAACGTACTACGGTCTATTAGACGAGCGGGTCGTGCCTTGACTTCGTATTAATTATTGTCTTTGAGTTACATTTCTATGTTGTGACACCTGTGCCTTCACGGCCATCAAACAGATACCAAACCAATGAAATATTGTATTTCATACTTGGGATTTGTGTAAATATGTGTATCATTTGCACATATCAATTCTTGTTCGATTTCGAGCTCTAAATCGCTTTCTGGGAAGTTATACGCGAACTGATGTGTAAACGTAATCAGTTTAATGCAACAAACACTCCGGAACAGTGACATAGGCTTAACATACCTTAAATAACCTTTACATAACTTAGAAATAAGTTTTGGAGGGTTTGGTGTGTCGAAATCAAGTTTATTCGCTTACAGGGACTAATTTCGACAAACTCTGAAATTATGTCGATTCATACTGTAACGAACCTTCTGGAATATGATCATAAGTTAAACATGCCCTAAATATCCTTTACAAAGCTTAGAAATAGGCTTTGAGGTGTTTGGTGCGCAAAAATAAACTTATTTGATCAACTGGGACTAAAAGCGTCAAAAAGTGCATAAGTTTGCATTTTCGCGCATATCTTACGTTCTGAATATATCCGGACACCCAAAAATTTATGTTATCATTAAAATATTTTATTTTAGTGATTGGCTTGATAAATTTCCATTCGTCGCGTAATTTGGATCGTTTTTCGCGTCCGTTCGTGTTTCGTCGTAATTAATCGAACAACACAACCGTATTGCCAAACAAACCGACATCTGAGATATTTTTGAGCAATTTTTATGTTCCCTATACTTTAACTTCATTTTAGAGCCTTGAAATTAGGTTAACGGGGCTTAAATGCATAAAAAATGGCTTAATAGTGTTGCAGGGACCAAAACTATAAATATTTGAAACTTTCTGGAACTGGGCATATGGTGGCGTCACGCCACCACTATCTGGGTTGGTTGTGGCGGCACGCCACCACCCTATCTGGGCAGAATATCAAGTTTCAGCAATGGCATGTCTATTTTCAGCAACCGAATTGAAGTTTAGGGTCTATTTTATAACATTTGCAATACCATTTCATTGTTTTGGGACACCCCTAGTATTCCAAAACCTTGTGCCCACATGTACGGTCAAGATCAAAGCTTAATTATCGAGGAACGATCCTAACGGTTTGAATATAAACCCACTTGTTTTTCACTTCTTCTTCACACCTTTGTTCTCATTTTACTCTAAGTTGAAGCTCTCAAGCTTCATACCTGAGTATTATTGAGTTCAAACCTTCATAGCTTGGACCTTTTGTAAGTTTCCTTCATGCTTGTTCATATATTTCAATCATAAAATTCAAACAGTGTTTGACTTTCTGCTTTGACCTTGATTTGGTCAACACGAAGTTCGTTTGAACTTCGCAACGTGAGCGTAATCACGATGGTCATAGTTCTTTGTGACTATACCTACTGATTACCACGTTGATTAGGCGTAGTGACGAGTCATAGTTTCGGTCAAAATACGCGTTTATGCGTATTTTGCAACCAAACTATTCTTGGGTATCAAAACCGTTTGTTTTGATATCAAACTTGTTTTCAAACTTCGTTAAACATGTTTCAACATGTTTAACTCATCACTTTAGGTTTAGTGCTTATATAGGGTCGTAAGATAAGCGGCCTAAACAACCGCTTAGACTTTCGAACCCGACCCATTTGGTCGATCATTAGGATCCGACCAAACACATTAGGTGACCATAGTTATATAGGGAATAACCTTCCGAGGTTATACCTTATGGCCACTTCGTTTAGTTAGTTGTATGATAGGTAGTTTATATGCCTTAGGAAAATGACCAAAATGCCCTTTTTGCGCATAAATTCATTTTAAGCATATGTAACCAAAATTTTGACATCTAAACTGATTAGGAAACATTATTAGACTTGTTAAGGCATATAATACTTGCTATAGGACTAGTTAGGCAGTCCGATCGTGTTTTACGCGAACGTCACGTTAAAGTAGCGTAAGCTACCTAAACGGGTCGTAATGGGTCATAAGCATTTAGGTTAGGTTTCGTTTTAGTATGTAGGCTTTGTTAAACCATATCATAAGAGTTCCAATACTCATTTGGTTTACGAAACCTCATTCTATCCGATCTTCCAATTTAGGTCCGGTTATTAACATAGTTATCTATATTAGGTGCCGTTTGATTTCCGTGACCCCTCTAGCTTTGCTTGGTTGTTATTCAATACTTCTAAGCACCCTCAAGTGAGTACATAGTCCCCTCTTTTACTGTTTTTCAAACATTTTGGGGTGAAACACATGTGCCTACTTGTTACTTTCGTGCTTTCCATGTTTTTATATCATACTTGCTATGTTCATTAGTACACGTATAGTACATGATTTTATCCGTGTTTTTGCTATGTATGTCCATTTGTTGCATACTTAGTACATTATTTTACATTACATTTCATGCTATGTATGTCCATTTAGTGCATACTTAGTACACTATTTTACATTACATTTCATGCTATGTATGTCCATTTAGTGCATACTTAGTACATTATTTTACATTACATTTCATGCTATGTATGTCCATTTAGTGCATACTTAGTACATTATTTTACATTACATTTCATGCTATGTATGTCCATTTGTTGCATACTTAGTACATTATTTTCATAAAACAAGCTTACATTTTGGTATGACATTTGGTTTGTTTAAATGGGACAAAAATACATTCACTAACATTGATCACGTCGTTCGTTAGTAGGTAGTGGTACCATAGGAATTAACAACTCCCGTTCCTGAGATCCTAGGTTTGTTTGGATGGAAGGAATGACCGAATTCGATATACATAATTCAGATAAACCTTTAACTTCGTTTAAGAGTTTGTCGCCACAGTCGCAAGGCTTGAGTGTATGCATTAAAACAATACCACATAGATGTTTGTATCAGTAAGGCATGCATTGTTTTGTGCATTTTACATATGGTTTAAGTAGTCACTTTTTACTTGCCGTACATGACATTTGTTTACACATTACATGATTTACATTTGACAATAGACATGGTTTTTACATAAACATTTGACAATTGGTTTAAACAAGACATTTTTGGTGGTTTGTTTTGGTAAGTGATTTAAGTAACGAGGCGTGTGTAATATGTTAAAAGCATGGTGGATACGCCGCTGGTACTTCCTATATATAAGTGCTTTTATAGTATTACATATCGTAGGGTTACTTAAACCATTTCAAGTTAGACATAATACATTTTACACTTGTATCACATCTTCATGAAACATTGTTTTACAAACAACACATTTTATACAAACACATTTTACTTGGTCATTTATTTATCTGTGCATCTTCCTTTTATATCATTTGATTTCTTATCACTGTTTGTATGATTTATAAAAGAAAACATTTTACAAGGTTCATGGCTAATTTTTGTTAACCATTTTCTTTTAAACTTACAAGTCATGAATCCTATTTTAATAAAACTTATGTATCTCACAGGCATTTTTATGCTGACGTACCTATTTTCACATGTGTTCTTAGGAGATGATGCATAGGGTTGATCAAGATACACTTAGGCGGACTTGGGCCTTAGTGACAATAAAAGATGCAAGACTAGTTAATTATGTTATATCTCATTGTTTTTAAGACAATGTAACTTCTCATATTCAATAAAATAAAATTCAAATTTCCATGTGTTATGAAACAATGATTATGTTACAACACTCCCCGACGATTATGCCGCGATTTGTTGTTTTACGCGGTCGGGGTGTGACATTTGTGTCCTTAATATTATTCCAAGTTATATAATTATTCGTTAAAATAATAAATATTTTAACTTAAATTATATTTATGAATTTTGAAATATTGGTTAAAATAATACATTTTAATTTGTCAAGTTTACGTATTTGTACTTCTATAACTCCCCAAGGATGGGTGTATTTGTATTCGTATTCTTATCCTTCTATATTTTTGCCAAGTATCGATGGTGTATTCCAGTGTGTAATTATACGCACGAGAATATGTATTTTTATTGTGTTTATTAAGTATCTCATACTTAATTTTTGTATTTACCTTTCCGGAATAATATTTCTAATAAAAATACATCAATATATATTTCCAAAATATATATTTTAAGAAATATTACATAGAAAAATTATTTAGATTTTTTCCTTGACAAAAATATTTATACTTTTCATATAAGTCTCAAGAATAATATATTTTCAAGTCTAACTTAGAAAATATATACATAAATCTATTTTTCACCCAAAAGTAATATGTCCAAGGTCTATTTAAGAAAATATATATTTACTCCCAAAAATAACATATCTTCTAATAATTTCAAGAAAACATATATATTTTTCTTTACCCAAAAATGATCTATTTTCTTCTTGTCAAAAATATGATTTATTTTATAATACTTATGAAAATCATATTTTTGTTCTCTTGGTTTCAAAATACCGTTACTAAAATATAGTTATGACTTTAATTCTGGAATGTTTATGTAAGTTACATTCCATGTTCGGTTTCTTTCAATGTTTTGGATATCTTTTGTAAATTTATTCTCTTGGAACTTTGGTAATATTTTGGATTATAATTTCTTGGTATTTTGGTGAGTCATATTATTTCAAGTCCTAAAATAGTATAACTAATACACATAATATACAAATAATCACACACATGGTGACATCTAAATATATATTTCCTAAATACATGTTTAGTCACTTTTATTTACAAAAACCAACCTCCAATATTTATACTCTTGTAACAAAAATTATGGCAAACTTTATATAAAAACCATGGTTAAAAATATACTTGTAAATATTTGTTTAAAAATATTTTTCTAAGTGTTTAATTTCTAGAAAAATTTTGCCATAGTTTCCTCTTAAAAATGGAGGTTTCCATGCTTTCAAAGCATATCATTTTCTTTTAAAATCATCATCAGTCATCAACAAATCATTCAAGACTTACCATATGCTTTAAATATGAAATTTATACTATGTCATGAACTTGAAACTTTGTAAAAAGTTGTAGTAACCTAGTATGTTATTTAGTAGGTTAAGTTACCCTCTAAAACATGGTTATTTGTTTAATAATCACATTCTTGCAAAATCTAGTCCTTTACAACTTACAAGATGATTTTTTCAAAAGCAATTCTTTTGTATTTCTCTTGTTAATAACATGTTTCTATACTTGATTTATCATTAAAAATATGATTAGTTTCTTTAAAAATTGTGATCTTGTAAATCTTGTAAATAACTTTGTTCTCTTGAAAATATTATCTTTGAAATCCCTTGTTTTCAAGACTTATAACATGTATCACAAATCATCATACACTAAAACAAGTTTATTTTCAAGTTCATGTTTAACATAAAGGATGATCATTATGGTTTTCTCAAGAATCATCCTCATACTTGCTATATCATGTGTTTAATCACAATCTAGCAAGCTTCTTATGATGATCAACATCATAAACACAAGAAATCAACAATCAAGTATATTAGATACACTTAAACATCTTTGATTTTCATGATTTAGAGCTTTATGTTCATGTTTATGCTTATGCTTCTTCATGATCTTTATGTTTAACAACTTATATCATCTTTTAACCAACATAATATGAAGTAAAATGAGATTAGGAAGGTCTTACTACTGGCACAAGGCTAGGGATGATGTTCAAGATGACAAATGAGGTGGATAAAAGCACTAGAGAGAGGTCCTTCAAGTTCCTTTGCTTCCCACCTTCCTAATTAGGCTTGAATCACCGTAGGTTATGCTTGAAATGTGTTGAAATGGATTGAAAATGGAGGGACCAAGAGGGCTGTTTGTGGTCGTGAGCAAGGAAGAGGAAGGAGAAGTGAAGGTGTTGGTGAAATGGTGGAATGAGAAGTATGTTGTATCTAGTGGTATTTTAAGTATTATCTTCCAACATCAGGATAGAATATGGCATATATGTTGGCATATTCCTCAACAAGATCTTATAAAAATATGATTAGTTTCTTTAAAAATCGTGATCTTGTAAATCTTGTAAATAACTTTGCTCTCTTGAAAATATTATCTTTGAAATCCCTTGTTTTCAAGACTTATAACATGTATCACAAATCATCATACACTAAAACAAGTTTATTTTCAAGTTCATGTTTAACATAAAGGATGATCATTATGATTTTCTCAAGAATCATCCTCATACTTGCTATATCATGTGTTTAATCACAATCTAGCAAGCTTCTTATGATGATCAACATCATAAACACAAGAAATCAACAATCAAGTATATTAGATACACTTAAACATCTTTGATTTTCATGATTTAGAGCTTTATGTTCATGTTTATGCTTATGCTTCTTCATGATCTTTATGTTTAACAACTTATATCATCTTTTAACCAACATAATATGAAGTAAAATGAGATTAGGATGGTCTTACTACTAGCACAAGGCTAGGGATGATGTTCAAGATGACAAATGAGGTGGATAAAAGCACTAGAGAGAGGGCCTTCAAGTTCCTTTGCTTCCCACCTTCCTAATTAGGCTTGAATCACCGTAGGTTATGCTTGAAATGTGTTGAAATGGATTGAAAATGGAGGGACCAAGAGGGCTGTTTGTGGCCGTGAGCAAGGAAGAGGAAGGAGAAGTGAAGGTGTTGGTGAAATGGTGGAATGAGAAGTATGTTGTATCTAGTGGTATTTTAAGTATTATCTTCCAACATCAGGATAGAATATGGCATATATGTTGGCATATTCCTCAACAAGATCTTATAAAAATATGATTAGTTTCTTTAAAAATCGTGATCTTGTAAATCTTGTAAATAACTTTGTTCTCTTGAAAATATTATCTTTGAAATCCCTTGTTTTCACGACTTATAACATGTATCACAAATCATCATACACTAAAACAAGTTTATTTTCAAGTTCATGTTTAACATAAAGGATGATCATTATGATTTTCTCAAGAATCATCCTCATACTTGCTATATCATGTGTTTAATCACAATCTAGCAAGCTTCTTATGATGATCAACATCATAAACACAAGAAATCAACAATCAAGTATATTAGATACACTTAAACATCTTTGATTTTCATGATTTAGAGCTTTATGTTCATGTTTATGCTTATGCTTCTTCATGATCTTTATGTTTAACAACTTATATCATCTTTTAACCAACATAATATGAAGTAAAATGAGATTAGGAAGGTCTTACTACTGGCACAAGGCTAGGGATGATGTTCAAGATGACAAATGAGGTGGATAAAAGCACTAGAGAGAGGTCCTTCAAGTTCCTTTGCTTCCCACCTTCCTAATTAGGCTTGAATCACCGTAGGTTATGCTTGAAATGTGTTGAAATGGATTGAAAATGGAGGGACCAAGAGGGCTGTTTGTGGTCGTGAGCAAGGAAGAGGAAGGAGAAGTGAAGGTGTTGGTGAAATGGTGGAATGAGAAGTATGTTGTATCTAGTGGTATTTTAAGTATTATCTTCCAACATCAGGATAGAATATGGCATATATGTTGGCATATTCCTCAACAAGATCTTATAAAAATATGATTAGTTTCTTTAAAAATCGTGATCTTGTAAATCTTGTAAATAACTTTGCTCTCTTGAAAATATTATCTTTGAAATCCCTTGTTTTCAAGACTTATAACATGTATCACAAATCATCATACACTAAAACAAGTTTATTTTCAAGTTCATGTTTAACATAAAGGATGATCATTATGATTTTCTCAAGAATCATCCTCATACTTGCTATATCATGTGTTTAATCACAATCTAGCAAGCTTCTTATGATGATCAACATCATAAACACAAGAAATCAACAATCAAGTATATTAGATACACTTAAACATCTTTGATTTTCATGATTTAGAGCTTTATGTTCATGTTTATGCTTATGCTTCTTCATGATCTTTATGTTTAACAACTTATATCATCTTTTAACCAACATAATATGAAGTAAAATGAGATTAGGATGGTCTTACTACTAGCACAAGGCTAGGGATGATGTTCAAGATGACAAATGAGGTGGATAAAAGCACTAGAGAGAGGGCCTTCAAGTTCCTTTGCTTCCCACCTTCCTAATTAGGCTTGAATCACCGTAGGTTATGCTTGAAATGTGTTGAAATGGATTGAAAATGGAGGGACCAAGAGGGCTGTTTGTGGCCGTGAGCAAGGAAGAGGAAGGAGAAGTGAAGGTGTTGGTGAAATGGTGGAATGAGAAGTATGTTGTATCTAGTGGTATTTTAAGTATTATCTTCCAACATCAGGATAGAATATGGCATATATGTTGGCATATTCCTCAACAAGATCTTATAAAAATATGATTAGTTTCTTTAAAAATCGTGATCTTGTAAATCTTGTAAATAACTTTGTTCTCTTGAAAATATTATCTTTGAAATCCCTTGTTTTCACGACTTATAACATGTATCACAAATCATCATACACTAAAACAAGTTTATTTTCAAGTTCATGTTTAACATAAAGGATGATCATTATGATTTTCTCAAGAATCATCCTCATACTTGCTATATCATGTGTTTAATCACAATCTAGCAAGCTTCTTATGATGATCAACATCATAAACACAAGAAATCAACAATCAAGTATATTAGATACACTTAAACATCTTTGATTTTCATGATTTAGAGCTTTATGTTCATGTTTATGCTTATGCTTCTTCATGATCTTTATGTTTAACAACTTATATCATCTTTTAACCAACATAATATGAAGTAAAATGAGATTAGGAAGGTCTTACTACTAGCACAAGGCTAGGGATGATGTTCAAGATGACAAATGAGGTGGATAAAAGCACTAGAGAGAGGTCCTTCAAGTTCCTTTGCTTCCCACCTTCCTAATTAGGCTTGAATCACCGTAGGTTATGCTTGAAATGTGTTGAAATGGATTGAAAATGGAGGGACCAAGAGGGCTGTTTGTGGCCGTGAGCAAGGAAGAGGAAGGAGAAGTGAAGGTGTTGGTGAAATGGTGGAATGAGAAGTATGTTGTATCTAGTGGTATTTTAAGTATTATCTTCCAACATCAGGATAGAATATGGCATATATGTTGGCATATTCCTCAACAAGATCTTATAAAAATATGATTAGTTTCTTTAAAAATCGTGATCTTGTAAATCTTGTAAATAACTTTGCTCTCTTGAAAATATTATCTTTGAAATCCCTTGTTTTCACGACTTATAACATGTATCACAAATCATCATACACTAAAACAAGTTTATTTTCAAGTTCATGTTTAACATAAAGGATGATCATTATGATTTTCTCAAAAATCATCCTCATACTTGCTATATCATGTGTTTAATCACAATCTAGCAAGCTTCTTATGATGATCAACATCACAAACACAAGAAATCAACAATCAAGTATATTAGATACACTTAAACATCTTTGATTTTCATGATTTAGAGCTTTATGTTCATGTTTATGCTTATGCTTCTTCATGATCTTTATGTTTAACAACTTATATCATCTTTTAACCAACATAATATGAAGTAAAATGAGATTAGGAAGGTCTTACTACTGGCACAAGGCTAGGGATGATGTTCAAGATGACAAATGAGGTGGATAAAAGCACTAGAGAGAGGTCCTTCAAGTTCCTTTGCTTCCCACCTTCCTAATTAGGCTTGAATCACCGTAGGTTATGCTTGAAATGTGTTGAAATGGATTGAAAATGGAGGGACCAAGAGGGCTGTTTGTGGCCGTGAGCAAGGAAGAGGAAGGAGAAGTGAAGGTGTTGGTGAAATGGTGGAATGAGAAGTATGTTGTATCTAGTGGTATTTTAAGTATTATCTTCCAACATCAGGATAGAATATGGCATATATGTTGGCATATTCCTCAACAAGATCTTATAAAAATATGATTAGTTTCTTTAAAAATCGTGATCTTGTAAATCTTGTAAATAACTTTGCTCTCTTGAAAATATTATCTTTGAAATCCCTTGTTTTCAAGACTTATAACATGTATCACAAATCATCATACACTAAAACAAGTTTATTTTCAAGTTCATGTTTAACATAAAGGATGATCATTATGATTTTCTCAAGAATCATCCTCATACTTGCTATATCATGTGTTTAATCACAATCTAGCAAGCTTCTTATGATGATCAACATCATAAACACAAGAAATCAACAATCAAGTATATTAGATACACTTAAACATCTTTGATTTTCATGATTTAGAGCTTTATGTTCATGTTTATGCTTATGCTTCTTCATGATCTTTATGTTTAACAACTTATATCATCTTTTAACCAACATAATATGAAGTAAAATGAGATTAGGATGGTCTTACTACTAGCACAAGGCTAGGGATGATGTTCAAGATGACAAATGAGGTGGATAAAAGCACTAGAGAGAGGGCCTTCAAGTTCCTTTGCTTCCCACCTTCCTAATTAGGCTTGAATCACCGTAGGTTATGCTTGAAATGTGTTGAAATGGATTGAAAATGGAGGGACCAAGAGGGCTGTTTGTGGCCGTGAGCAAGGAAGAGGAAGGAGAAGTGAAGGTGTTGGTGAAATGGTGGAATGAGAAGTATGTTGTATCTAGTGGTATTTTAAGTATTATCTTCCAACATCAGGATAGAATATGGCATATATGTTGGCATATTCCTCAACAAGATCTTATAAAAATATGATTAGTTTCTTTAAAAATCGTGATCTTGTAAATCTTGTAAATAACTTTGTTCTCTTGAAAATATTATCTTTGAAATCCCTTGTTTTCACGACTTATAACATGTATCACAAATCATCATACACTAAAACAAGTTTATTTTCAAGTTCATGTTTAACATAAAGGATGATCATTATGATTTTCTCAAGAATCATCCTCATACTTGCTATATCATGTGTTTAATCACAATCTAGCAAGCTTCTTATGATGATCAACATCATAAACACAAGAAATCAACAATCAAGTATATTAGATACACTTAAACATCTTTGATTTTCATGATTTAGAGCTTTATGTTCATGTTTATGCTTATGCTTCTTCATGATCTTTATGTTTAACAACTTATATCATCTTTTAACCAACATAATATGAAGTAAAATGAGATTAGGAAGGTCTTACTACTAGCACAAGGCTAGGGATGATGTTCAAGATGACAAATGAGGTGGATAAAAGCACTAGAGAGAGGTCCTTCAAGTTCCTTTGCTTCCCACCTTCCTAATTAGGCTTGAATCACCGTAGGTTATGCTTGAAATGTGTTGAAATGGATTGAAAATGGAGGGACCAAGAGGGCTGTTTGTGGCCGTGAGCAAGGAAGAGGAAGGAGAAGTGAAGGTGTTGGTGAAATGGTGGAATGAGAAGTATGTTGTATCTAGTGGTATTTTAAGTATTATCTTCCAACATCAGGATAGAATATGGCATATATGTTGGCATATTCCTCAACAAGATCTTATAAAAATATGATTAGTTTCTTTAAAAATCGTGATCTTGTAAATCTTGTAAATAACTTTGCTCTCTTGAAAATATTATCTTTGAAATCCCTTGTTTTCACGACTTATAACATGTATCACAAATCATCATACACTAAAACACGTTTATTTTCAAGTTCATGTTTAACATAAAGGATGATCATTATGATTTTCTCAAAAATCATCCTCATACTTGCTATATCATGTGTTTAATCACAATCTAGCAAGCTTCTTATGATGATCAACATCACAAACACAAGAAATCAACAATCAAGTATATTAGATACACTTAAACATCTTTGATTTTCATGATTTAGAGCTTTATGTTCATGTTTATGCTTATGCTTCTTCATGATCTTTATGTTTAACAACTTATATCATCTTTTAACCAACATAATATGAAGTAAAATGAGATTAGGAAGGTCTTACTACTGGCACAAGGCTAGGGATGATGTTCAAGATGACAAATGAGGTGGATAAAAGCACTAGAGAGAGGTCCTTCAAGTTCCTTTGCTTCCCACCTTCCTAATTAGGCTTGAATCACCGTAGGTTATGCTTGAAATGTGTTGAAATGGATTGAAAATGGAGGGACCAAGAGGGCTGTTTGTGGCCGTGAGCAAGGAAGAGGAAGGAGAAGTGAAGGTGTTGGTGAAATGGTGGAATGAGAAGTATGTTGTATCTAGTGGTATTTTAAGTATTATCTTCCAACATCAGGATAGAATATGGCATATATGTTGGCATATTCCTCAACAAGATCTTATAAAAATATGATTAGTTTCTTTAAAAATCGTGATCTTGTAAATCTTGTAAATAACTTTGTTCTCTTGAAAATATTATCTTTGAAATCCCTTGTTTTCACGACTTATAACATGTATCACAAATCATCATACACTAAAACAAGTTTATTTTCAAGTTCATGTTTAACATAAAGGATGATCATTATGATTTTCTCAAAAATCATCCTCATACTTGCTATATCATGTGTTTAATCACAATCTAGCAAGCTTCTTATGATGATCAACATCACAAACACAAGAAATCAACAATCAAGTATATTAGATACACTTAAACATCTTTGATTTTCATGATTTAGAGCTTTATGTTCATGTTTATGCTTATGCTTCTTCATGATCTTTATGTTTAACAACTTATATCATCTTTTAACCAACATAATATGAAGTAAAATGAGATTAGGAAGGTCTTACTACTAGCACAAGGCTAGGGATGATGTTCAAGATGACAAATGAGGTGGATAAAAGCACTAGAGAGAGGTCCTTCAAGTTCCTTTGCTTCCCACCTTCCTAATTAGGCTTGAATCACCGTAGGTTATGCTTGAAATGTGTTGAAATGGATTGAAAATAGAGGGACCAAGAGGGCTGTTTGTGGCCGTGAGCAAGGAAGAGGAAGGAGAAGTGAAGGTGTTGTGAAATGGTGGAATGAGAAGTATGTTGTATCTAGTGGTATTTTAAGTATTATCTTCCAACATCAGGATAGAATATGGCATATATGTTGGCATATTCCTCAACAAGATCTTATAAAAATATGATTAGTTTCTTTAAAAATCGTGATCTTGTAAATCTTGTAAATAACTTTGTTCTCTTGAAAATATTATCTTTGAAATCCCTTGTTTTCACGACTTATAACATGTATCACAAATCATCATACACTAAAACAAGTTTATTTTCAAGTTCATGTTTAACATAAAGGATGATCATTATGATTTTCTCAAGAATCATCCTCATACTTGCTATATCATGTGTTTAATCACAATCTAGCAAGCTTCTTATGATGATCAACATCATAAACACAAGAAATCAACAATCAAGTATATTAGATACACTTAAACATCTTTGATTTTCATGATTTAGAGCTTTATGTTCATGTTTATGCTTATGCTTCTTCATGATCTTTATGTTTAACAACTTATATCATCTTTTAACCAACATAATATGAAGTAAAATGAGATTAGGAAGGTCTTACTACTGGCACAAGGCTAGGGATGATGTTCAAGATGACAAATGAGGTGGATAAAAGCACTAGAGAGAGGTCCTTCAAGTTCCTTTGCTTCCCACCTTCCTAATTAGGCTTGAATCACCGTAGGTTATGCTTGAAATGTGTTGAAATGGATTGAAAATGGAGGGACCAAGAGGGCTGTTTGTGGTCGTGAGCAAGGAAGAGGAAGGAGAAGTGAAGGTGTTGGTGAAATGGTGGAATGAGAAGTATGTTGTATCTAGTGGTATTTTAAGTATTATCTTCCAACATCAGGATAGAATATGGCATATATGTTGGCATATTCCTCAACAAGATCTTATAAAAATATGATTAGTTTCTTTAAAAATCGTGATCTTGTAAATCTTGTAAATAACTTTGTTCTCTTGAAAATATTATCTTTGAAATCCCTTGTTTTCACGACTTATAACATGTATCACAAATCATCATACACTAAAACAAGTTTATTTTCAAGTTCATGTTTAACATAAAGGATGATCATTATGATTTTCTCAAGAATCATCCTCATACTTGCTATATCATGTGTTTAATCACAATCTAGCAAGCTTCTTATGATGATCAACATCATAAACACAAGAAATCAACAATCAAGTATATTAGATACACTTAAACATCTTTGATTTTCATGATTTAGAGCTTTATGTTCATGTTTATGCTTATGCTTCTTCATGATCTTTATGTTTAACAACTTATATCATCTTTTAACCAACATAATATGAAGTAAAATGAGATTAGGAAGGTCTTACTACTGGCACAAGGCTAGGGATGATGTTCAAGATGACAAATGAGGTGGATAAAAGCACTAGAGAGAGGTCCTTCAAGTTCCTTTGCTTCCCACCTTCCTAATTAGGCTTGAATCACCGTAGGTTATGCTTGAAATGTGTTGAAATGGATTGAAAATGGAGGGACCAAGAGGGCTGTTTGTGGTCGTGAGCAAGGAAGAGGAAGGAGAAGTGAAGGTGTTGGTGAAATGGTGGAATGAGAAGTATGTTGTATCTAGTGGTATTTTAAGTATTATCTTCCAACATCAGGATAGAATATGGCATATATGTTGGCATATTCCTCAACAAGATCTTATAAAAATATGATTAGTTTCTTTAAAAATCGTGATCTTGTAAATCTTGTAAATAACTTTGCTCTCTTGAAAATATTATCTTTGAAATCCCTTGTTTTCAAGACTTATAACATGTATCACAAATCATCATACACTAAAACAAGTTTATTTTCAAGTTCATGTTTAACATAAAGGATGATCATTATGATTTTCTCAAGAATCATCCTCATACTTGCTATATCATGTGTTTAATCACAATCTAGCAAGCTTCTTATGATGATCAACATCATAAACACAAGAAATCAACAATCAAGTATATTAGATACACTTAAACATCTTTGATTTTCATGATTTAGAGCTTTATGTTCATGTTTATGCTTATGCTTCTTCATGATCTTTATGTTTAACAACTTATATCATCTTTTAACCAACATAATATGAAGTAAAATGAGATTAGGAAGGTCTTACTACTAGCACAAGGCTAGGGATGATGTTCAAGATGACAAATGAGGTGGATAAAAGCACTAGAGAGAGGTCCTTCAAGTTCCTTTGCTTCCCACCTTCCTAATTAGGCTTGAATCACCGTAGGTTATGCTTGAAATGTGTTGAAATGGATTGAAAATGGAGGGACCAAGAGGGCTGTTTGTGGCCGTGAGCAAGGAAGAGGAAGGAGAAGTGAAGGTGTTGGTGAAATGGTGGAATGAGAAGTATGTTGTATCTAGTGGTATTTTAAGTATTATCTTCCAACATCAGGATAGAATATGGCATATATGTTGGCATATTCCTCAACAAGATCTTATAAAAATATGATTAGTTTCTTTAAAAATCGTGATCTTGTAAATCTTGTAAATAACTTTGCTCTCTTGAAAATATTATCTTTGAAATCCCTTGTTTTCACGACTTATAACATGTATCACAAATCATCATACACTAAAACAAGTTTATTTTCAAGTTCATGTTTAACATAAAGGATGATCATTATGATTTTCTCAAAAATCATCCTCATACTTGCTATATCATGTGTTTAATCACAATCTAGCAAGCTTCTTATGATGATCAACATCACAAACACAAGAAATCAACAATCAAGTATATTAGATACACTTAAACATCTTTGATTTTCATGATTTAGAGCTTTATGTTCATGTTTATGCTTATGCTTCTTCATGATCTTTATGTTTAACAACTTATATCATCTTTTAACCAACATAATATGAAGTAAAATGAGATTAGGAAGGTCTTACTACTGGCACAAGGCTAGGGATGATGTTCAAGATGACAAATGAGGTGGATAAAAGCACTAGAGAGAGGTCCTTCAAGTTCCTTTGCTTCCCACCTTCCTAATTAGGCTTGAATCACCGTAGGTTATGCTTGAAATGTGTTGAAATGGATTGAAAATGGAGGGACCAAGAGGGCTGTTTGTGGCCGTGAGCAAGGAAGAGGAAGGAGAAGTGAAGGTGTTGGTGAAATGGTGGAATGAGAAGTATGTTGTATCTAGTGGTATTTTAAGTATTATCTTCCAACATCAGGATAGAATATGGCATATATGTTGGCATATTCCTCAACAAGATCTTATAAAAATATGATTAGTTTCTTTAAAAATCGTGATCTTGTAAATCTTGTAAATAACTTTGCTCTCTTGAAAATATTATCTTTGAAATCCCTTGTTTTCACGACTTATAACATGTATCACAAATCATCATACACTAAAACAAGTTTATTTTCAAGTTCATGTTTAACATAAAGGATGATCATTATGATTTTCTCAAAAATCATCCTCATACTTGCTATATCATGTGTTTAATCACAATCTAGCAAGCTTCTTATGATGATCAACATCACAAACACAAGAAATCAACAATCAAGTATATTAGATACACTTAAACATCTTTGATTTTCATGATTTAGAGCTTTATGTTCATGTTTATGCTTATGCTTCTTCATGATCTTTATGTTTAACAACTTATATCATCTTTTAACCAACATAATATGAAGTAAAATGAGATTAGGAAGGTCTTACTACTAGCACAAGGCTAGGGATGATGTTCAAGATGACAAATGAGGTGGATAAAAGCACTAGAGAGAGGTCCTTCAAGTTCCTTTGCTTCCCACCTTCCTAATTAGGCTTGAATCACCGTAGGTTATGCTTGAAATGTGTTGAAATGGATTGAAAATAGAGGGACCAAGAGGGCTGTTTGTGGCCGTGAGCAAGGAAGAGGAAGGAGAAGTGAAGGTGTTGTGAAATGGTGGAATGAGAAGTATGTTGTATCTAGTGGTATTTTAAGTATTATCTTCCAACACCAGGATAGAATATGGCATATATGTTGGCATATTCCTCAACAAGATCTTATAAAAATATGATTAGTTTCTTTAAAAATCGTGATCTTGTAAATCTTGTAAATAACTTTGTTCTCTTGAAAATATTATCTTTGAAATCCCTTGTTTTCACGACTTATAACATGTATCACAAATCATCATACACTAAAACAAGTTTATTTTCAAGTTCATGTTTAACATAAAGGATGATCATTATGATTTTCTCAAGAATCATCCTCATACTTGCTATATCATGTGTTTAATCACAATCTAGCAAGCTTCTTATGATGATCAACATCATAAACACAAGAAATCAACAATCAAGTATATTAGATACACTTAAACATCTTTGATTTTCATGATTTAGAGCTTTATGTTCATGTTTATGCTTATGCTTCTTCATGATCTTTATGTTTAACAACTTATATCATCTTTTAACCAACATAATATGAAGTAAAATGAGATTAGGAAGGTCTTACTACTGGCACAAGGCTAGGGATGATGTTCAAGATGACAAATGAGGTGGATAAAAGCACTAGAGAGAGGTCCTTCAAGTTCCTTTGCTTCCCACCTTCCTAATTAGGCTTGAATCACCGTAGGTTATGCTTGAAATGTGTTGAAATGGATTGAAAATGGAGGGACCAAGAGGGCTGTTTGTGGTCGTGAGCAAGGAAGAGGAAGGAGAAGTGAAGGTGTTGGTGAAATGGTGGAATGAGAAGTATGTTGTATCTAGTGGTATTTTAAGTATTATCTTCCAACATCAGGATAGAATATGGCATATATGTTGGCATATTCCTCAACAAGATCTTATAAAAATATGATTAGTTTCTTTAAAAATCGTGATCTTGTAAATCTTGTAAATAACTTTGCTCTCTTGAAAATATTATCTTTGAAATCCCTTGTTTTCAAGACTTATAACATGTATCACAAATCATCATACCCTAAAACAAGTTTATTTTCAAGTTCATGTTTAACATAAAGGATGATCATTATGATTTTCTCAAGAATCATCCTCATACTTGCTATATCATGTGTTTAATCACAATCTAGCAAGCTTCTTATGATGATCAACATCATAAACACAAGAAATCAACAATCAAGTATATTAGATACACTTAAACATCTTTGATTTTCATGATTTAGAGCTTTATGTTCATGTTTATGCTTATGCTTCTTCATGATCTTTATGTTTAACAACTTATATCATCTTTTAACCAACATAATATGAAGTAAAATGAGATTAGGAAGGTCTTACTACTAGCACAAGGCTAGGGATGATGTTCAAGATGACAAATGAGGTGGATAAAAGCACTAGAGAGAGGTCCTTCAAGTTCCTTTGCTTCCCACCTTCCTAATTAGGCTTGAATCACCGTAGGTTATGCTTGAAATGTGTTGAAATGGATTGAAAATGGAGGGACCAAGAGGGCTGTTTGTGGCCGTGAGCAAGGAAGAGGAAGGAGAAGTGAAGGTGTTGGTGAAATGGTGGAATGAGAAGTATGTTGTATCTAGTGGTATTTTAAGTATTATCTTCCAACATCAGGATAGAATATGGCATATATGTTGGCATATTCCTCAACAAGATCTTATAAAAATATGATTAGTTTCTTTAAAAATCGTGATCTTGTAAATCTTGTAAATAACTTTGCTCTCTTGAAAATATTATCTTTGAAATCCCTTGTTTTCACGACTTATAACATGTATCACAAATCATCATACACTAAAACAAGTTTATTTTCAAGTTCATGTTTAACATAAAGGATGATCATTATGATTTTCTCAAAAATCATCCTCATACTTGCTATATCATGTGTTTAATCACAATCTAGCAAGCTTCTTATGATGATCAACATCACAAACACAAGAAATCAACAATCAAGTATATTAGATACACTTAAACATCTTTGATTTTCATGATTTAGAGCTTTATGTTCATGTTTATGCTTATGCTTCTTCATGATCTTTATGTTTAACAACTTATATCATCTTTTAACCAACATAATATGAAGTAAAATGAGATTAGGAAGGTCTTACTACTGGCACAAGGCTAGGGATGATGTTCAAGATGACAAATGAGGTGGATAAAAGCACTAGAGAGAGGTCCTTCAAGTTCCTTTGCTTCCCACCTTCCTAATTAGGCTTGAATCACCGTAGGTTATGCTTGAAATGTGTTGAAATGGATTGAAAATGGAGGGACCAAGAGGGCTGTTTGTGGCCGTGAGCAAGGAAGAGGAAGGAGAAGTGAAGGTGTTGGTGAAATGGTGGAATGAGAAGTATGTTGTATCTAGTGGTATTTTAAGTATTATCTTCCAACATCAGGATAGAATATGGCATATATGTTGGCATATTCCTCAACAAGATCTTATAAAAATATGATTAGTTTCTTTAAAAATCGTGATCTTGTAAATCTTGTAAATAACTTTGCTCTCTTGAAAATATTATCTTTGAAATCCCTTGTTTTCACGACTTATAACATGTATCACAAATCATCATACACTAAAACAAGTTTATTTTCAAGTTCATGTTTAACATAAAGGATGATCATTATGATTTTCTCAAAAATCATCCTCATACTTGCTATATCATGTGTTTAATCACAATCTAGCAAGCTTCTTATGATGATCAACATCACAAACACAAGAAATCAACAATCAAGTATATTAGATACACTTAAACATCTTTGATTTTCATGATTTAGAGCTTTATGTTCATGTTTATGCTTATGCTTCTTCATGATCTTTATGTTTAACAACTTATATCATCTTTTAACCAACATAATATGAAGTAAAATGAGATTAGGAAGGTCTTACTACTAGCACAAGGCTAGGGATGATGTTCAAGATGACAAATGAGGTGGATAAAAGCACTAGAGAGAGGTCCTTCAAGTTCCTTTGCTTCCCACCTTCCTAATTAGGCTTGAATCACCGTAGGTTATGCTTGAAATGTGTTGAAATGGATTGAAAATAGAGGGACCAAGAGGGCTGTTTGTGGCCGTGAGCAAGGAAGAGGAAGGAGAAGTGAAGGTGTTGTGAAATGGTGGAATGAGAAGTATGTTGTATCTAGTGGTATTTTAAGTATTATCTTCCAACACCAGGATAGAATATGGCATATATGTTGGCATATTCCTCAACAAGATCTTATAAAAATATGATTAGTTTCTTTAAAAATCGTGATCTTGTAAATCTTGTAAATAACTTTGTTCTCTTGAAAATATTATCTTTGAAATCCCTTGTTTTCACGACTTATAACATGTATCACAAATCATCATACACTAAAACAAGTTTATTTTCAAGTTCATGTTTAACATAAAGGATGATCATTATGATTTTCTCAAGAATCATCCTCATACTTGCTATATCATGTGTTTAATCACAATCTAGCAAGCTTCTTATGATGATCAACATCATAAACACAAGAAATCAACAATCAAGTATATTAGATACACTTAAACATCTTTGATTTTCATGATTTAGAGCTTTATGTTCATGTTTATGCTTATGCTTCTTCATGATCTTTATGTTTAACAACTTATATCATCTTTTAACCAACATAATATGAAGTAAAATGAGATTAGGAAGGTCTTACTACTGGCACAAGGCTAGGGATGATGTTCAAGATGACAAATGAGGTGGATAAAAGCACTAGAGAGAGGTCTTTCAAGTTCCTTTGCTTCCCACCTTCCTAATTAGGCTTGAATCACCGTAGGTTATGCTTGAAATGTGTTGAAATGGATTGAAAATGGAGGGACCAAGAGGGCTGTTTGTGGCCGTGAGCAAGGAAGAGGAAGGAGAAGTGAAGGTGTTGGTGAAATGGTGGAATGAGAAGTATGTTGTATCTAGTGGTATTTTAAGTATTATCTTCCAACATCAGGATAGAATATGGCATATATGTTGGCATATTCCTCAACAAGATCTTATAAAAATATGATTAGTTTCTTTAAAAATCGTGATCTTGTAAATCTTGTAAATAACTTTGCTCTCTTGAAAATATTATCTTTGAAATCCCTTGTTTTCACGACTTATAACATGTATCACAAATCATCATACACTAAAACAAGTTTATTTTCAAGTTCATGTTTAACATAAAGGATGATCATTATGATTTTCTCAAAAATCATCCTCATACTTGCTATATCATGTGTTTAATCACAATCTAGCAAGCTTCTTATGATGATCAACATCACAAACACAAGAAATCAACAATCAAGTATATTAGATACACTTAAACATCTTTGATTTTCATGATTTAGAGCTTTATGTTCATGTTTATGCTTATGCTTCTTCATGATCTTTATGTTTAACAACTTATATCATCTTTTAACCAACATAATATGAAGTAAAATGAGATTAGGAAGGTCTTACTACTGGCACAAGGCTAGGGATGATGTTCAAGATGACAAATGAGGTGGATAAAAGCACTAGAGAGAGGTCCTTCAAGTTCCTTTGCTTCCCACCTTCCTAATTAGGCTTGAATCACCGTAGGTTATGCTTGAAATGTGTTGAAATGGATTGAAAATGGAGGGACCAAGAGGGCTGTTTGTGGCCGTGAGCAAGGAAGAGGAAGGAGAAGTGAAGGTGTTGGTGAAATGGTGGAATGAGAAGTATGTTGTATCTAGTGGTATTTTAAGTATTATCTTCCAACATCAGGATAGAATATGGCATATATGTTGGCATATTCCTCAACAAGATCTTATAAAAATATGATTAGTTTCTTTAAAAATCGTGATCTTGTAAATCTTGTAAATAACTTTGCTCTCTTGAAAATATTATCTTTGAAATCCCTTGTTTTCAAGACTTATAACATGTATCACAAATCATCATACACTAAAACAAGTTTATTTTCAAGTTCATGTTTAACATAAAGGATGATCATTATGATTTTCTCAAGAATCATCCTCATACTTGCTATATCATGTGTTTAATCACAATCTAGCAAGCTTCTTATGATGATCAACATCATAAACACAAGAAATCAACAATCAAGTATATTAGATACACTTAAACATCTTTGATTTTCATGATTTAGAGCTTTATGTTCATGTTTATGCTTATGCTTCTTCATGATCTTTATGTTTAACAACTTATATCATCTTTTAACCAACATAATATGAAGTAAAATGAGATTAGGAAGGTCTTACTACTAGCACAAGGCTAGGGATGATGTTCAAGATGACAAATGAGGTGGATAAAAGCACTAGAGAGAGGTCCTTCAAGTTCCTTTGCTTGCCACCTTCCTAATTAGGCTTGAATCACCGTAGGTTATGCTTGAAATGTGTTGAAATGGATTGAAAATGGAGGGACCAAGAGGGCTGTTTGTGGCCGTGAGCAAGGAAGAGGAAGGAGAAGTGAAGGTGTTGGTGAAATGGTGGAATGAGAAGTATGTTGTATCTAGTGGTATTTTAAGTATTATCTTCCAACATCAGGATAGAATATGGCATATATGTTGGCATATTCCTCAACAAGATCTTATAAAAATATGATTAGTTTCTTTAAAAATCGTGATCTTGTAAATCTTGTAAATAACTTTGTTCTCTTGAAAATATTATCTTTGAAATCCCTTGTTTTCACGACTTATAACATGTATCACAAATCATCATACACTAAAACAAGTTTATTTTCAAGTTCATGTTTAACATAAAGGATGATCATTATGATTTTCTCAAGAATCATCCTCATACTTGCTATATCATGTGTTTAATCACAATCTAGCAAGCTTCTTATGATGATCAACATCATAAACACAAGAAATCAACAATCAAGTATATTAGATACACTTAAACATCTTTGATTTTCATGATTTAGAGCTTTATGTTCATGTTTATGCTTATGCTTCTTCATGATCTTTATGTTTAACAACTTATATCATCTTTTAACCAACATAATATGAAGTAAAATGAGATTAGGAAGGTCTTACTACTAGCACAAGGCTAGGGATGATGTTCAAGATGACAAATGAGGTGGATAAAAGCACTAGAGAGAGGTCCTTCAAGTTCCTTTGCTTCCCACCTTCCTAATTAGGCTTGAATCACCGTAGGTTATGCTTGAAATGTGTTGAAATGGATTGAAAATGGAGGGACCAAGAGGGCTGTTTGTGGCCGTGAGCAAGGAAGAGGAAGGAGAAGTGAAGGTGTTGGTGAAATGGTGGAATGAGAAGTATGTTGTATCTAGTGGTATTTTAAGTATTATCTTCCAACATCAGGATAGAATATGGCATATATGTTGGCATATTCCTCAACAAGATCTTATAAAAATATGATTAGTTTCTTTAAAAATCGTGATCTTGTAAATCTTGTAAATAACTTTGTTCTCTTGAAAATATTATCTTTGAAATCCCTTGTTTTCAAGACTTATAACATGTATCACAAATCATCATACACTAAAACAAGTTTATTTTCAAGTTCATGTTTAACATAAAGGATGATCATTATGATTTTCTCAAGAATCATCCTCATACTTGCTATATCATGTGTTTAATCACAATCTAGCAAGCTTCTTATGATGATCAACATCATAAACACAAGAAATGAACAATCAAGTATATTAGATACACTTAAACATCTTTGATTTTCATGATTTAGAGCTTTATGTTCATGTTTATGCTTATGCTTCTTCATGATCTTTATGTTTAACAACTTATATCATCTTTTAACCAACATAATATGAAGTTAAATGAGATTAGGAAGGTCTTACTACTAGCACAAGGCTAGGGATGATGTTCAAGATGACAAATGAGGTGGATAAAAGCACTAGAGAGAGGTCCTTCAAGTTCCTTTGCTTCCCACCTTCCTAATTAGGCTTGAATCACCGTAGGTTATGCTTGAAATGTGTTGAAATGGATTGAAAATGGAGGGACCAAGAGGGCTGTTTGTGGCCGTGAGCAAGGAAGAGGAAGGAGAAGTGAAGGTGTTGGTGAAATGGTGGAATGAGAAGTATGTTGTATCTAGTGGTATTTTAAGTATTATCTTCCAACATCAGGATAGAATATGGCATATATGTTGGCATATTCCTCAACAAGATCTTATAAAAATATGATTAGTTTCTTTAAAAATCGTGATCTTGTAAATCTTGTAAATAACTTTGTTCTCTTGAAAATATTATCTTTGAAATCCCTTGTTTTCAAGACTTATAACATGTATCACAAATCATCATACACTAAAACAAGTTTATTTTCAAGTTCATGTTTAACATAAAGGATGATCATTATGATTTTCTCAAGAATCATCCTCATACTTGCTATATCATGTGTTTAATCACAATCTAGCAAGTTTCTTATGATGATCAACATCATAAACACAAGAAATGAACAATCAAGTATATTAGATACACTTAAACATCTTTGATTTTCATGATTTAGAGCTTTATGTTCATGTTTATGCTTATGCTTCTTCATGATCTTTATGTTTAACAACTTATATCATCTTTTAACCAACATAATATGAAGTTAAATGAGATTAGGAAGGTCTTACTACTAGCACAAGGCTAGGGATGATGTTCAAGATGACAAATGAGGTGGATAAAAGCACTAGAGAGAGGTCCTTCAAGTTCCTTTGCTTCCCACCTTCCTAATTAGGCTTGAATCACCGTAGGTTATGCTTGAAATGTGTTGAAATGGATTGAAAATGGAGGGACCAAGAGGGCTGTTTGTGGCCGTGAGCAAGGAAGAGGAAGGAGAAGTGAAGGTGTTGGTGAAATGGTGGAATGAGAAGTATGTTGTATCTAGTGGTATTTTAAGTATTATCTTCCAACATCAGGATAGAATATGGCATATATGTTGGCATATTCCTCAACAAGATCTTATAAAAATATGATTAGTTTCTTACTACTAGAAACTATAAATAGTTAACAAGTCTAATGACACAAAATATAAATAATCTTCAAACATGTGGTAACCCTAGTTTCTATACTGGGTCTGAAGAAGTTCTATTATTTTAGAAATGAGTGGGTTTGAGTAGGGCTTTTAGATTTACATTTGGTATTTTGTGCTGCATAAAAAATAACTATATTGGGCTAATACATTCTATAAGATTTATAAAATATTATTATTTTTATTTAATAATTAATAACTTAAATGGTTTATTCGGTTATCCAAATAAACCGAATAAACCAAATAAAATAAAACGTGGATCCATAAACCGAACAATAACCCATATTCACAATTCGGTTTCGGTTAAAACCAAACCAAAAACCGAATTCGTTATTCGGATCGGTTTATTTGGTTACGGTTACAGTTCAGTTTATGGTTTTTATTTTGTTACCATTTTTTCTGAACACCCCTAACAGGGACTATCCGAATAACAGTTTGTTAAACCACAGGGACTATACATGCTATTTTGAAAATGTGGGGACTAAAGGTGAAACAAATGGCAAACCACAAGAACTATCAAGGCAATTAACTCTAAACTAAAATAGTCTTTTTTACGGTGTAATTTAAAAAAAAAATATGTGTATTAATGTACGAAAAAAGTTAGGATCGTTTAAAAATCGTGAGGGTAATTAGTTTTTCCTAAGGGATAAAGTGTAACTAATAATTGATCAACTAGAATTTGGTTATAAATGAGGGATTGAAGTGTAAAAATGATGATGGATTTTTAGGTAATTGGTTTTTTTTTGAGCGGCCAACTATATAAATAGACAAGCATCGTAGGATGCCCTTAGTCGAGCAAGTGCATCCTCTCCTCCATAACTGTCAGAGTTGGATGCAGACCTAAGCCACCAGTTTCAGGGAAAACCCGCCCACCCGAAGGCCCACCACGGTAAAACCCAGTTCGGCTCAGTTTCGAACTTGCGACCTACAGAGAGGCCTAGTTCTAAACTTCATTGCCACCACCAATGTCCATAACTGTCAAAGTGATGCTAGTGGGAGTTGAACTGGAGACCTCATGAAGAAAAACCAAGTGACTAACCACTAGACCAACTTGTCAGGATAAATATAATTAGTTTTTGAAAGACTAATTTACCCTCAACTTTAGAGTTATACTTTATACATTAAACTAAAATAAATTCTTTACTTTTGGTATCTTAAAATACCATTCTCTTATTCATTATATAGTATAAAAAGTGTTTATCCACTATCGGGCATACACATTAGTGTTACTATTTGTTTGGATTTTCAAGCACATATATGTTTTTTGTCCTTACCTTCATAATTCTTTATTTTTAAAATTTAGAATAAATAAAATATAATATAATAAATTACATATATATCATCATCACCAACCATAAAGTATTTGAAATATTTATAGTTATAGATATTATGATAATATAAATCTTAAAAGATTATTTTATATTTCATAGCATATAAATAATATCATCAGTATATATTACATCCCAAAGTAAAAATTAATAAAGCTACTAAAATAAAACATTATCAAATAGGGGAAGTTAAATATATTCTAAATAATGAAACTACTAGAATAAAAAATAAAATAACTAAAAGGGAAGTTAAAACTTTTCAGGTATATGATTAGGGTAAATGGATACATAGTTTTGAGTAAATCGGTGTATAACCTCAAATAAATGAGCCATTTATTAGGGAAATATTTGTTTTATTCCCGTAGTGGGGCGTGATTTAAAAAAAAAATGAAAAAAAAAACGCCCCAAAACGCCCCTCCCCCCACTACACCCGGCGTTATTTTCAAATAAAATGGAAGTTGGCGTTTTAATTAAAACGCTGAACATGCATTTGCCTAATGTTGACTAGCCAATGGTTGGGATACAAGTAATGACCATTTTCCTTTTTTTTTAAACATGCACAGGACCCGAAATATGGAACTGGAAGTTCCAATCGGAGCATATAGATCCGTAAATGGATTTGTATGTATAGCCACTTCAGTCGTGTTTGTCGTTTCTTGAAAGTATCTTTTTTCTGGGAACATGGTCAACCAGAAATTCTTATGTTCGTGATTCTTCATCCACCGATGCAGAAAATGCTCCAGTTTTCCATTCTCATATGAGGCCGGAAAGTTTATTGGCAACAGGTCGACACGAAGTGATTCATCATCCTCAAACATGAGCCGATCGTTAGTTAGGGACGGTTTATAGATCAGAAAATTCCCACAAATTGAATGAAAAGTGGGTCCATGTAAATAATCGAGACCTTGCAAACAACAACGCTCCTTCCCCATATGGAGTTCGGAACCCAAAGGCAATCGTTGAGTGAACTGTATCTTCTTTGTGTTAGTTAACCTAAGCCGCACCCTTACTGCTGGGATGGGGCTCGGCCCTGCTCACATGCACATGACCATTTTGTTTTTTTTTTTTTTTTTCTAATTGGAAGGGGCGTTATTGGAATAATGTCCCACTACGCCACTTTTGTAATAATGTCTCATGCTGACTGGGATGACACGTGTCGGATAATGCCCCATGGTGGGGGCATTATTTTTCTAAACCACTACGGGTGGTCTAGTTATAGATATTATGATAATATAAATCTTAAAAGATTATTTTATATTTCATAGCATATAAATAATATCATCAGTATATATTACATCCCAAAGTAAAAATTAATAAAGCTACTAAAATAAAACATTATGGGGAAGTTAAATATATTCTAAATAATGAAACTACTAGAATAAAAAATAAAATAACTAAAAGGGAAGTTAAAACTTTTCACGTATATGATTAGGGTAAATGGATACATAGTTTTGAGTAAATCGGTGTATAACCTCAAATAAATGAGCCATTTATTAGGGAAATATTTGTTTTATTTCCGTAGTGGGGCGTGATTTAAAAAAAAAAACGCCCCAAAACGCCCCTCCCCTCACTACACCCGGCGTTAGCCGGCGTTATTTTCAAATAAAATGGAAGTTGGCGTTTTAATTAAAACGCTGAACATGCATTTGCCTAATGTTGACTAGCCAATGGTTGGGATACAAGTAACGACCATTTTCCTTTTTTTTAAACATGCACAGGACCCGAAATATGCTCACATGCACATGACCATTTTGTTTTTTTTTTCTAATTGGAAGGGGCGCTATTGGAATAATGCCCCACTACGCCACTTTTGGAATAATTCCCCATGCTGACTGGGATGACACGTGTCGGATAATGCCCCATGGTGGGGGCATTATTTTTCTAAACCACTACGGTTATAGAAGAGTACATGTCTCAAATCTTTTGAGGTTCTAGTTATTCTGCCAGGCTTAGTTTTTTTTTACCATCGCTATAGTTTAACCAAGAATAAAAGCAAGGATGGGCCAAGAATAAACGACGGATTCTTTTTGCACTTATCTCATATCTCATACATGTTCCACAACTTGTTAATGACAACCAACCATCTTTTGGTACCGGAAGGTGTAACATCTAAGTTTCTATGTAGTATATATATGATATTTGTCATATCTAATTATATATACATTATCAGTGTGAGATTAATTGGGAAACACTAAAAAAGTGGGGAACAGCGGGGAACCAACTCAAACAAACTCCGATTGGACTCATTCAAGCGGCGTTGGAACCATCTTGTCGAACCCTAACTAGGATCTCTTAACCCTAAACCCTAAATCAAAACCCCTAAACCCTAAATATATTAGGGTTTGGCTTTTAGGGTTTAGCCTTAGGGTTTAGCCTTAGTGTTTAGAGTTTAGCTTTAGGCTTTAGGGTTTAGCTTAAGGGTTTAGCTATAGGGTTTAGCTTAAGGTTTAGCCTTTAGGGTTTAGCTTTTAGGGTTTATAGTTTAGATTTTACGGTTTAGCTTAGGTTTTAGCCTTATTTTTTATCTTTTGGGTTTAGAGTTTAGGAGTTCGGATTTAGGGTTAGGGTTAAGAAATCTTAGTTAGGGTTCGACGAGCCGGTTCCAACGCCGCTGAAATGAGTCCAATCGGAGTCCGTTTGAGTCGGTTCCCCGCTGTTCTCCAATTTTTTAGTGTTCCCCAATGAACCTTCCCCTACATTATCATTATATAAGTATTTACATTGTATTCTTTATCTCCATTTCTATTATAAGATAAAACTTATTTTTCTCTTTAACGTTTGTTCATCTTTTAAAAACTCATCAATTCCAATTCTCCATATTTATCTTGATGCAACTAAAAAAATACTTTAAAGTACAATTTTTCTCCCTGTGGTTTGGTGCAGATTTCACTTTGCCTCTCTTTTACAAAAAAAAATCTTTTTGACTTTGTGACCCTATACTTTCCAAACGTTGCAACATGCCTCCCTGCCGTCAAGTTCTGTTAACCTGTTGTCCATATTGAAGGGTAATGTCGTGTGAATTAGGTGCATCAATTTAATAAAATTGAGCACACTTAAGTGTATTAACTTAATAACTTCCAGGCACGATTATCTAGTTTTAAATTTATAAAAATGATTTTTATTTAAACTATATACACACCACGGCAGAGAACCTGTCGCGAATAATATAAATTTAGATAAGAACCAAGTATCGTCCAAGGAATGCGCCTTCCTTACCCAACCATTTATTATTATTGTGACCATACTTATTTGTAGTTAACTTAGTGTCCTAAAATAGTAATATATGACTCTTTGATAAGTCTTTCTTAATTAATATACTTTATTTTATAAAATGAGGAAAATGTTTAAGTCAACGATATTTTTTATATAATTTAAAAGTGGCTTCATTGGTCCAGTTGCCAACATCCTCAATCTTGCACAACATATCGATATATGGTTCTGAAAATATGTTTATAATGAATCTTGGTTTAAAGCCATGTTGATTAAATTATCTTTCTATGACTTAATTAATTAGTGTTTCATTTCAAGCTTAACAAATGGGATCACGTTTAGAGATCCTTCAAATTACGGAAGTGATTTAGACATCAAATTAATTAGTTACCGAATAAGCAAAATAGGTCCCATTTCACCGGTTATCTTCTATTCCACCGGATTGCCTTATTCCCCCACTAATTTATTATCTTAACTTTTAAACCCCCCCCCCCCCCCAAGTAGGATCTTGGTGCATTACCAACAGACTTCCTAAAGAATCTCGATGTAATATTAAAAGCCTTTTATTACCCCAAGATCTAGTTCGATAACAGAAGCTTGTCACCCGAATTTGGTTCAATACCAGAAGTGTACATAATAATAATAATAATAATAATAATAATAATAATAATAATAATAATAATAATAATCTTGATAGGCCAAGTTCAGATTTCCATTATTAGTATATGGATTGTTACACGCCATGAGTGTACTAATAAGCTTAACATCCCAAGGTTATCAAGAACACCAGGTCTGATTAAGGGTACCAGAAGCAGTACGCACACCTTAGTCAAGTTAAGTTAGGTTAAATTAAATTAATATAGTTAAATTAAGATGTTAAGTTAATTTAGTTTCAAAGGGGCCATGCAATCCTATTACTAAAGACAATTAACCGAGAATTAGTACAACATAAACACATGAAATAAGATAAAAATACTATATTAACAAGATTAACTAATCCAAGAATTTGAGAAGACATCGAGATTACAACCATATGAAACACTTTTACCAATAGCATTTACCACTCTTCATGATCTTCAAGCTTTAGCTCAAGTGCAAGTATATGTGCAACAAAGTGTCTCTTAACTCTCATCTACTACATATATTTAGTGAACTAATCTAGTGATGCCTTATTCTTAACATGGATGATCAAAGGTAGGATGTATAATCCTATCTTTAGAGAGGTCTTGGTCGGCACGAAGGCCTTCCATAAGGATCAACCTCTCACTTCTAAGCAAAAGGGGCTTAGGAAGTACCATGATCATGGAATACTTGGCTATTGATTACTCAAGCTCCATCGATCATCCACACTTTCTCCAAGGGACTAGAACATTCAAGGAAGAAAGAGCAAGGCCTTAGAGGCACAAGTCTATCAGCCTTAGGGCTATGGCACACCAGGGAACAAGAGAGCAAAGAAAGGCATGCCTCAAATGAGTGAATGATGTCGGTATTTATAGACTGATCAAGGGCAAGGGTTCACGAGCATGCCTAAATGGGCACGATCGTGCTTAGATGGGCATGGTCATGCTTATCCTTGAGTCTCATTGGAAGCTTTGAGAATTTGTCCTTTCTGTCTCCCGGGGGTCTTGGGCACGGGCGTCCCAAGCCATACACTGTCATGCATGGTGATCTGTCTCAACAATGGTAGTGGCAAGTGTACTTTGGTCTCGAGCTTTTGTCTTTATCTGATTTGTCTTTATGGGGGGCACGGTCGTGCATATGTTTGCATGGGCGTGCTTGCCGTCTTTATTTCTTGCGCACAAAGTTGTTATGATTCTTCCAAAAGGCGGGCTGAGGTGAGAGGCACAGTCGTGCCTTGCTGTACACGGGTGTGCTTCTTGGAAACTTCGTATTTTCGTCCGCTTTTCAACGACATTTGCTTCTTTTTTTTATTTTGGACCTTCAAATCCTGTAGAAACTGAAAATGAACGATTTAGGTAGTTTTTCCTATACTAATTTCCTCAAAAGTATTCATAATTGTGGGTAAGTTCATATTATAAATATGTATAGCTGATGGCACATCATAAACCCCACACTTAAACTTTGCTTGTTTTCAAGCAAATCATGTATTAAGATCGTTCAAATTAGTGGAAAAGGCTTTTGACCCATGAGTTATTGAAGTATTTTATGTGCTGAAAATTAGATAACATGACATACCTACTTAAACTTTTATTATGCCTAAATTCGTACACCTCACAATGATTACTCAGCTCTCTTTGGCTTATGTTCGTGTGCGTTCGTGAGTTGAAGTGTTCACTCAAGTTCATTCCAACATAATGATAAATCATAGACTATGCAAATCAAATTCACACATTTTTAACTAAGTAAAATGCATAAATCAAAAGGTCTTTTATTAAGGTTAAAAGTGAAAACTACACAAAAACTATTATTATTATTATTATTTTATTTTTTATAGTTATTGTTCATTTCAGGGGTTTCACGTTGTTCAAAACTCTCTTGTTTTAAACACTTTTTAGGTAAAAGGTCAATAGTCTTAGATATAATAGAAAAGGACTGCCAATATTTCTTTTTGATTGCTTTTTATGTTTGCCACCATATCCATAAACAATGTTTGGGATAGCCAATAATATGTGTTAGTTAGTATTGCATATCCCAAATGCTGAGTTTTTAGCGGAATTTCATTAAACATTGTGGTCTTGGAAGACATGCAAACCAAAAGTGTATGGAAGAAGAACTCCATTTTTTGTGAGAATTTTGGTTTGAAAAGTGTGGCTCCCACTAGTTGTGCTTCATATCCCATTTCTATGAACTTATGTTGTAAGTCATTGTAGTGATAGATTCCATACATGCCATATCCTGTAGATTGCACACTGTGGAAATGAATTGTAGAGTTATCTCAACGTGTTCTCCGTTTATGGTGGAAGTGATGATGTAGGGCTTTTTGTTTTGAAGTAGAAAATATACTTTTGCCCAAAATTCTTGAAGGATGGATAGATAAATTGGGGCATTTGCGGTGAGTATGGCATGGTATTTGGATGATGGTGTGGTATTCAGTGTTCTTGTCATGTTTGACAAGATACGACAAGTAATTGTGAGATGATTTGAGAACTAGAGTCATGATGAAATTTTTGAAAAATATTTTGAAAACCTTTTGATCAGATAATCATTTGATTGTAGGCGAAGATTTTTTAATGCAATTTCCTAATTTTTCTCTTTTGAAATGCTTTGATTTTGATAAATTTTGAAGATGGATGTAAACTCTGTTTGTCAAGGGTTTATATAGGGTTTGTGAACAGGGATGCTAGCATGGCCAACGGTTACTTTTTGAGTGACGTGGCCAACTGCTATTTGTTATGGCAAAGCGTTGTTTAGAGACTGGGATCCTTTAGAGGAAATGTTTGAAGAAGAAAGAGAAGGTTTGTTTTCAAGAGTCTTTTTTGAACCCTAAGTTGGGTCTCAACAGATGTTTGGATGACAAATCAATGGCTGGTACATCTGTTTGACTTTTGGTCAACAGATGGATGGAAACCCATGTTTGAAACCTCTATTGGGTTAAAATAGAGTTTTAAATGAAAACAGTGGTTGGTTTTTGAGAAACATTGGGTTTGATTGACTATTGTTAGTCAAATAATGGAAAAAGAATCAGTGGTTCTTTATGTAAGCAGTGAATAAAAAAATGGTTAAATAGAGTTTGGAACCACTAAAACAGATGTTTCACCCCTTTGAACATAGTTTTGTTTTTGTTGATTTTTCATAATCTTTTCTTGGTTTCAAAACTGCAATTTTTAATTTTCTTTGTTTTAAGACAACATATTAATGTTGCAAGTTCATTTTGATGAGTTTTTCAAAAATATTTTTCTTTTTTTTATTCTGATAAGGATATGTGCTAGGGAAACCTCTGTTTGGACTTTCAAATTGCCAACAGATGTTCCCTGCAGACAGTGGAAAGGGATCAATTTTGCAGATAATCCAAAGCATTTTCTTCTTTGAGTTTGGTGTTTTCTTCCATTGCATCAGCTCTTTGATAATGGGTCATTTGTAACAGGTAGTTTTTGTACCATCTCAAACAGTTGTTTTTTGACCCTTTGTAAGTGATTTTACACGTGGGTCAACTATTGTTTGACCATTTCCAATGAGTTGATCATATGCATGAGGATGTCTGTTGATTCTTGGGTTTTGGGGCATGTGTACAGATTCATCATACCTGTAAGGTACTATGGTACATGGTGGTTGCCCATAGCCTCTTGGAAATGTGTTGTATGGTGCAACAGATACTTAACCATCCCTGTGTGCAGGGTATTGGTTCATGGTTTGTGGGATAGGTGTGTAAATAGACTCAACTCTTTTGGGAAGTGATTGTGGATCCCTGTTGATAGGGCCATCTTCCCTTTTGAAAGCCATTTTTCCTTTTGACCATTGTTTGTTAATATCATAGGGTTTTAGGAATGAGAATTGTTGGGTTACATGAGTGATTTTTCCACAGACGGTGCACCTAGATGTCGACTCACAGATATTGTTTCCTTTGTTAATATCATATGCTCTTAACTTAAAGTAGTCTCTTATCATATGATTTTTCTTTCCACAAACTTTACAAAGCAGTTATGTGGTCCTATCTTTCCACTTACCCTTATTTCTTTTTCCAGCATCAGATGTTTTAACATCTATTTGAGAGTTGGTAATAGAAATGATTTTTATCTTGGGTGGCCTGAGACCATCTGGGTTGGTGAAATCAACTAGTTTGAAATTTACAAGAACATCGCATTTATCAGACCATGTGGCTTTAAATTCAGATTTTTGTTTTTCATCATGAATGGAACTTTGTAGTTTTACAAGAGTAATCTTTTTACCACTAGGTTTAGTGTGATTTCTTCACCAGTTGAGTTGGTTGGAATGACCTCAACCATTTATGAGTCAATGGAAGTGTTGGAAAGTTGTTCTTTATAATATTTTCTAAACCCAACACCAAACTTCACATTGCTTTAAATTTGTTTTTCCAAAAGCATCTCATAACCATTGCAAGATTTAACCCATTTTTCACAGGTAATCTGAGTGGATTCCAATTCTCGCTTTCAATTTTGATATTTTTTTTTATCATTTATTGGAGTTGGTCCTTAGTTATAGTTACTTCATGCTTCAGACTGCTTATTTCTAGGTGCTTTCAGCAATTCTTGTTTTAAAATCTCTTTTCAATTTTTCAAGAACTACTTCATTGATTTGAACCTCCTATCTTCGGTTTTCATTTGCCTCTTTAACATTTGCAAATGAAATGATGCATTTTTCAGAACATAACTCTTTGAGAGTTTGAGGTGATACCTTAGAGGCAGTAATTTGATCAACACTGATGCATTTAGTGGAACTTTTGGGATAGTTTTCTTCAATCCTTTATTCATGCTCTTTGTCACAAATAGATGTTTGACCTAAGCTATCAGCAGTTTCCTCAACAAGACTCTCACCAACAGTTGTTTGAATATCTTGATCTTCTCCTCCTGACATATGTTCAATAGCCATGAAACAAAAACTTGCATGTTCATCACAATCATTTGCGACTAAAGAAAAATTTTCATCAGTTAAGTTTTCTCTCAAGCTGCTCCAATCAACATACCCTTGAGTAACAAGGCTTTGTTGATTAGGCTCTGCAGGTGCAGGAGCAGGAGCAACTTGTGGTGCTTGAACATATGCAACAAACACTTTAACATACTAAACCTGAGGAACCGGAGTTGCTTGAACATAATGCACAGACATAGGGTTCATGCTTTGTGCAAAATGGGTTGTGTTTTGTACACTTGGTCCAGGGGCAGTTTAGGTATTTTTGATAAAACTGTTGTTGTGAATTAGTTTGATGTCTTTGGTTAGGATATGGGATCAATGGTGCAGAGTTGTTTGATTGACTCCTTCACTCTCTTGCAAAGTGACCTAATCTATTACACTTGAAACATTTGATTTTAGATTTATCTAACCCCACCTTTGACCTCCCACTTAACTATGGATATGTCCTACCAGTCCTTTTGTAAAAATTATTTTCTCTTAGACTTAGTAGTGCCACTTGGTGCAATATATCCATTTCCTCAAGGTTAGTTGAGTCTATGTGCTTTATATCATCAAGGACAAACGATAAACTATCATGACCATGACTAGCGTCATTCGCTGTGAATGCACCGTTTGAGAAATGTTGGTCAGAGTTGATTCATGTTGATATATCAATATAGTGATCAAAACGTTGATCATTTGTCATTCCTGGGGATGATCTTTCTGACTCAAAAGTGTCGTGTTTCCAAAAACATAATTGTCACTTTTCCAGTTTTCTGGAGCTTCTTTTCCTGGACAAGCTCCCTTTCAAATGTTGGAAGCTTTCCATGAAGTTGAGTCAGGGTCATGCCCGCCCTAGAAGTCTGGGGACATTCTCATCACAATTGCAATAATGTCCCACTTCTTAGGGAGAGATCTTAAAAATCAGTTACTTAAAGTTGATTTAAGGAATTCTTTGTTTACCAACATTAATTTATTGATTAGACATGAAAAATGCTCAAACTGTTGTCTAAGGGCTTCTCCCTTGACATGAGTGAAAGTTTCGTATTTTTGGAAGGATTTCTCGAGTATTCTCGATTACTTCCTCTGTTCCACCAAACTGCTCTTTCAATGCATCTCATAACTCTTTGTCACTGTTGTAATGCAACATCCTGCATAGATCTCATTTGGCAGAGCCATGGCCATAATGCTAAAGGCTTTGGCATCTAGCTCGAATTTTTGGAAATCTTGCTCTGAGTAGTTTTCCGGCTTCTTTGGCTCTTGAACACTTGGGTTTTCGTGTGGGGTCTGAATACAACGGACTTCCAACACCCATTGTTCGGCTAAGCATGTATGTGAGCCTTCCTACGTTGCCAAATATTAAATTCAGACCTGAGAAGCATGGGGGGGGGGCTTATTAATGAAGTCCGTGTTATGGGGATCATTTTGTGCCATTTTATTTTGTTCTTTTGAATAAGAACAGAGTATGTATATTAAACTGATAATGAAATCAAGTTTAATGTGACCAAAATTTGATACCAATTGTAGGATCTGAGTTTACAAGGCTTGTGATTAAAGTCAATTCAGAACAAACAATTTTGTATTGAAAAGTAAAATAATAATCACAAGCAAGGAATTATCATCAACATTTGTTTTTCATTGAATCTAAATGATTACAAGTTTTACAAGAATGATTGACTCTACAAACTCTACCTCAGCCTGATCACTCACAAATATGTTCGTACAAAAGAAAAGGTGATGTGTGTGATAGCTAGATCTCTAACAGGTGAGATCAATTTATACTAAGTACGAAAGCTTTGTTTGTGTTTGGCTGACATCACCCTGATAGTGATATCTAGCATTCCTAACAAAAAAGATTCCACAAACGTTGCAAACATCTATGGGAATCAAACATCTGATCTAACTAAGCTAAACACTATTATACAAGCTAATACTATTACATTGGGAAACATCTGTTAGTCTATCCTCTGTTTCTTTGTTCCAAACATCTGTTTCGCCAAACAGATGTTTGGTCCTCATGAACAGGCCTTTGCTTCAACAGACTTTAGGACTTGAACAGACGTTGCTTCTTCATGAACAACGGTTCCAAGGCTTCAAACAAATGTTAGCTAGTCTTCAACAGATGCTCTGATTTAGGTGTTCAAGATTCACTATCTTTGGGAGGATTCCGATTCAAACTTCTGTTTATTTCTTGGTCACTTGATCATGTTTTAGATTTTGAATATCATCTGTTCTTTTGTAGGTCCAACAGAGTGTTACAAGTGGCATTCAAACCTTAAAGTTTAAGGGATTAAAGTGTTCAGTTCAAGACTTAGTCTCGTGGTCCGGTAAGTTATTATGATTAATAACGGTCTAGTATGCATGAAAGTTGTTATAAAAATCACATAGGGCTATCGTCTGAATGCACGTTAACCGCAAATAAGTTGGTAATAGACCGGTATGGTTAACAAATCACTTGTGTTAACAAGTATTAAAGGATACCTCGTATTATAGTACGGACGCTTACTAATTTTGAAGTTACTAATCTTTGTGAACGTTTTAGTAACATGATGCTTGCATCTGAAGATGGCGGGAGTCTAATGTCACACCCCAACCGATGGCTGAAACATCGGGGTGCGGCACTGAGCGAAACAGATTGTTCAAGAGAAATTCCATAACAACTACTTTACCGAATAGTTAAGCATTACGTCCCATATCGTAACCCATTAAGCAAGCAAGTTATTACAGACATAATATCTCCAAACAAATAAAATTGTTTCGACAACTCAGATTTCAAATAAAATATAAATTGTCTTTGTTTCTAGACTCTCGATCCTACTTGATTTCACAAAAGCAGGTAAGTCCATCCTAAGCATTCAAACACCTGTCACATACGTTAAAATAGAGGTCAATACACAGAGTGTAAAGGTGAGCATACAAGTTTGATAATAGCATATAGAGTTCGAAATCGTTTACGCATAACCAGCATGTCAACGTATAATGAGAAGCATGTAAGTTATCGACAAAGATCCTATCAATACCCATGACTGCGAGTTGACTGCGAGTAGCGAGTGCGCAACACATATTCACCACTGTGAACACGTAAAGTAATTGTCCTTAACAACCCCTGAATGAACAGGTGCTGAGTCCAAACTATAGTAATATCGTTGCTAAGGCAGGTAGACAACAATCAATGTGTTAACATAACAAACAGGCATTCATCGAGTCACGTATAACATGCATTAGAGGTCAGCGTATAAATAGTGTTTGTGTTGTGTGATCGGTGTGATTTAGAATAGGTAACGTATGTAACACCCAAAAGTGCATAAAGCAAAAAGGGGTCGAGTATACTCACAGTGATAGAGTTAATGGATTAAAGGGAGCGCAAGAGCGGAAAGTAGCCTGAACAGTTAACGATAACATAAGCGAAAGTCGGCACGTAAAACGATGAAGGTATATCAAGGATCCGATGGTAATCCGATCGGATGGCCAGTCGATCGGGTGGCAATCCGCTCGGATGGTCACCCGATCGGGTGGCCATTCGATTGGATTGTCACCTCGTTTGGTGAGTGATGTGTATGATGGTTTGAGCTTTGAAGATTTCGTTGTAGCATTTTAAAAATAGAGAAGTATCTCTACCTTTCAAGTCGGTCGATCGAACGGTCGTTCGATCGGACAGCAATCCGATTGGCGAGGCTTCTCTGTTTGAGAATAAGTTCACAGCAGGACGGTCACTCGATCGTATGGCTATCCGATCGGGTGGCAATCCGTTTGTATTGAACCCGTTGGAAATTTCTTAAGTATCCAAGTCCCAAATGTCACACGATCGGACGGTCACTCGATCGGATGGCAATCCAACCGGGTGGCAATCCGTTTCAACGTTTAGATCCTTGAAAAATAGTTTAAGTATGGGACCCAAGTGTAACCCAATCGGATGGTCGGTCGATCGGGTTGCAATCCGATCGGACGACAATCCGTTCTGACGATCCTTTCGTCTTGACACTTGATTCTTTTGAAGTTTTGTAGTGTTTGAATGAGACATTTTGATAACTTGCTTGAACAACAGAAACCTCAACCCGGCCCAAGTGATCCGACCGAACAGGAATCACCCTAGTCCGACCGGTTCACGGTTCGAGTCGGTAGTTCATGTTCAAACCTGAAGTCAATACCTCTTGGATAGAATTCGGATCTGGAACCAATACATCACCAAGAATGGGTAGAGGATCAGAACGAGCTCCGATTCCATCGGGTTTGAGTGCATTGAGTGTAAAAGAGTAGAAAGAAAGTTGGAAAACCTTCTCTCAATCCTTTTATCCATGAATTCGTGTAGATCCAAGTGGAATCTTTGATAAATATTGTGGAAATCCTTCATATCTAAGTTGTTCTTGGTGGAATGAAGCCAAACATTGAAGTTCATAAGAACTTCATGATGACATCACCCTAGAACGCCTCAAATCCGGTGATTTCACGGTCAAAAGTTAAGATTCAAAAGATAGAAAGGTGTAGGAGTGCGTGTAGATCAAGAAAGTACAAGATTTAGGTTGAAAACTTACAAGAATTGAGAGAAATCGGGAGAAAGAGCGGCTGGAGCTAGTTGAGTTCGAGTGAGAGCTGTCACATCAAGTGATGTGACATATGAGGGGTATTTATAGGGTTTCCTAAAATGGAAAGGGAGAACAAGGATGGTCGATCGGGTGGCAACTCGATCGGGTGGCAACCCGATTGGATGGCAATCCGATCGGATGGCCACTCGGTCGGTTGGTCACTCGATCCACTTGTCTAGTGCGATGAGCTTTGCCGTTTCGATTCGAGTGTTAAGCGTTGCGATGCGATTCGAGAGAGCGATGTGATAGATTTACTCATCAAATTACTTTTAATCCCAACTACTATATCTAACATACAATCACTATAAATAACTTGCGTTTAGCGTTTTTTATTCGATTGCGATGCGATAGATTTGCGATTGCGATTAACACCTCAATATAAACATAACACGCATAAGTAACACATCAACAGCACACACACAAAAAACAATATCCAGAACACTGATGTGCACAAAATGCAACATATAAATTACATCAATTGGGGCATAAAACCAACCCTTTCTTAGTACTAATGTTGGAAAAAGTGTGCTTTTGTCTTCCTTTTGTATTTTCAGGATTAAATGAGCTCAAATTAACAAAAGAAGCAAAAAGACAGCTAAATCTAACATAAATACAAGACAAGGAACAAATGTGGCATGCCCGACCCCCCGACAGCATCTTCCCAAGCAAAAACAAGAGTACAGAAGGTTGAACACGCCCCGTGCTCAGTGAACGCGGGGGCGTGACCAAGTGCCAGCAGAAAAGACAAAGTTGTAGAAGCTTCTATCGCCCACCACGGGGTCGTGCTCAGCGGACACGGGGACGTGGTCAACTCTAAGATTCACAGAATCTGGGAAATCTTGATTGTACAGATTTGCTTCTGCACACGGGGGCGTGCCCAGTGGACACGGGGGCGTGGTCAACTGATGCAGACAAACTGCAATTAATGAAGAAAGAGAAGGATGTGGACACGGAGCCATGCCCAATGGACACGTGGCCGTGCCCGAGCTTCTATTCAGCCTATAAATAGGGGTGCTTGGCTCAATTGCAAACCATCCCTTGGCACACCACCTCTCTCACACTTCACCCACCACCCACCACCACCATAACGCCATCATCCACCACCATCATCCATTGTCCATCATAGAGTGTGTGAGTCATCTCGGAATCCAAGATTGATCGTAAGAGTTCTTGACAATCAAGGCCATGTTTGCCTAAGTCTCTTACATCACTTGGTGAAGACAAAGTGTCTAGTGTAATACTTTTTATTTTTAATCTTTTCGCACTTTTTACTTGATTATGTATTAATGACTTTAATAACTAGTTTCTTATGTTGAAGGTGATTTTTCCTTATCGTTTGTCCGTGGTGTCTTGGCATTATTTTACTGTCTATATAAAATATAAGATTTTCACCATTCATATCTCCACGGTCTATATGGAGGTATGTTGGCTACTTGGTCGGGGGTTAAGGGAACGGTTTGGTAAGAGTCTTGCCTTGTTCAGTGTATAGATCCTGCAAGGACCTGGGTCAAATTTAGTAGGACCTCCTTCAATACTTAACGGTATTGGATGGCGGGGGTCCAAACTCTTTGATCCCCTCATATGTAAACTACTATTAATACTTTAACCCGACTATCTAGGACTGTATCCCTGCTGACTCGGTCTACTTAGCCGAGGGTAACGTCACCTTCAAAAGAGGGGCCTACCATAATATGCATTAATAACTTAATTAATTATCTTTCAATAATCCGACCCTTTAGGATTGTATCCTTGCTGACTCAAACTACTGGGTTGAGGGTAACGTCACCTTCAAAAGAGGTGTCTACTACAATAACTAAGATAATCTCTTAAAAAGTGCAAAAGTGCAGAAATAATCAAAGGTTACACTAAACACGAGTCGGAGCCAAGTGATTCATCTTGTCTATCTGTTTTTACTTTTATTTTATTTGCAGCATTTTAGTTAGTTTTTATTTTTCTAGTTTAAAACCTTTTTCTAACTTTTTGATTTGATTAGACGTTGAGGATAAACCGGTATCTTGCCAACACTATACTACGCTCATGATGGGTGCACTTGCCCATATGTGTATTTGGTGTTAGTAAAATATCATGTTTTATAAATTTAAAACTTGACTAACGTGTAAAAAGGGCTTAAAAATATATTTAAATCTATATACACACCAACCCGCATCAAGTTTTTGGCGCCATTGCCGGGGACACAAGGATTTTAAGAAAGGTTAAAATCGACGGCTTAATCAGTTTTTCAAAACTTTTTCAAAACACGCGCACATTTTTCTGCATTTTAGTTTAGTTTTGCATTTACAGTAGGTTGAACACGGGCCGTGCTCACTGAACATAGGGCCGTGCTGCATATTTTTCATAAAACACCCAGATACAGTAGCTTGAACACGGGGTCGTGCTCACTGCACACGCCCCGTGCTCATAGAAATCAGTAACTTTAAATAAACGCCCAGATACAGATTCTATACACGGGGTCGTGTCCACTGAACACGGGGCCGTGTCCAGCCTCTGTTTCTGTTTTTATTTTTGTTTTCTGATCCCGAGACTTGGTTGTGGTCTGCTGAGTGATTCTTATGGATCAGTACTCAGGAGGTTACAACTACACCTATGAGGATGATGATTATATTAATAACTATTGCACTAATTGTGGTAACACGCACTCGGTTCAATATTGTAACTTATATCAACCATCCACTTCATACACCTACTATGAGGAGCCCAGGTACGAGCCATCAACTTCATACACATCCTATGAAGACCAAAGGTATAAACCTCCTCCCTCATACTCATATTTTGATGAACCAAGGTATGAGCTTTCTTACTCATACTTTGAGGAACCAAGATATGAGCCACCACCTTCATATGCTTACTATGAGGAACCATGGAGTGAACAACCCACCTCATATGAGTATTATGAAGAACAAAATTACGACCCTTATCCATCATATGCTTACAATGAAGAACAATGGTGTGAACCATCTACTTCATATGGGTATTATGAGGAACAAAGGATCGAACAACCGGATTCAAGCTTTGAAAATCCCGATCCTTTTTCTATAACCGAAGTGACCGATAGGATATTAGAACACCTTAAAGTTATCGATCGCTATATAAAAGAATCTCGCGCAAGGGAAGAGGAGTCCCGCGCAAGAGAAGAATTAAATAAAGAAGAGATAACTGAAAGTGTAAAAATGGAAGAACAAATAAGGGAAGAACTGACACATGAGTTAAACAACGAAAAAGGTGAGTCCGACAACGTTAAATTTCAAGAAGAGTCTAATTTTGAAGAAATTAATCTCTTGTCACCTTCTTTTGAAAATCATTGTTTAGTTCTCACTCATGCTAAGTTTTTAAAAGAGTTAAACACTAACACTAAAATTGACGAAACGGTAAGTGTTAAGTTAACTAATGATCAAACCTCACTAATAAAAGAAGACCCATTTGAAATTAACATTACACCGGTTCCATGTTTCTTTCAAAATTCATTTATTAGTAATGTCACTATTGATAAAGATCTTTGTGTTAACATAATGCCCAACTACATTTTCGAAAAATTAAGTATTAGTAATTTTTCTCCACTCCAAATACCCATTTTTTTATCTAATCGGAAAGTAATAAAATCAATCGCTGTAGTTGAGGATGTCTTGGTTCAAACAAATCAAATGGTAATCCCAACCGACTTTGTCATCCTCGATGATGCTCCTCTAATGTTGGGACGACCATTTGTAAAAACTCACGAAGCTTTGAAAAACCGGAAGTACAACAATCTACCTCTTCAATTAGGGGAATTTAAAAAGAGTGTCGATCTTGAGCGGTCAATGAAATATCCATTCGGCAATAATGACCCCCTAATTGAAGATGAAGATGAACCACCCGATACAAGTGATAAGATTGACCACTTTGTTGAAGAAGAGGTCGCCATAGAACAAACTTTTAAAGTTCTTGATCAAAATGAGCAACCAAATAAGGAGTCTCCTAAAGACCCACCTCTTGAGCTCAAAGAACTTCCAAAAGGTTTGGAATATGCTTTTCTAGACAAAGATGGTAAATCACCTGTAATTATTTCGTCTAAATTAGGTAGTTTAGAAAAAGAAAAATTAATTAGTCTTTTGAAAAAACACAAAAATGCTATTGCATGGAAGCTTTTAGATATTAAAGGAATAAGTCCTTCCATATGCACGCACAAAATTTTAATGAATGATGACTACAAATCGGTAATACAACCACAACGTCAAGTAAATCCAAATGTTCAAGAAGTGGTTAAAAACGAAGTCATCAAATTACTTGACGCCAGACTTATTTATCCTATCTCCGATAGTCCTTGGGTAAGTCCCGTCCAAGTAGTTCCAAAGAAAGGAGGTATGACGGTAATAACTAACGAAAAGAATGAATTAATACCAACGAGAACCGTCACAGGATGGAGAGTATGTATAGATTATAGACGATTAAATGAAGCAACAAGGAAAGATCACTTTCCTTTGCCCTTCATTGATCAAATGTTAGAAAGATTATCCGGTCATAAATTTTACTGTTTCTTGGATGGTTTTTCAGGTTACTTTCAAATTCTGATAGCACCCGAAGACCAAGAAAAGACAACTTTCACATGTCCCTATGGAACTTTTGCTTATCGACGCATGACGTTTGGTCTATGTAATGCCCCCGCAACATTCCAACGTTGCATGGTAGCCATCTTCCATGATATGATAGAAAAGACAATGGAAGTCTTTATGGACGACTTTTCTATCTTTGGGGACTCATACGACCAATGCCTCGATAACCTTGAACGAATGCTATCCCGATGTGAGGAAACTAACCTCGCCCTTAATTGGGAAAAATGCCATTTCATGGTAACGGAGGGAATAGTACTCGGTCACAAAATCTCAAAAGAAGGAATGGAGGTTGATCGAGCTAAAATAGACACCATTTCTCGATTACCACCCCCATCCTCCATTAGAGCTATCAGAAGTTTCCTAGGGCATGCCGGATTTTATAGGCGATTTATCAAAGACTTTTCAAAAATTTCAAGACCTCTAACAAAATTACTTGAAAAAGATGCCCCTTTCATCTTTGACAAGGATTGCAATCAAGCATTTCTAACCCTAAAGGAAATGCTAGTCAATGCACCTATCATGATAGCACCTGATTGGAAATTTCCTTTCGAAATCATGTGTGATGCAAGTGACTTTGCAGTTGGAGCTGTCTTGGGACAAAGAAAAGAAAAGCATTTTCACCCAATTTATTATGCTAGTAAAACACTTAACGATGCACAAGAAAATTACACAACAACTGAAAAAGAATTACTAGCTATGGTGTTTGCTTTTGATAAATTTCGTTCTTATCTTGTTCTTTCTAAAACTATAGTCTATACAGATCATGCAGCCATTCGATATCTCTTCAAAAAGCAGGACGCAAAACCACGTTTAATTCGGTGGATTTTACTCCTACAAGAATTTGATATTGAAATCAAAGACAAAAGAGGAGCAGAAAACACCGCAGCAGATCATCTTTCATATTTAGAAGACCCAGCTTTGGAGGCAACCAGGGACGAGCAAATCAACGAAAAATTTCCAACAGAGTCCCTAGAAATGGTGGAATACAAGGAAGAACCATGGTACGCCGACTATGCTAACTACCTAGCTAGCAGTATAGTCGCAAAAGGTTGGCCACATCATCAAAGAAAAAAATTCTTTGCTAATGTGAAGCACTATTTTTGGGAAGATCCATATCTTTTCAAAATGTGTGCAGAACAACTCATCCGACGATGCGTACATGGTAGCGAAGCACGAAGAATTCTCCACCATTATCATGAACATACGGAGGACATCATGGTGCCGCTAGTACCGCACGAAAGATATTTGATTCAGGATTTTATTGGCCAACCATTTATAAGGACGCCCAAAGTCTTGTCAAGACATGTGATGCTTGCCAAAGAACAGGTAATAATTCTTCCAAAAACGAAATGCCACAAAACGGCATTCTTGTTTGTGAAATTTTTGATGTGTGGGGACTCGACTTTATGGGACCTTTCCCACCGTCAAAAGGAAACAAATATATACTAGTGGCAGTAGATTACTTGTCTAAATTGGCCGAGGCCGAGGCACTTCCAACAAATGATGGAAGAGTCGTGGTAAGATTTCTTAAAATACTATTCTCTCGTTTTGGAACACCTAAAGCATTAATAAGTGATAGAGGTACCCATTTTTGTAACCATCAACTTGAAGAAATATTAACAAGATATGGGGTCTATCACCGGGTCTCAACAGCATATCACCCTCAAACAAACGGACAAGCCGAAGTGACTAATAGAGGTTTAAAACGAATACTCGAAAAAACCGTAAGGTTAAATAAAAAGGAATCGGCCGATAAATTAGATGATGCTTTACGGGCTTTTCAAACTGCTTATAAAACAACAATAGGTACAACCCCATACAAGCTCGTCTATGGAAAAAGTTGTCATTTGCCAGTATAAATTGCACACAAAGCCTACTGGGCAATTAAAAATGTAAACTTAGATTTAGAATTTGCCGGTAGAAATCGATTTTGTCAATTAAATGAATTAGACGAACTTAGGAATTATGCATACTCAAACTCTGAAATTTATAAGGAAAGAATGAAAAACTTGCATGACAAACATATTAAGCCTAATGAATTTCGAGTAGGAGCTCAAGTTCTTTTGTTTAATTCACGACTTCGATTATTTCCTGGTAAATTAAAGTCTAGGTGGTCAGGACCTTTTTCCATCACCCATATTTTCCCACACGGTGCAGTAGAAATTAAATCTCAGAATGGAGTTCCATTCAAAGTCAATGGCCAACGGCTGAAACTCTATCAAGGATTCATTGAGGATGAAGAGGAAGAGATCTCGCTTCAAACGGTCGAAGAGTAAAAACAACAACATCATACCTGGTAAGTTACGAACAAACGGGATGACATCTAAATCGGTAAGTCTACTAACCAAGTTTTTGGGAAAACAAGGGCACTCACACGAGCACTTAAAAAATTATTTTTGCTCGGCACGAGGCCCTGTCCGCTGGACACAGGGCCGTGTCCGCGCGACTGTCGGGATAAAACCCCTTTTTCATAACTGTTACACCATTCCACACTCCCCGTTTCCCCAAAAACGCTCTGGTTCAAGGCGATTTTCCGCAGAATTTCGACATCTCCTCTACTTCTAACAACATCAAGGTATGATTCTATCATCATTAGTAGCTAGATTAAGCATTTGCATGTAGTTAAAACCTCAAAAAATTGGGGAAAAATCTAGGGTTCATGAACTTCATCCGGATCGAACCTAAAATTTTTGCCTAAATCTGTTAGCATTTAGTTAGATTAATGTTATAGGAAGTAAATCCACTTGTATTGTTCATAGATTTGCCCGATTTCTCACAAAAACCACAAACCCTTGTTTTTGAACCGAAAAAGATAAAATTGATGGGGTAAACAGGTTGTTTTGGGAAAAACGGCACTTGGGGTTTCATTTTCGGGGGAAACCGCACCTATTGGACCAAAAATTTTCAAGTTTTCGAAACCGGGTCGAAAAATGAAATTTTTGAGTAACAGACACCTGGAGACGGGGCCGTGTCCAGCTTGCTGTTTGCAGTTTTGTCCGAAAATTCTACTGTTTCGTGCTAACTTTTGGTGTATTCTTTCAGATGTCAAAGAAATTTACAAGGTTTAATTCAAATGAGCTCGATGCTAGGGCAAGATATGAAGTGCTTCAAACAAGACCGGAAGAATACCCAAGACAAGCGTGTACGGATCTGTTAGCAATGGTGAACCAACTTGACCGGTTTAACAACCTCGTTACCGGCCCACTGAGAGTCGCCCTAACCACTCGACTTCGTTCAGTCCACGAGTGCACTATGGAATTCTATAGCACCTTCACGTTCAATTCAAGGTGTGACCCGTTCGACAGTGATGGGGTGGTATTCCGATGTGGTGGAACTAGGTACTCGATTTCGAGTGCACAATTTGGGTCGATAGTTGGGCTGTTTACGGAGGAAGATGCGGGTAATGAAGAGAACACCGGCGGGATGCGAGAGATGGATGAGAATGATCGCCAAGCCGCGTGGGCTCAGATTGGTGAAGGGCACTACAACCCGAGCAGCACTAAGAGCACTAAGTTGAGGGACCCACTCTACCGATACATCCATAGGCTCCTCGGTTACTCTCTTAGCCAAAGGCATGATAGCGGTGGCGTTGTTGGGTTGAGAGATTTGAGAGTCCTTCACTGCATTCATAACCGCAGACACCTCGATATTCCGCTCCTCCAGCTCTAAAACATGCATTTGAACAAGCTTGCTACTCCACCAACCCCTATCTTCTTTGGAGGGTGGATATACCGTCTCTTCAAGCACTTCACCAACATACCTAGGTCCTTCGAGAGGAGCCCATGGTCGGGAAGGGTGGATGTACACATCTGCCGTTCCATGAACTTAATTTATGAAGCTGAAGACGGGACAGTTAGCTTTCAAAGGATGCAGGGGCATGCATGGAACCCGCAAGCGGCACTCGTCCTTCACGCTCCACAGTTTCAACACCCTCCTCAGTACCAGTACCAGCCCCACGGTGATCCGGGCCAGTCCTCCTCACAAGGAGGTGGTTTTCCTAACTTCCAAAGTTTACATGATTTGTTGCCGGAAAACCTCATGTGCACCAGGAACACCTACAACATGGCGAGCAACACGTACGCCCGGGTCGGAGCTATCGAGAGAAACATATCCGACGTTCAGGATGACATAGGGAGCATCCGGGAGTACATGGCGGGGCACGGTGGAGGAGATGATGACGATGAGGATGAGGACATGGACTAGGCGGGAGGAGTGAAGGAAGGAAAATTTGGCTGGAGATCCCACAGATTAACCCCCCCCCCCCCCCTTTATCTTGAACGATTTCTGGCCTGCATGCCGAGTGTTGAACAATTTACTTTTCTTTAACTCTTTTTTTTCTACATTTGTTTTTCTTTTTAACTTTGTGACGTGGATGTTGAACTTGGTAATTTAGGATGTTTGCTATGGTTTGGTGTAGTGTTTATTGATAAAACAGGTACATACGAGGCTTAGAGCACTAAACATTAGTGCTACTAAAGCCGGGACAGGAAAACCGAAGCCAGAAACCTGTTTTTCAGCCTTGCAGATTGTCTACACAGGGTCATGTCCAGCCGACACGCCCCCGTGCCCACTCCCCCAGACCTACTGTTTGTTTTAATTCTGCAGACTTTTGACAGACACGGGGTCGTGTCCAGACGCCCAGTAACACAAATTTTTGCTTTTTCACACCTTTTTAGACATTCAATCAACCTAAAAACTTATTTTTGGGACACATTGAGGACAATGTGTAATTTAAGTGTGGGGGGGATGCTAAAACCTTGAATCTTGCAAGTCCTAATAACAAGCCTTACACAAAACTCTACTGGAACCGCTAATCACCCCAAATTTTTTCATAAATTTTCTTATTTTTTTACTTGTCTAGGATTAACTCGGGAAATTCAAGTTCTAAAAATGTTATATTTTTACAAATTTACAACCGATAGCGTCGTGATAAAAAGAACCAACATAAGAAAATTATGAAACGGCATGACAAGCTTAGTTAAAATTTGATTATATATACTTGATCACATAAAAAAACCTATTCCCACAAAAGTGAGTTTTGAGCTTTTATTGAGCATATAAATATATATCTTTAAACTAAATGCCCATTTTTCGTTTCTTGTGTGAATAGCCGCTTGGTTCTTACGACTCTAGAACTCGCCACGACGATACATTCCCGGTCTTTACCAACTTAAACCCGAGTAAGTAAATGATGGAGGCTTTAGGACTAGCCTTTTTTATTTCTACACCATTATTTTTTTTTACCACCTACCCAAAAATCCCCTAGTTAACCCCTTTAAGCCTAAACCTTTTCATTTCATAACCCAAACCAAACACCATTTGACCCACCAAAACTTTTTTTTTATTTTTAACCTTTTGTTTTAGTAACAAGCTCGGTTTTCCATATGACTTTTCAAAAAAAAAATATCGATGGTGAAGCAAAAGAAAAATAAACAAACAAGTTCATCCAAAAATAACTTTGTTTGAATAAAGGCTTCATCAAAATAAATTTTGCAAAAATAAAAAGTCTTACGAAAACCGACGCTTTTTACTCTTTTCGCCCTTTTACTAACCACTAACCCAACCACCTACCTTTAACCCAAGCCTAACCCTTCACCCAAAAAGTCCTCTTGATATTTACAAATGTGTATAGTTAAAAAGGAGGAGGATTGATTGCTTGGCAAGCCTATGGTAGAAGTAAGTTCCATGCCGCTCTCGAGTGATTCACTAAAATACATCTTCGGCCGAGTGTTGAGTGATCCCCGTGAGGTATGTGAACTTGTATATAAATGGAATTTTAAAAGGCATGTTATGCCCTGATAAGTAATTTATCTTATGAAAAGTTTTAAATAAATCATGACGAATAGGATTGTAAATAAATAAAAATAAAAACTTAATAAAGAATCTTGGAAATCCCGACACTCTACGACAAAATTTTCTCTTCTACCCATTCCATTTGGGAGTGAAAAGCCACATTATAAAGAGTCTTGCTTGAGGACAAGCAAAGATTCAAGTGTGGGGGTATATGATGTGCACAAAATGCAACATATAAATTACATCAATTGTGGCATAAAAGTAACCCTTTCTTAGTACTAATGTTGGAAAAAGTGTGCTTTTGTCTTCCTTTTGTATTTTCAGGATTAAATGAGCTCAAATTAACAAAAGAAGCAAAAAGACAGCTAAATCTAACATAAATACAAGACAAGGAACAAACGTGGCATGCCCGACCCCCCGACAGCATCTTCCCAAGCAAAAAAAACTAGAGAACAGAAGGTTGAACACGCCCCGTGCTCAGTGAACACGGGGGCGTGCCCATGTGCCAGCAGAAAAGACAAAGTTGTAGAAGCTTCTATCGCCCACCACGGGGTCGTGCTCAGCGGACACGGGGCCATGGTCAACTCTAAGATTCGCAGAATCTGGGAAATCTTGATAGTACAGATTTGCTTCTGCACACGGGTGCGTGCCCAGTGGACACGGGGGCGTGGTCAACTGATGCAGACAAACTGCAATTAATGAAGAAAGAGAAGGATGTGGACACGGGGCCGTGCCCGAGCTTCTTTTCAGCCTATAAATAGGGGTGCTTGGCTCAATTGCAAACCATCCCTTGGCACACCACCTCTCTCACACTTCACCCACCACCACCATAACACCATCATCCATTGTCCATCATAGAGTGTGTGAGTCGTCTCGGGATCCAAGATTGATCGTAAGAGTTCTTGAAAATCAAGGCCATGTTTTCCTAAGTCTCTTACATCACTTGGTGATGACAAAGTGTCTAGTGTAATACTTTTTATTTTTAATCTTTTCGAACTTTTTACTTGGTTATGTATTAATGACGTTAATACCTAGTTTCTTATGTTGAAGGTGATTTTTCCTTATCGTTTGTCCGTGGTGTCTTTGCATTATTTTACTGTATATATAAAATAAAAGATTTTCATCATTCATATCTCCACGGTCTATATGGAGGTATGTTGGCTACCTGGTCAGGGGTTAAGGGAACAGTTTGGTAAGAGTCTTGCCTTGTTCAGTGTATAGATCCTGCAAGGACCTGGGTCAAATTTAGTAGGACCTCCTTCAATACTTAACGGTATTGGATGGTGGGGGTCCAAACTCTTTGATCCCCTCATATGTAAACTACTATTAATACTTTAACCAGGCTATTTATGACTGTATCCCTGCTGACTCAGACTACTTAGCCGAGGGTAACGTCACCTTCAAAAGAGGGGCCTACCATAATATGCATTGATAACTTAATTAATTATCTTTCAATAATCCGACCCTTTAGGATTGTATCCTTGCTGACCCTTCAAAAGAGGGGCCTACTACAATAACTAAGATAATCTCTTAAAAAGTGCAAAAGTGCGGAAATAATCAAAGGTTACACTAAACACGAGTCGGAGCCAAGTGATTCATCTTGTCTATCTGTTTTTACTTTTATTTTATTTTCAGCATTTTAGTTAGTTTTTATTTTTCTAGTTTAAAACCTTTTTCTAAATTTTTTATTTGATTAGACGTTGAGGATAAACCGGTACTAAAAGCTCTTGTGTCCTTGGACGACCTCGGTATCTTGCCAACACTATACTACGCTCACGATGGGTGCACTTTCCCATATGTGTGTTTGGTTTTAGTAAAGTATCGTGTTTTATAAATTTAAAACTTGAGTAACGTGTAAAAAGGGCTTAAAAATATATTTAAATCTATATACACACTAACCCGCATCAAACACATAATTCGAGTTGCGAATGCGATAGCGATAAGCGATAAATCGATTAATATGCAATTAAACCTCGATTATTAACAAGTACTCCACATAATACAACTAAAGTGATAACATAAATAGATTATCTATAAGTCAAAGAGGTCAAAATAGGAGTTGAGCAAGGAGTGACAGATCGCAATTAGCAATCTTTTCTTCCTTTGACTTCAATCTTGACTTTGACTTTCGAAACACGGGGTGTTACAGCCTCCCCTTCTTAAAGGAATTTTGTCCCGAAATTAGGCTGAAGCCGTAACAAACAACTGCGGGTACTTCGCCTTCATGTCGCTTTCGAGTTCCCAAGTGAACTCTGTGCCTCGTTTGCCTTCCCATCGGACTTTCACAATGGGAATGCGTGAGCGCCGGAGCTGCTTGGTTTGGCGGTCCATGATTTCGACAGGCTTCTCTACGAAGTGTAGTGTTTCGATTACCTGAAGATCCTCGAGCGGTACATGTAAATCATGCTCAGCCAGGCACTTTCTATGGTTCGAAACGAGGAAAGTCGGGTGGACGTTGTTAAGTTCCTCCGGTAGTTCGAGTCTGTAAGCCACTTTTCCGATCCTTTCCAGAATCTTAAAGGGTCCAACATATCGAGGCGCGAGCTTTCCTCTCTTTCTGAATCTGACCACACCCTTCCAAGGTGATACCTTTAGGAGTACATGGTCGCCAACGTCAAATTCAAGGGGCTTGCGTCCTCTATCGGCGTAACTTTTCTAACAACTCCGAGCTTTCAGTAGATTGTCTCGTATTTGGAGGATTTTGTCAGTCGTTTCTTGCAATAGCTCAGGACCGGTTAACTGCGAGTGCCCGATCTCGTGCCATACAATAGGCGATCGACATCTTCTTCTATACAATGCCTCAACTGGTGCCATTTGAATGCTGGAATGATCACTGTTATTGTACGAGAATTCAACCAAGGTTAAGTATGCGTCCCAATTACCATCGAAATCTATGACACACGAACGGAGCATGTCTTCAAGGGTACGAATCATTCTTTCAGTCTGACCGTCGGTTTGGGGATGGAATGCGGTACTTAGATTAAGCACAGTACCGAGAGCAGATTGAAATGTCACCCAAAGACGCGAGGTAAATCGAGCATCGCGGTCAGAAATGATGTCGCGAGGCATCCCATGTCGACAAATGATCTCTTTGGTGTAGATTCGGGCTAATTTTTCTACCTTGTAGTCTTCCCGTATTGGCAGAAAATGAGCAGATTTAGTCAACCGGTCAACGACAACCCAAATGTTGTCGTGACCTGAGGGCGTGCGTGGGAGTTTCGTTATGAAATCCATAGCTATACTCTCCCACTTCCACACAGGGATCTCAGGTTGAATGAGTAAGCCAGAGGATCTTTGGTGCTCAGCCTTGCCTTTCGAACAAGTCAGGCATTTCAAAACATAGAGGGCAATATCTCTCTTCATGCCCGGCCGCCAGTACTTGTAGCGCAGGTCCTGGTACATCTTGTCGGCACCGGGATGAATAGAATATCAGGATTTGTGGGCTTCGTCCATCAAAATCTGTCGTAAATTGGTCCGTTTAGGGATCCAGATTCGGTCCAGATAATGGAATATCCCATTCGACTTATTCTCTAGCTGGGCTCCATCGTTGAGAATCCTTTCCTTCTTCAAAGTGCGCTCATTAAAGCAGGCATGCTGGGCTTCGCGGATGAGGGTTTCAAGATCATATTGGGCTTGGATATTACAGGCGCTGTGCAAGTAACTCCGTCTGCTGAGAGCGTCGGCAACGACATTTTCTTTGCCAGGATGATAACGAATCTCACAGTCATAATCGTTGAGAAGTTCAACCCACCGGCGTTGATGCATATTTAGTTCTTTCTGGTCAAAGATATGTTGTAGGCTCCTATGATCGGAGAAGATTGTACACTTGGTACCGTAAAGGTAGTGTCGCCAGATCTTTAACGCAAAAACAACTGCGCCTAGCTCGAGGTCGTGGGTTGTATAGTTCTTCTCATGGATCTTGAGTCGAAGAGATGCGTAAGCAATAACCTTGTCTCGCTGCATGAGAACACACCCAAGGCCAAGGTTCGAGGCATCACAATAGACGATAAAGTCATCGTTTCCGTCGGGTAGAGTGAGAACAGGAGCATTGCAAAGCATGTACTTGAGGGTTTGAAAGGCAGTCTCTTGTTCAGTTCCCCAAACAAAAGGCTTGCCTTTTTGCGTGAGAGAGGTAACCGGCACAGCGATTTTAGAGAATCCTTCAATAAATTGGCGATAATAGCCCGCTAGTCCGAGAAAAGAACAGACTTCAGACGGGTTCTTAGGTGTGACCCAACTCTTAACAGCTTCAATCTTCGTGGGATCGACGTGAATACCTTGACTATTGACAATGTGACCGAGGAATTGAACCTCCTCCAGCCAGAATTCACACTTGGAGAACTTGGCATAGAGTCGATTCCCCCGAAGTAGCTCGAGAACCAAACGTAGATGTTGCGCGTTTTCGGCTTGACTTGGAATAGATCAGGATATCATCGATGAACACGATGACGAAGCGGTCGAGAAAAAGTTTACACACGCGATTCATCAGATACATAAAAACCGTGGGTGCGTTGGTTAAACCAAAAGGCATAACAACGAACTCGTAGTGGCCGTATCAAGTGCGAAAAGCGGTTTTGGGAATATCCTCCTCTTGTATGCGTAACTGGTGGTAGCCTGAACGTAGATCGATCTTGGAGAAACACGTAGCGCGTTGTAGCTGGTCGAACAAATCATCGATGCGAGGCAGAGGGTAACGATTCTTGATTGTCAGCTTATACAATTACCGGTAGTCGATGCACATCCGGAATGACCCATCCTTCTTTTCGACAAAAAGGACTGGTGCACTCCATGGAGAGGTGCTAGGGCGAATAAAGCCTTTGTCAAGCAATTCCTGGAGTTGACTCAAGAGTTCACACATTTCGGACGGAGCGAGTCGATAAGGAGCTCTGGCAATGGGGTTTGCTCCAGGAATGAGGTCGATGTAAAAATTGATATCACGACTTGGGGGGTAACCCTGGGAGATCTTCAGGAAAAACGTTAGGGAATTCGCAAACAACGGGAACGTCTTTCACCTCTTTAACTTCCTTTTTCTCCACTACTACAATGTGTGCCAAGAAAGCTTGGTATTCCTTGCGGAGATACTTGCTAGCCTGGACACACGACATGAGTTGGAGTTTCTTTGATGTGACTTCACCATAAACACATAACAGATCACCATTTGCGAGCGAGAATCAAATCATCTTATCGAAGCAAACAACTTCAGCATGATTTTCATGAAGAAAGTCCATGCTTACGATGACATCAAAACTTCCAAGTTGCATCGGAATAAGATCGATAGGAAAGATGTGTTTGTTAAGTTCGAGGGTACAATCACGAAGAACAGAGTTGACGGGGACGGTTCTTCAGGTAGCGACTTCAACATCGAACGTCTAGGGGAGATGGGCGCGCTTACGATTAAGAAGCTTTTCTAACTCAAACGATACAAAGCAGTTATCGGCTCCAATATCAAACAAACACGAAGCATAAATACCATTCACAAGGAACGTACCATTGACTACGTTGTTGTCAGCCTGAGCCTGGCGCACATTAATGTTGAATGTTCGAGCATGAACGGCTTGTTGCTGTTGTTGCTGAGGCTGCTGCGGCTGTTGTTGTTGAGGCTCCTGCTTCACAACCCAATTGGGGCGCATGTTTGCGAAGTGGTTGGGATCACCACACGCAAAGCAGACTCTAGCGTTGATCGCAGGTGCCGGAGCTGCTTGTTGGCCTTGAGGGGCGGGGAGCAGAGCTTGATGAGCACTAGCTGGTGCTGGTGCTTGTCGAGGACCTGTACGACAGTTGGCGGTAAAATGGCCGTACATGTTGCAAGGTACACAAAATCTGCAGGCAATCCCCACTGGGTGATGATAGGTGCATGTCGGGCAAGCAGGGTGAGGTCCAGTATAAGCACGCTTTGCCGGCAGTGCTTGAGTTACCGGTAACGCAACCTGGCGGTGTTGAGATTGATGCTGACCTAGTACAGCCTTGAATAGGGCAGCAGTGGTTACAGCACAATTCTTGTTGCTGGAGCTGTTGTTGTTCTTCCTCTTGCGACCAGAGGCTTTTGAAGACTGAGGAGCGGCGACGGTTTCAGTGGTTGGTGCGGTAGTAGCTTGATGAAGATTCTTGGCGGCTTTATCCCAGAAGCCAGACTTGACTCGCTTGTCGTTTATTTCTTCGACAAGCAAGTAAGTCTCCTCGATTGTTGCTGGCTTTGAAGCTTGCACAAAATCCGTGACACAGTCTGGCAGAGATAGAATATACCTCTTGATTACCATATCAGAAGTCTTGACTTGATCAGGACAGATTATGCTAAGCTGCTTGAAGTGAGCAGTTAAAGCTGCATTGTCACCCTCCTTCTGCTTGATGTGCCATGACGTCCTTCAACTCATCCCATGTCAAACCATAAGCTGCATCGTTTTCGCGTTTGTTTCTCTCGGCCATCCACCAATCAAGTGCTCTGGATTGGAAGACGCCGATAGCATTCAGAGGGCGGAGTTCATCAGGACAGCCACTCTAGTGCAGGGTGACCTCGATCGAATCAAACCATTGAAATAAGGTCGTAGGACCATCTTCGCCAGTAAATTCTTTCGGTCCGTAAGCTTTGAACTACTTGAAGCTAAAATCAGCTTTGGGAGTATCGGTCCTTGACTCTTCAGAAGATTTGCTTGCATTCTCATGAAGTTCGCTGACGATCTGCGGGATAACCTTCGCCATTTGCTTAGTAATCATAGAGGCGAGGCATTTATCTGCTTGCTTTCGGCGAGCAGCTTGAGTAAAATACTGTTAGCTTGAGTTGTGCTTAAATTGAAACCAAAATTAATTCCCTTGGGCTTGACCCAAGGAACAACGTAAGAAAGGTTTCAGCGACAAAACCAATTTAAGGGGATAGACTTGTAATATCCTAAAAAATTGGATTTTGTAAATAAACCAAATTAACTGGTATGAGTGGGTAAAATACTGTTAGTGGTAAAAGTTAACACGGTAAACATTTTGATTTAAATAAATAAACCTAATGATTAAATAAAAGATGAATCAATGTTTTTATAAGATAAAGTTATGAAGGGTCCGGGCTATCGGGACTTAATCTAAGCCGAGTTAGAATGCCCCAACCTTGGCAAGGTGAATTATTGTGTTTATTTGATAAGTGACATGAAGTATATAACTATGAATATTTAACCTAGTTAGTATATGTAACACCTCGTAAAATCATGTCCAATGATGTGTTGACACGTGTACTAAACCCTAATAAAGTCAAACATTGACTTTAAAGAACAAATTTCGCGAAAAATCAAAAACTTTGAATATAGAAGGACTAAAAGTGTTAACATGCTTAAACTAAGCCTCTGAATAACAATGCACGGTATTCAAAATTGGAATTAAGCCACTCGATGGTCGAGAGGAACCGTCTACGCAATTATTTGAAAGTTTACGCGTCGAAGGGTTAAAAGCGTCAACATTTTAATTCTTACCTCTGAGTGACCTTTTAACAAACCGAGAGCTTCATGATAATTGATTACACTCTCGGGAATGCCTAATATTGGCCATTAAGGGCTTTTATGCCAATAAGTGACGTTGCGCGCAACTTTACAAGTTAAAAGGGTTAAAAGCGTCAATATGTTTAATTATACCTCTGAATCACCTTTTAATGAACCTAAAGTATTATGAAGTGCAATCATACTCTTAAGAATGCCTAATATGGATAACATGGGGCCTTGACGCAATAGAATGATAATGCGCGCAAGTTTGAACGTTAAAGGGACCAAAAGCATCAACTTTTAAATCTACGCCTTTGGGTGACCATTTAAATGAACTGGAGCATCGTGATATTTGAGCATATGCTCGGGAATACTCAATATGGTCCACGAAAGGTTTAGATATCGTTAAACGATATTATGCACTACTTCGTGTAATAAAGGGACTAAAAGCGACGACTAGCGAAACTACGCCTTCGAGAGGCCTTTTATGCAAACCAAGAACTCCGTGATGCTTGGTTATACTCCTGGATGCGCCTAATATCGGCCATTAGAAGATTTGTACCATATATAATCGTAACTTAATGAATATGAACATAATGTGCCGATTATGTCATTACCAAAAGTTTAAACATGCATATCGAAGTCAGGGACTGATCTGGTCATTTCTGAAAGTCAAAAAGGGATTACAAAGAATGCAGGGACTGATCTGGTCATTTTTGGAAGTCTAGAAATGGATTAACAACCTGCAGGGACTTATTTGTGTAGGATCGGATTGTGACCCAAATGAGTCGTTCGGAAGAGCTCAAATCCGTTTCAGAGGCGGAAACAAAGAAACGGACGTGAAAACAGCTTGATTCACACAACTCCCTGCATCAAAAACCCAAAGTAACTTTAGATTTGTCAAAACCCAAAGTAGAAACATGTGCATCAAGAAAGTCATTTCTTCCAGTAATCAACTTGAATTTTTCAGCTCTTCTCAGAACGCTAGCTAGACACCATTTGATGTACATTAGTTCCATTTCTTCAGCGTCAATCTGATCGTAATCCTCCTTTGTGAGCATAGGATTCCCGATCCGCCCTCCGACCAAACCTTCATAAGAAAGTAGCACAGAACCAAGTAAAGCCATGTGATCTTTCGCAATCTCTTCAGAAAAACTTTGACCATCTGGAAGATTCAAGACAATATTGCATTGTATCACATAACCACTTCCACTTTTAGTACTTTGAGAAATGAAACTTGAAGTTGGACTCTTTGGATTAACGCTCGGGTATGAAGAAAAACCACTACTACTTTTAGGACTTTGATCAACATTTTTAGTAGAATCTCCAGCACTAAATGCAGTTTGTATCTTTGGGCTTCTTTCAACTTCTGGAACACTGCCTTTGTAGTACATTTTTACATCCTGTTGACCACTTGGATTGTTCATCCTCACGATCTTCTGTTGTTCCAAATCTTGACCCTTAATCTTCTCGATAAACTGAGAAATTGTTAACCCATCATAAACCCCAGTGTTCTTCAAAATCATCAAGTATGTGCCCCATTCCTTTTGTGGTAAAGCGTCAGCTAACTTGTCTACCCACTCTTCACGATCTTTTGTTATACTCAGCATCGACATGGATCGCACTAAATGGCAGTATCTTTCAATTAACTTCTTGGTATCTTCCCCGGGCAAACTCGTGAATAGATCAAATTCTTTCTTAAGCAGTGCCTTTTTACTCTTAATCATGTTCTCACTACCCTCAAACTTGATTCGAAGAGCATCCCAAATTGATTTCGAAGTTTTGTCATGCTGAAGCAACAAAAAGATGTCTTCTTTGATAGCTCGCTGAAGTAGACTAATCATCATCTTTTCAGCTCTGTACATATCTCTTTCTTGATCACTAAACTCAGATATTGCTTTCTCAAATTGCAGATCAGTACGTGGTAATACATATTTCTTCAAAATGCACTCCCAAGATCTGAGATGGTTAGCTTGAACCCAGTTTTCGAATCTGTCTTTCCAACCATAATATTCTTCAATACTCATTAGCTTCGGGGGTTTTTGTAATGTTCCGGTTTCATTTTCCATGTTCATGTTTTGAGTAATGGCAGCTGGACTAGTCGGGGATGTTGCAAATGCGTGTAAAATCTTCACTCATGATTCGATATCGAAGAATTCCTCAAACAAGTTTTCAAACGAACTGGTTTACCTCGTAAAAATATACCTCGGTCACTTCCGAAACTGAACGCATGCATTAATAAAGGACAGGGGCCAAAACAGCAATTCTTCCAAACAAATGAGGCTGGGCTGATCTCAGTCGCGGGCCGCGACCTGGACTGGGCATGCCTTCGCGGGCCGCCAGCTGCAAAACAGCAGCAGCAAGCTGTTTTAATGTTGCTGGTTTCTTTTTTTGATGAACACTCACAAACAAAACCATTTTTATAAAACCATGGATTGTTATACTGATTTAGAAACTAGTATTACAGCTGTTGTGATCTTAAGGACCCCTAAAACATGTGTCAATCATCCATGAATTCACACAACACTATAAATAAGTGATGAGCCTTCATTCCATCTTGCACCATTTCTTGATTTCTTCCTCTCCTTCTCACATTGGGAGCTCCTGAATTAATAAGAGCATACCATAGAGTTTACTTCAGTCCCTTGGACCAGTTGTAAGTGTCCTTTCGTGGCTGGTTTAATTTATTTGGCTTTAAAAGCTGAAAAGTCAAGCGTTTTCGATAAACGCTTTGACTTTTAGTAAGACCGTAAACGGTCGAGCCATTGTTCGCGACAAACATGGCTACGTGATCGTAATTAGGTAGGTGTTGAACCCTCAAAAGGGCACCTCCTAATTATCACGCTTACTTAGTTAATTGTCGGGTCAAAATAATTAAAATAAAAGTCAAACGGGTCAGTTTTTAAATAAAATTCATAACTAATGGTGGAGAAGCTATAAAATCAGTTTTGTCACTTTAATAACTTGGTAAATATTAATTGAACATGTCTAGGCATGTTCAACCCGACAATTCTGAGTTTAGGCTCGGTTCGCAATCGAAAGTTGCAAAAGTTGACTTTTGCTTTGACTTTCAGTTCTGACCCGATTTATCTTAGTTTCTTTGTTCCTTAGGGTTCCTTTGTGACCATATTATATGTTAGTATAACCCTCTGAGGTCATGCTACATGGTCCCTTAGAAATCATAGTTCATTTACAAGTTTCCGTTAAATGCTTAAAAATTAACTATTATGCCCTTATGTTATAGAAACGAGATTTTTGAAAATGTGAGAGGACAAAAAGTTTTTTTATTGATATTTAAGCATGTCACAAAATTTTGACATCATTTTCTGGTCCGAAACAAAAGTTATGCAAGATAGCGTAAAATGAAACGTTTTATTAATTAAATGACATATTTAGCATAAATCATATTTAAACCCAAATTTTGGCACCAAACTCATTACCTACTGTTTTGATATAATTTTTAGGGAATTTTGGAAATTTTTTTCAATTTTTATACTGATCATAACAAAGAGTTCTTGTATGAGCTCGGTAATTGACGATAATGCCCTTTTCATTAATAAAATGAGTTTTACACATCATTTACATGTCAAACCTTTTCCTACTGATGTTATATATTAAATACATTATTTTAAGCAGTCAAGACTGATAAAAATCTCAGAACTTTATAAACATCTTAAATATCGTCAAATACCGACTTTTACGCTAATTAGGCGCATAGTTTTATTTAAAACCATATTTAACGCCTAAGACTTGTTACCTACTGATTTTAAAAATAAATTTTTATACTTTGACAATAATTATAAGTCTTGAACTCAGATTTCCAAATTTGACCTTAAAAGCATATGTGAAATGACCAAAATGCCCCTACGGTGCATAGTTTGGTCATAAATGATAAACCTCACATATGTATGATATCTTACTGATGTAACTTGATAAAATAAATATTTTTACTGAATATTTTGGTCAAGAACCTCAGTTTGCTATTAAACCTCTTTTATAAACTTTAAAACGACCAAATTACCCTTTCGGGGCTTAAATTGGTTTTAAATTCGTTTTGGGTGTAATGGAAGATATCCTACTGATATCACAACATATTTGAAGCATAATGACTTGTGGAAGTTGTACTTGTCTCATCCGGTTACCCATTATGTTTATAAGCGTTTGGTACGGTTTATGTAACTAGTTTACATAAATAAGCCGAAACGGGCCAAACCTTATCATTTTTACTTCAAAATCCAGAATGTATTTAGTTTACCCATTTTATACAAGTCTTCATACTTGTAGGGTCTAAATCACATTCCAATCCGGTCACCGCTTAATCTAGCGATTCGTACCGTAAACCTTTCTTTAAACTAACCGGTCTAAGTTTATAACTTAAATAAGACCCATTAGTAATCTAATAGGATATTAAAACATTCGTTCCAGATTAGGAGCCCAGTAAAAGCTACCTATACTTGCTGATTAGAATATACGGCTGAGTATAATTTACATTTAGCTCAGGTAAATACTTTTAACTTATTTTCCCTTATACGGGCTTGGAATTCGGTAAATTATTACCGCTTGGTCAGGAATTGAATATTTAATCGATTAGTGTTTAAATCATTGAGAGAACCCGTTTTAATCTGTCTTGTTTGATCAAAGCAATTTTGGGTTAATGACCGTGTCCTGGATATCCTCGGCTCATTCATTTGAAATGGCCATGGCTTAAGCACGGGATGTAGGCATACACCTGACAGTTGCTTATGTAAAAACGGTATCTCACTCGTGAGGAAACTTCTGGTGGGCCTATACTTGTGGTGTGTCTATTAATATTGTCTCGGCTTCTATCCCGAGCCCTGAACGTACGACAAACATATAAATCTATATACAAGATTATTTTAAATAATTGTCCCAAGTTATAAAAGAATTTTTATGCCTTGTGCATCTAAAACAATTTCTTAAATGTTTTAAAAAAGAGTCAGTTAATTGTATTTACCCGTGTAAACTGACGTATTTTTCAAAAAAACTAAGTGGCAGGTACTACGCGAAATTGGCTGGAAGCTCCTGAGCACTAGTTAAGGAATCTTGCAAGTTCTTAGTGCTTAAAGTCTGTTGAACAATAATGTGTATTCTGCTCTAGATCCGCCTTTGGATCCGTTTACAATCGTTTGTATAATATTTTCTTATACTTTGCATTTCGGTTTGTGTTACTATTTTCTTCCAAGACTTCTGTTGTGCATTAAATTGTGTATATTTGACTATGATAATATCAACTACGTCACAATACTCCCCACCGGGCCCACCGGTAATACGTGGAAATATCGGGGTGTGACAGGTTGGTATCAGAGCCAACGTTTGAGTGAATTTAACACTAGCCTTTAGTGTTTAATCTCAAATGACACAGTAGCATATTCCTTTGACATTCTGAGTCTAGACTTAACGTAGGAATGCTCTCATCCCTATTAAGTAAACATTGTTTTCGATTTTATGTATTTTGAACGTGTCGCCAAGCAAAGAAGCCGTTGATGGAGATTCTTTCTGTTCGAAGCCAAGAAATGCTAAGCTTCATACCACGACTAGGATAAGCGTGTGACCGGTTGAAGGAAAGACCTTCATGGACCTATTCCCAAAATCAATCCTATTTAAAACTCTTAACTAGACTTCGGAGTCTATACCAGAAGGTCCTGAGGCTCCCATATTGAAGATGATACATGTGGATGCTATTAATCCCCATTTCATATCTCCGAGTTTTGAAATTCCAGACTTGGACTATACCAGTCAAAACCCAATCTGTAATCCATGTCATTTCTTTAAGCATTGAATCCTTGGATTCTATTTTTACAACGGATTCTAATTTGAAATGTTTACTTTATTCACTAAGATCTTCAGTGTCGCTATAGCATTCGGCAAACAAAGAAAAGAAACAATCGGAATGAAGCAAGGAAGACATTAGAAAACCCATCTTCCATCATATTTCATTTTTCCCTTTTAGTCCCTGTATGGGCATTTGATTATCATAGTCCTTGTAGCCTTACCTCTTCTAAATGAGACTTTGTATATACGTTTGTCTATCGTAGTTCCTTCGAGGACACTATATTCCCATAAACTCCCCGTTGGGTATGCTATTCCAATATAGTCCTTTCATGGACGTGTGGTTTTATTAAAATTCCCTTTATGGATACACTATTTTGAATTAGTCCCTTAATGGACTTAGTATTTCCAATATAGTCCTTTCATAGACATCATATTTTAAAATAATCCTTTTAGGGGCATATTATTTCAATAAAATCTTTTTGGTAAACATGTTATTTCGTTAAAAATCTTTTGAAAACATTTTATTTTATTAAAGTTCCTTGGCGAATATAATGATTCATCATAGTCCTCTTGAGGACACAACTTATAGTCCATATATGGACTTATATATTTTCCTTTCAGTTCCCACGTGGGCTGGTATCGCTTCAAAGTCCCTATAAGGACCTAAAACTCTTCTTTATAGTTCCAGTATGGACATTTGTTTATTAAAATCTTTATATGAACATATCTTTCAATTTAAGTCCCTGTGAGGGCATCTGTTTAGCAAAGTCCTTGGTGCGCATGTTGTACCAATATAGTCCTTTTTATGGACACCTTATTTCATTAAAATCCCTTTGGGGATATGTTATCTCTAAATAGTCCTTCCGTGAACACGAGATTTCATTATAGTCCCTTAGTGGACATGATATTTCATTATAACCTCTTAGTAGACATGACATTTCGTTATAGTCCCCTCATGGGCAAACTGTTTTAATATAGTCCCTATACGGACTTATGATATTTTATAGTCCCTATACGGACTTATAGTTTCCTTTTTAGTCTTCTGTGGGTAAATATGATATTAAAAGACCTGTTTAAGGCACTATGGTAAATTTCCTAATGATTTATTGAAAGTTTTTAATATTTTATATAGGTACTCATTTCGCCCTTTATCAAACATTAGTATCAATTTGATTCGAACTTTATCGATCTGCTAAATAATTTCAAAAGATCTTTTTAACGGTATAACCTAGCCTATTACAGACATGCTATGATGGTAAAACCCTCTTAGGACAATTAATCCTTGTTAACATCTAAGAACATGTTAACGCTCCTGGCAGTGTGACTTGAGAGACCACACCAGCCGTCAAGGTAATTGGACTATGTCCAAACCTTAAAGCTCATATAATCGTGTAGATCATGGCAAGTGTCGTCAGTGTGACGATCATATTATAAACATCCATTAGTGATGAAGTGCCTACGGGCTATACTTGTTGTCCCTTAAGACAACGACAGTTGTGGTCAATGACCCCTGTCTAAAGATATTGGACTATGTCCAAGCACAATAGTCTATATGATCAATGCGATCATGACTAATATAATCTAATACGATGATCATATTATTTAACATCCTTTAGTGATGTTTCGCCTACGGACTATATATTATATTGTCCATTAGTGACATTGACAAATGTGACCGTTATGGTTCACCGTCCAAGGTGATGGGCAATGCCCAAGCCTTATAGTCTATAAGATCGATAAGATCATGACTAATATCCTCAATTACGATAATTATATATATATATATATATATATATATGTATGTATATATATGTATAAACATCCATTAGTGATGTCCATTGATTGGCCTATGTGGCAAAATAAAGTGTCTTTCAAGCAATGACAGATGTAGCCTATGACTCTCTGCCCAAAGGTAAAGAACTATGTTTAAACCTTAAAATCCCTGATCAAATGAGATTGCAGCTTATATACTAATGTCCTCTGTGACAGGCCTTTTATTCTTATATGTCTTTTGCGGCAAAGTCTTCGTGCCTTATTGCTATTAATGTCCTTCGTGACAAGCCTATGTGCTATATTTATATGTCCTTCATGACAAACTCTTGTTTCATATTTTAGAAGCCCATGTGGCAAGATTTCGAGCTATTTTAAAACCGTTAACATGACAAAGACAGTTGTGACATTTTGATCCCCCGTCAAAAAGGTAATCGACTCGGTCCAAACCCTAAATGCCATTTATGGTCCTTTTTGTGACCTAGGCTAAATATAAATGATATACATTCAAATAACATTCATTAGGAATGTTTATACCCTATTAGCCTGTATTGTTTAATGATACCATGGTTAGTGTATGTTAGGTTATCAGGATGATGACTAGCTGTTGTAGTGCAACTAAGTAATTGTTTCGTTTGGTGTTAGGGACCCAGTCTCGAGTATGGCAAACTCGGATAAGACAACCAACAATCACGTCATTGATGATGCGACACATACTAATGATGCTACAATTGTGAACCTCAAAATTAACAGAGATGATCTCCAAGCTATGATTGATGCAGCTGTTGGAAAAGCTATGAGAAAGGTCATGAAAAAGTTCAAAGAGCCCAATGCTACTTGCTCCGAATCCCATTTAAAACCACACTTCTTTACTCACGAGATGGATCTTGTTCATACCTCGAATGCAAAGAATGAACCAAAAAGGAAAATGGAGGAAGATAACTCCCAGATTTCTAAGAAAAATGGTAAGCTTGAGCTCAATAAGAACCAACAAAAGTCCAATAAGAAACCTGCTATCAAAGACACGGGGGACAGTGTCGAATGGAACAAAGGCCAAAGCAGTGTGGCGTATGTAAAAGAACTGGTCATCAGTCCCATGAATGTAGGGACATAAAGAATGCAGTCTGCTTCGGCTGTGGCGAGAAAGGCCACATCAAGACTACATGCCCTAAAACGGTCAAGGGAGGTATGACTAAGAATAGAAAGCCTAAGAATGGAAGCGCTTAAACTCTCCTAATGAATGCCAGAGGCAGTTCATATCAATAATGACATCAGGTACATTCCTTATCATTTATCAGTAATATTAATGTTAAGAGTTCTGTTTTGATTCGGGTACCAATTACTCCCTCATAAATTGTAAGCATAGCAAACTTTTAAAATTTTCCCATAAGATATTAAGTGTAAGGTAGAACTTACCGACGAAAAGCATAGAAACTATTTCTTCTATTCTCGTCGAATAATCTTCATTCATAAAATCTAGAGTACTCTCTCTCCAGATAGAGTACGACAATATATGTTATTTTATTTTATTATCTCATTGATTTCTATCAACTGCGAATACCAGACTATGCTTGATAAAAGCGCAATATGAGGATTGGCGTATCGTAGTGTGTCTCATAGATTGCTTCCATGCCTGATCAGTATGGAGGTTTAATGCATGGAACCACCGAGATATCCCAATGGTCATATTGTACCAAAGTTAGCAAATGGTATTCAAAGAAGATATCCAATATAGAAATGTCCATATAAGGATCATTAATTAAGGTATCCATGCATTCGTAAAGAAAATGTGCCATTTATCTGACACAGGCATTGATAGATGAACTGAAGCTTGAGATTTAGAATATCTCTGTAATCTCTGTGTGTCTTGATCATCTTCTCCAAAGAACTACCCTGTTTACCTCCTAAGACAAGTAGAGTTAAGATTTACATCCCGCTTAGGGCTGCATTATTGTGAAACCTCCATATCGATTAGTACCAACAATAATGGAAGAATTGAAACCCTAATTAAATGAATTTTAAGATAAAGGTTCTTAAAGCCTAATTCATAATTCTAAGAGCTCCGGTATTATTAATTAAGAAAGACGGTTCATTATGCTGATGCATTGATTACCGCAACCCTATTCAGGAAACAATTAAGAATCGCCATTAGCTACCCAGGATCGTCAACTTGTTCAACTAACCATGAGGTTAGCTATTCTTTAAGATTGATTAAGTAATAATCAGAATGACTATCTCACCCTAATTAAGTCTGTCTACGACTAATAGTTATTATATAAAGATCAAGGATGCTCCTTTGGAGACCTTGTATAGACGGAATGTCAAATGTCTGTTTGATGGAAAGAAGTTTGGTAAGTCCAATTATCAGAATCTGAAGCTACCCTGGAGACAATGGGAAAGATTATACGAATCAGTAATCATCTGAAAGTTGCCAGTAATCGGCAGAAAATCAATATTGATGAGAGTCGCAAACCTCTCAAGTTCTCAATAAGGAGCAAGATTCAGCAGAAAGTACCACCTTAGAAAGGTGCGCTGCATTTTGATGTAACAGAAAAGTTAAACTCTAAATATATAGGACCATTCGAGAAAATCGGATACATCAAGATCGGTAGCCTATAAGCTAAAACTTACCTAAAGAACTTGATGGTATTCACAATGTGTGCCACACTTGTGATTTCAGGATATGGCTAGCTGTTAAGTCAATAACATCATCACATATTGATATGTAGATTACCCATATCGATTAAGGATCGACAGGTTAAGAAGCTCTGAAAAGAAAGTATGTACCTATTGTGTAGGCCAACAAAGATGCCCTAGAGACCCCAAATATGTTGTGGAGGTTAAGTCCATTATATGAAAAAGAGTACGTCCATCTTTTTGAGCAAATCTTGAGGTCAAGATTTATTTTAAGGGGGTGAGGATGTAACACCTCGTAAAATCACGTCCAATGATGTGTTGACACGTGTACTAAACCCTAATAAACTCAAACGTTGACTTTAAAGAACAAATTTCGTGAAAAATAAAAATCTTTGAATATAGAAGGACTAAAAGTGTTAACATGCTTAAACTAAGCCTCTGAATAACAATGCACGGTATTCAAAATTAGAACTAAGCCACTCGATGGTCGAGAGGAACCGTTTACGCAATTATTTGAAAGTTTGCGCGTCGAAGGGTTAAAAGCGTCAACATGTTAATTCTTACCTCTGAGTGGCCTTTTAACAAACCAAGAGCTTCATGATAATTGAGTACACTCTGGGGAATGCCTAATATTGGCCATTAAGGGATTTTATGCCAATAAGTGACGTTGCGCGCAACTTTGCAAGTTAAAGGGGTTAAAAGCGTCAATATGTTTAATTATACCACTGAATGACCTTTTAACGAACCTGAAGTATTATGAAGTGCAATCATACTCTTAAGAATGCCTAATATGGATAACAGAGGGCCTTGACGCAATAGAATGATAATGCGCGCAAGTTTGCGCGTTAGAGGGACCAAAAGCGTCAACTTTTAAATCTACGCATTTGGGTGACCATTTAAGCGAACTAGAGCGTCGTAATATTTGAGCATATGCTCAGGAATACTCAATATGGGCCACGAAAGGTTTAGATATCGTTAAACGATATTACGCACTACTTCATGCAATAAAGGGACTAAAAGCGACGACTAGCGAAACTACTCCTTCGAGAGGCCTTTTATGCAAACCAAGAACTCCGTGATGCTTGGTTATACTCCCGGATGCGCCTAAGATCGGCCATTAGAAGCTTTGTACCATATATAAACGTAACTTGATGAATATGAACATAATGTGCCGATTATGTCATTACCAAAAGTTTAAAACATGCATATCGAAGTCAGGGACTAATCTGGTCATTTCTGAAAGTCAAAAAGGGATTACAAAGAATGCAGAGACTGATCTGGTCGTTTTTGGAAGTCTAGAAAAGGATTAACAACCTGCAGGGACAGATTTGGTCACTTCCGAAACTGAATGCATGCATTAATAAAGGACAGGGGCCAAAACAGCAATTCTGCCAAACAAATGAGGCTGGGCTGACCTCAGTTGTGGGCCGCGACCCGGACTGGGCCTGCCTTCGCGGGCCGCCAGCTGCAAAACTACAGCAACAAGCTGTTTTAATGTTGCTGGTTTTTTGTTTAGATGAACACTCACAAACAAAACCATTTTTATAAAACCATGGATTGTGATACTGATTTAGAAACTAGTATTACAGCTGTGTGATCTTAAGGACCCCTAAAACATGTGACAATCATCCATGAATTCACACAACACTATAAATAAGTGATGAATCTTCATTCCATCTTGCACCATTTCTTGATTTCTTCCTCTCCTTCTCACATTGGGAGCTCCTGAATTAATAAGAGCATACCATTGAGTTTACTTCAGTCCCTTGGACCAGTTGTAAGCGTCCTTTCGTGGCTGGTTTAGTTTATTTGGCTTTAAAAGCCGAAAAGTCAAGCTTTTTCGATAAACGCTTTGACTTTTAGTAAGATCGTAAACGGTCGAGCCATTGTTCGCAACGAACATGGCTACATGATCGTAACTAGGTAGGTGTTGAACCCTCAAAATGGCACCTCCTAATTATCACGCTTACTTAGTTAATTGTCGGGTCAAAATAATTAAAATAAAAGTCAAACGGGTCAGTTTTTAAATAAAATTCATAACTAATGATGGAGAAGCTATAAAATCAGTTTTGTCACTTTAATAACTTGGTAAATATTAATTGAACATGTCTAGGCATGTTTAACCCGACAATTCTGAGTTTACGCTCGGTTCGCAACCGAAAGTCGCAAAAGTTGACTTTTGCTTTGACTTTCAGTTATGACCCGATTTAGCTTAGTTTCTTTGTTCCTTAGGGTTCCTTTGTGACCATATTATATGTTTGTATAACCCTCTGAGGTCATGCTACGTGGTCCCTTAGAAATCATAGTTCATTTACATGTTTCCGTTAAATGCTTAAAAATTGACTATTATGCCCTATGTTATAAAAATGAGATTTTTGAAAATGTGAGTGGACAAAAAGTTTTATTACTGATATTTAAGCATGTCAGAAAAATTTGACATCATTTTCTGGTCCCAAACAAAAGTTATGCAAGATAGCGTAAAATGAAACTTTTTGTTAATTAAATGACATATTTAGCATAAATCATATTTACACCCAAATTTTGGCACCAAACTCATTACCTACTATTTTGATATAATTTTGGAAATTTTTATCAAATTTTATACTGACCATAACATTGAGTTCTTGCATGAGCTCGGTAATTGACGATAATGCCCTTTTCATTAATAAAATGTGTTTTACACATCATTTACATGTCAAACCTTTTCCTACTGATGTTATATATTAAATAGAATATTTTAAGCAGTCATGACTGATAAAAATCTCAAAACTTTATAAATATCTTAAATATCGTCAAATACCGACTTTTACGCTAATTAGGCGCATAGTATGATTTAAAACCATATTTAACGCCTAAGACTTGTTACCTACTGATTTTAAAAGTATTTTTTTATACTTTGACAGTAAGTATAAGTCTTGAACTTAGATTTCCAAATTTGACCTTAAAAGCATGTGTGAAATGACCAAAATGCCCCTATGGTACACAGTTTGGCCATAAATGATAAACCTCACATATGTATGATATCTTACTGATGTAACTTGATAACATAAATGTTTTTACTTAATATTTTATTCAAAAACCTCAGTTTGCTATTAAACCTCTTTTATAAACTTTAAAATGACCAAATTACCCTTTCAGGGCTTAAATTGGTTTTAAATTCGTTTTGAGCATAATGGAAGATATCCTAATGATATCACAAACATATTTTAAGCATAATGACTTGTGGAACTTGTACTTGTCTCATCCGACTACCCGTTATGCTTATACGCGTTCGGTACGGTTTATGTAACTAGTTTACATAAATAAGCCGAAACGGGTCAAACCTTATCATTTTCACTTCAAAATCCAGAATGTATTTAGTTTACCCATTTTATGCAAGTCTTCATACTTGTTGGGTCTAAATCACATTCCAATCCGGTCACCGCTTAATCTAGCGTTTCGTACCGTAAACCTTTCTTTAAACTAACCGGTCTATGTTTATAACTTAAATAAGACCCGTTAGTAATCTAATAGGATATTAAAACATTCGTTCTAGATTAGGAGCCCAGTAAAAGCTACCTACACTTGCTGATTAGAATATACGGCTGAGTATAATTTATATTTAGCTCATGTAGATACTTTCAACTTATTTTCCCTTATACGGGCTTGGGATACGGTAAATTATTACCGCTTGGTCGGGAATTGAATATTTAATCGATTACTGGTTAAATCATTGGGACAACCCGTTTGAATCTGTCTTGTTTGATCAAAGCAATTGGGGGTTAATGACCGTGTCCTGGATATCCTCGTCTCATTCATTTGAAATGGCCACGGCTTAAGCTCGGGGTGTAGGTATACACCTGACAGTTGCGTATGTAAAAACGGTATCTCACTCGTGAGGAAACTTCTGGTGGGCCTATACTTGTGGTGTGTCTATTAATCTTGTCTCGGCTTCTAACCCGAGCCCTGAACGTACGACAAACATATAAATCTGTATACAAGATTATTTTAAATAATAGTCCCAAGTTACAAAAGAATTTTTATGCCTTGTGCATCTAAAACAATTTCTTAAATGTTTTCAAAAAGAGCTAGTTAATTGTATTTACCAGTGTAAACTGACGTATTTTTCAAAAAGACTATGTGGCAGGTACTACGCGAAATTGGCTGGAAGCTCCTGAGCACTAGTTAAGGAATCTTGCAAGTTCTTAGTGCTTAATGTATGTTGAACAATAAGGTGTATTCTGCTCTAGATCCGCCTGTGGATCCGTTTACAACCGTTTGTATAATATTTTTTTATACTTTGCATTTCGGTTGTATTACTATTTTCTTCCAATACTTTCGCTGTGCATTAAATTGTGTATATTTGACTATGATAATATAAACTACATCACGATACTCCCCACCGGGCCCACCGTTAATACGTGGAAATGTCGGGGTGTGACAGTATACTTATTTATTTAAAAGATAAAGTGTTGTAAAGTGAAAATAGATAATAAAACCTGGATGGGCTAAATGGCACACACTTAAAAGTTGAAAATATAAAAGGAGGAGAAAATTAAACACACACACACATACCTGTGTGTGTGTGTTTCATAGATAGAGAAAGAGAGGGAGAAGAACCCCCCCCCCCCCCCCCCCCCCCAAAAAAAATCCCAAGAAATGTCAAAATTAAAGAAGGATTCAACACTAAATTGATGCATGATCTCAAATTTGTGATCATATAAGCTTTCTTAGCAAAAGGTATGTTGTAAAACTTGATTTGATGAACTTCATGTGAATAGAACTTGAAGGTGGTAGCCTTGAAATCGATATTATTGTTAGTATGATGAAATTGATAATGAAAGTATGTGTAGGATCATCATACTTGTTTATATATGTGAAATAATTGAATAGTTTAGAGGTTTAAGTATATGTTCATATACGATGTTAAATATATTTTGTATGATATGAGGAAATTGATGTTATATTGATGTTGAAATGTGCTTAAATCATCATGTATACAAGAATGTGTGAGGTACTTGACTAAATTAGATGTTTGGATGAATTCCATGTATATATGATAAAATGGGTTTTTTTACATAGTTATGATAAACCCCAAATTCTTGTATGACAATTTGATGAGTTAGTTTATGATAATTGAAAGTTTATGTTAACTTGATGTTTAGAAATGTATGAATTTGTGGAATTGAAAGAAACAACGTGATTTTGTATGGCAAAGCTAGCTAATATGATAGCCTAAAAATGATGCCCACCAAGTGTTTGATAATATGCCTAAATGAGTTTTATGAACTTGTTAGTGCATTTATGTATGTCAATTGGTAGTTTGACCTTTTAAAACCTACCTACAATAGAATTAAATAAGAAATGTGGTATAAAAGTCCATAAGGTGTGATGGTCATGATGTAGGATGACTAATCTAACCATCTTTTGGATGTTATATGATAGTTTGACTCTTGACAAGCTAGCTGGGAGCTTGAAACAGAATCGCTCAAGCGGGTCAAAGACGCGAGAAAGCATGATCGGACGCAAGGTAAGTAAAACTTACACCTTCTATAATAGAATCACTTAGGGCTGTAAACGAGCCGAGTCGAGCCGAGCTAGACCCAGCTCGAGCTCGGCTCGAACTCGATTCGAGCTAGCTTGGCTCGAGCTCGAATTTCAAATCGAGCTGAGTTTTAAGGCTCGAGCTCGACTTGATTAGAATTCGAGCTAGCTCGGCTCGGCTCGAGCCGAGCTCGAACTAACAAGGAACCACAAAATTTACTACTTAAAAATGAATTTATTCATAGACTAAGGGCTATAATTTCCATTTAATTTAACCATATGGCTAACTATGCAAGTATACACAGTTAATTCATTTTGTACATTGTCTTTACCTTGTTTTATAGGGGAGATACTCCTTTAGTTTTTGTTTTCTAAGCGATGTGGGACAAAAAATGAAGGATGTAAACCTTATCGAGCCAGCTCACGAGCCGAGCCAGGCCAAGCTCGAGCTCGGCTCCTTTACAAACCCAGCCGAGCCGAGCCGGCTCGTTTACAACCGAGCCAATTTCGAGCGAGCTTTCTTCGAGCTTTTTTCGAGCGAGCTGCGAACCACAAGTTTTTTGAACATCCCTAGAATCACTATCTAACAAATGTAAAGTAGGTGGAAATAAACAATGACTTGTTAAATTCGAGACCCATGGTGTAGACCAAATAGGTCAAAATAGGTAAGATTATGCTAAATCACATTTTGGCGATCAAATAAAGAATTTTACAATTAGGACCCTATGGTGTAAACCATAACGGGTCAAACGAGCAAAATGATGATTAATCACACTAGGTGATTAACCTAAAGAATTTTGGAAATGGGACCATATGATATAAACCATAACGGGTAGAGTGGTAAATAACTATGTTTTGGTGATAAACCAATGAACTTCCAAAATAAGACATTCTGATGCAAACCAAAATGGGTCGAACAAGTAAAAATGAATATTTACTAATAAACCAATGAACTTTCAAAATAAGACATTCTGGCGCAAACCAAAATGGGCTGAACAAGTAAAAAATGAATATTTTGTTAAAATCCAATGAACATTCAAAATAAGACATTCTGGCGCGAACCAAAATGGGCTGAACAAGTAAAAATGAATATTTTGTGATAAACCAATGTGCTTTCAAAATAATACATTTTGGCGTGAACCAAAATGGGTCGAACAAGTAAAAATGAAAATTTGGTTATAAACTAATGAACTTTCAAAATTAGACCTTTTGGCGCGAACCAAATGGGTCGACCAAGTAGAAAATTAATCTTTGGTAGTAGACCAATGATTTTTTAAAATAGATTCATATGGTGCAAACTATAACGGGTCAAATGAGTAATATGGTAAGTATGCACCTTTTTAGCAACAAACATTACATGGTTAGTTGAGTCGCTAAAAGGGTAAGCTATGAACAGGTCAAACGGACAAACAGGTCAAATGGTGATGGTATCACTATTTAAATATGATATTTAATACTTTGTTGTTAAGTCTCATGCTTTTAGGTAAGCATAATGTATGGGCTTGTATTGCCAAGAAGTAGAAAGTAAGAATCGAAAAGTATCGATAACGGGTCAATGCTTTGACCCGCGACAAATATGAGCAATGAGTCAAACTCTTGATGAGGGCTTATGTTCCGAATAGAGTTGGTTGAGTCAAGGGTGGATAGTAGACCACCTCAAGTGAGTTTGTTAAGTCTAAGTTTACAAGGTTTGGGAATAAACAACAATTAAGATCAAAACAATTTTGTATTTTATATAAAGATAAGTAATCACAAACGAGAAATCATCATGAACAACTGTTTTTCATTAATCATAAGATTCAAATGTTTTATAGAAAGTTGACTCTAGTGACTCCCCCTTAGACTAATCACTACAACAATTATTTTCGAACAAAAGAAAAGGTGATGTGTAGTGATAAATAGATCTCTAACATGTGAGATCTATTTATACTAAGTACGAAAGCTTTGTTTGTGATTGGCTGCCATCACCCTAATAGTGACATCTAACATTCCTAATAGAAAAGATTCCACAGATGTTTGCAACATATGTGAAAATCAAACAACTGATCTAACTATACTATACACTGATATAAAGCAAGCACTGTTACATTGGGAAAGATCTGTTTAGGCTATCCATTGTTGCTTTGATCCAAACATCTGTTTGGCCAGACAGATGTTTGATCTTCTTCATCGGACCTTTTGCTTTAACAGACTTTAGGATTGAACAGACCTTGTTTCTTCATGAACAGCGGTTCCAAGGCTTTGAGCAGATGTTTGCTTGTCTTCAACTGATGCTCTGGCTTAGGTATTCAAGTTTCACTATCTTTGGGAGGAATCTGGTTCAAACTTCAATTTATTTCTTGATCATGTTTTGGCTTTTGAATATCATCTTTTATTTTGTAGGTACAATAGAGGCATGTCTAATATTTGGGTAAAACGGCCATTAGAGCCAAGGACATGTCTATAAAGCGAAAATATGATTAAATGAATTTTAAAATACTAAACCATTGGAAACTTAATGTCCTTAGGGACATAATTAATCTTTATGGGATAACGAACTAAACGTAATCGCTAGTTTTCATCTAAACTCTTAAAAGTTCGCCGGTTTGGAAAAAGGGCTTAGATTAGACTAAAATGCCCTCGGATAAAGGGATTGGGTAAACTACCTATAAGGGTAGATTCGATAAGGAGTCCTATGTTCGAATGATCCTTCCAGTAATTAGATTTGGGAGACTTGAACTAAAAAGACTTATAGTCTTATAACAGGTTGTTTGAGTAAAGCGTTGTACCGGAAGGTATTATGGATCGTTAAGGTTTTGATTAAAGTAACCAACCATAATTGAGGTTGTGGTTGGAAGAAATAATGAGAAACTTGGTAAGAAAGTAGGAGGCATGAACTAGAATGCAAAATGCCTCCGAACGGGTCGGTTTCGTAATAAACTTTAAATCGAATAGTAGGAGCGAAATACTCAAGGAATATGGGCCCGGGTAGTGTGTTGTAGTTTAAAAGTGTAGAGGAATAAACCTCTAAAGAATAACTGGGTCTGGACCTAAAAGGATGTGAATTGGATTGTAGAGGAATAAACCTCTAAAGAATAAAAATTGTTTTTCTTTGGTGTTTTAATCGCGTTTGATCGTTTAACTCAAACACTAATTGTTTTTACTGTTTATGTTAAGCTTTTACAAAGGCGGGAACCGAACAGACGACTAAGCATGCGAAGAACCGGACATTATTATACAGCTATCTCCTTGGAGACGTTCTGGGGGAAGGTTGAAGCATGATCATGCATGACAAAGCTTTCAAGTTAAAATTTTTTATATTCTAAATTGTAAAGTTAGTGTAATAAGCCGTCGTGTCGGTTCATCCGGTTTATCGGTTAACCGAAATGTGTAAGTTCTCTACGTTTTAAAAAAAATCCGGACCAAATCGTCCGAATGTGTAAGATATTAGGTAATAACGGGATAGGGTGTTGTACTTCCATGCTAACTAGTATAAAGCCCTCGTATGCTACAAACAACAATAATAACTAAAAATCTGATGATGGGCATAAAGAAAGTGGCGTATGACTATGCGTATATACCCAACTGTTGTATAATAAAAACAAGTTAACAAAGTACAACAACATTAAACGCAAAAGAACCAAACACCATCATGCATAACACCTTTAGCCCCTAAATATCAAATTCAGTTTTTCTATTTTTTACATTGAGGGTACTTAGCTCTTTGTGGATCAACTTTAGCCACCTTAACGTTTTTCAGAGCTTCATAACGCAGATACAACGCATCCATGGTTGCTAGGTACTCCGCTGGTCTTCTTATTCCACTCTCTCTAAAGTTCTTCGGTATCTCTTCTACCTTCTTTAAGGTCTCCAAGCCCTTAGACTTGTTTCGACTTTCGAGACCCATATTTCAAACTTTTATCTCCTTGTGGATTTAGGATGGTAGATTTTGCAGTATCTCTACACGTGTAATCATATAGACTCATTTTCCCGGTTTGAGAGGCCCGAAAGTAATTTCATTTAGTAGCAGCTTTTGGTTTTGGGGCCATGTTGTCATTAGTGACCGGTTTGAGAGGCACGGAAGTAATTTTATGTTTGCTCTCCTGGCATGGACCATTTATGGTGATCATGTTACTTTAATCTTTGGTATGAGATATCTTAGATTGACAATTTTAATTCATTTGTTTATATATAGGCCAAATAATTGTCAACTCTAATTCTAATGGGTCAAATGGATACAATTAAAAAACAGGTAAAGGGCATGCGAGTCAAACACAACCCAAAGAGTGTTTCTAATGCATGGAACCTCCAAAATCACATTAATTAAAAACTATACTACTAATACTATCATTATTATATGGCTTTTATAGTGTTGTATAGCACACTAACTTTTTTATTTTATAAATTCTCTTGAGAAAGCCGGACAAAAGTATATCTCATTGCTTATGGATCACCTGCAACTAATAACATGCATTATAGTTTTTTAATGTGCCAATTGCCGTCCCTAATAGTTCTCGAAACATTTTAGGCCGGGCCAAATAAAAAAAGTAGGCTCCTATAACATAAACTCAACAATCATCGTCCCTCATATGTCGTTCTTTTTTTCCACCCTCGGCCATCACAAACCTTTTATTTTTTTGGATTTAAATTTGTAAAGTGTTTTAATTGTTGGGTCTTTTTATTAAATTGTTAAATTATTTGAACTAGCAATAAGACCCGCGCGCGTTGCGGCGCGAGAACATCGCAAACATCGAATGGATTAGTCCAAACGTTGTGTGATGCGTTAATCGTATGGAAATGTGCGTTTTGACGTATCGGATTGAACCCGAAGTAATATATAAGCATTGCGAATGCATCAAAACGTAAAGTAAATCGAATTTATATGTGACCCGACTCATACATAGAAAAGAAACTACTATTTGACTCCACATGGTTCCAAACAAAATTTACGAAACATATATAAAATAATCACGAATACATATTATATTTGTCCTGTCTCATCTTCCAAATCGAAACGTAGACCAACTCAAATTTATAGTACATAAAAATATGCACGTAAAAAATGGTTTTTCGGAATAAAAAAAAAATTATTATTTGACCTGACTCGTTTTCCAGAAAAAATTTACGTCGAAACATAGAGCAAATCATATTTATACCGACACGTAAATAAAAATATGCACGTAAAAAATAGATTATTTTAAGTAAAGGAAGTATAGGGAAAAACTCGAAAAAAATTATAGGTAAAAAACTTAATTGGTTAAAAAGATTCATAAAACCATGCCAAGTAGCACCAATGCCACACCATTAACATCGAAAAGTTCGTAAAAATAAACTAAATCAAAAAGGAAAAAAACAACACCGAACGAAAAGCAGATGTAAAATCCTTGAACCAAGCACGCCCGTTGTTGTGTGTGAATGCGAAGAAATTAGACCGAAACGTAAAACGTAGAAAAGAATAACTAAGTCGAATAGGGAAAAATAAACGTGTTGTGACGAACCTGTCATATGGGAAAAAAAATATACCAGAAACGATGAACCCCATACACATGTTGCGGCGTGTTAACTTGCAAAATTTAGAACGAAACGTAAAACGAATAATTTGTGATAAAAAATGAAACTTGTGAGAGGCCAAAGATAAAAATAAAAAAAGTGCTAGGGTTAAATTGCAAAAAAAAGATACAACTTCATAAACCAACATTTTTTGATAATTTATAGTGTATAATAATGGTTATAATATTAATGTATTGTGGATTGAATGCCAAAAAGTTGCAGCAGGTGGAAATGGTGTGAATGTAGTCATAGTCTGCATATTTTTAGAAGTAAAGTGAAAAAAAAAAACATTAAACAGATAAACTTGTTAAATTAACTAGTATCTTCATGCATAAGGTTAAATCCCTTTTGTCTAAAAACTTTTTACTTCTTTATTTATTTATTTTCTTTTGTAAACTTTGAATTGTCTAAATAATAATAAAGATGAAATTTGGTAAATGACAAACTAAAATGTGAATAAAGTTGAATCGCTTATTGATAATCAGTCGGTTACAAGTACAATGAAAATAGAAAATTGAAAAACTGGAAAATATAGTGTTGTTACACCTACTCTTTTTCATATTTCAAAACAGTTTATGCCTTCGTCTGTCTACAGCTCAAACTGTAGGGGAGTGTTAATGATACGATCCAGAACCTAGCTGACCCTAACCCGCAAACCCGACCCGGTCAAAAAGGCTGAAAGTGGAGCACGTCTTCCAGTTGGTTGAAGAGCAAGACTATTTCAAATTAGTTTTATTGTTTTCATTTCCCACGATGCATGCATGTAACTAGGACCACTCATTGCATTTCTCCACTACTTGCATTAATTTAGGAACACTTCATAGCACTTATACTTCCTTATAAATTGTAATCCATTTTGCATTGAATATTAAGAAGAAAAATTAGCAAAGTCTTGTTTCTATCTCTAATTCTTGGAGTCTAACCCGCTTAAGGGTGTATTTCGGAGTCTAACCCGCTCAAAAGGTCTCTATCAGTTAACCGATAATATATTATGTATTCAATATAATTGTCTTATAGTTAGCCTTGCGGTTAGCCTAGATTATTGTGTCACCATTTATATATCCGTGTATTGTTCTATATATAGCCTTGGATATATCTCAATAAGATGATCGAGAGTTTTGATTGTACACACTTTCTAGGTCATATATGTTACAATACTGAAAATTTTATACTCTTTAATTTAGTATTATTCTTGCACATTGTGCAGTTGACTAGTTTCATGTTTCATGGTATTGAACCTACTTCGAGGCCACGCTTCATCTTCTTGACGTGTTTAAACTCTCCATAGAAGTAGGAAATGAATCCCCAAAGTGATAACGCAAGAGAAAGTCCTTTTTCAGCTTGGAACTTCTCATGGAAGAACAAAACCGCTAAAGATTCAGTCACAGGGAGAAGTGTAGCGATTATTATTCCAGATAATAATGATGAGGCGCAAAAAATGACCCCGATTGCTCCTAAGAAGTAGAATTGCCAAAGAAGGGAATTCACCGATAGAATCACATAGTATGTCACTTCCCCGAGCTCAAAGTTCCTTGCTTCTTGAGGAATTGCCTAAACAAGATGGTAACGGTGTTTAGATGTTCGTTCTTTAAACGATTATATTATGTATTTCATAATAATAATAAGAAATTGTGTTGTAAAATATAGTGTTTGGGCATATTTGTCTTCATTGAAGTCGTAACAATAGTATACTCAATTGTTGGAGGGTTTGAAAATCAGATTATTTAAAGAAGTAACAAAAAAAATGATCGAAAATACAATATTTTTTTTCTGATAGTTTCTTTTAGAAAAGAGAGAAGTTCTTAAATAGAGTGAGAGTTTCTCAAATAAGGTTATAGAAGCACAGTTTATTTCTTCTATTTAGTAATTGTGAGAACATCTTACCAAAAACCTAAAGGGACCCCACTAATACCCTGTTAGCTAAACTAGTGGGATAAGGTAAAAATACAGCTTTCGTAAGACAAGTGGCCTTTAAGGGGTTAAGGAAAAAAATGACTCTAGAAGTTGGATTCGAATCTCAAACTCTAGAAGAGGAACTCAAAACACTTACCATTGTGCCAACCCCTTCAAGGTTTTTACTCAAAATCATCAATTTGACTAACCGGTCGGCACGACTTATTCAATCTATTGATATAAGGTGGGCTTGGTTAACCTTGAAGTCATGGTTGATCAGCATTCCAATAGTACAAAAGGCAGTCGCAAAGAACGCCATAACGATCTGCATCTCCATAACCAAAGAGTAAGTAATGGGTTGTTTAGCTTTCTTTAAAGTTAACTCTATCGATGGTAGAATGAACCCATACAAAGCCGAAGCTCCTAATATCATGAAAAAACCTTCATAGTACTTGATGTCCGATTCATGGTCAGGCTGATCACTACTCGAATGAAGTGCAAGAATCACAGCACCAATAGACAGTAAAACCACAGCATTGACTCTGAAAGCAGAAAACTTTTGTTTCACCAAAAGAAACGCAAATCCAGCAGTAAACACTAACTGGGTGGCGTTTATCAAAGCATATGTCGAAACGGGTAAAAGAGACGCTATAAGCAGCCAGATAATCATCTAAACCTGTAAAAACTCCAAGAATAGCACAAGGAAAGAAGACAGATGGCTTCAAAGAGATCAGCTTGGTTTCGTGGCTTCCATTTCTTTTTTTGTACATAAAATAGCATATTAATGGGATGATTAAGAACGACCAGCCCGCTGTATACAACCAACTCGATATCCAAATTCTTTTCCCGCCTTTTACAAAGTAAAGACGCTGAACCAACAGGCCAAAGCAATTACCTATGCCTAGCATTATGCAATTCAAAACAAGCATGGCCTTCTTCATGGGTTTGCTCATCTTGTCATTATTTTCATATTGTTGGTTGATCTCCATCTTGTCAAATCTTGCAAACTAGTTCTTCAAATAAAAGGTTAATTACATAAAAAATAACAAAAATGCATGTTTTCTGTGTCATTTAATGAAAAAACAAACAAATCTGTTGGTTTGGGTTTAGTCTAAACAAGTCGGATCAGTTTCTGGTCAAGCCTGTGAACACATTTAGCTTACACAAGTTTTGCCTGGGTTTAGAGGTGCACAAAATAACCGGTTAATTAACCGTAACCGGTTATTAACCGAAACCGTAACCGGTTAATAACCGATTTAGGAATAACCGGTCCAGCCGGTTATTTAACCGTAGGTTAGTAACCGGTTACAAGTTTTTAGTATAATAACCGGTTATTAACCGGTTTTTTTAAACCGGTTTTTTAACCGATAGACTGGTTAACCGAAAAAATAACCGAAAAATTCAAAAAAAAGACAAAAAAACCAGTTTTTAACCGAAAATAACCGGTTAAATAACCGAACCGGTTAAAGTAATTAACCGGACCAGTTAAAAAAATAACCGGTTAAAGTAATAACCGGTTAAAGCATTAACCGGTTAAAGTCAAAAAGTCAAATTAACCGGTATAACCGGTTAACCGATCCGGTTATTAAAATTAACCGGTTTGTGCACCTCTACCTGGGTTACTCATGTGGGCTGGCTGTTTAATCCATTTGTTAAATTTGTTTCTATATCATGACTTAAAATGGTTTACTTTTATGCTACAAGTTACAAATAATGAAAAATTGGCATCAACCGTTATAATTTAACCTAGTGGTTTTAGGCAAATTGGATTTAAATAATCCCAGCTTTCTCAATTTGTCCGATAATAATCCCAACTCAATTATTGGCCGATAATAATCCGAAACTGGTCCACTTTTGGCTGATAATAGTGTGCGTTAAATATAGTTTAACAGAGTTAAGTTTCTTTTCAAATTACAAACTGATGTTTTAAGGCTTTTGACTAGAACGAGAATACGAGTTGATTGATGTAAAATTTAACTCGAAATATTGCCCCCAAACGACGAAAACGGTGCTTCAATTCGGGTGTTTAAACTTCCAATTAAGAAAAATCAAGTTTTTTGAAGCATCGTTTCGAGGTAAGTTTTACATAAATCGACTCATATTCTCGTTCTGATCAAAATCTATAAAACATCAGTTTGTAATTCGGAAAAAAGCTTAACTTCGTTAAGCTATTTTTAACGGCGGACTATTATCGGTTAATAACTGAATTGGGATTATTATCGGCCAAATTGAGAAAGCTAAGATTATTTAAATCCAATTTGCCGTGGTTTTCTATACACTGGTGTGTGTATATATCATGAATTTATAGTTTGTGAGTATTAATATGAAAAAAAAATAAAAACAATCGGATTGAAATCCAATTCATCTCAACTGGTGAATATTCTTGTTATGTTCGGGTTATTGGTTCTGATAGGAATTATCTGGTTCATGTCGGGTTCTACCTATAAGCCATGAACACGACCGGTTTTACATTCCAAGGTAGTAACAAAATTTTCAGGTTCTTCCAGGAGAAGTATGTTATATTTTTACCCTAATAAAAACCTTCAAATAATCATCAATAGTACCCCAAGAACATATATTCAATGGAAACACTAAAAAATTGGAGAACCGTGTAACAATGCATTTAACATGTTAAATATATTAAAAAAATCCAATTTAAAATGCTAAAAATTATTTCTTTTTTCAAAAAAAAAAATCGAAGCTTTTGCATATAAAGATGTGTAGAAGCTATTCCAATAAAAAAATCATTTTTTTACCGGGGAAGTGGCTTGTAATAATCTCACATAAACCTTATTGGCTATTAATAATTTCACCTCAGAATATTCCCCCCACCAGTCCCACCTTTCACCTATTTTTCCTACAACGGTCCCCCGTTAAAAAAATTTAACGGAGTTAAGTTTTTTTTTCCAAATTACAAACAGATTTTTAGGGCTTTTGATTAGAACGATGATACGAGTCCATTGATTTAAAACTTACTTCGAAATGGTGCTCCAAGTGACTTGATTTTGGTTAATTGGAAATTTAAACACCCGAATTGAAGCGCCGTTTTCATCGTTTGGAGCACCGTTTCGAGGAAAGTTTTACATCAATGGACTCGTATCGTCGTTCTAATCAAAAGCCCTAAAAATATGTTTGTAATTTGGAAAAAAAGCTTAACTCCGTTAAGTTTTTTTAACGGGGGACCATTTTAGGAAAAATATGTGAAAGGTGGGACTAGTGGGGGAAATATTCTCAGGTGGGATTATTAATAGCCAATAAGGTCTAGGTGGGATTATTGCAGGCCAATTTCGCTTTTTTACCTTTTTAAGTGTTTTTAAGCATTTTTTTAGTTTATAAGTTTTTGTATTAAAAAGGCTTCTACATGTATTTATATACAAAGGCGTTGAATTTTTTTTTTTTTTTTTTTTGAAAAAAAATATATTTTAACATTTTGACTTGAACTTTTATTATTTATTTAACATGGTAAATGCATTGTTCTTCGGTTCTCCACTTTTTTAGTGTTCCCATTAAACCCAATCCTATTCAAATGTATATTAAAGAACTTTAAAATTACAAAAAAGAATGTAAAGTTTCTAATCTTAAATAGAGCCTCTAAACAAGTCTTTTATCGTGGGTTGACGGGTTTAACATGGTACCGCCAAAAAAAAAATTCATGAGGCTTAAAATAGTGTCATATGCATATACATGAACCCAAACCTATAACATGTATTCATGAGTTGATATGTGCATGACCTGTTTAACTCAAAAAAACAATTTTATAATTTTTTCATATTGATACTATGAATTTCTAAATTACTAAATTGTTTTTCTTTTAATGAGTCAGCAATGTTTAAAGTATGCATTTTTTTCTAAAACTTGTAACTTTTGGAATAAAAATACCAACATAGTTTAAGTTATTACATAAACACATTTATAACAAAATAAAGAAATGCGTTAAACCGGTTAACCTGTAAACCTAGCGCGTTGATACGAACATGACCTATAAAGCTAAATGTATTTGCATGTTTCACTGTAAACTAACCGAACCCATTTAGGCTAAACTCGAACCCATAAAATGTGTGTCGTGTTACCATGTTCCACCCTTTTAGAGCATCCACAATATTGGTTAAAGTCCAAAATCCAAACATGTCACATCATTCAAAACCTCACTTTTTCCTTAACACTAAACTATTCCAAACCTTAACATCACACCTCACCTTTTACACTAAAAGAAATTAAAAAAAAAAAAAAAAAACTTGTGTGTGGTCTGATCATTTCAAACCGAACTGGTCCGGTGAAACAAACCGGACCAGCCAAGTCAAACTCCTCCAACGCATGTAGGTCCGGAAATGTGAAGTCTGCAATTGGACTAGGTAAGTGGACGGGGCATTGTAGATGCTCTTAGAGCACCCGGAGCGCCACGTAATGGCCAAAAGTCCACGAGTTATGGGCAGTGAAACACCGCCGCCACTACCTTGCATCACGCGTGGTGGAGTTGACGCGTTGTCGTCTTCACGCGTGAATGATTTGACTGCAATTCAGTTGTTTTCTTGTTTTGTGAATGATTTTGATGATGGAGATGAGTGTGTGGTCAGTGACGGACATTTTCACTAAAATCAGTCACTAGTGAGGGAATAAAGCTCGATGACGTGACGAAACTTGATTGGATGTTGTGAGTGATGGAACTCCATCACTAATGGATCGCCCCTACCCTTAGAGTGGAATTTAACAGACTTGCTAACTATTGATGGTTGAAACTCATAATGACACAACACTTTGTCCTTGTACATTAGTTGTTTACAACATCTTAAAGTCAAATCAAATTCAGTAAAAATCAAACTATATATGGTCAGAATCCAGTCAAAAAGTTAACCATTACACCATTTATCACATACAGAATGAACCCTTACAAGATATATCAGATTGCAAGATTATTACCTCTTTCAGATGCAAAAATTAGACCAGTCTTCCAACAAATTGCAGTTCAATAAGGAAGCAAGAACACAAAATTTCAGCTGATTTGAGAAATGAAGCATAGGGAATTGAGGCAGATAAGTAGCAAATAAAGTGTGATGTAAAGCATACACTTGTAACACAAAATCCCATCTATGTGAACCATTCAATGTGACACCCAAAAACCGAAGTGATCCAAAAATCATACTTCTGATCACACCCAAACCATCTTGAATTTGTAAGATTAAATATATTTTATGTTATATTTAATCTAGTAGCCATTATAATCATTTATATCATACAGATCAAAATATATAACAACCTATTAAATAATTAGTTGGTAATTGTTGATGGGCCTTATTACCATTATTAACTAATTAGGGTTTCCTCTTGGGTGCATATATAAGGAGACTTATGTAGAGGTTCTAGGGTTAGACACATAACCTAATTACTCTCATAACATCAATCGACCTCCTCTCCTCAACCGATTACCCTTTATCGGTTTTCATCATCACCATCATTAGATTGCACCCTAAGGAGGAACCAGATCAAGCTGACAATCATGTCAAACACTATTGCTGCATCTCCATCTGGATTCTCTGTTGGCCTGTATTGATGCAATCAAAGGTATCTTTTCATGTTTTCCATTATGTCTAAATAGAACTGATCAAAATGTGGTATCAGAGCATTTGTTGATTAAATCAGTTCTGTTTTCGTATCCATTAATTCTGGGATTGAAATCATGAAAACAGAAATTTTGAATAACTTCATAATCATAACCGCCGGTTTTGAGTCATGACCCGAAATCATTGTTTTCGGAGAAGAATGTTAAATCAATGACACGAAATCATAATAGTTAAAATCAACAAATCCGAAATCTGTTTTAGAGGCCTTAATTTTCAGGTTTCGGGTTCCAGATTTATTATTTTATTTTTAGGGTTCATCATGTGTTCTTAGAAAATTCGAAATTCCTTTATGTTTTGGAATGTAATTAGGATTATTGAGTGTTTTTCCTGTTTTGTTCCAATTTTATCTTTTAATTTTGTTCAAAAACTGTTTATCGATAATCAGATAAATATTTTGATAAAATTAGATCATCACTAAAACCGGAAACCATATCTCAAATCCCTAAGAATTCGAATTTTCAGTTATGCTTTTACATTAACAGCTGTAACAGGAGTTTCGAGATAAATTTTAACGAACCGAGACCAGGATCTCGACTCGAGACCACAAGGTCTCGACTCGAAATCATAAGTGTTCTCAAATCTTTACAACTCGAGACAACGATTTCGACTCGAGACCATAAGGTTTCGACTCAAGACCACTAAGGTTTCGACTAAGGGCTTTAATCTTCACAACTCGAGACCATGGTTGCGACTCGAGACCTCATTATGGATTCGAGATCTCATAAAACACAGTAGTCGAGACCATGATTACGACTCGAGACACTGAGGTTACGACTCGAGACCTTAATGAGTCGAGGCCTCATAATGTTACAAGATGAGTCGAGACTGGACTCAAGATCTCACTCGAGACCTCATAACTGAGTCGAGATCTCATAACTGAGTCGAGATCTCACTCGAGACCTAAGACTAACTCGAAATCTCAACCTCATTACTTTAGGCTGTTTAATGTGAACTAAAATATAAACCTCATTAGTAATCTCAACCTCATTACTAACAGGTGGTTTGCTATTAAAAAAAATTGGTTTTTGTAAATACTTAGTTAAATAATCAGGATCAAATAATGTTTTACAAAACTAAAATGGCTTACTTGAATGCGCTTTTGATGTATCATTTCTGGCCAAAGCTGATTTGATACATCTACTTATCGTTCAAGTATTACGAAAGCTATGTTAAGTGTGCATTACAAACGTGAATGTCTTAATATCTGGCCAAAGCTGATTTAATTCTTTCATGTATAGCATACTTAACAAGTGCATAACTAAAGTGGTTGTCTCATTTCTGGCCAAAGCTGATTTGTCACGATTACTTTGCACACATGCTTAAATGATTACACTTCTGGCCAAAGCTGATTTGTCTTCGTTTAAGTTGAACTTTAAATAAGTCTATTATTTTGATGTTAGTAATAGACATATCACAACATCTTCACATAATGATCCTTATATCAATGATCCTTCATTAATTTTATGATCATTTCGTCTGTCTTATTTTTAGTACCCATAATTTTACTCACTGTAATTTTCTTCTATAAATCAATATCTTGTCCACTCTAATTCTTAAACCTAAATTGTTTTGCTTTATTTAAAGTTTCTATAAGATTAGCTCTTAAAATTAAATCCTTGATTATCTCTTAAGACACGATAATTCTATTGCTCACTTCTGATAAAAGCACTACAGAAGAAAAGTAGAGCATGATGATAGGATAACTCGAACATGATGTCTCTTATGATAATCAAGAACTCTCTAACATAAATGCTATCACTAAAGTTATTCCAGATTAAGTCTTTCCTAAGACTAATCTATTATCTGTGGAATAATTACAAAAATTCCTAAGATGCATGCCTTCATTTAAAATTATTAACTATAAAGCTAAGTGGTATATGTGAATACATAATAATGTACAATACCATAACCCATAAAGTTAAGGGTTTACGCATGGAAATAAGTACATTTTTCCAGTACATTACATACTAAGATTTTCACTTGTACAATTTGATGCCTTATAAATCAACTATAACACTCAAAAGTACCAAAGTATAATGAGTGTGTTGATAAGCAACATATGTACAAAGAAATAAATGTTTGAAGCTGGAAAATAAGTTGTTACTCACCTTACAACCACTTAAAACTTTAAAAGAGGATTGTTCTAAGGTCCATAGACAAATTACAAGTAAAAGTTCCAACTTTAAGGTTCTTCAAGGGAAAATCTCACTGCATAATTATGCCATTAGACTAGACATAAGCAACGAGACTATCCATTATTTTAAAGAACAGTTTGATAAATTAATTAGATAGTCACTTACTAATGATATTTAAGTCTGGTAATTTTAATATTCCAATTAACATATGATTAGTTGACTCTAGTTCCATACGTTTCCTTACCAGAACTCGACAAATAACTAACATGAGAGTTAGTGACAAATTAAAAGTTAAAGCTATAAGAACCATAATAAGCAGTCTTATAACAACGTTTTCGATACCTTATATATATATTATGAAGATTAGTTAGAATATGGTATCATAATTAAGCAATGTTATGAAGCTTGTGAGGTTTGCATAGTCAACATAAAGTCACACTTACCTTAAACTCTCATTTTATTTGTTCTAAATATCTGGATAGAAACATTCCTAAGATGAAACTAGATGATACCTTACATTTTCACAACTTTTGTTATCATGCAAATGAGAATTTGACAAAAGGAAAATGAGACCTATAAATTTCATCCATTATAACCGGAATTCATGAGAAATCATGACATGGTTAATGAGGATGATTTTTTCATCTAATCTCATTCTAAGTAATTTTAAATCATGACATTAAAGCCCTAAAATATGACTTGGCTTAAGGAATAAGTATGGGTCCATCATAAGTCATTTATTGTCATTCGTGGAACTTATTCCAAATGGAATATTCAGATATAATTCATTTATCATTAAAAGACTATCAACTTGTATCTAAATTTTTGTCGCATATGGCCCACGGTCTTAGAAGAAATCTATTCATATATATATATATATACTTAATAATATTTCTATTAAATATGTCCCTAAAGTTTCTTATGATATCTGGATATTAAATAAATCAAATAACTTCTAACATATATATGATAGGCTCCCACGTCACGTACCTCATTGAAACTTCTCTTGTAGCATTTCTAGAGATATCAAAGATCAGTGGGAGCATTAAGTGTCTTAATAATAACTTGTAATAGTTGCAAGAGGTGGGGGAGTGAAAAACTTCATAATACTTCAATTTACACCTCTTGTACAAGACACCGCCCCATCACGACACTGTTCTATCAAAACTTGTCTCCTTACAATCTAATGCTACTCTTACAAAAGTTTCATTGTTGCTTAATTGTGGGCACACTTAGCTTTCTCACCTAAACTAACATAATCCTCAACAAGAGAAACTACAAAGACTGACGTCATTAATTTGTTTTTTCTCTATTAGAATTTGTTGGTCGTTAATTATTGACCCTAAGCATGCTGAGTTCCTAAAGATTTCTAAGGTCAGTGGGAGCAGTCAAAGTCCTTATCATGACTTGCAAGAAATACAAGAGGCGGGGGGGAAGAGTGTCATTAAATTTCACTCCGAATTTATCTCCGATTACACCTCTTGTATACCATATTGCACCAACTCTTACAAGCTTAGAATCCTGAAAATGATAGCAACCTAACCAAGAGCTAATCCATAAAACTGAAACTTCTAATAAACCCAATAATCAACTCAGGAGGTCATCTAGGTTTAAAAACCTACTAACTTTGATGATTACATAACCTCCCTAACTGAAGTTGAAATGGATTTTGGAAAATTTTACTTGTTTTATCTCTTCAAATTAAGCCATTAGCGTCAATCAATCCTCTGAATGGAATAAAACAGTTTTCTAGTAAAACTGATTTTATGTGTTCGTATAACATTTGGGATTTGATTGAATTACCTAAGAGTGTTCATAACTAAACCAAATCCTGAAATAAAACAGGAAGAGATAAATTATCAAAGATTTTTTTAAGACACGAAGAAGCATGATTGATTGTCAAAGGTTATACTCAGGAAGAGATAAATTATCAAAGATATTTTTGAGGATCATCACTGTTCTAGTAGCTTATAATAGTTTAAAGCTACATTAGATGAACATTAAAAACAATTTTCCCTAACAGTTGGCTGACATATTTACATGTTCATAAAACAACCTGAAAGTTCCAAACTGGAGGTTAAAGAACATTTTGTCTATAAGCAAATAAAATCCATGTATGGGTTAATGCAAACATCATAATGTGATGAAATCTTAACGTAATTATTTTCATCAACAACCAAGTGGATTAATGTATCTACCTCAAGATGAGTGAGAGAAACTAAATTAAACTTGTCTATGTATATGATATTCTTTTGACAAGTATATGTTACATAAGTCAAAGCATTGTTAACACAAACTTTGATATAATAGATCTCAGAGATATCTCTTATGTAATAGATATCATAATATACCGAGATAGACCCAATGGGACAATAGTATCGTTCTATAAATTTAACATTAAATGGGTCCTTACATATGTAACAATATACTGCTCTTCTTTAGAGGATAATGGGATAAATGAGATATTTTCCTTACGCTTCATTAATTAGAAGCCTTATGTAAGTTTAGGTCTATACTCGTTTAGATATTACTCACATTGCAACACACTAGATATGTCTAGATTGACGTGAAGCATTTAATGGAGTATTACAATATCTTTAAAAGAAACGAGAGGCTACAATTTAAAGAAGAAGTGAGAACTCAAACCGGTTGATTACTTTAACTTGTAATATTCAAAGATGACAAAAATGTAATTTCGGGTATATCTTTATGTCAGCAGATAAAACCTATCTCATGAAGGAGTCATAATGGACTGATATCAACAACCTAAGTTATAATGACATAATATAGTCACTAAATGTTGTTGGAAATTTATCAGTGGACTCATAAGTTTATTAACTCCATATAATTAATATTTTGAAGACTTAGTGTGATAAAGTCAGCTACCATGACTCCTTGAACAGTAACAGTTCGAGAGGTGCTGCATTAAAATTTCGATACACAATTAATTATTCGTTTATGAACGAATTGAGGAAACTAAGTCTTTGTATCGAATACATTCATGATATGCTTGAGGATCCTATAACTGAAGGACTATTGCCCATAAGTCTTATTAAGAGAGCTCATAGACGGGTATTAATTGATGGTCGTGCACAACTGCATATCATACTATGAATGACTAATTATTAGTTAATTTTCCTCATCAGTTTGATTTTGTATGTCTCTAAAAATATGTCAAGCCGGCATAATGGCATATAGACAAATAAAGTTACAAATCAAACAAAGGGCTTATGTGTATTTTGATCATAACGATTAGGTTTTAAATTAAGGCTATAGTATGACTAATGGGGGTCCTGAGTCGCATAATGATTCAACGGCTGTATTTCTCTGCTATAGTTCTTGTTTAAGGCTAAAATGAGTGTTAACTCCTGATCAGGCTTATCTAATACTCATAGTAAATGATTACTCGGCTAAGTGGGAGAATGTAAGATTCAATATATTTTATGTTATATTTAATCTAGTAGCCATTATAATCATTTACATTATACAGATCAAAATATATAACAACCTATTAAATAATTAGTTGGTAATTGTTGATGGGTCTTATTACCATTATTAACTAATTAGGGTTTCCTCTTGGGTGCATATATAAGGAGACTTATGTAGAGGTTCTAGGGTTAGACACATAACCTAATTACTCTCATAACATCAATCGACCTCCTCTCCTCAACCGATTACCCTTTATCGCTTTTCATCATCACCATCATTAGATTGCACCCTAAGGAGGAACCAGATCAAGCTGACAATCATGTCAAACACTGTTGCTGCGTCTCCATCTGGATTCTCTGCTGGCCTGTACTGATGCAATCAAAGGTATGTTTTCATGTTTTCCATTATGTCTAAATAGAACTGATCAACAGAATTCACTTAAAATACAGATAAAATATCAATAATATACCTTTAAAGGCATCCCTTGGCAACCCACTTCTCTACCACTTTGCCACCACTCCACCACCACTACGACACCAACATCCACCCCCATCATCCATCTATCATCTTTAGAGTGTGTAGTAGTCTAGGGATCCAAGATTGATTGTAAGAGCTTTTGTCAAACAAAGGCCATGCTTGGCTAATCTCTTACATCACTTGGCCGGGCTAGGATTCGAGTTGCAGGAACAAGTGCTAAACTAACCACCCAAGAATGGAATCGTCGAGCGAAAACACTTGACAACCTCCTAGAAGCAGCTTTTCTTGCATGGCTTAATCTTTGAGACAAGCATATGACTACTGGCAGGATCAACCAGGTAGCATTCTTCTTTGACGATGCCCATCCAGAATGGCTTCCCATTCCGGCTGGGCAGTCATTCTAAGAGAAGCGCGAACGCTAAACGAGGGCAGAACATGCGCGTGAACATCCATGTGACCTATTCGTGGCGATCCAAGCACAACGGGCCGGAACCATGCCTGAACCAGGCCCGAACCAGGCCCAACGACACATCGGGCCCGAACAAGGCCCAACGAAGACCTGACCCGAGAACGTGAAGTCGTGACCCGATACCACCATAAGAACGCCTGTATAAAGTTTGGTGTCGATACGATTATAACGGGGCCGATCCAAGGCCCAACCACACAACGGGCCCGATCAATTAGGAATCTGATGCTGTCACTAAACACATTCCTTAAATTGTAGCCATTTGTTGAGTGTTTTTTTTTTTTTTTTGTGTCTAATCCGCATATATATCACCATTGCCTGTTAAACAGAAAAGATAACTCTTCCCGAGGCCCCCGCCGACGTCTCCGGAATCCCTAACGTTGCTGTCAGCCGCCACGTCCCGGTTCAGGAATTTTAACCCGATTCCCTTTCGAAGCTCGCGTGAAACACGCTATCTGACGGGCTTCCCCCGTCTCTTAGGATCGACTAACCCATGTGCAAGTGCCGTTCACATGGAACCTTTCCCCTCTTCGGCCGTGTCGTAGGCTAAGCTTGCGTGCCGGACGAGCCGCACGGGCCGCCTTGAAGTACAATTCCCATCAAGCGACGGGTAGAATCCTTTGCAGACGACTTAAATACGTGACGGGGTATTGTAAGTAAAAAAGACGTAAGGTTAACAATGGTGTAAAATTAAAATGAGATATACCGGGCTAGGATTCGAGTTGCAGGATCACCATTGTCCTTGATTTTCTTGATTGTATATCTCTTAAATGTCAACATATTTAAGAGTTTTTTTTTTTTTTTTTTCCACACTAGTGTTTGGTGCTAAAAGTATTTTCCAAAATAGTGTTTGTTAAAAATTATTTACCAAAATAATGTTTTTCATTTATTTTATATTTGCATTATATTTTTAAACCAACATTTTATTATTCTTCTTTCTGTTTTCCTTATTCCCTTAACCCGTTATCAATTTCTTTGTTCTTATATTAAACTTTCTTATAATTTAGTCAATCGATCGAATATTTTATTTCTTTCAAAAAAGAAGACTTGATCACTGGTTAGTATACCTTTAACAATGCTTTAGAATTAATCATACATTGATCTCAGCAAAAGAGAGATGATATCGTAACACAATTCAAGCTTTTCGGGTTTGGGTTTTTAAAAGGAATTGTATGTTTTTCTGTAGATATTTGTTTCAGACATTTTATTTTTTTTTATTCTATTTTAATGTTTACTCTATGTAGATATATTATAGATACTAAATAGCATCAAGGAATCAATATTATTTTGTAGATGTTTAATTTTCCTGATCACACAACACAAAATATCTAATATTAACAATGGATCAAATAGGAAGTTTATTTTGGCTAGGAATGATAGAAAGCAATAGGATTAGGACATGTGGAAAAATTTAAAATAAAGAGGAAGGCTATTTTAGTCAATCTTATCCTTTCTTCTTTCTTTTCAAAACCCACCACTTTCAAAACCCACCATCTTCAACCATTTCTTCACTTTCTATCTCAATAATCACTACATTATAGTGTGATTTTCGTCACCGATCAATGATTCAAACACCCGATCAACGTGTTCTTCAGCTTTTTTGAAGAAAACCCAGTTTAATTTCATACAAAATCTTGTTTTTTTCCGGTGATTTTGAAGATAATCACTCGATCCGTTCGATTCGAGCGCTGATAAGTGTTTCAATCATTCAAAATTCGTCAATTGTTGAAGAAAATCACTTCGATCCATGTAAGATATTCTTTAATTTCATTTTTACGATCTGGGTTTTTGATTTAGTCGTTGCGTTTTACGATCTTGGCGGGGGTCCGATAGCAGCGCCCCTGGTAGCGGGGTCCCAGGGGCGGCAGCCCCTGGCGGGGTCCAAGGGGCAGAGCCCCTGGCTGGGGTTGAGCTGTAAATTGCTTTAATAAAAATGCATTAGAAAATTTAATTTTCTGTAAATTGCCTCTGGAAAACTGCATTCGTAAAATGCATTGGTTCAGACAATTCACAGCTCAGACAATTCACAGCACAGACAATTCACAGCACAGACAAAACTATTGTCTTGGTTCAATACGTTTTAGAGAGAACACTTTGTTTGGTGTTTTTAGGCAATTGCGTTTTAGAACTAAAACATTTTTATGTGTTTTCTGGCCATTGCGTTTTAGAAAAACACATTCTTGAAGTGTTTTTAGTCATTGCGTTTTAGGTAAAACACATTTTTAGGTGTTTTCAGTCCATTGCGTTTTACAGAGAACACTTTCTTTTGTTTTTTTAGGCCATTGCGTTTTAGAAAACAGACATTTTAAGTGTTTTCTGGCATTACGTTTTAGAAATAAGACATTTCTTTGTGTTTTTTGTGCATTGCGTTTTAGGTAAAACATTTTTTTATGTGTTTTTAGTCTATTGTGTCACACCCTGACTTTTGCGGAAGCGTGGTTATTTGGTGTGACTTCTTAATAACATAGCAATCAATCATAACAATGATATATGATAAAACCAAAAGATTTTCATCCATTAATAAAGTTTAGAAAATACCATAATACCATTGTCTTGAAAACATTGACGCCAATTAGTTACAAACCATAACATGTTCAAATGAGTTCCCATGGACTCAACAAAAGACTTTAAATAATCCTGAGTTTAGAAACATGTATCCCGTCCAGGAATAGGATACATCTTTTAAACTCTACGACCACGGATGACATCCTTTATTTTACACGCAGCTTGTAGACACATGCATACACCTGCCAGATCCGTTTAGTTCCCTGAAATACATGAAGTTTGAAAAATCAACAAAAGTTGAGCGAGTTCATGTGTATATGTGTATGAATAAACCTTTGAAATATGTTTGTATGTATGAAAGTCCCTGGTATGTAGCAATAAGGAAAAAGAGATCACCAATGGTTTGCAATGCCATTGATATGTGTGAAGTGATGCAGGAAGACTCAAACCTAGCAGATTTCGTCGGTAAGACATAGTCACCTCATGGTCCACTCAGCGGACTCAGGAGTGGGGCTCTCTACACCCGAATAGATCTATCACTCATGCCCCTCGGTCCTACAACGAGGATTAATGGCCTCAAGTATCCGCCTACCCACTCACATGATCGAAGTAGTAACCCTCCTTAAGTTATCCATACCATGTATAAAATGTCTATAATAATTGTAACATTTATTTCACCCCCGAAGTATAACACTGAAAACAGTTAAAAGAAAAGGGGGACATGAACTCATTGTATTACGTCTTCAGTCTGTGTAACCCAAGTCTCCTCCGCAAACATGACTACCTACAGTGTACTAATGTCTATTAGACGATGGGCCGTGCCTTTGCTTAGTATGAGGGTTTTTGAGTTACGTTACTTTGATATTATTCCAAGTTATAACTTCTTGTTTAAATAATAATAATTTTTTTAACTTAAGTTTTGTTTTTAGGGTTTTGGAATAATAGTTAGGCAACTATTTCGTACCCATATTTCTCAAGTATTTTATATGAGTATTTCCTTCCCAAGGATGGGGGTATTTTGTGATTAGAGTCTTGACATTATATATTCCTAAGTCCCACTTTAGAAAAATATATAATAACTTATTTGTCGAAAATAATGTATTCCCAAAATATATCTTTCCCAAAGATAATATATTTTCACTCCTTGTATCCCAAAATAATATTTACCCAAAAATATATTTGTAAAAGTATTTTCCTGAATATTTCGTAAGTTACGTTTTTGCGTTCGGTTCCACAATAATAAGTATGTAACTTAAATATTTATTCCTTGTAATTTTTTTGGTATTATTCTGGGGTTATAAATGTGATGGGGTTTTGATAAGTTATGTTACTTTGCCCTAAAATAATATAACTAGTTCGCAAATCGAACAAATATTCACACAAGCGTTTAGTATAAAATATATACTCTAAATATATATTTATCCGCTTTTATTTACGAAAACCCACCTCCGACACTTTGAAATTTTGTAACAAAACTTATGGCGAATTTTACTTTCGAAAAACAAAGTTAAAACATATTTGTAAACACTTGTTAGAAAATAATTTCTAAGTCTTGGGATTTTAGGAAATTTCGCCAGAGTTTCCTTTGTAAACGGAGGTGTCCATGCTATACAGCATATCATTTTCTTTTCAAAATCCAATCAACAATCAATTCTTAAACAATTTTACATCACCAAGAGCAAAAACTATATGCGTTACATATTAATCATGAACTTGATACATCCCGAAAACACGTAGTAACTTGGTAATGCGTTTAGTGGTCTTAGTTACCCTTCAAAGTGTATTCACTTCTTTAAAAAAAATCGTTTTCTTAAAAGAGTTAAGTGTTTACAACTTGTAAACAATTTTTACAAAAATTAACCTTTTGAACTCTTCTTGTAGATAAAATGTTTTCACACTTATTTTATTACCAAAAATGGTGTAAGTGTATGTAAAAGTCATGATTTTCCAAAAATCGATTCTTGAACTTGGTTTATTTAGAAAAGACTTTTGTAGAACTCGGATCTACATGATCATCAACTTACTTTGTTCACTTATATTTCAAGAAAAATCATTTTCTTTCAAGTTCATGCTTAAACTAGAAGATGATTATTTCATGTATCACATAATCACCTCCTAGTCTTGTTAAATCATGTTTCTAAACATCATTTGACAAGTTTCATATGGTGGTTAACATCACATAACCAAGAATCAACAAGTATTCATCAACATAGTCAAAACAATATCATACTAGCAATATTTCACTATCTTTCATATTTATGTAAACTTTATGTTCAAGTTTTTAGTTCTTGTTCTTTAGTGTTCTTGTTCTTTAGTGTTTGTATTTCATTATACTACATCTTTTAATCATAACAATAAGATGAACAAGAGTTAAATAAGAACTTGCAACTAGCACAAAGGCTAGGGAAGAACTCTAGTGAAAAGATGATGAAAATGATGTGAAAAAGCAAGTAATGAAGCTCCTTGATGATCCACAAGCTACAATCTTCACAAAGCACCTCCTAACACATGAATGGAGCTTGAAATGGATGGATATGGTGGTGTTAAGGTGGTGATGGTGGCGGTTGAAGTGTGAGCCGAGAGGGAGGGAGAGAGTGAGTGAGAGATGGTGTGATCTTGTGAAAGATATGGAATGATATGAATGATCTCTTATAATCTTCAAGCCATACTTATAATCCTCCTACTACATATTTTGTTCACTCCATCAAGTAACAATCCAATAAAATATGAAACTAAATCTTGGAAGTATGGTGGGGATTTTTGTGGGTCCTCTTGTGACCGAAAATGGGCATGGGGGGGGGGGGGTTAATATGTAAATTTTAATCATATCTAATAAGATCACATAAAATCCAAGGAGGATGTAAGCAATATCTAGGGAAGATTATTTAGGATCTTGCTAGATATGGAAGATTATTGAAAATCTTGTAAGATTTTGGAGATCACAAGTGGGTCCACACCTTGTGATCGAAAATATAAGGGGGAGGGGGTCCAAGTGTAAGTTGTAATGGTAAGTGAATAATAGTTGGGGGTTAAGTGAAAAGTCTAGTGTTTTAAGTGTATGACACAATATATAGTGTGTTGGGGTGTTCGGGGATTATAACTAGTCCAAAAATAATTAAACAATGTTTCTAGTAAAATTTTGGGTGTTCCGGGTAATGTCCGGTTGTTCGGTTAGATACCGTTCCGTTAAAGTGTCAAGTTATTCCGAACAGTGTCTTTTATGTAACCTTTTGTAACGCAATTAATTCCCAACACTTAGGAAAGCATTCAGGACCATTTAGTCAATGTTCTGCATATTACTAGCATTTTAAAATGCTGAATTTTGCTGAAAAATGCAGAATTCTGCACTTAAAGTGGGTTTTAGGCACTTTCCGGCACTTTATCTATCACCTAGTGACTCGGTTTTATGGTCCTTACTTCCCTACACACCATACTAGTGTAGTACCTCCTTGGCCCATGCTGGGTCTCAAATCACTATCTGTTTATGTACTGAACATCGTCAGCATTTTCTGAGTTAACCGCTCACTGTGCTAACCGTGCTTTGTGCATCGTTTATGTCACTAAAGTTTGTTTGTGATAAATGGTGTGACAGTATGAAATGTGATGCACATGTATGTATGATACGGAAATCAGAAAGCAGTTTAAGTTATCAGTTGTGACTAAGCACAGTCGTTAAGCATAAATCAATATTAATTAACGTACGGATGCATGCAAATTTGACGGTTGTCACATTCCCCCTGTTAAGAAAATTTCGTCCTCGAAATTTGTACTACCTTAACTCCTTAGGTTTACATTGTGCGTTTATGTGTACGAATAATACTGAGGTAGGTAACCACAAAACCAAATCAAACCTTGATCACATCAGATGAATCTACGTATATATTACAACAACACGAATCCAATGGTTAAAAGATATGTGCTTTCAGCATTTGATGTCAAAGGACACGAAATGTATAGATGTAGAATCTAGTGTTACTTAGTTAACAGGGGTGTACTAAAGGGGTTTCGACCGATGGATCCTCAAACAATCGGTCACAATATGCAAACAAGTTTTCACAAACCATAGCATCCGCTATATGAATTCATAATCAACAACTCGAATGTGATGGTAACATGAAAAATGACCTGTCAACTTCCGAATAGATGAATGGTAAGGTTTAGTGTGTTGACATTCTTGAATCGCAAAAATATGCCGAATGAAGTACAAGCAAATCTGGTATATCATTGTCTTAATTCGTAGTTGCATTAGGAATGTTTAAATGACAGGTCAAACAAAAGTATATGTAGTTTTGTGTGAAACAGTTGACCTTGATTAGCACAAGCTAATGACACCACAAGGTGTCGTAATGACGAGATTCAATAATAGTGGTGACTGAACAAGTTCACCGTGCCTGAAATCAAATGAAAGTGCACTGAGACAATCTGAAGATTTGATTTACACAATGTCATAGAGCTTTCAATTGGATACGGAACATCAAAGAGCCACTGTTTTTTATCGAAGATGAAAAGTATTAGGTACCGCAAGGCATGCGATCGAAAATGAAAGAATCGTTAGGAGGTACATTGTGCTATGAAATGAATCTATGTACCAATGTCTTAACACGCCACTGTGTTGAGACTGCTTTAATCGTGATAAACAAATCGGATTTAGAGCAAGTCAATAAACAATCAAATCCGTGTATGAGGTGCGTAACCAAATTAGTGCAAGCTTTAATTTTGTGAAAGTATCACCGTAAGATGTTGAAACCAACAAACGATTTAGTGGAGTCGTAGGCCAATCAAGTTAACTACGACTCGAAACAGAATAACCTTTGCAAAAACGTTCGAATATGATGCTCTCAATACATCACATGGCGTATTAAAGTGAATATGTGAAATGGTTAAGTTCAAGCAGTTGAACTAAGTTTCAATGTAATCTGACAATAAACATATATATCAACAAGGGAGTCTCAACCTGGTTACGAAGATAAACCATGAATGTAACTGGAAAGAAAGGAGTTTCCAGAACGTGTGTTGACTTGGTAACAAAGGAGCCAACAATTCAATAACGTAGATTATTCGACTCATAAAACAATAATTAGTTTTAGCAAAATAATATTTGAACCTTAATGAAATGCTTATTCGAAACGGAACCACATGCGTAGCAAATGGTGCATGTGTGACATATAAGTTTCCAAGTAATGACGCAATGAGTATTGGTTAGAATGAAGAAATGACCAAGTATCGAAGCAAATGTGCGTTCTCTCTCAGCGAAGAAAATTAACGCGATGCAACTACCATTAAGGGGAGTAGAGGTGCAAACTTCTACTCGCTAGAAGTAAAAGTGAAGATTTCAACAAAATAAGTTGGAGTACTTTCTGTTTGGTTAACTGAAATAGAATAAATGTCAGGACAATGGGGTTTGCTAGAGTTCACAGGCGTGGTTCCTAAGTGACGACCTTTCCGGGTTTTGACCAGGGTTCCCAAAGGATTTAGCACATGATTTGTGCGTTGCTCAGGGATCACAATTCTTTTTCGTAGGTTTGAAACAAGTTATTGTCCCGTCATTCCCTGGTATACATTCTTCCTGAATTCCCGTATACTGACACTCAATCATCGATTAGTCTTAAAATAGTAGTTGGGTCCTTATAGTTAGTTAAATAAACAGTTCGTTAATTCTCATCAGGGGTTACCAACTCTTGTTGGCCAGTTCGTTCAGTTCCTGGTAGTGGATGCTTATTTGAAAATCATCGTCCTTCTACTTGATGAGCAGCACAGGTGCTACTCGAAACGGGTAGCTTGGCCTGTTAACTTCCTTCTCTACCAGCTACTGAAGCTATTCTGCCAATCCTTGCATCGCCGAAAGTGTAAGTTGCTGGGGTGCATTGACTGTAGGCGCGACGTCTGGAAACAAATTGATGCAAAATTCGTCTTTTCGTTGAGGAAGTAATTATGGCAAGTTTTCGGGAAAGACTTTAGAATATTTCCTTATCACAGAAATATCTTCGAGTTTTGGTTCTTCGGCTCCCTTGTCCCCGACATGAGCCAAGAAAACAACACATCCTTTACGCAACAACTTTCGTGCCCTTAAGCAATTGGTAATTTGTAGAGGCGTATCCTGCTTCATGAGTCACGATCATTCCTTCATTCGCCGTCGGGATGCGGATATCAATCTTCGCTCGATCGCTTGGCAACTAATCCAACCCAATTACCTCGTCGAAGCTTCCCAACTCACTGGCAGTAGATCAAACGTAAACTTACGTTCTCCGGGTTCTATCTTGCCGATTTCAATTTCTTCGTTGACTTCCACTAGCTTCCCATTAGCTATTTTTATCGAGTGCGGGTTATCTAACTTACTTACTATTACACCAAGTATATTCTCAAACTTTTAGAGATGCGAAGCTTAAAATTCGCAACAGTATCTAGCAGCACAGATGCATAACGTTGAGTAATATGGAACGAATGGATAACCTTGTTTGGAGTTTGGCGTGTTTCCCCAGCTTCGCTGTTAAGCTTTCATCCTTGTGCCTGATTCTTCTTAGGGCAGTATTTTCTGAAGTGCTTCTTGCTCCCACAGTTAAGACAACCTTGAGCACGTTTTTGTTTGTCACTCGTCCTGCCTTGATAGTTGTCGTTGTTTCCTCCGTGATTCTCACTACCATCTTGGCCTCCATTTCTACGTTCAGTATTTTGCCTACAATTTTCCTTAGGATGTCCCCTCTTGCCACAGTTATCACATTTTCCATATTTACATCGCCCGACATGATAACATAGACAATTGTCACACTTAGGTAGGATACCCATGTAGTCTTTTCCCCTTTTGGCCTTCTTCTTGCTACTCGCCCGAGTAACCGTCTTGAAATTTGCGAGCTTTCTCTTGTTGTCTCCAGGTGGCTCTACAGGAGTCTCCTCTTTCCCTTCCATAATGGAAAATTTTCCTTGTCTAACCGCTTCTTCAATGAGCGCCACGCTTATGTCGATAGCCTCGGTGATCGTTGAAGGTTTAGATGTTGTTACCAGGCTTAGAATCTGGGGTGCCAATCCCCCTATGAAACTTTCGACTCTCCTAAACTCTGGTCCCACCAGGAGCGTAGCAACTTGTGATAAATCGTTAAATCTCTGCACATACTCAGCTATCTTTGGACCTTCCATTTTCAAGTTCCACAATTCAGTTTCCAACTTCTGGACTTCTGCCCTAGAGCAATATCTTTTGCGCATCAGTTCCTTCAGTTCGTCCCATGTCAAAGCATACGCAGTAGTCTCGCCCATTGTCTGCACCTGAAGGTTCCACCATGACAGAGCCCCATCTACAAACAGCCCCGCTATGTACGTAACCTGATGTTCTGGGGCACATTTGCTCAATCATAAGACAGAATCCGTTTTCTCAACCCAGCGCACGAAGGCTAAGGCACCCTCGGTGCCGTTGAATCCTCGAGGTTTGTGGTCTAAGAACTGCTTGTAGGTGCAGCCTTCGATGTGTTCGGAGCGAAGGGCCTCGAGCTGTTCAATGGCCTGTGAGATGCGCTCTTGTAGTTCTGCCGCTGTTGTTGGCGGAGGGTTGTTGGAAGTGATGTTCCCTTGTATCGACATCTTCTAAGAAGAAGATTGGTTAGGTCAAGTCTTATTTGTTCAGGAAGTGCATTTAGTTGTTTAGTGGTCATATGTACATACACATAATAGGTTATCATATCAATTAGTCAAGCAATAGCATAATCATAGCATAACCAAGCAATTTGGTAATTATGTTTAATGAGAGCATAGCAAGTAAGCGTGTGGCGTTATAATTATAGCACACACATATAGATCAACAACGCGCTTAATGAAGACATAGCGACTGAGCCTTCGTTGTTTATTAGCCACAAAGTATCGTCGCATGTTTAATGATGATTGGACCCTCATTATTCTCTGACCACCATTGCATTGCCTTACAAAATGTGTCGCATCAAAAGGGACTCAGGGTCACCCTACCCTTGTCCAAAAAGTATATCAGTGTATCAAAATTACATAGTCAGATGTGGTCTCCAAAAGTCTCCACAATTCCGGCTTATCATTAGTGTCTTTACCAAATGTAATGCAATCCGCATAATCCAGAAACTACTATACCGGTGTCTGAGGTGGAGGAGGAAAGAAAAGTAAACTGTTAACATGCGTGAACTTCCTCCTCGGGCTTGTGTACACGTCGAAGTGATTATCTTCTCTGCCGCTCGACAGTAAAGAAATGAGCATCAGAAACATGGGAAAGGTGCAATAGCAACGGTTGAGAGCGCAAAAGGAACCTTGATATATGTGGAAGATCAAAGTATGCTGGCAATTAGACAGGGTGGAGGACGTGGTGTCAGCTCAAGCTTCAACATTTTACGGCTTATAACCTCAAACTATAGTTGATGTGACAGGTGTACTCATCCCGTGTGTAGCCTCCATAAAGTGAGGGATGGTAAGGGTCTAAAATTAGTATAGTGTATTATAGGAACCATCGAAATGGCTCGTCCAGCGATGTAGAGGTGAATGTAGCAAACGGTGCGACCTGTGGGGTTGTAGAAAATGCTGCAGTAGCAATAGGATTCGTTACGCGGGTGCTGACCTGGTGTACCTTCCGGGGTGCGGGTATGTCTTGAAAGAAAGCGATAGGCATGTTGGCGCATTGGACGTCGGTCTTCATAGGTGCAATATCAGCGGGTTAAGGTGCAGGAACAAACGTCTCAACTGTTAAGGAGATCATCAGGTGCAGGTACTGGGTCAGGTATAAGGGGTGCAGTGTCTGGTAAACCAAAAGAAACATAGTTAGGATCAGGAATCGGCTCAAGATCATTAGGCGTATCATCAGGCTGACCCAAAAAGGTGCAGAAGCTAGCTCAGGAGCAGGCTCTAGGTCGTATAATGGTGTGGTGCCTCGAGCAGGTGATAGTGCAATAGTCGTAATGGCGTCGTCATCCGCGTCAGTAGTAGGAAGCTGTAATCCGGCTGTCTGTAAGACTGCAGATGTCACAGACTCAAAGGAGTCTGAAATCGAATGCATGTTAGAATCAGAGGATAGCTTGTTAACAGGGGTCTCAAGAAGTGAAATTAGTAGCAACGTTCTCGTCTAACTTTCCATCATCATGGGTGTTATCAGAAGGACCATCAATAATATGTCAACGTCATCATCAATTATTCGTGGAGTAGCCAACCTTCGGAAGGAATGTCCACAGGAGGCGCATTGTCGAGGATCGGAGCCATGGTGGGTTCACCATCGGGATGACCAGTGATGCAGCGGTCATGGACTGAAACAAGAGTGACAGAGGATTCTTGTCGGAGAAGTCATCAGCTAGGGTAAATTGTCGCCATAATCTGGTAGCGCGGATGGCTGCAAGTCGTCCTCGCCTTTGGTCAGTATGTCAAGGTCACTCTCAGTGTTTGGCGTAAACGTCCTCGGCGCAGGGGCAATTCTCATTATTTGTGGTGGTGGCCATAGGGTCATCACGTCTGACAATTTCGCTTTTTAATCAAAGTGACATGTGTGCCGGTACATATTAGTCATAGCATATATAACCATAATGGTCACTAGCAATTAGCGTATGCAAATGAAAGTAATTTATCATGTAGTCATGTATTCACATTATTCTTCCTAGTCTCTCAGACTAATCACCCAGTCTCTCAGACTAAACATCCAGTCTCTCAGACTAAACACACCCAGTCTCTAAGACTAAACACCCAGTCTCTAAGACTAAACACCCAGTCTCTAAGACTGACTCCCTGGTCTCTAAGACCAAATTTCCCTCAGTCTCTAAGACTGAACCTCCCTCAGTCTCTAAGACTGAATTATAAATATAAGTTTTCAAATGTGTATTTGTGCCTTTTGTTTGTAAAAATGTTTGTTCCCTGGATCTGGATGTTTAGTGTATGCAATGTAAAAATGTTTGAAAACATTTTCGTGAGAGCCCTAATGATCATAGTCTAGACTCGAGAAAGAATCCTAGTTCGCTATGATCGAGGCTCTGATACCAAACTGTCACACCCTGACTTTTGCGGAAGCGTGGTTATTTGGTGTGACTTCTTAATACCATAGCAATCAATCATAAAAATGCTATATGATAAAACCGAAAGATTTTCATCCATTAATAAAGTTTAGAAAATACCACAACACCATTGTCTTGAAAACATTGACGGCAATTAGTTACAAACCATAACATGTTCAAATGAGTTCCCATGGACTCAACAAAAAACTTTAAATAATCCTGAGTTTAGAAACATGTATCCCGTCCAGGAATAGGATACATCTTTTAAACTCTCCGACCACGGATGACATCCTATATTTAACACGCAGCTTGTAGACACATGCATACACCTGCCAGATCCGTTTAGTTCCCTGAAATACATGTAGTTTGAAAAATCAACAAAAGTTGAGCGAGTTCATGTGTATATGTGTATGAATAAACCTTTGAAATATGTCTGTATGTATGAAAGTCCCTGGTATGTAGCAATAAGGAAAAAGAGATCACCAATGGTTTGCAAGGCCATTGATATGTGTGAAGTGATCCAGGAAGACTCAAACCTAGCAGATTTCGTCGGTAAGACATAGTCACCTCATGGTCCACTCAGCGGACTCAGGAGTGGGGCTCGCTACACCCGAATAGATCTATCACTCATGTCCCTCGGTCCTACAACAAGGATTAATGGCCTCAAGTATCCGCCTACCCACTCACATGATCTAAGTAGTAACCCTCCTTAAGTTTGCCCTAAAATAATATAACTAGTTCGCAAATCGAACAAATATTCACACAAGCGTTTAGTATAAAATATATACTCTAAATATATATTTATCCGCTTTTATTTACGAAAACCCACCTCCGACACTTTGAAATTTTCTAAAAAAACTTATGGCGAATTTTACTTTCGAAAAACAAAGTTAAAACATATTTGTAAACACTTGTTAGAAAATAATTTCTAAGTCTTGGGATTTTAGGAAATTTCGCCAGAGTTTCCTTTGTAAACGGAGGTGTCCATGCTATACAGCATATCATTTTCTTTTCAAAAACCAATCAACAATCAATTCTTAAACAATTTTACATCACCAAGAGCAAAAACTATATGCGTTACATATTAATCATGAACTTGATACATCCCGAAAACACGTAGTAACTTGGTAATGCGTTTAGTGGTCTTAGTTACCCTTCAAAGTGTATTCACTTCTTTAAAAAACTTGTTTTCTTAAAAGAGTTAAGTGTTTACAACTTGTAAACAATTTTTACAAAAATTAACCTTTTGAACTCTTCTTGTAGATAAAATGTTTTCACACTTATTTTATTACCAAAAATGGTGTAAGTGTATGTAAAAGTCATGATTCTCCAAAAATCGATTCTTGAACTTGGTTTATTTAGAAAAGTCTTTTGTAGAACTCGGATCTACATGATCATCAACTTACTTTGTTCACTTATATTTCAAGAAAAATCATTTTCTTTCAAGTTCATGCTTAAACTAGAAGATGATTATTTCATGTATCACATAATCACCTCCTAGTCTTGTTAAATCATGTTTCTAAACATCATTTGACAAGTTTCATATGGTGGTTAACATCACATAACCAAGAATCAACAAGTATTCATCAACATAGTCAAAACAATATCATACTAGCAATATTTCACTATCTTTCATATTTATGTAAACTTTATGTTCAAGTTTTTAGTTCTTGTTCTTTAGTGTTCTTGTATTTCATTATACTACATCTTTTAATCATAACAATAAGATGAACAAGAGTTAAACAAGAACTTACAACTAGCACAAAGGCTAGGGAAGAACTCTAGGGAAAAGATGATGAAAAATGATATGAAAAAGCAAGTAATGAAGCTCCTTGATGATCCACAAGCTACAATCTTCACAAAGCACCTCCTAACACATGAATGGAGCTTGAAATGGATGGATATGGTGGTGTTAAGGTGGTGATGGTGGCGGTTGAAGTGTGAGCCGAGAGGGAGGGAGAGAATGTGTGAGAGATGGTGTGATCTTGTGAAAGATATGGAATGATATGGATGATCTCTTATAATCTTCAAGCCATACTTATAATCCTCCTACTACATATTTTGTTCACTCCATCAAGTAACAATCCAATAAAATATGAAATTAAATCTTAGAAGTATGGTGGGGATTTTTGTGGGTCCTCTTGTGACTGAAAATGGGCATAGGGGGGTTAATATGTAAATTTTAATCATATCTAATAAGATCACATAAAATCCAAGGAGGATCTAAGCAATATCTAGAGAAGATTATTTAGGATCTTGCTAGATATGGAAGACTATTGAAAATATTGTAAGATTTTGGAGATCACAAGTGGGGCCACACCTTGTGATCGAAAATATAAGGGGGAGGGGGTCCAAGTGTAAGTTGTAATGGTAAGTGAATAATAGTTGGGGGTTAAGTGAAAAGTCTAGTGTTTTAAGCGTATGACACAATATATAGTGTGTTGGGGTGTTCGGGGATCATAACTAGTCCAAAAATAATTAAACAATGTTTCTAGTAAAATTTTGGTTATTCCGGGTAATGTCCGGTTGTTCGGTTAGATACCGTTCCGTTAAAGTGTCTAGTTATTCCGAACAGTGTCTTTTATGTAACCTTTTGTAACACAATTAATTCCCAACACTTAGGAAAGTATTCAGTACCATTTAGTCAATGTTCTGCATATTACTAGAATTTTAAAATGCTGAATTTTGTTGAAAAATGCAGAATTCTGCATTTAAAGTGGGTTTTTGGCACTTTCCGGCAGTTTATCTATCACCTAGTGACGTAGTTTTATGGTCCTTACTTCCCTACACACCATACTAGTGTAGTACCTTGTACCTGGCCCATGCTGGGTCTCAAATCACTATCTGTTTATGTACTGAACATCGTCAGCATTTTCTGAGTTAACCGCTCACTGTGCTAACCTTGCTTTGTGCATCGTTTATGTCACTAAAGTTTGTTTGTGATAAATGGTGTGACAGTATGAAATGTGATGCACATGTATGTATGATACAGAAAGCAGTTTAAGTCATCAGTTGTAATTAAGCACAGTCGTTAAGCATAAATCAATGTTAATTAACGTTCGGATGCATGAAAATTTGACGGTTGTCACACATTGCATTTTAGAAAGTACATTTTCTTTTGAGTTTTTAGGCTATTGCGTTTTCGAAATAAGACATTTCTTTGTGTTTTCTGGCCATTGCGTTTTACAAATAAGACTTTTCTTTGTGTTTTTTGTGCATTGCGTTTTAGAAAAATGTCATTTTTTAGGTTTTTTTTTCGATTGCGTTTTACGCAACTGCGGTTTTTCCATTGCATTTTACGCAACTGGGTTTTAGAAAAAAAAATTCGAAAATACAGAAATAGTATACTCGTTTTAAAGATAAAAAACGCTCATTTTTTTGGTGAAATTTTTATAAAAAAATAATGTCGTATGAAAGAGTTATTAACGGTTAAAAAATTGGGGGGGGGGGGGGATTGGAGGAGAGAGAAACTATTGGCTTGGATTGACTAGAATACCCCTAAACAAACTCATGTGTCTCTTTTCTTCCCTTAAATTGTAACACCCATTAAATTAACTAGTAATAATTAACCTAGTTAATAATATGTAATTAAGTGATAAATAATGAGTTATGGTTTCAATTGATCAAAATAAAACAAGAAGGGGTATTAGGGCCAAGTGGGAAAACTTGTTTTAATAAAACAAGAAATAAAATACCACACACACACTAAGTGTGTGTGTGTGTGTGTGTGTGTGTGTGTGTTCGTACGACCAGGAAGGGGAAAACAGGGCTTCCACCCTTGTTCAAGTTAAAAACCCCAAATTGAGGATCAATTCAAGACCAAATCAATGCATGAACGCGTATAAACGATCACCAAGTCAAGAGGATCGAAAGGTATGTCAAATTTTGTAATTTGGTGATACATTGAGATTATGATGAACAATCATAATCGAAATTCTGGAATGAATGTTGATGTATATAAGTGTTATTATGATGAAATCTTCGTTTAGAAACAAACCCTAGTTGAAAACTTGATGAATTGAGGCCAAAACTAGGGATTTGATAATTACCCTATCATGTGTTAAATGGGTTTTGTAGAAATATGATGAACACTTGAATTAAGATGTTAAATGGATGAACATTGATGTTGTGATGCTAGTTCTAGGTGTAGTTCATGTAGACTAGACATAGAGGCATGATTTTGATACTAAAACTTGGTTAAAATGATGACCATAATTAGAGAAAATATGTGTACAAAATCTCGCCTAGAAGATGTTTGTTAAAATGCCTGAATGAATATTAAAAAGAAGATTTTATGAGAGAAATGCGTAATTGGCTAGTTTGACTAATTACGTGAAATATGGGTTAAAACGGATTCTAATCATAACGATGATTTAACTTAATTATGCCTGCGGTATGATTAAAGGTAGTTGACTTCTAAAAGTCAAACTAACCAATGATGAAGTCGAATAGTAGTTTCGACATAAAACCCGTAAGATGGAATAATCATAAATGATTATGACTAATCTAACCATCTCTTGAATTATAATGATAATTTGACGTTTGACGAGCTAGGTGAAAGCTTGGGAAGAAAACGGGTCAAACGAATCAAGAATGAAGAAAAAGCATGATCTGCGTGCAAGGTAAGTATATCTTACACTACTCCTAAATTATAGAATATTCTCTCATCGTATTAACTACGAATAAGATAAGTTAACAATCATGATATAATGTTCCGATGTGTAGTCGTACGGAACAAGATAACCGAAGATGATAATAAACCATGTTTAATGGTTAAAAAGGGCTAATATGGTTACTTAGTCAAGCAATGACTAATAAACATAGAATTCTTGATGGATACCTTATATGGTAAACCAAAACAAACGATAAGGGTAAAACGGAAATTTTGGTCATACGTTGATCGTAACCGTTAGTTATTGAAAGACACTTATGATGTAAGCCATAATAGGCCAAAAGTGTTAAGAAATGAGTTATAAGTAAAATGACCGCATGGTGTAAACCGGAGCGAGTCATATAGACGAGAAGGTAATAAATGTCATCTCATGATTATAATCGGTCATTTAGACCAAACAGGTCAAAAGGTGAAAATATCACTCATTGACAAAATCGACTAATGGCGTGTCGAGTGGTGAGATTACAGGGATAATTATCGAGTGAATATCTACATCGCTATTACTTAGCAACTGTTGAGGCAAGGTATTTAAATGGGTCAATATAATGATCCGAGCCATGTACGCATGATAGAATAACTCTCATTTACATGTAAGGTTTGATGAGAGTTAAACAGAGTCAAAAATAGATTTCTGCTTACTTTAATAGGTAAACCAAATGTTACGGACGATGGTCATTACATTTGAAAGGCATAATGACTTTTCAAATAAAACCATAGTTAAAAAGAGGGCTTATGGGTCAACATGTTTGCAATAATCTCTCATAGTTAATGAAGGGCCAAAATGGACCAAAACGCCCTTATAAGTTAAACTGAGCAAACAACCCTTAAAGGTTGTTTGGAAACAAGTTTCATGATTAGATAAATACTTAGAATAAGTATAGAAGCTGAAAGAGGTAATGTGTTAGTCAAATGGCACTATTTGAGTCTTTGCTGTAAAATAATGATTCGAGAGGTAAAATTTGGTTTATATAGATCACCACATTAAACCCACCATAAATATAGTTGTGGTGGAAGATTATATGATGAGAAATGTGGTGATGGGATGCTAGAAGCAATCGAAAGCGATTTTAGGCTTGAAAGGGCTTAAATACCCTTAACGGGTCAAAATAAGCACTTAAGCGTAAACGGGTTTTTATTATGTAAGAAACTCGTGATTTGAGATTAATATGATAGGAGATATTGAAGTTATGAATTTCATGAGTTTAAAGATCAAATAAACATGTTTGTGTGATAAAATCATAACGGGTCAAAATTAAGTAAAAAGGGTCGTAAGTCAAAGACTTATAAGTCTGAAATTTTGTTGATCCGGATGTCGGATTTTAACTCCATGAGATGGAGAATTAAATTACGGTCGCGTAGGAAAAAGAATCGCGTAAAACGGACTTGTATAGTGAAAGTTATGCAAGTTCTAAGTTAATATTTGGTGAATTTTCGTAGCTGGGCAAAGTGCAGCAACAATAAAGGAACTTGCTGTAAAAAAAGCGGCTAGGTGGGGCATCTAGCCCCCCCTGAATCCCAAAATTGTTTAATTTTGTTTGTTTAACCCACATAACTTGTTTAAACTTGTTATTTAACTATCAAAACTAACTTTTAAGTTGGTTTTGTTCATAGGTGAATGTCAACAGTGCCCGGATGAAGATCAAGCTCAAAGAGGAACCGAACACGATAAAATACAAGCTTCGGCGCGGCGTTTCATCGTATCTTTTAAACGACGAATTCAATTACATTAAGTTGTATATTCTTTTAAGATGTAAAAGTTTTAACTAACCTTATTTATCAAAATTACATGTTTATTTTCGTAAACTATACGAAAACCGTAAGATAATAACAAGGGTGTTACAAGTTGGTAATCAGAGCCCAAGGTTAAAAGAATAAAGTGTTCGGTTCGAGGCTTGATCGCAAATCCGGTAAGTACATGTATGTTAATGATTTAGCATGCTAAAGTGTTGTAAACAACTCATACGGTTATCGTGTAATACACGTTACACCAATAAAAACGATATAGAGTAGATATAGTCAACGAAATTACACGCGTTGATGCGTATAGTAGAAAAGCCTTGTATTATAATACGGGCATCCATTAATGTCGAAATTACTAACTGTTGTAAATGTTTTAGTTGAAGGACACTCGCATATGAAGATAGCGAGAGTCTAACAAATTACGGATTTGACAGAGGAACGGTCCAAAGAGTATGCTCATCAAGGACCTAAATCGTGTAGCGACCGTGAACAAGGCTAATGGCAAGAAAATCCCGTTAGGGCAAGCATTACCAGGTGCACATTTTAAATTTAATTGCACAAATAGTAATATGCAACAAATACGTAGAGATTGAAAGTTGCATATGTAGATTAAAAACTTGGAAAAACCCGGATAGAAAATCTATCCGGGATATTGTTTCCAAGAGAAATAAATAGAGGTGTCACTTACATGGGGCGTGATGTGAAAGTTATAAAAGGGTCATGTATGTCATGTGTTGATCGCCTACTCTGGCCAAGTAGGTAGTGAACACATGATACCATGAACTTTTTATGATGGACACGCTTACACCCGATGTAGTAAGGACGGGGTGAGTGGGACAAATTAAAAAGTATCCAAATGAATCAGATAAGCAAAATATTTTATCATAATGTAAACGCACAGCCGAGTGACGGAAGCGTATTATATTAGGATAATGAGCCCGAGAGAAGGGACAAAGAAACATGTAAAATGATTAAGGTACGCATTGGGAGGGGGTGTACTTACACTCGAACCCGGAGAATGTAAACATGTAAAACAATTAAGGTACGCATTGGGAGGGGGTGTACTTACACTCGAACCCGGAGAATGCAAACATGTAAAACGATTAAGATATGCACTGGGAGGGGGTGTACTTACACTCGAACCCGGAAAATGCAAACATGTAAAATGATGTAGACATGTATTGGGAGGGGGTGTACTTACACTCGAACCCGAAGAATATAAACATGTAGAATGATCAAGATATGCATTGGGAGGGAGTGTACTTACACTCGAACCCGGAAAATGCGAATATGTCTCTAAACGGGTCGTTTTAGTAAAACGTCAAACTCGAGGACAAAGTCGGAATATAAAAATGAAACGAGGTCTTAATGCATACCGGGAGGGTTGCAATAATAACGACTTCGGTAAAACACCCGGTTGATGGGTAAGAATTAAACACATGCGTAGACCGAGAAACGGGAACTCGGATAGAAAGTTAAAAGACTCGGGTTTTGGGTCATAACTAAAAGATGACAAGATAATGTAAATAGAAATTGTGAATAAATTATGTTCAACTATTTTAAAGTTGAACGGGTCGAATATAATATCATGCCGGACGGCATGAGTAAACACAAGCGGGATAATAGTAGCGTTAAAAGCAAAAGAATAATGAGCCCGGTAATGGGACATAATCAAATACGAATGTATGTAAACTGGATAATGGTGAGCATAAGATAAACCGACGCATAAATGACGTGAAAAGTCATAAAGTCAGAAAAATTTGTCCGAAAGGAAACAAATGTAGCCTTAAACTACGGTCAAGGTCAAAGAAAATACCAAGGCGAAAATAAATGATTTTAAACAAAAACAGGATGCCTTGACACCAAACATGTATTTTGAGAATGACATGAGTAAGGAATGATCTACAGGATCAACCTAACCTTTGGAGTTATAAACAATGGAAAGGTCTACGAGACTAAAACGACCCACGAGTCATGACTAGAAAGAAATAGATTATAAGGACCTCGCCTTAAAGAGGTGAAGGTCTAATAAAATAGCCCATAGACTAAGTGATAAAACCTACGGGTTAATAAGACAAAGCGAGGGAATAAATGGAGAATCCTCGCATAAGACAAAGACTGAAAAAGAATAAATTTTGGACTTTCAATATCCCGGTATGGATAATTGACAAAGGTTAAAGAGAAGACGCTAAACTAAAACTTCGGTTTTGGTAAGAAATAACATTTCTACAAAAAAATGAAATATGATAGATGTATAAACAGTAAACATGAAAGATATAAGTCTTGACACTGATAGGTGCAAGATGATATATTCGAAAAGTGATAATTATGAAAATAGAAAGTTGATGTAAAATTTGGCATGACGTGACATGATCACGGTCAAGAAGTGTAATGTGAAGTATAATCACATTAGAGCCGAGTGACGAATATTAGAGCCAAGTGATGAATATTGCTAAGTTAATTAAACTAGTGGAAATAACGAGATTACGTTATTTCAAGTTGCATTATGTCATATAAGATACGTAGGTGGTTAATAACCAAAAAGATATTACCATACTTTTCTGGTAATACTAACAATCAGTTAAAATATGAGCAATGCTCAATTGATTATCGAGAGCAAATGCATGGAGTTAAACTCGATAAATTATGTAAGAAAAGGTTTCGAGGACGAAACCTCTTTAAGGGGAGTAGACTTGTAACACCCCGAAAACGGGTTTGGTAATTAAACCCCGGTAATACTAAAGACGGAGAAAGTACCGTTAGTGGTAAAAGTAAACCGACAAATATTAGGAATTAAGTGAATAATCCTAATATTAATTAAAAGTGAATAAGAGCTTTCAAGAAAATAGAATGGATAAAAGGCCCGATTTAACGGGACTTAAAGTAAAACGGGTTATGACTTCCCGAACCCATTAAATTAACTAGGATTAATTAACCTAGTTAATAATATGTAATTAAGTGATAAATAATGAGTTATGGTTTCAATTGATCAAAATAAAACAAGAAGGGGTATTAGGGCCAAGTGGGCAAACTTGTTTTAATAAAACAAGAAATAATGTGTGTGTGTTCGTACGACCAGGAAGGGGAAAACAAGGGTTCCACCCTTGTTCAAGTTAAAAACCCCAAATTGAGGATCAATTCAAGACCAAATCAATGCATGAACGCGTATAAACGATCACCAAGTCAAGAGGATCGAAAGGTATGTCAAATTTTGTAATTTGGTGATACATTGAGATTATGATGAACAATCATAATCGAAATTCTGGAATGAATGTTGAGGTATATAAGTGTTATTATGATGAAATCTTCGTTTAGAAACAAACCCTAGTTGAAAACTTGATGAATTGAGGCCAAAACTAGGGATTTGATAATTACCCGATCATGTGTTAAATGGGTTTTGTAGAAATATGATGAACACTTGAATTAAGATGTTAAATGGATGAACATTGATGTTGTGATGCTAGTTCTAGGTGTAGTTCATGTAGACTAGACATAGAGGCATGATTTTGATACTAAAACTTGGTTAAAATGATGACCATAATTAGAGAAAATATGTGTACAAAATCTCGCCTAGAAGATGTTTGTTAAAATGCCTGAATGAATATTAAAAAGAAGATTTTATGAGAGAAATGCGTAATTGGCTAGTTTGACTAATTACGTGAAATATGGGTTAAAACGGATTCTAATCATAACGATGATTTAACTTAATTATGCCTGCGGTATGATTAAAGGTAGTTGACTTCTAAAAGTCAAACTAACCAATGATGAAGTCGAATAGTAGTTTCGACATAAAACCCGTAAGATGGAATAGTCGTAAATGATTATGAATAATCTAACCATCTCGTGAATTATAATGATAGTTTGACGTTTGACGAGCTAGTGAAAGCTTGGGAAGAAAACGGGTCAAACGAATCAAGAATGAAGAAAAAGCATGATCCGGGTGCAAGGTAAGTATATCTTACACTACTCTTGAATTATAGAATATTCTCTCATCGTATTAACTACGAATAACATAAGTTAACAATCATGATATAGTGTTCCGACGTGTAGTCGTACGGAACAAGATAACCGAAGATGATAATAAACCATGTTTAATGGTTAAAAAGGGCTAATATGGTTACTTAGTCAAGCAATGACTAATAAACATAGAATTCTTGATGGATACCTTATATGGTAAACCAAAACAAACGATAAGGGTAAAACGGAAATTTTGGTCATACGTTGACCGTAACCGTTAGTTATTGAAAGACACTTATGATGTAAGCCATAATAGGCCAAAAGTGTTAAGAAATGAGTTATAAGTAAAATGACCGCATGGTGTAAACCGGAGCGAGTCATATAGACGAGAAGGTAATAAATGTCATCTCATGATTATAATCGGTCATTTAGACCAAACAGGTCAAAAGGTGAAAATATCACTCATTGACAAAATCGACTAATGGCGTGTCGAGTGGTGAGATTACAGGGATAATTATCGAGTGAATATCTACATCGCTATTACTTAGCAACTGTTGAGGCAAGGTATTTAAATGGGTCAATATAATGATCCGAGCCAGGTACGCATGATAGAATAACTCTCATTTAAATGTAAGGTTTGATGAGAGTTAAACGGAGTCAAAAATAGATTTCTGGTTACTTTAATAGGTAAACCAAATGTTACGGACGATGGTCATTACATTTGAAAGGCATAATGACTTTTCAAATACACCCATAGTTAAAAAGATGGCTTATGGGTCAACATGTTTGCAATAATCTCTCATAGTTAATGAAGGGCCAAAATGGACCAAAACGCTCTTATAAGTTAAACTGAGCAAACAACCCTTAAAGGTTGTTTGGAAACAAGTTTCGTGATTAGATAAATACTTAGAATAAGTATAGAAGCTGAAAGAGGTAATGTGTTAGTCAAATGGCACTATTTGAGTCTTTGCCGTAAAATAATGTTTCAAGAGGTAAAATTTGGTTTATATAGATCACCACATTAAACCCACCATAAATATAGTTGTGGTGGAAGATTATATGATGAGAAATGTGGTGATGGGATGCTAGAAGAAATCGAAAGAGATTTTAGGCTTGAAAGTGCTTAAATACCCTTAACGGGTCAAATTAAGCACTTAAGCGTAAACGGGTTTTTATTAAGTAAGAAATTCGTGATTTGAGATTAATATGATAGGAGGTATTGAAGTTATGAATTTCATGAGTTTAAAGATCAAATAAACATGTTTGTGTTATAAAATCATAACGGGTAAAAATTAAGTAAAAAGGGTCGTAAGCCGAAGACTTATAAGTCTGAAATTTTTTTAATCCGGATGTCGGATTTTAACTCCATGAGATGGAGAATTAAATTACGGTCGCGTAGAAAAAAGAATCGCGTAAAATGGACTTGTATAGTGAAAGTTATGCAAGTTCTAAGTTAATATTTGGTGAATTTTCGTAGCTGAGCAAAGTGCGGCAACAATAAAAGAACTTGTTGTGAAAAAAGGGGCTAGGTGGGGCGTCTAGCCCCCCCTGAATCCCAAAATTGTTTAATTTTGTTTGTTTGACCCACATAACTTGTTTAAACTTGTTATTTAACTATCAAAACTAACTTTTAAGTTGGTTTTGATCATAGGTGAATGTCAAGGGTGCCTGGATGAAGATCAAGCTCGATGAGGAACCGAACACGATAAAATACAAGCTTCCGCGCGGCGTTTTGTCGTATCTTTTAAACGACGAATTCAATTACATTAAGTTGTATATTCTTTTAAGATGTAAAAGTTTTAACTAACCTTATTTATCAAAATTACATGTTTGTTTTCGTAAACTATATGAAAACCGTAAGATAATAACATGGGTGTTACATAAATTTCTCTAATTTAATCTTAGCCCTTGATTAACTAAATGGATGGTCAAGATCACTTCATAGCCTTCTTAGCCAAATAAACTTTCTATCATATCTCCGCCCATATTAACAAAAGAGTCAACTTAATGTCAGATGGCATCTAATTCTAATAAAAGACTCTCAATAATGTCACATGGCATTTTCTCCATCAATTCATTAATATTAATTAATATTATTAATTAATTAATATCTAATTCTAATTTATAATTAAAAAATATATAAATTATCTATAGTTTTAAAACCTTTGATTTTATTACTTCTTAAAATGGATAAGCATAATTCCATATGACATTTTCTCCATCAATTCATTAATATTAATGATATTATTAATTAATATCTAATTCTAATTTATGATTAAAAACTATATAAATTATCTAAAATTTTAAAATCTGTGATTTTATTATTTCTTAAAATGGATAAGCATATGGTTTGGTTTACGTTATCTGTTTTGCATAAATCAAGTTTGAGAAAAAATAATTGCTATTTTCTAAGAAACATGGTGTTACGCTATTAAAATGTTATTTTTTATAGTGTTAATTTATTAAAAATGTTATTTTTTTAATTATATGCATCAGTATTTCATATCAACACCACAAAAAAATATGTAAAATAATAACACTCGGATTTGAGTTTATATATTAGAAATAATGTAGCGAAATAATTATTTCAACTAAATATTTTGTGATGAATTTATCTATTAATTCAAACAAAAATTAATTAATTAATATTATTGTTAATGAATTGAAAGAGAGAATATTATATGACATTAACTGAAATTTTTTATTAGAATTAGATATACCATTACCCATCACAATCCATCTCCATCACCACCATTTTCAGCAAGCAATTCTATCTTAATTAAGATTTAAGAGCCTTCTCATTATCATCCCAAAATTTTAAAGAAACCTTTATATCTTCATCGGTTTTTTCTACTTCATCTCATTCCCCAAAAGTTAAGTATGAGATTTAAGAATTTTCTTCAGATTCTTTACATATCGTATCATAACATAATATAGAAATTTAATTGTTACATAAATATATATTTTATATATATCTAATTATTATTACTAAAGTAACAAATAAATATAAAGTATTTGCTTAAACACGTCATTTATAGTGAGTAATGTTATATTGTCTTTAACTTGGTTTGGATAGTTCATGTTAGGATCAAGGAATCAATATTATTTTGTAGATGTTTAATTTTCCTGATCACGATACGCAAAATATATATATAGGGTAGTGTTCTAGAGTGAACAACCTCCCTAAAGTGAACTGTGTGAACTCATCTGGACCTTTGATTTCCCTTTTAGTTGTTAAGGGTAGGATTGTAATTTTATAAAAATAGATTTAAATCATTATCTTAATAATTGAAATCAGTTACATATTTCCTATTTTAATTCCTTATCCATAATATCTTTCCTATTTTAAATTCATTATCCACAACATCTTTTATTTCAATTTTATTTTTTAGATTTCATCACCAGAATTCAATTTTTGATTTTTAAGATCCACGTAACCTTCATATTTCAATGGTATACACATGTGTACTTGGATATAAATAGAATAGTACGTATGTGTACTTAGCATCGTACATATGTGTACAGTAATTCACAAGTGTATATCAAACATTCAATACAACAAAAAATCTGAGATATCACAAAAACGGACGATATACACATGTGTACATAGCATTAAAAACAGGGCAAAATCAGAATATACATTTGTACATCGCATTTAAACAGAGCAAGGATAATGAATTTAAAATAGGAAATATATTATGGATAAGGAATTAAAATGGGAAATATGTAACTGATTTCAATTATTAAGATAATGATTTAAATCTATTTTTTTTATAAAATTACTTTCCTATTTAATTTATGAGAGAGAACATGATTTATGCAATCAATTTAAGATGAAAATTACACATATACCCTTTTTGCATTTAATTAAATGGAAAAAATTAACCATATAATTACCATCATGCCACTCATCTAAATCTCAAGATCATAGAAATCAAGGGCCAAGATGAGTTCACACAATTCACAATTGAGGGGGGTGTTCACTCTTGAACCTAATCCTGTATATATATATATATAGGGGGCCGCTAAAATGAAAACCACCTCCAGTTAAGAGAACCCCGAGAACCACTTTCCAACCATTGATCTTTAGAGATGGATGGATGAGACTAAAAGTTATAAAAACAATATTAAATTGTTTTTGTCTTATTATATTTTTAATATTTTAATGTTTAAAGGGCAGTTTAGTAAATTTGCTTGTTTTGTCTTATTATATATATTGTTTTTTATTACTTTTTTTGTCTTACTAAATTAATTGTTTTTTATTAAAATAAGATTTTTTAATTAAAAAACATTTTAAATCTGATTTTTTTTTACAAAAATTAATTTTGGTCAGGATTTTTTTTACAAAAAACATTTTTACGAGCCGGTTTTTTTTACGAGACTTTTTTTACGCCCCATTACGCGCCGTTTTTACGTCCGGATTTACGCGCCATTTTTTACGCTCGATTTTACGTGTCGTTTTTTTTACGCCCCTGTATTTACGCGTCGTTTTATCACTCGGTTTTTTTACGAGCCATTTTTTACGCCCCGTTTTTACACCCTATTTTTTACGTGCTGTTTTTTTACGCGCCGTTTATTACGCCCCGTATTTACGCGCCGTTTTTTACACACACGTTTTTAAACTTTTTTTACGGGTTTAAACTTTTTTTTACAAAAAAAAAATTTTTACAAAAACTTTTTAACAAAGAACAAAAATTTACACGAATTTTTTTATTTTTTGTGGTTTTAACCTTTTTTTACACACACGTTTTTTAAACTTTTTTACGAAAACTTTTTTTGCGGTTTTAAACTTTTTTCTACAACAATTTTTTTACCAAAAATTTTTTACAAATTTTTTTTTATAAAAACTTTTTTTAAAAGACAAAAATTTATACGAAAACTTTTTACGGTTTTAACCTTTTTTTTTACATAAACCTTTTTTTGCACATACATTTTTAAACTTTTTTACATTTTTTACGAAAACTTTTTTTACGGTTTTAATTTTTTTTTACAAAATAACAAAGATATATATATATATATAGTGGAGAGTTTAAATGAGAAGAATTTTTTTGTAAGAAGAAGTTTCAACCAATAATAATGCTTCATTTTACTTCATTTAATATTTGCATTTAATTTTAATATAAGGGTATATTGGTAAACTTACATAAATCATTAATTTGTATTCTTCCCCTTTAATAACTAACTAGATTAAATTTGTAACTCCTTTTCAAAATATATATTTTTTCCAAATTAAAAAAAAACAATTTAATTTAAAGTGTAGAATAAATTATTAGTTGTGTAAGATAAATTACGAGTTGTGTAGGATATATTTCGAGGTGTGTAAAATTTCGATTGTGTAGGATAAAATTCTATAATGTGTAGGGTATATGTAGGGAAATTTTGATATGTGTAAGTTTTGTAGATTATATGTAGGATAATTAATGATTAGTTGACTAATTAATTAAAGAGAGAAAAATTAATGATATGAGTTATAAATGAAATAGTATTTTACAAATATGTCATTTCTTCTTTCTCTTCTCACATTAAATTTTTTCTCAAATAAACCTTCCCCTATATATATATATATATATATATATATATATTTATATAAAGATGTTAAAAATTAAATTTATGCGTACAGATTTGAATGAAATTAAAATGAAAGAAAAAAGGATAGAGAAATAAAATATGTGATGACACACTTAAATGACAATTTATTCTTATTCGTATGTTACATGTTTGTTTATTTAAATGAATGGAGGTAGATGGATGTAGATGAACAGATATAAACAGACGTAAATGAATAAACAAAACTATATTGATATTCATTTGTTAAACAATTGAAAAAAAATGTGATCATGTTCATTCTTTTTAAATGAATGAACGCTGACTAACTTCTAGTTTGGTTTTAAGACTAAACGGAGTGGGGCATCCTTTTGAGTGGGCGTCTTGCGACACGTGGCGCCACGTCATATTAGAGGATTTTGAGCAGAAAAGGGGGAGTGGGGCAACTTTGCTGGGTAGGGCGTCTTGCGACACGTGGCACCCATTTAATTTTGATTTTTTTTATGTTAAAAATATAAAGTATTATATTTTTTATAAAATTATTGATACTCATTAAATAAAATAACCAACATACAACTTATTCATTAAAAAACATACAAGAATACACATCTACTACTCATCGTCACTAACGTACTCGTTTAGGTCGAGGTCGACTACATTGTTATTATCTTCATCCTCGTTATCTCCTTCATCCTCGTTAACGAGTTCCGCCTCGTATCCTGGTTGTTTGTTGTCCCATAGGTGATCGATCAAGTCATACATAAGCACGTTGTGTGTCTCTCTATTCTTTATATCCATTATATTCTCGATTCGTGTCTCCGATGATACTTCTTGTGTCCAATACTCCGGGAACAATGAAGGGTCATTCTCATTGTAATCTTGGCAAATGGCTTTGTCTTCGTCTTCCAATATCATGTTATGCAAAATAATGCATGTGTAAATGACGTCATGCATTTTTTCCTTTGTCCAGTATCTTGCTGGATAATTGATGACGTGCCATCGCTTTCGAAGAACTCCAAACGTTCGCTCGATATCTTTTCTTGCTGATTCTTGTTTTCTCTTGAAATATTTTCTTTTAAGATCAATAGGATCGGTGAACGTCTTTACGAACGTTGCGTACTCCGGATAGATACCGTCAGTTAAATAATATCCGCGTTTGTAGTAATTATCGCTCGCATAAAACGCTGAACTTGGTGCCAACCCGTTTATAATCTCTTCGAGAACCGGCGAAGACTCAAACACGTTGATGTCGTTGTGAGAACCTTGTTGACCAAAATATGCATTCCATATCCAAAGATCATAAGATGCAACCGCCTGCAATATTAACGACGGTTTGCGAATGTCGCCTCTAGTATGTGTACCACGCCAAGCGGTAGGGCATTGTTCCCACTTCCAGTGCATGCAGTCGATGCTACCGATCATACCGGGGAAACCGTGAACGTGCTCATGCACTTCGTACATCCTTTGGAGATCACTCCAAGTCGGACGTCGTAAATAAGTCGGCCCATACAACTCAATCACACCTATATAAATTTAATTTAAATATGTATACGAACATTGACACTAACATATAAAAAAATTGACGCTAAAGTTAAATATATAAAAAAATTGAAAACAAAATTTACTAAATATACCTTTACAAAAGTGTGTAAGTGAGTCTCGCGCAGTCTTGGCAGACATTCTCAGGTACTCGTCAAATGAATCAACGCTTGTAATGGAGTAAAGCCAAGATACCCACGAGCGTCATACTTTTGTTTGAAATAATCATAATCTTCCTCCATGTCGTTTGTAATACGGGTAAATAGACGTTTACTCATGCGAAAGCGACGTCTAAATATCTTCGCGTCATATACCGGCTCCTCCCCGAAATAGTCTTGCATCAGCCGTTGTTGTCCTGCGGCACGATCCCGCATAATATGAGTTCTATTTCTAATTAGTTGGTCATCCGTTTCATTGTCCCCGCTAGCAATTTGAACCATTAAATAGATCGTTGTCATTACCGCCTCGTTGATGGCTTCTTCAAATTCAAAAGAACTAGATGAAGTTGTATCGTCGTCGGACGAGGATGACGAAGGGACGTTACTCCATTTGTGGTTCCAAAAAAACAAAATGGTTATGTTGAAAGAATGTATTTGGTGTTGTATATTTTTAGAGTGTGTTGTGTTGTATGGTGGATGTATATATATATATAGGTGATTTGGTTAAAAAAAAAAAAAACTAAAGTTGGTCAACATATCCATTGGAGAGGGGGTATTTTTTGAAAATTGGTGCAAAATAACGGCTACTTTTTTTGAAATGTGGGAAGAGTGGGCGACGAGAAGAGGACGTCGGGAGGGGGGACGCCCCCTGGAACGCCTCTGGGGGCGGTGTTCATGGCGACTTAGGGGCGACTTGGGAGGGGGAGTCTGTAACATTCCTATTTTTTTATAAGAATTATAGGTTTGGTTAAATTTATTAACCACTAGTAACTAGTAACTAGTTTATTTTTAATATAAATATTCAACCCAAATAGTTTTAAACACTATTTTATATAGTTGGTTAAAATATTATACTAATTAATTGGCCTGTATATGGGTGGCCCTTCTAATAAAATAAAAGTATATAAAAACTTATATTATTAGACAGGTAACTTACGGGTAAGTTGACTGTAAGAAATATGAAGTACCTGGACGGACCCAAGAACCGTATAATAATTAAATTATAAAAATATATTGTATTTTGAACCTATTCTATTTTTAATGAAACTTAGACCCAAATGTAGACAAAAATATTCTCGTTCTAAAGACATAATTATTGTTTTGTAAAACGTTATATTTTAGAAATTATACGCGCCAAATAAAGTGAAGCTGTTGAATTAATTATAATAAATTAAAATTTAAAAACTAACATTTTGAAGTGTACGTGTACACTTGAAACATAAAATAAATATTAAAAATTTAAACTAACCTATATGTAAAGGTTTACGTGTACAATAAAATAATCGAATTCTACAATTCATAATTTCATGCAAGGTGTCTAGTGTGCATGTATAGGATAAAGATAAGAAGGAGATACGTGTCCTAACTTCCATGCATTCCAACTTAACTATAAATAGACCAAGCCCTTCAAAGGAAACAGTGCTCATTTCTCTTCTCTTTGTATCATTTAGTCTGTATTTTCCAATATTCTACTTTTTCTTTTTCTTTAAAGTTATACCCAATAATAATAATAATGTCATGCCCCGTTTTAAGTGTTTTAACTCGCGATCACCGCTACCCTTTCCGATTGATCTGAGCCTCATAATGTATGTCAGGGCTCTGCCCGACTAAGTTGTTGGGATTCGGTCTCGGACATCGGGATAAGGTTGAATAAGGGGTATTATACTTACCACGAGTGCATTATATATTTTTAAATAGCCCAGAAGTTATACCCAAATTTTCTACCAGAAGGTTTTATAGTTGAACCCTAAAGTTACAAAGTGGGTCCATTCTCTTTTCTCACCATTTTATTTCCTTTTTGTCCCAAACCATAACAACTTTCACCAAAACTATTATTTATTATTATATTTTGTTCACAAGGAAACCTTAGTTAAGACCCCTAAGTAATCCTACATAAACCCTAAAAATTTCATAACAATCAGAATCAGGATCAGGGGCCCTAAAACTCATGGGGGGGTATTCCCTACTTAACGATTATCCTTATAAAACTCTGTCCAAATTGAATTTCACGATTCCGTCGACTCAGCAAGCCTACACACAACCGTGGCAAACCTATAATGATTTCGTGTCCCTTGCGCACCGTAAGGGATAAGGCTTACGGTGCGCAAGCGTGTCAAATTTCGTATATAAATAGCAGGCATTGGCACTTGATTCCTGGCGTTCGTTCGACGATCAAATTCAAATTGTACGCAGAGATATTGTCGAAATAGTCTCAAAATCACTAATTAGTATAGCGGGGTGCTGCTACGATACAGGGTATTAACTCGATCGCTGCTACGATTCAATGTCCGATCGATTGAAACTATCCGATGGATGTTTAAGCGCTATCCTTTGTCATTAATCGTGATTCCGACAGGATGTTTGAGTACCACCCGAACTCGGGGAATACTCTGTCATTCGTTGAGAATCCGATGGATGTTTTAGTGATTGCACTTTGTCATTCATTGTGAGGGTTTTAATCTCGTAAGTTATCGTAATTGCTGTATTAAGTTACCTACCTAGTTCGTGTGCACTAAGTTACAAGACTAATCAATAGGCTAAGCTTTGCCCGTATGAATCTGCATGCTTATAATGTGAGTCATTCTCTTTTTATCAAATTACTTTACAAAACCCTATTTATTTCAAAAGTTATAATTACAGGGATTAAGTCTTGTTATCTGAAATTACTGCCAGTATGTGGGGAGATGTGCACATAGCTACTAATTATTTATCACTTGTGAGTGAAAGGACCCAGCAAGTGATACGTCCACAGTCACAAGTCCGGTCAAGTGACAACTGGGTCAGTTAATTCAAAAGATAGAGACATTGTAATCGCTCTTAATACTGTAAATTATAACAAACAGGTCGTTTTAGTAAAATGAATGATTCACTCAGTATTTCCCGCTGACAAAACCTTTTTAAACACGTGTTTCAGGTAATTACAGTAGATTGGAGTAAGAGATGAATACGGCACTGAAAGGCTTCAAGAAGTGGCTTATTTTATTAATTAAATCAAATTAAGAAATATTGTTTTATGTAAATGGGGTTTATCCCTTATTAAAGCTACCATTGTAAAACATGGGTTTATCCCATCTATTAAATAAATAAAATCCGGTGTTTTCTAAACTCTGATATTTTTCCTAACTCACGGTCCTGATGAAATTTCCTCTGCAATATTTTTCAAAATAATCACCGGTACCACGTGGCTGTTCTCGGCTCCCGATTCCGTCCAGGGTGGGTCGGGGGCCGTGACAGAAGGTGGTATCAGAGCCACTGCTTTAAGCCTTTAAGTGTTGTGATAATAATATCTAAGTTTATATAAAAGAGTTAGGATATTGCTATTAATTGGTAGCATACATGATAGCATTTAGACTTGAACTTAAGAAAAGATGTCTTAGTATCAGCTTCGAGATAAGCTAAGTACTTGTGTAGATAAAGTATGATGGGTTTTGATATACCATAAGAATGGTAATTAGAATATTGCAAGATATGATAAATAAGCAAGAATTAATAGTAATTATTGCTTATTGATATTACTTGGTCTAGAATAAGATATGTTACGGGAATTCAAATTTCCTTGATTCTGGATAAAAGCCCTAATAAAAGAGGCACTTTTAAAATCTTAAAAAGATACTATTTATGGGAAATGGAAATTTTCTCCGGCAAGACTGGGTATGGTGTAGCAGACTCTCCAGTTTGTCCGGATATACTGAGGTTACCTTTCCGGCGCGAACCGGATAAGACAGGGTATGTAATATGTCAAACGAGTGACAAGATTTCCCTAAATAGTATTATGACCAGATATTTGACTGGTTTTTGGAAATATGAATCTGTTAAATACATTGACCTGATAGATGGTATGTTTATTTCAGCATGTGAAATATATGATTATATAGATATATATATCTATAAGGAATTCCAAAAAGCCAAATAGGAATAAAGCACAAACATATGTGTCTAGATTTCTTTATTAGGAATCTCTTTTCCGATATCAAACATTATTTCGTTTGATTATCTGCCTAGTAACTCGAGCGAAAATAATAACAATAGAAACCCATTAAGTTGGGATACCATCTGTAACACCTCGAAAATTCGTGTTCAATGAAATAACGACACGTGTCATGTAAGACAAAACGCGTTGTAAACCCGGATTTAATAAAGATGTTTTGGCAGGATTTAAAAGTGGTGTCATGTTAATTTTTACCTCTGAACGACCTCATTTATAAATCCCAAGACCCAAGTATATATATCTTAAACATTTAATATATCTTAAATCCAGAAAATTCTTGACAATAATTGAAATGGTGGACTCCTACGAAGAAAAGCTCGATAAACCTCATTGTTCGGCACTTTCAAATAAGAATTCAAGCAAACAATTCAAAATGGTAGGGTATGTAACTGTTCAAGGTCATTTTGGGAGGTCCCTAACTGATAATTGAGGCCCCAAATTCGGAAAAGATGGTTGCCCTTTCGAAATCCTGTTTTATGCTTCTGACCATAGGCTTACGGACCGTAAGCCACCCCCTTACGGTCCGTAAGGGGGTGCCAGCGACTGAAAACTTGATGTTTGCTGTTTAAACGCAAATTTCGAATTTTATCTGATTTTCCTCATATCCCTTGACCTCTAAACAACCCCTAAACACTAGGGACACATGTGGGAATGTTGTGGGCAGTAGTAGACTAAGATGTCAACACATTGTGGTGTCTTGGTTTACTATATAAAGCCTCTTTGTGCAAACACATTGATCATTCATTCCTCAAGCAACTCTGATCAATTGTGGAGCACCAGAGCATCTTCCAAGCCTTCCTAATCAACCATTAGACACTTGTAAGTTTGCTTAACTTTCTTTAATTAAGTTTAGCTTAGTTATTTAGCTAAAAGTCAAACCATCGTAATTACGGTTTGACTTCGAGATTAATTAATAATGGCTCAGTCAAATCTCGAATTAAAAGTAGTTATAAGTTGGTAATTATGTGGGTAATAAACCCTCAAAAGGGTTCCCCCTGATTCCCACTCTAACTAGGTCTAATGTTGGGTCAAACGTGTAATTAAAAAGTCAACATAATGTTTAAATTGCAATTTATGCATGATTAGCAATGTAGAGCACATACAACCTGTTTGATCATTAATATAACTTGGTAATTAGTGTAAGGACATGTCTAAACATGTTCAACCCGACAATTTCCTGTTTAGACCCGGTTCGGAACCGAAAGTCGCATAGTTTGACTTATACTTTGACTTTCAGTTCTGACCCGTTTTAGGTATGTTTTAGAAATGCCTTAGAGCTTTATTTGGACCAGGTTACATGCTAGTATAACCCTCTATGATTATACACCACAGATCATTAGTTATCCAATTAATATGCATGATTCCGTTAATTGCTCATATGTTGACCATTATGCCCTTTTCACCTTAAAACGTGATTTTTGGAAATGTAAAAGAGTAGAAACCTTAATTACTGATATATAAACTTGCATACAAAATTTGACATCAGTTTGAGGTGTAGGTTAAGAGTTATGCTCGTTAGCGTAAAACTAAAGCTTTATGTTAATTAAACGGCGTATTTAGCGTATAGCCTACTTAAACATACTTTTTGATATCAAATCTTTTACCCACTGATGTAATATATTATTTTGAGATTTTTAAATATTTTTAATTAATTTTAGGCTGAGCATAAGTTATAGTCGTAGGCTTAATCCGGTAATTGTCGGTTTTGCCCTTACGGGCTATAAAATGAGTTTTACATATCTAATCGACTCCAAACCTTTTGCTACTGATCACAAATGATAAATAAATTATTTTAAGCCTTCTGGAAGTATAAAAATATCAGATTTATGTATCAAACCCGGAAATGGCCTCTAATCGCCTTTTAAGCGTTTTTAACGCATAGTATGTGCTATAACTATAATAAACATACAAGGGTTGATACCTACTGACATTTGAGGCAAATTATAATGTTTTAACAGTAAGCAAAGGTTGATAAACTCAGACTTCAGTTTTGAGCTTTTCGGCTTGTGTGAAATTACCAAAATACCCCTACGGGGCATAGTTTGGTTATAATTGATAAATTTCACTTATATACTTTAACCTACTGATATAACTTAGCAAATTAAGTATATTTGCTGATTACATCAGGCCTGTAACTCAGGTTGACACTTAAACTCTTTTACAACCTTTAAAATGACCAAACTACCCCTACGGGGCATAGTTTGTGATTAAATTCATTCCGGGCATAATAAAAGACATCTTACTGATGTCACAACATATATGAAGCATATTAACTGAGGAAACCTGTAAATGGCTCTCATTACTACCCGTTACGCTTATTACGCGTTCGGTTCGGTTTATGTAACTAGTTTACATAAACTAGCCTAAACGGGTCAAACCTTATCGGTTTTATCTCAAAATCCAGAATGTGAATGAAATACCCATATTAAGCAAGTCTCTGAACTTGTCGGGTCTAAATCACATTCTATCCGGTCCTCGCTTAATCATGCGTACGAACCGTATCTCTGAAACTAGCCGGTCTAAGCTTAAGCTTAATTAAAGACCCGTTAGAATTCTAATAGGTTATTATAAACCTTCGTTCCAGATTAGGAGTACCAGTAAAAGCTACGTGCATTTTGCTTATTGTGATTTATACATTGCTCAGGTAAATACTTTTAACTTATTTTCCCTATACGGGCTTGGGTTACAGTATATAGCATACCGCTTGATCGGGCATCAAATCTTCCATCGTTGGGTGGTTAATTGAATAATTTGATCGGCTTGTTTAAACAGTCTTGTTACTTAAAGCCTTTGGGGGGTTAATGACCATGTCCCGGATATCCTTGGCATCATTTTACGAAATGGCCACGACTTAAGCGCGGGGTGTAGGCGTACACCCGTCTGTGCACAAAAGAATATTGTGGTGTGTCTATTGATCTTTAACCCGGACAAGATCCAGGCTACTGAACGCACAAGGAACATGTAATTCGTTCACAAGATTATATATTTAAATAATTCTCCCAAGTTAAATAAAATGTTTATGCCACGTGCATCCAAACCAATTTTCAATCATTTTCCAAAATGAGTCAGTTGATTGTATTTACCAGTGTAAACTGATGTATTTTCCCAAAAAGATTAAATGCAGGTACTATGCGTAATTGGCTGGGATTTCTCCTTAGCATCATTAGAAGTCTCGCAAGCTTAAGATGCCTGAAGTCTGTTGAACTATTGTTTCATATTTTATTTTCGATCCTTTTGTGGATAAACTTCCGAATATTGTGACATTTGATATTACAATATTAAATTCGGTTGTATTATATTTTTAAATTTCTTTCGCTGTGCATATTAAATATTGTGTTGTTTGACTATTATGTTGCCAACCACGTCACGATACTCCCCCACCGGGCCCACCGGTGACACGTGGAAAACCGGGGTGTGACAGGTTGGTATCAGAGCCAACACTGAGTGAATTAAACACTAGCCTTTTGTGTTTAATCTCAGTTACACAATTGCACAAATTCTAAACTTTCGAGTCCAGACATATAACATAGGACAAATTCCACTTTGTTTGTGTTGTCCTTTATTTTGCATATATTTTTGTTTTGTTATCTCATATTATATGACAGGCTTAACAAAATGCCGCCAAGATTCTTCAGGAGAAGAGGAAGAGGCAAGGGGCCAATCACCGCCCCCAATGATAATGAAGCTGGACCTTCAAATGTGCGAGCTCCATCTACCACGGAGAGTGATGATCCCCAGCAGAACCGGAGAAACCTCTTTGAGCCGGCTAGACGGTCGGTCTCACATAGTTCAACACCTCCTAACCCTTATGGGCCACAACCGGAGTACGAGCCCAACAACCCTCAACCCTCATACATACCGTTGCAGCGATCTTTATCACATCATTGTTTTGGTGACCCTACACCAGTTTTTAGGGGCCGGTTTAACCCGGCGAATTATATACAAGAACCAGTGGGTTTTAACCCATTGGGGCCAGAGGATCATTTCTCTCTCGATCATGCGGACGACATGGACGAGGATACGGACCCCGTCGAGCCTGCCAGTGGTACACCAAACCACCCGATAGAGATCTCTGACGGATCTTCGTTCCACGGATCACCCTATGTTGGTCCAGATAGCTTTCAAGCCATGTTTACCAGGCACGAATGGTATTATACACCTCCTCACCATTCGTCTCCTCAGCAGCAGCCGCAGCAGCAACAGGATCCCTCTGTGGATTCAAGATTCGTGGCAGTCACGCCACCGCCGCCACCGCCGCCAGTGCAGCCGGCACCTCCGCAACCGCCGAGGCGAAGGAGAACCGGTGTGCGCATGTCGTCACGAGCAGGGGATTTCCATTTCAGTTCCCCACGTCAATCCAGTGGCAGCCACTATCCGCCACATCAGGAGGACCCACAAATGGGTGGACCCTCTAACCCAGCTGTACCGCAGCCGCCACCGATGGGTTTTGACAACCTAATTCCAGCATATACGGGTTCCATGGCTTACAACCCGTTTGAGCCACCGATTCAACACAACTACGGTTACGCAGAGGCCGACCCTTACATGGTAGCGGCTAATTATAACGCCTTGCACCCGGAAGGACCATACGGAGCTCCATGGGGAGTAGGGTACCCAACACATGGGTACCAGATACCTCCTAGGCCTATTATTCGGACTCAATCGCAGCTGCCTAGGTTCTCCCCACCTGAGCATGAAGAACTCCTTCAGAGGTTGAATCAAGTTGAACGAGAAGTTCACAGGGACCGCAGGGAGAGACAGACCTTCTTCCAAGGATTAACAAGCTTGATCAAAGGGAAGAGCAAGAAGGATCATTGAATCCTTCCACTGTTGTTTTTCCTTGTATCAGTTAAGCCCCTGCGTGGGCCTGTCTTTGCTGTATTAGCCCCTACGTGGGTATGTATGTGTGTTTGTTTTGACCCCTGCGTGGGTCTATTTTCTGCTAACCCCTACGTGGGTATGATGTTTGTTTGTTTAAGGTCCCTGCGTGGACTAGTATGTTTGTTTAAAGTCCCTGCGTGGACTAGTATATTGATTGACCCCTGCGTGGGTAATTGTTGTTGAAAGGACCCGTTTTGGGCAGCGTGTAATATTATAATAAATTAATGGAATGTTTGTTTTATAAATTTCATGTTTGCCATTATGTGCATATATAAATTATATATGAAATAAATTAAATTAAAATCATTCCTTTTGAAATAATATCTGCCTATGTAAATTTTTAAATAAGAATCTTAAAGTGTGAAACCTAGCCTTCGGGTCATTATAAGGCCGGGCCAAGATGGCAAGACCTATTTAAAAGATTCGTATCCCTGTTAACATCTGAAAACTTGTTAACACTCCTGGCAGAAGTGATTCGTTAAAATCACACACGTTATTTTTATATAAAAGGATCTTTCTAAAGATCCCTAACCCAATTTTATGATCTCTGAATCATGGGTTTAGGTCATCAATTAAGATGATTATAATTTAACCATACGTGGTAATATGGTGCCTACGGGCCCCGCTCATTTCCATATGAGCCAAAAGACAGTGGTAGCGATGACTCCCTGTCAGATAAAGGTAATGAACTAGGTTCAAACCTTCATGCTTTAATTCTCTGAAATCATAGCTTATAATTTATAAACGTCCTTGTGACTAGGCCTATTGTGCCAATATACCTTCAGGTTTGATTCTCTGAAATCATAGCCTATAGAAAAAAAATGTCCACGTGACTAGGCGTTTGGTGCCACAAATAAAACTGTTATTGTTTTATAATTAGGATAAATTATTATAGAAATCCTAAATAAATATGATTAATAAATTAACCAAATATGGTCTCTGTTTACCATGGTTAATGAATTTCCCTAAGGGGCAATTCCATAATAAACTCCCAAATAAACTATTGTCCTTGTTTTCTGCAACAGTTCAATTAAAATGGCTAACTCGGACGAGGGTAATAGTCATCCAGTGGAGAATAACGAGAACGCCCGAATTAATTTAACGGGTGCTGAATTGAAAGCAATAATAGACGGCGCAGTTACCCAGGCCTTGGAAAGGCAGTACGAAGAGTATAGTGGGACTCGTAGTAGGACCCTAACTACACAGCCTTCAAAGCCACCGTCCAAGAAGGACGACTCGAAGAAAGATGATGATCGACACTCCTCGAACCACAGTGCTCCATCTCAGCAGGTTGTACTAAACCAGGGACCCCGTGACAAGGGTTGCTCTTATAAATATTTCGTTTCCTGCAAACCCCGGGATTTCACTGGGGAGAAAGGAGCCATTGACTGTATGACGTGGCTGGAAGAGATGGATACGGTTGTGGATATCAGCGGATGCGCTGAGAGAGACGTGGTCAAGTTTGTGTCGCAGTCTTTTAAGGGTGAAGCTTTAGCATGGTGGAGATCTCTGATTCAAGCCACCAGAAATATCCCATTGTACAACATGTCGTGGGAACAATTTGTTGCCCTTATCAGGGAAAATTACTGCCCTCAGCATGAGGTGGAGAAGATAGAGTCTGATTTTCTATCATTGGTGATGACAAACCTTGACTGTCAAGCTTACCTAACGAGCTTCAACACGATGTCCCGGTTGGTTCCTTATCTGGTAACCCCGGAACCAAAAATAGCTCGTTTTATCGGTGGTTTAGCCCCGGAAATCAAGGGAAGCGTGAAGGCTTCTCGGCCAGCTACTTTTGGATCCGTAGCTGACATATCCTTATCCCTTACTTCGGATGCGGTCAGGCAAAGATCGCTGAGGAATAAGGAGGCTGAGAAGAGGAAACGTGAAGATGATAGTTCACGCAGATCGAACAAGAAGCACCGTGGGAACGGTGACAACAAGAAGGGATCTGAGTCAAGGAAAGATGGGCATCATTCTGGCGAGAAGCCCAAATGCAAGATTTGCAAGAAACAGCACTTTGGAAAGTGCAGACTTGAGTCGAACTCACAGACTCAATCAAAAACCTATGCATGTGGTATATGCAAGTCCACGGATCACAAAACCTTGGATTGCAAGAAGATGAAGGACGCAACGTGCTACCGTTGCAATGAAAAGGGCCACATTAAAACCAACTGCCCTAAATATACCAAGAAGCCTGAGGTGGCCAAGAAGACTAATGCTAGAGTCTTCAGAATGGACGCAAAGGAAGCGGTTCTAGACGACAACGTTATTACAGGTACTTTCCTTGTAAATGACGTCTATGCTAGAGTACTTTTGATTCAGGCGCTGATAAGTCTTTCGTTGATAATAAGTTTTGTGAATTGTTGAAATTACCTGTCAAAACCTTAAATGTGAATTATGAGGTGGAGCTAGCAGACGGCACCCTAGAAACCGTCTCAACTGTGTTAGATGGATGTGTTATATCCATTAAGAACAATTCTTTTCCCCTGTCTCTGCTTCCCTTTAAGTTGGCTGGTTTTGACATAGTTCTGGGTATGGACTGGTTATCTCATAACCAGGCCCAAATTGTCTGTAACAAGAAACAAGTGGTGATAAAGACTCCGTCTGGTGAATCACTTACCATTCGGGGAGATACCCAGTACGGGCTACCTGAGCAAGCGACTATGCTCAAGGCTTCAAAATGTTTAAAGAGAGATTGTGTCATCTACATGGCACAAGTGATTATTGAAGAGCCCAAACCGAAGATAGAAGACATCCCTGTCATCTCTGAATTCCCAGAAGTTTTTCCGGAAGAACTACCTGGTTTGCCACCAAATAGGCAAGTGGAATTCAGGATTGATATCATCCCCGGAGCAGCACCAGTTGCCAGAGCACCCTATAGGTTGGCTCCAACGAAGATGAAAGAATTGAGGACACAGCTAGACGAATTGCTAGCCAAGGGTTTCATAAAACCTAGTTCGTCTCCTTGGGGAGCGCCAGTCCTGTTTGTTAAGAAGAAGGACGGATCGATGCGTCTGTGCATCGATTATCGTGAACTTAATAAGGTCACGATCAAGAATAGGTATCCTTTACCCAGGATCGACGATTTGTTCGATCAATTACAAGGAGCAAGTTATTTCTCAAATATTGACTTGAGGTCAGGCTACCATCAACTGAAGGTTAGAGATGAAGACGTGCATAAAACAACATTTAGGACTCGTTATGGTCATTACGAGTTCCTAGTGATGCCTTTTGGGCTCACTAATGCACCTGCCGCGTTCATGGATCTCATGAATCGCGTTTGTAAACCGTACTTAGATAAATTCGTCATCGTTTTCATCGACGACATTCTTATCTATTCGAAGAATCAAGCTGACCATGAGAAACACCTTTGCTGTATTCTTAAGCTCCTGCATCAGGAGAAGCTCTATGCCAAATTCTTCAAGTGTGAATTTTGGCTTCGAGAGGTCCAATTCCTTGGACACGTGGTTAGTGAGCGTGGTATCCAAGTGGATCCCGCTAAGGTTGAAGCAGTTATGAACTGGCAAGAACCAAAGACGCCTACAGAAATTCGTAGCTTCCTGGGATTGGCAGGATATTACCGGCGTTTCATTGAAAATTTTTCATGGATTGCTGCACCCCTAACTTCCTTAACTAAGAAGAAAGTAAAGTTCGTTTGGGGCCCTAAACAGTAAGAATCCTTTGATATCCTAAAGCAGAAGTTGAGCAACGCTCTTGTGTTGACATTGCCAGATGGAATAGAAGATTTTGTAGTTTACCGCGATGCATCCTACACTGGCATGGGGTGTGTGCTCATGCAGAAAGGCAAAGTTATTGCCTATGCATCACGACAGTTAAAGGTGCATGAAAAGAATTACACCACTCACGACTTGGAGTTGGGTGCCGTTGTATTCGCACTAAAACTGTGGAGGCATTATCTTTATGGAATCAAGTGTGTGATCTATTCTGATCATAAGAGCCTCCAGCATCTGTTTAATCAGAAGGAATTAAACATGAGCCAACGTCGTTGGATGGAAACTTTAAATGATTATGATTGTGAAATCAGATACCATCACGGCAAGGCGAATGTAGTCGCCGATGCCTTGAGTCGAAAGGAGAGGGTGAAACCCATCCGAATCAATGCCAAGCGCATGGAGATAAAGAATAATTTGATTGAAAGGTTGTTAGCTGCACAGAAGGAAGCTGTGTTGGAAGCTAACTATCCTAAAGAAAAGTTAGGAGTAACTGAGGAGCAGTTAACTCTTAGCAAGGACGGAATTCTAAGATTAAATGGACGAATATGGGTTCCAATTCATGGAGGACTTCGAGATGTCATCCTCCAGGAAGCCCATAGTTCCAAATACTCCGTTCATCCTGGAGCTGATAAGATGTACCAGGATCTAAAGGCAAATTATTGATGGATAGGCTTGAAGAAGTCTGTAGCCACTCATGTAGCTAAATGCTTGACATATGCGCAAGTCAAAGCCGAGCATAAAAAACCGTCAGGTTTGCTACAACAGCCTGAACTTCCTACTTGGAAGTGGGAAATGGTACCTATGGATTTTATTACCAAGTTACCCAAGATAAGGAAAGGAAATGATACAATATGGGTTATAGTTGATAGACTGACTAAGTCAGCACATTTCTTACCCATCAAGGAGACTTATAGCTCCGACATGTTAGCCCAGTTATACGTTGATAAGATTGTAGCCTTACATGGCATACCTGTGTCTATTATCTCTGACAGGGATACTAGGTACACGTCACATTTTTGGAAGAGTTTCCAACAATCTTTGGGCACACGTTTGAATTTTAGTACAGCTTATCATCCTCGGACTGACGGTCAGAGTGAGCGTACTATTCAAACGTTGGAAGACATGCTACGTGCATGTGCGATCGATTTGGGTGGTAGTTGGGATAAGAACCTACCGTTAATCGAATTCTCCTACAACAATAGCTACCATACCAGCATTAAGGCTGCGCCTTTTAAGGCATTATACGGTAGAAAGTGTAGATCGCCCGTTTGTTGGGCGGAAGTTGGAGATGTCCAATTATCAGGACCAGAGATAGTCTTTGAAACGACGGACAAGATTGTCCAGATTCATGACCATCTCAAAGCTGCCCGGGATAGGCAGAAGAGCTACGCAGATCCAAAGCGTAAAGCTTTTCACTTCGAAGTAGGTGATAAAGTGTTGCTTAAAGTATCGCCCTGGAAGGGGGTGATGCGATTTGGTAAGAAAGGCAAGCTAAGCCCGAGATACATAGGACCTTTCGAGGTTATCGAACATGTCGGGTCAGTTGCCTATAAGTTAAACTTGCCTGAAAAGCTCAGTGGAATTCACAATGTGTTCCACATCTGCAATCTGAAGAAGTGCTTTGCTGATGAATCACTGGTTATACCACATACAGATGTGCATATAGATGAGAGCTTGAAGTTTGTGGAAAAACCTTTGTCGATTGAAGATCGACAGGTAAAGAAGCTTTGAAGGAAGCATGTACCTATTGTAAAGGTCAAATGGGATGCCCGTAGAGGTCCCGAATACACGTGGGAGGTTGAATCCACGATGAAAGAAAAGTACCCTTATTTATTTCAGTAAATCTCGGGTCGAGATTTATTTTAAGGGGGTGAGGATGTAACGCCTCGAAAATTCGTGTTCAATGAAATAATGACACGTGTCATGTAAGACAAAACGCGTTGTAAACCCGGATTTAATAAAGATGTTTTGGCAGGATTTAAAAGTGGTGTCATGTTAATTTTTACCTCTGAACGACCTCATTTATAAATCCCAAGACCCAAGTATATATATCTTAAACATTTAATATATCTTAAATCCAGAAAATTCTTGACAATAATTGAAATGGTGGACTCCTACGAAGAAAAGCTCGATAAACCTCATTGTTCGGCACTTTCAAATAAGAATTCAAGCAAACAATTCAAAATGGTAGGGTATGTAACTGTTCAAGGCCATTTTGGGAGGTCCCTAACTGATAATTGAGGCCCCAAATTCGGAAAAGATGGTTGCCCTTTCGAAATCCTGAAGGAACAAAAGTTTTATGCTTCTGACCATAGGCTTACGGACCGTAAGCCACCCCCTTACGGTCCGTAAGGGGGTGCCAGCGACTGAAAACTTGCTGTTTGCTGTTTAAACGCAAATTTCGACTTTTATCCGATTTTCCTCATATCCCTTGACCTCTAAACAACCCCTAAACACTAGGGACACATGTGGGAATGTTGTGGGCAGTAGTAGACTAAGATGTCAACACATTGTGGTGTCTTGGTTTACTATATAAAGCCTCTTTGTGCAAACACATTGATCATTCATTCCTCAAGCAACTCTGATCAATTGTGGAGCACCAGAGCATCTTCCAAGCCTTCCTAATCAACCATTAGACACTTGTAAGTTTGCTTAACTTTCTTTAATTAAGTTTAGCTTAGTTATTTAGCTAAAAGTCAAACCATCGTAATTACGGTTTGACTTCGAGATTAATTAATAATGGCTCAGTCAAATCTCGAATTAAAAGTAGTTATAAGTTGGTAATTATGTGGGTAATAAACCCTCAAAAGGGTTCCCCCTGATTCCCACTCTAACTAGGTCTAATGTCGGGTCAAACGGGTAATTAAAAAGTCAACAGAATGTTTAAATTGCAATTTATGCATGATTAGCAATGTAGAGCACATACAACCTGTTTGATCATTAATATAACTTGGTAATTAGTGTAAGGACATGTCTAAACATGTTCAACCCGACAATTTCCTGTTTAGACCCGGTTCGAAACCGAAAGTCGCATAGTTTGACTTATACTTTGACTTTCAGTTCTGACCCGTTTTAGGTATGTTTTAGAAATGCCTTAGAGCTTTATTTGGACCAGGTTACATGCTAGTATAACCCTCTGTGATTATACACCACAGATCATTAGTTATCCAATTAATATGCATGATTCCGTTAATTGCTCATATGTTGACGATTATGCCCTTTTCACCTTAAAACGTGATTTTTGGAAATGTAAAAGAGTAGAAACCTTAATTACTGATATATAAACTTGCATACAAAATTTGACATCAGTTTGAGGTGTAGGTTAAGAGTTATGCTCGTTAGCGTAAAACTAAAGCTTTATGTTAATTAAACGGCGTATTTAGCGTATAGCCTACTTAAACATACTTTTTGATATCAAATCTTTTACCCACTGATGTAATATATTATTTTGGGATTTTTAAATATTTTTAATTAATTTTAGGCTGAGCATAACTTATAGTCGTAGGCTTAATCCGGTAATTGTCGGTTTTGCCCTTACGGGCTATAAAATGAGTTTTACATATCTAAACGACTCCAAACCTTTTGCTACTGATCACAAATGATAAATAAATTATTTTAAGGCTTCTGGAAATATAAAAATATCAGATTTATGTATTAAACCCGGAAATGGCCTCTAATCGCATTTTAAGCGTTTTTAACGCATAGTATGTGCTATAACTATAATAAACATACAAGGGTTGATACCTACTGAAATTTGAGGCAAATTATAATGTTTTAACAGTAAGCAAAGGTTGATAAACTCAGACTTCAGTTTTGAGCTTTTCGGCTTGTGTGAAATTACCAAAATACCCCTACGGGGCATAGTTTGGTTATAATTGATAAATTTCACTTATATACTTTAACCTACTGATATAACTTAGCAAATTGAGTATATTTGCTGATTACATCAGGCCTGTAACTCAGGTTGACACTTAAACTCTTTTACAACCTTCAAAATGACCAAACTACCCCTACGGGGCATAGTTTGTGATTAAATTCATTCCGGGCATAATAAAAGACATCTTACTGATGTCACAACATATATGAAGCATATTAACTGAGGAAACCTGTAAATGGCTCTCATTACTACCCGTTACGCTTATTACGCGTTCGGTTCGGTTTATGTAACTAGTTTACATAAACTAGCCTAAACGGGTCAAACCTTATCGGTTTTATCTCAAAATCCAGAATGTGAATGAAATACCCATATTAAGCAAGTCTCTGAACTTGTCGGGTCTAAATCACATTCTATCCGGTCCTCGCTTAATCATGCGTACGAACCGTATCTCTGAAACTAGCCGGTCTAAGCTTAAGCTTAATTAAAGACCCGTTAGAATTCTAATAGGTTATTATAAACCTTCGTTCCAGATTAGGAGTACCAGTAAAAGCTACGTGCATTTTGCTTATTGTGATTTATACATTGCTCAGGTAAATACTTTTAACTTATTTTCCCTATACGGGCTTGGGTTACGGTATATAGCATACCGCTTGATCGGGCATCAAATCTTCCATCGTTTGGTGGTTAATTGAATAATTTGATCGGCTTGTTTAAACAGTCTTGTTACTTAAAGCCTTTGGGGGGTTAATGACCATGTCCCGGATATCCTTGGCATCATTTTACGAAATGGCCACGACTTAAGCGCGGGGTGTAGGCGTACACCCGTCTGTGCACAAAAGAATATTGTGGTGTGTCTATTGATCTTTAACCTGGACAAGATCCGGGCTACTGAACGCACAAGGAACATGTAATTCGTTCACAAGATTATATATTTAAATAATTATCCCAAGTTAAATAAAATGTTTATGCCATGTGCATCCAAACCAATTTTCAATCATTTTCCAAAATGAGTCAGTTGATTGTATTTACCAGTGTAAACTGATGTATTTTCCCAAAAAGATTAAATGCAGGTACTATGCGTAATTGGCTGGGATTTCTCCTTAGCATCATTAGAAGTCTCGCAAGCTTAAGATGCCTGAAGTCTGTTGAACTATTGTTTCATATTTTATTTTCGATCCTTCTGTGGATAAACTTCCGAATATTGTGACATTTGATATTACAATATTAAATTCGGTTGTATTATATTTTTAAATTGCTTCCGCTGTGCATATTAAATATTGTGTTGTTTGACTATTATGTTGCCAACCACGTCACGATACTCCCCCACCGGGCCCACCGGTGACACGTGGAAAACCGGGGTGTGACACCATCAAAAAAAATGTAAAGAATTTCTAACGCGTTACCATAAACTATTAACGCAAGTAAGAAACATGTAAAGTTGTGCTAGTGCACAAGAAAACACATGAAAACTTAATTATAAATCCACAGATGTTGAAGTATATCAGACACGACTTCCAAGACACGACCTTTGAAAAAAATAAAAATTTGGCACGATGACACCAATACTAATTCCGTCAGTAGAAGAACTACTAATAAAAAAGACGCACTTTGCCACGCAATCCTACAAACGACATGAATCTCACTAAGGTACGTGGTAACAAGATTTTACAACCATCGGTGCACAGTCTAATCAATGTCATAATTATTATCACTGCAAAATGAGTCACATACCTTTGCAACTCCCCTATTTCATTTTATTCGACATTCCTTGGTAATGTCACTTAATAAACAATTATCACACGAAATTCCAGATAAAGTTCTTATATTTCTTTTTTCTGACTTCTGGATATAATGAGTGACTTTCGTGTTTTTACTTCCTCTAATAGTCATCATACCATGAGGATTTCTTTCATAGTAGTGAATATTGATCTATTTCATTTCTTGGTAAATCCACACGTTACACATGCACTGTTTGTTGCGCATGTGATTCATTCGATTTGTGAAGACCACTGGAGGACTTCATTCTAATTTGTCATTTTATTCAAACTCAAATATCATTTCGCTATATTTGATTTTTTTTTCTGTAAACTGCATTATTGCAAAACGATGACTCTTTGATATCGAGTCAATGAATTTTGTTAAACCATTAAGGTGAAAAATTTATATTTTTATATATATGTATAAAAATTTATATTTTTATATATATGTATAAAAATTATGTTGTAATATACTCTCATATAAATTTATGTTTAGTTATTTATTATTGGTAATTAATATTATTTTTATTATTTTAATAGTAATAGTGTTAATATTAGTTTTAGGTTCTAAGGTTATTGTCAAGGGCAGGTATTGAATAGCCTAGCCTTAGTTAGGCATGGACTGGCCACCTATGCTTAAACAAGGCAGCACTAACCAATATCCACCCATGATAATGACTAGTTAATATATATAAATTAAGTCATCATACTTATTTAGTAAATTTTAATATATAAAAATATATATATATATATATACTTTGTATTGTAAGAAGAAGACATATTTTCATAAAACAATACAAGAATTAGAGGGAAGAGTAAAATTATATAAATAATTGTCTATCATATGTTTTGTGGTAACTATGTACTGTAACAAAAAAATGACCATATAAGAATAATATGGTAGTCATCAACTACGTGGATTAAGGGAACATTGTAATATATAAGAATAGTCCCTGTTTTCACTTATTTACAACATTTGTAAATACATTCACAACGTTATATGGTTTCAAAATGAAAATAAGTAATCACATAGAATCGACCCATTAAGTGTTATATATTTACAAAATAGTTTACAAATGCTTTTGTACAATAAATATTTTTACACCTTTATTTACAACTTTTATTTAACGTTATAAATAATAGTGATTTCTTTTACAAAATAATAATACTAAAATATTTTGTAATGTAATAACTTCATTGCAGTGTTTTGTAATATATATATTACATAGTAAATATAAGTTATTTTACATAGTATAGTAAAATACTAAAATAATATTTATTTCAAAGTGGTGACCATTTAAAAAAAATGCGTAACAAATAATATATATTACATTTGCTTTACAAATATAATATAAATAGTTGGTCATGCCAAAACAACTTGTTCTTATTATATTTCGATCTCTAGGACATAGTATGAAAAATATAGTCACTAATAGTATACTATCACATTGTTTTACAATTAAAACAACTTAGAACTCAAAACAATGATACACTAACTCTATTGTCTTTTGGTGTATCTTTGCAATTCACTCATCTCAGCACATTGATTTTCTCATATCATAATTCAATATTTGACAAATCATTTTTTTCATGCTTTTATTTCATTTGGAACCTGTCAATTCTAAGTCTTCCTTAGTTGCCAATCAAAGTAAGCTTTCTTTTGACAAAGAATTTTATTAATTCTAAAAGTCCTTTACATTCATTATAAATATCTATTGATCATATATCTTTTGGCTTAAACCTAGTTACTTTGGAAATTATATCATTTCATCTCATTCATTTTTCATCGATTTCTTGAACTAATTCAGTTGAACCGTTGAATCCTACTTATTGTATAAATCGTATTCACAAAATTTGATATTTTGATTCTGTGTCATCTACCTTAATATTGTTTTTATTGACTAAAATGTAACATAAGTCTAAAAGAAATATCGTAACCCAAATCTCGAGGACGAGATTTAAAACAAGGTGGGGAGAATGTAACATTCCTATTTTTATATAAGAATTATAGGTTTGGTTAAATTTATTAACCACTAGTAACTAGTAACTAGTTTATTTTTAATATAAATATTCAACCCAAATAGTTTTAAACACTATTTTATATAGTTGGTTAAAATATTATACTAATTAATTGGCCTGTATATGAGTGACCCTTCTAATAAAATAACAGTATATAAAAACTTATATTATTAGACAGGTAACTTACGGGTAAGTTGACTGTAAGAAATATGAAGTACCTGGACGGACCCAGGAACCGTATAATAATTAAATTATAAAAATATATTGTATTTTGAACCTATTCTATTTTTAATGAAACTTAGACCCAAATGTAGACAAAAATATTCTCGTTCTAAAGACATAATTATTGTTTTGTAAAACGATATATTTTAGAAATTATACGCGCCAAATAAAGTGAAGCTGTTGAATTAATTATAATAATAAAATAATATTAAATTAAAATTTAAAAACTAACATTTTGAAGTGTACGTGTACACTTGAAACATAAAATAAATATTAAAAATTTAAACTAACCTATATGTAAAGGTTTACGTGTACAATAAAATAATCGAATTCTACAATTCATAATTTCATGCAAGGTGTCTAGTGTGCATGTATAGGATAAAGATAAGGAGATACGTGTCCTAACTTCCATGCATTCCAACTTAACTATAAATAGACCAAGCCCTTCAAAGGAAACAGTGCTCATTTCTCTTCTCTTTGTATCATTTAGTCTGTATTTTCCAATATTCTACTTTTTCTTTTTCTTTAAAATTATACCCAATAATAATAATAATGGCATGCCCCGTTTTAAGTGTTTTAACTCCCGATCACCGCTACCCTTTCCGATTGATCTGAGCCTCATAATGTATGTCAGGGCTCTGCCCGACTAAGTTGTTGGGATTCGGTCTCGGACATCGGGATAAGGTTGAATAAGGGGTATTATACTTACCACGAGTGCATTATATATTTTTAAATAGCTCAGAAGTTATACCCAAATTTTCTACCAGAAGGTTTTATAGTTGAACCCTAAAGTTACAAAGTGGGTCCATTCTCTTTTCTCACCATTTTATTTCCTTTTTGTCCCAAACCATAACAACTCTCACCAAAACTATTATTTATTATTATATTTTGTTCACAAGGAAACCTTAGTTAAGACCCCTAAGTAATCCTACATAAACCCTAAAAATTTCATAACAATCAGAATCAGGATCAGGGGCCCTAAAACTCAGGGGGGGGGGGGGGTATTCCTCACTTAACGATTATCCTTATAAAACTCTGTCCAAATTGAATTTCTCGATTCCGTCGACTCAGCAAGCCTACACACAACCGTGGCAAGCCTATAATGATTTCGTGTCCCTTGCGCACCGTAAGGGATAAGGCTTATGGTGCGCAAGCGTGTCAAATTTCGTATATAAATAGCAGGCATTGGCACTTGATTCCTGGCGTTCGTTCGACGATCAAATTCAAATTGTACGCAGAGATATTGTCGAAATAGTCTCAAAATCACTAATTAGTATAGCGGGGTGCTGCTACGATATAGGGTATTAACTCGATCGCTGCTACGATTCAATGTCCGATCGATTGAAACTATCCGATGGATATTTAAGCGATATCCTTTGTCATTAATCGTGATTCCGACAGGATGTTTGAGTACCACCCGAACTCGGGGAATACTCTGTCATTCGTTGAGAATCCGATGGATGTTTTAGTGATTGCACTTTGTCATTCATTGTGAGGGTTTTAATCTCGTGAATTATCGTAATTGCTGTATTAAGTTACCTACCTAGTTCGTGTGCACTAAGTTACAAGACTAATCAATAGGCTAAGCTTTGCCCGTATGAATCTGCATGCTTATAATGTGAGTCATACTCTTTTTATCAAATTACTTTACAAAACCCTATTTATTTCAAAAGTTATAATTACAGGGATTAAGTCTTGTTATCTGAAATTACTGCCAGTATGTGGGGGGATGTGCACATAGCTACTAATTATTTATCACTTGTGGGTGAAAGGACCCAGCAAGTGATACGTCCACAGTCACAAGTCCGGTCAAGTGACAACTGGGTCAGTTAATACAAAAGATAGAGACATTGTAATCGCTCTTAATACTGTAAATTATAACAAACAGGTCGTTTTAGTAAAATGAATGATTCACTCAGTATTTCCCGCTGACAAAACCTTTTTAAACACGTGTTTCAGGTAATTACAGTAGATTGGAGTAAGAGATGAATACGGCACTGAAAGGCTTCAAGAAGTGACTTATTTTATTAATTAAATCAAATTAAGAAATATTGTTTTATGTAAATGGGGTTTATCCCTTATTAAAGCTACCATTGTAAAACATGGGTTTATCCCATCTATTAAATAAATAAAATCCGGTGTTTTCTAAACTCTGATATTTTTCCCAACTCACGGTCCTAATGAAATTTCCGCTGCAATATTTTTCAAAATAATCACCGGTATCACGTGGCTGTTCTCGGCTCCCGATTCCGTCCAGGGTGGGTCGGGGGCCGTGACATAGTCGCCCCACTCCCCTCAGTCTAAGTGGAGCAGGGGTAAACACAAATCTAGTGTTAATTGAAAAGAAATATATTCAAAAAAGTTTAAGCTAGTGTTAATTGAAAAGAAATATATTCAAAAAAGTTTAATATGTTGGTGAAAAAACAAAAGCAAAATACAAAATAAATGAAAAACACTATTTTGGTAAATAGTTTTTAGGGAAAAGATCAAATATGAAGTTTATTTTGGCTAGGAAGTGTAGGAAGCAATAGGATTAGGACATGTGGCAACATTTAAAATAAAGAAAAAAGGTATTTTAGTCAATCCAACCCTTTCTTCTTCCTTTTCAAAACCCAGTAACTTCAAAACTCACCATTTTCAAAACCCACAATCTTCAACCATTTCTTCACTTTCTATCTCAATAATCACTATATTATAGTGCGATTTTCATCTCCAATCAATGATTCAAACACCCGATCAACGTGTTCTTCAGCTTTTTTGAAGAAAACCCAGTTTAATTTCATAAAAAATCTCATTTTTTCCGGTGATTTTGGAGATAATCACTCGATTCGTTCGATTCGAGAGCTGATAAGTGTTTCAATTATCCAAAATTCGTCAATTGTTGAAGAAATCAGTTCGATCCATGTAAGAAATTCTTTAATTTCATTTTTACGATCTGGGGTTTTGATTTACTCATTGCGTTTTACGATCATGGCGGGGTCCAAGGGGCAGAGCCCCTGGCTGGGAAATTTTTTTTTCTGATTAAATTGCTGTAATAAAAATGCATCAGAAAAATTAATTTTCCAGAAATTGACTCATTTCGAAGACAGTAATTCGTAGACAATTCAGACAGTTCACAGTCACAGACAGTTCCCAGACAGTTTTATATGTCGATTGCGTTTTAGAAATAAGAGAGTTTTATGTGTTTTCTGGCTATTGCGTTTTAGAAAAAAAAAACACATTTTTAAGTGTTTTTAGTCATTGCGTTTTAGGTAAAACACATTTTTGAAGTGTTTTTAGTCATTGCGTTTTAGGTAAAACACATTTTTTAGGTGTTTTCAGTCCATTGCGTTTTAGAATGAGTCATTTTTAAGTGTTTTCTGGCCATTGCATTTTACAAATAAGGCATTTCTTTGTATTTTTTGTGCATTGCGTTTTAGGTAAAACACATTTTTATGTGTTTTTGGTGCATTGCGTTTTAGGTAAAACACATTTTTATGTGTTTTTAGTCCATTGCGTTTTAGAAATTACATTTTCTTTTGAGTTTTTAGGTTATTGCGTTTTAGAAATAAGACATTTCTTTGTGTTTTCTGGCCATTGCGTTTTACAAATGAGTCATTTCTTTGTGTTTTTGGTGCATTGCGTTTTAGAAAAATGTCATTTTTTAGGGTTTTTTTTTCATTGCGTTTTACGTAACTGGGGGTTTTTGTATTGCGTTTTACGTAACTGGGTTTAAATTTTTTTTTTTAAATATAGCAATAGTATACTCGTTTTAAAGATAAAAAAATGCTCGTTTTTTTGGTGCAATTTTTATAAAAAAATAATGTCGTATGAAAGAGTTATTAACGTTTAAAAAATGGGGGGGAATTGGAGGAGAGAGAAACTATTGTGCTGGATTGACTACAATGCCCCTAACAAACCCACACGCCTCTTTTTTTTTTTGCTTCAATTTCATTTATTTAATCTTAGCCATTGATTAACTAAATAGATGGTCAAGATCACTTCCTAGCCTTCCTAGCCAAATAAACTTCCTATTGTATCTCCACCCATAGTTTTTAAGGAACACTATTTTAATAAATATCTTTTTCCACCAACACTAGTTTAGGAAAAAAAAAACTCATATTCGGATACTTAATTCTGTTTAGTTCGGTTTAAATCAACCAAAGCTAAATTGGGTTTCTAGTCAAAAAAAAAAAAAAAAAAGAATTCAATTTCTATATTTACTTTGATTGCCTGTCGTGTTGAAAGAGAAACATGTACAAAGGAAACGTGGTTAGGTTTATTAATTATGGAAAATATTAGGAATAATGAAAGAGATATACAAATTATATAGCCGAGTTACGGGCAAACTAGCTAAAGGGTTAGAACCCATACACAAACTAACTACTTTTATTATGCTAACATCCCCGCAAGCTCACAATGCAACTAGAATAAACATTTATTGTCACACAAGATTCGAAATCGAGATGTTAACTGAGCCTTGGTGATATTATCTATAATCTGCAAGGCTGATGGAACGAAGGGCAACGAGATGGTCCGGAGATGAAGTTGATTACGAGTAAAATGATAATCAATCTCTATTTAAACGCGCCCTTCTGCTCTTTGGTTGTGACGTATTTTCTTCTTCCGCCATAATTATTTTTGCCGCCTGCATTATCGCGTTCACATAAAATCATTGATTTCGTTGGAATAAGATGAATAAGCCATGAATTTCAAGGAAAATCATATACATTTTTGTGTTTATGGAACGTGAAAGTTGGAGAGAATTTGCAAGAGAAGAGTAGAAATTATACATATATTATAGATTGAGTAAATTACAAGTTTTGTCCTTTATGTTTGTCCCAAATTTCAGGCGCTGTCCTTTACCTTTAAAATTGATGAGTTTTGTCCTTAACGTTTCAAAATCCTGCACGTTATGTCCTTTAGGACAAACCCAGTTAATTTTCAATGTTAAATCTGGTCATAGACCCCACATAAGGGCAAATTTGTCTTTTTACCCTTTCAATAAAAATATTAAATATATATTTATAAAGGTTCATCTTCTCCACTCACTCACTCTCCCTCACCTCTCTATATCATTCTCTCTAAAAACACCACCTGCTACCACCATCTTCCACCCACAAGCACCGCCTTGTACCACCGCTTTCTACCACCCACCCTCACTAACCTACCCTCTCTCAATCCATCGCCCACATCCAGCAACCACCACTGAAAAGACAACACCAGCAGATCTGACCCGATCCAGATCTTCGTCTGTGGGTGCCCGATCCAACTCCACCACCACCGCCGCCATACCTTTCTCTCTTCACCCAAACATTAACATAGGTGTGTAGAAAAAAAAAAACAAACAAGTGGTTGTTACTTGTTACAGGTGAAAAAGCTAGGGTGTTATCTTTAGAGGCATGTTTCTCCAAGAGCCTAAACTTTATTGCTAGATTAAAAAATGAATTTTATGTAGGCAAGACAAAAGGAATTCATATCTTAACCTACTTCGTGCTGTAAAAAATTTTGGTTTTGCACTTTGGGTCACTGTTGAACTCATTAATTAGTGTTGAATGTTGATATCGGGATTCTGTAGGATTTCTATGAAGCTTTTGCAATGTATTGCTTTGGGATATATCTTGTCCATGCCCGAATCAGATCGAAAGATTATGAGTTCGATTCTGTTATACCAGATTCCGAAAAACCAGTTGGGTGAACGGGTTGAGGGGGTGAAAAAGCCCATTCTGAAGGATTGATCATCTGAAACGATGGTTTGGCCATCGGTTATGTTTTGGTTTGGTGTAATGGTGCTGATTGCAGTTGTGGTTAACAAGAGAGTTGAAATGGTGAAGAAGAAGAAGATGATGATGATGATGAGTTGATGAAGATGAATGATATGATTGTTGTGAGAATTGGGTTGAGAATTTTGTTGCAGACAGACAGTTGATTTTGGAATTAGGATTTGGGGTTGAAGATGAACATGATTTTGAAATTAGGATTTGGGGTTGAAGATGAACAGGGGGTGTTATTAGGGTTTTAAAAGGGGGGAAACACAAGTGGGGAGGGGAAATGACTATTCTACCCTCATGTGCAATGCACATGACATAACTTAACAGAAAATTCTAACTGGGTTTGCCCTAAAGGACATAACGTGCAGGATTTTGAAACGTTAAGGACAAAACTCATCAATTTTAAAGGTAAAGAACAGCGCCTGAAATTTGGGACAAACATAAAGGACAAAACTTGTAATTTACTCTTATACATTATACATATATTAAAAATTGAATGAAATGAACAGTGACAAAATTTTTGTCTTCACCTAAAAAAAGACTAAGACTATTGGGTATGGGGCGTGGGTTGGGTACAAACGGCTAAGTCACCACCCCGGGTAGGCTTAGGTTTTGGCATGGCCCCTTGGGCGGGGGTTTCAGCCCGAGCGTTAGGCGTGCCTAGCGGTCTTTCGTGGCCGGCTCTCATTGGCTGGTTGGCTAGGCTATAGCGGCTAGGTTTAAAATTTAAAAAATAACCGTTTGGCCAAGCCAAATGGTTCACCCAACTCCTATATGACAGCGTCCCAGGCGGTGATATAAGTCACGAAGACCGGGTGGCGGTGGCCAACATCGAGTTACGGGGCAAGGAGCGGAAGCGTTTAACAAGCTCGCCCTAGTTCGAAATCTACCTAACGCTTAATTAGGCTTTTTTTTTTAATGTGTAATCCTTTTTTTTAGGATTTTGTAATATTTAGGAAATTTTAATAATAATTTTAGGCTTTTTTTTTTTAATTTTGTTTGTATTTTTTAATTTTAAACTTTTTTTTTTAATTTTTATAACACAGGCCAACCCACGCGGGCTAGCCACACCCCGCCATACCGACCCAACACGTCACTCACCAGCGGTGCCCCTCGAAGTCCACGTGTCAACTCATGCCCCAAACCCCCGCCCCACCATACCCCCACGGTCTAACATATTTTCAACATCTACAAACAACAGTGTCGACGGCTATAGTTGTTGGCCTTTATTGGTTGACATGGGCGGCAAGGGGGCAGCTAGCTGCCTGGCACTCCCCTATTGGCCTAATTAATTTATGATTTTATATCCGCTTTAAAATTACGATTTTGTCATCGGTTTAAAATTACGTATTTTCCCCCAGTTCAAAATAAAATGACACTTTTGCTCCCAGCTAAATTTCTCAATTTTGCCCTCGGTTCAAATTGATTACGGTTTTGGCCACAATTTAAAATTACGCATTTACCCCCAGTTAAAAATAAATTTATGCTTTTTCCCCCAGCTAAAATTTACGAATTTCCTCTCGGTTCAAAATTACGACATCTCTCAATTCAAAATTACGTTTTTGCCCCCATTGCAAAATAAAAATATGATTTTCCCTAGCTAAAAATTAGGATTTTACCCTCGGGGAAAAAAATTGATTTTTCCCCCAAGTAAAAATAAAAATATGACTTTGCCCTCAGCTAAAAATCGTGTTAAAGAGCTGCCTAACACTCTTTTTACTTTTTATTTGTAGCAAAACTATAGTACTGTTTTTTAAATTGGTTGAGAATTATTTGGTTATCGCCCCGCAACGTGGGTGTGGCATAACTTAGTTGTGTGAATATAAAATGAGATTTGGTTGTTTCAACAGATTTAAATAATCAAGTTAATCTTGAGCCAATGACTCAATTTTGAATGGTCAAACGCTCAAGGAGACGAGGAGGACTCCCCGATTGCACCGAAAATATTAAGGGGCGTGGTGTTCTTGATGGCATCGAGCCACGTGGCTCTTTCCCAATCCCTCTCATGATCCCTCTCTCGATCCCACACCCAACGACTTTAGGGCGGAGAGTATAATCGTCGGGGACATATGCGGTGAGTGGGGGTCACCGATCGGTGACGACCCCCACTTAATTTAGTTGTGCGGTGACTTAGAGAGAGGCATCCAAAATCGGTGAACTCTCACCGAACATGATTGAGTGTGATTGAGAGGAGAGGAGAGAGAGAGATGAGATGAGAGTGAGGATGGACCAATCATGTTTTTTTTTTTTTTTAATTGAGGGGTGTTTGACTATACCTAGTGATTGAGTGTAAAATGGGGAGTAGAATGGGGAGTTGACATGACATAATACTATTGGGTAGAATTTCACTTCAACACCCTAAGTTGTTTGACTATACCCTCCACCTTTAGCTTCATTGATTCCATTCTAACGGGAGCACTGTTGTCACTCGCCATTAGTACCAAAGTAAGTTGGCCCATAAGGCCATTTCACAGTTAACATACCCAAGAGTACAAATGTACAATGAATGTTTCCGTAGATTCCAAATTCCACAAATCATTGTCAAAGGGGTTGATTTTCTCATTGATCAATAAGATGGTTAGAACATTTTTTTTTTTTTGAAGGAGAACTTCATTAAAAACACACCTCCGACCCAAACGGGCAAAAGGCCAAACAACACAGACACCCCCGACCCAAACGGGCAAAGGGCAGAAAAATTACAACATATACATAGGGTATTTACACCAATCACCCCAACTAATATAATTACATGACGTTCTATTTCTAATCCAAGCATACCCTCTCGATTTAATCTCCCTCATAATCTCCTGCGGGCTACGACTGATTTGATTAAAAACCAACTCGTTCCTTCCTTTCCAAATGCTTCAACACGAAATAATCACCAACCCTTGAATAATTTTTTTAGTCTTCTTACCAACTTGAGAATAATTGTGAATATCCAGAATGTCTTTGAAATCGAAAATATAAATCGGGGGAATTTTACACCAAACACTGATCTCCGTCCAAACCCGAATCGCTACTGAACATGCAGAAAAAAGATGCTCTCCTCAAACTCGTTGCAAAAAGGGCACATAATAGATATAATGTCCACATTCCTTCTTCTTAAGTTCACTCTCGTAGTAAGTGAACATCTTTTATCATCACTATGTGTTAAGGACATCTTTTGCGCATCCACATGGGCATAATTATCTTCCTCCAATGTGTATCACGTGCGACCCTTCTCTATCCTTTCCTCTCACAATCCCCATCTTTAGCCACTCTTTCGTATGGAAATTACTCACCTTCTTTTCTCGCCATATCGTTCCTGTTTGTATTCCCTCCGACAACGTGGGAGAAGGTCTTATTTTGCTTAAATAGCTTGTTTTAATAACTTTGTTCCTTAGATTTATGGTCACTAAATATAGTTGATTAATATTAATTATTTTTATTGGAATTATATTATATAAATAATTAGTTTTTTTTCTTTTCTTTTCTTTGATTTTTTTTTCTTTTTGTTATTTTTTTTCTTTTTCTCCCCTTAACTTTCAGTATATTATTACTTAAACCACTTAGTTTTATAATAACTTTCTAAAATGTCATTCTAACCCCCCCCCCCCCCCCAAGTTTTACACACTTATATTTATATACGTGGGTCACATATAAAATGTTTCCGTCTATTTTTATGTATGTTTTTAGTTGGTTTACGTTCTGTTATACATAATACGGTTTCACTAGATATAAATTCAAGTTACTTTATCTTTCAACGCTGCTGCAATGCGCGATACCATTTTAACTTCAAAAAAAAAAATACCATTTTCTTATGTAGTTTGTTTAAGTACATTTCGGTATAAATCAAAATTGGTTTACGTTTTGACGTAATTTTTTCTCGGTAACGAGTGAAGTGAAATATATTATGTTTTTGGGCTTAATTATATATGTTTTCAGTTGGTCTACGTTTTGATGTAAGTTTTGCTCGGAAACGAGTCAAGTCATATATTTAACGTTACAAATTCGATTTACTTTAGGTTTCGACGTCGCCGCAACGCGCGACAGGTCAAAATTCTGGTTATATAAGTTGATTAGTTCTAACTAGCGATGAGGTTGGTAACAGACCAGTACCAAACTAGTATCGGTACCAAAAATGTCGAAACCGATAATGAGTATAAAACATAAACCAAATTTCATATCGGTTATGGAGTTTACCTTTCTTGACTTGAGAGTCAGTCAAGGTAGCAGCGAGCTCGATGGCCTGTCGGACGGTAGTAGGGTTCTTGCCAGTGACGATATCCTGAACAGGATCTGGCAAACCGTCAATGTATTTTTCAATCGACTTGTCCAAAGGCGTGACCATCGTTGGGCATAGCAAGCTTAACTCCTCGTATCTGTCGGTATAAGCACGGTGTTCACCACTGTCTTGCTTCAGGTCATGGAACTCATTCTCAAGTGCCCTCTTCTCGTGACGAGGGCAGAACTCTTTCATCATTAGAGCCCTGAGTTCCTCCCATGTTTGACCCATATCAACATCAGCACCTCGATCTTTCATCACTCCGTTCCAACACGTGAGCGCCCTCTTTTGAAACACACTAGAAGCAAACTCGACTTTACGATTGTCAGGACACTGAACATGGCGAAAAGTACTCTCAAGACACTCGAACCACTGTAGGAGCCCAATTGCTCCTTCAGAACCACTAAACTTGAGTGGTTTAGCCGAGTTAAAATGTTTAAAGTTGCACGGAGCAGGTGCATTATTGTTATTGTTGGCTTGGTTAATTTGAGAAATGAGATTTGGTAGTATAGCAGCCATCTGCTGAGCTATGATAGTTGCCAGTTCGGCGTCAGATTGTGCGTTTCGTCGAGGAGGCATTCTAAAAGAGGAAACATGAGAGAGAACGAGTGAGGTGATATGTTGAATAATCAAAATGAGATGTTACAAACGACACAGTGACTAATCAAATTAAATCGGTCTTTATAATGTATCGCGAAGACATGCTTTAGCCTATAAGTGGACACTCACCCCAAGAGTTCCTAGGTAAGAGTGACTGGTCCGATTATGTGGATTTGTACGAACATTCTAGCCTTAGACAAAAAACTCGGGGTACAGGCACCCACCCTTCCAGATTGCACGTGTTCACATTACTTAGACCCAAACTTTGACGAGATTTTGAAAACTTTGAAGGCGTGAAGCCAAAAAAAAATCATCAAAGAATAGATGATTGATTTCAAAATGATTTTGGAAATTTGTGTTCTTTTTTTGGTAATCACCTAAGGATAGGTGATGTGTATTGTTTTAAGATCTAAACATAAGATAACTTATGTTAGGGTCCTAGAAAGGTTAATCTAGGTCAAAGCATTACTAATAACCTAATTCCCTATAACCATGAGCTCTGATACCAACTCTTCTGTCAGACACCGACCGCGTAAAACAACAAACCGCGGCGGAAACGTCGGGGAGTCGAGTAACAGAATTATTGTTTCATAACACATGGTATTTAAAGTTTGGTTTTATTTGAGTAAATGATTACATTGTCTTGAAATAAACGGAAACATAACATAATTTTAAACTGTCTTGCTCTATTTTAAGTCACTAAGGCCTAAGTCCGCCTAAGTGTAGCATGATCAACCTCAAACATTAGCTCCTAAAACACACGCGAAAATAGGTACGTCAGCATAAAAATACATGTGAGATACATAGGTTTTATTGATGAGAATTCATGACTTGTAAGTTAAAAGAAGTATTTAACAAAAAGTAGTCATGAACCTTGTAAAATGTTTTCTTTTATAAAATCATGTGAAAATCAATATGAAAATCAAATGATATACAAGAAATGATGCATGGTTAAATAAATAACCAAATAAAATGAATTGTGTAAAATATGTCATGTCTTGAAATTAAATATCATGTCTTGTGTAAAATATGTCGTGTCTTGTATAAAAATGTCATGTCTTGTCTTTGTCGAAGTGGTTTAGTTAACGCCACCATATGTAATATAATAAAAGCACTTACATATAGGAAGTACCAGCGGCGTATCCACCATTCTTTTATCATATTACACACGTTTCGTTATTTAAATCACTTACCAATAACCACCAAAAATGTCTTGTTTAAACCAATGTCAATGTCATGTATAAGCAATGTCTTGTGTAACGGTGTCAAGTATAAACCATGTCTTGTATAACAATGTCAAGTAATAACCAATGTCTTGTATGGTAAGTAAAAAGTCTTTACTTAAACCATAGGTAATAATGTCATGTATAACCAAATATCTTGTGTAACCAAATGTCGTGTACAAAACAATGTCTTTGAATAAACAAAAGTTTAAATTAAAAGTTATGTTTTGAAAACCAATTCTTTTATTGTTACGAACATTTATCGGGTTTGTTTATCGTATACACTCAAGCCTTGAGACTGTCGGATAAACCCTTATCAAGTCAAAGGTTTATCAATAATGTATTCGGATTCTGTCATTCCCTACTTCCAAACAAACCTAGGCAGCGGGAACGGGATTTGTCAAGTCCTATGGTACCATTACATACTACCGAGCGGCGTGATCAATGTTAATGAATGTATCTTGTCTCGTTAAACATACAAAATGTCATAATCATGTAAGCATGTCATGTAAAATGTCTTTAAAACCATGTACTAAGTATGCTAAGTCAACATACATAGCAAAATGCAATATAAATCAATGTGCTCATATGCTAAGTCAACATATGCCGCAAAATGTAATGTAAATCAATGTGCTCATATGCTAAGTCAACATATGCCACAAAATGTAATGTAAATAAATGTACTCATATGCTAAGTCAACATATGCCGCAAAAGTAACCCGTAAATCAGTGTGCTAGCATGCTAAGTCAACATACATTGCAAAACATAATTGAAATCATGTACTATATGTGTACTAGATGAACATTGCATGTATATATCATGAAAGCATGAAAGTAACATATAGGCATAAGTGTTTCACCCCAAAATATTTGCAAAGATTAAAAGAGGGGTCTATGTACTCACTTTGGATTGCGTATAAGTCTTGGAATAAAGATCAATTAAAGCTTGAGGAATCAAGGAATCAAACGGCACCTAATATGGATAACTATGTTAATAAATCGGGTCCTAAATAAGTGGATCGGATAGAATGAAGTTCTATAAATCAAATGAGTATTGGAACTCATATGGCATGATTTAATAAACTTAACATTCTGATTGGAAAGTAATCCTAAGTGCTTTTGACCCGTAACGACTTGTTAAAGTAGTTTAAGCTACTTTAACGTGTCGTTTGCGTAAATATGAGGTCGGATGGTTATATATGTCATATTGTAACACCCCGTGTTTTCATAAGTGAAAGTCAAAGTCAAGGTCTAAGTCAACGACCGATTTCGCGCAACTTGACTCGTAGAAATTTCTCTATTTGATTCGTATTATGTGGAGTAAGTGTCGTTAATGCAATAATCGAGGTGTGTTAATCGTTAATCAATCGACTTACGACTGTGAATTATAGGAAGTAACAATACGATAAAGTTAATTAATCAATAATCAAGCTATGCTAATCGAATCGACTTCTAATCGCAACTCGAGCTACAAATTTTACTTGTATTATACGTGTGTGTGTGCCTTACGTGTTACCTGTGCATGTTTATTTATGTTGTGTTGTGATAATCAAGCGAGCCCAATCGAAACTCGAAATCTAACTCGAAGTGCAATCGAACCCGAATCGTGAACGAATTATGATAAATGGTGGAAAATAGATTATGCAAGATATGAGTGTTTGGGACTGAAAGTAATTTGATTAGGAAACCCTATCGTATCGCATCGATCACAATCGAAATCGAAATATCAAAAACCGTCGCGCAAAACACTCGAAAGGTGCGACCGATCGATCAGGCTCCTAGTCGATCGAACAGCCAGCCGAACGGACTGCTGTCCGATCGAGCTGCCTGGCCGATCGGCCAGCACTTACCTCATTTAGCATCCTATAAATACCCCTGCCATTGTCATTCTTTCCACTTTTGGAAACCTCTGACCGACCAGCACGCTCAGCTCACCTTTTTGCAGATTTCTCTCGATTCCGGTAAGTTTTCGTCCTAATTCTTGTACTTTCTTGATCTATACACACTCCTACACCTTCCTATCTTTCAAATCTTAACTTTTAACAGTGAAATCATCAAGAATCAAGTGTTCTAGGATGATGTCATCATGGGTTCTTCAAGAACTTCATGTTTTGGCCCCAATCCACCGAGAATGGCTTGTATCTAACCGATTTCCACATAAACAAACAAAGATCTGTAGTAGATCTAAACATAAACTTGGTGAGAAGGATCGGAAGATGGATTTTCCAACTTTCTTTCAACCCTTCTCACTCAATAACTTCAAAACCCTTAGAAACGGACCCTGAACCGGTTTACAAATCACTTCGGTGGATGTATGGCTCAAGATCCGGATTCTACCTACGAGGTTAACCGGTTACGGGTTAAATGTTAAACTCCGTTCGAAACAGTTCACCGGCCGGGTTTGCGTAAATATGAGGTCGGATGGTTATATATGTCATATTGTAACACCCCGTGTTTTCATAAGTGAAAGTCAAAGTCAAGGTCTAAGTCAACGACCGATTTCGCGCAACTTGACTCGTAGAAATTTCTCTATTTGATTCGTATTATGTGGAGTAAGTGTCGTTAATGCAATAATCGAGGTGTGTTAATCGTTAATCAATCGACTTACGACTGTGAATTATAGGAAGTAACAATACGATAAAGTTAATTAATCAATAATCAAGCTATGCTAATCGAATCGACTTCTAATCGCAACTCGAGCTACAAATTTTACTTGTATTATACGTGTGTGTGTGCCTTACGTGTTACCTGTGCATGTTTATTTATGTTGTGTTGTGATAATCAAGCGAGCCCAATCGAAACTCGAAATCTAACTCGAAGTGCAATCGAACCCGAATCGTGAACGAATTATGATAAATGGTGGAAAATAGATTATGCAAGATATGAGTGTTTGGGACTGAAAGTAATTTGATTAGGAAACCCTATCGTATCGCATCGATCACAATTGAAATCGAAATATCAAAAACCGTCGCGCAAAACACTCGAAAGGTGCGACCGATCGATCAGGCTCCTAGTCGATCGAACAGCCAGCCGAACGGACTGCTGTCCGATCGAGCTGCCTGGCCGATCGGCCAGCACTTACCTCATTTAGCATCCTATAAATACCCCTGCCATTGTCATTCTTTCCACTTTTGGAAACCTCTGACCGACCAGCACGCTCAGCTCACCTTTTTGCAGATTTCTCTCGATTCCGGTAAGTTTTCGTCCTAATTCTTGTACTTTCTTGATCTATACACACTCCTACACCTTCCTATCTTTCAAATCTTAACTTTTAACAGTGAAATCATCAAGAATCAAGTGTTCTAGGATGATGTCATCATGGGTTCTTCAAGAACTTCATGTTTTGGCCCCAATCCACCGAGAATGGCTTGTATCTAACCGATTTCCACATAAACAAACAAAGATCTGTAGTAGATCTAAACATAAACTTGGTGAGAAGGATCGGAAGATGGATTTTCCAACTTTCTTTCAACCCTTCTCACTCAATAACTTCAAAACCCTTAGAAACGGACCCTGAACCGGTTTACAAATCACTTCGGTGGATGTATGGCTCAAGATCCGGATTCTACCTACGAGGTTAACCGGTTACGGGTTAAATGTTAAACTCCGTTCCTAACAGTTCACCGGCCGGGTTTGCGTAAATATGAGGTCGGATGGTTATATATGTCATATTGTAACACCCCGTGTTTTCATAAGTGAAAGTCAAAGTCAAGGTCTAAGTCAACGACCGATTTCGCGCAACTTGACTCGTAGAAATTTCTCTATTTGATTCGTATTATGTGGAGTAAGTGTCGTTAATGCAATAATCGAGGTGTGTTAATCGTTAATCAATCGACTTACGACTGTGAATTATAGGAAGTAACAATACGATAAAGTTAATTAATCAATAATCAAGCTATGCTAATCGAATCGACTTCTAATCGCAACTCGAGCTACAAATTTTACTTGTATTATACGTGTGTGTGTGCCTTACGTGTTACCTGTGCATGTTTATTTATGTTGTGTTGTGATAATCAAGCGAGCCCAATCGAAACTCGAAATCTAACTCGAAGTGCAATCGAACCCGAATCGTGAACGAATTATGATAAATGGTGGAAAATAGATTATGCAAGATATGAGTGTTTGGGACTGAAAGTAATTTGATTAGGAAACCCTATCGTATCGCATCGATCACAATCGAAATCGAAATATCAAAAACCGTCGCGCAAAACACTCGAAAGGTGCGACCGATCGATCAGGCTCCTAGTCGATCGAACAGCCAGCCGAACGGACTGCTGTCCGATCGAGCTGCCTGGCCGATCGGCCAGCACTTACCTCATTTAGCATCCTATAAATACCCCTGCCATTGTCATTCTTTCCACTTTTGGAAACCTCTGACCGACCAGCACGCTCAGCTCACCTTTTTGCAGATTTCTCTCGATTCCGGTAAGTTTTCGTCCTAATTCTTGTACTTTCTTGATCTATACACACTCCTACACCTTCCTATCTTTCAAATCTTAACTTTTAACAGTGAAATCATCAAGAATCAAGTGTTCTAGGATGATGTCATCATGGGTTCTTCAAGAACTTCATGTTTTGGCCCCAATCCACCGAGAATGGCTTGTATCTAACCGATTTCCACATAAACAAACAAAGATCTGTAGTAGATCTAAACATAAACTTGGTGAGAAGGATCGGAAGATGGATTTTCCAACTTTCTTTCAACCCTTCTCACTCAATAACTTCAAAACCCTTAGAAACGGACCCTGAACCGGTTTACAAATCACTTCGGTGGATGTATGGCTCAAGATCCGGATTCTACCTACGAGGTTAACCGGTTACGGGTTAAATGTTAAACTCCGTTCGAAACAGTTCACCGGCCGGGTTTGCGTAAATATGAGGTCGGATGGTTATATATGTCATATTGTAACACCCCGTGTTTTCATAAGTGAAAGTCAAAGTCAAGGTCTAAGTCAACGACCGATTTCGCGCAACTTGACTCGTAGAAATTTCTCTATTTGATTCGTATTATGTGGAGTAAGTGTCGTTAATGCAATAATCGAGGTGTGTTAATCGTTAATCAATCGACTTACGACTGTGAATTATAGGAAGTAACAATACGATAAAGTTAATTAATCAATAATCAAGCTATGCTAATCGAATCGACTTCTAATCGCAACTCGAGCTACAAATTTTACTTGTATTATACGTGTGTGTGTGCCTTACGTGTTACCTGTGCATGTTTATTTATGTTGTGTTGTGATAATCAAGCGAGCCCAATCGAAACTCGAAATCTAACTCGAAGTGCAATCGAACCCGAATCGTGAACGAATTATGATAAATGGTGGAAAATAGATTATGCAAGATATGAGTGTTTGGGACTGAAAGTAATTTGATTAGGAAACCCTATCGTATCGCATCGATCACAATTGAAATCGAAATATCAAAAACCGTCGCGCAAAACACTCGAAAGGTGCGACCGATCGATCAGGCTCCTAGTCGATCGAACAGCCAGCCGAACGGACTGCTGTCCGATCGAGCTGCCTGGCCGATCGGCCAGCACTTACCTCATTTAGCATCCTATAAATACCCCTGCCATTGTCATTCTTTCCACTTTTGGAAACCTCTGACCGACCAGCACGCTCAGCTCACCTTTTTGCAGATTTCTCTCGATTCCGGTAAGTTTTCGTCCTAATTCTTGTACTTTCTTGATCTATACACACTCCTACACCTTCCTATCTTTCAAATCTTAACTTTTAACAGTGAAATCATCAAGAATCAAGTGTTCTAGGATGATGTCATCATGGGTTCTTCAAGAACTTCATGTTTTGGCCCCAATCCACCGAGAATGGCTTGTATCTAACCGATTTCCACATAAACAAACAAAGATCTGTAGTAGATCTAAACATAAACTTGGTGAGAAGGATCGGAAGATGGATTTTCCAACTTTCTTTCAACCCTTCTCACTCAATAACTTCAAAACCCTTAGAAACGGACCCTGAACCGGTTTACAAATCACTTCGGTGGATGTATGGCTCAAGATCCGGATTCTACCTACGAGGTTAACCGGTTACGGGTTAAATGTTAAACTCCGTTCCTAACAGTTCACCGGCCGGGTTTGCGTAAATATGAGGTCGGATGGTTATATATGTCATATTGTAACACCCCGTGTTTTCATAAGTGAAAGTCAAAGTCAAGGTCTAAGTCAACGACCGATTTCGCGCAACTTGACTCGTAGAAATTTCTCTATTTGATTCGTATTATGTGGAGTAAGTGTCGTTAATGCAATAATCGAGGTGTGTTAATCGTTAATCAATCGACTTACGACTGTGAATTATAGGAAGTAACAATACGATAAAGTTAATTAATCAATAATCAAGCTATGCTAATCGAATCGACTTCTAATCGCAACTCGAGCTACAAATTTTACTTGTATTATACGTGTGTGTGTGCCTTACGTGTTACCTGTGCATGTTTATTTATGTTGTGTTGTGATAATCAAGCGAGCCCAATCGAAACTCGAAATCTAACTCGAAGTGCAATCGAACCCGAATCGTGAACGAATTATGATAAATGGTGGAAAATAGATTATGCAAGATATGAGTGTTTGGGACTGAAAGTAATTTGATTAGGAAACCCTATCGTATCGCATCGATCACAATCGAAATCGAAATATCAAAAACCGTCGCGCAAAACACTCGAAAGGTGCGACCGATCGATCAGGCTCCTAGTCGATCGAACAGCCAGCCGAACGGACTGCTGTCCGATCGAGCTGCCTGGCCGATCGGCCAGCACTTACCTCATTTAGCATCCTATAAATACCCCTGCCATTGTCATTCTTTCCACTTTTGGAAACCTCTGACCGACCAGCACGCTCAGCTCACCTTTTTGCAGATTTCTCTCGATTCCGGTAAGTTTTCGTCCTAATTCTTGTACTTTCTTGATCTATACACACTCCTACACCTTCCTATCTTTCAAATCTTAACTTTTAACCGTGAAATCATCAAGAATCAAGTGTTCTAGGATGATGTCATCATGGGTTCTTCAAGAACTTCATGTTTTGGCCCCAATCCACCGAGAATGGCTTGTATCTAACCGATTTCCACATAAACAAACAAAGATCTGTAGTAGATCTAAACATAAACTTGGTGAGAAGGATCGGAAGATGGATTTTCCAACTTTCTTTCAACCCTTCTCACTCAATAACTTCAAAACCCTTAGAAACGGACCCTGAACCGGTTTACAAATCACTTCGGTGGATGTATGGCTCAAGATCCGGATTCTACCTACGAGGTTAACCGGTTACGGGTTAAATGTTAAACTCCGTTCCAAACAGTTCACCGGCCGGGTTTGGGTGATTCCTGCCCGCGCAAGGGAAACAAGTAAGAACGAGGGTTCTATGGTTCGACTCGTTGTCAAACTACCTCGATATAACGACAAACAAACCAGAACAGCCAAGTGTTAGACGAATAGGATGATCAGGTCAGGAAGCCGACCGATCGGACTGCTGTCCGAACGAACAGCCAGCCGATCGGATAACCAGCCGATCGGCTAGCACATGGCCCCACACAATCAACTAACCTATTTTGAAGACTAGTATTGAACGAACTGCCGTTCGATCGAACTCCTGTTCGATCGGATTACTCTTTGGATCATGAGATACTATGCTTCAATACTTAATCGACTTTCAACATGTTCAATGCACTAGAAGTGCCACCCGATCGAACAGCCGTCCGATCAGGTGACACCCAGTTGTCCGATCGAACAGCGGTTGTGTTATTCGATTGATCAACTATCCGATCCAAAGACTAAACATTGCAATTCATTTAAATGTCTAGCCGATCGGGTTGCCGGCCGATCGAACGACCGTTCGATCGACTGACCTGAAAGGTAAAGATGCTTCAAAGTTTTCAAATGCTACAACGAAAACTTCAAAAGCCAAACCATCGTACACAACCACATACTTATTATAGGAAGAAACAATCCACTCGAACAGCTATCCGATCGGCCTACCGACCGACCGGACAGCGGATTGTCAACCGAATGGTCAGCCGTTCGATCGAACTACCGTCCGATCAACCAGCTGTCCGACCCTCAAACACATGTTTTTTCGTTTTACGCTTTACTTATCGTTATGCTACCGAATCTATTCAGGCTAACCGTACTCGCTAAGCGCTCCCTTCAATCCATTAATCGCTGTGAGTATAATCGGTCCCCTTTTGCTTTAAGCACTTTTGGGTGTTACATATGTTACGAATATTCAAACTACAACCATCACACTACTCAAAACTATTTGAACGCTAACCGTTAATGCATGTTATACGTGGCTTATGAATGCTTGTTTGTTATGTTTATACATGGAATGTTGTCTACCTGCCTTAGCAACGATAGTACTATAGTTTGGACTCAGCACCCGTTCACATGGGGGTTGTTAAGGATCTTTTACTTGCATGGATTACGATGGTAATCATGTATTGCGAACTGCCCCAGGCAGTCAACCTGCAGTCATTGGTATCGATGGATCTATGTCGATAACTAACGTGCTTCATTTAACTATGTGTACGTGCTGGTTATGCGTAAACGAACTCGAACTCTATATGCTACTATCAAAATTGTATGCTCACCTTTACATCTTATGTATTGACTTTATTTTAACGTATGTGACAGGTGCTTAGGATGCATATGTGGTAGGAATTTGAAGCTAGAATAACGCTTTAGAGCCCAACAAATAGTTGTCTGTAGATAACGAATCAGGGGTCTCTAGAAGCAGATAAACAATTGCTGTCTATTTAAATCTGAGTTGTCGGAACAGAATATTTGATTGGATTTATGTCTGTAATAATTATTTTGCTGTTTGAGATACGGTATGGGACGTATTATTTAAATTGAATAGTATTGATAATTGTTATGGAAACTTCTGGACAATCTGTTTCGCTCAGTGCCATGCCCCGATGATTCCGCCATCGGTTGGGGTGTGACAGATTGGTATCAGAGCACATAACTATAGGGAACTACGCTGGACACGACCTAGTCCGGGTCGATGTCTTAGAGACCTAGACTATAGTTTGGAACCAACAGACCGAACTTATGTGCTGTACCCAGCTATTTCTCGCTATCACTGCACTCGAATTTTCAAATAGGGTCAAGCGATTTCGTTGGGATTAGGTGTGAAAACGGCAACTCTCGACTAAATTGCTTGGTCAGTGCCGATTTTGTCGATTTATCAATGATCTCCTCATTATTTTCAATAACAAAAGAGGAGAATTATACCAAATCAGGAGTGAAATCCATCTTTTGATGAATAATCTCCTCAATTTTGCTAAAACAAGGAAGAAGTTGCTAAGCTAGGGGTGAAACCCTAACCTTGACAACTTGCTCCTAACTTTTACTCATCTCACCAAAGCCTCGACGAACCCCAACGACCTGAATTCATGAGTATGACCCAGGGAGTACGTGTGGGATGCCCAAGAATCGAGGCGGAAACACGATCCTGAAAGTCGAAGCGTGACAACAAGTCTGTTGAGAATTGTCGAATCACTTTGGGTAGTCAACGTCTAGTAGCCGCAGACGATCTAATTCTCAATTTTATGTGTTTGGAGTCGGCAGTTGTCACTCTGATAATTCGTCGATTTTATGTGTTTTATGTGCTTTTACCTGCTTATGTGTTTAACCTTTTGAAGATTTACTCGACTTTGCTTCAACTTCGATCGACACGCACGACTCGCACTGCATTTCTATCTCAAATCGCTTACAAATCGCCGAGTTTTGGACAACCCTATGCTACACTACGCTATTCGATATACTAAACGCGATCACTATATTCGAACGATCGCGAGCTTTGAATTATAGGTTTCTGTTTTCTGACTGCTTCTAGTGACTCAATGCGTATGTGTTCGTTGCTTCTATGCTCTACATGCTTAGGCGTTATGTGGTTATGTGATCTACGTGCTTATGTGTATATATGAAAGTGTGCTCTATGTGTTATGTGTGTACGTAAATGTACGTGTTACTGAGCTTTAGTTAGTAGTAAACGTGTGAGGTGAGATTCGAATACAATGTGTTGAGTTCTGTGGCGATGTCTATTGCAGACAATGTCGTCTGGATCCCGTCATGCACTTTCTCGCCAAGAAAAGAGAGACAGACGTCTTGCCTCCATTATCGCTAAAAGTGTGGCAAAGGCCGTGAGTGATGTTTACGAGAATGCCAGCAAATCATCTGAAGAATCAAGAACCGACGCTCCAAAAGCTGCCGCAAGGCCTTTCAGTTTCAAGCACTTCAAGTCTTGTGGGCCAAAAGAATTCACTGGCGAAGGAGGTCCCACTGCACTATTTCACTGGTTTGACTCTATTGAGGTTACTCTGCGACAGAGTGGTTGCCCTGATAATCTTCGAACTCTGAATGCTACCGGCGTTTTCCAGTCCCGTGCACTAGACTGGTGGACGGCCGAGAGGAACAAGCAAGGGAACGATGCAGCCTACGGCCTGTCGTGGGATGAGCTCAAGGAAGTTATGCTAGAGGAATTCTGCCCTCCTCACGAACGTCAAAAGCTAGAAGATGAATTTTGGCACATACAGCAAAAGGATGGTGACAATGCTGGTCTTACTGCTCGTTTCAAACAGCTCAGCATTATATGTCCCGATCAAGTCAAGACTCCCGACATGACGATCAAGAAATACATCCGGGCCCTGCCCGACTGCGTTGCTGATTTCGTGCAAGCGGCTAAGACTACGATGATCGAGGAAACCTGTCTGCTGGCCGTTGAAATCAACGACAAACGGGTTAAGGCTGGCGTCTGGGATAAGACTTCGAAGCATCTGCATCAAGCTACCGCAACCGCACCAACTGCTGAACCCACCTCATCAAGTAACAAGAGAAAGAACAAGAGAAAGAACAGCTCCAGCAACAAGAACTGTGCGATCACTGCTGCACCAATTCAAGCTGTACCTGCCCAACAACGTCAAGTAGCGGCGCCTGTGGCCAATGCACCGCCTGCAAAGCGTGCATACACTAGACCACACCCGCTCTGCCCTACTTGCACCTACCACCACCCAACTGCCATCGCTTGCCGTTACTGTGCTCATTGCAACGTATACGGTCATTTTACTGCCAACTGCCGTATTCGTCAAGCTCCTGCCAATCAAGCTCTACTCACCGCCCCACAGGGTCAACAAGCTCCTCCGGCACCCGCAGTCAAAGCCAGAGCCTGCTTCGCATGTGGCGACCCGAACCATTTCGCCAACATGTGCCCGAACAGGGTCGTGAAGCAAGAGCCTCAACAACAGCAGCCACAGCAGCAACAACAACAGCAGCAACAACAGGCCGCACGTGCCAGAACTTTCAACCTCAACGTGCGTCAAGCCCAGGCCGACAACAACGTGGTCAATGGTACGTTCCTTGTGAATGGTATTTATGCTTCATGTTTGTTTGATAATGGAGCCGATAACTGCTTTGTGTCGCTCGAATTTGAGAAACTCCTTAGTCGTAAACGTTCTCAACTCTCCTCGGCATTCGATGTTGAAGTCGCTACCGGAAGAACCATCTCCGTCAATTCCGTTATCCGTGATTGTACTCTTGAGCTCAACAATCACATCTTCCCAATTGACCTTATTCCGATGCAACTCGGAAGTTTCGACGTCATAGTAGGCATGGACTTTCTCCGCGAAAACCATGCTGAAGTGGTGTGCTTCGATAAGATGATTCGTTTCTCGCTTGCAAATGGTGACTTATTGTGTGTTTACGGTGATACTACTTCAAAGGGTCTCAAGCTTATGTCATGTGTCCAAGCTAGCAAGTACCTCCGTAAGGAATACAGGGCTTTCTTGGCTAACGTTGTAGCAGCGGAGAAGGAAAAGAAAGAGAAGAAGGAGGTGAAAGACGTTCCTGTGGTTCGAGAATTTCCTAATGTTTTTCCAGAGGATCTTCCCGGATTACCCCCAAGTCGTGATATCGACTTCCGTATTGACCTCATTCCCGGAGCCAATCCTATTGCCAAAGCTCCTTACCGACTGCGCCGTCCGAAATGCACGAACTCTCAACCCAACTCCAGGAATTACTTGAGAAAGGCTTCATTCGCCCGAGCACCTCTCCTTGGGGCGCGCCTGTCCTTTTCGTCAAAAAGAAGGACGGGTCGTTCAGGATGTGCATCGACTATCGGGAATTGAATAAGTTAACTATCAAAAACCGCTATCCCCTACCTCGCATCGACGATTTGTTTGATCAGCTACAAGGCGCTACGTGTTTCTCAAAGATCGACCTGCGATCAGGATATCACCAGCTACGTATTCAAGAGGAGGATATACCCAAAACCGCGTTTCGTACTCGTTACGGTCACTACAAATTCGTTGTCATGCCTTTTGGTCTAACTAACGCACCAGCGGTTTTCATGGATCTGATGAATCGCGTGTGTAAACCATATCTCGACCGTTTCGTCATCGTATTCATCGACGATGTCTTGATTTATTCCAAATCGAAGACCGAACATGCGCAACATCTACGTTTGGTTCTCGAGTTACTCCAGGGGAACCAACTCTATGCCAAGTTCTCCAAGTGTGAATTCTGGTTGGGGGAAGTTCAGTTTCTGGGTCACATTGTCAATAGTCAAGGCATTCACGTCGACCCTGCGAAGATTGAAGCTGTCAAAAGTTGGGTTACGCCTAAGAATCCGTCTGAAGTCCGCTCTTTTCTCGGACTAGCGGGCTATTATCGACGATTTATCGAAGGATTCTCAAAGATCGCTGTACCGCTTACCTCCCTTACGCATAAGGATCAACCTTTTGTCTGGGGAACTAAACAAGAGACTGCTTTCCAAACCCTCAAGCACATGCTTTGCAACGCTCCTGTTCTCACATTGCCCGACGGAAACAATGATTTCATTGTCTATTGTGACGCTTCCAACCTTGGTCTTGGTTGTGTTCTCATGCAACGGGACGAGGTCATAGCTTACGCATCTCGTCAGCTCAAAATCCATGAGAAGAACTATACAACCTATGATCTCGAGCTAGGCGCAGTTGTTTTTGCGTTAAAGATTTGGCGACACTACCTGTATGGTACCAAGTATACGATCTTCACCGATCATAGGAGCCTACAACACATCTTTAATCAGAAGGAACTTAATATGCGTCAACACCGATGGGTAGAACTTCTCAACGATTACGACTGTGAGATCCGTTATCACCCAGGCAAGGCGAATGTTGTTGCCGACGCACTTAGCAGACGGAGCTATCTGCTTAGCACTCGTAATGTTCAAGCCCAACACAATCTCGACACCCTCATTCGCGACGTCCAACATGCATGTTTTAACGAACGCACTTTGAAGAAAGAAAGAATCTACCACGATGGAGCCCAGCTTGTGAGCAAATCGAATGGGATATTCCACTTTCTAGACCGAATTTGGATTCCCAAACGAACTGAATTGCGACAGATTTTGATGGACGAAGCCCACAAATCTCGGTATTCTATTCATCCCGGTGCTGATAAGATGTACCAGGACCTTCGCTATAAGTACTGGCGGCCGGGTATGAAAAGAGATATTGCTCTCTACGTCGGAAAATGCCTAACTTGTGCTAGAGTCAAGGCTGAACATCAAAGACCCTCTGGCTTACTCGAACAACCACCAATTCCTATGTGGAAGTGGGAGAGCATAGCCATGGACTTTATAACCAAGCTACCGCACACGTCATTAGGTCACGACAGCATATGGGTTGTGGTCGACCGTTTAACTAAATCAGCCCACTTTCTGCCGATACGAGAAGACTACAAGGTAGAACAATTAGCCCGAATCTACACCGACGAGATCATTTGTAATCATGGGACGCCTCGTGACATCATTTCTGATCGTGAGGCTCGATTTACCTCGCGACTGTGGGAAACGTTTCAAACGGCACTCGGTACATCGCTTAATCTAAGTACCGCTTTCCACCCTCAAATCGACGGTCAGACTGAAAGAACGATTCGTACTCTTGAAGACATGCTTCGCACGTGTGTCTTAGTCTTCGGTGGTAATTGGGATAAATACCTGCCGTTAGTCGAATTCTCGTATAACAACAGCTATCATTCTAGCATCCAAATGGCACCATTCGAGGCATTATATGGAAGAAGATGTCGATCGCCTATTGTGTGGCACGAGATCGGTCATTCGCAACTAACCGGTCCTGAGCTATTACAAGAAACGACAGAAAAAATTTTCCAAATTCGAGACAATCTGGTGAAGGCTCGGGATCGACAGAAAAGTTACGCCGATAAAAAGCGCAAGCCCTGTGAATTTGGCGTTGGTGACTTCGTACTCCTAAAGGTATCACCTTGGAAGGGTGTAGTCCGATTCGGCAAAAAGGGAAAGCTCGCGCCTCGATATGTTGGACCTTTTAAGATTCTGGAAAGGATCGGAAAAGTCGCCTACAGACTCGAACTACCGGAGGAACTTAGTAATGTCCACCCGACTTTCCACGTGTCAAACCTCCGAAAGTGCTTCGCCAACCACGATTTACATGTCCCTCTAGACGATCTACAAGTGAACGAAACATTACACTTTGTGGAAAAGCCTGTCGAAATCATGGATCGTCAGACCAAGCAACTCAGACGCTCTCGCATTCCTATTGTGAAAGTCCGATGGGAAGGCAAACAAGGAGCAGAGTTCACTTGGGAACTCGAAAGCGACAAGAAGGCTAAGTACCCGCAGCTGTTTAAAGAGAAAGTCTAGAAAGAGAAAGTTCTCTAACGTGGTTCACGGTGATGTACAACTTCCAGCTTAATTTCAGGACGAAATTCCCTAAACAAGGGGAGGCTGTAACACCCCGTGTTTTCATAAGTGAAAGTCAAAGTCAAGGTCTAAGTCAACGACCTATTTCGCGCAACTTGACTCGTAGAAATTTCTCTATTTGATTCGTATTATGTGGAGTAAGTGTCGTTAATGCAATAATCTAGTGTTAATCGTTAATCAATCGACTTACGACTGTGAATTATAGGAAGTAACAATACGATAAAGTTAATTAATCAATAATCAAGCTATGCTAATCGAATCGACTTCTAATCGCAACTCGAGCTACGAATTTTACTTGTATTATACGTGTGTGTGTGCCTTACATGTTACCTGTGCATGTTTATTTATGTTGTGTTGTGATAATCAAGCGAGCCCAATCGAAACTCGAAGTGCAATCGAACCCGAATCGTGAACGAATTATGATAAATGGTGGAAAATAGATTATGCGAGATATGAGTGTTTGGGACTGAAAGTAATTTGAATAGGAAACAATATCGTATCGCATCGATCGCAATCGAAATATCAAAAACCGTCGCGCAAAACACTCGAAAGGTGCGATCGATCGATCAGGCTCCCAGCCGATCGAACAGCCAGCCGAACGGACTGCTGTCCGATCGAACAGGCTGTCCGATCGCGCTGCCTGGCCGATCGGCTAGCACTTACCTCTTTTAGCATCCTATAAATACCCTTGCCATTGTCATTCTTTCCACTTTTGGAAACCTCTGACCGACCAGCACGCTCAGCTCACCTTTTTGCAGATTTCTCTCGATTCCGGTAAGTTTTCGTCCTAATTCTTGTACTTTCATGATCTATACACACTCCTACACCTTCCTTTCTTTCAAATCTTAACTTTTAACCGTGAAATCATCAAGAATCAAGTGTTCTAGGATGATGTCATTATGGGTTCTTCAAGAACTTCATGTTTTGGCCCCAATCCACCGAGAATGGCTTGTATCTAACCGATTTCCACAAAAACAAACAAAGATCTGTAGTAGATCTAAACATAAACTCGGTGAGAAGGATCGGAAGATGGATTTTCCAACTTTCTTTCAACCCTTCTCACTCAATAACTTCAAAACCCGTAGAAACGGACCCAGAACCGGTTTACAAATCACTTCGGTGGTTGTATGGCTCAAGATCCGGATTCTACCTACGAGGTTAACCGGTTACGGGTTAAACGTTAAACTCCGTTCCGAACAGTTCACCGGCCGGGTTTGGATGATTCCTGCCCGCGCAAGGGAAACAAGTAAGAACGAGGGTTCTATGGTTCGACTCGTTGTCAAACTACCTCGATATAACGACAAACAAACCAGAACAGCCAAGTGTTAGACGTATAGGCTGATCAGGTCAGGAAGCTGACCGATTGGACTGCTGTCCGAACGAACAGCCAGCCGATCGGATATCCAGCCGATCGGCTAGCACATGGCCCCACACAATCAACTAACCTATTTTGAAGACTAGTATTGAACGAACTGCCGTTCGATCGAACTCCTGTTCGATCGGATTACTCTTCAGATCATGAGATACTATGCTTCAATACTTAATCAACTTTCAACATGTTCAATGCACTAGAAGTGCCACCCGATCGAACAGCCGTCCGATCAGGTGACACCCAGTTGTCCGATCGAACAGCGGTTGTGTTATTCGATCGATCAACTATCCGATCCAAAGACTAAACATTGCAATTCATTTGAATGTCTAGCCGATCGGGTTGCCGGCCGATCGAACGACCGTTCGATCTGAAAGGTAAAGATGCTTCAAAGTTTTCAAATGCTACAACGAAAACTTCAAAAGCCAAACCATCGTACACAAACACATACTTCTTATAGGAAGAAATAATCCACTCGAACAGCTATCCGATCGGCCTACCGACCGACCGGACAGCGGATTGTCAACCGAACGGTCAGCCGTTCGATCGAACTACCGTCCGATCAACCAGCTGTCCGACCCTCCAACACATGTTTTTCCGTTTTACGCTTTACTTATCGTTATGCTACCAAATCTATTCAGGCTAACCGTACTCGCTAAGCACTCCCTTCAATCCATTAATCGCTGTGAGTATACTCGGTCCCCTTTTGCTTTAAGCACTTTTGGGTGTTACATACGTTACGAATATTCAAACTACAACCATCACACTACTCAAAACTATTTGAACGCTAACCGTTAATGCATGTTATACGTGGCTTATGAATGCTTGTTTGTTATGTTTACACATGGAATGCTGTCTACTTGCCTTAGCAACGATAGTACTATAGTTTGGACTCAGCACCCGTTCACACGGGGGTTGTTAAGGATCTTTTACTTGCATGGATTACGGTGGTAATCATGTATTGCGAACTGCCCCGGGCAGTCAACCCGCAGTCATTGGTATCGATGGATCTATGTCGATAACTAACGTGCTTTATTTCACTATGTGTACGTGCTGGTTATGCGTAAACGAACTCGAACTCTATATGCTACTATCAAACTTGTATGCTCACCTTTACATCTTATGTACTGACTTTATTTTAACGTATGTGACAGGTGCTTAGGATGCATATGTGGTAGGAATTTGAAGCTAGAATAACGCTTTAGAGCCCAACAAATAGTTGTCGGTAGATAACGAATCAGGGGTCTCTAGAAGCAGATAAACAATTGCTGTCTATTTAAATCTGAGTTGTCGGAACAGAATATTTGACTGGATTTATGTCTGTAATAATTATTTTGCTGTTTGAGATACGGTATGGGACGTATTATTTAAATTGAATAGTATTGATAATTGTTATGGAAACTTCTGGACAATCTGTTTCGCTCAGTGCCATGCCCCGATGATTCCGCCATCGGTTGGGGTGTGACACATATGATAAGTCCTATATGCTCAAATATGTCTAAAAATGTTATTATATCAGTTTAGATGTTAAAAGTTTGATTACATAAGCTTAAAATGATTTTATGCACAAAAAAGGGCATTTTGGTCATTTTTAAAGGGCATATAAACGACTTAACAAATAACTAACCAAACAAAGTGACCATAAGATATAACCTCAGTAGGTTATTCCCTATACAACTATGGTCACAAATATGTGTTTGGTCGGATCCTAAGATCGACCAAACGGGCCGGATTCGAAAGTCTAAGCGGTGGTTAAGACCGCTCGACTTACGACCCTAAACAAGCACTAAACTAGAAGCGAGGAGTTAAACATGTTTAACTAAGTTGGAAAACTGATTTGGTATCAAAACAAAGTGTTTTGACAAAGTGTTTTGATACCCGAAAATAGTTTCGTCGTAAAATGCACACAAACGTGCATTTTGACCGAAATTTTGACTTGTCACTTCGACTAGTAAACGTGGTAATCAGTAGGGTATAATCGCAAGGGATTATAACCATCGTGATTACCATCACATTGCAAAGTTCAATTGAACTTTGTCTTGAACAATTAATGGTCAAAGCCGAAAGTCAAACACTGTTTGAATTTTAGCTTAAAATAGCTAAAAATAAATAAACAAGACTAGTAAGAACACTCACTTGTGTTCTAGGATGAAGAAAACTCAGTTAGGAAGTGTCCAACAAAGTGGTAGCCTCTAATTAGAGCAGACGAGGAAGAAAAGTATGAATGAGCAAGTTGGAAGTGAAATGGAGTTGGCTATTTATGATGTTCTTGGATTAATGAGATCATGACAAGTGTTTGTGTGGCCATCAAGGAAGAACAAGATCATGCCAAGTGTGTGGACATAATTCAAAGCCTTGGAGGATACTTAAAACACCCACAAGATCTCAAAAACCAGGTTAGAAAACAGCAGGAAACAGCTAGGAAGCTATTTAGAAACTTCTGTCATCTGCAGGATCTCGCACCCCGCGACCCAAATGGGTGTTTCTGTCGCGCCCCATGAGCCAGTTCAGACCAGGTTTCTGATTTTGGCAAAACAGGTCCCTGCATGCTTTTAAACTTGTTTTCGACATGTTTAACCTCCGTTAATCCAATTTCAAGGCTTTATAAGGATGGTAAAGCATAGGGGACTTGAAATATGCTTGGAAATATCATGGATGTCGGTTCGTTTGGCTGTACGGTTACGTTTTTTGGTTAATTACGACGAAAGTTGTAACGAAGGCGAAACCGATCCAAATTGCGAAACGAAAGGTATTTTGCATTCCCATCACTAAAATACAATATTTTAATGATTACACAAATTTTTGGATCAACAGATATGGTCTGAATGCAGAATATACGCGAAATGGCATGCTTTCGCAGTTTTGACGCATTTAGTCCCTGTGACCAAAATAAGCATATTTTTCTCAAACCGAACCCCTCAAAACTTATTTCTAAGTTATGTAAAGGGTATTTAGGGTATGTTTAGCTTATGTCACTATTCCAGAGTGTACATCGCTACGAGAATTTGGCAGACTTTCGCAGTTTGTCGTAAATAGTCTCTGTGATTGAATAAACTTGTTTTTGCCATACCAAATCATTCAAAACTTATTTCTAAGCTATGTAAAGGATATTTAGGGTATGGTTAGCTTATGTCACTGTTCCGGAGTGTACGTCATGTTATACTGCTTACGTTTACGTAATAGTTTGCGTATAACTTTCCAGATAATGTTTAAGAGTTCGAAATCGAGCAAGAATCAAGACGTGCAAATGTTAAACATAAATAAACAAATCTTGGGATCAAAACACAATTGTTTCATTGATAATTGAATTGTTCGGAACTGTACAATGTTTAAAACACACAAATGTCACACATGTATTCGTTTGTATGGATTTCGTTTTATGTAAAATACGTATCGGTATCCTCTTGGAGACAATCTCATACATATCTTAACCACATAAACACATGTTGGACATTTGGGTTTTGATTTCTTTCTAATGCTATAGCGAATGTTGGTATCATAAACAACAAAACAGACAATTACTGGCCAAAATGATATCGACCAAATTTAATTTTCACCACAAAACACGAAGAGACATATGTATGAGATATAAAAAGAAGAGACATATGTACTAATAAATGTTAAAATCGATTTGTCGTTAAAGTTTTTATAAAGTCAAATAGGTAATAAATTAATTTGTTATTACATTTTTCAAAGTTAAATAGTTATTAAAGTACATATATTTTGTTATTTTTTATTGTACACAGAAGAATTTTTTTTAATAGCCAACAGTCTCAGCGCACTCACTCGACAAACGGGGCATTTCGAGAGTAACCCGAGTCTACCACCAATTCCCGGGAAAACCCAATAACCCACCCGTCCGTAGGCACGACGGTGCAATTACCTATAAAACCGGTTTGGCTCAAAGATCCAACTCAGGTTTCCATTGGTCTCCTATCATTGCCCACCAGTGTCTCACTCTACACCAAGTGGGAGTTGAGCTAGCATCACTCAAAAGAACTGTAAGCTTTCCACCACTTGATCTAGAGATCATTCGCGTACACAGAAGAAACTAATTTATCATTTTTGGTCAGCGAAAGGGACATAAAGGTTTATTATTTCCCTTGTATAAAGATAATTTGATGTATGATAAAATAAAATTGGCATTTAAGATTCAATTATATAACTAGGTTTTTATTGGTGTCGCGTGTTGCGGGGAAACGGAGCAAATAATAATGTTAAACAAAGGATATTTGAAAATGAAGAATGTTGTTTCGAAAGCCAAACAGTAGAATCGATTTAGTTTATTATCGTACCGTAAAACGATACCAAATAAATACTCTAGTTTGAATACAACTTCATTTTTAACAATACTTATATCGGAATCTCCAGTGAGGAAAAATAAACAAAACTACGTACATAAGTTTTTTTATTAATTAATGAACGAAAGTTATTTAAAATATTAAATTAATGGATAAAGGCAATATCATTTAAAAAAAAGAATTATGAAAAACAAAAAGAAAATGACAAAAGGAAATATGGTTTAAAAAATTAAAAAAAGAAAATATGTTAAAAGTAAATATAATAATAAGGTATTATAATATTAAAATAATAAAATATTGAAAAAAAAACTTAAATGAATTAGTCCAAACATTATGTGATGCGATAACCATATAAAAACACACGTTTAGAAGTAATCGATTGAACTCAATGTAATCTATATAAATAATGTGATTTGATCAAAACATAAAGTAAATCAAATTTATACCGTACAATCATAACGTATTACATGTGACTCTAGTCATACATAGAAAATGTAACATGTATAATGGAAAAGTTGACACGTATACTCAAAAGAGATTGATTGGAGCTTTTAAAAAAATGGAAAAAAAGAAACCACAATTTGACTCCACTCCGATCAAAACAAAATTTACATAACATTTATAAAATAATCACGAAAACATATTATATTTGACGTGACTAGTTCCCCCAAAAAAGTTTATGTCAAAACATACACCAACTCGAATTTATACCGAAACGTACATAAAAATCTGCACGAAAAAAATGTTTTTTTTTTTGTTAAATGAAAACGAATTATATTTAACCTGAATCGTTTCCAGGAAAAGTTTGCATTGAAATGTAGAGCAAATCGAATTTATATTGACCCGTACACAAAAATATTCACGTAAAAAATTAGTTTTTCTTAAGTAAAGGGGTATAGTGGTAAACTTGAAACAAATTATTAGTAATAACTTAATAGGTTAAATACGTTCTTAAAATCGTGACAAGTAGCACTAATGCCACACAACTGACAACGACCACCAACATTAGAAGAACTCGAAAAATAAAATAAAAAGGTAAAAAAATAACACCGAACGAAAAACATACGTAAAATCGTTGAACTACGCACGCCCGTTGCGACGTGTTAATACAAAGAAATTAGTCATAAACGTTAAACGTTGAAAATAATTAAGTCGATCTACGAACCGCGCGTTGCAACGAATTTGTTAAACTAAGAAAAATAGAAGCGTTGTGACTAGTCTGTCAAACGGGAAAAACAGATGAAAAAACGGATCTCACACGCATGTTGCGCCGTGTTGACTCGCAAAATTTAGAACGAAACGTAAAACGAAAAACTTGTGAAGCATGAAAAGTGTTGGGAGTTAAATTGTAAAAGATGAAAAGCTTTGGGTTAAAAATAAAAAAAAAAGTCAAAGGGGTTAAATGCAAAAGATAAAAACCTTTGGATAAAAAATGAAAAATACAAAAACTTTTTTGAAAAACTCCCACTACATAGATTACAATTATGTAGAGCAACAAAATGTTACTAATTTATATTTTTTAATTATATCAACAAAATAATAATAATAAATCATGAAAAAGAAAACCCCTTATAAAACAACCAAAGGCTAGGGTTGAACCTGTGATTTTCACTGTGATATATAATTTACGATAGTAAAAAAATACATTTTTTGAAAACTAAACTAATTGATTTTAAATTATTATTAAAAATTAAAAATTAATAAGTAATAACTTGTGTTACTATTCATAAGTTTCGGTTGTTATAATAAAATAATAATAATAATAATAATTAATATTAATTATTAATATTAATAATAATCATTAAAGGAGAATGCAATATTTCTTGCTTTTCATCTATTTATATTAAAAAAAATTATTCACACCATATGTTCAATTTCCTATATCTTCTTATATACCTCATCTTTCTAAATCATATATGTTACAAAACTAAAAAAAAATTATACTCTATAATTTGATATTATTCTTGTAATATTTTTTTAGAAAGCAAAAGGTAGGATTTACGGTGTGTCAAAATAAAAAGCAAAGTCATGGTAGAACCCAACGTGTTTTATAACAGACCTATAACTTTACATAATAGAGTAATACAAGCACATGCAGTGGACTAGTTTCATGTTTCATGGTACCGAACCTACTTCAAGGCAACGCTTCATCTTCTTGACCTGTTTAAACTCTCCATAGAAGTAGGAAACGAATCCCCAAAGCGATAACGCGAGAGAAAGTCCTTTTTCAACTTGAAACTTCTCATGGAAGAACAAAACCGCTAACGATTCAGTCACGGGGAGAAGTGTAGCGATTATTACTCCAGATAATAACGACGAGGCACAAAAGATGACCCCGATTGCTCCCAAGAAGAAGAATTGCCAAAGAAGGGAATTAGCTGATAGAATCACGTAGTATGTCACTTCCCCGAGCTCAAAGTTCCTTGCTTCGTGAGGAATTGCCTAAACAAGATGGTAACGGTGTTTACATGTGCGTTTTTGAAAAGATTATATATATATATACACACACACATTGGCGAAGCCACCCCCCCCCCCCCCCCCCCAACCAGGGGCAGCAACGTATATACCTATACGAAAGTACTATTCATAACACTACGCATTGAAAAGTTCGGGGGGGCTGGCGCCCCCCCCGGGACATACACTAAGCTGCACCCCTGTATATATATATATAGGGTTAAGTTATTCTACAAACACTCGTAATTGTAAGAAGTGTAAGAATGATTTATAGAGTGGCAAGTGTTCAATAAACTAAAACCTAAACACCCACCCCCACCCCCACCCCCACCACCACCCAAACCCAACCCCCCCCCCCCCCCCCCCCCCCAAAAAAAAAAAAATCCTAAACTATTGAATTTGTAACAATAGTTTACTGTTGGAGTGTTTGAAAATTGGATTATTTAAAGAGGTCAAAAAAGGTGATCGAAACATACAATATTAGTTTTTAGAAAAGAGAGAAGTTCTTAAATAGAGTAAAAGTTTCTCAAATTAGGTTTTTTTTGAAAGGCGAATTTCATTAACAACGCTAGCAAGAAGCTAGAAAAAACAAGACAAAACGAATTACAAGGGGCACCGAACCCAATCACTAGATCCTTGACATTGGATCGGTTACTAATGCAAAAAAAAAAAAACTAAGAGCTTTTATATCCCCATTAGGTTCGGAAGCAAAATTCATTTTTTTTCTATTAAGTAACTGTGAGAACCTCTTACACCAAAAAAAAAAAAAAAAATTAAAGGGGCTCCACTAATACCCTGTTAATTAACTAGTGGGATAAGGTTGAATACAGCCTGTGTAAGGCAAGTGACCTTTAACGGGTTAAAGCCAGAAAACTACTAAAGTTGAATTCGAACCTGGACCTCTACTAGAGAGTCAAAACATTTACCATTGCGCCAACCCCTTAGAAGGTTTTTAATTAAATTCATCAGTTTGACTGACTAATCAACACAACTTATTAATTGATATAAGGTGGGCTTGGTCTACCTTGAAGTCGTGGTTGATCAGCATTCCAATAGTACAAAAGACAGTCGCAAAGAACGACATAACGATCTGCATCTCCATAACCAAGGAGTAAGTAATGGGTTGTTTAGCTTTCTTGAAAGTTAACTCTATCGACGGTAGAATGAAGCCATACAAAGCCGAAGCTCCTAATGTCATGAAAAAGCCTTCATAGTACTTGATGTTAGATTCATGATCGGGCCGATCAGTGCTGGAATGAAGTGCAAGAATCACAGCACCAATAGAAAGCAAAACCACAGCATTGATTGTATAAGCAGAAAACTTCTGTTTCACCAAAAGAAACGCAAATCCAGCTGTAAACGCTAACTGGGTGGCGATTATCAAAGCAGATGTCGAAACTGGTAAACGAGACACGCCATAAGCAGCCAGATAATCATCTAAACCGGTCAAAACACCAAGAATAGCACAAGGAAAGAAGACAGATGGCTTCAAAGAGATCAGCTTGGTTTCTTGGCTTCCATTTCTTTTTTTGTACAAAAAAGAACAAATTAGTGGGATGATTAAGAACGGCCAGCCCGCTGTTAGCAAAAAGCTCGATATCCATATACGTTTCCCGCCTTTAACGAAGTAAAGACGTTGAACCAACGGGCCACCGCAGTTGCCTATTCCCAGCATTATGCAGTTCAAAACAAGTAGAGCCTTCTTCATGGGTTTGCTCATCTTGTCATTGTTTTCTTCTTGTTTGTTGATTGTATCCCTTGTTGCCATCTTCTTAAATCTTGCAATGAATTCTTTTATTTAAGAGTTAATTATATCAAAATTCACAAAATGACATGTTTTTTTTTTTTTGTCGTTTAACACAACACGAACCTAGAATGAATATTTTGGTTTGGGTTTAGTCTAAACCAGTCGGGTCAGTTTCGGGTCAAACTCACGAACACATTTAAACGAGTTGGATTCGGGTTGACCTATTTAATCCACTTCACTTGTTAATTGTCTTTTAGTATCTTAAAATTAAAATGGTTTAGTTTTATGCTAACGGTTAAAAATAAAAGAGAGATCGAAATCAACATTTATAACTTAAATGTAGTGGTTTAATATTACATTTGTATTTGTATTTTTTTTTTTTGTAAATTGATAAGTAAAAATATGAAGGTAGTGTTCGTGTAATATATGTGTGTTGTGTTCGGGTTCATACGTGTGACACGATTTTCGGGCTCATGTTAGGTTCGACCCACAACCCAAGATCACAATAAGAAAAAAAATGTTCTTTTCCTGAGTAACGTACAAACAAAATTTATTATTATATTAGAAAATATATGAAAAAAGGGCAAAGTAATTTATGTTTTCAGCGTAATAAAAACCTTAAAAGAATCATGAATAGTACACAAGAACATGTATTCAAATATATCTGGATGCCTAATTTATGAACACCATGTTGGATGAGTATATATCATGATCAAGATAAAGAATTCTTAATACATTTTAAATATCTTTAAAGTTGAAAAAGAATGTAAAGTTACTACTTTCAGTAGGGCTATTAAATGGGTCTTGTTCGCGGGTTGCACAACTTGAAAATTTTACACAAAGGCAAAAATGGTGTCATACATGAACCCAAACACAATACGTTTATTCGCACGTTAACACGAGCTTGGCCCGTTTAACTCAAAAAGACAATTTTATTACTTTTTCATATTAATACTTCAAATATCTAAATTTAAAAAACTATTTTTGTCTCTAAATTTAAAAATTATTTTTGTCTTATTGAGTCAACAATGCTTAAAATATGCAAGTTTAATTTTAAATAGTTAAGTGTCATTTTAGTCCCAGTGGTTTGAGCCATTTTGTCAGTTTAGTCCAAATGTTTCATTTTTTACCTGTGGATTAAAAAAGTTTTCACCGTTGCCATTTTAGTCCACTGGGTTAACTTCATCCATTTTTTCTGTTAACGAAAAGGTCAATTCGGTCATTTTATATGTAATTCTGTTCACTAGAAAGGCAATTCGACCATATAAAATGACCGAATTGGCCTTCTCGTTAACATAAAAATAGATGAAATTAACCCAGTGGACAAAAATGGCAACGGTGAAATTTTTTGGACCTATAGGTGAAAAATGAAACCTTTTGACTAAACTGTCAAATTGACCCAAACCACAGGGGCTAAAATGACATTTAACTCTAAAACTTTTTTTGGCATAAAAATACCGACATAATTTAAGTTATAATATAAACACATTTTAAAAAATAAAGAAATGAGTTAAACGGGTGAGTATTTAACTAATCATATTTGCAGGTTTGACTGAAAATTGACCCGAACCCATCTAGGCTAAAACGCTGGAAATTCTTGTTCCACCTTTACGTTTAGAGTTTAGACTTGAATTTGACAGGCTTTCTAACTTTTGAGGGTTGGAAGCTTTGACTTTCTGAGTCAAACTGTAGCTTTTAATCTACTTTCACTGCAAGGTGAGTCCAAATGACACAACACTCACCTTTCACACAATTTGTCTACAATATCAAGTCAGTTCAAGAATATTACCTCTTTCAGGTGCAGAAATCAGACCAGTCCTCCAACAAATTGCAGCTCAATTTGGAAGCAAGAACACAGAATTTCAGCTGATTTGAGAAATTAAATAGAGGGACTTGAGGCAGATAAGTAGCAAATAAAGTGTGATGTAAAGTATACACTTGTAACACTTTTGAGTGTGACATGTTGATCATGCGTCCGCCCAATAATGTCGTGACACCTATGGATTCATTCCCAAATATTTCAATTTACATTTAAAAATCATAGGATGTTATAATCCCATCTATGTGAACCATTCAATGTGATCTAAAAATCATAATTTTGATCACACCAAAACCATCTTGAATTCACTAAAAATACAAATAAAATATCAATAAAATATATTCGGATATTGAATTATGTTTTTTAAAAGCTTAAACTTCACCAGATCCGTATTCGGCGTGACTTGAACCTTTGACCTAAAGGGGAGCAAAACCACACTAAGGCTAAGCGGTGTGGAATAAAGCCCTTAGGGACTTTGTCACGCCACATCAGCACCACGTAGGTTTCAGAGCAACAATGACGCCCCCTTAACATCAACAGTGTGGAATAAAGCAGCCATCCCGTTAACTAGATTAAAAACAAATAAACTAAACAAAAATATATGATTGGATTACAAACATTTGGGCCCCCCTTTTCTTTCTTAGCGCTTGTGAACCTGTTGGCGAAGCCAAGGATAGCGCCCCTTGATGGCAGAACCACAGTGTAGGGGCGCCATCATGCCTAGGTGTCATGGGGCACCACCCCACATTTTATAGTCTAAGAGCATTCACATCCAAGGCATCATATTGTGAGTGTGGGGTTTTTAAAATGTAAAGAGTATAAAAAGTGGTTGTGAGTGGAGGAGAGAGAAAATATTACTGTTCATCTGTATATTTGGGGAGACACTGTTCACCCACTATAATTTTTTAATATATATTGAAAATGGTCGTGAGTGAAGGAGAGAGAAAAATGTAATATATATTGAAAATGAGAGAGAAAGAGTATTTGTTTTTAGTGGAATTATATTGATATAGGAGTTGTTTTTTAGTGGAATGTATGTATATTTTTAGTGGATTGGATGTGAATGCTCTAACACCTAACTCCAATGACTTTGTCAATTAAACCCGTTCCACGCTTGAATTATATTTAGTTTGGTTTAAATAGTCCAAATGTTAATAAGTTTTCATGTAAAACCAGAATTCAATTTATAATTTACTTTCATAGTTTGATAAACATATGGTAAACCAAGGGGGGCCCACGAAACCTCCGCTCACGTAATTTATAAGAATATTTATCGTAAAAAGATACATTAATTGGTTGCCTTTCTTTTAAATAAAAGTAACCTATTTGCAAACGTTATCATGGTTGAGTTATAATATTCTTGAGTGGATTGATGATGCATTTCACACCATCAAAGTTTAAATAGTGGTTTCACACTTAAATAATTGTTGTTGTTTTGCTTTTAAAATAACCAAATTAACCATTTGTTACACTTTTACTATTTTTGTGGCTACATATACATGAAAGCGAAAGGTAAAATATCATTTTGCATAAATTTCGGATAAAGGAGGTGGTCCATACTGTCGATTGAGGAGAAACGGGCTATTTTTTTATAAATAGGGTATGCATATCTTCTATACCAAAATAATTATAAAAGGTTTTAAAAACATATTTATTATCTCAAACATATTTATTTTCATACAGACCCGTCGGAGGGGAGATCCACCCTACGCCCGGCTGACGTGCTAGTTTTTTGTTGGGAGGGTGGGAAACATGCTTGTGTCGATCTCACAGCTGTATCCCCCCTAGCCGGGTTCCAGGAAAATGGGTTTGTGGCGGGGCAAACGGTACTGAAACTAGAGTCGAAGAAGGTGGAAAAGCACACAAAAGCTTGTGAGGATAATCAGCATGTCTTTGTCCCCCTGGCGTTTGACACGTTCGGCTCCTTGGCGCCGGAGGCAGTTCGGTTCTTGTCTAGAGTTCAGCGTGTGGTCCACAACAATTTTTCGACCCCTCAGGGGCGAAGCTTTGTTTTTAGTAGATTAGGGTTTTCTATTCAGAAAGGGATGACGGCGCAGTTTGTTGCTCGTCTACATGCTATCCTTATGTAATTTGCCCTGATGATTAGAATGAAATAAAGATTCGATGAAAAAAAATAGTAAAAGTTACATATTTAGCATTCATAAGTTTCTTTAATTTCCGTGCATCTTGCTAACTTGTTTTATATTAATCATCTAACATTTCAACATTTTCTTTATAAAAGACCATAGCTAATGTTGTTTTGATAGCCTATTTAACCCGAGTAGAAGTTATGCAAAACCTTTAACAAGTCCATGAATAGTTCCTTCAAGTTAAGTTAACAAAATTTCTTGAATTTAGAGGGGGTATTTGAACACATAGGTTGATTTCTGAAACTTAACTATAGATGTGGCATCCATTTGTTTTGTATAACTTTATAATTTTTTATTACTATGTTACAAATTCGTGTGTGTATTACATGAGTTAAATCAGTGAATATTGTATAGTTATTAATAAGTGAGAAAATAAAGGAAATAGTTGAGGAAATGAATAATAAATAGTTAAGAGAGATGGGAAAAATTAAGGTTTAATATTTACTTTTTAATAGGAGAGACAAACAAAAAAATCAATTTAATGTTATTCTTTAACATGAAGGAAAAGCGAGAAAATAAATGTTAGAAGACCTCTGAAACTGACATGTATCGTTAAAGATTTTCATTTATTATATAGTATAAAAGTATAGATATCGATATAGATTATGACATTCTAGACAGGTTTAATTTCCATAAGCGTTAGCAAATGGATGATGGTTACCTTTAGCGATTTGATTAAAAGTTACCACATATAAAATTTTATGGAATGCTAAGTTATATGAACCACAATTGATGATTATAATATGCTAAAATGGTCATTGGACGATTTGGAATGATAATCCATGTGTGAAATTTGATCATGTAAGTTTTGGAGAAAACTGCTAAATTGATTAAAATTGTCAAAATTATGAAGTTCTTGACTAATCGTGTTAAAAATGATGTTAATTGACTAAATGAGGTTTCATAGGTGAATTTAATCATTGAATTTTAATTCGGTATATGATGTTAATTGACTAAATGAGGTTTCATAAGTGAAGATAATCATTGAATTTTGATTTGGTTTATGAATATCGGTATGTTTATTACTTACTGCCAATGGATTAAGATTAGTAATAACTAGTGAAATTCAACATGCGTGTTTATGTAGGGACGCAGCCGGAATTTGATCGGTATTGCTTTGGCCTAGTACGATGTAGTACCGGAAACAATCGAAAGAGAAAACTCAAAAAAATCAAGTTGTAATATGATCAATATCCATATCTATACGTGTTAGGTTCGTTGGGAAAAAATTACCACTAAACAGTTCCAATATTCATATATTTTTCATTTGTTCAAAAGGAATCGGTTTTATTCGTCACGGTAAAGAAAATAAATATCAAATATCTTTGATTAATTAGGATAAAATGTTAGGATCTGAGTTTGATACTTGTGATCAAGACAAATAAGAACAAACAACTTTATCAATTGTAAAACAGATAAAATAATCACAAGCAGAGAATTATCATCAACAATTGTTTTATATCAGACTCAAATGATTTGATTACAGTACAATTGACTCTACAAACTCCCTCTCAGCCTGATCACATACAAATCTGTTCATACAAAAGAGATGGATTGTTATAATAAAATCTATAACACATGAGAACTATTTATACAAGTACAAAAGGTCTGTTTGCAATCAACTGACGTCACCCTGATAGTGACATCTGACATTCCTAACGGAAAAGATTCCACAGATGTTGCAAACATTTGCGGAGATCTATCATTTGATCTATTACATTTAAACTCTGTTCTGAGCAAGTACTGTTGTATTGAAACCTTTGATCTTCAAATCGTTGTTGCTTCATATCAAACATCTATTTGGCATGAACAAATGTTTTGTCTTCTAGAACAGATCTTTGCTTCAACAACACTTTGGTTTTGATCAGTGTTTGGTTGTTCTACAACAGTGATTTCCAAGGCTTGAATAGATGTTAGCATGTTTTAAACAGATGTTTAGATTAGTGTTCAAGATTCACTATTTTTGGGAGGAATCTGGTTCAATCTGCTATTTATATCTTGATCAAAATGGTCATGTTCTGGCTTTTGAATATCATCTGTTCTTTTGTAGGTCCAACAATCTCCCCCTAGAACAAATGATGCCAAAACAGATGTTTATTGGATCAACGTTTATTCCTCATCAACTTCTCTCTGATTTGGGCTTTGAATTACTTCTCAAATTATATATATATATATATATAGAGAGAGAGAGAGAGAGAGAGAGTCATATGGATCATTTTCAAGTGGAAGACTGGTGTGCTTAAAATACAACATGTAAATTATATTAAATACGGCGTAAAATCAACCCTTTTTCAGTACTAATGTTGGAAAAAGCCCGTTTCTTTGTTCCTTTTTAATTTATAGGGTCAAAAGAGCTTTAATGCACGAAAGGAGCAAAATAACAGCAAAAACCAACATAAAATACAATGAAGGAGGATTGACACAACTCGCTAAGCCCCCAACCACATCCAAACCAAGAAAATAACAAAGTCATAAGCTTTGGCATGGGGCCGTGCCCACCAGGCATGGGCCGTGCCCAGTGAGAATTCTCTGCAGAAGAAAAAGACAACAACAAAAGACAAATCCAAATCTCAATACGGGGTCGTGCTAAAGCAACACGGGGCGTGGTCAACTCTAGGATTCGCAGAATCTCAGATAGTACAGCAAGTACATTGGCCACGATCCGTGCCGTTAACACATGTGGCCGTGTTAGTACGAGGTCTGACATTGCAGTTAATGAAGAGGAGAGAGACTGAAGGCCACGAGGCCGTGCCAGGCGGGCACGGGCCGTGTTGGACGTTCTGATTTCAACTATAAATAGGGGTGCTTGGTTTCATTCCAATCCATCCCTTGGAAAACCACTTCTCTTACATGCCACCACTCCACCACCACTACAACACCATCATCCACCACCATCATCCATCTTCCATCATTTAGAGTGTGTAGTAGTCTCGGGATCCAAGATCGATCGTAAGAGTCTTTGTCAAACAAAGGCCATGCTGGGCTAAACTCTTACATCACTTGGTGAAGACAAATCTTTTATGTATTACTTTTTGATTTCCAATCTTTGGCTCCTTTTTAATTGGGAATGTATTAATGACTTTAATAACTAGTTTTTTATATTGAAGGCAAATTTATCTAACCATTCTTCATATGTTGTTGATTCACATATTCGTGTCTTTACGGTCTAAATAAAGCGTGTTAATTACTTGGAAGAGGGCTAGAAGGGTGGTTAGGTAATTCTATGTCTCGTTCAGTGTATAGATCCTGCGAGAATATGGTTCAAGTTTAGTACTACTCGATGGATTGGCTAGAAATGACTGGCCCGACTGAGAGTAAGAAACTGCTTGAACCCCTTATCTATAAACTACTATTAAAACTTTAAACCAATCTTGCAAGGACTGTATCCCTGCTGACTCAGGCCAAAGGGTCGAGGGTAACGCTGCCTGGAAGGGGACCTACCAGTTTTCGCATTAACAACTTACTTAATTATCTTTCAATAATCCAACCTTGCGGGACTGTATCCTTCCTGACTCCGACCAATAGGTTGGGTAACGCTGCCTGGAAGGTGGCCTACTACTATAAATTAAAGATAATCTTTTAAAATGCCCAAAGTGCTAAAATCATCAAAAGGATACATAAAAGAGGAGTTGGAACCAAGTGATTCCTTCTTGTCTATCTGTTTTTCCTTAAATTTTATTTTCATTTTTAGTTTATTTTTTATAGCTTTAAAACATTTTCATCAAAATTTGGTTAGATTAGACGTTAACGATATGCCGGTATTAAAAGCTATTGTGTCCTTGGACGACCTTGGTATCTTGGCATCACTATACTACGTCCGCGATGGGTGCACTTGCCCTAACGTGTGTGTAAAGTGATAATAGAATATCGTGTTTTATAAATTTAAAACTTGAATTTGCGAGTAAAAAGAGCTAAAATATATCTTAAAAATATATACACACGCACGCACGTCAAGTTTTTGGCACCGTTGCCGGGGACACAAGGATTTTGAGAAAGCTAAAAATTAGCGGCCTAATCAAATTCTAACATTTTTCAAAACTGCGCGCCCATTTTTGAAACTTTTTTCTGTTTACAATAGGTTAAACACGGGGCCATGTTACTGGGACACGCCCTCGTGCTGCAATTTTTCTTAAAAAAAAACTTTTTCAACGTCCAGATACAGGACTGCCCACGGGGCCATGCCAGTTCAGCACGGCGCCGTGGTCAACAATCTGTTAAATTTTAACTTTTGTTTTCTAATCCCGAGGCTCGTTATTCTTCTGGGTATCTTCCAATACAATGGATTACTACTCAGAAGATTACACCTATTACAGTGAGGATGATTATGAGGAACCATATTGTAACATTTGTGGTGAATCCCATTCGGTACAACAATGTTACGTTTTCAAACCATCAACCTCATACACCACACCAAGTTTTTCATACACCACTTATGAAGAACCAAGGTTTAAGCTCCCAAAGTCAAGCTTTGACTGGGGTGCCAATCCGTTTGAAACCTACGACACACCACCAACAATCAATCCCGAAGCTGAACGCGTAATACAAAGTCTCAAAAATATAGAACTCTTAATTAAGAGATCTCGGGAAAAGGAAGATAGCATTTGTACTAAATAGGTAATAATCAAAGATGTAAAAATAGAAGAGCAAAATGAAAAACTCACGCATGAACCAAACCAAGAAGAAGGTAAGTCTAAAACTAACGATTTTTAAATAGAACAAACTTTTCAAGAAATTCACGTTTTACAACCTTCTTTTGAAAATCATTGTTTGGTATCTCCTCATGCTAAGTTTTTTAAAAGAGTTAAACACTTCTACTAAAATCGAAGAGTTAGTAAGTGTCACGTTAACAAATGATCAAACTTCGCTAATAAAAGATGAATACCATGAACTAAACATAAAACCGGTACCATGTTTTTTTCAAAACATCTTTGTTAGTAACGTGCTAATTGATAAAGATCTTTGTGTTAACATAATGCCAAACTATATTTTCGAAAAATTGGGTACTAGTGATTTTTCTCCTCTTAAAATTTCTATTTTTCTCTTAAAACGAAAAATGATTAATGCCACGGGAATGGTTGAGGATGTCTTAATTCAAACAAGTCAAGCGGTAATCCCAACCAACTTTATCATCTTAGATGATGCCCCCCTCGTGTTGGGACAACCATTTCTGAAATCCCATAAAACCTTGACCCAACGGAAGCAAAACAACCTACCACTTCAATTAGGGGCCGACAAAGGTACGTCGATCTTGACCAATCAATGAAATATCCAATTCATGATGACGACCCCTAATTGAAGATGAAGCGGAGCCACCCGATACGGAAATAGAAGAAGAATTCGTCGAAGAGGAAGTCGCCATAAAACAAACCTTTTCGGCCACCGATCTTATTAAAGAAGAAAATAAGCGGTCTCTTGAAAACCCACCGCCACTTGAACTCAAGGAACTACCAAAAGGTCTAGAATACGCATTCCTAGACGAACATGGTAAGCTCCCCGTCATCATTTCTTTTAAACTAACACTTTTTGAAAAAAGAAAAATGTAACACCTCGTAAAATCGTGTCCAATAATGTATTGACACATGTCCCTAATCCTAATTATGTCAAAAGTTGGTTTAGAGGGACTATTTTCGTTAAAAACAAAAACTATGTTTACGGAAGGACTAAAAGTGTCAACATGCCGAAACTAAGCCTCTGAGTGACCGTATACAGTGTCCGTATTCTCATATGAGCCACTTGTTGGACGTGACGAGCCGTTTACATAATTGTTTGAAAGTTACGTAATCGTTTGAAAGTTTGCGCGACGAAGGGTTAAAAGCGTCAACATGTTAATTCTTATCTCTGAGTGACCTTTTAACGAACTGAGAGTTTTATGATGCTTGGTTATACTCTTGGGTGTGCCTAATATTGGCCAATGAGGGCTTTTGTGATAATCATAACAAAATATGCATTATTCGAGCTCAAGGACTATTTACGACAAACTACGAAAGTCTGTCAATTCTCGTAGCGAGGTACACTCCGGAACAAGGACATAAGCTAGACATACCCTAAATACCCTTAACATAGCTTAGAAATAAGCTTTGGAGGGTTCGGTGTGTGAAAATATGCTTATTTGATCACAGGGACTAAAAGCGTCAAAACTGCAAAAGTATAAAAATTCGCGCATATTCTGCGTTCTGACCATATCCGTACATCCAAAAAATTTTGTAATCATTAAAATATTATATTTTAGTGATGGGAATGCAAAAATGTGACCGTACGACCGAACAAACTGACATCCATGACATTTTTTTAGCATAATTCAAGTTAAATATACTTTAACTTCCTTATGGAGCTTAAAAATGGGATTAACGGGTGTTAGAAGTGCCAAAACTCAACAAATTTTGTGGAGGGACTAAAGATGTCAAACTTCAAAAATTGACTTGCAGCCCAAGTATACAGCCTTAAAACCTCCTAAGCGAATCTATGGGCTGGTTAATTGTTTTAGACACCTGTAGGGACACTTGTTAACATCCTAAGAAGTCCCATAACACTTGGCATCATCCTACAGCTTCAAGAAAACTATAAAAGAGTGTGGATTTTCATTTGAAAACTTGCACCTTTTCTCATAATTCTTCTATACTTCTCTTGTGGAAGTTCCTGAGCAATTGGGAGCATCCCTCTGAGTTCTTTTCAGTCCCTAGGAGCACTTGTAAGTGTTCCTTTCGTGACTAGTTCTTTTATTAGGCTTTTAAAGCCGAAAAGTCAAGAGTTTACGATAAACGCTTTAACTTTTAGTAAGACCTTAAACGGTCAAGCCATTGTTCTCAACGAGCATGGCTACGTGATCATAATTAGGTAGGTGTTAATCCCTCTAAAGGACACCTCCTAAGAATCACGTTTGTTTGGTCGATTGACGAGTCAACGTAATATTAATTTAAAAAGTCAATGAGTCAGTTTTTAAAATAATTGCGTTATGAGTTTAGAAGTGTTCTAAAATATTTTTTATCACTTGAACAACTCGGTAATAATTATTAGAACATGTGTAAACATGTTCGGCTCGTCAATTCCAGTTTTAGGGTCGGTTCGCAACCGAAAGTCGCGAAGATTGACTTCTACGTTGACTTTTGGTTATAAACCGAATTCGACTAGTATGCTACTGATTTTAGGTTCCGTTATGATCGTAATATAATGTAGTATAACCCTATAAGGCCATATTACATGATCGGACTAGTAATATGAGTTTATACGCATGTTCCGTTATTATGCCGTACTTTGACTAATATGCCCTTTTGTTTAAAAATACGGTTTTAAATATAAATGAGAATGCAAATGAGTTATGTACTGATAAGTAAACATGTTTAGAATATTTTGATGTTTATAATCTGGTCATAAACTGAGTTTACGCATATACAAGTAAACTATGCTTTTAAAAGGACTAAAATGCCCTTTTACACCCAAAATGAGTTTTAAACATAATTTTAGCATAAAACTCATTACCTACTGATATGATATTATAATTAGGATTATTTGGGATGCTAGGTCAGATTGTAAACTAAGTTTACTTCAAGTTCTTAGACAATGCCGATAAATGACGATAATGCCCCTATGGCATATAAAATGGGTTTTAAGCATAATATTCAAACCAAACCTTTGCTTACTGATTTTTATGATAAATAAAATATTTTAACTATTCAAAGCTGGTCATAACATCAGATTTCATAAACCATCCCATAAATTATCATTTAACGACATTAACGCCGTTTAGGCGCGTAGTATGGTTTTAACCATATTTTGGAACCAAGACTTGTTACCTACTGATTTTATAAAAAATTTTAAATATTTTTACAGTAGGTATAAGTCATGAACTCAGAATCCCAAATAAATTCTCAAAACTATGTGTGAAATGACCAAAATGCCCCTACGGCGCATAGTTTGGTCTTAGAGCGTAAACCACACATATATTTGATATCCTATTGATATGATATCATAATTAAACCAATTTTACATAATGTTTATGACCATGACATCAGTTTACTCGCAAGCTCCTTTTATAAGTTGTAAAATTACCAAAATGCCCTTACGAGGCATAGTTTGATTTTATACCTTAACGGGCATACAAGTTGATATGCTACTGATATTATAACTTGTTTAAAGTATATTGGCAGATAGAACTTGTTCATGACTCATCCGGTTACCCGTTATCGCTTATACGCATACGGTTAGACTTACTTAACTAGTTTACATAAGTTTACCTAAAAGGGGTTTAACCTTATCGTTTTGATCTCAAAATCCAGAATGTACATTGTTTACCCATATTATTCAAGTCCTAGTACTTGTTGGGTTTAAACCACATTCTATTCTGTAAACGCTTAATCTAGCAAACCTAATCTTAAGTATCGGGGTAATATCTAAAGGAACTACCTTTGGCCTGTCACACCCCAACCGATGGCGGAATCATCGGGGCAAGGTACTGAGCGAAACAGATTGTCCTGAAGTTTCCATAACAATTATCATTACTATTCAATTTAAAATAACATGTCCCATACCATGTCTCAAACAGTAAACAAATTATTACAGATAAAATCTAGGCAAATAATTCTGTTCCGACAACTCAGATTTAAATAGAGCAATTGTTTATCTGCTTCTAGAGACCCTTGATTCAATTACTACAGACAACTATTTGTTGGGCTCTAAAGCTTTATCCTAAGCACCTGTCACATACGTTAAAATAAAGTCAATACATAAAATGTAAAGGTGAGCATACAAGTTTGATAATAGCATATTGAGAGTTCGAATTCGTTTACGCATAACCAGCACGTACACATAGTGAAATAAAGCACGTTAGTTATTGACACAGATCCATCAATACCAATGACTGCGGGTTGACTGCCCGAGGCAGTTCGCAATACATGATTACCACCGTAATCCATACAAGTAATTGTCCTTAACAACCCCCGTGTGAACGGGTGCTGAGTCCAAACTATAGTACTATCGTTGGTAAGGCAGGTAGACAGCATTCCATGTGTAAACATAACTAACAAGCATTCATAAGCCACGTATAGCATGCGTTAACGGTTAGCATTCAAATAGTATTGAGTAGTGTGTTTGATGTGAATTGAATAGTTGTAACGTATGTAACACCTAAAAGTGCATAAAGCAAAAAGGAGTCGAGTATACTCACAGTGGTTGATGGATTGAAGGGAGCGCTTAGCGAGTAAAGTTAGCCTGAATGTATTGATAGCATAACGATAAGTGACGCGTAAAACGATACAAAGTGTGAACGGATCGGACAGCAGTTCGGTCGGATGGTAATCCGAGCGGACGGCTTGTCTTGTGCGGATGGCAATCCGTTCGGATTGTCATCCGGTCGGACGGTAGTCCGGTCAGATGACTATTCGAGTGGATTGTTTCTTCCTATGAGATGAATGTGTTTGTGTATGATGGCCTATCTTTTGAAGTTTTTTGTAGCATTTGAAAAATATTGAAGTATCTCTATCCTTCAAGTCGGTTGATCAGACGGTCAATCGTGCGGATGACAATCCGTTCGGATGGTAATCTGGTCGGGCGGTAATCCGGTCAGACGGTAATCCAGTCGGACGACGACTCTAGTGATAGGGTTACTTTGTGGGAACAAATTCACAGCAGAAGAGTCACTCGGTCGGATGTCCATTCGACCGGGTGGCAACCCTATTAATGAACATGTTGAAAATTGTTTAAGTCCTTAAATTCCTAGTATCTCATGATCCGAAGAGTAATCCGGTCGGATGGTAATCCGATCGGATGGAAATTCGTTCAATACTCAAACTTTAGATAAATTTGATTAAGTGTGGGACCCAAGGTGTTATTCGTTCGGACAGCAATCCGTTCGGGTGGCTTATCCGCTCGGACAGCAGTCCGGTTGGACAGCAGTCCGTCCTAGTTGCTCCGACCGTCTTACACTTGGTCGTTTTGTTTGTTTGTTGTTTTATCGAGACGTTTCAACAACGTGTTAACCAATAGAACCCCATCTTGACCCCAGCGACCTAAACGACAGGAATCACCCTAGTTCGGCCAGTTAACCGATTCAAGACGGTTGTTCTTATTTAACCCAAAATCAGTGGTCTCGTGAGTAGAACCCAGATCTTGAGCTAGCACAACACTAAGAATGAGCGGAGGACTAGATCTAGATCCGTTTATATCGGTTTCAAGCGTATTGAGTGCAAAAGAGTTGAAAGAAAGTTAGAAACCATCTTTCAATCCTTTTTCACTGTGTTTATGTTTAGATCTAGTATAGATCCTTGTTCATTTGTGTGTAAATCGTTTAGATCCGAGTTGTTCTTGGTGGATTGAAGCCAAAACATGAAGTTCTTCAAGAACTCATGATGACATCATCCTAGAACACCTCGATTCTAGCGATTTTACGGTTAAAAGTTAAGATTCAAAATATAGAAAGGAGTAGGACTGCGTGTAGGTCAAGAAAGTACAAGATTTTGGACGAGATCTTACCGGGATTGAGAGAAATCGAAGAAAAGGTGAGCTGAGTGTGCTGGTCGGACAGAGGTTTCCAAAAGTAGAAAGTTTGAGAGTGACATGGGTATTTATATGTTTCCAAAAAGGGAAAGGGGTGGGTCGGTCGGATGGCATCCCGCTCGAATGACTATTCGGTCGGATGTCATTTCGGTCGGATGACAACCTGGAACCACGACCAAGTGGCAGCCCGGTCGGATGGCTTTCCAGCCGGATGGCGCTTGGTTCGTGTGTTCGACGCGATGATTTTTGCTGATTCGATTTCGATTGCGATTGCGCATCGCTCGCAATAGAGTTTCCTATTCAATTACTTTAATCCCAACTACTATCATAGTTCGATTTCGATTGAGTTCGATTGCGATTCGATTGCGTTTTGATTGATTACCACACATAACATAAAGGAACATGCACAAGTAACACATAAGGCACACACATACACGTATAACAATAAATAAAATGTGTAGTTCGAGTTGCGATTCGCGTCGATGTCGATTCGATTAGCATAGTTTGATTATCGTTTAGTTAACTTTATCGCATTGTTACTTCCTACAGTTCACAGTCGTAAGTCGATTAGATTGCGAATAACACACGTCGATTATTGTAATTATTGACACTTACTCCACATAATACACCTAAATTAAACACATAAAAGAGATTCACTACCAGTCAAGTTGCGCGAAATCGGTCGTTGACTTTGACCTTGACTTTGACTTTGACTTCTCGAAAGCACGGGGTGTTACAGCCTCCCCTTGTTTAGGGAATTTCGTCCCGAAATTAGGCTGGATGTTGTACATCACCGTGAATTACTTTGGAGAACTTTCTCTTTCTATACTTTCTCCTTAAATAACTGCGGGTACTTCGCCTTCATGTCGCTTTCGAGTTCCCAAGTGAACTCGGCGCCTCGTTTGCCTTCCCATCGGACTTTCACAATAGGAATGCGAGAGCGTCTGAGCTTCTTGGTTTGGTGATCCATGATTTCGACAGGCTTTTCCACGAAGTGTAATGTTTCGTTCACTTACAGGTCATCGAGAGGTACAATTAGGTCATGATCAGCCAGATACTTTCGGAGGTTCGAAATGTGGAAAGTCGGGTGGACGTTACTAAGTTCCTCCGGTAGTTCGAGTCTGTAGGCGACTTTTCCGATCCTTTCCAGAATCTTAAAAGGTCCAACATATAGAGGCGCGAGCTTTCCTTTCTTGCCGAATTGGACCACACCCTTCCAAGGTGATACCTTTAGGAGTACGTAGTCACCAACGTCAAATTCAAGGGGCTTGCGTCGTCTATCGGCATAACTTTTCTTTCGATTCCGAGCTTTTACCAGGTTGTCTCGAATTTGGAAAATCTTGTCTGTCGTTTCCTGTAATAGCTCAGGACCGGTTAATTGCGAATGCCCGATCTCGTGCCACATAATAGGCGATCGACATATTCTTCTGTATAAAGCCTCGAATGGTGCCATTTGAATGCTTGCATGATAGCTGTTGTTATACGAGAATTCGACTAACGGCAGGTATTTATCCCAATTACCACCGAAGTCTATGACACACGAACGGAGCATGTCTTCAAGAGTACGAATCGTTCTTTCGGTCTGACCGCCGGTTTGAGGGTGGAAAGCAGTACTTAGATTGAGCGATGTACCGAGTGCCGTTTGAAACGTTTCCCACTGTCATGAGGTAAACCGAGCATCACGATCAGAGAGGATGTCACGAGGCGTCCCATGATTACAAATGATCTCGTCGGTGTAGATTCGGGCTAATCGTTCTACCTTGTAGTCTTCCCGTATTGGCAAAAAGTGAGCTGATTTAGTCAAACAGTCAACCACAACCCAAATACTGTCGTGACCTGATGACGTGTGCGGTAGCTTTGTTATAAAGTCCATAGCTATACTCTCCCACTTCCACATGGGGATCGGTGGTTGTTCGAGTAAGCCAGAGGGTCTTTGATGTTCAGCCTTGACTCTCGCACAGGTCAAGCATTTTCCAACATAGAGAGCAATATCCCTTTTCATTCCAGGCCACCAGTACTTGTAGCGAAGGTCCTGGTACATTTTGTCGGCACCGGGATGAATAGAATACCAGGATTTATGGGCTTCATCCATCAAAATCTGTCGCAAATCGGTCCGTTTAGGGATCCAAATTCGGTCCGGAAAGTGGAATATCCCATTCGACTTGTTCACAAGTTGAGCTCCATCGTGGTAGATTCTTTCCTTCTTCAGAGTGCGTTCGTTGAAACACGCGTGCTGAGCTTCGCGGATGAGGGATTCGAGATTGTATTGGGCTTGAACATTATGAGTGCTAAGCAGATAGCTCCGTCTACTGAGTGCGTCGGCAACAATGTTTGCTTTGCCTGGGTGATAACGAATCTCGCAGTCGTAATCGTTGAGAAGCTCTACCCATCGGCGTTGACGCATATTAAGTTCCTTCTGATTAAAGATATGTTGTAGGCTCCTATGATCGGTGAAGATCGTACACTTGGTACCATACAGGTAGTGTCGCCAAATCTTTAACGCAAAAATAACTGCGCCTAGCTCGAGATCATGGGTTGTATAGTTCTTCTCGTGGATTTTGAGCTGACGAGATGCATAAGCTATAACCTTGTCCCGTTGCATGAGGACACAACCAAGACCAAGGTTGGAAGCATCATAGTAGATGATGAAATCGTTGTTTCCGTCGGGTAATGTGAGAACATGAGCATTGCAAAGCATGTGCTTGAGAGTTTGGAAGGAAGACTCTTGTTTGGTTCCCCAAATAAAAGGTTTGTCTTTATGCGTAAGAGCGGTAAGCGGCACAACGATCTTTGAGAATCCTTCGATAAATCGTTGATAATAGCCCGCTAGTCCGAGAAAAGAACGGACTTCAGACGGGTTCTTAGGTGTAATCCAACTCTTGACAACTTCAATCTTCGCAGGATCGACGTAAATACGTTGATTATTTACGATGTGACCCAGAAACTGAACCTCCTCCAACCAAAATTCACACTTGGAGAACTTGGCGTAGAGTTGATTCCCCTGGAGTAGCTCGAGAACCAAACGTAGATGTTGCGCGTGTTCGGTTTTCGATTTGGAATAGATCAAGACATCGTCGATGAATATGATAACGAAACGGTCGAGATATGGTTTACACACGCGATTCATCAGATCCATGAAAACCGCAGGTGCGTTGGTTAAACCAAAGGGCATAACAATGAACTCGTAGTGGCCGTATCGAGTGCGAAATGCGGTTTTGGGTATATCCTCCTCTTGAATACGTAGTTGGTGATATCCTGAGCGTAGATCGATCTTCGAGAAGCACGTAGCACCTTGTAGCTGTTCAAATAAATCATCGATGCGGGGTAGGGGATAGCGGTTCTTGATAGTTAACTTATTCAATTCCCGATAGTCGATGCACATCCTGAACGACCCATCCTTCTTTTTGACGAAAAGGACTGGCGCGCCCCAAGGAGAGGTGCTCGGGCGAATGAAGCCTTTCTCAAGTAATTCCTGGAGTTGGTTTGAGAGTTCGCGCATTTTGGATTGCACGAGTCGGGAGGGAGCTTTGGCAATAGGGTTGGCTCCCGAAATGAGGTCGATACGAAAGTCGATATCACGACTTGGCGGTAGTCCGGGAAGATCCTCTGGAAAAACATTAGGAAATTCTCGAACCACAGGAACGTCTTTTACTTCCTTCTTCTCTTTCTTTTCCTTCTCCACTACTACAATGTTAGCCAAGAAAGCCCTGTATTCCTTGCGGAGATACTTGCTAGCTTGAACACATGACATGAGCTTGAGACCTTTTGAAGTAGTATCACCGTAAACACACAATAAATCACCATTCGCAAGCGAGAATCGGATCATCATGTCAAAGCACACAACTTCAGCATGGTTTTTGCGAAGAAAGTCCAGCCTACTATGACGTCAAAACTTCTGAGTTGCATTGGAATAAGGTCGATTGGGAAGATGTGATTGTTGAGCTCAAGAGTACAATCACGAAGAACAGAATTAACGGCGATAGTTCTTCCGGTAGCGACTTCAACATCGAACGTCGAGGAGAGTTGGGAGCGTTTATGACTAAGGAGTTTCTTGAATTCGAACGACACAAAGCAATTATCGTCTCCAGTATCAAACAAACATGAACCATAAATACCATTCACAAGGAACGTACCATTGACCACGTTGTTGTCGGCTTGGGCTTGACGCACGTTGAGGTTGAAAGTTCGTGCGCAAGCTGCTTGTTGCTGTTGCTGCTGGTGTTGCTGCTGCTGCTGGTGTTACTGCTGCTGAGGCTGCTGCTGCTGGGGCTCTTGCTTCACACCACCCTGTTCGGGCACATATTGGTGAAATGGCTAGGATCGCCACATGCGAAGCAGACTCTGGCGTTGAGCGCGGGTGCCGGAGGAGCTTGTTGACCCTGAGGGGCAGTGAGTAGAGCTTGATGAGCAGGAGCTTGTCGAGCATGGCAGTTGGTAGTAAAATGGTCGTACATATTGCAATGAGCACAAAAACGGCAAGCAATGGCAGTCGGGTGGTGGTAGGTACAAGTAGGGCAGAGCGGGTGTGGCCCAGTATATGCACGCTTTGCTGGCGGTGCATTTGCCACAGGCGCCGCTACTTGACGCTGTTGGGCTGGTACAGCTTGAATTGGTGTAGCAGTGATCACACAGTTCTTGTTGCTGGAGCTGTTCTTTCTCTTGTTCTTCCTCTTGTTGCTCGATGAGGTGGTGGTTTCAGCAGTTGGTGCGGCGGTGGTAGCTTGATGCAGGTGCTTCGAAGTTTTATCCCAGACACCAGCCTTGACCCTCTTGTCGTTGATCTCAGCGGCCAGTAGATAAGTTTCTTCGATCGTCGTAGTCTTAGCCGCTTGAACGAAATCAGCAACACAGTCAGGCAGGGCTCGAATATACTTCTTGATTGTGATATCCGGAGTCTTGACTTGGTCAGGGCAGATGATGCTGAGCTGCTTGAAGCGAGCAGTGAGAGCAGCGTTGTTACCATCCTTTTGATGTATGTGCCAAAATTCATCCTCTAGCTTCTGACGTTCATGAGGAGGGCAGAATTCTTCCAGCATGACTTCCTTGAGCTCGTCCCACGACAGACCGTAGGCTGCATCGTTTCCTCGCTTGTTCCTCTCGGCCATCCACTAGTCTAGTGCACGGGATTGGAAAACGCCGGTAGTATTCAGAGTACGAAGATCGTCGGGGCAACCGCTCTGTCACAGAGTGACCTCGATGGAATCAAACCATTGGAATAGTGCAGTAGGACCTCCCTCGCCAGTGAATTCTTTTGGCCCACACGACTTGAATTGCTTGAAATTGAAGGCCTTGGTGGTAGCTTTAGGAGCTTCGGTCCTTGATTCCTCAGATGATTTGCTGGTATTCTCGTAAACATCACTCACGACCTTTGCTACACTTTTAGCGATGATGGCAGCAAGGCGTTTGTCTCTCTTTTCTTGACGAGAAAGTAAGGGATGACGGGATCCAGATGACATTGTCTGCAACAGACATCGTCACAGGACTCAACACATTGTATTCGAATCTCACCCCACACGTCTACTACTTACTAAAGCTCAGGAACACGCATAATCATGTAAAACACATAACTACGTAGAACACAGAATCATATAAACACATAAGCACATAATCCACAGAACATGTAAGCATGAATTCACAAGATGCAGTCAGAATACAGAAGCCTATCATTCACAGTTCGCGAGCGTTCGAATATAGCGGCCGCGTTTAGTATATCGTATCGTGTAGTATGAGCATAAAGTCGTCCATAATTCAGCGATTTGTTAACGAGCGGTAGTATGTTGTGTGACTATCGGAAGCAAAAGGCGTTAGATCGAAACCCGTAGTACCTCAAAACGCTAACAAATAAACATAAACCACATAAAATCGATGAAACATCAGAGTCAACAGTTGCGGGCTCATAATTGAAACACATGAAAATCGAGAAATAGATCGTCTGCGGCTAGTAGACTTCGACTACCCAAAGTGGTTCGACTATTCACAAGGATCTGGTGTGCACATTTGACCTTCAGGATTATGCTTTTTCCTCGATTCTTGGGCGTTTGGCACACATCCAGTTAGTCGTATTGTGACTTTAGGTCATTGGAGTCCGTCGAAACTTTGGTGAGATCTTTGTAAAATGAGCAGAACAAGTAGTCAAGGTTAGGGTTTCACCCCTAGCTTAACGACTTTGTCCCTGTTTTAATAAAATAGAGGAGATTATTCATCAAAATATGGATTTCACTCCTGTTTTGGCATAATTCTCCTTGTTTATAGATAAAATGCGGATCGTTTAAGCGACTTTAGTCGAGAGTTTGCGGTTTTCACACCTAATCTCGACTTTATCGCCTATTCATAATTGAAAATTCGAGTGCAGTGATAGTGTAGCATAAGCGAGAATAGTGAGAAATAAGCTCGTACATAATTTAAAAAGTCAACGTAATGCGATATGAGTCAACGTAGTGAGAAATAAGCTCGCAGATAAAATGCTTGGTCGATTGACGAGTCAACGTAATATTAATTTAAAAAGTCAACGGGTCAGTTTTTAAAATAATTGCGATATGAGTTTAGAAGTGTTCTAAAATATTTTTTATCACTTAAACAACTCGGTAATAATTATTAGAACATGTGTAAACATGTTCGGCTCGTCAATTCCAGTTTTAGGGTAGGTTCGCAACCGAAAGTCGCGAAGATTACATAAGTTTACCTAAAAGGGGTTTAACCTTATCGTTTTGATCTCAAAATCCAGAATGTACATTGTTTACCCATATTATTCAAGTCCTAGTACTTGTTGGGTTTAAACCACATTCTATTCTGTAAACGCTTAATCTAGCAAACCTAATCTTAAGTATCAGGTAATATCTAAAGGAACTACCTTTGGCCTGTCACACCCCAACCGATGGCGGAATCATCGGGGCATGGCACTGAGCGAAACAGATTGTCCAGAAGTTTCCATAACAATTATCATTACTATTCAATTTAAAATAACATGTCCCATACCATGTCTCAAACAGTAAATAAATTATTACAGATAAAATCTAGGCAAATAATTCTGTTTCGACAACTCAGATTTAAATAGAGCAATTGTTTATCTGCTTCTAGAGACCCTTTATTCAATTACTAGAGACAACTATTTGTTGGGCTCTAAAGCTTTATTCTAGGTTCACTTTCCTACCAGGTGTGCATCCTAAGCACCTGTCACATACGTTAAAATAAAGTCAATACACAAAATGTAAAGGTGAGCATACAAGTTTGATAATAGCATATAGAGTTCGAATTCGTTTACGCATAACCAGCACGTACACATAGTGAAATGAAGCACGTTAGTTATCGACACAGATCCATCGATACCAATGACTGCGGGTTGACTGCCCGAGGCAGTTCGCAATACATGATTACCACCGTAATCCATGCAAGTAATTGTCCTTAACAACCCACGTGTGAACGGGTGCTGAGTCCAAACTATAGTACTATCGTTGCTAAGGCAGGTAGACAACATTCCATGTGTAAACATAACAAACAAGCATTCATAAGCCACGTATAACATGCGTTAACGGTTAGCGTTCAAATAGTATTGGGTAGTGTGTTTGATGTGATTTGAATAGTTGTAATGTATGTAACACCCAAAAGTGCATAAAGCAAAAAGGGATCGAGTATACTCACAGCGGTAGATGGATTGAAGGGAGCGCTTAGCGAGTGATGTGCGTGAAGTGTTACTTAATTTAGGTGTATATTTTAAGCCCCTTTTTAACACTTATTTTAGCCAAGTTTTAAATTTATAAAACACGATATTTCACTAACACTAAACACACATATGGGCAAGTGCACCCATCGTTGAGTGTAGTATAGTGTTGGTAAGATACCGAGGTCGTCCAAGGACACAAGAGCTTTTAGTACCGGTTTATCCTCAACGTCTAATCAAAATAAAAGTTTAGAAAAAGGTTTTTAAACTAAGAAAAATAAAAACTAACTAAAATGCTGAAAATAAAAATAAAATAAAAACAGATAGACAAGATGAATCACTTGGTTCCGACTCGTATCTAGTATAACCTTTGATTATTTCCGCACTTTTGCACATAATTAAGAGATTATCTTAGTTATTGTAGTAGGCCCCTCTTTTGAAGGTGACGTTACCCTCACCCCAGTAGTTTGAGTCAGCAAGGATACAATCCTAAAAGGGTGGATTATTGGAAGATAATGAATTAAGTTATTAATGCAGTATTGTGGTAGGCCCCGCTTTTGGCGGTGACGTTACCCTCGGCTAAGTAGTCTGAGTCAGCAGGGATACAGTCCTAAATAGCCGGGTTATAGTATTAATAGTAGTTAACTTATGAGGGGGTCAAAGAGTTTGGACCCCCGCCATCCAATACCGTGAAGCATTGAAGGAGGTCCTACTAAATTTGACCCAGGTCCATTGCAGGACCTCTAAACGCTGAACAATGGCAAGACCTTTACCAAACCGTTCCCTTAACCCCCGACCAGGTAGCCAACATACCTCCATATAGACCGTGGAGATATGAATGGTGAAAATCCTTTATTTTATATAGACAGTAAAATAATGCCAAGACACCACGGACAAACGATAAGGAAAGATCACCTTCAACATAAGTAACTAGTTATTAAAGTCATTAATACAAAACCAAAAAAAAAAGTGCAAAAGATTAGAAATAAAAAGTATTATACTAGACAATTTGTCTTCACCAAGTGATGTAAGAGACTTAGGCAAACATGGCCTTGATTGTCAAGAACTCTTATGATCAATCTTGGATCCCGAGACGACTCACACACTCTACGATGGACAATGGATGATGGTGGTGGATGATGGTGGTGGGTGGTGGATGAAGTGTGAGAGAGGTGGTGTGCCAAGGGATGAGATGAAATGAATCCAAGCACTCCTATTTATAGGCTGAACAGAGAGCTGGGCACGGCCCCGTGTCTGCTGGGCACGGCCCCGTGCCTGTCTGACACTCTCTCTCCTCATTAATTGTAATTCGCAATTACAATAAATGCGCCTGCTGTACTTTCGACACGCCCCCGTGTCCGCTGGGCACGCCCCGTGGTGGGCAATAGAAGCTTCTATAGATTTGTCTTTTCTGCTGCTTCTTGGGCACGCCCCCGTGCTGGCTGAGCACGGGGCGTGTTCAGACTTCTGCCTTCTCCATTTTGCTTTGGAAGGTGCCGTTGAGGGGTCGGGCAGTCCACTTATGTTCCTTTCCTTGTATTTATGTTGGAATTAGCTGTCTTTTTGCTTCTTTTGTGTTTTTGAGCTCATTTAATCCTGAAAATACAAAAGGAAGACAAAAACACTCTTTTTCCAATATTAGTACTTAAAAAGGGTTAGTTTTATGCCTCATTTGATGTAATTTATATGTTGCATTTTACACACATCAAATACCCCCACACTTGAACTTTTGCTTGTCCTCAAGCAAAACTCTTTAATATGTGGCTTACACTCCCAAATGGAATGGGTAGAAGAGAAGGTTTTGGGCTTGTCGTAGAGTGTCGGGATATCCAAGATCTTTTTGGGTTTTATTTTTATTTATTTACATTCCTATTCGTAATGATTTATTTAGAACTTTTCATAGGAGAAATTACTTATTTGGGCATAACATGCCTTTTTAAAATTCCATTTATATACAAGTTCACATACCTCACGGGAGAAATCACTCACACTCGGCCGAAGGTGTAGTTTAGTGAATCACTCGAGAGCGGCATGGTACTTATTCATACCATAGGCTTGCCAAGCAATCAATCCTCCTCCTTTTTAACTTTTATACCTTTGTAAATATCAAGAGGACTTTGTGGGTTAAGGGTTAGGCTTGGGTTAAAGGTAGGTGGTTGGGTTAGTGGTTAGTGGTTAGTAGAAAAAGGGCGAAAAAGCGTAACAAGTGTCGGTTTTCGTAAGATTTTCTATTTTTGTAACTTTTTATTTTGATGAAGCTTTTATTCAAACAAAGTTATTTTTGATGAACTTGTTTGTTTATTTTCTTTTTGCTTCATCATCAACACATTTTTTTTTTGATCATACGAAAAACCGAACTTGTTACTAAAACAAAGGGTTAAAAATGAAAAAGGTTTTGGTGGGTAAAAGGGTTTTTGGTTTGGGTGATGAAATGAAAAGGTTTAGGCTCAAAGGGGCTAACTAGGGGGATTTTTGGGTAGGTGGTAAAAGAAAAAGAAAAATAATGGTGTAGAAATAAAAAAGGGTTAGTCCTAATGCCTCCATCATTTACTTACTCGGGTTTAAGTTGATAAGGACCGGGAATGTATCGTCATGGCAAGTTCTAGAGTTGTAAGAACCAAGCGGCTATTCACACAAGAAACGAAAAATGAGCATTTTAGTCTAAAGATGTAAATTTGTATGCTCAATAAAGGCTCAAAACTCACTTTTGTGGGAATGGGTTTTTATGTGATCAAGTATATATAATCAAATTTTAACTAAGTTTGTCATGCCTTTTCATAATTTTCTTATGTTGGTTCTTTTTATCACTACGCTATCAGTTGTAAATTCGTAAAAATATAACCTTTTTGAGAACTTGAATTTCCCGAATTAAACCTAGACAAGTAAGAAGAAAAAAAAATGAAATTTTTGAAAAAAAATTTGGGGTGATTAGCGGTTCCAATAGAGTTTTGTGTAAGGCTTGTGTTTAGGACTTGCAAAATTCAAGGTTTTAGCATCCCCCCCACACTTAAATTACACATTGTCCTCAATGTGTCCCAAAAATAAATTTTTAGGTTGATTAGATGTGTAAAATAGTGTTTAAAAAGCAAAAAATTGTGTTACTGGGCACTGAACACGGCCCCGTGTTATCCGGGCACGGCCCCGTGTTCAAGTGCCAGTAACAAAATTGAAATAAGAGAAGCAGAAGTCTGGACACGGGGGCGTGTTGGGTGAACACGGCCCGTGTCCAGGTACCTGAACTGGGCGTTTTTCTGCAGGTGGTTCAGCACGGGGCCGTGTTGGTTGGGCACGGCCCGTGTTGAACCTTCTGGTCTGGAGAGAATTGTCGGGTTGCCTTGCTCTTGTGTATGAGTTCATTTTTCTCGTTCCCCCTTTTCATCCTTTACCACCATGAGTGTGTTTTATTCATTACAAACCATCCGAACCTTAAAACCATCATTTCATTTCATCATAGAGAGAACTTACATAATCCTAAATTAAACTAGATAATAAAAAAAACTTAACTAAATAGGTCAGGAGGTACACGAGGTTATCATAGAGAGTTCTACTATTCTAAGAAAATTTCGGGAATAGTTTCCCGATATAGTAGGACTTTTAGCCGAAGGATTTCTTCCCTAAATGTTGTTTAAAGCCATTCTTCGATCTCCCTAGGAAGAAAGAATGCGGCTTCATTTTCTTCCGCAACTGGTGGCTGAGGAGGAACATTCACCGGGACTCCTTGCACCACTCTTCGCGGAGGCTCTTGGTGCATGACGTACCATTCGGCTGGAATGACAACTTCGGGTACCATGTTCCACGCCCTTTGGGTTATTATAGGTACCAAAGGCGGGGAGGCGAGAAGGTTCAACCTCTGGTGCAAGAGGTTTACTTCATGGAGACAGCCTTCCAGCCCCACTGTAAGATGGTTGATACGGTCGACCAATGCTTCCTCCACCCCCGTCATTTCATCAATAGCCTCCCTTAGAGCGTAAACATAGTTTACAAGAGAGTCTTCTGCTGTTGAAGATCTCCTCCCTTGTCGGTTACTTCTTGAAGATGATCCGCTTGTTCTGCTTGCCATTTTCTGTGAAGGAAACCGAAGAAAGCTAAATTTTTACAAAACAGAGCCCTGGACACGGCCCCGTGCTCGTTGAGCACGGCCCCGTGTCCATTTGTCTGCAGGATTTTTGTCTAAAGGATCTTGGAGTTTTAAATTATTTTCATGATTTGTATCTGGGTTTTAAGCTCAGATAATTTAAAACAAAGTTATACAACTAACTTTAAACAAGAATCTTTAGCAAATAATCTTACAAACTTCACATAGAGGGTTGGAATCAAGGGATTTCCAAGCTTCCATGGAGGAAATTTTGAAAAATTTTTGAAAGAGGAGGAAATGAGTAAAAGTGGAAGGGACAAGAGGTTCCTTTGGAACCTTCTTTTAGCACTTACCTAGGATGGTATGAGTGAAAATCCCAGGAATCTCTGTCAATTGAAGTGGTAAAAAATGAGCAGGGATCAGGCTGCATTTAAAGAAAACGACAGCGCACTGGGCACGGCCCCGTGTCCAGTGGACACGGCCCCGTGTGCAGAGAAAATCCTGACACATTTTGTCCGTATTCTGACCAAATCAGCAGAGAATCTTTTTGGTGAGCACGGGGGCGTGTTGACCTGGACACGGCCCCGTGTCTGGAGGCTGCTTTATGGAGTTTTGCTACTTCAAGGATCCCGTCGAAATCGGGTGGTTCCTTACTGGTTGGAACAACCCCAAAGTGCCTAAGATACCTTAATTGTCCTAGACTAAGGCGAGAACGCAAGAGGTTGTCGGTGAGGGTAATTCCTATTTTCATTCTAGGTGGACAAGTCCAACCCTTTCCCGGGCCCTTGTTAAAGAAGGTGTATGCCGAATCGCTCAGGTCTATGTATGCACCGAACGAAGTCGATGGAGAGTCCTTCACGGCACAATCGACACAGGGACGACTATCATCCAAGTCTTTGCTAGGTACGAAGGTATTTTCGGAAGCAACGAGGTTGTCGGAATGCGGTTCCAACATTTCTTCATGGTTATCGTTTTGGGGTGGATCAATAAAATCCTTCCTAAGCTCTTTTAACCAATTCAGAATTAGTTTTTCTAGTTGAAATAACTCATCAAGGAGCATTTCCCCTAGAATATCCGGCTGGGCGCATTCGAGGGAGAAATAGTGCTTATTTTTACTTTCGCCCCTCTTAAGGTTGTAAGAAGTCGATGGGTCCATGTAGTGGGGCCTATAATTTAGAAAGTAGCATTTTACTTCTTCATGTTTGCCACCACATAATTGACACCGCGTACCATAAGAGTGCCGAAAGTAAAAACAATTACTATCACTCATGTTTAAGTCAGAAATTACCAACCGCTGGGATCTAACGGTTCTGTTTTCAGTAACTGAAACCTGGGATCTAACGGTCCTTTCTTAAAATCCTTGTGTCCCCGGCAGCGGCGCCAAAAACTTGATGTGCGTGAAGTGTTACTTATTTTAGGTGTATATTTTAAGCCCTTTTTAACACTTATTTTAGCCAAGTTTTAAATTTATAAAACACGATATTTCACTAACACTAAACACACATATGGGCAAGTGCACCCATCGTTGAGTGTAGTATAGTGTTGGTAAGATACCGAGGTCGTCCAAGGACACAAGAGCTTTTAGTACCGGTTTATCCTCAACGTCTAATCAAAATAAAAGTTTAGAAAAAGGTTTTTAAACTAAGAAAAATAAAAACTAACTAAAATGCTGAAAATAAAAATAAAATAAAAACAGATAGACAAGATGAATCACTTGGTTCCGACTCGTATCTAGTATAACCTTTGATTATTTCCGCACTTTTGCACATAATTAAGAGATTATCTTAGTTATTGTAGTAGGCCCCTCTTTTGAAGGTGACGTTACCCTCACCCCAGTAGTTTGAGTCAGCAAGGATACAATCCTAAAAGGGTGGATTATTGGAAGATAATGAATTAAGTTATTAATGCAGTATTGTGGTAGGCCCCGCTTTTGGCGGTGACGTTACCCTCGGCTAAGTAGTCTGAGTCAGCAGGGATACAGTCCTAAATAGCCGGGTTATAGTATTAATAGTAGTTAACTTATGAGGGGGTCAAAGAGTTTGGACCCCCGCCATCCAATACCGTGAAGCATTGAAGGAGGTCCTACTAAATTTGACCCAGGTCCATTGCAGGACCTCTAAACGCTGAACAATGGCAAGACCTTTACCAAACCGTTCCCTTAACCCCCGACCAGGTAGCCAACATACCTCCATATAGACCGTGGAGATATGAATGGTGAAAATCCTTTATTTTATATAGACAGTAAAATAATGCCAAGACACCACGGACAAACGATAAGGAAAGATCACCTTCAACATAAGTAACTAGTTATTAAAGTCATTAATACAAAACCAAATAAAAAGTGCAAAAGATTAGAAATAAAAAGTATTATACTAGACACTTTGTCTTCACCAAGTGATGTAAGAGACTTAGGCAAACATGGCCTTGATTGTCAAGAACTCTTACGATCAATCTTGGATCCCGAGATGACTCACAGACTCTACGATGGACAATGGATGATGGTGGTGGATGATGGTGTTGTGATGGTGGTGGGTGGTGGATGAAGTGTGAGAGAGGTGGTGTGCCAAGGGATGAGATGAAATGAATCCAAGCACTCCTATTTATAGGCTGAACAGAGAGCTGGGCACGGCCCCGTGTCCGCTGGGCACGGCCCCGTGCCTGTCTGACACTCTCTCTCCTCATTAATTGTAATTCGCAATTACAATAAATGCGCCTGCTGTACTTTCGACACGCCCCCGTGTCCGCTGGGCACGCCCCGTGGTGGGCAATAGAAGCTTCTATAGATTTGTCTTTTCTGCTGCTTCTTGGGCACGCCCCCGTGCTGGCTGAGCACGGGGCGTGTTCAGACTTCTGCCTTCTCGATTTTGCTTTGGAAGGTGCCGTTGAGGGGTCGGGCAGTCCACTTATGTTCCTTTCCTTGTATTTATGTTGGAATTAGCTGTCTTTTTGCTTCTTTTGTGTTTTTGAGCTCATTTAACCCTGAAAATACAAAAGGAAGACAAAAACACTCTTTTTCCAATATTAGTACTTAAAAAGGGTTAGTTTTATGCCTCATTTGATGTAATTTATATGTTGCATTTTACACACATCAGCGAGTAAAGTTAGCCTGAATGTATTGATAGCATAACGATAAGTGACGCGTAAAACGATACAAAGTGTGAACGGATCGGACAGCAGTTCGGTCGGATGGTAATCCCAGCGGACGGCTTGTCTTGTGCGGATGGAAATCCGTTCGGATTGTCATCCGGTCGGACGGTAGTCCGGTCGAATGACTATTCGAGTGGATTGTTTCTTCCTATGAGATGAATGTGTTTGTGTATGATGGCTTGTCTTTTGAAGTTTTCGTTGTAGCTTTTGAAAAATATTGAAGTATCTCTATCCTTCAAGTCGGTCGATCGGACGGTCAATCGTGCGGATGACAATCCGTTCGGATGGTAATCCGGTCGGGCGGTAATCCGGTCGGACGGTAATCCGGTCGAACGACGACTCTAGTGATAGGGTTACTTTGTGGGAACAAATTCACAGCAGAAGAGTCACTCGGTCGGATGTCCATTCGACCGGGTGGCAACCCTGTTAATGAACATGTTGAAAATTGTTTAAGTCCTTAAAGTCCTAGTATCTCATGATCCGAAGAGTAATCCGGTCGGGTGGTAATCCGATCGGATGGCAATTCGTTCAATACACAAACTTTAGATAAAGTTGATTAAGTGTGGGACCCAAGGTGTTATTCATTCGGACAGCAATCCGTTCGGGCGGCTTATCCGCTCGGACAGTAGTCCGGTCGGACAGCATTCCGTCCTGGTTGCTCCGGCCGTCTTACACTTGGTCGTTTTGTTTGTTTGTAGTTTTATCGAGACGTTTTGACAACGTGTTAACCAATAGAACCCCATCTTGACCCCAGCGACCTAATCGACAGGAATCACCCTAGTTCGGCCAGTTAACCAATTCAAGACGGTTGTTCTTGTTTAACCCGAAATCGGTGGTCTCATGAGTAGAACCCAGATCTTGAGCTAGCACAACACTAAGAATGAGCGGAGGACCAGATCTAGATCCGTTTCTATCGGTTTCAAGCGTATTGAGTGCAAAAGAGTTGAAAGAAAGTTAGAAACCATCTTTCAATCCTTTTTCACTGTGTTTATGTTTAGATCTTGTATAGATCCTTGTTCATTTGTGTGTAAATCGTTTAGATCCGAGTTGTTCTCGACGGATTGAAGCCAAAACATGAAGTTCTTCAAGAACTCATGATGACATCATCCTAGAACACCTCGATTCTAGCAATTTTACGGTTAAAAGTTAATATTCAAAAGATAAAAAGGTGTAGGAGTGCGTGTAGGTCAAGAAAGTACAAGATTTAGGACGAGATCTTACCGGGATTGAGAGAAATCGAAGAAAAGGTGAGCTGAGCGTGCTGGTCGGACAGAGGTTTCCAAAAGTAGAAAGTTTGAGAGTGACATGTGTATTTATAGGATTCCAAAAAGGGAAAGGGGTGGGTCGGTCGGATGGTATCCCGCTCGAATCACTATCCGGTCGGATGTCATTTCGGTCGGATGACAACCTGGCACCACGACCAAGTGGCAGCCCGGTCGGATGGCTATCCGGCCGGATGGTGCTTGGTTCGTGTGTTCAACGCGACGATTTTTGCTGATTCGATTTTGATTGCGATTACGCATCGCTCGCAATAGAGTTTCCTATTCAATTACTTTTAATCCCAACTACTATCATAGTTCGATTTCGATTGAGTTCGATTGCGTTTCGATTGATTACCACACATAACATAAAGGAACATGCACAAGTAACACATAAGGCACACACATACACGTATAACAATAACTAAAATGCGTAGTTTGAGTTGCGATTCACTTCGATGTCGATTCGATTAGCATAGTTTGATTATCGTTTAGTTAACTTTATCGCATTATTACTTCCTACAGTTCACAGTCGTAAGTCGAGTAGATTGCGAATAACACACGTCGATTATTGTAATTATTGACACTTACTCCACATAATACAGCTAAATTAAATACATAAAAGAGATTCACTACCAGTCAAGTTGCGCGAAATCGGTCGTTGACTTTGACCTTGACTTTGACTTTGACTTCCCGAAAACACGAGGTGTTACATGGCCCGTATACATTCTAACAGATAATAAATCTGTTCATCCCAGACTATAGTACCCCCCCCCCCAGATAATCGGACTTGGGTCAATAATACTTAGACTTGCGGCTATTCGCCAAATATAGTCTTATTGATTGGAAGCTAGCAAAAAGGTAAATACTCTTGACTTACTTTAGTGTAAACTTGGGATGGCAAATACGCCTCTTGGGGCGGTTATTACATAAGTAAATCGCCCATGATTGCGCAAAAGTGTAAGAATACGGTTTAATCCATTTACTTGATAATTGATGTAATTGGGGGTTAATGATACCATGTCCGGACAATCCAATGGGTTAATCAAGTATATAATCTAGTAACAAGAACAATCCCAAGATATATATTTAAAGGATCACCTATGGGTGTTCCATATGTATAAAACTCTTTTCGAAAATCTATTTTTAAAAGAGTCAATTAATTTTATTTACCAGCTTTGGCTGATGTATTTTCAAAAAGATTGAACAGCAGGTACCGAACCTTATACCAGGCTGGGAATACGGGTTGGCTAGAATGAAGGCTATGGAATTTGCACTCCTGATGCTTAAGGCCTATGATGTCTAAAGCTCTGTTTATTTAGATCCTGCATGTGTGCTTGTATCGAACGCTTGTAATACATTTATACTTTCAAGCTGTATTTTAATAATTTTAATCCAATACTTTCGCTGCATATTATATATTGTGATAACTGTTATCTAACCGTCTCGACTGTACCCATCTGGGCCCACCGGAAATCGGGGTGTGACAAAAAATTAATAAAGCTTTTGATAAAACATAAAAATGTAATCCTGTGGAGGCTCATGGATATCAAAGGCATCAATCCATCCATGTGCACCTATAAATTTTTGATGGAAGATGACTATAAAACGGTAATACAACGACAAAGAAGAGTAAATCCAAATGTCCAAGAAGTGGTTAAAAATGAAGTCATCAAGCTACTAGACACCAGACTTATCTATCATATCTCTGATAGCCAATGGGTAAGTCTCGTCCAAGTAGTTCCAATGAAAGGAGGTATGACGGTAATAACTAATGATATAAATGAACTTATACCAACGAGAACCGTCACCGGATGGAGGGTTTGTATAGACTATCGTAAGTTAAATGAAGCAACAAGGAAAGACCACTTTCCTTTGCCATTTATCGACCAAATGTTAGAAAGACTACCCGGTCATAAATTCTATTGTTTTCTCGATGGTTTCTCCGGGTATTTTCAAATTCCCATAGCACCGGAGGACCAAGAAGAAACAACCTTTACATGTCCCTACGGAACTTTCTCTTATCGATGCATGCCTTTTGGTCTATTCAATGCCCCCGCTACGTTTCAACGTTGCATGGTGGCTATCTTCCATGATATGATAGAAAAAACTATGGAAGTTTTCATGAATGATTTTTCTATCCTTGGAGATACATTTGACCAATGCCTCGATAATCTTGAACGAATGCTATCCCGATGTGAGGAAACTAACCTTGCCCTTAATTGGGAAAAATCTCATTTCATGGTAACGGAGAGAATAGTACTCGGTCATAAGATCTCAAGCGAAGGAATGGAAGTGGACCGGGCAAAAATAGACACTATTTCCCGATTACCTCCACCTTCCTCCATTCAAGCTATTCGAAGTTTCATAAGACATGCCGGATTTTATAGGCGATTTATCAAAGACTTTTAAAAATCTCTAGACCTCTAACAAAATTCCTTGAAAAAGATGCACCATTCATCTTCAACAAGGAATGCGACAAAGCTTTTCTTACCTTAAAAGAAATGCTAGTCAATGCACCAATCATGATAGCGCCTGATTGGAAACTACCTTTTGAAATCATGCGTGATGCAAGTTGCTTTGTAGTTGGAGCTGTCTTAGGTCAACGAAAAGAAAAACACTTTCACCCAATATACTATGCAAGTAAAACTCTTAACAATGCTCAAGAAAATTATACAACAACCGAAAAAGAGTTACTAGCCGTAGTATTTTGCTTTTGATAAATTTTGTCCCTATCTTGTTCTTTCTAAAACAATAGTCTATACGGATCATGCCGCCATTCGATACCTCTTTAGAAAACTAGTTGCCAAACCATGTTTGGTCCGGTGGATTCTTCTCCTCCAAGAATTTGACATTGAAATAAAAGATAAACGAGGAGCCGAAAACACTGTTGCCGATCATCTATCTCACTTAGAAGATCCCGCTTTGGAGTTGACTCGGGAAGAACTCATCAATGAAAGGTTCCCCACTGAATCCTTGGAAATGGTCGAATATCAAGAAGAACCATGGTACGTCTACTATGCTAACTACCTCGCTAGTGGCTTTATAGTCAAAGGTTGATCACATCAACAAAGAAGAAAATTCTTTACCGATGTAAAACACTATTTTTGGGAATACCCATATCTTTTTAAAATATGTGCTGATCAACTCATTCGAAGATGCGTCCATGGTCAATAAGCAAAAAAAAAATTCTTCGCCACTGTCATGAAGGATCGTATGGAGGACATCATAGAGTCGCAAGCACCGCACGAAAGGTACTCGATTCAGGATTTTATTGGTCAACCATCCATAAGGATGCATACCATTTCATTAAAACTTGTGATGCATGCCAACGCATAGGTAATATCACATCAAGAAATGAAATGCCTCAAAATGACATTCTTATTTGTGAAATTTTTGATGTTTGGGGTATGGATTTTATGGGACCTTTCCCACCGTCAAATGGTAACAAATACATTCTTGTAGCAGTTGATTACATGTCCAAATGGGTCGAGGCCGAAGCTCTTCCAACCAATAATGGGAGAGATGTGGTAAAATTCTTAAAAAGATTATTTTCTCATTTCGGTGCTCCAAAAGCACTCATTAGTGATAGAGTTACCCATTTTTGCAATCAACAATTAAACAAAATTTTACCAAAATATGGGGTTTATCACCGCATTCAACTGCCTACCATCCTCAAACCAACGGTCAAGCCGAAGTAACAGATCGAGGGCTAAAAAGAATCTTAGAAAAAACAGTAGATCAAAACAAGAAAGATTGGGCGGATAAACTAGATGATGATTTATGGGCCTTCCGAACCGCTTACAAAACACCACTAGGCACCACCCCATATAAGCTCGTCTATGGGAAAAATTGTCACCTCCCTGTAGAAATTGCTCACAAGGCCTATTGGGCGTTAAAAAACGTAAACCTAGACCAAGAACGTGTCGGTAAAAATCAATTCTATCGATTAAACGAATTAGATGAATTAAGAAATCAAGCATACTCTAACTCCGAAATTTATAAGGAACGTATGAAAAATGTACATGATAAAATAAGAAAACCTAAAGAATTTCGGGAGGGGGATCAAGTGCTATTGTTTAATTCAAGACTTCGATTATTTTCGGGAAAACTTGAGTCAAGGTGGACGGGACCTTTTTCAATCACCCAAATCTTTCCACTTGGAGCGGTAGAAATTAAGCCTCCAAACGGAGAACCTTTCAAGGTAAAAAGACAAAGGCTTAAGCTTTACCGAGGCTTCATGGAGGAGGAGGAAATTGAATGGATCTTCAAGAGGTAGGTATGTGATCAGTAAAACGATCAAAAGTATATTGTAAATATGCATATTTTTCTTTTTAATCATTTTGTAGGAACAATTGGGAAGCATCACCCTTGAAGACTTGATGAGAAACAGGTAAGTATAAAAGGAACCATGGAGAAACGGTCGCACACACGTGCACGGATAAAAAAAAATAAAGTTATTGGCACTCTGAACACGGGGCCGTGCCCACCTGACACGCCCCCATTCCCAAACGCCCAGATACATGAAAAATAATAAGACACGACACGGGGCAGTGCTGCGTCAGCACGGGGCCGTGGCCGACTAACTGACAGACTATATAACCCACAATCTTCACTTTTTCAACACATAACATGACCCGTTTCTCTGGAGACCCCGGTTCCTGCCGATTTTCCGCCAGATTTCAAAAATCGATCAACCTAATCCGACTATAAGGTATGATTCTAACATCATAGTAGTTAGTTATGGTCCTGCAGTTTCCGCTAGAAACTTTGATTCTTACGAAGAATCCTTGTAGACCTTTATTAACTAATTTTACTTTTCTTGATTTGTCGTCTCAATACTCTATACCTTCTACAAGGTTCATCGTTTACGAGTACTTAATCAGAAAGGGTAAGGTATGTGTTCCACCATATCAGGTTTAACATGTGTTGAACCACATATAAGTTGTCCTATGCCTGAGGTAGTCTGGGTCTACATACGATTAATCCAACTCGAGATGGGCTCTTGAATATATCTAATCTCATGAGCTCATTTTATTCCCCTTTCACATCTAATATGGATATCTACTCTCCACAAATCGTACAATCAACAGATTGCATATACCATTAGGGATCTGTAATCGTCTTTCTGGCTATCAACATAACTCTCTTCTTACCAGTCTACAACTTCAATAGGTACTTCAATAAACTTTTGTTTATCGCCTAAGTAAACCTTATCAAAGAAATGGTCAGTGTCTCATCTATCAGCCACTTTTTTAGACTGGACACAGGAAACACATCATGTATTTCATTCTATACGTAAGGTAGCTTGAGCCTATAAGGGACTGATCTAACTCAAGATGGGCTCTCGAAAGGACCTAATCAATGTGGATCAGCCTTTCTCTCTTTGCTAAACCTAACAACACCTTTCCAAGGTGACACCTTCAACAAAACACAATCTTCGACCTGAAACTGCAACGGTTTCCTTCGATTTTCCACGCAATTCTTCTGTCAATCGATGGCGATTTTTAACCTTCCCATGATCTGGGAAAACCTGGTCGCTGGTTTCCTAGATAAGCTCGAGTCTGGTTAGTTTCCTTTCGCCAACTTCAACTCAACAAATGGTCGATCGACGCTTCCTTCCTTACAAAGCTTCAAACGGAGTTGCTACAACACTTGTGTGATAACTGTCGTTTGTAGGAAAACTCAGCTGATGGTAGTTGAGCATCCCAATTTCTACCAAAATCTATCGCTCACGTTCACAACGTATTCTTCCAAAGTCTGAATGGTTCTCTCGCTCCTTTCTACTAAGCGCATCAGCAACAATGTTGGCTTTACTTAGGTGATAACGAATACCACATTCGAAATCATTAAGTAATTCTACTCGACGTCATTGTCTCACAATGAGTTCTTTCTGATCAAGATATGTTGGAGGCTCTTATGGTCAGTGTATATCGTACACTTCGTGCCATCTAGATAATGTCTTTGAGTTCTTCAAGGAAAACACACTAACTCCTAACTCTAAGTCGTGAGTTGTGTAATTCTTCTCATGCACCTTCAATTGTCTGGACGTATAGGCTGTCACTTTGTCCTTTTGCGTCAGCATACGTCCAAAGCCCAAACGTGATGCATAACAGTATACAATGAAATCATTATTTCCCTCGGGCAGGGATAGAATAGGTGCACTTCACAACCTTTCCGTCAACATCCAAAAAGCTTTCTTCTGCTTTTCTGTCTAATCTAACTTCAAATCCTTTTGGGTTGATAGTGTCAATAGCTGCGCTAATTTGGAGAAATTCTCTATGAATCTCTGATAATACCCAGCGATTACTAAAGCTTATCGCACCTCTAAAGAAGTCCTTGGTGCTTCTTAATTCCTAATCACTTCAATCTTCGACGAATCCTCATGTATACTTTTCTCATTTAGGACATGTCTGAGAAAATGGCATCTCGAATCCAAAACTCAGATTTAGAGAACTTGGTATAGAACTTCCTGTTCTTTAGCAGCTCCAAAATCATCTTCAGATGTTGCTCATAGTCTTCTTTAGTTCGTGAATGGGTAAGTATATCATCAACGACTACTATCACGAATTTATCCAAGTAGGGTTTGCACACCCTATTCATGAGATCCATGAACACTGCCGACAAATTAGTTAAGTCAAAAGGCATGACTAAAAACTCATAATGGCCATAACGCATCCTAGAAGTTGTCTTCTGAACATCTTCATTAGCAATCTTCAACAGGTAATTGCCTAAAAACAAATCAACCTTTAAGTAGTAGTTGAATCCTTACAATTGATCAAACAGATCATCAATCCTCGGTAGTGGGTACTGATATTTGATAGTTTGTCTGTTCAGCTCCCGCTATCCTATACACGTCCTGAAGGAACCGTCCTTCTCCTTTACAAAACAAGTGCTCCCTAGAGCGTAAAGCTTCGTCAAATAAAACCTTTGTCTAGTAGCTCTTGTAGCTAATTTGACAGTCCTTTAGTTTCCAAAGGCGCTAATCTATAAAAAGATTTTGCAATCAGTCCTGCACCAGGAACAAGATCAATCCTAAACTTGATCTATCTTGCAGGGGGTATTCCAGGTAAGTCTTTAGAGAAAACCTTTGAATACTCATAAATTATAGGGATCTCTTCAATCTTCTTATCAACCACGTTGACCAAGTATGCAGGATCACTCTTCTACAACATCTTATACATCGTCATAATACTAACGATTCTCGATCTCCGATTTGTTCGTTCTCCAAGAATCACTATTGCTTCACCACCAGGGTGGGGTATTCACTTTGGATTTTCCGAACAATCCATCTCAGCTTCATTCTTGGATAGCTAATCCATCATAACCACAGCATCGAAACTACCAAGCTCCACTGGTAATAAGTCGATACATAAAACTATATATGCATAACCGAATACTATGTCCATGAAATAACTTCATCTTAAGACAACCTCGCCTGATAAGTCCCTGCTTTCCACATTGTCAGCATTCCTCAAGCTTGACTTCATTTAAGGTGCTTTTAGCGTTGTACTCGCAGATCGCTTTTCCAAAACGACCGCATCTGAAGCATTTCCTTAGCTCCTTTCCTTAAATTTTCTTCACTAAACCACCCTTATCATTCCTTCCTAAAATTCATTGGTGTCGATCATAAATACATTTCCAGCATTACTTTTCTTCTCACACTTCTCATCAGAATTCTACCTTGAATTCTTAAGCTTTCGCTTCCTTGTACTCCCAGATCTAAGTTCAGAGCACTCCCGTCAATCGAATTTCTTGTCTGCAATAGCTTTCACTGATGACTTCCCAGTCTCACTCTTCTTGTTAAGGCTACTTTCACAAGCATCATCGTTAGTTAGTGACTGTGCTAATAAGGTAGCTTCCAGTTAGGTAGTGGGTTTCGCTAACGCGGCCAGACTACGAATATGTGGCGCCAATTCCCAAGTATACCTTTCAATCTTAGCAAAATCAGGAGTGACCATTCGAGGAACCAACCTAACCAGATCGTTGAATCGAGTCGTACAAACTCTGACATTCAAGCCTTCCATTGTTATATTCTGATTATTGGTCTCACTTTTGGTGGCATATTGACGTTTGTATTATCAGAACAATAATGACAACATAAGTTAATATTTTAAATAATTCAATTGTTATATGTGAGTGGATCAAACAATGCGCATGCAATCACAGTCACACAATAATTAGAAAAATTTAACCAAAACCCCACTATATCGAAATTTTATCATGGAAACTACGTCACTTGTCTCAAAGTTTGTAAATGGCTAACAAAACTTGGTGTGATCAAGGTCAAGCACCATTGACAAGTTTCGTTGAATTTCCTCCTAAAATATCTAATTGGCATGCAAGCCGAAATAGGGTTACCAAAAGAAACAGAAAAAAACAAACATCTATCGCTTAAAACTTCAAAAACTCCAACAGTTTCCTAACTAACTCCTCGATCTCCACAAGTTGATGCTATATCTCTGGTGGGTCGAGTTCTCTTCCTATGACGAACGTAAACCAGTATAGATGTAATAGGGGCTCGTGTCTTAGACTGCGGAACGGACAACTCTGATGTGACCGACGGGGGATCTCAGATGTAGGTTTAACAGTAGTGATGGGTAGGGCTACTAATAGTTCTAATGGCCGAGCCGTGATAAAAGTGGCATCCACCACTGGTGCTACTCCGAAGGACTCTCCAATCATGGATATACTTTTGTCTAGCTCTTCGACTACGGGCACAATAACGGATAACTGTCAAATCTTAAAGGCTGAGGGAGGAACAATCGAATCACCATCGTCCATCCGACGGTTACTCGTAGGGGCGTAACGTGGGTCAACCTGACTTGCAAGAGCAGTGGTGTCACAGCCCCCGACCCCTACCTCGGGAGCGGGCAACCGTTAGCCAGTTTTGGTGGTATCGGTGTTTATCAATTTGGCAGCGGAAATTTCATCAGGACCGTAGTTAGGAAATATTTTATCAGAGTAAAACCACCATGTTTTTATAAATATAATATACCACATTTTTATAAATAACACATGGGAAAAACCCAAGTTTTTCATTACAATCTGTTTATAGGGATAAACCCTATTTTATTGAATTTAAAATATCGTCTTTTAGGTAACTTTTATAGCCACATTTTTTCAAGCCTTCAGTGCTCTCAAGCTGGCTTTCTTCTAATTGGCTTTTACATTTTGTTACCTGAAACGCGTTTTAAGAACATTTGTCAGTGGGAAATACTGGGGAGTGAATCCCAGTTTAATCAAGCAGAGTTTTATCAATTAACAGTATTGAGAGCTATCACATTGTTTATTTCTACATAATTACTCATTCAGTATTGTCAATCCTGACTGGTGGGTCATATTACACATTGGCTAACTCGTTGTCCAATGGTAACGTGTTCCACATTTTGTATACAAAACCCCAACATACCGGCAGTAATTGAAGAACTACAAAGACTCAATCACTGTTAATCACATTGTAAATTATTTAAGACTTTGTAAAAACAGTTTACAAAAAGGAGATTACTCACAAAAAGGTTTACAAAAAGAAGGATTACTCACATTGCTATTTTAGGGTTCTCATTTGTGGTTTCCTGGATATAATCTATTTAAATAAACAATGCACAAGCGTTAGTATAATAACCCATTTTACATTAGTTATACCCTCCCCGAGACAGAAACTCCAACGACTACATCGGGCAGAACCCCGACAACCGTTACGGAGCACTAGATCAGTCAGGCAGCGTATCTAATACGTAACCGGGGTTAAAATACTTACAACAAGGCAGAGCTTCGCTATTTAGGGGGTATTATGCCCGGGTATAGTGCCTACACTATAGAAATTGAGAGAGATTGAAAGAAAATGAACGAATTGACAACTGAAGCCGATGACCTATATTTATAGGGCTGGAAATAGAGGGCCTCGCGGCCCGCGAGAGCAATAGGGTAGGTTTTAGGTTTGCTGAATCAAAAGTGTAGGCTTGACACGACTAGGACACGTGGCAGCCTATGGTTACGCCTGGTGTCAGTGGGTCGCAGCCCGCGACGTCGTAACTTTACATTGTCGCGCCCCGCGAGCGACTTAAAATATTGATTTTATTTGATTTTTTTATTAAAATAAAGGTATATGGGCTCGTTTATCGCATACGAGGTATATTTTAGGAAGTGTAGGGGTGTTAGAGGTGTTTTAGGAGGGTGGTTATACTATTTAATAAAATATGTAAAGTACTCGTGTTAAGTATAGTAACCCAATTCAACTTTATCCCTACGTCACGAGACAGAACCCCAACGAACTTAGTCGGGCAGAGCCTCGACATTCGTTACGGGGCCCTACGTCAATCGGACAGGGTATCAGTGATCAGGGGTTAAAACACTTAAAACGGGACAGGGCCTAAGAGTATTATAGTTATAATACTTTAAGAAAATTGGGAATATAAATAGACAGAAAGATAGCGAATGATACTGAGCAATTTGAAGCTTCAGTATTTGTCTCTTATTTATACTTGACTTAAATCTTGGAGGCCACGAAATGAAGATTCCATCTGATCTAAATTCTTCCACGTATTCATATTTGATTTTAATGTTAGTATGGATGGTGGTGTCCACGTAAACATTCTATTGAGTGTTTAGTTTTGAATATTTTATTTATATATATTATAATTAATTCAACTGCTTCACTCATTTATCGCTTATAACTTCTAAAATATGACGTTTTATAAAACGATGAATATGCCATTAGAACGAGCATATTGTTATCTACATTTTGAACCAAGTTTCATTAAAAACGGAGTACGGTTAATTATAACGTATATTTATTATTATTATTATTATTAAACGGTTCCTACGTTCGCCAAAATGCCTCATATTTCTAACAGTCAACTTACCCATAATCTATCTAATGACATAAGTTTTTATATACTTTATCTTAAATTTTATAAATAATAATTTTGGGAATGTTACAAGTGGGGCCGACATAAAATGACGAGGTAAGACTGACCATGTCAATAAATTGTGAGTTAGTGCGTAATAACTCTGGTAAGACTAAGGTCAATGAGGTCTCGAATTCATGCTCGCTCTCGGAGTCGTGAATATCGATAATCTCGTATAAGTGCGACATTTGTGACACGATGTAACCGTACTAAGTGCGTGTTTATAATGAATATATATATATGTGTTATCATATAAGGCATAGATAAGCAAGTTAACACGTATACACGTAAGTTCTTAGTATCTCTATTACATGGTTAAGATTCATTCTCATTTTGAATCTTCGGCTTCGCGAATTTTGGGATTCTAAATTCTCAAAACTCTTTGATTGAAGTCTAGTGTTTTCCATGAAAACACTTAGTTCGCAAACAAGCATTGGCTCTGATACCAACTTCTGTCACACCCCAAAAACGTTGCAGCGGAAATACAAACGTGGTGGTGACGGAGGTTGGTACCCATAAATATCTTAGTAGACGATGCATTGTTTATTTTGGACATACACTTATTAATAGCATGACTTTAGAGTTTAAAGTTCGGATACAGTCCATAGTTACAACTTAATTGTATTAATCCTTATGGATTCAATTACACACGGTCCCATTTTAGTTTTAAAAGATGTCCAAAATGTTTTAAACATAACAAGCATCACGACCACAAGATATGCCAAAATCCAGAAGCCGAACTCATGTACCTGAGGAACATGTAAAAATCAAGTGTCAACACAATGGAGGGTGAGTTCACATATAATTTTCGTAACGTTTTGTTTAAGGAAAACTTCCTTATTTGACCCTTAGTGGTCTATTAACATTTACATTTTTAAAAACATATTCATATGTTTAAAAATATGACATTTAAAATAATGTCGTTGTAATGTAAATGAAATCGGCATGTATCGTATTTCATTGAAAAATGTCATGGAAGAATTCATTTGAAATATCCCCGTAAGCCTGTTTCTGATGAAAACTTATATTCCACAATTCAGTATTAAACATTAAATTTTCGTTATGATTTCGGTTTCATAAGTTTGCAAGACATTACGAGCTATATAAAACGATCGAGGGGTTAATCAATACTAAACAGTTCAAGAATTCCAATTCGCCACTATGTAGATTGGAGCACCCGATCATGATGGCGTGTCAACGGAATAGATCTATTAATGATTCCACGCATGCATTACTTAAATGATTAAAACGGTTATGATTCATCTAATGCCTGTCCTCAATTCACTAATACATATAACCTACTGAATAACAATTTAATATTCAGCGTTGTACAAATTCCTGACATCCCCCACGCAATGTAAGCCAATTGTGGCTACTTACACTCTTGAGATTCGGAAAATTTGTCCCAACTTAGATTTAAAGAAGATATTTTTAAATCTTAATGATCGTTATACCCATAACATCATCTATTTACCCAGTTTCCTCCCCGAAACCAGTATAATACATTTTTAAACTCGTTTTTCTCAAAAACAGTTTAAGTTAACATCTTTTGAGTTCATAATCATACTATAATACTCTAAAAATCGTATTCTCGATGAAAATACATTTTTATATAATTTAAAAGCATATTTTATTTGAAAACATATACTTAGCTTTTAATAACATTATATAAGATGGTAAAATGACGTTTTAGTGAATTCTCACTAAAATACATTTATTTGAAATCATATTTTATACGAAAACATATATTCATTCTTTTTAAAGATGTGTTCTTTACCCCGAAAACAGTTAATAAAACAGTAAAAAGTGGGGTTCTGTGACACTCACATTTGGGTGCGTTTTTAAATATCGCAATCCCTTGGATCAAATCCACACATCCTAATTTAGATAGAAATAATCTATTAACTAATTGTTCTAAAACAATCAAGTTTCTCCGTTACTTAGGATTTTCACATATCTTTGAGGTTTTTAAGAAAAGTCTTTGTTTTCAATTATGTTGGCATATATATATATAGGGGATGGATCATGAGAAAACTAGTTTAAATAAGAAAACCAAAACACTAACTAAAAAAGCCTAAAAACATACCAATTTTTTTTACAATTTTTTATAAAAAAAATCGCTATTTTTTATGTATGGAAAAAATGTTCAATTTTTTTGTTGTTGTATTGCACATGTGCACTAATACGGATATAATGCACATCTGTAGTACACATATAATGCACATGTGCAATACAACAATTTTTTTTTTTTGAAAATTTTTTTATATATAAAAATAGAGATTTTTTATAAAAAAATTGTAAAAAAAAATTGGTATGTTTTTTAAGCTTTTTTTAGGCTTTTTTAGTTAGTTTTCTAGTTGTCTCATTTAAATGTAGTTTTTTCATGATCTTCTCCGTTCAAATCGCGAAAACCTTAATAGGTATATGTCTATGGAAGTACATACATATATATATATATATATGTATGTATGTATGTACTTCCATATACATATACCTATTAAGGTTTTCGCGATTTGATCGATTTTGTTTTTTTTTTTGGTAAAGGGTTACCCCGGTTAAATTTCGAACGATTTTGTTGGTGACTCTTTATCATGTCTACTTATTTGCAATATATGTTTACGAGTTGCGCTTCATAACATATATACATAAGTATGGACATATTCGGTATATGTATATATACATATATATATATATATATAAAGTATATTCACCGAAATTCACATATCACGTTATTTCACACATATATATCATGTTTAAACACTTAATATATATCAAATAACTCATCAAGTCATTTTAAACATGTTTCTCATGTATATCACAAATTTTCACACACAGTGTATTTTCTGATCTAGTTTACCGTTTCTACCGCACAAACGTCTAAACATATCATCATGAAATCACTTAGTAAATCATATTACACATAATCATATTCACATATCAAATCATAACACATAAAGTTCACTCTTGAACATCCCGTTTTCGCGTACGTTGAAATATGCGTATTTTAACGTTTCGGTAGCGTTTTGGGGCGTCGGAAGTCATGTATTACCAACTAAATACCAAAAATATTTAATATAAGTTAAAATACTTATATTTATCACATGACATCAGTTTGAAATCAGATTTAAAATAGTTTTATAAAAATCACTTAAAAAGCCGATTTTTACCGTTTTTAACGCATAGTTTCGTACCGAACTTTACCGTAACCATCTCAAATCATCATGACTTGATATTATACATAACACAAGTTATCTGCTGATCAAGACAATAGTTTTAATCATATATATGCAGGTCTCATAAATAGCACAAAAATCATGCAAACATCACCCGATTTACTACTTTTCAAGCCGTAAGTACAACATGCAAAGCTACCAAGTTATGACATAATTTTTATAACTTTAAAATACATCATATAGCTTTATTTTACATGTTTATTTACTGATGTGAATGAATATTTAACATATCATAACAATTCCATTTTATGATGATCATTAAATCATCCTACATATTTCATCAACACATGCATTTTAAACTACCATTCAAGAACATGCAACAACTTATAAACTCACAAACATATCTTAAAATTTTCGGCCATATGCCTACTAATATACTCACATTATTTCAAATCAAAAATCAAGTTTCATTCACTCTTGTATACTTCTAACATATTTGCACATAACCTTGTTTATTCAAGAAACCATTTTACAAGTATTTTTGCAAATAAAATTCAAAGTACAAACACTATACACATATACAAACTTTCGGCCAACTATACATATACATAGCCTCATATTTTTATTTTTATAAAAATCATTTGTTTGGTTTGATTTCAAGAATAGTGAAAATCCAAGTATCCGAGAATCATGCTCATCATCATCATCATCATCATCATCATCATCATCATCATCATGTGAGTTCTAAAAGAAATAAAACTTTATACCTTTCAAGAACAAAGTGGGTTTTTATGATGAGAATCTTAATGAAAACAAGCTTGTTCCTCTTTGAAATCACCTCGAAATCAACTTTAGATCTTCAAACCAACCCGAAACTAGCTTGGAATGGCCATGATCTTCATGAAATAAGTTTTTAAAAAGTGGGTGTGTAATGAGGGTGTTCGGCCTTAGGGTTGTGAGAAGATGAAAATGGTGAATTTTGAAAGTTAAATCTTGGAATGTGTTATGTTGCATGAAATGTGATTGGACCAGCATTCTACTTTATCAACACATGTCACTTGCATAAGAGAGGTGGCAACAACTTGTTCATTTTGGTCAACACATGTCACACACCTACACACTTTCATATGCACACATATATATAGTATATATCTAGTTAAAACAGGTATTTAACTAACTACCGGGTATTTTATCTTGCGTTTAAATCACGTTTTAAGGCGTTTAAAAATTATTTTTATTGATCTATAAAAATAAACTCACCATAATATTACTTAATAATATTTTATTTGCCTAGACTGGCTGCGTTGTTTGTATTTCACAGTATACGTATTGTATTACGCAGTAATCGCTTAAACTCGAAAATTAAGGTTTTTAAGCGTTTTAATTAATTTTTCATCACGAATATGATTAAAATAGAATTTTAATCATAACAAAATATTTTTAGGATTTTAACATTATTCGGGCGGTCACCGACGATCGTTTCGCATTTTGTTCGTTATGCGATAAGCGTTTATCTTATTATTGCCAACTAAATTTTTAACATAGTTTGGATTTACCAACACATTAAATATCACATAATTGCACCTCATTTACTAAACTACTGCCTATATTTATTCATAATACGTGTCATACTAGTACGGTACGGACTCAGAATAGTCGGGTGTCACAGATACTGCTTGTCGACAATTGATGTCTAGTATTTGGTGCCATTAGGAGACTCATAAATGTGGTAACATGGACTATCCTCTTAATCATTAGACGACATACGTGGGAAGTGTAGTGAATCATCTATGGGCATAAGAAAAACAGATGTTAGTATAAGATTATCATTTTACAAGTGGTGCACATGTGATAGTGTATATGTTACATGTGTGAGGTATGTGTATAATAGTGACAACGTGTATGACCAACTAAACACATGGAAATCCGTGTTATACAAGTTACATAAACTATAGCCAGTGGCGAACCCATGAATTTTTTCATGGGGGTGCGGAACATTTTTAAAAATTTTAGGCCCCAAGGTATATAAATAAAAAATCGGTTTATATCGGGTCGGTTCGGGTCGGGTCGAGTCGGGTCATGTAAAACACATCGGTGATTGGACTCAATCATAACTTATAACTTATAAGTCATTACTCGTAAGTCTTCAAATATATAATGTTTCTAATCCATACTCAATAGTAAAAGAACTATACAATACAATTCTATATCTTAGTTGGTAATTAAAACTAATAAGGTAACATATCTTGAATTTTTTTTGTAAAACAAACTTCATTTTAGTACTTGTAAAAACGTTCCTGTTTGTATTTTCACCTTACTTTCAATCCTCTCGAATGCTAAACAAATAATAATTTATTGGTTTAATTTTGGGAAACAACAATCTCATTTTATATTGAACTTTTGAAGTGGCATTGATGTCTAATGGTTATATGAAACATAAATGTTTGGTTATAATGTTTTTACCAATATAACTTTTAAAACATGTTTATTTATGATAATGATCACAAAAGTTGTAACAAATAATTATATAAATAGTTAAACTTAATCAAATAAACTATAAATAAATAAACTAAGCTAGATATAAGAAATTAGTAAAATAATTTAACAAAATAAAAATAAAAGCAAAACTCATACACAATTATTAAGTTAAATTAATATACGGTAAACAAGATATAGATAAAGAGTTCAAAATATAAATAATAAATAATCCTACTAATAATTTTGGTGTACTTTTTACTGGTATAATGAGTGGGTCCATATTAAAAAACCAAAATAATAAAAAATACAAAAGTCATCAATTTCTTGGCTTCTTTCCCTTTCTTCTTCATTTACACAAACAAAGCACCGACAGTTACCCCATCTCTGCAATTCTTTTTTTCCGGTGAACACTTTTTGTTCTTTTTCATTTTCTTTTGTTTCACATCTTTAGGTCCAAGCACAAAGGGGTGCGGACAGAAAATTCCATGGGGTGCGTACGAAAAATTCCAAGGGGTGCGGACGAGATTTTCGACGGAACTTAGCACTAATTTTTTTTTTCCCGGGGGTGCGCCCGCCCACCTTGGGCTGGACTTAGGTCCGCCCTGACTATAGCATGTTAAAATACAGTGCTCAAACCTGTTGCTTATGTGTATAATAACGCTGACACGTGTAGTAACCAAGCCATACACGTGTGTACCCTGTGTTACACATGTTACATAAGGTCGTAATATGTGAAAAAAGTTCTTACCCACACCCGGTTGGTGTTGTGTATAACATGTCTGACATGGGGAATATAATGTAAAATAATGATCTTTACACATGTTACAACTTCTGTATAGCATGGGTAAATAGAGGAAGGGAAAAGAAAACACATGTATCCATGTGTTACACATGTTGCAAACTTTAATATAGCATGAGTCTATGAAGGGGAAAGAAAACAAATGTATCCCTGTGTTACACATGTTACATAAGGTTGTTACATGTGAAATAGTTTGTTACATAGGTTACTTTGGACTTGTAACATGTTAACTCTGGTGAAAATAACATGTATAAACATGTCCTAACGATTGTTTAAACTTTAAATAACACATGTATCCCTGTGTTACACATATTACAAACTTCAATATAGAATGTGCAAGTCTATGAAGGGGAAAGAAAACAAATGTATCCTTGTGTTACTCATGTTACATAAGGGTGTTACATGTGAATAGTTCTCACCCAAAGGTTGCTGCTATGTATAACGTGCCTGGCATGGCAAAATATAGTGTAAAAAGTGAGCATTACACATGTTACAAGTTCTGAATAACATGTGTAAGTGTGGGAAGGGAGAAGTAAACACATGAATCCCTATGTTACACATGGTACTTAGGACTTGTAACATGTTAACTCTGGTGAAAATAACATGTGTAAACATGTCCTAACTATGGTGGTTGAACACAAAAAAAAATCTGGATTGTTGTGTGGCAGTGTTACACATGTTACATCTTATGTTTCGTGTGTGTCCTTGTTACTACATGTGTTTTGCCCCCACATTTAAGTTGTGAATAGTAGTAAGTAACAAACCAAAAAACTGGTTAGTATATGTGTAGTAAGTGAAGATAAAGGCGAGTCATCATCATCCATATCAACCATTCTCCTACATATGGATGGAGAAAACATATTTAAAACAAAGCACTTTTCTAGTGACATGTTAAAAATAGGCAAAAAGAACAAAATTTACCTTCCCGGGGGGGGGGGGGGGGGGGGGTCTTAGAATTAGCAAATTCCTTGCGTGGTCGGTATTTTGATGTCGATTAGAAGATCCAACAAAATAAATACATAGGGGGGTTTAAGGAAAACAAAGAAAATAACATTATAAAAACCTGAACCACACTATAGTCAAAACTGGGTAACGGTACTGGTACCGAAATATGTGGTACGGTACAATACCGGTATTTGAAGGTAAAATTCGGTATTTTACCGGTACCGATACTGAAAATTTCAAAAAGTGAGTACTGGTACCGGTACTGAAAAAATTCGGTACGGAAAATTCGGTACCGGTACCCAGTACCAAATGCTCATCCCTAAACCACAAAAAAATTGATTTCTATAAAATGGATCATACGTATGAAAAAGGTTAACCCCCAAAAACAAACAAACAAAAAAATTGATTTCTATAAAATGGATCATACGCATGAAAAAAGGTAAAAAAATTAAAAAAAATACAATTAAAACAACATCAACATGAAAATTACAAGAACTTTAAATAAGACATAGTCAAGAGGGGTAAAAAAAGGGAAAGACGAACATGAATACTTAACACTATGCTTGAACATCACATGGGATGCCTCCAACAAACATAAACATGGATACAGGTTAAATACTAGAGAAAAAGACATGGACAACTATGAAAAAATGTAGAAACAAAGTGAAGATAACATCGATACTTAACAATGTGGTTGAACATCACATCGGATTCCTCCAACAAACATGGATACACATAAAAGACTAGAAAAAAAGACATTGAGACAACTACGAAGAAATGTAGAATAAAAAGACCCAACAAACCTGGTCCTGCTTTGAAATGATTCCACGAGGTAACAAACAATGAACCACATGAAGGCGAATACTCTTCATGGTCTGCAAACAACCAAATTTAAACAACACACCATCATGAACAACAAAACAACAAAAGAAGCTAAACAGCAAAGAAGTATAAAAAAGAAGTATAAAAACCTGCTACTGCGTGATAATCGTTCAACAGAGTATCGAGAGAGTAACATGTCACACCTCAACCGATGGCAGAAACATAAGAGTGAGACAGAAACATGATTGTTCATAGCATTATAACACTAAATTGTGACAATAATTAACTAATCAAAATTTCATAAATGCTAAAATGGATACATTGTTCAACAAAACAAACACCAACACATTTTAGCAAACATAAAGCATAAAACATAGCATAAAAATAAAATGTTTAATGGTGCTCATATCCAACATGATAAAATGTATAACCTGTTACTAACATACTACACATGTGTAAATTATATGTCAAACCAGAGTTTAACGCCATGGTGATTACCCAACAACGTCGAAACGAAGAGGATGTAATGGTGTTTTACTTAACAATACCACAAGAATACGGGCGGTGCATTAATCCTATAGCGATATAAGTGTTAAGGTAGGCTAGCAAAGTTAATGAGCATATAGACACGTGTAACATATTATATGAGATTAACAAGTATCAACATGTCTCATGTTTAATAGTGGATAGAGTGTGATTTGCAAATATGATTAATAGCGTTGAGTGTTTTGTATAAATGTACATGCTGCACCCAAAGTGAATAAAATGAAAAAGGGATCGAGTATACTCACAGTTTTGCGTGGGTAAACACAAAACCGCAAGTTAATTAGATGAGGGCTGGTTCACCAAAGTCACCCTTGAATGGGTAAACGAAGGTGTGAGTATTCAGATATGAAAAGGTTTGGATCACACTTTATGTAATATCCGTCAAAATGAACTCCCAAAATCCGACCCGTTTTGAAATCCGGATCCTAACTTTTGAAACCTTGGAAATTTCGCTATTTAATTATCGATATAGTTATTTATTTATAACTAATTAACCTTTTACAATTTAACTTTTTTCACAATTTATTAATTAACCTAGTTACTTCCGTTAGTTTTAATGAGTTTTAAGGATTACGTAACTTAACGGAGTTAATTAATCCAGTTAGTTTTGTTAATATAAGTTAACCAAGTTAATTTAACTATTTAATTTACTCCTTAAAGTTGAAGGACCACTTGTGCATTTACTTGAAAGTGTAAAACAAGTTTTCTGATTTTTTTTTAAAGGTGTGAATTATTCGCGAATGTCGGGAGGTCTAGCATACGTTGTCTTAACCGGGTCCGCGCTAGAGAGCCCCCTCGCACAATAGATCCCCAAATTAAACCCCTCAATGAGAAACCCCTATCATCCAGACTCGAACTTAAGACCTGGAGGGGAAAACTCACCCGGGCCAACCATAAGTGTAACTTAAATACCCGTGGCCACCACTATAGCTGATGAAACACAGGATAACACCAAGGTTAATATGTGGGGTTATTTCTTCTGTGGGTTCAATCTCCTTTCTTACTCGTATAAATGACCTGGGTCTTGCAAAACAGCAACACCGTTAGTCTCGTTAAGAGGGGAATATGGGGGTTTCCCTCTTAACCAGGCTCCGGCATGAGAATAAGTACTGTTCTAAGGGAGAATAAACAGTGTGTGTTGAGTGTGAGAGTATAGAGAGCAAGATGATTCAACCTGGATGATGAAGGGTCTTATTTATAGCCGGAGGGTGAAGGAGGGAGGAGCAGTTGTGCCAGCTGTGGTTGCGCGCCAGCTGTCCGACCAAGGGGAATATCCTTTTGTTCTCCTCTGCCGTGGTCAGTGTAGTGGTACACGTGGCGCGCTTACATTTGCCTATTTTGGAGACGTCGTACTGGTCCTGTCGGATTGCTCCTTGATTCGTCGCAGGCCTACCTGGCGCTTGATGTCTGGTGACACGTGTTGTCCTTTTTTCCGGATGGAGCATCTTTGGTGCCACCTTGATGTTTTCCAGAAGCTTCTAGAAGCTTCTGGATGGTCTTTCTGATGTAAACGCCATATAGGATGGAAAAGTGGTGTGGTCCTTGCCATGTGGGCAAGGAATTGGGACCATACCTCTTCAAATCCCCCCAGTCCAGTGTGCCTTCTAGTTGAGTTGATCGTCTAGGAGGGATTCTGGACTTATGAAGGTAGTCGTTTCTATGGCGTATGTTTGTTATGCGAAGTTGTACCGACAGGACGTATGGCGCGTGCTTTTGTGGAAAACTTGAAAGGTTGAGCCAAATGGACGCATTGCGCATGGTTTTTGGCGACTTGTGAAAGTTGAGCTAAATGGACGCATGGTTTTTGGCGACTTGTGAAAGTTGAGCTAAATGGACGCATGGCGCATGGGTTTTGGTCACTTTGACAAGTTGAGCTAAATGGACGCATGGCGCATGGGTTTCGGCAATTTGTAAAAGTTGAGCCAAATGGACGCATGGCGCATGGGTTTTGGCAACTTGTAAAAGTTGAGCCAAATGGACGCATGGCGTATGGGTTTTGGCAACTTGTAAAAGTTGAGCCAAATGGACGCATGGCGCAATGGCACTTGTTGTTTTCTTCTGAAGGAAGTTTTGTTGTCTTGGGAGGGAGCGACTGATGTGACTGTCTGGTGTCCCCTGTCTTATCGAAGGTGAACAGGCGCCTTTTCAGTCATGTCAGTTACTTTCTGTCAAGGTGTCAGGCGTCTGTTTACCTGCTCCCGAAAAAAGAGGTGACGTCTGCTCTCTCTTCTGACGTGTTTCTCCCCCGTTGATTGCCTTTCTGGATTCTGACGGCCCACTACCCATCGCATTAAATGCGATGGGTATAAATATAAGGCGGTTTCTCCTTCTTCCTTACTTTTCAAAATTTAAAGTTTGGTTCTCTCCCACTCCTTCGTCTTTTCTCCTTCTTTTCTTTGAGTGTTTCCGTCCAACTTCTTATTTTCTTCATCATGTCTGGGGCGAATCCTTCCCAGAAGAAGAAAAGGAACAAAGGTAAAAATCCACCGGGCCCTGGTCAGGCGATTATAGGGTGGAAGGAGGAAGAGTTTCATAACTTGGTGAGGGAGATGGGTTTCCTTCCCGAGTGGGGTGTTCAGTTCCCCACTCCGGGTTCTACTGCTATGGACGCACCTCCCGGTTACATTACTTTGTATGCTGCTTTCTTCCGGGAAGGCAATTTCAGGCTCCCGATGACTAGGTTTACCGCTGATGTGTTGAGGAACTATGGGCTTCCCATTTCTCGGATCAATGAGATTGGGCTTCCCCGTATTACCCACTTTGAATTTATCTGCAGGGCTAATCGCGTTGAACCGACTTTTGAAATGTTCAATGTGTTTTACACCGTGACTTATACCAGCGGTTTCTATTCTTTTAACGCCCGGACCGGTGGTGTTATCCCCTGTTGTTCTACTCCCATAAAAAGCCTACATGACTGGAAACAAAGATTTTTCTACATCCGCCGTGGTGTTATCCCAGTGGATATGCATTATCGAGCAGGGAGTGAGGGAATCCCCAAGGTTGATGTGGTTGCAGGTTTTTCTGAACAAGCGTGGTACAAAAAATTGACTCATAAAGCCACTCCTATTCTTCAGCTTGAGGAGATGGCGTTGGTGGGTGCTGGTATGAGTATGTTGTGGGTCCCGAAGCATCCTTTGGGGGTCCCACCTTACGGTTATAATGGCAAACGTATGTGTTGTTTTATAACTTGTCTCTTTCTCTCTCCCTTTTTTTCTGTATATATTATTCCTCATCTCCTTGTTTTTTCGCAGTGGGTTACAGCTTGTTGAATGTTTTGGACACGAAGGCCGGTGGTGCCATGGTTGAGGCGATCCAGGATGCTGGGAGACAACCCTAGTTGGATCAGATTCGCCCCCGTTTCTTGCATCAGACCAACGAGAGTTTTACCGCTTATGCCAACACTGTTTTAGGTGAAGATAGCGAGGATGATGATGATGCCATTAATGCTACTCGGGAGGAAGTTGTTGTTCTTTCGAGTGATGGTTCTGACAGATCTTGTAAAGGCCTAACCTCTCATTCCCCGCGTGCAGGTCCTGCACAGGGGGTTGCGCGTGAGCCTGTTAATGAACCCATTGATGATGATGTGGAGATTCTGGTTGAGGCTGCTGATCAGTTGGAAACAAGGAGAAAAACAAAAGCTGACAAACCAGAAAGGAAAGGGAAGAAGGCTGAGGAACATGCCACTGAAACTCCTTGTAAGTGACCTTCTACTCTTCCTGTCCTAGATTACGTTGTAGTGTCTGATACGTTGTCCGGTTTAGGGACCGGAGAGAAGCATCGTGGGTCTGATCCTGAAGACCGCGCTACTCTGACAGAGATGATGCAGAAAAAGGCTTTTGAAGATAGAAAACGGAAACTTGACGAGCAGGCTGCTGCTATGCTTGCATCAAAAAAGGTTAAATTTCAGAAGGAGGATCCTCCTGCTCCCTCGGAGTCGGAGGTTGACATGGGTGTTTTTACTAAGAGACATGGGAATTTGTTGGAGAAAATTTTTGAGGCTTCTGGTACTCGTTTTATCAGTTTTCCCGTTTGTCTTTTCTGGTTGCTTACTTTCCTTTCTTTTCTCTAAATGTGTTGCTCGTTTTGGAGCAGGTGCCAAGCCAGCCAAGACTTCACACAAAATTGACCTTTCAAAAATCACTCCTCCTGCTTCTCCGCCCTCGAGGACGTTTGGGTTGACTCCTCCTCGTGATGATCTGGGTAAGAAGAAGAAGGAAGATGACGTAAATGTTGAGCAGGTTGGGGAGGGTGGTAGCGATACAGGTGGCGCTGGTGGTGTTAATCGTGGTAAGGGTATTGAAATTGGGGTGGAGTCAAGTGAGACTGCTCCTCGTCAAACCATATATACCAAGCGTCCACCGAGTGGTGGTGGTGCAACTTCCGGAGTGGTTCGGAGTCCTGAGTTTGAGCATGTTCAAGGTGGGTCTTGGGACACTCAAAACCCAGCATGTGATGATATGCCACATGCTCCTCGCTGGAATCTGACCCAAGGCTCCCGTATGAACGATCTTGAAAACTGCCATGAGTTCTTCTCTTTGTCTCTCCCCCCAGCTGAGAGGTTATTTCAGAAAAGGAGCTGCCGGTTAGAGCTATTAGACGATCATGTTCGTGCCGGGGTCAACTTTTTGTCCACCTCTCAGGAGATTGTGCGTGAGTGGAAACTAACGTGGGAGGACACACTTGAGTTTGAAAATGAGAAGAAAATGTTTGCTGAGGAGAGGGATAAGTTTAATGCTGAGAAGAAAGGTTTGATGTGGAGGGTTTCGGATGCGGAGAACAAGCTTGCTGCAGAAAAACAGGCTAATTCGCAGAAACAGAGAGATTGGGAAGCTGCCTGTGAACGTACCAACAAGGAGTTGCAGTCGCAATGTGATGCGATTATGCGGATGTCTGCTGAGAAGCGTGAGATTAGTGAGAAAGCTGAGCAAGCGCGTGTTGCTTCTGAGAAAAGTGAGACATAGTATGTTGAGGGTATAGCTGCGTTGGAAGAGTTTGTTGAGAAGAAGATTGCTGAGTGTAAAGCCTCTGAACTCCGTGCTAAAGAGATGTCCGCTGATTGCAAGTGGTTGCTATCTCGTGCTGTACCTCTGGTAACCTCCTTTGTTTATGTTTGCTTTTGGTTTGCGGTAGTTACTCTATTTACATTGCTGTGTGTTTCTCGTAGATTGTTGGTCGTATAGTGAAATCTCATGAACTTGCCAACTACATGTTTGAGTTGGGGCAAGCTGGTTACAATAGCGGGCGGAAGGATGGTTACAGTGAGGGTAGAGCTGCGGCTCTCAATAACAAGAAGGTCCACCACTTCGAGTTATATAAGGAGGATTGTGGTGCTGCTTATACCGCCAAATGACAGGAGTTCGCGTCTTTAGATTTTGGTGTTGTTAAAGCTGCCCAAAAATTGGCTCGGAAGCCAGATGGTGTTGCCTTACTGAAAAAAGCTCTTGGAGATGAGGATCATGTAGCTGGGGGTGCTGGTTCCAGTCATCCGGAATGAAGGGATCTGGCTTGCATGCCGTGTATGGGCCTTGATGGTCCTGTAACCAACCTGACAATTTCCTGAACAATTTACTTTATGTTTCCGTTGATACGTTGAATATTTAATGTACTTTTGTTTGTTGTGAATTTTGTTTATCGTTACAATATGTGCATGTGTAATTACTTTGATTCAGGTATCACGAATGAATGATGGCGCTGACAGGTTATGTTGTGTTAGTTACAACGTTTGCTCTGTCGTTTGTGTACACAGGTTGGTTCGTGAATACGAAGTGATCGAGTTGTGGGTTATTGTGTGGGCCCGGTTGTATTCAGCTTTGGGGGCCTTTACAATGTTTGTGTACCCTGTATTCGATGCTTTCGTGTTTATGTGGGCACGAAGTATTTATTTGGCGTTTTTAGGCTTTAGTTGTGTTTTTGACCCGGCTGCGCACTTGTTTGTGGCTGGCCTTGGAGGTCTACAACGTTTCCTAAGATCGAGCCATTGATGTTTTCGTGTATGCCCGAAGTAATATATGCAGTTGTAACAAAAAATTCGCATGGAATGGATAGCCAAAACATTTTTGTATTAGTGCGGAATGTGTTGGCGCGTAGCCATTACAAGTACATAAAGGAAACTTCTGCTGTTACATGTAACATCTTCTCAATTGTTGGGCATTCCAGGTTCTTGGAACTTCTTTGTCGTCTAGGGTGCGTAACTTGTATGCCCCTTTTCCGAGCACCGCATCTACTACATAAGGCCCCTCCCACTTGGGGGCTAACTTTCCCGGTTTTTCGGCGTTAGACGCCTCATTGTCCCTTAGGACGTAATCTCCTGGATTGAAGGTGCAGATGTAGACTTTGGAGTTGTAATACTTCTCCAGTTTTGTCTTGTACTTTGCTTCATTTATCGCCGCCATCTCTCTCCTTTCTTCTAGGAGATCAAGGTTTAACCTCCGCTCTGCCTCATTGTTGGTTGCGTTCATGGAAAGTATTCTTGGTGATGGCAGCCCGATCTCTGCTGGTATCACAGCCTCGGACCCGTAAACTAAGCTAAACGGTGTCTCCCCGTTGCTTGTTTTCGGCATTGTTCTATGGGCCCATAATATGCTGGGTAGTTCATCAACCCAACCTCTTCTTTTGTCTCCCAATCTTGCCTTGATTCCGTCGACGATACTCTTGTTGACGGCTTCCACTTGACCATTCCCCTGCGGGTGTGCAACAGAGGAGAAGGTGTGCTCAATGTGTAATTCTTTAAACCACTACTGAAGACCGTCTGCGGCAAAGTTCGTTCCGTTGTCGGTGATGATCCTGAGTGGTAATCCGAAACGGCATATGATTTGTTCCCATATGAATCTTTTGACGATAGTGGATGTGGTTGATGCAAGTGCCTTTGCCTCTACCCATTTTGTAAACTAGTCGACTGCGACTATTATGAATTTGACAGCACCTGGGGCTTCGGGGAAAGGGCCGACCATATCTATTCCCCACTGTTGAAAAGGCCACGCCGTTGTGACTGGTACCAATTCATTCTTGGGGCGCATCGTTTTGGGGGCGTGTCTTTGGCATCCACTGCATTTCCTCAATTCTTTTACTGCGTCTAAATGCATCCCGGGCCAGTAGTACCCAGCATTCATCACCTTTGCCACCACCATTCTTGGCCTGACATGTATACGACAAATTCCTTCATGCACTTCTCTGATCAAATAGTTTGCGTCTTCGGGGTCGACGCATCGTAACAGTGGCCCAAGGTATGACTTTCGGTATAAAATTCCATCAGCCATCCGATAATGTTCAGCCTTGTACTGGATTTTTCTCGCTTCAGCTTTGTTATCTGGGAGTATCCCAGATTGAAGGTACGCTATTATCGCAGTCATCCATGACGTTGTTCCTACTTGAATAACGCTTACTTCTCTTACTGGCACTGATGGGCTGCTCAAAACTTCTATGCGCACATCCTTTGCCAGGTGTTGAAAACTTGTAGATGCGAGTTTACTCAGCGCGTCTGCTGGTTTATTCTCACTTCTATTAATGTGGTGCACCTTGTAGGAATAGAAGGTTTGTAGCAACGTCTTTGCTTGACTCAGGTAAAGCGCCATTACATCTCCTTTGACTTCGTATTGCCCGTTGATTTACCCGGCCACTAACATGGAGTCCACATGTGCTTCGATGTGTCTAACTCCCATTTTGATTGCCAGTCTTAAGCCAGCAAGGAAAGCTTCATATTCGTCTTCATTGTTCATGCTCTTGAAATCCAAACGTATGGCGTAGGTGAATTCATGTTTGTCAGGGCTCACCAGCCGAAGCCCTGCGCCTGCGCCGTCTTCGTTAGACGCGTCGTCTGTGTATAACAACCACGGTTCTTCTACTTGTTGTTTTTCGGCTTTTTTCCATTGCTTTACATTCCCGATCCTTGTCGTCGGCCACTTCTGTCATGAAGTCTGCTAGCACTTGGCCCTTGATTGCTGGTCTTGGCCTGAAAACCACATTATGGCGACCGAGTTCTATCGCCCACTTTGCTAGTCTTCCTGAAATCTCTGACCTTGCGAGGATGTTGCCAATATTGTAGTTTGTTAACACGTGAATGACGTGGTTAGCAAACTACCTGCGCAGCCGTCTTGATGCATGGATCAATGTGAGTACTAGTTTCTCCATGATGGCATACCGGGTTTCTGGGTCGGTCAAGGTTCGTGACACGTAGTAAACTGGTGTTTGGATACCTTGTCGATCAACAAGTAACACTGCTCCTACTGCTCTATCGGAGGCTGATAAGTATAGCACCAAAGGTTCTCCCTTGACTGGTGCAGTTAATGTTGGCAACCTGATGAGGCAATCTTTCATCACGCGGAATGCGCTTTCGGCTTCCGGAGTCCACTGAAATTGGCTTTTCTTCATGCAGTTGCGGAGTGTTTTGATAAATGGGAAAGATTTAGCTGTGTGATTGGCCAGGAAACGGTTAAGTGCTGCCAGCCGCCCTGCCAATTTTTGCATTTCCTTGATCGTCGAAGGTGAAGGCATGCGTTCGATTGCTTGTATCTTATCAGGATTTACTTTGAAGCCATCTTTTGTGACGATGAAACCCAGGAATTTTCCCTCTTCCATGCCGAAAGAGCATTTCGCTGGGTTTAGCTTGATACTTACTCCGTGCAAGGTGTCAAACGTTTTTTGGATGTTCACCAGCATTGTATTTTCTTCTTTGCTCATAATGAGTAGGTCATCCATATATACTTCGATGTACTTGCCGATAGCATCGTGGAATGTTTCATTCATCAGCCTCTGATAGGTTGCGCCCGCATTCTTTAAACCGAAAGGCATCTTGGTGTAGCAGTATAGCCCTGTCGACGTGCGAAATGCGGTTTTGTCTTCATCTTGCACAACCATCTGTACCTGGTGGTACCCCTTGTAATAGTCAAGGAAACACTTCCACCGGAATGTTGCCAGCGAATCAATTTTTTCATCGATGTCTGGTAGGGCGTAACAGTCGCGCGGACATGCCTTGTTTAGATCCTTGTAATCTACACACATTCTCCAACTACCATTTTGCTTCTGTACCATTACTGGGCTCGCCACCCATGTTTGGTATCTGACTTCTCTGATGATTCCCGCGTTTAACAACTCCATCACCTGCTCTTTCATAGCATCGTGTTTTATGTCTCCCAAGTGGCGCTTAGCATGCACTACCGGCTTTGCTTCTTCTGAGACGTTTAATCGATGTTCAGCTATGTGCCGTGGAACACCCACCATGTCCACTGGTGTCCAGGCGAACACATCCATGTTTTGGAACAACAACTTTTTTAGCGTTGTGTGCGTTAGATCGGACATTGCAGGTCCTAAGGTAACTGTCTGTTCTGGGTATGCACTGTTCAACACCCATTTTTTTGCTTCCGCGCATGGTCTTGGTTTACTTGCCTTTGTAGGTCTGAGTTCATCTGTTGCTAAGACTTCTTTGCTTGCGTATATTATTGCTACCCCCGTTTCTGTTGGGAATCCCACAGCTGAATGTGGACCGGAGCAAATCATACTGAAGTCTCCTTGAGACTCTCTTCCTAGGAGGATGTCATGTCTTGAATGTGCGGGTAACACCATGAATGTAACATCTTCTGTTCTTGAATTCCTTCCATCCGAGAGTAACACTGAGAACGATCTCTGTCCAAGGGGAAAAACGGCTTCGTTGCAGAAACCAGTGAGTGGGTAATCAACTGGTTCTAAGTGCGCCTTATCCTCCTGATCGAATTGATTGAAACATTGTTCATATATGATATCTGCGGTGCTCCGTGGATCAATGAAAATGTAGTCGGTTTGGTAGTGACAGATCACGCCCGAGATGACTATGGGTCTTCTTTCTCTTGGGCCTCCTCTTACAATAGGAAAAACAACTTGCCTCTCGCGCCACGAGTCGTCTTGTGTGCGCTTGTTGTAGTTTTTCTTTGGCCTTCGCTGGCCTCCTTGAATCATGTGGGTTTCTAATTTCCGGAGTTTTTTGTTATCTGGTCCTTCTTCTCTTCTTTGAATTTGGCGGTAGTCGCGCTTTCCGCCCTTTACCAAATGAGTGAGTTTTCCATCTCTTAAGGCCCTTTCTATTTCTTGCTTTAGACTGAAACAATCGTCAGTTAAGTGACCTGTATCTTTGTGAAATTCACAAAAAAGATTGGGATCTTGACCCCTCTTGTTTCGCATTTGTAGGGGTGGTTTGAACTGGTGATTCTCAGTGGCCAAGACCTCGGAAGGGGTCTTTGTTAGTGGTGTCCACTGTTTCTCCCTGTTTTCTCTTTTTACCTCTTTCCGATGGGCTATCTGATTGATTGTGTGGCGCGCATCCTCCCTTGCTGGGCTTCTCTCTCTGTGACCGGACGCTTTCCATGGTTGGCCTCTGCCTTTTTTGTTGTGCCGATCATTGTGGTTATACCCGCGTTGACGGTGGTCATCACAGGTCAACTTTTTGTCTGTTTGCGCAATGGTTTTGGCTGCTTCGATGAAGGTTTCCCAATCTTTGGGTCCTCCGTCTCTTCCCTTTACACGTTTGATTAGATCATCGCACTTGACTGCCCTCATGAAGTATGCGCGCATCATCTTTTCGCCTACATCTCCTATTTCCAGACATTCTTTGTTGTACCTAGTGATGAAGTCTTCCACACTCTCGTGGTCTCTACGCCATATATTTAAACAATCAGTTGGGTCTCTGGTGTGTCTACGTTGCTGAGAGAAGTGCGCAAGGAATTTCTCTCGGAAATCGACCCATGACTTGATTTTTCCTGCTGGTAGGCTGTCAAACCAGACTCGCGCTGCGCCGACGAAGGTTTGAGCGAAGAGATGGCACCATGTCGGTAAGTTCCATCCACCTATTGCTCCAGCACCATTAAAAACTTGGAGGTGATCATCCGGGTCTATCAAGCTGTTGTATTTGCCCACGTTGTGTGGCAGTTTCGTTTTGTCGATAGCGGTTGTGGCAATCTCTCTGATGAATTTCGAATTTTCAGCCATGTTGTCTGGACGATAGCTCAAGGTGTAATCATGCTCTGCTTTTGGGTTATAACCTGCGCGCTTGTGAGGCTTGTATGCTTCATGTTCTGGCGGCAGTCTGCTGAACACTGTGCTTTCTTTGTATGTCTCGTCATCTTCCTCTTTATAATTATCGAGCTCGTCGTCTATGTTGCGCGGACCTAAACGAATTTGTACTGGCTTCCTTGGTGGATGAGAATACTGCACATAGTTGCTTTCCGTTTCGCCGTAGGTGTCGCGCGTGTCTTGCGCACTTGGTTTTCTGATGTTTGGCACAGGTCCTTTTTCTGGGCGTAAGTTCCATGCATTAGTCTGTTGAGTTGTGTGCATACTCAGAGACCTTTGCGGTGGGGTAACAAATGCAGACTGGTTGGCTTGTGCTTGGAGCAAAGCTTTTTACGCGCTGAGTTGTGTATAAACAAGGTTTATAGACGCCATTTGTTCGGCATACCAGGAAGCCAGAGTTTTTCTTTCTGGTGGCCCTAAGAGTGCGGAAAAATTCAGCTGTGCTTGTTCTGATGGAGTTGAGGGGCCAGCTCCATGGCTTGGTGTCTGCACTGGTGGGGGTGTTTGTTGGACTACACCATATGGAGGCTGGAAAGTGGCTCCATTTGTGGTTTGGGTAATGATCCTAGTTGGATGTTGGAAAGTCGGTCCAGTTGTGGTTTGGCTAACAACCCAGGAGGCACTTCCAAAAATACTAGGAAAATCATTGTTTGTCTGCCCTTCTTGGATGATTTCGTTCCTTTGACCCCTTTGGACGTGTGTTGTGTCCGAAACGAGCTCAAAGGAAGAAACTTCTCCGTCGACTTGGTGGGAAGGGTTTTGTTCAGCCATTTTGACGAGTGTTTTTCAAAAAGAAAAGAGTTGAGAGTGGTTTTTTGCTAAAAGTGGATGGCGCCAATGATGAAACACAGGATAACACCAAGGTTAATCTGTGGGGTTATTTCTTCTGTGGGTTCAATCCCCTTTCTTACTCGTAGAAATGACATGGGTCCTGCAAAACAGCAACACCCTTAGTCTCGTTAAGAGGGGAATATGGGGGTTTCCCTCTTAACCAGGCTCCGGCGTGAGAATAAGTACTGTTCTGAGGGAGAATAAACAGTGTGTGTTGAGTGTGAGAGTATAGAGAGCAAGATGATTCAACCTGGATGTTGAAGGGTCCTATTTATAGCCGGAGGGTGAAGGAGGGACGAGCAGCTGTGCCAGCTGTGGTTGCGCGCCAGCTGTCTGACCAAGGGGAATATCCTTTTAGTCTCCTCTGTTGTGGTCAGTGTAGTGGTACACGTGGCGCGCTTACATTTGCCTATTTTGGAGACGTCGTACTGGTCCTGTCGGATTGCTCCTTGATTCGTCGCAGGCCTACCTGGCGCTTGATGTCTGGTGACACGTGTTGTCCTTTTTGCCGGATGGAGCATCTTTGGTGCCACCTTGATGTTTTCCAGAAGCTTCTAGAAGCTTCTGGATGGTCTTGCTGATGTAAACGCCACATAGGATGGAAAAGTGGTGTGGTCCTTGCCATGTGGGCAAGGAATTGAAAACGAGTTTTATAATCAAGTCAATACTTTGAATAAGTATGAAAAGCGAAAGATGTAAAATATTGGTCAAATGACTCTATAAAGAGTCTTTGCCGTAAAATAATAATTTGAAGGGTAAAATTTGTAATATATAAATCACCACATTGAATCCACCACAAATATAGTTGTGGTGGGAGGTCATTTGATAAGAAATGTGGACATATGTATTTAGAAACGAATGAAAGCGATTGGTGCTTAAAATATGCTTAAATACCCTTAACGGGTCAAAATAAGCATATGAGTGAAAATGGGATTAAGAAGGTATATGAACCTGTAATTGGAACCAAATATGTTAAACATCATTGAATTTAATAGGTTTATGATAAATAAGGGTCAAACAAACTTGTTTGTTTGATAGAAATCGAACGGGTCAAAATTTGGTAAAAAGGGTAATAAGGCTAAGACTTAAAAGTCTTAAATTTTGTTAATCCGAATGTTGGATTTTAAATCCATATGATGGAGAATCAAATTACAAACACGTAGGAAGAAACGGTAGGTCAAACGGACAAGCGGATTGAAGGATACGAAAGTTTTCGTGTCAAAAACGGCAAAATGGAAGAATCTGTTACAGGGGCCACCGTAACTTACGGTGCCCACCGTAAGTTACGGTGGGACTGAAACCTTTACGCCAGTTCTCTACTGACTTACGGTGGAAACATATCAAAACAGGGGCTACCGTAAATTACGGTATCCACCGTAATTTACGGTGGACCCTGTACAAAAATATATTTTAATCAGTTTTGTTTCCCGGACTCGTTTAGATACGTTTTAAACCCCGTATGACTAAAGCATTTCATGTTTATGAAATGTAGGTACTCTTTGGATGCCAGAAGACGATCAAGCTCAACGAAGAACCGAACACGATATAGATACATGCTTCCGCACATTGCATCGTCATAAATTTTAAACGACGAATCTGATCACGTTATGTCGAATAACTTTTGATTTGCGAAAAGTTTTAATAAATCCATATTTTTATAGTATGTGTAGTCTTAACTACACATCTAATTGTTGGTATTTACATGTAAAACCGTTAAATAGAAACTAGGGTGTTACAAGTTGGTATCAGAGCCTTGGTTTAAAAGATTCAAGTATGGTGGGGAAGAACCATGCTTGGACTTAAACCTTATGCTCTTGACAAAGATTGGTGTTCAGTTCGAGGCTTGATCGCAAATCCGGTAAGTACATGTATGTTAATAGTTAGCATGCTAAAGTGTTGTAAACAGCACATAGGGCTATCGTGTGATACATGTTACCCCAATTAAAAGGATGGATATGGTTGATGAAAATACGCGCGTTGACGCGTATGGCAGAAAAGCCTTGTATTATGATACGGGCATTTAGTAAAGTTGACATTACTAACTTTTGTGAATGTCTTGATTGAAGGACACTTGCATTTAAAGATGACAAGAGTTGAACAAATTAAGGATATGATGGAAGAACGGTCTGAAGTATGACAAGAGGAGCATGCTCACCAAGGGCTAAATCGCGTAACGACCGCGAACAAGGTTAATGGTAGGGAACGCCCGACGGAGCAAGCATTACTAGGTGAACGCTTTTAAATATAATTGCATAAATAACAATATGCAATAAACAAGTAGAGAATGATTGTTGCATAGGCAAATTAGAAACTTGGAAAACCTGAATAGAAATACATATCCAGGATATTATTTCCAAGAAAACTAAATAGAGGCATTACTTACATTGGGCGTGAGGTGAAAACTATAAAAAGGTCGTGTATGTCATGTGTTAATCGCTTACTCTGGCCAAGTAAGTAGTGGCATATGATACCATGAGTTTCTTATAGCGGACACATTTACATCCGAGGTAGTAAGGGCAGGGTGAATGGGACTAATGATGTGTGCAAAATGCAACATATAAATTACATCAATTGTGGCATAAAACTAACCCTTTTTTAGTACTAATGTTGGAAAAAGTGTGCTTTTGTCTTCCTTTTGTATTTTCAGGATTAAATGAGCTCAAATTAACAAAAGAAGCAAAAAGACATCAAAATCTAACATAAATACAAGAAAAGGAACAAGACGTGACATGCCCGACCCCACGACAGCATCTTCCCAAGCAAAACAAGACAACAGAGGACTGAACACAGCACGGGGGCATGCCCAAGTGTCAGCAGAAAAGACAAAGTGGAAGAAGCTTCTATTGCCCACCACGGGGCCGTGCTCAGCGGACACGGGGCCGTGGTCAACTATAAGATTCGCACAATCCAGGAAAATCTTCATAGTACAAAGATTCTTCTGCACACGGGGTCGTGCTCAGCGGATACGGGGGCGTGGTCAACTAATAAGACAAGCTGCAATAAATGAAGAAAGAAAAGGATGTGGACACGGGGCCGTGCCCACTGGACACGGGGCCGTGCCCACTGGACACGGGGCCGTGCCCGAGCTTCTGTTCAGCCTATAAATAGGAGTGCTTGGCTCAAGCTCAAACCATCCCTTGGCACACCACCTCTCTCACACTTCACCCACCACCCACCACCACCATAACGCCATCATCCACCACCATCATCGATTGTCCATCGTAGAGTGTGTGAGTCGTCTCTGGATCCAAGATTGATCGTAAGAGTTCTTTACAATCAAGGCCATGTTTGCCTAAGTCTCTTACATCACTTGGTGAAGACAAAGTGTCTAGTGTAATACTTTTTATATCTAATATTTTCGCACTTTTTACTTGGTTTTGTATTAATGACTTTAATAACTAGTTGCTTATGTTGAAGGTGATCTTTCCTTATCGTTTGTCCGTGGTGTCTTGGCATTATTTTACTGTCTATATAAAATAAAAGATTTTCACCATTCATATCTCCACGGTCTATATGGAGGTATGTTGGCTACCTGGTCGGGGGTTAAGGGAATGGTTTGGTAAAGGTCTTGCCATTGTTCAGCGTTTTGAGGTCCTACAATGGACCTGGGTTAAATTTAGTAGGACCTCCTTCAATACTTAACGGTATTGGATGGCGGGGGTCCAAACTCTTTGATCCCCTCATAAGTTAACTACTATTAAAACTATAACCCGGCTATTTAGGACTGTATCCCTGCTGACTCAGACTACTTAGTCGAGGGTAACGTCACCTCCAAAAGAGGGGCCTACCATAATTTGCATTAATAACTTAATTAATTATCTTCCAATAATCCACCCTTTTAGGATTGTATCCTTGCTGACTCAAACTACTGGGGTGAGGGTAACGTCACCTTCAAAAGAGGGGCCTACTACAATAACTAAGATAATCTCTTAAAAAGTGCAAAAGTGCGGAAATAATCAAAGGTTACACTAGATACGAGTCGGAACCAAGTGATTCATCTTGTCTATCTGTTTTTCTTTTTATTTTATTTTTCAGCATTTTTAGTTAGTTTTTATTTTTCTTAGTTTAAAACATTTTTCTAAACTTTTTGATTTGATTAGACGTTGAGGATAAACCGGTACCAAAAGCTCTTGTGTCCTTGAACGACCTCGGTATCTTGCCAACACTATACTACGCTCACGATGGGTGCACTTGCCCATATGTGTGTTTAGTGTTAGTAAAATATCGTGTTTTATAAATTTAAAACTTGGCTAAAAATAAGTGTTAAAGGGGCTTAAAATATACACCTAATATATATAACACTTCACACGCATCAAGTTTTTGGTGCCGTTGCCGGGGACACAAGGATTTTAAGAAAGTTAGGAATCAACGGCGTAATCGTTTTTCTTGTTTTTCATTTTTTTTATGATTTTTCTTAATTTCTCAGCTTCTGCAGAACTCAGCACGGGCCGTGCCCGCTGAACACGCCCCGTGCCCAATCATTGGAACTGGCAATCTTGTTTTAAGTCAGACAGTAAGCTGAACACGGGGCCGTGCCCACTCGACACGCCCCCGTGCCCAAGTTTCAGTTACTGAAAACAGAACCGTAAGATCCCGACGGTTGGTAATTTCTGACACAAACATGAGTGATACTGATACTTTTTACTTTCGGCACTCTTATGGTACTATGTGGTGTCAATTATGTGGTGGTAACCATAAAGAATTAGAATGCTATTTTCTAAATTATAAACCCCACTATATAGACCCATCATTTCCTAGTATCCTTAAGAGGGGCGAAAGTAAAAATAATTCCTATCTCTCCCTCGAATGCGCCCAACCGGATATTCTAGGAGAAATGCTTCTCGATGAATTATTTCAACTAGAAGATCTAATTATTAATTGGTTAAAAGAACTTAGGAAAGATTTCAATAATCTTTTCCAAGACGATAACCAAGAAGAAGGGTTGGAAACGCATTCAAACAACTTCGTTGTTTCCGACGATACTCCTAACTCTAGTGAGGACTTGAGCGATAGTCGTCCCTGTGTCGATTGTGCCATGAAGGACTCCCCATCAACTTCGTTTGATGCATACATAGACTTGAGCGATTCGACATACACCTTCTTTAACGAGAGCCTGGAAAAGGGTTGGACTTGTCCACCTACATATAGCATAGGAATCACCCTCACCGACAACCTCTTGCGTTCTCGTCTCAATCTAGAACAATTAAGGTATCTTAGGCACTTTGGGGTTGTTCCATCCAATAAGGAACCGCCCGATCCGGAAAAGTTCCTTAAAAATAGACGCACTGCATAAAACAGCCTTCCGACACGGGGCCGTGCCCAGGTCAACACGTCCCCGTGTCCACCAAAAGATTCCCTTCTGACTTTTGTCAGAATACCGACAAAACGTGTCAGGATCTTGCCTGCACACGGGGCCGTGTCCAGCACGCTGTCGTTTTCTATAAATGCAGCCAAGAACTCTGCACATTTGGATCATCCAGGGACTGAGATTTGAAAGGATTTTCTGACTTACCATCCTAGGTATGTTCTAAAAGAAGGTTCTTACAAGCATCTTGTCCTTTTCCTCTTTTATCTATTGCCTTCTTCTTCATCTTTCTTGCACCAACACCTCCATTAAAGCTTGATTTCAAGCTTTGTTGTGATGTTTATTGAATTTTTGTTCAAGGAATCTTGTTAAAAATAAGTTACACAACATTGTTTTAAGTTATTTCTGCTCAAAAAAGCTTCATAAGTAAAGAAAATAATTTAAAACCCCAAGATTCCTTGTTCTAAAAATCTGCAGAAAGTTGAACACGGGGCCGTGCTCATTCAGCACGGGGCCGTGCCCGTGGTACTGTTTCATTAAAACGAACTATTTTTGGTTTGTTTTCGTAGAATGTCTAGCCAAAACAGTGCGACCTCTTCTGCGCACTCAAGGAACAGTCGACGGGAAAGGAGGCCGTCGATTGAAGCAACTCTCGTAAGATACGTAATGGCGCTACGAGAAGCTCTTGACGAGATGACTTCGGTGGAGGAGGTCCTCATAGACCGTATAAACTATCTCTCGGTGGGGTTGGAAAACAGTTTCCAAGAAATAAACCTCTTGCACCAGAGGTTAAACATTCTGGTAACACCTCCCATGGAACCAATCCTCCCTCAAGAGGATTGGAACCTCGCACTTGGAATCCAAAATCCTACCAGTTGGGACGACATTCCGGCGGAACCCCCTCTTGAAGAACTCCAAGAAATCTCGGTGGAAGTTACACCTCCTCAACCCAATGCTCATGAGCCCGCTTTTCTTCTCCCTAGGGAGATCGAAGAGTGGCTCGCCGATGTATGAGGAGCCCATACCCGGAGGAAGAAGTTGTCAAGCCACTTTTAACCGAGAGATCTATCTTTTCGGAAATTTTGCTAGTAGAATAAATAGTAGGCTAGAACTTCTTGGTTTGGATTTCTTGTGTTTCTTTGACCTAACTAGCTAGTATTTTAATTTTTAGGACTATTATGTAATTCTCTCTATGATTAATGAATGATGGTTTTAGTTAATTTGGTGTTTAGATGGTGTTGCATTGAATAAAACACACTTGAGATGGCAAAGGATGCAAGGGAAACTTGAACCAGCACCCCATGCAGGAAAACAGAACAGTCCGACGAAATTCTTCGTTTACAGTAAACTCGGCACGGGCCGTGTCCGCCCAACACGGCCCCATGCTGCACAGTCTGCAGAAAAAGACCCAGTTCAGGTAACTGGACACGGGCCGTGTTCACTCAACACGCCCCCGTGTCCAGGCTTCTGTTTCTCTTGTTTTAATTTTGTTACTGGCACTTGAACACGGGGCCGTGCCCGGACAACACGGGGCCGTGTTCAGCGCCTAGTAACACCAAAATTTTGCTTTTTACATATTTTTACACATTCAATCAACCTAAAAACTTGTTTTTGGGACACATTGAGGACAATGTGTAATTTAAGTGTGGGGGGGGGGGGATGCTAAAACCTTGAATCTTGCAAGTCCTAAATGCAAGCCTTACACAAAACTCTATTGGAACCGCTAATCACCCCAAATTTTTTCAAAAATTTTCATTTTTTTTTTACTTGTCTAGGTTTAACTCGGGAAATTCAAGTTCTCAAAAAGGTTATATTTTTACGAATTTACAACCGATAGCGTCGTGATAAAAAGAACCAACATAAGAAAATTATGAAAAGGCATGGCAAACTTAGTTAAAATTTGATTATATATACTTGATCACATAAAAACCCATTCACACAAAAGTGAGTTTTGAGCCTTTATTGAGCATACAATTACATATCATTAGACTAAATGCTCATTTTTCGTTTCTTGTGTGAATAGCCGCTTGGTTCTTACGACTCTAGAACTTGCCAAGATGATACATTCCCGGTCCTTACCAACTTAAACCCGAGTAAGTAAATGATGGAGGCATTAGGACTAACCCTTTTTATTTCTACACCATTATTTTTCTTTTTTTTACCACCTACCCAAAATCCCCCTAGTTAGCCCCTTTGAGCCTAAACCTTTTCATTTCATAACCCAAACCAAACACCCTTTGACCCACCAAAACCTTTTTATTTTTAACCCTTTGTTTTAGTAACAAGTTCGGTTTTTCGTATGACTTTCCTAAAAAAAATGTGTTGATGATGAAGCAAAAGAAAATAAACAAACAAGTTCATTAAAAATAACTTTGTTTGAATAATAGCTTCATCAAAATAAAGTTACAAAAATAGAAAGTCTTACGAAAACCGACACTTGTTACGCTTTTCGCCTTTTTTCTACTAACCACTAACCCAACCACCTACCTTTAACCCAAGCCTAACCCTTCACCCACAAAGTCCTCTTGATATTTACAAAGGTATATAAGTTAAAAAGGAGGAGGATTGATTGCTTGGCAAGCCTATGGTAGGAGTAAGTTCCATGCCGCTCTCGAGTGATCCACAAAAATACATTTTCGGCCGAGTGTTGAGTGATCCCCGTGAGGTATGTGAACTTGTATATAAATAGAATTTTAAAGAGGCATATTATGCCCTAATAAGTAATTTATCTTATGAAAAGTTTTAAATAAATCATGACGAATAGGATTGTAAATAAATAAAAATAAAACTAAATAAAGAATCTTGGAAATCCCAACACTTTATGACAAGCCCAAAAACCTTCTTCTCTACCCATTCCATTTGGGAGTGTAATAGCCACATATTAAAGAGTTTAGCAAAGATTCAAGTGTGGGGGTATTTGATGTGTGCAAAATGCAACATATAAATTACATCAATTGTGGCATAAAACTAACCCTTTTTTAGTACTAATGTTGGAAAAAGTGTGCTTTTGTCTTCCTTTTGTATTTTCAGGATTAAATGAGCTCAAATTAACAAAAGAAGCAAAAAGACATCAAAATCTAACATAAATACAAGAAAAGGAACAAGACGTGACATGCCCGACCCCACGACAGCATCTTCCCAAGCAAAACAAGACAACAGAGGACTGAACACAGCACGGGGGCATGCCCAAGTGTCAGCAGAAAAGACAAAGTGGAAGAAGCTTCTATTGCCCACCACGGGGCCGTGCTCAGCGGACACGGGGCCGTGGTCAACTATAAGATTCGCACAATCCAGGAAAATCTTCATAGTACAAAGATTCTTCTGCACACGGGGTCGTGCTCAGCGGATACGGGGGCGTGGTCAACTAATAAGACAAGCTGCAATAAATGAAGAAAGAAAAGGATGTGGACACGGGGCCGTGCCCACTGGACACGGGGCCGTGCTCGAGCTTCTGTTCAGCCTATAAATAGGAGTGCTTGGCTCAAGCTCAAACCATCCCTTGGCACACCACCTCTCTCACACTTCACCCACCACCCACCACCACCATAACGCCATCATCCACCACCATCATCCATTGTCCATCGTAGAGTGTGTGAGTCGTCTCGGGATCCAAGATTGATCGTAAGAGTTCTTGACAATCAAGGCCATGTTTGCCTAAGTCTCTTACATCACTTGGTGAAAACAAAGTGTCTAGTGTAATACTTTTTATTTCTAATCTTTTCGCACTTTTTAGTTGGTTTTGTATTAGTGACTTTAATAACTAGTTGCTTATGTTGAAGGTGATCTTTCCTTATCGTTTGTCCGTGGTGTCTTGGCATTATTTTACTGTCTATATAAAAATAAAAGATTTTCACCATTCATATCTCCACGGTCTATATGGAGGTATGTTGGCTACCTGGTCGGGGGTTAAGGGAATGGTTTGGTAAAGGTCTTGCCATTGTTCAGCGTTTAGAGGTCCAGCAATGGACCTGGGTCAAATTTAGTAGGACCTCCTTCAATACTTAACGGTATTGGATGGCGGGGGTCTAAACTCTTTGATCCCCTCATAAGTTAACTACTATTAATACTATAACCCAGCTATTTTGTACTGTATCCCTGCTGACTCAGACTACTTATTCGAGGGTAACGTCACCTCCAAAAGAGGGGCCTACCATAATTTGCATTAATAACTTAATTAATTATCTTCCAATAATCCACCCTTTTAGGATTGTATCCTTGCTGACTCAAACTACTGGGGTGAGGGTAACGTCACCTTCAAAAGAGGGGCCTACTACAATAACTAAGATAATCTCTTAAAAAGTGCAAAAGTGCGGAAATAATCAAAGGTTACACTAGATACGAGTCGGAACCAAGTGATTCATCTTGTCTATCTGTTTTTCTTTTTATTTTATTTTTCAGCATTTTTAGTTAGTTTTTATTTTTCTTAGTTTAAAACATTTTTCTAAACTTTTTGATTTGATTAGACGTTGAGGATAAACCGGTACTAAAAGCTCTTGTGTCCTTGGACGACCTCGGTATCTTGCCAACACTATACTACGCTCACGATGGGTGCACTTGCCCATATGTGTGTTTAGTGTTAGTAAAATATCGTGTTTTATAAATTTAAAACTTGGCTAAAAATAAGTGTTAAAGGGGCTTAAAATATACACCTAATATATATAACACTTCACACGCATCAACTAACTTAAAAAGTACCTAAATGAATCAAATGAGCAAAATATTTGATAATAATGTAAACGCACAGCCGTGTGACGGAAGCGTATTACATTATGATAATGAGCCCGAGAGAAGGGACAAAGAAACATGTAAAATGATTAAGATATGCACTGGGAGGGGGTGTACTTACACTCGAACCCGGAAAATGCAAACATGTATAATGATGTAGGCATGTATTGGGAGGGGGTGTACTTACAGTCGAACCCGAAGAATATAAACATGTAGAATGATCAAGATATGCATTGGGAGGGAGTGTACTTACACTCGAACCCGGAAAATGAAAATATGTTTCTAAACGGGTCGTTTTTGTAAAACGTCAAACTCGAGGACAAAGTCGGAATATAAAAATGAAGCGAGGTCTTAATGCATACCGAGAGGGTTGCAATAATAACGACTTCGGTAAAACACCCGGTTGATGGGTAAGAATTAAACACATGCGTAGACCGAGAAACAGGAACTCGGATGGAAAGTTAAAAGACTCGGGTTTTGGGTCATAACTAAAAGATGACAAAATAATGTAAATAGAAATTATGAATAAATTATGTTCAACTATTTTAAAGTTGAGCGGGTCGAATATAATATCATGCCGGACGGCATAAGTAAACACAAGCGGGATAATGGTAGCGTTAAAAGCAAAAGAATAATGAGCCCGGTAATGGGATATAATCAAATACGAATGTATGTAAACTGGATAATGGTGAGCATAAGATAAACCGACGCATAAATGACGTGAGAAGTCATAAAGTCGGAAAATTTGTCCGAAAGGAAACGAATGTAGCCTTAGACTACGGTCAAGGTAAAAGAAAATACCAATGCAAAAATAAATGATTTTAAACAAAAACAGGATGCCTTGACACCAAAAATGTATTTTAATAATGACATGAGTAAGGAATGATCTACAGGATCAACCTAACCTTTGGGGTTATAAACAATGGAAAGGTCTACGAGACTAAAACGACCCACGGGTCATGATTAGAAAGAAATTATAAGGACTTCGCCCTAAAGAGGTGAAAGTCTAATCAAAATAGCCCATAAGGCTAAGTGATAAAACCTACGGGTTAATTAGATAAAGCGAGGGAATCAATTGAGAATCCCCGCATAAAACTAAGACTGTAAAAGAATAAATTATGTATTGTCAATATCCTGGTATGGATAATTGACAAAAGTTAAAGAGAAGATCCTAAAACTAAAACTTCGGTTTTAGTAAGAAATAACATTTTTACAAATATAAATTCTGATAGAAATTTAAATAGTAAACATGAAAGATACAAGTCTTGACACTGATAGGTGCAAGGCGATATATTCGAAAAGTGATAATTTTTAAAATAGAAAGTTGATGTAAAATTTGGCATTACGTGACATGATCACGGTCAAGAAGTGTAATGTGAAGTATAATCACATTAGAGCCGAGTGACGAATACTAGAGCCACGTGATGAATATTGCTAAGTTAATTAAACTAGTGGAAATAACGAGATTATGTTATTTCAAGTTGCATTGTGTCATATAAGATACGTAGATGATTAATAACCAAAAAGATATTACCATACTTTTCTGGTAATACTAACAATCGGTTAAAATATAAGCAATGCTCAATTGATTATCGAGAGCAAATGCATGGAGTTAAACTCGATAAATTATGTAAGAAAAGGTTTCGAGGACGAAACCTCTTTAAGAGGGGGAGACTTGTAACACCCCAAAAACGGGTTTGGTAATCGAACCACGTTAATAGTGACGACGGGTAAAATACCGTTAGTGGTAAAAATTAACCCTGTAAATATTAGGTTTTAAATAAATAAAATTGATGTTAAGTTAAAGGGAGATAAATACTTTGAGAAAACAGAGTATATAGAAGGCCCGAGTTAACGGGACTTAAAATATAACGGGTTATAACTTCCCGAACCTATTAAGTTAACCAGGGATAATTAACCTAGTTACTAGTATGTGCCTAAGTGATAAATGGTAACTTGTAGCTTCAATTGATCAAGATAAAACATGAGGGACTAATATTTGCCAAGTGGGGAAACTTGTTTTAATTAAAAACAAGTAATAGCACACAACACACACACTAAGAGTGTGTGTGTGTGTGTACGTTATCGACCAGGAGACCAAAAGAAAAGGGGATGAACCCTAGTTCAACAAATCCCTAAATTGAAGAGTAATTCTTGACCCAAATCAAAGCACAAATACAAATAAACGATCACCAAGTCAAGGGGATCGTAAGGTATGTCGAATTTCTAACATTCATGAAGTTGTGAAAATTAGTTAACTTTGCATGATGCGATCTATGTACGAATCATAGAAGTTTTGGCCGAATTTGAGATGTATGATTGCTTAGGAACAAACCATAAGCGAAGATTTAGAACTAATTGCTGTGATTTGGATGTATGGTTGAATTACCACACCTAGCTAAGTGGGTTTTATTGTTATGATGAAATTGATGATAAGACTATGTTTAGAATCATCATGCATGATAATGAATGGAAGGTATTTGATTAAACCATGAAATTGGGTACATGATCATACTTTCATGAAAGGGGTTTAGTATATTATGATGAAATTAGTGATTTGGGTTCATATAAATAGGTGTTTGGAATCATGATGTCTACTAATTAATATGTAGAACTTGATTATATTGATGTTCGGATGAATGTCTAATGCTTTGATGAAACGGGTTTTACATGTAGATGGAAACCTTTAGTTCTTGCTTAACAAATGAATAATTAACTTTGATAATCAAGAGCTAAGTTAAATTGGTGTTAATAATAGCATGAACTTAGATTTGAAAAGTAGTTAAAACGGTGGCGTAAGAATAATGCCTATCGGATACTTGACTAAGTGCTTAAATGAATTGTCGGGGTTTATGATATAATCACTTATATTAATAGGCAGTTTGACCTTTAAAAGTCAAACTGACCAAAATGAAATCAAATGGTGAATTTTAATGTAAAACCCGTAAGATGGAATAGTCATAATTAATGATGGCTAATCTAACCGTCTTACGAATTATGATGATAGTTTGATGCTTGACAAGCTAGGTGGAGGCTTGGAAAGGAAGCGGGTCAAACGAAGCAAGAATGAAGGAAAACCGTAATTCGGATGCAAGGTAAGTATATCTTACACTAGTCATATATTTCAGAATATCCTTTTGTCGTGTTACGAAAAAGATAATTATGACGTAAGCCATAGTAGGCCAAAAAAAAGTGTTAAGAAATGGAATTATAAGTAAAGTGACCGCACAGTGTAAATCGGAGCGAGTCATATATACGAGGTGGTAATAAATGTCATCTCGCTAATATAATCGGTCAATTCGGCCAAACGGATCAAAAGGTGTATACATCACCTTTTGACAATATCGACTAATGATTTTTGTCGAGTTATATGCTTACAGGAATAGATATCCAATGGGTACTCGCATCTTTCTTAATTAGCGATTTCAAGGCAAGGTATTAAAATCGGGTTAATAAGTTGATCCGAGCCAGGTATGTATAATAGACCAACTCATCATTTAGAACTTGAAGTTCTATGAGAGTTAGGTAAAGTAAAAAGGGAAATTCGGTTACCCTAAAAGGTAAACCCGAAGGATTTAAATTATAGACAGAGTGTTTTGAAAACAAGATTTGGTTACAAAAGAGATTTTGGGCGTGCATGGCTTAAGCAAGCCCTTCGTCGTAAAAGAAGGGTTAAAAATGACCAAAACGCCCTTGTAAGTGAAATTAAGCAGGCAACCCTTAGAAGTCGCTTGAAAACGAGTTTTATAATCAACTCAATACTTTGAATAAGTATGAAAAGCGAAAGATGTAAAATATTGGTCAAATGACTCTATAAAGAGTCTTTGCCGTAAAATAATAATTTGAAGGGTAAAATTTGTAATATATAAATCACCACATTGAATCCACCACAAATATAGTTGTGGTGGGAAGTCATTTGATAAGAAATGTGGACATATGTATTTAGAAACGAATGAAAGCGATTGGTGCTTAAAATATGCTTAAATACCCTTAACGGGTCAAAATAAGCATATGAGTGAAAATGGGATTAAGAAGGTATATGAACCTGTAATTGGAACCTAATATGTTAAACATCATTGAATTTAATAGGTTTATGAGAAATAAGGGTCAAACAAACTTGTTTGTTTGATAGAAATCGAACGGGTCAAAATTTGGTAAAAAGGGTAATAAGCCTAAGACTTAAAAGTCTTAAATTTTGTTAATCCGGATGTTGGATTTTAAATCCATATGATGGAGAATCAAATTACAAACACGTAGGAAGAAACGGTAGGTCAAACGGACAAGCGGATTGAAAGATACGAAAGTTTTCGTGTCAAAAACGGAAAAATGGAAGAATCTGTTACAGGGGCCACCGTAACTTACGGTGCCCACCGTAAGTTACGGTGGGGCTAAAACCTTTACGCCAGTTCTCTACTGACTTACGGTGGAAACATATCGAAACAGGGGCTACCGTAAATTACGGTATCCACCGTAATTTACGGTGGACCCTGTAAAAAATATATTTTAATCAGTTTTGTTTCCCGGAATCGTTTAGATACGTTTTAAACCCCGTATGACTAAAGCATTTCATGTTTATGAAATGTAGGTACTCTTTGGATGCCGGAAGACGATCAAGCTCAACGAAGAACCGAACACGATATAGATACATGCTTCCGCACATTGCATCGTCATAAATTTTAAACGACGAATCTGATCACGTTATGTCGAATAACTTTTGATTTGCGAAAAGTTTTAATAAATCCATATTTTTATAGTATATGTAGTCTTAACTACACATCTAATTGTTGGTATTTACATGTAAAACCGTTAAATAGAAACTAGGGTGTTACAAAACATGTATAATGGTGTTTGAAGAATTGATTTTGAGTATAAACATGTATACAAATCTAACATGAACAACATAAATATGAATAAAATGCTTGACTCTTCATTATGATCAATAGTCTCGGATTACAAAGTTGGAATGAAATAGCATACAACGCAAATACAAGTTTCTGAAAATAGAATTACAACAATACTTTCTAAATAAGGAAAGTACAAAAAGGCGAAGCGTTACATAACCACACGGAGGAGAAAACTCTAGAAGATCCTTCACAAAATCGTGAGGATTGTCCATTTTCTCATGAGAGAAAGTAGAAGAGTTACGAGAGAAGGTGAAAGACAAAAAGGAAGAAAGAAGGTGGGTTAGTAGGTTGGTGAGAGAAGAACGTAAAGCTGAAAAAGTTGGTGTGGAAAAGAAACTTGTTGTACTACGAAGATCTCTCTTAAAATATTTGATTAGGACATGAGGGTAAAATGACAACACTACCCTTAGAGACATGGAGGAAGTTAGTGGACGTGGCTAGGGGTATAAACGAGCCGAGTCGAGCCCGAGCTCGACCAGGCTCGAGCTCGGCTCGTTAGGTTTTTATGAAGCTCGAGCTCGAGCTCGGCTCGGTTCGAGCCTACTTCTTTGAGCTCGAGCTCGGCTCGCGAGTAAAACCAAAAGCTCGAGCTCGGCTCGAACTATTTTGAGAACAACCTTAAACGAGCTAAAAGCTCAGCTCGATCTCACTTCAACATCGTTTAAACGAGCCAAAGCTCGGCTCGAGCACGGCTCATCAATGTTATCATCAGTATTAATATATTATATATAAAAAAATAAAATTTTATATGGGCTCGTTTAGGCTCGCGAGCCAAAACAAGCTTTGTATTTCAGGCTCGAGCTCGGGCTCGGGCGGGCTCGTTAAGGCTCGGCTCGTTCGAGCTTTTAACCGAGTCGATCACGAGTAGCTCTCGAGCCTCTGGGCTTGTTTACACCCCTAGACGTGGCTCATTGTCAACCACATGTTGTGGTTTTCTAAGTTTTCTCAATAAGTTGGGGTTTTATCAATTAGGGTAAGATGAAACTCCTACGAGTTGTGAGAACTTAGAGAACTCGGCTTTACAAAAGGTTTTTTCAATTTTTTCTTACCAAAAATCTTAAAAAATTAACTTTTTCAAAAAAAAAATATAGTTGTTTTTTATTTACACCACCTGTAAAAACGCTTACAACTGCTGTAAATGCAGATTCATGTTGATGTTAGCAGCTTTCACTTCGGTTTATTTTACAACTACGTCTGTATCATTTTAATCTAGGGGTGTGCAAAAAATAAGGCATAACTCTTATAGGAAGGCAAAGTTCTTTAAATTCTTACAACTAGTAGAAATTTTCTCTGGATCCTAATCCTATATATATATATATATATGTGTATGTAATGAGAAAGTGTATTGTACAATTGGCCTTAATGTACGATCATACGCGATGTGAATTCCGCATGTTGTAATCCTCAAAAACAAAAACCCGCATGTACAACAGACATACAAATCACCCAAATCCGCATGTTATAAACATACTAGATTCGCATGTTATTAAATCCCAAATCCACATGTTATAAACATGCGAAATCCGCATTTTATATTCATCACATATGAACAAAATCCGGATGTTGTAACCTAAATCCACATGTTATTTTTTCATCTCGTGCGCAACGTACGTTAAGGCTAATTGTATGCTAACTAAGCCCATAATCTATTTCTATTATATATAATAAACATGAATAATTTTGCTGATGTGTCAAGCTATGAGGCCACTAAAATTGGCTTTTTGGCTCCAAAATCCCGTCCCTTTTTTCTTTACGAAATGGATCTCCCAAAATAAAAAACCGACCAATATGTTCGGATCTTATAAAAGACTTCTAATTAGACATTCTTCTCCTTCACCGCTTCATACTTGTAACCCTGATTCTCTCATTCGTTTCCTTCCACCTCCTACGCTCTAGCCGTATCTTCCCTTTGATTCATTGTCAGGACAACATCGTGGTTTCTCTCCATTGATTCATCTCCAATCGTTCCATTTCACCATCGCAATCATCATTCAAATCTCCAAATCCTCTGCAATATAAAGAAATCATCTGTTCGTCGTGACTAAAAGGGTTCTCCTTTCATCATGTAACAAAGTTAAATCAATGAAAGTTTCAGCGATAGGATGCTGATGATGTTAAGATCAGGGCTACAAAGGAACACTCCACAATGCCTGATTTTCTATCGGTCAACACCGCCGTGCTCCGCCGCTACCGGTATCCATTGATTTTAAAACGCTTCATTTCTCCATCGAGTTCAAAAGGTAAGGTTTTTTTTCAGTCATTCACAAGGAATGTTTTGGGTTTTTTTAATCATTCATCAAGAGTTTAGTTTAGGTATTGTTCTTTTTTTTTTCTGAAATCTGAACATTGCACTCAAGATCTATAGTTCTGTTTTCATTTGATTGTGTTTGACGTTTTTTGTTATTACGATTGGAAGGAATACACCTGCAAAATTTTCAATTAAAGTAAATTGAATGTAATTTTTGAAGAGAAATTCTCCCAATTGTTAGTGTAAATATGGATTGTAATTACACACATTTGAGCAAATGTAAAATTGTAATTGTGTTGAGTTTTAGGGTTTGTGTTTTTGGATCATTTCATTGACACCTAAATTAGATTCAGGATAAATTGTTGAGAATTGTTCTTTTCTTGGGTTTTTATGATTAGGTTTGTGGATAAAAGACGATAATGAAATTGAATTTGCATCTGATAGATTGGATTGAAGGTATATTCTCAATCTATTTTTTTTCACAACTTTTCTCCTTTGAATTGACCATTTTTGACCCGTTTATGGGTAACATGGGTGAGCAAATGGTACCGGGTACCATTTGCCGATGAATTGACCATTTTGACCCGTTTAACAGGTTGATTTTGTGTATATTGATGCTTGATGTTGTGTTTTTATGATTTGTGAACAAACGACGTCGTTTTTGAAGTTGATTCGTTCTTTTCCAACAGCTTGATGTTGATTATTATGATTTGTAAAAAAATGTGTTTTTTAAGCTGATTCATTTTTTCCAGTAGTGTGATTTTACGTTATTATGATTTTTGAACTAATGGTATTGTTTTTCATCAATCTATTCGTTTATTTCCGGTAGTTTAAGGTTGCATTTTTATGATTTTTGAACAAACGACATCGATTTTAAAGTTGATGTTAGTCTAATTAGGTTAATAGTGTGTGCATCTTGTGGTTGGTTTGAAGTTAATGTGAATTATTGGTGTGTGTTCAGAAGAAGGTTGTGAATCCGTTGTTAGAGAAGCAGTTTGGGATCGGTGGAGCTTTGCCTCCTAAAAAGGATGTGCACATGTTTGTGAGATGGCCACCAATTGTTCAAATTCAAAGGAAAAGGAGGATCCTCAAGCAACGTTTGAATGTTCCACCAGCTTTGATACAGTTTACTAAGACCCTTGACAAAAATCTAGGTATTAGTTTTGTCGTTTGTATTGCATTTTTTATTATCGTTTGTGGTTTACTTTGTATTATTCTTATGGTTTAAGAAAACTGAGAAGCAAACTCAACAACATATTTAACTTCATGATATATATAGAATGTTGTTAAAGATGATTCGTTAAGTTATATTTACTTGTTTTAGAGAACTTTGTATTAGTTTTTTTGGTCTCAAAGTCTGAGTAAATTACAATGGGTTTGTCTTTGTAAGGTATCGAATCTCCTTGTAAGAGCATGTAATTTAGTTATATATTGTTGAGTTAATAGCCAAAATGGTCCCTGAGGTTTGCTCACTTTTGCCACTTTAGTCCAAAATCCAATATTTTTAAATCTGGGTCCCTGGGGTTTGCATTTTGTTGCCATTTTAGTCCAAATTTCAAAAACCCCATTTTTTTACTGTTGCAACCAGCCTATTTTGTCCTTTTATGCAGGGGTATTTTGGTCATTTTTATGAGTTATTATAACAAACCCAGATCAAGAACCTAGATCATCTCTCTCAAAGCAGACCATCAAACAACTGAATTATCATCATCTTCTCAAACAACTTAACATCAACACCTGCAACTATGGCAAATCAACAACACTAATTAACCCCTCTCTCCCTCTCCCTCTCCCTCTCCCTCTCCCTCTCCCTCTCTGCTCTCTGCCACCACAAGCACCACCACCACCACCACCGCCACCGCCACCTCCTCCCCCTTCTCACCACCACCATCATCAACACCCACCCGTCAACACCCCTTCTACCTCCATTCACGAAAATATCAAGTTAAAACCCTTGATAAAAATAAAAAACGAAAATATGAAAAAGAAGAATTAGAAGAGGCTCAGATCTGTTAATAATAATCAAAACAAAGAGGAACCAACCGCCATGGCTGCAAACATCGCGGCTGCTTCAACAGCTGGATATTACCCCGCCAAGATACGGTAAGTCTCAAGCTTCACTCGATTCACTCAGACAACGAAAAAATCATCATCGCCTCTGATCATTGCTGTTGTACCTCATATCAAGTCAAAACCCGTTGATCGTTGCTGTTGTATCATCATCGCCTCCAGCGAGGTTTAGAGAGAGAAAGAGAGGGTAAAAGCTATAGAGAGAGAGAGTCAGGTGTGTTTAGAGAGAGAGAGAGAGGAGGTGCAGAGAGTTGTTGTATCATCATCGCCTCCGGCGAGGTTTAGAGAGAGAAAGAGAGGGTAAAAGCTAGGGTTTTAGAGAGGGGGGGGGGGGAGAACGGGGGTGGTTGTGCTTTGAAGAGGTGGTGCTTGTGGGGTGGGTGTTGGTGGCGGTGGTGAGAAGGGGGAGGAGGTGGCGGTGGTGCTATAGAGAGAGAGAAGAGAGAGAGAGAGTTGATCTGGGTTCTTGATCTGCTTTGAGAGAGATGATCTCGGTTCTTGATTTGGGTTTGTTATAATAACTCATAAAAATGACCAAAATACCCCTGCGCAAAAGGACAAAATAGGCTGGTCGCAACAGTCAAAAAAGAGGGTTTTTGAAATTTGGACTAAAATGGCAACAAAATGCAAACCTCAGGGACCCAGATTTAAAAATTTTGGATTTTGGACTAAAGTGGCAAAAGTGAGCAAACCTTAGGGACCATTTTGGCTATTAACTCTATATTGTTTGAAGTTCGGTCATTTTGTTGACTTGGTGTTGGTTATTTGCTATTTTTTGATATAGATATTGCAAGGTTGGCTCGAAATGTGAAAAGAAGGTAAGTTTAAGTGGGGAATTGGAGGAAAACCTTTGGTGCGGTTCTTTGGTTCGGTAGTATGATTCTCTTTACAAGCGTTAGCAAAGGTATGTTATATAACTACAATAGTTTGTTTAACTTTTTTTTATGAATTGACCATTTAGACCCGTTTATGGGTAACATGGATGAGCAAATGTTACCGAGTACCGCTCCGGAACCGGTACCGAATTTCCCTAACCGACTTGATTCGGTTCCGGCATTTAGTTTTTCGCTACCGGTCCGCTTAGGTACTGGTTCGGTACTGGTTTTTACTTTAAAATATCGGCACTAATACCCATTTTTTTGGATTTTCGGTACCCATTGGTACCGAGTTCATATCTACATGTATGTAGTGTAAGCATGCCCCTATTGTTTTCAACTTTGCTTGATATTTAGCAAAGGACAAATGAACTAAACACAAATTGTCCCTGTAGTCCAAACATAATTTGTCAATAAAGTTCTGCATTTTAAACCACTAACGCGTTATCATCTGGTATAATTATAGTTTTGTGCATTTCCAGGACCGTTAAAGGATTTTGAACACAAGAATTAGGCTGCTTTGTTAGTTCTTGGTCAATTCATTGTTGCGAGTATTAATCATATGTTATACCTTGTATTGTTTTTTGAAACTCACATCTATTTTTAATTTATCGTATCTGGATTTTATAGGTATTCATTTTAGAATGTATAGACATAACTTAATATACATATGAAAACTTTGGTTATGAAACTCATATTTTGATTAGTTATCTAATTCTTCAACAATTATTATGAAGTATACTTTACGGACACATGTTGAGAAAAGAAAAATATAACTTATGTACTCAATCATTGATGTTAAACATGTTTTTTTGTTTCATAATATAAAAAGATAGATATGATTTTTAAGTAATAATTGTAATATATGTTAAATTCAAAGGATGATAATGTTCTGAAATATAATTCAAATACATGTATCCGTTAGCTATTAACATATTCCCAGTTTAGGTAAACTTATGTTTACTTAGATATGGTGTTTGTGGCTAACACAAGTTTAATTCAATTGTGCATGCTTCTTATGCTGCTACAATATTGTATTGTTTTTGCATGTGTTATTCTGTTGTGTTGTTGTTAGACGCGGCGAATCGATCTTCCAATAGGAGATGACGAAAAGCGATTGTTAACATTCATTAATTTACCTTATTCATCATGTAATTTTCATGTATTAATATATATTTATATTTATATTTATATTTATATTTATATTTATATCTACGGATTAATCGCTTAACTCAGGGTGTTCGATTTTCGAGTTATAGATGTAAAATCAAAGTAAATGTTTTTTTTTTTTTACAAAATATAATCAAAATTCATATTGCTACTTTAAAAATATCATCAAAGTTATTATGATATTTAAAAGTTTCAAAACTTAATGTTCTATATATTAAAGAGTCTATAGCAAAAGATTTCTATAAGAAAAAAACGCTAAATAGTCACAAAACTTAATGTTCCATATATTAAAGATTCCATACCAAAAGATTTCTATAAGAAAAAAAAAATAAATGTTTGGTTTTTTTCGGGTTTTATGTTTCGGTTCCAGTTTTTCGCTAATTCTGGTTCGGATAAAAATGAAGAGCCCTATTCATAGGTAATGATATTTCATCAAATTTATTGTATTCAGTGTATAAAATATATATATGTACAGAAATTTTAATTTATCATACAAGTAGGATAAGGGCTTCATGAAACCATCAAATTTATCATACAAGATGACAACTTTTGGGGTGTTAGATCACTTTTATTTGCAGTTTACGTTTCTGTTAGGTTTCGGTTCACCTTTTTTTTTGTTACAACAATTGGTTTTCCTAGTGGTCTAAGATGATGACGAACCGGTGATGTTTGAAGTTGCTAAAGGGACTACGAGACAGAATTGGAGATGATAGGTTCAGAGTCAAGGGACTTCGAGACAGAATCAGAGATGGCGAGTTCCGGCCAACTCAGGTAAGTTCGGTGATTGAATATTAAATATTAATTTTTTCTATAAAAAAATCTTTATTTGATTGTATATTTATTTTTGTTTTCAGTTCTTTAACCTTGTAATAATATATTTACTTTATTGACTTGCTTGGTTTTAAAAAGCATGAGACACACGTATTATTTATTGTCATTGCATATTACTGTACAAATTTGTTCATTCCCCACAGTTTGTGTTTAGAGACTTGAGAAATCACCAAACGGATTTTGTAAGCTGGTGTGGAGAATGCCAACGGGAGATGAGAGAACATGTTTATCATGTTGTCACGGCAAAAAGAGTGGTACCGTTTGTTTTCTTAATCTTCTATGCCCTTTGAATATTTTATCTAAAAACAATAAAAAAGAGGTATAATAATTTTGTTTTCATTTTGCAGGAGTTGTTTAGAGATTCAAGAAGAATTTGCTTCTTGAAAAGGTAGTGGAATCAGTTTACTATTGTTTTGTTGCTAGATCAATGTACTTTTAGATTATTTCTCTAAATTATTAAAAGCTTATTCTTTAAGATCGTGATCGTGATGAATGTGACAATCACCTCGCTATCCAGTGACAATCACAGGCATGAAAATGTTTCTGGTTACCATATTCGATGTCTAAATTTTTGTTTCAATGAATTTAAAGTGGATTTGTGAATTAGAAATTTTGCAATTATGAATATATAAACATAAATCACCAATAAATAGATATACTTTTAGTAATAAATTTAGTTTTTTATGTTATAAATTTCGAAAAAACTTATGCTGGTATATGACATTAGGATTATAGAGATTCTTAAAAAGCTTAAGTTTATAGAATATAGACTTGAGGTGTTATTTTGATCACTTGACTTCTTAATTATAAAAAGCTTGCCTCACTTGGACACACAAGTTAGTCGCAAACTTTTCTGTTTGTTATGAGGTGATGGTTGTACAGGAGGCACAGGTAAAACCAAGGCACGCCTTTTGTTCCTGCCATATTTTGTGCATTAGCAAGCTTTACATATGGATTATAAAGAAAACTTCATACCTAATACCTAATGATACAGTCCACTTTGTTACTAATTTATGTGATGTCACTTTATTTGCATTATTTTTTTATACACTTATGATTAATCTAATTTAAATTTTCCTACCCGGGTTGCCACCCGGGTGATAACCTAGTATAATAATACATAATACTCAAATAAAATTCAAATTTGTTGTATCCAAACATGTTTACATGGATTTATGGATGTCGATAAGGTGATATCTAAACGTGGAAAAGACACCCAAGTAGTGAACAATAAATGGATGGGACACCTTTCTAGTTAAACTTACTATTCATTTCAACTTTGAAGGGATTGGGCACATTTCTAGTTTAACCCACTACCCATGTTAACCGATCTAATAATATTATGTCACATCTTCATCCAATACCAAATCAAATAAATAGAACGTTGAAACTTGTGCCACATCACATCTCGTAAATCCATCTAGCATGGGGTCGTGAATCGAAGTTGATCCCACTATCACGTGAGAGTCTCACAAGACTTCTGACGGTGTTTCTGTGGAACCCATGAAGCAAACCCAAATATTAAAAGTTAATTTGGGCCAAATTTGAAGATATTGATCTTAGTTATAGGTCGATGCACAAATCAGGTATTGGGCTATACCTAGTACCGGGTAGGAATTGGTTAAGGCCCATTTAGGTATAATCGGACTAGGGTAATGCAAGGAACCGGATACCCAATTAGGGTAGGGTCCGGACCGGTTCCTCCCCAAAAACCGGGTACAACCGGTTCTTCTTTAAAAACATGTTTTTTAAGCGTTGAACCCAAATTGTTTAACTTTTATTTGTTTATATAAAGAAAACATAACATCAATAAAACTAAAAAGAAATCATTATATATTAGTTGTTAATATTTCACCAATACACTATTTTTTAATAAAACTCTCCACAAGGCGTTGTAGAATCGTCACTCATCTCCACCAAATTCCAATTACACCAGACATCCTTGCTTCGGTTATGTGGAAGAACCCCAACAACGAACAGGGCACATAAAGAACCGACACCAACGGATGATGTTGATGCGCTTGCCATATCGAGTGCATAGGAAATGAAGAAAGTGTAGAAGCTTGAAAGTGTGAAACGTGAATAAACCAAGAATATTTTTTGCGTTTTTTTTTTAATTTTGTTTTAAAGTGTTTTTGAGTTAGGTAATCAACCAATACAATCTAAAACTATTTACACTTAATTTTGGGGTCAAAAACCGGTTTCTAACTGTTTTTAATTGTGTAATTTGGTATAATCTCAACTGTGGGATTGTGATCATATACATATGGTGATTTTTATTACTAACGGCCAATGGATTATGATTTGTAACAATGGTCAAATAAAATTCAAGTTCGCTGTATATACTCCAAACATGCTTACATTAAAATAATGGTTGTCAATACGCTGATAACTAAGTGTGGAAGGGGCACCCATCTAGTAACTCATTTGAACATATGAAAGTATGAAACCAACCAATAGGAAGATGCCATCTCATTTGAACTCACTCCAACCTGTTTCCACCTCAAAGGGAGAGGGTTTCTGGATTTCTTGGTGTTGGATCTGCCATATTTAGTGGCGTAAAACCGCTTTAACAAGTCGTAACAAGTCAAACCACTTTGAAACACTTCCAAATCAGAATGTAAGGCTTATTAAACCATATTATACGAGACCCAACACTCGTTTGGTTTATAGACTTCATTCTATCCAACCCTCCAATTAAAGTCTCATTATACACTAACACATAGTTATCCGACATATTAGGAAACTCTTGAACCTTTGAGCTTTGCTTAATCTTTGAACAAGACATATGCGCAATCCAAGTGAGTACATGGTTCCCCTCTTTTACGTGGATGTGCTTTGTTGGATCATTTGGCTGATTTGTTCTAAGATAATGGGATCAGGTGGAGCACAAGGATACATGGCAGGATGGGAGATGTTGATTTTATACTTAAATCGACCCAAGGATTAAATATGTTTTTGTGGGGCTCAATTTGGATAGTTTCTATGAAGAAATAATGGGGTAGTCTAGCTACTAGTATTAATGATTTTGTCTTTAGGATTGAAGCTTGGAAATCTTCGTATAGATTTCAGTTTCTTTGTGGCCACAAGTTTAGATTAATGGCTATAGGCCAAGAGTCAATATGCTCCGATTTTGTTAGGCTTTAGCTAATTCCTTTTGGGGTTGGGGGTTCTCTTTGGGATATGTTTCGGGAGATCCAATAACCTTAGGTGGTATTCTTTTTATTTTATCAATAAAATTTACCGGGGAGCCGTCCCTAGTGGCGGATCTAGAAAGTTTGTTAGGGACAACATTTCAAAGAAAAGGGGTAACAAAATCGAAAAAACGTCAAAATTTTCCAAAATTTACACTACCGCTGGAGCGATAAGGGGTAGCGGAGGCTACCCCTTATTGCATATTAAGTCCGTCCCTGGCCGTCCCCTCTAACTAGAGATGGCATATCCGGTTCCTTTTTATGCCCATCTCTACCTCTAACCAAAAAAAAAAAACCCTTTCATGTATAACTCACTTCTCATTTCAACCCACCATCCAGTAATATTATATTATAGTACATCACCATCCAATACCAAATTAAATGTATGGAACATTGAAACTTGTGTCACGTCACATCTCATACATCCATTGAGCATGGGTTCGTGAACCTGGAACTGATCCAGCTATCCCATCTCATGGGAGTTGTGGCGGTGTTCCAACGGAACCCATGAGGCGCCCTACATACCCTAATATTAATACTTAAAATGCGCCTAATTTGAAGATATAGACCTTAGAACCATGTAGATGCAACTATGTCCTTTAAAGCATACTTGCAAGAATTGGTTGGTTGTAGTTAAAGGTGCTCAACTTACATCGGACAAGAAAAAGAATTTGGAATCAATTCTAAGCCGATGTGATAGATGTGTTGAAATTAATAATTTAGGCTAAATGTTGTTAATTGTGTAATTTGGTCTCAACTGTGGGATTGTGATCATATTATACATAGTGGGTTAAGTTGTTATACAAAGACTCCTAATTGTAAGAAGTGTAAAAAAAATTTATAGAGTGACAAGTGTTCAATAACCTAAAATCTAAACCCACTACACCACCACCCGAAACCTAAACACCCACCCCCACCCCACCATCATCCAAAAACGTAACCCCCCCCCCCCCCCCCCCCCCCCCCCAAAAAAAAAAAAAAAACTAAAAAAATCGTAAAACCCACCACCACCCAAAAACATATATTTTTTTTTTGGTGGGTGATTAGGGGGGGGGGGGGGGGGGGGGGGTAGGTTTTTGGGTGGTGCCCGATGTACAAATCGGTTAATTTGAGAAACCGGTTTCGGTTTTTTAACCGAACCGGTTTTTTTGGATCAATTGAAAACCGGTTTTTTGTTTAACCGTAACCGGTTTTAACCGGTTTCAGCAACCGAAAATTAATAACTGGTACAACCGGTTATAACCGGTTTTATAACCGGTTTGTATAATAACCGGTTTCCGAACTGATTAAATTAACTGATTTTATAACCGGTTTACTATAACCGGTTAAAAAAACCGGTAAAAAACCGGTCTGCAGGAAATGTCACAGAATGCTGTTTTTGATGCTGTTTTGCTGTTTTTTAGCGTGTTTTTAAAAAAAAACAGCAGTTTTTTTTAAAAAAACATAAAATACAAATTGTAAAAAGTCAAAACATAATATCATTAAGTGTACGAACAAACGGAAACATAACATAAGGAAATAAGAACGGTACGAACGCTAAAGCGTAACAACGAAAATACATAAACTTCATACATAAACTTCAAATATTAATCCGCACGAAGGTCCACACTAGTATATATATTTTTTTAGTGGGACGAGAATAGTAATATATCTTGAACCGCGTCTAATCTTCTTCGGCCGAACCCGAACTCGAACTATTGCGGAGTAATTCATCTAGTTCGGCTTCTTCTTCGGTCATTGGGGTTGTCATTTCGTTTCGAACCTCGTCTTCGTACACTTCGGCTTCGTAATCTAATTCACCCTCGAGTGAGCGTATGTGTTGACATCTCTCCGCCGCATCCAAGTAGTCTTTCAAGCAAATCGACATCTCAACCGCCTTTGGTGTTAGTCGAGTCCTCCGTATCGAAATCACCCTACCACTTATAGAAAAAGCACTTTCCGAAGCTACCGTGGAAGCTTGGACCGTTAGTAAATCTCGGGCCATTGTGGCTAAGAACGGAAATTGTTCTTCCTTACTTTTCCACCAACCCAACAAATCAAAATTTTTAAAGTCTTGTGAAGTCATTGTTCGTAGAAAGTTCGACCCTACAAAACGGTTTTTCGATGTGTTGTTTCAAGGTGGTGTTTGCCCCAACGGCGTAAAAACTATTACAATGATGACAACGCGCTTTTTTCGGTCCGCTCGCCATCTCGCACAAATCGAAATGGTTCCAAACTTCCGGGTTGCGCTTCGTTGCAAGAACACGAACAACCGTGTCGGTTGTAGACTCGCCAACATTGACCGAATCATGAGCACTAGAGCTTGCCATGTTTTTTTTCACAATTATCGAATAAGAAAAGTGAGCGTTTTTATGATATTTAGGAGATTAGAGAATGGTGTGATTGAACCAAAACACCCAACACCCTTTTATAGTAATTGGAGATGAATTTTTGACAAAAAAAAAAACAAAAAAAAACGGCCACTTTCTAGTCCCAACGGTCATATGACCGTTTTCTGCACATCAGCGACATAAACCGGTTTTAACCGGTTTTTATAACCGGTTTTTATAACCGGTTTTTATTGATCCGTTTTCGGTTAACCGGTTTTAACCGGTTTTTAACCAGTTTTTATAACCGGTTTTTACATATAACCTGTTTTAAAACCGGTTTTTTATATAATCGGTTTTAAAACCGATATCCAACTAACAACCTATAACCGTTTTATAACCGGTTCAACCGGTTAGTAACCGAACCGGTTACAAAAAAACCGGTTTTTCCAACAACCGGTTTCGGTTTTTTTTTTCGGTTTCAGTTGCGTAATCAGTTTTTTTGTACACCTCTAGGTGGTGGTGGGTGTTTAGTTTTTTTTTTTTTTTTTTTTTTTTTGTAGTAGGTTTTTTTAGAAGTCTTTGTACCCTTCTTACAATAAGGAGCTTTTGTATTTGATCCTAATCATATACGTATTATACATATGGTGATTTAACACTTGCAAGTGTGACGAAAGCTTAGAGAATTAGATTCTGATCTATAACGGCATTGTGAATGTATTTCACACATTTGGTCTTGAATACAAAAGATTTTTACAAGATTAACAACAAGAAATAAGATTCTCACAACGATGTGTTTGTGAACCTGATTCACATCATGAAATGGTTAACATATCGAATTTCAAAACATTTTGTCTTGAATACAAAGATCTTTACAAGATTAACCACAAGAAATAAGATTCTCAAAAAGATGTGTTTGTGAACCTGATTCACACCATGAAATCGTTAACATATATTTTGTCTTGAATACAAAGATCTTTACAAGATTAACCACAAGAAATAAGATTCTCACAAAGATGTGTTTGTGAACCTGATTCACACCATGAAATCGTTAACATATTCGTCGAATTTCAAAACATTTTGTCTTGAATACAAAGATCTTTACAAGATTAACCACAAGAAATAAGATTCTCAAAAAGATATGTTTGTGAACCTGATTCACACCATGAAATCGTAAACATATTCGTCGAATTTCAAAACATTTTGTCTTGAATACAAAGATCTTTACAAGATTAAACACAAGAAATAAGATTCCCACATAGATGTATTTGTGAACCTGATTCACACCATGAAATCCTTAACATATTCGTCGAATTTCAAAACATTTTGTCTTGAATACAAAGATCTTTACAAGATTAACCACAAGAAATAAGATTCTCACAAAGATGTGTTTGTGGACCTGATTCACACCATGAAATCGTTAACATATTCGTCGAATTTCAAAACATTTTCTCTTGAATACAAAGATCTTTACAAGATTAACCACAAGAAATAAGATTCACACCATGCAATCGTTAACATATTCGTCAAATTTAAATTGTGGACAGGAACCACATTAACATATTCTAGCTATTAAGTGTTTGGTTACATAAGATTGATCAAAGCAATTGATTGTGACTAGTGAAGTGTTTGAAACTCATTGTGAAGCTCACATTAATAACCACACAAACACGGAATGATAAAAAGTAGAGAGCTGAAATCAGCGCTTTGCTCTGGACTTACACGTTTTCAACATGCAAAACCCTCGTCGAAGGATTACCCTCCAACCATCACCATCACCGTCACCATAAGAAGACGACCATTGTCTTCGTCCACCATAGACCATGAATGTACCCACTAACAATCACACATCTTCAATCAAAACTATAGTGTATTGTTCTTTAATATGAGCTAGAAAATTCCCATATCATTATAAAACTAATAACATTTAAATAACAAAAAAAAAAACACCTGAAAAATAATTACCTCAAAATAATTAATAATCCCTCATACAACTGATACGTGGTTGAAAACCGGTGCTTGTAATCGTATAACTTTATGTTTTTATATGAGTTTTAATCTTGAACGGCCTACTTTTAATTAAATTTGTGTTTATGCAGGTTTGATGGAGTTTAAGGACTTTTCGGGAGCGTTACAAGCCACCGGAGTGAAAACGGAACCACTGGGATGCGAAACGGGTCAACCGGACTCAAGAAATGGAAGAAACAGAAAATCAAACTTCCAGGAACCGTCGCCGACGCCCATAGGGGTCGTCGCCGACGGTTGGTACAAATGTCCGTCGCTTGATTTGACCGTAGACAGCGTGTTAAGCCGTCGGATCAAAGTGAACATCTGCACACCGTCGCCGACGGGACATCAAGCCGTCGGCGACGGCTCGCCAATGTTGAAAACGCGCAGATTTTGACCACTTGGGTTTTTGACGAATCAAAACATGGGGAACAATCAATATTCGGGAGTTACACTTATTTTGAAGGTTTGAACTTGTTCTTGGAGCCATTACCATCCATCACTCACCTACCATTTCATAATCAATATTCCATCAATCATCAACAATCTCTAATTCATCATCAAGGATCACCACCATCTCACAATCATCCACAAAACCCTAGTTCATCCAATCATCAACCCTTTCACCATCATCATCCACCAAAAAAAAACCCTAATCTTCATCATTCTACCATTCCACAAGATCCAAGATGCCTTCATTCACGTTCCAAACTTCCGGTGATCAAGCTTTATCAACCATGAGCGGCTAATCATCTCGGTTTCACCCCGGTGTAGGTAGTTGTTAATTCTAGGGTTTCGAATTGTGCTTGTTTTAACTTAGTGACAATTTGTATTTGATTTTTGAAACTCTTGATAATAGTGTTACATTTGTTACGAATTCGTGAATTGTCGAGCGATGTTAAAAGTTATGACTTCACGAAACGGTGATATGTAATTGTGCATTATCATTGTTAGGATTTACTTGTGTTGATTACAAAGTGTCTTTTTGTCCGTTCTTCGGGACGTTGATAGCTAGTAGCACCTAAGTCACGGTACACTAAATCCGTTAATCGAATGCATTTGAGTTGAAACTAAAACTTGTAGAAATCCTAGGTTAATAATTACCGAAACCGGGTGTGATTCCTTTTTATTATTATCGTTCTAGTAATCATTTTTCTTGCAATCGTTAATTAGTAGTTGTTAATCATTTGCATCAATTCAATTAGTTAAAAATCATATCTTTCCATTAAACAAAAATACAAAAACACTTTAGCAAGCTTCATAATTGTGACAAGTCTTTATAATTCAGTCAAATCCATACACAAACCACATACTCTTCGTGGTTCGACCCCTTGCTACCACTAGCTATTTGTTAAGGGTAATTAGGGCATATAAATATTATCTTTGACCGGAGCGCGACACTCCGATCAACAACACCACCAGAACCTATATGCAATTGAACTCTTCTTGTGATGTCCCACTACACAAATCTCAACTCCAAAACACCCTAATAAATATTTTCAAAACCACCCCTCTCACTTTCCCCAATTATCATTCCCACCCTCTTCATCATTCTCCTCAATTCTCAACCCAGAACTCCCACTAGCTTCCCCTTGATCACCACCCCTAACCCCCACAACCCCCAAACCACCATCACTCACCTCAAACGACGTCGCATCAACCGTATTATTATTACTACTATCATTAACAATCACGGCACGACACAACGGGCAATTTGTGTGTGATCTAAGCCATGTATCAATACACTTCACATGAAACGCATGTTTACAATTAGGCAACAATCTTAACGTATCATCTTCTTCAAATTCAGTCAAACAAACAGTACAATCAGTCCCCTCAACAACTCCTACACCGTCGACTTTACTAAACTTCACAACGGCTAAACCGTTGATCACGGACTGTTGAAGACCCGTGGTCCTGATATACCATATCGGGTGATCAACAACAACGTTAGATTCTTGATTTTCCACCAACTCTGGCTGCGGGATCGTACGTTGTGGTCGTGATCGGCACCAGATGGTGTAAAACTTATAAAGGGTGTAGATAAAGGTGGCGATGAGGAACAAGAAGGAGATTTTTAAGGGGAGAGAGAACGGTTGGTGGTGGTGGTGATTGGGCGGCGTTAAGGTGGCGTAGGGGGTGGTGGAGGGCGATAGTGAAGGGGAATATTCTGGGTGGCAGAAGGTGGGGCAGACGGAGGAGCATTCAAGTGAGCAGATGCGGGTGGGGTTGTAAAAGGGGTCGCATTGAAGAGGGCAAGCTGAAAATACGATGGTTTGTGGGATGTGGATCGGAGATGGTGCAGGGGAATATTGGGTTAGTTTCCGGTGCCGGCTGGGTACCGCCATGGGTGGGTGTGTGAGAATATTATTGTTGTAAAGTCAACGTGGGTGTGTGTGGGGGGGGTGAATTTTGGTGGTCTGTGAGAATGGAATTGGTGTTTTGTTTTCATGATTTTGCACGAGAATCTCCGCATCATCATCATTATTATCATCAATTTTTTTATAATATTTATTTATTATTAAAAGAATAGGTCGGTATTGATATTGTTTTTTTTTTCTTTTTTTACATTTAACTAGATATATGTGAGTTAACTGAAGATTTTAGCTTTTCACAAGTGGATATTATATTTATGTTATATTTTTAATTTAAGATGATGTATTTTTATTTTTATTATGTATAAAGTATTAAATAATAGCTTTGCATAGGTGTTAAATTAATGATACATGTAACTTCAGAAAAAAAAAAAAAAAAAAAAAAAAACAATTTTAAAGAAGTTAAAAACATACTATGTTTCTTAACATCGCGCGTTACGGCGAAACAAAGCAGATGATAATGACAAAAACGTTATTTGAAAATGAAGGGTGTTGTTTAGAAATGCAAAGCTTCAGAATCGGTTCGATTCAATTCATCATCATACAGTTTTATATTGGAATTTTGAGGAAAAAATTAAGCACAACTACGTATTTAGGTTTTTAAAAAAAAAGTTAACGAACATAAATTATTAAAAGTATTAAATTAAATGATAAGGGAAACATGATTTAAAAGATAAAAAGAATTATTAAAATAAAAAATTAAATAATAAAGGAAATATTATCTAAAAATGAAAAAAGGAATTGCTAAAAACAAAAATTCTTATATGTATATAATAACAAAAATCGGTATGCTATCAAGACTTGATATAGCAACCAAAGTGAAAACATAAAAAATAAGTTGTGATACAAACAATAATATATCGACATGTGTTTATACAAATAAATATGAGTATCGAATCCAATATTTAAAGTGCATAAATATTTTAAAAATAAATAATTTAAATTATAGAAAAGTTAACTTCGCTAAGAGGAGACAACTAAAAAACCATTAAAAACTTAGTAAACCAAAACGTAAATAAAAAAGTATTTAATCAAAATAAAAATTAGTATAAACAAAAAATACTTTCATACGGATTTAGGAAGTGAAGAGGAGAAAAGAGAAAAAAACTAATGTTAAAAGCGTTCAACCAAAAGAAAAACAATACTTTGATAGTGATTAAGAAAGTGAAGAGGTGAAAAAAATACAATGGGGATCGAACCCAGATTACTCATTTCAATAGAGTAGGTACAAACCACTAAACCAACTCTATTTTTGTATTAAAGATTGAGGTTCATTTTATATAAATAGCAAAAAAAAGAAAAAAAATAGTCAGGTTGAAAAAAAAACTAATAGTTATGCAATGCATTTCCCTTTTTTAATTGAGCCACTGTTCAGGAACCAGATAAATAGCAAAAAAAAAAAAAAAAAAACACTCATGTTGCGAAAAATAAAAAAAAAACTAATAGCTATGCATGTTGCGAAAAAAAAAACTAATAGCTATGCAATGCATTTCCCTTTTTTAATTGAGCCACTATTCATGAACCATGGCCAAAAACAAACTAATAACTATGCAATGCATTTCCCTTTTTTAATTGAGCCACTGTTCGTGAACCATGGCCAATAATATATATAACTAGTGTGATTACCCCGCGCGATGCGCGGGTACTCGACCGTTTCAAGCAATTATGACTGATAATGAAAACAGTTGAATCACATGTAGCTTAGGCATACAACATGTTCAGTGATAACATTTGAAATTAAAAGATGCTTAATGTAAGTAATTACCTGGTAAAAGGCAGAAAGTTGTTGGTGGGTGACACTCTAACCTCAAAACGTACACGAACCGTAAATTGAAGATGAATTAGCGACATAGATCAATCCATTTGCTACCTAATAAATACTTAGGAATGAACACCAGCAGCTTGTGGTTAAGAATCAGCAATGGCAGCAAAATACATAAGATTCCTCTCAAGCTTTGCTTGAATTCTGTTATAGTACATGCAAGCAAATTGATCAAAAGTAAGAAAACTAAAATATAAAAGGCCGCTAAATATCTGTAGACACTTGTTTCAACATTTTATAAACAAATAATGTGTCAATTATAATTAGCCAAACGATAAGAAACATAATTATCTAAAGTTACCTAACTATGGTGTGTGTGTGTGTGAGGGGGGGGGGGGTAAAACTTAAGAGGGAAAGTGAAATATTAAAAACTTTTAAAAAATGAACGCGAACGAACTTGAACGAAAAATACTATAGTTTATTCAAGTTAAAAATGCAATCACTAAGTTTAAGCAAGTTAAAAATGCAATCACGAAAAATACAATAGTTTAAGCATGTATTCCGTATGTAATAAAAAATAGAAGCCCATCTTACAGAACGGGACGCTTCAATTTGTATGTGTTCTTCTATCGGACTATTGGTTTGACTGGCCATACCTAATTATCTATTGAACTACACACCTCATCGTACACGGGCCACTCACCAAATACCAAATCATCATACATCTCACCTTCAACTTCAATCCCAAATCATATATCTATAAAAAAAATAGCTTGTTTCACTCGATCCCTTTGGGTCAGCCCTAGCAAGGAATACAACTGATGGGCATTAAGTAAAGATCTCAAATATGATGGCATATCATTCCTACAACCAACACATGTATACTTTTCACTCAAGCATTTCATCAAACACTTGATATGCAAACAAACTACCACCACAACAGGCAGTTAAATTTCAACGTGAAGAAACAAAAGATAGTTTATAGGTCGATCACATAGCCAAAAGATCACAAATTTATAAGATTTGTGTCAAGTAAACTCGATCGATAAGGTTTATGAAAAAGGGGATAGTTACCTGGCCACAAAGATTGTGCTAGATTCAGTTCAAATCCCGTTTGATTGTGCAAAAAAGTATCGACTACACACAAAAAATTAAAGCCGATGATGGCGTCTGTCGCCGGAGACGATTCCGTTCACGATCCGCTCACTTTTGTCTGTGATTTGGTTTGAAGATTTTGACCTAGAGAGAAGAATATTTAGGGTTTTCAGTACAACCACACGCGTGGCGGAGGAGAGGCGGAGGTGGTAGTGTAAGGACAGTGGGAATAACTGATGGGTGCGTGTTGAAGATTGAGAAAGAACTGGTTCTGGCTATGGGTGGTGAAGACTCGTGGGAAGGAAAAGAAAAAGGAAGTATCAGACAAAAAGATAAACTCCGTCATCGTTAAAGTCCACTGTAGACACTGTTGCTCAGTTATGTTGTAAATTAATACATATATATGAATTTCATTCTCACCTCTAAGGGTAGCGTGGTGATTACTCATCACTCACTTATCACTCATAACATCCAATCAAGTTTCATCATGTCATCAACCATTATTCCATCACTCGCAATCTTTTTTAGTGGAAATGGTCATCACTCACCACTACACCCAACAATTTCCCCACAACCAACAATTTCCCTCATCACCCAATACCCCATCACGCGTCAAAATACTACGCGTTATAAAAATGGGAGCGTGAAAAATGGAGGTGGCGGTGGTGTTTTGTTATCTTCCACGAGTTATAAAATTCCATCATGGGTGTATTGTCCTCCACCCCGGGTCCCCTAATATGTTATACTATATATATATATATATATATAGGGTAAGTTTCATGCGAGAGCCACCCTTATTTCATGTTGATACATATAGATGTACATGTGCATTTCTAATATTGGTAATGTAAAAAGTATTGTATTACACATGGTAGTGTAAATGAAAGTGCAATTGTCTAATAGTTGTAATGAATTACGGAATTTGTCAAAGAAATGACAAAAATGCACATGTGCATGTTTGTGTATTATGGATGGAATGATAGATGAAAGAAAAAGTAGTGTACCAAAACACCTTATTTCATGTTGATACATATAGATGCACATGTGCATTTTCAATATTGTTAACGTAAAAAGTAGTGTATTACATGTGGTAGTGTAAATGAAAGTGCAATTGTCTAATATTTGTAATGAATTACGGAATTCGTCAAAGAAATGATACAAATGCACATGTGCATGGATAACTGTGACTCGGAAATTTTTTTTTTTTTTTTTTTTTGAAATTTTCTTTTATTGTAAACGAAATATAGCGATTTTTACAAAAAAAAAATAGTAAAAAAAAAATTGGTGTTTTTTAGATTTTTATAGGAATTACTGTTTGTGTTGTTCACACTGGTTCTCGCGGTTCTCGCAATTAATGGTGGTTCCTAACGGATCCTTCTCCTCTATATATATATATATATATATAGGGGATGAATCATGAGAAAACTAGTTTAAATGAGAAAACAAAAAAACTAACTAAAAAAGCTTAAAAAACATACCAATTTTTCTTTTTACAAATTTTTATAAAAAATCGCTAGTTTTTATGAATGGAAAAAAAAATTTCAAAAAAAAAAATTGTTGTATTGAACATGTGCACTATTACGGATATAGTGCACATGTGTAGTACACATATAATGCACATCTGCAGTACAACAAAAAAAAATTTTGAATTTTTTTATATAAAAATAGCGATTTTTTTATAAAAAATTGTAAAAAAAAATTGGTATTTTTTTAGGCTTTTTTAGTTAGTTTTCTCATGATCCTCTCCTTATATATATGATAAAGTGTACTGTATAATCTGGCTTAACATATGATGCGTACGATGTTAGGATTCCGCATGTTATAAACATCCAAACCCATAAAGCCGCATGTTTGAAAATTGTTAATCCGCATGTTAAACCATAAATCCACATGACCCAGTATCTACATGTTATATGTTCACATCATACGTTAAGGTCAATTGTACGTTAACTAACCCGTGTGTGTGTGTATAGGGTGGGGTTCTAGAATGAACACTGGTGTATTTGTGAAACTGAGTGAACAAATCCTAGCCATTGATTTACATCATTAAATCATAAAATACACTAGGTTACACAGTAGACTTGCAACTCAATTTAGAATGTATACGGAGTGTCTTACTACTTCGCCCCATAACACTTCTGGTACTTCCATTGACTTCAGTAAGGATCTTGTCATCTCCATGATTGTTCGATTGCGCCGCTCTACTAACCCATTCTATTGTGGGGTGTATGGCTCGGTTAATTGCCTCCGAATACCTTCGTCTTTGCAATATTCATTAAAAATACGTGAAGTAAATTCACCCCATGATCAGTACGTAACATTTTCAATTTGAATTTGCTTTCTTTTTCAGCATGTGCTTTGAAATGTCTAAACTTTTGAATGGCTTGGTCTTTTATATTAGTTAGATATACCCACATATATCTAGAAAAATCGTCTAACAAATAAAAGAAAGTACCGGTTACCACCCGATGTATGTGGCGTAATTGGACCACAAATGTCTGCATGAACCAATTGCAATGGTTCAGTTGCTCTCCACTTTGCTCCTTTCGGTAACGATTTGTGGGTCTGCTTTACCACAAGACATCCTTCACACACCTTTAATGGGCAAGTGAATCTAGGAATTCCACTCACCAATTCTTTACGAGCCTTTGATTCCAATACCTTGAAATTTGCATGTCCCATTCTTGCATGCCAAATCCATGCCTCATTATCTAAGCTTGCTGCCAAACAAATGGGTCTTACAATTCTTAGCATTATTTTATATGACCTATTGACTGAACTTTGTACCCACATTACATGCCTTCCAGATTCATTATTCATCTTCAATAGGTTTCTATGCATTCGAATGTCGTACCCTTCTTCAGTAAGTTGGCCTAATCTTAGGATGTTACTCGTTAGCTCCAGGATTTAATAAGCATCTGGAATCAACAATTGATCCCCATTTTTGCATTCAATGAGTAGCAACCCCTTTCCTTTGATTTGAACATGTGAACCGTCACCGAACCGAACCCGTAACACTGAAATTCAAATCCGCAAATGACTCTTTAAGTCCCGTCATATGATTACTAGCGCCATTATCCAGGTACCACGTGTCCCGGTTCTCTCTGGTCCATGTTTTTTCTTGTTCTGGTACAAACTTGTCTTCGTTTAACAACACCATATCAGACGCTTCTTCATCGTGTACTATTAACAGTAATGTAGTCTCTTCTTCTTATGTTAAGTTCACTTCTTCCTTCTTCTCTTTAGACTCCTTGCATTCTGAGGCATAGTGCCCATATTCATGGCAATTGAAACATTTAGTATGTTGTTTATCTTGTCTTCTCGACCCATTTCTTTGATCTTGGTTTCCTACGTGTCCGGCATGGTTACCCCTACCCCGGCCACGTCCTCGAAAACCACCCTGACCACCCCGGTCAGCCTTGCCTCGACCCTCGATCTCTGGTTCGTAAATAGTTGACCCTTTCCATGCCCTTTAGAACTCGTCTAAGATTCTGTTTTAGAGAACAACAAGCTGTTTTCAGCCGCTCGGTGTGATTGGCGGAGCTTCACTCTCTCCTCATACGCTTTCAAATGCGCAATAGCTTCTTCGAATGGCATAGACTCAACATCCGAGCTTTGCTCAATCGAAGCCACCAAGTTTATAAATCTCTCCGGGACTATGTCAAACAATTTACTGACCAATTATTCATCATCCAATTCTGACCCTACACTGTTGATGTGTGCAAAATGCAACATATAAATTACATCAATTGTGGCATAAAACTAACCCTTTTTTAGTACTAACGTTGGAAAAAAGTGTGCTTTTGTCTTCCTTTTGTATTTTCAGGATTAAATGAGCTCAAATGAACAAAAGAAGCAAAAAAGGCAGCTAAATCTAACATAAATACAATAAAAGGAATAAACGTGGCATGCCCAACCCCTCAACAGCATCCTCCCAAGCAAAAACAAGAGAACAGAAGGCTGAACACGCCCCGTGCTCAATGAGCATGGGGGCGTGCCCAAGTGTCTGTAGAAAAGACAAAGTTGTAAAAGCTTCTATCACCCACCACGGGGGCGTGCCCAGCGGACACGGGGCCGTGGTCAACTCTAAGATTCGCATAATCTAGGGAAATCTTGATAGTACAGATACGCTTCTGCACACGGGGTCGTGCCCGGCGGACACAGGGGCATGGTCAACTAATGCAGACAAACTGCAATTAATGAAGAAAGAGAAGATGGGTGGACACGGGGCCGTGCCCAAGGGACACGGGGACGTGTCCGGGCTTCTGTGCAGGCTATAAATAGGGGTGCTTGGCTCACTTGCAAATCATCCCTTGGCAAACCACCTCTCTCACACTTCACCCACACTCCACCACCACCACAACACCATCATCCACCACCATCATCCATCATCCATCATAGAGTGTGTGTAGTAGTCTCGGGATCCAAGATTTATCGTAAGAGTTCTTGATAATCAAAGGCCATGTTTGCCTAAGTCTCTTACATCACTTGGTGAAGACAAGCATTTAGTGTAATACTTTTTATTTTTAATCTTTTCGCACTTTTTATTTGGTTATGTATTAATGACTTTAATAACTAGTTTCTTATGTTGAAGGTGAGTCTTCCTTATCATTTGTCCTTGATGTCTTGGCGTTATTTTACTGTCTATATAAAATAAAAGATTTACACCATTCATATCTCCACGGTCTATATGGAGATATGTTGGCTACCTGGTCGGGGGTTAAGGGAATGGTTTGGTAAGAGTCTGGCCTTGTTCAGTGTATAGATCCTGCAAGGACCTGGGTCAAGCTTAGTAGGATCTCCTTCAATACCACCGGTATTGGATGGCGGGGGTCCGAATTTCTTGATCCCCTCATATGTAAACTGTCGCAACCCCCGATCCCTTATCTGTCCCGGGAACGGGCGGATGCGAACTCAGAGTTTCGGTGGTATCAGCTTGTTAATTTGGCAGCGGAAATTACATCAGGTCCGTAGTTAGGAAATGTTTATCAGAGTAAAACCACCTTATTTAATATTAATAATCACATGGGCAAAACCCAAGTTTCTTATTACAATACGTTTATAGGGATAAACCCTGTTTTATTAAATTTAAAACATCGTCTTTTAGGTAACTTTTATAGCCACATTTTTCCCAAGCCTTCAGTGCTCTCCAGCTGGCTTTTTAATAATTGGCTGTCACATTCTGTTACCTGAAACGCGTTTTAAAAACATTTGTCAGTGGGAAATACTGGTGAGTGAATCCCACTTTAATCAAGAAACATTTTATCAATTAAAACAGTATTGAGAGCGATCGCATTGTTTATTTCTACACAATTACTCATTCAGTACTGTCAATCCTGACTTGTGGGTCATATTACACATTGGCTAACTCGTCGTCCAATGGTAACGTACTGTCATCCCCGACTTACTACTCACAGTGTAGTAAATTTTGTATACAAAACCCCAACATACCGGCAGTAATTGAAGAACTACAAAGACTCAATCACCGCTTAATCACATTGTAAAACATTTAAGGTGTTGTAAGATATTACAAAAAGGTTAACAAAAAGAGGATAAACTCACATTGCTATTTTAGGTATTTCCTTTGTGACTTCCTGGTTATAATCTGATTAAATAAACAACGCACATGTGTTAGTATAATAACCCATTTTAACATTAGTAATACCCTCCCCGGGACGGCATTCCAACGACTACGTCGGGCAGAACCATGACAGCCGTTACGGAACCCTAGATCAATCGGGCAGAGTATCTAATACGTATCCAGGGGTTATAATACTTACAACGGAGCAGAACTTCGCTATTTAGGGGGTATAATACCCGCGTATTACTTCTACTACTTCAGAATTCGTTTAGAAAGAAAAAGAAATGAGCGAGTGGACTGAAGATCCGATGCCTCCTATATATAGTGCTGATTTTTGTCTCTCTCGCAGCCCGCGTAAAACAAAGGCTGGGCTTACGCGGCCCGCGTTGACTCCAGGTCAACGTATAGCTTAGCTGGGTCAGCACATAGGTATGTCGGGTGTTGGCCACATGGCCGCACCGGGCTGCGCCATCTATCTGATCTCACGCGACCCACGTGAACTTAACGGGTAGCTTACGCGGCCCGCTTGAACTTAAGAAAATCAAAGAAATCAGATCTTAACCTTTATACCGCCCGCGTAAGGATTGGGGTGGGTCTACGCGGCCCGCCTCAACTTACTATTTCTTGTTTTCTATTTATTTTTAATACTATATTATATTTCGGGTTCAGTTTTCACGTATGGGGCGTATTTTAGGAAGTGTAGGGTGTCAGGGGTGTTTTAGGAGGGTTGTTATATTTTGGGTATCACTCCTGGGTTATATAATAAAATATTTAGTGCATTCACATTAAGTATAGTGACCTAATTCTACTTTATCCCTACGTCACGAGACAGAACCCCAACGAATTTAGGCAGAGCCTTGACATACGTTACGGGGCCCTATATCACTTGGACAGGGTATCGGTGATCAAGGGTTAAAACACTTAAAATGGGGTAAGGCTTTGTAGGATTTTATGGGTGAATAACTAAAGAAAATAGGGGCATAATATATCACAGATGTAGAATATATCGAGAGAGAAAGAAAGGAATCTGGCAGCTTGAGTAGTGAACTGTTGATATCTATTTATACTGCATTTAGAGAGTTAGTGTATACTCCAAGGAAGGCCACGTACACTTACATATTTATGTCAATTTGTTCTCATCCTTACACGTGCTCATTACTGACTTTACCAATTTGATTTTTCATGCATCTAATTTACAAATTGATTTTCTTTCATGCATTTACTTTACCATACGTAGATATTAGAAAGTTATAGATTTATTTTATTATTATATTTAATATATATATTATAATTAATTTAACTGCTTCACTTATTTAGTGCTTATAACTTTTAAAATATGACGTTTTATAAAATAATAAATATGCCATTAGAACTAGAATATTTTTGTCTATATTTTGAACCAAGTTTCATTAAAAACAGAGTAGGTCTAAATATAATGTATTTTTTTATAAATTAGTTATTAAATGGTTCTTATGCTTGCCCAAACTATCTCATATTTCCATTGGTTAACTTACTCATGATGCATCCTTTTAATAACATAAGTTTTTAAATATTTTATATAAATAAACATTTTGGGAATGTTACATCCTCCCCACCTTGTTTTAAATCTCGTCCTCGATATTTCCAGAAATATGGATGAATATTTAGTTAGTTTAGTTTCTAGGTATATTCTTGTCTTTGAATTTCACTTTACTTTGACCAGAACTATTCTCTATGAGATTCTTATTCTTGACTAAAATATGTTTTGTATTTTAGCACAGCTTTTAGTTACAGGTTTCCTAATGCGTTAATAATTGCAATGGAAATTCTTATACTTTCGATGGCGTCCCAACTTATAGAGTTCCTGTTGTTTATCTTGTCGCACGAACTACGAGACGGATGATCAAACGAAATAGTGTTTGATATCGTATACGGGAGATTCCTAATAAATAAGTCTAAAATTATCATTGACACACTTGTTCGTGATTTATTCCTAATTGTCCATCAATATGGTCTTTGGATTTCCTCATAGACATACATATCTATATAATATTTCATATACTGTAATATGCACACTATCCATAATGTCAATGTATTTAACAGATTCACAAGTCAGACATCATGTCATGGTACTATTTAGGGAATTATATTATCATAACATATACCCCATCTCACCCGGTCTCGTCGGAGAGAAAACCCCATCTCACCCGGACAAGCTGGAGAGTCTACTGTACTATTCCCAGTTTTGCCGGAGAGGTAACCACATCTTACCCGGACAAGCTGGAGAGTCTACCGCACCATGCCCAGTTTTACCGGAGAGGTAATTATCATGATATTTCCCATAAATAGACTTCTCTCAAATTAAGATTTTGAAAATACATCGTTTATTACAGTTTGCATCAAGAAACAAGGAAATCAGTATTCTCATAATGGATCATATTCTAGAACCGAGTAGTACCAATAAACAAGAAATAACAGTGGCCAGGTGTTATTGCTTAGTTATCATACTTGCACTGTTCTAGTCATCATCCTCACGGGATACCAATAACCATCACACTTTATCTATGCAAGTAATTGGCTTATCTCAAAGCTTTATACTAAGGCATTTTTCTTAAGTTCAAGTCTAAATACTATTCTAGGCGTTACCAGTAATTATCAATATCCTAATCTTTTTGTTTAAGCATATATATTATTATGGTTGTGGTTTTCCTTTTGTTTGGAGAATGAAGTTTTGACAAAAATATAATTGTCTCCATTGACACTATAGCTAGGTTCGATGTAATGAGTATACTTACAGCTAACTCTATTTATGCATATATAACCTTGGATTCTGTTGCAAGGAATATTTTACTGTGACAAATGGTTTTTTTTTTAAACATAGTAGGTTTCATGGTTTATTTTTATATCAACTTCATGTTTTCATATGAATTACCAACGATATTTTCTCTTATGTTTATCTTACAGAAGATATTATATTAGGTATACCATCAAGAAATTATATTGGGTATATACATATATGTGTATAAAATTTCAAATTTCTGGTTAATATTAAACTTACATAATATATACACACATATATATAATACTAAATTATTTTGTAATATAAAAATAAAAATAATAATAACTATACATCCGATGGTGCAAATTTTCAAGCTTATTTCCATGACTTTATTTTATCCTCTTATAAAAGTAATATATTGAAATAAACTTCTGTTAAATTTATTGAAGATAATATTTTGGAATTTTAAGGATGGATAAATAAAAGTTTAAAGAAATAAATTAATATAAACTTTCTGAACTTATTGGAATAAATTTATTTTTAACTAGTGGGTTGAATCATATGGATTCAAAATATCAAAACTTAACTCTCAATTTATTGTATATTATATTATTTATTCAAAGAAGTATTATAGTAAATAAAGTTTGACGTTTCAAAAATTGATTCTAAATATATTTGAGTAATATACATGTATTGGAATATGTATGTATATCCCATACAATATTAATAACAATTTATTTAAAGATATTACAATATTAAGATTGTAATCTGAATTTTAAATAAAGTTATATAAAGGACAAAAGTACTAAACACACATTTGAGTCAACTATTCTTATGTGGGGCATCCATTTTTAATTTTAGTGTGAGAAAAATGAATTTTTATGAACATTTTAACGTGCCAGGTAAAACAAATAAATAGATACTAAATTATTGATTTAAGTAGGATAAGAAAAGATGTTTTCACTGTTGCAATATCCTTACTTCAAAAAAAAATATTTAATTATCTAATCTCTTTTATATGTATCGATTGTTCAAACCATTAAACCCATCTTTTCTCTCTTTTTATTATACATCATAAAATTTTTATTACTTCTTTTTAAATATAATATTCTAAATGATAGAGAATGAAAATCTGATTATTTATATATAATTATGATGATATATACAATAACCCTTTTGATCATATCCTCTCTTTATAGTTTTAAATGTATAAATTTTACATGTATCCTAATATATATATATATATATATATATATATATGAATATATATATATATATATATATATATATATATATTTATATTATATACACGTATATATTATTATAGTGTATATACATTTCAAATAAAATAGAATTGTATTATTTAACTATTATACATTAGCCAGCTGACTCGAATACATATATATATATATATAATTTTTTTTATAATTTAGGATACGACAATCCTATAACTAATATGACGGGTTAATCTTATAATCTTGCATATATAAGATCTATTCTGGACATACCTTAATATTAAAGATCTATAGAAATGCTTTCAACGTTTAGTTAGGTCTTTCTACGTAGTCCAACTAACCCAAATCTCTAAAAATTTTAAATAATTTTATTTAATCATGAATACCTATCACATTCATTTAACCATCTATTTTATCGCTAAGTATTTCATTAGAAACTTTTACAAGTAATCCCAACATCAGTTAATTCATAAAATTATGAAAGTATGAAGTCTTATGGTCAACTGGTTACAAACCAGAAGGGATAAAATGGAGTGGTAAATTGGTATACCTGGGTTTCAAAACTTGCTTTGGCTAGATCCACTAAAGCAATCTTTTAAATTAATTCTTAAAAATCCTTTTTGGTTAATAGCTTTAGTTTTATTTATTTAGATATAAATTAGTTTGAAATAATATTATTAAAATCACAAAGTTTTAAAGCTTTATACTATATATTTCAATATGTATCTAAAATCAAAGTAAATGATTGGTTCCAAAAGAGAATCATAAACATGACTGCTTCGTTAATAATTAACTTAGTTTGATGTATATTAACAATTGAATGTATTTAAATACATTTTTATAGGTATACAAATGATTACATTTGTATATTTTATATGTCAGATCTAATGATATATATGACAGTATTAAAACATGTATTAATAATAAATCGTGTAATTATTTTAACTGATCAACTCCCATTTCTAAATAAAATATTTCATGATTCTTTTAACTATTTTAACGTATACATATTATGATATTATTTGAGTAGGTGGTATTAATTATTACAGACAAAAATTCTAGTACAAACATTTTAGTACAATCATAAAAATGGATTAATTAAAAACGGCGAACATTGCGACTTATATATATATATATATATATATATATGTATGTATTTATTACAAGCTACAACTGAAATTCAAAATATACTAGTGATTACGCATCCGTAACTTATTTTAGTCTGTCTATGTTATAGGAGTATTATGCTCAACATGTTTTTATGTAAGGTTTATTCTATCTCATGTCTCTACTAAGTTCTTATCTAATGGGCGAAGTTCCTTTAAAGTTTCTAGCTCATAGGTGGCATGGGTGCTGGTACTGGTTTGGCCGTTCGACTATTTAATATAAGTTAGCATTTACTGCTGTAGTGGCTAACATATGGAGATTTACCCATTGTTGATCTACTTCATCTTTCCATGGTGGGTTATTGTCTGTTTCCTGAGTTTGTGCATTTATTTCCTGATTGATTATCGCTCCCTTTGGTTGTGACTTCTTTATTTTCTCTCGACTTTTGCTAATAATCCAACTTCTCTTCTTAGTGGTAAATGGTTTCTCAGACTGTGCCTTACGAATAAATATTCCTTCCTTAGTATCTGCTGAGTATCCTGAGGGTTTTGGTTGAAATAAGGTTTCCTTATCTTTTGGTGAACTATCTAATTGACGATAGATGTCCGAAATCTTTTGCTTACCCATACTGGACTAACAAATAGTCAAATAATATAAAACACATAATTACATAAATTATTTCCTAACACATAATTTAAAATTTAAGTATCAGCAGAACACTTCTTTGGCTTGAACCAGTGGCTAGGCTCTGATACCACCTTCTGTCGCAACCCCCGATCCCTTATCTGTCCAGGGAACGGGCGGACGCGAACTCAGAGTTTCGGTGGTATCAGCTTGTTAATTTGGCAGCGGAAATTACATCAGGACCGTAGTTGGGAAATGTTTATCAGAGTAAAACCACCTTATTTAATATTAATAATCACATGGGCAAAACCCAAGTTTCTTATTACAATACGTTTATAGGGATAAACTCTATTTTATTGAATTTAAAACATCATCTTTTAGGTAACTTTTATAGCCACATTTTTTCCAAGCCTTCAGTGCTCTCCAGCTGGCTTTTTACTAATTGGCTGTCACATTGTGTTACCTGAAACGCGTTTTAAAAACATTTGTCTGTGGGAAATATTGGTGAGTGAATCCCAGTTTAATCAAGAAACATTTTATCAATTAAAACAGTATTGAGAGCGATCACATTGTTTATTTCTCCACAATTACTCATTCAGTACTGTCAATCCTGACTTGTGGGTCATATTACACATTGGCTAACTCGTCGTCCAATGGTAACGTACTGTCATCCCCGACTTACTACTCACAGTGTAGTAAATTTTGTATACAAAACCCCAACATACCGGCAGTAATTGAAGAACTACAAAGACTCAATCACCGCTTAATCACATTGTAAAACATTTAAGGTTTTGTAAGATATTACAAAAAGGTTAACAAAAAGAGGATAAACTCACATTGCTATTTTAGGTCTTTCCTTTGTGACTTCCTGGTTATAATCTATTTAAATAAACAACGCACATGTGTTAGTATAATAACTCATTTTAACATTAGTAATACCCTCCCCGAGACGGCATTCCAACGACTACGGTGGGCAGAACCATGACAGCCGTTACGGAACCCTAGATCAATCGGGCAGAGTATCTAATACGTATCCAGGGGTTATAATACTTACAACGGAGTAGAACTTCGCTATTTAGGGGATATAATACCCGCGTATTACTTCTACTACTTCAGAATTCGTTTAGAAAGAAAAAGAAATGAGCGAGTGGACTGAAGATCCGATGCCTCCTATATATAGTGCTGATTTCTGTCTCTCTCGCGGCCCGCGTAAAACAAAGGCAGGGCTTACGCGGCCCGTGTTGACTCCAGGTCAACGTATAGCTTAGCTGGGTCAGCACATAGGTATGCCGGGTGTTGGCCACGTGGCCGCACCGGGCTGCGCCATCTATCTGATCTCACGCGGCCCGCGTGAACTTAACGGGTAGCTTACGCGGCCCGCTTGAACTTAAGAAAATCAAAGAAATCAGATCTTAACCTTTATACCGCCTGCGTAAGGATTGGGGTGGGTCTACGCGGCCCCCCTCAACTTACTATTTCTTGTTTTTTATTTATTTTTAATAGTATATTATATTTCGGGTTCAGTTTTCACGTATAGGGCGTATTTTAGGAAGTGTAGGGTGTCAGGGGTGTTTTATGAGGGTTGTTATATTTTGGGTATCACTCCTGGGTTATTTAATAAAATATTTAGTGCATTCACATTAAGTATAGTGACCCAATTCTACTTTATCCCTACGTCACTTGGATAGGGTATCGGTGATCAAGGGTTAAAACACTTAAAATGGGATAGGGCTTTGTAGGATTTTATGGGTGAATAACTAAAAAATAGGGGCATAATATATCACAGATGTAGGATATATCGAGAGAGAAAGAAAGGAATATGGCAGCTTGAGTAGTGAACTGCTGATATCTATTTATACTGCATTTAGAGAGTTAGTGTATACTCCAAGGAAGGCCACGTACACTTACATATTTATGTCTATTTGTTCTCATCCTTACACGTGCTCATTACTGACTTTACCAATTTGATTTTTCATGCATCTAATTTACAAATTGATTTTCTTTCATGCATTTACTTTACCATACGTAGATATTAGAAAGTTATATCGAGCCGGGGGTCTCATTGGAAGCAGCCTCTCTATTCCTACGGGGTAGAGGTAAGGCTGTCTACATCCCACCCTCCTCAGACCCTACCTTAGCTTTGCTATAGGTGGGATATACTGAGTACGATGATGATGATGATGATGAGATATTAGAAAGTTATAGATTTATTTTATTATTATATTTAATATATATATTATAATTAATTTAACTGCTTCACTTATTTAGTGCTTATAACTTTTAAAATATGACGTTTTATAAAATAATAAATATGCCATTAGAACTAGAATATTTTTGTCTATATTTTGAACCAAGTTTCATTAAAAACAGAGTAGGTCTAAATATAATGTATTTTTTTTTATAAATTAGTTATTAAATGGTTCTTATGCTTGCCCAAACTATCTCATATTTCCATTGGTTAACTTACTCATGATGCATCCTTTTAATAACATAAGTTATTAAATATTTTATATAAATAAAAATTTTGGAAATGTTACATAAACTACTATTAATATATTAACCCGGCTACTTAGGACTGTATCCCTGCTGACTCAGACTACTTAGCCGAGTGTAACGTCACCTTCAAAAGAGGGGCATACCACATTTCGCCTTAATAACTTAATTAATTATCTTTCAATAATCCAACCCTTTAGAATTGTATCCTTGCTGACTCAAACTACTGGGTTGAGGGTAACGTCACCTTCAAAAGAAGGGTCTGCTACAATAACTAAGATAATCTCTTAAAAAGTGCAAAAGTGCGGAAATAATCAAAGGTTACACTAGAGGCGAGTCGGATCCAAGTGATTCATCTTGTCTATCTGTTTTTATTTTATTTTCAGCATTTTAGTTTTTATTTTTCTAGTTTAAAACCTTTTTTCTAAATTTTTTATTTGATTAGACGTTGAGTATAAACCGGTATTAAAAGCTCTTGTGTCCTTGGACGACCTCGGTATCTTACCAACACTATACTACGCTCACGATGGGTGCACTTGCCCTATTTGGTGTTAGTAAATATCGTGTTTTATAATTTTAAAACTTGACTAAAGTGGTTAAAAAGGGCTAAAAATATATATAAAAACCTATAACACCAACTACGCATCAAGTTTTTGGCGTCGTTGCCTGGGACACAAGGATTTTAAGAAAGCTTAAAATCGACGGCCTAATCAGTTTTTCAAAACCTTTTTCAAAACGCGCGCATATTTTTCTGCATTTTAGTTAGTTTTGCATTTACAGTAGGTTGAACACAGGTCGTGCTCACTGAACACGGGGCCATGTTGCATAATTTTTTCAAAACACCCAGATACAGAGTCTGAACACGGGGACGTGCTCACTGAACACACCCCTGTGCTGCACAAAACCAGTCACTTTAATTCAGACGCCCAGATACAGATCCTGAACATGGGCCGTGTCCACTGAACACGGGGCCGTGTCCAGCCTCTGTTTCTGTTTTTATTTTTGTTTTCTGGTCTCGAGACTCTGTTGTGGTCTGCTGAGTGATTCTTATGGATCAATACTCAGGAGGCTACAACCACACCTATGCAGAGGATGATTGTAGGGAAGACTATTGCACCATTTGTGGTGACCCGCACTCGGTACAATATTGTGACTTATTTCAACCGTCCACTTCATACACCTATTATGAGGAGCCCAGGTACGAGCCATCAATTTCATACACATCCTATGAAGACCAAAGGTAACCAAGGTATGAGCCTTCATACTCATACTTTGAGGAACCAAGATATGAGCCTCCACCTTCATATGCTTATTATGAGGAACCATGGCGTGAACAACCCACCTCATATGAGTATTATGAAGAACAAAATTTCGACCCTTATCCATCATATGCTTACAATGAGGAACAATAGTGTGAACCATATACTTCATATGAGTATTATGAGGAACAGAGGATCGAACATCCGGATTCAAGCTTTGAGGATCCTGGTCCTTATTCTATCTCCGAAATAACCGATAAGATAATAGAACACATTAAAACTATCGAACGTTACATAAAACAATCTCGCGCAAGGGAAGAGGAGTCCCGCGCAAGGGAAGAATTAACTTGTAATAAAGAAGAAATAGTTGAAAATGTGAAAATGGAAGAACAAATAAGTGAAAAACCGACACATGAGTTAAAAAACGAAAAAGGTGAGTCCGACAACGTTAAAATTCAATAAGAGTCTAATTTTAAATAAATTAATCACTTGTCACCTTCTTTTGAAAACCATTATTTAATACCCACTCATACAAAGTTTTTAAAAGAGTTAAACACTAACACTAAAATTGACGAAACGGTAAGCATTAACTTAACAAACGATCAAACTTCGCTAATAAAAGAAGACCCATTTGAAATCAACATTACACTGGTTCCATGTTTTTTTCAAAACTCCTTTATTAGTAATGTCACAGTTGATAAAGATCTTTGTGTTAATATAATGCCAAACTACATTTTCGAAAAATTAAGTATTAGTGATTTTTCTCCACTTCAAATACCCATTTTTCTATCTAATCGGAAAAAAATAAAATCAATCGGTATGGTTGAGGATGTCTTGGTCCAAACAAATCAATTGGTAATCCCAACAGACTTTGTCAACCTCGATGACGCTCCTCTAGTGTTGGGGCGACCTTTTGTAAAAACACACGAAGCTTTGAAAAATCGAAAGTACAATAATCTATCTATTCAATTAGGGGCATTTAAAAAAAGTGTCAATCTCGAGCGTTCAATGAAATATCCATTCGGCAATAATGACCCCCTAATTGAAGATGAAGATGAACCACCCGATACAAGTGAAGAGATTGACCACTTTGTTGAAGAAGAGGTCGTCATAGAACAAACTTTTATGGTTCTTGATAAAAATGAGCAACCAAAAAAGGAGTCTCCAAAAGACCCACCTCTTGAGCTCAAAAAACTTCCAAAAGGTTTGGAATATGCTTTTCTAGACAAAGATGGTAAATCACCTGTAATTATTTCGTCTAAATTAAGTAGTTTAGAAAAAGAAAAATTAATTACACTTTTGAAAAAACATAAAAATGCGATCGCATGGAAGCTTGTAGATATTAAAGGAATAAGTCCTTCCATGTGCACGCACAAAATTTTAATGAATGATGACTACAAATCAGTAATACAACCACAACGTAGAGTAAATCCAAATGTCCAAGAAGTGGTTAAAAACGAGGTCATCAAATTACTTGACGCCGGACTCATTTACCCAATCTCCGATAGTCCTTGGGTAAGTCCCGTCCAAGTAATTCCAAAGAAAGGAGGTATGACGGTAATAACTAACGAGAAAAATGAATTAATACCAACGAGAACCGTCACAGGATGGAGAGTGTGTATAGATTATAGGCGATTATATGAAGCAACAAGGAAAGATCACTTTCCTTTGCCCTTCATTGATCAAATGTTAGGAAGATTATCCGGTCATAAATTTTATTGTTTCTTGAATGGTTTTTCAGGTTACTTTCAAATCCCGATAGCACCCGAAGACCAAGAAAAGACAACATTTACAGTCCCTATGGAACTTTTGCTTATCGACGCATGCCATTCGGTCTATGCAATGCCCCCGCAACCTTCCAACGTTGCATGGTGGCCATCTTCCATGACATGATAGAAAAGACAATGGAAGTCTTCATGGACGACTTTTCTATCTTTGGAGATTCATACGACCAATGCCTCGATAACCTAGAACGAATGCTATCCCAATGTGAGGAAACTAACCTCGCCCTTAATTGGGAAAAATGTCATTTCATGGTAACGGAGGGAATAGTACTCGGTCACAAAATCTCAAGCGAGGGAATGGAGGTTGATCGAGCCAAAATAGACACTATTTCTCGATTACCACCCCCATCCTCCGTTAGAGCTATCAGAAGTTTCCTAGGGCATGCCGGATTTTATAGGCGATTTAACAAAGACTTTTCTAAAATCTCAAGGCATCTAACAAAATTACTTGAAAAAGATGCCCCTTTCATCTTTGACAAGGATTGCAACAAAGCATTTCTAACACTAAAAGAAATGCTAGTCAATGCACCTATCATGATAGCGCCCGATTGGAAATTACCTTTTGAAATCATGTGTGATGCAAGTGACTTTGCAGTTGGAGCCGTCTTGGGACAAAGAAAAGAAAAGCATTTTCACCCAATTTATTACGCTAGTAAAACACTTAACGATGCACAAGAAAATTACACAACAACAGAAAAAAAGTTACTAGCCGTGGTATTTGCTTTTGATAAATTTCGTTCTTATCTTGTTCTTTCTAAAACAATAGTCTATACAGATCATGCAGTCATTCGATATCTCTTCAAGAAACAGGATGCTAAACCGCGTTTGATTCGGTGGATTCTACTCCTCCAAGAATTTGATATTGAAATCAAAGACAAAAGAGGAGTAGAAAACACCGCAGCAGATCATCTTTCGCGCTTGACCCAGCTTTGGAGGCAACCAGGGACGAGCAAATAAATGAAAATTTTCCAACGGAGTCCCTGGAAATGGTGGAATACCGAGAAGAGCCATGGTACGCCGACTATGCTAACTACCTAGCTAGCGGTATAGTCGCTAAAGGATGGCCACATCATCAAAGAAAAAAATTCTTTGCCGATGTGAAGCATTATTTATGGGAGGACCCTTATCTTTTCAAAATGTGTGCCGATCAACTCGTCTGCCGATGCGTACATGGTAGTGAAGCAAGAAGAATTCTCCGCCATTGTCATGAAGGTCCATACGGAGGACATCATGGTGCCGCTAGTACCGCACGAAAGGTATTTGATTCAGGATTTTATTGGCCAACCATTTACAAAGACGCACAAAGTCTTATAAAGACATGTGACGCTTGCCAAAGATCAGGTAACATTTCTTCCAAAAATGAAATGCCACAGAATGGCATTCTTGTTTGTGAAATTTTTGATGTGTGGGGACTCGACTTTATGGGACCCTTCCCACCATCAAAAGGAAACAAATATATACTTGTGGCGGTAGATTACTTGTCTAAATGGGCCGAGGCCGAGGCACTTCCAACAAATGATGGAAGAGTCATGGTAAGATTTCTGAAAAAATTATTCTCTCGTTTTGGCACACTAAAAGCATTAATAAGTGATAGAGGTACCCATTTTTGTAACCATCAACTCGAAATTTTTTTAACAAGGTATGGGGTCTATCACCGGGTCTAAACGGCATATCGCCCTCAAACAAATGGACAAGCCAAAGTAAATAATAGAGGTTTAAAAAGAATACTCGAAAAAACCGTAGGGTTAAATAAAAAAGAATTGGCTGACAAATTAGATGATGTTTTATGGGCTTTTCGAACTGCTTATAAAACAACAATAGGTACAACCCCATATAAGCTCGTCTATGGAAAAAGCTGTTATTTGCCCGTAGAAATAACACACAAAGCCTACTGGGCAATTAAAAACGTAAACTTGGATGTAGAATTTGCCGGTAACAATCGATTGTGTCAATTAAATGAGTTAGACGAATTAAGGAATTATGCATACTCTAACTCCGAAATTTATAAGGAAAGAATGAAAATTTTGCATGATAAACACATTAAGCCTAATGAATTTCGGGTAGGAGATCAAGTTCTATTGTTTAATTCACGACTTCGATTGTTTCCTGGTTAATTAAAGTCTAGGTGGTCAGGACCTTTTTCCATCACCCATATTTCCCCCCCCCCCCCCCGGTGCAGTCGAAATTAAATCTCGGAATAGAATTCTATTCAAAGTCAATGGCCAGCGGCTGAAGCTCTATCAAGGATTCATTGAGGATGAGGAGGAAGAAATCTCGTTTCAAACGGTCGAAGAATAAAAGCATCAACATCATACTTGGTAAGTTACGAACAAGCAGGTTGACATCTAAATCGGTAAGTCTTCTAACCAAGTTCTTGGGAAACAGGGCACTCACACGAGCACTGAAAAAAAAAATTAAATTGCCCGAACACGGGGCCGTGTCCGCGCAACTTTCGGGATAAAACCCTCTTTTCTAAACAGTTTCATCATTCCACACGCCCCGTTTCCCCGAACACTCTCTGGTTCAGCCGATTTTTCTGCAAGATTTCGACGTCTCCTCTACTTCTAACAACACCAAGGTATGATTCTATCATCATTAGTAGTTAGATTAAGCATTTGCATGTAGTTTAACATCAAGATTTGGGGAAAATCTAGGGTTCTTCAACTTGAACCGGATCGAACCTAAAATTTTTGCATAAATCTGTTAGCATTAGTTTAGATTCATGTTATAGGAAGTAAATCCACTTGTATTGTTCATAGATTTTCCCGATTTCTCACAAAAACCCCTAACCCTTGTTTTTGAACCGAAAAAGATAAAATTGAAGGGGTAAACGGTTTGTTTTGGGAAAAACGGCACTTGGGGTTTCATTTTCGGGGAAAACCGCCCCTACTGAACCAAAAATTTTCAAGTTTTCGGGACCGGGTCGAAAAATGGGATTTTTGGGAAACAGATGTTTGGACACGGGGTCGTGTCCGCTGAGCACAGGGTCTTGTCTAGCTAAACTCAGTCCAACATGGGGCGTGTCCGCTCAACACGGGGGCGTGTTCAGCCGACTGTTTTCAGTTTTCTCTGAAAATTTCACTGTTTCTTGCTAATTATTTGGTGTTTTCTTTCAGATTGCCAAGAAATTCACTTGGTTCAATGCAAATGAGTTGGATACTAAAGCAAGATACGACGTGCTTCGAACCAGGCCGGAGGAATACCCACGACAAGTATGCATGGATCTTCTAGGAGCAGTGAACCAGCTTGACCGATTTAACAACCTAGTCACCGGCCCATTAAGAGCCGCCCTGTGCACTCGGATCCGCTCAGTCCATGAATACAACATGGAGTTCTACAGTACGTTCGCTTTCAAGACGAGAGCCGAACCATTTGATAATGATGGGGTAGAATTCCGTTGTGAGGGACTGTGTACTCGATCTCGATAGCGCAATTCGGGGCAATAGTTGGGTTGTATGCGGATGAAGATGCTGGGGATGAAGAAAACACCGGCGGACTAAGTAAGATCAAACCAGATCAACGCAAGGCTGCTTGGGCACAAATAGGAGATGGCAACTACAATCCGAGCCAAACTAAGAGTACACAGCTGAGAGACCCTCTTTACCGCTACATCCATAGGGTCCTCACCTACTCTCTTAGCCAGAGGCACGACAGCAGCGGTGTTGTAGGGTTACAAGATCTGCTAGTCCTCCATTGCATTCACACCCGCACCAACCTTGATGTTCCATATCTCCTTCTCCGAAACATGCACTGGAACCAGCTCGCTACTCCCCCGAATCCTATCTTCTTTGGAGGGTGGGTATACCGCCTTTTCAAACATTTTGTTGATAGGATGCCAAGGTCTTTCCAAAAGAGCCCATGGTCGGGGAGAGTGGACATGGTCATATGCCGCTCCATGAACTTGATTTATGAAGCGGATGACGGGACGGTCAGCTTTCAAAGACTTCAAGGGCATGCATGGAACCCGCAAGAGGCGCTCATCTTACACGCCCCACACATCCGTCCTCCTCCTCAATACCACTACCCGCCCCAGGGTGATCCGTGCCAATCCTCCTCTCAAGGAGGCGGTTTTCCTAATTTTCAAAGTTTACATGATTTGTTGCAGGAAACCCTCATGTGCACTAGGAACACCTACAACCTAGCCAGCAACACGTACACCCAGGTCGGAGCAATAGAGAGAAACATCTCCGACATACAGGATGACATCGGGAACATCCGGGAGTACATGGCGGGGCACGGAGGAGACGATGACGATGAAGACGAGGATATGGACTAAGTGGGAGGAGTGGAGGTAGGATCAGCTGGTTGGAGGTCTCTCATGTTAACCCCCTTTATCTCACGAACAATTTCTGGCCTGTGTGCCATGTGTTGAACAATTTACTTTCTTTAACTCTTTTTAATTTCTGCATTTTTCTTTTCTTTTTAACTAGTGAAATGGATGTTTGAACAATGGTAATTTAGGATGCTTGTTATGGTTTGGTGTAGTATTTATTGATAAAACAGGTACATACGAGGCTTAGAGCACTAAACATTAGTGGCACCAAAGCCGGGACAGCAAAACCGAAGCCAGAAACCTGTTTTACATCCTTGCAGATTGTCTACACGGGGTCGTGTCCAGCCGACACGCCCCCGTGCCCATTGCCCCAGACCTGCTGATTGTCTAAATTATGCAGATTTTTGCCAGACACGGGGTTGTACCCAGCCGACACGCCCCCGTGCCCACCTTCTGTAAGTTTTCGTTACTGGCACTCTGAACACGGGGTCATGCTCGTCGAGCACGGGCCCGTGTCCAGACGCCCAGTAACATTAAATTTTGTTCTTAAACACACTTTTACACATTCAATCAACCTAAAAACTTATTTTTGGGACACATTGAGGACAATGTGTAATTTAAGTGTGGGGGGGGGGGGATGCTAAAACCTTGAATTTTGCAAGTCCTAATTACAAGCCTTACACAAAACTCTATTGGAAACGCTAATCACCCCAAATTTTTTCACAAATTTTTCATTTTTTTACTTGTCTAGGTTTAATTTGGGAATTACAAGTTTTAAAAAGGTTATATTTTTACAAATTTACAACCGATAGCGTCGTGATAAAAAGAACCGACATAAGAAAATTATGAAACGGCATGACAAATCTAGTTAAAATTTGATTATATATACTTGATCACATAAAAACTCATTCCCACAAAAAGTGAGTTTTGAGCCTTTATTGAGCATACAAATACACATCTTTAAACTAAATGCTCAGTTTTCGTTTCTTGTGTGAATAGCCGCTTGGTTTCTTACAACTCTAGAACTTGCCACGATGATTCATTCCCGGTCCTTACCAACTTAAACCCGAGTAAGTAAATGATGAAGGCATTAGGACTAACCATTTTTTACACCATTATTTTTCTTTTTTTACCCAAAATTCCCCTAGTTAACCCCTTTGAGCCTAAACCTTTTCATTTCTTAACCCACAAAACAAACACCCTTTTTACCCACCAAAACCCTTTTTCATTTTAAACCCTTTATTTTAGTAAAAAGCTCGGTTTTTCATATGACTTTCTTTATAAAAAAAATGATGATGAAGCCAAGAAATAAAACAAACAAGTTCATCAAAAGAACTTTGTTTAAAGAATTGCTTCAATAAAATAAAAGTTATGAGAAAAATAAAAGTCTTGCGAAAACCGACGCTTTTTACGCCTTTCGCCCTTTTCTACTAACCACTAACCCAACCACCTACCTTTAACCCAAGCCTAACCCTTCCCCAAAATTCCTCTTGATATTCACAAAGGTTTATAGTTAAAAAGGAGGAGGATTGATTGCTTGGCAAGCATATGGTAGAAGTAAGTTCCATGCCGGTCTCGAGTGTTTCACAAATACATCTTCGGCCGAGTGTTGAGTGATCTCCCGTGAGGTATGTGAACTTGTATATAAATGGAATTTTAAAGATGCATGTTATGCCCAAATAAGTAATTTATCTTATGTAATGTTCTAAATGAATCATGACGAATAGGATTGTAAATAAAATAAAAATAAAACCTAATAAAAATCTTGGAATCCCGACACTCTATGACAAGCCCAAAAACCTTCTCTTCTACCAATTCCATTTGGGAGTGTAAAGCCACATTATAAAGAGTTTTTCTTGAGGACAAGCAAAGATTCAAGTGTGGGGGTATTTGATGTGTGCAAAATGCAACATATAAATTACATCAATTGTGGCATAAAACTAACCCTTTTTTAGTACTAATGTTGGAAAAAGTGTGCTTTTGTCTTCCTTTTGTATTTTAAGGATTAAATGAGCTCAAATGAAGAAAAGAAGCAAAAAAGCAGTGAAATCTAACATAAATACAAGAAAATGAATAAACGTGGCATGCCCAACCCCTCGACAGCATCCTCCCAAGCAAAAAGAAGAAAACAGAAGGCTGAACACGCCCCGTGCTCAATGAGCACGGGGGCGTGCCCAAGTGTCTGCAGAAAAGACAAAGTTGTAGAAGCTTCTATCACCCACCACGAGGGCGTGCCCAGCGAACACGGGGCCGTGGTCAACTCTAAGATTCGCAGAATCTAGGGAAATCTTGATGGTACAGATACGCTTCTGCACACGGGGTCGTGCCCAGCGGACACGGGGGCGTGGTCAACTAATGCAGACAAACTGCAATTAATGAAGAAAGAGAAGATGGGTGGACACGGGGCCGTGCCCAATGGACACGGGGCCGTGTCCGGGCTTCTGTGCAGGCTATAAATATGGGTGCTTGGCTCACTTGCAAATCATCCCTTGGCAAACCACCTCTCTCACACTTCACCCACACTCCACCACCACCACAACACCATCATCCACCACCATCATCCATCACAGAGTGTGTGTAGTAGTCTCGGGATCCAAGATTGATCGTAAGAGTTCTTGACAATCAAATGCCATGTTTGCCTAAGTCTCTTACATCACTTGGTGAAGACAAGCATTTAGTGTAATACTTTTTATTTTTAATCTTTTCGCACTTTTTATTTGGTTATGTATTAATGACTTTAATAACTAGTTTCTATGTTGAAGGTGAGTCTTCCTTATCATTTGTCCGTGGTGTCTTGGCGTTATTTTACTGTCTATATAAAATAAAAGATTTACACCATTCATATCTCCACGGTCTATATGGAGATATGTTGGCTACCTGGTCGGGGGTTAAGGGAATGGTTTGGTAAGAGTCTTGCCTTGTTCAGTGTATAGATCCTGCAAGGACCTGGGTCAAGCTTAGTAGGATCTCCTTCAATACCCACCGGTATTGGATGGCGGGGGTCCGAATTTCTTGATCCCCTCATATGTAAACTACTATTAATATATTAACCCGGCTACTTAGGACTGTATCCCTACTGACTCAGTCTACTTAGCCGAGGGTAACGTCACCTTCAAAAGAGGGGCCTACCACATTTCGCATTAATAACTTAATTAATTATCTTTCAATAATCCAACCCTTTAGGATTGTATCCTTGCTGACTCAAACTACTGGGTTGAGGGTAACGTCACCTTCAAAAGAGGGGCCTACTACAATAACTAAGATAATCTCTTAAAAAGTGCAAAAGTGCGGAAATAATCAAAGGTTACACTAAAGGCGAGTCGGATCCAAGTGATTCATCTTGTCTATCTGTTTTTATTTTATTTTCAGCATTTTAGTTTTTATTTTTCTAGTTTAAAACCTTTTTCTAAATTTTTGATTTGATTAAACGTTGAGGATAAACCGGCATTAAAATGTGTCCTTGGACGACCTCGGTATCTTACCAACTCTATACTACGCTCACGATGGGTGCACTTGCCCATATGTGTGTTTGGTGTTAGTAAATATCGTGTTTTATAAATTTAAAACTTGACTAAAGTGGTTAAAAAGGGCTAAAAATATATATAAAAACCTATAACACAAACTACGCATCAACTGTTGTATTTAGGGACCATTCCGGATAGCTTTCTGGCATTATCGTCAACGGTCTCGCCGTCTTTCCTCTATAGAGCTTCGAACTCACTTTTCAAGATCCGTAACCGAGCCTTCTGGACCCATTCAGCACCTACGTATCAGGACTTCAACGAATCCCAGACCTCCTTGGCCATCTTCTTCTTCGCAGCTTACGACAAGATTTCTTCCGGGATCGATTGAAAGATAAAAGCACGAGCCTGTATCGACTTCTTCTCGTCTACAGCCACGCCGGTTGGTGGCTCGATGGCTTCCCACAACCCGTGGGCATCCATGATTACTTCCATCTTTATCGACCAAGTGTTATAATTCGTAGGAGTAAGGATCGGGCACTAAAACGAAACTGAGGTTTCTTTTGAGGGATTAGGATTGGTAACGATCGATATCAGGTTGAATCGAACTTTGGCATACAAACGGATTAGAACTTGAAAGCTCTGATACCAAATGTTAGATTTTGATCAAGCAAATTTTGAAATAATCAAAGAAAACAGAGAAGAAATGCAGTCGAATGTAATCTTTATTGCTAAATGCTTAAAGCTTATGGAATGATTATAGTAATTTCAGTTGATTTGGAATTTAAAAGTGATAAAATAAAGCTGAACACTAAAGCTGACTTGAATAATAAAAATGCAACAAACTTCAGCATATTATTCGGTCCATCCAGTTCCTTTATTTTGTTATTCCAACGTTCACTTTTCAACATGCACCTCCTACGAACTTGGTCTTTTTGTAACGTTTATTTCAAGCAGAGTTAGTCAACACTAAACCAACATACATTACAGGGTGATGAAGGCCATTACCATAGAATATTAAATATCAAATTACATACAAAATTGCCTCCACTCGTTCCAGCATACCCCGTTTGCTAGTCTTTGAGTAAACCAGTCAAAAGAAATTTCCATTACATCTATCACTAGTTGGTGCATCGATTTCCTTTTGTTTACAAAAACTTTTTTGTTCTGCACTTGCCAAATACTCCAAAGGCTCAATTAAAACACAGCACTATGATTAAACTTTAAAAAACACATTGTCTTCAACAAAACATACTGAATACATGTATATGCATGATCTAATCATAATGTAGCTTTAACACATCAATCCTTAAAACAATATCAATGTAAAAAACAGGACTTTTACCAAGTTAGTCACTTGTTTGTCACATTGTGTTTTATTACTAAAACACACTATTATGAATACATCTAGTATCCAACATCAAGTGTAGTAAAACACAGTACTATGATCAAACTTTAAAAAAACACACTGTCTTTAACAAAACACATTTAATACATGTATATGCAGGATCTAATCACAATGTAGCTTTAACACATCAATCCTTAAAACAATATCAATGTAAATCAATACCTTTACCAAGTTAGTCATTTGTTCATCACATTGTGTTTTATCACTAAAACACACTACTATGAACACATCTAGTATCCAACATCAAGTGCAATAAAACACAGTACTATGATCATCTCTTACGCTTGTATTTCATGCCGAATTTGTAATCTTCATCCATGATTCTAGCTAATATTGCTCTTTTTAGGCCGGACTATGTACCCCATCTCCGGTAGGAGATGTAAAAAAACAACTAGCAAGAGAGGGATGCCTCGATGGGTATCCCGATCGATAACCAGCAAGAGAGGGATGCCCCGATGGGTATCCCGATCGATAACGGGATGGTGAGGAGATGAAAAAACAACTAGCAATGGGTGCCTCAAGCACCCCGATCTATTCAACCGGCAAGAGATGGATGCCCCAATGGGTATCCCGATCGATAACGGACGATGTTGTTATAAAAGCAATGTTAGATGTATTGATTGTTTGTCCTGCTGTTAGTGCTTTGTTTGTCCTGCTGTAAGTATGCAAGATGGTTATCGATAGTGGGTTTTAGATAGAGAGAAGGAAATGTGCGAGATTATAGGAGGTGTGTTAGTTTTGGCAGTTTGGCAGTTATTCAATTGATTTAAAACACTGTAAATGACAAGAATACCCTTAACCTATTAATTAATTAATTAATTAATCAATTACACACAAATATTACAAAAATATCACCAACTTGATCTAAGCCATTAACACACCCATCCAATGGCCAGGATCGCTTCCTACACTTTGTAGGAAAACCACACTTTGCGTAGGAACCCCACTATCTCTCTCTCTCTCTCTATATATATATATATATATATAGGGGGTTAGGGTAACATGAAAACTTATACGAGTTGTGAGCACTTAGAGAACTCGGCCTTACAAAAGGTTTATTTATTTATTATTTTTTTTAAATTTGTTTTACCAAAAATCCTAAAAAAATTAACTTTTCCAAAAACAAACTAGTTTTTTTTTTCATTTACGGCATCTGTAAATGCTGTAAAAAAATTTGTCGTCCTTATGTCATCAGTTTTTTACAGCTGATGTAAGGGTCCGAAAAACAACAATTCGAATTTTTCTAAATTTTTTTACGTCAGTCTTTTCTAACATTTTAATATGCGGGTGTGAAAAAAATGGGGGCAAAACTCACACGAGAAGACCGAGTTCTATAAATTCTCACAACTCTGAAAAGGTTTCCCTTGATCTTGATCTTATATATATATAGGCTAATTATAATGAGAAAACCCATCTCAGTTAAGAAAACTGAAGAAACCCATTAAATGGTTCTTGTTTTGCCACGCCGATTATATAACAAATGTCTCTAAGGGCATTTTTGGAACTTCACTCTAATTTCACTTTATCACTTTATACAGAGTACTGAGTACTGACATACATCTCTCAACTTTAACATCCCATTCATATATATCTCTCTCTCTTCTTTAACACATCACTCATATCTCTTTCCTAATTTTTCTCAATCTTTTGAAAAGAAAAATTTACAAAAGTAAGTAATCAGCGATGAATAGCAAATCCATTGTTTTTATTTAATCAGATCTTGTGATGATCAAGCAATGTTTAAAAGATCTGATGCGTGCGTGAGTCAAGATCCAGCAATTTAAAAGATCTGGTGCTGGTTTAAAGATATGGTGGTGGAAAACAAATCCGGTGGTAAACAAATCAGGTAGTTAATCATTCATATTGTTCATATTTTTAAAACATAGTTATAAGAGTGTGTTTTATCTTTTTGTGTTGTGTAGATCTAAATTTTTTAGTGACTGAATATTTTTATCTTTTTCTGTTTTGTGAAGTTGGGGGGGGGGGGGGGTTGCATGTGTGTTTGAGGGCTTCGATGATGCGATGTTTTGGTTCAAGAAAAGTGTGAATCAGTCACCAAAAGATCCGAAACAACAACCAATATCTAAACCGAACATCCAAGATCTGAAAAAAAAATTGGTGCGGTTCAGCGACCAAGATTCGAAAGCGGACAACAACCATCTAGATCAAGTATGTTTTTAGGTTTAAGGAAATATTGTTTAAGAGATCCGGTTTTCTTATACGTATTTGTTTTTAAAATTTTAATTATATATCATTTTCTTGATTGATTTATTTTGATGTTAATGGTGGATTGAAATGGCACAAAAAGATAAGTAAAGTAGATTTGGTTACTATTTATTTTGGTATTTATTTTGGTGTTTATGGTGTTTGTCTTTTTAAATTAGTTGGGTGTTAATAGATAGAGACAAACTTGATTTTGATTATTTGAAGTTATAAATCTCCAAGATCTAGTCATTTCTTTATTGTAACACTATGTAACAGGGTGCTAGAAATGTAACAATCAAAGCAAAAAAAGTCTGTTACATTTTTTTGGGTTACAAAAAATAAAGTGCATTATTACACTTTTTCAGATTATTGTAAAAATAAAGTGCGTTGTTACATTATTTTTCTTCAAATGATTGTAAAATAAAGTGCATTGTTACATTATTTTTTGTCAGATTATTGTAAAAATAAAGTGCATTGTTACATTATTTTTCTTCAGATGATTGTAAAATTAAAGTGCCTTTTACGGAAACAAAGTGCGTTGTTACATTTCTTGTGTTACAAAAACAAAGTGGTTGTTACTTATGTGACGTAAAACTGATCAATATAAATATGTATGTTAACATTTTTATGTTACAAAAATGAAATGTGTTATTACAAATGTGACTAAAATTAAAGTGCATGTTACGGAAACAAAGTGCGTTTATTTCTTGTGTTACAAAAATAAACTGGTTGTTACATATGTGACGTAAAACTGATCAATATAAAAATGTATGTTAACATTTTTATGTTACAAAAATGAAATGTGTTATTACAAATGTGACCAAAATTAAAGTGCCTGTTACGGAAACAAAGTGCGTTGTTACATTTCTTGTATTACAAAAACAAAGTGGTTGTTACATATGTGACGTAAAACTGATCAATATAAAAATGTATGTTAACATTTTTATGTTACAAAAATGAAATGTGTTATTACAAATGTGACGTAAATTTATCATGTAAATATGTATGTTACATTTTTTAGAGTAAATTACAAGTTTTGTCCTTTATGTATGTCCAAAATTGCAGGCGCTGTCCTTTGTCTTTAAAATTGACGAGTTTTGTCCTTAATGTTTGCAAATCTTGCACGTTATGTCCTTTAGGCTAAACCCAGTTAGATTTTTTAGTTAAATCTGGTCATGTGCAAGGCACATGAGGGCATTTTAGTCTTTTTACCTCATTTATTTAATAGTATTTAAAAAATAAAACAAAATAATTAAAAATATTATTATTATTTTAACTATATATATATAACCTCCATCACCACCACCCTTCACCACCACCAGCACCCTCCACCGCCACCACCCTCCACCGCCACTACCACCCTCCACCTCCATCTCCTCTGCTCACTACTACTTGCATCAAACCAAAAATCAAATCTCTGAACAAACAAAAAATCCCTAGACTCGGAATCACTCCTAATCAACCTAGGTGTTTTAACATCTTTGACAGAATTAAACAAATTCCTTGAGGATGAATCACTAAACCCTTTAACAACCCCCAAATCACCATCGGATACCTTCCGTTTGAAAATCAAACAACCAGAAGAACTTTTCTTCTTCACTACGTCAACAGAATGAACAGATCTCCCCAAATCTTTCATCTTATTAACATATAACAACAGAAACCCTAAATCCTATCGAAGAAACAGTAAAACAACATCAATTGGAACAAAATTTACAGATCAGTGAAGGGGGAATTGAGATTGAGATAATGAATTAAGAGAAAATTAGGTTTTCTTACCGGAATTTGGTGATTTAAATGGAAGAATTTGGGTGTGCGTGTGGTTGAAGAGATGTGTGTGTGTGAATTTAGGGAATTAGGGCTCCTAGTATGAATATTGTATAGATGTCATAAAGCAGAGTCGACAGCAAACTGGAAGAACAAAGCTTGTTTCCAAGATGCTTGAATCTGTAAACCACCCAAAAACGTATTAACCAACACCACCACCACCGCCGTACCTAACCCGCCGCCGCCCCTAACCACCGCCACACACCAGCTTGAATTTGTTACCACCACCGTTGATTGTTGCTACACGTCGTTGCTTCTCCGGCGAAATCTGCTCCTCTGGATACTGTCCCCAATTTTAGGTACGTCTTTGAAATTTTGCTTATCTAAATTTTACTTATTGGTACTGAGTATTTTGAGCTCATGTGATAATCTGATGAAAAATCAATCTGTTGTTAGAGAGAGGAGAGAGAGAGAGGAGAGAGAGAGAAGAGAGAGAGTGTGTTTATCAGATGTTAGAGAGAGAGAGAGAGAGAGAGAGGAGAGAGAGTTTGTATATATAGTGTTTTACTTTTAAGTTTGTACAAAATGGCCCCTGAATAGAAGTTCTTTACAAAATAACCCCTGTATAGTTGAAATGACAAGAATACCCTCATGTGCATTGCACATGACCAGATTTAACTAAAAAATCTAACTGGGTTTGGCCTAAAGGACATAACGTGCAAGATTTGCAAACATTAAGGACAAAACTCGTCAATTTTAAAGACAAAGGACAGCGCCTGCAATTTTGGACATACATAAAGGACAAAACTTGTAATTTACTCCATTTTTTATGTAATATAAATGTCAAGGTAAATATAAAAAAGAAACAAGATCTGATATATTAAAAGAAAATGAAAAAAAAAAATACATGAAAAGTAAAAGTATGAGAGAGAGAACATATAAAATCAAAAAAAGTACATCAATTTCTCTTTATGGATGTTAATGATTACTGAAAATTGAAAATAACAAATTATTATTCCCATAATACCCTTGGTTGTACTTTTGTTATTATTTTAATAAAAGTATTATTACTTTTACAACCATTTGATCAGCACCATCCATAACAACTAATCAACGGTAGATGTTTAGTTTTCTAGGTTTTCTCAACTCAATTGGGTTTTCGATTTATCATTGCCTTATATATATATATATATATATATATATACTAGTCACTTACCCGCGCGATGCGGCGGGAGTGGCGATTTACAATAGGATACTCGTTTACCGTTAGTTTATCCGTCGTCTCGTGATATATCGTATAGTACTTGAGTTAGTTTTCTTATTCGTGATCTTCTACAAGAATAGTACAAAACAAGGAAGTAGATGTAATTAAAAACAAGAAGAGTTCAAAACAGTCAAGTAGCTGGACAAAACAATAAAAACAAAATGCGGGGAGTCTCTTATATCTCTTCCTGTTTTACCAATACATCCGTTCGCTTATGACTTTCTTGTATCTTCTACTCTCCTGTACCAGATTTCGACACATAAAAAAATGTTACACGCTTACAGGTGCTTTAAAATAGTAATTAAAAAGTAATTTCTGGAAGCAAATAAGGCACAAAATCTACTAACTTACCTTCGTTTTGATACGGATGCGATTAATTAATCACGCAACACTTCCTGGTAGACAACATTTGATGTGTAAACTCCGCGTTGTTTGAATTCTTTGTTGAGATGTACCAACACCTTCGTACTTTGTCTTGAAATCCCTCTTGATAACGCGACATAAAGTTGTCCATGTGAAAATACAGAATCAGGTAGATAAATACCAACGTTCGGAATTGTTTGACCTTGAGCTTTATTAATCGTCATGGAAAAGCTAAGTCGAATTGGAAATTGTTTTCTTTTCAGCTTGAATGGGAACATGTCATCTTCAGAAAGGGTTAGAGGGATTCTTGGCAAAAAAACTCTTTTTCCGGCATGTTGACCGACTGCAATTTCCGCATCAATAACATTTCGCATGAAACCCTTACATATCAACCGCGTGCCATTACACAGGCCATGTGATGGATCGATATTACGTAACAATATTATTGGGCATCCAGTTTTTAAACGAAGCTTATGAGGCGGCAAACCACTAACATTTAGCGAATTTAAGAACTCGACCGGATAGAAGTTGCGCTGATCGTCGTCAGCTTCATCAAAACTGTAATAAACTTTTTCCTCCCCTTGAAAAATTTCAATCATTTGATTATTAATCTCGTCAACACTATCATTTTTAGTGGACAATATTGCTCTAGAGATTATATAATCTGAAGAATATACATTATCTTCAATTGATGGAAAGATGGCATGGATCAATTCTTTTATAGCGTTTTCTCTGTTGTTGCACTGAATTGTCATGTCATCGGGTATGCGGATATAGTTTCCTTCGATTGGTTCTTCAGTTCCATCGCCGACTCTTAAAAGAAATTTAGAAAACCATGGATCTTTCAGCGCTCTCATATTTATGGTCAACCGCATCTTCTTCGTCAAAGACCAAAGAGGTGACATTCGTACGCTGGAGTCTACAATCTGTGCTCGAGTGCCACGTTTAATAACCGGCAACACCTGTCTGAAGTCACCTCCCATAACCATTATCTTTCCACCAAATGGGAGACTAACACCTATAATGTCTTGGAATGTACGATCGACTGCCTCTATCGCTTGTCGTTTAGCCATCGACGCTTCATCCCATATGATTATTTTGGCAGACCGAATCAGTTTAGCGGCCCCACTCTATTTTTTGATATTGCACATTGAATTATTTTCAAGATTAAGAGGAATCTTGAATCTCGAGTGAGCCGTTCTACCTCCTGGCATATTATTAGCCGCTGCACCTGACGAAGCTGTTGCGAGAGCAATAAGACCACGTGACCGAATTTCAGCAAGCAAGGCAATGTACAAAAATGTTTTTCCAGTTCCACCTGGACCATCAATAAAGAACACGCCTGGAAGATCATTATCAACATGCATCATGATCTCATCAAACACGTTTTTTGGGTCCGGATTAAGTGAATATTTGGCACTCAAGTGTTCAGGTTCCAAAACAATCCCATACTCTTCTTGTAACTCACGATAACCTACATCTTGTAAGTTAACATCGTCTGTTATCTTAGGAAGGTCGAATTCATTGAAATTTTTACCCATGGATTGTACCAAGACACTTATTTCGGTAAGAACCATATTTTGAACTCGTTCTATACTTTGACAATGTAACCGATGATCTTCAGACAGTGAATCAAAGTGGTCATTCCATAACTTTCGAATATCTCCAGGTTGGCAAAAAATCATTATGGTCGCAAATAACCTTCTAAGAGCATTGGGAAACTGAAACGTAGAGGCTTCTTCAAGACATTGTGATAGATATTCATCGTCTTCTATTAAGCCTAACTCAAGAGCTGCTTTCCGAAATGTCGCACACCGTTGACCATTAACTGTGCAAAGATGTTCAAAAGAAGTAGGCCCTCTGACATTTGACAAAAGTAGGCGTAAGTAGTACCTTTCTCCTTCGGCTGGATTAGCGGAAACGATACGACCTCTTTGTTTTTTACCGAAACGACGACTCCAACGGCGTGTGCTTCCATTCCACGTAAAGTGTTTTGGAAAATCTTTATACAAATGTACCCTTGCTGTTTCATCGTTTCTATTCTGATAAAAAAAAGCTGTTAGCATGGTTCTCTTATCCCTTTCCCTATCAACAATATTAGGCATTAAGTCATCATCTCTAAATCTAACCATCTGATTATTTGGGAGATGAAGTTGTAAGGCTAGAACAGCAGGAAAGATTTGAGAAAGAGAGAAGGAAAAAATGCGCCACATAGCCTCTGGGGGCGATATGTAGCGTGCATCTTGAAATCTTTTTATCTCATTAATAACAACCACCGCCCATACCTCTCAATTGATATGTGTTTGGAGTGATTTGTAAACTGAAAAATACAAAAAGACAAATAGATAATACTTGAATTTAGAGTATCCAATTTATTTGACTACTTACTTTTTAGACTTATATGGTTAGAAACTAATGTTGTTAACGGAAGATTATGTTGTACCGCTAACTATTGTATCGCTTTGTACTATAAGAAAAAACCCCTATAGGGACGACACCTATAGGGATAATACAACTTGTCCAAAACCATTTTCTGAAATTTCTAGGCATGTAGAGTGCAGAAAGCTTTAAAAAAATAAACCATATCTTGTAATAGTAATATAACTTTAAAAAAAATAAACCATATCTTGCGTGTTATTAATCCTTAATTAACTTTAATGATACTTTTAAATCTTATAAATTAATCAATATAATCCAAAAAATCAAGCCTGATGAGCAGCTTGACAAACAAGTTTCCGAACACATTATGTCGGTAAGTGACTCGACGTCTGTTTTGACTTTTCACAGAGTTAATGTGTAATATGTATTTTTTTTTTTGCAGCTGCATACTGGAAGTGGGAATAGTTCACAAACTGTGAAAAAACTTACAGGTGTGTTTATTTTTCTGTAGAGCTTTTTACCTCATGGATTATTTTACTGTAGAAACTGATCAACATATATTGAATATAAATGAAAGCGGTTAGTCCCATTAATTAACTAATTAATTATTAATGAGTGTTTTACAGTACTGATTGTGTGGTATTGATCAACTATTCAACTATCTGAGCTGAATATTTTTTATTGTCTTGGCATATGTTCAATAATATTTTTTAACAATGTTCTTTAAATTTCTATATGACCCAATAGAACTTCAGGATGTGAGGACCGAGTATGGGATGCTAAAAGAATGTAGTGCAGCTGTTGAACGTGCCAAGTTGCTGGCTTCTGAGGTTGTTGGATTAGAGGTGAAGGTTCTGCACACATAACTTGAACATACTTTTCAGAGGTAAAAATTGACAGGTGTGGTATGGGTCAAACATGTGATTTTTTGGTGTGGGTTGAAAATTTTCAGGTCGAGTTAGGTTAACAATGGAGAAGTACATATTTTGGTTAGAACTACAGTTTCAGCTGGGAACATACAGGTTTGTCCAGGTTTCTTTCAAATAACAAACATGTCAAATAAAAAGGGATCAGTACCTATTCAAGGCTAATGTGTGTATTATAACTGCTGTGATTGGGTCTGGTGTGCTGTCGCTAGCATGGGCGATTGCGCAGCTAGGTTGGGTTGCTGGTTCGGCGGTTCTCATGACATTTTCGTTCATCACTTATTTCACCTCCACCCTTCTCGCTGAGTACGCTTACCGTGCACCGGACCCCGTTCATGGGAAGCGTAACTACACCTACATGGATGTGGTTCGAGCCATTCTAGGTACAAAATGTTTAGTTTTTCTGGATGTGTATTTTTTTTCTTGTTAATGACTTTATATCAAGGGCAAAATTGTCTTTAAACAGGAGGGAAAAAGGCGCAGTTATGTTTGAATGATACGGTTATAACATGAGGTGATGATTTATACAAAATATTTATTTATTGCAGTATTATAACATGAGGTGATGATTTGTACAAAATAGTTATTTTCAGTTGTTGATTAATACCCATAAATTTCCAAAAACACAAGGTTGGAAATTATATATCCCAGTAAACATTCAAATTTAAGAAACTCCACTTATATAAATCGAAGTATATGTGTAATAATATATTTATGTGTAATGATTAGTAATTTCTTGTTGAATTTAATAAACCAAACCAAAAAAATAACACACAAACGTAGCGAGTAAATCCTTTTTGACATTCTTTTTTTTCTATATGATGACAAAGTTTAAAAAAATGAAAGATGATTTAAAAATATTATATAATAAAATTAAAAATAAACAATTAACAATTTTCGCAGTTTATTTAAAACTTTTGCAGTTTTTTTTTAAATAATTCGTAATTCTTATTAAACTGTTATTAGTTTTTTAACTTTTTTTTTTCATTTTTTATCCAAGTAAGCATTTTTAAGCCATGTCTACATATTATAAAAAAGAAAAATAAAAGAAATGTTATGTAGAACTGATGACTTGCTATTCAGGTATGCAGTATTTATAGAATATCCAAATTAGCTTGAACAACCTGACTGTAACAATTTTTTTTGTTGAGTCAGTTGTTGATTAATACCCATAAATTTCCAAAAACACAAGGTTGGAAATTATATATCCTAGTAAACATTCGAATTTAAGAAACTCCACTTATATAAATCGAAGTATATGTGTAATGTATAAGCATGAACTTCCTACATAACTATTAGCTCGACTTTTTAATAAAAAAAAAATAGGCAGTTAAACAATACAGAACCAAAAACCCCAGTTATTTCAACATTTACAACCTTCTAAAGTTAAAAGCCACAGTTAAAAGTTACAAAAAAACCAAGAAATTTGAAAGAACTTACAACAATGCAAGAGGGAGATGTGAAAAGCCGACAAAAAATTTAAAACCTTGATGTGAGAGCCGAGAAACAACGCAAGATCCAGATGCAAAGAGTCGATATATTCTGAAATCAAAGTAAATAAAAGTTGTTAGGTTGATGTTTTGAAAGTAGGATTAGTTCAACTGAGATAAACTTACAATTTCAGTTGAGTGTAGTTGAGGGTTTGTAAAGTGTTTGTAGAGTGTTGATACATCTGAATTATTTATAGAGACTTAGAGACTGAAGCAAGCATGCTGTCTTTCAAACAGTGTTTGTAGAGTGTTGATACATTATAGAGACTGCAGCAAGCAAGCTGTCTTTCAGACAACAGTAAAATGTTACTTTTTCAGCTGTTTGTAGACTGAAGCATGCTGTCTTTCAAACAGTGTTTGTAGAGTGTTGATACATTATAGAGACTGCAGTAAAATGTTACTTTTCCAGCTGTAGACAACAGATATAAAGGTCAGGTTAATAAAATTGATCAAAATTCCAGATTTAACATTTACCATTTAAGTGACTGTTTTTTGACTCAGCAAACTGCTATACTTGGAATCTTTATTAAAATAAACAGTTATTTTGGCATCCATTTTTGTCTGTAGCATATGTCAAATGGGTTAAAATATTTATAAAAAAAAAAATTTAAAAATATGTCAGAATAGATATAAAGTTGCTCAAAAGAGCTCAAAATCTTACAATCTGTTGAATCTTTTTATTTAAGACGAATTATTATATAAGTAATTCAAAAATGTACAAGAGTTGACCGGTCAACCTAACACCAGCATGACCCATTTGCCCATTTTAGTTCATGACCAACACAAAGCATCAAGTTTTATATCATATCAAAACACAAAATATAGTCAAGTTTATATTCTCTCAGTAGCATAGCATGTTAAAAATTAATATTCAAGGTTTAGAAATTACCAAAAAAGAGCGAAAAACCGACTGAATTCGAATCGCAGCCCATTCTTGCCTAACAAACAAGAAATCTTTAGGCGAAGCTCTAACCACAGTAGCCACAGCAGCCGAAAACGAAACCTCATCCGAACGTGACCCAACCTCTTTCCAGTACTTTGACACTAATGCTCCGTTAGTTCTCGCAAAGTCAACCATCATAAAATGCATTTCAGAAATCAACTATTAGAAAAAAACATAAACGCGTGAATTTATATAATTTCGGTTAAAAATAAGTTGTTTTGGGCGTTAAAAAACGCCCCGACAGCCTTTGACATCAAGGAAAAGGAAAATCCTAAAAGAAACAAATTGCATCTGCATTTGCTAAAGTACGAATAGCTTCATGAACAATTTGTAAGATTCATACTCTACCAACCATTAAAAAATGAATCAAAATAAGTTGGCTTTGTAACAGATCAACATATGTGAAAGAAGAGTGCAACTGTTGCAGCAAGTAGGCACCATTAGTAAACTTTCAGTTGATACATGAATGTGCAGCATGATATATATGTAGGCATACATATAAATATATAGAAATATGAAAGTTTGAAAAGAAAAATCCAAGGACCTTATTGACTAAACTTGCATTGATCTCTGATATCAATAAATTTTTGCTATGATCAAGCTAACATTAGCTCCCAAACGTTTCTGCAATGGTAGCAGCTCGTTAAACTGCTTCTGCAATAACATAAAACCACATCATACGTTGCACAAAATATATATACATGGAAGCAACTGCAAACAGGCAACTTTTGTTACACTAATAGCGGCAATAATAAAGGCGGATGTACCTGTAACAAACAGTCAAAGTAGTTCGTAACTCGGTTCACATCATTTGGATTGGCTACATCAACAATTTGCTCCAACCAACAAGCTCTAAAAGTGACACTATCAGACCCTGAAATTCTATAAACTGTAAGAAACAGAACTGAACTTCTTTACACACAAGTTGTGCAATTACCATTCTACCCTTAAGCAAGCCATCTTCTATGCAGCTTGTTTAACTACCTTTAACGACCACTTTACTTTATTTGACCTGCTGAATTGTTGATTAAACGACTATTTCATAACAAATTAAAATGGCTTCAATCAGCTCTAACAAAGATCCACTATAACAATAAATCTGCAATCGCTCTAACTAAAAATCCAGTGTTTCATGGCAAAATGAATATAACTAAAAGCAAGCACATCAAGTGACGCAGTTTTATATAAACGATGAGAATGTTAACTAAAAATGAATATAACTTAAATTTTATTACACTTTGAAGATAAAAGGAGGAACCATCAATATCAACAAATATCTACATACCATTTATAAACCATATAAAATCAAAGTTTCTGAAGAAAAGCAAGTCCTTTAGCAGCTCCGAGAGCAACCTTTAACCGAAGACTCCACAATAATGGTTGAAAATAAGATCCTCCTAAATATCAATCATACAAAAATATGATAACTTTGTATTGTTTGTAAGTAGATCCAGAGATATTGAAATATAACAAACTCACTCCTAAATAAGTGACTTTCCAAGCTCCCACAAGGCATGAATTCGTACACTAAAAGCCGTTGTTTGTCCTCCAAACCTGATCAATTGTATGAGATTCGGGTGCAAAAGTTGCCCGAGATAATTCACTTCTGCCTGCAAAAACCGATGCAAAAGTACATATGTTGATGAACCAAGAAATCTTGAAATGGGAAAATAGGCAGGTATGTGGGTTGGATGATGACGGGTCAAAATGGGTCGGGTTTTACCCAAGAGGCGTTTTGTCAGATAATTCAACTTTCTTGTTCATATAGGTAGTATGACAAAGGTTATATTATTTCAATAATAATCTAAAAACCTACATACTTTATACATTTGAAAAAGCATTTGAGCTTCTTTTTAAGTGAAAGAACATTCGACCCGTTTGTTTTTTAAGTGAAAAAGCAATCGACCCGTATCTTTTTAATCAAAAAAGCATTTGACCCGCTTCTTTTTAAGCGAAAAAGCATTCGACCCGCTTCTTTATAAGCGAAAAGGCATTCGACCTGTTTCTTTTTAAGCAAGAAAGCATTCGACTCGCTTCTTCTTAAGCGAAAAAAGCATTCAACCCGTTTCTTTTTAAGCAAAAAAGGTTTCTACCCGCTTCTTTTTTAGCGGTAAAGCATTCGACCCGTTTCTTTTTAAGCGAAAAAATATTCGACCCGCTTCTTTTTAAGTGAAAAGGCATTCGACCTGCTTCTTTTTAACTGAAACCTCTATTAATTCAAGCCAGTCATGCAACACATTAATTAAACTCTCTAGAAAAACCTCCTTTTACAGTAACATATGCTATTTAGATATGAGATTCTACCTCTTTTTAGGCAGGACACAAGAGACAAAGCTTCCCCTTGTTTTATCTTGTATAAAATTTGTTTTTATGTATATCACCCAACTTCAACACCTGAAACCACAAGCCATAAACTTAAGTCAATACTTATCACAAAGCTAGTGGAAAATAACAACAGTTTGAACAGTGTATTGCAAAGCAGTTCATTGTGCAACTATGGTATTATTAATCATGGGAAAACGGAATTAATGTAGCAATGTGTATCACCTTAGGCCTAAAATATTCATGAACCTGAAACGTTGTCACTGGGCAGAATCCATATTTATGTCCAGTAGCTCAGACAAATTATAGAAACCCCTAAAAATAAAGAACACAAACGATGAATTAAATACGTGTCTGAAACAAAATATGATATGAATGATTAACACCTTTGCACATGATAAACCCATGACCAATTGTGTGAGTTTTCATCAATCCTGATCTCAATTTCTCAATCTCCCATAAATTATCAACATCTCCTGTAAAAATAACAAACATAAATGTCTTACTTTCCAAGGCCAGACTCATTTGCCCATAGAAACGGTGTTAATTACACTTTTAAATAGCACCTCCGCCTTCTACTTCTGAAAAAAAAAACAGCAACCAAAGTCCCCTATTTTACCTGAAATTGAAGAAAATAAATGATTTACTGGTGTTGGTTCTTACTTGGTGTTTAGCGAATTTGTCAAGATCGGTGTTAAGATGAAAAACATATACAAACTACATATAGATCGTTAATCATACCCGAACCAAGAATGTTGTTCAGGTCATGGAAACGTATTACCACTATCACCCAACATAGCCAACAGATACGTAGCGTCAACCTTCATATTGCTGCACGAACCATCTAAAATTTCAATCAAAGGCATCACAATATTGTCCTTAAAGTTCTCAAAATCACTTAAGTTTTACCTAATGAAACTGGATCTACTGATAGCAATGGAATGAAGAAGACGATCCGTACCTGTTGCCTACTGAACGTATCAATAGCATCCAGCGATTGTAGAACTCGATTTTGTGGTTTGCAATTCAATCATTTCAAACTAAAAAAAAGAACAAATCAAATCTGGTCAGAATCGAATTTAGCAAAAAAAAAAAAACGAATTCAACACCTCATTACCGTCCAGATCCAGATTCGAAAGTGCCCTAACTTCATCATTGAAACCAAAAATTAGGTCTGCCATCATCGTCATCGTCGGTTCGGGTTCAAACCATCATCATCGTCATCGTCGTCCCCGTTTGTTGTTTCTTCTCGGCTTCAACTGATTCATCGCCATCATCGTCATCGTCGGTTCGGGTTCAAACCCTAGATCGCCGAGAGAGAGAGAGAGAGAAGAGAGAGACAAGATCGGATGTTTTTGTTTGATGTGTGAGGAATGAGAGAGAAAGGAAATGCTTGATCCGTGTGAAGTCAAATGGACGGTCCAGATCGTGATCCGTGTGAAAAAGGTGAAAAAATGAACGGTTGATGATGAATCAGTTGAAGGGTAATTTCTTTGTGTTTTCTTGTGCTTAAAGTGTTGTACATTGTGCATTAAGTGTTTTTTCAACACCTTGTTGAATTACCATCTTGTCCTTCATATATCCTTATTAAAGTAGTATAGATATATATATATATATAGGGGGCCGCTAGAATAAGAACCACCTCGAGTTATGAGAACCGTGAGAACTACTTGATCCGGGGCGAGGTGGACCAAATTTTTTTTTCAAAAACGTAGATGCATGTATTATAAACACATTCGTAAAAAAAATTAAAAAAAAATGTCGTGGGTGTAGTTTTTTACACCACAAAGTTTGTGGTGTAAAAAACTACACCCACGACATTTTTTTAAAATTTTTTTTTACGAATGTGTTTATAATACATGCATCTACGTTTTTGAAAAAAAAAATTGGTCCACCTCGCCCCGTACGATGTGGTTCTCGCGGTTCTCATAACTCGAGGTGGTTCTCATTCTAGCGGTCCCCTATATATATATATGTGTGTATATATATATATAGAGGCCGGTTATCATACAAATGCGCTTATCGTACATTACGTACGGTACAATCTCAGCCGTTAGATCATTGAAATCGCATGTTGTTTTTTTATAACAATTTCGCATGTTGTTTTTTTAACATGCGATTTCATCAAAATTACCACATGCGAAATTGTTACAAAAAAACAACATGCTATTTCATCAAAATTATCACATGCGAAATTGTTACAAAAAACAACATGCGATTTCATAAAAAATTATCACATGCGAAAATGTTACAAAAAAAACAACATGCGAATTCAATGCGCGATAAAAGATCCGACGGCTGAGATTGGAGCGTACGTAATGTACGATAAGGGCATTTGTACAGTACTCTTTACCTATATATATATATATATAGGGATGGGCTCATGCGAGAACCACCCTTATTGTGAGAACCGCGAGAACCAATGTGAACACAACCTAAAATAGCTAAAAAAACCTAAAAAACCCCAACCCCCCCCCCCCCCCCAAAGCTAAATGCTAAAAACTAAAACCCCCAAAAAACCTAAAAAAAAACTCTAACCCCCCTCCCCCACCCCCCCCCCCCCCCCACCCCCAAGCTATAATGCTAAAAACTAAACCCCCCAAAAAACCTAAAAAAAAATCTAAAATTTTTTTTTTAATATTTTTTATGCTCAAATCGCTACTTTTTGTGGCAAAAAAAAAAATTTTTAAAAAATTTTTAATTTTAATTTTTTTTTTGCTTCGAAAAGTAGCGATTTTTATATAAAAATATTAAAAAAAAAAATTTGTGTGATTTTTAGGCATTTTTGGTTGTGTTCACATTGGTTCTCGCGGTTCTCGCAATAAGAGGTGGTTCTCGCATGATCTTCTCCCTATATATACAAGGATCAAGGGAAAACCTCTACGAGTTGTGAGAACTTAGAGAATTCGGCCTTCCCATGCGAGTTTGGACCCCATTTTTTTTACACCCCTAGTTTAAGACGTTCCAAGGTCGGCTGTAAAAAAAATTCGAAGTATGTGTTTCAACCCCTTAAAGCAGCTGTAAAAAGCTGATGATATAGGCATGGCATCACCTTTTTAGAGCAATTACAGCTGCTGTAAATTAAAAAAAATACATTTTTTTTAGAAAGTTGATTTTTGTAAGACATTTGGTAAAAAAATTTTGAAAAAAACCTTTCGTAAGGCCGAGTTCTGTAAGTTCTCACACGTCGGAAGGGTTTTCCCTTGATCTTGGTCCTATATATATGATTAGGATCAAGGGAAAACCCCTACGAGTTATGAGAACTTAGAGAACTCGGTCTTCTCGTGCGAGTTTCGACCTCATTTTTTACACCATAGTTTAAGACGTTCCAAAGTCGGCTGTAAAAAAAATCGAAGTGTGTTTTTCGACCCTTAAAGCAACTGTAAAAAGCTGATGACATAGGCATGATGTCACCTTTTTACAACATTTACGACTGCTGTAAATTGAAATAACTTTAAATAAGGCCAAGTTCTCTAAGTTCTCACAACTCATATGAGTTTTCGTTTTACCCTAACCCTATATATATGAAACGAAAACTCATAGGAGTTGTGAGAACTTAGAAAACTCGGTCTTACAAAAGGTTTTTTTTTTTTTTTAATTCTTTTTACCAAAAATCATAAAAAATTTAACTTTTCCAAAAAAAAATCTTAAAATTCTATTTTTTCATACGGCAGCCGAAAATGCTTTAAAAAGTGATGTTATGCTTATGTAATTAGTATTTTACAGCTGCCGTAAAGGGCCAAAAACACGATTTCGCAATTTTTGTCTAAATTTTTTTACGGCGTTTTTTTAAACAATTTAATTTAGGGGGGGTTAGGTTTTTGGGTGGTGATGTTGGATTTATTTTGTTGTGTTCACATTGGTTATTGTGGTTTTCAAATGATTTTATAAATACATATAAAAACATTTTTTTAAAACTAAAAATATAAAAATATTTGTTTAAAAAACAGTTAAAAAGGTTTAAAAATTTACAAAAATGATTTTTAACATGTTAAATGCACTGTTTCCTGGTTCCCCACTTTTTTAGTGTTCCCCAATTAACCTCACACTATATATCTAAATATCTAAATGTTAATAAAAGAATACAGTTAATGCCACATGTCATTTCCTCCTTCAACTTATTAAATATTAATTAATAATATTATTAATATATCTTATATATAATAAATTTAATAAATTATTAGTATGTTTTGAATATATTAATATATCTAATATCTAAAAAAAATTTGGATATGTGGATTTACTTGAACATTTAAGTTATAAAAAAACAAGGAATTATGTATTATTATATATTTTTTTATTATTTAATGATATTATCGTAAAATATGAATAAAATAAAAAAACAGATTTACTAAGTAAAAAAATGTAACCGAAATTTTAATTTCCATACTATTAACTTATAATTTTTTTGTGCTTCGTAGGGTTGTACCCTATGTTTAAGGGGTTGAAAAAAAATGATTTTTTACTTTTAACACAAAACTTCTCATCTTTTACAATTTAACTTCTTTTATTATTTTTACTTTTAACCTAAAGCTTTTCATTTTTTTTTTTGCAGTTTAACCCAAGTACGTTTTTTACTTTCAACATTGGTCTTCCATACTTTTCATCTTTCGCATGTTTTTTGTTTTACGTTTCGTTCTAAATTCTGTGAGTTAACACGCCGCAATGTGCGAGTGGGGTTCAACGTTTTTTTGTCTATTTTTTCTCGTTTGACATGCCCACCGCAAGGCGTGTATTTATTCCCGCTTGACATGTTCGTCACAACGTTAGATCGACTTAGTTATTTTTTCTATGTTTTACGTTTCAGAATAATTTCTTTGCATTGCCACATCGCAACGGGTGTGTGTGGTTCAACGATTTTACGTTTGCTTTTTGTTTGGTTTTATTTTTTCACTTTTTTATTTATTTTGTTTTTTACGAGCTTTTCCAGTATTGGTAGTCGCCGACAGTGGTATGACATTGATGCTACTTGGCATGGTTTACGCCTCCGCTACAACACGGGGGCCTTAATACTAGTATATAATATATGTGTGCGCGCGCGCGGAGGGATTTTGAGGATCAGTATTATAAAATTTGGAGAACCATGTATGTAACGTCGTTCAAAAAAGAAAATGTAACTATGTAATCATCGTGTCTAATGTTGCCCAACAAAGATTCAGCCCCCAAAAAGGTATGCAGCCCAACAAAGATTCAGCCCCAAAAAGTAAATAGTTAGAGCCCATTTTTAGAAACTTGCTGGCCCAAATTGATTACGAGACCAACTGAACAACCCTGATTCAGCCCTAAAAAGCAAGTGTTTGGTTTTTATCTTATAGCTTTCTAACCCTGATTCAGCCCTAAAAAGCAAGTGTTTGGTTTTTATCTTATAGCTTTCTATTCAGTCTCGTTTCAAGCCTTGGCAAACCCGTAAAGCTAGGGATGCAAACGAGTCGAGTCAAGCTCGAGCTCGTTTAACTTATAAAAGCTCAAGCTCAGCTCGATTCGAGCTTTGTTTCTAAAGTTCGAGCTTGGCTCGTATATAGTTTTACAAGCTCGAGTTCAGCTCACTAGTAGAAATTATGATTTTTTTTTAGCTCAAAAAATATTATTTTGAGTGGTTACATAGTTAAACGGTCCAAAATCATTACGTTTCGTTTTCCAAAAAACAAACAAAACCCAGAATAATTGTACCACGCCCAAATAAATGCTATTTTAGCGTTTGTAAGTTGTCGCTCTAAAAATAGCCTTTTGTGTGCGTGAATGCCAAACACTCGCTCAGATAAAGTGTTTTTAATATATATACAAATGAAAAAAAAAAAAAAAAAAAAACTCTTAACGGATAATTTTTAAATTTTCTTCCCATCTCTTTATCTTTTTCTCTCTGTAAACCCTAGCCTCTGTTTCATTAAATTTAGACAAAATTGCAGAAATCAACATTTATGTTATACTCAACCTGCATTTCGTACCTTTCACTATGAATCGGCAAAAACCAACCTTTATGTTAATGTTTTGCTACAGGTTCAACCTTTACCACTAACCTCGTCCAGAAACTCAGTTAACTTACTCACATGCTTTGCATGTGAGGGTATTATGGTCTTTTCCCAAACCTTTTATTTGATATATTATTTTAAATCAAATGTAACCCGACATCATTTTTGCCAAACCTCTGTTTGCAAGTAAACTCTGTTTCACCATCTATTTCTACAGACCACAGTTTTCCTTGCTTCGGGTAACTACACACATTTGCTTTAGATACGTACACAAGTTCTTTTGACTTTAATGATGATACTTCTTTGTCGATTGAGAATTGTTGATGTTGGATATTATGTCCGGTTCGATAAGTCAACGCTGCCGACCGGGTCTTGACTCGTAAGAGTTACACCTTGGGTAACGAACTAAAAATCCACTTAACCTGTTTAACTGGTAATTACGAACGATACGTGGGTATTAACTGAGAGACGGGTACATGGACCGCGTGAGACAAGAATACGCACCCTACGCCACTTGTCGCGCATGCACATTTGCTGCGCCACATGTCGCACATGCATCCACCTACCGCCACTTGTCACGCACCAAACTTTTGGCCAATTGCAACACAAGAATTGTGCATGTGTGCCACTTGGCGAACATGCAAAAGGTCCATACCATTTATGTTTTTGGTTCTTGCATTTTATAAAGATGATGAGAACTAAAAAAGAAAGTGTGGTTGCAACAAGATAGAGATGCTCTCAACAACCAAGTACGAGCGGCCACCGGTTTTTCCACCTCCGTGAGCCGGATATCGCTGCCGCCTTGCGCGGCCGATTTCCTTCACCTCCGCGAGCTGAACGCCGTCGTAGTCTTGCTGATTGTCGTTGCCTACCGCTGCCAGACGCCGCCTGCTGCCACTGTTTGCCGCTGCTTGCCGCCGCCTTCTTCCTCGCATTCGTTAGTTCGTATCATTAGCACTTGTTCGTTGAACCTCGGTGTCTCGACCGGTTAGTCATTAACCGAGGTATATCTTTCTCATCGGTAGTTAAATATATTTTCACTGTGCTCGTATTTGCATGTAACCGGATCCTGTCGGGTTTCGCTTTGTTGATCACTTGTTTATATTTCCGTTGCGTTTTATTAATTAACTTGCTTAGTTAATTAACTATTATTTATTGAACCGGGTTTTTGATAAATAAAATTTTGACCGAACACCATGGAAACCCAACAGTGGTATCAGAGCCTTGGTTATATCATACGAGTCGGTACCGGTCCTTTTAACTGGAACTAGAACACAAACTTTATTTATTTAAAGTTTCTGATCTATGTTTTTTTAAGGGCACTTTACTTTTGGTCAATATTTTATTTGTTTTGCTTGACCAAAACATTGCCCGGTTTATTTTGTGATTGTTGTGCGATATGTAAATCTGGCCCGACCTTGTTTTGTAGTTGTATATTTTTTATTCGGTTTGGTTATTATGGTTTTTGGCCACCGAGATGGTTCAAAGTTGTAATAGATAGGGCTCTTTCCTTTATTGTATTTTCGTAAGTATTGCAATAAACGAAGACCCAGAGACAAAACCGAGGACGCTAAACAGGAGTCATGAAGTCAGTGGGAGTTGCTCGAGACGACTGGATGCACTCAAGTCCATCCTTGTGGTTGTTAGTGTGTTATGGCCCCCTGACCCGTTTGATCTTGCTATTAGGCTCTAGCAAGATCGAACAATTTGACCATATGGATTTACATATTTGTCTTGCCATTGTGGTTGCTTTTATCTTATAAGTTGTTATAACATAACTAACCTAAATACCAACATGTTTTAAAAGGAGTTTTAAAATATTAAAACAATCACATTAAAACAAGTTCTAAATTGTTTTTACAACTTGTTAAAGTTTTTGTTATAAAACAAAGGTTGTTTTTGAAACAAGCAATAACCAATTAAGTTTTGCAAATTAAACTATTTTTTATTTTCCAAAACTATTAACTTAATAGTTTTCTATTAACTTAAAATTGGTTATTCCAAGTCGCGACAAACTTAGTTTTATAGGTTATCTAAAACTAATTGTCCCGAGAGGTGAAAGGGTCTTTTGGTTATGTTGCAAATTTAATATCTAAATTAAAACCGACTATAACGACCCCATTTGGTAAAAATTAAAATCAATGGTCTATGACATCCTACTACTAGTAAGACTTGGGGCATAATGCGAACCATTAGTGTTGGAGCCACAGCACGACACTTGGTGTCTAGTTTATCCTTCCAAGGTGCAAGGGCTTCGTCGACACATTCGACCCTTCCACATGTGACCGTTTTAGGACGACTACTACTTTTCTTCTCGTGTTTACGTGCCCCAGCTGTCTCGAGAACAAAAGTGGCATAGATGAGGCCAAATGTATCAATGCAAGGATAATAGGTTATCCTCACAGCCTCATAAACCTCGGGAGTTGTGCTTTTCTCACAATTGACAATCGTTGTCAGTCCGCTTGAACCTCTTGCTAGTGTTGCATGCCCCAGCTGCCTTTGGAAAGAGCTTCTAACCGGATTCTCATTCCTTATAGTCTCACCTCACGAAATAAGGAGATATACATCGAAAATACTAATTAAAATCACCTTACTTGTATAATAGATGTCTAATAAAAATAACTCCTTCATATTCAAGTCGATACTTGAAAAGGAAATGAAATAAAAATTTGAATAACACCAACCTTCTCGAATGGCACCGCAATCTAAGAATAGTTCTCAAGATGGAGGAAAAGTTGTATATCTTAGATGGCCCAGTCCCTACCGAGCCTGAAAGTAATTCTATTACTGCTCGCAAAGCACTGGAGAAACATAACGAGGATGCCGTTGAGGTAGCCTGCCTTATGAAAGCCACCAAGTCTCCTGAACTTCAGAAGAACATGGAAGATAAGGATGCTTATGGCATGATCCAAGCAACTGAAAGGCATTTCCAGAAACAAGCCCGACAGGAGCGATATGACACCATTAAACAACTCATAAGCTGTAAAATGCTGGAAGGATCATGTATGAGTACTCATGTGCTAAAGATGAAAGGATAAATTGACCAAATGAACAAACTTGGTTATTCCACAAAACCAACCAAGTTCTAATGGTCAAGTCTGGTGGTGTTAAGAAGCCCAATAACAAGAAAAGGAAACATAAGAGCAAAGGCAAGAGAAAAGTTGTTGTTGCTGCCAAAAATGCCACTAACAACAAGCATGTTGCAAAACCACACCCTCCTAGGAGCGGCAGTACTTTGAATGCAACCAAATGGGCAATGGAAAGGAAACTGCCCACAATATCTAGCCAAACAGAATATGAACAAGACCAATAAAATTGGCACTTCTTTCGATATTCTCATTTATGTTATCGAACTTTTCACTGTTTCTAGCAACACATGGGTATTTGATACCGGATGTGGTTACCACATCGTTAATGTCTTGTAAGAGCCTGAAAAGTGGAAGAAACTGAAACAAGGCCACCTGGAACTCATAGTTAGTAATGGAAAAAAGAGTTCCAGTTCTTGCAACTGGAACATTTTGTTTTTCATGTTCCCCTAGCCTTGTAGTTACTTTAAATATCTGTTTATATGCACCTGGTTTGACCAGAAACATTATTTCAGTTTCTTCACTGTTTGAACAAGTATTCAATTCAAGTACGTTTTAAATGGTTCTTCTATTATAGCCTACTTGAATGATGTTATTTATGAGATTGATGTTCAAACAAGTAATAACATATGTAATCTTTCTAAACGTAATAAAGCTGGCATAAATGAAATATATTTATGGCATTGCAGACTTGGCCACATAAGTAAGGCACACATAAAATGGCTCCAGTCCAAGGGGATTCTTGAATCCACTCGACATGACTCCTTTGATGATTGCCAATCTTGCTTAGCTGGCAAACTCACAAAGCACCCATTCACCGATGTTGGTGAACGGATCAATGGTCTTCTAGAACTCATTCACGTGATGTATATGGCCCTTTTAGAACCATGACTAGAAACCATGACTAAAAACCAGCTTAATAGAAAAATAAAAGTACTTTGATCAGATCGAGGTGGTTAATACCTCAGCTTTGAATTTCTCAATCATCTGAAAGAGTGTGGAATAGTTTCACAACCCTCTCCAGATGGCACACCCCAACTTAATGGCGTGAGTGAAAGGTGAAATTGAACTCTACTTGATATGGTTCGATCGATGATGTGTAGAACTAACTTGTCTCACTCCTTTTGGGGACATGCTCTTATGATCGCTTCCCGCATTGTCAATTTAGCTCCGACAAAAAAGTAAACAATGAACGCCATATGAGATATGGAATGGGCATAAACCCGATTTGGAATACCTTAGAGTATGGGGATGTGATGCATACATCACAAGTGATTCTGATGATAAGCTCGATCCTCGAGGCGAAAAGGTTGTTTCCGTCGGATACTATAAAGAAGCAGATATTATTTCTACCATCCTGATACAAATGTAATTTCCATCAAACGGAAGGGACACTTTCTCGAGAAAGAACTTCTTAATCGAGAAATTGGAAATAATGTGGTTGATCTTGATGAAATTCAAGAACCACAAACAATCGCTAATATAGTCGGACTATTTGATCAACAAGTAGTTGTTGCCAATGAATTAGACATAAAACACAAGCGTTTGCAGAAGTAGTAGAATTTGCAAGAATCTGATAGATGTATATGGCGTTTAAAAGGTCCCGAAGTCTTATTAGTAGCCGAGTCTAATGACGAACCTGCTAACTACAAATTTGCAAACTTAGATTTGGAATCTGAGAAATGGAAAGAAGCCATGAACGTCGAGATGCAATCTATTCATGACAATCAAGTATGGGACTTGGTTGAGCTACCCCCGAATCTCAGGCAGTAGGGAGCAAATGGATTTAAAAAAAAAAACGATATGCATGGAAATGTACACACCTATAAAGCACGGCTAGTTGCGAAGGGTTTCACTCAAACTCAAGGTATTGACTATGATGAGTCCCTCTCGCCCGTTGCTATGATTAAATCAATCAGGATATTGCTTGCCATAATTGCGTACTGTGATTACGAAATATCGCAAATGGATGTCAAAACCGCCTTTCTTAATAGACATATCTCTAAAGATGTCTATATGGTTCGGCTTGAAGGTTTCGTCGATCCTAAATATCCAACTAAGGTGTGCAAACCCAATAAGTCCATTTATGGACTCAAGCAAGCATCTCGTAGCTGGAATCTTCATTTTGACCAGAAGATCAATGAGTTTGGTTTTGTCAAGAATGAAGATGAGCCTTGTGTTTACAGAAAGTTTAGTGGGAGCACCATATCATCCCTCATCCTATATGTGGATGATATAATCATTGGAAATAACATCCCTATGCTTAACGAAGTTAAACACTATTTGGGATCTTGCTTCGCAATGAAAGATCTTGTAGAAGCTGCTTACATTCTAGGAATGAAGATCTAAAGGGATAGATCTAAGAGGCTTCTAGGGCTAAGTCAAATAACGTACATAGACAAAAATGTCGACACGCTTCAAGATGGAAACACCCAGAAAGGAGGTGTTCCTATGACTAAAGGAACCGTGTTGAACAAATCGCAATCTCCTTCAACTGACATTGAAATTAAGCAAATGGAAGTAGTTCCATATGCTTCAGCGATTGGTTCAATCATGTATGCCATGTACAAGACTTGACGCCTCGTATGATTTAAGCATGACCAGTCGTTTTCAGCATAGTCCTGGCATTGCCCAATGGACTACAGTAAAGAACATTCTGAGGTACTTGAGAAGAACTAACGATATGTTCTTGGTGTTTGGAGGAGTGGAAGAGGAGCTCACTGTAAGGTATTACACTGATGCTGGCTTCCAAAGTGACCGAGACGATTCTCGCTCACAATTAGGATTCATACTCACTCTCAATGAAGGAGCTGTCTATTTGAAAAGCTCCAAACAGAGTGTAGTGGCAGATTCAGCCACCGAATATGAATATATAGCTGCATCAGATGTTGCGGAAGAATCTGCTTGGATGAAATAATTCATCAATGACCTCGATGTGGTTTCAAGTATTCAGAAACCAATCTAGGTGTTCTGTGATAACACAGGAACCATTGCTCAAACCAAGGAGCCCAGATCACAGGGTTAAGCACATCCTAAGAAAGTTCCACTATATACGGGAAATACTAGAATGAGGAGACATCTTAATAAGCAAAATAGACACAGATAAAAACCTAACAGACCCGTTCACTAAACCGATGACTCAGGACAAGCTATCTGTCTTAGATGTACGAACATTCAAACAATTGTACCTTTTGGATTCACCTTTGATTTACTGGCTAAATGCAAAGTTTGAATCTTACAACTGTGTTCGATTTTGATACGTTTAATCCATGAATCTTGTATTCTAAATTATCCGTAGGCGGTCAGACTCGTGGGAACGACTCTGTATTAAGACTATTCTGACTTTGGACTCAGGGGGTTGACTTCCAAACTCACAAACCTCATTGTGAATGACGTTGGATGTAACTCGCATCAAATCATCTTCAGGGATCTTGCTCACAAGATGTATTTAATTTTGGTATACTCATTTAGTATCCTCTGACCTGAGATACATATTAGAACTTTCGTTTACTGAAGACTATTCTTTGATCAGTGTCAAATGTTGTCGCGTAACTGCTAGTCATAAAGGCATTGGTTGGGAGTGGTTCTGAAGTTCAGTGGGAGTTGTATGTAGTCTAGATGGGATTCTGTACTCTTACATTATATGTAACAGTTAGACATCGGGGCGCCCTCATTGATTCAAATTGGTGAAGTGTAAGGCCTTACCCAAACTTACTGTGTGTTTGATTGAACCACTTTGATTCTATGAACGAGAACGATAATGATTGAACGCCATGTGAGATTGAAAGTGATCCATGTCTCATTGTCCAATTGATATCTTTTAAAGAAAGGATAGATGACGAAGATTGCCATAAGTCTACTTTCTTCATGTAGCAAGCCGTTGCTAAAGAGAAGATACCTTGGTAAATGACTTTAAAGTGTCATGACCTGTTGGGGGCAGCTATGTGTAGCTAGAGCACCGTTGGTTGTCTGCGTTGAGATCTTATCAGAAACCGTCCAAGTGGGACCTGTTGGATTTTATGTCCTGATCGATAAGTCAACGCTGCCGACCGGGTCTTGACCCGTAAGAGTTACACCTTGGGCAACGAACTAGAAATCCACTTAACCTGTTTAACTGGTAATTACGAACGATACGCGGGTATTGACTGAGAGACGGGTACATGGACCGAGTGAGACAAGAATACTCACCCTACGCCACTTGTCGCGCATGCACCTTTGCTACGCCACATGTCGTACATGCATCCACCTACCGCCACTTGTCGCGCACCAAACTTTTGGCCAATTGCAACACATGCATTGTGCATGTGTGCCACTTGGCGAACATGCAAAAGGTCCATACCATTCATGTTTTTGGTTCTTGCATTTTATAAAGATGATGAAAACTAAAAAAGAAAGTGTGGTTGCAACAAGATAGAGATGCTCTCAACAACCAAGTACGAGCGGCCGTCGGTTTTTCCACCTCCGTGACCCGGATATCACCGACGCCCTGCGCAGCTGATCTCCTCCACCTCCGCGAGCTGAACGCTGCCGTCGTCTTGCTGATCGCCGCTGCCAGCCGCCACCCGCCGCCGCCTGTTGCCACTAACATCGCGGCTGCCGCCGCTGCTTGTCGCCGCTTTCTTCCTCGCATTCGTTAGTTCGTATCATGGTGTGTGTAAGGTATGTTATGATTTTATTGATATTTTAAGCCCGTTTTACACATTAGTCAAGTTTTAAATTTATAAAACATGATATTCTACTAACACTAAACACACACATGGGCAAGTGCACCCATCGTGAGCGTAGTATAGCGTTGGTAAGATACCGAGGTCGACCAAGGACACAAGAGCTTTTAGTACCGGTTTATCCTCAACGTCTAATCAAACTAAAATTTTTGAGAAAAGATTTTTAAACATGAAAACTAAAAACTAAAAATGCTGAAAATAAAAATAAAATAAAAACAGATAGACAAGATAAATCACTTAGATCCGACTCGCCTTTAATGTATCCTTTGATGATTTCCGCACTTTTGCACTTTTTAAGAGATTATCTTAGTTGTAGTAGTAGGCCCCTCTTTTGAAGGTTACGTTACCCTCAGCCCAGTGGTTTGAGTCAGCAAGGATACAATCCCAAAGGGTCATTGGAAGATAATTAATTAAGTTATTAATGCGAAAAGTGGTAGGCCCCTCTTTTAAAGGTGACGTTACCCTCAGCTAAGTGGTTTGAGTCAGCAGGGATACAATCCCAAGTAGCCGGTTTAATGTATTAATAGTAGTTTACATATGAGGAGATCAAGCCATTCGCACCCCCGCCATCCAATACCAGTGGGTATTGGAGGAGGTCCTAGTAAGCTTGACCCAGGTCCTTGCAGGATCTATACACTGAACAAGGCAAGAACCTTACTAAACCATTCCCTTAACCCCCGACCAGGTAGCCAACATATCTCTATATAGACCGTAGAGATATTAATGGTGAAAATCTTTTACTTTATATAGACAGTAAAGTAATGCCAAGACACCACTGACAAATGATAAAGAAGTTTCACCTTCAACATAAGAAACTAGTTATTAAAGTCATTAATACAAAACCAAATAAAAAGTGCGAAAAGATTAAAAATCAAAAGTAATACATTAAATGCTTGTCTTCACTAAGTGATGTAAGAGATTTAGCCAAACATGGCCTTTGATTGACAAGAACTCTTACTATCAATCTTGGATCCCGAGACTACTACACACACTCTAAGGTGGATGATGGATGATGGTGGTGGATGTGGGTGTTGTAGTGGTGGTGGAGTGGTGGAAAAGTGGGAGAGAGGTGGTTTGCCAAGGGATGCCTTTGAAGTGAGCCAAGCACCCCTATTTATAGCCTTAACAAAAGCCCGGCCACTGCCCCGTGTCTGCTGGAAACGCCCCCGTGGCCATCCTTTTTCTCTTCCTTCATTAATTGCATTTGTCTGCATTGGGCTCCACACGACCTCGTGTTCGCTGGGCACGACCCCGTGTGCAGAAGCGTATCTGTACTATCAAGATTTGCAAGATTTTGCAAATCTTAGCGTTGACCACGCCCCGTGCTGAGCTGGGCACGCCCTCGTGGTGCGTCACACCCTGACTTTTGCGGAAGCGTGGTTATTGGTGTGACTTCTTAATACCATGGCATTCAATCATAACAATGCTATATGATAAAACCAAAAGACATTCATCCATAAATATTAAGTTTAGAAAATACCACAACATACTTGTCTGAAAACATCGACACCAAATTCAAGTTACAAACCATAACATGTTTTAATGAGTTCACGAAGACTCGACAACATAACTTAAACCAACCCGAGCTTAGGACCATGTATCTCGTCCAGGAGTAAGATACATCTCCTAAACTCTAAAAACTTGGATGACATCTTTTATTTAAACGCAGCTTGAAACACATGCACACACCTGCCAGATCCACTTAGTTCCCTGAAATACATGTAGTTTAAAAATATAAACAAAAGTTGAGCAAGTTCATGTGTTCGTGAGTATGTATAAACCTTTGTATTCAATGTATGTATGAAAGTCCCGGTATGATAGCAAACAAGGGAAAGATCACCAATGGTTTGCAAGGCCACTGATATGTGTGACGGCGTAGGAAGACTCAAACCTAGCAACTTTGTACCGGGCTTCCGGCTGGAAGACATAGTCACCACTATGGGCCACCCTGGCCTCATGGGTGTGGGCTCGCTACACCCAAATAGATCTATCACTCATCCCCCACGGTCCTACAAGAGGATTGATGGCCTCAAGTATACGCCTACCCATTCACATGATCTATGGTTCTTTCCTAGGCTAACCATACCAATTGTATTGTAAGTAATCCTTTGTAACATGTATTTCACCCCCGAAGTAAATAAACAAAACAGTTTAAAGAAAAGGGGGACATGAACTCACAGTATTGCGTCTTCAGTACTGGCACTCAAATCTCCTCAGCAAACACGACTACCTACAGTGTACTAACGTCTATTACACGAACGGGTCGTGCCTTTGCTTAGTATTAATGTTTTGGAGTTACGTTTCTAATGTTATTCCAAGCTGTATAATTATTTATCAAAATACTTAATATTTCAACTTAAATTATATTTAGTTTTGGAATAATTGTTTAAGCAATATTTCTGTAACAATACTTCTCAAGTATTTACTTTCATATTTCCTTCCCAAGGATGGGGGTATCTTATACATGTATTTTCGTATTATTGTATTCCCAAAATAATATATTTTCAAGTCCCACTTTAGAAAATACATATAACTTATTTTGTCCAAAAATAATGTATTTCAAGAAAATATATATTCTTCCCAAAAATCATATATCTTCTAAATATACTAAGAAAATATATTTTAACTTCCCCAAAAATAATATTTTCCCTTTTGTCAAAGTATGATATAACTTTGTAATATTTACAAAAATCATATTTTCCTTTCTTGTATCCAAAATAATATTTACCAAAGATATATTTGTAACGGTATTGTTTTGGATAGTAAATTTCACGGTACTTTGTTAAGTTATATTATTTTACCCTAAAATAATATAACCATTTCAACAAGTATACAAATAATCACACAAGTGTCTTAATATGTATATATATTCTAAATATATATATTTACCCATTTTTATTTATAAAAACCAACCTCCAATATTTCTATTTTTGTTACAAAAATTATGGCAAAGTTTATATTGAAGACTTATGATCAAAATACACTTGTAATATTTGTTAGAAAATATTTTTCTAAGTGTTTATATTTTTAGAAAATTTTGCCATGGTTTCCTCTAAAAATGGAGGTGTCTATGCTATTTAAGCATATCATTTTCTTTTCAAAAATCATCACAACAATCAATAATCAATCTACACTTACCAAGTGCAAGAACTACTCACTTTATATAACAACATGAACTTAACGCTTCACAAAAAACTTGTAGTAACTTGGTAATGTTTTTAGTAGGTCTAGTTATCTTTAAAGTGTGTTTATTTTTTTAAAAATCTCATTCTTAAAGAATTTAAGTGTTTACAACTTGTAAACATATTTTACAAAAATGTTTCTTTGTGAGATCTTCTTGTTTCATGAGTGTTTACACACTTGTTTTACCACTAAAAATAGTGTGTGTTTAAGTAAGAACCATGATCTTCTAGAAATTATATTTTGAACTTGGTTCTTTTGGAAAAACCATTCATACATCTTAGATCTATAAGTTTATCAACTCACTTGATTATCATTTTTCAAAAAATCATCTTTTTATTCAAGTTCATGCTTATATATGAGGATGATCTTCTTGTGTTAACACATAATCATCCTCTAACTTGCTAGATCATGTGTTTAATCACAATCTAGCAAGCTCCTTATGATGATCAACATCATAATCTCAAGTAATCAAGCAAGTATCATACATACTCTAAACAACATTATTTCATCAAGATTTCATCGTATGTAAGCTTTATGTCCATGATTCAAGATTATGTTCTTTAGTGTTCTTGTGATTTACAACATAATACATCTTTTAGCCAACTAAAATAAGAAGTATCAAAGGGGTGTAAGAGTCTTACTACTAGCTCTAAGCTAGGGAAGAACACTTGATGAAGAAGATGATAAAAGTGATGGATAAGAGCAATTGATGGAGGTTCTTCAAGATTTAAGAGCACCAAGCTTCACAAGACACCTTCTTACACCCTTGAGAGTATATGGAATGAGTGGATGATGGATGTAAGGTGGTGGTGGTGGCGGCACTATGCTAGGCCGAGAGGAGAGGGAGAGAGTAAGAGAGTGGTGTGGTGTTGTGAGGTGTGAGGAATGTGATGATCTCTAGAATCCATATGCCATACTTATAACCATACTTCTAAATATTTTGTCTACAAGATCAAACAAGATCCAATAAAAAAAGAAATCAAATCTTTGAGGTATGGTGGTGGTGATGGCCGATTATAGCATGGGGGGGGGGGTCTAAGTGTAACTTGTAACTAGTTGGTTACTTAATAGTTCAAAATCAAGTGTATAGTTAGTTAAGTTAGTTACTAGATATTTTAGTGGGTGTTAAGGTGTTCGGGGATCATGACTAGCTCAGAAATAATTAAACAATGTTTCTAGTATAATTTTGGTGTTTCGGGTAGTGTCCGGTTGTTCGGTTAGATACCGGTTCGTTAAAGTGTCAAGCTATTCCGTTTAATGATCTTTATGTTACTTTTTGTGGCACTTTTAATTCCCGACACTTAGGAAAGCATTCAGGACCATTTAGTCAAATTTTTGCATGTAACTAGCTTGTTAAAAAACTGAATTTTGCTGAAAAATGCAGAATTCTGCACTATAAGTTGGTTTTAGGCACTTTCCGGCACTTTATCTATCACCTGGTGACGCAGTTTTATGGTTCTTACTTCCCTACACACCATACTAGTGTAGTACCTTGTCCCTGGCCCATACTGGGTCTCAAAACACTATCTGTCTATGTACTGAACCCCGTCAGCAAATTCCCGTTCTATCCATTAATTGTGCTAACTGTGCTTTGTGCATCATGTATGTCAATAAAGTTTGCAGGTGATAATAAGGTGACACTATGTAATATGTGATGCACATGTATGATGCAGAAATCAGAAAGCAGTTATGTATAATCCAGCACAGGCATTAAGCATTAATTAATATTAATTAATTGTACGGATACCTGGATTTATGAGGGTTGTCACATTCTCCCCCTGTTAAGAAAATTTCCTCCCGAAATTTTAGTTCTGCTACTAGTTGCAGGGGTCTTGGGAAACAAATGTGAGTATTTTGCTTTCATGCGATCCTCACGCTCCCAAGTGAACTCTGGGCCGTGTCGCACGTTCCAATGAACCTTGACGAGTTTAACACTACTCTGTCGCTTCCTGTTAACCTTCCAATCAGTAACCTCAACAGGTTCTTCAGTAAAGTGGAGTGTGTCGTCAATAGGACTTCGTCGGAAGGTATGACAACTGTTTCTTGAGTTGGACTCTTTTTCAGGTTAGATACATGAAATGTATCATGAACGCCATTCAGTTCTGCGGGTAGATCCAACTTGTAAGCTACAAGACCAATCCTCTCCAGGATTTTGAATGGTCCAATGTATCGCGGGTTCAACTTCCCACGCTTCCCAAAGCGTGCTACACCCTTCCAGGGTGAAACCTTTAACAAAACCATATCTCCTACTGCAAACTCCAACGGTTTCCTTCTTTGGTCCGCGTAACTCTTTTGTCGATCACGAGCCGCCTTTATGCACTCTCGGATATGTGAAATCTTATCAGTCGTCTCTTGAACCAATTCAGGACCAACAAGCTGTCTATCACCCGCGTCTGCCCATCATAGTGGTGATCGACACTTGCGTCCATAGAGAGCCTCAAATGGTGCAGCTTGGATACTCGCATGGTAGCTGTTGTTGTAAGAGAATTCTACCAAGGGTAAGTGAGTGTCCCAACTGCCACCCAAATCCATTACGCAAGCTCGTAACATATCTTCCAACGTTTGAATCGTTCGTTCACTCCGGCCATCTGTCTGCGGATGGAATGCAGTACTCAGATTCAACTGAGAACCAAAGGCTTCTTGGAAGGACTGCCAAATCCTTGACATGAATCTTCCATCTCTATCAGAGATAATTGAGAGAGGCACTCCATGACGTGCGACAATCTCTCTGAGGTACAGCTCAACAAGCTTGCTAGTATTATCTTTTTCTCTGATCGGTAAAAAGTGTGCAGATTTGGTCAGACGGTCCACGATTACCCAAATCGTATCGTGACCTCTTGGTGTTCTTGGCAATTTTGTTATAAAGTCCATTGAAATCTGCTCCCATTTCCACATGGGTATTTTGGGTTGTTGCAGAAGACCTGAAGGCTTTTGGTATTCGGCCTTTACCTTGGCACAAGTCAAACATTTGCCAACATATGTTGCAACATCACCTTTTAATTTCGGCCACCAATAGAAATCCTTTAAATCCTGGTACATTTTATCCGATCCTGGATGGATCGAGTACCATGACTTGTGAGCTTCATCAAAGATTACTTCTCTTATACCACCGAAGAGAGGAACCCAAATTCGTTTCGTGAAGCACAACGTTCCTTCATCATTGGGTACTAGCTGCTTCTCCATCCCACCGAGATATTCATTCTCAAGATTCTCGTCCTTAAGAGCTTCCCTCTGCGCGGTACGAATGCGCAATGAGAGATCCGTTTGAACAATCATTTCCAAAGCCCTAACCCTTATGGGCTTGATTCTTTCCTTTCGACTCAAGGCGTCTGCTACCACATTCGCCTTCCTTGGGTGATACTTAATCTCGCAATCATAATCGTTCAACAACTCTACCCATCGTCTCTGTCTCATGTTAAGCTCTTTTTGATCAAATATATGCTACAGGCTCTTGTGATCGGTAAAAATAGTACAATGTGTACCGTACAAATAATGTCGCCAGATCTTTAATGCAAACACCACTGCGCCTAACTCCAAGTCATGTGTGGTGTAGTTTTTCTCATGAACCTTCAACTGGCGCGAAGCGTAAGCTATAACTTTTTGTCGCTGCATTAGCACGCAGCCTAAACCTTGACGCGAGGCGTCGCAATATACCACGAAGTCGTCAGTACCTTCGGGTAGGGATAAGATCGGTGCATCACAAAGTTTGTTCTTCAACAACTGAACTGCTTCTTCTTGCTTATCTCCCCATTCGTACTTCTTGTCTTTCTGTGTAAGGGAGGTCAAAGGATGAGCGATTTTCGAGAGATCCTCAATAAATCTGTGATAATATCCTGCCAAACCTAGGAACTGACGGATCTCGGTTGGCGTCTTTGGAGTCTCCCAATTCTTGATTGCCTCGATCTTTGTGGGATCCACATGGATTCCATCTCCGTTAACCACGTGACCAAGGAACTGAACCTCGCTTAACCAAAATTCGTACTTCGAGAACTTCGCGTACAACTTCTCTTTCTTAAGCAGCTCTAAGATAGCCCTTAGATGTTGCTCGTGTTCTTCCTTCGTCTTCGAGTAGATCAAAATGTCATCAATAAACACGATCACAAACTTATCGAGATAGGGCTTGCAGACCCTGTTCATCAAATCCATGAATACTGCTGGGGCGTTTGTCAAACCAAACGGCATGACCAGGAACTCGTAATGTCCATAGCGAGTCCTAAAGGAAGTCTTTGGAATACTCTCCTCTTGTATACGCAACTGGTGATATCCTGATCGTAGATCGATCTTTGAGTAAAAACTCAAACCTTGCAGTTGATCGAACAGGTCATCTATCATTGGCAAAGGATACAGATTCTTAATGGTCAACTTGTTAAGCTCGCGGTAGTCGATACACATGCGGAAACTACCATCTTTCTTCTTAATGAACAAAACTGGAGCTCCCCAAGGTGAGAAGCTTGGTCTGATAAATCCCTTATCCAATAGCTCCTGGAGTTGCGTTGACAGCTCTTGCATTTCTGAAGGCGCAAGTCGATAAGGAGCCTTAGCTACAGGCGCAGCACCTGGAACTAAGTCAATGTAAAACTCGACTTGCCTTTGCGGTGGCAATCCTGGCAAGTCTTCGGGAAAGACTTCAGGATATTCCTTCACGACTGAAATGTCTTCTAGCTTTGGCTCAGCGGCTTCTTTGTCCACAATGTGTGCCAAGAAGGCAACACATCCTTTCTGCAAACACTTTCGAGCCTTTAAACAATTAATGATTCTTAGGGGCGTATCGTGTTTCTCTCCATGTACCACAATTGTTTCTCCATTCGCAATCGGAATGCGAATGACCTTCTCGTGACATACAATCTCTGCTTGGTTGCTTGACAACCAATCCATCCCCACTACCATGTCGAAGCTTCTCAACTTGACTGGCAGCAGATCAAGTGTAAACTCGTGCTCTCCCAGTTCTATCACGCACCCTCTAATGAGTTCGTTTGCTTCAACTAGCTTTCCATTTGCTAGTTCTATCGAATATGGAATGTCTAGCTTACTAGCTACCAACCCAAGTATATTCTTAAATTCTAGCGATACAAAACTATAATCGGCACCAGTATCAAATAGTACAGATGCATAACGTTGGTTGATAGGGAACGTACCAGTGACCACATTTGGATCTTGGCGTGCTTCCCTCGCACCGATGTTAAAAACTCTTCCATGTGCTTGATTGAGCTTTGGGCACTCTCTCTTGAAATGCCCCACGTCTCCACAATTAAAACAACCTGGTCCTCGACCATTACCATTCTCATTACCACCTTGAGCGTTGTTTTGGTTGCGGTTTCCACTCCCAACTTGATTCGCAAAATTACCACGATTCCCATTACCGCCATTTCCTCCTTGAGGGCGGTTTCCGTATCCATTACCTCCACGGTTGTTGTTTCCATTACCAAAACCCCTTTGACCACCACTGTAAGGACCTGCAAAAATGTCCCAAATTGACCCGTAAGTGAAAACCCGGACCCCTGAAACCCTAATATGCATGAAAAACCAAGAAATCTGGGTTTCACGCGGGCCGCGTAAACCATAAGATAAGTTTACGCGGGCCGCGACAACTCATAAAATCTCCGGAGCAGCGAACAGGCCACGTGTCGCACACGTGGCCGACCTAGGTGTGACACGCTAGCCCTAGTTGTAGACTAGGTGGCCCTCGCGGGCCACGTAAGTTTAAGAGAGGGTTTACGTGGGCCGCGTAAAACCCCTTTTTTCAGCTATAAATGAGTTAGACATGAGCAGTTCATCTATGTTCGAGAATTCAATCAAAAACGAAAGTATACTGCTCAAAATTGTAATTTCCAGTAGTGAAACGCTGCTACGATACAGGGTATTAACTCGATCACTGCTACGATTCAATGTCCGATCGATTAAAAACCAATCCGATGGATGTTTAAGTGCTGCCCATACTTGGGCTATACTTTGTCATTCGTCGTGAAGGTTTTGATCTCGTGAGTTATCGTAAATGTTGTATTAAGTTACTAACCTAGTTTCGTGTGCATTGTTGTTTAAACTAGGTTATCAGGCTTATCAGTAGGCTAAACTCTGCCCCAATTAAACTTGCAATGTGAGTCATTCTCTTTTTATCAACAATGTTTTACAATACTCCAATGATTTTCAAAAGTTATAATTACAGGGATTAAGTCGTCGTTATCTTAAATCACTGGCTAGTGGGGTATTGTGCACGTTACTAATTTCTCACGGTTAGGTTCATCAACCTAACAGTGATAATCAACATTACTTGGGTGAAAGGACCCAATAGTGGTATGACCATCGTCACAAGGCTGTGACACGGCGCCAGATAAAAAAAATAAGATAGTAGCCATTGTAATCGCTCTTATTCTGTAATTTATAGCTATGTGTCATTTTATCAAATTGAGTGACTCGACAGTATTTCCCCGCTGATAAAATATTTTTAAAACATGTTTCAGGTGACCTACTGTAAATCAAGGAAAAGTGCTACGGAGCACTAATAAAGCTTGAAGTGGTGGCTCAGTTAAATAAATAAACATGTTATGTAAAACAGGGAATTTCCTCGTGAAATTCCTCTATTATAAATTACGGGGTTTGTCCCACATTATGAAATAAAATAATTGGGCATTTTCAAGTTTTAAAAAGATCTTGTTAAACTTCCGCTGTCAACTCAATTAATAAATACCACGGGTTTCTGCCCGCGGCTCATGGACCGGGTAAAACCGGGACGGGGGCCGTGACAGAAAAAGCTGGTATCAGAGCCACTGATTTAAGCCAATTAAGTATTTAGAAACACTTAATTTTCTGATTGCCATTCTGTGATTATGTGAAAAATTGATTTACAAAATTTTAATTTAGAATTTTGTGTGTTTCTCCATATATGCTCACAGCATGAATGAGTTGTCTGAAGCTCTTCAGAATATCACTATCCATTCTGCTGACATGGAAGTTTTTGAGGGCTTTTCTGGTTATTGGGCCGAGACTGAGGAACCAATGGTATTCCAAGCCCAACCTCAGGAAAAACCGAAGCCGGAAAAGAGAAGAAGACTCGTAGGTTGGAGGCGTGTGCGTAGGAAGAAACCAGCAGTACAGAAGACGGAAGATCCAAAGGATAAAGGCAAAGGAATAGAAATCGGAGAAAGTTCCAGGCAAGCCCAGGAGATGCCACCCTGGGAGGAGCTGGACCGCCAACTGGCAAATAGCGACTTCATCGGACCTGCCGATGAAAACCTCTTTGGTTACCCAGCAGAAGCACAACTTCCAGTTAATCTGGAACCTGCTATCCTAGATCCTATTATCCACCCCCAACCTCTACCAGGAGAACTAGAAGAATGGTGGACAACTGACTGGCAATTCCAGAATCTATTAAATAACCCTAACACATTTTTCCCCCAATTTGACCCTGAGCCTCCACTACATCCACCAATGAGCACCGAGAACTTGGCTGAACTCCGCCACTATGGCGAGGAGCTGGTGGACGCAGGGAATAGAATCCGGGAAGTAGGGGAAAGGATCTCCTGGAAATACGACGAGAGGGAACGTCGTTTCTGAAGTGCCAGCTGACAGGGATTGTATGGAGTTGTGGGAATATGTGTTTAATAATAATATAATAATAAAAATATAATCATGTAAAATAACCTAAAATAAAACTTTTGTAAAATATTTGGTGTGTATGGATGCATACTAAAATATATAAAAAGATGAAAGTCGCAAAGTCGACAATTTTGGCTATACGTGTTGATGTGATTATGTGCGATTGCTTTAGTATGCTTGATTATTACTTATTCTATCTTGAGTCAATAACTTATATATATATATATATATATTAATTACCAGATGGAACATGCTAGTAATGAACCAGTTAACGAAGTTAACCAATCTGAACAAAACCATGAAGATCAATTTCTGAATAGGCAAGATATAGAGAATATCGTTGCTCAGGGAATAGCCAATGCTATTCCAGCAATCCTTGCTGCTGCCCGAAATCCAGTTGAACCTCCACCGCCTATTCCCAGCAAACGTACTCGTGATGACAATTTCAGTAATACTGTAAATGGAGGCGACAACAATAATAATAACGATGATGTGATACAAGCCCCATTTCTTAAAAGAATGAAAGCTGCAATGCCTGGTTGCACTTATAAGGAATTTCTTGCCCGTACACCAATCGAATTTGCAGGAAATGAAGGGGCAACAGCCGCACTGCGTTGGTTGGAGAAAACCGAGGCAGTAATTAAAATAAGTAAATGTGCCGAGGAAGACAAGGTCATGTACGCGTCGCATCTTTTTAAAGAAGGGGCGCTAGAATGGTGGAATACGGTACTACAAGCCAAGGGAAGTGAAGTGGCCTACGCCATGAATTGGGAAGAATTTAAGAGACTAGTAGAAAGGAAATTCTGTCCCGAATACGAAAAGGAATAAATGACAAATAAGTTCCTAAACAACCGGATGGTGGATGTTGATTGTAGAGGGTATACTTCGACATTCTTCGAGTATGCTAGAGTGGTACCAACCCTGTCTTCGCCAGAACCGGTACTTATTTCTCGCTACATCTGGGGTTTGATTGGCGAAATACTTGATACCGTTAAAGCTGCGAGACCTCGCACAATTGATGATGCTGTAGAATTAGCCAACACTTTAACCGACGGGCTGGTACGCACAAGAGAGGAAAATCGGAAGAAGGAAGTGGCCCAAAAGATTTCCCAAGGATTTCGTGTGGGTAATAATAGTAATTTCAAGAAAAAGGGAACTGGGCAATCTTCCACTGTTCCATTTTGCAGTACCTGCAAAAGAAAACATTTTGGAAGATGCAAAGGATATTGCAATTTCTGCAAAATTCCAGGGCATCAAGAAGAAGATTGCAGGAGGAAGAAATCAACAATCTGCTTCAACTGTGGAGAAGCTGGACATTTTAGGCCAAACTGCCCTAAATTGGTCAAACCAGCAGACAACAAAGCTAAACCTGCAGAAGGAACTACCAAAAAGAATGCAAGAGCATTCCAGTTGACTACCCAAGAAGCAGAGCTAATCCCTGATGTGATAGCCGGTACATTCCTAGTTCATGACGTTTATGCAAAAGTATTATTTGACTCTAGTGCAAACCAAAGTTTTATAAATACTTCATTCTGCCAACCTCTTAAACTACCCTTAACCAACCTTAGACAAATTTTTACTGTCGAAACGGCAGATGGAAATTCTGTTAAAATAGATAAGGTTTTGCGAGAAGGAAGGATAGAACTCTTAGGCCATAAATTTTCTGCAAACCTATTACCTATGGATTTAGCCGGATTCGACGTTGTATTAGGAATGGATTGGTTAGTAGCCAACCATGCTCGAATTCTTTGTGATAAGAATTCCATAAAAATTCATGCACCCACATGAGAAGTATTGGTAATTACAGGAGATAAGCCCAGTAAACCACTGAAATTCATTTCAGTAATGAAAGTGGCCAGTTATTCAAGAAAACAAGAAATAGTGTATATGATTTCAGTAATCATCAACACTAAAGGTAAGGAACTTAAGAAAATTCCAGTAGTATCAGAATACCCATATGTATTCCCAGAAGAACTACCTGGATTACCACCCGATAGGGAAGTAGAATTTAGAATTCATCTAATTCCTGGAACTACACCGATAGCCAAGGCACCTTATCGGTTAGCACCAACTGAAATGTTAGAACTGAAAAAGCAGTTAGATGAATTATTAAGTAAATGATTTATACAACCTAGTTCATCCCCGTGGGGAGCACCAGTGTTGTTCGTAAAGAAGAAAGATGGGTCAATGAGAATGTGTATTGATTATAGGGAATTGAATAAGGTTACAATTAAGAATCGATACCCATTACCTAGGATTGACGATCTTTTTGATCAGCTTCAAGGAGCTAGATATTTCTCTAAGATAGATTTACGCTCCGGATATCATCAATTGAAAGTACAAGAAGAAGACATACCTAAAACCGCCTTCAGAACTAGGTATGGTCACTACGAGTTTACAGTCATGCCCTTTGGGTTAACAAATGCTCCTGCAGCATTCATGGACATGATGAATAGGATCTGTAAACCGTACTTGGATAAATTTGTAATTGTCTTTATCGACGATATACTCATTTATTCCAAAAGCCAGGACGAGCATTGTGAGCACCTACATGCACTCTTAACTTTGTTAAGAAAAGAGAAGCTTTACGCCAAATTCTCAAAGTGTGAATTTTGGCTACAAGAGGTACAATTTTTAGGACACATGGTGAATAACGAAGGCATTCACGTGGATCCCTTTAAAATAGAAGCAATCACCAAATGGAAGGTCCCTCAATCAGCTATGGAAGTTAGAAGTTTTCTAGGATTAGCCGGATACTATAGACGGTTTATTAAGGATTTTTTCCAAGTTAGCTGTGCCATTAACTAACTGTAAAGCAGTATAGTTTGAATGGGAATCTAGGCAAGAAGAGGCTTTTAAGATTTTAAAGCAAAGGTTAACAAATGCCCCAATTCTTGCCTTACCAGAAGGGACATAAAATTTTGAAGTTTACTATGATGCTTCTAAGCTAGGATTAGGATGTGTGCTAATGCAACGCAAGAAGGTAATTGCGTATGCCTCAAGGCAATTAAAGAAGCACGAAGAAAACTATACGACTCATGACTTAGAATTAGGAGCCATAATTTTTGCCCTTAAGATTTGGAGACATTATCTGTATGGAAGTAAGTTTACTGTCTATACAGATCATAAGAGTTTAAGATACATATTTGGGAAAAAAGAATTAAACATGAGGCAAAGGAGATGGATGGAAATTCTAAGTGACTACGACTGTGATATTCAATATCACGAAGGAAAAGCAAACGTAGTTGCAGATGCCTTAAGTCGTAAGTATCATGAGAAACAACGACGATTTCGTGCTCTTAGATTGAGTTTACAATTAGACTTAATGGAACAACTGAAGAATATCCAGGAGACATCAATCAAGGATGATGCTGAATGAATGAAAGGAAGGATAAAGGAACTAGAGCAAGGTAGTGATAGAATTTGGAGATTCTATAAGAAAAGGATTTGGGTACCTAAGCAAGGAGAATTAAGAAATAAGATTTTAGAAGAAGCCCATAAATCTAGATATACCATACATCATGGTAATAATAAGATGTACCAAGACTTAAGGAATAACTTCTGGTGGATAGGAATGAAAAAGGACATAGCAAGGTACGTTTCTAAATGCTTAACTTGTTCACAAGTTAAGGCAGAACACCAGAAACCCTCAGGTTTACTCCAACAATTAGAAATGCCTGTATGGAAATGGGAACTCATAACCATGGACTTTGTTACTAAGTTGCCCAAAACCAGAAAAGGTAATGACGCGATTTGGGTAATTGTGGATCGATTAACCAAATCAGCTCATTTTCTACCCATGAAAGAAACCTTTAGCATGGAAAGGTTAGCAAAATTATACGTAGACGAAGTAGTATCCTTACATGGAGTTCCACTCTCTATTGTATCGGATAGAGATAGTCGTTTCACTTCACATTTCTGGACAAGTTTCCAAGAAGCCATGGGGACTAGACTAAACTTGAGCAGTGCATATCATCCTCAAACAGACGGACAAAGTGAAAGGACGATCCAAACCCTGGAAGACATGCTCAGAGCATGTGTAATAGATTTTGGAGTAAACTGGGATAACCATTTACCTTTAATTGAATTCTCCTATAACGATAGTTATCATTCAAGCATCGAAGCTGCCCCATTCGAAGCACTATACGGACGCAAGTGTAGAACTCCAGTTTGTTGGGCAGAAATAGGAGAAAGTCAATTATCAGGTCCCGAAATTGTGCAAGAAACCACCGACAAAATCACTCAGATCAAAGAAAGACTGAAGACGGCCCGAGATCGCCAGAAAAGTTATGTTGACAATCGACGCAAGCCACTGGAATTCCAAGTTGGTGACAAGGTACTCTTGAAAGTTTCTCCTTGGAAAGGAGTAGTCCGATTCGGTAAAAAGGGAAAGCTAAGTCCAAGGTATGTAGGACCATTCCTAGTAATCCAACGCATAGGACCAGTCGCCTATCGCTTACAACTCCTAGAAGAATTAGCCGGGGTACATAATGTATTTCATGTATCCAACCTTAAGAAATGTTTATCTGACGAATCCCTGGTAGTACCTCTTCAAGATATAGAGGTAAATGAAAAGTTAAAATTTGTGGCGAAACCACTTCAGATAGAAGACAGAAAGATCAAATTTCTCAAGCACAAAAGACTAGTACTGGTCAAGGTCAAGTGGGTTTCAAAAAGAGGACCAGAGTACACTTGGGAGCTGGAATCGGAGATGAAGCGAAAGTATCCTCACTTATTTCAATAAATCTCAAGGACGAGATTTTAAATAAGGTGGAGAGGATGTAAGGACCTGCAAAAATGTCCCAAATTGACCCGTAAGTGAAAACCCGGACCCATGAAACCCTAATATGCAGGAAAAACCAAGAAATCAAGAAAATTGGGTTTCACGCGGGCCGCGTAAACCATAAGATAAGTTTACGCGGGCCGCGAAAACTCATAAAATCTCCGGAGCAGCGAACATGCCATGTGTCGCACACGTGGCAGACCTAGGTGTGACACGCTAGCCCTAGTCGTAGACTAGGTGGCCCTCACGGGCCGCGTAAGTTTAAGAGAGGGTTTACGCGGGCCGCGTAAAACCCCTTTTTCAGCTATAAATGAGTTAGACATGAGGAGTTCATCTGTGTTTGACAATTCAATCAAAAACGAAAGTATACTGCTCAAAATCGTAATTTCCAGTAGTGAAACTTTGCTACGATACAGGGTATTAACTCGATCACTGCTACGATTCAATGTCCGATCGATTAAAAACCAATCCGATGGATGTTTAAGTGCTGCCCGTACTTGGGCTATACTTTGTCATTCGTCGTGAAGGTTTTGATCTTGTGAGTTATCGTAAATGTTGTATTAAGTTACTAACCTAGTTTCGTGTGCATTGTTGTTTAAACTAGGTTGTCAGGCTTATCAGTAGGCTAAACTCTGCCCCAATTAAACTTGCAAAGGGAGTCATTCTCTTTTTATCAACAATGTTTTACAATACTCCAATGATTTTCAAAAGTTATAATTACAGGGATTAAGTCGTGGTTATCTTAAATCACTGGCTAGTGGGGTATTGTGCACATTACTAATTTCTCACGGTTAGGTTCATCAACCTAACAGTGATAATCATCATTACTTGGGTGAAAGGACCCAATAGTGGTATGACCATCGTCACAAGGCTGTGACACGGCGCCAGATAAAAAAAATAAGATAGTAGCCATTGTATTCGCTCTTATGCTGTAATTTATAGCTATGTGTCATTTTATCAAATTGAGTGACTCGCCAGTATTTCCCCGCTGATAAAATATTTTTAAAACAAGTTTCAGGTGACCTACTGTAAATCAAGGAAAAGTGCTACGGAGCACTAATAAAGCTTGAAGTGGTGGCTCAGTTAAATAAATAAACATGTTATGTAAAACAGGGAATTTCCTCGTGAAATTTCTCTATTGTAAATTACGGGGTTTGTCCCACATTATGAAATAAAATAATTGGTCATTTTCAAGTTTTAAAAAGATCTTGTTAAACTTCCGCTGTCAACTCAACTAATAAATACCACGGGTTTCTGCCCGCGGCTCCTGGACCGGGTAAAACCGGGACGGGGGCCGTGACAACCACAGCCAGTACCAACCCAGCATGTTTCCTTCGAGTGACCAACTCTTCCACAAGACTCGCATCTTCCAGCTCGGCACCGTCCATTGTGATGCAACTAACACGCATCGCATTTGGGCAAGGTGCCCATGTACCCTTTTCCTTTGTTTTCAGCACCAGTTTTGGCCTTGGCTGGTGCGTTTGCCTCTTCCTTCTTGTTAGCGCTGCTGGTACCTTTCTTGAAGTTTGAGAACTTCCTTTTGTTCTCACCCGATGACTCAACATGAGTCTCTTTCTTCTTCTGGTCAGAGATCGAAAACTTGTTTAACCTGATTGCCTCTTCAGTTAGTGCTACACTCAGGTCGATAGCCTCGGTGATCGTAGCAGGTTTTGACGTCGTCACCATACTCATAATCTGAGGTGCCAACCCCCAAATGAAACGCTCAACGCGCTTGAATTCCGGACTAACCATGTATGGTACCACGTGAGATAGATCATGAAATCTCTGCACATATTCGGCTATCTTTGGGCCGTCCATCTTGAGGTTCCAGAATTCAGTTTCTAACTTTTGGATTTCAGCCCTGGAGCAGTATTTCTTTCGCATGAGCCCCTTCAGCTCATTCCAAGTCAAAGCGTATGCTGCTGCCTCTCCCAGAGTTTGGACTTGGAGATTCCACCATGAAAGCGCTCCATCTATGAACAATCCGGAGATGTAGGTGACTTGGTGTTCTGGTGCGCATTTGCTCATTCTTATCACAGAATCGGTCTTCTCCGTCCATCGAACAAAACCCACAGCACCCCCGGTGCCGTCGAAACTCAACGGTTTACAATCTAAGAACTGTTTATAGGTACAGCCTGTACAAGTAACGCCATTCACATAAAACATTAGCAAACGCACATGGTATTTCCAAATGTAACGTAATGTGTCTCAAGCGACTTAAACATTACCATGAGGTGGGTTGTTCCTCGAGGTACCCCCGCTAGTTTCAGCGCGTGAGGCCTCATGCTCTGCTATCGCTCATGAAATTCGTTCTTGTAACTCGGCCTCAGTAGTGGGCAATCGAGTTTCCCTTCGTGGAGGCATCTTCTATAAGAAGTTTGTATAGATCAGGTCTTATGCGTATAAGTATGTAGTACGTGTATGTAATAACATTTATCAACACAAGTAAACACATAACATCCCATGTCATAACACAAACAAGTAATCCAACAACGTATGTAATGAGAATGTTGCGATTGAACTTTCATATATCAAGACCACAAGTACATTTTTACATGTTCCACAATATATCATACATCAAAAGGGACTAAAGGGTCACATCACCCCTGTCCAAATCGTCTACCAACTACAATAATCAAAAGTCAAAAGTCAAAGTGTGGTCTTCAAAAGGTTGTGCAATCTGGTTCAATAGCTGCACTCTCATCAAAAGTATGCTATCTGCATAAAACCAAAAACCTCTAAGCTGATGGTGGAGGAGGAGGAGGTGGAGGAACGAAAAGCAACTTGCGCAAATGCGCTAAATCCTCCTCGAGGGCATGAACGACACGCAATAGGTAGCTAACCTGCTGCTCCATAATAAGGAAATGGAAGTCAACATCTGGGTATGGCAGGAGAGGAGTGGGTGGAGTCGCGAATGGTGACTGACAAGGACAAGGCGGAGGACGCGGGATCCTCTCTAACTCCATGACTCTCCTACAAAACATCTCCTGCTGGAGCTGTAAGGACAAAAGCAGATCATCCCTAGAGTATCCAATGTGGAAGGGATGGTATGGATCAGAAACAGGCATCGTGTTGGGCGGAAACCAAATCAGTGGCTCGCCCGACGGTGCAGAAGCAAAAGGTGCAGTATGTGTAGCAGGTGCAAACGGTGGCATAAAAGGAAAGGCTGCTGACACAGGTGGTACATGACCAGACGGCTAACTCGATGGACCTTCCCCGGGACGGGGAGGAGGAATATCCTGTAGAAACGTGACTGGTAAATCAGTGCGATGAATGTCAGATACGTGTGGGTGAAACGGGGCAATATCAACAGGTGCATGAGTAGGTGCAGGTGGGGGAGTAACAGGTCTAACAAAAGGAGGTAAGTCATCGTCGTCCTCGATCCACCCATTGTGGGTGAACGCATATCTAGGGTCAATCTGGGCTGCAAAAGGAGCACGATCAACAAGGACAGGAATCGGGTCGGGTAGAGGTGGTGCAACAACTAGTACATCGGCAGGTGCAGGGTCATGCTCGGGCAAAGGATCGTGAGCAGGTATAGGCTCCGGTGCAATCATAGGCTCAGGGTCAACTGGAGCAAGCTCAAGATCAGTGGGTATATCAAAGAGCTGATCGTCAGGAACGACAGGTGCCTCAAATGGCTGCTCATCGGGGACAAACTCAATCTCATGTCGTGAGGAAAGACAGGATCCAACTCGTCATCAAACTCAAAATCATGATCAACACCGTGTGGAATATCAGGTGCGGCAGACATAGCTGTGTCAGAATCAGTATAGGTGGGATATCGCTATAATCCCAGTGCGTGTAGAGTAGTAGATGACACAGACTCAAACGAATCAGGACCAGAATGGTCAGAAAGAGCCTCGACATCAGGAATCTCATCATGTGGAACAGCAACGACATCACCAACTGGAATCTCAACAAGTGGAACGACAACGGCATCATCGACTGGAGCTCCATCATCCTGGGCACCCTCAGGGGGACCCTCAATAAAAATATCGATGTCGTCATCAGACATAACGTCTAGAGGCAGATCCTCAAGAGGAAATGCAGCAAGAGGAAAAGGAGCAGGGATCTGAACAAGAGGTAGATCCTCGCCAGAAAGACCATCAGCTAGCGGTATATCATCTCTAAAATCTAGTAAAGCAAACGGCTGAAAATCATCATCATCGTCACTCGTAGTGTCAGATGTAAAAACCTCAGGGTCTGTGGCCATCTCGTCATCTGAAACTATGGCCATAGGGTCTATGGTATCTGATACTTTGCTATCAGAAGAGGACATGGTATCTGTAACAAAACAATCACACATATGCACACATATCAACAATCATCAAATAAGCATGTAAGTAATAACAATGTAAGCATGTATGCATCCTAGTCTTCCCAAGACTATCCCACCCAGCCTCTCAGACTGAACTACTTAGTCTCTCAGACTAAACCTCCCAGTTTCTCAAACTGAACTACCCAGCCTCTCAGGCTAAACCTCCCAGTCTCTTAGACTGCCCCAACTAGTCCCTTAGACTACCCAGTCTCTCAGACTGAACTACCCAGTTACTCTCTCAGACCAACTCCCCAGTCTCTCAGACTGAATTACCCAGCTAGTCTCTCAGACTAACTCCCTAGTCTTTCAGACAGAAATATAAACGAATTCTTTGAAATTTATTTTGTGTCTTTTATTTGTAAAAATATTTGTTTCCTGGATCTGGACATTTTGTGTATGCAATGAAAACATGTTTGTGAAAACATTTTCGTGAGAGCCCTAATGATCGTAGTCTAGACTCAAGAAAGAATCCTAGTTCGCTATGATCGAAGCTCTGATACCAAGCTGTCACACCCTGACTTTTGCGGAAGCGTGGTTATTGGTGTGACTTCTTAATACCATAGCATTCAATCATAACAATGCTATATGATAAAACCAAAAGACATTCATCCATAAATATTAAGTTTAGAAAATACCACAACATACTTGTCTGAAAACTTCGACACCAAATTCAAGTTACAAACCATAACATGTTTTAATGAGTTCATGAAGACTCGACAACATAACTTAAACCAACCCAAGCTTAGGACCATGTATATCGTCCAGGAGTAAGATACATCTCCTAAACTCTAAAAACTTGGATGACATCTTTTATTTAAACGCAGCTTGAAACACATGCACACACCTACCAGATCCACTTAGTTCCCTGAAATACATGTAGTTTAAAAATATCAACAACAGTTGAGCAAGTTCATGTGTTCGTGAGTATGTATAAACCTTTGTATTCAATGTATGTATGAAAGTCCCGGTATGATAGCAAACAAGGGAAAGATCACCAATGGTTTGCAAGGCCACTGATATGTGTGACGGTCTAGGAAGACTCAAACCTAGCAAATTTGTACCGGGCTTCTGGATGGAAGACATAGTCACCACTATGGGCCACCCTGGCCTCATGGGTGTGGGCTCGCTACACCCAAATAGATCTATCACTCATGCCCCACGGTCCTATAAGAGGACTGATGGCCTCAAGTATACGCCTACCCATTCACATGATCTATGGTTCTTTCCTAGGCTAACCATACCAATTGAATTGTAAGTAATCCTTTGTAACATGTATTTCACCCCCGAAGTAAATAAACAAAACATTTTAAAGAAAAGGGGGACATGAACTCACAGTATTGCGTCTTCAGTACTGGCACTCAAATCTCCTCAGCAAACACGACTACCTATAGTGTACTAACGTCTATTAGAGGAACGGGTCGTGCCTTTGCTTAGTATTTATGTTTTGGAGTTACGTTTCTAATGTTATTCCAAGTTGTATAATTATTTGTCAAAATACTTAATATTTCAACTTAAATTATATTTAGTTTTGGAATAATTGTTTAAGCAATATTTCTGTAACAATACTTCTCAAGTATTTACTTTCATATTTCCTTCCCAATGATGGGGGTATCTTATACATGTATTTTCGTATTATTGTATTCCCAAAATAATATATTTTCAAGTCCCACTTTAGAAAATATATATAACTTGTTTTGTCCAAAAATAATGTATTTCAAGAAAATATATATTCTTCCCAAAAATCATATATCTTCTAAATATACTAAGAAAATATATTTTAACTTCCCAAAAAATAATATTTTCTCTTTTGTCAAAGTATGATATAACTTTGTAATATTTACAAAAATCATATTTTCCTTTCTTGTATCCAAAATAATATTTACCAAAGATATATTTATAACGGTATTGTTTTGGATAGTAAATTTCACGGTACTTTGTTAAGTTATATTATTTTACCCTAAAATTATATAACCATTTCACCAAGTATACAAATAATCACACAAGTGTCTTAATATGTATATATATTCTAAATATATATACTTACCCATTTTTATTTATAAAAACCGACCTCCAATATTTGTATTTTGGTTACAAAAAATATGGCAAAGTTTATATTGAAGACTTATGATCAAAATACACTTGTAATACTTGTTAGAAAATATATTTTCTAAGTGTTTATATTTTTAGAAAATTTTGCCATAGTTTCCTCTAAAAATGGAGGTGTCCATGCTATTTAAGCATATCATTTTCTTTTCAAAAATCATCACAACAATCAATAATCAATCTGCCCTTACCAAGTGCAAGAACTACTCACTTTACATAACAGCATGAACTTGATCGTTCACAAAAACTTGTAGTAACTTGGTAATGTTTTTAGTAGGTCTAGTTATCCTTTAAAGTGTGTTTATTTCTTTAAAAATCTCATTCTTAAAGAATTTAAGTGTTTACAACTTGTAAACATATTTTACAAAAATGTTTCTTTGTGAGATCTTCTTGTTTCATGAGTGTTTACACACTTGTTTTACCACTAAAAATAGTGTGTGTTTAAGTAAGAACCATGATCTTCTAGAAATTATATTTTGAACTTGGTTCTTTTGGAAAAACCATTCATACATCTTAGATCTATAAGTTTATCAACTCACTTGATTATCATTTTTCAAAAAATCATCTTTTTATTCAAGTTCATGCTTATATATGAGGATGATCTTCTTGTGTTAACACATAATCATCCTCTAACTTGCTAGATCATGTGTTTAATCACAATCTAGCAACCTCCTTATGATGATCAACATCATAATCTCAAGTAATCAAGCAAGTATCATACATACTCTAAACAACATTATTTCATCAAGATTTCATCATATGTAAGCTTTATGTTCATGATTCAAGATTATGTTCTTTAGTGTTCTTGTGATTTACAACATAATACATCTTTTAACCAACTAAAATAAGAAGTATCAAAGGGGTGTGAGAGTCTTACTACTAGCTCTAAGCAAGGGAAGAACAATTGATGAAGAAGATGATAAAAGTGATGGATAAGAGCAATTGATGGAGGTTCTTCAAGATTCAAGAGCACCAAGCTTCACAAGACACCTTCTTACACCCTTGAGAGTATATGGAATGAGTGGATGATGGATGTAAGGTGGTGGTGGTGGCGGCACTATGCTAGGCCGAGAGGAGGGGGGAGAGTAAGAGAGTGGTGTGGTGTTGTGAGGTGTGAGGAATGTGATGATCTCTAGAATCCATATGCCATACTTATAACCATACTTCTAAATATTTTGTCCACAAGATCAAGCAAGATCCAATAAAAAAAGAAATCAAATCTTTGAGGTATGGTGGTGGTGATGGCCGATTATAGCATAGGGGGGTCTAAGTGTAACTTGTAACTAGTTGGTTACTTACTAGTTCAAAATCAAGTGTATAGTTAGTTAAGTTAGTTACTAGATATTTTAGTGGGTGTTAAGGTGTTCGGAGATCATGACTAGCTCAGAAATAATTAAACAATGTTTCTAGTATAATTTTGGTGTTTCGTGTCTCACCCCCAAAATACCACATGCGGGAACACCGTGGGATGTGTGACGTACCAGGATCTAAGCCACCAATCACATTGAACCACGTATAGTATTTAAATAAAACATTTCATTAATTGCTAAATACAATTCCAAATCATAAGTTTAAACCAAAAGAGATGTTCAGCGGAAGCATATAGTAAATTGTTAAACAACTGTTTCATGATAAGTGTTCAAAACCAATGTATCAAATGTATCCAAGAGCCTCGATCCATGACCACTCCATCACTCCCAGATAGCAAGTCCATGTCAAGAAAAACTAATGACCTGCAAGCATGCAGACAAGTGTGTCAGACGAAGCTGGTGAGTTCAAAGTTTTGTTAACGCGTTTAGTTACCAGATGTGTGTTTAAAACAGTTCAACGTTATGTTTTGATGATGTTATTAACTCGATTACCGTATGTGGCTACTAGATGTGTTTGCCCAAACCCCAATGCCTCTATCAAAGCATTGGTCAAGTGGTCATGGTAAATAGTTCACGCCCGTCCATTCTGGCCCGGTGTGAGGGTGCCAAACCTAATAGAGCTATCAACTAAATACCTCGTTGCCTTACCGGCAACAATCGGTAGATGTAAGGGGTCTTATATGATAGAAACTGAGTAATAACCCAAATCCCTTTAACCTGCATTCCTCCCTGGAACGTTACCAGATATCCCTTCCCGGGATGCATGCTTGGAAAAGTGCAGTGAACTCACCTTTGGTTGCTCGGTAAGATTAGCTACTTTATTACCAATTGATCAAGCACGTCCTAACATGGTTTATCAATAATAATTAGTTTCATATTCGCGTTGAACCACGTATTTTGTCACTCATTGCATAAATGGCACTTATGAAATACACACTTAATTATTCACGTTGTAACAGTTAACTATATCACGCACAACCCAAGTTAACACAGTTTATCCATACCACAGATTTTCACGCAAAATACACGTTTACTTCACGAGTCTAAATTCCAGTTACACGTAACAGTCCAAATGTTCAATTAAGCTTTCTTAATCAGGTGCGGCCCACTTATTTGGCCCAACAGAGTAGTGTGTGAAAATGGGTTTAAAGTGTGCGGCCCAAAGACATGGCCCAAAGCAGTGTTCGATTGGGCTTCAGGTGTGCGACCAGATTAATAAGTGTTCAATAAATTAAAAGTGTGTAACAATTTGTGTGACAATTCTTATGAGTGGCCCCCACCACTGTATGGTTCTTATGATTTTAAAATCAGTGTGCGACATACATGTGTGCTCATTCATCATTCATACTATAAATCACATCATCCTCAATTGAGTTGTAACCTATGCATGCACATGTGTACATTCCCTAACAACTTTTCAAAAGACAGACATACTCACTTGAATTAAACAGATAAGACAAACATCCTTTCACACATAATATTTTGAACCATCCAACACATTTAAGTTGTACCCTATGCTTATAAACTTGTAGATCTCCATTAAAACCCAGCTTCAATAATTTCGAACAGTCATTCATGTCCCATCTCATATAACACACGTATTCAAGCATTTGCATTAGGAATCTACATCACCCTTCACATTAATCTTAAATCAAAAACACAATTTATTCCTACCTCAATTATCCAAACAGTGTCAACATCAACATTCGAAATCCAATTCTTTTCATGAATCAATCATGAAAATACAATCATATATTCCACCCACTAATAATTTTTGTATGAGCAACCCCAAACTATCGACATTAAGGTCGAGTCACGAAATCGGGTTCATCACGTAACGTTCCATTATACTTAATCAATCCTAACATAAATTCTAAATCATCGATTCATCAACATCCATCATCACATCGCTCATTATAATCCATGACAATTCCGAATCATACTAAGTCCGAAATCGGCATTACGAATCATAACAATTTACACATGATCAAGAACAATCAACAAGAACTAAATTCATAGATTCATCATCATTACAATTAGAAAGAGAAACCCTATATTATGGACAACTAATCACAGCTTTAACGTAACCGATACACGTAACACTGTTCTAGCATTACTAACCTTACTACCCGAGAGACACAAGCAGGAGATCGCAGGAATGAGAAGGAACAGTCTTCCTGTTTGTTACCGTCGCCGAGAAGAAAAGCAAAGAACTAGGGTTGGTTTATTGTTCCCCACGTATCAATTGCATATACCTATTTCTACAAGTGTAACCCATAAAGAGTTGGGCTCATGTGTTTTCGTGCTTGCCACTAAGTGTGGGCCGAAGTGGATTGGAAGTAGGGTGGAAGACTAAGGTGTGTGTGCGGCCCAATTGTGACTAGCACAAAAATAAAACAAATACAAATACTAACTCTACTATGCACAAAAGAATACATCATTGTGTCGCAAGTAGTCAAACACACATGTAACACGTTTAACGTATCTTACATCTAACTGTAACGTAAACTGTGACATAGAAATAATAAGCACGTTTAACAAATTTAACGCATCAGCCAATTACAATGCAGACTATGACGTATATAACACTGAAACACCGAACCAATGGTCACTGAATTAGACGAAACTAACCTTGAGGGTTCGGGTTGTCACATTTCGGGTAGTGTCCGGTTGTTCGGTTAGATACCGGTTCGTTAAAGTGTCAAGCTATTCCGTTTAATAATATTTATGTTACTTTTTGTGACACTTTTAATTCCCGACACTTAGGAAAGCATTCAGGACCATTTAGTCAAATTTTTGCATGTAACTAGCTTGTTAAAAAGTTGAATTTTGCTGAAAAATGCAGAATTCTGCACTATAAGTGGGTTTTAGGCACTTTTCGGCACTTTATCTATCACCTAGTGACGCAGTTTTATGGTCCTTACTTCCCTACACACCATACTAGTGTAGTACTTTGTCCCTGGCCCATACTGGGTCTCAAAACACTGTCTGTCTATGTACTGAACCCCGTCAGCATATTCCCGTTCTATCTGTTAATTGTGCTAACCGTGCTTTGTGCATCATGTATGTCAATAAAGTTTGCAGGTGATAATAAGGTGACACTATGTAATATGTGATGCGCATGTATGATGCAGAAATCAGAAAGCAGTTATGTATAATCCAGCACAGTCATTAAGCATTAATTAATATTAATTAATTGTACGGATACCTGGATTTATGAGGGTTGTCACATGGTGGGCATAGAAGCTTCCACAGCTTTGTCCATTTCTGCAGATATCTGACCACGCCCCCGTGTCCAGTGGGCACGGGCTGTGGTCAGCCCTCTGTTTCTTGTTTTTGCTTTTGGAGATGCTGTCGAGGGGTCGGGCATGCCACGTTTATTCCCTTTCTTTGTATTTATGTTAGTTTTTTCTGCATATTTGTTCCTTTTGTTTGTTTAAGCTCATTTGGCCCTGAAAATACAAAAGAAAGACAAAAGCACACTTTTTTCCAACATTAGTACTAAAAAAGGGTTAGTTTTATGCCTCATTTGATGTAATTTATATGTTGCATTTTACACACATCATATCACTAGCACTGGTTCGTTGAACCTCGGTGTCCCGACCGGTTAGTCATTAACCGAGGTATATCTTTCTCATCGGTAGTTAAATATATTTTCACTATGCTCGTATTTGCATGTAACCAGATCCTGTCGGGTTTCACTTTGTTGATCATCTGTTTATATTTCCGTTTTTTATTAATTAACTTGCTTAATTAATTAACTATTATTTATTGAACCTGGTTTTTTGATAAATAAAATTTTGACCGATCACCATGGAAACCCAACAGTTGAATTCTTGTTAATGAATGGCTAATTAATGTCGATGAACTGACTTGTCCAATAATGAAAGAAATAAGGCAAGGGTGAGGGCAGAATCATCACACAACAGAAGTAAAGTCAAGCTCACTAAAGAAATTAACAAGACATTCAAACAAAAAGGATGTTAAAATCTAGACAAGTGCTGTAATGAACCGAAAGTATAAGCTTCGGGGCAATCGTTGTGGCGAGTGATTTGATCGAGAAACTGGTCGATGTCGGAAGCGGAATTAGGGTTGGGGTCGAATTTTCGCATTCTGACGAGGTCTAATTCGTTGAATATATCATCGTAGTAATCTTCAAGCTGCGGTTTCATTCTCTGGGGATGATCAGAGACTCTGTTTCGTTGATTTTGGCCGGTGACCTTCAAGATTCTTACACCAACCTTAAACCACCCGTAAAAACAATACCCAGATGAAGATCTTGGAAGCAAATCCATGAAAGATTCATCCATTTACACTAGCTTTTTTTTTCAACCCAAAACTAACTTTCTGTATTCAAATTTCTTTAAGCCAAACAAATTTGTTCAAGATTCTTAAAAACCCAAAACGTGCATCACCTGAATTAAAAAAAATTCTTGATCGCCATTGCACGATGTTCGTCGTTAATCACAACCCCACCATTAACACCATTAATCACAACCTTCGTATATACCTTCACAGTCAACGTTATTGGTATTCATCTCCAAAACTATCAAATCGAAACCCCCAAAACCTTAAACCTTGAAATTCTACTACATTCACCGATGTCAATGACGACATCACTTGCAAACTCTGATTGTCGGATGTACAAAGCTCGGTATCCGGAGGTCGACACGCCTGTGATGATTCAGGTGAAGGAAATCAGAGATGTTGCCACTCGGTATCTCTGTTAGAATATAACATCGAAGTTATGATTCTATTATCGGATCTCTCACGATATATTGATTTGAGAAAGGGTATATTAATTTGTGTAAGAAATGGTTATCGAAACAGGATATTCAGATTTGGTGGTGGTAGTTGCTGGATTCGGTGGTGATGGTGGCTGGATTTTGTGATGGTGGGTGTTTGTTGAAGAGACAAGAGATAGCTAAGTGAAAGAGATAGGGGTATATATATACTTATATATATTTTTTAATTTATTAAAATCTGGTTTTATTATTTATTTAAATACATTAAATAAAAGATTTGTGAAAAGACTATAATGCCCTCACATGCAATGCATGTGAGGGCATTTAACTGAGTTTTTAGATGAGGTTAGTTGTAAAGGTTGGTTTTTGCGAATTTCAGAGTGAAAGGTACGAAGTGTAGTTTGGGTAAAACATAAAGGTTGATTTATGCAAGTTTGTCTTCAATTTAATTCATTCTTCGTTCCATTCAAAGATTACTTTAGCTACACGTATGTATCATATTTATTCTTCATCTATTTATCATATATATATATATATATACATGGTTGTAAAAGTCCCGCCTAGGGTCCGAGTACTCTCAGAGTAGTCGCTACAATGTAGGCTGCTGAGGCCCGAGTACTGTTCGCCTAGGCCGATTACTCCCCGAGTAATCTCCGCCTTGGTCGAGTACTTCCCGAGTACTCTCAAATCCGATTAGGGAGCGTCTAGCGACTTTTACGACCATGGTCTTCATATACTCTTTTTGGGTTAAAACACATAATACTCATTTTCCATATGAGGCTACCCTCACTCGACATGTTAAGGTGTTCATGATCTGCACAAAACCGTTTAAAGTGATCATTGGTTTGTTTTGCGAACAATATTTTTCTTTCTAAACCTACAATTTCTACTTTAAATATAACTGAAGGGTTTGGTTCACAAATTGATTTGGTTTGCTTTTCACGATTTTGCGCAAATTTGATTGCAAAGACAAGTAAGAAACGATGATTTGATTGTAGAAAAAAATAAGGAAATGATTGGGGAATTTCAAAAGAGTCGTGAGTTAGCCTAGGTTAATAAAAATTCGGGAAAAAACTATGTTATAGTTCTAGAATTATGCCATGTATCACATTTACTTATTTTTTTTATAATAAAGATAAAGATTAAATCAAAACGGTATTTTTTTTAATAACCACTACCTTTTTTAACGGCTAACAGAATCAATCACGAGTACTCTGACAACCCGAACTTTCGAGGTTAGCATTGTCTAAACTCGTGAACCTTAAACTACTTATCATTCACGTCCCACTATACGTCGTATTATATGTTATACTTCCGTGATAAGCTTGATTACTGTGATAAACTTAGTTATTAAATGTGATTATACTATAATTGGTTGTATGTACCTATACTAGTTAATTGGTTGTTGTATTATAAGTGTGTGCGGCCAGCATAATCAACCTGTACAATCTCAGTCGCACACCACTTATTAAACTGCACACTCTAGTTCTCGGCCCAAACTTTCCCAAGCCCAACCAAGCCCAACTCTACTATATATGTAAACTCAGACAAATCCCTAGCAAGCCGCACACTACTTAAACTCGGAGTGAACCTCCTAACTTACACAAACTCGGACCAGCTGTTATAAACCTGGAACCCTGCGTGATTTGTTACATAAACCCGGACACCCCTTGTTAAACTCGGACAAACACAACCAACCGCACACTCAAGTAAACTCAGACTCCTTGTGTGTGATAAGTCAGACCATATCTTGTCGCACACCATTGTTACCCGGAAACCCCAGACCCTTATAAACCCGAAAGATCTCTCTAGGGTTAAACAAATCTGGACTGCCGCACACTATTGTAAACTCGGACAATTTGGGCCAGCTATACAAACTTGGAAGCCCACTCCATTCTCCACATTTAAATAACAACCTAAACCCTAACTCGCCCCCATTCTCCACAATTTAATAAAACACCCTTAGCTCTCTCTCTCTCTCTCGGTGGTGACATTATTCCTGCAAAAATCCTAGCACTCTCCTTGTGATGGCAACACTCTTCTTCCTCATACGCGTGCACTATCTCTCGGGATTCTTTTCTTCTCGTTCTAGCATCTTCTCTTGCATTCCATATTTTGGCTAGTAACTCTATCATTATTTGATTTAATTTTCTTTGTTGTATTTGGCTGCATTCATGCTTGCTGATTTGTATTGGTATGATCTAGGGTTTGTTAGAATCTTGTTGCACATAATTTGATTGTAGGAATGATGTTTAATAATTAGAGAAGTTTGATAATATAATCTGGGAGATTGTTCATGATGTTAGATCGATAATCTAGGGTTTATGTACAAAAGGGATTTTGATGATTGTTATGATGATATTGAAGTCCAGATCTGTTTTGATGATTGTTGTGATGATATATGAAAATCTGAAATTTCATGATGATTAGTGATTGATGATTGGTGGTCATAGATTGTTCAAAAGATTGTTGATAATGATTATCTGATGATTATATGTAATGATGAATGAACAGATCTGTTGAAGCTTGATTAATATGATATTAGGGTTCATAAGAATTGATGTAAAAATTTGTGTTTTGTTTGTTTTGATCGAGGGAACATGGGTGATTACTTGTTTGACCTGAAGGATTGGTAGACTACGGTTGAGCACCGTAGTCTAAGGCAGGGTTTAATTGGTGTCGCACACTCCTACATGGTACATTCTTTAACTGCACATTGTACAACCATGTTATGCATGACCGCACATTCACTACTGAGGTCGCACACCCTTGGAAACCGCACGTTCCTATTGTACAAACACCTGATGCACATAGTACAACTGAATACTGCATGACCGCACACCCTCATGTGTGTCGCACACTTACCTTGGGTCGTACATCGTTATGAGCCGCACACTTATGTATATGTATATTGGGCCGCATAATTATACTGTGTACTCTTTGGGCTTTTGTTTTGGATCCATGTATGACCCACTTGCTTTACGTGTTACGTGATACCTTCAACTTGCATGCAACTTGTTAAATACGTGTAGATGATTACGTGTATTACTTGTATACAAACCTAATAAATATTGGTAACCATAATAGGACGTGGTTGACTAAGTAATTTAATCTACTGAGCTAAGCAAAGGTGAGTTCACAACTTTTTACTAAAAGCATGCGTCCCTAGTTTGGGACAACACACTCATTTCCCCTGGTTTGGGAAATACCTATGGAACCCCTGGTTTGGGGCTACACGCGCTGTCACACCCCTATTTCCACGTGTCACCGGTGGGCCCGGTGGGGAGTATCGTGACGTCATGGTTGGCAACGTAATAGTCAAACAACACAATATTAATATGCACAGCGGAAGCAATTTAAAGTATGATACAACCGAATTTATTATTGTAATATCAATTGTCACAATATTCGGAAGTTTATCCACAGAAGGATCGAACATAAAATGGAAACAATAGTTCAACAGACTTTTAGGCATCTTAAGCTTGCGAGACTTCTATTGATGCTAAGGAGACATATCCAGCCAATTTCGTATAGTACCTGCATTTAGCCTTTTTGGAAAATACGTCAGTTTACACTGGTAAATACATTCAACTGACTCATTTTGGAAAAAGAGTTTGTAAATTGTTTTGAATGCACGTGGCACAAAATATCTTGACACATTGATTAAAATGCACAGAGGCAAAATTAATCTTTTTAACTTGGGAGAATTATTTAATATTATAATCTTGTGAACGAATTACATGTTACTTATGCGTTCAGTAGCCCGGACGTATCCGGGTTAAAGATCAATAGACACACCACTTTAAGTGAGTTATACACGGGAGTACGCCTACACCCCGTGCTCAGGTCGTGGCTATCTCGTAAGATAATGCCGAGGATATCCGGGACATGGTCATTAACCCCCCCAAAGGCTGTAAAGTAAACACATCTGTTTAAAACGAGCCGATCAAATTATTCAATTAACCACTAAGCGTGGAAGATTTGATGCTCGATCAAGCGGTACGCTATGTACCGTAACCCAAGCCCGTATAGGGAAAATAAGTTAAAAGTATTTACCTGAGCTAAATATAAATTCAATCCCAGCCGTATATCAATTCAGCAAGTACAGATAGCTTTTACTGGGCTCCTAATCTGGAACGAAGGTTTTTAATAACCTATTAGAATCCTAACGGGTCTTTAATTAAGCTTAAGCTTAGACCGGCTAGTTTCAAAGATACGGTTCGTACGCACGATTAAGCGAAGACCGGATAGAATGTGATTCAGACCCGACAAGTGTGAAGACTTGTTTAATATGGGTTTATTATTCACATTCTGGATCTTGAGATTAAACCGATAAGGTTTGACCCGTTTCGACTAATTTATGTAAACTTGTTACATAAACCGAACCGAACGCGAAATAAGCGTAACGGGTATCCGTAATAGCCATATACAGGTTTCCTAAGTTAATATGCTTCAAATATGTTGTGACATCAGTAGGATGTCTTTCGTTATGCCCCGAACTAATTTAAACACAAACTATGCCCCGTAGGGGTAGTTTGGTCATTTTAAAGTTTGTAAAAGCGCTTAGATGTTTAACTGAGTTACAGGTCTGATGTAAACAGCAAACATACTCAATTTTATGAGTTATAACAGTAGACTAAAGCATATATGTGAGATTTATCATCTTTAACCAAACTATGCCCCGTAGGGGTATTTTGGTAATTTCACATAAGCCGAAAAGCTCAAAAACGAAGTCTGAGTTAATCAACCCTTGCTTACTGTTAAAATATCATAATTTGCCTCATATATCAGTAGGTATCAACCCGGGTATGTCTAATATGATTTTTAAGACATACTATGCGTTAAAAACGCTAATTATGGCGATTAAAGGCCATTTCCGGGTTCGATACTTAAATCTGATATTTTTATATTTCCAGAAGGCTTAAAATAATTTATTTAACATATGTGATCAGTAGAAAAAGGTTTGGAGTCGTTTAGATAAGTAAAACTCATTTTATGGCCCGTAAGGGCAAAACCGACAATTTCCGAATTAAGCCTGCGACTACGAGTTATGCTCAGCCTAAAATTTATTAAAAATCTTTAAAAATCCTAAAATAATATTTTATATCAGTGGGTAAAAGATTTGATACCAAAAAGTATGTTTAACTAGGCTATATGCTAATTACGCCATTATGTTAACATAAAGCATTAGTTTTGCGATAATGAGCATAACTCTTAATCTACAAGTCGAACTGATGTCAAACTTTGCATGCAAGTCTATATATCAGTATTTAAGGTTTCTACACTTTTACATTTTCATAAATCACGTTTTAAGATAATAAGGGCATAACGGTCAACATATGAGCGATTAACGGAAACTTGCATATTAATTGGATAATCAACGAAACAAGTACAGAGGCTTATACTATCATGCAACCTAACCCTAATGAAGCACTAAGGCATTTCCGAATCAAACTAAAACGGGCCAGAACTAAAGTCAAAGCAAAAGTCAAGGTTTTGCGCCTTTTGGTTCCGAACCGGGTTTTAACAGGAATTTGTCGAGTCGGGCAAGCGTAGACAAGTTTTCATACTTATTACCATGTTATATTAAGGTTAAAACAGGTTACACGCCTCGAGGATTGCTAATCGTGCTTTAAATCGCATTTTGCAATTCTGTTGACTTTTTCGGTCAACGTTTGACCCGACAAACGACCTAGTTAGGTCTGGATTCGGTACGTGCCCTTATAAGGGTTTAATACCCATGTAATTACCTATCTAACGGTACTTTTAATTTGATATACGACTGAGCTATCGTTAACTAATCCCGAAGTCAACCGTTTATTACGATATGTTGACTTTTAAGCTATTTACTAAGCTAAACATAATTAAGAAAGGACTAATAGACTTACAAGTGTTTAATGATGATTAGGGATGCTTTGTATCAGCTTTGAAGGCTCCTCAAATGATCAGATTGTTTGCAATTGATGTGAGGAATGTTTGTGACATGAATGGGTCTTTATATAATGGGTTTACACACCACAAAGTATTGACACAAGGGTCTATGATCAGCCACAAATGATAAACACATGTCTCTAGCATGTAGGGGAGTCTAAGGGTCCTTCACATGCAAGAAAAACCGGCCAAGAGGGTCACAATTGTACACAACAGCCGATAGCAGGTAGTTCTGTCGCTGGGCACCCCTCGCGTAGCGCGAGGGGCCGTCGCGCTACGCGACGCCCTACTGCAGATCAGATTTTTGATTTTGTTGTTTGTTGGTGTTTCGAAAGGGCAATCGGGTACAAACGACTTGTTTTATCAGTAGGGGGCCTCCAATAAGTGTCTATATGCTGAACATACCCTACCATTAACCTTTGTTTCAATTGATTGCATATACAAGATCCGAAAACATCGGTTTACCATTGCTTTTCTTCGTGAGATTAAATCATGCTTTTCAACATCCATTATTGTGAACCCAACTTCTGAATTGAGAGTGTAATAGATGTGTAAATTATTATATCGGGTCTTGGGATTTATAATTGAGGTCGTTCAGAGGTAACGATTTAACATGACGCCACTTTAAATCCTACCGAAACATCTATATTAAATCCGGGTTTTCAACGCGTTTTTGTCTTATATGACACGTGTCGTTTTAATATTTAACCCGAAATTTGCGAGGTGTTACATCCTCACCCCCTTAAAATAAATCTCGACCCGAGATTTACTGAAACAAATAAGGGTATTTTTCTTTCATGGTGGATTCCAACTCCCACGTATACTCGGGACCTCTTCGGGCATCCCATTTGACCTTTACAAAAGGTATATGCTTTCTTCGAAGCTTTCTTACCTGTCGATCTTCAATCGACAAAGGTTTTTCAACAAATTTCAAGCTCTTGTCTATCTGCACATCTGTATGTGGCATGACATGTGAATCGTCAGCGGAACACTTCTTTAGATTGTAGATGTGGAACACATTGTGAATTCCACTGAGCTCCTCTGGTAAGTTCAACTTATAGGCAACTGACCCGACACGTTCGATAACCTCGAAAGGTCCTATGTATCTCGGGCTTAGTTTGCCTTTCTTACCAAATCGCATCACCCCTTTCCAGGGTGACACTTTAAGTAGGACTTTGTCACCTACTTCGAAGTGAAAATCCTTACGCTTAGGATCAGCGTAACTCTTCTGCCTATCGCGGGCAGCTTTGAGACGGTCACGAATCTGGACAATCTTGTCCGTCGTTTCGAACACGATCTCTGGTCCTGATAACTGGATATCTCCAACTCCCGCCCAACAAACTGGCGTCCTACACTTTCTACCGCATAATGCCTCGAAAGGCGCAGCCTTAATGCTGGTATGGTAGCTATTGTCGTAGGAGAGTTCGATTAATGGTAGGTTCTTCCCAACTACCACCAAATTCGATCGCACATGCACGTAGCATGTCTTCCAACGTTTGAATAGTACGCTCACTCTGGCCGTCTGTCTGAGGATGGTAAGCCGTACTAAAGTTCAAACGTGTGCCCAAAGATTGCTGGAAGCTCCTCCAAAATGTGACGAGTACCTAGTATCCCGGTCAGAGATAATAGCTACAGGTATGCCGTGTAGGGCTATAATCTTATCAACGTATAACTTGGGCTAACATATCGGAGCTATAAGTCTCCTTGATGGGTAAGAATTGAGCTGACTTAGTCAGTCGGTCAACTATAACCCATATCGTATCATTGCCTTTTCTTGTCTTGGGTAACTTGGTAATAAAATCCATAGTTACCATTTCCCACTTCCACGTAGGAAGTTCAGGCTGTTGTAGCAAACCTGACGGTTTCTGATGCTCGGCTTTGACTTGCGCACATGTCACGCATTTAGCTACATAGGTGGCCACAGACTTCTTCAAGCCTATCCACCAATAGTTTGCCCTTAGATCCTGGGTAGCTGATGGAAATTCTTAATCGTTGCCTATTTAAGGTTGCGGCATGCATGCATAAGCGATATGAACCGTCTTTCTTATTTAATAATATAAAACCTTCGGAATATTGAGCCAGGCTTTATGTGCCTATATTTTAAAACCTACTTAATCAAGGTTTTGATTATTCCATAATCAACATGGAGTTTTCACAATACTCCAGCCCACAGCGGGATACAATCTTAATTCTACCTGCCTTCCCGGAGGTAAGCAGGGAAAGCTTATGAGAAGATAATCAAGATTGCAAGGAGGCTACAGAGATTTTCCATATCTCAGGCTCCAGTTCATCCATTATCGTTCGTGTCAAATGAGTGACACCTTTATGTTATAAGTCCACGAATTCCTTATTCGGGAACATTTACTTGGAAAAAATTCCATTTTGGATATCTTCTTTGAATACTACTAGTCGACTTTAGTACAATATGATCATTGGGATATCTTAGGGGTTCCATGTATTAAACCTCCATGCTGATCAGACATGGAAATAATCTATGGGACACACTAGGATACGCCAATCCTCATATGACACTTTTATCAGACATAGTTTGGCATTCGCAGGCGATAGAAAACAATGAGAAAATAATTAAAATAATATACGTAGTCGTACTCTATGCAAAGAAAGGGTGCTCTTAGATTTTCGGAACGATTCCTTGCCGATTTATACGAATCGGTTACTATGGTCTCCTTGGTAGTTATACCTTGTGGATGATAATAAATTTTTTTTTTTTGCTAAGTTTAGGGTTCATGAAGATTTATTGTACAAGTGCTTATATCTAATAAATAATGGAAGTTTCACAAACTAGGCACCTAGCTCAGTTGGCTAGGCGCGCGAAAGGGTGCGGCCGGCCTAGACCCAGGTTCGACTCCGGGGACGGCCAGTTCCACCATTTTTTTTATGTTTAATATTAATTAATCGTACGGATACGTGTAAATGTGAGAGTTGTCTCATAAGGAGTCTTGATAATTAATTGCTTCTTATTACCCACAATATGGGCTTGATTTTTTTTTATCACTAACTTGAGTCCTTGTATTTAACGGAACTAGGACATCAAGAAAAATGATTCCTAATGGATATAAAACATCCATCTATTAATGCTGAAGCAGTCTCAGAGGTGTACCGGTTTCTTACCGAACTTTCGTTGCTTTTTATTAAGCTTGTACTTGCTCTCTTTCCCAGATTTCTGGGAGTTATTCTCCTTCTTTTGGTTCATTCTTCATATACGAAGTGTGAACAAAACCTCTTCTCATGAGTAATTGATCATGGTTTTTAAATGAGATTTAGAGCGAGAAGAATTCGTCTCTTTGGATTGTCTCATGAGCTTTCTATGGTCCTTCCATCTGCTGCGTCAGCCACAGCCTGAAGATTTACTCCATTAATATTGAGGTTTACGTTTGTAGTTTTATTAACTTTCGTCGCCTTATTAGCATTGCGACTTTCGTCTACTTCATCCGAGTTTTCCATACTCGAAACTTGGTACCAATCTCCATGATTTAACCATTATTAGTCATCATCCTGATGACCTGACTTAGATTAGCCACGGCATTCATAAACCGTATGGGCTATTCTGTTCCGAACATTCATAGTGAATGTTATTTGGACGTATTTCCATTATATTTAGCCTAGGTCACAACGGGACCATCATTGGCATGCAAGGTTTGGAGCGATTCCAATACCTGCTTGACAGGGGACCATAATGTCACAACTGTCTTTGTCACTAGGACGATTATGAATAGCTCAAAGGCTTTTATTATATATATATACACATATATGGCATAGAAGCCTGTCTCGAGAGACGTAGAAAATATGGCATAAAGCACAGTCATGAAGGACATAAGTAATCATATGGCGCGAAGGCCTTGTCGTGATGACATTTAGATATGGCACAAACGACCTTGTTATAAGGACATTCATTAAATTTGGTACAAAGGCATGTCACCAGACATGTTAACATTTAATATGTTAACTTGTCACGAATGACCAATTATAGCACATAGGCTTGTCCTGAATGACTTTAAAACATAACTCGATGGTCTATTTTTCAAGGACCTTAATTTATAAGCCGCAATCTTATTAGATTAGGGCTTCAAGGTTTGAACGTGGTTCTTCACCTTTGGACAGGGAGTCATAGACTACAACTGTCATAGTCTTGAAGGACGATTCCTTTGGCAGAAAAATAAGCCAATCAACATCACTAATGGATGTTTATATATAACCATCGTATCTAATGATATTAGTCATGATCGCACTGATAGTATAGATTATGGGATTTTGAGTATAGCTCACCCCCTTGGCAAAGAATCACAAAAGATTACAATTGCCTTGTCTCAGTTGGACGATATAATATAGCCCTTAGGCAAAACATCATTACGGATGTTTAAAATTTTTTTAATCATCGTATTGATGATTTTTGTCATGATTTCATTGATCATATGAGCTATTAGGCTTGAGCATAGCTCACCACCTTGGACAGGGAATTATAACGATAACAACATCAATGTCTCAAATGGACAATATATTATAGCCCGTAGGCAAGACATCACTAAAGGATGTTTAAATAATATTATCATCGTATTAAATGGTATTAGTCATGATCGCATTGATCATATTGACTATTATGTTTGGACATAGTCCAATATTTTAGACAGGATGTCAAAGACCACCACTGTCGTTGTCTTATCGGACAACAAGTTTACTCCGTAGGTGCTTCATAACTAACGGATGTTTATAATATGATCATCTTATAGGATGATATAAGCCATGATTCCCAGATCACTAGGCTAGATTTGAGAATTGGAAGAATTCCATATAAGGATGACTGTTGTGATTTTCTCGAATCACATTTGTCAGAGTGCTAACACGTTCCTAAGTGTTAACAAGGATCTGAATTCCTTGAGCAGGTTTCACCATCTTGGCCGCGTAGGCCAGGTTTCACCTTTAAGATTTCCTTTTAAACTGCTTACTGACAGGGAAGGAAGGATATTTATTTTATTCAGGATTTTTATCATAAATCCTAATTCATAAGTTAATAATAATAGCACAGATGGCCTAGTCGCGTAGACAAGTTAAATTTATAAGCCATGATTTCAGAGAATCGCGGCATTAAGGTTTGAATCAAAGTTCATTACCTTTTTCCTGACAGGGAGCTGTAGGCTGCCACTGTCTTCAGTCTCAGAGGACATTAACTATAGCCCGTAGGCACTTCCCTTCTAAGGGATGTTTATTACTGAATTGCCCCTTAGGGAAATTCATTAACCATGGTAACAGAGACCATATTTGGTTAAGTTATTAATCATATATTTATTTAGGATTTCTATTATAATTTATCCTAATTATAAAACATTAATAGTTTTATTGGTGGCACCCAATGGCCTGGTCACATGGACATTTATAAATTTTTAAGCTTATGATTTCAGAGAATCAAAGCATGAAAGTATATTGGCACAATAGGCCTAGTCACAAGGACAATTATTTATATGCTAGGATTTCAGAGAATCAAAGCATTTGAGGTTTGAACCTAGTTCGTTACCTTTATCTGACAGGGAGTCATCGCTACCACTGTCTTTTGGCTCATATGGAAATGAGCAGGGCCCGTAGGCATTATGTTACCACGTATGGTTAAAATATGATCATCTTAATTAATGATGTAAACCCAGGATTCAGAGATCATTAAACTGGGTTTGGAATCTTTTGAAGAATCCTTTATAAAATGAAGTGTGTGATTTTAATGAATCACATCTTCCAGGAGTGTTAACATGTTTTAAGATGTTAACAGAGATTTGAATCTTTTAAACAGGTCTTACCATCTTGGCCCGGTCTTATAATTGACCCGTAGGCTAGGTTTCACACTTAAGATTCTTAATTTATAATTAACGCAGAACAATTTTAAATTGAGGTGTAAATATGGATCTGAATCTAAATTGCGGAACTGCCATCTTGGCCGGTCTTAATATGACCCGAAGCTAGGTCTTGCCCTTTTAGATTTTGCCATTTTATTATAATGGTAGATCTTGCAAAAAGGAAATATTATTTTTCCATTTATTTAATATTTCTTGTTTAGAATGAGAGTTTAAACTCAATCATTCCATTATATAAAAATAAAAGTATAAAGTTGCCCTAAGCGGGACTTGAAAGAAATAATGTTGTCCTCGGAGGGACTGAAAGATAATTATGTCCTTATAAGGACTAATAAGGAAACGATCTCCTGTAAAAGGAGTTTCTTCTTCATTTTATTTCTGAATGCTTTCTCCTCGGATGCTCGTTTCATTCTAGCCGCTGTACGAAGCTCAGCATCTCAGGGCTCCGGGTGTGGAGAACTCCTATTACGGCTTCTTCGCTTGGCGACGTATCCAATAATAATAAAAATTGGAAGCAAAAATTTTCATATATTAGGATTAAGATTATTCCTATGTTAAGTCTAGACTCAGAAGTTTTAGATATGTGCAATTGTGTAACTGAGATTAAACACAAAAGGCTAGTGTTTAATTCACTCAGAGTTGGCTCTGATACCAACCTGTCACACCCCTATTTCCACGTGTCACCGGTGGGCCCGGTGGGGAGTATCGTGACGTCATGGTTGGCAACGTAATAGTCAAACAACACAATATTAATATGCACAGCGGAAGCAATTTAAAGTATGATACAACCGAATTTATTATTGTAATATCAATTGTCACAATATTCGGAAGTTTATCCACAGAAGGATCGAACATAAAATGGAAACAATAGTTCAACAGACTTTTAGGCATCTTAAGCTTGCGAGACTTCTATTGATGCTAAGGAGACATATCCAGCCAATTTCGTATAGTACCTGCATTTAGCCTTTTTGGAAAATACGTCAGTTTACACTGGTAAATACATTCAACTGACTCATTTTGGAAAAAAGAGTTTGTAAATTGTTTTGAATGCACGTGGCACAAAATATCTTGACACATTGATTAAAATGCACAGAGGCAAAATTAATCTTTTTAACTTGGGAGAATTATTTAATATTATAATCTTGTGAACGAATTACATGTTACTTATGCGTTCAGTAGCCCGGACGTATCCGGGTTAAAGATCAATAGACACACCACTTTAAGTGAGTTATACACGGGAGTACGCCTACACCCCGTGCTCAGGTCGTGGCTATCTCGTAAGATAATGCCGAGGATATCCGGGACATGGTCATTAACCCCCCCAAAGGCTGTAAAGTAAACACATCTGTTTAAAACGAGCCGATCAAATTATTCAATTAACCACTAAGCGTGGAAGATTTGATGCTCGATCAAGCGGTACGCTATGTACCGTAACCCAAGCCCGTATAGGGAAAATAAGTTAAAAGTATTTACCTGAGCTAAATATAAATTCAATCCCAGCCGTATATCAATTCAGCAAGTACAGATAGCTTTTACTGGGCTCCTAATCTGGAACGAAGGTTTTTAATAACCTATTAGAATCCTAACGGGTCTTTAATTAAGCTTAAGCTTAGACCGGCTAGTTTCAAAGATACGGTTCGTACGCACGATTAAGCGAAGACCGGATAGAATGTGATTCAGACCCGACAAGTGTGAAGACTTGTTTAATATGGGTTTATTATTCACATTCTGGATCTTGAGATTAAACCGATAAGGTTTGACCCGTTTCGACTAATTTATGTAAACTTGTTACATAAACCGAACCGAACGCGAAATAAGCGTAACGGGTATCCGTAATAGCCATATACAGGTTTCCTAAGTTAATATGCTTCAAATATGTTGTGACATCAGTAGGATGTCTTTCGTTATGCCCCGAACTAATTTAAACACAAACTATGCCCCGTAGGGGTAGTTTGGTCATTTTAAAGTTTGTAAAAGCGCTTAGATGTTTAACTGAGTTACAGGTCTGATGTAAACAGCAAACATACTCAATTTTATGAGTTATAACAGTAGACTAAAGCATATATGTGAGATTTATCATCTTTAACCAAACTATGCCCCGTAGGGGTATTTTGGTAATTTCACATAAGCCGAAAAGCTCAAAAACGAAGTCTGAGTTAATCAACCCTTGCTTACTGTTAAAATATCATAATTTGCCTCATATATCAGTAGGTATCAACCCGGGTATGTCTAATATGATTTTTAAGACATACTATGCGTTAAAAACGCTAATTATGGCGATTAAAGGCCATTTCCGGGTTCGATACTTAAATCTGATATTTTTATATTTCCAGAAGGCTTAAAATAATTTATTTAACATATGTGATCAGTAGAAAAAGGTTTGGAGTCGTTTAGATAAGTAAAACTCATTTTATGGCCCGTAAGGGCAAAACCGACAATTTCCGAATTAAGCCTGCGACTACGAGTTATGCTCAGCCTAAAATTTATTAAAAATCTTTAAAAATCCTAAAATAATATTTTATATCAGTGGGTAAAAGATTTGATACCAAAAAGTATGTTTAACTAGGCTATATGCTAATTACGCCATTATGTTAACATAAAGCATTAGTTTTGCGATAATGAGCATAACTCTTAATCTACAAGTCGAACTGATGTCAAACTTTGCATGCAAGTCTATATATCAGTATTTAAGGTTTCTACACTTTTACATTTTCATAAATCACGTTTTAAGATAATAAGGGCATAACGGTCAACATATGAGCGATTAACGGAAACTTGCATATTAATTGGATAATCAACGAAACAAGTACAGAGGCTTATACTATCATGCAACCTAACCCTAATGAAGCACTAAGGCATTTCCGAATCAAACTAAAACGGGCCAGAACTAAAGTCAAAGCAAAAGTCAAGGTTTTGCGCCTTTTGGTTCCGAACAGGGTTTTAACAGGAATTTGTCGAGTCGGGCAAGCGTAGACAAGTTTTCATACTTATTACCATGTTATATTAAGGTTAAAACAGGTTACACGCCTCGCGGATTGCTAATCGTGCTTTAAATCGCATTTTGCAATTCTGTTGACTTTTTCGGTCAACGTTTGACCCGACAAACGACCTAGTTAGGTCTGGATTCGGTACGTGCCCTTATAAGGGTTTAATACCCATGTAATTACCTATCTAACGGTACTTTTAATTTGACATACGACTGAGCTATCGTTAACTAATCCCGAAGTCAACCGTTTATTACGATATGTTGCCTTTTAAGCTATTTACTAAGCTAAACATAATTAAGAAAGGACTAATAGACTTACAAGTGTTTAATGATGATTAGGGATGCTTTGTATCAGCTTTGAAGGCTCCTCAAATGATCAGATTGTTTGCAATTGATGTGAGGAATGTTTGTGACATGAATGGGTCTTTATATAATGGGTTTACACACCACAAAGTATTGACACAAGGGTCTATGATCAGCCACAAATGATAAACACATGTCTCTAGCATGTAGGGGAGTCTAAGGGTCCTTCACATGCAAGAAAAACCGGCCAAGAGGGTCACAATTGTACACAACAGCCGATAGCAGGTAGTTCTGTCGCTGGGCACCCCTCGCGTAGCGCGAGGGGCCGTCGCGCTACGCGACGCCCTACTGCAGATCAGATTTTTGATTTTGTTGTTTGTTGGTGTTTCGAAAGGGCAACCGGGTACAAACGACTTGTTTTATCAGTAGGGGGCCTCCAATAAGTGTCTATATGCTGAACATACCCTACCATTAACCTTTGTTTCAATTGATTGCATATACAAGATCCGAAAACATCGGTTTACCATTGCTTTTCTTCGTGAGATTAAATCATGCTTTTCAACATCCATTATTGTGAACCCAACTTCTGAATTGAGAGTGTAATAGATGTGTAAATTATTATATCGGGTCTTGGGATTTATAATTGAGGTCGTTCAGAGGTAACGATTTAACATGACGCCACTTTAAATCCTACCGAAACATCTATATTAAATCCGGGTTTTCAACGCGTTTTTGTCTTATATGACACGTGTCGTTTTAATATTTAACCCGAAATTTGCGAGGTGTTACACGCGCGTTCCTAGATTGGAACTACGGAACAAACTATCCACTGGAGGTGGACCACACTTTCCCTGGTTTGGGATTGCCTAGTATTCCTGGTTTGGAATACTGTTAAATGCTATTTATATTCATATCTTTAGCGGACTAAACGAACTCTATCTGAAAGTTCCCACACATTGTATCGATTAATCGCCGGGGCCTGGCGAACGGGATATTAGTTGATAACGCTACTAGGTTTGACAAACCTCACACCGTGCCTGGGAGGACGGGCGTGAACTTTTATGACTTGGCAACTGGTCAATGATGATAGACATTTACTTAGGGTACAAACAACTTAAACAGTCACAGTTTCGGTACCACACAGTTTAGTAGCTAAGGATGGGGTAGTTCCCCATGACATGTTTTATAAATGAGAAATTTAACAACCTGATTTTTGAAACAAGCTTGACTATGAAACAACACTAAAAACCGTGAACTCGCCAACTTTAGTTGACACCCTACTGCATGCTTTGCAGGTTGTTAGGTACAACTATGGACGGACGTTGCAATTGGCTGTAGTGTGTGGTTTGTAAATCCTTACGTTTCGTACATTTATATAATTTGTGGTTTCAAGTTATGATGGGTTTACTTTATATTACCGCTGCAAACTTAAATTGTATTTCAGACTTTTAAACACTGATCACTAATCGTGATAATTGTGATGATTTTACAAGTTAAATAATTGGTTCAACATGATTAGTGGCTGAATCCTGGTCAGTCGTACGTCTCGCAGTAAAACCCCGCATGTGAACTTTGAGGGTGTGACAAGCACTCTCGGGGCACTGCTAGACCAAAGGGAGTACTTCGAGAGTAACCCGAGTTCACCACCGATTCTGGGGGAAACCCGGTAACCCACCCGCCCGTAGACACGATGGTGAAATTACCGGTAAAATCCGTTTGACTCAATGATCGAACCCAAGTTTTCCTGGGTCTCCTGTCATTGCCCACTAATACCCCACTCTGCACCAAATGAGAGTTGAATTTGCATCTCTTAAGAAAAATGTAAGTCTTCCACCACTAATCTAAAGATCATTAGCTTTTAATAACCACTACTACATCCATGTTTCATGTGGCTAGTAACCTTAAACTTGAAGTATGATGACTTCAACACAATCCAACCTAAAAAAACCCATCAAAACTTGCACCTTTGACGACCTCATGACGACGTCGTTTAACCCAAAAGTGTTACGAGTCAATCGTCAACCATCAAACGACTCTCACTCACCTTTGTTTTTCTCTCTCCATACAACACTATTCACACCCCCGAATCATTGATTTTTCCCCTATTAGATTCAATTCAATTCAACCCAATTCAATAATACTTCCCCCAAAACATCTTTCTTTATCATAATCCACCCACCTTAATTTCCCCAAATTAATGCAACAGCAACCGCAACCGCCGCCACTGTCGCCGCCACCATCATCTTCCATGACCCCCTTCAAAAAGCGTCTTCTTCACAGAGTTGAAGACCCTACTGGTACTCTTCGTATCCAATTTATTATTCTTATTTAATTTAATTGTTTTTGTTTGTTTGTTTTTAATTTAGTTCAAACCCTAATTGATTGAATTATGTTGGAATTCAATTTACAAGATTGAATTTTGATGTTGGGTTTGGAATTTGATTCAGTTTTATGAATTTGGGTTTGATTTTGTTGATTAAATGCTTGATTTTTGATTTGTTGTGGATTATGATGTTTTGGTTTATCAGGTGAAATGTAAAGAAAAAAATTAACAGAATTTTGATTTGATGTTGATGATTGTATAAGGATGTGTAAATGTGTGTAGGGTGTTTTTTTTTTTTTTTTTTTGGGTTTTTCTTAAAAAGAATTTTGTTGTTGTTGTTGTTTGAGTTTTGCTTTTGAAAAGAGTCTTTAGTTTGGTTTCTTTTCAAGATTTTAAATCTTGATGTTGAGTTTCTTGAATTGAAAAAGATGATGGTTTTTTTATTGTTGTTTATACAAGAAATTTTGTTAAATACATGAAATTAAATATTTTTGAAAGAGTTTTTTATTTTTTTATGGATTTTTACTTTTGGAAAGACTCCTTAGGTTGGTTTGGTTTTGAGATTTTAGATCTTGCCTTTTGAATTTCTTGAATTGAAAAGGATGTTGTTTATAAATAGTTATTTATAAAAGAATTAGATAAATGAAATTAAATATACTTAATTAGAAAAAGATTATGTTGTTTCATAGTCATTTATACAAGAAGTATTGTTAGATACATGAAATTAAATATGTTTGATTGAAAAAGATGATGTATTTCATAGTCCTTTATACAAGAAATTTTGTTGGATACATGAAATTAAATATTTTTAAAGAGGAAAACGGGTGTATTTACATGTACTTGAATGTAATTTTGTTGTTTCAACGTATCAGACGAGAAGGAAGATGAGGAATACGCGGCGGAAAAACAGGAGAGGCTGGAGAGTGATTACAAAAATCCATCTTACGAAGATGAGAGGTTCGAAAGAGAGTATATAAACGAGCATGAAGAAGGGAAGCTTGAAGAACATGAATTAAGTGAGGATAATATGTATGATGAACATGGATTTGATCAAGACGCTTACAAGAAAGAAAGACATGATGTAGTTAGAGAGAGACAAAAGAAGAAAGAGTTAGAAGTATTTGTTGGTGGGCTAGATCGCGATACGACTGAAGTAGATCTTAGGGAAGTTTTTAGTCAAGTTGGTGACATTACCGAAGTTAGGCTTTTGATGAATCCTATGACAAACAAAAACAAAGGTTTCGCTTTCATACGCTTTGCGACTGTTGAGCAAGCAAGGCGTGCTTTAAATGATTTCAAGCGTCCAACGGTATTCTTTTTTTATTTTTTTATATAGTTTTTTTTCTTGTAAATAACGTAGACACGTAGAAAATGATGATAACATGATTAACAATCTCTAGATTAAAGGAAAGCAATGCGGAGTCGCTCCGAGTCAAGATAGCGATACATTATTTGTTGGTAATATCTGCAAGACATGGTCAAAGGATATGGTATGTTTCGTCTACTATAAATATTCAATCGTGTTCTCTGTTATGCTTTTGAATCATGATAACTGATTTCGTTTAAAATTTTTCAGTTGAAGGAAGAGTTAGTACGTTACGGTATAGATAAGTTTGAAGAGTTGACATTAGTTGAAGATGCTAAAAGCGAAGGTCTGAATAGGGGATTCGCGTTTCTAGATTTCCCAACTAGAGCGGACGCATTGGAAGCTTGTAGACGTCTGCAGAAACGGGATGTGATATTCGGAACCGATCGGACGGCTAGGGTTGCTTTTGCTGACACCTTTATTGAACCTGATGATGAGATCATGGCACAAGTATACGTTACTCTTTTCATCATCGTGTTTTGATAGAAACTTTTTAAAAAAATAATTTAATAAATTACATATATGGAAAATGCAGGTGCGAACCGTATTTGTTGACGGTTTGCCTCCTTCTTGGGAGGAGGATATTATAAAGGATCACCTGCGGCAGTTTGGGAAAATTGAGAAGGTTGAACTTGCTAGAAATATGCCTGCTGCTAAACGGGATGATTTTGGTTTTATAACATTTAGCACACATGAAGCTGCGGTATCTTGTGTTGACGGTATCAATGATTCGGAGCTTGTTTTCAGAAACAAAAAGGTGATCGTTTTATCTGCGTCTTTTTTGGTTGTGGTTGACCTCGAACGGGACAAATAAAAAAAATTGCTCCAAGGGGAATGAGTCGTATGGGTTGAAAGTCGCTCAAAGTCCATTTTTAGTACATAATAGCTCTCAAATCGGTTATTAAAAACTTTAGATTGTTATGGAACAATATTTCAGTTTTAATTATAATTAACACATCAATTATTTATAATTATAACAACCTCCAGGTTTTCATTCGATAAATTATTTTGTCGATTAAATTTCTATTTTGGTGAATTAATTATATTCCTATGAAGTCATTTTTTTAATATCCTTATAGGTGAAAGTTCGAGCAAGGCTATCTAGGCCACGCCAGAGAGGTAAATCGGCTAAGTATGCCCGTGGTGGTTACACTGTTGGAGCCGATAGTTACGGCGGTTACAAGAGCTCTTGGGTGCCCAGTTCAAACCGTATGGATACTCATAGGCTCTCAGATAGGTCTAGAAGAACCGTTCGGGACCGTAGTCCATATGAAACGGGCCGTAGAAGGTCATATGATTCTAGAGACCATCGAGAATATGATGTCTCTGTCTCTGATAGAACTGCTAGCAAACGACCTTATACCTCTACGGAGCGGTCTTTAAAACGAAGATCTCCAGGTACGTAGTATTCAGACAGGCGGGTCAGGCCAGAAAAGGGTAGTTTTCATACGGGTTGGGTCCTTTCGACCCGAGAAACAGTTTTTGTCCAATTTTTTATACCCTTTTGTCCCAAAAGAGTTTTTGTCCACATTTCTAACCTTTTTATAAATATTTAGTTAAATCTATTTTCTTAATAAAAGAAAGAGTAAAGTACATGGATGGTCCCTGTGCTTAACCAAAATTTTGGATTTGGCCCCTAGCTTTTCAAAAGTACATGGATGGTCCCTGTGGTTTGCATTTTGTAACATATTTAGTCCATCGCAAACAAATCTAAAGGTTTTAACATGTCCAAGTTAGGGGCTGAATATGTTACAAAGTACAAACCACAGGGACCATCCGTGTCCTTTACTCTTAATAAAATTTAGGTTTTATGCGTTAAACATACATTTAAGGGCAGCTATTTACCTTCTACCCATTTTCTTGAATAAAAATAAAATACTTATAGTTATGTTTTGGTTATCCAGTTTATGAAAGGAGCGGTTTTAAAACAGAGTACGTGAGGCAAAATGCGGGAATGTCTTCAAATGAGTGGCCGGTTTATAGAGATTCTTACTCTTCACGTGGAGCTAATTACATTGACGATTCTTCAAGAACTATTTCTCGTGGTCATGGTCGGCGTGCTTATGATGATGATGATGACGACGCTGGTGGTAGATACATGTATGTTGACCATCCATCACGATACAATGATGGCGGTGGCCGTAATTTTGGTTCATCTTCTGCCTTAAAACGACCTTACTCATCGATTGTAAGTCATCAATTATTTTCGCAATATATAGTTTTTTGTAATAATATCTAACTCATTAATTATGCGTTAATCTAGGAGGAACACCATCCTCGTTACACAGAATCATCCCGGAGGCAATCAAGGCCAGATTTTGATTACGCCAATAGTTCCGATTTGGTATACAATGACAGGATGTATGGAACTGAACCATCAAGGTACACCTTGTTTTCAATCTATAATGCAAGGTTTTTATTTTTAGAAAATTGTAATAAATCCTAAATAAATCGATTCATATTTTCTTTTAATGTAATTTATTGTCAGGCTGTCACGTGGGTCCCGTAATCAGAATTCTGCAGGGCATTCTCATGGAATTTATGATAAAAATGCCTCAAATGTAGGCTACAGAAGAGGTATAATAATTTGTAACCTTTATTAATATTTTGATTTTGTTTCTTAAATATTAAAAATTCATCCGGTAGATATTGCCAACGAGGATCCAGAAGAGATGTACTCTAGATATGGAAGAGAACGCGAGTCGCGGGACTACATTCCTTCACGATCAGAAGTAAATTCCATTTTCTCTTAGCTTGATTAATATCTTTATTTTGTTACATCTTTTTTGTTTTCTTTTAGTATTTTGTTTTTAAGAATAATGCCCGGATAGTCCCTGTGGTTTGACCAAATTTCACCTTTAGCCCCAACTTTCTAAAATTACACTCTTGTTCCCTGTGGTTTGGCTAGTTGTTACTCGGATAGTCCCTGAATCGGATGGAGGTTAGTTTTCTCAGTTGAGTGAGTGTGAAATGACAAATTTACCCCTTAATATAAAAATAGAATAATCTATTTAAACAGTAAGGCGTTCAGGTTTTTGTCTGTTCTTGATTCAAGCAAAACTCAGGCATTAGTATATTTTTAGTTATTATATTTTTATTCATAAGGGTAATTTTGTCATTTCACACCCATTTAACGGAGAAAACTAACCTCCATCCGCTTCAAGGACTATTCGAGTAACAACATGTCAAACCACAGGGAACAAGAGTGTAATATTAGAAAGTTGGGGGGCTAAAGGTAAAATTTGGTCAAACCACAGGGACTATCCGGGCATTTTTCTCTTTGTTCTCTTTTTCTCTTTGTATTATATTAACATTATCCAAATGTTTTTCAGATGCGTGCAGGGTCGTATTCACCCGGATACTCTAACCATCGTGTGACAGATGGTTATGCGGGTGGCAGGGTGTCCGACTCATACTACTGAGGTGAGCTTTTGGTCCACCAAAGAACAAAAAATAATTATCAGTGTTACCTTACATAGGTAAATATTATCACAGAGAAAACAAGCCGATAACCCGAGTGATTTAGAGGCTTAAATCAGTAGAGTTTTGGGTTCACTAAATCCGTACTGAGATGGGCAGGTTGTAAGATTAAGTGGATTTTTCAAGTTTACTTCAATAAGACTCGTTATGTATGAATATGTGGTGCCGACATGACCCTTATAATTTTTACTGTGGATTGGTAGACGAGTTTGGAAATGTGTACCGTTTTATTTCGAGATTTTAAATAAGAAACCATGGATCATAACAGTTGCTTTTATCTGGGTCACTTTTTAGTGGATTTATATCATAAATTCTAGATTTTTGAGATTTTTTTGAACCTGATCGACTGAAAAGGTACACGTGAGACGGAATCATGCGACAGGGTTAATTCTGAAGGATTTTCTGTATCATATCGAGATGGCGGTTTTAACATAATCATGCAACGGGGTTTATTCTGTCAACTATTCGATACGAATCGTGTGCATACCGTCTTTATAATCTGATGTGACGACTGACGAAAAACAGATAGTTGGTGCTGCAATGGATTGCAACTGCACATTGCATGTTTTGAGTTCTGGTTTTCTATTTACTTTGATCAATATTCTTTCTTTCAATTTTGTGGGTTCTGTTTACATGCCATATGGGTTTGGGTTAAAGTAAGACGTTTGACTTGCTCAGGTCTATCGTTTTGTTGTCGGGTTGATCGGTATACATGCTCAAGCTTTATAGTGTTGAGGTTGAATTGGATAACAGGTCAGGTAAGATCCACAAATTGATTTTACGGAACAGATCGGATAGTAAGTAGGGGACTCTTATAAGGCATGTGGCTTAATGAAACAAATCTGTATTTCTGTCGTGAACAGTCAAATTTGACGTGTCTCATCGACGACTTAGATCAAATTCCGACATTTAATTTGGATAATAGGATCTCCAAGCACGTCTTCGAGATCTTCAATATTGAAGACCTTCAATATTTGAGTTTATATGCTTGTATGGCATGTAGACTGCAAAACCCTAAACCCTATAGTGAAATTGTCTGGAATCTTTTCAAACATACATCTTGTCACTTTCCAAATTCGGTTCAACATGCGCTCCTGGCTACGCAAACGTTTTTTTTTTTGGTTTAATTATTGTCTATTTCACTCTTCATCACCGACACGCGCAAGGCTTTTTGGGGGTATCTAATCGAACTTTCTACTTACAAATCACCAATCTCCTTCGGTTAACATCGCAGGTTGCTAAATCTATATAAAGGTTCAAAACAAAAGGTGTATCGTCAAATGCCAAACTTGGTTAGCAAACCTGATTATGGTAAAGAAACGAGACAACACATGCAAAATGTGTATCAGTTTCGGACATAAATAACACAAATTCAAAGGTTGGTATATCGACTAGATCTCAAAATTTTGGACGCGATTATGGTGTACCGTTAGGTTTGAATGTAGAAGTTGAAGAGAAAATTACCAGATGTCATTTGGTCTTGATACTAGTGTAAGGCTGTAAACAAGTTTAGTCAAGCTCAACTCGATAGCATAAGCTAACACCGCGCATGTTAAGAAACAGAATTTTGTGTTTAGCAGGGTAGGGTTTGCTATTCAGAAGGGGATAGTGGTGCAACTTGTTGCTCGTCTACCTGTCATTAGTCTGTAATCGTCTCTGTTTTAAATAATTTGTTTATTTAAAAAAAAAGTAACCAGCTTTAGAGTTTTAAAAAAAGTGTAACACGGCAAGAATGAGCGAAAACTCAATTATGTACTGAACCATAAATCTTTTGGGCCGATGTGCATTATTTCTCAAACATGCGGTTATCAAAGTGGATCCATGAAATGATCGCTAAAGGGCACATGGCGCACTCATCTCAATCATCACACAAAATTTCCATCACACCTGACCCAATTAGAGGTGCACCATCCAGTTATGAAATTGGTTTCGGTTTCTCGTTTTAAAGGTTGGAACCGGTTATTGCTATAACCAGTTTGGTTTCGGTTATTTGACCAAAAAAACCATACCCTATGTGCCCGGTTACGGGTAGGGTTTGGTTCAGGTTCTTAAGAAACCGGGTATCAAAATACCCTATTTTCGAGTTTTTAGTACCCTATTTTCAGGTTTTTTTTAATACTCTTGCGTTTTTATTATCCTATGTTCTCATCTTTTTGTTTTTTTTTATTATTAAATTATTAAATATGCATTTTGTTTTTTTATTATTAAATATGCATTTTATTATGTAAAAAATTAAAATAAATGCATTAACATAAATTTGTTATATTTTAATGGAATTCATAATGAATTCCAAGGAAAAAATAACATAAATTTAAAAGATAGATATTCTATATCTATTTTTATTTTTAACATAACGAAGAACAATCAAAGGTAACGACGTCTGGCGGAAATTACTATTTCGCTCTTGGTATTCACAAACAAAATTGCCGTATGCCCTTCGTTCAATCAGCAAATTACAGGTCTGCTCTTAGCCCTGTATCGTACATTTAGACGGAGAAAGATGGAGTAATGTTGGTCTCGACAGTGAGGAAAAGTTTGCGTGATTAATACACCCAGTCAGACGCAAAAGGAGTAAACTTCAACTCTTAGGGGGGTCGGGGCGCCCCGTGATCACCCATCATCCACGCGTTTTACAACGTGAAACGCCGCCGCGGCGCCGCCCCCATTTTCCACGCGTGGACTTTGTAACGCGTGGTCGTTATCACGCGTTGAAAATCGAATTTATGACCGTTGATGATGACCGTTTGAGAGGAATATGATCGTTGGAGGATTTTTTTTTTTTTTTTTATAAAAAACCTTCTGTATGCTATATATATACACAATACAATCTCACACATAAAAAAAATCAATCTTTCCACCCAAAAAATACAATCATTCAAACACATAAAAATACAATCTTTCAACCCAAAATGGAAGGTTCAAGCAAATGAGGTTCGGGTTCGAAGTAAAAACCCGTACGGCCAAAGGTTCGAGCTAATCTTGGCGAGCCGATGAGATTTCGGTTGCAAGACGACGTTCAAGCAAACGAGGTTCGGGTTCGATGAAATTGTTATTGTTAATTTATAATTTAAAAAATAAAAAAAAACATCACTAGTGATGGACACCCGTAGTAAAAACCATCACTAGTGATAGAATCAAGCTCAATGACGTGGCGGACAATGATTAAGTGTTGTGAGTGATGAAAAACCATCACTAGTAGAGCGCCCCTACTCAATTATAAACGAAACCCGGTGGCCAGTTTCTTTTGCGATGAGGTCCGATTAGTGGTGTGTGGTGTATGTTAGGTTGTTGTGATGTGGTGACGACGGCTAGGTGATTGTGAGGTCATGGCGTTCTCACCATTAATATCATTTTAAAGTAGTGTTTTATTTTAAGGTTGAAAGATAAATCATTTATTTAATATTCACTAAATGCATAAATATTTAAGATTAATCTATAATCGATAACGTCAAAACAATGATATGAAAGGTGTTGTACATCATCGTTGGTAGTATATACGAATTTTTATATTGCAAGGAAAGATATTATACATATAAAAGAAAGTGTTCAGCGGAAATAGTTGTGTTATGCGGTTGGCAAAAGTGACGGCCACCTTTTTTTTTTTTTTTTTTTTCATATAATAGTTATTTATAGGTCTTGTCAAATTACAAATTTATCCTAAGTTTAAAATTACGATTTTGGCCCCGGTTTAAAATATAATTTTGGTTTAGCCCCTGTTTAAAATTACGATTTCGCCCCAGTTAAAAATAAACTTTTTTGTTTTTCCCACAGCTAAAAATTACGATTTTGCACTCAGTTAAAAAACTACGATTAAAAAATGGTTTTGCCCTCGGTTCAGAATATGATTTCCATTTTAAAATTACGAATTTACCCCAACTAAAAATTGCAATCTTGCCATCGTTTTTTTTCCGCAAAACTATGGTAGTGTTTTATTTTACTTTGTTGACTCAGTTTAGTTTTTATTCGTGCGAAACAGCTGCCTACCACTCGCTAATTGGTCCTGACAAATTATTGTTTTGCCCCCAACTCTAAATTACACTATTGTCATCGTTTTAGTTATTTTTTATCATAACTATGGTAGTGTTTTTGTTTGATTGGTTGACTCGATGTATCTTTTTTGAGACCGTGTTATAAGTAGCATGTATAACTAACCGAAATAAAGACGTACATGTTATGAAACTAAAAAATATTCGGTTTAGCACCCTGCAACGCGGACGGCGCATAATCCTAGTTAATTTACATAAAAAAAGATACTTGATTAATATAATATTTACTCACCTCGATAAAATGTTTAATTGAAATCGTAAAGGTCAAATATAATCGATTTATTTTTTATGATCTTTTTTTTTTGGTTTTCTCTGATGATATAGTGAGTGAATGTCAATATGAGACCAATAACATTGGCCCAAATCCCGTGCAACGCGTGGGAAATCCACTAGTTAGAAACATGTATCAGGTATAGTCAGGTATAATCGGTTTCGGTTCTTGTTCGGTTTCGGGTATTAATCGGATATGATCAGTTTCAGTTCCGGTTCCAGGTATTGAGATCAAATGCATACTATCTATACCCTACGGGTATGGTTGGTTTTGGTTTCGGGTATAAAATACCCTGGTATTAAAAAAACCGGTTCCAAGTTATTTTTACTGGGTCTTGTTCCGAGTACGGTTTTTTTGTGCACTAAAACTACCGGTCTCCAAGGTTTTTTGTCGTTTAGCCATCTGAACCTCATTTGGAACCGGCGCCCACTTATTGGACGTTCGTAAAACTTCCCAAGCCCGAATGTGCGGGAAAGCGGATTTATGGTTCGATTCGTATTTATCCATCGCCGCTTTGAAAACATCTTCGTCGCTCATCCCACTACGATGATGACTTGTATATAAATTATTATATATCGCCGCAAACCGGTTCACGATCGGATTCATCTTTCGCCACTTCGAAGATATCAGCTTGCATGTTGAACGGGTTTCGCATCTTCAAGTTTTGTAACGATTGCATTTGTTGCATATTCGAAAAAGCGTTCGGAGATTCTTGAAAACCCGCAAAAGCGTTGACAGAAAATTGCGAGAAAACGTTCAGTTCCATTGTAGGATAGTACGCGGGAACCGAAAAACGTTCTGGTTTGGATTTGGGTTGTTCGGGTTGTATGGATCCATCGTAAAAAGTAGAAGAATGTTTATTAAAAAGTAGAAGAGTTTATAAAAAGTTGAGAGAGAGAGATGGGGTTGAAGTTGGTAAAAAATAGGGTATTTGGGTTGTATTTATAAAAAAGTTTGATGTTTTTCGGGTTTTTTTGAAACAGCCGTTAGTTTTTGAAAAGGTAAATTAAATTATTATTATTATTATTTTTTAACGGTAAAAAGCCCCCAACGATCATATTTTTTTGTGTTGACATGAGCGTCTCAGTCATCCTGTGGGCGACGATGAGGACGACGCTAGGGGGAAAGGTGTTTGGGACGTCGCCGGACCAGACCGAGGCCAGGCCGAACCCCACACCGTCTAGCCTTTGGGTAAATGGTCTGGGTGGTAGTTCCCACCTAACTAAATTATATTAGCCTGTCTTTTAATTTGAAATTTGTACTTTTTATTTTCTTGGTCATCACAAGTTACTAAAGTACGCTTTTAGAATAAAAAATTATTTAACTTACATATGTGAAAAAGTTATAACAAATAAAAACCTAGCATTATATAAAAATAAAGATATGATAATATTTTTAGGGAAAGAAAACTAAAATGAATTTTCATATTTCAAGAATGGATATATTTTTTTTGTTTGCAGGTTTTCGCCAAAGATTTGGAGTTGGTTAGTCACATGGAGCACTATCACTACCTCCACTCCGTGCAACAGACTCGACTTACTACAAATGGTTAACACTTCCCCTAGATGTAAAAAGGGAATAAACACAAAACGAGTTGATTTATATCTTCTAGCTAGTTGTTTCTTTGATATGGTCGTCGCTCAGATGATTATTATTAACTTAATAATTTATAATCTAAGATTATGCAATCATATAGAAGCAAGGCACATCAATAATTTCAGCAATCAACATAATTCTTTAGTAATCACTACAAAGTTCGTGCGTGTAAACAAATAAAGCTTAACACATTTATAGAAGTTCAAAAACTATTTTAAAAAATAGAGTTAAATGCCATTTTAGTCCTTGTGTTTTCGACCATTTTATCTGTTGGTCCAAATGTTTCATTTTTCGCATGTGTGTTTAAAAAGATTTCGCCGTTGCCATTTCAGTCCACTGGGTTGACTTCATCCATTTTTTCTGTTAACGAGAAGGGCAATTCGGTCATTTTATATGGCTGAATTCCCCTTCTAGTTAACAGAATTACATATAAAATGACTGAATTGCCTTTCTCGTTAACAGAATAACAGATGAAGTTAACCTAGTGAACTAAAATGGCAACAGGGAAACCTTTTTGAACCCACAGGCAAAAAATAAAACATTTGGACTAAACTAACAAAATGACTCAAACCACAAGAACTAAAATCAGTGACGGATCCAGCCTTGTTTTGTGGGTTCACATGAATCCACTCAATATGAAAAAAATAGAAAAAAATAGTGAGATGGAAAAATTTAGTAAAAGTCTACCAAAACAAATCAACTGGAAAAAAATTTCTAGATCCGATGTTGATAAAATGACATTTGACTCTGAAAAATATAAGAAACCATGAAATACTATTAAATATTAATTCGTTTTTATGTAACAACTAATTTCACGTGTTTCACACAAAATGAGGACAAAACATGTTCGACATCATATGCCATGCATTGATTTCAAGGGTCCCACGTGCCAGATAACCTACACCACAAATGTCATACAACTAGTTTTTGCCCCGCCCGCGTTGCGGGGCAATAAGCCGAATATTTCTCTCTTATAACATGTATGTCTGTACAGAGGGCAAAATCGTAATTATATTTTGAACTGCAGGCGAAATCATATTTTTAAACTAAGAGCAAAATCATAATTTTGAGCTAGGGGAAAAACATAAATTCATTTTGAACGGTGGGCAAAAGCGTAAATTTGAGCTGAGGGTAGAATCGTAATTTTGCGCTAGAGGAAAAAACAACATTTTATTTTGAGCTGGGGGCAAAAACATAATTTTAAACGGAGGGCGAAACCGTAATTTTAAAATGGGAACAAAAGTAAAAGTGAGTTTTTGAACCAAGGGCAAAAACATGATTTTAAGCTAGCGGCAAAATTATAATTTTATTTTGAGTGGGGGGCGAAAACGTAATTTTAAACAAAGGACGAAAGCGTAATTTTAAACTGGAAATAAAATTAATTTAAAATTGGGCTGGTCCAATAGGGAAGTGTCAGACAAATTTTGAACTGTGGGCAAAAACGTAATTTTAAACGGAGGGCGAAACCGTAATTCTAAACTGGAAACAAAATTAAAAGTGAGTTTTTGAACCGAGGGCAAAAGCGTAATTTTAAGCTAGGGGCAAAAGCGTAATTTTAAGTTAGGGGCAAAATTATAATTTTATTTTGAGCTGAAGGCAAAAACGTAATTTTGAACAAAGGATGAAAACTTAATTTTAAACTGAGAATAAAACTAAATTAAAAATGGGCTGGTCCAATAGAGAAGTGTCAGGCAAGCTGCCTGGCACTGTTCCCTCAAGTTGTGTTGCCTGACACTATTCCCTTTGAATATGTAGGAAATGCATTAATTTCAAGGGTTCCACATACCTTAAACGGCGTACGTGCATTCTTTTCGGCCACAAAACACATTGATGACAATATGAACATTGAACCTTAACACTGTAAACTGTGTGGGGAGACCCAAAATCACGTTCTACGCACTCAAAACGTTCAAAATTTAGATGACGACCCGACAATAATTAAGTTAGAAAGTGAATCACGTTACATAATTTCAATAATATAAGACTACTCTGTACAGGGCTCGTCCCCTTTAGGCTCATCCTCATACCCGCTTACGTGGACGCCTACGTAGCAGACCATCCTTTGAGGACTACCCTCCCATAGTCTAAGAGTTAGTTATACAGGTGTTTTTGTGGTAAGATATCATTTTAATTTCCTTTTAAAGTTTTCTAGTAATATATAGGGTCAAGTTATTCTACAAAGGCTTCTAATTGTAAGAAGTGTAAGAAGGATTTATAGAGTGACTAGTGTCCAATAACCTAAAACTAAACCCACTATATCACCACCAAAAACCTAAACACCCACCCCCACCCCCACCCCACCACCACCCAAAAACCTAAACCCCCACCCCCCAGGCAAAAAAAAAAAAAAAAAAAAAAAAAAAAAATTTTTGGGTGGGTGATGTGGGGGGTGGGGGTGGGGGTTTTTGATGGTGGTGGATGTTTAAGTTTTTTTTTTTTTTTTTAGTGAGTTTTTTTAGTTTATTGGACACTTGTCACTCTATAAATCCTTCTTACACTTCTTACAATTAGGATCCTTTGTATTTGATCCTAATCCGTAATATATATTAGTGTTTAAACTTTAAATTAATTAAATTGTTTAGCATTTGTGACAGAGGTAAAAGATTCTTGTTATTTCATCTTTTTTGCAGACATTACAAATAACTTTGTTATTAGTAGAGGATTTACTAAGAACGATTGTTATTTCTAAGTTGTAATATATGTTTTGATCGGGTAAAAAAGTATTGTAGATTTTTATAAAATGATTATTACCGTATATTTAAAAAAGCAAAGAAATATAAGAAAAGATCAGTGTGTTCTTTTATTTCTACCAATATCACATGTTTCACAATGATGAAGACGGGAATACCGACTCTTAAACAATTGTAAATTGGAAGAGGTCAAACACGTTTAAATCATTGCTGAAAACAATGTATATTGTTAAGGAAGACCGAGCGACAAGCTAGTATTTTATTTTGGGACGGCAAGCGAAATTTCAAACCATAGGAAAGGAATTCTCTTCCAAGAATAACACCAAAATACATTAGAGATACAGCCTTATACAGTAACATTAACAACATCTAACTTGCACCATTTGTTCCAATTAATACAAAAGGGGGTTGCGGCGCAGCTTGTTGCCCGTTTACCTACCACTTGTTTGTAATTTGTTACTTGGGGTTTTAATGAAATATAGAACACACAGCAAATTGATCACAAAAAAAAAAAAAAAAAAAAAAAAAAATACAAGAGAAGTTTAGAATTATTTTTTGATCCATAGGGATGAGGTTTCATTTATATCATCCATGATGATCTTGAACCATATGACGGCGCCTTATCTTTGCACTACGTCAAAAAGGCTTACGGACACACAAAAAAAGTGTGACCATACGTCTTTTGCCACACTTTTTTTTCAACTCAAGTGTGACCAAAGGTCGAATCATCGTAGGTATCATACGGCCATATTCACGTTTAGTGGCCGTATCAACTTAAAAGTGTGGCTAAAGGGCACCACCATTTTAAGTGTAGCTAAAGGGTAGCAACAGACACATGAATTTACTGTAAATGTAGTCATTTCTATTATATGGTCACTTTAAAGTTTGTTTTAGCCACATCAAATTAAAAAAATATATATGGCAAAAAGAGTTGTCGTAATCAAGCATTTCATTAATTAAGTATGACTAAATGGTAGTAATGACCACATAAACTCACTGTAAGTGTGGTCGTTTCTATTATTTAGTCACATGAGTTGTGTGGCTAAAATCTATTTCTAGATACAAAAAACAACTTTATAATTTTAAATGTGAATATTGTCTAACCTTTAGTAACACAGTTGTAATTTTAAGTATGGCTATTATTTAATCTTTGGTCACTGTTTTTTTTTTCACATGACTTATGCTATCATTCCGCCACACAAAAAACAATAAAGTGACGATAGTGTGGCTAATGTTTATGTAAAGCAACATGAAGTTTTGTGCTTTTAAGTGTGGCTATTGACTAACTTTTGGTCACATATAATTTACTTTTCTCATTACGTTTGCTATCATTACGTCACATAAAAAAACAAATTAACTATAGTGGCTAATGATTATGTTAAGCCACATAAAACTTTATAATTTTAAGTGTGGCTGTCATCTAACTTTTAGCTACAAATATTCATTTTGCACATTAGAGATGTTATCATTCCATCATATAAAAAAACAAAATAAGGATGGTGTGGCTAAAAGTTATGTAAAGTCACATGAAGTTTTATTTTTAAGTGTGGCTATTGTGTTATCTTTAGTCACACATAATATTTTTATCCATGACATTTGCAAATATTTCAGTCACACAAAAATAAACAAAATGTCGATGGTGTGACTAATGGTTATGTAAAGCCACATGAAATTTTATAACTTTAGATATATCTATCGTATAACCTTTAGCCACACATTATATTTTTTCCACATGACAATTGCTAACAATTCGTCACACCAAAATTAACAAAGCAACGACGATGTGACTAATGATTATATAAAGCCACATGAAAATTTATAATTTTAAGTATGGCTAATGTTTAATCTTTGGTCACACATAATCTGCTTTTACATGACGTTTGCTATCATTTTGTCACACAAAATAATAAAGTGACGATAGTGTGGCTAATGTTTATGTAAAGCCACATGAAGTTGTCCTTTTAAGTGTGACTAATGACTAACATTTGGTCACACATGTATATTGTGGTTTTATGTGGCCATTATCGTACAATAAAAACATCATGAAACATGAGAAAACCTAAAACCAAATAATATTTAAAAATAATAAACCAAAAGTTGTGCATAATGCTTTCAATTTAAGTACCAAAATTTAAACTTTTAATAAAAAACTTTCTACCATTGTTGAAAAAGTAAATGATTGTACACATAAAGTAAGAACTAGTTTAGAGTGTTTTCCTGTTCTTCTTATTCCTTATCTTTTTTTTTTTGATGTCATCTAGCGTTATGAAACATATCTTTTGCTTATTTGCCATTTGATTTGTAGTGTTTTGTGTTTGAATACTTGATAGATTTGGTACCTGAAGCAAAATAAAAAAAAAACATTAAAACAAATATAATAGTTAGAGTAATTAATCTTAATCATATATTAATAAACAACATACATTTTGGCTAGTTTTAACAAGTGATTTTGGCCAAGAAACAAAAGTATATATTTAGTGCATCCCCAACTGTTTTGAACTCTCATGATTCTACTAGTAAAAATGCTGGTGCTTTTGTAACTCTATCAATAGAAATTTTATAGCAATCATCTTGTAGTGGAACACAATGAATGCTTTGTTTTCCCATTGACAAGTGAATTGTACCATATCCCACACAATTGTTCAAATTTAGAGTATACAAAGTACACTTGATTTTCTACAAAAAAAAATTATGTTATATCAACATCTTAAGGTTAAGGTCAATAGAAATGTGTATTTCGTAACACATACCTCTAGGACATTTGCTGAATGTGTATTATGTATATTTTCTTGTGATTCCAAATGAGATGATGACTCAAGAAGTGAAGTCTCATCCGTAGACAAAACATCTTTTTTTCTGACTTTCACATTTTCCAAAAAGCATTTAATTAATCAAGTTATAGAAAATCAACAATCACATATAAAAGCTATTAAAAAAATGAAATTTTTAAATAGTTACCGTTGTTATAATTTCTTTTGGCACCATTTTAGATGTGGTAACATGAGGAATGACTTTTGTTTGCACTACTTTACTTGATATGTTAGAAGTGGTAACATTAGAATTGTCCTTTGATCCAGGATTGTTGTCCATAGAGTTTACCTACAATTCAATTAATTATGTTATGAAATATCGAACAATTACATGGGAAATTATAAAAAAAATAATGAAATTATCATACTTACCGTTGTTGCCATTTCTTTCTGCACTATTTTAGACGCGGTAGCACTAGCATTATGTGTTGATCCAACATGTTTGTCCACATAATTTACCTACAAAATGCAACAAGTGAGCAAATACAAATAATACCATTCGGTGAAACAAGGACAAGTTCTAAAATTGCAATGCACATGTTAAATTTATATAAATAGGTTGCAATATACGATAGCTAACAATAGTTAACATTTTATAACTATTAAGGTTTTAATTTGCTAATAAAATAAGTCACTTACTTGTTTCTGACACATTTTTTCTGCAGATAATGAACATATTGGTAACATTTGTCTGCCAGATGAGCTAAAACTTGATTAAGTGTGTTATTTGTTTCTGCCATCTGCATCGACACGGTCTTAATTTGTTCATCTTTTTTCAATAGTTTTTGCCAGCTAATTAATAAACATGCATTAGTAACTAATTAGCATATCAATAGTTTTTGCCAGCTAATTAATTCCTTAATTTCTTGAATCAAGATAAAGTGAAAACAACACAAATATAAGATTCCCTTTATGCACTTCCACTATTTTCTTTTATCTAAAACTAATTTTAAACCTTCAAATGTAAAATCAATGGACTAAAATCTTTCTTACCCTTCTTATTTATTTAGTTCTCTGTATTTGATCCTAATCCTATACATACATACCAGCATAAACAAAAAAGACGTTTTGAGACACCATAAATTGTGTGAAAAATCATACGTTTGGTGAAACTTAGGAATTGTAAATTATTTGGTCAATAAATTGTTTTTATTTGAATTAGGACGTGTCGATCAATTTGTTTGGTGGAATTGGTTGCTATAATATAAACGCTCTCGAATGTGAGTTTCACTACCCCACTTTTTACAGTTTTACATAAACGTTTTTGGGGAACAACACGCTTTTAGAAGGATTTGTTATGTTTTCGTCGAAATCATTGTTAAAATGGAATATTTGTGTTTGCGTGGAAAACTTGGTTGAAAAGGATTACTTGTGTTTTCATGGAAAACATGGTTTTTAAAAGGATGATTTATGTTTTGGGGAAAAACATGGATGCATCGCCCATTAAATACTTTTGGGTACCAACCTTCTGTCACCGCCACCGCCACGTTTGCTTTTCCGCTGCTATGTTTTTGGGGTGTGAAACATCCGCTCTTTCACAATGCCATTACAGTTTCCTAAAAGGTACATTTACTATAGAGATGTCATCCGACTAGATGAACTAGAAAAAAATTCACATTTGTCTAGCATATTGTATAGGTTCTTTTGCTCTAAAGGTTTATCAACTAGTTTATTACACAGGCAAAATTTTAATAGTTGTATACCTTTCTAAACCATAACATAATCTTAATCATGTCACATTCCATCACAACCACATAACATAATCTTAATCATGTCACATTCCATCACAACCACTATGATAACATTCTCTTTAATCAACCGTTCTATCAAAAATGTTTCCATTAGCATAATCACTCTATTCAACACCATTCTTTTGCATAAGCACAATGCTAAAACCTATGCATAATAACTATTTCAAAACCTTTTCCTTTACTATGCCTAATTACTATTTCAAAACCTTTTCCTTTACTGTTATATAAAACATTTTTATGAAAAAACAATAACGTTTAATGTTAACATAAATTCGTAAACATTTTTTATGCATGCATTACTGTAAGTCCCAAAACTATTAACCGGATATCAAAATCACAATCAAAAGCGCGGAATACTGATGAAAGTGATAAGAACAAGAAATGGATTGAATAAACAAAGTGCACACGGTTTCTAGGGAACCGTCTGGTACACCCACAAGGAATCGAAAATAATAATGAAGAATCTCTCAAAAATGTCTAACCTCATAATGAACTAGGTTCACCCTATTTATAGTTACATAGGGTGACCTAGTTACAGACTGGGCCAGGCCCACATGCATGATATTACTAACCAAACCGACCCAAAACATCTAATTAGCCCACATGGCTTATTCTAATAATATCTAACCCACTACAAGACTAAGCCCAATAGACTATAACTGTGTTTAATAAAGATAAGCGTAAACCTACACAATTATAGGGCCTTACAATCACATTCAAAAGCGCGAAATACTGATGAAAGTGATAAGAACAAGAAATTGATTGAATAAACAAAGTGCACACGGTTTCTAGGGAACCGTCTGGTACACCCACAAGGAATCGAAAATAATAATGAAGAATCTCTCAAAAATGTTTAACCTCATAATGAACTAGGTTCACCCTATTTATAGTTACATAGGGTGACCTAGTTACAGATTGGGCCAGGCCCACATGCATGATATTACTAACCAAACCGACCCAAAACATCTAATTAGCCCACATGGCTTATTCTAATAATATCTAACCCACTACAAGACTAAGCCCAATAGCCTATAACTGTGTTTGATAAAGATAAGCGTAAACCTACACAATTATAGGGCCTTACAATATCCCCCTAGGTTTATGTTGTCTTTATCAAACTGTTGTCTTCATTATATCTCTGTGGGAAGATGCTTCATGTCTTCATTCTGAAACTTGGGCATTTTGTTCTTCTCAATTACGATCAGCTTTGCTTCAAATCTTGTTGAAAAGAATGCAAGAGGAGGATTCTTATCAACTCTTTTCTTTGTCAGTGTCTTCTCTTTCAAGCAGATTCACAGGTACTTCTTCAAATGCACTATCACTGTCAGATGATGACTTGTATCTGGTTCTTCTGACTCAGGTACATCTTGTTGTTGTGATGCTTCATGCTTTGTTAGCATCCAACAGTATATCAACCTTCAACAACCCCTGTTTCTTGATTTAACATTATTATCTGCACAAACTCAGAAATTCATAAGCAAACAATTTTGTGCAACAGAGGGAAATACCACGTGAACACTTAGTACATCCAAGTATTTGTACTCGGATTTCACAATTCAAATTTCTTTCAATTTATGATGATTAATCAAATCTTCAAGAACGGTTAAATTTTAATAAAACAAATAAGCACTCTATTTTTGGATTTTTGATTTTATAAAAACTAACAATATAAACTAAAACACAAATAAACAAAGAAACTAATTATACAATTACAGTTGCAATGGGATCAAATCACAGTATTTCAGGCTAGACTACACTTATCAACACTAATTTACTTTGGGTGATCCGAGTGATTGCCAGTATATTTGTCCACTTAAACTTATCTCCTTAGGCCTTTTTCATGTAACGGTCTGCAACTGATTTATCATGTTTTTCAATTTAATTTATATGAACACTCAATTCAATCACAATCAAATCCTGGAATTTTAATCAGAACACACTATCATACATGCAGTTTCCCTACCACATATTTCACAAGCCCGTTCTAGAATTCTGAAACCTTGACTGGGACTGGATTGAGAGCAGTGTTGTAAAAGTCGGATTCCAAGGCCGAGTACTCGGCGAGTACTTGGTCCTCGGAACCCCTCCGAGGCGACTTCCTCCTAGGCGGACTCAATTAGTCGGCCTCGGTCAAACTCGGCGCCTAGTCGGCCTAGTCGGACGTAGTCGGAAAGAGTCGGCCTAGTCGGTCTAGGCGGTCAACGTGGTTTGTTGACTTTTAATTAGTCAAAATCGGTCAAAATTGGTCAACATCGGCCTACTCGGCCTTGTACTCGGACTACTCGACCTTGTACTCGGACTACTCGACCTTGTACTCAGACTAGTCGGACTTGTATTCAGAATATTTGAACTTTAAACATGTTTCATTTTAAATTATACTCAATTGACATGAATTATGCTTATTTTAACATATATATATATATATAATATATAACAATTAATTTTCTTTATAGTTACCATGTCCGCGTACTCCCCGAGTACTCTCCGAGTACTCCGATTACTCCCAACTCCCCAGTCAGCCGACTAGGGACCGCCTAGCGACTTTTACAACACTGATTGAGAGAAGAACATAATAGATCATTTGCAGAGATGGATATAATGTACAGATCAAATGAGTTTTCTCAGTTTGATATAGGTTTTTTTTTCTTAGGTTTCTTTTGGGCACTAGAGGGCCTCTTTCGGGTGTAATTGATCTATAGCACGACAACGTACAGCTAGGTCAGCATGTATCTGGATGCAGCAGAAGCTGACGTTGCCTAGCACCTCCAGGTCTTTGCTCACGCAAAACAGAGGAGATACACGAGTTGGACATAAAAGATTTCAGAACTAGAACGAAATTGTGTGTATCGGGACATCACACACGCATTCAAATAGCCATGTCCTAATTCCAAGTGGCGTTCTTTCCTGAGGTCATAGAATAATATTAGCGTTCTGCACAGAACCAGTCAAAGAATCCAACCATCAGGATAAAGCCTACCAACATATCGCTCTAGAGTCAGACCATTTCAATATTGGTCTTACATGAGTCAGCCTTAATCCACATACTGAAATTATTTCATTTCCCATATATGCAACAAAATATTTTTAATTTTTCTGTTTTTTTTTTCGAATGTTTTTGTATTTTCTCTATTTACATATATCTCTGGATATCCCCCTAAATTTGTGCGTAAATCTTACGCGCAAATTTACCTAACAACGAAAACGCATGTACAAAGAGAAACACACAAGAAAATGAAATTTTTTTTGTCATTTTTGTTTAACCGTTCCATCATAAAATTTAAGACTAATCAATATCGAATTAGAAAACGAGATTCAAATTTTGTACCTTTTCGCTGATTTTGTCTTACCTCCTTTATCTCCTTAAAATGAAACATATCAACTGTAAAAAATATACATTATGCAACAGTGAAATGTTACCCGTTAAGTCTCTAGAACAACCGCTATCAACATCCAAGGATTGTCAACAGCTCCTCCTTGGTTGTCCCTGAAAAGTAAGGAGATTAGTAAGACATTGGTACCTAGGCCATCGTGGTCCTATGTATTCCTGAAGCATCAACGTAAGACACTTCTCTAAAACACATTGTCCCTTTTGATTCAAGGACTGGTGATGTTGCTGCTTTATATTTTGTCTTCCAAACTTGTTTAGGCTTCTCTAATTTCTTAGGAGCCTTGGGCAAAACAATTTGCTTTTCAACCTTTTTGTTTTTCAAAACTTGTTTTGGTTTCAAAGCTTGTTTTCGTTTAGTTTTTGCAGCATTCCAGTCCCCATCAGATGGTTTAACCTTGGGACTCTTATTCATCATTGCCTTAGGCTTTTCAAACTTCATCGGCTTAGAATAAGATTTGTCCCTTGGTGTAACCTTCTGATGTTGTGTATAGTATGGTACGTAGGGACGATGTGTGCAATTCCTAGCAATGTGACCGGGTATGCCACAGTTGTAGCAGGTTTGCTTTTTCACGTAAGGAGCATATCCCGATCCATTACATCCAACTGATGCTGAATAAGAGTTATAAAATTGGTTGGATGATTTGTGTGCAGTTTGTTTAGTCTTTTTCCCTTGTTTCTTATGTCCCTGTTTACAACATTTAGCACATTCATTGGATTTAACATTTTCATCTCTAACTGTTGGCTTTGGAGGCACATATTTATTTGTAGGGCCTCTCAAAGCTGGCCAGAAACAGCCTTTCTCACATAAGGAGGAGCATCAGCAGACAAATTTGATGTTTTTGGACAAACATTGTCAGCTTTTTGACAAATAACGTCATCCTCCTCAACCCAATCCTCTATTATTACTTGGTCTGCATTTGAAGCAACAGGGTTAGTATCATTAATTTTCTCACAAACAGTGTCACTTGATGCTGCAGAATTGTTCTCAGCATCTTGTGACACACTTGGTTCTGAAGAATCATAATTGTTTTCCTTTGAACAGTCAGCAGGGGCTCCTGTGGTTTCATTACCATCTAACTCAACAGATGCTCCTGATGTTGTTTTTTATTCTTCTTTAATCGAATTTGAATCAACAGTTTCAGATGATTAATTTGTTGATTCCACTGAAGCAACTGTGTAACATCCTTATTATTATTTAACGGTTTTCGTATAGATTACGAAAATAAAGGGGTAGTTATGATTTCAAATACATTGAAAATACGGGTTCATTAAACGTTTTACAGAATTAAAAACTATACAACATATTATGTGTGAGTTCGTCATTTTACATAACAACGATACATAGTGCGGAAGCTTATTTCTTGATCGTGTTCGGTTCTTCGTTGTGCTTGATCGTCCTCCGGTGCTAAAATTATACCTGAAACTCATAAAACATAAGTTGGATTAGTCATACGTAACTTAAAACGTATTTAAACGAGTCCGGGAAGCGAAACTGATTAAAATAAAATTTTTTCGCTAAAACAGGGTTTTTCGCGCCACGCGAAGGAACACAGTTGCTCCCTCGCGCCACGCGAGGGAGACCGTTTTCCAGCAGGTCTGCAGCTCAGTTCAGCTATGCCAGTTTTTACGGAAACGGCCATAACTTCTTCGTTATTGATCCGTTTTACCCGATTCTTTTTCCTACGCGACCGTAATTTAATTCTCCATCTAATGGAGTTAAAACCCAACATCCAACAAAATAAATTTTTAGACTTTTAAGCCTTCGACTCATCACCTTTTTACCGAATTTTAGCCCGTTTATGCATTTTATCAAACAAACGTATTTATTTGATTCCTATATCTCATATACTTCTTCAAATTAATGTTACCTACCATATTAGGTTCTAATCATAGGTTTATTACACAATTTAAACCCGTTTTTGCTCGTATGCTTATTTTGACCCGTTAAGGGTATTTAGGCACTTTAAAGCTTGAAATTGCTTTCATTCATTTCTAGCATCTTATTTCTACATTTCTTATCAAGTAATCTTCCACTACAACTATAAGTGTGTTGGATCTAATGTGGATATCTATATGTTCCGAGTTTTACCCCTTGGATTATTATTTTACGGCAAGACTCAAATAGAGCCATTTGACTAACGTATTACATCTTTCAACTTCTACACTTATTCTAAGTATTTATCTAATCATGAAACTCGTTTCCAAACAACCTTTAAGGGTTGTTTGTTCGATTTAGCCTACAAGGGTGTTTTGGTCAATTTTGATCCTTCTTTTACGACAAAGGACTTTCAGATACTTGTTTGACCCAAAAATCCGGTCTTTTAACTATGACCTTGTTTAGAAACCATTATGTTTCTAAAACACTACATTTATAACTTGAATTATTCGGTTTATCTTTAAGATAACCAAATATCCAATTTGACCTTGTTTAATTCTTAGAAAACCTCAAATTCTACATGATGAGTTGAATCATTACATAAACCTGGCTCGGATCAATGTATTGACCCGTTACGATACCTTGCCTTAGTGGCGCTAAGTAATAGCGATGTCATCATTCAATCGATATTTATTCCTGTAATCATGCAACTCGACAAAACATTAGCCGATATTGTCAAAGGGTGATATTTTCACCTTTTGACCCGTTTGGTCTATATGACCGTTTACTTCTACGAGATGGATTTATTATCATCTCGTCTACATGACTTGTACCGGTTTACACCGTACGGTCAATTTACTTATAAATCTATTTCTTGATTAATTTGACCCCTTTGTATCTTACGCCATAAAATGTCCTTCAAAACTAACGGTTATCGTCAACAAGTGACCACATTACCGTTTTACCCTTATTAATTGTATTGATTTACCTTATAAGGTAAATCATTCAAAACTCGTTATTTATTAATCATTACATGACTAAATGACCTTATTTGCTCTTTTTAACCATTCAACATGGTTTATCATTATTGTCTTTTGTTCCGAACCGCGCATGTCGGGTCGAAACATCATAAGTCAAATGTGACTTTTGATTATTCAAAATCTATAAAACAAATAGATATTAAATAAAAGGTGTAAGTTTTAACTTACCTTGTATCCAAGTTACGTCTTTTCTTCTTCCTTGTTTCGTTTAACCCGCTTGCTCCCCAAGCTTCACCTAGCTTGTTAAGCGCCAACTATCATTCATTATTCACAAGGTTGTTAGATTAGTCATTCTAAATCATGACTTTCACACCTTATGAATCTTTGACTACTTTTCTTATTGAACTAAATCATAAATCATGAGTTTAATTCTCGTGTCAAGACCCACTTCGAATCAAGTATGAACTCTTAACAAATCCCTATTTTGTTCAAGTAGTTCTTTCATACAAGTTAGTATGGTGTTTATAAACACCAATACAACATCAATTTCATCAAATCATCCAAAACCCATTTTTCACGTAATTAGTCAAATAAGGCAATTACGCGTTTCATTCGTAATTTCAACATATAAACATTCACTTAGGCATTTTAGCAAACACCTTGTGGGCATATTCTATAAAATCAACAATCTATTTTCATAACTAGTTATTTACCCCAAGTTTTAACATCATTCATAAGTTCTTATGTCTAGCATGCATCACAACACCTAGACTTACTTTATGGAAATCAAATAACACCAAATTGATGATCATAAATCTAGTGTTCATCATCTTCCTACAAGACCCACTTAACACCTAAATGGGTGATTCTCAATTTCACATGCATGAATATTAATGCATCAAATTATTGATTAGGGTTCATTTCTAACCCTGAATTTATCATAATTTCATTAAAAAATCAATCAACCAAGTTCAGATTTCGATTTCACAAGTTATCAAGAATTTGAGATGAAACCAAATTGTGAATTTTGACATACCTTGTGATCCTCTAGCCCGAGTGATCACTAATCCTAGCTTGGTTTTCGATTTAGACTTGATTTGCCCTCTTGATTTGGTTGATTTTGTGTATTTTAGGGTTCATTAGGGAAACCCCTTTTTCTCCTGTTAGAAGTCACGACCAGAACACACACTTGGGTGTGTGTTTTGGTGTTTTATTTTTGTTAAATAAAACCTCTTTCACTTTAGCCAACTTTAGCCCCTTAACTAACAAAGTGTTGTAAAAGTGTTATTAACCAAGTTTTCCTTGACATCTTATAACACTTAACTAACTAGGTTATTATTCCAAGTTACTTAGTGGGTTCGGGATGTTATACCCTGTTTTATTTTAAGTCCCGTTAGCTCGGGCCTTCTATATACTTTGTTTTCTCAAAGTATTTATTCTCCTTTTTAATTAACATAAAGTTTATTTATTTCGATCTCACTATTTACCGGGTTAATTTTTACCACTAACGGTACTCTTACCCGTCTTTACTATTAACGTGGTTTGATTACCAAACCCGTTTTCGGGGTGTTACAAGTCTACCCCCCTTAAAGAGGTTTCTTCCTCAAAACCTTTTCTTACATAATTCATTGAGTTTAAACTCAGTGTATTTGATCTGAGAAATCTTTTAAACATTATTTATACTTTTAACCAATTGTTAATATTACCAGAAAAGTATGGTAACATCTTTTTTTGGTTACTTATTGTCTACGTATCTCTTACGACATAATGCAACTTGAAATAACGTAATCTTGTTATTTCCACTAGTTTAGTTAACTTAGCGATATCCATCGCTTTCATATACTATCGAATTCTTTACGAATCCGTTACTTTGTCCCGTTTAAGGGTCTTTAGTGAAATCTTTCACTTTTAGCAACCAATTCTTTTGTTTTCAACTTTATTTATTCGGTTCAATTATACCGAATCCACTGCTTACAAGCAAACCAAATTTTCTTGATTTGAATTGCTGACCTTAACCGATCTCACTAACTAGACTTATTAGTCCAGTTACTTTTTACCGCTCGCTTGGTTATAATGTGATTCTACTTCATATTGCATTTCCTAACCGTGATCGTGTCACATCATGTTTAATTTATATCAACCTTTCATTTTCGAAAATATCACTTTTCGAATATATCGTCTTGCGCCTATAAGTGTCAAGACTTGAATCTTTCATGCTTACTATTCAAATTCCTATCAGAATTTATATTTGTAAAAACGTTATTTCTTACTAAAACTGAAGTTTTAGTTTAGGATCTTCTCTTAACTTTTGTCAATTATCCATACCAGGATATTGACAGTCCATAATTTATTCCTTTATAGTCTTAGTTTTATGCGGGGATTCTCAACTGATTCCCTCGCTTTATCTAATTAACCGCGTTAGTCTGTCAACATGTTTATTTCGCGCTTGTCTTATATTTAACAAGTGCTTTGTATCTGTTATGACAATATCTTGACTTCAAATAGTTTTACTGGCTAGACTAATCAGTCGCCGTCACTTTATACCCCGTCACCCGTGTGACAACCCTCACTAAACCAGGTATCCGTACGACTTAATTAATAATTAATTACTGCTTAATTACTATGCTTACTTAAACTTGTGGATAAAATGCTACTTGAATACTGATACATGTACTTACTTGCATCATACTTTACTTGCTGTCACTCCATGTTTTGCTTACAGCACCTTTGTGACAACCTTGATGCACCAAAAACACAGTAGCACAATGAACGGATAACCTATTAAACGTGCTGTCATAACTAGCACCAGGCAGGTACTGCCTCTAAGGCCTGTAAGAGCCTGAGATAGTTTGCTACACTAGTGGTGAGTGTAGGGATATAAGGGTTGTAGAACTGCGTCACTAGGAATGAGATTACAGTGACCGGATGTGCCTAAAACGTACTTTAAGTACAAAATTCAACACTTTAATTAAAATTCAGCATCTAGCTAACTAATAAAGTGCCAAAACATGAGAAAAATGTTACTAGACACTTTCCAAAGTGTCGGGAATAAGTTGTGTCACTAAAAATAATAATAACGACACTTTAAAGCTTTGTTAAGCACTTTAACGGATCTCTATCCAACCGAACAACCGGACTTTACCCGGAACATAAAAATATTGACATTGACATTGTTTTTCCTTTTCTGAGCCAGTTAGGGTCCCCGAATACCCTAACACCCGCTGCAATGCATAACATACTAGTAAATGGTTACACCTACTAATCATCTAACTATAACTTAATTACTTAGTTGGAAACCAACCAAGGACCCCCCCCCCCCTAACCGAACTCGTCCCCAAGGGGACACCCTTTGTACTTTGATGATTATTTAAATCATCTTTGTCTAATATCAATTAGACATATGATCCTTTGGTTAATGATCATGTGAATTGCCTATAAGTTCAAGACATAACACAGTTAACCTTTCCATCACTCAACTCACAACACACACTCTCTCCCTCTCCTTGCAAGCTCTCGGCCGAACATCCCCTCTACCATCCATCCATCTTTCGATTTCCATCAAGCTATTACAAGAGTTTACAAGTGTTAAGGATCTCATACGAGGAGGCTTAGTGCATTCGGAACGCGAAGGACCTCACCCCATTGCTTTTATCCACCCAATCTTCGACTAGTTCCTTCCCTAGCCTCGAGCTAGTAGTAAGTGGTTTTAAACACACTCTCGATCTATTTTAAAGTGGTTAAAAAGAACTTTGTCGGTTAAAATCTATGAACATACAAGAAGACATGCTAAAAGTTTACTAAAATGTTAAAAATGTTGGATAAAAGCTATGCGGTTGTGTAAATCTTGTAAGACTTGTCTTGTTATAATTATTTAGTGCCGATCTATGTTGTGGTAGCTCGGATCATCATCTAACCCGGATTAGTCATGATCATGGATCATGACATAGAGTTTGTTTAAGTGTACAAAGGGTTAAATGATGAAACTCTACCACACACTAAACATGAATTTGTGTAAAATCGACTTTACTTACGAAATAGTATTTAAAACTAGTAGATCTACGGATCTACAAGCGGTATTTTCAAAGGACCAAGTGTCAAGGAAATCTTATTTTTTTAAAACCGGATCTTACATGAACAAGAATGATTTTTAAACACACAAGTGTGTAAACACTTGTGTAACACTAAGTTTCGACAAAGAACTAGTTTTGTCAAATTTTACAAGAAGTTGTAAAGATGGAATTTCTTTAAAAACGAGGCTTTTACGAAACCGAGTAGATTATTGCAAAGATCCACTAAAAGTAATGGAAATTTCTACAAATTTTGGACAAACCACAAGTTCATGTAATTTTTGCGATTTATATATATATTTTGACTAATTTTGGAAAGTTGTTATTGAGAATAAGGAAATTGTTGATTTGCTTTTAAAAGAAAACGATACGCTTGAAAGCGTGGCCACCTCCAGTTACAGGGGAAACTCTGGCGAAATTTTTCTAAAAACCTAACACTTGGGAATATTTTCACTACAAGTGTTGTAAATATATTTTTGACTTGCTTTCAAAACGTAAATTTCGCCATGACTTTATTTACAAAATATCGGAGGCGGGATTTTCACAAAATGAAACGGGGTAAATATATATTTGATATATATATTTTTCATAGCGTCACTTGTAAAATGTTTATGATTATTTTGTGAAATATACGGATATTATTTTTAGAGTAAAAATAATATTACCAAGTACTAATGATTCCAGAAATAATGCATACGCCTTCATAATTAATAATAAGTTACAACGGTATAATTATTACCACCCGATCTTTAAAACGTAACTTACGCATTTTAAGAAAATATTTATGAGCGCGTATTTTTGTCAAAGTATTATTTTGGGAAGAATATTTATATTTTGAAGTAAGGAATAAAATATATTAAGTGAGACTTAATAATGTATTTCGAATTTTACGAGCACGCATGTATTAAATCCCCCATCCTTGGGAAGGAGAATAATTACCAAGTATTTACAAAAATATAAACACGAAATAGTTGTCTAACTATTTCCCAAAAACTTAAACCTTAAGCTAAGGCACGGCCGTCCGTCTAATAGATTTAGTACGTGTAGGTCGTCGCACAGCTGCTTGATCAGGAGATATACTTGGTAGAGACGCACCACTGTGAGTTCATGTCCCCCTTTTCTCTAACTGTTTTCAGTTTTCTAAACTGCGGGGGTGAAATACATGTTGCTATGATTACGAATAATTATTACATGGTATGGTTAGCGTAAGGAGGGTTATTATTCAGATCATGTGAGTGGGTAGGCGGAAACTTGAGGCCATTAATCCTCAGGGTAGGACCGAGGGGCAGGAGCGGTAGATCTATCTGGGTGTAGCGAGCCCAGCCCCAGGCCCAAACAGAACGGACCTCGGGGTGACTTTGTACCCAACGCATAAATCTGCTAGGTTTGAGTCTTCCTACTTGCACTTCACACATATCAATGGCCTTGCAAACCATTGGTGATCTCTTTTTCCTTATTTGCTACATACCAGGGTTTTTATACATACAAAGGTTTATTTACTCACTTACACATGAACTCGTTCAACATTATTGTTGATTTTTCAACTTACATGTATTTCAGGGAATTAAAGATCTGGCGCGGTATGTTGTGTTTTCCCGCTGCATATGGGTTCCGAGGTCATCCCGGTTTAGGAAATGTGACTTTTTCCTGGACGAGTCACAAATCTTAAACTGCGTTTTATTCATGTTGATGTTTATGTCTTTCAAAACAATGTTTTATGTTATGGTGTTGTAGTCCCTAAGACAATGTTATGTTACTTCGGTTTTAAAACTTAAATCTATGGATGATCTTGCATGGTTTTATTATCATATAGCTTTGTTATGATTAAGCTATGGTATTAAGAAGTCACACCAAATTAACCACGCTTCCGCAAAGCCAGGGTGTGATAGCTTGGTATCAGAGCTCTGATCATAGCGAACTAGGATTCCTTCTCGAGTCTAGACTATGATCACTAGGGCTCTCACGAAAACATTTTTACACTGCATACCACTCAAGTCCAGATCCAAAACTTTTTACAAACAAATGTTGAGCACATTTATTTATTATTTATAGGCTCAGTCTGGGAGGCTGAGGCTCGGTCTGGAAGACCGAGGCTCGGTCTAGGAGACCGAGGTAGTTGCCTAGTAGGACTAGGGAGAGCAGTCTAAGAGGCTGGGAGAATAGGCTAGTGGGACTAGGAAGTGCAGTCTGAGAGGCTGGGAGAATTTGGATAGTAGGACTAGGAAGAGCAGTCTGAGAGGCTAGGAGGCTAGTGGGACTAGGAGAATTATTTGATTGCTTACTTGGTGACTAATGTGCTTATCTGATTGTATGATTGATTGTTGGTACATATTTGTGTTTGTGTTACAGACACCATGGACTCGCCCGGCACAGGTGATTCGGACACCACGGGCCCTAGACCCATAGTATCAGACGACTTAGAGTCTTCGGAGCACGAGGTCCACACATCAGATGTTACCAGCACGGACGAGGACGACTTTCAGCCCTTTGTGCTGCCTGACGCTGTCGATGAGCCCGCTGATGGTCCTTTTGCTGGGTACCTACCACCCGTAGAGATCCCTGCTCCCATACATTTGGCCGTTTATCCTGCTTACGATATGCTCCTCGACGCCGACGTTGACGACGACGTCGATCCATTTGATGATGAGCCCCTGGAGGACGATGTTGAGGGCGAGGCCCTTCTAGCTGACGGTGGTCTTTTGTTACTCGCAGATGCTCCAGCTGAGGAGTCACCTGCACACTCACCCGCTCCAGACTCCTTCGAGTCTGTGGCCTCCGCACCGTCACACACTCGGAGCGCACATCACTATTCACACGGTTCAGATCCTGACAGGGCATCATCTGCTGCCTCTGCTCCTAGATTTGCTTTCGATCACGACCTCGATGAGGATTCAGACCCTGTTTTTCCCCTTGGATTTGACCCGGACCGGGAGATAGAGTTCATCCACTTGGATCAGCCTATGGTTGACCCAGTAGACCCAGTTGACCCTGCATTCGCTGATCATGCAGATTTTGATATGGAGTTCGTTGATCCCGAGCCTGCCATGGCCCTCGAGCCAGTAGCTGCTCCTGACCCAGTGCTTGAGCATGACCCTGCTGATGCTGGCATACCTATTGATCCTGTGATTGCTGACCCACCCATTGATGATCACCCTGCTGATGCACCACTACTGGAGGGTGACCATGTTATTGCTGCTGATCATGTTAATCCCCACTTATCGCTGATATACCTGCTGACCCTCTTATTGCACCCCACCTTGACCCTATGCCTGTACAGTTTGATCGAGCACTTTTTGAGGCACAGATTGACCCACGAGATGAGCACGCCCAGCATGGGTGGATTCCTGCGGATGATGAGCTTCCACCTATTCCTCCTCATACCACCGATGCACGTCACGTTGATTTCTCTTTTTCATTTGCACAGTACACACCTCCAGCTCGACCTGGAGAGGGTTCCTCGGCTCGTCCCTTTGGACATGTGCCGACATATATTCCAGTTATGCCACAGTCTTTATCTGCTATTCCCCCTGTACCACCATTCTTTGTGACACCTTTTGATCCAGCCAGCGAGCCGTTTCTCTGGACGTCACCTTCTGTTATGCCATTGACCGACCCCTACCATCCTTTCCATATGGGGTATTCTATTGTGGACGTTCTGATGTCGTTTGTTGTCCAGCAGGAGGCACTCACACGGCGTATTCAGGAGCTTGAGAGAGCTCAGCCACCGCCATGCCAGTGTCAGGGTCAGACCCACCCTGCTTCTTCGCAGCACCCTCGACCATTGTTACCTGACTATGCTGCACGCCTTTTGGCACTTGAGCAGCAGGTTGCTTCTTGGTTGCGTACCCAGAGAGCCATGGAGGAGGACTGGCTCCATTTGCGACGTTTGTTCTACACCCATTTTCCCCCTCCTCCACCACCATCAGTTTAGGGCATCTTTAGTACAGCATGGGTAGACGTTGGTGAGAAGACGACGATTGCTCTGACCACACAGCATTTTTGGAGACTGCATTCTGATTCTGACTTTTGTTGATCATGTATATGGGATGTATTGACACTGATTTGATATTCTTTTGGACTGGGGTGATGTAGCCCTTAGTCGATGATGATGTATGACACTATTATGTACTTGTACACTCTACCATGTGGTCTCGAGTTTGGCAATACAATCGCAGTATTCTCATCATATGTGATGTTTTGATTGATTATTTATGTTTTATAACATGGGATGTTGTGTGATTGATATGATTATAACATGAGATGTTATGTACTATTACTATCATTATATACGTACGCTTTATTGTGGCCTGACCGACGTAAACCCATCTTTTAGAAGATGTCGCCGAGACGTCAAACGTCGATGCCCACCAATGAGGCAGAACTCCAACAAGTCATCGCTGCTGCCATCGCGCAATACGCCGCCTCGCAAGGAGGACCCAGCGGAAGCAGCTCAAACAACAATGGCAATAACAATCCACCTCATGGTAATACTAAGTCATTAAGACATACCATGATCTAATTGGATATCTCTAGCAAGGATGCTAATGCCATTCATATGTTGTAACGTATGTGCAGGGTGCACCTACAAGCAGTTCTAGGCTGCAAGCCTGTCAACTTTGATGGCACCGGAGGTGCTGTCGCTTTTGTTCGTTGGGCCGAGAAGACTGAATCTGTTCTCCGCATGAGCAAATGTGCACCGGACCAGCAAGTCACCTACATTTCTGGACTATTTCTGGATGGAGCCCTATCTTGGTGGAATTTGCAAGTACAGACACTTGGTGAAGCTGCTGCCTACGCACTAACATGGACCGAACTGAAGGAACTAATGCGCAAAAAGTATTGTTCTCGCGCTGAAATCCAAAGATTGGAAACTGAGTTCTGGCATTTGAAGATGGAAGGTCCGAAGATCACGGAATATGTTCAGAGGTTTCACGACCTGCCGCATGTGGTACCCTATATGGTCACTCCAGAATTCAAGCGGATTGAACGCTTCATTTGGGGATTAGCTCCTCAAATCATAAGCATGGTGACCTCCTCCAAGCCTGCAACAATTACTGAGGCAATCGATTTGAGCATAGCTCTCACTGAGGAGGCTATCCGCCTGAACAAGTTTGGTGAGATCGAGACAAAGAAGAAAGAGACTCACGTCGAGTCATCCGGAGGTAACAAACGAAAATTCTCGAACTTTAAACAAGGCACTAGTGGTGTTGTTAAGAAAGGAGAGCCAAACGCGCCAGCTCAGGTTACAGCTGGTGGTGGAAAGAAAGGAAAGGGATATATGGGCACCCAGCCCAAGTGCAACACCTGCCAGCGTCACCATTCTGGCCGATGTGGTTTGAAGGTATGTGAAGCGTGTGGGAAACCTGGCCACTTGAAGGATTCTTGTTGGGCCACTATTGGTCAGGGAGGCCAAGGAGGATTTGGAAACAAAAACAATAACCGGGGTGGAATTGGAAATCGCCCACCAGGAAACAATGGAGGTAATGGGAATCGAGGCAACAATGCGAATCAAGCAGGCGCTGTAAATCATAACCAAAGGAATAACCAAGCTGGAAATGGAGGTGGAAACGGACAAAGACCTGGATGCTTTAACTGTGGTGATATCGGGCACTTTAAGAGGAACTGCCCAGAGTTGAACCAAGCCCGTGGAAGAGTGTTCCATATTGAAGCGAGGGAAGCGCGCCAGGACCCCAATGTCGTTACTGGTACGTTCCCTGTAAACCAACACTATGCATCCGTTTTATTTGATACTGGTGCCGACTATAGCTTCGTATCGTTAGAATTTAAGAATATGCTTGGTTTAGCCGCTAGTAAGTTAGATATTCCCTACTCAATCGAATTGGCTAATGGGAAGTTAGTAGAAGCCAATGAAGTGATCAGAGGTTGTGTAATCGAGTTGGGAGAACGTGAGTTTACTTTGGATCTACTACCAGTCCAGCTGGGGAGCTTTGACGTGGTAGTAGGAATGGATTGGTTATCAAGCAACAAGGCATAAATTGTTTGTCATGAAAAGGTAGTTCGTATCCCGACCGAAGATGGCGAAACAATTGTAGTACATGGCGAAAAGCGCGATACGCCGTTAAGAATTATCAGCTGCCTCATAGAGCGAAAGTGTTTGCAAAAAGGGTGTGCTGCCTTCCTGGCACACATTGTAGACAAGAAAGCTGCAGAACCGAAGATCGAGGACATCCCTGTCATGAGGGAGTATCTGGAAGTCTTCCCGGAGGACTTGCCTGGACTGCCGCCTCAGAGGCAAGTGGAGTTTCACATCGATTTAGTCCCAGGCGCCGCGCCTTTGGCTAAGGCACCTTATAGACTTGCCCCGTCTGAGATGCAAGAATTATCGACACAACTTCAAGAGTTGTTAGACAAGGGATTTATCCGACCAAGCTTCTCGCCTTGGGGAGGTCCGGTCCTGTTTGTCAAAAAGAAGGACGGTAGTTTTCGAATGTGCATAGACTACCGGGAGCTGAACAAGCTGACGATCAAGAATAGATATCCTCTGCCAAGAATTGATGATCTGTTTGATCAACTGCAAGGTTCAAGCTTTTACTCAAAGATCGATTTGCGACCTGGATACCATCAGTTAAGGATACAAGAGGAGAGTATCCCGAAGACAGCCTTCAGAACTCGTTATGGACACTACGAGTTCCTTGTTATGCCGTTTGGATTGACAAACGCACCTGCAGTCTTTATGGATTTGATGAATAGAGTTTGCAAGCCGTACTTGGACAAGTTCGTGATTGTGTTTATCGACGACATCTTGATTTATTCAAGGACAAAGGCTGAGCACGAACAGCATCTAAGAGCTATTTTGGAGCTGCTGAAGAAAGAACAGCTGTATGCCAAATTCTCTAAGTGTGAATTTTGGCTACGTGAAGTCCAATTTCTTGGACATGTGGTAAATGGAGATGGAATCCATGTGGATCCAACCAAGATCGAAGCGATCAAGAATTGGGAAACGCCAAAGACGCCAACCGAGATTCGACAATTCTTGGGTTTGGCTGGCTACTATCGAAGGTTCATTGAGGATTTTTCGAAGATCGCTCAACCATTGACGCTCCTCACCTAGAAAGATAAGAAGTTTGATTGGGGAATCAAACAGGAAGAAGCGTTTCAGCTGTTGAAGGATAAGCTCTGCAATGCGCCAATCCTAGCCCTACCGGAAGGTACTGACGATTTCATGGTATACTGTGACGCCTCGCGTCAAGGATTGGGTTGCGTGTTGATGCAACGCTAGAAGGTCATTGCTTACGCATCGCGTCAGTTGAAGGTACATGAGAAGAACTATACCACGCACGATTTGGAGCTAGGCGCAGTGATATTTGCTTTAAAGATCTGGAGACACTACCTATATGGTACGAAATGCACAATTTTTACAGACCATAAGAGCCTACAACACATATTCAACCAGAAGGAGTTGAATATGAGACAAAGACGATGGGTTGAGTTGTTAAATGATTACGATTGCGAGATAAAGTATCATCCAGGGAAGGCGAATGTGGTTGCCGACGCCCTAAGTCGAAAAGAGAGGATCAAGCCCATAAGGGTTAGGGCTTTAGAAATGATTATCCAAACCGATCTTTCCTTGCGCATTCGTGCCACGCAGAAAGAAGCTCTTAAGGAAAGAAATCTTGAAGAAGAATATCTTCGTGGGATGGAGAAGCTATTAGTACCAAACGAGGAAGGAACGTTATGTTTTGAGAAAAGGATTTGGGTTCCTCTGTTTGGTGGTTTAAGGAAAGTTGTTTTTGATGAAGCTCACAAATCGCGGTACTCTATCCATCCAGGAGCAGATAAGATGTACCAAGATCTCAAGGATTACTATTGGTGGCCTAGGATAAAGGGCGATGTTGCTGTTTATGTGAGCAAGTGTCTAACGTGTGCTAAGGTGAAAGCGGAATACCAGAAGCCTTCAGGACTTCTGCAACAACCTGAGATTCCCAAATGGAAATGGGAACAAATCTCCATGGATTTTATCACAAAGTTGCCAAGAACGCCAAGAGGTCATGACACTATTTGGGTGATAGTTGACCGCCTAACAAAGTCCGCACACTTTCTGCCAATCAAAGAGAAGGATAACACCAGCAAACTGGCAGAAATATACATGAGAGAGATCGTCGCACGTCATGGAGTGCCTCTCTCGATCATCTCTGATAGAGACGGAAGGTCTGTGTCAAGGATATGGCAATCCTTCCAAGAAGCTTTTGGCTCACAATTAAATCTGAGCACTGCTTTTCACCCTCAGACCGACGGTCAAAGCGAGCGGACTATTCAGACCTTGTAAGATATGCTGAGAGCATGCGTTATGGATTTGGGCGGTAGCTGGGATAAGCATTTGCCACTGGTCGAATTTTCATACAACAACAGCTAACACACCAGTATTGGAGCCGCGCCATTTGAAGCTCTTTACGGACGCAAGTGTCGATCACCCCTATGCTGGGCTGACGCAGGAGATAGGCAGCTTGTTGGTCCCGAAATCGTCCAAGAGACGACAGACAAGATTGCGCAGATTCGAAAACGCATCGAAGCGGCTCGCGAAAGACAGAAAGCTTATGCAGATCCAAACCGGAAACATTTGGAATTCCAAGTTGGAGATATGGTTTTATTGAAAGTTTCACCCTGGAAGGGTGTGGCTCGCTTCGGAAAGCGTGGGAAGTTGAATCCGCGTTACATTGGCCCTTTCAGAATTTTGGAAAGAATAGGGCTAGTAGCATACAAGCTGGACTTACCTGCTGAACTGAATGGAGTTCACGATACATTTCATGTATCCAACCTGAAGAAAAGTCCAACTCAAGATACCGTTGTCATTCCCACCGACGAGATTCATGTTGACAACACGCTCCATTTCGTTGAAGAACCTGTTGAGGTTACGGATTGGAAAGTAAACAAGACCCGCCGGAGCGGTGTCAAGCTCGTCAAGGTTCGTTGGAATGCCAGACATGGTCCTGAATACACCTGGGAGCGTGAGGACCGGATGAAAGAGAAATACCCCCACCTATTTCCCAAGAACCCTGCTTCTAGAAGCAGAACTTAAAATTTCGGGACGAAAATTTTCTAACGGGGGAAGAATGTGACAACCCTCACTAAACCAGGTATCCGTACGACTTAATTAATAATTATTTACTGCTTAATTACTGTGCTTACTTGAACTTGTGGATAAACTGCTACTTGAATACTGATACATGTACTTACTTGCATCATACTTTACTTGCTGTCACTCCATGTTTTGCTTACAGCACCTTTGTGACAACCTTGATGCACCAAAAGCACAGTATCACAATGAACGGATAACCTATTAAACGTGCTGTCATAACTAGCACCAGGCAGGTACTGCCTCTAAGGCCTGTAAGAGCCTGAGATAGTTTGCTACACTAGTGGTGAGTGTAGGGATATAAGGGTTGTAGAACTGCGTAGGAATGAGATTACAGTGACCGGATGTGCCTAAAACGTACTTTAAGTACAAAATTCAACACTTTAATTAAAATTCAGCATCTAGCTAACTAATAAAGTGCCAAAACATGAGAAAAATGTTACTAGACACTTTCCAAAGTGTCGGGAATAAGTTGTGTCACTAAAAATAATAATAACGACACTTTAAAGCTTTGTTAAGCACTTTAACGGATCTCTATCCAACCGAACAACCGGACTTTACCCGGAACATAAAAATATTGACATTGACATTGTTTTTCCTTTTCTGAGCCAGTTAGGGTCCCCGAATACCCTAACACCCGCTGCAATGCATAACATACTAGTAAATGGTTACACCTCCTAATCATCTAACTATAACTTAATTACTTAGTTGGAAACCAACCAAGGACCCCCCCCCCCCCCTAACCGAACTCGTCCCCAAGGGGACACCCTTTGTACTTTGATGATTATTTAAATCATCTTTGTCTAATATCAATTAGACATATGATCCTTTGGTTAATGATCATGTGAATTGCCTATAAGTTCAAGACATAACACACTTAACCTTTCCATCACTCAACTCACAACACACACTCTCTTTCCCCTCCTTGTAAGCTCTCGGCCGAACATCCCCTCTACCATCTATCCATCTTTCGATTTCCATCAAGCTATTACAAGAGTATACAAGTGTTAAGGATCTCATACGAGGAGGCTTAGTGCATTCGGAACGCGAAGGACCTCACCCCATTGCTTTTATCCACCCAATCTTCGACTAGTTCCTTCCCTAGCCTCGAGCTAGTAGTAAGTGGTTTTAAACACACTCTCGATCTATTTTAAAGTGGTTAAAAAGAACTTTGTCGGTTAAAATCTATGAACATACAAGAAGACATGCTAAAAGTTTACTAAAATGTTAAAAATGTTGGATAAAAGCTATGCGGTTGTGTAAATCTTGTAAGACTTGTCTTGTTATAATTATTTAGTGCCGATCTATGTTGTGGTAGCTCGGATCATCATCTAACCCGGAATAGTCGTGATCATGGATCATGACATAGAGTTTGTTTTAGTGTACAAAGGGTTAAATGATGAAACTCTACCACACACTAAACATGAACTTGTGTAAAATCGACTTTACTTACGAAATAGTGTTTAAAACTAGTAGATCTACGGATCTACAAGCGGTATTTTCAAAGGACCAAGTGTCAAGGAAATCTTATTTTTTTAAAACCGGATCTTACATGAACAAGAATGATTTTTAAACACACAAGTGTGTAAACACTTGTGTAACACTAAGTTTCGACAAAGAACTAGTTTTGTCAAATTTTACAAGAAGTTGTAAAGATGGAATTTCTTTAAAAACGAGGCTTTTACGAAACCGAGTAGATTATTGCAAAGATCCACTAAAAGTAATGGAAATTTCTACAAATTTTGGACAAACCACAAGTTCATGTAATTTTTGCGATTTATATATATATTTTGACTAATTTTGGAAAGTTGTTATTGAGAATAAGGAAATTGTTGATTTGCTTTTAAAAGAAAACGATACGCTTGAAAGCGTGGCCACCTCCAGTTACAGGGGAAACTCTGGCGAAATTTTTCTAAAAACCTAACACTTGGGAATATTTTCACTACAAGTGTTGTAAATATATTTTTGACTTGCTTTCAAAACGTAAATTTCGCCATGACTTTATTTACAAAATATCGGAAGCGGGATTTTCACAAAATGAAACGGGGTAAATATATATTTGATATATATATATTTTTCATAGCGTCACTTGTAAAATGTTTATGATTATTTTGTGAAATATACGGATATTATTTTTAGAGTAAAAATAATATTACCAAGTACTAATGATTCCAGAAATAATGCATACGCCTTCATAATTAATAATAAGTTACAACGGTATAATTATTACCACCCGATCTTTAAAACGTAACTTACGCATTTTAAGAAAATATTTATGAGCGCGTATTTTTGTCAAAGTATTATTTTGGGAAGAATATTTATATTTTGAAGTAAGGGGGTGAAATACATGTTGCTATGATTACGAATAATTCTTACATGGTATGGTTAGCGTAAGGAGGGTTATTATTCAGATCATGTGAGTGGGTAGGCGGAAACTTGAGGCCATTAATCCTCAGGGTAGGACCGAGGGGCAGGAGCGGTAGATCTATCTGGGTGTAGCGAGCCCAGCCCCAGGCCCAAACAGAACGGACCTCGGGGTGACTTTGTACCCAACACATAAATCTGCTAGGTTTGAGTCTTCCTACTTGCACTTCACACATATCAATGGCCTTGCAAACCATTGGTGATCTCTTTTTCCTTATTTGCTACATACCAGGGTTTTTATACATACAAAGGTTTATTTACTCACTTACACATGAACTCGCTCAACATTATTGTTGATTTTTCAACTTACATGTATTTCAGGGAATTAAAGATCTGGCGCGGTATGTTGTGTTTTCCCGCTGCATATGGGTTCCGAGGTCATCCCGGTTTAGGAAATGTGACTTTTTCCTGGACGAGTCACAAATCTTAAACTGCGTTTTATTCATGTTGATGTTTATGTCTTTCAAAACAATGTTTTATGTTATGGTGTTGTAGTCCCTAAGACAATGTTATGTTACTTCGGTTTTAAAACTTAAATCTATGGATGATCTTGCATGGTTTTATTATCATATAGCTTTGTTATGATTAAGCTATGGTATTAAGAAGTCACACCAAATTAACCACGCTTCCGCAAAGCCAGGGTGTGACAACCCGGGTATACTATTTTGCCACCTCCGGCCTTATGTGTGTATAAGATTTTCTAAATCACTTCATACCATTTATGTTTTGATAAAACGTTGTTTTTGACTAAAAACCGAATTTTTAGTTTTAGGTTTCCTCTTTGTCTCACTAGTTTGCGTTTTTCCTGTATATATTCCTTTATGACCCATCACGTAGGTTCATTAATGTTTCGCGCTTCCATTATTCAGTTTGCGCTTACTTGCACTACTTAGTTTTTATACCTTATTTATCTCGTTTAACTTGTTCGTGTGAAATTTCATCACTTGTGAACATCAAACTCCATTCTTTATTCAGCCCGTTCAACTTTAAAATAGTTGAGCGTAGTTACTAACATTTCTTGTTTGCAAATTTTCATTATCTTTTAGTCATGACTCATATTCCGAGTCTTTTGACTTTCTATTTCGCGTTCCCGTCTCTCGGTTTACGCATTCTTTCCAAATCCTACCCATTCATCAGGTATCTTTACCGTAATCATTTTCACGTAACCATTCTTATATGGTTTTAGATGTTATTTTAATTTATTTGGTCGTTTTAGCGAGATCCATCGCTTTTATTCTAATTAATCCTTTATTCTTTATTCAATTCGTTTGACTTGTCCATGTGAATTTCATCACTTGTGACAGTCAAACTTTTATCCCTATGCCTTAGCATTCCTATTGGTCGGTCTGTATTTTTTTTCTTTTTACTTGATCCTTGTCCCTTCTCTCGGGCTCGTTATCCTTACGTAATACGCTTCCGTCATCCGACTTACGTTTACGTTAACTATCAAATATCTTACTTATTTGATTCATTTGGGTACCATTTAAATTAGTCCCATTCACCCCACCCTTACTACATCGGACATAAATGTGTCCATCATAAGAAGTTCATGGTACCACCTGTTCACTACTTACTTGGCCAGAGTAAGCGATCAACACCTGGTATACATGACCTTTTTATAATTTTCACATTACACCCCATGTAAGTAATGCCACTATTTGTTTCTCTTGGAAACAATATCCCGAATACATTTTCTATTCGGGTTTTTCCAAGTTTTTAATCTACATATGCAACTTTCAATTTCTACATATTTGTTGCATATTACTATTTATGCAATTAAATTTAAAATGTGCACCTGGTAATGTTTGCCCTAGCGGGCTTCTCTTGCCATTAGCCTTGTTCGCGACAGTTACGCGATTTAGGTCCTTGATAAGCATACTCTTTGGACCGTTCCTCTGTCAAATCTGCGATTTGTTAAACTCTCGCTATCCTCATATGCGAGTGTCCTTCAACTAAAACATATACAACAATTAGTGATTTCAACATTAAAGGATGCCCGTATTATAATACAAGGCTTTTCTACTATACGCATCAACGCGTGTAATTTCGTTGACTATATCTATTCTATATCGTTTTTATTGGTGTAACGTGTATTACACGATAACCATATGTGTTGTTCTCAACACTTTAATCATACTAGACCATTGGTATACATGTACTTACTGGATTTGCGATCAAGCCTCGAACCGAACACATTTGTCAACAACCTTGAGCTCTGATTTCCAACTTGTAACATCCTTATTATTATTTAACGGTTTTCGTATAGATTACGAAAATAAAGGGGTAGTTATGATTTCAAATACATTGAAAATACGGGTTCATTAAACGTTTTACAGAATTAAAAACTATACAACATATTATGTGTGAGTTCGTCATTTTACATAACAACGATACATAGTGCGAAAGCTTATTTCTTGATCGTGTTCGGTTCTTCGTTGTGCTTGATCGTCCTCCGGTGCTAAAATTATACCTGAAACTCATAAAACATGAGTTGGATTAGTCATACGTAACTTAAAACGTATTTAAACGAGTCCGGGAAGCGAAACTGATTAAAATAAATTTTTTTCGCTAAAACAGGGTTTTTCACGCCACGCGAAGGAACCCAGTTGCTCCCTCGCGCCACGCGAGGGAGACCGTTTTCCAGCAGGTCTGCAGCTCAGTTCAGCTATGCCAGTTTTTACGGAAACGGCCATAACTTCTTTGTTATTGATCCGTTTTACCCGATTCTTTTTCCTACGCGACCGTAATTTAATTCTCCATCTAATGGAGTTAAAACCCAAAATCCAACAAAATAAATTTTTAGACTTTTAAGCCATCGACTCATCACCTTTTTACCGAATTTTAGCCCGTTTATGCATTTTATCAAACAAACGTATTTATTTGATTCCTATATCTCATATACTTCTTCAAATTAATGTTACCTACCATATTAGGTTCTAATCATAGGTTTATTACACAATTTAAACCCGTTTTCGCTCGTATGCTTATTTTGACCCGTTAAGGGTATTTAGGCACTTTAAAGCTTGAAATCGCTTTCATTCATTTCTAGCATCTTATTTCTACATTTCTTATCAAGTAATCTTCCACTACAACTATAAGTGTGTTGGATCTAATGTGGATATCTATATGTTCCGAGTTTTACCCCTCGGATTATTATTTTACGGCAAGACTCAAATAGAGCCATTTGACTAACGTATTACATCTTTCAACTTCTACACTTATTCTAAGTATTTATCTAATCATGAAACTCGTTTCCAAACAACATTTAAGGGTTGTTTGTTCGATTTAGCCTACAAGGGTGTTTTGGTCAATTTTGATCCTTCTTTTACGACAAAGGACTTTCAGATACTTGTTTGACCCAAAAATCCGGTCTTTTAACTATGACCTTGTTTAGAAACCATTATGTTTCTAAAACACTACATTTATAACTTGAATTATTCGGTTTATCTTTAAGATAACCAAATATCCAATTTGACCTTGTTTAATTCTTAGAAAACCTCAAATTCTACATGATGAGTTGAATCATTACACAAACCTGGCTCGGATCAATGTATTGACCCGTTACGATACCTTGCCTTAGTGGCGCTAAGTAATAGCGATGTCCACATTCAATCGATATTTATTCCTGTAATCATGCAACTCGACAAAACATTAGCCGATATTGTCAAAGGGTGATATTTTCACCTTTTGACCCATTTGGTCTATATGACCGTTTACTTCTACGAGATGGATTTATTATCATCTCGTCTACATGACTTGTACCGGTTTACACCGTACGGTCAATTTACTTATAAATCTATTTCTTGATTAATTTGACCCCTTTGTATCTTACGCCATAAAATGTCCTTCAAAACTAACGGTTATCGTCAACAAGTGACCACATTACCGTTTTACCCTTATTAATTGTATTGATTTACCTTATAAGGTAAATCATTCAAAACTCGTTATTTATTAATCATTACATGACTAAATGACCTTATTTGCTCTTTTTAACCATTTAACATGGTTTATCATTATTGTCTTTTGTTTCGAACCGCGCATGTTGGGTCGAAACATCATAAGTCAAATGTGACTTTGATTATTCAAAATCTATAAAACAAATAGATATTAAATAAAAGGTGTAAGTTTTAACTTACCTTGTATCCAAGTTACGTCTTTTCTTCTTCCTTGTTTCGTTTGACCCGCTTGCTCCCCAAGCTTCACCTAGCTTGTTAAACGCCAACTATAATTCATTATTCACAAGGTTGTTAGATTAGTCATTCTAAATCATGACTTTCACACCTTATGAATCTTTGACTACTTTTCTTATTGAACTAAATCATAAATCATGAGTTTAATTCTCGTGTCAAGACCCACTTCGAATCAAGTATGAACTCTTAACAAATCCCCATTTTGTTCAAGTAGTTCTTTCATACAAGTTAGTATGGTGTTTATAAACACCAATACAACATCAATTTCATCAAATCATCCAAAACCCATTTTTCACGTAATTAGTCAAATAAGACAATTACGCGTTTCATTCGTAATTTCAACATATAAACATTCACTTAGGCATTTTAGCAAACACCTTGTGGGCATATTCTATAAAATCAACAATCTATTTTCATAACTAGTTATTTACCCCAAGTTTTAACATCATTCATAAGTTCTTATGTCTAGCATGCATCACAACACCTAGACTTACTTTATGAAAATCAAATAACACCAAATTGATAGTGTTCATCATCTTCCTACAAGACCCACTTAACACCTAAATGGGTGATTCTCAATTTCACATGCATGAATATTAATGCATCAAATTATTGATTAGGGTTCATTTCTAACCCTGAATTTATCATAATTTCATTCAAACATCAATCAACCAAGTTCAGATTTCGATTTCACAAGTTATCAAGAATTTGAGATGAAACCAAATTGTGAATTTTGACATACCTTGTGATCCTCTAGCCCGAGTGATCACTAATCCTAGCTTGGTTTTTGATTTAGACTTGATTTGCCCTCTTGATTTGGTTGATTTTGTGTATTTTAGGGTTCATTAGGGAAACCCCTTTTTCTCCTGTTAGAAGTCACGACCAGAACACTCACTTGGGTGTGTGTTTTGGTGTTTTATTTTTGTTAAATAAAACCTCTTTCACTTTAGCCAACTTTAGCCCCTTAACTAACAAAGTGTTGTAAAAGTGTTATTAACCAAGTTTTCCTTGACATCTTATAACACTTAACTAACTAGGTTGTTATTCCAAGTTACTTAGTGGGTTCGGGATGTTATACCCTGTTTTATTTTAAGTCCCGTTAGCTCGGGCCTTCTATATACTTTGTTTTCTAAAAGTATTTATTCTCCTTTTTAATTAACATAAAGTTTATTTATTTCGATCTCACTATTTACCGGGTTAATTTTTACCACTAACGGTACTCTTACCCGTCTTTACTATTAACGTGGTTTGATTACCAAACCCGTTTTCGGGGTGTTACAAGCTGACTCTGAATTATCACAGTCAGTCTTTTCATGGGAGTCACTAGTTGAATCAGATGAAGCTATTGATTCAGTTTGAGATGCCTCTGCTTCCTGAGGTGAAGCATTGTTGACACTAGGTGATTCGCCCATTTCTGATTTCTCAGAAGTGGATGTTTCAGAAGTATCGCAAGATGTGTCAAATGACGAAGCATATTCAGCTTGTTTGCTCTTATTAAATTCTTTCACAAACTCAGTTAAACCTCTTAACATGGCAAACTCGATGTTGTCTACATTAACTCTAGGCTCTGTTAATTCAGACTCTTTTGTTTGAGGTTGCACTTCAGATGAATTTTGAGAAAAACTTGACACAGTATTATCTAATAATTCAGACTCTTTTGTCTACATTGAATTCTGTATTTTCAAAAGTCGATTTTAAGTCATTTAATTCAACAGTTAATTTTTCAGATAGCTCCTTGAAGTGGAGATATCGACATTTTGCTTCGCTTAGATCACTATGCAACTTTCGAATGTCACGTTTTTGAGCCTCTACCATTTCCTTATACCCATCCAGTTTCTTTTTAACTTCGTAGCTACTGGATTTGGTACATTGAAGTTGCATAGAAAGCGATTGGGCCTGTTCTTTAAACCCTTTTACCTTTTTCCTACACTTTGAAGTACAACAAACATCGTCTACACATACCTCAGTGGGAATGGGAGTGAAGTCATGAATTTGAATACTTGCGTTAGAAGTGGATGAGCAAACTGCACCAGGCAATGGAGCAGTAGAAGTAGGAGTGGGTGAGCAAACTGCATCAGATGTGTTGCCTTGAGTAGACTGCTTGTCAGCATTGTTATATGATTTGATGAGTGAGATCAGCTCATCCGGCTTCATTTTGTAACAGTAGCAGTCGGTTGTCACAATTATCTGATTAACATTTCTAAACCAACTACAGTTTGCCTGATCTGGAATCCTTTTTATAGCATCCAGAAGCTTTGTGTTGCTCGTGCGATTAGACACCTCAATCTCGGCCTTCTCCATTTCAGAGAGCAGTTCAGCAACCCGGCCTGTAAGTGCTTCTATAGATTCACCATATGAGTATCTGAATCCTTGAAATTCCTGCTCAAGCACTTCTCTCTTAGAAGACATTTTTAAGAATTTTAACTGTGATCCCCCGAAAGTATGATCCCCCGAAAATGTGATCCCCGAAAGTGTGATCCCTTGAAAATGTGCGCTTTTAACTATTTCCTCAAGACAAGCCCAAAACGAGAACCCGTCTACTCGCTATCTCAAACCCTGTCAAAACTTATTACCAAACAATAACGAAGCTCATTTTTATTATTATTAAATAAGTAATGATTACTTTATTATTATTATTATTATTATTATTATTATACTATTATTATTATAAAACCTTAATTAAAACAAAAAACAAAACAAACGTTGTTTCTTCTTCGTCCAAACAACACGTCCCGAACCCTAATTCAAAACCAAACACAGCCACCAAAGATGATGATGATCGTGATTATGATGATCGGAGTTGCAGGTTGGTAGTGTGAAGATGATGCTATTTGACGATGATGAACAGATGGTGATGGTGTGCTTGTGCGGAATCGGAATCGGTTTTCGGGAATGATGGCCGGAGATAACGTTGGAGAAGATGAAGCAGGTCGTAGGCTGGTGTTTCGGAATGAGTACTATGATGGTGAAGATCTGCGATGTCGAAAAAGAACTCGAACTCGAAATCTCGAAACCGAAACAGAGATGGACGGTGAATGAAGGATGTCGGATGATGAAGATTATAACTGATGATGTTGACCGAAGAATTATGGCCGTGTGTCGGTGATGATGGAAGATGATGTGATGATGATCGGAAAGACGTTTCGGATGAAGACGATGGTGATTGCTGTGGTGAACAACGATCTGTTGCAGGTTGTTAATTTATGGTGATGCGCGGTTTCGGAAAACTCTGAAAATTAACTCGAAAGAAGATGATGATGCTGATGATGAAGTTTAAGTTGTCTGTTGATGATGTGGAGTTGCAGGTTTTTTATGAATGATGGTTTGAAGATGATTGATACGATCGCACAAGATAATGTCGCACAAGATCGTAGTTGCACAAGATCGTAGTCGCACAAGAATTGTAGTCGCACAATATATGTTGGAACGCACAAGATAGAGTCGCACAAGATCGTAGTCACACAAGAATTGTAGTCTTGAAGGAGACTTGATCGCACAAGAAAGGTGATGATGATTGAATCGCACAAGATCCGAAAGTTGGAAAAAATTGTTGGTCGCACAACACTTATGTCTCTGATCGTACAAGATGTCTTGCTTGGACACCTCAATTAGCACCAATTAATTTTGACAGTACATTCCAAATCGTATAGCTGCCTTTTTCAAAACTAAATCACGAAAATCAAGGTGGAAATTGGAAATATAATTTTCTTGAAATCTTTCCACCAATAAACTTCTAATTTTTTGCAAACAGTTTGACTGTCTCCCCCAACAGATCAAATATGCAAAATTTTCAAAATTTTCTTGATCTTCAACCGCGTTCTTCGATCTTCCAAAAAATATTCTTGTTCTTCGAATGATATCCAACGAACCGAGCCTTCGCAAGACTACTTAGGCTCTGATACCAATTGTAAGTCCCAAAACTATCAACCGGATATCAAAATCACAATCAAAAGCGCAGAATACTGATGAAAGTGATAAGAACAAGAAATGGATTGAATAAACAAAGTGCACACGGTTTCTAGGGAACCGTCAGGTACACCCACAAGGAATCGAAAATAATAATGAAGAATCTCTCAAAAATGTCTAACCTCATAATGAACTAGGTTCACCCTATTTATAGTTACATAGGGTGACCTAATTACAGTCTGGGCCAGGCCCACATGCATGATATTACTAACCAAACCAACCCAAAACATCTAATTAGCCCACATGGCTTATTCTAATAATATCTAACCCACTACAAGACTAAGCCCAATAGCCTATAACTGCGTTTGATAAAGATAAGCGTAAACCTACACAATTATAGGGCCTTACAATTACAACCAAAAGCATTTGACAAGGGCAAACATCTTAGAAATTCATATTGAGCTTCCCATCATGTCACAATTTTTTGTTACTTCCACATCCTATAACAATGAGGTTAAAACATCAATACGTTGGGGTATATGAATTTGTTATACATTATACGGCTGCATATCCTACTATAAACCCTTATGTCAATATGTCCTCAATGTAACACCCGTTTAACTAAATCTAGGTTTAACGTATATTTTGTGAAAACAATCATGTAATTAATAATTACATAAGGATCGGAAATACGGGTTTACTAAAATTTTATTACAAATTTAAGTGATACCACATAATGTGGTTTAATTCACCGTTTTAAAATAACGACAAAACAAATTGCGGAAGCTTCATTTAACGTGTGTTCGGTTCTTGCTCGACGCTTGATCTTCATCCGGGAACACTTGGTATTTTCCTGTGATCAAAACCAACCTAAAAGTTAGTTTTGATGCTTAAACAATAGGTTAAACAAGTTCACCATAGTCACCTAAGGTCAAAACCACTAAAAACATTAGTTTTGGCATTGACATAATACGTATAAACAAGTTCCAGCATTAATTCAATAAAAGAAAATAAAATTTCCAACTTTGGTCCTCCCGCGTGTCGCGGCAGGAATCATTAAATCCGTCGCGACTCGCGACGGCTTCCGCGTGTCGCGGGGTTTCCAATATATCCCTCCGCGTGGTGCGGGGGAACACTTTTTCCAGCAGGTGCAGGTTAAAATCCTGCATTTCTGCCCAGCTCCGAAAAATCATAAAAATTCAACTTTAAACTAGCATAACTTTTTACTCGGTTGTCCGTTTTACGCGATTCTTTTTCCTACGCGTCTGTAATTTAATTCTCCATCTAATGGACTTAAAATCCCACATCCGGATTAACAAAATTTCAGACTTTTAAGTCTTCGGCTTATTACCCTTTTACCCAAATTTTGACCCATTCTTGTATTTGTCAAACAATCATATTTATTTGACTCCGATTCCTCATAAATTCCATAAATTCATTGTTGTTTATCATACGAGATTCAAAATCCCGGTTTACATACATTCTTGAACCCGTTTTTACTCAAATGTTTATTTTGACCCGTTAAGGGTATTTATGTCCTTTTAGGCATAAATCTCGCTCATTCATTTTTAGCACCATATTTTCACATTAGTTCTCAAATGGTCTTCCACCACAATTATATTTGTGGTGGTTTTGATATAGTAAACTATTTAGGTCGCGTTTTACTTCTCGGTTTGTCATATTACGAAAAAGACCTATTTCTAGGCAATTGACCCACAAAGGTTTATGCCTATCACCTTGATGCTTATCTAAGGATTACATGATTATAATACGTGATTCCCAAACCACCCATAGGAGCCGTTTGCCTGATTTACCCATCAAAGGTATATTTATCAACATTAGTCCTTCATTTACGATGAAGGACTTTCACTACAATTATGATCAAATCGCACATTTAAAATGTAATCTCATTGATGCGTACCTGGCTCGGGTCAACAAATTGACCCGATTTATACCTCGCTTTTATTATCAAAAATTCTATGGACGCAATTAACCAAATCGCTAATCGCTCCTGTTAACACAAGACTTGACAACCATATTAATCGATATTGTCAAATGGTGTTATCACACCATTTGACCCGTTTGGCCTATAAGACAAAGCATTTTCATAAGTAGCAAAACTTGGTTATTAATTACCAATTTGTTCATCCGACCCATTTCGGATTCTTGCCACAATACCCCTTTTTCTCTTAAACTCTTTTCTGATATTTTTACCCATTCGGCTTACGCCACGGGTGCCCCTTTTGAACTTTAATTTACTTTAATCGATACTTGACTAAATTTCCATTTTTACCCAATTTCTCATTACTAGTTACGCTATAAGGTAACCTTAAGAAAAACTCTTAAACTCTTAACCAATTCATGATTAGTTTACCATTTTGCCTTTTTTCACCATTAATCATGGTTTAAAACGTTTCTATTCGTTCCGACCCAATTCGTTTCGTGTCGGAACCCATATTCGAACCAAATCCTTTGTCGTATTTATCGCCTATAAAATAAACACGTATACTACAAGTAGGTGTAAGTTTTACTTACCTTGCATCCGAAACACGCTTTTACTTCACACTTGATTCGTTTGACCCGCTCACTCATCAAGCTTCCACCTAGCTCGTTAGACGTCAAACTATCATCATAATTCATAAGATGGTTAGATTAGCCATTATCAATTATGACTACTCCATCTAACGGGTCTTATGTCGACTTTATCACTTGATTAAATCATTGGTTAGTTTGACTTCCTAGAAGTCAATTGATCTATCAACATACTCAAATGCACACTTCACATGGAATTTCAACATTTTAGCTTCGTTTAGGCATTTTAACAAACACCTAGTGGGCATAATTTTTACATAACCATTACTAGGTTCTTGACATGTTACTTTCATCTACTTTCACTTCAATTAACAAATCTATACTAATTTTTAACATCAATAATCTCATATTCGCCACACAAATTCAGATTTCACTAGAATAAGAACCATAATTCTAGTGTTTATTTGGTTTCTACAAACTCACTAATCACCTACAATGGTGATTATAAACCCCACAAGTATAATGCTAGGTTTTAACAAGAAATCATCTAGGGTTTATCCCTAGATGCCATATTACTTCTAGTTTCATCCATGCAAGAGATAATCAAGCTCAGTTTCGGTTTTTCACAATTAACCTATAATTCAAGATGAATCAAAACATCAAATTTTTGCATACCTTATGATCCCCTCAACAAGGTGATCACTAATTCGTGATCTCACACAAAGGAAATAAATCAAATTATTAGTACAAGTTAAGGAAATATGATTTAAAAAAACGGTGAAGTAGTCAACTAAGGGAGGAATAAGACAAATGTCATATCTATCATGTCAGCAAAAGTTCTTATTTAAAAGAAACTTGGTCCCTCTCTCATTTATTAAGCTCAATCAAAAGAAAGTTTCCAGGATCAATAAAAAAAAACCCTTAAAGGTCTAATTCGGTTGTGGTATCATCAGTATGACAAAGACGATTGGATTTTTGTGGTTTAAGAGTAGGTCAAAAAATATTTCTATTTTTTTGGGATGATTGGCGTCAGTGGCGGACCCAGAAAATATTTTCAAGAGGTGCGGATGAGGGGTTTAACCAAATTTTCAAGGGGTGCGGCCAGAATTTTACCATATAAAATACACTAATTTTTTTTTTCAAGGGGTGCGCCCGCCCACCCTGATCTCTTACTAGGTCCGCCCTTGATTGGCGTAAATATGTAAATTTGTAGTTTTGTTGTTGGGCCGCCTCGTTTGTAGGCTTGGCTTGGTGTGTTAATGAAATTTACCTTTCAAAAAAGAAAAAAACAATTAAGCAAGATGTCACGGGGTTACTTTTCGACCCCCGTGTGGTGTCCCCAAGTCGCCGGAGACAAGCCAATCCATCCCGCTTCTTTGTGTGGGTCACTGGTTTCGTCCTGCCTTGGTCTCATCAGGAGAGCGGCACCAGCTCTCGACTAGTGGTGCGTTCGTCATTTGCACGACTAGGCACGTACACCTCTTCATTGACACTGACTCCGTCCCCCGATAAAGTCCATGACTAGCCAGTAACCCAAGCGTTCAAGCACAACCCCTATCATTGCGATCTTCAAACATTTGGCCCGTGACACTCTCCCACCACAATTTCATGCACGTCCCTGTGCATGCTCGCCGTCCCATACCAGCTCGCATACTTGACAATGCATGATCCCCTTATCAGGGCTGACCTTGGGGGTGGGCAGGGAGGACCACCGGCCACGGCCTGATATTTCGGAGGGCACGCTATTTTTAGAAAAAAACCCAATTTGTATATGTAAAAAATTCTTTTTTTATAGGGTATGCCTATACAAACACTAATATAGGCCCACTTACAAAACTATTCTTATGTTTTAGATTAGTTATTAGCCAATTGGCATTAGGTTTAGACCTTTATTGATCCTAATATTCAATTTCGTTAAGGCCTAAAGGCGCGTTTTTTGGAGCTCGAACAGGGTACACGAATTCTTAAGGCCGGCCCTACCCCTTATGTTGAGCATGATTCACTTTGGGAGGGTAGGACACCCGGAAGTACAGCAACAATGATCTTTTGTCATACATGTTCAATATAGTACGTCAGTTCTGGTTATAAGTGGCGCTGACGTCCGCCGCATCGGATTTGGTGCCGATGATTCACCTTGTTTCAGGAATACGGGGACCTGAATAGTTGTAGCAGCTTTCACAAAACTTCCTTTTTACGGTGCTGCTTGAACCGTAGATTTTTGAACATAACACAGAGGGCTTCACTGCAATTATACTTGAGCGGCTCTCACGATCCCATACTCGCGGAGTACAAAGACCTTTGCCGAAGCAAACCCATATTTGGTCTTCTCCCACCACCATTACGCAACCATACTCTAAATGTTAAGCTCATTTGGCTAAGAGTCACGTTCCAATGTATCCGAGAATCGTTCTGCTCTGATACCAAGTTGTCACGGGGTTACTTTTTAACCCCCGTGTGGCGTCCCCAAGTCCCCGGGGACAAGCCAATTGTCACACCCCGACCACGTAAAACAACAAAACGTGGCGGAAACGTCGGGGAGTGTCGTAACAGAATCATTGTTTCACAACCATGGATTAAATACTTTCGTTTTATTGAATTAATGAACTCATTGTTTTATTACAAGTTAGATAAATACAAATATTGTCTTTCAAATTTTAAAGTCGCTAAGGCACGAGTCTTTCCTGTGTGTATCATGCATCAACAATCATCACAAAGCAGCACCTGAAACATATGTAAAAATAGGTACGTCAGCATAAAAATGTCTGTGAGATACATAGGTTTTATTGAAAATAGGATTCATGACGTGTAAGTTTAAAAGAACGTTTTAACAAAAATAGTCATGAACTTTAAAAATGTTTTCTTTTATAAATCATATAACAAGTGATAAGAAAACAGATGATATAAAAGAAAGATGCATAAGTAAATAATTAAGTAAAATGAGTTTGTATAACAATATTTTGATAAAAGGTTTGTAGTATACATAAAAATAAACTTTGGTTTTAAGAAAGTTGAATAAGTAATATATCAAAATATATTTTGGTTCCAAAATAGTTAAACAGATAGTATATTAAATATACGTTAGTCGTCAAAATAATAGTTTTTCAGCAGTATATCAAAAGTATACTTTGGTTTTATTAATAACATATTAAACTATGCTTTGGTTTTATGAAAAACATATCAAACTATGCTTTGGTTTTATAAATAACATATTAAACTATGCTTTGGTAATTAACAAAATATATGTTGTTTTGTACAATATAACATATGAGAGCATATCAAACTATACCTTTGGGAGTATAACAAAATATATAACAAAAATGTGATTTTAGAATTCAACCAAACCTTAGTGTATCAAAATACACCTAAGACTATAGAAATACCACAAAGGCAATTTCTATTTGGATAAAATATCGGTTTCTGACATTCCATACAACAGGAATGGGGTGTCAAATCCTATAGCGCTATATCATACTACCAATCGGTCTTGTGAATGTATAAAAAAAGTACATTCCAACATTTAATTTTATAATCTTTGAAAAATCAGTGTTTAAACCATAATTAATCATTTAGTTTGTCAAAAGATAAGTACTAACATGTATAATCAATTATGCTTTGAAATCATGAACATAACAATTAGGTACACATGCTTCACCCCAAAACATTGAAAACAGTAAAAGAGGGGACTATGTACTCACTTAAGGATGCTTAGAAGTCTTGAATAACAACCAAGTGAAGCTAGAGGGATTACGGAATCAAACGACACCTAATATAGGTAACTATGTAAATAAACCGGACCTAAATCGGAAGATTGGATAGAATGAGGTTTCGTAAACCAAATGAGTATAGGAACTCATGTAATATGGTTTAACAAAGCCTCCATCCTAAAGCGGAACCTATCATAAGTGCTTACGACCCATTATGACCCGTTTAGGTAGCTTACGTTACTTTAACGCGTTGTTTGCGTAAAACGCGTTCGGACTGCCTAACTAGTCCTATGACAAGTAATATATGCCTTAACATGTCTAATAATGTTGCCTAATCAGTTTAGATGTCAAAATTTAGGTTACATATGCTTAAGATGAATTTATGCGTAAAAAGGGCATTTTGGTCATTTACCTAAGGCATATAAACTACCTATCATACAACTACTTAAACGAAGTGACCATAAGGTATAACCTCGGACGGTTATTCCCTATGCAACTATGGTCACATAATATGCTTGGTCGGATCCTAATGATCGACCAAACAGGTCTAGTTCGAAAGTCTAAGCGGTTGTTTAGACCGCTTATCTTACGACCCTATATAAGCACTAAACTAAAAGTGACGAGTTAAACATGTTAAAACATGTTTAACAAGATTTGAAAACAAGTTTGATATCAAAACAAACGGTTTTGATACCCAAAAATAGTTTGGTTGCAAAATACGCATAAACGCGCATTTTGACCGAAACTATGACTCGTCACTACACCTAATCAACGTGGTAATCAGTAGGTATAGTCACATGGGACTATAAGCATCGTGATTACGCTCACATTGCGAAGTTCAAACGAACGTCGTGTTGACCAAAGACTGGTCAAAGCAGAAAGTCAAACACTGTTTGACTTTCATGCTTAAAAACGCATAAAAGAACGAAAGAAGCTTACAAAGGGTCCACGCAAGGAAGATATGATCTATAAATTCTCAGGTATGAAGCATTTGAGATTCAACTTAGAGAATTATTCAGATCATGAGTGAAATGAAATGAAGTGGGGTGGGGTTTATATAGTTTTCATAGAACCGTTAGGATCGTTTCTCGTAAACCGAGCTTGAATCATGGCCTTCCATGTGGGCACATGGTTTTCAAAACCATGGGAATGTTAAAAACCATCAAATAACAGCCCATAGTATCGAAAATCAGCCATTAAAACCCATCAAAACTTCAAAAATGGACCAGATTCAATGAATCTGAACTGAGTTTCAAGAAATGTCAAAAATGGTCCCTGCATGTTTAAAAAGTCAGTTTTCGGCACATTTAAGCCCTGTTAACCCCATTTTAAGGCTCTAAAATGAAGTTAAAGTATAGGGAACTTGAAATGTGCTAAAAAATATCTCGGATGTCGGTTCGTTTGGTCGTACGGTTGCGTTGTTTGGGTAATTACGACGGAAATCGTAACGGACGCAAAAACGATCCAAATTACGCGACGAATGGAATTTTATCATGCCAATCACTAAAATAAAATATTTTAATGATTACATAAATTTTTGGATGTCCGGATATATTCAGAACGTAAGATATGCGCGAAAATGCAAACTTATACACTTTTTGACGCTTTTAGTCCCTGAATGACCAATAAGTTTATTTTAGTATACCGAACCCCTCAAAGCCTATTTCTAAGCTATGTAAAGGATATTTAAGGTATGTTTAACTTATGATCAAGTTCTGGAATGTTCGTTACTATGCAAATCGGCATAGTTTCACAGTTTGTCGAAATTAGTCCCTGTAAGCGAATAAACTTGATTTCGACACACCAAACCACCCAAAACTTATTTCTAAGTTATGTAAAGGTTATTTAAGGTGTGTTAAGCCTATGTCACTATTACGGAGTGTTTGTCGCGTTAATCTGACTGCGTTTACGCACCAGTTTGCGTATAGCCTTCTAGAAAGCGATTTAAAGCTTGAAATTGAACAAGAATTGATATGTGCAAACGATACACATATTTATACAAATCGCAAGTATGAAATACAATATTTCATTGGTTTGGTATTTGTTTGATGGTTGAAGTGACACAGGTGTCACAGTCTCCCCTACTTTAGGAAATTTCTTCCCGAAATTTAATTTTTAGAGGAAACTTACTGTGATTGTTTCGCTTTCGAATGAATCCCTCGAACCCTAATTAAACTCTGGGTCATGTTTGTATTCTTAGCGAAATTGTCAATTGTTAAGGTGAATTCCTTGTTGTAACAAAACATGGAGTTTCGAAAGAAAAACGTTTCTTATGAAGACTTATCATAGGAAACTTGTGTGCTCGAAATCAGAGTCGGAGAGTGTAAAATAACATTGGTCAAGGTCCAGGAATTCTAGTAACTTAAATAACGCTATGTTCGCAATCTAATAAGGAACACTTATATATAGGAAGTACCAGTGGCGTATCCACCATGCTCTTTTCTACATTGTTCCCGTTTCGTTATTCTCATCACTATAGGTCTTAACACATGACAAAATTTGCTGTGGTTTCTGTGCACTGAATTCCATAATTATGTATGCATCCATAATTACGTAATTCCTTGCACAGTCCGCACAGTTCATTTCATAATGTGTAGGGGAAAAATCAATCGAATAAACATGAAGTGACTTGACTAGACCACCAAAGGATCTTTTTAACTAGATCAACGAACGATCTTTTTAACTAGATCAACACATGATCTCTTTAACTAGACCGTCGTACGATCTCCTTAAATAGACCACTTAAGGGATCTTTTCAGCTATAACATCACATGATATTCCTAACCAGATTTTTAAATCAATCTGTTTACTCAAGGGGTCCATTTATAGAATAGTACTTTATAATCCAAGGGACTTAACTATAACGTAGAAGCCCATTTAGGATTTAAGGTAGTACCTTTGGATATCCTACTATGAATCCCTCATATGGAGATATGGAAGATTCTATGAGGATTTGGATAATGAATATTCGGATCTCACAAAAACACAAGACATAAAAGAAATCACATAAGAACCTAATCACATAATTGATTAACTTGATCTTCATTTTGTTAATTTTCTTATTTATTTGAGCACACGAGTATTCAAAGCAACCAGGAATCCAATCCGTGAATTCCGTTTGGCACTTTAAACATTTTCAAGAATCTAACTATGAAGATAGGAAGATCTTAATAGGAATTTGGCTTTGTTTCTTAAAAGAAACGAGTATTTAATATTTTTGGGGAGATCACAAGTGATCATAAAAATGACAGAACCACACGAGTAGTTTGTCTTTGTGTCGGCATCATAGGGTTGTATTAAACATACACACAATCGTATCAGTTTCGTAAAATAAAATTGAAACAACAAATTTTATTTATATAACAACTAAGTCGATTCAAACATCCAAAAGATAACATTCAAGGAAATACAAAAGACTAATTGTTCACTCCTGCATTGTCGTCTGCGTTTGCCTCATTTATGTTAAACACTCGTCCACGTGCTGGATTTGCGTTAACAAGTCTTGGGCAATTGTTCCGGTAGTGAGTAAGGTCACCACAATTATAACACGACCCAGGTGGAAACCGTGCTTGAACAGCAGCAGGATTTGCAGCAGCTTGGTTTTGGTTGGCATAACGGCAGGTGTTGATCAAGTATCCCAATCGCCCACAATGGGTACATTTGTGACACTGCACTTGCTCTAGATGATGACGGTTGCATTTGTTTCCCAAAGGTGCGGTACCAACATAATTTTTCCTTTTACGAGGTTGTGCTGGCTGGTTTGGTGCAACCTGATTGTTCTGAGCAGTTATGGCGCAGTTTTGAGAAGCCTTGCGCTTCTTCTTCTTGGATATTTCGGCCTGTTTTTCCTTTGGTTCAACTTGTGCAGTCATGTCAGATGGTCTTGGGTCGCCCTTTCGAAAAAGCTTACCCTTCCTGATCTGGGATTCAGTCAGGGTAGCAGACAATTCAATGGCCTGTCTGATGGTAGTAAGGTTGCTGCCAGTAACAATATCCTGAACTAGGTCAGGAAGACCATCAATGTACTTCTCAATCGCCTTATCCACAGGCGTAACCATGGCAGGACATAACAGGCTCGATTCCTCATAACGGTCAGTATAGGCTCGATGTTCACCACTATCTTGCTTTAAATCGTCGAATTCCCTTTCCAACGCTCTAAGCTCATGACGAGTACAGAACTCCTTCATCATTAGAGGTCGAAGCTCTTCCCAAGTTTGAGCTAGTGCCACATCAGCACCCCTATCACGCATCACACCGTTCCACCATGTAAGAGCACGCTTCACGAATGCACTGGATGCAAACTCAACCATACGCTCATTCGGACATTGCACATGCCGGAATGTGCTCTCCAAACTTTTGAACCATTGCAGTAGCGCGGTTGCTCCTTGAGACCCAGAAAACTTCAAAGGTTTAGCAGAATTGAAGGTCTTGAAACTACACTGAGCATTGTTGTTGTTGTTGTTGTTGTTGTATAACTGATGGATCTCGGCTACTATGCCCGGAAGCACAACAGCCATTTGCTGAGCGACAAGGGCTGCAACTTCTTCATTAGTTTGAGGCTGTGCTTCTCGTCGAGGAGGCATTATCTAAAAAGAACAAGGAAATATGAGGGGAAACAAGTAAAATGCCATTGGGTAAGAATGTTACAATTACTGACGAAAGAGGCATGGGTGATGGTCATTTGTTCGAACTGTGAAGCAAACAAGCGACACATAAAAGCTGAATCAAAGTAAATAGGTCCTCATAATGTATCGCGAAGACATGCTCGCCTATAAGTGGACACTCACCCCAAGAGTTCCCAGGTAAGAGTGACTGGTCCGATACTGCGGATTTGTACGAACACTCTAGCCTTAGACAGAAGACTCAGGGTACAGGCACCCACCCTTACAGTTTGCATGTGTTCACATTATTTAGACCAAACTTTGATGAGATTTTGAAAACTTAGAGGGTTCAAAACCTAGTAATCAATCATCCTAGAACAGATGATTGGTTTTCAAAGCGGATTCGAAATTTGTGTTCTTATTGTGGTTGTCACCTAAAGATAGGCGACGGTATTGTTTTAAAACTAAACACAAGATAACTTGTGTTAGGGTCCTAGGAAGGTTATAGTCTAGGTTAAATCATTACTAATAACCTAATTCCCTATAACCATTGGCTCTGATACCAACTTTTCTGTCACACCCCGACCACGTAAAACAACAAAACGTGGCGGAAACGTCGGGGAGTGTCATAACAGAATCATTGTTTCACAACCATGGATTAAATAGTTTCGTTTTATTGAATTAATGAACTCATTGTTTTATTACAAGTTAGATAAATACAAATATTGTCTTTCAAATTTTAAAGTCGCTAAGGCACGCGTCCTTCCTATGTGTATCATGCATCAACAATCATCACAAAGCAGCACCTGAAACATATGTAAAAATATGTACGTCAGCATAAAAATGCATGTGAGATACATATGTTTTATTGAAAATAGGATTCTTGACTTGTAAGTTTAAAAGAATGTTTTAACAAAAATAGTCATGAACTTTAAAAATGTTTTCTTTTATAAATCATATAACAAGTGATAAGAAAACAAATTATATAAAAGAAAGATGCATAAGTAAATAATTAATGAGTTTGTATAACAATATTTTGATAAAAGGTTTGTAGTATACATAAAAATATACTTTGGTTTTAAGAAAGTCGAATAAGTAATATATCAAAATATATTTTGGTTCCAAAATAGTTAAACAGATAGTATATTAAATATACTTTAGTCGTCAAAATAATAGTTTTTCAGTAGTATATCAAAAGTATACTTTGGTTTTATTAATAACATATTAAACTATGCTTTGGTTTTATGAATAACATATTAAACTATGCTTTGGTTTTATAAAAAACATATTAAACTATGCTTTGGTAATTAACAAAATATATGTTGTTTTGTACAATATCACATATGAGAGCATATCAAACTATACCTTTGGGAGTATAACAAAATATACAACAAAAATGTGATTTTAGAATTCAACCAAACCTTAGTGTATAAAAATACACCTTTAAGACTATAGAAATACCATAAAGGCAATCCCTATTTGGATAAAATATCGGTTTCTGACATTCCATACAACAGGAATGGGATGTCAAATCCTATAGCGCTTATCATACTAACAATCGGTCTGGTGAACGTATAAAACAAGTACAATCCAACATTTAATTTTATAATCTTTGAAAAATCAGTGTTTAAACCATAATTAATCATTCAGTTTGTCAAAAGATAAGTACTAACATGTATAATCAATTATACTTTGAAATCAGGAACATAACAATTAGGTACACATGCTTCACCCCAAAACATTGAAAACAGTAAAAGAGGGGACTATGTACTCACTTAAGGATGCTTAGAAGTCTTGAATAACAACCAAGTGAAGCTAGAGGGATCACGGAATCAAACGGCACCTAATATAGGTAACTATGTAAATAAACCGGACCTAAATCGGAAGATTGGATAGAATGAGGTTTCGTAAACGAAATGAGTATAGGAACTCATGTAATATGGTTTAACAAAGCCTCCATCCTAAAACGGAACCTATCCTAAGTGCTTACGGCCCATTACGACCCGTTTAGGTAGCTTACGCTACTTTAACGCGTCGTTTGTGTAAAACGCGTTCAGACCGCCTAACTAGTCCTATGACAAGTAATATATGCCTTAACATGTCTAATATTGTTGCCTAATCAGTTTAGATGTCAAAATTTAGGTTACATATGCTTAAGATGAATTTATGCGTAAAAAGGGCATTTTGGTCATTTACCTAAGGCATATAAACTACCTATCATACAACTACTTAAACGAAGTGACCATAAGGTCTAACCTCGGACGGTTATTCCCTATGCAACTATGGTCACATAATATGCTTGGTCGGATCCTAATGATCGACCAAACGGGTCTAGTTCGAAAGTCTAAGCGGTTGTTTTGACCGCTTATCTTACGACCCTATATAAGCACTAAACTAAAAGTGACTAACAAGGTTTGAAAAAAGTTTGATATCAAAACAAACGGTTTTGATATCCAAGAATAGTTTGGTTGCAAAATACGCATAAACGATCCTTTTGACCGAAACTATGACTCGTCACTACACCTAATCAACGTGGTAATCAGTAGGTATAGTCACACGGGACTATAACCATCGTGATTACGCTCACATTGCGAAATTCAAATGAACTTTGTGTTGATAAAAGACTGGTCAAAGCAGAAAGTCAAACACTGTTTGACTTTCTTGCTTAAAAACGCATAAAAGAATGAAAGAAGCTTACAAAGGGTCCACGCTAGGAAGATATGATCTATAAATTCTCAGGTATGAAGCATTTGATCTTCAACTTAGAGAATTATTCTGATCGTGAGTGAAATGAAATGAAGTGGGGTGGGGTTTATATAGTTTTCTTAGAACCGTTAGGATCGTTTCTCGTAAACCGAGCTTGAATCTTGGCCTTCCATGTGGGCACATGGTTTTCAAAACCATGGGAATGTTAAAAACCATCAAATAACAGCCCATAGTATCCAAAATCAGCCATTAAAACCCATCAAAACTTCAAAAATGGACCAGATTCAATGAATCTGAACTGAGTTTCCAGAAATGTCAAAAATGGTCCCTGCATGTTTAAAAAGTCAGTTTTCGGCACGTTTAAGCCCTGTTAACCCCATTTTAAGGCTCTAAAATGAAGTTAAAGTATAGGGAACTTGAAATGTGCTAAAAAATATCTCGGATGTCGGTTCGTTTGGTCGTACGGTTGCGTTGTTTGGGTAATTACGACGGAAATCGTAACGGACGCAAAAACGATCCAAATTACGCGACGAATGGAATTTTATCATGCCAATCACTAAAATAAAATATTTTAATGATTACATAAATTTTTGGATGTCCGGATATATTCAGAACGTAAGATATGCGCGAAAATGCAAACTTATACACTTTTTGACGCTTTTAGTCCCTGAATGACCAATAAGTTTATTTTAGTATACCGAACCCCTCAAAGCCTATTTCTAAGCTATGTAAAGGATATTTAAGGTATGTTTAACTTATGATCAAGTTCTGGAATGTTCGTTACTATGCAAATCGGCATAGTTTCACAGTTTGTCGAAATTAGTCCCTGTAAGCGAATAAACTTGATTTCGACACACCAAACCACCCAAAACTTATTTCTAAGTTATGTAAAGGTTATTTAAGGTGTGTTAAGCCTATGTCACTATTACGGAGTGTTTGTCGCGTTAATCAGACTGCGTTTACGCACCAGTTTGCGTATAGCCTTCTAGAAAGCGATTTAAAGCTTGAAATTGAACAAGAATTGATATGTGCAAACGATACACATATTTATACAAATCGCAAGTATGAAATACAATATTTCATTGGTTTGGTATTTGTTTGATGGTTGAAGTGACACAGGTGTCACAGTCTCCCCTACTTTAGGAAATTTCTTCCCGAAATTTAATTTTTAGAGGAAACTTACTGTGATTGTTTCGCTTTCGAATGAATCCCTCGAACCCTAATTAAACTCTGGGTCATGTTTGTATTCTTAGCGAAATTGTCAATTGTTAAGGTGAATTCCTTGTTGTAACAAAACATGGAGTTTCGAAAGAAAAACGTTTCTTATGAAGACTTATCATAGGAAACTTGTGTGCTCGAAATCAGAGTCGGAGAGTGTAAAATAACATTGGTCAAGGTCCAGGAATTCTAGTAACTTAAATAACGCTATGTTCGCAATCTAATAAGGAACACTTATATATAGGAAGTACCAGTGGCGTATCCACCATGCTCTTTTCTACATTGTTCCCGTTTCGTTATTCTCATCACTATAGGTCTTAACACATGACAAAATTTGCTGTGGTTTCTGTGCACTGAATTCCATAATTATGTATGCATCCATAATTACGTAATTCCTTGCACAGTCCGCACAGTTCATTTCATAATGTGTAGGGGAAAAATCAATCGAATAAACATGAAGTGACTTGACTAGACCACCAAAGGATCTTTTTAACTAGATCAACGAACGATCTTTTTAACTAGATCAACACATGATCTCTTTAACTAGACCGTCGTACGATCTCCTTAAATAGACCACTTAAGGGATCTTTTCAGCTATAACATCACATGATATTCCTAACCAGATTTTTAAATCAATCTGTTTACTCAAGGGGTCCATTTATAGAATAGTACTTTATAATCCAAGGGACTTAACTATAACGTAGAAGCCCATTTAGGATTTAAGGTAGTACCTTTGGATATCCTACTATGAATCCCTCATATGGAGATATGGAAGATTCTATGAGGATTTGGATAATGAATATTCGGATCTCACAAAAACACAAGACATAAAAGAAATCACATAAGAACCTAATCACATAATTGATTAACTTGATCTTCATTTTGTTAATTTTCTTATTTATTTGAGCACACGAGTATTCAAAGCAACCAGGAATCCAATCCGTGAATTCCGTTTGGCACTTTAAACATTTTCAAGAATCTAACTATGAAGATAGGAAGATCTTAATAGGAATTTGGCTTTGTTTCTTAAAAGAAACGAGTATTTAATATTTTTGGGGAGATCACAAGTGATCATAAAAATGACAGAACCACACGAGTAGTTTGTCTTTGTGTCGGCATCATAGGGTTGTATTAAACATACACACAATCGTATCAGTTTCGTAAAATAAAATTGAAACAACAAATTTTATTTATATAACAACTAAGTCGATTCAAACATCCAAAAGATAACATTCAAGGAAATACAAAAGACTAATTGTTCACTCCTGCATTGTCGTCTGCGTTTGCCTCATTTATGTTAAACACTCGTCCACGTGCTGGATTTGCGTTAACAAGTCTTGGGCAATTGTTCCGGTAGTGAGTAAGGTCACCACAATTATAACACGACCCAGGTGGAAACCGTGCTTGAACAGCAGCAGGATTTGCAGCAGCTTGGTTTTGGTTGGCATAACGGCAGGTGTTGATCAAGTATCCCAATCGCCCACAATGGGTACATTTGTGACACTGCACTTGCTCTAGATGATGACGGTTGCATTTGTTTCCCAAAGGTGCGGTACCAACATAATTTTTCCTTTTACGAGGTTGTGCTGGCTGGTTTGGTGCAACCTGATTGTTCTGAGCAGTTATGGCGCAGTTTTGAGAAGCCTTGCGCTTCTTCTTCTTGGATATTTCGGCCTGTTTTTCCTTTGGTTCAACTTGTGCAGTCATGTCAGATGGTCTTGGGTCGCCCTTTCGAAAAAGCTTACCCTTCCTGATCTGGGATTCAGTCAGGGTAGCAGACAATTCAATGGCCTGTCTGATGGTAGTAAGGTTGCTGCCAGTAACAATATCCTGAACTAGGTCAGGAAGACCATCAATGTACTTCTCAATCGCCTTATCCACAGGCGTAACCATGGCAGGACATAACAGGCTCAATTCCTCATAACGGTCAGTATAGGCTCGATGTTCACCACTATCTTGCTTTAAATCGTCGAATTCCCTTTCCAACGCTCTAAGCTCATGACGAGTACAGAACTCCTTCATCATTAGAGGTCGAAGCTCTTCCCAAGTTTGAGCTAGTGCCACATCAGCACCCCTATCACGCATCACACCGTTCCACCATGTAAGAGCACGCTTCACGAATGCACTGGATGCAAACTCAACCATACGCTCATTCGGACATTGCACATGCCGGAATGTGCTCTCCAAACTTTTGAACCATTGCAGTAGCGCGGTTGCTCCTTGAGACCCAGAAAACTTCAAAGGTTTAGCAGAATTGAAGGTCTTGAAACTACACTGAGCATTGTTGTTGTTGTTGTTGTTGTTGTATAACTGATGGATCTCGGCTACTATGCCCGGAAGCACAACAGCCATTTGCTGAGCGACAAGGGCTGCAACTTCTTCATTAGTTTGAGGCTGTGCTTCTCGTCGAGGAGGCATTATCTAAAAAGAACAAGGAAATATGAGGGGAAACAAGTAAAATGCCATTGGGTAAGAATGTTACAATTACTGACGAAAGAGGCATGGGTGATGGTCATTTGTTCGAACTGTGAAGCAAACAAGCGACACATAAAAGCTGAATCAAAGTAAATAGGTCCTCATAATGTATCGCGAAGACATGCTCGCCTATAAGTGGACACTCACCCCAAGAGTTCCCAGGTAAGAGTGACTGGTCCGATACTGCGGATTTGTACGAACACTCTAGCCTTAGACAGAAGACTCAGGGTACAGGCACCCACCCTTACAGTTTGCATGTGTTCACATTATTTAGACCAAACTTTGATGAGATTTTGAAAACTTAGAGGGTTCAAAACCTAGTAATCAATCATCCTAGAACAGATGATTGGTTTTCAAAGCGGATTCGAAATTTGTGTTCTTATTGTGGTTGTCACCTAAAGATAGGCGACGGTATTGTTTTAAAACTAAACACAAGATAACTTGTGTTAGGGTCCTAGGAAGGTTATAGTCTAGGTTAAATCATTACTAATAACCTAATTCCCTATAACCATTGGCTCTGATACCAACTTTTCTGTCACACCCCGACCACGTAAAACAACAAAACGTGGCGGAAACGTCGGGGAGTGTCATAACAGAATCATTGTTTCACAACCATGGATTAAATAGTTTCGTTTTATTGAATTAATGAACTCATTGTTTTATTACAAGTTAGATAAATACAAATATTGTCTTTCAAATTTTAAAGTCGCTAAGGCACGCGTCCTTCCTATGTGTATCATGCATCAACAATCATCACAAAGCAGCACCTGAAACATATGTAAAAATATGTACGTCAGCATAAAAATGCCTGTGAGATACATATGTTTTATTGAAAATAGGATTCTTGACTTGTAAGTTTAAAAGAATGTTTTAACAAAAATAGTCATGAACTTTAAAAATGTTTTCTTTTATAAATCATATAACAAGTGATAAGAAAACAAATTATATAAAAGAAAGATGCATAAGTAAATAATTAATGAGTTTGTATAACAATATTTTGATAAAAGGTTTGTAGTATACATAAAAATATACTTTGGTTTTAAGAAAGTCGAATAAGTAATATATCAAAATATATTTTGGTTCCAAAATAGTTAAACAGATAGTATATTAAATATACTTTAGTCGTCAAAATAATAGTTTTTCAGTAGTATATCAAAAGTATACTTTGGTTTTATTAATAACATATTAAACTATGCTTTGGTTTTATGAATAACATATTAAACTATGCTTTGGTTTTATAAAAAACATATTAAACTATGCTTTGGTAATTAACAAAATATATGTTGTTTTGTACAATATCACATATGAGAGCATATCAAACTATACCTTTGGGAGTATAACAAAATATACAACAAAAATGTGATTTTAGAATTCAACCAAACCTTAGTGTATAAAAATACACCTTTAAGACTATAGAAATACCATAAAGGCAATCCCTATTTGGATAAAATATCGGTTTCTGACATTCCATACAACAGGAATGGGATGTCAAATCCTATAGCGCTTATCATACTAACAATCGGTCTGGTGAACGTATAAAACAAGTACAATCCAACATTTAATTTTATAATCTTTGAAAAATCAGTGTTTAAACCATAATTAATCATTCAGTTTGTCAAAAGATAAGTACTAACATGTATAATCAATTATACTTTGAAATCAGGAACATAACAATTAGGTACACATGCTTCACCCCAAAACATTGAAAACAGTAAAAGAGGGGACTATGTACTCACTTAAGGATGCTTAGAAGTCTTGAATAACAACCAAGTGAAGCTAGAGGGATCACGGAATCAAACGGCACCTAATATAGGTAACTATGTAAATAAACCGGACCTAAATCGGAAGATTGGATAGAATGAGGTTTCGTAAACGAAATGAGTATAGGAACTCATGTAATATGGTTTAACAAAGCCTCCATCCTAAAACGGAACCTATCCTAAGTGCTTACGGCCCATTACGACCCGTTTAGGTAGCTTACGCTACTTTAACGCGTCGTTTGTGTAAAACGCGTTCAGACCGCCTAACTAGTCCTATGACAAGTAATATATGCCTTAACATGTCTAATATTGTTGCCTAATCAGTTTAGATGTCAAAATTTAGGTTACATATGCTTAAGATGAATTTATGCGTAAAAAGGGCATTTTGGTCATTTACCTAAGGCATATAAACTACCTATCATACAACTACTTAAACGAAGTGACCATAAGGTCTAACCTCGGACGGTTATTCCCTATGCAACTATGGTCACATAATATGCTTGGTCGGATCCTAATGATCGACCAAACGGGTCTAGTTCGAAAGTCTAAGCGGTTGTTTTGACCGCTTATCTTACGACCCTATATAAGCACTAAACTAAAAGTGACTAACAAGGTTTGAAAAAAGTTTGATATCAAAACAAACGGTTTTGATATCCAAGAATAGTTTGGTTGCAAAATACGCATAAACGATCCTTTTGACCGAAACTATGACTCGTCACTACACCTAATCAACGTGGTAATCAGTAGGTATAGTCACACGGGACTATAACCATCGTGATTACGCTCACATTGCGAAATTCAAATGAACTTTGTGTTGATAAAAGACTGGTCAAAGCAGAAAGTCAAACACTGTTTGACTTTCTTGCTTAAAAACGCATAAAAGAATGAAAGAAGCTTACAAAGGGTCCACGCTAGGAAGATATGATCTATAAATTCTCAGGTATGAAGCATTTGATCTTCAACTTAGAGAATTATTCTGATCGTGAGTGAAATGAAATGAAGTGGGGTGGGGTTTATATAGTTTTCTTAGAACCGTTAGGATCGTTTCTCGTAAACCGAGCTTGAATCTTGGCCTTCCATGTGGGCACATGGTTTTCAAAACCATGGGAATGTTAAAAACCATCAAATAACAGCCCATAGTATCCAAAATCAGCCATTAAAACCCATCAAAACTTCAAAAATGGACCAGATTCAATGAATCTGAACTGAGTTTCCAGAAATGTCAAAAATGGTCCCTGCATGTTTAAAAAGTCAGTTTTCGGCACGTTTAAGCCCTGTTAACCCCATTTTAAGGCTCTAAAATGAAGTTAAAGTATAGGGAACTTGAAATGTGCTAAAAAATATCTCGGATGTCGGTTCGTTTGGTCGTACGGTTGCGTTGTTTGGGTAATTACGACGGAAATCGTAACGGACGCAAAAACGATCCAAATTACGCGACGAATGGAATTTTATCATGCCAATCACTAAAATAAAATATTTTAATGATTACATAAATTTTTGGATGTCCGGATATATTCAGAACGTAAGATATGCGCGAAAATGCAAACTTATACACTTTTTGACGCTTTTAGTCCCTGAATGACCAATAAGTTTATTTTAGTATACCGAACCCCTCAAAGCCTATTTCTAAGCTATGTAAAGGATATTTAAGGTATGTTTAACTTATGATCAAGTTCTGGAATGTTCGTTACTATGCAAATCGGCATAGTTTCACAGTTTGTCGAAATTAGTCCCTGTAAGCGAATAAACTTGATTTCGACACACCAAACCACCCAAAACTTATTTCTAAGTTATGTAAAGGTTATTTAAGGTGTGTTAAGCCTATGTCACTATTACGGAGTGTTTGTCGCGTTAATCAGACTGCGTTTACGCACCAGTTTGCGTATAGCCTTCTAGAAAGCGATTTAAAGCTTGAAATTGAACAAGAATTGATATGTGCAAACGATACACATATTTATACAAATCCCAAGTATGAAATACAATATTTCATTGGTTTGGTATTTGTTTGATGGTTGAAGTGACACAGGTGTCACAGTCTCCCCTACTTTAGGAAATTTCTTCCCGAAATTTAATTTTTAGAGGAAACTTACTGTGATTGTTTCGCTTTCGAATGAATCCCTCGAACCCTAATTAAACTCTGGGTCATGTTTGTATTCTTAGCGAAATTGTCAATTGTTAAGGTGAAGTCCTTGTTGTAACAAAACATGGAGTTTCGAAAGAAAAACGTTTCTTATGAAGACTTATCATAGGAAACTTGTGTGCTCGAAATCAGAGTCGGAGAGTGTAAAATAACATTGGTCAAGGTCCAGGAATTCTAGTAACTTAAATAACGCTATGTTCGCAATCTAATAAGGAACACTTATATATAGGAAGTACCAGTGGCGTATCCACCATGCTCTTTTCTACATTGTTCCCGTTTCGTTATTCTCATCACTATAGGTCTTAACACATGACAAAATTTGCTGTGGTTTCTGTGCACTGAATTCCATAATTATGTATGCATCCATAATTACGTAATTCCTTGCACAGTCCGCACAGTTCATTTCATAATGTGTAGGGGAAAAATCAATCGAATAAACATGAAGTGACTTGACTAGACCACCAAAGGATCTTTTTAACTAGATCAACGAACGATCTTTTTAACTAGATCAACACATGATCTCTTTAACTAGACCGTCGTACGATCTCCTTAAATAGACCACTTAAGGGATCTTTTCAGCTATAACATCACATGATATTCCTAACCAGATTTTTAAATCAATCTGTTTACTCAAGGGGTCCATTTATAGAATAGTACTTTATAATCCAAGGGACTTAACTATAACGTAGAAGCCCATTTAGGATTTAAGGTAGTACCTTTGGATATCCTACTATGAATCCCTCATATGGAGATATGGAAGATTCTATGAGGATTTGGATAATGAATATTCGGATCTCACAAAAACACAAGACATAAAAGAAATCACATAAGAACCTAATCACATAATTGATTAACTTGATCTTCATTTTGTTAATTTTCTTATTTATTTGAGCACACGAGTATTCAAAGCAACCAGGAATCCAATCCGTGAATTCCGTTTGGCACTTTAAACATTTTCAAGAATCTAACTATGAAGATAGGAAGATCTTAATAGGAATTTGGCTTTGTTTCTTAAAAGAAACGAGTATTTAAGATTTTTGGGGAGATCACAAGTGATCATAAAAATGACAGAACCACACGAGTAGTTTGTCTTTGTGTCGGCATCATAGGGTTGTATTAAACATACACACAATCGTATCAGTTTCGTAAAATAAAATTGAAACAACAAATTTTATTTATATAACAACTAAGTCGATTCAAACATCCAAAAGATAACATTCAAGGAAATACAAAAGACTAATTGTTCACTCCTGCATTGTCGTCTGCGTTTGCCTCATTTATGTTAAACACTCGTCCACGTGCTGGATTTGCGTTAACAAGTCTTGGGCAATTGTTCCGGTAGTGAGTAAGGTCACCACAATTATAACACGACCCAGGTGGAAACCGTGCTTGAACAGCAGCAGGATTTGCAGCAGCTTGGTTTTGGTTGGCATAACGGCAGGTGTTGATCAAGTATCCCAATCGCCCACAATGGGTACATTTGTGACACTGCACTTGCTCTAGATGATGACGGTTGCATTTGTTTCCCAAAGGTGCGGTACCAACATAATTTTTCCTTTTACGAGGTTGTGCTGGCTGGTTTGGTGCAACCTGATTGTTCTGAGCAGTTATGGCGCAGTTTTGAGAAGCCTTGCGCTTCTTCTTCTTGGATATTTCGGCCTGTTTTTCCTTTGGTTCAACTTGTGCAGTCATGTCAGATGGTCTTGGGTCGCCCTTTCGAAAAAGCTTACCCTTCCTGATCTGGGATTCAGTCAGGGTAGCAGACAATTCAATGGCCTGTCTGATGGTAGTAAGGTTGCTGCCAGTAACAATATCCTGAACTAGGTCAGGAAGACCATCAATGTACTTCTCAATCGCCTTATCCACAGGCGTAACCATGGCAGGACATAACAGGCTCAATTCCTCATAACGGTCAGTATAGGCTCGATGTTCACCACTATCTTGCTTTAAATCGTCGAATTCCCTTTCCAACGCTCTAAGCTCATGACGAGTACAGAACTCCTTCATCATTAGAGGTCGAAGCTCTTCCCAAGTTTGAGCTAGTGCCACATCAGCACCCCTATCATGCATCACACCGTTCCACCATGTAAGAGCACGCTTCACGAATGCACTGGATGCAAACTCAACCATACGCTCATTCGGACATTACACATGCCGGAATGTGCTCTCCAAACTTTTGAACCATTGCAGGAGCGCGGTTGCTCCTTGAGACCCAGAAAACTTCAAAGGTTTAGCAGAATTGAAGGTCTTGAAACTACACTGAGCATTGTTGTTGTTGTTGTTGTTGTATAACTGATGGATCTCGGCTACTATGCCCGGAAGCACAACAGCCATTTGCTGAGCGACAAGGGCTGCAACTTCTTCATTAGTTTGAGGCTGTGCTTCTCGTCGAGGAGGCATTATCTAAAAAGAACAAGGAAATATGAGGGGAAACAAGTAAAATGCCATTGGGTAAGAATGTTACAATTACTGACGAAAGAGGCATGGGTGATGGTCATTTGTTCGAACTGTGAAGCAAACAAGCGACACATAAAAGCTGAATCAAAGTAAATAGGTCCTCATAATGTATCGCGAAGACATGCTCGCCTATAAGTGGACACTCACCCCAAGAGTTCCCAGGTAAGAGTGACTGGTCCGATACTGCGGATTTGTACGAACACTCTAGCCTTAGACAGAAGACTCAAGGTACAGGCACCCACCCTTACAGTTTGCATGTGTTCACATTATTTAGACCAAACTTTGATGAGATTTTGAAAACTTAGAGGGTTCAAAACCTAGTAATCAATCATCCTAGAACAGATGATTGGTTTTCAAAGCGGATTCGAAATTTGTGTTCTTATTGTGGTTGTCACCTAAAGATAGGCGACGGTATTGTTTTAAAACTAAACACAAGATAACTTGTGTTAGGGTCCTAGGAAGGTTATAGTCTAGGTTAAATCATTACTAATAACCTAATTCCCTATAACCATTGGCTCTGATACCAACTTTTCTGTCACACCCCGACCACGTAAAATAACAAAACGTGGCGGAAACGTCGGGGAGTGTCATAACAGAATCATTGTTTCACAACCATGGATTAAATAGTTTCGTTTTATTGAATTAATGAACTCATTGTTTTATTACAAGTTAGATAAATACAAATATTGTCTTTCAAATTTTAAAGTCGCTAAGGCACGCGTCCTTCCTATGTGTATCATGCATCAACAATCATCACAAAGCAGCACCTGAAACATATGTAAAAATATGTACGTCAGCATAAAAATGCCTGTGAGATACATATGTTTTATTGAAAATAGGATTCTTGACTTGTAAGTTTAAAAGAATGTTTTAACAAAAATAGTCATGAACTTTAAAAATGTTTTCTTTTATAAATCATATAACAAGTGATAAGAAAACAAATTATATAAAAGAAAGATGCATAAGTAAATAATTAATGAGTTTGTATAACAATATTTTGATAAAAGGTTTGTAGTATACATAAAAATATACTTTGGTTTTAAGAAAGTCGAATAAGTAATATATCAAAATATATTTTGGTTCCAAAATAGTTAAACAGATAGTATATTAAATATACTTTAGTCGTCAAAATAATAGTTTTTCAGTAGTATATCAAAAGTATACTTTGGTTTTATTAATAACATATTAAACTATGCTTTGGTTTTATGAATAACATATTAAACTATGCTTTGGTTTTATAAAAAACATATTAAACTATGCTTTGGTAATTAACAAAATATATGTTGTTTTGTACAATATCACATATGAGAGCATATCAAACTATACCTTTGGGAGTATAACAAAATATACAACAAAAATGTGATTTTAGAATTCAACCAAACCTTAGTGTATAAAAATACACCTTTAAGACTATAGAAATACCATAAAGGCAATCCCTATTTGGATAAAATATCGGTTTCTGACATTCCATACAACAGGAATGGGATGTCAAATCCTATAGCGCTATATCATACTAACAATCGGTCTGGTGAACGTATAAAACAAGTACAATCCAACATTTAATTTTATAATCTTTGAAAAATCAGTGTTTAAACCATAATTAATCATTCAGTTTGTCAAAAGATAAGTACTAACATGTATAATCAATTATACTTTGAAATCAGGAACATAACAATTAGGTACACATGCTTCACCCCAAAACATTGAAAACAGTAAAAGAGGGGACTATGTACTCACTTAAGGATGCTTAGAAGTCTTGAATAACAACCAAGTGAAGCTAGAGGGATCACGGAATCAAACGGCACCTAATATAGGTAACTATGTAAATAAACCGGACCTAAATCGGAAGATTGGATAGAATGAGGTTTCGTAAACGAAATGAGTATAGGAACTCATGTAATATGGTTTAACAAAGCCTCCATCCTAAAACGGAACCTATCCTAAGTGCTTACGGCCCATTACGACCCGTTTAGGTAGCTTACGCTACTTTAACGCGTCGTTTGTGTAAAACGCGTTCGGACCGCCTAACTAGTCCTATGACAAGTAATATATGCCTTAACATGTCTAATATTGTTGCCTAATCAGTTTAGATGTCAAAATTTAGGTTACATATGCTTAAGATGAATTTATGCGTAAAAAGGGCATTTTGGTTATTTACCTAAGGCATATAAACTACCTATCATACAACTACTTAAACGAAGTGACCATAAGGTATAACCTCGGACGGTTATTCCCTATGCAACTATGGTCACATAATATGCTTGGTCGGATCCTAATGATCGACCAAACGGGTCTAGTTCGAAAGTCTAAGCGGTTGTTTTGACCGCTTATCTTACGACCCTATATAAGCACTAAACTAAAAGTGACTAACAAGGTTTGAAAAAAGTTTGATATCAAAATAAACGATTTTGATATAAGAATAGTTTGGTTGCAAAATACGCATAAACGCTCCTTTTGACCGAAACTATGACTCGTCACTACACCTAATCAACGTGGTAATCAGTAGGTATAGTCACACGGGACTATAACCATCGTGATTACGCTCACATTGCGAAGTTCAAACGAACTTTGTGTTGATAAAAGACTGGTCAAAGCAGAAAGTCAAACACTGTTTGACTTTCTTGCTTAAAAACGCATAAAAGAATGAAAGAAGCTTACAAAGGGTCCACGCTAGGAAGATATGATCTATAAATTCTCAGGTATGAAGCATTTGAGCTTCAACTTAGAGAATTATTCTGATCATGAGTGAAATGAAATGAAGTGGGGTGGGGTTTATATAGTTTTCTTAGAACCGTTAGGATCGTTTCTCGTAAACCGAGCTTGAATCTTGGCCTTCCATGTGGGCACATGGTTTTCAAAACCATGGGAATGTTAAAAACCATCAAATAACAGCCCATAGTATCCAAAATCAGCCATTAAAACCCATCAAAACTTCAAAAATGGACCAGATTCAATGAATCTGAACTGAGTTTCCAGAAATGTCAAAAATGGTCCCTGCATGTTTAAAAAGTCAGTTTTCGGCACGTTTAAGCCCTGTTAACCCCATTTTAAGGCTCTAAAATGAAGTTAAAGTATAGGGAACTTGAAATGTGCTAAAAAATATCTCGGATGTCGGTTCGTTTGGTCGTACGGTTGCGTTGTTTGGGTAATTACGACGGAAATCGTAACGGACGCAAAAACGATCCAAATTACGCGACGAATGGAATTTTATCATGCCAATCACTAAAATAAAATATTTTAATGATTACATAAATTTTTGGATGTCCGGATATATTCAGAACGTAAGACATGCGCGAAAATGCAAACTTATGCACTTTTTGACGCTTTTAGTCCCTGAATGACCAATAAGTTTATTTTAGCATACCGAACCCCTCAAAGCCTATTTCTAAGCTATGTAAAGGATATTTAAGGTATTTTTAACTTATGATCAAGTTCTGGAATGTTCGTTACTATGCAAATCGGCATAGTTTTGCAGTTTGTCGAAATTAGTCCCTGTAAGCGAATAAACTTGATTTTGACACACCAAACCACCCAAAACTTATTTCTAAGTTATGTAAAGGTTATTCAAGGTGTGTTAAGCCTATGTCACTATTCCAGAGTGTTTGTCGCGTTAAACTGACTGCGTTTACGCACCAGTTTGTGTATAACCTTCTAGAAAGCGATTTAAAGATTGAAATCGAACAAGAATTGATATGTGCAAACAATACACATATTTATACAAATCCCAAGTATGAAATACAATATTTCATTGGTTTGGTATTTGTTTGATGGTTGAAGTGACACAGGTGTCACACCAATCCATCCCGCTTCTTTGTGTGGGTCACTGGTTTCGTCCTACCTTGGACTCATCAGGAGAGCGACGCCAGCTCTCGACCAGTGGTGCGTTCATCGTTTACATGGATAGGCACGTACACCTGTTTATTGACAGTGACTCCGTCTCCCGATAAAGTCCAAGACTAGCCAGTAACCCAAGCGTTCAAGCACAGCCCCTAGCATTGCGATCTTCAAACATTTAACCCGTGAGAAAGAGCTTACTACTAATTTTTGACTCATTATAACAAACATGTTTTAAAGAGACAAACAATGGGCAGAAAAACCACAAAAGATGCACTGCCTGACCTTTCATCCTTTGTCCATCTAGGGGACAATATTTCATGTTTTTCTTTTCTTGGATATTTAAGAAATCCTTCTTCCACCTTTTTGACCAACCTCTTGATAGCATAAACAAAATAATAAATATTTACGTTACGTGATCTTTAATTATAAGTCATAAATAATAATTTAAATCATAATGAAGCGAATAGGAAAATGAAGATTTAGAGAAAGAGCTTCACCAAGTTGAGTTGGTGTTAGCTTTCATTGTATACATTTATTACCCAACTTATAAGAGATGTAAACTGAGAGAGGTGATTTGTACCCAACTTATAAGAGATGTAAAGGTGATCACTACCTTATTCAGTGAGAAGCCAAATGGGTGATCGCTACACTATTAGTGAGATGTTGTATGGGTTATTACTATCCGAAAAGTGAGAAGTTTTTTGTATCGATGATCTCTACCGCTTAAAGAGAAGACTTCTTGGTGAGACGTATCAGTGTTTTCTAAAGGGTTGAGATTCTATTTTTTTTTAATTGTGATTATCAATGTTTTTTCCACATGTCATAAAATTTGATTGGTTTGTATCTTTATAAAATATGATTATTAATAATTTTTTTGTTACTTGATTTTTTTTTTTTTTTGAAATAGGGTGTTTTGAGAATACAATGTATAAATATGGAGTCTTTTTATTGACTTAAAAATAAGTTACCACCATGATGTAGATGTGGTTGTCTAATAAAAAAACAAGTTAATTATGTTCACTTAGCTACCAATACGAGTATGGGGACCTAAGGTCGTCCCCTTAGGTAATTCGTGGAAAGTGTTTGATCAGTAAAATTAATACAAAAGAAAATTCGAGTTTTTTTTATTGGTTTTAGGAATTTCTAGTTTTATACAAAGATTTTTTATTGAGAAAGTTATCCATTTTAGGAAAAGCAACCTTCCAGGATTCAAGTTCTAGGTTTTACACAAAACATGTTTAGTTAACTGGACACCACATAGACATGGTCTTGAGATTAACCAGATGAAGTAATAATTGAAGACAAGTTTTTAATAACAATGCGCACTATCCAATCACCCAATTATAAATGCCAAGTACCCCCTTAATTACCAAACCACTCACGATGCAAGCAAACTGAATGCAATCGATAAAAGACACACATCAAGCTGTTCCACATTATCAAATAAAGAACAAATCCAAAAACCAAACCCAAACAAGTTTTAAAGTTTAACCTAGACAAACCATTCACCAGGAGGAAGTTACAAAATATTAGCCACTCATTGAATTGCTTGATTCTTCATTGAATGTTGTTATGGATCTTGGATTCATGAACTGGTGTGCTTGGAACGACTTGGAAAGCCTTGAAACCACCGTTGGAATTCCTAAAAATTGTTGTGGAAGAATGAATTTCATTAGGGGAGGTTTATCTTTATATAGAGGCATCAAAACCCTAAATTCGGGTCATAACCAACCTAGGGGGTGTAATTACACCCCCCCCCCCAAAAAAAAGTGCATCAAACTCTCCAATTTACAAACTCTGTTTATACCCTTTCAGCCCGGGCCACAAATTACACTCATGTCATCTACACAGGGAACATGTGGTCAGTGTTTGATCAGTTACCTAAATACAAAAGCAAATATGATTTTTTATTGGTTTTGAGAATTTGTCTTTTAAGCAAAGAAGTTTGATTTAGAAAGTTTTCAATTTTGAGATTAGTAATCCTCTCCAAGATTCAGGTTCAAGGTTTTACACAAAACTTGTTTAGTTAATTGAACACCAAATAGACATAAACTTGGGTTCAAATAGTTGAAGTGATAATTAAAGATATGTTTTTTATAATATCTCGTACAATCCAATTACTCAATTACATATGCCAAATAGCCCCTTAGTTACCGAACCACTTACGAATGCGGGAAACTGAATGCGAATGATAAAAGACAAAAAGTTGAAACACAAATAATTTATTTAAATCAAAACATCATGTTGTTCCACAACATCTAATAATGAACAAATCCACAAACCAAACCAAACAAGTTTTAAAGTTAAACCTAAACGAGCCTTCCACCCAGAGAAAGTTTGTAAGGACCTATCTAGAGGCTTATGTATCAATATATATTAGTGTATCTGGATGTGTTAATATGGTGAGAATGGGTTCATGATTTGGGTATGGGTAGTAGGCCTTAGGCCATATGGGCAACGAAATTTTCTAACAAATATAATGTTTTCATATTATTCTACGTAGGTTTGCGGTTCTCATAGTCTGTTTTTTCATTGTATTTGAAACTTGGAAGATTAATACATAATCAAATATGTTTGATAAACATTGTTTTATTCTTGAATCACTACAAACAATTGATTTACCAATCGTTTATATTTTTTTATATCGGTTTAATAGATACAAGAGCATTAAGACTAACAACGTTACAAAAGATTTAACCACTCATTGGCATGCTTGATTCTTCGCTGATTGTTGTTGTACATCTTCAATTCATGAACTACTATACATGGAATGGGTGGGAAAGCCTTGAAATAAACTCTGGAATGTCTAAAACCTGTTGGGGGAGAACGAATTTCGTTTAGGGAGGCTTATCTTTATATAGGGAATCAAACCCCTAAATTCGCATCATAACTGACCTAGGGGAGTAAACTACTTCTTCCCTTAAAAAACTGCACCAAATCTCCGATTTACTCCCTTTTTCAGCTCTCTACGCCCTCCCTAGGTTTACATGTCCTTTCCTCGTGTTTAGCTTTCCGAAATAGTTAAGATTCATTTATTATGGCTCCCATAACTTATTTTCCAGCCTGAGATATGCCCATTTGAAGTTTTGACTCTTTTATGTCGACCATTCTTGCTCAATTTTTTGCTTGCAACTTCGGGTTTTCATCCAAAATCTTCACTATCACTCCCTAAACCTATATTCACCTAAACATCACATCCTGGCTTTCTTTAGTTTCTTTATATCTTCGATCCTTGTTCCTTCCATGTGATTCCAAACTCCAGTTTAGCTCCCAAAAATCATCCTTTTAAGCTCTGGATACATACAATTCATATCCTTTTATACAACTACACACTAAAAGCCACATAGTTAAGCGCATTAAAACTAAGATAAATACCCTCACATCACCGCAATTGCATAATGTAATCCAATTATCAATCTCGTACATGACTAGGGATGAGAAAGGTGGTAGGTTCCATCGGGGTGGTATCCCGCTTAGTCCATTTTTTATACTTTAACATGCTATTTAATAAAATTTATTTATTTATTTTCATTCCCTAGTATATAACACACAAGTATAATATCATAGCATATTGTCATGGAGTTATCTTTCGATCTCCGTGTGGCATCCCTGGTTGCCGACGGATAAGCCAATCCATCCTACTCTTGATTTGGGTCACTGGTTTCGTCCTGTCTTGTAATCATCAGGAGGAGAGCAACAACAACTCTCGACCAGTGTTGCTTTTGCCAGATAGACATTGGCTAGGACGTACAACTTTTTACTTCGCTGAGGCCGAAACTGATAAAGTCCCAAAATAGGCAGTAATCCCAATTGTTCAAGTACAAGCTATAGCATTACGACCTTCGAACATTTAGCTCGTGACTCTCACCTACCACCAATTCATGCACGTCCTCATCCATGCCCACAGTCCCATACGTTGCTAGCAACCGAAGGATCACGCATCACCTTGAGTGATTTAGCATAACTCACTTTGGTTAAGTAGGACGCCTAGTAGCACATCAACAACGATATTCATCCAGATTGTTCAATATATTGCATCAGATTACTTTAGTTTGGCGCGGATGTTTGCTAGTAGTTTCAGGATACGGGGAACCTAAATAATGTGAAGCCTTTATTTTTTTACTGCGCTCTTTGACAGTACTTGCTGAATTGAATCTCGGCAGGCTTCATTGATACTCTACTAGGGCGACATTCACAATTCCATACTGCGGCATACAAAGACCTTCGCCGAAGTGCCCCGCATTTGGTCTTCTCCCACCACCATTTCATAGTTATACTCATCTGGTAAATGCGTATCTGAGGTAAGTCACGTACCAAAGTACCCAAGAATCGTTCGGCTCTGATACCACTTGTCACTAAGTTATCTTTCGATGCCTGTGTGGCGTCCCCAGTTTCCCAGGGATAAGTTAATCAATCCGGCACTTGATCTGGGTCTCTGGTTTTGTCCTGCGTTGGACTCATTAGGAGAGCAACATCAACTCTTGACTAGTGGTGCATTCGCTGGATAGACACCAGCTAAGCACATAGATCTTCTTAATCCGTAGACTATCGTAAGGGTCATGCAAATTCCCCGGCAAAACACCTAAGCGCACTAATTCCCCGACAACGGCACCATTTCGATGACTGTCGTAAGGGTCATGCAAAAACCTAATTAAACTAAGTAGATAGCGTAAGTAGGGTATCGTATCCACGAGGAATTTGTGGTTAGTGTTTAACTAGAGAATTATTATACATTAAAGAAAAGCAACTCCCACCCAGAAACATTTGTGGTTAGTGTTTCTGGGTGGGAGTTGCTTTTGTCTAATATATAATAATTTTCTAGTAAACACTAACCACAAATTCCCCATGGATACGATACCCTACTTACGCTATCTACTTAGTTTAATTAGGTTTTTGCATGACCCTCACGACAATCATCACATGTAGAAATAGAGTGGGAGCGGGTCGAGGTCGGGGACGGGGACAAGGACAGGAGGAGGAGGTTGTAGAGGATTTTATGGAGTTGGGGCAGTTTGTTTGTGCTATCCTTCGCTCAACTACAGCGTACAGGTTTTTGGATAGATTACGAGAGATGGAGCCGGATGCGCCCCAGACCATTGATATTACTTTTTTGACCGATATTGGATTGATTGTTCAGGTTCGAGAGTTCATGCCGGCTACCTCCGCATGAGTCCATTTATTTGGGGCCACCCGAGAGCGGGCCACAGGGAGATAACTTTAGAGTTTTTATGTACGTTTAGTTTTATGGAGACCCAGGGTAGGGGTTTACAACATTGTTTTTACTACGCTTGTGGTTTCTTTTACTCTTTGCGAGGAGAGTCACCGGTTCACACTCCCCCAGTTTGTTGTTACCTCGGGTCTGTACTCACACGATGAGTCAGTATCATAGGTATTTTTGGATGAGTCGACCACCACGTCCTCTTACGTGTTGTGGCCCTGGTGGCGCACCATTGAGATTGGTGAATTCACGATGCCGCACATTCGCTATCCTCGAAGGCTCGGGTGTCGCGCATTTACGGCCCCTTCCACCGATACCTACATCGGTGTATTGCCATGACGATTGCAGCTCGGCACGATAGTAGGGTTGCACAATTTACTTACCGGCGGGGGGCTAACTTGGCACCCAAGTTGGCCACATACTTCAACGAGTACGCGTTTAAGTGTACCTCTAGCCACATTAGCTGGGGTGGTTTCATCACCCACCTTGGCGAAGCACTGGCCGCGCCTCTTGTCCCCGTAGGTGGCTCAGGATATGACTGTTACACACCAGGTTGATCCGGTAGGTATGGCCACAACAGTCTCGAGGAAGATTTCTCATGAGGTGTTACTAGATAAGGTCCCGGTGTATTGGTCGCTTGATGAGGGTTGGACAGAGTGGTACCCAGGGCAGCCACTACCGATAGAAGCGGGTCAGGGAGGCGATGGTGAGGGTGATGAGGGGGCGAGTGCGGTGGGGTAGAGGGGGCAGGTTATGCTGCAGTCAACAGATTGCAGATAGGTGTGGATGATGTACAGGTTGATCGCCCGTACGAGCGACGGAGCGTGAGACCACGTGTGATGCCTCCACCAAGGGTGGAAGGGAGACTAGCTCAGGTCGAGTCGGATGCAGCTGCTGTACGAGTGGACATATCCTGTATAGAGAGCAACATATAATGGATGGTGGAAGAGATTATTGTAATGCATTCTGGTGCGCTCCTACCTACACGAGTTGTTGCTTCACCACCACCACCACCATCGTCGTAGCTGCTTATTGTATTTTGGTTTTTTGTTTTACATTTGAAACATTGTAAACATTTATCTTTTGTTGTTTTAGATGTAAAACATTGTAAATATTAATCTTATGTTTACATTTTCTTTTGTTTGTTTGATAATTGTTATCGTATTGAATATACTATGCACGTGTTTTGTTGTTAGTATATCCTGATTATTAAAAACTCGTAATATTACAAGTTCGTATCATAATCCGATATATCTAAATAATACGGAAAATACTATCGTAACATAGACGGTTCACATAATAAAGTTGAAAGTTATTCAATGCTAGTAGTATGTTTAATTACAAACTTGTAACATAATCTGATATATCTAAATAATACGGCAAATGCTATCGTAACATAATCCGATATATCCAAATAATTACAAAAACTTATTACATGGTTTTTCAGTTTGAGAAAAAAATGTTTAATTATATACGGGCCGTATAACATTATAGGGCCCTACATATGTTAAACACCACAAATCTGATCAAAAACCTCCCAAAATAAAACCAACAGGCTGTATAACATAATAGTAGTCATATACGATTGTATATGGCCCGTATAATGTTATACGGCTCGTATACATGTGAAACAAAAAAAACATTCCATTGCAAAAATTTCTGTGCAATAACATTCTGTATGGTCCATATAATGTTATACGGGCCGTATACAAGTAGGGATGTGTAAATAAGATTATAGGTATGTGGGATTAGTGGAACCCTAAAAAATTGTCACTTGTCAAAATATATAAAACTTGGTTTCGAGATAAAATTTGTAGTCTATATGTCTTTTATAAAAAAATAGAAACTGATTTAATTTTAGATGTCTAATCAGTCTTCTTAGAATATAGTTCGGATGAAATTCTGGTTAAATTAGGTATTCTAACTAGTTATGCTAACCGTCAATGTGGGGATAGCTCACTTGGTAGAGACTCAAACGTCTGCGCGTGGTCTGCGTGGGGCAGACATAAGAGGTCCTGAAGTGCTTTTCAAAAAAAAAAAAAAAAACAAACACCCCCTATGTTTCATATCTTGGTAACGTGTGAGAATATATAATACATAGAGGGTTAGATATTATTTTCACATCATCGTAATATTGTGGTCTCACATAGTCCCATTAATATTCAAGAAACATTTAATGGTGGTACATAATGGCTAAGCTTGAAATTTCCGACGGGGGATTGAAACGTATACACCCAAAAATTTCTATAGAACCAGGAGGTCGAAAACGTATATACCCAAAAATTTCTATACGAAAACCACATATATTACACTACTGAGCGAAAAGTTCAGGGGGTTGGGTGCCCCTGGCCCCTTAATAGCTGCGCCCTTGGTGGTACATGTATTAATCTGTTGATAGATTGTCATCTATACTATCTATAATAAGAGATTATGAGCTGATGTAAATCTGCTTACTTGTCAACTTCTAAGCTATGCCACATGGAGTTGCTGATGTCATAATTCCGTTTACAATATTTATATCTACATAAATCTATTTCAAATATATAATCTGATTTTATTATTATAAAAAAAGGTTTTCTTTAGGAGGGAACTTTGAAATTGCATGGGGAGGAGAAATTGCCATTAATGCACTGCAAGAAGTAATCATATCTTTCTCTCTCCTTCTTCTTCACACTTTTTATTCAAACTTTCTTCTCATTATGTAACTTCACCGATTCCATTTCATCATTTTCTTATCATTTCAAAATGTCCGCATCTTCTGTGCAAACTCTGTCATCCGGCAAGAAATCCGACGATGAACCACCATCTTTGTCACTCAGTTTCATTGATGATTTGAATCCGTCTAAAGATATGTGGAATCTCAAGTGTCGAATCATCCGGAAATGGGTTCAGTCCTTTCGGATGGATCTGATCTTGCTCGATGAGAAGGTATTAGTGTTTGTCAATCATCTTTGCTGTTTTTTTTACTCTTTTTATCATTTTCGTTTTGAGTTTTGTGTAATTTAGGGTTAGAAAAAAAGAAACAAAGAAGAAAATCTTTTTGTTTGTTTTCTTTTATGCGAAATAGATTATTATTGTAAATTGACTGTTTGTTTGTTTATTTAAAGAAAGAAAGATGGCTTTTTGTTTGTTTTTTGGATCCTTTATAATTTAGGGTTAGATATAAAGAACCAAAGATGAATATTTGTTTGGTTTGTTTATGGTCCTTCGTAGATGATTATTGTTTACTGTTTTGTTTGTTTGTTTTAGGGTTATATGGTTATTTATTTTCTGTTTTGTGTAATTTAGGGTTGGTTTTTGGTCATTTATAGATACTTACTGTTTGTTTCCCTATTATAGGATTAGGCACAATGAAACAAACATGAATATTAGTTACTTATTGATCCTTCATATGTTGAGACTTTAGCCACATGTACCTTTTATATTTTTTTGAGATACTGTTCGTTTGTTTCTAAAGTATGTGCTTTCACTTATTTGTCAGGGACGTAAGATTCAGGCAGGGATTAAGGCTCCATTAATACCTGTGTTTATCTTACAGCTTCATGAGGATGAAGTTGTTATTCTCTCCAGATTTGGTGTTGGAGAAAACACTGATGCTTACAAAGTTATTAACCATGGTTACAAGATTAACTTTTACCGATGTACGGTTGTTACACGTGCGAATGGTTGGCAAGGTGTTGATTACGGATTTAATTTCATCGCACATTCACACATTCTTAATGGAGATGGAAAGGATCTGCTCACGTGCGGTATGACTGTTTCTGATAATCTGATATATGTTTTGCCTCCCTTTTCAATGTCACTAATTTCTGTTGCTATGTTTACCATTTTAGATGTTGCTGGAATTGTTGTCTCGTGTGGAGATATGGAAATCTTTCCTAATGAAAGAAAAAAGATGAATTTGGATCTTCAAGATGTCCAATAAATTCTAATTTTCCATTTATATAAATTTGTTTGTGTGTTATGATTTTATTTAATACAATACCAATGATTAGTTTATTTTATATAAAAGTTCATTAAATGGTTGTTCTTATTTAATACAATACCAATGATTAGATTATTTTATATATAAGATTCTTTATTGCATTTAATGGTATATTCATAGTAAATCATTTTCATCATTTAATGTAAATGATTAGTAAATCATATACTATATTCACAGTAAATGAGTGTATGAACTTTCAATGCTGTTCTTTTAATGCTATTCTTTGAGTTAAAACATCTACTATATGCTGTTCTTATAAGTTGGCTATTTGGTCGCGTTATAATAACTTTTAACCAGTGTTATAATGATCCATGGCAGTATCTTTGTGTTGCTCCCCCATCTAACAACCTAACAACCTTTAACCACTGTTACATATAACTACTGCAAGCTAAGGTCTGATACTATTACAACAGACAAAGTAAACAACTGTTTCTTCATTCCACTGCTTCATTCCAAGCAGGGCTTTGGTCTTTAGCAGCACTTGACTTAGGGCAGTAGATTAAATAGCAGCACTTTGTCTTCAGCTGTTGTTGTACACAAGCAGTACTTAATGGACAACAGTTGTAGTATAAAAACAGTGGATGAGGGCCATCAGATGTTATAACCACTTTAAAGGGGAAAGTCTAATGCAAACAGCTGCTTAGGAGATATACACTGATGTGTACCAGTTTTGGCTCTTATTATCTGTTTCTCACAAGAACGCAAATGATTGTATTTAACTTTTAATGTTGTTCTTTTATCTTTTTCTTTTAGGGGAGAGGTAGTCCGTTGTACTTTGTGGAATGTGTATGCACAAGAATTTAATGATTTTTTGTCTCGAAACTCTCTGAATGAGACTGTGATGGCTGTCATTCAGCATGCGAGGATTAGGAAGTGGCAGGGTAATTTATATTTGACTGATTTATTTCGTTTAGTTTTCCCAATCTCCATTTTGTTACATTTTTAAGAACATTTTTTTATTTCTTTAGTGATTTGTAATGAATTGTTGGATATGTATATTGTTTCTTGCAGGTCAATATACTGTTCAGAGTGATAAGTTTGGAAGTCGTCTATTTCTCAACCAAGAAATTGATGAGATGAATGAACTTCGCAAGAGGTACTATCCGTGATTTATATTTCTTATTTTTCATGTTTTTATTAACATAAGTGTGAGTATTAACGCTAATTGTGTTTTTAATTTTATAGTCTTTTAGTGAAACAATTTGAAGCTAGTGCTTCTTCTTCTCAAACCATTCTTTCATCTTAGAGTGTATTTCCAGTCCGTCAAGAATTTCTAATTGAGACTCCTAAGAGACTTGTTGATGAAATTATTGAGATTGATAGTGTACGAATAATTCTATATACATTCATAGGCATTTTAATTTTGTTAATGTTTTCTATGTTTTATCAATTGAGCATGTTAATAAAGCTTTATCTGTGATATTGTAGGGAATGTCATGTGTGGTACTTGCAACGATCAAAATTGTTCAACAAAACTATGGATGGTTTTATCCGTCATGTCGAGACTGTAACAAGAAGGTGTTGACCAAAATTGAGTACTTACAATATGCTAAAACCATTTCTGATGAGGTCATGAATCTGTCACCTGCTTCATTGGTTTGTCCGAAATGCGATAAAGAATGCACATCGATAACAATAAAGTAAGTTAACGTCCGATCTTTTTATGTCCAGAACTGCTATGGTTTTGCTGTAATTTACTTGGCATTTATTACAGGTTCAAAGTACATCTGAGAGTGCAAGATGAAACTGGCGGCGTTTCTTTTGTGATGTTTGATAAAGATGTAATGAAACTTATTGGTTCAACTGCGAATGATATAAGGGAACGCCAAGTGAAGCTCGATGATACTGAAACTTTTCCCCATGAAATATCACGGTTGGTTGAAAAGAAGTTGGCGTTTAAAATTGAAGTTTCTGATTACAACCTTAACCATGACTACCACGTCTAAACTATCCAAAAAGTATGTGATGATCCGGACATAATTGCTGAATTGGTTGGTGGTAATGGAAATGCTCTTGAGGTTGCTGATGAGGTAAGAGTTTTTGTATATCCTATATTGCTTTATTTTTTTCTTCCCAATTTTTGTAGTTTAAGTATCTTAATTAACTTCCCTTTTGGTAATATTTTGATATTAGGTGTTTAGTTAAGAAGGTTCAGAAATTAAAGCTGTTCAATTATCTGAATCCTCACAGATGGCCGGTGCTGATATTTCAAAGGTGAATAAGAATTCTACAGTTTTGTTTTTTGGTTTAGTATAGATTATATTACATTATTTGATACCTTAGTAGTTGTTTTGTGATTTAATTGAAGGATGTTGTATCTGTTATGGCCGACTCTTCCGTTGTCGAAGCCGAGAAGGATTCGGCCACCAGTCCTAATGGTAAACGTTCGTTGCAGGATGTGGAAGGTCAAAATGTTGGGGAACTCTCTTCTAACAACAAAAGGAGCCGGAGGAAGCCATCTAGGCTTAACACTTAGCTTCTTTCACGTCGTTATATTTTGATGGTAAACATGCTATGTTTTTGGTATGTACTTAAGTACGTGGTTGTTTGAAGTTTGGTTGTCGTTAGTAAGTGTTAAACTACTCAAACAGTTGTTTTCTATGTTTTAGATGTTGGTAACTTATGAACTTGGAACATGTGGTAAACCATTATGTGGTTTACTTTTTTGTATTATGCTGGGAAATATAATCTTTGGTTATAATGTGTGCTCTTGATTTGTGAATATAGTATATGGGATGTCTAAATTAGTTTGACATAGTCTAAATTCTACTTTTTTAATATAGAGTTTGAATGTATCTTCAGCAGTTGTTGTACTCAAGCAGTATTTAAGGGACAGCAGTTGTAGTATACAAACAGTGGATGAGGGCCATCAGCTGCTTATTATCTGTTCCTCTTTAACCACTGTTACATATAACTACTGCCAGCTAAACACTGATACTATTACAATAGACACTGATGTGTTCAAAATGTAACATATAAATTTCATCAATTGAGACATAAAACTAACCCTTTTTTAGTACTAATGTTGGAAAAAGTATGCTTTTGTCTTCCTTTTGTATTTTCAGGATTAAATGAGCTCAAATTAACAAAAGAAGCAAAAAGACATCAAAATCTAACATAAATACAAGAAAAGGGACAAGACATGACATGCCCGACCCCACTACGGCATCTTCCCAAGCAAAACAAGAGATCAGAAGCCTGAACACGCCCCGTGCTCAGCCAGCACGGGGGCGTGCCCAAGTGTCAGCAGAAAAGACAAAGTGGTAGAAGCTTCTATTGCCCACCACGGGGCCGTGCTCAGCGGACACGGGGCCGTGGTCAACTATAAGATTCGCACAATCCAGGAAAATCTTCATAGTACAAAGATTCTTCTGCACACGGGGTCGTGCTCAGCGGACACGGGGGTGTGGTCAACTAATAAGACAAAGCTGCAATTAATGAAGAAAGAGAGGATGTGGACACGGGGCCGTGCCCACTGGACACGGGGCCGTGCCCGAGCTTCTGTTCAGCCTATAAATAGAAGTGCTTGGCTCAAGCTCAAACCATCCCTTGGCACACCACCTCTCTCACACTTCACCCACCACCCACCACCACCATAACACCATCATCCACCACCATCATCCATTGTCCATCATAGAGTGTGTGAGTCATCTCGGGATCCAAGATTGATCGTAAGAGTTCTTGACAATCAAGGCCATGTTTGCCTAAGTCTCTTACATCACTTGGTGAAGACAAAGTGTCTAGTGTAATACTTTTTATTTCTAATCTTTTGCACTTTTTATTTGGTTTTGTATTAATGACTTTAATAACTAGTAGCTTATGTTGAAGGTGATCTTTCCTTATCGTTTGTCCGTGGTGTCTTGGCATTATTTTACTGTCTATATAAAATAAAAGATTTTCACCATTCATATCTCCACGGTCTATATGGAGGTATGTTGGCTACCTGGTTGGGGGTTAAGGGAACGGTTTGGTAAAGGTCTTGCCATTGTTCAGCGTTTAGAGGTCTTGCAATGGACCTGGGTCAAATTTAGTAGGACCTCCTTCAATACTTAACGGTATTGGATGGCGGGGGTCCAAACTCTTTGATCCCCTCATAAGTTAACTACTATTAATACTATAACCCGGCCATTTAGGACTGTATCCCTGCTGACTCAGACTACTTAGTCGAGGGTAACGTCACCTCCAAAAGAGGGGCCTACCATAATTTGCATTAATAACTTAATTAATTATCTTCCAATAATCCACCCTTTTAGGATTGTATCCTTGCTGACTCAAACTACTGGGGTGAGGGTAACGTCACCTTCAAAAGAGGGGCCTACTACAATAACTAAGATAATCTCTTAATTATGTGCAAAAGTGCGGAAATAATCAAAGGTTACACTAGATACGAGTCGGAACCAAGTGATTCATCTTGTCTATCTGTTTTTATTTTTATTTTTATTTTCAGCATTTTAGTTAGTTTTTATTTTTCTTAGTTCAAAACATTTTTCTAAACTTTTTATTTTGATTAGACGTTGAGGATAAACCGGTATTAAAAGCTCTTGTGTCCTTGGACGACCTCGGTATCTTACCAACGCTATACTACGCTCACGATGGGTGCACTTGCCCATATATGTGTTTAGTGTTAGTAAAATATCGTGTTTTATAAATTTAAAACTTGGCTAAAAATAAGTGTTAAAGGGGCTTAAAATATACACCTAATATATATAACACTTCACACGCATCAACACAGTAAACAACTGTTTCTTCAGTCCACTACTTCATTCTAAGCAGGGCTTTGGTCTTTAGCAGTACTTGAGTTAGGGTAGTAGATTAAATAGCAGCACTTTGTCTTCAGCAGTTGTTGTACACAAGCAGTACTTAAGGAACAACAGTTGTAGTATACAAACAGTGGATGAGGGCCATCAGCTGCTTATTATCTGTTCCTCTTTAACCACTGTTACATATAACTACTGCTAGCTAAACACTGATACTATTACAATAGACATAGTAAACAAATGTTTCTTCAGTCCACTGCTTCATTCTAAGCAGGGCTTTGGTCTTTAGCAGTACTTGAGTTAGGGCAGTAGATTAAATAGCAGCACTTTGTCTTCAGTAGTTGTTGTACACAAGAAGTACTTAAGGGACAGCAGTTGTAGTATACAAACAGTGGATGAGGGGCATCAGATGTTATAACCACTTTAAAGGGGAAAGTCTAATGCAAACAGCTGCTTATGATGAATCCACTGATGTGAACCAGTTTTGGCTCTTTTTAGCTGTTCCTGTTTAACCACTGTTACATATAACTACTGCTAGCTAAACACTGATACTATTACAATAGACAAAGTAAACAACTGTTTCTTCATTCCACTGCTTTAGTCCAAGCAGGGCTTTGGTCTTTAGCAGCACTTGAGTTAGGGCAGTAGATTAAATAGCAGGACTTTGTCTTGAGCAGTTGTTGTACACAAGCAGTGCTTAATGGACAACAGTTGTAGTGTACAAACAGTGGATGAGGCCTATCAGATGTTATAAACACTTTAAAGGGGAAAGTCTAATGCAAACAGCTGTTGATGATGAATCCGCTGATGTGAACCATATTGTTTGCCTCATATGAATCAACAGTGAATAAACTTTTGACAAATGTTTTGAGCATCTGCGGTTCTGGTGAAAGGAATGATTTAAAGTCTAATGCAAACAGCTGCTTATGATGAATCCACTGATATATTATAATCTGTTTTTTAGTATTTGATCGTTCAACCATTCACCAGTTTTGGCTCTTATTATCGTTCCTCTTTAACCACTGTTACATATAACTACGGCTAGCTAAACACTGATACTATTACAATAGACAAAGTAAACCACTGTTTCTTCATTCCACTTCTTCAGTCCAAGCCGGGCTTTGGTCTTTAGCAGCACTTGATTTAGGGCAGTCGATTAAATAGCAGCACTTTGTCTTCAATTTTCGTTATATTTTTTGAGTTAAATCGATTTTCGTTATGACAGGATATAATTCATAAATATAATTCTTTGAGTTAAACTTCAACTTTAAATAAGTTGGCTATTTGGTCGCGTTATAGTAACTTCATTGTAGTAACCAATATATTGGTCAAACCAAGAGGAGGATGATTAAAAAATATGTAGTATTTAAATCCATATAAATTATGATGTTTCTAAGGGGTCCAACGAATTCCTAATAAAACCAAGACAAGAATGTTTAGAAACATGTACTAGTTAAATCCATATAAATTTCTTGGTGCACATAAATTATCGGACAATGTGACTCGGTAAAAATCTATCATTAAACTTCAACTCCAAAATATAAATCTTGTGGATCGCGTTGTAATAATTTTATTGTAGGAACCAATATATTGGTAAAACCAAGACAAGGATGATAAAAAAAATATGTACTATTTAAATCCATATAAATTATGGATTTTTCAGTTTCACTTGGTTATATTTTTTATACAAAACCAAAGGGCCCGAAATTTGGCTTAATTTTGCAATTAAATGGTCTAATTCTTTCAATAATTTCTGGCCCATAAGTTGTGAACCATAAAATCCTGTCAAAGGCCCACAAAATGAATCAGGTATGTTAAATCACTATTTCATATTGTCCGCTATGTTTATAGCTTCTTTTTCGAATGAATCGAAGTGAAGATTTAAAATTAGCGCCAAAAACTCAACCTATAATTCAAGACGCTCTTAGTTTGGAAGCAATCGATGAACACTAAATGGTAGGTTTTTCTATCTCATTTGTTTAAATCTATTCTCAACATTTGATGTGATCATCCACTTATTTAGGTAGGTTTTCAATAGGGATCTTCAATCACCACTAGCAGTTGAGAATAAATGTTTTTTTGGACAGTGATTACAATATTCACCTATAGCTAGCCCTAAATCACACATATGTGCTCAATTCTTATGTACAGTTATGGAGAGTAAAAAGAAATTGATACCAAGACATAGAGAGTATTTTCCACAGTGCAGTCCCCAACAGTCCAAAGAATCAAGGAAGATAAGAAAGTCTATCTTGAATAAGCATAGAAACTGGGGTGTGGTTTAATTTGTACAGACACCTCCTATTATTGATACACTTCTGGGCAATGTTACTATCACAAAAAACGATAATGGAGGTATGTTTTTGATGGTCATATGTGAAAATTGTAAGTGTTTGTAGCATAAATTAACCAAATCTCTTCATCTACAGCATGTCACACGCCCGACAATTTAGATCGAACATGTGTTAGTATAATCCCTCTGACTTCATCCAGTCTTGGTAAGGTTATAAATCTTATTTTTTTAAGGTATGCTATCTGATTTGACCTTGTCCCTTTGTTTGAATTTTAGGACAATTTGGAAAGGCTAATTATGGTGTTTATGACTCTAGAAAGAGGAAACAAAGTTTGAAAACCATGGATATAAGTAAATTTGATTTATCCATTGTAGCTGATTTAAGCAGGCCATCTTCAATGGTCACTCCTCTTCAACCATCAAATCATAAAATTGATAGAAGTCCATTAACAGATATTACAAACTGTATGCTATATACACTTTTGTTATTACTGTTAATCATTTATTGAATGTTAATGTAAGTTTGATAACATTTATAAATTTTGTCTTGCAAGTGGATCGTGTTACAGTAAGGTCCCGTCAAAGTGATATTCCAACTCCTCAGAATATTGACAATAGAACTTCTCGACAGTTGCCAAAATGTTCCGTAGTAGCGTTTAGTGGTATGCGTTTTACTTTTAATGAAAAACTAAATATAGGTTTCTGAGTCACTATATTTGTCGAATCTATTACTTATCTTCCTATCTGTTGTAACCGATGTTAATTTGCCTTTTCCAAAATGAAACGGCAGGAAAAGAAAATTCCTACCCTGGTGAAAGGTCTAACTTTGATGATCCCGATTCGGAGGATTGTTTACCATCTTCTATCGTAAAAAAGATTTACGGAATTGCAAGAGGTAACTACCCTCCTTAAACTTATCAAAGTATCTTTCCAAATAACAGTTTAATCTCCTAATATTTCACTTATATCATCGTTTTTTTATCTGCCTATATAATTTTGTAGAATACGTTGATCATGGAGATGCTATTTTTGTATGTTCTTACTGTCATGCAATGATTTGGAAAGATGAAATGCTTAGGGGTAATTTGGATTCTAAGAAATCTTCTTTTTCTCTTTGTTGTTCGAACGGAGACGTTGAATTGCCTTCCTCACCTGCTCCTCCTCCACTGCTCGAAAGATTTTACAAAAGAGTTACACCTGAAAGCCGCAATTTCATTAATAACAGTCGAGCATATAACATGATGTTTTCCTTCACATCCTTTGGTGGCAAGGTTTCTAAAACTTTTCAAAAAACCAAAGGTCCTTATGTTTTTGGACTGCAAGGACAAAATTGCCATCGCATTGGTAGTCTGCTACCGAATGATGGTGAAGAGCCCAAATTTTCACAGCTTTATATTTATGATTCCCAAAACGAGGATTTTAATCGTCAAAAGGCTGTAAGGTAAATTAAGCATTCAGTAAATTCTGATTTATGTCAAGTGTTTTATATATATCTAATCTATACAATAATGTCGTTTTTTACACAGTGTCGAGCAAGGTTCGAAGACAGACACTAAACAACAACTTGATCTTGCCATCATATCGAGTCTTAAAAAAATGTTGGATTCATGCAATCCACTTGTGAAGTCATTTAGAATGGTACGAGATTGTTTTAAACAAAATGATTGGCAAAATGTAAGACTCAAGCTCATTGGAGTAAGGGATAAGGATGGTAGAATTTTTAACTTGCCTACTGCTGAAGAAATTGCTGCCTTAATAATTGGTGATTTTGATGGAGCATTTGATAAAAGGGATATCATAGTTCAAACAAAATCAGGCGATCTTCAGAGAATCAGTGAGCTTCATCCCTCTTATCTTGCATTGCAATATCCACTTATCTTCCCATATGCAGAAGATGGATTTAGACTTGGTATTAAACATCGAGGTGTTTCAGTTGATTGTGACATACTTAGAACCAGTACCACAATGAGAGAGTTCTTTAGTTACAGAATACAAGAAAGAGCCAACCAATTTTCGTTGTTACTCAATGCCCAAAAGCTATTCCAACAGTTTGTAGTTGATGCGTATATAATGATAGAATCTGCACGGTTAGCTTACATAAAGACACAACAACCCAAACTTAGAAGTCAAACATTTAAGAATTTAAATCAAAGTGTTCAAAGTGGCCAAAGCGATGCGTCAAATTGTGGAAAACGAATTTTGTTGCCATCTTCATTTACCGGTGGAGCGAGATATATGATGCAAAAGTATCTAGATGCTATGGCAATCTGCAAAGCTGTAGGATATCCGGATCTCTTCATAACAGTCACTTGTAATCCCAATTGGCCTGAGATTTATAGATGTTTAAAAGACAAACGGTTGAACCCACCGGATATTATCACACGGTTATTCAAAATTAAAATCAATCATCTAATTCAAGATTTCAAGAAACATAAATTCTTTGGTGAGATACAAGCAAGTAAGTCATTGTAAATTGTTTTAATTAATTTCTCAAATAATACTTTTACTAACACTTTTTTGGATGTAATATTTCAGTTATTTATACAATCGAATTTCAGAAACGTGGTCTACCTCATGCTCATATATGTTTGTTCTTAAGTGCAGAGAGCAAATTTCCAACGGCTAAAGAAATCGATTTGGTTATAGTGCTGAAATACCTGACAAAGAGATGGATGCTTCACTGTATGAACTTGTCAAACAATTTATGATCCATGGTCCTTGTGGTACAGACAATCCTCATTCTCAATGCATGGTTAATTTAAAATGTTCGAAGAAGTTTCCGAAAAAAATATGTAGATGAGACTTGTGTTGATTCTGAAGGATATCATGTCTACCGACGTCGTCAATCATGCAACACAGTAGAAAAAAATGGCGTCTTACTTGACAATAGGTTTGTGGTTCCGTACAATACTATGCTACTCAAAAAGTATCAGTGCCACATAAATGTTGAGTGGTGTAACCAAACAGGATCCATCAAATATCTCTTCAAATACATTAATAAGGGTCCGGATAGAGTGACAGCTTCTGTTTACGAAAGTACCTCCACTGCTAATGTGAACCCTCAAAACAAGGAAATGACAAATAATGAAAATCTCTCAAACGAAACAGAAGTAGATGAAGTTAAAGCATATCTTGATTGTAGATATATTTCAGCGTGTGAAGCTGCTTGGAGAATCTTTAAGTTTGACATACACTATCGGCTTCCATATGTTGAAATATTACCTTTTCACTGTGAAGATGGTCAGGCTATTGTTTATGACGATAATTCAAACTTGTGTGACGTGGTCAGTAACCCAACTGTGAAAATGTCTATGTTCACAGAATGGATGAAATGTAATCAAACGGATGCATTTGCTAGAAATTTGAAGTATATAGAGTTTCCCAGATACTTTGTATGGATACGCAAAACACGAAAGTGGGTACGTAGAAAAAAACCTTTTGGTGCAGTAGGTAGGATACATTATGTACCTCCATCACTTGGTGATTGTTATTTCTTGAGAATTTTATTGAATCACGTTATAGGACCAATGAGTTTAAATGATATAAAAACAGTTGATGGAAAAATATATCATACTTTTAAAGATGCATGTTTCACTCGCGGTCTGTTGGACGATGATAAGGAGTATTTAATGGCCATTAATGAAGCAAGTGCATGGGCTACTTCTGATTTCTTGCGTACATTTTTTGTAATGCTCTTGATGTCAAACTCCATTTCTAGGCCGGGTATTTTCTGGAAGGAAACAAAATCTCTATTATGTGAAGATATATTATATCAGCAACGGAGGATTACTGGTATTCCTGGTAATTTTAAAAACTTAAATAAAATTTCAGATTCCATTTTACTTTAATCAAGTGTTTAAAAAATCTAATTACTAAACATCTGTTGTATTTTTTAGATTTGGTTCTTAAAGAGGAAGAGATTGAATAACTTTACTGACATGCCAAATGTTCCTGACAACTACACTTCAGCATTGAACAATCAATTGATAATGAAGGAACTTTCGTATGATCGGGCTATCTTAAAAAAGGAACTTGCAGCTTCCCTAAAATCTTTAACTGATGAACAGCGAAAAGTGTATCAAACCGTCATGAATGCAGTTGTTAAAGGAAGTGGAGGAGTTTTCTTTCTATATGGTTACGGTGGAACTGGTAAAATATTTCTATGGAAAACATTTACAGCTGCATTACGTTCCAATGGTGAAGTTGTGTTGAATGTTGCATCCAGTGATATTGCATCACTTCTATTAGATGGTGGTAGAACGGCTCATTCCAGGTTTGTAATTCCGATTAATGTTAACGAGGATTCTATATGCTATATTGAAGCAAACAGTGAGCTAGGAGGCTTAATCAAACAAACTAAGATGATAATCTGGGATGAAGCGCCAATGACACATAAGCATTGTTTTGAAGCTCTGGAGAGAACAATGAGAGATATAGCCCGTTCCAATAATCCGTCCTTGCAGAACAAACCTTTTGGTGGAAAGATTGTGCTTTTTGGCGGTGATTTTAGACAAATCCTTCCAGTCATTCCAAAAGGTACCAGAAGCATGATTGTAAATTCTTCATTGAATTCTTCTTATATATGGAAGGATTGTCAGTTACTCAAGTTAACTGAAAACATGAGGTTAAAAATGGGTACCAAATCAAGTAATTTTAACGAGACCAAGGAATTTGCTGAATGGATTTTAAGGCTTGGTGATGGTCTACTTGGTGGTCCAAATGATGGAGAAGTGGAAATTGAAATTCCAGATGATTTACTTATACTCGATGCAGTCAATCCTATATCTTCATTGATCGATTTCACATATCCGGATATGCAAAAGTTTTTATGCAATTCAAATTACTTCCAACAAAGAGCCATTCTTGCACCCACAAATGAAGTTGTGGATTCAATAAATACAGAACTGTTAAATAGTATGCCTGGTGAAGAAAAGATATATCTCAGTTCAGATACTTTATGTGAGTCTGAGGATCAAACCGACCTTAACATGGCATTGTTTCCTCCGGATGTATTAAACAAATTGCATCTGTCAGGATTACCTAACCATAAATTGGTTCTCAAAGTTGGAGCTCCGGTAATGTTACTTAGAAACATTGATCAAACAAATGGTCTGTGTAACGGTACACGACTTCAAGTAACAAAACTTGGAAAACTTGTAATCGAAGCAAAGACTTTTACTGTAAATAATATAGGTCATCATACTTTGATTTCAAGATTGAAAATGACACCGTCCGATAAAAGAATACCGGTGAAAATTGCACAAAGACAGTTCCCATTATCTCTATGCTTTGCAATGACCATCAACAAAAGCCAGGGACAATCACTTGAACGTGTAGGCTTATATCTTCCAAGGCCGGTTTTTAGTCACGGACAACTATACGTTGCTGTATCACGAGTAAAGAGCAGGAAGGGTTTGAAGATCTTGATATGTGACAGGGGAAAACAAGTGTGTAAAACCACAACTAACGTGGTCTACAAAGAAGTTCTACAAAATCTATAGTCGTTGTAGAAATAGCATTTTGAAGAAAAGTCTTTTAATGTTTGAAGTTATTTGGTATTATGTTTTGCACATCCTATCAACCTGTTTCTTTTATCTAATAATAATGGATGTTATTTTACAGAATTGTTTTAAAATATTGTATACATTTTTAAAAAATGATACCCTTAACAATTATAAAATAATGAAAGATAAATAACAATAACATATATCTAAAAGACAAGAAATAACTAATACAAGTAATACTTTCAACCGTTTGTTTGTGGTTCAGTAACATATGAATTAAAAACTTTTCAGTAGCTAACCCTTCGTACCACCAACATCAAAACTAAACTACCAACCTTTACAAAAGTGTTTTGAGCAAACCAGCAACCACAAACAAAAAACATTGTTTCCATACAAAATAACATTATCTGAAAAAGTGCCACAACCATTCAGTCAAACAAGAAAATACCATTACCCATGACGAACTTAAGGGTAAACTCTTCACGAGGAACCAATTTTTTATCCTTCACAAACTGTTTCATGTTTTTTATGTAAAACCGATCATCAGGAGACTCCATACCAACTCGAACATCCCAAACATTTCCAGCAGCATCTACAATCTTTAAAGTTCTTTTCCTATCCAAGCCAAGTTTTTTAGCAAGAACTTTTTTAATGCGCTGTAACAAACAAAAAATAATGTTAACAAAGATAGTATTATAATATGGTTAACACAATGTAAGGTCCTGTTACTACTTTTTGGTTACAGAAACTTACAAAATGATTGTCCACACGGAAAACTACTGGAATAGTTTCGTTGCTCGTAGTTACAGCGAGCATTTCAGTTTCATTGTCCTTAGTTATGTCATCCACATCTTCACCATCAGAGATACTGATAACCTCTTCTACCACTTCTTCCTTAATAACAACATATAATTCGGGTGGCAACATTAAATCAGCATCCTTGGAACAATTGAAAACAGACATATCAAAAGTGTGAAGATCAATCATTTCAAACACAAGAAGATGTTCATCACTTAGTGAAAATTTCTTCTTAATCCGATCCCATCCAGTTGTTATGTAAAGCTGATTGTCACTAACATCCATTCGAACAAAAAATTTATGCTTCCCAGGACCTCTAATAACAACCGGATAATTTGGAATGGTATTGTCCATCTTGTGATGTACAAATAAACGATTGATATGCTACAACGAGAAAAAAAACATTAGTAGTTTCATATACGGAACCATAATAAATAAGAAACAATAATAAATATACCGAACCCAGATTGCGAACTACATACCATAGCATCAGGTTTATCAAAATCACCATTGGGTCTATAGTAAAAATAATCAGATGGAGCAAATGCAATATTGTCATAGAAATAAAATATCCGGAAACTTTGTAATGCTTCTTCATACTGAAATACGAGCCATGATCCAGATTGTAGTTTCAAAGTTTGAACTACGGAATACCACCCATTGTAGAGATAATAGAAGTTTCCTATATCATATATCTTGACTTCAAAGACTTGCCCATTAGTTGTCCGTACTTTGACAAACCCAACAGGATAGTTAGACTCTTTTATCCATTGTTTATACTTTTTTGGCAGAACCTATGTATAAGTATATTAAAATCAGAACTATCTAACATGATGTTATAAAGAAAATAAATTTGCCATATCTGAGATTAAAATACTAACCAAAGATTTCCTTTGGTTGTCGGTCATGTAACAAGCAAAACCATACATCTTTCTATAAAAAGAGAAAAACGTTAAAAGATGGTAAGTAACTGAGAGAACATGATGAAAGGAAATAGCATTAGTATGCAACCACTGTTTGACCAAAGTCAAACCACTTTTTTTAAAAAAAATCTGTTTGACCAAAGCCTGTTTGACCAAAGTCAAACCACTGTTTGCAAAACTATGACTCTTAGTGGTTCAAAAGTCTGCTTGACCATGGTCAAACCACTGTTTGTCCAATGACAAACCACTGTTTTCTCCTCAAAACACTGTTTAACCCAACAGTGATTTTAAACATATATTTTCATCCATCTGTTAACCAAAGTCAACAGATGTATCAACAACAATGATTTTAAGTTGATGAGCATTATTTATGAAAAACGTTAAAAGATTATTCTAATTAATGCAATTAAAAAGAGTATAACTAATAGACTAAAATATTATATAACGTTAAAAGGTTATTTTGGTATATTCAATGTCAACAATGTGAAATACCAAATGTTATTTTCGATGCCGAGAGTTTCTAAAGCTTATTAATATGTCTCTATTTTTGACAGTGAGATACAAAACCCCAAACATGTGAAATATAATCTGATAAAATCTGTCAAGAACACCAACTGAAAGTTTACTAAACATCATAATCTTAAAAAATCTTTATACAACAACTGATAAACAATCATTTTTAACATAGCCCTAAATATCTACACCTCAATCGAACATCCATACAAAAGTAAAAACTTCAATCGAACATCAATACGAACATTTATATGATGGAATCTGAAGTATAACAAATCAAATAAACAAACTTGATCACAAATTACAATTCATATAAAAGAACAAACCTAAGATCAAAAATCATACATGCAAGCGTGGTATAAAAAATTACATGAAGCAAAGATTTCAGAAAAACAAAATCGAATCAATACGTTTTCGATTACCTTTTGCTGATAAGGAAAAATCTTTAACACTCCCTGTCGTTGGTTTGTCGCCCTTCGAAGTTCGGAGATGGAAATGGAACGGTAGACGAGTGATTAGAATTTGGGGCCGGATTTGATATAAGGGTTTTAATGGGCCTACAAAATCTAATCTATTATTAAGCTTAATTGGATCAAATATAAGGGGCTTTATTGAACTGATCAATAACATTTGATTAGTTGTATTAAATACAAACAATATAAATGATGTATTATAATCTATTTCGATGGTTGTTAAAGCTACCCGTGTGGTCACACATACTGTTTTTAACATTACTTTATAAAGATATATAACTAAAGACCAAAATTTAAATGATATATTATAATCTGTTTTTTAGTATTTGATTTTGATCATTACTAAACCTACCCGTGTGGTTACACGGGTGCTACACCTAGTTTTATTTATATGTAGATACGTTATGGTAATTGTCGGTAATAGATGTATTAATCAATTATCAGATTATGCTTCGAAACGAATTTAACAAGTGTATTCAATGAAATGAAAATAGGGAAGGAAAAAAACAAACACTAACATTTTTCTAATTAGGCGATAACAAAATTAAACTACTATAATTGTTACTCGACAACAAAATTCATCCGGAGGAAGTTATAAAATACTAGCCACTCATTGGCATGCTTGATTCTTCACTGAATGTTGTTGTGGATCTTGGATTCATGAACTGGTGTGCTTGGAACGACTTGGAAAGCCTTGAAACCACCCTTGGAATTCCTAAAAACTGCTGGGGGAAGAGTGAATTTCGTTAGAGGATGTTTATATTTGTATAGAGGCATCAAAACCCTAAATTTAGGTCATAACCAACCTAGGGGGCGTAATTACTCCCCTCCCCACAAAAAAAAAGTGAATCAAACATTCCGATTTAGAACCTCTGTTTATGCCCTTTTCAGCTCGGGCCACAAATTACACTCATGTCGTCTACACATGGAATATGTGGTCAGTGTTTGATCAGTTATCTAAATACGAAAGCAAATATGAATTTTTTTATTGGTTTTGATAATTTGTCTTTTAAGCAAAGAATTTTGAATTAGAAAGTTATCAGTTTTGAGATTAGCAACCCCTCTAGGATTCATGTTCAAGGTTTTACATAAAACTTGTTTAGTTAATTGGACACCACATAGACATCAACTCGGGATCAAATAGTTGAAGTGATAATTAAAAACATGTTTTTAATAATAACTCGTACAATCCAATTACCCAATTATATATGCCAAATACCCCCTTAGTTACAGAACCACTCACGATTCCAGGAAACTGAATGCGAATGTAAAAGACAAATAGTTGAAACACAAGTAATTCATTTAAATCAAAACATCAAGTTGTTCACAACATCTAATAAAGAACAAATCCACAAAACAAACCAAACAAATTTTAAAGTTAAACCTAAACGACCATTCAACTGGAGTAAGTTTGTAAGGATTATCTAGAGGATTATGTATCAATATATATTAGTGGACCGGGATGTGTTAATATTGTGAGAATGGATTCATGATTTTAGTGTGGGTCATATGTGTTAGGCCATATGGGCTACGGAATTTTCTAAACTATATACGTGGAATGCGTGGGAAAGCCTTGAAATCAACTTTGGAATGTCTAAAAACTGTTGGCGGAGAACGAATTTCGTTTAGGGAGGCTTATCTTTTTATAGGGAATCAAACCCCTAAATTCGCATCATGACCGACCTAGGGGAGTAAACTACTCCCTCTCCTAGAAGCTGCATCAAATCTCTGATTTACTCCCTTTTTTCAGCTATACGCCCTCCCTGGGTTTTCTTCTCTTTTCTTCATGTTTAGCTCACCGAAATAGTTAAGATTCATATATTATGGCTCCCATAACTTATTTTCTAGCTTCAGATTTGCTCATATGAGGTTTTGACTCTTTTATGTCGACCATTCTTGCTCAATTTTTGCTTCCAACTTCGGGTTTTCATCCAAAATCTTCACGATCACCCCCAAACCTATATTCACCTAAACATCACATCATGGTTTTCTTCAATTTCTTTATATCTTCAATCCTTATTCATTCTGTGACTCCAAACTCCAGATTAGCTCCCAAAAATCATCCTTTTAAGCTCTAGATACCTACAATTCATATCATTCTCAAAGTAAACTGGTTTTATACAAATACACACAAAAAAACCACATAGTTAAGCGCATTAAAACTAAGACAAATACCCTCACATCACCCCAATCAGAGAATCCAATCCAATGATCAAGCTCGTACATGACTAGGGATGAGAAATGTGGCAGGTTCCATTTTTTTTGGGGGGGGGGGTATCTCGCTTACCCTATTTTTATACTTTAACATGCTATTTAATAAGATATATTTCTTTTCATTCCGTAATATATAACACACAGGTTTAATATCATAAGATATTGTCACAGAGTTATCTTTCGATCCCCGTGTGGCATCCCCGGTTGCCGAGGGATAAGCCAATCCATCCCGTTCTTGATCTGGATCACTGGTTTCATCCTACCTTGGATTCATCAAGTGAGCGGCAACAACTTTCACCTAGTATTGCGTTCTCTGGATTGACATCAGCTAGGACATACACGTTTTTTGTCCGCTGAGGCCGAAACTGATAAAGTCCCAGGCTAGGCAGTAATCCCAAGTATTCAAGTACAGTGATTGAGTTTCACTTAAACATCCATCGGATTGGTTTCAATCAATCGGACATTATATCGTAGTAGTGATTGAGTTATTACCATGTACTCGTAGCAGTGTTTTGATACTGTAAAACTCGTTTTTAGCAGAATAGGGTCGATTTGAGAGTTATATTTCGAGCACAGATGAAAGCCCCATGCACAGGCTACTTATAGCAATATTTTGAGTTTTACGTGGCCCGCGTAAACCTTAACATAGGTTTTACGCGGCCCGCGAGAGCCCCTAGTCTACGTGTAGGGCATATGTGTCACGAGTAGGTCTGCCACGCATACGACACGTGGCCTGAATGCTTATCCGGTCAAATTTTAAGTTGACGTGGCCCGCGTAAGCATAAGCTTACGGTTTACGCGGCCCGCCTGAAATAAAAAAATCCTTGTTTTCTTGATTTTTCATGTGCATTAGGGTTTCAGGGGTCCGGGTTTTCACTTACGGGTCATTTTGGGGCATTTTTGCAGTCCTTGCATCATCCCCACCTTATTTAAAATCTCGTCCTCGAGATTTATTGAAATAAGTGAGGATGTTTTCGCTTCATCTCCGATTCCAGCTCCCAAGTGTATTCCGGTCCTCTTTTTGAATCCCAGTTCACTTTGACCAGTACTAGTCTTTTATGCTTGAGGAACTTAATCTTTCTGTCTTCTATTTGAAGCGGTTTCTCCACGAACTTCAACTTTTCATTTACCTCTATGTCTTGAAGAGGTACTACCAGAGATTCGTTAGATAAACATTTCTTGAGATTGGATACATGAAATACGTCATATACCCCAGCTAATTCTTTTGGTAGTTATAAACGATAGGCAACTGGTCCTATGCGCTGAATTACTGGAAATGGTCCTATGTACCTTGGACTTAGCTTTCCTTTCTTACCGAACCGAAATACTCCTTTCCAAGGAGAAACTTTCAATAGTACTCTGTTTCCAACCTGGAATTCTAACGGCTTTCGTCGATTGTCTGCATAACTTTTCTAACGATCTCGAGCCGTCTTCAGTCTTTCCTTGATTTGAGTGATCTTGTCGGTAGTTTCTTGCACAATTTCAGGACCTGATAATTGACTTTCTCGTATTTCTGCCCAACAGACTGGAGTTCTACACTTTCGTCCATACAGTGCTTCGAACGGGGCAGCTTCGATGCTTGAATGATAACTATTGTTATCGGAGAATTCAATTAAAGGTAGGTGGTCGTCCCAATTTCCCCCAAAATCTATGACACATGCTCTAAGCATGTCTTCGAGGGTTTGGATCGTCCTTTCACTTTGTCAGTCTGTTTGGGGATGGTAGGCTGTACTTAAATTTAATCGCGTCCCCATGGCTTCCCGGAAACTAGCCCAGAAATGTGAAGTGAAACGACTATCTCTATCTGATACAATGGAGAGTGGAACTCCATGTAATGATACTACTTCGACTACGTACAACTTTGCTAACCTTTCCATTCTAAAGGTTTCTTTCATGGGTAGAAAATGAGCTGATTTGGTTAATCGATCCACAATTACCCAACTCGCATCGTTACCTTTTCTGGTTTTGGGTAACTTAGTGATGAAATCCATTGTTATTAGTTCCTATTTCCATACGGGCATTTCTAATTGTTGTAGTAGACCTGAGGGTTTCTGGTGTTCTGCCTTAACTTGTGAACAAGTTAGGCACTTAGAAACATATCTGACTATGTCTTTCTTCATTCCTATCCACAAGAAGTTATTTCTTAAATCTTGGTACATTTTATTATTACCAGGATGCATGGTATACCTAGATTTATGAGCTTCCTCTAAAATCTTATTTCTTAAGTCTCTCTGCTTAGGTACCCAAATCCTTTTCTTGTGGAATCTCCAAATTCCATCGGCCCCTTGTTCCAATTCCTTTATTCTTCCCTTCATTCCTTCAGCATCATCCTTGATTGCTGTTTCTTGAACATTCTTCAGTTGTTCTATTAAGTCTAATTGTAAACTTAATCTAAGAGCACGAACTCGCTTTTGCTTTTCATGATACTTTCACTTAAAGCATATGCGACTACATTTGCTTTTCCTTCGTGATATTGAATATCACAGTCGTAGTAACTTAGAATTTCCATCCATCTTCTTTGCCTCATGTTTAATTCCTTTTGCCCGAATATGTACCTTAAGCTCTTATGATGTGTATAGAATGTAAACTTACTGCCATACAGATAGTGTCTCCAAATCTTAAGGGCAAAAATAATGGCTCCTAATTCTAAATCATGAGTCGTATAGTTTTCCTCGTGCTTCTTTAATTGCCTTGAGGCGTACGCAATTACCTTCTTGCGTTGCATTAGCACACATCCTAATCCTAACTTAGAAGCATCACAGTAGACTTCAAAATCTTCTGTCCCTTCTAGTAAGGCAAGAATTGGGGCCTTTGTTAACCTTTGCTTTAAAATTTTAAAAGCCTCTTCTTGCTTAGGTCCCCATTCAAACTTAATTGCTTTACAGGTTAGCTTAGTCAATGGAACAAGTATCTTAGAAAAATCCTTAATAAACCCTCTATAGTATCCGGCTAACCCTAGAAAACTTCTAACTTCTATAGCTGATTGCGGGACCTTCCATTTGGTGATCACTTCTATTTTGGAGGGATCTACGTGAATACCTTCGTGATTCACCATTTGTCCTATAAATTGCAATTCTTGTAGCCAAAATTCACACTTCGAGAATTTGGCGTAAAGCTTCTCCTTTCTTAACAAAGTTAAGAGTACATGCAGGTGCTCACAATGTTCCTCCTGGCTTTTGGAATAAATAAGTATGTCGTCGATGAAAACAATTACAAATTTATCCAAGTACGGTTTACAGATCCTATTCATCATGTCCATAAATGCTCCTGGAGCATTTGTTAGTCCAAAGGGCATGACTGTAAACTCGTAATGACCATACCTAGTTCTGAAAGCAGTTTTAGGTATGTCTTCCTCTTGTACCTTCAACTGATGGTATCCGGAGCGTAAATCTATCTTAGAAAAATATCTGGCTCCCTAAAGTTGATCAAAAAGATCATCAATCCTAGGTAATGGATATCGATTCTTAATTGTAACTTTATTCAATTCCCTGTAATCGATACACATTCGGATCGACCCATCTTTCTTTTTCACAAACAGCACGGGTGCTCCCCAAGGGGATGAACTAGGTTGTATAAATCCTTTGCTTAACAATTCATCTAATTGCTTTTTCAATTCTAGCATTTCGGTGGGTGCTAACCGATAAGGTGCCTTGGCTATCGGTGTAGTTTCAGGAATCAGATGAATTCTAAATTCTACTTCCCTATCGGGAAGTAATCCCGGTAGTTCTTCTGGGAATACATCCGGGTATTCTGATATTACTGGAATTTACTTAAGTTCCTTGCCTTTCGTGTTAATGATTACCGAAATCATGTACACTATTCTTTGTTTTCTTGAGTAACTGGCCACTTTCATCACTGAAATGAATTTCATTGGCTTACGTGGCTTATCTCCTGTAATCACCAATATTTCTCCGGTGGGTGTATGAATTTCTATGGAATTCTTGTCACAAAGGATTTGAGCATGGTTGGCTACTAACCAATCCATTCCTAACACAACATCGAATCCGGCTAAATTCATAGGTAACAGGTTTGCAGAAAATTTATAGCCTACGAGTTCTATCTTTCCTTCTTGCAAGACCTTATCTATGTTAACCGAATTCCCATCTGCTGTTTCTACCATAAAAATTTGTCTAAGGTTGGTTAAGGGTAGGTTAAGAGCTTGGCAAAATGAAGTATTTATGAAACTTTGGTTTGCACCAGAGTCAAATAATACTTTCGCATAAACGTCGTGAACTAGGAACGTACCAGCTATCACATCTGGGATGAGTTCTGCTTCTTGGGTAGTCAACTGGAATGCCCTTGCATTCTTTTTGGTAGTTCCCTCGGCAGGTTTGGCTTTGTTGTCAGCTGGTTTGACTAATTTAGGGCAGTCTGGTCGGAAATGCCCAGCTTCTCCACAGTTGAAGCAGATCGTTGATTTCTTCCTCCTGCAGTCTTCTTCTTGATGCCCCGGAATTTTGCAGAAATTGCAATACCCTTTGCATCTTCCAAAATGCTTTCTTTTACAGGAACTGCAGAATGGAGCAGTGGAAGGTTGCCCAGTTCCTCTTTTCTTGAAGTTGCTACTATTACCCACACGAAATCCTTAGGTAATCTTTTGGGCCACTTCCTTCTTCCGATTTTCTTCTCGTGTGCGTACCAGCCCGTCGGTCAGGGTATTGGCTAATTCTACTGCATCGTCAACCGTGCGGGGTCTCTCAGCTTTAATGATGTCACGTATTTCGCCAATCAAACCCCAAATATAGCGAGAAATAAGTACTGGTTCTGGCGAAGCCAGGGTTGGTACAACTCTAGCATATTCGAAGAATGTCGAAGTATACCCTCGACAGTCTACATCCACCATCCGGTGGTTCAGGAACTTATTTGCCGTTTGTTCCTTTTCATATTCGGGACAAAATTTTCTTTCCACCAGACTTTTAAATTCTTCCCAATTCATGGCATACGCTACATCACTTCCCTTAGCTTGTAGTACCGTATTCCACCATTCTAGTACCCCTTTTTTAAAAAGATGCGAGGCGTACATAACCTTGTCTTCCTCGGCACATTTACTTATTTTAATTACTGCCTCAGTTTTCTCTAACCAATGCAGTGCAGCAGTTGCCCCTTCATTGCCTGCAAATTCGACTAGTTTACAAGCAAGAAATTCCTTGTAGGTGCAACCAGGCGTTGCAGCTTTCATTCTATTAATAAATGGGGATTGCATCCCATCATTATCGTTATTATTATTGTTGCCGCCTCCATTTACACTATTACTGGAATTGTCTCCGTGAGTACATTTGCTGGGAATAATTGGTTGAGGTTCAACTGGATTGCGAGCAGCAGCAAGGATTGCTGGAATAGCATTGGCTATTCCTTGAGCAACGATATTCTCTATATCTTGCCTATTCAGAAATTGATCCCCATTGTTTTGCTCGAATTGGTTAACCTTGTTAACTGGTTCATTACTAGCTTGTTCCATCTGGTAATTAATATGTGTATGTGATTAGCATAAAATAATTAACAACCAAAGCACCATAAAACAATTGCACATAATCGCGTTAACACGTATAGCTAAAATTGTCGAATTTGCGACGTTAATATTTTTATATATTAGTAGGCATTCATACACACCCGTTATCTTACAAAAGTTTTATTTTAAGTTATTTTACATAGTTATATTTTTATTATTATTTATTATTATTTTATTATTATTAAACAAATAACCACACCACCACATACGATCCCTTTCAGCTGGTATCTCAGAAACGACGTTCCCTCTCGTCGTATTTCCAGGATATCCTCTCCCCACTTCCCGGATTCTATTCCCTGCGTCCACCAGCTCCTCGCCATAGTGGCGGAGTTCAACCAAGTTCTCGGTGCTCATTGGTGGGTTTGGTGCAGGCTCAGGGTCAAACTGTTGGAAAAAGGTATGAGGGTTATTCAAAAGATTCTGAAATTGCCAATCACTTGTCCACCATTCCTCCAATTCACCAGGTAAGAGTTGGTGGCTGACAATGGGGTCTAGGATAGCAGGTTCCAAATTAACTGGAAGTTGTGATTCAAATGGGTAATTGAAAAGGTCTTCATTGGTAGGTCCAATGAGGTCACAATTTGCCAGTTTGCGATCCAGCTCCTCCCACGGTGGCATTTTCGGGGCTTGCCCTGAACTTTCCCCGATCTCTTTTCCTTTCCCTTTATCATTTGGTTCCACAGTCCTTTTAATCCTTTGTGCGGCTGGCTTCTTTCTTCGTACGCATCTCCAGCCCATGAATCTTCTTCTCTTCTTCGACTTGGGTTTCTCCTGGGCTTGAGCCTGGAATTCCATGGGTTCTTCAGTGTCGGCCAGATAATCGGGAGAGTCTCTGGAAACTTCCATCCCAGCAGAATGGATATTGAGATTCTGAAGAGCTTCAGACAACTCATTCATGCTGTTTAGCAGATACTGAGGAAACACAAAATTTCAAGTTAAATTTCACAGAATCACAGAGTGGCAATTGGAGAAATTAAGTATTTCTAAATACTTAATTGGCTTAAATCAGTGGCTCTGATACCACATTTTCCTGTCACGACCCCCGTCCTAGTGTGACCTGGTCCAGGAGCCGCGGGACAGGAACCCGTGGTATTTATTATTTGAGTTGACAGCGGAAGTCTAACAGGATCTTTTAAAACTCGAAAACGCCTAATTATTTTATTTCATAATTTGGGATAAACCCCGTGATTTACAATAGAGGAATTTCACGAGGAAATTCTCTGGTTTACAAAACATGTTTATTTATTTAACTGAGCCACCACTTCAAGCTTTATTAGTGCTCCGTAGCACTTTTCCTTGATTCACAGTAGGTCACCTGAAACATGTTTTAAAAATAATTTATCAGCGGGGAAATACTAGCGAGTCATTTAGGTTAAATAAAATGACACATTAGTTATAAATTACAGCATAAGAGCGATTACAATGGCTACTATCTTATTTTTATCTGGCGCCATGTCACACCCTGGTGACGATGGTCATACCACTGTTGGGTCCTTTCACCCAAGTAGTGATGATTATCATTGTTAGGTTGGTGAACCTAACCGTGAGAAATTAGTAATGTGCACAATACCCCATTTGCCAGTGATTCAAGATAACCACGACTTAATCCCTGTAATTATAACTTTTGAAAATAAATGGAGTATTGTAAAATATTGTTGATAAAAAGAGAATGACTCACTTTGCAAGTTTAGACGGACAGAGTTTAGCCTACTGATAAGACTGATAACCTAATTAAAACAGCAATGCATACGAAACTAGGTCGGTAACTTAATACAACATTTACGATAACTCACGAAATCAAAACCTTCACGACGAATGACAAAGTACAGCCCAACTACGGGCAGCACTTAAACATCCATCGGATTGGTTTCAATCAATCGGACATTATATCGTGGCAGTGATCGATTTATTACCCTGTACTCGTAGCAGCGTTTTGATACTGTAAAACTAGTTTTTAGCAGAATAGGGTCGATTTAAGAGTGAGATTTCGAGCACAGATGAAAGCCCCATGCACAGGCTACTTATAGCAATATTTTGAGTTTTACGCGGCCCGAGTAAACCTTAACATAGGTTTTACGCGGCCCGCGAGAGCCCCTAGTCTACTTGTAGGGCATATGTGTCACGAGTAGGTCTGCCACGCGTACGACACGTGGCCTGAATGCTTATCCGTTCAAATTTTAAGTTGACGCGGCCCGCGTAAGCATAAGCTTACGGTTTACGCGGCCCGCCTGAAATCAAAAATCCTTGTTTTCTTGATTTTTCATGTGCATTAGGGTTTCAGGGGTCCGGGTTTTCACTTACGGGTCATTTTGGGGCATTTTTGCAGTCCTTACACCTCATGCATGCCCGCAATCTCGTACTTGATTGCAACCGAAGGATCATACATCACCCTGAATGATTTAGCATAACTCACTTTGGTTAAGTAGGACACCTAGTTACACATCAACAACGATCTTCATCCGGATTGTACAGTATATTGCATCGGATTACTTTTGTTTGGCGTGGATGTTTGCTAGTAGTTTCAGGAATACGAGGAACCTAAAGAATGTGAAGCCTTCAGTTTTTTTACGGCGCTCTTGGACCGTAGTTGCTGAACTGAATCTCGGCGGGCTTCATTAATACTATACTAGGGCGACACTCATAATCCCATACTCGCGGCGTACAAAGACCTACACCGAAGTGCCCCGTATTTGGTCTTCTCCCCCCACCATTGCATAATTATACTGGTTTGGTAAATGTGCCTCTGAGATAAGTCACGTACCAAATTACCCAAGAATCCTTCAACTCTGATACCACTTGTCACTGAGTTATCTTTTGATGCCGGTGTGGCGTCCCTAGTTTCCCTGGGATAAGTTAATCAATCCGGCTCTTGATCTAGGTCTCTGGTTTCGTCCTAAGTTGGACTCATCAGGAGAGCAACATCAACTCTTGACTAGTGATGTGTTCGCTGGATTAACAGCAACTAGGCACGTACATCTTTTTAATCCGTTAAGGTCCTCCTTCATAAAGTCTGGAACTAATCAATGATCCCAAGAATTCAAGTACAACCTATAGTAGTGTGACCTTTGAACATTTAGCATGTGACAACATGGTTGTTATTTCCATGGTTGTTACTTCCATCTTAAAATTACAATATAAATATTATTGGTACCAATTGGGTGATGGTCCATTGGTAAAGGTAAAACGTTTAAACATTTAAATTTGCGAGAGAAAGGTCTTAGGTTCAAGTTAAACATATGACAGGAATTAAAAGATATTTACTGTTTAAAAAAAATATTATTTGGTTCATTGAAATCAAGGTGTGAAATGAAATGCCCATAAAACTTCCTTAGTTTGAGTTGATTTTGGTGGAACATGACATGACAATTGACATTGGCCCAATGCAAATATTATATGGGTCATCCTCGGAGGAAGTATCATACTTATGTGGGTCTCCCTGCAATCCTTATACGCCCAACACAACCATACACCCCATATCTAATATTAATATACTATCAGTGTTAATAGCCAAAGGACAAAACCTGGTTAGATTGTCGGTTATCATATATATCTGTTTGGAATACTATGAGATACGAGATGTATTCTATTCAATATACAAAGCAATTAAAATAATATTGATTTAATGTTGGATTATTGTGCTTCATACGCATAGAACGACTTTTTCAATTAAAAAAATAATATTAAAGTTAAGCTCTATTTACCCCGTAAGAAAATTATCACTTGTCAAATATATAAAACTTGGTTTCGAGATAAAATCTGGAGTCTATATGTCTTTATACAAAAATAAAAACCGATTTTATTTTGGATGTCTAATCACTTTTCTTAGAATATAGTTTGGATGAAATTATGGTTAAATTAGTTATGCTAAGGTTAATGTGAGGCTACTCACTTGGTAGAATATTTAATTCTTTAAATATTCTTTTTATTTTTTTACTCAAAGTATAACTCTTTGAAGCATATATTAATAATAGTACTATCAAATACTAATGAGGTGGTAGTTCATTGTGAAAGACAAAACCTTTAAACATCTTGGGAGGGTAAGGTCTTGGGTTAAAGTCACACAAGCGAGAGGAGTAAAAAAAAATTTATTAAAAAAAAAAATAAAAAAATAGTGCTATCAAATGTCTTTACATCGGCATACAAAACTCACATTAATATGGTTAATTTTTTACGCAACAAGTTATTACACACTAATGGTTCAAACAAATATGACAAATAAATAGGTATTAAGATAATAATAAGGTGATCTCATCATCACCTTTATGGATAATTGGGTGGCTACAAACTTCCTCAAGTTGGCCAGAGTATTACGATGTCTTTCATTTAACATCTGGTCTCAAGGTTAACTCAGTGAAAGTAAAGTATCCAGCGTGGGGGTGTAACCAAATCAGATTACAAGCATGGCTAGATTTTCACAATGTCAAACATAGACCTTTCCCTTCTTATACGTAGGTATCCAGTAGGTTGTTCAAATCGCTCGTCACTCATCGCTCGCTCGCCGATTGCTCGGAAAACGATCGGAATATGCTCGCTCGGTTTGGTTCGGTTTGCAAACGAGCCAAGCATGAACAAAGGTCCACTCTCGGCTCGGCTCGGCTCGAATTAATTTTAATTAATTTATTATATATATAATTATATATGCATACACAAATTACATGTATATTCATATTTTAACGCATATTGCTCTATTAGATTTAGACCACTATACTCAAATATATAATTATCTTTATCCAAACTAGCCCAAGCAAACCAATAAAAAATTTTAACACTAAATTTAAAACTAAAACTCTAAGTCGTGAAGTGACAGTATTTGAGATCTTTCTCTCATCAATCGTCCCTCGCTCTCACTATACGCCATAATGCAACAATTGTTCTTTGTTGTATACTTATCGCCTCACCTGCCTCAACCAGAGCCTCATCCTTGGACGATCTGACCTCAATCTTATAGTCATCCTCGAACAGTTGGACCTTAGTCGTGACCCGATAACGGAGACATCGAAGGAAACATGCTAAATCTACGATTGTCCAAATTACTCGTCGCTCGCTTCTCGCTCGGAAATTTATGCGCTCGAATATGCTCGTTCGGATTTCGCTCAGTTGTAAACAAGCCAAGCTCGAGCAAACGTCCGCTCAGTTCGGATCGGCTCGTGAACGGCCGTAGTCTCCAGTTGAGGCTAACATGGATATCCTTAAAATCTGGAAACCGATCATTGATAACTTTGCATCCAAAATATCCCTTTGGAAGGCAAGCACACATTTATAATTTTTTGAGTTATATACGTTTTCGACTCCCAATCGAATATCTCAAGATTCGCCACTGAATTTATCTCCGTCAATGTCAAGTTTGATGATTTTTCCTGTTCTTTACACAGGTTCTAAGTTAGTTGATTTATAAACATTTGTCGATCAAGTCACACTCTTGAGTGGTCAAGAAAAGCTAATTTTTATGTCTGGCTGAAATCATGACACATGGATAGCTTGATCCTTATATAAACCAAACTCACTCTCCATCTTTAAACACTCAAATATATATCTATCCCCACATCTCTCTCTCTCTCTCTCTCTCTCTCTCTGTGTCTCTCTCTCTCTATCTCTTTCTCTATAGCATGGAACCTCTTCATGACAAAGAAGTAAAGAAATATCCCCAAGAGGTGGAGATTACATCTCATGCACCAGCACTTCCAAACCACGAAGAACTTCAACGCAGCAGTCGTAGTAATGGTGATCTCGAGGGTGACACCTTCAATGATGGTGTGTGTTTGACATGGAAAGACTTATGGGTTATGGTGCGGGATGGACAAACCGGTGGAAGTCGGTCCATACTTCAAGGTGTTACGGGGTATGCCAGACCCGGGGAAATCCTTGCTATTATGGGTCCTTCTGGTTCCGGCAAATCCACCCTCCTGGACGCGTTAGCAGGTACATATAACTGCTAGTTGGTTCAATAAAACTAGCTAGGACATATGCTTCATGCAAACTTTATTAATTGTTTTGCAAAACAAATTACGTGCTATAATGATTGAACTTGATATTACAGTTTTAACTGATATCTTTTTTTATGCAGGGAGACTAGATCCCAAGATTAGGAAGAGTGGTGATATTTTAGTTAATGGAGTCAAGAAAACTTTAGCATATGGAACATCGGTAAGCACTAAAAATATTTAGGAAATGTGATTTATTGAGTTCATCTAGTTATTTCTTGGTCTAGTTTTCGGTTGATAGGTAGTTTTTGATTTCTAGATGCTTAGTTTCAAAGCAAAACAAAAGATGATTTTGCAAATTTGGTATCTATGAGTCTCCTAGGGGAGCGGAATCCAAAAATTCTAAGGGTGAGAGGGGCACTCCTCTCTTAGGGGAGTGAGCTCTCTTACACACACCCAATCAGCACGCGTCACGTCAACTCCCCTCTTACGTCTCCATTTTGCACTCAAACGTTGGCATCACTCCACTCACACAATTATTTTTTTTATAAAAAAAAAAGAAAAAAACGTGATTGGTGGAAAAGGGGTGGACCCACATTAACAACCAATCACCTCTCTCTCTCTCCTCTCTCTCAAGCGGTGACTACTTACCGAGCCAAACACAAACCGCGCGGTAAACCTTTGTTGGTGGCGGTGTACCCGCACGGTAAAGGAGTCCCCGCATGCGGTCACCGAAGGTGCCCCGCTTACCCTAAGACCATGAGGTGTGGGTGTTTAACGCCAGCGTGGTTGTCGGTCAACGCCCACCAAAACACCCTGTGGCCAGCGTTTTGAACGGCGTTATGATTCGGGTTTCAAGTTCTTCATCGTCGTTGAGGGCAAACGGCTAACGAGGTGTTGGCTTGTTATTGGTGGTTTCAAACTAGCCGTTCGACGACTGGTTTGACCTAATTAATTAATTTTTTTTAATAACACTTATATATATATCACATACTCACCCACTTTTTTAAAAACCACACACCCAAACATCCATTTAAATTTAATAGTTATTTTTTAAATTTATAATATTAAATAAAAACAAAAACTAGGTGCCACATGTCGAATAACATCACTCTTCCACACCTTCCAACACCCTTCGTTTTTTCACCACGCCCCGTTTCTGACACACGTTGACGTATCGTACACGTTTCGAATTACCGCCCCAAGTTCAACCCCTTCCACACCGTATCGTCTAACACCGGATATTTATGTGAAAAGCACACTTATCGACTACGATTACACGACATAACACAAAAATAATATAGTTGAGTCCACGCCTTTGACTAGCGTAAACTTTCAAATTATCATACATGCACCAACCAAATTTATAACAACATATACCCTACAAATATATATATATATATATATGGTTGAGTTCATTTCAGAACTCTAAATAACTACAGAACTTTCAGAACTCCTAATAAACAATCATTTTATATATAAATTTTTGTATTTAGGATCTTTTTATCATCTATTATATATATTTCTTTGATTACATACATGTTAAAAGTAGTTTACATACGTTTAATTGCCAAAATTATATATATGTGTCATAACTAATTACATATATGTAAAAAAACTAGTTTACATATGTGTAATTATAAAATTACAAATAAAAAATGATGAAATTACTCTTAATATGTATGTAATCAGTAAAAATACACATAATAAATGATGAAATTATCCTAAACATAAAAATATATAAATAAAAAGATTGTTTATTAGGAGTTCTGCGAGTTCAGTAAATATTTATGGTTCTGAAATGATCCTGGCCCTATATATATAGTGGAGAGTTCAAATGAGCAGAATTAAAAATTAAGAATAAAGGATACACTATTAAAACAATATTTTGGTGTATGATACAGAATGTGTAGGACTCAAACACTTTTAAATAATTTTACGACTCATAATAAAATATGTGTAGGACATAAAATTTTTAAATAATTTTGTCACTTCTAATAAAATTTGTGTAGGAAACCAATACATTAATGATGGTGAATGAGTAATTTATGGTAGCATTAATAAGACTTGAGTAACTCTTTAAAATATTTATTAATATTCTACATCAAAATGTCTATACAACCCTTAGTAATTAAAACATTAATTAAAAGTTGACAAAAATGATATCTTGATTTACAACCATTGATCAAAAAATTATAGGGTCTACATTAATTCATTTTTTCTTCTTTTAAGAAGATTCTTCTCAAATGAACCTCCCATATATATATATATATATGAACTTTAAATAGTTGTAGAACTCTCAAGACGTTTACTAAAAAATATTTTTATTTATATATTTTTATATTTAGGATATATATATATATATATATATATATATATAGAGAGAGAGAGAGAGAGAGAGAGAGAGAGATGAGTTCATTTCAGAACTCTAAATAGTTGCAGAACTTTCAAGACTTTTACTAAAAAATATTTTTATTTGTATATTTTTATATTTAGGATACTTTTATCATTTATTATAAGTATTTTTATAATTACATCAATATTAAGAGTGATTTTATCATGTTTTTATATATAACTTTATAATTACACATATGTAAACTAGTTTTTACATATATGTAGTTAGTTATTAGACACATATATAATTTGGTTATTGAACATATGTAAACTACTCTTAACATGTAAAATATAATAAAAATACGTATAATAAATGATAAATTAATATATATATATATATATAGAGAGAGAGAGAGAGAGGGAGAGAGAGAGAGAGAGAGTTGGGTTCATTTCAGAACTTAAATAATTGCAGAAACATTCAAGACTTTTACTAACAATATTTTTATTTATATATTTAGGGTACTTTTATCATTTATTATATGTATTTTTATAATTACATACATATTAAAAGTAATTTTATCATGTTTTTATATGTAACTTTATAATTACACATATATAAACTAGTTTTTACATATATGCAATTAGTTATTAGACACATATATAATTTGGTTATTACCCATATGTAAACTACTCTTAACATGTAAAATATCATAATAATACATATACTAAACGATAAAAGTACCCTAAATATAAAATTATATCTATAAAATGATTGTTTGTTAGAACTTTTGTAAATTCTGTAATTATCTAGAGTTCTGAAACGTCTATATATATATATATATATATGAGAAGGATCCATTAAAATCACCCTTTATTGCGAGAACCACGAGAATCAATGTGAACACAACAAAAAATACATACAAATAGCTAAAAAACACATAATTTTTTTTTACTATTTTTTATAAAAAAAATCGCTATATTTCGTTATAAAAAAAATTAATTTTTTTTTGCTACTAAAAGTTGCAATTTTAATGTAAAAAATATTATAAAAATTTTTTTGTGTGTTTTTCTGATTTTTTTAGGTTTTTGGGGGTTTAGTTTTTAGCATATTTGCTTGGGTGGGGGTGGAAGGGGGTTTAGGTTTTGGGGGGGAGAGGGGTGGGGGTTAGGTTTTTTTTGTATGTTCACATTGGTTCTCATGGTTCTCACAATAAAGGTGGTTCTCAAATAAACCTTACACTATATATATATATATATAGGGAAAAGATAAATCGAAAACCCATGTGAGTTGAGAAAACCCAAATAAACCCTATGTAAATTTTTTATTTTTTTCCAAAAAAAAGGGAATGTAATATAGATGTACACGAACATTTTTATGAAAAAAAGGCTTACTAGTTTTTTAAAAAAAATTTGTATGTTACATTTTTTTGGATATATATATTATGTAACATGAAATTTGTTACATTTAAAAAAGAACTACTCGGTGTTTTTTTGTGTTTCTTTTTTAAAAATGTTCAAATATATATATATATATATTACATTTCCTATTTTTTTAGAAAAAAAAATCAAATTCAGAATATCATATATATATATATATATATATATATATATATATATATATATATATATATTACATTTCCTATTTTTTTAGAAAAAAAAATCAAATTCAGAATATCATATATATATATATGATATTCTGAATTTGATTTGGGTAGATATGATATTTAGAAAGTCCTCTAGATGTGTATATGATAATATTTTGAATTTTGTTTGATTAAATGATAGTATGGAAATTTTTAGAGGTATATATATTTTAAACTAAAACTTGTTTTGGGTATATATAGTATTTTACAAGTTTGTAAGAGTATTTATATATGAAATTGTTCCTATCATTTTTACATTAGATGGAAATTAAAAATAAAAAAAATCGCCAAATGACTGAATTGAAAACCTTACATGTCTATATGCAGGCATATGTGACTCAAGATGATACACTAATCACAACACTTACCGTCCGTGAAAGCATCTACTATTCAGCGCAACTCCAACTACCAGACTCCATGTCTAAATCCGAGAAGAAGGAGAGAGCGGAAATGACCATAAAAGAGATGGGGCTTCAGGATTCGATGGACACGAGGATTGGAGGGTGGGGAGCTAAAGGTCTGAGTGGAGGCCAGAAGAGAAGAGTTAGCATATGTATCGAGATCTTAACTCGTCCTAAGCTTCTCTTTCTTGACGAACCAACAAGTGGCCTTGATAGTGCGGCCTCATACTACGTGATGAGCAGGATCGCAAGGCTTGATCAGCACGAAGGAAGAACCATCATTGCATCAATTCACCAGCCATGTAGCGAAGTATTTGGGCTTTTTCATAATTTATGTCTTCTTTCTTCTGGAAGAACAGTTTACTTCGGGAAAACAAGCTCTGCAAATGACGTATGGTTATAATACAATCTTCATTTCATGTCTGTTTTTTGTAAAAGAAATGTAAACTAACTTTGAAAGTAAGCTAAATCTATATCTTGTTTGGATGCAGTTTTTCTCTTTGAATGGCTTCCCTTGCCCCAATTTCCAGAATCCCTCTGATCACTTTCTTAGAACAATTAACAAAGATTTTGATGAGGTAACTTCTTTACATGGATATAGGGTACTTGTACGTGTTATTTTGTTTTGTATGACTCTAATATAACTATTATAATTTACAGGATATCGAACTTGGTTCAGCCGGAAGGAAACCTACAGAGGAAGCGATTAACATCTTAATAGATTCATACAAGTCATCTACTACTTACCAAGACGTTAACAATCAAGTTTCTGAAATATGCAAGAAGGTAAGCTAGAGTTTTTTAAATATAGAGCTAAATCATAATTATAAAATTTTGTGAACTAATACTTTCCTGGGAATTTCTTAGGGAGATGTAGTACATGATAAAAATAAAGACCATGCTAGTTTCTCAACTCAATCTCTTGTACTCACGAGGAGATCTTTCCTTAACATGCATCGTGATCTTGGCTACTACTGGTTGCGCCTTGCTATCTATATAGCGTTGTCCTTAGGTCTTGGAACAATCTTCTATAACGTTGGCTCAAGTTACAGTTCAATTCAGGTTAACACAATATATTTAGATATTATTTATAAATATACGCACCATCGCTAGCGGTAGTTGTCACTAATGTAAGTTCATTTTCTTAATAAACACTATGGGTACAAACTTGCAGGCTAGAAGTTCATTGCTGATGTTTGTGGCTACATTCTTAACATTCATGTCGATCGGGGGATTCCCATCATTTGTAGAGGACATGAAAGTATTCGAACGTGAAAGATTAAATGGACATTACTCAACCGGGGCTTTCGTTATAGCCAATACCCTATCATCAGTGCCATACTTGTTACTAGTATCCGTGATTCCAGGGGCAATAGCATACTACCTCTCAGGACTTCGTGAGGGATTGGATCACTTTGCATACTACATATCCGTGCTCTTTTCTTGTATGCTGGTTGTTGAGAGCCTGATGATGATAGTTGCGAGTGTAGTTCCGAATTATCTAATGGGAATTATAATGGGTTCGGGGATCCAAGGCTTCATGATGTTAGGTGGTGGGTTCTTTCGATTACCTAATGATTTACCGCACCCATTTTGGAAATACCCATTATTTTACATCGATTTTCACAAGTATGCGTATCAAGGACTGTTCAAGAACGAGTTTGAAGGTGTGAAGTATCTGTATAATGAAGCAGGGGTGAAACAAATCATGGATGGAGATCAGGATATATTAAGGGAGAAATGGCAAGTTGAAATGGGTTACTCGAAGTGGATTGATTTGTTGATAATATTAGGGATGGCAGTGATTTCTAGGATTTTGTTTATGGTTATAATCATGATTGTTGAGAAGGTGAAGTCTGGTTTAATGGCTGTGGTGTTTTCTATTCCAGAGAAGAAGAAAGTGCAAGTGATGATCAATCCTCTTGCCACCCCTTCTCATTAAGTAGTCAATCAAATCAATGTAGTCTATGTAACATGATGTGTGTCTAAATACTTGAAATAATTGAGTATATTATTTAAAAAAACCATTAGAACACATATATAGACAAAGTGTGTCTATCATGATACAGTATGGTTTTGAATAAGATATATACTTTTGCCTAAATTAAATTCTGGCAAAATGATAGCTATTATACAAACTATAATGAACTTTAATCTCCTTGTTATGGGTAGCTTCAAAAATGTCACTTTAATCAAAGTATTAATACATCGAATCATTCCTGGTCACAAGAAAACTCCAATTGTAATGTTGGTCTCGTGTTATTATAATACGTTATGTAATGAACGATTAATGATTTCAATAATATTTGTAATGTGTAGAATAAGAAATCAAACTAAATGTAATCAGGTTTGTATATAACTTTGAATAAATGGATTACACTACTCATTAGATCAAAGTTAAACAGATTGAGAACTGAAACAAAGATAATGAGAATAAATCTAGAAATAGAATGATTTGTTTCCTATGACAGGTTATTACGCTCTCTGTTATGGATGGCTATCACTTGTCAAAAGAATGGTGCATACCGCTGTAACAAACTTAAATATTGTTGTTACGTACAAACCTCCTAAGTTTCGTAGATCCATCTTACTCATCGTTACAGGTTCTAGCTTAAATGATGAACTTTGAAGGTGAGAAGCCTTTGAATATGAGTTCAGGGGTCTATGAGTTGTCAATAGAAACTTTCTGAAGAAAACAAGCCAGGATCTAACAAATTCCTAACAACTTGAAAGTGTGACGTGGTCCAGAGGCTGAGCCATGTTTTATAGAGATAAAAATGGAGCTTTATGTCCAAAAAAAATTAGGACCCCCCGTTTTTGCTAGGGTTTAGTGTAAGATTATATATAATTATTATATTTAATTTATATGGTATTATAATCATTTATATAATATTGAAACCAAAATATAATTATAGCTTATTATAATATTAGGTAAATTACACTTTTCGTCCTTTATGTTTGTATCGAGTTGCAACGGATACTGTTTAACTTTAATAGTTACAGGCACAATCCTTTATTTGAAAAACTCAGTACACTTTTCATCCTTTTAGCAGTAACAAGGTTAAATTTTTCAGTTAAGACTAGTCATGTGACTTGCACATGAGGGTAGATTAGGAATTTACTTGTATAAAGGACGGAAAATGTAATTTACCCTTAAACAAACAAACAACCCCCAATCTCTCAATCTCAATCTCAGTTCTCTCTCTCCAACCACCACCACCACTAAATCCAGTCATCACCACCAAATCCAACCCCACCACCATTTCCTATCGAGCGTTTCTACTAGTTCTTTGTCTGCTTTTATGTTCATAATCCATATTCTCCCCCTTTAATAATTCCATATCAATTTTAGGGTTTCAATAATAGTCACAAACACACAAGCCAAGCTACATATAGATCAAATCAATTAATCATACATAAAAAGATATTTCATATGTCATACCTAAATAGTATGAGAGGTTTGTAAAAGGAAACTACCAATAAAAAAAAGAGACTCACATCCATCTTTAAGCCTGCTTAGGGATATAGTCCAGATATTTATCCGAAGCCGTTGCAGACACCGGAGACCTAACACATCGTCCCCTAACCGTAAACATCTTTGATCTTTCTGGAAGGATCATGGATATTGTTGCGAACAAAGGAGGATTTCAACAACAGATTCGTGGAAGAACCCAAATCTCGATTATGGTCGACGGTCGGAGGAAGATAAGGTGAGGTGAACGGAGTACCGATCACTTGACAGACTTGTCCGATAGCATCGACGGTAATCCTTCACTAAACCTAACATCAATAACAACACCGATCACTTGACAGACTTGTCCGATAGCACCGGCGCCGGAAAACCGAACAAGACCAGATCGGTGGATGTTGAAGATTATGTTTTAGAAGTTGAATCGAAGCTTAAAATAGTTCAGATTTGTAGGAGGTTAGATGAAGAAGATCTTGGGATGGCTCAGATTTGCAGGGGAGGGTAAAAATGATGGTGGCTGCTGGTTTTTTTAGAGAGAGAGAGAAAGGTGTGAGAGATTTAGAAAGAGAAGACATGTATTTCTATTTGTTCTATAAGATTTTAAAGGCTATTATTTTATTTATACTATAACAAATTAAGTAAAAATATTAAACTACCCTTTAGTGAATAAACTTAACTGAAAATTTAACTTTGTTACTGTTAAAGGACGAAAATTGTAATGAGTTTTCCAAATAAAGGACTGTGGCTGTAATTATTGAAGTTAAAGGGTATCCGTTGCAACTCGATACAAACATAAAGGACGAAAAGTGTAATTTACCCTATAATATTAGTTGGTAATTGTTTATGGACTGTATTATCCTTATTAACTAATAAAGGTTTCCCCTTAGGTGTATTTAAGGAGCATTCTAGAGAGGGTTTTAGGTAAGACATTCATAATAACATCAAAAAATAATCTCGACCCCTCTTTCTCCATAATTACGAGTTCTTCACCCTTACGAACTCGGAACTACCATCAATCATATACGTCCTAAATGGGAACCAGATTAAGCCGGCTGACATGTCGAACTCCATGGTTGATTCCATTTTGGATTCTCTGCTGCCAACGTGTGGTATCAGAGTAGATTTTGTAACGGGTATTACTTTTAAATGTTTTCCGTTACATACTTACAGAACTTATCAACATGTGGTATCAGAGGAGATGTTGCTCAAATCAATTATGTTAGTTTTCCCTAAAGTTGGAGAATTAAAATTTTGATAAAAATTGATTTTAATATGATGTTCACGTTTTTCTGATAAGAAATTGATATTCACCAAAATACATATGTTTTATTCCCCCATTTTACCCCCATTTTACGCGTTTTTGGCCTTAAAATCGAGAATCGGATACTTAATCGGGTGTATTTTTGTTTATAGGCCTAAAACAGCGTGCCAAATAAGAAGATGAAGAAAACGAGGATTTTTCGGGCGAAACGGCTGAGCTGCGAAGATTCTGTGAAGAAAGCTGTCTTTCAGCTATCGCACGACTGTGCGATAATTGGCACTCCCGTGCGGAACCGACAACAGGGCTCAACTCGGCATTGCACAGCCAGTGCGATCAAGCGTGCAAGCGATCTTGGGAATGCACGACCGTGCGATTGGAGGAACGACCGTGCCTGGTCTTTGACCTCGGATGCACTGCCAGTGCAGTTGCCCGTGCCCACCTTACCTCGGAAATGAACGATCGTGCATCTCATGGCACGCCCGTGCCGATCTGAAGACCGGTCCAAGATTCGCTGATTTTACACGGTATGGTGAACAGTAAACTAAAGTGCACGACCGTACACTTTAATCGCACGACCGTGCGATCTGAAAATGTTATAAAAAACAGAAGGGATAAATCAGTTCGCAACTGGACTTTTGGGAGCTTTTCTGGCGACTATTCAGGCTCCGGAGGCTCTGCTTTCACCCGGAATCAAGCCACATCGTGCCGATTAGCTTCGTTATCATCCGGATTCTCAATCTAGTGCTTGTTTATGGTTTGATTTCTTGAATCTTTCCTTGATTTTGTTCATTATTCAAGCATTTTGGTTGATGATTATGTATTATTGTAAGCCTTAGGGCAAAAACACTAGTATTCCTTGCTTAACAACAACCATTAGTATGTTAATTATGTTTGTAATGACACTTGAAGCATTTTCTATGTTAATCCTTGATGATTAGTTTGCAACCTTGTTTATTGATGTTGAATTCTTGATTATAGTTAATTATCTTGGATTATTAGTATGTGGTTAGTTGAGATATTTGCAGGAAGAAGCTTAATTAATCATGTATTAGTAGACTTTGAACTTGTTTAACTAGTTTAACTTGTTTAAAATGATTGCACCATGATACTAGAAATGGTTAGTGGTTTAATAAGGGGTAATTAATATTAATCAAGAAAGCTTTCCCTCACCTAAGGACCTTAACGGGTTAAATGGTGTTGTTATGAATTCTTGACATAAATTGTTAGCTTAGTTAGTAGTTTAGGCCAAAATTGCTTGCTTGGTGAATTTATGTTCAAGATTTGTAAAATGAACTCGGTTGTGATTTAATCTAGTTTATGCTTGTCTTGGTGGTTACATTGTGTTTATCGGTGTCACTTTCCTTGATTAAGTGAAGGTAGAAAACTCCTAACGGATGACTAACTTTTCTTTAGGGGATTTTCATAGACATTTGTCAATTGGGCATTAAAGAACAATTTTAGGAGGTTAAAGTGTGTGTATCGTTTTAGCTTTCCAAAGAGTTGTCATGTTAGGATTCGCGAAAGTGATACAAATTGTCTTGAAAAAATGAAAAATTGATCAAGTGTTTTAAATGACAAAACCGACTTAGTTCACATACTTTGGTTGTGCATAAAGCAAGGCTATATATTTATTTTCATATTTGGAGTCTATTATCTTTTTAAAAATATTTATTTAGTCTGATTTTAGTTTTTAGAAAATCACCCACTTATCTTTCTACCGGTAATTTAATGACAAAGGTTTAGTATGATTCCTCCGCCCACATCCTTGGATCGACACTTTGTTCTTACCGATACTTTACTACATATATGACGGGGTACACTTGCCCTTTCGTGTGTGTTTTAATATTGAAGTATAAATCATTTTTATAAATTTAAAACCGAACCGTGTGTAAAATTCATTGTAAAAATATGTATATACGCGCACACGTCAAGTTTTTGGCGCCGTTGCCGGGGATGTGGCGAGCTTCAGGAACGACCCGAGTCAATATCTTATCGGTGTACATACTTGTGAATATTTGTAAATATTTTCTTGATTATTTATTTGTTTATTTATTTGTTAATATTTCTTGTTTTTGATTTAATTCATTCGTTTTCAAGCTTATTTTAAACACTTGTAAATTTTTATTTCATTTATTTGTTCGAATTCGGACTAATTATTCATTTATTCTTTGAATTTTCGGCTCCGAAAATTTATTTTATACTAGCCGATTTGATTATTTTATTTGTTTTGATTTTTATAAAATTCCAGGCCTGCTTTTGAATTTTTAAAAAAATTTCAGCCATTTTAAACAGAAATTCTGTTTTATTACAACAAAAAAAACAGCCTTATTATAATAATATAATATTCACGTGTGTCAATTTTTCGTTTGCAGGTTGATGTCCTCAACCCCCGCTCCCGATGCTTTTGAGCCTTCAGACGAACCCGAGCGTAATCTGAGGAGACGTCTTCGTGAGAGATCCCGCACTTCCAAACCACGAAGAACTTCAACGCAGCAGTCGTAGTAATGGTGATCTCGAGGGTGACACCTTCAATGATGGTGTGTGTTTGACATGGAAAGACTTATGGGTTATGGTGCGGGATGGACAAACCGGTGGAAGTCGGTCCATACTTCAAGGTGTTACGGGGTATGCCAGACCCGGGGAAATCCTTGCTATTATGGGTCCTTCTGGTTCCGGCAAATCCACCCTCCTGGACGCGTTAGCAGGTACATATAACTGCTAGTTGGTTCAATAAAACTAGCTAGGACATATGCTTCATGCAAACTTTATTAATTGTTTTGCAAAACAAATTACGTGCTATAATGATTGAACTTGATATTACAGTTTTAACTGATATCTTTTTTTATGCAGGGAGACTAGATCCCAAGATTAGGAAGAGTGGTGATATTTTAGTTAATGGAGTCAAGAAAACTTTAGCATATGGAACATCGGTAAGCACTAAAAATATTTAGGAAATGTGATTTATTGAGTTCATCTAGTTATTTCTTGGTCTAGTTTTCGGTTGATAGGTAGTTTTTGATTTCTAGATGCTTAGTTTCAAAGCAAAACAAAAGATGATTTTGCAAATTTGGTATCTATGAGTCTCCTAGGGGAGCGGAATCCAAAAATTCTAAGGGTGAGAGGGGCACTCCTCTCTTAGGGGAGTGAGCTCTCTTACACACACCCAATCAGCACGCGTCACGTCAACTCCCCTCTTACGTCTCCATTTTGCACTCAAACGTTGGCATCACTCCACTCACACAATTATTTTTTTTATAAAAAAAAAAAGAAAAAAACGTGATTGGTGGAAAAAGGGTGGACCCACATTAACAACCAATCACCTCTCTCTCTCTCCTCTCTCTCAAGCGGTGACTACTTACCGAGCCAAACACAAACCGCGCGGTAAACCTTTGTTGGTGGCGGTGTACCCGCACGGTAAAGGAGTCCCCGCATGCGGTCACCGAAGGTGCCCCGCTTACCCTAAGACCATGAGGTGTGGGTGTTTAACGCCAGCGTGGTTGTCGGTCAACGCCCACCAAAACACCCTGTGGCCAGCGTTTTGAACGGCGTTATGATTCGGGTTTCAAGTTCTTCATCGTCGTTGAGGGCAAACGGCTAACGAGGTGTTGGCTTGTTATTGGTGGTTTCAAACTAGCCGTTCGACGACTGGTTTGACCTAATTAATTAATTTTTTTTAATAACACTTATATATATATCACATACTCACCCACATTTTTAAAAACCACACACCCAAACATCCATTTAAATTTAATAGTTATTTTTTAAATTTATAATATTAAATAAAAACAAAAACTAGGTGCCACATGTCGAATAACATCACTCTTCCACACCTTCCAACACCCTTCGTTTTTTCACCACGCCCCGTTTCTGACACACGTTGACGTATCGTACACGTTTCGAATTACCGCCCCAAGTTCAACCCCTTCCACACCGTATCGTCTAACACCGGATATTTATGTGAAAAGCACACTTATCGACTACGATTACACGACATAACACAAAAATAATATAGTTGAGTCCACGCCTTTGACTAGCGTAAACTTTCAAATTATCATACATGCACCAACCAAATTTATAACAACATATACCCTACAAATATATATATATATATATATATATATGGTTGAGTTCATTTCAGAACTCTAAATAACTACAGAACTTTCAGAACTCCTAATAAACAATCATTTTATATATAAATTTTTGTATTTAGGATCTTTTTATCATCTATTATATATATTTCTTTGATTACGTACATGTTAAAAGTAGTTTACATACGTTTAATTGCCAAAATTATATATATGTGTCATAACTAATTACATATATGTAAAAAAACTAGTTTACATATGTGTAATTATAAAATTACATATAAAAAATGATGAAATTACTCTTAATATGTATGTAATCAGTAAAAATACACATAATAAATGATGAAATTATCCTAAACATAAAAATATATAAATAAAAAGATTGTTTATTAGGAGTTCTGCGAGTTCAGTAAATATTTATGGTTCTGAAATGATCCTGGCCCTATATATATATATATATATATATATATATATATATATATATATATATATATATATATATATAGTGGAGAGTTCAAATGAGCAGAATTAAAAATTAAGAATAAAGGATACACTATTAAAACAATATTTTGGTGTATGATACAGAATGTGTAGGACTCAAACACTTTTAAATAATTTTACGAGTCATAATAAAATATGTGTAGGACATAAAATTTTTAAATAATTTTGTCACTTCTAATAAAATTTGTGTAGGAAACCAATACATTAATGATGGTGAATGAGTAATTTATGGTAGCATTAATAAGACTTGAGTAACTCTTTAAAATATTTATTAATATTCTACATCAAAATGTCTATACTACCCTTAGTAATTAAAACATTAATTAAAAGTTGATAAAAATGATATCTTGATTTACAACCATTGATCAAAAAATTATAGGGTCTACATTAATTCATTTTTTCTTCTTTTAAGAAGATTCTTCTCAAATGAACCACCCATATATATATATATATATATGAACTTTAAATAGTTGTAGAACTCTCAAGACGTTTACTAAAAAATATTTTTATTTATATATTTTTATATTTAGGATATATATATATATATATATATAGAGAGAGAGAGATGAGTTCATTTCAGAACTCTAAATAGTTGCAGAACTTTCAAGACTTTTACTAAAAAATATTTTTATTTGTATATTTTTATATTTAGGATACTTTTATCATTTATTATAAGTATTTTTATAATTACATCAATATTAAGAGTGATTTTATCATGTTTTTATATATAACTTTATAATTACACATATGTAAACTAGTTTTTACATATATGTAGTTAGTTATTAGACACATATATAATTTGGTTATTGAACATATGTAAACTACTCTTAACATGTAAAATATAATAAAAATACGTATAATAAATGATAAATTAATATATATATATATATATAGAGAGAGAGAGAGAGAGGGAGAGAGAGAGAGAGAGAGAGTTGGGTTCATTTCAGAACTTAAATAATTGCAGAAACATTCAAGACTTTTACTAACAATATTTTTATTTATATATTTAGGGTACTTTTATCATTTATTATATGTATTTTTATAATTACATACATATTAAAAGTAATTTTATCATGTTTTTATATGTAACTTTATAATTACACATATATAAACTAGTTTTTACATATATGCAATTAGTTATTAGACACATATATAATTTGGTTATTACCCATATGTAAACTACTCTTAACATGTAAAATATCATAATAATACATATACTAAACGATAAAAGTACCCTAAATATAAAATTATATCTATAAAATGATTGTTTGTTAGAACTTTTGTAAATTCTGTAATTATCTAGAGTTCTGAAACGTCTATATATATATATATATATATATATATGAGAAGGATCCATTAAAATCACCCTTTATTGCGAGAACCACGAGAATCAATGTGAACACAACAAAAAATACATACAAATAGCTAAAAAACACATAATTTTTTTTTTTACTATTTTTTATAAAAAAATCGCTATATTTCGTTATAAAAAAAATTAATTTTTTTTTGCTACTAAAAGTAGCAATTTTAATGTAAAAAATATTATAAAATTTTTTTTGTGTGTTTTTCTGATTTTTTAGGTTTTTGGGGGTTTAGTTTTTAGCATATTTGCTTGGGTGGGGGTGGAAGGGGGTTTAGGTTTTGGGGGGGAGAGGGGTGGGGGTTAGGTTTTTTTTGTATGTTCACATTGGTTCTCATGGTTCTCACAATAAAGGTGGTTCTCAAATAAACCTTACACTATATATATATATATATATAGGGAAAAGATAAATCGAAAACCCATGTGAGTTGAGAAAACCCAAATAAACCCTATGTAAAATTTTTATTTTTTTCCAAAAAAAAAGGGAATGTAATATAGATGTACACGAACATTTTTATGAAAAAAAGGCTTACTAGTTTTTTAAAAAAAATTTGTTGAAAATTTGTATGTTACATTTTTTTGGATATATATATTATGTAACATGAAATTTGTTACATTTAAAAAAGAACTACTCGGTGTTTTTTTGTGTTTCTTTTTTAAAAATGTTCAAATATATATATATATATATATATATATATATATATATTACATTTCCTATTTTTTTAGGAAAAAAAATCAAATTCAGAATATCATATATATATATATATATTACATTTCCTATTTTTTTAGAAAAAAAAATCAAATTCAGAATATCATATATATATATATATATATATGATATTCTGAATTTGATTTGGGTAGATATGATATTTAGAAAGTCCTCTAGATGTGTATATGATAATATTTTGAATTTTGTTTGATTAAATGATAGTATGGAAATTTTTAGAGGTATATATATTTTAAACTAAAACTTGTTTTGGGTATATATAGTATTTTACAAGTTTGTAAGAGTATTTATATATGAAATTGTTCCTATCATTTTTACATTAGATGGAAATTAAAAATAAAAAAAATCGCCAAAGACTGAATTGAAAACCTTACATGTCTATATGCAGGCATATGTGACTCAAGATGATACACTAATCACAACACTTACCGTCCGTGAAAGCATCTACTATTCAGCGCAACTCCAACTACCAGACTCCATGTCTAAATCCGAGAAGAAGGAGAGAGCGGAAATGACCATAAAAGAGATGGGGCTTCAGGATTCGATGGACACGAGGATTGGAGGGTGGGGAGCTAAAGGTCTGAGTGGAGGCCAGAAGAGAAGAGTTAGCATATGTATCGAGATCTTAACTCGTCCTAAGCTTCTCTTTCTTGACGAACCAACAAGTGGCCTTGATAGTGCGGCCTCATACTACGTGATGAGCAGGATCGCAAGGCTTGATCAGCACGAAGGAAGAACCATCATTGCATCAATTCACCAGCCATGTAGCGAAGTATTTGGGCTTTTTCATAATTTATGTCTTCTTTCTTCTGGAAGAACAGTTTACTTCGGGAAAACAAGCTCTGCAAATGACGTATGGTTATAATACAATCTTCATTTCATGTCTGTTTTTTGTAAAAGAAATGTAAACTAACTTTGAAAGTAAGCTAAATCTATATCTTGTTTGGATGCAGTTTTTCTCTTTGAATGGCTTCCCTTGCCCCAATTTCCAGAATCCCTCTGATCACTTTCTTAGAACAATTAACAAAGATTTTGATGAGGTAACTTCTTTACATGGATATAGGGTACTTGTACGTGTTATTTTGGTTTGTATGACTCTAATATAACTATTATAATTTACAGGATATCGAACTTGGTTCAGCCGGAAGGAAACCTACAGAGGAAGCGATTAACATCTTAATAGATTCATACAAGTCATCTACTACTTACCAAGACGTTAACAATCAAGTTTCTGAAATATGCAAGAAGGTAAGCTAGAGTTTTTTAAATATAGAGCTAAATCATAATTATAAAATTTTGTGAACTAATACTTTCCTGGGAATTTCTTAGGGAGATGTAGTACATGATAAAAATAAAGACCATGCTAGTTTCTCAACTCAATCTCTTGTACTCACGAGGAGATCTTTCCTTAACATGCATCGTGATCTTGGCTACTACTGGTTGCGCCTTGCTATCTATATAGCGTTGTCCTTAGGTCTTGGAACAATCTTCTATAACGTTGGCTCAAGTTACAGTTCAATTCAGGTTAACACAATATATTTAGATATTATTTATAAATATACGCACCATCGCTAGCGGTAGTTGTCACTAATGTAAGTTCATTTTCTTAATAAACACTATGGGTACAAACTTGCAGGCTAGAAGTTCATTGCTGATGTTTGTGGCTACATTCTTAACATTCATGTCGATCGGGGGATTCCCATCATTTGTAGAGGACATGAAAGTATTCGAACGTGAAAGATTAAATGGACATTACTCAACCGGGGCTTTCGTTATAGCCAATACCCTATCATCAGTGCCATACTTGTTACTAGTATCCGTGATTCCAGGGGCAATAGCATACTACCTCTCAGGACTTCGTGAGGGATTGGATCACTTTGCATACTACATATCCGTGCTCTTTTCTTGTATGCTGGTTGTTGAGAGCCTGATGATGATAGTTGCGAGTGTAGTTCCGAATTATCTAATGGGAATTATAATGGGTTCGGGGATCCAAGGCTTCATGATGTTAGGTGGTGGGTTCTTTCGATTACCTAATGATTTACCGCACCCATTTTGGAAATACCCATTATTTTACATCGATTTTCACAAGTATGCGTATCAAGGACTGTTCAAGAACGAGTTTGAAGGTGTGAAGTATCTGTATAATGAAGCAGGGGTGAAACAAATCATGGATGGAGATCAGGATATATTAAGGGAGAAATGGCAAGTTGAAATGGGTTACTCGAAGTGGATTGATTTGTTGATAATATTAGGGATGGCAGTGATTTCTAGGATTTTGTTTATGGTTATAATCATGATTGTTGAGAAGGTGAAGTCTGGTTTAATGGCTGTGGTGTTTTCTATTCCAGAGAAGAAGAAAGTGCAAGTGATGATCAATCCTCTTGCCACCCCTTCTCATTAAGTAGTCAATCAAATCAATGTAGTCTATGTAACATGATGTGTGTCTAAATACTTGAAATAATTGAGTATATTATTTAAAAAAACCATTAGAACACATATATAGACAAAGTGTGTCTATCATGATACAGTATGGTTTTGAATAAGATATATACTTTTGCCTAAATTAAATTCTGGCAAAATGATAGCTATTATACAAACTATAATGAACTTTAACCTCCTTGTTATGGGTAGCTTCAAAAATGTCACTTTAATCAAAGTATTAATACATCGAATCATTCCTGGTCACAAGAAAACTCCAATTGTAATGTTGGTCTCGTGTTATTATAATACGTTATGTAATGAACGATTAATGATTTCAATAATATTTGTAATGTGTAGAATAAGAAATCAAACTAAATGTAATCAGGTTTGTATATAACTTTGAATAAATGGATTACACTACTCATTAGATCAAAGTTAAACAGATTGAGAACTGAAACAAAGATAATGAGAATAAATCTAGAAATAGAATGATTTGTTTCCTATGACAGGTTATTACGCTCTCTGTTATGGATGGCTATCACTTGTCAAAAGAATGGTGCATACCGCTGTAACAAACTTAAATATTGTTGTTACGTACAAACCTCCTAAGTTTCGTAGATCCATCTTACTCATCGTTACAGGTTCTAGCTTAAATGATGAACTTTGAAGGTGAGAAGCCTTTGAATATGAGTTCAGGGGTCTATGAGTTGTCAATAGAAACTTTCTGAAGAAAACAAGCCAGGATCTAACAAATTCCTAACAACTTGAAAGTGTGACGTGGTCCAGAGGCTGAGCCATGTTTTATAGAGATAAAAATGGAGCTTTATGTCCAAAAAAAATTAGGACCCCCCGTTTTTGCTAGGGTTTAGTGTAAGATTATATATAATTATTATATTTAATTTATATGGTATTATAATCATTTATATAATATTGAAACCAAAATATAATTATAGCTTATTATAATATTAGGTAAATTACACTTTTCGTCCTTTATGTTTGTATCGAGTTGCAACGGATACTGTTTAACTTTAATAGTTACAGGCACAATCCTTTATTTGAAAAACTCAGTACACTTTTCATCCTTTTAGCAGTAACAAGGTTAAATTTTTCAGTTAAGACTAGTCATGTGACTTGCACATGAGGGTAGATTAGGAATTTACTTGTATAAAGGACGGAAAATGTAATTTACCCTTAAACAAACAAACAACCCCCAATCTCTCAATCTCAATCTCAGTTCTCTCTCTCCAACCACCACCACCACTAAATCCAGTCATCACCACCAAATCCAACCCCACCACCATTTCCTATCGAGCGTTTCTACTAGTTCTTTGTCTGCTTTTATGTTCATAATCCATATTCTCCCCCTTTAATAATTCCATATCAATTTTAGGGTTTCAATAATAGTCACAAACACACAAGCCAAGCTACATATAAATCAAATCAATTAATCATACATAAAAAGATATTTCATATGTCATACCTAAATAGTATGAGAGGTTTGTAAAAGGAAACTACCAATAAAAAAAAGAGACTCACATCCATCTTTAAGCCTGCTTAGGGATATAGTCCAGATATTTATCCGAAGCTGTTGCAGACACCTGAGACCTAACACATCGTCCCCTAACCGTAAACATCTTTGATCTTTCTGGAAGGATCATGGATATTGTTGCGAACAAAGGAGGATTTCAACAACAGATTCGTGGAAGAACCCAAATCTCGATTATGGTCGACGGTCGGAGGAAGATAAGGTGAGGTGAACGGAGTACCGATCACTTGACAGACTTGTCCGATAGCATCGACGGTAATCCTTCACTAAACCTAACATCAATAACAACACCGATCACTTGACAGACTTGTCCGATAGCACCGGCGCCGGAAAACCGAACAAGACCAGATCGGTGGATGTTGAAGATTGTAGGTCCCTCGGAGGTTGAGGTTTAACCTATTCCTTGTTATATCTAACACACTAGCGAGTGCGGAATCCAAGCTAGCATGCAAACCGGAATGAACAAGCAAGAACAAACACAAACACACAAGACTTCACCGATTAACACCACTTGTATTAAACGATAAAAGGTTCCGGTTACAAGCTCAATGTTTACAAATCAGTTTTGCAAACTCTCTCTAATTTTCGTGTGTGTGTGTTCCGAACAGAATGCTCTCACTTCTCTCAGTTGTGTATTTTCTATGAAGTCTCTACTGAAATGAACACACTGCATGGGTATATATACCCGAACACAGCAGGTCTGTGTCGAAGGATCAGATAGATGTCCGAAGGATCATCTATCGACCAGAAACAGCTCGAATGATCAAGATGTACCTCGAAGGATGACATCTTTCGAGGTCCATCAATCGAAGGTTATCTTTCGGTCTCATCGAAGGATCTGAACAATCCTTCGATGACACACACATCTTTCGACCCAGACATCTTACAACCAATGTTCAAGCTGTTTGGCCAAGTTAAACCGGAGGATGGTTGACTTGGTCAAACTTACAGGACTAACGAAGACATCGTTTTACATCGTTACAAAATACAGACAAAGTACAGACACAAGTGCACCAACAAACTCCCCCTTGGCTGTAGCTTTGTCTGGTTGTAGCTTTGTCTTTATCTTTATGTCTTCAACTTTGATGTCCTTTCATGTCTTCAACGTCGGAGGATCTTTAAAGTCTTCACGTCTTGAAAGCAGAAAGTGTATCAACAAACTCCTCGTTTCATGTAGGAAGTGTGTTGACAAGCTCCCCCTTAACATAAGCTCCCCCTTGAGTTATGCTCGTGAAATACTTGTTCTTTATGAAGTGAGACCCTTGTGGTGTTGATAATGTTCAGCGGCAACTCGATCATCTTCATCATTTGAGTGCCTTCACGTCGTGTCTTCATTCCGAAGCTTGTCATCGACCATGTTCTCCTAGCCTTTAGAATCTGCACATGCAAGAAATCTAAACGCGTAATGAGAACAACCGCTTGGAATTAACATAAACAAACGACACACATGTGACCATTGTTCAAACAAACACCGTCCGACAGTTTGAAAGTTTAAAATATTTTATCAATTTCAATTTCAACTTTCAACACTTTGCAAATTTCGACCGTTTATGAAGATTTAGTCATTTTCGGTTTTCGTTCAGGTTTCAAGTAACGACGACTCGAGCTTCAACATCGTACGATCGAAAAAATAAAGTAGAAATAAAATCTTTTTGGCTTTTATAAAGTTTATGTTAAAACACACATAAAATCTTTTTGGTATTTTTGAATATTTCAAATGTAAAGACTGAAAGCAATAAATAAATATATACAAACATTCTTTTTGTGAGTTTCGAGGGTAAGAGAATCATATCAGTGTACGGTCATGCCAAAACGTTCTTGTTGTTCTTTTAGTTAACATTAAGATAAGCATCCTATAAAGATTATCGGTATTGTTGTCCACATAAACTCAACTTATCATTTGTAATCATGGCGAGGGGATACGTTAAGGTATGATTTATACTTACCGACCGGTGTTCATCCACATCACGACACATTCCCGTATCAAGGTATGCACGAGGGTTCATCTTACCGGTGAGTATACCGATTATCATCTGTTTGACCGTATATGATGTGAGATTCTCACTTATTTTGATTGAAAACAAGCCCTATGTGATAAAATCACTTATTGATGAGGAACTTGATTTTCGATGCATGAGGGCACAGGAGCAAGTCCGTGAACAGGTCAGTACTTTCGTACAGCAGAGAGACGAACTTGACTCCCGGAAAGAATTTGTGATATATTATCACTTATTTTGTTTGGACATGTGATTGTTTATCACTTATTGAGGTCGAATGCAATATGTACACGTATGTATGGTATCATGGAAGATCTAGACTTGCGTCCCCGTTATTTTTCGGAAAAAGATACAACCATGATACCCAGATGATAAGCAGCATAAAGACCGAATATCTCAGAACCTCGGCAATCTCTCAAACGAAATTTCGGTACCAAGACCATATGCCAATGAATGGTTCCCACCCAGGTCTTCAGTCGATTTAAGTTTATATCACCCTGCACACTTTAAAATGATTGTGAGCCTACCGATACATCTTATATAGAGCTGCTTATCGTTTTTCATTTAAGGTTTAAAGAGGTTTGGACAGACCACTGATGTACTATCATTTTCTCTTTTGCTCGCTAGGAAACTCATTTTTGCTTTTCTATTGTTTTTGTGTTTTTGAAATTTTTCGATGTTTTTGGATTTTCAAATTTGGATTTACTCCCCCTAAAATCAATAAACTAAGACAAATTTAAAACACAAAGGTATTTACAAAAATGATTTTCCGATGTTGGTTTTACTCTTGCTTGACCTTAATGCCGTTTACCAATAATAAATAGTCAAATCTTGATTTGTCAAATGCTTTGGTAAAAAGGTCGGCACGTTGGTCATCGGTGTGGACGTAAGCAACATCGATTAGCCTTTTCTCAAAGCAATCACGTATGAAGTGATACTTAATGTCGATGTGCTTAGTCTTTGAATGCTGCACAGGATTTTTAGTGATCTGTAAGGCAGCAGAATTATCAACGTAAATAGGAGTAGTTAGGAATTCAAAACCGTAGTCGCGCATTTGTTGTTGGATCCATAGGACTTAGGAGCAACAACTTGAGGCATCAATGTATTCAGCTTCGCATGTTGATGTAGCGACACACGTCTGCTTCTTGCACTGCCATGTGACTAGGCGATTTCCCAAAAACTGACATCCAGCCGTTGTGGATTTGCCGTCGATTTTGCATCCGCCAAAATCAGAATCACTGAATGCGATCAAGTCAAAGTTATTATCCCTAGGGTACCATAGACCGGTGTCAGGGTAACCCTTCAAATAACGAAAAATCCTTTTTACAGCTGCAAGATGTGAGGCCTTCGGGTTGACTTGATATCTGGCAAGCAGGCACGTTGGGTACATTATATCTGGTCTTGATGCTGTGAGGTACATAAGAGATCCTATCATCGCGCGGTAGTATGAGGGGCTAACATCTTGACCCTTCAAGTCTGGAGTAATTCCGTGATTTTGTGGCAATGGGGTACCAATGGGCGTTGCATCAGACATCTGGAACCGGCTCAAGATGTCACCAACATATTTAGTCTGATGGATGAATATCCCAGACTCTGTTTGTTGTACTTGTAGGCCCAAAAAGAAGGTCATTTCCCCCATAGCACTCATCTCGAATTTATCCTGCATAACACGCTCGAAATCCCTACACAAAACATCATTAGTAGAACCAAAAATAATATCATCAACGTATACCTGTACCAGTAGAAGATCTCCATCTTGTTCTTTGATGAAAAGAGTGCAGTCGATAAGACCTCTGCGAAAACCGTTCTCCAGCAGATAATTAGATAAGGTTGCGTACCAAGCTCGCGGTGCTTGATGAAGACCATAGAGAGCTTTGTTGAGCAACCAAACCCGATCGGGATGGATAGGATCTTCAAAACCTGGAGGCTGTTCGACGTACACCTCTTCTTCTACCACACCATGTAAGAATGCACTTTTCACGTCCATCTGGTATACCTTGAAACCTTTGAATGAGGCATAAGCCAGAAATATCCGAATTGCTTCTAGACGTGCAACAGGTGCATACACTTCGTTGTAGTCGATTCCTTCAATCTGACGAAAACCTTGAACGACTAGCCTTGCTTTGTTCCGAATAACAATTCCACGGTCATCCTTCTTGCATTTAAACACCCAACGGGTACCAATCTTCTTGTAACCAGCAGGTTTCTCTACGAGTTTCCAGACACCAAGCTTCTGGAATTGTTGCAGTTCTTCCTGCATTGCTTCAACCCATGAGCTATCTTTCAAAGCATCTTTCCAAGTTCTTGGCTCTTCCTGTGAGACATAACACGCGAAAGACCAATCAGTTTGTTGACCAGATTCTCGGATAGTTGCATACAAGCCTGCATTGTTGTTGTTTCGCAACATGTTTCTCGTTTGAACGCCACTTTGTACATTTCCGATGATGTTTTGTTGAGGATGGGTATTGTGAATCCTTGTTTGTGGATTATCTTGAACTGGAATATTTGTACCCAGATTGTTGAGATTCAGATCAACAATCAATTCAAGGCCCGGAATTGACGAAGAGGATGATGCAGAAGCTTTAGCTGTTCTAGGGACATCTACTGGAGGTGTACCTTCTGAAGTACCATGTACTGCTGCTGTTGGTCCTTGATCTGCATCGAGAAATTCGTCATCCTCTGAAGATTCGTTCAATTCGGAAGCATCTTGAAAATCCTCATTGTCGAGAGCATTATTGTTCACTGAAGATGGTTCTTGATTGACAATAATGGGACGAACCAACGGTGAATCTGTTGCATTGTCACTCTCGAAAAACATCCTTGCCGCAGCATTTTCTTCAATGGCTTCAACATTGATCGAATTGAAAAAGTCATCGTACTCAAACATCCAAGGCTGACCAGGATTTCTAACCGGTAAAGTGTGCCTTTGTACTCTGACTTCAGACCATTCCTCGACCCTTTTAGTCTCTAGATTCCAGACTCTTAAGTTCGGGGTGGAATACCCAAGAAAGTATCCCTCTATTGCTCTTGCCCCAAACTTTCCATTAGGATCGATAATTGTGCAAGGAGCTCCAAACGGTTCAAGATATGACAAGTCTGGTTTCCGTTTGTTAATAAGCTCAAAGCAGGTCTTGTTGTGCCTTTTGACTGTAAGGACTCGATTCAACGTGTAACATGCAGAGGACACAGCTTCAGTCCAGAATGGAATGGGCAGCTGCGACTCTACCAACATAGTCCTAGCAGTCTCGATCAATGTGCGGTTCTTACGTTCAGCGACGCCATTCTGTTGAGGAGTATACGTTGCACTAAATTCGTGAAGAATACCTTTTGAAGTGCAAAACTCCGCCATGGCATGATTTTTGAATTCAGTACCATTGTCGCTGCGTATCCGCCTAACCTTCAAGTTATAAAGATTCTCAATCTGAATGATCAAGTTTTTGATAATACCGAAGGTTTCACTCTTGTGTGCCATGAACGCCACCCAAGAAAATCTTGAATAATCATCAGTTATCACGAGGCAATATTGATCATTCCTAATGCTTTTGTGCTTTACAGGACCGAACAAATCCATGTGTAAACGTTCAAGAGGAACAGCCACCGTGTTGACTTTCTTTGTAGGGTGTCGCTTCTTCGTTTGTTTTCCTTTCTGGCACGAAACACAGATGTCTTGAAGATGAAAGTTTTTAAGAGGAACACCATTCACCAATTCATTTGAAACCAAATGATTCATTTTGCGTAAGTGAATGTGACCCATTCGTCTGTGCCAAGAGATTGTGTCTTTTTCTGTGGCTTTGGAAACGAAACAAGTTGCTTGTGCAGACGTAGTGATAGCTTGGCTCATATCAAGGACATACAGATCATTTATCCTAGGAGCCGACAAGAGAATCCATTCTTTCGGAATCTTGAAGCCGGGTTTCAGCACATAACATCCATTAGCATCAAAGTGTACTGAGAACTGCTTATCACAAATTTGAGAAACACTAAGAAGATTGTGATCAAGTTGTTGTACGAAGTTGATCTTGTCAAAACTAACAACCCCGTTGGTAATCATTCCTTCACCCGTAATATATCCGCCCTTATCTCCAGCAAAAGCAACATAACCTCCTCTAATAGATTTGACGTCGTAGAGAAGCTTCATGTCGCCTGTCATGTGCCTGGATGCCCCACTATCAACAATCCAGTGACTACTGATAGTTCCTCCTGGAACACCCTGCACATGAACTCACACAATTAGTTGGAGATGGGGACCCAAGCCATTGTGGTCTTGGGTCTTCCATTTTCATCAATCACAATAACCTCTATTCTTTGATGATTCGAAAATTGAGATGGTCCCCCTGAATCAGTAACCGTTTTTGGTTTCCAGGTCTGTTGAGTTTTACCAGTTTGATTGTTTGAAGTTTTTGAACTTTCTGGTTTAACTGGAACAGATTGTTTTTGAACCACATCACTTTTAATCGCTTTTTCAATTTTCTTGACCTGTTGACGTTTCTGTTTCTTTTCCCTTTCTCTTATGAGTCGAGGATCTTGTTTTACAGAAACAGATCGCTTGCGGTCAGTTGGGCCACGGGGATCATCAACTATGCCTTTTTGTTTATGAAGATACGGGCAATTTCGAACAATATGCCCGATTGTTCCACATTCAAAACATGATCTTCGTTCAACAAACCCCGAAGTATCATGTGGTCGTCTTGCCGATGATGAACTTTGTGATTTCGAGGTACTAGGTTTTGAACTATTTGGTTCATTCCTTTTCATCACTGTTACTTTCTGGACAAAATCTAAGTTAGATTGATTTGCAAACTTTTCAATTTTGTCCGTTCCCTTCGATTTCACAAAGTTCACATTCTTCTTCTTCTTCTGATTTGGCTTCTTTTGACTTTGAGTCGGTGTCTTACCTTTGGATTTGGTATGATTTTGCTGTTTTTCCACTGTTGGTAATTTCTTGTTCCCAAATTGTTTTCTAACTTCAGCCTTTGGGATAGAAGGACACTGTGTGACTGTAACATGTGGTCCTGTCTTTCCCAAAAACTTACTTGTCGAATTTTCAAAGACTTTACTGATTAAAGATTGATTAACATTCTTAATCGGAAAATCTTTGTCTGAGTAAATTTTATCATCTCCAACAGGAGTGTACAGCAAATCCACACTCTCCGACTCTTTCTCAGACGAGGACTCAGTTGCAACTGTCACACCCCCAAAATCCACCTGCGGAGTATCACCGCTTGGAGGCGTGACTGACCAGGATCAAACCACTAATCATATTGAACAAGTAAATATTTAATGTAAAAGTTCAACCCACACGATGAATATCCAAAACAAACATAGTTAAGTTATGGGCGGAAGCATAATGTTCAAAACCAAATCCAAAGTTTAATTATCCAAATGTTTAACATGGCACACAGTTGTCCATGTCCCACAACGACTCTCCCTTGTGCAAGCTCCAGCTAAGTACCTATAGACCTGCAAAGCATGTAGTAACGAGTCAACAACTAGTTGAGTGAGTTCACGTGTGGTTGTCCAGTTTATAGTTATTCCGAAAACACAGTTTGATCTTTACCAGCTATCCAGCCGTGGGGGTTACCCCATAGTTCGAAAAACGTTTATTAGTTACCCGTTCTTACGTTGGCTATTCCAGCCCGGCTCTATGGCCGTGGGGGCTACCCCATGTTTAATTCACCAGACTCGTTACCATATCGACTACTAACGTTCGTCATGTTTAAGTGCCCTAACGTCTGTGTCTATCATCACTGACGTGCCATAGTCCATTAGTCCACGCCCGTCCTCTGCGGCACGGTGTGAGGTTTGTTAAACCTAATAGCACTATTTAACTAATGACCCGTTCGCCATTGGCCTCGGCGATTAAGTCGATATAAAAGGAGGGACTTCGTTGATAGAGTTCTAGTCTGGTATAGTTAAATACGTCTCAACAGGACGAGGAATCTATGTTCCTGATTACGTCTCAACAGGACGAGGAATCTATGTTCCTGATTACGTCTCAACAGGACGAGGAATCCCTATTCCTTAACCCATTCCCAACCCCTGGGAATCCCATGCTTTGTAACAGAGTGTGAACTCACCTTGGTTTGCTCGGCAGATTACACAGAAAGGTCACGTCTAAAAGCTAGTGATCAACCACGTCCTAACATGATTATCATGCCAGTCAGGTTTTGGTTTCAAATAACGCACATAAGTCTCACATAAGCTAGCATGTGATTAATACATATAAATCATGGCGAGCACTTGTAGCACATTAACAGTTAACTTCATATCACACTAAACACTTGAACGATTTAATAGATTGGGGCTCGCACAAGTCAATAAGCCTTGTGCGATCCAGTCGTTTAAGCCCATACATACCCGGCCCAACATATATAACCTACGGCCCAAATTAACAAAACGGTCCAACAAACAGCATATCAGTCCTAACATGTATCGGCCCAACTAAACAATACAAGTCTTGTGCGGTCTGAGGGAAATGTGCGACTGGATTTGGGCTTTGAGGCCCAACAGTTAAACTATGATTCAACATGTACGATCCAGTAGCTCTTGTGCGACTGAGGACCCCCTTGTACGATTAACAAGGCTTGTGCGAATGGACCCCCTTATACGACTAGGGGTCTTGTGCGATCGGCTTATTTGAGTAATCAGTTAAGATCTCCTAATTTTATGCATATCAGTTACATTCCTAATTTATGGCAACAGTTATTCAATTTCCATGTTTATAAATTATCAATTAACAACTTCCAACTAAGACATATATCGATCAACCAATACTTTTTATCACAAACTTCTTATGAACCCTATCTTGTGTTCATCAACATATCAAGATCATCATCATCATTAAATAACTCAACAATGGCCGACAATCTACAACACCTCTTGATACTATTGGACCGATTTTTATATAGTAATTATGTAATTGGATAAATGTTTACTATCATGTGATAATCTTATTCTGACAATCACATTTACTTGGCACATGCTTTGCTTTTGTCAATACTAAAATTCGCACATGACCATCATCGAATTAAACAACAATAGCCGACAACTTATAAAATATTATCATATGTTCCTATCTCATAAATATCCAACCGATTTCATACATGAAATTCAGCATTATCATGTATTAATTAATCATGCACCAAGGTCCATTCAATTACAACCACAAACATACTGACAATCCATGTGCAACCGATTGTGTTTATGTTTTCTATAAGTTTGGCTGCACATGTCTACAACAAGATAGTCAAAGAAGTTTAACTAAAGTAGCCGACCACCAAGCTCCTAGTCTTATTTCTATTGGACCAAACAAGAGTACCATTACCCATCAATTAGCATGTCATGTTATATCATCATACACGTAATATCATGGCAGCCGATTACCTACATTCATACTCAATCATATATTATTCGAACAATCATATCATAACAAATCATCATCCATCATGTCGAATTATATATATCACACATCATGGAACCATCAAACAATAGATGACATACTAACCGAATAAAGAAGGAACAAGAATTGATCCGAGAACTATCAACTTCGATGAGGAAGATGTTTGGCTGCCTTCGGTTCGTGAGAGAGAGAGAAAAGAGCTAGGGTTTGTGTGTGTGGGTGTTTAGTAACAAATGAGGAGTTTTACCCTAACCCCTTAGTGTTATGCGACAAAGGGAAGAGTGGGCCGAACCCTCAATGGGCTGCCCATTGATCCGAATACAAAGTGTAGCCCAAAAAGACTTGTGCGAGTGGGTTGTGTTGTGCGATCGGATTAATACTATACAATACACATCATCACGTAATCATAACCACATAACATTTAATCAATCACAAAGTCACACATAATCTCATTAATTCAACATATCAACTATTTACACCAAGTTCAAATACGTTACATCAAGTACGTTGATAAGTTCGGAAAATACGAGTTGTCACAGCAACAGTCTTAGCGGGAGGATCACAGAGAATATGATTCTCAAGAGGTATGTCCTCTTCTTTGATCACCGCATCAGACTTTGCTGAATCAGTATCATCAGATTCATCATCAGAAGAATCAGTATCCTCAACAACAACTGGAGGATCCTGATTCGGTTCAGCAGAAGACACACATGTATCTGCTGACACATCTGAATCTGATGATTCCTCTTTCTTGTATCCGAGTCCTGTTGCACATTCTGCTGCAAATTCCTTAATATCTAGAGGAACAGATGGCTCAAAGTGAGTTCTATATTCCTCATCAGGCAGAGCATCAAAATTGTTTCTCACGGGTGGTGGACATTTCTTGTAACCTATGCATGTGACATCCTTTTTCTCTTTCTGAACATCAATGATGTGATCCAACACATAGCTAGAACTCAAATAACTGTCTAACTTGAGTCGGATCGCCTCACTTTCTGTTTTAACACAAGCCATTTCTTTTTGCATCACCTCAAGACGAGTGATGTACAAATTAATGTCAGTTTGTTTTCTGGAAACCATTTTTGTCAGTTCTGTTTTATCTTTCTTTAATGTTTCAATCATCCTTTTAAATTCCTTTTCATGGTTTTCATAAAACATGTTGGCTTCAGTGCACTTTGAAAGATCCACTGTTAATTTCTGATTGTGAATGAATGTCACATCGTATTTCTCCTGCAAAGCCTCGTGTTTGCTTTGCAATTCACACCACTTATCATTCACAGAAACATGTTTGTCTTGCAATTCAAACAAACTAGCTTGTAAAGCATCGTGTTTTCCTTGCAACTCAGACATGTTTGCTTCCATCTCAGCACATCTAACATGCAAACTATCACAGTTATTACAGCTAACAGAAGTGGGTTCGTCGACACATACCTGACTTGATGAACTGTCGACATTCGCCATAAAGGCTGAATGGAGAGAAGACGAAGAATAAGCAGCTTGATCCACCAAAATAGATCTTCTTTGAATTCCTGCTGCAGCTTCCTCCAAAAGTTCATCAATGTCTGCATTAACTGATGCAGTTGATGTGTCATCTTCCTGATCATTGCCTGAAGCAGAGGACTCTTCATCTGAACTTCCACTGTACCCGGAGCTGTCTTCATCTTCAGAAGATTCAACACCATTGGTGGAAGATTCTCCACCACTGGCGTGTTTAAGATCATCAACCACTTCAGCAAAACAAGCTGTTCCATCAGGTGCATCATTTCCCAACTGGATTGACCAATCACAACCTTCATCTACCTGAACCACAAGTGCCTGGTTGGCATTAGATGGTCCTGCTTGACTCTGGTTATTGATAGGCACCAGTGTTCGTTCGTTGTTCCTTCCTTGGTTCTGATTTGCCCTGTTGCCTTGACCTCGGAAAGGATTCTGGTTCCCATGCTGAGATGGCCTTGTACATTCACGCTTGAAATGACCACGTTCACCACAGTTGAAGCATTTAACAGCCTGTTTATCAAACCCATACTTGGTGTCTTTCTTGCTTTCCAAGCTGGTTCGGCCTGTTCTTTCCATGAAATCCTTTGCTCGCCTAACAGCACTGGCAAAGGCCCATTTAATGTCCATCATCTCCATCTCCTCTTTATCGATCTGCTGATAGTCTTCTTGTGTCAGATTAATGTTCCCAATCTGACCTTCTACTAATCCACAGTATGCGCTCACCAAAGTGTTTAGCAGCTCCATGTGTTCCTTTGCTACTTCCACACTGACTTTAGAAAAACTTGAGGTGTCGAGCCGTACTGTATTTGGCTTTGATTGTTGACCAGCAGATGATGTACTTCCATAACACGCTTGCTGTTGAGGAGGAAGAGGATTCCCATACATGTCTGTTGCTCTGATAGGTTGTTGGCCTTGCTGTTGTGGTACTGATTTAGGGACTGGTTCAAGCGGAACTCCATATATGTCTGTTGTTGGAGGAGGAAGGCCATACAAGCTAGTGCTAGACACAAATGCTGTCTGAATTGGAGCGTGTGAAGAAGGTTTTGTAGAAGTGCTAGAAGCTCCAAAATACATTTCAGGATTTTGTGGCACTGGAACTCTTTTTGCCTTGAGAGTTTCTTCCTGATTCTTGTTTTCCAGGAGTTGAGCAAAATCATTGAAGTTTGTTGTATCCAAAGTGCCATTGTACTTCATGATTTCTAAGAAATTATTCCATTGAGGTGGCAGTGCATCTGCAAACTTCTTCACTATCTCTGCTGAAGTTGTTACAACCCCAATATTTCCCAATTCAGTCAGCAAATGATTGAATCTACTTGTCAAATCTCCTAAAGATTCATTCTCCATACAAGTAAAACCATCAAACTCTTTCTTTAGCAGGTCTTTTCTCAATTGACGTGTCGCTTCATTTCCTATGCCCCTTATCCTCAATGCGTCCCACAACTTCTTCGTTGTCTTGTGACTGACAAATTGATGATAAATATCTTTACTCAACGCCTGAGTAAGAATGGCATATGCCTTCTTTTCCAAATCATAGACCTTCTTCTGATCTTCCGTAAGATCTGCAAACGTAGCAGCAGATGATGCGGCAAGCTCTATTGTTTGATCAAAATCTGTGACGAAACGTAACCACAATTCTGTATTTTGACCAAGGACGTATGTATGAAATCTATCAAACCATCCCGGATATTCACTTAAGTGCATCAACTTTGGAGGCCTATTCAAACTTCCCGTTTCACTTTCGCTTAACAAAATGCTTTGAACACTTGGAGTTTGATTTGATACGAATGCCCATTGACCGGTAGATATAGCCTTAGCTTGCGAAGATACAGGTACGGGAGATTCGGCCCATGCAGGAGATGCAGGTAAGGGAACACCCCAGGCCGAATTCATTTTTGATCAAGAACCAGCCGAAAGATACCTGTTCGAAAGACTTGAAAAACACAGACTTGTTAAAATTAAACAGGCTAAGGATCGAAAGATCAAGACTTGTCCGAAAGATAGACACTTGTTCGAAGGATCAACAGTGTTCGAAAGATCACTGTTGAGTTTCGAACAATGATTTCGAAAGACTCTCCAATCGAAGGATCCTGGTCTTTCGAAAAAGAGCTGTGATTTCGAAAGACTCTCCAATCGAAGGATCCTTGTCTTCCGAAAAAGAACTGAAGACCGAAAGATGTAAGTTTCGAAAAGATTCCTTGAATCGAAGGATAAATCACAGGCTTCGAAGGATGCTCGAAAGATGATAATCTGTCGAACTTCTTTTGATCGAAAGATGACCTTTCGATTTCGAAGGATATCCTTCGATCGATTCTGACACAGTTGACAAATGAGTGACAGGTTGGTGAAAAAGGTGATGGGTTGGTGAGATCTTTTGCAGAAAGTATGGTCAGACCATTATTTTCTGCATGCAAAACAGGTTTGAACACATAAAATATAACCCAGAAACCGGTCACCGGAGAAGACGGAGTCTTGGTCGGAAATCACCAAACACTTCAAAAACAAGTTTTCAAGTTACCCAAACCTTCCCTTAACACATCCGATAAGTTTGAACACGTTTTAACGACAAAAACAGCGATAAAAACACTGAAAACAGGAGCAAAACCGAATGAGTTTTTGTCCAAAAACACTCCAAAGCTTGTAAAAACCCGGTTTTTAACAAGGAAAAGAGCCACGGCTCTGATACCACTTGTAGGTCCCTCGGAGGTTGAGGTTTAACCTATTCCTTGTTATATCTAACACACTAGCGAGTGCGGAATCCAAGCTAGCATGCAAACCGGAATGAACAAGCAAGAACAAACACAAACACACAAGACTTCACCGATTAACACCACTTGTATTAAACGATAAAAGGTTCCGGTTACAAGCTCAATGTTTACAAATCAGTTTTGCAAACTCTCTCTAATTTTCGTGTGTGTGTGTTCCGAACAGAATGCTCTCACTTCTCTCAGTTGTGTATTTTCTATGAAGTCTCTACTGAAATGAACACACTGCATGGGTATATATACCCGAACACAGCAGGTCTGTGTCGAAGGATCATCTATCGACCAGAAACAGCTCGAATGATCAAGATGTACCTCGAAGGATGACATCTTTCGAGGTCCATCAATCGAAGGTTATCTTTCGGTCTCATCGAAGGATCTGAACAATCCTTCGATGACACACACATCTTTCGACCCAGACATCTTACAACCAATGTTCAAGCTGTTTGGCCAAGTTAAACCGGAGGATGGTTGACTTGGTCAAACTTACAGGACTAACGAAGACATCGTTTTACATCGTTACAAAATACAGACAAAGTACAGACACAAGTGCACCAACAAAGATTATGTTTTAGAAGTTGAATCGAAGCTTAAAATAGTTCAGATTTGTAGGAGGTTAGATGAAGAAGATCTTGGGATGGCTCAGATTTGCAGGGGAGGGTAAAAATGATGGTGGCTGCTGGTTTTTTTAGAGAGAGAGAGAAAGGTGTGAGAGATTTAGAAAGAGAAGACATGTATTTCTATTTGTTCTATAAGATTTTAAAGGCTATTATTTTATTTATACTATAACAAATTAAGTAAAAATATTAAACTACCCTTTAGTGAATAAACTTAACTGAAAATTTAACTTTGTTACTGTTAAAGGACGAAAATTGTAATGAGTTTTCCAAATAAAGGACTGTGGCTGTAATTATTGAAGTTAAAGGGTATCCGTTGCAACTCGATACAAACATAAAGGACGAAAAGTGTAATTTACCCTATAATATTAGTTGGTAATTGTTTATGGACTGTATTATCCTTATTAACTAATAAAGGTTTCCCCTTAGGTGTATTTAAGGAGCATTCTAGAGAGGGTTTTAGGTAAGACATTCATAATAACATCAAAAAATAATCTCGACCCCTCTTTCTCCATAATTACGAGTTCTTCACCCTTACGAACTCGGAACTACCATCAATCATATACGTCCTAAATGGGAACCAGATCAAGCCGGCTGACATGTCGAACTCCATGGTTGATTCCATTTTGGATTCTCTGCTGCCAACGTGTGGTATCAGAGTAGATTTTGTAACGGGTATTACTTTTAAATGTTTTCCGTTACATACTTACAGAACTTATCAACATGTGGTATCAGAGGAGATGTTGCTCAAATCAATTATGTTAGTTTTCCCTAAAGTTGGAGAATTAAAATTTTGATAAAAATTGATTTTAATATGATGTTCACGTTTTTCTGATAAGAAATTGATATTCACCAAAATACATATGTTTTATTCCCCCATTTTACCCCCATTTTACGCGTTTTTGGCCTTAAAATCGAGAATCGGATACTTAATCGGGTGTATTTTTGTTTATAGGCCTAAAACAGCGTGCCAAATAAGAAGATGAAGAAAACGAGGATTTTTCGGGCGAAACGGCTGAGCTGCGAAGATTCTGTGAAGAAAGCTGTCTTTCAGCTATCGCACGACTGTGCGATAATTGGCACTCCCGTGCGGAACCGACAACAGGGCTCAACTCGGCATTGCACAGCCAGTGCGATCAAGCGTGCAAGCGATCTTGGGAATGCACGACCGTGCGATTGGAGGAACGACCGTGCCTGGTCTTTGACCTCGGATGCACTGCCAGTGCAGTTGCCCGTGCCCACCTTACCTCGGAAATGAACGATCGTGCATCTCATGGCACGCCCGTGCCGATCTGAAGACCGGTCCAAGATTCGCTGATTTTACACGGTATGGTGAACAGTAAACTAAAGTGCACGACCGTACACTTTAATCGCACGACCGTGCGATCTGAAAATGTTATAAAAAACAGAAGGGATAAATCAGTTCGCAACTGGACTTTTGGGAGCTTTTCTGGCGACTATTCAGGCTCCGGAGGCTCTGCTTTCACCCGGAATCAAGCCACATCGTGCCGATTAGCTTCGTTATCATCCGGATTCTCAATCTAGTGCTTGTTTATGGTTTGATTTCTTGAATCTTTCCTTGATTTTGTTCATTATTCAAGCATTTTGGTTGATGATTATGTATTATTGTAAGCCTTAGGGCAAAAACACTAGTATTCCTTGCTTAACAACAACCATTAGTATGTTAATTATGTTTGTAATGACACTTGAAGCATTTTCTATGTTAATCCTTGATGATTAGTTTGCAACCTTGTTTATTGATGTTGAATTCTTGATTATAGTTAATTATCTTGGATTATTAGTATGTGGTTAGTTGAGATATTTGCAAGAAGAAGCTTAATTAATCATGTATTAGTAGACTTTGAACTTGTTTAACTAGTTTAACTTGTTTAAAATGATTGCACCATGATACTAGAAATGGTTAGTGGTTTAATAAGGGGTAATTAATATTAATCAAGAAAGCTTTCCCTCACCTAAGGACCTTAACGGGTTAAATGGTGTTGTTATGAATTCTTGACATAAATTGTTAGCTTAGTTAGTAGTTTAGGCCAAAATTGCTTGCTTGGTGAATTTATGTTCAAGATTTGTAAAATGAACTCGGTTGTGATTTAATCTAGTTTATGCTTGTCTTGGTGGTTACATTGTGTTTATCGGTGTCACTTTCCTTGATTAAGTGAAGGTAGAAAACTCCTAACGGATGACTAACTTTTCTTTAGGGGATTTTCATAGACATTTGTCAATTGGGCATTAAAGAACAATTTTAGGAGGTTAAAGTGTGTGTATCGTTTTAGCTTTCCAAAGAGTTGTCATGTTAGGATTCGCGAAAGTGATACAAATTGTCTTGAAAAAATGAAAAATTGATCAAGTGTTTTAAATGACAAAACCGACTTAGTTCACATACTTTGGTTGTGCATAAAGCAAGGCTATATATTTATTTTCATATTTGGAGTCTATTATCTTTTTAAAAATATTTATTTAGTCTGATTTTAGTTTTTAGAAAATCACCCACTTATCTTTCTACCGGTAATTTAATGACAAAGGTTTAGTATGATTCCTCCGCCCACATCCTTGGATCGACACTTTGTTCTTACCGATACTTTACTACATATATGACGGGGTACACTTGCCCTTTCGTGTGTGTTTTAATATTGAAGTATAAATCATTTTTATAAATTTAAAACCGAACCGTGTGTAAAATTCATTGTAAAAATATGTATATACGCGCACACGTCAAGTTTTTGGCGCCATTGCCGGGGATGTGGCGAGCTTCAGGAACGACCCGAGTTAATATCTTATCGGTGTACATACTTGTGAATATTTGTAAATATTTTCTTGATTATTTATTTGTTTATTTATTTGTTAATATTTCTTGTTTTTGATTTAATTCTTCGTTTTCAAGCTTATTTTAAACACTTGTAAATTTTTATTTCATTCATTTGTTCGAATTCGGACTAATTATTCATTTATTCTTTGAATTTTCGGCTCCGAAAATTTATTTTATACTAGCCGATTTGATTATTTTATTTGTTTTGATTTTTATAAAATTCCAGGCCTGCTTTTGAATTTTTAAAAAAATTTCAGCCATTTTAAACAGAAATTCTGTTTTATTACAACAAAAAAACAGCCTTATTATAATAATATAATATTCACGTGTGTCAATTTTTCGTTTGCAGGTTGATGTCCTCAACCCCCGCTCCCGATGCTTTTGAGCCTTCAGACGAACCCGAGCGTAATCTGAGGAGACGTCTTCGTGAGAGATCCCGCACTTCCAAACCACGAAGAACTTCAACGCAGCAGTCGTAGTAATGGTGATCTCGAGGGTGACACCTTCAATGATGGTGTGTGTTTGACATGGAAAGACTTATGGGTTATGGTGCGGGATGGACAAACCGGTGGAAGTCGGTCCATACTTCAAGGTGTTACGGGGTATGCCAGACCCGGGGAAATCCTTGCTATTATGGGTCCTTCTGGTTCCGGCAAATCCACCCTCCTGGACGCGTTAGCAGGTACATATAACTGCTAGTTGGTTCAATAAAACTAGCTAGGACATATGCTTCATGCAAACTTTATTAATTGTTTTGCAAAACAAATTACGTGCTATAATGATTGAACTTGATATTACAGTTTTAACTGATATCTTTTTTTATGCAGGGAGACTAGATCCCAAGATTAGGAAGAGTGGTGATATTTTAGTTAATGGAGTCAAGAAAACTTTAGCATATGGAACATCGGTAAGCACTAAAAATATTTAGGAAATGTGATTTATTGAGTTCATCTAGTTATTTCTTGGTCTAGTTTTCGGTTGATAGGTAGTTTTTGATTTCTAGATGCTTAGTTTCAAAGCAAAACAAAAGATGATTTTGCAAATTTGGTATCTATGAGTCTCCTAGGGGAGCGGAATCCAAAAATTCTAAGGGTGAGAGGGGCACTCCTCTCTTAGGGGAGTGAGCTCTCTTACACACACCCAATCAGCACGCGTCACGTCAACTCCCCTCTTACGTCTCCATTTTGCACTCAAACGTTGGCATCACTCCACTCACACAATTATTTTTTTTATAAAAAAAAAAGAAAAAAACGTGATTGGTGGAAAAAGGGTGGACCCACATTAACAACCAATCACCTCTCTCTCTCTCCTCTCTCTCAAGCGGTGACTACTTACCGAGCCAAACACAAACCGCGCGGTAAACCTTTGTTGGTGGCGGTGTACCCGCACGGTAAAGGAGTCCCCGCATGCGGTCACCGAAGGTGCCCCGCTTACCCTAAGACCATGAGGTGTGGGTGTTTAACGCCAGCGTGGTTGTCGGTCAACGCCCACCAAAACACCCTGTGGCCAGCGTTTTGAACGGCGTTATGATTCGGGTTTCAAGTTCTTCATCGTCGTTGAGGGCAAACGGCTAACGAGGTGTTGGCTTGTTATTGGTGGTTTCAAACTAGCCGTTCGACGACTGGTTTGACCTAATTAATTAATTCTTTTTAATAACACTTATATATATATCACATACTCACCCACTTTTTTAAAAACCACACACCCTAACATCCATTTAAATTTAATAGTTATTTTTTAAATTTATAATATTAAATAAAAACAAAAACTAGGTGCCACATGTCGAATAACATCACTCTTCCACACCTTCCAACACCCTTCGTTTTTTCACCACGCCCCGTTTCTGACACACGTTGACGTATCGTACACGTTTCGAATTACCGCCCCAAGTTCAACCCCTTCCACACCGTATCGTCTAACACCGGATATTTATGTGAAAAGCACACTTATCGACTACGATTACACGACATAACACAAAAATAATATAGTTGAGTCCACGCCTTTGACTAGCGTAAACTTTCAAATTATCATACATGCACCAACCAAATTTATAACAACATATACCCAACAAATATATATATATATATATATATGGTTGAGTTCATTTCAGAACTCTAAATAACTACAGAACTTTCAGAACTCTTAATAAACAATCATTTTATATATAAATTTTTGTATTTAGGGTCTTTTTATCATCTATTATATATATTTCTTTGATTACGTACATGTTAAAAGTAGTTTACATACGTTTAATTGCCAAAATTATATATATGTGTCATAACTAATTACATATATGTAAAAAAAACTAGTTTACATATGTGTAATTATAAAATTACATATAAAAAATGATGAAATTACTCTTAATATGTATGTAATCAGTAAAAATACACATAATAAATGATGAAATTATCCTAAACATAAAAATATATAAATAAAAAGATTGTTTATTAGGAGTTCTGCGAGTTCAGTAAATATTTATGGTTCTGAAATGATCCTGGCCCTATATATATATATATATATATATATATATATAGTGGAGAGTTCAAATGAGCAGAATTAAAAATTAAGAATAAAGGATACACTATTAAAACAATATTTTGGTGTATGATACAGAATGTGTAGGACTCAAACACTTTTAAATAATTTTACGAGTCATAATAAAATATGTGTAGGACATAAAATTTTTAAATAATTTTGTCACTTCTAATAAAATTTGTGTAGGAAACCAATACATTAATGATGGTGAATGAGTAATTTATGGTAGCATTAATAAGACTTGAGTAACTCTTTAAAATATTTATTAATATTCTACATCAAAATGTCTATACTACCCTTAGTAATTAAAACATTAATTAAAAGTTGACAAAAATGATATCTTGATTTACAACCATTGATCAAAAAATTATAGGGTCTACATTAATTCATTTTTTCTTCTTTTAAGAAGATTCTTCTCAAATGAACCTCCCATATATATATATATATATATATGAACTTTAAATAGTTGTAGAACTCTCAAGACGTTTACTAAAAAATATTTTTATTTATATATTTTTATATTTAGGATATATATATATATATATATATATATATATATATATAGAGAGAGAGAGAGAGAGAGAGAGATGAGTTCATTTCAGAACTCTAAATAGTTGCAGAACTTTCAAGACTTTTACTAAAAAATATTTTTATTTGTATATTTTTATATTTAGGATACTTTTATCATTTATTATAAGTATTTTTATAATTACATCAATATTAAGAGTGATTTTATCATGTTTTTATATATAACTTTATAATTACACATATGTAAACTAGTTTTTACATATATGTAGTTAGTTATTAGACACATATATAATTTGGTTATTGAACATATGTAAACTACTCTTAACATGTAAAATATAATAAAAATACGTATAATAAATGATAAATTAATATATATATATATAGAGAGAGAGAGAGAGGGAGAGAGAGAGAGAGAGAGAGAGTTGGGTTCATTTCAGAACTTAAATAATTGCAGAAACATTCAAGACTTTTACTAACAATATTTTTATTTATATATTTAGGGTACTTTTATCATTTATTATATGTATTTTTATAATTACATACATATTAAAAGTAATTTTATCATGTTTTTATATGTAACTTTATAATTACACATATATAAACTAGTTTTTACATATATGCAATTAGTTATTAGACACATATATAATTTGGTTATTACCCATATGTAAACTACTCTTAACATGTAAAATATCATAATAATACATATACTAAACGATAAAAGTACCCTAAATATAAAATTATATCTATAAAATGATTGTTTGTTAGAACTTTTGTAAATTCTGTAATTATCTAGAGTTCTGAAACGTCTATATATGTATATATATATATATGAGAAGGATCCATTAAAATCACCCTTTATTGCGAGAACCACGAGAATCAATGTGAACACAACAAAAAATACATACAAATAGCTAAAAAACACATAATTTTTTTTTTACTATTTTTTATAAAAAAATCGCTATATTTCATTATAAAAAAAATTAATTTTTTTTTGCTACTAAAAGTAGCAATTTTAATGTAAAAAATATTATAAAATTTTTTTTGTGTGTTTTTCTGATTTTTTAGGTTTTTGGGGGTTTAGTTTTTAGCATATTTGCTTGGGTGGGGGTGGAAGGGGGTTTAGGTTTTGGGGGGGAGAGGGGTGGGGGTTAGGTTTTTTTTGTATGTTCACATTGGTTCTCATGGTTCTCACAATAAAGGTGGTTCTCAAATAAACCTTACACTATATATATATATATATATATATATATATATATATAGGGAAAAGATAAATCGAAAACCCATGTGAGTTGAGAAAACCCAAATAAACCCTATGTAAAATTTTTATTTTTTTCCAAAAAAAAAAGGGAATGTAATATAGATGTACACGAACATTTTTATGAAAAAAAGGCTTACTAGTTTTTTAAAAAAAATTTGTTGAAAATTTGTATGTTACATTTTTTTGGATATATATATTATGTAACATGAAATTTGTTACATTTAAAAAAGAACTACTCGGTGTTTTTTTGTGTTTCTTTTTTAAAAATGTTCAAATATATATATATATATATATATATATATATATATATATATATATATATTACATTTCCTATTTTTTTAGGAAAAAAAATCAAATTCAGAATATCATATATATATATATATATATATATATATATATATATATATTACATTTCCTATTTTTTTAGAAAAAAAAATCAAATTCAGAATATCATATATATATATATATATATATGATATTCTGAATTTGATTTGGGTAGATATGATATTTAGAAAGTCCTCTAGATGTGTATATGATAATATTTTGAATTTTGTTTGATTAAATGATAGTATGGAAATTTTTAGAGGTATATATATTTTAAACTAAAACTTGTTTTGGGTATATATAGTATTTTACAAGTTTGTAAGAGTATTTATATATGAAATTGTTCCTATCATTTTTACATTAGATGGAAATTAAAAATAAAAAAAATCGCCAAAGACTGAATTGAAAACCTTACATGTCTATATGCAGGCATATGTGACTCAAGATGATACACTAATCACAACACTTACCGTCCGTGAAAGCATCTACTATTCAGCGCAACTCCAACTACCAGACTCCATGTCTAAATCCGAGAAGAAGGAGAGAGCGGAAATGACCATAAAAGAGATGGGGCTTCAGGATTCGATGGACACGAGGATTGGAGGGTGGGGAGCTAAAGGTCTGAGTGGAGGCCAGAAGAGAAGAGTTAGCATATGTATCGAGATCTTAACTCGTCCTAAGCTTCTCTTTCTTGACGAACCAACAAGTGGCCTTGATAGTGCGGCCTCATACTACGTGATGAGCAGGATCGCAAGGCTTGATCAGCACGAAGGAAGAACCATCATTGCATCAATTCACCAGCCATGTAGCGAAGTATTTGGGCTTTTTCATAATTTATGTCTTCTTTCTTCTGGAAGAACAGTTTACTTCGGGAAAACAAGCTCTGCAAATGACGTATGGTTATAATACAATCTTCATTTCATGTCTGTTTTTTGTAAAAGAAATGTAAACTAACTTTGAAAGTAAGCTAAATCTATATCTTGTTTGGATGCAGTTTTTCTCTTTGAATGGCTTCCCTTGCCCCAATTTCCAGAATCCCTCTGATCACTTTCTTAGAACAATTAACAAAGATTTTGATGAGGTAACTTCTTTACATGGATATAGGGTACTTGTACGTGTTATTTTGGTTTGTATGACTCTAATATAACTATTATAATTTACAGGATATCGAACTTGGTTCAGCCGGAAGGAAACCTACAGAGGAAGCGATTAACATCTTAATAGATTCATACAAGTCATCTACTACTTACCAAGACGTTAACAATCAAGTTTCTGAAATATGCAAGAAGGTAAGCTAGAGTTTTTTAAATATAGAGCTAAATCATAATTATAAAATTTTGTGAACTAATACTTTCCTGGGAATTTCTTAGGGAGATGTAGTACATGATAAAAATAAAGACCATGCTAGTTTCTCAACTCAATCTCTTGTACTCACGAGGAGATCTTTCCTTAACATGCATCGTGATCTTGGCTATTACTGGTTGCGCCTTGCTATCTATATAGCGTTGTCCTTAGGTCTTGGAACAATCTTCTATAACGTTGGCTCAAGTTACAGTTCAATTCAGGTTAACACAATATATTTAGATATTATTTATAAATATACGCACCATCGCTAGCGGTAGTTGTCACTAATGTAAGTTCATTTTCTTAATAAACACTATGGGTACAAACTTGCAGGCTAGAAGTTCATTGCTGATGTTTGTGGCTACATTCTTAACATTCATGTCGATCGGGGGATTCCCATCATTTGTAGAGGACATGAAAGTATTCGAACGTGAAAGATTAAATGGACATTACTCAACCGGGGCTTTCGTTATAGCCAATACCCTATCATCAGTGCCATACTTGTTACTAGTATCCGTGATTCCAGGGGCAATAGCATACTACCTCTCAGGACTTCGTGAGGGATTGGATCACTTTGCATACTACATATCCGTGCTCTTTTCTTGTATGCTGGTTGTTGAGAGCCTGATGATGATAGTTGCGAGTGTAGTTCCGAATTATCTAATGGGAATTATAATGGGTTCGGGGATCCAAGGCTTCATGATGTTAGGTGGTGGGTTCTTTCGATTACCTAATGATTTACCGCACCCATTTTGGAAATACCCATTATTTTACATCGATTTTCACAAGTATGCGTATCAAGGACTGTTCAAGAACGAGTTTGAAGGTGTGAAGTATCTGTATAATGAAGCAGGGGTGAAACAAATCATGGATGGAGATCAGGATATATTAAGGGAGAAATGGCAAGTTGAAATGGGTTACTCGAAGTGGATTGATTTGTTGATAATATTAGGGATGGCAGTGATTTCTAGGATTTTGTTTATGGTTATAATCATGATTGTTGAGAAGGTGAAGTCTGGTTTAATGGCTGTGGTGTTTTCTATTCCAGAGAAGAAGAAAGTGCAAGTGATGATCAATCCTCTTGCCACCCCTTCTCATTAAGTAGTCAATCAAATCAATGTAGTCTATGTAACATGATGTGTGTCTAAATACTTGAAATAATTGAGTATATTATTTAAAAAAACCATTAGAACACATATATAGACAAAGTGTGTCTATCATGATACAGTATGGTTTTGAATAAGATATATACTTTTGCCTAAATTAAATTCTGGCAAAATGATAGCTATTATACAAACTATAATGAACTTTAATCTCCTTGTTATGGGTAGCTTCAAAAATGTCACTTTAATCAAAGTATTAATACATCGAATCATTCCTGGTCACAAGAAAACTCCAATTGTAATGTTGGTCTCGTGTTATTATAATACGTTATGTAATGAACGATTAATGATTTCAATAATATTTGTAATGTGTAGAATAAGAAATCAAACTAAATGTAATCAGGTTTGTATATAACTTTGAATAAATGGATTACACTACTCATTAGATCAAAGTTAAACAGATTGAGAACTGAAACAAAGATAATGAGAATAAATCTAGAAATAGAATGATTTGTTTCCTATGACAGGTTATTACGCTCTCTGTTATGGATGGCTATCACTTGTCAAAAGAATGGTGCATACCGCTGTAACAAACTTAAATATTGTTGTTACGTACAAACCTCCTAAGTTTCGTAGATCCATCTTACTCATCGTTACAGGTTCTAGCTTAAATGATGAACTTTGAAGGTGAGAAGCCTTTGAATATGAGTTCAGGGGTCTATGAGTTGTCAATAGAAACTTTCTGAAGAAAACAAGCCAGGATCTAACAAATTCCTAACAACTTGAAAGTGTGACGTGGTCCAGAGGCTGAGCCATGTTTTATAGAGATAAAAATGGAGCTTTATGTCCAAAAAAAATTAGGACCCCCCGTTTTTGCTAGGGTTTAGTGTAAGATTATATATAATTATTATATTTAATTTATATGGTATTATAATCATTTATATAATATTGAAACCAAAATATAATTATAGCTTATTATAATATTAGGTAAATTACACTTTTCGTCCTTTATGTTTGTATCGAGTTGCAACGGATACTGTTTAACTTTAATAGTTACAGGCACAATCCTTTATTTGAAAAACTCAGTACACTTTTCATCCTTTTAGCAGTAACAAGGTTAAATTTTTCAGTTAAGACTAGTCATGTGACTTGCACATGAGGGTAGATTAGGAATTTACTTGTATAAAGGACGGAAAATGTAATTTACCCTTAAACAAACAAACAACCCCCAATCTCTCAATCTCAATCTTAGTTCTCTCTCTCCAACCACCACCACCACTAAATCCAGTCATCACCACCAAATCCAACCCCACCACCATTTCCTATCGAGCGTTTCTACTAGTTCTTTGTCTGCTTTTATGTTCATAATCCATATTCTCCCCCTTTAATAATTCCATATCAATTTTAGGGTTTCAATAATAGTCACAAACACACAAGCCAAGCTACATATAAATCAAATCAATTAATCATACATAAAAAGATATTTCATATGTCATACCTAAATAGTATGAGAGGTTTGTAAAAGGAAACTACCAATAAAAAAAAGAGACTCACATCCATCTTTAAGCCTGCTTAGGGATATAGTCCAGATATTTATCCGAAGCTGTTGCAGACACCGGAGACCTAACACATCGTCCCCTAACCGTAAACATCTTTGATCTTTCTGGAAGGATCATGGATATTGTTGCGAACAAAGGAGGATTTCAACAACAGATTCGTGGAAGAACCCAAATCTAGATTATGGTCGACGGTCGGAGGAAGATAAGGTGAGGTGAACGGAGTACCGATCACTTGACAGACTTGTCCGATAGCATCGACGGTAATCCTTCACTAAACCTAACATCAATAACAACACCGATCACTTGACAGACTTGTCCGATAGCACCGGCGCCGGAAAACCGAACAAGACCAGATCGGTGGATGTTGAAGATTATGTTTTAGAAGTTGAATCGAAGCTTAAAATAGTTCAGATTTGTAGGAGGTTAGATGAAGAAGATCTTGGGATGGCTCAGATTTGCAGGGGAGGGTAAAAATGATGGTGGCTGCTGGTTTTTTTAGAGAGAGAGAGAAAGGTGTGAGAGATTTAGAAAGAGAAGACATGTATTTCTATTTGTTCTATAAGATTTTAAAGGCTATTATTTTATTTATACTATAACAAATTAAGTAAAAATATTAAACTACCCTTTAGTGAATAAACTTAACTGAAAATTTAACTTTGTTACTGTTAAAGGACGAAAATTGTAATGAGTTTTCCAAATAAAGGACTGTGGCTGTAATTATTGAAGTTAAAGGGTATCCGTTGCAACTCGATACAAACATAAAGGACGAAAAGTGTAATTTACCCTATAATATTAGTTGGTAATTGTTTATGGACTGTATTATCCTTATTAACTAATAAAGGTTTCCCCTTAGGTGTATTTAAGGAGCATTCTAGAGAGGGTTTTAGGTAAGACATTCATAATAACATCAAAAAATAATCTCGACCCCTCTTTCTCCATAATTACGAGTTCTTCACCCTTACGAACTCGGAACTACCATCAATCATATACGTCCTAAATGGGAACCAGATCAAGCCGGCTGACATGTCGAACTCCATGGTTGATTCCATTTTGGATTCTCTGCTGCCAACGTGTGGTATCAGAGTAGATTTTGTAACGGGTATTACTTTTAAATGTTTTCCGTTACATACTTACAGAACTTATCAACATGTGGTATCAGAGGAGATGTTGCTCAAATCAATTATGTTAGTTTTCCCTAAAGTTGGAGAATTAAAATTTTGATAAAAATTGATTTTAATATGATGTTCACGTTTTTCTGATAAGAAATTGATATTCACCAAAATACATATGTTTTATTCCCCCATTTTACCCCCATTTTACGCGTTTTTGGCCTTAAAATCGAGAATCGGATACTTAATCGGGTGTATTTTTGTTTATAGGCCTAAAACAGCGTGCCAAATAAGAAGATGAAGAAAACGAGGATTTTTCGGGCGAAACGGCTGAGCTGCGAAGATTCTGTGAAGAAAGCTGTCTTTCAGCTATCGCACGACTGTGCGATAATTGGCACTCCCGTGCGGAACCGACAACAGGGCTCAACTCGGCATTGCACAGCCAGTGCGATCAAGCGTGCAAGCGATCTTGGGAATGCACGACCGTGCGATTGGAGGAACGACCGTGCCTGGTCTTTGACCTCGGATGCACTGCCAGTGCAGTTGCCCGTGCCCACCTTACCTCGGAAATGAACGATCGTGCATCTCATGGCACGCCCGTGCCGATCTGAAGACCGGTCCAAGATTCGCTGATTTTACACGGTATGGTGAACAATAAACTAAAGTGCACGACCGTACACTTTAATCGCACGACCGTGCGATCTGAAAATGTTATAAAAAACAGAAGGGATAAATCAGTTCGCAACTGGACTTTTGGGAGCTTTTCTGGCGACTATTCAGGCTCCGGAGGCTCTGCTTTCACCCGGAATCAAGCCACATCGTGCCGATTAGCTTCGTTATCATCCGGATTCTCAATCTAGTGCTTGTTTATGGTTTGATTTCTTGAATCTTTCCTTGATTTTGTTCATTATTCAAGCATTTTGGTTGATGATTATGTATTATTGTAAGCCTTAGGGCAAAAACACTAGTATTCCTTGCTTAACAACAACCATTAGTATGTTAATTATGTTTGTAATGACACTTGGAGCATTTTCTATGTTAATCCTTGATGATTAGTTTGCAACCTTGTTTATTGATGTTGAATTCTTGATTATAGTTAATTATCTTGGATTATTAGTATGTGGTTAGTTGAGATATTTGCAAGAAGAAGCTTAATTAATCATGTATTAGTAGACTTTGAACTTGTTTAACTAGTTTAACTTGTTTAAAATGATTGCACCATGATACTAGAAATGGTTAGTGGTTTAATAAGGGGTAATTAATATTAATCAAGAAAGCTTTCCCTCACCTAAGGACCTTAACGGGTTAAATGGTGTTGTTATGAATTCTTGACATAAATTGTTAGCTTAGTTAGTAGTTTAGGCCAAAATTGCTTGCTTGGTGAATTTATGTTCAAGATTTGTAAAATGAACTCGGTTGTGATTTAATCTAGTTTATGCTTGTCTTGGTGGTTACATTGTGTTTATCGGTGTCACTTTCCTTGATTAAGTGAAGGTAGAAAACTCCTAACGGATGACTAACTTTTCTTTAGGGGATTTTCATAGACATTTGTCAATTGGGCATTAAAGAACAATTTTAGGAGGTTAAAGTGTGTGTATCGTTTTAGCTTTCCAAAGAGTTGTCATGTTAGGATTCGCGAAAGTGATACAAATTGTCTTGAAAAAATGAAAAATTGATCAAGTGTTTTAAATGACAAAACCGACTTAGTTCACATACTTTGGTTGTGCATAAAGCAAGGCTATATATTTATTTTCATATTTGGAGTCTATTATCTTTTTAAAAATATTTATTTAGTCTGATTTTAGTTTTTAGAAAATCACCCACTTATCTTTCTACCGGTAATTTAATGACAAAGGTTTAGTATGATTCCTCCGCCCACATCCTTGGATCGACACTTTGTTCTTACCGATACTTTACTACATATATGACGGGGTACACTTGCCCTTTCGTGTGTGTTTTAATATTGAAGTATAAATCATTTTTATAAATTTAAAACCGAACCGTGTGTAAAATTCATTGTAAAAATATGTATATACGCGCACACGTCAAGTTTTTGGCGCCGTTGCCGGGGATGTGGCGAGCTTCAGGAACGACCCGAGTCAATATCTTATCGGTGTACATACTTGTGAATATTTGTAAATATTTTCTTGATTATTTATTTGTTTATTTATTTGTTAATATTTCTTGTTTTTGATTTAATTCATTCGTTTTCAAGCTTATTTTAAACACTTGTAAATTTTTATTTCATTTATTTGTTCGAATTCGGACTAATTATTCATTTATTCTTTGAATTTTCGGCTCCGAAAATTTATTTTATACTAGCCGATTTGATTATTTTATTTGTTTTGATTTTTATAAAATTCCAGGCCTGCTTTTGAATTTTTAAAAAAATTTCAGCCATTTTAAACAGAAATTCTGTTTTATTACAACAAAAAAAACAGCCTTATTATAATAATATAATATTCACGTGTGTCAATTTTTCGTTTGCAGGTTGATGTCCTCAACCCCCGCTCCCGATGCTTTTGAGCCTTCAGACGAACCCGAGCGTAATCTGAGGAGACGTCTTCGTGAGAGATCCCGCACTTCCAAACCACGAAGAACTTCAACGCAGCAGTCGTAGTAATGGTGATCTCGAGGGTGACACCTTCAATGATGGTGTGTGTTTGACATGGAAAGACTTATGGGTTATGGTGCGGGATGGACAAACCGGTGGAAGTCGGTCCATACTTCAAGGTGTTACGGGGTATGCCAGACCCGGGGAAATCCTTGCTATTATGGGTCCTTCTGGTTCCGGCAAATCCACCCTCCTGGACGCGTTAGCAGGTACATATAACTGCTAGTTGGTTCAATAAAACTAGCTAGGACATATGCTTCATGCAAACTTTATTAATTGTTTTGCAAAACAAATTACGTGCTATAATGATTGAACTTGATATTACAGTTTTAACTGATATCTTTTTTTATGCAGGGAGACTAGATCCCAAGATTAGGAAGAGTGGTGATATTTTAGTTAATGGAGTCAAGAAAACTTTAGCATATGGAACATCGGTAAGCACTAAAAATATTTAGGAAATGTGATTTATTGAGTTCATCTAGTTATTTCTTGGTCTAGTTTTCGGTTGATAGGTAGTTTTTGATTTCTAGATGCTTAGTTTCAAAGCAAAACAAAAGATGATTTTGCAAATTTGGTATCTATGAGTCTCCTAGGGGAGCGGAATCCAAAAATTCTAAGGGTGAGAGGGGCACTCCTCTCTTAGGGGAGTGAGCTCTCTTACACACACCCAATCAGCACGCGTCACGTCAACTCCCCTCTTACGTCTCCATTTTGCACTCAAACGTTGGCATCACTCCACTCACACAATTATTTTTTTTATAAAAAAAAAGAAAAAAACGTGATTGGTGGAAAAAGGGTGGACCCACATTAACAACCAATCACCTCTCTCTCTCTCCTCTCTCTCAAGCGGTGACTACTTACCGAGCCAAACACAAACCGCGCGGTAAACCTTTGTTGGTGGCGGTGTACCCGCACGGTAAAGGAGTCCCCGCATGCGGTCACCGAAGGTGCCCCGCTTACCCTAAGACCATGAGGTGTGGGTGTTTAACGCCAGCGTGGTTGTCGGTCAACGCCCACCAAAACACCCTGTGGCCAGCGTTTTGAACGGCGTTATGATTCGGGTTTCAAGTTCTTCATCGTCGTTGAGGGCAAACGGCTAACGAGGTGTTGGCTTGTTATTGGTGGTTTCAAACTAGCCGTTCGACGACTGGTTTGACCTAATTAATTAATTTTTTTTAATAACACTTATATATATATCACATACTCACCCACTTTTTTAAAAACCACACACCCAAACATCCATTTAAATTTAATAGTTATTTTTTAAATTTATAATATTAAATAAAAACAAAAACTAGGTGCCACATGTCGAATAACATCACTCTTCCACACCTTCCAACACCCTTCGTTTTTTCACCACGCCCCGTTTCTGACACACGTTGACGTATCGTACACGTTTCGAATTACCTCCCCAAGTTCAACCCCTTCCACACCGTATCGTCTAACACCGGATATTTATGTGAAAAGCACACTTATCGACTACGATTACACGACATAACACAAAAATAATATAGTTGAGTCCACGCCTTTGACTAGCGTAAACTTTCAAATTATCATACATGCACCAACCAAATTTATAACAACATATACCCTACAAATATATATATATATATATATATATATGGTTGAGTTCATTTCAGAACTCTAAATAACTACAGAACTTTCAGAACTCCTAATAAACAATCATTTTATATATAAATTTTTGTATTTAGGGTCTTTTTATCATCTATTATATATATTTCTTTGATTACGTACATGTTAAAAGTAGTTTACATACGTTTAATTGCCAAAATTATATATATGTGTCATAACTAATTACATATATGTAAAAAAACTAGTTTACATATGTGTAATTATAAAATTACATATAAAAAATGATGAAATTACTCTTAATATGTATGTAATCAGTAAAAATACACATAATAAATGATGAAATTATCCTAAACATAAAAATATATAAATAAAAAGATTGTTTATTAGGAGTTCTGCGAGTTCAGTAAATATTTATGGTTCTGAAATGATCCTGGCCCTATATATATATATATATATAGTGGAGAGTTCAAATGAGCAGAATTAAAAATTAAGAATAAAGGATACACTATTAAAACAATATTTTGGTGTATGATACAGAATGTGTAGGACTCAAACACTTTTAAATAATTTTACGAGTCATAATAAAATATGTGTAGGACATAAAATTTTTAAATAATTTTGTCACTTCTAATAAAATTTGTGTAGGAAACCAATACATTAATGATGGTGAATGAGTAATTTATGGTAGCATTAATAAGACTTGAGTAACTCTTTAAAATATTTATTAATATTCTACATCAAAATGTCTATACTACCCTTAGTAATTAAAACATTAATTAAAAGTTGACAAAAATGATATCTTGATTTACAACCATTGATCAAAAAATTATAGGGTCTACATTAATTCATTTTTTCTTCTTTTAAGAAGATTCTTCTCAAATGAACCTCCCATATATATATATATATATATGAACTTTAGATAGTTGTAGAACTCTCAAGACGTTTACTAAAAAATATTTTTATTTATATATTTTTATATGTAGGATATATATATATATATATATATATATATATAGAGAGAGAGAGAGAGAGAGAGATGAGTTCATTTCAGAACTCTAAATAGTTGCAGAACTTTCAAGACTTTTACTAAAAAATATTTTTATTTATATATTTTTATATTTAGGATACTTTTATCATTTATTATAAGTATTTTTATAATTACATCAATATTAAGAGTGATTTTATCATGTTTTTATATATAACTTTATAATTACACATATGTAAACTAGTTTTTACATATATGTAGTTAGTTATTAGACACATATATAATTTGGTTATTGAACATATGTAAACTACTCTTAACATGTAAAATATAATAAAAATACGTATAATAAATGATAAATTAATATATATATATATATATATATAGAGAGAGAGAGAGAGGGAGAGAGAGAGAGAGAGAGAGTTGGGTTCATTTCAGAACTTAAATAATTGCAGAAACATTCAAGACTTTTACTAACAATATTTTTATTTATATATTTAGGGTACTTTTATCATTTATTATATGTATTTTTATAATTACATACATATTAAAAGTAATTTTATCATGTTTTTATATGTAACTTTATAATTACACATATATAAACTAGTTTTTACATATATGCAATTAGTTATTAGACACATATATAATTTGGTTATTACCCATATGTAAACTACTCTTAACATGTAAAATATCATAATAATACATATACTAAACGATAAAAGTACCCTAAATATAAAATTATATCTATAAAATGATTGTTTGTTAGAACTTTTGTAAATTCTGTAATTATCTAGAGTTCTGAAACGTCTATATATATATATATATATATATATATATGAGAAGGATCCATTAAAATCACCCTTTATTGCGAGAACCATGAGAATCAATGTGAACACAACAAAAAATACATACAAATAGCTAAAAAACACATAATTTTTTTTTTACTATTTTTTATAAAAAAATCGCTATATTTCGTTATAAAAAAAATTAATTTTTTTTTGCTACTAAAAGTAGCAATTTTAATGTAAAAAATATTATAAAATTTTTTTTGTGTGTTTTTCTGATTTTTTAGGTTTTTGGGGGTTTAGTTTTTAGCATATTTGCTTGGGTGGGGGTGGAAGGGGGTTTAGGTTTTGGGGGGGAGAGGGGTGGGGGTTAGGTTTTTTTTTGTATGTTCACATTGGTTCTCATGGTTCTCACAATAAAGGTGGTTCTCAAATAAACCTTACACTATATATATATATATATATATATATATATATATATATAGGGAAAAGATAAATCGAAAACCCATGTGAGTTGAGAAAACCCAAATAAACCCTATGTAAAATTTTTATTTTTTTCCAAAAAAAAAGGAAATGTAATATAGATGTACACGAACATTTTTATGAAAAAAAGGCTTACTAGTTTTTTAAAAAAAAATTGTTGAAAATTTGTATGTTACATTTTTTTGGATATATATATTATGTAACATGAAATTTGTTACATTTAAAAAAGAACTACTCGGTGTTTTTTTGTGTTTCTTTTTTAAAAATGTTCAAATATATATATATATATATATATATATATATATATATATATATATATATATATATATTACATTTCCTATTTTTTTAGAAAAAAAATTCAAATTCAGAATATCATATATATATATATATATTACATTTCCTATTTTTTTAGAAAAAAAAATCAAATTCAGAATATCATATATATATATATGATATTCTGAATTTGATTTGGGTAGATATGATATTTAGAAAGTCCTCTAGATGTGTATATGATAATATTTTGAATTTTGTTTGATTAAATGATAGTATGGAAATTTTTAGAGGTATATATATTTTAAACTAAAACTTGTTTTGGGTATATATAGTATTTTACAAGTTTGTAAGAGTATTTATATATGAAATTGTTCCTATCATTTTTACATTAGATGGAAATTAAAAATAAAAAAAATCGCCAAATGACTGAATTGAAAACCTTACATGTCTATATGCAGGCATATGTGACTCAAGATGATACACTAATCACAACACTTACCGTCCGTGAAAGCATCTACTATTCAGCGCAACTCCAACTACCAGACTCCATGTCTAAATCCGAGAAGAAGGAGAGAGCGGAAATGACCATAAAAGAGATGGGGCTTCAGGATTCGATGGACACGAGGATTGGAGGGTGGGGAGCTAAAGGTCTGAGTGGAGGCCAGAAGAGAAGAGTTAGCATATGTATCGAGATCTTAACTCGTCCTAAGCTTCTCTTTCTTGACGAACCAACAAGTGGCCTTGATAGTGCGGCCTCATACTACGTGATGAGCAGGATCGCAAGGCTTGATCAGCACGAAGGAAGAACCATCATTGCATCAATTCACCAGCCATGTAGCGAAGTATTTGGGCTTTTTCATAATTTATGTCTTCTTTCTTCTGGAAGAACAGTTTACTTCGGGAAAACAAGCTCTGCAAATGACGTATGGTTATAATACAATCTTCATTTCATGTCTGTTTTTTGTAAAAGAAATGTAAACTAACTTTGAAAGTAAGCTAAATCTATATCTTGTTTGGATGCAGTTTTTCTCTTTGAATGGCTTCCCTTGCCCCAATTTCCAGAATCCCTCTGATCACTTTCTTAGAACAATTAACAAAGATTTTGATGAGGTAACTTCTTTACATGGATATAGGGTACTTGTACGTGTTATTTTGGTTTGTATGACTCTAATATAACTATTATAATTTACAGGATATCGAACTTGGTTCAGCCGGAAGGAAACCTACAGAGGAAGCGATTAACATCTTAATAGATTCATACAAGTCATCTACTACTTACCAAGACGTTAACAATCAAGTTTCTGAAATATGCAAGAAGGTAAGCTAGAGTTTTTTAAATATAGAGCTAAATCATAATTATAAAATTTTGTGAACTAATACTTTCCTGGGAATTTCTTAGGGAGATGTAGTACATGATAAAAATAAAGACCATCCTAGTTTCTCAACTCAATCTCTTGTACTCACGAGGAGATCTTTCCTTAACATGCATCGTGATCTTGGCTACTACTGGTTGCGCCTTGCTATCTATATAGCGTTGTCCTTAGGTCTTGGAACAATCTTCTATAACGTTGGCTCAAGTTACAGTTCAATTCAGGTTAACACAATATATTTAGATATTATTTATAAATATACGCACCATCGCTAGCGGTAGTTGTCACTAATGTAAGTTCATTTTCTTAATAAACACTATGGGTACAAACTTGCAGGCTAGAAGTTCATTGCTGATGTTTGTGGCTACATTCTTAACATTCATGTCGATCGGGGGATTCCCATCATTTGTAGAGGACATGAAAGTATTCGAACGTGAAAGATTAAATGGACATTACTCAACCGGGGCTTTCGTTATAGCCAATACCCTATCATCAGTGCCATACTTGTTACTAGTATCCGTGATTCCAGGGGCAATAGCATACTACCTCTCAGGACTTCGTGAGGGATTGGATCACTTTGCATACTACATATCCGTGCTCTTTTCTTGTATGCTGGTTGTTGAGAGCCTGATGATGATAGTTGCGAGTGTAGTTCCGAATTATCTAATGGGAATTATAATGGGTTCGGGGATCCAAGGCTTCATGATGTTAGGTGGTGGGTTCTTTCGATTACCTAATGATTTACCGCACCCATTTTGGAAATACCCATTATTTTACATCGATTTTCACAAGTATGCGTATCAAGGACTGTTCAAGAACGAGTTTGAAGGTGTGAAGTATCTGTATAATGAAGCAGGGGTGAAACAAATCATGGATGGAGATCAGGATATATTAAGGGAGAAATGGCAAGTTGAAATGGGTTACTCGAAGTGGATTGATTTGTTGATAATATTAGGGATGGCAGTGATTTCTAGGATTTTGTTTATGGTTATAATCATGATTGTTGAGAAGGTGAAGTCTGGTTTAATGGCTGTGGTGTTTTCTATTCCAGAGAAGAAGAAAGTGCAAGTGATGATCAATCCTCTTGCCACCCCTTCTCATTAAGTAGTCAATCAAATCAATGTAGTCTATGTAACATGATGTGTGTCTAAATACTTGAAATAATTGAGTATATTATTTAAAAAAACCATTAGAACACATATATAGACAAAGTGTGTCTATCATGATACAGTATGGTTTTGAATAAGATATATACTTTTGCCTAAATTAAATTCTGGCAAAATGATAGCTATTATACAAACTATAATGAACTTTAATCTCCTTGTTATGGGTAGCTTCAAAAATGTCACTTTAATCAAAGTATTAATACATCGAATCATTCCTGGTCACAAGAAAACTCCAATTGTAATGTTGGTCTCGTGTTATTATAATACGTTATGTAATGAACGATTAATGATTTCAATAATATTTGTAATGTGTAGAATAAGAAATCAAACTAAATGTAATCAGGTTTGTATATAACTTTGAATAAATGGATTACACTACTCATTAGATCAAAGTTAAACAGATTGAGAACTGAAACAAAGATAATGAGAATAAATCTAGAAATAGAATGATTTGTTTCCTATGACAGGTTATTACGCTCTCTGTTATGGATGGCTATCACTTGTCAAAAGAATGGTGCATACCGCTGTAACAAACTTAAATATTGTTGTTACGTACAAACCTCCTAAGTTTCGTAGATCCATCTTACTCATCGTTACAGGTTCTAGCTTAAATGATGAACTTTGAAGGTGAGAAGCCTTTGAATATGAGTTCAGGGGTCTATGAGTTGTCAATAGAAACTTTCTGAAGAAAACAAGCCAGGATCTAACAAATTCCTAACAACTTGAAAGTGTGACGTGGTCCAGAGGCTGAGCCATGTTTTATAGAGATAAAAATGGAGCTTTATGTCCAAAAAAAATTAGGACCCCCCGTTTTTGCTAGGGTTTAGTGTAAGATTATATATAATTATTATATTTAATTTATATGGTATTATAATCATTTATATAATATTGAAACCAAAATATAATTATAGCTTATTATAATATTAGGTAAATTACACTTTTCGTCCTTTATGTTTGTATCGAGTTGCAACGGATACTGTTTAACTTTAATAGTTACAGGCACAATCCTTTATTTGAAAAACTCAGTACACTTTTCATCCTTTTAGCAGTAACAAGGTTAAATTTTTCAGTTAAGACTAGTCATGTGACTTGCACATGAGGGTAGATTAGGAATTTACTTGTATAAAGGACGGAAAATGTAATTTACCCTTAAACAAACAAACAACCCCCAATCTCTCAATCTCAATCTCAGTTCTCTCTCTCCAACCACCACCACCACTAAATCCAGTCATCACCACCAAATCCAACCCCACCACCATTTCCTATCGAGCGTTTCTACTAGTTCTTTGTCTGCTTTTATGTTCATAATCCATATTCTCCCCCTTTAATAATTCCATATCAATTTTAGGGTTTCAATAATAGTCACAAACACACAAGCCAAGCTACATATAAATCAAATCAATTAATCATACATAAAAAGATATTTCATATGTCATACCTAAATAGTATGAGAGGTTTGTAAAAGGAAACTACCAATAAAAAAAAGAGACTCACATCCATCTTTAAGCCTGCTTAGGGATATAGTCCAGATATTTATCCGAAGCTGTTGCAGACACCGGAGACCTAACACATCGTCCCCTAACCGTAAACATCTTTGATCTTTCTGGAAGGATCATGGATATTGTTGCGAACAAAGGAGGATTTCAACAACAGATTCGTGGAAGAACCCAAATCTCGATTATGGTCGACGGTCGGAGGAAGATAAGGTGAGGTGAACGGAGTACCGATCACTTGACAGACTTGTCCGATAGCATCGACGGTAATCCTTCACTAAACCTAACATCAATAACAACACCGATCACTTGACAGACTTGTCCGATAGCACCGGCGCCGAAAAACCGAACAAGACCAGATCGGTGGATGTTGAAGATTATGTTTTAGAAGTTGAATCGAAGCTTAAAATAGTTCAGATTTGTAGGAGGTTAGATGAAGAAGATCTTGGGATGGCTCAGATTTGCAGGGGAGGGTAAAAATGATGGTGGCTGCTGGTTTTTTTAGAGAGAGAGAGAAAGGTGTGAGAGATTTAGAAAGAGAAGACATGTATTTCTATTTGTTCTATAAGATTTTAAAGGCTATTATTTTATTTATACTATAACAAATTAAGTAAAAATATTAAACTACCCTTTAGTGAATAAACTTAACTGAAAATTTAACTTTGTTACTGTTAAAGGACGAAAATTGTAATGAGTTTTCCAAATAAAGGACTGTGGCTGTAATTATTGAAGTTAAAGGGTATCCGTTGCAACTCGATACAAACATAAAGGACGAAAAGTGTAATTTACCCTATAATATTAGTTGGTAATTGTTTATGGACTGTATTATCCTTATTAACTAATAAAGGTTTCCCCTTAGGTGTATTTAAGGAGCATTCTAGAGAGGGTTTTAGGTAAGACATTCATAATAACATCAAAAAATAATCTCGACCCCTCTTTCTCCATAATTACGAGTTCTTCACCCTTACGAACTCGGAACTACCATCAATCATATACGTCCTAAATGGGAACCAGATCAAGCCGGCTGACATGTCGAACTCCATGGTTGATTCCATTTTGGATTCTCTGCTGCCAACGTGTGGTATCAGAGTAGATTTTGTAACGGGTATTACTTTTAAATGTTTTCCGTTACATACTTACAGAACTTATCAACATGTGGTATCAGAGGAGATGTTGCTCAAATCAATTATGTTAGTTTTCCCTAAAGTTGGAGAATTAAAATTTTGATAAAAATTGATTTTAATATGATGTTCACATTTTTCTGATAAGAAATTGATATTCACCAAAATACATATGTTTTATTCCCCCATTTTACCCCCATTTTACGCGTTTTTGGCCTTAAAATCGAGAATCGGATACTTAATCGGGTGTATTTTTGTTTATAGGCCTAAAACAGCGTGCCAAATAAGAAGATGAAGAAAACGAGGATTTTTCGGGCGAAACGGCTGAGCTGCGAAGATTCTGTGAAGAAAGCTGTCTTTCAGCTATCGCACGACTGTGCGATAATTGGCACTCCCGTGCGGAACCGACAACAGGGCTCAACTCGGCATTGCACAGCCAGTGCGATCAAGCGTGCAAGCGATCTTGGGAATGCACGACCGTGCGATTGGAGGAACGACCGTGCCTGGTCTTTGACCTCGGATGCACTGCCAGTGCAGTTGCCCGTGCCCACCTTACCTCGGAAATGAACGATCGTGCATCTCATGGCACGCCCGTGCCGATCTGAAGACCGGTCCAAGATTCGCTGATTTTACACGGTATGGTGAACAGTAAACTAAAGTGCACGACCGTACACTTTAATCGCACGACCGTGCGATCTGAAAATGTTATAAAAAACAGAAGGGATAAATCAGTTCGCAACTGGACTTTTGGGAGCTTTTCTGGCGACTATTCAGGCTCCGGAGGCTCTGCTTTCACCCGGAATCAAGCCACATCGTGCCGATTAGCTTCGTTATCATCCGGATTCTCAATCTAGTGCTTGTTTATGGTTTGATTTTCTTGAATCTTTCCTTGATTTTGTTCATTATTCAAGCGTTTTGGTTGATGATTATGTATTATTGTAAGCCTTAGGGCAAAAACACTAGTATTCCTTGCTTAACAACAACCATTAGTATGTTAATTATGTTTGTAATGACACTTGAAGCATTTTCTATGTTAATCCTTGATGATTAGTTTGCAACCTTGTTTATTGATGTTGAATTCTTGATTATAGTTAATTATCTTGGATTATTAGTATGTGGTTAGTTGAGATATTTGCAAGAAGAAGCTTAATTAATCATGTATTAGTAGACTTTGAACTTGTTTAACTAGTTTAACTTGTTTAAAATGATTGCACCATGATACTAGAAATGGTTAGTGGTTTAATAAGGGGTAATTAATATTAATCAAGAAAGCTTTCCCTCACCTAAGGACCTTAACGGGTTAAATGGTGTTGTTATGAATTCTTGACATAAATTGTTAGCTTAGTTAGTAGTTTAGGCCAAAATTGCTTGCTTGGTGAATTTATGTTCAAGATTTGTAAAATGAACTCGGTTGTGATTTAATCTAGTTTATGCTTGTCTTGGTGGTTACATTGTGTTTATCGGTGTCACTTTCCTTGATTAAGTGAAGGTAGAAAACTCCTAACGGATGACTAACTTTTCTTTAGGGGATTTTCATAGACATTTGTCAATTGGGCATTAAAGAACAATTTTAGGAGGTTAAAGTGTGTGTATCGTTTTAGCTTTCCAAAGAGTTGTCATGTTAGGATTCGCGAAAGTGATACAAATTGTCTTGAAAAAATGAAAAATTGATCAAGTGTTTTAAATGACAAAACCGACTTAGTTCACATACTTTGGTTGTGCATAAAGCAAGGCTATATATTTATTTTCATATTTGGAGTCTATTATCTTTTTAAAAATATTTATTTAGTCTGATTTTAGTTTTTAGAAAATCACCCACTTATCTTTCTACCGGTAATTTAATGACAAAGGTTTAGTATGATTCCTCCGCCCACATCCTTGGATCGACACTTTGTTCTTACCGATACTTTACTACATATATGACGGGGTACACTTGCCCTTTCGTGTGTGTTTTAATATTGAAGTATAAATCATTTTTATAAATTTAAAACCGAACCGTGTGTAAAATTCATTGTAAAAATATGTATATACGCGCACACGTCAAGTTTTTGGCGCCGTTGCCGGGGATGTGGCGAGCTTCAGGAACGACCCGAGTCAATATCTTATCGGTGTACATACTTGTGAATATTTGTAAATATTTTCTTGATTATTTATTTGTTTATTTATTTGTTAATATTTCTTGTTTTTGATTTAATTCATTCGTTTTCAAGCTTATTTTAAACACTTGTAAATTTTTATTTCATTTATTTGTTCGAATTCGGACTAATTATTCATTTATTCTTTGAATTTTCGGCTCCGAAAATTTATTTTATACTAGCCGATTTGATTATTTTATTTGTTTTGATTTTTATAAAATTCCAGGCCTGCTTTTGAATTTTTAAAAAAATTTCAGCCATTTTAAACAGAAATTCTGTTTTATTACAACAAAAAAAACAGCCTTATTATAATAATATAATATTCACGTGTGTCAATTTTTCGTTTGCAGGTTGATGTCCTCAACCCCCGCTCCCGATGCTTTTGAGCCTTCAGACGAACCCGAGCGTAATCTGAGGAGACGTCTTCGTGAGAGATCCCGCACTTCCAAACCACGAAGAACTTCAACGCAGCAGTCGTAGTAATGGTGATCTCGAGGGTGACACCTTCAATGATGGTGTGTGTTTGACATGGAAAGACTTATGGGTTATGGTGCGGGATGGACAAACCGGTGGAAGTCGGTCCATACTTCAAGGTGTTACGGGGTATGCCAGACCCGGGGAAATCCTTGCTATTATGGGTCCTTCTGGTTCCGGCAAATCCACCCTCCTGGACGCGTTAGCAGGTACATATAACTGCTAGTTGGTTCAATAAAACTAGCTAGGACATATGCTTCATGCAAACTTTATTAATTGTTTTGCAAAACAAATTACGTGCTATAATGATTGAACTTGATATTACAGTTTTAACTGATATCTTTTTTTATGCAGGGAGACTAGATCCCAAGATTAGGAAGAGTGGTGATATTTTAGTTAATGGAGTCAAGAAAACTTTAGCATATGGAACATCGGTAAGCACTAAAAATATTTAGGAAATGTGATTTATTGAGTTCATCTAGTTATTTCTTGGTCTAGTTTTCGGTTGATAGGTAGTTTTTGATTTCTAGATGCTTAGTTTCAAAGCAAAACAAAAGATGATTTTGCAAATTTGGTATCTATGAGTCTCCTAGGGGAGCGGAATCCAAAAATTCTAAGGGTGAGAGGGGCACTCCTCTCTTAGGGGAGTGAGCTCTCTTACACACACCCAATCAGCACGCGTCACGTCAACTCCCCTCTTACGTCTCCATTTTGCACTCAAACGTTGGCATCACTCCACTCACACAATTATTTTTTTTATAAAAAAAAAAGAAAAAAACGTGATTGGTGGAAAAAGGGTGGACCCACATTAACAACCAATCACCTCTCTCTCTCTCCTCTCTCTCAAGCGGTGACTACTTACCGAGCCAAACACAAACCGCGCGGTAAACCTTTGTTGGTGGCGGTGTACCCGCACGGTAAAGGAGTCCCCGCATGCGGTCACCGAAGGTGCCCCGCTTACCCTAAGACCATGAGGTGTGGGTGTTTAACGCCAGCGTGGTTGTCGGTCAACGCCCACCAAAACACCCTGTGGCCAGCGTTTTGAACGGCGTTATGATTCGGGTTTCAAGTTCTTCATCGTCGTTGAGGGCAAACGGCTAACGAGGTGTTGGCTTGTTATTGGTGGTTTCAAACTAGCCGTTCGACGACTGGTTTGACCTAATTAATTAATTTTTTTTAATAACACTTATATATATATCACATACTCACCCACTTTTTTAAAAACCACACACCCAAACATCCATTTAAATTTAATAGTTATTTTTTAAATTTATAATATTAAATAAAAACAAAAACTAGGTGCCACATGTCGAATAACATCACTCTTCCACACCTTCCAACACCCTTCGTTTTTTCACCACGCCCTGTTTCTGACACACGTTGACGTATCGTACACGTTTCGAATTACCTCCCCAAGTTCAACCCCTTCCACACCGTATCGTCTAACACCGGATATTTATGTGAAAAGCACACTTATCGACTACGATTACACGACATAACACAAAAATAATATAGTTGAGTCCACGCCTTTGACTAGCGTAAACTTTCAAATTATCATACATGCACCAACCAAATTTATAACAACATATACCCTACAAATATATATATATATATATATATATATGGTTGAGTTCATTTCAGAACTCTAAATAACTACAGAACTTTCAGAACTCCTAATAAACAATCATTTTATATATAAATTTTTGTATTTAGGGTCTTTTTATCATCTATTATATATATTTCTTTGATTACGTACATGTTAAAAGTAGTTTACATACGTTTAATTGCCAAAATTATATATATGTGTCATAACTAATTACATATATGTAAAAAAACTAGTTTACATATGTGTAATTATAAAATTACATATAAAAAATGATGAAATTACTCTTAATATGTATGTAATCAGTAAAAATACACATAATAAATGATGAAATTATCCTAAACATAAAAATATATAAATAAAAAGATTGTTTATTAGGAGTTCTGCGAGTTCAGTAAATATTTATGGTTCTGAAATGATCCTGGCCCTATATATATATATATATATATATATATATATATATATAGTGGAGAGTTCAAATGAGCAGAATTAAAAATTAAGAATAAAGGATACACTATTAAAACAATATTTTGGTGTATGATACAGAATGTGTAGGACTCAAACACTTTTAAATAATTTTACGAGTCATAATAAAATATGTGTAGGACATAAAATTTTTAAATAATTTTGTCACTTCTAATAAAATTTGTGTAGGAAACCAATACATTAATGATGGTGAATGAGTAATTTATGGTAGCATTAATAAGACTTGAGTAACTCTTTAAAATATTTATTAATATTCTACATCAAAATGTCTATACTACCCTTAGTAATTAAAACATTAATTAAAAGTTGACAAAAATGATATCTTGATTTACAACCATTGATCAAAAAATTATAGGGTCTACATTAATTCATTTTTTCTTCTTTTAAGAAGATTCTTCTCAAATGAACCTCCCATATATATATATATATATATGAACTTTAGATAGTTGTAGAACTCTCAAGACGTTTACTAAAAAATATTTTTATTTATATATTTTTATATTTAGGATATATATATATATATATATATATATATATATATATATATAGAGAGAGAGAGAGAGAGAGAGAGAGATGAGTTCATTTCAGAACTCTAAATAGTTGCAGAACTTTCAAGACTTTTACTAAAAAATATTTTTATTTGTATATTTTTATATTTAGGATACTTTTATCATTTATTATAAGTATTTTTATAATTACATCAATATTAAGAGTGATTTTATCATGTTTTTATATATAACTTTATAATTACACATATGTAAACTAGTTTTTACATATATGTAGTTAGTTATTAGACACATATATAATTTGGTTATTGAACATATGTAAACTACTCTTAACATGTAAAATATAATAAAAATACGTATAATAAATGATAAATTAATATATATATATATATATAGAGAGAGAGAGAGAGAGAGGGAGAGAGAGAGTTGGGTTCATTTCAGAACTTAAATAATTGCAGAAACATTCAAGACTTTTACTAACAATATTTTTATTTATATATTTAGAGTACTTTTATCATTTATTATATGTATTTTTATAATTACATACATATTAAAAGTAATTTTATCATGTTTTTATATGTAACTTTATAATTACACATATATAAACTAGTTTTTACATATATGCAATTAGTTATTAGACACATATATAATTTGGTTATTACCCATATGTAAACTACTCTTAACATGTAAAATATCATAATAATACATATACTAAACGATAAAAGTACCCTAAATATAAAATTATATCTATAAAATGATTGTTTGTTAGAACTTTTGTAAATTCTGTAATTATCTAGAGTTCTGAAACGTCTATATATATATATATATATATATATATATGAGAAGGATCCATTAAAATCACCATTTATTGCGAGAACCACGAGAATCAATGTGAACACAACAAAAAATACATACAAATAGCTAAAAAACACATAATTTTTTTTTTTACTATTTTTTATAAAAAAATCGCTATATTTCGTTATAAAAAAAATTAATTTTTTTTTGCTACTAAAAGTAGCAATTTTAATGTAAAAAATATTATAAAATTTTTTTTGTGTGTTTTTCTGATTTTTTAGGTTTTTGGGGGTTTAGTTTTTAGCATATTTGCTTGGGTGGGGGTGGAAGGGGGTTTAGGTTTTGGGGGGGAGAGGGGTGGGGGTTAGGTTTTTTTTGTATGTTCACATTGGTTCTCATGGTTCTCACAATAAAGGTGGTTCTCAAATAAACCTTACACTATATATATATATATATATATATATAGGGAAAAGATAAATCGAAAACCCATGTGAGTTGAGAAAACCCAAATAAACCCTATGTAAAATTTTTATTTTTTTCCAAAAAAAAAGGGAATGTAATATAGATGTACACGAACATTTTTATGAAAAAAAGGCTTACTAGTTTTTTAAAAAAAAATTGTTGAAAATTTGTATGTTACATTTTTTTGGATATATATATTATGTAACATGAAATTTGTTACATTTAAAAAAGAACTACTCGGTGTTTTTTTGTGTTTCTTTTTTAAAAATGTTCAAATATATATATATATATATATATATATATATATATATATATTACATTTCCTATTTTTTTAGAAAAAAAAATCAAATTCAGAATATCATATATATATATATATATTACATTTCCTATTTTTTTAGAAAAAAAAAATCAAATTCAGAATATCATATTGTAGGTCCGGCTAGGAGGATCTAGTCGCCTAATCCTTGTTATCGAACACACCCGGTTGTGCGGAATCCAACCGGAGATGCAAACCGAGATCGAGAAAGTGAACAATACGTAAAGATATCAACAATTAACAGTTACGTGTATTGATTTCGACAAAGTTTCGGTACAATATTTGACAAATACAAAGCTCACCGGAACTTTCTCTCACTACACTCTCTCTCTAGTTTTCTGCCTCTCTTCTATCTATTCTCACACACACTGAATGGGTATATATATGCCCAGCACAGGTTGCATGTCGAAGGATCATGTGAACTGCCCGAAAGATGATCTGTCGATCATGAAGCCATCGAAGGATCCACAAACACTTCGAAGGATGGCATATCCTTCGAAGTCCATCAGTAACCTTCGGGGGACAACTTTCGAGCTCATCGAAGGATAGACATAATCCTTCGATTGCCCAACCTTCGACTCAGACATTTACAACAATGTAACTGTTTGGCCCATGTGACAAAGAAGCCCAACATGCAAACTGTTAAGCATGCACGTACAAGAATTCAACATGTTCCAATATTTGAAGTTTAGTCAACATAGTGACATCATCATGACATCATCATGATGATGTCAGCATGATGTGTCAAGCGGGAAACGTCCTCGGCTCTCCGTGCTTCGCGTGACGAACTCTGGGACGCATGACGGAGGAATGTCGTGACGTCGGGCTTGAGCCGAACCTAGCCGGGTCGAACCGGACCAAGTCGCGTCGAGTCGAGTCGCGTCCACATACATGTATCAACAAACTCCCCCTTGGACGCTACTCGCGAGATTCACCTTTCATGTCTTCTAAGTCGGAGGATCTTCAAAGTCTTCACGTCTTGAAAGCAGAAAGTGTATCAACAAACTCCCCGTATCATGTAGGAAGTGTGTTGACAAACTCCCCCTTAACATAAGCTCCCCTTTGAGTTATGCTCGTGAATGATTTTATCTTTATGAAGTGAGATCCTTGTGGTGTTGATGATGGTCAGCGGCAACTCGATCATCTTCATCATTTGAGTGCCTTCACGTCGTGTCTTCATTCCGAAGCTTGTCATCGACCATGTTCTCCTAGCCTTTAGAACCTGCACATGCAAGAAATCTAAACGCGTAATGAGAACAACCGCTTGGAATATCATAAGCAAACACACATGTGACCATTGTTTAAGCAAACACCGTCCGACAGTTTGAAAGTTTAACAAAGTTTATCAATTTCAATTTTAACTTTCAAAACTTGCAAATTTCGACCGTTTATGAAGACTTAGTCGTTTCGGTTTTCGTTCAGGTTTCAGGTAACGAAGACTCGAGCTCCAACATCGTACGATCGAAAATAAAATAGAAATAAAATCTTTTTGGCTTTTATAAGGTTTATATTAAAACACACATAAAATCTTTTTGGTATTTTTGAATATTTCAAATGTAAAGACTGAAAGCAGTAAATAAATATATACAGACATTCTTTTTGCGAGTTTCGAGGGTAAGAGAATCATATCAGTGTACGGTCATGCCAAAACGCTCTCTTTGTTCAATTAATTAACATTAAGATAAGCATCCTATAACAATTATCGGTATTGTTGTCCACATAAGCTCAACTTATCAGATGTAATCATGGCGAGGGGATACGTTAAGGTATGATTTATACTTACCGACCGGTGTTCATCCACATCACGACACATTCCCGTATCAAGGTATGCACGAGGGTTCATCTTACCGGTGAGTATACCGATTATCATCTGTTTGACCGTATATGATGTGAGATTCTCACTTATTTTGATTTGAAAACAAGCCCTATGTGATAGAATCACTTATTGATGAGGAACTTGATTTTCATATGCATGAAGGCACAGGTGCAAGTCCGTGAACAGGTCAGTACTTTCGTACAGCAGAGAGACGAACTTGACACCCGGAAAGAATTTGTGATATAGTATCACTTATTTGTTTGGACATGTGATTGTTTATCACTTATTGAGGTCGTATGCAATATGTACACGTATGTATGGTATCATGGAAGATCTAGACTTGCGTCCCCGTTATTTTTCGGTAAAAGATACAACCATGATACCCAGATGATAAGCAGCATAAAGACCGAATATCTCAGAACCTCGGCAATCTCTCAAACGAAATTTCGGTACTAAGACCATATGCCAATGAATGGTTCCCACCTGGTCTTCAGTCGATTTAAGATTTATATCACCCTGCACACTTTAAAATGATTGTGAGCCTACCGATACATCTTATATAGAGCTGCTTATCGTTTTTCATTTAAGGTTTAAAGAGGTTTAGACAGACCACTGATGTACTATCATTTTCTCTTTTGCTCGCCAGGAAACTCATTTTTGATTTTCTATTGTTTTTGTGTTTTTGAAATTTTTCAATGTTTTTGGATTTTCCAGATTTTTGGATTTACTCCCCCTAAAATCAATAAACTAAGACAAATTTTAAAACACAAAGGTATTTACAAAAATGATTTTCCGATGTTGGTTTTACTCTTGCTTGACCTCAATGCCGTTTACCAAAATTAATTTTTAATCAGAAAAGATTTCTCGAATTTTGGAAAAAAAATGAGTTGGCACGTCGGTAATCGGTGTGGACCATGACAACATTGACGAGTTTCATATTGAAACAATCACGTGTGAGGTGATATTCAAGATCAACGTGTCTGGTCAAAGAGTGCTGTATGAGAGGATAATAAATTATAAAGCAGCTTAAATATCGACAAGTATAGGAGAGATTAGAAATTTAAAACCGTATCCTGCAACTGCTTCGTGCATTGCAAGGAATTTGAGTGTTCTCCCAAACTGGATATCCACCCGGTGTGGATGTCAAAGTCGATTCTTTGAAGCTACTGAGAAATCTCTTGACAGCAACAAGATCATAAACCTTTGGGTCCGGCTGGTCTTCCACATTGCACCAGCGAAGGTCTTTGTCTTTCTCTTTCAGAAGTAGTGTGCGGTTTGTTCAATCCACGCCAAGGCATCCGCACACCCGGTTGGTTTGTTCAACAAACACATTTTCTTCAATCACACCGCGAAGAAATGTACACTGCACGTTCATCTTGTAGATTTTGAACTTCAAACGTGCTGCAGGTGCGTACTTTTCATTCGAATCTTCCCTGAGGACCCGATCAAAAACATGACAACCAAATTTTGGCACATATTTCAACTGGTCGAATTTTTAACTTCATTCCTTTTTCCTTCATCAGACATCTTTTTGTCTTCTTTCCTCCTCTCTCCATCAAAGGCAACAATATTCTTCTGTCGCCTATCTTGTGTAAGGACGCTCCACTATCAACAATCTTACGACTATCGAAAGTTCCTCCTGGAACATCCTACACACTCACTCAGAGATTAGTTGGAGAGTGGGACCCAAGCCTTCACAGACTTGGGTCGTCCGTCATCATCGAGGATTGTGACATCCATTTCCCGATGATTCGGAATTGATGTAGCTCCCCCTGAAACAATTTCCAATTTTGGTTTCCATATCTGTTTTTGTTCTTCATGTTTAACATTTGATTTAACAGATTTTGTTTGGGCAACCTCCGGTTTTAAAACCTTTTCAACATTTTTCCGTTGTTTCTTTCTCTGTTTCACTTCTTGTTGTTTAACAAGACGAGGGTCTTGTTTTGGTGAAACAAATCTTTTATGGTAATTGTTACCATGGGGGGCATCAACTTTTGCTTTCAACTTATGAAGATATGGACAATTTCGAATTATGTGTCCAATAGTACCACATTCAAAACACATTCTCCGCTCTACAAACCTCGGAGAAACATGTGATCGTCTTGTCGATGATGATGAACTTTGTGATCTCGAGGTACTAGGTTTCGAACAGTTTGGCTCATTTCTTTTCAACACTGTTGCTTGTTTAACAAAATCCAAGTTAGATTTATTTTCAAAACTTTCGATTTTGTCCGTTCCCCTTGACTTCACAAAGTTCACATTCCTTTTCTTCTTCTGATTCGGCTTCCTTGGATTTTGAGTCGGTGTTTTACCTTTTGATTTGGCATGATTTTGCTGTTTTTGCACTGTTGGTAACTTTTGATTGCCAAATTGTTTTCGAACTTCGGCCTTTGGGATAGGAGGGCACTGTGTTACAGTAACACGTGATCCTGTCTTTCCCAAAAACTTACTTGTCGAATTTTCAAAAACTTTACTTATTAAAGATTGATTAACATTCTTTATAGGAAAATCTTTGTCTGAGTAAATTTTATCATCACCAACAAGAGTGTACAGTAAATCCACACTCTCCGACTCTTGGGCAGATGTGGACTCGGTTGGAACAGTCTTAGCGGGTCTTGCAGGAGGATCACAGAGAATATGATTCTCAAGAGGTATGTCCTCTTCTTTGATTACCGCATCAGACTTTTCCGAATCAGTATCATCGGATTCATCATCAGAAGAATCAGTATCCTCAATCACAACTGTAGGATCCTGATTCTGTTCAGCAGAGGACACACATGTATCTGCTGACACATCTGAATCTGATGATACTTCTTTCTTGTATCCGAGACCTGTTGCACATTCTGCTGCAAATTCCTTAACATCTAGAGGAACAGATGGTTCAAAGTGAGTTCTATACTCCTCATCAGGCAGGGCATCATAATTGTTTCTCACGGGTGGTGGACATTTCTTGTATCCAATGCATGTGACATCCCGTTTCTCTTTCTGTACGTCAATGATGTGATCCAACACATAGCTAGAGCTCAAATAACTGTCTAGCTTAAGTTGGATCGCCTCACTTTCAGTTTTGACACAAGCCATTTCTTTTTGCATTATCTCAAGACGTGTGATATACAAATTTATCTCAGTTTGTTTTCTGGAAACCATTTTTGTCAGCTCAGTTTTATCTTTCTTTAATGTTTCAATCATCGACTTAAAGTCCTTTTCATGGTTTTCATAAAACATGTTGGCTTCAGTGCATTTAGAAAGATCCACGGTCAATTTCTGATTGTGGATAAATGTCACATCATATTTCTCCTGCAAAGCCTCGTGTTTGCTTTGCAACTCACACCACTTAGCATCTAAATCAACATGTTTGTTTTGCAAGTCAAACAAACTAGCTTGTAAAGCATCATGTTTGCCTTGCAACTCAGACATGTTTACTTCTAAATTAACACATTTAACATGCAATCTATCACAATTATCACAAATAACAGCAGTTGGTTCATTGACACATACCTGACTTGGATCACTCTCAGATGTTGACCTTTCTGCATCAGAATCAACAACCTCCCTTGATGATTCATATTCAGATCCAACCTCGCTTGAACTTGAAGTAGTATCATCCTCAACTGAAGTTGAAACATCTTCATCTGAACTACTGTCATGTTCAGAACTGTCATTATTTCCCGAGGATTCACCATTGCTGGCATCTTTGACAACTTCAGCAAAACAAGCTGTTCCAACTGGAGCATCACTACTCAACCTGATTGACCAATCACCACTTTCATATACTTGAACCACAAGTGCCTGGTTAGCATTTGATGGTCCTGCTTGGCTTTGGTTGTTGACAGGTATCAATGTACGCTCATCGTTCCTGTTCTGATTCTGCTGGTCTCCTTGATCTCTGAAAGGGTTCTGGTTCCCATGCTGAGCTGGCTTAACAGGAACTTGAATGGGATTGCCATGTAGATCAGTTGTCACAGGAGGCCTTTGGGTTTGCTGTTGAGGCACCGGTTGAGGAACTGGTTGAAGCGGATTTCCGTACATGTCTGTTTTTGGAGGAACCGGAACTTGGATAGGATTGCCATACATGTCTGTTGGTCCGGTAGATCGAACAGGTAATGGATTTCCGAACATGTCAGTTGCTTCGGTATTTCGAACAGGTAAGGGGTTTCCGAACATATCAGTTGGTCTGAGAGGTTGTTTCGGTGCGGGAGACGGAGTACCAAAATACATGTCTGTATTTACCGGAGTATTCCATCTTGGATTCATTTTTGATCAAAAATAATAAAACCTGAAAATCACACTTAAATCAAACAGTTAAATCACACTAGAAATTTTTTTTTTTTTTTTTTTTTAATATCTTGATAAAACAAAATCCCGCGAAACAAAGATCCGACGAAACAAGTCTTGTGCGACTAAACAGCTCTTGTGCGATCCCCACTTATGTTGTGCGACTGATTGTCTTGTTCGACTGAAGCCCAAACAGAAATTCAAAGTAACCAGAAGCCCAAAACTGAAGCCCAAATTTAAGTTGTGTAAGCCCAAAATAATTTTCCACTTTTTATTTCAACCCCACTATCTTATGGAGGCACAGATCTTTCGAACAAATCAGTTTAACTTTCGAAGTTGTTGGTTGTTGAAGACTAGGATCTTTCGAAACAAAACATCAACTGGATCCTTCGACATCTTGTAAGCTGGATCCTTCGAAGTGTTGGGGTTGATCCTTCGACACACACACAGCTGATCTTTCGAGGAAATCAAAAAGACCCTACGAAATCTTGAGGAGTAAAGGTGATCTTTCGAATTTGTTGAGCTTTCGAAATAGTTGATCTTTCGAATTGTTGAGATTCAATTTGTTGACTTTCTATCCTAACACAAAGCAATCCACTTTTTCAACTCATCTGTCGGCTGCATCATTTCCAAGTAACCACCTAATGATGTTGTCCTTTGTACTATTATAATATTTTAAAAATTCAAAACACAACACTTTACAATTGATTTAAAATAGATCGAAAAGTTGTGATAGTGAAGAACAACTTTGAATATGGCAAGAACACAAGGAGTTTTCTGGAAAAACTATGAGATTTCCGGTCACCCGAAACTTTCCGAAACCCGAATTTTGCTCAAAAGTTTTATAAAAACCAATATTTATCTTGAGAACGTGTGTTTTAGCAAGGTTTTAATCAAAACAATCAGCAAAACAACAAGATTTTTCAGGAGTTTAACCGAAATTTTCAGAAAAATAAGCTTCAAAAAACCGAAAAACCACTCGGTTTTAACAAGGAGAAGAGCCAAGGCTCTGATACCACTTGTAGGTCCGGCTAGGAGGATCTAGTCGCCTAATCCTTGTTATCGAACACACCCGGTTGTGCGGAATCCAACCGGAGATGCAAACCGAGATCGAGAAAGTGAACAATACGTAAAGATATCAACGATTAACAGTTACGTGTATTGATTTCGACAAAGTTTCGGTACAATATTTGACAAATACAAAGCTCACCGGAACTTTCTCTCACTACACTCTCTCTCTAGTTTTCTGCCTCTCTTCTATCTATTCTCACACACACTGAATGGGTATATATATGCCCAGCACAGGTTGCATGTCGAAGGATCATGTGAACTGCCCGAAAGATGATCTGTCGATCATGAAGCCATCGAAGGATCCACAAACACTTCGAAGGATGGCATATCCTTCGAAGTCCATCAGTAACCTTCGGGGGACAACTTTCGAGCTCATCGAAGGATAGACATAATCCTTCGATTGCCCAACCTTCGACTCAGACATTTACAACAATGTAACTGTTTGGCCCATGTGACAAAGAAGCCCAACATGCAAACTGTTAAGCATGCACGTACAAGAATTCAACATGTTCCAATATTTGAAGTTTAGTCAACATAGTGACATCATCATGACATCATCATGATGATGTCAGCATGATGTGTCAAGCGGGAAACGTCCTCGGCTCTCCGTGCTTCGCGTGACGAACTCTGGGACGCATGACGGAGGAATGTCGTGACGTCGGGCTTGAGCCGAACCTAGCCGGGTCGAACCGGACCAAGTCGCGTCGAGTCGAGTCGCGTCCACATACATGTATCAACACATATATATATATATGATATTCTGAATTTGATTTGGGTAGATATGATATTTAGAAAGTCCTCTAGATGTGTATATGATAATATTTTGAATTTTGTTTGATTAAATGATAGTATGGAAATTTTTAGAGGTATATATATTTTAAACTAAAACTTGTTTTGGGTATATATAGTATTTTACAAGTTTGTAAGAGTATTTATATATGAAATTGTTCCTATCATTTTTACATTAGATGGAAATTAAAAATAAAAAAAATCGCCAAATGACTGAATTGAAAACCTTACATGTCTATATGCAGGCATATGTGACTCAAGATGATACACTAATCACAACACTTACCGTCCGTGAAAGCATCTACTATTCAGCGCAACTCCAACTACCAGACTCCATGTCTAAATCCGAGAAGAAGGAGAGAGCGGAAATGACCATAAAAGAGATGGGGCTTCAGGATTCGATGGACACGAGGATTGGAGGGTGGGGAGCTAAAGGTCTGAGTGGAGGCCAGAAGAGAAGAGTTAGCATATGTATCGAGATCTTAACTCGTCCTAAGCTTCTCTTTCTTGACGAACCAACAAGTGGCCTTGATAGTGCGGCCTCATACTACGTGATGAGCAGGATCGCAAGGCTTGATCAGCACGAAGGAAGAACCATCATTGCATCAATTCACCAGCCATGTAGCGAAGTATTTGGGCTTTTTCATAATTTATGTCTTCTTTCTTCTGGAAGAACAGTTTACTTCGGGAAAACAAGCTCTGCAAATGACGTATGGTTATAATACAATCTTCATTTCATGTCTGTTTTTTGTAAAAGAAATGTAAACTAACTTTGAAAGTAAGCTAAATCTATATCTTGTTTGGATGCAGTTTTTCTCTTTGAATGGCTTCCCTTGCCCCAATTTCCAGAATCCCTCTGATCACTTTCTTAGAACAATTAACAAAGATTTTGATGAGGTAACTTCTTTACATGGATATAGGGTACTTGTACGTGTTATTTTGGTTTGTATGACTCTAATATAACTATTATAATTTACAGGATATCGAACTTGGTTCAGCCGGAAGGAAACCTACAGAGGAAGCGATTAACATCTTAATAGATTCATACAAGTCATCTACTACTTACCAAGACGTTAACAATCAAGTTTCTGAAATATGCAAGAAGGTAAGCTAGAGTTTTTTAAATATAGAGCTAAATCATAATTATAAAATTTTGTGAACTAATACTTTCCTGGGAATTTCTTAGGGAGATGTAGTACATGATAAAAATAAAGACCATCCTAGTTTCTCAAATCAATCTCTTGTACTCACGAGGAGATCTTTCCTTAACATGCATCGTGATCTTGGCTACTACTGGTTGCGCCTTGCTATCTATATAGCGTTGTCCTTAGGTCTTGGAACAATCTTCTATAACGTTGGCTCAAGTTACAGTTCAATTCAGGTTAACACAATATATTTAGATATTATTTATAAATATACGCACCATCGCTAGCGGTAGTTGTCACTAATGTAAGTTCATTTTCTTAATAAACACTATGGGTACAAACTTGCAGGCTAGAAGTTCATTGCTGATGTTTGTGGCTACATTCTTAACATTCATGTCGATCGGGGGATTCCCATCATTTGTAGAGGACATGAAAGTATTCGAACGTGAAAGATTAAATGGACATTACTCAACCGGGGCTTTCGTTATAGCCAATACCCTATCATCAGTGCCATACTTGTTACTAGTATCCGTGATTCCAGGGGCAATAGCATACTACCTCTCAGGACTTCGTGAGGGATTGGATCACTTTGCATACTACATATCCGTGCTCTTTTCTTGTATGCTGGTTGTTGAGAGCCTGATGATGATAGTTGCGAGTGTAGTTCCGAATTATCTAATGGGAATTATAATGGGTTCGGGGATCCAAGGCTTCATGATGTTAGGTGGTGGGTTCTTTCGATTACCTAATGATTTACCGCACCCATTTTGGAAATACCCATTATTTTACATCGATTTTCACAAGTATGCGTATCAAGGACTGTTCAAGAACGAGTTTGAAGGTGTGAAGTATCTGTATAATGAAGCAGGGGTGAAACAAATCATGGATGGAGATCAGGATATATTAAGGGAGAAATGGCAAGTTGAAATGGGTTACTCGAAGTGGATTGATTTGTTGATAATATTAGGGATGGCAGTGATTTCTAGGATTTTGTTTATGGTTATAATCATGATTGTTGAGAAGGTGAAGTCTGGTTTAATGGCTGTGGTGTTTTCTATTCCAGAGAAGAAGAAAGTGCAAGTGATGATCAATCCTCTTGCCACCCCTTCTCATTAAGTAGTCAATCAAATCAATGTAGTCTATGTAACATGATGTGTGTCTAAATACTTGAAATAATTGAGTATATTATTTAAAAAAACCATTAGAACACATATATAGACAAAGTGTGTCTATCATGATACAGTATGGTTTTGAATAAGATATATACTTTTGCCTAAATTAAATTCTGGCAAAATGATAGCTATTATACAAACTATAATGAACTTTAATCTCCTTGTTATGGGTAGCTTCAAAAATGTCACTTTAATCAAAGTATTAATACATCGAATCATTCCTGGTCACAAGAAAACTCCAATTGTAATGTTGGTCTCGTGTTATTATAATACGTTATGTAATGAACGATTAATGATTTCAATAATATTTGTAATGTGTAGAATAAGAAATCAAACTAAATGTAATCAGGTTTGTATATAACTTTGAATAAATGGATTACACTACTCATTAGATCAAAGTTAAACAGATTGAGAACTGAAACAAAGATAATGAGAATAAATCTAGAAATAGAATGATTTGTTTCCTATGACAGGTTATTACGCTCTCTGTTATGGATGGCTATCACTTGTCAAAAGAATGGTGCATACCGCTGTAACAAACTTAAATATTGTTGTTACGTACAAACCTCCTAAGTTTCGTAGATCCATCTTACTCATCGTTACAGGTTCTAGCTTAAATGATGAACTTTGAAGGTGAGAAGCCTTTGAATATGAGTTCAGGGGTCTATGAGTTGTCAATAGAAACTTTCTGAAGAAAACAAGCCAGGATCTAACAAATTCCTAACAACTTGAAAGTGTGACGTGGTCCAGAGGCTGAGCCATGTTTTATAGAGATAAAAATGGAGCTTTATGTCCAAAAAAAATTAGGACCCCCCGTTTTTGCTAGGGTTTAGTGTAAGATTATATATAATTATTATATTTAATTTATATGGTATTATAATCATTTATATAATATTGAAACCAAAATATAATTATAGCTTATTATAATATTAGGTAAATTACACTTTTCGTCCTTTATGTTTGTATCGAGTTGCAACGGATACTGTTTAACTTTAATAGTTACAGGCACAATCCTTTATTTGAAAAACTCAGTACACTTTTCATCCTTTTAGCAGTAACAAGGTTAAATTTTTCAGTTAAGACTAGTCATGTGACTTGCACATGAGGGTAGATTAGGAATTTACTTGTATAAAGGACGGAAAATGTAATTTACCCTTAAACAAACAAACAACCCCCAATCTCTCAATCTCAATCTCAGTTCTCTCTCTCCAACCACCACCACCACTAAATCCAGTCATCACCACCAAATCCAACCCCACCACCATTTCCTATCGAGCGTTTCTACTAGTTCTTTGTCTGCTTTTATGTTCATAATCCATATTCTCCCCCTTTAATAATTCCATATCAATTTTAGGGTTTCAATAATAGTCACAAACACACAAGCCAAGCTACATATAAATCAAATCAATTAATCATACATAAAAAGATATTTCATATGTCATACCTAAATAGTATGAGAGGTTTGTAAAAGGAAACTACCAATAAAAAAAAGAGACTCACATCCATCTTTAAGCCTGCTTAGGGATATAGTCCAGATATTTATCCGAAGCTGTTGCAGACACCGGAGACCTAACACATCGTCCCCTAACCGTAAACATCTTTGATCTTTCTGGAAGGATCATGGATATTGTTGCGAACAAAGGAGGATTTCAACAACAGATTCGTGGAAGAACCCAAATCTCGATTATGGTCGACGGTCGGAGGAAGATAAGGTGAGGTGAACGGAGTACCGATCACTTGACAGACTTGTCCGATAGCATCGACGGTAATCCTTCACTAAACCTAACATCAATAACAACACCGATCACTTGACAGACTTGTCCGATAGCACCGGCGCCGGAAAACCGAACAAGACCAGATCGGTGGATGTTGAAGATTATGTTTTAGAAGTTGAATCGAAGCTTAAAATAGTTCAGATTTGTAGGAGGTTAGATGAAGAAGATCTTGGGATGGCTCAGATTTGCAGGGGAGGGTAAAAATGATGGTGGCTGCTGGTTTTTTTAGAGAGAGAGAGAAAGGTGTGAGAGATTTAGAAAGAGAAGACATGTATTTCTATTTGTATATAAATTTTTGTATTTAGGGTCTTTTTATCATCTATTATATATATTTCTTTGATTACGTACATGTTAAAAGTAGTTTACATACGTTTAATTGCCAAAATTATATATATGTGTCATAACTAATTACATATATGTAAAAAAAACTAGTTTACATATGTGTAATTATAAAATTACATATAAAAAATGATGAAATTACTCTTAATATGTATGTAATCAGTAAAAATACACATAATAAATGATGAAATTATCCTAAACATAAAAATATATAAATAAAAAGATTGTTTATTAGGAGTTCTGCGAGTTCAGTAAATATTTATGGTTCTGAAATGATCCTGGCCCTATATATATATATATATATATATATATATATATAGTGGAGAGTTCAAATGAGCAGAATTAAAAATTAAGAATAAAGGATACACTATTAAAACAATATTTTGGTGTATGATACAGAATGTGTAGGACTCAAACACTTTTAAATAATTTTACGAGTCATAATAAAATATGTGTAGGACATAAAATTTTTAAATAATTTTGTCACTTCTAATAAAATTTGTGTAGGAAACCAATACATTAATGATGGTGAATGAGTAATTTATGGTAGCATTAATAAGACTTGAGTAACTCTTTAAAATATTTATTAATATTCTACATCAAAATGTCTATACTACCCTTAGTAATTAAAACATTAATTAAAAGTTGACAAAAATGATATCTTGATTTACAACCATTGATCAAAAAATTATAGGGTCTACATTAATTCATTTTTTCTTCTTTTAAGAAGATTCTTCTCAAATGAACCTCCCATATATATATATATATATATGAACTTTAGATAGTTGTAGAACTCTCAAGACGTTTACTAAAAAATATTTTTATTTATATATTTTTATATTTAGGATATATATATATATATATATATATATATATATATATATATATATAGAGAGAGAGAGAGAGATGAGTTCATTTCAGAACTCTAAATAGTTGCAGAACTTTCAAGACTTTTACTAAAAAATATTTTTATTTGTATATTTTTATATTTAGGATACTTTTATCATTTATTATAAGTATTTTTATAATTACATCAATATTAAGAGTGATTTTATCATGTTTTTATATATAACTTTATAATTACACATATGTAAACTAGTTTTTACATATATGTAGTTAGTTATTAGACACATATATAATTTGGTTATTGAACATATGTAAACTACTCTTAACATGTAAAATATAATAAAAATACGTATAATAAATGATAAATTAATATATATATATATATATAGAGAGAGAGAGAGAGAGAGGGAGAGAGAGAGAGAGAGAGTTGGGTTCATTTCAGAACTTAAATAATTGCAGAAACATTCAAGACTTTTACTAACAATATTTTTATTTATATATTGTTGGTGCACTTGTGTCTGTACTTTGTCTGTATTCGGTCTGTATGTAAACAATGTCCTGTAAGTTGACCTAGTCAACTATCCTCCTAGTTTGACTTGGCCAATAAGTTTGTAATATGTTTGTTTGTCTGTATCGAAGGATAGCTCCTCGAAGGATACTGATGATCCTTCGAGGTGCTCGAAAGATATGCTTCGATTAATAGACCTCGAAGGATCATCCTTCGAGGTCCCTGCTGATCCTTCGAAAGCATTGTCATCGATAGATGATCCTTCGGACCATCTATCGGATCCTTCGGACCAGACATGTTGAGCTGGGTATATAAATATCCATGCAGTGTGTTGTTTTAGAAAGAATGCACACCCGAGAGATAGAGAGCATTCTGCTGAAAACACTCACACACACACTTTGAGAGTTTGCAAACTGATTGTAAACATTGTGCTTGTAATCGGAACCTTTCATACGCATTAATACAAGTGGTGTTAATCGTTGAGTCTTGTGTGTTCTTGTGTTTGTTCTTGCATCATCCCGGTTTGCTTGCTAGCTTGGATTCCGCACTTGCTAGTGAGTTAGTATAACAAGGTTTAGGTTTGTTCTCGATCCTCCGAGAGGGACCTACAAGTGGTATCAGAGCCTCGCTCTTTACCTTGTTTAAAACCGGGTGTTTGTTCGAGTTCTTGGTGTGTTTGGACACTTGGTTTAGCACCCGTTTTTGGTAGTTTTTCTTGCATCTTTGAACTGAAAAACGGTTTCTAAACCTTCGGGAGTGTTCAAGGTTGGGTTGGGTAACTTGAAAATTTGTTTTTGAGAAACTTTGATTTTTTTTTTTCCGACCAAATTCCGGTCATATCTCCGGTGACAGGTTCTGGATAAGGTGTTGTCCATTTTGGGAAAACTTTTCAAAGTTGGTGAAAAGTTGTGTCTGCACATACCTTCTGCCGAAAGTAGTGCACCAACCCATCACCTTTCCCACCTACCCGTCACTTTGTGTCAGTGTGTCAGAAACTTCCGAAAGATATCTTTCGACTTAGAAACAGCTCGAAAGATTAGCATCTTTCGAACAGTCTTTCGAAGTCTAAGTTTTATCCTTCGTTTCTGGAATCTTTTCGAAAGTTAGTTGTCCGAAAGATAAGGATTTATCTCGAAAGATAAGGATCTTTCATTGTGAATCCTTCGAGATCAGTATTCGAAAGATAAATATCTTTCGAACTGTGAATCTTTCGATAAAACTCTACGAAAGATAAGGATCTGTCATTTGTGAATCTTTCGAAGACTTTGTTCGAAACTCAACAGTAATCTTTCGATCACTGTTGGTCCTTCGAACCAGTCTTGATCTTTCGAACAGGTCTATATCCTTCAATTCTTGTCTGTTTGCATTTAACAGTTTGTGGTTGTGTAGGTTATTTATTAATATTTGATCAAGATGAGTTGTACAAGTCCTTGGGATTGGAGTTTGAACTCACAATCTAGTCAAGAACTAACTACTGCTGATGCTTGGGCTAAGAGTATGTTTCCGTCGCCATCAATCAGTCCAAGTCAATGGGCTTTGGTATCCAATCAAAGTCAAAGTATTCAAAACCTTTTGATCAGTGAAAGCGAAACGGGAAGCAACAATCGTCCTCCAAAGCTAAATCATATGAACGATTTTCCTTCATGGAAAAACCGCTTCCACACGTATGTTCAAGGGCAAAGCACTGATCTTTGGACGTGTTTCATCAATCCATTCAATGCTGCTCTTGAAGTTGCTGCGTCCACTTCAGAAGGTTATGCCAACATGCTTGAACCTGACAAGAAATCTTATGAATTGGAGAAAAAGGCCTTCGCAACACTTACACAGGCGCTTAATAAAGATATTTATCATCAGTTCTCCTATTGCAAGAACACGAAAACATTATGGGATGCCTTGGTTGCTCGAGGAGAAGGCAATGCAGCTACGAGAAAGTCTCGTCATGACTTGTTGAAGAAAGAGTTTGACTCGTTTCAGTTTTTGGAAAACGAGACTCTAAATGATATGACAACACGTTTCTATCATCTGATCAGTGAAATGTGTGCTTATGGGGTTATTGCTACTCAGCAAGACATGGTGAACAAGTTTGCTGATGCTTTACCTCCAAAGTGGAGTTCTTTCATTGAGTTGCTGAAGCACACTGGAACTCTAGACACGGTTAATATCTATGAGTTCATTCAGAAACTGGAACATAAGAATGAGGAAGAAATCAGGAAAGCTAAGCGAGCTCCAGTTCCTCAAAATACAGAAATGTATCTTCCAGGCTTCGACATCTTAGCAAAATCCGCTGCAGCTCAGCAACCTAAACTGCAAACTGCTTTCGTATCCAACACAAGTTCTCTTCCGTTTCCTCAGACCAATCCTGCTCCGGGTTTTGATCCAAGATCTTACATTCCAGTTCCATCACAGCCACCAGTTCAACCACAACAGCAAGCTCATTTCACAAGCAATTCTCAACCTCCAAACCCTAACACTGTTCGTGTTGACACTTCAAATCTTTCCCAAGTTAGTATAGAAGTTGCAAAGGAGCATGTAGAATTGATCAATACTATGGTCAGTGCCTACTGCGGGTTAGTTGCGGGACAGATTGGAAACATCAACATGACACATGAAGATTATCAACAGATCGACAAGGATGAAATGGAGTTGATGGATATTAAGTGGGCGTTTGCTAGTGCGGTTAGAAGGGCCAAAGACTTCATGGCTCGTACTGGTAGGACTTCGTTGGAAGGAAAGAAAGATACGAAGTATGGGTTTGATATTAATGCCGTCACGTGCTTTAATTGTGGCGAGAAAGGGCACTTCAAGCGTGAGTGCACTCGGCCAACAAAACAAGGCAATCACAACCCATTCAGAAACCAAGACAGGAGGATTGTAGCAGTCAACAACAATCAGAACCAGTCTGGACCATCAAATCCCAATCGGGCTTTGACAGTTCAAGGTGATGAAGGATGTGACTGGTCTGTGCAGTTTGGTGACAGTGATCAAAGAAGTGGAACAGCTCTTTATGCAAAAATCATCAATCAAAAGTCATCTGAAAGTGATGACAATTCTGGTTATTCTGGGAGTTCTGATGAAGAAGGCTCTGTTTCTGGGGATAATCAATCAGAGTCTGAATCTGATGTGAAGGAGGAAGCAGGTTCTGATATTCAGGAGTTATTGAATGAAGCTGATGAGCTGAAATGTCAGAAATCAATTCTGATTAGGAGGGCTGCTACTGCATCAAAGGAAATGGAAAAGTTATTTTCTGAAGATGGAGATTTTTCTTTTCAAACTGCCTTTATGGCAAATTTGTCAGCCTCTTCGAGTCAGGTAAATTCTGAACCTCCTGCTCCTAGTGTTTGTGAATCATGTGCTGAAATGAAGCTTGAATTGGAAAAGCTTCATAGTCATAATCAAAATTTAGTTATTGAACTGTCAAAATGCAAAGAGGCAAACATGGCTTTAACTCGGAATGAAAAAGAATTTAAATCTGTAATAGAAACATTAAAGAAAGATGTGTCCGAGGTTAATAAAGTGGTTTACCATAAACAAATTAGTATAAATGAATACATAAATCTTGTTGAGGAAACCAAGAAGCAGTTAGCCATTGCCAAAAGTGAGCATGACGCGATCAAACAGAAATTGGAAAGTTATTCTAACTCTCGATTTGTGCTTGATCACATCATCGATGTTCAACAACTAAAGGGAGATCAAAAGGGCATAGGATACAAGAAATGCCCACCCCCTTTGAGGCATAATTACAACACGATGCCTAATGATGAAAACATGCCACGGTATGAACCCAGTGTGCCTCTGAACTTTGAGGAATTTTCTACTGGCCTAGGGTTCAAACCGGACAGTGCAAAGCAGCAAGGAGTTTCAACATCTATGAAACAAAGTCCTCCAGTTATCGAGGACTATGAGTCATCGGATGATGAATCAGAAGTGAATGTAGGTGAACAGGATAAATCACTTGACAAAATGAAAGGAGTAGTTGTTCCACTTGAGAATCACATTCTGTGTGATCCCGATACTCCTGAGGTTTCATTAGTCAAGAAACAAGTGATAGATCCTGTCAAGATTGAAAAGAAGTCTGTGTCTACTGTTAAAAGCAGTAATGTGTTGTATACATTGGTTGGAGATAATAAAATCTACTCAGATAACGTTTTTCCAATTAAAAATGTAAATCAATCTTTGATTGATAAAGTCTTTGAAGACAACACAAACAAATTTTTGGGAAAAACACTTCCAGGAATTGTGGTAACACAATGTGATCCAATTCCTAAGGCTGAGATTAGAAAACAATTTAGGAATCAAAAATCTCCAATCACTCAACAACCTACTGCTTCTAATGGTAAACAACCCGTCAAACGAGCTCAAAAACATCAAGTCTCTCAGATGAAGTCTGAAACAAAAGGAGCTCGATTTCAAAAGAAAGCAAAGGATGTCAAATTCGTGTCATCCAAGGGTACTGATAAGATTGAAACCTTTGAAAACAAATCTAACACAGATTTTGTAAAACAAGTCACAATCTTAAAACGTAACAGTGATAACAATTACACTCAACATACAAATGGGTGTGATGAAAAGGCTAGTACCTCAGGGTCCACGACTTCGACTTCTTGTGGTCGATCAAGTTCTCCTAAGCTTGTTGAAAGGAGAACATGTTTTAAATGTGGAGAAATTGGGCATATCATCAGAAACTGCCCAAATGCTCCAAAGCAAAAATTTGTTGAGAAAACTCCACCTGAAACAATTCATCCCCAACGTCGATCAGTTTCACCTAAAAATGATAAAAGAACTGTTAAAGAACAAGAAACTAAACAACGACGTAAGAACATGAAAACTGTTGAAAAAGCTTTAAAATCTGAAGTTAAAACAGTTCAAAAGGAATCAAGTGTGTCACAACATGCAAAACCAGAATTTTCAAAAACTGGTAGGCAAAAACAACCTTGGTTACCTAAGGCAGGTGACAATTCAGGGGGAGCAGTTGTTCTTAAAAACCATCAAGAGATTGATATCACGTTTCGTGATGCTCAGGGACGACCCAAGACCACTAAGGCTTGGGTCCCCATTCTCAACTGATGTTTTACTTGACATGTGCAGGGTGTTCCAGGAGGAACTATTAACAGTCATTGGATTGTTGATAGTGGAGCATCTAGGCACATGACTGGCGACTTACGGCTTCTGTACGATGTGAGAAATATTAGAGGAGGCTATGTCGCATTTGCGGGAGATAAAGGCGGTTATATCACTGGAGAGGGAAGTATCTCCAATGGTATTGTGTGTTTTGACAAGATCAATTATGTGAAGCAAATTGATCATAATCTTCTGAGCGTGTCGCAAATCTGCGATAAGAAGTTCACCGTGCATTTTGATGATGCCGGCTGCTATGTGCTAAAACCTGGATTCAAAATTCCACAAGAATGGATTCTCTTATCGGCTCCGAGAGTTAATGATCTTTACATTCTCGATATGAGCCAGGCGATTACAACATCTGCACAAGTCACTTGCTTTGTCTCAAAAGCCACAGAAAAGGAGTCAATTTCATGGCACAGAAGAATGGGACACATTCACTTGAGAAAAATGAACCATTTGGTGAAAAACAATCTTGTGAATGGTGTGCCTATAAGAAGTTTTCATTTACAAGATATCTGTGTCTCGTGCCAAAAGGGAAAGCAAACGAAGAAATCCCATCCTTTGAAGAAAATCAACACTGTTAGCTTGCCGTTCGAACGTCTTCATATGGACCTCTTTGGACCTATGAAGCACAAGACAATGTTCGGTGATGCATATTGTCTGGTAGTTACTGATGACTACTCTAGATTTTCTTGGGTATCTTTTATGGCACACAAAAGTGAAACTCCTGGCATTCTCAAGGATCTTCTCCCTATGTTGGAGAATCTCTATTCGTTGAAAGTAAAAAGAATCCGAAGCGACAATGGAACCGAATTCAAGAATCAAGTTATGGATGAGTTCTGTACTTCTAAAGGCATTCTTCATGAATACAGTTCTCGTTATACTCCACAACAAAATGGTGTCGCCGAGAGGAAGAATCGAACGATTATAGAAACTGCTAGAACAATGTTAGTTGAGTCGGAACTCCCTATTCAATTCTGGGGGGAGGCTGTGTCGACTGCATGCTACACATTAAACAGAGTTCTTACAGTGAAGAGACATGGCAAAACTTGTTTCGAACTCCTTCAGAAAAGGAAACCTGATCTTTCTTACCTAGAACCCTTTGGTGGTCCTTGTACCATGATTGAACCAGATGGCAAATTTGGTGCTAAGGCTATTGAAGGCTATTTTCTTGGATACCAAACTCCAAACTTTCGTGTCTGGAATCTAGCTACCAAAAAGGTAGAGCTATGGAGTGAGGTGCGGGTTCAAAGGTATACGAGTCCTGTTAGGGCTCCGGGTGATCCGTGGATGTTCGATTATGATGGACTCTTTGACTCCTTCAATCTGCCAACCTTTGACGAAGAATCAGCAGCTGCAAGAATGTTAATTGAAAGTGATAATGCGGCTGTCTCGCCATTGGTTAGACCTGTTATTGTTGATCCTCAAGGTTCTTCATCTGTTAACAATACAGTTCAAAATGAGGTTTATGAAGATAGATAATCCTGTAATGAGGATTCATGATACCCATCCCCAGCAGAACATTATAGGAGATGTCCATCGCGGTGTGCAGACGCGTAATCAGCTGAGAACCAACCGGAATGCTGGTTTGTATTCAGCTATAAGAGAATCTGGTCAACAGAATGACTGGTCCTTCGCGTGTTATGTGTCACAAGAAGAACCAAAGTCGTGGAAAGAAGCAATGAAAGACAGCTCATGGGTTGAGGCTATGCAGGAAGAATTGGTGCAATTTCAAAAGCTTGGTGTTTGGAAACTTGTTGAAAAGCCTGAAAACTACAAGAAGATTGGAACTCGATGGGTTTTCAAATGCAAGAAGGACGATCGTGGCGTGGTTATTCGAAACAAAGCACGTTTAGTCGTTCAAGGTTTTCGTCAGATAGAAGGCATCGACTACAACGAAGTATATGCACCAGTGGCACGTCTCGAAGCAATTCGAATCTTTCTAGCCTATGCGTCCTACAAAGGATTCAAGGTTTACCAAATGGACGTGAAAAGTGCATTTCTACATGGTGTGGTTGAAGAAGAGGTATATGTCGAACAGCCTCCAGGTTTTGAAGATCCTATCCATCCCGATCGGGTTTGGTTGCTCAACAAAGCTCTCTATGGTCTTCATCAAGCACCGCGAGCTTGGTACGCAACCTTATCAAACTATCTGCTGGAGAACGGTTTTCGACGGGGTCTTATCGACTGTACTCTCTTCATCAAAGAACAAGATGGAGATCTTCTTCTGGTACAGGTATACGTTAACGATATTATTTTTGGTTCTACTAATGATGTTTTGTGCAGGAATTTCGAGCGCATAATGCAGGATAAATTCGAGATGAGTGCTATGGGGGAAATGAACTTTTTCTTGGGCCTACAAGTGCAACAAACGGAGTCTGGGATATTCATCCATCAGACTAAATATATTGGTGACATCTTGAACCGGTTTCAGATGTCTGATGCAACGCCCATTGGAACCCCATTGGCAGTAAATCACGGAATTACTCCAGATTTGAAGGGAGAGACTGTTAGCCCTTCATATTACCGCGCTATGATCGGATCTCTTATGTACCTCACAGCATCAAGACCAGACATAATGTACCCAACGTGCCTGCTTGCCAGATATCAAGTGAATCCAAAGGACTCCCATCTTGCAGCTGTAAAAAGGATCTTTCGTTATTTGAAGGCTTACCCAGACACCGGTCTGTGGTACCCTAGGGATAATAACTTTGAATTGGTCGCATTCAGTGATTCTGATTTTGGCGGATGCAAAATCGACGGCAAATCCACAACGGCTGGATGTCAGTTTTTAGGAAATCGCCTAGTCACATGGCAATGCAAGAAGCAGACGTGTGTCGCAACATCAACATGTGAAGCTGAATACATTGCTGCCTCAAGTTGTTGCTCCCAAGTTTTGTGGATCCAACAACAATTGCGGGACTACGGTTTTGAATTCCTAACTACTCCTATTTACGTTGATAACTCTGCTGCTTTACAGATCACTAGAAATCCTGTGCAGCATTCAAAAACCAAACACATCGAAATCAAATATCACTTCATACGTGATTGCTTTGAGAAAAGATTAATCGATGTTGTTAAGGTCCACACCGATGACCAACGTGCCGACTTATTTACCAAAGCTTTTGACAAATCAAGATTTGACTTTTTATTATTGGTAAACGGCATTAAGGACAAGCAAGAGTAAAACTAACATCGGAAAATCATTTTTGTAAATACCTTTGTGTTTTAAAATTTGTCTTAGTTTATTGATTTTAGGGGGAGTAAACCAAAAATCGAAAACTCCAAAAACATCGAAAAATTTCAAAAACTCAAAAACAATAGAAAATCAAAAATGAGTTTCCTGGCGAGTAAAAGAGAAAATGATAGTACATCAGTGGTCTGTCTAAACCTCTTTAAACCTTAAATGAAAAAGCGATAAGCAGCTCTATATAAGATGTATCGGTAGGCTCACAATCATTTTAAAGTGTGCAGGGTGATATAAACTTAAATCGACTGAAGACTGGGTGGGAACCATTCATTGGCATATGGTCTTGGTACCGAAATTTCGTTTGAGAGATTGCCGAGGTTCTGAGATATTCGGTCTTTATGCTGCTTATCATCTGGGTATCATGGTTGCTTCTATAAATAGACTAAGTCTAAGATCTTCCATGATACTATACATACGTGTACATAATACATACTGCATTCGACCTCAATAAGTGATCAACAATCACATGTCCAAATCAAATAAGTGATAATATATCACATTTATCCGGGTGTCAAGTTCGTCTCTCTGCTGTACGGAAGTACTGACCTGTTCACGGACTTGCACCTGTGCCCTCATGCATATGAAAATCAAGTTCCTCATCAATAAGTGATTATATCACATAGGGCTTGTTTTTCAAATCAAAATAAGTGAGTATCTCACACCATATACGGTCAAACAGATGATAATCGGTATACTCACCGGTAAGATGAACCCTCGTGCATACCTTGATACGGGAATGTGTCGTGATGTGGATGAACACCGGTCGGTAAGTATAAATTATACATTAACGTATCCCCTAATCATGATTACATCTGATAAGTTGAGCTTAAATGGACAACAATACCGATAATTGTTATAGGATGCTTATCTAAATGTTAACTAAATGTACAACAAGAGTGTCTTGACATGACCGTACACTGATATGATTCTCTTACCCTCGAAACTCGCAAAAAGATTGTCTGTATATATTTATTTACTGCTTAAATTTTATTGCTTTATTTTTAAACAGTTTCGTCGTTTGGTGCATATCAGCACGACATTAGCGGTGATGTCGTTTGATAACACTCAAAGGATATTAAATTGTTGTCTTTTAATTTCAAAAATACCAAAAAGATTTTAGGTGTGTTTTAATATAAACTTTTTAAAAGCCAAAAAGATTTTATTTCTACTTTATTTTTGATCGTACGATGTTGGAACTCGAGTCTTCGTTGCCTGAAACCTGAATGAAAACCGAATTGACTAAGTCTTCATAAACGGTCGAAATTTGCATGTTTTGAAAGTTAAATCTGAAATTGATAAATCTATTAGACTTTCAAATTATCGGACGGTGTTTGATTGTGACATGGTCATCCGTGTGTCATGTGTTTATGTTAACTATATTCCAAGCAGTTGTTCTCATTACGCGTTTAGATTTCTTGCATGTGCAGATTCTAAAGGCAAGGAGAACATGGTCGATGACAAGCTTTGGAATGAAGACACGACGTGAAGGCACTCAAGTGATGAAGATGATCGAGTTGCCGCTGGCCATCATCAACACCACAAGGATCTCACTTCATAAAGATAAAGTATTTCACAAGCATAACTCAAGGGGGAGCTTATGTTAAGGGGGAGTTTGTCAACACACTTCCTACATGATACGGGTAGTTTGTTGATACACTCTTTGCTTTCAAGACGTGAAGACTTTGAAGATCCTCCGACAATGAAGACTTGAAAGGACATCAGAGTTTTGGGAACTCGAAGACCAAAGACCGTCGAAGTTCGAGACGAGCCTGCAATTAGAGAAGATAAAGACAAAGCTACAGCCAAGGGGGAGTTTGTTGGTGCACTTGTGTCTGTACTTTGTCTGTATTCGGTCTGTATGTAAACAATGTCCTGTAAGTTGACCTAGTCAACTATCCTCCTAGTTTGACTTGGCCAATAAGTTTGTAATATGTTTGTTTGTCTGTATCGAAGGATAGCTCCTCGAAGGATACTGATGATCCTTCGAGGTGCTCGAAAGATATGCTTCGATTAATAGACCTCGAAGGATCATCCTTCGAGGTCCCTGCTGATCCTTCGAAAGCATTGTCATCGATAGATGATCCTTCGGACCATCTATCGGATCCTTCGGACCAGACATGTTGAGCTGGGTATATAAATATCCATGCAGTGTGTTGTTTTAGAAAGAATGCACACCCGAGAGATAGAGAGCATTCTGCTGAAAACACTCACACACACACTTTGAGAGTTTGCAAACTGATTGTAAACATTGTGCTTGTAATCGGAACCTTTCATACGCATTAATACAAGTGGTGTTAATCGTTGAGTCTTGTGTGTTCTTGTGTTTGTTCTTGCATCATCCCGGTTTGCTTGCTAGCTTGGATTCCGCACTCGCTAGTGAGTTAGTATAACAAGGTTTAGGTTTGTTCTCGATCCTCCGAGAGGGACCTACATATATTTAGAGTACTTTTATCATTTATTATATGTATTTTTATAATTACATACATATTAAAAGTAATTTTATCATGTTTTTATATGTAACTTTATAATTACACATATATAAACTAGTTTTTACATATATGCAATTAGTTATTAGACACATATATAATTTGGTTATTACCCATATGTAAACTACTCTTAACATGTAAAATATCATAATAATACATATACTAAACGATAAAAGTACCCTAAATATAAAATTATATCTATAAAATGATTGTTTGTTAGAACTTTTGTAAATTCTGTAATTATCTAGAGTTCTGAAACGTCTATATATATATATATATATATATATATGAGAAGGATCCATTAAAATCACCATTTATTGCGAGAACCACGAGAATCAATGTGAACACAACAAAAAATACATACAAATAGCTAAAAAACACATAATTTTTTTTTTTACTATTTTTTATAAAAAAATCGCTATATTTCGTTATAAAAAAAATTAATTTTTTTTGCTACTAAAAGTAGCAATTTTAATGTAAAAAATATTATAAAATTTTTTTTGTGTGTTTTTCTGATTTTTTAGGTTTTTGGGGGTTTAGTTTTTAGCATATTTGCTTGGGTGGGGGTGGAAGGGGGTTTAGGTTTTGGGGGGGAGAGGGGTGGGGGTTAGGTTTTTTTTGTATGTTCACATTGGTTCTCATGGTTCTCACAATAAAGGTGGTTCTCAAATAAACCTTACACTATATATATATATATATATATATAGGGAAAAGATAAATCGAAAACCCATGTGAGTTGAGAAAACCCAAATAAACCCTATGTAAAATTTTTATTTTTTTCCAAAAAAAAAGGGAATGTAATATAGATGTACACGAACATTTTTATGAAAAAAAGGCTTACTAGTTTTTTAAAAAAAAATTGTTGAAAATTTGTATGTTACATTTTTTTGGATATATATATTATGTAACATGAAATTTGTTACATTTAAAAAAGAACTACTCGGTGTTTTTTTGTGTTTCTTTTTTAAAAATGTTCAAATATATATATATATATATATATATATATTACATTTCCTATTTTTTTAGAAAAAAAAATCAAATTCAGAATATCATATATATATATATATATATATTACATTTCCTATTTTTTTAGAAAAAAAAATCAAATTCAGAATATCATATATATATATATGATATTCTGAATTTGATTTGGGTAGATATGATATTTAGAAAGTCCTCTAGATGTGTATATGATAATATTTTGAATTTTGTTTGATTAAATGATAGTATGGAAATTTTTAGAGGTATATATATTTTAAACTAAAACTTGTTTTGGGTATATATAGTATTTTACAAGTTTGTAAGAGTATTTATATATGAAATTGTTCCTATCATTTTTACATTAGATGGAAATTAAAAATAAAAAAAATCGCCAAATGACTGAATTGAAAACCTTACATGTCTATATGCAGGCATATGTGACTCAAGATGATACACTAATCACAACACTTACCGTCCGTGAAAGCATCTACTATTCAGCGCAACTCCAACTACCAGACTCCATGTCTAAATCCGAGAAGAAGGAGAGAGCGGAAATGACCATAAAAGAGATGGGGCTTCAGGATTCGATGGACACGAGGATTGGAGGGTGGGGAGCTAAAGGTCTGAGTGGAGGCCAGAAGAGAAGAGTTAGCATATGTATCGAGATCTTAACTCGTCCTAAGCTTCTCTTTCTTGACGAACCAACAAGTGGCCTTGATAGTGCGGCCTCATACTACGTGATGAGCAGGATCGCAAGGCTTGATCAGCACGAAGGAAGAACCATCATTGCATCAATTCACCAGCCATGTAGCGAAGTATTTGGGCTTTTTCATAATTTATGTCTTCTTTCTTCTGGAAGAACAGTTTACTTCGGGAAAACAAGCTCTGCAAATGACGTATGGTTATAATACAATCTTCATTTCATGTCTGTTTTTTGTAAAAGAAATGTAAACTAACTTTGAAAGTAAGCTAAATCTATATCTTGTTTGGATGCAGTTTTTCTCTTTGAATGGCTTCCCTTGCCCCAATTTCCAGAATCCCTCTGATCACTTTCTTAGAACAATTAACAAAGATTTTGATGAGGTAACTTCTTTACATGGATATAGGGTACTTGTACGTGTTATTTTGGTTTGTATGACTCTAATATAACTATTATAATTTACAGGATATCGAACTTGGTTCAGCCGGAAGGAAACCTACAGAGGAAGCGATTAACATCTTAATAGATTCATACAAGTCATCTACTACTTACCAAGACGTTAACAATCAAGTTTCTGAAATATGCAAGAAGGTAAGCTAGAGTTTTTTAAATATAGAGCTAAATCATAATTATAAAATTTTGTGAACTAATACTTTCCTGGGAATTTCTTAGGGAGATGTAGTACATGATAAAAATAAAGACCATGCTAGTTTCTCAACTCAATCTCTTGTACTCACGAGGAGATCTTTCCTTAACATGCATCGTGATCTTGGCTACTACTGGTTGCGCCTTGCTATCTATATAGCGTTGTCCTTAGGTCTTGGAACAATCTTCTATAACGTTGGCTCAAGTTACAGTTCAATTCAGGTTAACACAATATATTTAGATATTATTTATAAATATACGCACCATCGCTAGCGGTAGTTGTCACTAATGTAAGTTCATTTTCTTAATAAACACTATGGGTACAAACTTGCAGGCTAGAAGTTCATTGCTGATGTTTGTGGCTACATTCTTAACATTCATGTCGATCGGGGGATTCCCATCATTTGTAGAGGACATGAAAGTATTCGAACGTGAAAGATTAAATGGACATTACTCAACCGGGGCTTTCGTTATAGCCAATACCCTATCATCAGTGCCATACTTGTTACTAGTATCTGTGATTCCAGGGGCAATAGCATACTACCTCTCAGGACTTCGTGAGGGATTGGATCACTTTGCATACTACATATCCGTGCTCTTTTCTTGTATGCTGGTTGTTGAGAGCCTGATGATGATAGTTGCGAGTGTAGTTCCGAATTATCTAATGGGAATTATAATGGGTTCGGGGATCCAAGGCTTCATGATGTTAGGTGGTGGGTTCTTTCGATTACCTAATGATTTACCGCACCCATTTTGGAAATACCCATTATTTTACATCGATTTTCACAAGTATGCGTATCAAGGACTGTTCAAGAACGAGTTTGAAGGTGTGAAGTATCTGTATAATGAAGCAGGGGTGAAACAAATCATGGATGGAGATCAGGATATATTAAGGGAGAAATGGCAAGTTGAAATGGGTTACTCGAAGTGGATTGATTTGTTGATAATATTAGGGATGGCAGTGATTTCTAGGATTTTGTTTATGGTTAGGGGGGACGGGCTCGTCCGTTGTTTTATCACGGAAACATCTTTCAACGCGTTATTTCCACCGCCGGCCACCACTTCAACGCGTTAAAGTATCACGGCAGCATCAACGCGTTATTTGTATCACTCCGTTATTGTTTTATGATGTGAGGGTATTTGTTGGTTGGGGGGAAATTGTTGGGTGTGGTGGTGAGTGATGACCACCCCGCCTAAAAAAGGTTGTGAGTGATGGAAAAATGGTTGCTGACATGGCGGAACTTGATTGGTGCTTGTGAGTGATAGAATCCATCACTAGTTAACCGCCCCGCCCCCCCTTATAATCATGATTGTTGAGAAGGTGAAGTCTGGTTTAATGGCTGTGGTGTTTTCTATTCCAGAGAAGAAGAAAGTGCAAGTGATGATCAATCCTCTTGCCACCCCTTCTCATTAAGTAGTCAATCAAATCAATGTAGTCTATGTAACATGATGTGTGTCTAAATACTTGAAATAATTGAGTATATTATTTAAAAAAACCATTAGAACACATATATAGACAAAGTGTGTCTATCATGATACAGTATGGTTTTGAATAAGATATATACTTTTGCCTAAATTAAATTCTGGCAAAATGATAGCTATTATACAAACTATAATGAACTTTAATCTCCTTGTTATGGGTAGCTTCAAAAATGTCACTTTAATCAAAGTATTAATACATCGAATCATTCCTGGTCACAAGAAAACTCCAATTGTAATGTTGGTCTCGTGTTATTATAATACGTTATGTAATGAACGATTAATGATTTCAATAATATTTGTAATGTGTAGAATAAGAAATCAAACTAAATGTAATCAGGTTTGTATATAACTTTGAATAAATGGATTACACTACTCATTAGATCAAAGTTAAACAGATTGAGAACTGAAACAAAGATAATGAGAATAAATCTAGAAATAGAATGATTTGTTTCCTATGACAGGTTATTACGCTCTCTGTTATGGATGGCTATCACTTGTCAAAAGAATGGTGCATACCGCTGTAACAAACTTAAATATTGTTGTTACGTACAAACCTCCTAAGTTTCGTAGATCCATCTTACTCATCGTTACAGGTTCTAGCTTAAATGATGAACTTTGAAGGTGAGAAGCCTTTGAATATGAGTTCAGGGGTCTATGAGTTGTCAATAGAAACTTTCTGAAGAAAACAAGCCAGGATCTAACAAATTCCTAACAACTTGAAAGTGTGACGTGGTCCAGAGGCTGAGCCATGTTTTATAGAGATAAAAATGGAGCTTTATGTCCAAAAAAAATTAGGACCCCCCGTTTTTGCTAGGGTTTAGTGTAAGATTATATATAATTATTATATTTAATTTATATGGTATTATAATCATTTATATAATATTGAAACCAAAATATAATTATAGCTTATTATAATATTAGGTAAATTACACTTTTCGTCCTTTATGTTTGTATCGAGTTGCAACGGATACTGTTTAACTTTAATAGTTACAGGCACAATCCTTTATTTGAAAAACTCAGTACACTTTTCATCCTTTTAGCAGTAACAAGGTTAAATTTTTCAGTTAAGACTAGTCATGTGACTTGCACATGAGGGTAGATTAGGAATTTACTTGTATAAAGGACGGAAAATGTAATTTACCCTTAAACAAACAAACAACCCCCAATCTCTCAATCTCAATCTCAGTTCTCTCTCTCCAACCACCACCACCACTAAATCCAGTCATCACCACCAAATCCAACCCCACCACCATTTCCTATCGAGCGTTTCTACTAGTTCTTTGTCTGCTTTTATGTTCATAATCCATATTCTCCCCCTTTAATAATTCCATATCAATTTTAGGGTTTCAATAATAGTCACAAACACACAAGCCAAGCTACATATAAATCAAATCAATTAATCATACATAAAAAGATATTTCATATGTCATACCTAAATAGTATGAGAGGTTTGTAAAAGGAAACTACCAATAAAAAAAAGAGACTCACATCCATCTTTAAGCCTGCTTAGGGATATAGTCCAGATATTTATCCGAAGCTGTTGCAGACACCGGAGACCTAACACATCGTCCCCTAACCGTAAACATCTTTGATCTTTCTGGAAGGATCATGGATATTGTTGCGAACAAAGGAGGATTTCAACAACAGATTCGTGGAAGAACCCAAATCTCGATTATGGTCGACGGTCGGAGGAAGATAAGGTGAGGTGAACGGAGTACCGATCACTTGACAGACTTGTCCGATAGCATCGACGGTAATCCTTCACTAAACCTAACATCAATAACAACACCGATCACTTGACAGACTTGTCCGATAGCACCGGCGCCGGAAAACCGAACAAGACCAGATCGGTGGATGTTGAAGATTATGTTTTAGAAGTTGAATCGAAGCTTAAAATAGTTCAGATTTGTAGGAGGTTAGATGAAGAAGATCTTGGGATGGCTCAGATTTGCAGGGGAGGGTAAAAATGATGGTGGCTGCTGGTTTTTTTAGAGAGAGAGAAAGGTGTGAGAGATTTAGAAAGAGAAGACATGTATTTCTATTTGTTCTATAAGATTTTAAAGGCTATTATTTTATTTATACTATAACAAATTAAGTAAAAATATTAAACTACCCTTTAGTGAATAAACTTAACTGAAAATTTAACTTTGTTACTGTTAAAGGACGAAAATTGTAATGAGTTTTCCAAATAAAGGACTGTGGCTGTAATTATTGAAGTTAAAGGGTATCCGTTGCAACTCGATACAAACATAAAGGACGAAAAGTGTAATTTACCCTATAATATTAGTTGGTAATTGTTTATGGACTGTATTATCCTTATTAACTAATAAAGGTTTCCCCTTAGGTGTATTTAAGGAGCATTCTAGAGAGGGTTTTAGGTAAGACATTCATAATAACATCAAAAAATAATCTCGACCCCTCTTTCTCCATAATTACGAGTTCTTCACCCTTACGAACTCGGAACTACCATCAATCATATACGTCCTAAATGGGAACCAGATCAAGCCGGCTGACATGTCGAACTCCATGGTTGATTCCATTTTGGATTCTCTGCTGCCAACGTGTGGTATCAGAGTAGATTTTGTAACGGGTATTACTTTTAAATGTTTTCCGTTACATACTTACAGAACTTATCAACATGTGGTATCAGAGGAGATGTTGCTCAAATCAATTATGTTAGTTTTCCCTAAAGTTGGAGAATTAAAATTTTGATAAAAATTGATTTTAATATGATGTTCACGTTTTTCTGATAAGAAATTGATATTCACCAAAATACATATGTTTTATTCCCCCATTTTACCCCCATTTTACGCGTTTTTGGCCTTAAAATCGAGAATCGGATACTTAATCGGGTGTATTTTTGTTTATAGGCCTAAAACAGCGTGCCAAATAAGAAGATGAAGAAAACGAGGATTTTTCGGGCGAAACGGCTGAGCTGCGAAGATTCTGTGAAGAAAGCTGTCTTTCAGCTATCGCACGACTGTGCGATAATTGGCACTCCCGTGCGGAACCGACAACAGGGCTCAACTCGGCATTGCACAGCCAGTGCGATCAAGCGTGCAAGCGATCTTGGGAATGCACGACCGTGCGATTGGAGGAACGACCGTGCCTGGTCTTTGACCTCGGATGCACTGCCAGTGCAGTTGCCCGTGCCCACCTTACCTCGGAAATGAACGATCGTGCATCTCATGGCACGCCCGTGCCGATCTGAAGACCGGTCCAAGATTCGCTGATTTTACACGGTATGGTGAACAGTAAACTAAAGTGCACGACCGTACACTTTAATCGCACGACCGTGCGATCTGAAAATGTTATAAAAAACAGAAGGGATAAATCAGTTCGCAACTGGACTTTTGGGAGCTTTTCTGGCGACTATTCAGGCTCCGGAGGCTCTGCTTTCACCCGGAATCAAGCCACATCGTGCCGATTAGCTTCGTTATCATCCGGATTCTCAATCTAGTGCTTGTTTATGGTTTGATTTCTTGAATCTTTCCTTGATTTTGTTCATTATTCAAGCATTTTGGTTGATGATTATGTATTATTGTAAGCCTTAGGGCAAAAACACTAGTATTCCTTGCTTAACAACAACCATTAGTATGTTAATTATGTTTGTAATGACACTTGAAGCATTTTCTATGTTAATCCTTGATGATTAGTTTGCAACCTTGTTTATTGATGTTGAATTCTTGATTATAGTTAATTATCTTGGATTATTAGTATGTGGTTAGTTGAGATATTTGCAAGAAGAAGCTTAATTAATCATGTATTAGTAGACTTTGAACTTGTTTAACTAGTTTAACTTGTTTAAAATGATTGCACCATGATACTAGAAATGGTTAGTGGTTTAATAAGGGGTAATTAATATTAATCAAGAAAGCTTTCCCTCACCTAAGGACCTTAACGGGTTAAATGGTGTTGTTATGAATTCTTGACATAAATTGTTAGCTTAGTTAGTAGTTTAGGCCAAAATTGCTTGCTTGGTGAATTTATGTTCAAGATTTGTAAAATGAACTCGGTTGTGATTTAATCTAGTTTATGCTTGTCTTGGTGGTTACATTGTGTTTATCGGTGTCACTTTCCTTGATTAAGTGAATGTAGAAAACTCCTAACGGATGACTAACTTTTCTTTAGGGGATTTTCATAGACATTTGTCAATTGGGCATTAAAGAACAATTTTAGGAGGTTAAAGTGTGTGTATCGTTTTAGCTTTCCAAAGAGTTGTCATGTTAGGATTCGCGAAAGTGATACAAATTGTCTTGAAAAAATGAAAAATTGATCAAGTGTTTTAAATGACAAAACCGACTTAGTTCACATACTTTGGTTGTGCATAAAGCAAGGCTATATATTTATTTTCATATTTGGAGTCTATTATCTTTTTAAAAATATTTATTTAGTCTAATTTTAGTTTTTAGAAAATCACCCACTTATCTTTCTACCGGTAATTTAATGACAAAGGTTTAGTATGATTCCTCCGCCCACATCCTTGGATCGACACTTTGTTCTTACCGATACTTTACTACATATATGACGGGGTACACTTGCCCTTTCGTGTGTGTTTTAATATTGAAGTATAAATCATTTTTATAAATTTAAAACCGAACCGTGTGTAAAATTCATTGTAAAAATATGTATATACACGCACACGTCAAGTTTTTGGCGCCGTTGCCGGGGATGTGGCGAGCTTCAGGAACGACCCGAGTCAATATCTTATCGGTGTACATACTTGTGAATATTTGTAAAGATTTTCTTGATTATTTATTTGTTTATTTATTTGTTAATATTTCTTGTTTTTGATTTAATTCATTCGTTTTCAAGCTTATTTTAAACACTTGTAAATTTTTATTTCATTTATTTGTTCGAATTCGGACTAATTATTCATTTATTCTTTGAATTTTCGGCTCCGAAAATTTATTTTATACTAGCCGATTTGATTATTTTATTTGTTTTGATTTTTATAAAATTCCAGGCCTGCTTTTGAATTTTTAAAAAAATTTCAGCCATTTTAAACAGAAATTCTGTTTTATTACAACAAAAAAACAGCCTTATTATAATAATATAATATTCACGTGTGTCAATTTTTCGTTTGCAGGTTGATGTCCTCAACCCCCGCTCCCGATGCTTTTGAGCCTTCAGACGAACCCGAGCGTAATCTGAGGAGACGTCTTCGTGAGAGATCCCGCACGGTTGCGCTGCAACTCGCAGCAGCTGCGGACGAGCAGGTGGTGCCCGCTGAAGCCGGGGGCTCAGGGGACGCAGGAAACATAATCATGGCGGACGACGAACGACCACTGAACGAGTCAAATCAGCCCGGAGGTGCAGGCCTGGAGCCAAGCATTGTTCGACCTACGGTAGACGCACCTACTTTTGAAATTAAATCTAGTATTATAAATATGGTGCAGAATTCGGTGCAGTTTGATGGACGTGAGCAAGAGGATCCCGGACGACATATCGCTGCTTTTCTCGAAATATGTTCAACTTTCAAGATTAGGGATGTTTCGGAGGACGCTATTCGGTTGCGGTTGTTTCCATTTTCGCTGCGTGACAAAGCTAGGGCTTGGCTTATGTCACTTCCTGCAGGGTCTATCAGGACCTGGAATGAGCTGGCAGCATTATTTATGCAGAAATACTTTCCACCGGAGAAAATAACCAAGTTAAGGAACCGGATTGTGACCTTTCATCAGGACGAAGGAAAGTCGTTGCACGCGGCCTGTGAGCGATTTAGGGATTTATTACTTGATGTTCCACACCATGGCTTCTCCAAAAGACAGTTGGTTTTGACATTTTACCAAGGGCTTAATTATGACGCGCAGGAGCGATTCGATGTATACGTAGGAGGCGATCTGGGAACGAAGACACCAAATGAAGCCTATGCTATCATCGAAAGAGCTACGTTAAAGTCGAGCTCGCGTTGAGACGGAGAGAGAGCCCGGACATCATCATCCCGCCCAGGAGTTAATGCTGTGGACGACTACACAGCCATCACTGCATAGATCGCGGCACTTTCGGCAAAGTTCGATAAATCACAGGTGGCTGCACAGGCTAGTTCTGGATGTGACTAGTGCGGGGTGTCACACGAGCCTGGTGCATGTTTTTAGGGGGTTATGTATGAGGGCCATGAGGAGGTAGATTTTGTAAGCAATCAAGTGAGGCCGCAGAACAACCCTTACAGCAATACATACAACCCGGGATGGAGGAATCTTCTGAATTTTGGATGGAGGGCAAATGTGGGTAATCAAAACCCATTAGGATTTACCCAGCGGGCTCCAGCACCGAAGCAGGCTCATGGTGAGCAATTCCAGCCTTACAATCAGTCTTTCCAGCCATGTCCTTACTCGTATCAGAATCAGGGTGCAGGGAGTAGTTCCCAGCAACAGGCCCCTCAATCAAGTTCTAAGCTGGAAGAAATGATGGCTCAACTTCTTAGCAGCTCCACGAGTGCAAATCAATTAGCTGAGAAGCGATATCAACAAAGCGAAGATCGCTTCTTAGCCCACGAGGGAGAAATGCGGAGTTAAAAAGCCTCGATTCAGAATATCGAGAACCAGGTTGGTCAGTTGGCTAAGATGATGTCGGAGAGACCCCCAGGTTGTCTTCCAGGAAACACAGAGCCAAATCCGCGAGGGCATGTAAATGCGGTTATGACAAGGAGTGGCAGAACTACCGGACCCAACATATCGGACTCACCACCGATCACCGAAGCGGTCCCGACTGATGCTCCGGATGAGGTTCACGCTAGGCGAGGCCCAGCAAGTACAACACAAGTCCAAGAGCCAGTCAAAGATTACAGTCCTCCAGTTCCATACCCGGGTAGGCTGAAGAAACAGAAAAATGAAGAACAGTATGGTAAGTTTCTCGAAATGTTTAAACAACTACACATAAACATACCATTTGTTGAAGCTTTAGCCCAGATGCCGAAGTACGCGAAATTCGTAAAGGACATCCTCTCGAATAACCAAAAGCTTGAGGATATGTCCTATGTGGTGATGAATGAAAGCTGCTCTACCATTCTTCAAAATCGTCTGCCCACGAAGATGGGAGACCCGGGCAATTTCACGCTTCCTTGCCTGATTGGAAATATGTCTGTTAGCCATGCATTGGCTGATTTGGGAGCGGGTATCAACCTTATGCCCTATAAGGTATTTACTAAGTTGGATTCAGGTGAGCCATCACCTACACGGATGAGCATTCGACTAGCTGATCATTCTATCAAGTATCCACGTGGGTTTGTTGAGAATATGCTTGTTAAGATTGACAAGTTTGTGTTTCCCGTGGACTTTGTTATCCTGGATATGGATGAGGATTCTAGGGTGCCTTTGATACTTGGACATCCATTCTTGAATACCGCTCGGACCATTGTAGATGTAGCTGCGGGCCAGATTACACTCTGAGTGAATGATGAGCATGTGACCTTTGACATCAAGCGGTCAATGCAACACCCACAGAGTCAGGATGATGCGCTCTACTATGTTGACATTGTCGACACTTATGTGAGCACACATTTCCAGGGCACGATTGGGGAGATTGATTCGGACACACATCTGTTGTGTGGGGACCTAGATGGCATTACGCAGGAGGGCCACGATTTCGAGCAGCCAGTCTATCAGATTGGTGATGATGGTTCCTAGAGTCCGGATCGATTTACATAGATTGATCGTGAGGATGAAGAAAAGTCGAAGCCTTCAGTTGAAGATCCCCCATCCTTGGAGCTTAAGGAGCTTCCGCCCCATTTGGAGTACGCATTTCTAGACGAGGAGCGCCGTCTGCCGGTTATTATTTCATCATCTTTGTCAGACGAGGAAAAGAGCAGACTTCTAAGTGTTCTACGACTTCATAAGAAAGCAATTGTGTGGAAGATAATGGATATTAAAGGAATCAACCCCTCCTACTGTACTCATAAAATTCTCATGGATGACCATTACAAGCCGTGTGCACAACCACAGAGACTATTGAACCCGAACATGCAAGAAGTTGTCAAAAAGGTGATAAAGTTGCTGTATGCAGGTTTGATCTACCCCGTTTCCGACTCAGTCTTGGTTAGTCTTGTTCAGGTAGTGCCCAAAAAGGGAGGCATGAAAGTAGTCACAAATGATAGGAATGAGCTTATTCCAGCCCGGACGGTCACAGGATGGCGTGTTTGCATCGATTATCGCAAACTCAAAGATGCCACCCGCAAGGACCACTTCCCGCTTCCATTCATCGACCAGATATTGGAACGTCTGTCGGGGAAGTCTTATTACTGTTTTCTGGATGGGTTTTCTGGCTACTTTCAGATTCCTATTGCTCCTGAGGATCAGGAGAAGACTAACTTTACCTGCCCCTTTGGCACATTCGCTTACCAGCGTATGCCTTTCGGGTTGTGTAATGCACCGGCTACCTTCCAGCGATGCATGGTTGCAATTTTTCATGACATGATTGAGGATTCTATGGAAGTGTTCATGGATGACTTTTTCAGTATTTGGAGACTCCTTCGATCAATGTCTAGAAAATTTGAAGAAACTGTTGAAGAGGTGCGAAGAAACGAATCTTGTCCTAAACTGGGAAAAATGCCACTTCATGGTGGGAGAGGGCATAGTTCTGGGACATAAGATTTCGCAAGCTGGTATGGAGGTCGACCTAGCTAAAGTTGACATAATTTCACGACTTCCATCTCCCACCTCTGTGAGAGCGATACGGAGCTTCCTCGGTCATGCGGGGTTCTACAGGCGATTCATCTGGGATTTTTCAAAGATCGACAGGCCCATGACCCGTCTGTTGGAAAAAGACGCTCCGTTTATCTTTGGAGATGATTGCTTGAAGGCTTTTGACCTTCTCAAGCAAAAACTGATTGAGGCCCCTATTTTAGTCGCACCTGACTGGAGTCTGTCGTTTGAAATTATGTGTGACGCGAGCGATTTCGCTATAGGGGCCGTTCTGGGACAACGGAAGGAAAAGCACTTTCACCTGATCTACCATGCGAGCAAGACTCTTCACGACGCACAGGAGCATTACACTACAACAGAAAAAGAGCTCTTGGCGGTAGTTTTCGCATTTGACAAATTTAGACCGTATTTAGTGCTTTTGAAAACAATTATGTATACTGATCACGCAGCCATCTGATACTTGTTTAGCAAACAAGACGCTAAACCGCATCTTATCAGGTTGATCTTATTGCTGCAGGAGTTTGATATCGAAATTCAGGACAAAAAGAGTTCGTTGAATGTAGCGGCTGACCATCTTTCTCGATTGGAGCATGGAGACATCAAGGACACGCGTTGGGATTCAATAAATGACAATTTCCCACACGATTCGTTGATGAGTGTCGAGGTATGCGATGAGTCGCCATGGTTCGCCGATTTTGCAAACTATCTTGCTTGCGGGATCCAGATTAAAGGGTTGACGCACCAACAAAAGAGAAAATTCTTTGCGGACCTCAAGCACTATATTTGGGACGACCCTTTCATATTTAGAGTTGGTGCTGATCAGGTGATTAGGAGATGTGTGTCGGGAAAGGAGGCGACTGACATTCTGCGCCACTGTCACGAGGGACCTACCGGAGGTCACCATGGAGCCAATTTCACCGCTAAGAAGGTGCTTGATTCAGGGTTTTATTGGCCGACAATATTTCGTGATGCGCAGAAGTGGGTCAGTGCGTGCGATGCTTTCCAGAGGGCAGCAAATATATCGGCACACAACGAAATGCCTCAAAATTGGATCCAAGTATGTGAAGTCTTTGATGTTTGGGGGATAGACTTCATGGGATTCCCCCCCCCCCCCTCGTGAGGAAACAAATATATCCCAGTTACTATTGATTATGTATCGAAGTAGGCTGAGGCACAGGCCTTAACCACTAATGATGCCAGGGTAGTCGTGAGGTTTCTGAAGAATTTGTTTGCCTGGTTTGGTGCACCAAAGGCACTGATCAGTGATAGAGGTACACACTTTTGCAACACTCAGCTGGAGAGATCTCTATCCCGTTATGGTGTGCACCACAGATTGTCCACGCCCTATCATCTACAAACAAGTGGGCAAGTGGAGGTCACGAACCAGGGATTGAAAAGAATCCATGAGCGGTCGATGGGTGCAAACCGCAAGGATTGGTCGGAAAAACTGGATGAAGCACTTTGGGCTTTCCGTACGGCGTACAAGACTTGGGACTACTCCCTTTAGGCTTGTTTACGGAAAGGCATGCCATTTACCCATGGAGTTGGAGCACAAGGCGATGTGGGCTCTCAAAACTGCAAATCTGGATCTCAAAACCGGAGGTGAAGCCCGGTTCCTTCAGATTCACGAATTAGAAGAGCTATGACAACACGCCTATGAAAGCTCCATGTTATACAAAGAACGCACCAAGAGATTGCATGACAAACGCTTGAAGGACCATAAACAATTCCAAGCGGGAGATCTTGTCCTACTCTATAACTCGAGGTTGCGTCTATTTCTAGGGAAGTTGCATTCGCGTTGGACGGGTCCGTATACGGTAAAGGAGGTATTTCCGTATGGGACTGTTGCGATTGAGAACGTGGATGGCGTAATTTTCAAGGTGAATGGGCATCACTTAAAGCTCTATGTGGCCGGTCCGATTGAGCCGGCAGTGGAGGTTATCGAGCTCCACACCCCGCATACATCATAAGTGTGGGGAGGAGAGTCTACGCTACTGACTCGAGGATCAAAAATGTAGTAAGAGTGACTCGTGGCTTTAGGGGTAAAATTGTCCAAGTTTTTGTTTTTGTCGTTTTTTCGTGTTTTTGGTGTGTTTGGTAGTTTTTCGTAGGCATGTACAGTTTTCGATCATGCCGGACGAGGAATTTGAGTTAGAATATTGTTAAATCACTTTGCGTATTGCAAAAATGGCGGAAATTGGTCGGAACAGCCTTGAAAACTGGGTTCTGTGGTAGACAGACTGATCTGCAGATATGGCACGACCGTGCCAAATATCGCACGTCCGTGCCGATTCAAGCCGGCACCCTGAGTCGCACCCCCCGTGTAGTCCGAGAACAACGTGCCAGGATCAGTCTATGTCGGAGATGCACGACCGTGCGTCAGGTCGCACGACCGTGCGAATGGCCAGGGGCAGTTTTGTCCATGTACTATATAAAGGCCTTTTCTGCACCCCATTCTCACAACTCGCGAACCCTAGTCGCACTCTCGTTCCTGGCCAGTTTCTTCTCCAAAATCCCACCATTTTTTGCAAGATTCCTCAGATTCTTCGAACACGGTATGTAATTCCTCTTGATTTTCAGTTTTAATCTCGTTCTAGGCTTCGATATTTCAGCTTTCTTCAAGGATTTTAGGGTTCTCTTCATAAATACAAACGAAACCCTAATTCTTGCAAGATTGAAGCGAATCATGAACACCCAATCGGTTTCCTAACCCCCATTCACCAGAAATTTGTTGATTTTCGGAGAAATTTTACTGTCCTGTGATGGGGGTTGAAAAACTGCAGGAAATCGAGTCGCACGGTCGTTCCATGGGTGGCACGATCGTTCAATTGCGGTTTGTTCATGATTTTTGCTGTGATGTCGGAGTCGCACGGCGGTGCAACTGGTCGCACGTCCGTGCATTCCCGATATGTTCCGATCACCATCACCGATCTCGGTGACGCACGACCGTGCGTCTGATCGCACGCCCCTACGATTTGCCCAGATCAGTTTCACAGTAGCTTCATAATAGTGTGTTAGGCTGTTTCGTTTGAAATTTTTTCTGCTCCTCTTTGTCTAACAGTAATTCCTCGTGCAGATGGACCATCCCTTCCTCCACTTTGACCAAAACAACCAGCGGTACCATCCTTGCCTTACAAAACTCAATGAACTTTGGCAGAGGTGGGACCAAATCGGTATCCCAAGAAGGCTGGATTGGGATGTAATGGTGGAGCTGAACCAAAGCGAACGGCTAGCAAACATGTTATCGCTTCCGTTTTCTCGATTGGTCAACATTGACCGGCCCATTTACCTGGAGCTCACTTTGGAATTCTTCGCTACATACTCTTACGAAAAACCAAAAGCGAGTCGGAGCCTAGATTTCCGACATAAGAAACGAATTAATTTTAGGTTGGGCGGTAATTGGCATTACTGGACCGTCGGAAGGTTAGGGAGAAGACTCAGAATTTACACTGAAGACGAAATGAATTCCGAATTTTTCACTGAGCTATACACTTTTCCTAGCCAGCAGGAGCGGGCTGATTTTTGGGCACGGATCGCTGTTGGCCCACCATATGATCCTCAAGTGGCCAAAGCATCGCCACTGCAAGACCCTCTGCTTAGGGTCATGCACCACATTTTTAGCCATACTATTGCGGGGCGCATGGACAGTTTGGGAAACTGTCCCACACCTGATGTCATCTTTCTATACGCGCTCGCAGAGGGGGTTCATATTAACCTCGCCGCACGTATGGTAGATTATTGCGTGCACAGTTTAGGCAGGTTTAACTTTGGGGTCAATATGTCACTCAACTTGCCTACGCTATGGGAATAATGACAGACTAAGTGGTAGCAGGTTTAACTTTGGTGAATGAGGGGACGTATGTGGACATCCGCTCACTAAAGTCTATGGGGCTAATCGTGGATACTGATCATGGAGAGAGGTTAAAAGGGTTAGACAACGAGGTCTGGGACCCGTTACCACCAGAGCCAGCGGATGATGAGGATGAAGTTATGCCCGATCACGAGGAGGATGAGCATGAACAGCCGCCACACACACCACAGCATTAGGAGCACCCGCAGTACCAGCATTGGCCGCACGGCATCCCGTCTTATCCTGAGTTTTATGGGCATTTTCAGCAAATGCAAATTAACCAGGAGCAGCTGCGAGTCAATCAACAGCAGCTGAGAGCTAATCAGGAGCAGATGCGGGCGAATCAGGATTTCATGCGCCAAGAGGTGCATGCCGGGTTCTCATACATCTTTGGGGGTCTTCAGAACGCCTACGCCAACTACTTTGGCGAGCCCCCACAGTTCCCATTCGGGAACCCCGGTGATTATGGCGGGGCATGCACATTGGGCACAGGTGGAGGTGCCGATGACGAGTAGTGGAGGAGTTCTGAGCTGGTGGTTATGGTAGTATTTTAGTGGTTTGTTTTTGGGGTGTTCATTTTGGTTTTATTGTAAACACCCGCGGACATGTTTTTATTTTTTAGACATCATCGTTTATTTGCTTAGTTTATGTATGGATATTTAGTACTTTTATTATTTAGTTAGATCATGGTTTATGTTGCGACTAGATTCTCCCTTGTGCTGTGTTCTGCTTTGCTTTGCTTTGTGACATCTATGCAGATCTTTGAAGCACATCTTGGACCAAAAAGAAACAACAGAATCAGCTTTGGAGCCTCGTTCATCTTTAGTCATCTTCAGGGGAGTGTTATTCTCCTTTTTCTCTATATTATGGGTTTCGCATTGGGGACAATGCGAAGTTCAAGTCTGGGGAGGGAGTTTAACATTTTGACTTTGTTTGTCCTAAAAAAAATTCAAAATCAAAGCTATTGTATATATTTTTAGTAAATAAACCGGTTAGTTGTTGTTTTAGAAAGCTTCAGATATGATAAAAATCCGACAAGCCAAATAAATTTTGAAAAAGATAACTAAAAACGTGACAAACAAAGAATGACTTGCATGATAATTTTCACACTTTTACCCATTCCTTCCGTTATGTGAGCATGTTTGAGCCTTAAATTCGTTATATGTTTGTTCATTTCGGAGTAGGAGTGAGTCGGATGTCTCGTGTAATTTAGAACTTGTCACTAGCATGCTTTTCAAGACCATAAACGTGTGAAATTGTGTAGAAATGATAGAGGCACCTAGAAAACCCTTTGTTGTTAGCCTTGTTCTTTGTTTTATCTTTCTCTAAACCCTACGCTACCCATTAGGATTAACCATGTCGATCCTTCCCCGTGTTTTTCTTTCTTTTACCCAACCAATTAACCCACTTAGCCAAATTTAGCCTTTTTATTTTTAACCCTTTTGTGTTAAAACTCGGTTAAAAATCGTTTAACTAGCGTTTCTTGTAATTAGTTGTTCATTGTACAAAGCCATTAGAATATATATCCTAAAAAATCAGAAAATAAAACGCCCTAAAATAGGGTGAAGTCGACAAAATTCGAGCAATTTTAAGAGCTAAAATGATGAAATTTCCTTGATGGGCTCGATAACACAAAAGTCTCCCTTTTAAGGCATTAGTATATATAGTTTAGTTGTTTTACGCTTGTTAAACGTGATTACCGAGTTTTAACCATTTAGCCACTTTAAAAATTTCCATTCCACACCCTTCACCCAAGCCTTTCGTTACAACTCGTAAAGACCTCTTGATTTACACTTTTTCGAATGTTAGATGGTGGAGATAAGATCTTGTGACAAGCTTATGATATTACACGTTTCATTGTCTAGGCATTGAGTGTTTTCACATACACATTTTATATATGTTTCACAAATATAACCAAGTGTGTGTGAACATTGTGAGGTGTGTGAAGATTAGCGTGCTAGGTCAATCGGAGTGAAATCACGGCTTTATGGTTATCTCTACATATATTTGCATGTGCTTGTTTGGTTTGAATCATTCGATGTTGCCTTTCGAAAAACCGGCTAACCGTATGTTTGTGTACTACTAGGTAATTTGTAAATTCTTGTTCTCGTTAGAAACTATCTTTTATCACATTTTAATTTTAGCTTGCTTGAGGACAAGCAAGGTTCAAGTGTGGGGAGGTTTGATATTCACCAAAATACATATGTTTTATTCCCCCATTTTACCCCCATTTTACGCGTTTTGGCCGTAAAACCAAGAATCGGATACTTAATCGGGTGTATTTTTGTAAAACAGCGTGCCAAATAAGAAGATGAAGAAAACGAGGATTTTTCGGGCGAAACGGCCGAGCTGCGAAGATTCTGTGAAGAAAGCTGTCTTTCAGCTATCGCACAACCGTGCGATTGTTGGCACTCCCGTGCGGATCCGACAACAGGGCTCAACTCGGCATTGCACAGCCAGTACGATCAAGCGTGCAAGCGATATCGGGAACGCATGACCGTGCGATTGGAGGAACGACCGTGCCTGGTCTTTGACCTCGGATGCACTGCCAGTGCAGTTGCCCGTGCCCACCTTACCTCGGAAATGAACGATCGTGCATCTCATGGCACGCCCGTGCCGATCTGAAGACCGGTCCTGTGACAACCCGTATTTTTTAGGTTAGCATCCTTCGTTTTCGCGCTTGTAATTTTATGTTTCGATAACACGTTATTTTTGTACGACATATGCCGAGCATGGTTGAACATATTAATTCTTTTACGAAGCAAATTGTATGTATATATATAATTCTGTTACGAGATAATTAACCCGATAACGTGAACCGACCCGAACCTTTGAGCCATAACTTGATTGTTATATGTATATATATATATATATTATTGGTTGGTGATTATTAGCTCCTAATATTAGTTGATTGTGTTAAAAAAATATATAAATATATATATATTAATAACACATATATAAGGTTACCCCAAATACCTTGGTGCGTTTTACAACTCCCATCTCCTCACCATGTTCACATTTTATGTACGTAGATGCATGCATGCTTGGGACATATCACTTCCATTAATTGCTACCATCAAAGATCATATTTTCTTTTAGATGTCAGCCTAAATCGACACCTTCATGTAAATGGGCTTAAGCCCAGTTCGGCTAGGAAACCCCAACCTCCCACACACCCTTATACTATACGTATGCATGTTGTGTGTTACGATCTCAAACCCAAAACCCTAATTTACATACATCAGCCGCACCCCTCACCCTTGCCTCCTCCCTCTACCTCCGGCGACCGGAACTATCTTTCTGGTGATCCCTTCGTCGGCGCCGATCCTCCTAGCAGACGAAACCTACACCCCTTCTTCCTATACTCACCTAACCCGCAACCTCACTTTTGATTTCACCATTCTTGGTACACTCCTGATCAGTTTTAAGGCGAGAAAGAGGGCGATGAGAGAGAGAGAGAGAGAGATGACGGAGCCGTCTCTAACGACCTCCATGTTTCCCCAGTGACCGGATAGACCGCAGCGGCAGCGGCGCCGACGACGGCAGCTGCACTGAAGACGGAGCTCCGGCGACAAAGAAAGTGATGCTCGAACTCCGACAAGCACCGAGATGGAGGGACACGGCAGCGGCATTCTGGCTTCGGGTTAGGGCCCGGTTTGTACAACGGGATCAGATGGTGTTTTGGTTTGAGCATGTGGCAGCGGTAGTTGTGTTGGTGGCTCTCTTCGGGTTCGAGTTCTGGTACGAGAAGGAGTCGTGGCAGCGCACACTCACCTTCACTCGTTCATAACTCGTTGGAAAGTATGTGTTCCCCTTGATTTCTTGCATTCCTTATAATTGTTGATTTATGATTGAATGATTTTGGTGGATGACATATTGTTGAAGATAATTAATGGCTGTTGTTAGGTGAAAATATGTTTGTAAGAGTGCAAAATATCATGTGCCGTGAATATGTATAAAATCCCTTGTGAATTTTGAAAAGAAGGTAATACATATGTGCTGGGTTGTTAATTTTGGAACTAAGGAGTAATATGTTAACAAAACTGCCTTTGATCTCTTACGTTTTTGTGGTCTTTGATGACAACTATCAATTGTCTGATGTAAATGGATTTAAGTTTGAATTCATATTTGTGCACAAAATGATCTTTATACCGGTTAGTGATGGAGAAATGATTTGGTAGAAAATAACTGTTTAGTATGTGCCGCACATTCACGTTTGGAACGTACACAGTGTTGGGCCACACACTCTAGTGGGCCGCACATTAATAAGAGCCCATGTCTTTGTTTAACCACGCACATGTATACGGTACATTGAAACTATGATTAACTGTGATGATTATTGTGAACATATATAAATGTTAGTATTACATATAATGACTGTTACTTGTGCACTACTTGATACGTGTTAGATATGTGTGGTTAATACATGATTACTTGAAAATGAACCTAATCAATATTAATAACCATAATAGGATACGGTTGACCAACACAACACAAGTAAAATGCCTGCCAAGCAGAGCAAAGGTGAGTTCACACTTTCTACAAGGCATGGGATTCCCGGTGGTTGGGAATGGGTAAAGGATTTAATCAGAAACTGCGTGATCTCCTGGTCTGGAAGACGTACTACATCCTCTTTATTGAAGGGTGATAACACGTACTAAGAATTTAATCGGAACCTGTGTGATCTCCTGGTTTGGGGACACGTACCACATCGTCTTTATTGAAGGGTGATAACATTGATACTAGACCAAAAACTCTATCATGAAGTCCCTCATTTTTATATCGACTTAATCGCCGGGCCAATGGCGAGCGGGTCATTAGTTAGATAGCACTATATAGGTTTGACAAGCCTCACACCGTGCCGCAGAGGACGGGCGTGAACTAATGGATCTGGGAACGTCAATGATGATAGACATTGATGCTAGGGCACCAACTTACTTCAGTCAGTAGTCGATATGGTAACGGGTCTAGTGGTTCACATGGGGAAGCCCCCACTGGTTATGGTTATGGTTTGGGAAACAAGGAATTGGTTAACTCATGGTTTACGAATGAACTTAAGGTTTTTGGAACAACTCTAAAATGAACACCAACTGTGAACTCGCTCAACTTTGTTGTTGACTCGTTGTTACATGCCTTGGAGGCTTTTAGGTACATGTTGTTGGAACTTGTTGTCTGGGATGCTAGAGTGGTCATGGGTCAAGTTACAAGGAATCATAAGACAAGTCTGATGAATTTTATACACCTCTTTTATGGAACTCATAACAAATTGTAATATGCTTCCGCTGGATAATAACTCTTGTATTGTAACACTTATTTTAAATAAATGAAAGTTTTATTTTATCTTTATAAGTTCAATGTGATTGGTGGCTAAGATCCTGGTACGACACACGCCCTGCGGTGTTCCCGCAAGTGGTATTTTGGGGGTGTGACAGATTGGTATCAGAGCCATTGGTTATAGTGAACTAGGTTTTAAAAAAAGGGAAAAACGTTTTTATAAAACCAGACTATAACCGAACAGTTCTGAAAACGTGAATACGACCATGACACTCAGCTCCAGATTTCAAGGTTCGTCTTTCTTACTTATTGCATACACTACGTGACTAGTACACATTTGTTTATGACGAAACACACGAACACACACTTGTCACTATAGCATGATGGCATGGATTGCTTGCTTACCTTATGATGCGTTGATAGTATGCCATAGTCCTTGGATTTTTGTGATCTTATTACTTTGACGACCTCCGTTTGACATCTGAGTTTGAGGAATCATTTGACATGAGTTAGGAGGAACTGAGACGAGCATGCAAATCGCAATATTATTGTGGGTGCACACAAAATAATAATGTGAGGTGCATGCGAGTCCCAGTGAGCCTTAACAAGTAGAAAAGGGGTTCCGCTCCGTTATTTGACCGATGTGAAACATAACAAAACCTATAGGGGTCATAGCAGTGATTGTCCCCTACTCGAACATGAACTTTGCATTCATCTCTGGATCCTTTCGAATCACGATGCTATCGAGTATTACCTGAACACCTATTTGAACACCTAGCGAACCGTGCAGAATGTTAGGTGCTTATACGAGCGTCCCTGAGTTGGATGTCGCAGCGTCAAATGATTAATCGATACCTTCCTTACTCCTCTTCAATTGCTGGAACTCATGTATTGACGTCTTAGATCCCGAAGTGTGATCACTTCTGCAACACTCTCGTAACAGACCGTGTATTACTCAAACAACTTTCAACATCGATGAACAAGAGGATAAGCGTAGTACTTTACCAACCTCAGTATTTGGACGACCCCGACTACCGGCAACGAACATCAGCGGATTGATTTCAATCGAGTTCGTAACTCTAGTCAGCGATTTATGGAAGTCAACTCTTACGAGTCAATCGGGGCATAAGTGATGATAATTGACCATAGTGTGGTATGCGTAGCTGCCAGCACAGTGAGTAGCGCTTTAGGACATGGCTCAGAATGCGAAAAGATAGACTTTGATGGTGAAGAATCGTAGGGCTTAGTTTCGAGCAACGACATTGGGGGCAGCAGTCACAGCGACAACAAGGTACTCGTAACCCTAGCCTACAATAAGGAAATAAAAGTGCCTACAACATGGATTGGTCGTGGTTAAGTTAAGAAGACAACGACCAAAGGAACAACGACAATACTTGAAATCCTTGTAATGAAAACAGCAACACTAGAAATGATGCTCATGGAAGGGCATTCAGAATTAGCGTGGGCGACGCCAGGACTTTAGCAACATAGTAGCTAGTATGAGTAGCTAATCGCTTCGTCTCTGTTTCGTTTGACCCTGATGCTCCTTGAATTTGAACCTGTTGTGGGATCGGCTGACGGCAAGACAATTGAAATTTCATATGTTAGTTGGGATGCAAACTCGACCTTGTGGGACAAGCGTTCGACGTCGCTCCTCTTTCTGCTATCCTCGATGGTTTAAAGCAGTAGTTAGAACGGATTGGTAATCCGTACATCGTGCAGATATACCCTGTGAGAAGAAAACTTTGTGTATCCCTCTCCCTAGTGGAGAATCTTCATCTGTTTCAAAGCATCGGAATTGTGCAAAGGTTAGCGTAAATTCTGCAATGAAAGCCTGGAAGTGTCCACGGAAGGATTACCCCGCTATGTTAGCACTTATTATTGATGTTAAGGCTAAGGAAAAGAGGATCGAGGATCCACCCTTTGTTCGTGATTTCTACCTATGTGCTACGAGAAGAACTATTATCGAGAATCAACTACAGGGATTATTGAACAGGAGTTTTGTTAAACCTAGCTTTTCTCTTTAGGGAGCCCCAGTTAGATCCATGAATTTTCGTATGTGTACTGATTATCGAGAACTAGCAAGGTGACAGTTAAGAACCGCTTGCCTCGACCACGTATTGACAACCTGTTGACCAGCTGCGAAGATCAAGCCCCATTCGAGGATTGACTAACGAGTGAGCTATCACCAGAAGGAAGTTCAAGGGGGAGAATGTTCCTACAACAGCATATCTAACGCAATGTGGCCATTTCGACTTCGTACACCATGACCATTGAATTGATCAACACATCAGCAGCTTTATGGATCCCCAGAATCGACCGTGTTTAGTGATGACGTTTTGGATCATCTTCAGGAGGAAGAAATATCTTGGGCGACATTTGTATCTTATTTTAGAACTCCTGAGGGAGGAGTCACCTCCCGCGAAGTCTTGTTGAGAGTAACTTCTAGATTCGAGAGGTACCTTTTGGCTATATAGTCAACGAAGAAGAGATACACATGGATCTCGCTAAGGTCCATTTTGGTTAGAAACTGATCGACATCAAAGATTCCTACGGGGATAAAGCAATTCCTTGGTCTCGTTAGATGCTATCGCAGATTCGTCGTAAAAATTACGAAGATCGCACAGCTTTCGTCTCTTAGCACAGCAGGGTGTTGTGTATTCGTGGGAGACCAAAACAGGAGAATGTATTTTTTCAACTTTTGAAACCCAACTCTGCAATGCACGGAGCATCGCTTCTATCCGAGAGTACTAATGATCTAGTGGTATACCATGATGGTCCGAATCAGAGTCCCAGTTACATGACGATGCAACACGAGAAGATGATGGCTTACGTAGCGGAATTATAAGAAGAGTTGCAGGAATCACAACCTGCGATGGAAACCCCGGTCTTTGGATTTTAGATGGAGGCATCACTTGGACGGTACCAGATGCGTTATTTAGACCGATCACAAGGGCCTCCCGTGTACCTTGGCTTCGACAGAGCTAAATCAGTTAATGGCATTGCTGGAGGGAACTTTAGGATGATTATAACTATGAAACTTGAACGTGTACGAGCTTTGCAGCTCACTATCGACTCTAACTTACCTGATCAGACTCGCTCTGTTCAAACTGGAGAACTGAAGGAAAAGGATTTTCAAGTTGAACCCATGCGGGGTATGGAGAAGCAACCTTTGACAGGTCGGACGATATTCGTTACCTCATGGAACGAATGTGGGTCTCATTACACGGCAACTGTAGGGAACTCGTGTTGAGCAAAGCACACCGGCTTCGATATTCTAGCCGTCTGGGTTTTGATAAGAGGCATTAGGATTTATAAACCTTGTACTGGTAATCGGACATGAAGGCCCACCTAGCTAGGTACGGGAATGATGTTTGACTTGTGGGAAAGTCAAGGTGAAGTGTTAGCAACCAGAAACACCTATATGGAAAGCGAAAACAGACTGCTATGGATTTGGTCGCTAGTCTACTTACAACTCGAAACGGAAACAATATCACCTGGATGATCGTTGATTGTCTCACGTAACCAGCACACTTTCTAGCCATCAAGGAAACGGATAAGTTTTCTACACTTGCAGTCATCTACCTGAAAGAAGTGGTTGCTAGGCACGGGGTGCCAACCTCCATTATCTCTGATCGCGACCCACGATTTGCACTGATTTGTGGCAAGCGATGCAAAAATCCTTTGGCTCACGTCTAGACATGAGCACTGCATATCATCCACAGACGGACGGGTAGACTGAACGCACCATCCAAACTCTTGAAGACATGCTTCGAGCATGTGTAATCGACTTTGGAAACAGTTGGGAAAGACATCTTCCTTTAGTGGAGTTTTCGTATAACAACAGTTACCACACCAGCATCCAGGCTGCTCCGTTCAAGGCATTGTACGGACGGAAGTGCCGATCACCTCTGTGTTGGGCAGAAGTTGGCGACAGCCAAATCATTGGCCCAGAACTCGTCGTAGACACAACAGAGAAGATTGCTCAGATACGACAACGAATGGCGGCAGCTCGTGACCGTCAGAAAAGTTATGCTGATAAGCACAGGAAACCACTCAAGTCCCAGGTTGGGGATCGAGTACTACTTAAAGTCTCACCTTGGAAAGGTGTAGTTCATTTTGGTAAACGAGGCAAACTCAACCCGCGATATGTTGGACCTCTCGAAATCACGAAGAGAATTGGCAAGGTGGCCTACAGATTGAATCTACCTGAAGAACTCAGTGGAGTTCACAACGTACTCCATGTGTCAAACCTAAAGAAGTGTCTGTCAGATGAAACCCTCATAGTTCCTTTCAATGAGCTCACCATCGACGATCAGTTGCGATTTGTCGAAGAACCAGTGGAAATCTTGGACCGAGAGGTCAAGATTCTCACACGCACCAGGACACCTATCGTTCGAGTTCATTGGAACTTCCTTCGTGGCCCAGAGTTTACCTGGGAACGAGAAGACCAAATGAAACACAAATATCCCCAGTTGTTCGAGAACAATGAAACCACTACTATGGCTGAAGCTACTGTGGAATTTCGGGACGAAATTCCAAACCAACGGGGGGATGATGTGACACCCCAGGAAAACCAGGAAACCATGCAACCTAACTAGCTTCCTCAGTAACTACGAGCAAAATTTCGGGACGAAATTTCTTTCAACTTGGGGATGATGTGACAACCCGTATTTTTGAGGTTAGCATCCTTCGTTTTCGCGCCTGTAATTTTATGTTTCGATAACACGTTATTTTTGTACGACATATGCCGAGCATGGTTGAACATATTAATTCTTTTACGAAGCAAATTGTATCTATATATATAATTCTGTTACGAGACAATTAACCCGATAACGTGAACCGACCCGAACCTTTGAGCCATAACTTGATTGTTATATGTATATATATTATATTGGTTGGTGATTATTAGCTCCTAATATTAGTTGATTGTGTTAAATATATATCTATACTACTTTATAAAGCATATAGGAAGGATAGAATGGTCATTTGCCACTTTACAAGTCTTTAAAGCCCATTGTACAAACCTGTTAAGCACAAAGTGTTGAAAAGTTGTTTTCAACACCTGATGATACCCACGCGGATCTTATCGGATCAACTTGACCCGTTTTTAGTTTGATGGATCCAATATAAACTTTCTTTACTCCTTCCTAAACCCTAAATTCATTTGATTCACGTCCGCCCCCATTCTTCTTCTCTCTCTAGCGATTTCCAATTTAGGGTTTCATGAGATCTATGGTATGAGCAAGATCTCACCAGATCCAACAATGGTGTGGTCTGTAAAAGTGGTCGAGACAAGATCTACGCTTCAAGATCAGTCGATTCAACCCGAGGTTTCTCCAGGCGAATCTAGGGTTTCTTTATCAGTCGCTTCAAGATCTCCACTTCCTCAGTGATGAATCTCTCTAGATCCGACACCAGATCGACTGGTTTGACCGCTCGGTACCTTTCTTTTTACCTTATCTTTTTTTTTGTTATTTGAATCGGATCTGTGTAATATTTCAGATTACCTGGTGGTTGTGGGTGGAAGATGGTGGCGATGACACAAAGATCTACAGTTTGGTGGCCAGATCTACCGTTTGGTGGCCAGATCTACCGTTTGAAGTTGAAGGTACTGGCCAGATCTTAACTCAGTTTCACGGCAAAATTTATCTGAATTTTCAGCTGGTGTGTTCACGTTCACGTTTACGGTAAATCTGGTATAACTATTTGTTTGTTATTGATTAAAATCTGTTTTTAAAGCTATGATTGACTAATTTCTTGTTGTGTTATAATCGGATTTGTTGTTGTTTCAGGTAACTAAAATCTGTTTTAAAGCTGGTGTTGTTTCAGCTGGTGTGTTCACGTTTACGGTAAATCTGGTATAACTATTTGTTTGTTATTAATTAAAATCTGTTTTTAAAGCTATGATTGACTAATTTCTTGTTGTGTTATAATCGGATTTGTTGTTGTTTCAGGTAACTAAAATCTGTTTTTAAAGCTGGTGTTGTTTCAGCTGGTGTGTTCACGTTCACGTTTATGGTAAATCTGGTATAACTATTTGTTTGTTATTGATTAAAATCTGTTTTTAAAGCTATGATTGACTAATTTCCTGGTGTGATTGACTAATTTCCTGTTGTGTTATAATCGGACTTGTACTGTTTCAGGTAACTAAAAAGTAAATTTACTTTAGTTTATACATAATTTTGTTTTAATAAAAGAATTGTTTTGTTGATTGACAGTTGGCAGTTAATTCTGAAAAGACCCAAAACCGACCAAGGCTACTTCTGAAGCAACTACCCTTATTGGGCTCTTGCAAAAGATCAGTTCCAAATTTAAGAAAGGTTTCCGTTTATTTTACTCATTTATATCCGAAATTACTTAACTTTATCATTTCTTAATATTTGTTGCGATTTTATCTCATTAGCTTTTCGTGAAATGTTGGAACGAAAGGCATCCGCTCATCCGTTTGAAAACATTCAGTCATTGTTGCCCCCAAATTCGTGGCTTGGATTGCACCCTGTTCCCGGGTTTTTTTTTTTTTTTGTATTTTACGATACATTGTTAGTCGTTTTTCACTTTTTTTTTCAATTGTTATTAATTTTCATTGACTGCATTATTTAGATCATGGACGTGATGCAGCAAGAGCGGAAAACTCACTTACTTTATCGTTTGGGAGTGAATTAATTGGTTCGCAGACCGCTGCGAATGCTGCACTTTCTGCTGTGAATGTTGCACCGGTGGTTTCGGCTAATGGTCAACCTGAAGAGAGCTTGAATCCTGTTGGAATCTAACGCGAACCCTAACCGGACATTTGTGAAGGTATACAAACCAGGGTGTGTTTGGAGGTCATTAGACATGAGCCGGTTCAACAGCTACCATGAGCTGAGAGAAGAACTGGGTCAGATGTTCGGGATCGAGGGTCTGCTTGAAGACCCGCAAAGATTAGGCTGGCAGTTTGTATTCGTCAACAGTCACTGCTCTTGTGGTTGTTGGTTTACAAGATGTCAAGATGACTTTGGGGGTTCGACCTTGCAACTGCCCTCATTTTAGATTGTATGGTATGATTATATTCCTATTAATCATTCTTTTGATCATCTGTCATTGTTTAAAATGCATCTATCTGATAATGACATTATTGGAAGGTGATGTATGATGCAGCTGGTGTACGAGTGTAAGCTGGGCACAATTATGTTAACAATTTTTTTGCATTATACCAGATTTTTTATGAAGCAAAGCATAGATTAAAAACATGAACCGCTGTTTCAGATGCCGATTTTCGAAGAGAGCTGGGATGCTTCTTTGGTTGATGCGTTTCTGAATGCGGATGCTACTCAACATGAACCGCTGTTTCAGATGCCGATTTTCGTCGTTCACTTGAAAATATATCTTTTTAGATGTTTGTACTTTGATGATGTGTTTGGTATATTAATCTTTGATTTTGTTCCAGGTTTGGTGACGATGGGCGGACAAATAAGCATGGTGTGTTGTTTTCGTTCAGTTATATGCAGAGTATATAGCTTTAACTGCTTAGTATATGAAAGACGAACATTGAATCTTGCACAATTTCGTACTTTTAATCAATCGGTAATGATGTATTCTAACGGCATGTATTTGAATCTGATATATTCTAATCCATACTTATGTTGATCACCTGATTGTATTCACTTTCGTGTTACCAGCTACCAGGGTTTTGTGAAGGAGACAACTCCTTAATAGTGAAAGAAATGTTTGGTGCTACAAAGTAAGCATCTTTCCTTTTTAGAGTAAATTACCTGTATCTTGGGCTTGGAAAAGATGGGTTATTACCTGCAGTATTCGCTAAAGTTCATTCAACGTGTCACACTCCAGTTTACTCTCAAATCTGGGTTGGAGTTGTTGCATTTATTTTGGCTGGAGTGGACTGTTAAACGTGTCTGTGCTGTCACATATTCTGTCAGTTGGATCACTGGTATAGTCTTCTGAAATTTTGTGCATAGAAAACGTTGCGCGTTCTATAGTTTGTTTTCAAGGTGAATATATAATTTGATGCAGGCAGGTTGAAGTAAGTGAAGCTCTCGCTTCGCGCTTGAAGCTTCACTTAAAGCTTTTGGAACCAAAACGCTTCGGAGCGCCTCGCGCTTTTTTAAACCAAGCTTAGAATCGATTGAGATTGAAATGAAGGTGTTTTATCTTTTATATAATAATATTAATTATTATTATTAGGTTAATTGTTAGTATTATATATATACACTGGCTGAAACATGACTTACATGTACTTGGTTTTTAATGAAAACAATTTGTTTGATAATTGTCTGAATGATGAAAAGCTAACATTTTTAATATGTATCAAAGCTTTTTATTATCACAAGTTTATGTTCTGCTTATGAATATTGGGGCTAAAATTGAAGTAAATCCTCATGCCATATCTTACATTTCTTGGTACTGTTTGTTCATTTAGGAAATTCCCAATGGGTCGTTTCATGGACTTTCTATCATAGGGCGTGGGTTAAGTGTTTTTTTTTTTTGAAGTGGTGAAATATAGGTTTAAACATAAACCTGTTGACTTGGGATAGTTGACATAAACCTGAGTACGATAGAGGGAGCTTTAGACTATGTGTAGTGGGGCGTTTTTTTTTTTTTAAATTCAAAAAAAACGCCCGAAAACGCCCAAGGGACCATTACATGGGGCGTTATTTTGAAAAATCTTTGAAAAAAATTGTGATCCGCGTTATATATAAAACGCTCAAATGGGATTGCTTTAATCTGACATTTTGACTTGAAGGGGCATGTGGCCAATGGGCTTATTTAGTCTGACAGTTTGCTTTATTTTTTTTATTTTTATTTTTTTTTCAAATGATTGAATGGGGGTTATTGGCATAATGCCCCACTACACCTCTTTTGCTATAATGCCCAAGTGTGACTAGGATGCCACGTGTCATATAATGCCCCATGGTGGGGGCATTATTTTTGTTTACCACTACGGGTGGTCTTAGAGATTGGGCTGCCAAAGCCTCTATGTTGCTGGTGAGTCATGAAAGTTATATTATTTTATTAATTATTTAATTTTTTTGAATAAAATGATTTAGGGGGCTTTAGGATGTGAAAGTGCACTCCGGACAACTAAAAGATACTTTATATTCAGACAAGGAAGCTTTGAGAGAGTCCTTCTGCAATAATCAGGTTTGTTTATTGACCCGTTTGAGATAATGAATTCGGTTCGGTTTAAAAACCGGTTTTAACTGGTTTCTTAATCTATAATGTTCTTTTTAAACACCGGTCAAGTTAGTTTGGACGGCCCTCAAACCTCTTTTTTGTCCATTCTTTGATTTATATGATTGGTAAATTTATGTTATATAATAATATAACTTAATTTGTAATAAACCACTTTAGGAGGTTGTATGTATCAGATGGTTTTGATGTTTAGGGGAGTTTCAGTTGATTTTGATGTTTCTTTTGCTCTAACCGGTTTCAGTTGTAATCTAACCATTCATTTTGCTTTTACAATTTTCAACTACTAAACCTATCAAGTGTCATATACTAGCCCTTTTACTGTTTCCTTTACCTTTTACTGTTTGTCCTTTTCACTGCAGAGTTGTTTTAACAGCTGTAATACATTGTCAAGCATTGGAACTCTACAACTTTTCCCATGCTTTTTGATATTGGAACCTGACATCTCCTACAACACAAGTAACCTTCCTTTTAGCATCATATGAAGTTGATATGTTTTGTATTTTCTTCTTGTAGTTTGATTACTTTCTTTTTCAAATTATCAAGTTAACTTTCTGTTAACCATCTATTGTTATTTTACTTGGTTATGATTCTAACTTAACCGACCCGTTTCTGTTTGAATGACCACAATATTGACTTGACTGATGGTTTTTGTAATTTTTATATGAAGGTGATGAGTCAAAAATGGCTATTTCAAAAAGTTGGAGAATGCTAAAGAGAGGTTGCATCTTTTCAAGGCATATAAGATACAGGTTATTGGCGGGCTGCCTCCAATTAAAAGTTATAAAAAAACATTATCATGAGAGATCCTCAGAAACAAATCAACAAATCGTTGTAATTATTGTTACAAATTTATAACGTTTATTTTTTATCGAATAATGTTTATCGTTGTAATTTTGTTAACAAATTTATGATGTTTAGCATATTGCACTTCGTATTTGTATCGATTAATGATTTATGGTTAAAGCATTATGTTTGATTTGATGAAAAGATTAATAAACTAACAGCTAAAAAAAATTAATAAAAGTATATCACTAAAGAATCCATAAATTAATAGTAAAACAAGTGCCAACATATCACGAAAATCAAACCAGTGGCTACGTTTTGAAGATTTTAATAATAGTTAAAGCATCAACAGTCTGGTCAGTCGCTACGTTTTGAAGATTATTAAATCGACAAGCCAAATGTTTGAAGAAAGAAAATGACCGCGAAACCAAACCGAAGATTGGTTTTGGTGGTTTTACGATTTGAAACTGAACCGTGATCACCCATTCAATATATCACGAAACGACTGATAAACTAATGGTAAACGAGTATCCTATTGTAAATCGCCTCCGCCGCTGCATCGCGCGGGTAGAAATCTAGTATATATATATATATATATATATATATATATATATATATATATATATATATATATATATATATATATATATATATATATATATATATTAATAACACATATATAAGGTTACCCTAAATACCTTGGTGCATTTTACAACTCCCACCTCCTCACCATGTTCACATTTTATGTACGTAGATGCATGCATGCTTGGGACATATCACTTCCATTAATTGCTACCATCAAAGATCATATTTTCTTTTAGATGTCAGCCTAAATCGACACCTTCATGTAAATGGGCTTAAGCCCAGTTCGGCTAGGAAACCCCAACCGCCCCCACACCCTTATACTATACGTATGCATGTTCTGTGTTACGATCTCAAACCCAAAACCCTAATTTACATACATCAGTCAAACCCCTCACCCCTGCCTCCTCACTCTACCTCCAGCGACCGGAACTATCTTTCTGGTGATCCCTTCGCCGGCGCCGATCCTTCTAGCAGACGAAACCTACACCCCTTATTCCTATACTCACCTAACCCACAACCTCACTTTTGATTTCACCATTCTTGGTACACTCCCGATCAGTTTTAAGGCGAGAAAGAGGGCGATGAGAGAGAGAGAGAGAGAGATGACGGAGCCGTCTCTGACGACCTCCATGTTTCCCCAGTGACCGGATAGACCGCAGCGGCAGCGGCGCCGACGACGGCAGCTGCACTGAAGACGGAGCTCCGGCGACAAAGAAAGTGACGCTCGAACTACGACAAGCACCGAGACGGAGGGACACGGCAGCGGCATTCTGGCTTCGGGTTAGGGCCCGGTTTGTACAACAGGATCAGATGGTGTTTTGGTTTGAGCATGTGGCGGCGGTGGTTGTGTTGGTGGCTCTCTTCGGGTTCGAGTTCTGGTATGAGAAGGAGTCGTGGCAGCGCACACTCACCTTCACTCGTTCATAACTCGTTGGAAAGTATGTGTTCCCCTTGATTTCTTGCATTCCTTATAATTTTTTATTTATGATTGAATGATTTTGGTGGATGACATATTGTTGAAGATGATTAATGGCTGTTGTTAGGTGAAAATATGTTTGTAAGAGTGCAAAATATCACGTGCCGTGAATTTGTATAAAATCCCTTGTGAATTTTGAAAAGAAGGTAATACATATGTGCTAGGTTGTTAATTTTGGAACTAAGGAGTAATATGTTAATAAAACTGCCTTTGATCTCTTACGTTTTTGTGGTCTTTGATGACAACTATCAATTGTCTGATGTAAATGGATTTAAGTTTGAATTCATATTTGTGCACATAATGATCTTTATACCGGTTAGTGACGGAGAAATGATTTGGTTGAAAATAATTGTTTAGTATGTGCCGCACATTCACGTTTGGACCGTACACAGTGTTGGGCCACACACTCCAGTGGGCCGCACATTAATAAGAGCCCATGTCTTTGTTTAACCACGCACATGTATACGGTACATCGGAACTATGATTAACTGTGATGATTATTGTGAACATATATAAATGTTAGTATTACATATAATGACTGTTACTTGTGCACTACTTGATACATGTTAGATACGTGTGGTTAATACGTGATTACTTGAAAATGAACCTAATCAATATTAATAACCATAATAGGATACGGTTGACCAACACAACACAAGTAAAATGCCTGCCGAGCAGAGCAAAGGTGAGTTCACACTTTCTACAAGGCATGGGATTCCCGGTGGTTGGGAATGGGTAAAGGATTTAATTAATCAGAAACTGCGTGATCTCCTGGTCTGGAAGACGTACTACATCCTCTTTATTGAAGGGTGATAACACGTACTAAGAATTTAATCGGAACCTGCGTGATCTCCTGGTTTGGGGACACGTACCACATCCTCTTTATTGAAGGGTGATCACATTGATACTAGACCAAAAACTCTATCATGAAGTCCCTCATTTTTATATCGACTTAATCGCCGGGCCAATGGCGAGCGGGTCATTAGTTAGATAGCGCTATATAGGTTTGACAAGCCTCACACCGTGCCGCAGAGGACGGGCGTGAACTAATGGATCTGGGAACGTCAATGATGATAGACATTGATGCTAGGGCACCAACTTACTTCAGTCAGTAGTCGATATGGTAACGGGTCTAGTGGTTCACATGGGGAAGCCCCCACTGGTTATGGTTATGGTTTGGGAAACAAGGAATTGGTTAACTCATGGTTTACGAATGATCTTAAGGTTTTTGGAACAACTCTAAAATGAACACCAACTGTGAACTCGCTCAACTTTGTTGTTGACTCGTTGTTACATGCCTTGGAGGCTTTTAGGTACATATTGTTGGTACTTGTTGTCTGGGATGCTAGAGTGGTCATGGGTCAAGTTACAAGGAATCATAAGACAAGTCTGATGAATTTTATACACCTCTTTTATGGAACTCATAACAAATTGTAATATGCTTCCGTTGGATAATAACTCTTGTATTGTAACACTTATTTTAAATAAATGAAAGTTTCATTTTATCTTTATAAGTTCAATGTGATTGGTGGCTAAGATCCTGGTACGTCACACGCCCTGCGGTGTTCCCGCAAGTGGTATTTTAGGGGTGTGACAGGCACAAGATTCGCTGATGTCACATGGTATGGTGTACAGTAAACTAAATTGCACGACCGTGTGATCTGAAAATGTTTAAAAAACAGAAGGGATCAATCAGTTCGCAACTCTGGAATTTTGGGAGCTTTTCTGGCGATTATTCAGGCTCCGGAGGCTCTCCTTTCACCCGGAATCAAGCCACATCGTGCCGATTAGCTCCGTTATCATCCGGATTCTCAATCTAGTGCTTGTTTATGGTCTGTTTTCTTGAATCTTTCCATGATTTTGTTCATTATTCAAGCATTTTGGTTGATGATTATGTATTATTCTAAACCTAAGGGTAAAAACACTAGTATTCCTTGCTTAACAACAACCATTAGTATGTTAATTATGTTTGTAATGACACTTGAAGCATTTTTTATGTTAATCCTTGATGATTAGTTTGCAACCTTGTTTATTGATGTTGAGTTCTTGATTATAGTTAATTATCTTGGATGATTAGTATGTGGTTAGTTGAGATATTTGCAAGAAGAAGCTTAATTAATCATGTATTAGTAGACTTTGAACTTGTTTAACTAGTTTAACATGTTTAAAATGTTTGCACCATGATACTAGAAATGGTTAGTGTTGGTGCATACGTCTGTCGACTTCGTCTTGTATCGAGTCTAGTACTAAAAGTGTTAGATCAGTGCGTGTTGTACGAGAAAATAGGAGGTTTTAGGTTGTGTTTGAGTTAATTCCGTTTGAAGGACCTAATTCCGCTTGAAATGACAAGTGACACTTTCAAACGAAATTAACCTGGTTAATTTCGCTTGAAGTGACACACTGCCACTTTCAAGCGGAATTAAAACTCTATATAAACCTCCCAAGCGAAATCATATGTAACTTTTCATCATTCCGGTACCGAACTGCTGCCGACGCGTCATTTGATCTGTAAAGCTGTGATATCAATAAAACAAGACTATTAATAGTGAAACAAGCTATTTTTCAAGTCTGTTTCTTAGTTTCTGCCTCTGAAACAGACAAAGAACTCTTCTGATTGACTCGTTTGGGTCACAACTAGATCCTACAAGTGGTATCAGAGCTCAGGAAGAAGAGTTCTTACCAAAACAGCCATAATTTCTGACTTCTACACCTTCTTTTTGAAATTGAACTAGTTTTCACGGTCAAAATGGTCTGATTTTCACATATTAAGTGGGAAACAGTGTTTTAACTAATCCTTGAAAAAATTGGACCTTAATTCGGCTTAAAACTGGTAAAAAACGTAATTCCGTTTGAATTTCAGATCGAATTTGATGATGTCAGCAGCATTTCAAATGAGATTAGGACCTAATTCCGCTTGAATTCGCTATTCCGCTTGAAAAATTCATCTAATTCCGCTTGAATTTACCTTATTCCATTTCAGAGGGTAATTTCGTTTGAGCCGTTTCAAACGAAATTAGATAGTTCCGCTTCAAGGAGGTATTCCGTTTGAAAGTGTGTTGATTCAAACGAAATTAGGTGATTCCGCTTGAGTGGTTATTCCGTTTCAAGGTGTTATCTCGCTTCAAAGGGTGATTTCGCTTCAAAACTAATTCCGCTTCAGAAGGTTATTTCGTTTGAGCTTGGTATTCCGCTTGGACTGATATTCTGTTTGAAACTTGTATTTTTGTGAAAAATTTCCCGAAACATGGACGAGGAATTCTACAATGCGTTTGCTACACCGATTGCACCTGTTACAGCTGCCGAAACTGTGTACAATGAGAATGAGACAGGAACTTATCAGAAACCGCCAAAGCTCATGTACATTGAAGATTTTCAAGGATGGAAAAATCGTTTTGAAAACTGAGTGCAAGCTTATAAATTTGACGCATGGTGTTCATTGTTGAAAGATTATGAGAAACCAAAGAATGAACGTGGGATTGAAAAAGCTATTTGTGACTATTCAGAGAATGACAAATTGAAATTTACAAGTGAGAAAATGATGATCAGTATTCTTCAACAAGCGATTAAAGAAGATATCTTTGTTCTGCTCCAACATAATGGTACAGCTAGATCAATTTGGGAAGCATTGATTCAGAAATTCAAAGGAAGCGCAGATATGATCAAAAACAAAAAGGCATTATTGAAGAAATCGTTTGATATGTTTTCAGCTTTCGACCATGAAACAACAAAGCAGACCATTGATAGATATTGTCATCTGGTATTGGAAATGAAAAGATTGGACATTGAGAAAGATGATGATGAATGGGTTGATAAACTTGCTGATGCACTCCCACAGCGTAAGTGGGGAACTTATTTGATGATTGTGAAACATATGAGGAAGTCTGAGAGTATGAATTTGGCACAGTTCATTCAGAAAATTGAAGAACATGAATTGGATATTCAGAAAACTGCTATCATGACGAATCCAAATGCTCAACAAGATGTCAGTTTGTATTACAGAGGGAACAAGTTTGAGCCTACCCCCAGCCCTAGCCCAAAGATCCAAACTAGATTTAGTGCTGACAGTTCGTCTGGAACAAAGGGTAGTAATGTGACACAGAGTGGTGGATCTTCATCTTCATATTCAAGCTTTGATCCGAATCATACAACATCAAGTCCTCAATGACAGAATTCAACAAATCTTCAATGCAACGTCACTTTGAACATTCAAAATGGTCAGAATTTGTCTCCAGAAATAGCCAAGCAACACATGGCATCACTCGTTGCTATGTTGGAATCTTATGAAGGTTTGATTGCTGGCAAGATTGGAAATCTGATGCTTACAAAAGAAGATTATAACCAAATTGATGCAGAGGAACTTGAGTTGATGGATGTGAAGTGGTGTTTTGCTAGTGCTTGTAGGAGGGCAGGAAAGTTTCAACAAATTACTGGTAGAGATGAGTTTTTAGGAATGGCTACTTCTCCGTTGGGCTTTGACAAATCAAAAGTTACATGTTTCCGGTGTAAAGGAAAGGGTCATTTTAAGAAAGAATGTACAAATAAAGAAGCAACCGGGAATCAAGAAAAGAACAATTATTATCAGAAATCAATTTTTCATCAGATTGATCAACAACCTCAACAAAAGGATTCAAAAACTGCTCATGGTAAAATGATCGAAGATGCAAATAAGAAAGCTTATTTTGGTATCATTGATCAAGATGATGAATTTGTTGCTGAAGGATTTAGCTGGGATAAATACATTCCACCAGGTTCAGGTTTTGTTGCTAGAATTCTGGGTGAAGATGAGGCTAATCAGAAAAGAATCCCGATTTTTCCAGATCTAGGAAGTGATATTGATACCGATGATGAGGAAGAATATCTTAACAAAGCTAGAAAAGGCATAGATCCTGACAGTTTTAATTTCTTTTTTTGCAGATAAAATGGAGATGCTGAATCAGAAAAAGATTGCCAGATTGAGGAGAGAGTTGGAAGCAGCAAGAATTCTAGCTGATGAAAAGGCAAAGACAGAAGCTGGAGAAGCTAATATTGAACCAGCAACTGAGAAAGTAGTAGAGAAAATTGTTGAAGTGGGGAAAGTGGTGGAAAAAATAGTTGAAGTCAAAAAAATAGTCGAAGTTGAGAAACTTGTCGAAGTAGAGAAAATTGTCGAAATAGAAAAAATTGTTGAAGTTGAGAAACTCGTTGAAGTTGAAAAGACTGTCGAGGTTGAAAAGATAATTGAAAAGGTGGTTGAAGTTGAAAAACCATGTTTGAAGTGTTTAGAATCTTGCAAAGCTTGTGAGGAGAAAGATAAAAAGATTGTTGAATTAGAGAAGATTAAAGAAGATTTAATGTCCGATGTGAAGTATATGAAGGAGTCGTATGATGTTCTGAATAGAACAGTTGCTGGTTTGAACAAGACAAACAAAGAGGTTGATGCTTCTATGACAATGATGAGCTCAACATTAATGACAAAGCAGAGCGTCATCAATGAGTATATCGAAGATTGTGCTAAACTGAAGCAGGAGTTGGAACTTGAAAAGATTGAGAGTGAAAGGATTAAACAATTACTGTTGAGTTATACTACTTGTGATTATTTGATTGATCGTGTTTATCCTACTGTTACAGGTCTTGAAGCATTCAAAGATAAAGAGACGGAAGACACAGATGTTGGTAAGACACAAAGCGTCAAGTATAACAAGTGTCCACCTCCAATCTATGAGAGTTATTCCCCCAGGAATCCTAACGAGGAGCGTCTAAAAAAGGCAGTCAACGTCAACTTAAAGTCTGAAATCATTGATGAATTACCAGACAATATTGATGTCACATTCACAGCGTCTGACACTGATCATGAGTCTGAGTTAGTAAAGAAAGTGGTCGATCAGGTGTTAGATATGGATGAAGATTCAAAACCGGAGTCTAAGTATGAAAGTTCGAGTTCGTCAGAAAAGAGTCCGAGTTCACCGGTTAAAAGGGCTTACAATAAAGAATTCCTGTTATCAAAATCTAATTTGAATGATGGACCAATCAAAGTGGCTTATACTTTGAATGATTCAGACAAATTATATTCTAATGAGGAATTTCCAATAAGAAGTGTTAAAACTGAAATGATCAAACAGGTTTTCAAATTAACAGAAATTAATATTTCTGAAATAAAAGATTTAAATCTTCATGAAAAACCTAAAAAGTACACTTCAAGAGTTCAACAGAGATTGAACAAGAAAAAAGGTTACAGTTCTGGTTATGGTTTTCAAAAGAAACCAAACCATAACAGTAATTTCAAAAGGAAAGGTCTAGGTTTTAGTTCTTCAGAAAATTATAAAAATGAGAAAAATTATAAACCAAAAACAACATTCGTTGCAGGAGGAAGTTCTGAAGATGAGCAGAAGAAACCATTCTGGAAACAGTCAAATCAAGAGTTTCTTGCTGAAGTAAAGAGAAATGTGAAGAAGTTTGCTCCGAGAGTTGACAGAAGAACCTGTTTCAAGTGTCAAAAAGCTGGACACATTGTTTGGAACTGCCACGAGTCCAATTATACAAAACATGAAGTTTCTTCTAACTCTGAAAAGAGAAGAAAATGTGTTGATAAATCAACTTTGGAAGTTGGTGAAACTTCAAAACATTTTTACAAAAGAAGTGTCGATTTAAATAAACAAAAATGGGTTGTAAAATCTGAGATTAGTTCTGACAATGAATCTGATTCCATAAAATCAGAGGAGTCATTTGTTGAGAAAAAGGTTGAGAATTCCGTTCTAGAGGTGAACGATGAAAATTTTCCTAAATTGTCAAAGGAAAATTTGAAGTTGAAGGTTGGTAAAACTGAGATTTCAGGTCAATTCTTTGCTGGTAACAAAGATTTTGATGCTAAAAAGGCGTTTAATGGCAAAGTTAAACATATTTTTAGGAAGATGGTTGATGGGAAAGTAAAAGGTGCAAAAGAATTTTTCAAATCAAAATGTTGGTGGGGTAGATGTTTGCCACCAAAATCACCCAAGGCTGGTCAAGCTTTGGTGACACCATTTTCTAACTAAAAATCCGGACTTGCCGGAGCGCCCAGGTTGGTAAGAGTGGAGCAGGAATCGGCATCATTCTTGAAATGTTTGGTTGATAAATCTACAGGTGATATCTTTATATTGTTATATTTTGATTTACAAGTGGTTTTGGTTGAGAAGTGAACCTACAAGAGGTTGAAGAAGGTATTCACTTACAAGTGGTAAATCAAGGACATTAAGTTGTACTTGTTTTTCCTACAAATGATTGAGAAACGATGTGATGAACCCCTAACTTACAAGTGATAAAATCAACGAAACTTATTTTCCGGAAAAACCATTTGATTAAAACAAACTTAAGTGTTTTGAAATCACAATGGGAAAATAGTTTGTTGTAAGGGGGAGTTCTGATTGTTTATGCTAAGTGGATGGCGATTTGAAGTGATTTGATATCAGTTGTCACTTTGCTTGTATAGTTTGTTTTCAAATTTCCTTAAATGATTTTAAATTTTAGGGGGAGTAAGAAATTTTTAGAAAATCCAAAAACATTTGAGAATTTTGAAAAAGTAAAAAACATGATAAAATTCAAAAATGAGTTTTGTTGTCAAAAAGAGGAAATGATAGTACATCAGTAGACTATCACAGCATGCTAAAGAATTGGAAAGTCAAATATGATAAACGGTCTCACTGATGATGTGTCAGTAGGTTTTTGCACATTTAGTAGATTGTGACGAGATATAAACCTAAATTTCAAACTTGCTTATCTCGTGGGTAACATCTCTCGGATATATGGGTAACCCCCGAAATCTTGTTTGAAGGACCCCTGTTTCTGAGATACTAGGTCTTTATGCTTAGTGATATCTGGGGTATTATCCCGTGACTTCTAATTTTGCGGAAGCAATGGCCTAGTCCCCGGAGAATACTTTACGCTTGCTTGAAATATAGCCTACCCTCAGCATAAAAAATGATGAAACATTGCAAAATGCAAATCATGTGCTGTTGAAGAAAAGATCCTCTAAAGGGGACCCACCTAAAGTCGAGCCGTCATCTCTCTGCTGAACGGAAGTTCTGACCTGAGCTCTCACGGTCTCGCAGTTTAACCCCTTACAGATATCATCTAGGTATACTCACTTGTAAGACTGAATATTGGGATCTGGATACACGAGTATATTCTGAGGTGGGAAACGCGAATAAGTTTAAGTGCTTAAGACATTAATCTCGTATCTCGAAACAGTTGAACTTTGTGTGAAAATTTAAGTGGATCAGTATACTGACAATCTAAGTGAATCGTTTAGAACTTAAAAAGTTTAAAGCTTAACGGTGTTGGTGATTTGTCTCAAAAACTGATATGATCCTCTTACGCAAACTCACAAAAATATTGTATGTAAATATTTCTTTACTGCCTTTTTTTTCTTTTCAAAATCCAAAAAGATTTTCGGAGTGTTTTAGCATAAATTTTGAAAAACTCAAAAAGATTTTAGACAACTGATGTTGAAAAGCTAATTTTTAAAATTCTGAGTGCTGAACATGACGAACAGGTTTGGGAGTGTGTGTGGTGTTGAAAATGATATTCATACAAGTGGTTCATCAGAGATTAACATGATAAATCATTTTGTACAATACTTGAAAATGATGTGTTCAGTTTGTGTCTACGAGTGGTTAGCAGAGTTTAAATTTGTTAAAATTTTAAATCTGGGAAATTTATTTTTGGGTAGAGAACGTGCAGGTGCGCCAGGAATCAATCCTGAGAAGAAATGTGAGCCAAGTTGCGATTCTTGAACCTGTGAAAGCCAGACTACGATCCCAGCACATGTTGAGGGGGAGTCTGTTAAAGAGAGAGAGTATGAAGATGCAAGTGTAACACCTCGAAAATTTACGTCCAATAGTGTACTGACACGTGTCATGGGCTTTGTATATGTGAAAACATACTTTAGAGGGACTAAAGTTGACAAAAAGTGAAAACTATGGAATATAAGGGTCCGAAGTGTCAACAATGGATAAATAGACTCCATAATAACCCTACATGGTGTTTATAAACCTAAACGGATAGATCATGGATCATACGAAGCGGAAAATGCACGAAAGTGAGGAATTACAAACTACAGGGACTAAAAGTGTCAACATGTTGAATTTATACCTCTGAGTGATCTTTTGGCAGCCCCGAAGCTTTGTAATGATAAAATATACTCACTGGAATATGTGGTAAAAATTTCATGAAGTTTCGTTATCGTATGAGAAAGTTATGGCCAAAACCGTACTTGAAGGGTTAAAAGCGTCAACGTCGAATTTCATGACTTTTCGGGTGAGCGCAAAGTTAACCGAGGACATTACCATGTTGGTAAATGTTCCAAGGTTCTTAAAAATCAAGTTTGAGGGTCTAAGGGTCGAAATAAAGGGCCAAAACCTCGTAACCAAAGTGCAGGGACCAAAACTGCAACATTTAAACAATGTTTGGAGCTGCAGACCCCAGGCGGCCCGCCTGGGCAGCCTTAAGCGGGCCGCGACCCGTGCCCAGCTGCAGAATTCACGAACAGTGGCTGTTTAAGTCCGATTTTTGAGTTGAGGACAGCTTGCATCACCTCCCAAATGCACCAATCATCTTACATGCATGTATGGACACCTGTGAGCCTCTCATAACACCTGAAACCACTTTAAATCTGATCAAAAGCTTCACAATTTGGGTCTTGAGTTGTAACCAAGAACACACACAACTTTCAAAAATTCACAAGAGCTGCTCAGGAGCTTTCTGGTCGTCAAGGCAGCCTCCAAGTGCTTTCTAGGCTTCATTAGGACCTTTGTAAGCATTCATATCATCCTCTAATCCGTTCTAGCATAGATTATTAGTTAAAAGTCAAACCGTTGTTCATATAGTTTGACTTTTCGATTAAACGAAATTGGCTCTGTAATTTCTCAAATTGAAACCACTTATAAGTTGGTATTTAAGTGGGAAACAAACCCTCAAAAGGGTATTCTCTGATTCCCACTCTAAGCATGCTATTTGTCGAGTCAAAGTTGTTCTTAAAAAGTCAACAGAAATTGTTTTTGTGAAATATAGCATAATGGTAATGTAGATGACATGCAATCAGTTTGATCATCAAAAATAGCTTTATAATGAATGTAAGAATATGTTTTACCATGATCAACTCGACAATCTTTGGTATAAACCCGGATTGGAACCGAAAGTCTTATAAAACGACTTTTTCGTTGACTCTCGATTCGGATCCGTGCATGCATGTTTGAGATCTGTATTAGAGTTTATTTTTGACCATTTTTATTTATGTATGACTCTCTGGAATTTTTATAACTTGAGTCTATGCTTAACCGATTCGTATGCATGTTTCCGATTATGCTTAAAAGTTGACTATTTTGCCCTTTTTGATATAAAACGTGATTTTTGGAAAAGTGAAAGAGTAGAAATCTTTATTACAAATTTATAAACTTGCACCGAAAATTTGAGATCAGTTGGTGGTCCAGATTTTGAGTTATGGCCGATATCGTAAAACTATATCTTTATGTTAAATAAACGGCGCATTTAGCGTATAACCTATTTAAGGCCACTTTTCGATATAAAACTTTTTACCCACTGATGTTATATAATATTCTGGGATTTTTGAAGATTTTTATTTAATTTTTGGCTGATCGGATCATACGTCGCTAAGTCGATTCGGTTAATGCCGGTTTTGACCGTTTAAGCCATAAAATGAGTTTTATAAATCCTTTTGACCCCAAACCTTTTTCTACTGATTTTATTTGTTAAATAAATTATTTTAAGCATTCTGGAAATATAAAAATCTCAGCTTTCTTATAAAAACCCGGAAACGGCTCTAAATCGCATTTTTAGCGTTTTTAGCGCATAGTAAGCGTTATACTCATATTAAACACATAAGATTCATACCTACTGATGTATTTAGCATATTTTCATATAATAACAGTAAGTATAAGTTTTTGAACTCAGATTTCCAGTTTTGACATTTTTAGCCCTTGTGAAATTACTAAAATACCCCTACGGTGCATAGTTTGATTTTAAATGATAAGTTTTACATACGGGTCATATCACACTGTTATAACATAATAGGTTAAGTATATTTTCTGTATTAATCAGACCCACAACTCAGATTTACGAATAAACTCTTTTACAACCTCTTTAAATGACCGAAATGCCCTCATAAGGCATAAATTGATTTTAAATCCGTTCCGGGCAAAATAGAAGATAACTTACTGATATTATAACATATTTAGAGCATATTATCTCAGGGAACTTGCATATGACTCTCATGGTCGCCCGTAACGCACTTTTCGCGTTCGGTTCGGTTTATGTAACTAGTTTACATAAATTGGCCGAAACGGGTCAAACATTATCATTTTCGTCTCAAAATCCAGAATGTGTTTAGTAGACCCATATTATTCAAGTCTTCAAACTTGTCGGGTCAAATTCACATTCCATCCGGTCTCCGCTTAATCGTGCGTAAACCGTATCGTCATTAAAACTAACCGGTCTAGGCTTAAGCTTAAATAAAGACCCGTTAGGAATCTAATAGGTTATTATAAACCTTCGTTCCAGATTTAGGAGCCCAGTAAAAGCTATCTGTACTTGCTGATTGATATACGGCTGGGTTTGAATTTATATTTAGCTCAGGTAAATACTCTTTGGCTTATTTTCCCTATACGGGCTTGGGTTACGGTATATAGAATACCGCTTGATCGAGCATTAAATCCTCCACCGTTGCGTGGATAGTTGAATAATTTAATCGGCTCGTTTAAACAGTCTTGTTCACTTAAGGCCTTTGGGGGGTTAATTGACCATGTCCCGGATATCCTTGGCATCATCCTACGAGATGGCCACGACCTGAGCACGGGGTGTAGGCGTACACCTTTCCGTGTATAACTCTTTAATGTGGTGGGTCCATTGATCTTTAGCCCGGACTAGATCCGGGCCACTGAACGCAAGTAACATGTAATTCGTTCACATGATTATTATATTAAATAATTGACCCAAGTTAATAAAAATGTTTTGTGCCTTGTGCATTTAAATCAATTTTCAATTTTTTTAAAATGAGTCAGTTAAATTGTATTTACCAGTGTAAACTGACGTATTTTCCAAAAGGTTAAGTGCAGGTACTACATGTAATAGGCTGGCTGCCTTCTAGAGCGTCCACAATAAGTCTCGCAAGCTTGGACGACAATAAGCTGTTGAACAATATCTTATTTTGTTTTTGATCCGCCTGTGGATCCGTTTCAACTACTCGTGATATTTAATATTACATTTTATTTAAAGTTGAAATGAATCTATCTTTGCTTCCGCTGTGCATTATTATATTGTGTTGTTTGTCTATGATGATACCAACTACGTCACGATACTCCCCACCGGGCCCACCGGTGACACGTGGAAAATAGGGGTGTGACAGGTTGGTATCAGAGCCAACTCTGAGTGAATTAAACACTAGTCTGTTGTGTTTAATCTCAGTTACACAATTGCACGTTCCTTGATTCTGAGTCTAGACTTAACATAGGAATACTCTCGTCCCTATTCGGAGGATTTTTACTTTCAATTATATATTTTAATATGTCGCCAAGCAAAGAAGCCGTAGTGGAAATTCTCCCCATTGAAGCCTAGGAAAGGCCGAACTTCGTGTTGCGACTAGGATTAACGTACAATCAAGGAGAAGACATTCAGAAGTAAAATGAAGAAGAAACTCTTTCTACTAAAGTTCGTTTCCTTAGTAAGTCCTTATAAGGGCATTTTTATTTTTTTTTCAGTCCCATTTGAGGACAACATCATTTCTTTTAAGTCCCTTTTAGGGCAATTCAGTATTTTATTGGAATGCTTTATCAAAAATTTCATTCGTTCAATATATATGAATATAATATATGAAATAAATTAAAATAACATTCCTCTTATAAGATCTACCATTATAATAAAATGGCAAAATCTAAAAGGACAAGACCTAGCCTCGTGTCATATTAAGACCCGGCCAAGATGGCAGTTCCTCAATTTAGATTTAGATCCTTATTAACATTTCAATTTAAAATTTGTTCTGCGTTAATTATAAATAAGAATCTTAAGAGTGAAACCTAGCCTTCGGGTCATCATAAGGCCGGGCCATGATGGTAAGACTTGTTTAAAAGATTCAGATCCCTGTTAACATCTGAGAACATGTTAACATTCATGGCAAACGTGACTCATTAAACATCACACACGTCATTTTTATATACGGATTCTTTAAAAGATCCCTAACCCAACTTAATGATCTCTGAATCATGGGTTTAGATCATCAATTAAGATGTTCATACTTTGACCATACGTTGGTAATATAATGCCTACGGGCCTTGCCCATTTCTGCATGAGCCAACAGACGCTGACATTGTAATCTTTATGATTCCTTGTCTAAGGTGGTGAGCTATGCTCAAGCCTATTAGTCTATATGATCAATGCGATCATGACTAATATAATATAACATCCTAGTGATGTTATGCCTACGGGCTATACTTTATAATAATGTCAATACGACAATGACAGTTGTAACCATTATGGTTCCTGCCTAAGGTGGAGGGGGCTATGCCCAAGCCTCATAGTCAATATGATCAATACTATCATGACTACTATCATCAGTGTGATGATTATTATTTTCTAAAAACATCGTTTTGTAATCGATTTTCCTACGGGCCATATTGTATCGTCAAATTATAACAACGACAGTGATAGCAATGACTCCCCGTCCGAAAAAGGGTAATGAACTTTGATTCAACCCTAAATGCCTCGATCCTCTGAAACCATGGCTTATAAACTTGTCTACGCAACTAGGCCATTCGTGCTATTATTAAATTGTAAATTTGGATTTATGATAAAACCCTGAAAATAAATAAATATCATTCTTTCCTACCAGTATTAAAAGTACAACCTAGCCTATATGTCATTCCAGACGAGGCCAAGATGGTAGAACCTATTCAAAGGATTCAAATCCTTGTGACATTGTAAATATGTTAACACTCCCGACAACAGTGATGCGATAAAATCACGCTTGTCATCTTTATATTAGGGAGATTTTCCAAACCCCTTATTTAGCCCAAATGATCAATGGGGATCAAGGCTAATAAACGTCGAACATGATGTACACATCTAAACATCCACTTGGGATGTATACCTACGGGCAAAGATGCATACATGAAAAAGATAGTTTTATTTCATAACTTCTTGTCAATACAATGAATTATGAAATTTTCCGATCCAAAGGAATCATTGATTATGTTTTAAAATTTCCCTAGTGACAAGGCATCTGTGCCATCGAAAAGTCCTTTGGAACAAGCCATTGTGCTATATAAGATGTCAGTATGACATGGACAGTCGTGACTTATGTCCCCTGTCTAGTAAATATGAAGGATTATATTCCGATTAAACGCTAAAGATGGTTTATTTAAAAACTTAAGCAAAAACATAATCAAATAAATTAAATACTATCTACTGGCCCATATGGTTCATTCGCACCATGGCTACTTAATTATCAAGTTCGACAATTCGCTATATAATTAAACCAATTTGTTATTTCTTGGTTTGTAGCCTTCAAAGATTCACCATGGCTGACTCCTCTGAAGCTCACAATCGTCTAGTTGATCAGAATGATGATGCAAGACTGAACTTAACAAGCACCGAGTTACAGGCTATGATAGATACAGCCGTAAACAACGCTGTGGACCGTGTGTTGAAGGATCATAAGCGAAAGTGCAATAATACCCCAATTCAAGGTTGTAAAAAGGGTAAGACCGGTTCGAACTATAACCAGTCCAAACCGAAGGAGGCAAAACCCAAATGTAAAACTTGTAAGAAGAACCATTTTGGGAAGTGTCGATTGGAGTCGAAATCCCAGTCTCACACGAGACCTTGTGGGATTTGTAACAAGAAAGGGCACAAGACCTTGGAGTGCCAAGACATAAAGGACGCAACCTGCTATGGCTGCAATGAAATAGGGCATATCAAGACAAATTGCCCAAATAAAACCAAGAAGCCTGGGGAGGCTGAGGAGACAAAAGCTGGGAGCTCTCAAATGGACGCTCAAGAGATTATTCAGAATGACGATGTCACAACAGGTACCTTCTTTATCAATAACGCTCATGCTAGAGTATTATTGATTCAGGTTCAGATAAGTCTTTCGTAGACAATAGATTGTGTAAATCATTAAATTTGCCTGTTAAAACTCTAAGCGTTAAGTATAAAGTAAAATTGGTCGATAGTACCTCAGAGACTACTTCAGCAATATTAGATGGATGTTTTATATCCATTAGGAAATTTTTCCGATGTCCTAGTTCAGTTAAAATATAAGGACTCAATATAGCGTTAAAAACCGATTGGTTGTCTTGAAAAATCAAGCCCATATTGTGGGTAATAAGAAGCAATTAAATTATCAAGACTCCTTACGAGACAACCCTCATAACTACACGTATCCGTGCGATTAATAAATATTAAACATAAAAAAAATGGTGGAATTGGCCGTCCCCGGAATCGAACCTGGGTCTAGGCCGCACCCTTTCGCGCGCCTAGCCAACCGAGCTAGGTGCCTAGTTTGTGAAATCTCCATTCTGATTAAATATAAGCACTTGTTCAATCAAATAACACTCCTTAGGAATGTTCATATGGTTTAATAATACCATGATCGATGTATGATAAGTCGACAGGATGATGACTAGCTGGGAAAAGCACACAATTAATTGTTAAATTGGTATTTAATACCAAAAGATTTGAGTATGGAAAACTCAGAAGAGACAAACAAAAGTCGCGATACTAAGAGATGCGACAAATGTTAATAGTGCATCAAGTGTGAACCTCAATATTAACAGAATTGATCTCCAAGACTATAATTATCACGGCTGATAAGGGCTGTGAGAAGAGCCATGAAGAACCAAACGTTGCTCGCTCTATAACACATGACACTGCTCATGAGAAGAGTTTTGTTCACATTCCATATGCGAAGAATAACCCAAATAAAATCATATGTGGCGAGGAGCCCATTCTGTTTTGGATGTACTTAAAAAGTACTTCGTCTCTTGGAAGTCAAGAGACATCGATAGTTAAAAGGGGCCATTGATTGCAAGGAATTATTGAGAGAAGTAGAAACCATTAGGTATATCAGTGGTTATGCTGGAAAGTACGCGGTAAGGTGTGCATCACAATCATTCGGTGGCAATACCCTTGATTAATAAGGACACTAATGGAGTCCACAAGAAAGATTCCCTTATACAGTATGGGATGGTCCAAATTTTTAGGACCTTATTAGAAAAACCTGGTATCCATCTTGCGAAATGGAAAGGGATGGAATAAGGATTTTTCCGACTCCCCCATAAGAGCTATACACTATCGGCAGTAGGTTGCAAACTTGGTTCATTGGTTGAAATAGTGCTCTTATTCGGTTAATCTAGAATTTAAGCATAATGCACTATATATATATATTATGATTTAGCATTGGCAATAAGAGGGCACCTTAAGGTTTCAAAGCCTGCCTATTAAGAATCCATTATGGATCTACCTCAGCTACTCACGTTATATAGATTAAGAAACAACCAGTCAAGGTTGAGACTGCTCTAAATTTCGTCAAAGATTTTGTAGCTAAGTTTAAAAGGATTAAGAATGGAGGCGTTTAACCCTCCTGATGAATAATTAGGGGCAGTTCACATTAATAATGATGCCAGATAAACCCTTATTGTAATTTCTTTTGGCTAAGAGTTACGTTTGGATTCAGGTACTGCTAAGTCTCTCATAAGATTTCAAGCTTAGCAAATTGTTAGAAAATCCTTCCCGTAAGAACCCCAGATATTAAGTGTAAGGAAAAAACTTACAGGCAAAATCATAAGAATCATTCTTTCCGTTCCTGTTAGAAATCTCTAATTATGGAATTTTAGAAGTATCCTCTCTCTAGAAGAAATGCGTCAGCATATATAATTGATATCTCTTTGATCTCTATCGATTACGAATACCAAATGGTATGACAAAAGCGCCACATGAGGATTGACGTATCTTAATAAGTCCCATAGATTGCTTCCATGCCTGATCAGTATGGAGGTTTAATGAATGGGACCTCAAAGATATTCCGATGGTCATATGGTACTAAAGTCAACTAATGGTATTCAAGGAAGATATCCAGAATGGAATTGTCCAGGTGGATGTCTTCGATTAAAGAATTCATGGATTCGTAACATAAATGTGTCACCTATCTGACACAAACAATGATAGATGAATTGGAGCCTGAGATTTCAAAAATCTCTGTAACTTCCTGGTATCTTGATTATCTCCTCTTAAGATTACCCTGTTTACCTCATGAGAGACCAGTAGAATTAAGATTTATATCCCATTTAGGGTTGTAATATTGTGAAATCTCCAAGACAGCTAATACCATCATTGGAAGAATGGAAACCCTGATTAAGTGAATAAAGGATTCATAAAGCCTAACTCGATATTCTGAGAATTCGTTATAGTTAATTAAGAAAGACGGTTCATTTTGCTTATGCATTGATTACCGCAACCCTAATTAGGCAACAATTAAGAATTTTTCCATCAGCTGCCCAGGATCGTCGATTTGTTCAACTAACGGCAAGGATTAGCTAATTCCCTAAGATTAGTTTTAAGCAGTGGTTGGAATAACCTTCTCACCTTAAGATAAGCTTTTCTATAATAGCATATATATAAGAATCAAGGCGGTTCCTCGAAGATCTTGTATAGATGAAATGTTAAACGTCCATTAATAGACAGAAGATTAGTAAGACCAATTATCAGGATCTGAAAGTTGCATTGGAAACAACGAATAAGATCAGGCATATTCGTAGTCATATGCAAGTCGCCAGTATTCGGCAGAAAAATCAAGGATTTATGATAATAACAACCCTCTTATGTTCTTGTTAAAGAATAAGGTCCAACAAAAGATATCACCCTGAAGGGTGTACCAGCTTGTTAAATTATCAGGCTAGTTAAAGCTCTGAATATATAGAATCATTCGAAGGAAATCGAATGTATCAAGATAAAATAGCTTAATAAGCTAAAAACCTATTTAGGGAGCTTGGCGGAGTGTACAATGCATTGTACACTAATGAATTGAGGATGTGTTACACCAATAAGTCAAGAAGCATTATCACATATTGATATGCAGATTTATGATATGATGAGCGACCTGTATCGATTAAGGATCGACAGGTGAAGAAACTCCAAAAGAATAATTGTACCCATTATAAAGGTCAACTTGAGAGCTTGGAAAAGCTCCAGATATGCTTTTGAGGTTAAGTCCATTATGTGACAAAAAAAAAAGTACCTTCCGCATTTTATCAAATCTCGAGGTCGAGATTTCTTTTAAGGGGGTGAGAATGTAACACCTCGAAAATTTACGTCCAATAGTGTACTGACACGTGTCATGGGCTTTGTATATGTGAAAACATACTTTAGAGGAACTAAAGTTGACAAAAAGTGAAAACTATGGAATATAAGGGTCCGACGTGTCAACAATGGATAAATAGACTCCATAATAACCCTACATGGTGTTTATAACCCTAAACGGATAGATCATGGATCATACGAAGCGGAAAATGCACGAAAGTGAGGAATTACAAACTACAGGGACTAAAAGTGTCAACATGTTGAATTTATACCTCTGAGTGATCTTTTGGCAGCCCTGAAGCTTTTTAATGATAAAATATACTCACTAGAATATGTGGTAAAAATTTCATGAAGTTTCGTTATCGTATGAGAAAGTTATGGCCAAAACCGTACTTGAAGGGTTAAAAGCGTCAACGTCGAATTTCATGACTTTTCGGGTGAGCGCAAAGTTAACCGAGGACATTACCATGTTGGTAAATGTTCCAAGGTTCTTAAAAATCAAGTTTGAGGGTCTAAGGGTCGAAATAAAGGGCCAAAACCTCGTAACCAAAGTGCAGGGACCAAAACTGCAACATTTAAACAATGTTTGGAGCTGCAGACCCCAGGCGGCCCGCCTGGGCAGCCTTAAGCGGGCCGCGACCCGTGCCCAGCTGCAGAATTCGCGAACAGTGGCTGTTTAAGTCCAATTTTTGAGTTGAGGACAGCTTGCATCACCTCCCAAATGCACCAATCATCTTACATGCATGTATGGACACCTGTGAGCCTCTCATAACACCTGAAACCACTTTAAATCTGATCAAAAGCTTCACAATTTGGGTCTTGAGTTGTAACCAAGAACACACACAACTTTCAAAAATTCACAAGAGCTGCTCAGGAGCTTTCTGGTCGTCAAGGCAGCCTCCAAGTGCTTTCTAGGCTTCATTAGGACCTTTGTAAGCATTCATATCATCCTCTAATCCGTTCTAGCATAGATTATTAGTTAAAAGTCAAACCATTGTTCATATAGTTTGAATTTTCGATTAAACGAAATTGGCTCTGTAATTTCTCAAATTGAAACCACTTATAAGTTGGTATTTAAGTGGGAAACAAACCCTCAAAAGGGTATTCTCTGATTCCCACTCTAAGCATGCTATTTGTCGAGTCAAAGTTGTTCTTAAAAAGTCAACAGAAATTGTTTTTGTGAAATATAGCATAATGGTAATGTAGATGACATGCAATCAGTTTGATCATCAAAAATAGCTTTATAATGAATGTAAGAATATGTTTTACCATGATCAACTCGACAATCTTTGGTATAAACCCGGATTGGAACCGAAAGTCTTATAAAACGACTTTTTCGTTGACTCTCGATTCGGATCCGTGCATGCATGTTTGAGATCTGTATTAGAGTTTATTTTTGACCATTTTTATTTATGTATGACTCTCTGGAATTTTTATAACTTGAGTCTATGCTTAACCGATTCGTATGCATGTTTCCGATTATGCTTAAAAGTTGACTATTTTGCCCTTTTTGATATAAAACGTGATTTTTGGAAAAGTGAAAGAGTAGAAATCTTTATTACAAATTTATAAACTTGCACCGAAAATTTGAGATCAGTTGGTGGTCCAGATTTTGAGTTATGGCCGATATCGTAAAACTATATCTTTATGTTAAATAAACGGCGCATTTAGCGTATAACCTATTTAAGGCCACTTTTCGATATAAAACTTTTTACCCACTGATGTTATATAATATTCTGGGATTTTTGAAGATTTTTATTTAATTTTTGGCTGATCGGATCATACGTCGCTAAGTCGATTCGGTTAATGCCGGTTTTGACCGTTTAAGCCATAAAATGAGTTTTATAAATCCTTTTGACCCCAAACCTTTTTCTACTGATTTTATTTGTTAAATAAATTATTTTAAGCATTCTGGAAATATAAAAATCTCAGCTTTCTTATAAAAACCCGGAAACGGCTCTAAATCGCATTTTTAGCGTTTTTAGCGCATAGTAAGCGTTATACTCATATTAAACACATAAGATTCATACCTACTGATGTATTTAGCATATTTTCATATAATAACAGTAAGTATAAGTTTTTGAACTCAGATTTCCAGTTTTGACATTTTTAGCCCTTGTGAAATTACTAAAATACCCCTACGGTGCATAGTTTGATTTTAAATGATAAGTTTTACATACGGGTCATATCACACTGTTATAACATAATAGGTTAAGTATATTTTCTGTATTAATCAGACCCACAACTCAGATTTACGAATAAACTCTTTTACAACCTCTTTAAATGACCGAAATGCCCTCATAAGGCATAAATTGATTTTAAATCTGTTCCGGGCAAAATAGAAGATAACTTACTGATATTATAGCATATTTAGAGCATATTATCTCAGGGAACTTGCATATGACTCTCATGGTCGCCCGTAACGCACTTTTCGCGTTCGGTTCGGTTTATGTAACTAGTTTACATAAATTGGCCGAAACGGGTCAAACATTATCATTTTCGTCTCAAAATCCAGAATGTGTTTAGTAGACCCATATTATACAAGTCTTCAAACTTGTCGGGTCAAATTCACATTCCATCCGGTCTCCGCTTAATCGTGCGTAAACCGTATCGTCATTAAAACTAACCGGTCTAGGCTTAAGCTTAAATAAAGACCCGTTAGGAATCTAATAGGTTATTATAAACCTTCGTTCCAGATTTAGGAGCCCAGTAAAAGCTATCTGTACTTGCTGATTGATATACGGCTGGGTTTGAATTTATATTTAGCTCAGGTAAATACTCTTTGGCTTATTTTCCCTATACGGGCTTGGGTTACGGTATATAGAATACCGCTTGATCGAGCATTAAATCCTCCACCGTTGCGTGGATAGTTGAATAATTTAATCGGCTCGTTTAAACAGTCTTGTTCACTTAAGGCCTTTGGGGGGTTAATTGACCATGTCCCGGATATCCTTGGCATCATCCTACGAGATGGCCACGACCTGAGCACGGGGTGTAGGCGTACACCTTTCCGTGTATAACTCTTTAATGTGGTGGGTCCATTGATCTTTAGCCCGGACTAGATCCGGGCCACTGAACGCAAGTAACATGTAATTCGTTCACATGATTATTATATTAAATAATTGACCCAAGTTAATAAAAATGTTTTGTGCCTTGTGCATTTAAATCAATTTTCAATTTTTTTTAAAATGAGTCAGTTAAATTGTATTTACCAGTGTAAACTGACGTATTTTCCAAAAGGTTAAGTGCAGGTACTACACGTAATAGGCTGGCTGCCTTCTAGAGCGTCCACAATATGTCTCGCAAGCTTGGACGACAATAAGCTGTTGAACAATATCTTATTTTGTTTTTGATCCGCCTGTGGATCCGTTTCAACTACTCGTGATATTTAATATTACATTTTATTTAAAGTTGAAATGAATCTATCTTTGCTTCCGCTGTGCATTATTATATTGTGTTGTTTGTCTATGATGATACCAACTACGTCACGATACTCCCCACCGGGCCCACCGGTGACACGTGGAAAATAGGGGTGTGACAGCAAGAGATAGGAATTTGATCCTGAAGATGCCAGAGATTGATAGAGCACCCTCCGAGGGGGAGATTAGCTGAAGAAAGAATTAGAGTGTGATAAGAGCCAGATAGAGTTCCTGGAAGCCCGAAGACTGATAAAGACTGAAGACGTTGAAGACTCGACACTTACGACTCGTCAACATCCGATGGGGAGTCTGTTGGTGCATACGTCTGTCGACTTCGTCTTGTATCGAGTCTAGTACTAAAAGTGTTAGATCAGGGCGCGTTGTACGAGAAAATAGGAGGTTTTAGGTTGTGTTTGAGTTAATTCCGTTTGAAGGACCTAATTCCGCTTGAAATGACAAGTGACACTTTCAAGCGAAATTAACCTGGTTAATTTCGCTTGAAGTGACACACTGCCACTTTCAAGCGAAATTAAAACTTTATATAAACCTCCCAAGCAAAATCATATGTAACTTTTCATCAATCTGGTACCGAACTGTTGCCGACGCGTCGTTTGATCTGTAAAGCTGTGATATCAATAAAACAAGATGATTAATAGTGAAACAAACTGTTTTTCAAGTCTGTTTCTTAGTTTCCGCCTCTGAAACAGACAAAGAACTCTTCTGATTGACTCGTTTGGGTCACAACTCGATCCTACAGTTAGTGGTTTAATAAGGGATAACTAATATTAATCAAGAAAGCTTTCCCTCACGTAAGGACCTTAACGGGTTAAATGGTGTTGTTATGAATTCTTGACATAAATTGTTAGCTTAGTTAGTAGTTTAGGCCAAAATTGCTTGCTTGGTGAATTTATGTTCAAGATTTGTAAAATGAACTCGGTTGTGATTTATTCTAGTTTATGCTTGTCTCGGTGGTTACATTGTATTTATCGGTGTCACTTTCCTTGATTAAGTGAAGTTAGAAAACTCCTAACGGATGACTAACTTTTCTTTAGGGGATTTTCATAGACATTTGTCAATTGGGCATTAAAGAACAATTTTAGGTGGTTAAAGTGTGTGTATCGTTTTAGCTTTCCAAAGAGTTGTCATGTTAGGATTCCCGAAAGGGATACTAATTGTCTTGAAAAAATGAAAAATTGACCAAGTGTTTTAGGTGACAAAACCGACTTAGTTCACATACTTTGGTTGTGCATATAGCAAGGCAATATATTTATTTTCATATTTGGAGTCTATTATGTTTTTAAAAATATTTATTTAGTCTTATTTTAGTTTTTAGAAAATCACCCACTTATCTTTCTACCGGTAATTTAATGACAAAGAGTTAGTATTATTCATCCGCCCACATCCTTGGATCGACACTTGGTTCTTACCGATACTTTACTACATATATGACGGGGTACACTTGCCCTTTCGTGTGTGTTTTAATGTTGAATTATAAATCATTTTTATAAATTTAAAACTGAACCGTGCGTAAAATTCATTGTAAAAATATGTATATACGCGCACACGTCAGAAATCTAGAAAAAAAGAATATATTTTAATCGGGTTTAACTTTATTAAAATCTGAATTATTGACACTGCTTGAAATCTACACATAAAATTCATTTAAAGTTTCGATTCCAGATGAAAATGTCATAAAATTCTTCGATGATGTTCTTCGTGTTCATAATAAAATTCGAAGAATTACTTATATCTACGATGAATCAATTAAAAGATTATGTTTTTTTCGTAAGTTTGGTTATTTTTCATTCATAAGAATTTTGACTTAATGATACGGTATATCAATAATAAGATTTCAAAATCTTGGATAACAATTAACAAACATTATTTTAGAAAACAAGATACTCATTTTCTATTGGTTTATCAATTTCATGGTGATATATTGTATAGCACTTCTGCTAGTTTTCTTATTATGTAGCATTCGTGTGGTCTATCTATACCTTACCAGCCTTAGTTAAATAATAACAAACAGTCGTAAACTTAACAATTTAAAAACAAAATTCCAAACACATTAATAAGAAATATCACTCATAAACTTAGTAATTTAAAGTATTATTTTGAATGCATTAATCTTTAAAATATTTATAGTATTTCTTTAATTTAATTTTTTTTAAATGATTTAAATTACCATTTAGGAAATACTTCTATATAAGGGGTTATTCTTTAATGATGGCAACACCCTAGCTATTTCATATTTGTTGATGCACTAGTTTTTGCACCGTCCGCGTTGCGGGGCAATAAGCCGAATATTTCTCTCTCACAACATGTATGTCTGTACAGAGGGCAAAATCGTAATTATATTTTGAACTGGATGCGAAATCATAATTTTAAACTGAGAGCAAAATCATAATTTTGAGCTAGGGGGAAACATAATTTAATTTTGAACTGCGGGCAAAAACGTAATTTTGAGCTAAGGGCATAATCGTAATTTTAAGCTAGAGGAAAAAACAACATTTTATTTTTAACTGGGGGCAAAAACGCAATTTTAAACGGAGGGCGAAACTATAAATTTAAACTGGGAACAAAATTAAAAATGAGTTTTTGAACCGAGGGCAAAAGCGTAATTTTGAGCTAGGGCAAATTTATAATTTTATTTTGAGTTGGAGGCAAAAACGTAATTTTAAACGAAGGACGAAAGCGTAATTTTAAACTGGGAATAAAATTAAATTAAAAATGAGTTGGTCCAATAGGGAAGTGACAGGCAGCTAATAATTTTGAGATAGGGGGAAAACATAATTTTATTTTGAACTGTGGGCAAAAACGTAATTTTGAGCTGAGGGCAGAAGCGTACTTTTGAGCTAGAGGAAAAAACAACATTTTATTTTGAGCCGGAGGCAAAAACGTAATTTTAAACGGAAGGGGAAACCGTAATTTTAAACTGGGAACAAAATTAAAAATGAGTTTTTGAACCGAATGCAAAAGCGTAATTTTGAGCTGGGGGCAAAATTATAATTTTATTTTGAGCTGGGAGCAAAAACGTAATTTTAAACGAATGACGAAAGCGTAATTTTAAACTGGGAATAAAATTAAATAAAAAATGGGTTGGTTCAATAGGGAATTGCCAGACAAGCTAAATGGCACTATTTCCTGAACTTGTAAATGTATATGTAGGTAATATGTGCCCAATCAATGGCGAACCTACTTCTCCCCAAGGGAGTATTATATACACGCTATAATTGTCTAATATTTTCTTTTTCATTTGTTTGTTTTGCTTTATTCATGAAATGCACCAAAATATCATAGACAGTGACTCCATTGAGACCATACACTCCATTTCATTGACTTTCCTATTATGAAACTTTTGAATCTTTTATATTTGTTTATCCTTAAAATTTGTGTGTGTAGGAATTTTTGTTTTATTTTTACTTTTTTTGGTATTTAATTGTTTTTAGATTTTTTTATTTACCATTTGGTTTAAGGTTTTTATACACGGAGATTTCTTATCATATACTCATTAGTCAATACCTATTTTAGAGAAGATTTGTTTTTTTATTTTTTATAAATTGAGTAAGTTAAATTTAAATTTATTTTATTTTATTTATACTTATTGAGAAGATTTGTTTTGTTTATTTTTTTTATAAATTGAGTAAGTTAATTTATATTTATTTTATTACTAGGTTAAAACCACATGTATTACACGGGTTGCATAAAATAATTTTATATAATAAATAGTCAAGATTTATCTTTTAAAAATAAACCTTAATGTACTATTTAATTATTATAATAATTTACTTTTTTAAATATGTATTCTTAAATAGTTTTTTTGTTTAAAATTATTATTATTATTATTATTTAATATGATCATAATAAAAGTAAATGTTTATATTCTTATATAATTTTTTATTTAAAATTATTATTATTGTTATTATTATTATTAATATTATTATTATTATTATTATTATTTAATATGATCAAAATAAAAACAAATTATTATCCTTATTGTGACATCTGTGCCTCTACGACCATCATACAAATACAAAACCAATGAATCTTGTGTTTCATACTTGGGATTTGTATAAATAGGTGTATCATTTGCACATATCAATTCTTGTTCAATTTCGAGCATTAAATCGCTTTCTAGAAAGTTATACGCGAACTGATACGTAAACGTAATCAGTTTAACACGACAAACACTCTGGAATAGTGATATAGGCTTAACATACCTTAAATAACCTTTACATAACTTAGAAATAAGTTTTGGAGGGTTTGGTGTGTCGAAAACAAGTTTATTCGATCGCAGGGACTATTTGCGTCAAACTGCGAAATTATGCCAATTTGTATAGTAACGAACATTCCGAAACTTGATCATAAGCTAAACATACCATGAATATCCTTTACATAGCTTAGAAATAGGCTTTGAGGGATTCGGTATGCGAAAATAAACTTTTTGATCAAACAGGGACTAAAAGCGTCAAAAAGTGCATAAGTTTGCATTTTCGCGCATATCATACGTTCTGAACATATCCGGACATCCAAAAATTTTTGTAATCATTAAAATATTTTATTTTAGTGTTTGGAATGCAAAAATACCTTTCGTCGCGTAATTTGGATCGTTTTCGCGTCCGTTCGAGTTTTCGTCGTAATTGACCGAATAACGCAACCGTACGACCAAACGAACCGACATCCGAGATATTTTCAAGTATATTTCATGTTCCCTATGCTTTAACGTCATTGTGGAGCCTTGAAATGGGGTTAACGGGGCTTAAACGTGTCAAAAATCAAGTTTTAAGTATGCAGGGACCTGTTCTGCCAATTTGGAAAACTTGAAACCGAGCTCCCCCGCGCCACGCGCCAAGTCCAGGCTTACCTGGCGCGCCACGTGACAGGGACCAAAACTCAGCATTCCAGTTTCAGCAACTGGCTTGATTTTCAGGGTTATTTATGCAAATTTCTCAATACCTGGAGCTGGTTTTGGATTCCCATTGTATTTAAAACTATGTCCCACAAGTGTAGGGTCAAGATTAAACCTTCTAAACACATGGAATGATCTCCTTGATCCAAACTTCCTATAAATAGAAGTGGGTTTCTCATTCATCCATCACACTTGATTCAAAAATCTCCTCTAAGTTGGAGTTCTATACTTCATACCTGAGTAATTTGAATCAAATCTTCCTTGCTTGGACCTTTTGTAAGCGTCTTTCATGCTTTTTATGCTTTTCAAGCATGAAAGTCAAACAGTGTTTGACTTTCTGCTTTGACCATGAATTTGTCAACACAAAGTTCGTTTGAACTTTGCAACGTGAGCGTAATCATGATGGTTATAGTCCCTTGTGACTATACCTACTGATTACCACATTGATTAGTCGAAGTGACGAGTTAAAGTTTCGGTCAAAATACGTGTTTATACGTATTTTGAGACGAAGCTATTTTCGGGTATCAAAACACTTTGTTTTGATATCAAACCTATTTTCTAACTTAGTTAAACATGTTTTAACATGTTTAACTCGTCACTTTTAGTCTAGTGCTTGTTTAGGGTCGTAAGTCAAACGGTCGTGACAACCGCTTAGACTTTCGAACCCGACCCATTTGGTCGATCGTTAGGATTCGACCAAGCATATATTGTGACCATAGTTGTATAGGGAATAACCTTCCGAGGTTATACCTTATGGTCACTTAGTTTAATTAGTTGTATGATAAGTAGTTTATATGTCTTAGGTAAATGACCAAAATGCTCTTTTCATGCATAATTGGTATTTAAGCATATGTAACTTAACTTTTACCACTTAAACTGATTATGAAACATATTTAAACATGTTAGGGCATATAATACTTGTCATAGGACTAGTTAGGCGTCTTGAACGTGCTTTCGCGCGAACGACGCGTTAAAGTAGCATAAGCTACCTTAATTCCGATTTAGAATGTAGGCATCGTTAAACCTTATCACATAAGTTCCAATACTTATTTGGTTTACGAGACCTCGTTCTACCCGATCTTCCGATTTAGTTGTCGATTTATTAACTTAGCGATCTGATTACTAGGTACTACTTGATTTCCTTGATTTGCCCGAGCTTTGTTAAAGTTCATTAGATCGAGGATACTCGCAATTCAATGTGAGTACATAGTTCCCCTCTTTTACCACTTTCAATTGTTTTGGGGTGATTCATATGTGCTAAACGTTTTCGAGTCTTCTAAAACAAGTACTATGGTTTATATTGAACACAACGATTTCAATTATTTGAACAAACTTGTTGGGGGTTAGTCGAAAGACAATTGAATGACATTCATTAACTATTTAAGCTGACCAGTAGTAGTACGTTATGGTACCATAGGATATTATGATACCATAGGATCTGACAAATCCCGTTATCGGACTTTCACCATGGTTATGGGGTATTGTAGGTAACGAAAGAACCTGATGATTGTTAACTTATCCTTTGATGGTTTGTTAATACGAGTTAAACGAGTAGGACGAGTCACACAGGTTTGAATGTATTCAACAAAACGACCAAAAGTTAGTTTTCACAATTTAAACACGAACCACTGGAACTATTGAACTATGTGAACTAGTTGAACTATTTAAACCACTGGAACTATCTGATCTAAGTAAACTATTTGAACCACTAGAACTATCTGAAACTATGTGAACGATATGATCTATTGAACCATTGGAACTATTTGATCTATGTGAACTGTTTGAACTATTTGAACGATTGGAACTATTTGAACTATTGAACGATTGGGTTATGGTAAGTGATTAGGTAACGGGGCGGGTGCAATGTGATAAAAGCATGGTGGATACGCCGCTGGTACTTCCTATCAGGGGCGGACCCAAGCCCACATCAAGGTGGGCGGGCGCACCCCCGGGGAAAAAAAATTTAGGGTTAAAATCCGTTGAAAATCCCGTCCGCACTCCTTGGAATTTTTCGTCCGCACCCCTTGGAATTTTCCGACCGCACCCCTTCGGTAAAAAGTGTTATCAATTTATATTTTAAGATTTTTTTTAGTAAACTCTTGTTTTATTTAAATACTACCTAAATTATATAACTTTTAATTCCTAACTAACTAAACCCAAATACTCAATACCTTTACCCACTTATAATTCCTAACTAACTAGCCCACTAAGTCTTAGCCCATTAACCAAACCCAACAATATTTCAAACTATAATAAAATAATTTAAGCTCAAAACCCTTAGAAATTCTCTCCCTCTCTCTCTCTCTCTTGCGTCCCTACACTGCCAGCGAACAACATCACCCAGCGACAACAGTCTAGCAGCCGGTGACCACCGTAATTAGCCACCATACCACCGCCGTTCGACACCAAATCCAACCGGAATCCGAACACGGGTAAGTTTCTTTGTTATTTTAATGATTTTTGTTGATATTATAGGAGAAAAAGGGTAATAAAGTTGTTAAATAGGTTTGAAATTTTGTGTGCTTTGACGTTGTTTATGGTTGTTTAGATGATTTTTAGGGTGATTATGCTGTTTAGATGATTTTTAGGGTGATTACACTTACATTATGATTTCTAGGGATTGAATAGTTGGAAATTAAAATTGAAACATTATCTTATGGAGCGATTAACTTATATTATATAGAGAAATACTTGCTTAAAAAGTAGCTTTATATGATGTTTTGGATAGATTTCAAAAAATGAAAACCTATAGGGCGACGTTTTAATTATATTTGTAACAAGGTTTGACATGTTTTTGATGATTATATAAAATTAGTTTAATGTTCTTATGTTTTACATGACCCGGCCCGACCCGATACGAACCGATTTTTTTACTTATGTACCTATGGGCCTAAAATTTTAAAAATATTCCGCACCCCCATGGAAAAATTCATGGGTCCGCCACTTCTTCCTATATATAAGTGCCTTTAACACATTACATGTTGTTGCGTTATCTAGATCACTTGGACGAATGTTTTCAAAACGAGGTTACACTATAAGGTTTTCCTAACGATATAAACCATACGAGTTTTTAATACAAGAACGATTTACAACTTGGTTTACAAAGACAAATGTTTTCAGTTAAGATTCATGGCTACAATGGTTTTGGTTTATACATATATATCAACTTCTAAAAGTTGATAGAAACATACTGCAATATCAAATTCTTTTGTTTTCAAGATATACACTCGACAACTCTCGTAGTTGGACGAGGTATTGCAATATGAATTCAAGGCCATGAATCTAACACACTCACAAAAACCTATGTACTCGCCGGCATTTTTATGCTGACGTACTTTCACATATGTTTCATGTACCATAATTGATGATGTTTGATGAAGATTATGATGCATGCTCACATAGGGATGGACGAGGCCTTAGTGACTTAATAACAATGAAGGACAATATGTTCATGTTTCGTATTTAATTTTCGAGACAATGTAATAAACTTAATTCAATAAAACGAAACTTCAATCCATGTGTTGTGAAACAATGATTCTGTTACGACACTCCCCGACGTTTCCACCGCGGTTTGTTGTTTTAACGTGGTTGGGGTGTGACACTTATCTAAATATTTATTCTTATCAAATATTTTTGTATAAAATTATTATTATTATTATTATTTAATAAGAGAGATAATTAGGAAAATAAGGTGAGAAAGGACTGACACGTGTCCAAAGATAAATAGAAAAATAAGGTAAGAAAACACCAGGAAGTGACACGTGTCAAAAAAGATTTTTATTTATTAGTATAGAAAGAATAGAAAGATTATTTTTTTATACTTATTATTAGAGTTTGCTACATAACATATTTATAATTAGGAACGCTTTTTAGAGAATAGAGATGTATATAATTTATAATGTAATATTTAACTTTTTATCAGTTTCTTTATATTGTTACTCAAAAAGTTACATCTCTTCTTGTAACATCCCAAAAACGGGTTTGGTAATCAAACCACGTTAATAGTAAAGACGGGTAAAATACCGTTAGTGGTAAAAATTAACCCGGTAAATATTAGGACTCAAATAAATAAACCTAATATTAATTAAAAAGGGGAATAAATACTTTGAGAAAACAAAGTATATAAAAAGGCCAAATTAACGGGACTTAAAACATAACGGGTTATAATTTCCCGAACCCGTTAAAGTAACTAGGAGTAATTAACCTAGTTAGTAGCATGTGATTAAGTGACTAATGGTGAGATATAGCTTCATTTGATCAAAAGAAACTAGAGGGACCAAAAGTGTTTAACTTGAAACTAATATAAAAAAAAACCTCAAACACTCACATTTGTGAGTGTCTGAATTCGACCAGAAGCCAGGGGCGACCAAGGGAAAGAACTCCAACCCTAGTTCTTGTTTAAATCCACAAATTGAAGGTCAAGATCAGCCCTAAAACGAAATCCGAACCCGGATTAGTGATCCCCATTGAAAGGAGATCGTAACGTATGTGAAAATTCATAAAAATCCTCTACTTGAAATTCTCATGAATTTGGGAAATCAGAAATTTCATGATGCATGTTTGTTAATTGGATGGAATAGGAACAATATAGTGTCTAGGAGTAAGCCCTAGACAAGTATATGATGAAATCATGCCTAATTGTAGTAAATTTCAGGAACACCATTGAAGGTGATTAGTGGGTTGTTGTGAACTTGATGAACACTAGGATTTCAAATGTTGTTCTAGTGTAATTTGATATTTATGAAGCGATTTCTGATTTATTGATGTTAACCTTTATATAAAATAGTCCGATTGATGTTAAATTTGGCTATATGACAAGTTATGACTTGATAATAAATCATGTAAATTTCTGCCCATAAGGTGTTTGTTAAAACGCCTAAGAGAAAGCTAAGATGTTAAGTTTCGAATAAAAACGCATATTCGAATAACATTGTGAAATATGTGTTATACGTCATGAATGGAGTTCTAAACACATCGTTGATTGAACTCTATAGACAAAGGAGTCGAGTTTTCAAGCGGACAAACCGGAGTGGACATGCGCTTGAAGGAAACGCTTTAAAGGTACGCGACTTGTCGTCTCGTTACATTTATACAGATAAGCTTAGTTAAAATATGTTTAAAGTTGATATAGCGAAAATGGTTGAGTTGGTATGTCAATGAGGTGATGGAATTCACTCGACAACCAAATGGGTCAAATTAATAGTTAAAATAATAGTGATAAAAAAAATAAAGACACCATTTGGTAAAAGTTATAACGGGTCGGACACATTAAGAAAATGTCTTTTATGTAGTAAAAACTCACGGAGCGAACCGGAATTGGTTCAAGAAGCATGATGAAATTAATATACCATCATACGTTGATAAATGGTCATGTCGACTAAACGGGTCAAATGGTGTGTTAATACCATTGACATTAATAATTGACGACTACTTGTTGAGTTTTGTAATTACAGGAAATAACATATGTTGCGTTGCTTTAATTAGAAAATTTAAAGCAAGAGGTATGTAAACGGGTCAATGCTATGACCCAAGCCAGGTACGCATATGTGGACTTATAGTTAAAAGTGCAAAGAATGTCAAATATCTAGCCGAAATCCTTCATTGCAAAAATGAAGGATTAAATGTGACCAAAGAGCCCCTAATAGGTAAACAGTGTAAACGACCCTTAGAGGTTGTTTTAGAAACTTATATTATGAGTTTGTAACCCTTAGATGTGTATAAAAGTTCTAGGAAAAAACATTTGTGGGTCGAACGCCTAGAAATAGTCAATTGCGAAAAAGGACTAGCCGAAGGGTAAAATTTTTGGATTTTGGGTTCCTTATGTTGAATCCACCATAGAAATAGTTTGGGTGGAAAATAAGTAGTTAATTAGCAAGAAGGGAAGAGGCGCGAAAAGAAAATAGCGAGTTTGAATGCTTAGATGCTTAAAAGTCCGCTAAACGGGTCAAAATAGGCTAAGGAGTAAATTATGGTTATATGTTTAGATAGATACAAATGAATCAATGAATGTAAACTCCTATGTAAACTCTATGATGGGAGCGAAAACGTTAAGGTTTGACAAGCCCGGGATGGGTAAAATGATAGGAATTACTAATTTTCTAGGGCACGTAGTGAGATAATAAAGCCAAACGGGACTAATAATCACCTAAAGGATTTATGAGCCATTAGTAGATAAATCAGATTTTTATGCAAACCAAGGTGATTAATGGGTCCATAATCTAATTACGGACGCGTAGGAAAAAGAATCGTGCAAAACAGATAAGTAGATTAAAAGTTATGGCACTTTAAAGTTTGATTTTTGATTAATAACCATTGCTGGCAGATATGCAGGTTTCAGTAATGAACCCGCTGGAAATTGGGTTCCCCCGCGACACGCGATGGGATCCAGGATTTGGGGCACGATACGTGACGATTACCGCGACACGCGAAAGAACAAAGTGCTCCTCCCGCGTATCGCGGGAGGCACGATTTGGAAAATTGTATATTTTTTTCATTTGTTTGATAAAGGGACTTGATAAAACTAGTTATATTAGTATCAAAACTAACATTGGTGTTGGTTTTGATTACAGGTAAACTTTAGTAAGCTTACGGATGAAGATCAAGCTCGTTGAAGGACCGAACACAATCAAGATATAAGCTTCCGCATATCGTTTTGTCGATATTTTTAAATCGACAAATTCCATTACATTACTTTGTAATATTTTTAATTTGTAAAATATTTAAATTCCCGTATTTTCTACGGTTACAATATCATAATTAGACGTTTATTTACGTAAATTATACGAAAATCGTTAAATAATACTAAGGGTGTTACACTTCTTTACTATATTACGATATGATGTTCATTGCTTTAATTGATATATTAATTTCTTTAATACGTTCATTTTAGAAATATATATTTATAATAAATATTTTACCATTTAGAGAGGGGTTCAAATAGAAGGCACAACCATGATTCAAATGTAAATATTGTTATATTACGACACTCTGATTAAAAAAATTATTTGAAATATAGTTTGATTATATTTTTTTGACACGTCTCGAGTCAGAAAAAAAATTGCATAGCGATACACAAATAACTCTTAAAAGATATCTTGTGCTAGTAGCAACTCTCTGAGGACTTACAACTCTCTAAGGACATGGTCGAGGATGGGGGTTTGTGGAGACACAAGATTAAGGTTAAGGACTTTTAGGAGGATGACAGAGTTTTGTATTAGTTTCTCATTTTAGGAGCTTAGCTTCTTTAGTCCATTTTGCAGAAAATGTAACCTAATAACATGTCAGCCATAAGATGAAGTACAAGAAAAAATAGATGGTCAGGATATGATAAAAAGGTAAGATTTATACCAAACTTCCCAATATTTTTTAACAGTCAGTTTAATAACCTGAATGCATAACTGACCCAATTCTTTAAATCCACACACCAATGAAAATTATCATAGATACTAGCTTTAGAGCAAATGGAGATGAGATGAGAGGAGTCACACCACAAGCAACCATCATGTGGGCCTCAATCAATGTTAGTCAATATTAGATCCGAGATTTTAGGGATTTCATATTTATTGTAATTGATTTATGTTTCCTTTTATTATGTCTTGTATTGTCCTATATAAGGACCTCCTAATGTACTCAATAATATAACACAATACAATACAAGTTTGATTTGGTATCAGAGCCAAATCAGCTCCTCCATAATTCACGGCTGCCAAACCTTCTACCCATCCGGAAACCCTAACAGCAGCAGCGCTGCCTACTGCAGCCGCCACCACCTTTACCGAAAATAAACCCTCCGGCTCTCCTCCCTCTCTTCCAATCACTATGGCAGCCATTACAACCCTAACAAACCAGGAGAAAACTATTCACAACTCTCACAAATTCGCCTTTAACCTAAAACCTACCAACTCTGGCCATTGGAGATCAATGATAGAACCTTTCTTGGTCTCTCACAACTTGTTCGGCTATGTGGATGGTACCATCCCATGCCCACAACAGCAGGTCACAACAGGAACTACTACAACTGATAACCCAAGTTATCTCCCATGGGTCGCGAATGATGCCCATGTTCGGTTGCTGATTACATCAACCGTGTCTGAAGAATCTTTCCAGCATGTCCAAGGTAAAACATCTCGTGAGATTTGGCTTTCATTAGAACGTGCCTACGCACCAGTTACCTCTTCTCACGAGTTTACTCTAAAAAGTCAACTCCTTAGAATCACGATGAAAGGTGATGAGAAACCTGCTGAATACCTAAGCCGAGCCCAAGAATACGCTACAGCCCTAGCTAACATTGGCGAACCCATAAAAGATAAGGATATAGTCATGCTTACACTTTCAGGACTCCGTGAAGAATACAATGGTCTTAAGGCAAACTTGCTGGCGCGGTCTCCTCCTGTTACCTTCAATGAACTTCATGGCCTCCTCAGTGATCATGACTACATGATTGCCAAAATCCATGGTGTGTCTTCTGCAGCCTCAAACCCGCAAGCTTTTCTGGCTACCGCTGCACCCACGGCAGCCCCACCATCCAACCTTAATACAGTCCAACAACAACTCAGCAACCTCCAACTTATGGCTGCACAGTTTGGGTATCAACTGAATCCTATAGGAGCTTCCAACTCACAACCGCAAACGTTTTTTGCACCCAGGTCTGTCAATTCTAACTGAGGCAGCCGTGGCTCTCGGGGATCCTCACGAGGACAGCCGCGCAACAACTCCAACAATCGTTCTCGTGACAACAGTACAAGACAGTTTGCTTGGGCCTCCACTCAGAACATGGTTTATGGTCACTGCAGTCGTTGTGGCATTGGCCACCTACCATCTCAGTGTCCAAACCAGTCCAATCAATCTCGCGTGACTCCACAGGCCAACTTTGCTGCTCACTCGGACGTTGCCTCCCAAGCTGGCTTTACTTGGTTGTCTGACACTGGAACAAATGATCATTCTTCTCTAGACTTATCTAGTCTCGACAATGTTGAGCCCTATTATGGTAATGACTCTCTCCTTGTTAGTAATGGTAATCCCCTACCTATTTTGCACATTGGCTCCACCAAACTTTACTCCCCTCATAAAACCTTTAACCTAAATAACATTCTTCATGTCCCTGCACTTAAAAAGAATTTATTATCTGTCCAAAATTTTTGCCATGATAATGATGTCTTTTTTGAATTTCACTCTTCTTATTTTGTTGTGAAGGACGAGTCTACACGCACCACCCTCCTAACGGGTCCAAGTGAACAGGGCTTGTACCACATCCGCCTTCCTCGTTTTCAGTATCTTCCAAAAGTCGCTTTCACTACTGTCAAGGCTTCCTCCACAACTTGGCATCAACGTCTTGGACATCCTCATGCTCAAGTTTTTCAGTCTATTGTTTCCCATTGTTCTTTACCTGTTTCAAATAAACTTTCAAATTCATTATGTACCTCTTGTCAGCAGGGCAAGTCTTCAAAACTCTCTTTAGCAAATTCAAATTTTCGTAGCACAAATGTCTTGGATTTGGTTTATTGTGACGTTTGGGGCCCTGCGCCCACTTTATCTATTGATGGTTGTCGATTCTTTCTCTTATGTGTTGATCATCACACTAGGTATATGTGGTATTATCCATTGATGCATAAATCTGATTTTTTTTTCTACCTTAACTAATTTCATAAAAATGTCAGAAAGACAATTTAATACTAAACTAAAAAGAATTCAATCTGACTGGGGTGGCGAGTTTCGAAATCTCACACATTTTTTTAATAATCTTGGAATCATCCACCGACGTCCGTGCCCTCACACTAGTGAACAAAATGGGACTGTCGAACGTCGCCACCGTCACGTTGTGGAAACTGGGCTTACCCTTTTAGCTCAATCTCATCTTCCTCAACGCTTCTGGAAATTTGCCTTCGAGACGGCTGTCTACTTAATTAATCGACTCCCTTCTCGTGTTTCGTCCAACAAGTCCCCTTTTGAACACATTTTTAAACGTAAACCTGATTACTCCTTTTTACGTGTCTTTGGGTGTCAATGTTTTCCTTATCTTCGTCCATATAATCGTCACAAGATGGAATTTCGGTCCACTCCGTGTGTCTTTCTTGGTTACATCCCTGTTCACCATGGTTACCGGTGCTTTGACCCAACCTCAGAACGAATATATATTGCCCGCCATGTTCGCTTCAACGAACATATATTTCCTTTTCACAATCCGACACCCGTGCCACCTACCTTACCAACTGAACCTCCCTATATCTCCATCTTTCCTGACCTACCACCCGACCTCCCCGTTGAACCCCCTACGTCACCCACACCTTCCTCAACACCTCACGGCCCACCTATCCCAACCGAACCTACACCTCAAAACCCACCAGACCAAACCGACCCTTCACCCATTCCTACCAACTCGCCCGCTGCCACTCTACACCAAACACCCACACCTGTCTTAACCAATCCGCAAGCCAACCCACCTCCTCGACCTAGACCACCCAACCAACGACCCAATCCCAAACAAACCACTCCCTACAATCCTGCAGCTTACACTGCTACTACTTCCCCTGTCTTACCCACTGAACCCACCTCATTTACCATTGCTAACAAATCCTCGGAGTGGCGTCATGCCATGGCTGAAGAGTTGGAGGCACTTTATAAGAATGGGACATGGTCACTTGTTCCACCCGTAAAAAATACTAACGTTGTTGATTGCAAGTGGGTTTACAGGTTGAAAACAGATCCAAATGGAAAGATTACCCGCTACAAAGCACGACTTGTTGCTAAAGGATTTCACCAACAACCAGGAGTTGACTATCATGAAACCTTCAGCCCAATTGTTAAACCGACAACTATTCACACCATCTTATCATTAGCAGTTACACAAAAGTGGCCATTTCGACAACTAGATGTTCAGAACGCCTTCTTACATGGGGATCTTCAGGAAACAGTTTACATGAAACAACCTCCCGGGTTTGTTGATCCCACCAAACTGAATCATGTGTGCTTATTGCACAAGTCTCTCTATGGGCTTAAACAAGCCCCCCGTGCATGGTTCACTCGGCTTTCTACTGCGTTGCAACAAATTGGTTTTTATGGATCCCGAACAGACCCCTCATTATTTATTCTAAATTCCACTGGTACTATTGTCTATGTTCTTGTTTACGTAGATGACATCATCATTACTGGAAATCATCCAGGGGTAGTCACTGATGTTATAACTCGTCTGAGCTCTCTTTTTGCGGTTAAGGATCTTGGTCGTCTACATTATTTCTTGGGTATCGAAGTGGTTCATCATAATTCTGATCTAATTCTCTCCCAGCGTAAATACATTATGGACATTCTTCATCGAGCTGGACTGAAAGACTGCAAGCCGGTCACATCTCCTATGAGTACTTCTCATGTGTTACTTCCAGATGACAGTCCGCTTCTTGATGACCCTTCTCGATACCGGCAAACGGTTGGTGCTCTTCAGTATGTCACGTTATCTCGTCCGGACATTTGCTTTTGTTGTGAACAAGGTGTGTCAATTCATGCATGCCCCAACCGAAAACCATTGGGTTGCGGTGAAACGAATACTTTGTTATCTTAAAGGCACGGCTCATCTTGGCTTATTGTTTCGTCATGGTTCGGGGTCCCAACTCCAGGCTTTTTTCTGACTCTCACTGGCACCGAGATGTTATTCAGGCTTACTCTGATTCTGACTGGGCTGGTTGTCCTGTCGACCGTCGATCCACGGGGGGGGGGGGTACGCTATCTACTTGGGCTCAAATCTTATTTCGTGGGCTGCCCGAAAACAACAAACTGTCTCTCGGTCTTCAACAGAATCAGAATACAAGGCAATTGCTGACACTGTAGCAGAGCTTATCTGGTTAAGGTCTCTTCTTCGAGAACTTGGGTTGGTTAATCACTCACCGACACTTTGGTGTGATAATCTCGGAGCAACTTATCTCTCTGCAAATCCGGTCTTTCATGCACGCACAAAGCACGTCGAAGTTGATTATCACTTTGTTCGTGAACATGTCACTAAAGGAAAGCTGAATGTCAAGTTTATCTCCACCGATGACCAAATTGCTGATGTATTTACAAAGCCCTTGTCTTCACAGAGATTTGAATTTTATGGTCCAAGTTGCAAGTCGTTCCCCGCCCTCAACTTGCGGGGGAATGTTAGTCAATATTAGATCCGAGATTTTAGGGATTTCATATTTATTGTAATTGATTTATGTTTCCTTTTATTATATCTTGTATTGTCCTATATAAGGACCTCCTAATGTACTCAATAATATAACACAATACAATACAAGTTTGATTATCAAAGACTGTCATTATTTCACAAGGGATCTTAATTTGTCGGGTAGGTCAGGACAACATATCCTTAGATTGGCCTGGATCACTGATCCTTAACAGATGGTGGAGGAAGTCTAAGGATCACATATCCTTATTATTACAAAAATTGGCTAACAGTGGTTCTTTATGTTTTCTCATGATTATGTGCAGGTCGTGGACGACGTGGACCAAGTCATAGCAGGAATCTCGGTCTATATTCGTTGAAGATGCCGCACATGTTGAATTACCTCAACATTTATGAACTTGGACGTGGTCTCCCTAAACTTTCGGACTTAGTTGTTAGTTTTATTTAAAAGGGTTGATCAAGTATTTTAGGCGATAACAACATTAGCTGACACACACACACTCTCGAATACAAGCTCGCAAACAACACTTTCTCACATTAGCAAATATTCATTGTACCATACTTGATCAACTTCCGAAGTTGTAATCTTTTTGTGCAATATAGTTGATAGTGATAGTTTTCACTATCCAAAGTTTTTTTATGCCGGAGATCCTATAAAGATCAAGGGCTTTTTCCTCGTATAAATCATTGTGTTCATTGTTCCTAACATTTCACATTTGATCATACATTTGTTCATCATTCAAGCACACTACCTCACAAATTCAGATTTGTTACATTATCCTTTGTTTGATTTTTGACCAAAACATTTATGATTACTCATTTTGGAATTATTAACGGTCTATAGTTTCCTTGAATAAGCATGAGAATATATTTATAGATTTAAATATGCAATTTAAATCACTATGGTTTGAAGTACGTCATAAAAATAATTTAGTTATGTAAATTTGTGTACACCTACTTATAAAATTACATAATTCTATATTTAAATCTGTGTATTACACGGGGTCTATAATCTAGTTTAGTAACAAAACCCTCCTCATTTACCCGGACTTGGGACCGACCATTATAAACTAAAAAGTTTATAATTGGTAAAGTTTTTTTTTTTTTGAAAGTTATATGTTTTCTATAGACGTTGTATATGTTTAAATAAAATTTATTTTTCTAGCTTTAATTGAGGCAAATTGTTTGATGAAATAATTGCAATCAAGTTTTTAAAAAAAAACCTTTTTCAATTGACATAATAACTAAACCGTTTCAACAGAGATGAGAGGGACCGGGGAAAATCTATATATCTAATATTAGGAAAGTCGACATCTCACTTCAACAGGTAAGGTTTGTGTTGTCCGTCTGTGCACCTTTCTAATCAGGCCTGACTTAAGCCCTAGTCAAATAAAGCATTTGCTTTGGGCCTCCAAGTTTTAGAGGCCCCAATTTTTTTAGACTTTCTTTATAACCAGTATATTACATTTGGCATCAGTGCTTGATTATTACTTTATTAATGAACGAATGGACGCTCTTGTCTTGATCTTTGTGATAATGCAATCTACAAGGAGAAACATGGAAACCATTGATATTTCATCTTCTAATCTCTTATAAACAAAACCTGCAACTACAAACTTGTGAGTTTTCCCATTGTTAATGTATACATTATTATCCATGTGATTTATTTGTTTTCTGCTTTAGTTGTTAATTAAATTGTTCTTGGTTAGAGTTTCTTGTTTTTATGTTTTTCATCTTAATTGATTTTGTGAACTAGTTTAGTTCGTAAAAGTTATATTAGTGTAATATTGTTGATGTATTTTTGCAAAGAAATTGAATAGTATGTCATGTTTTGATTATGATATTTGTATTTGTAGATTATATGATTCAAGTAGGATTTTTTCTTATGAAGATGGTCAATATCTTTGAGATAAATTAGCCTAAAGGAATTAGATATGTAGTATCTATTGGTTACAATGAGATTCATGATAACATAAATATACTTAAGCCTATAAAAGCTTTTGAACTTTGACAAAATCTCCTATGCACAAAGTCATAATAATGTTGGCAGTAAAACTCTATGACCACTAATTATGTTGTTGCAAGCTTTCATCTTCATACTAAATGACCACTAATTTTGATGTTCCAAGCTTTGCTATTTTCTTGGAGGTCGCATTTTGTTCATTTACAAAGTGACTATTTTTGTGACTTGTAATTGTGTATTTTTGTTCTTTTTATGTGAATGTTAACGGTGTGCAAGTGCAAACAATATACAAAAACACTAGAGCAAGGAGCAAGCCCAACCATGCTCTGATAAGTTTAATGATTTTTAAAAAAAATATAGTGTCATGTCGAAACATTGTAAATTGTATATGTTGTGAGTATTCCCGGTGTCTGGAGCAACCCGTGTAACATTTGTATCATACATTTAGACTAGTTATTTTCGGGACCAAGACACGATAGTAGGCTGGCTAGTAGCTTTGTTCCATCGGCACAAGCCAAAATTGAGATGAATTGATGTGGATTAATTTATCAAAATCGAAGTGTACCTGGATTATTACGCATAAATAGCAAAATCGAGTCTTTGAGTTCCAACTTGAGTCAGCTACAATATCAAATCGAAAATCGCAAAACTGAGTTCCAAGCTGAGTCACTAATCGCAAAACATGAGGGTTTGAGAATCTGAGCCATACATATACTGATTAGTATGTAAAAACTAAAATTAAAATAACCGTTTTACCAGTGTTCACTTGAGATTGAGATATGATTCATGATTACTCCAAATCAGAATTCTGAAATCCCTAAAGTCCGCCCTACGACCCTAATTGCCAATGATTCCATCGATGGTTACTCAAAAGACGCCATAGATTTCGAAGTTCATCAATTAGCCGCCCATCTTTCACGAATCTTTAGTATCTGCAACTTAGGTTTAGAGAATAGGATTGGACATGGGCTATTTAGTATAATATTGCATATATGGACCTAGTTTCATAAAACATATCAGAAATGTGGAGGTCTTTCAATTTTGGTAGCCCTAGTCCTGTGCCTAGGGTCCCAAGCCCATTGGGCCAGCCCTGGCCAAAAGTAAGAATCTTCTACACGACTAGACTAAGCAAACTCATATATAAAACATATAACATGTTATTTTATATACATACAAAAGGCATGAAGGGGAATAGTCCCCACTGTCCAGCCAAATTATAATTTTGCCTGTTTAAATTTACATTCTTGCCATTGTTTTTTGTTCCTTGTCAAATTACGATTTTCCATTGGTGTAAAATCCGTTTTAGTGTTTTTTTTGGCAAAACTATTGTAGTGTTTTATTTTAATTGGTTGGCTCGATGTAATTTTTATTTGTTCCAAGCGGTAGTTTTTCCATGGTTTTAGTTTTTTTTAGCAAAAGTATGGTAGTGTTTTGTTTTAATTTGTTGATTCGATATAATTTTTTTTTTTGAGAACGTGTTATGAGTAGTATGTACACCTAACTGAAACACAGATGCACATATTATGAGAGAGAAATATTCGGTTTAGTGCTCCGCAACACAGACGGGGCAAAAACTAGTTGTCCACAAAACTACAAATTGTGTTTAGTGCGTTAAGATATAAAATGGTGAAGCTTTAGAGGTGCACTTTGGCACATCCAAATAGTTTTAGTACCAAAAAGTGAAATTATAATTATTGAATATCCACGTGGCATAATCTATTAGTATTTTTGGAAGACCAGGAGACCTTCAACAACGGAAGTATCGTCGGAAAATGTACGGCCAGAATCTCTGGCAACCGCCGTACGGCGGAAGCAGTCACAACGCAGTATCTCCGGCGTTTGTGATGGTCGACGGTGCAGTAGTGAAAGCTCACTCCGATCTTCTCGCCGCCGGCGAAAGCATCTCCGCGTGGAGCGTCGCAAACGCAGCGTTGCTGATGCTTAACGCCGTTTCTTTTGAATCGTTAGGGTTTAATATGCAGAGTATTCCCTCACTTAGCCGTCTTATGCTCACTGAAGTCAAGGTAAAGTTACGACTATTACTTAATTATTATTATTTATATATTTTGAAAGTCGTTTAGTATCTGTTCAGTTATTAGTGTGTTGAAGTTAATCGCTTATCAGTCGCAAATAAGATATTTGATTATCAGTTACTTTATTTGATCAATCATCATTAGTGTTTTGATTATAGTGGTTATGAGTAGGGGTGTGCACGGCTCGGTTCGGTTCCGTTATTAGCATTAAAAGTAACTGAAGTCAGCGGTTAATCGGTTTGATTATTTTGTCGGTTCTCGGTTCGGTTAATTTCGGTTCATAACCAAATCAAACAAGGGCTAAAATTTTTGCTAATGGAGGCATAAATACATGAAATAGATATATAAATACATGGAATGGATGTATAAATACATGAAATGTAGGTATAAATACATGAATTGAAGGTATAAAACATGGAATACATGAATTGAAGGTATAAAACATGAAATACATGAATGGAGGTATAAAAGCTAGAAATATATGAAAATATAAATGGTTCGGTTCGGTTAATTTCGGTTAACCGATGGTACAAATAATATCCGATAACCGACCTTTGGTTAATTTGGTTTCGGTTAATTTCGTTCGGTTTCGTCGGTTTTCGGTTAGGTCTCGGTTATTGCACACCCCAAGTTATGATATATATATTACTTTGCCGGGCTATGCCCTTTACCCAAAAAAAAAAAGTTATGATATATAAGAAAGGCCGTTTCAAATTAAAATATTAGGATCAATTATTAGTGTTTTGATTTTTGAAGTTGGTTGGTTGCCAATCATGTGTAGGAATTTATAGAACTAGTAATTCTCTAGATGGATTTCTGAATCGTGTTAAATCACTATCAGTGAAGTATTTCGTGTATTGTCGGTATGCGAAATTAATAATTGGATAATACGGACTGTGAACTTCCAAGCTTACGAAATTCAATAATGAATTTAGACAAGAGGTCTTCTATTTATACGTGGTTGAACCACTACAACGTTTCAGTTGGTGGTTATACGGTTAGGGGTATAACTGCAAACAGTTATGTCAGTAACAACTCTGTCGCTACCGCCTTTGGTAACAAAGTTGCTACTGACCTTCATGTGAGTCAGTTGCTACTGCGCTTCAGTACCTTAGTTGCTACCGTGCAATAGCAACATCGGTATTGATTTTCTGTCATATTTGAAGATTATTTTCCGTGGAAGTTTTATCCAATTATGCAGATCTGCTGTCCCTTGGACCCATAGGAGGCCAGCCGACTCCCTACCAGGGCTGCCAAGGGGGCGATGCCTCCTTGGAACTCCCATTGTGCCCCTTACAACCCTAGAGGTTCTTTAGTGCCGAAGTCCTCATAATATTGAACGTGCATGTACTCCACACCTCCTAATTTGTATCAATATTTATTATGATTTATCATTTGGTCTACAAGTTAACGCAATTACCCACAACAACTTGATGACACTAAAATCGCTAACATCATATGTACATCCGATGTTTGGTTTATTGTATGTGTTTGCATAAGTACGTACTTTTGTAAGATTGTATAAACTTTATGGTCAACTGATTTTGATCTTGTAGGTCAATTCTTTTATACATTGCTTTGCTGGAGTTCAAAATATCACATCAGTCCGTGACTTGGAGATGGCAATCTGTGAAAGGGAGGGAGTTACGAACTTTGAAGAACTTGGATTGGGACCTATTTTGAAGCATCCACTAGTTCTGCATTATTTTTCATCTCAAATTGCAACTGCATCTCAGACTTCAACAGCTGCACAAATGCGGCCGGATCGTGTTGCTCCACTTGAAGGGAAACAAGGCTCTAAAATTAAATTATCTGAAATTAAGTTCTGCACGAAATTTGCAATTCATAAAACACCTAAATTATGGATGGTTGGGATCAAGTTTAAACCGGAGTTTCAAAGTCTGGATTTTGAAACAGGATTTATAGATGATAATGCAATAGATGGGCATACATGGAGGTTTATTCAGATATGGAGAGACCCATGTGAAAAAGAAGAGGATGTAGTTGGGGTATGTCGAAGCTCTTTACTATATTACATTGCATCGAGATCTGGATGACAAGACTTTCTATGATTTAAAAATAATACATATATCCATTTCACTTTTCAATATCTATGAGCTCAGAAGGGCTGCCATATTTGTTTTTGTCAAGTAGTACATTTTTGGTTTACTGATCACTGACCAACATCATGTCTTCTACGTTTAAGCCTTAACTAGAATATATGTGGCGATGTGGCGATTCCTGATGTCTGATGAGTTATTTTCGCGTTCATGAATCAATTATTTTTTGTGTAGTTTATTCCCTGCACTGACTTCTTGTAAATGTGAAATTTCATCAGGTTTAATATATCTTTTCTGATCTTCTGATATGATATATTGTATGTTACACTAGAATGGTGCCCTAATTGGCACTATCTTTTGTTTCTAGGCATTTGGCAAGATGATTGATTTTTATCATGGTAACATGAAGCCACATAAGAAAAGAAAAGCTCTGAAGAAAATGATTACTTCATACCCACATGTTGGATTGCTAAATGTGGCTGTAAGTTAACTTTGATTATGTTCATACAATTATTAGATGTCATGTCTATATTTATTAAAATTTTATTATGTAAGCACTGTCTTTTGTTTGTTTTTTTGTGAATACAAGTGCATTTTTTTGATACAGATTGCATCTATAAAGTTTGGCTTATGGGACCGCATGAGTTCTTTTCAAGAAAATGCATTTGCTGCTGATGTTAACACAGAAGTCCAGCCAGATGATAAGAACACTTTAGTTCCCAATAAACATGTTTTGGAAGGTAGTTTCTGAGGTTTTATTAACAATAGCTTTATAGTTAACCAAATTGAAACCTTAAGCAAGCGTTTGATACAACTGATTTTTATGAGGTTTTATTAACAATAGCTTTATTGTTAACCAAATTCTTAAATTATATATTTATAAAAAATCAGTTGTTTATCATAGCTCTAAGGGTAACTTTAAACAGATTTGGAACATGTAAGAAGCTGTAAGAAAACTGGTTTCTGAGAGAAATGTAAAATGACCAAACTGGCCCCGACTTTAAGCACTTGATTATCTGATTTCTCAAGTCACAATACTATCTTTTGAGAATTATATGTCCTCATCTTTTAAAAAGTGATTCTTATTTTGCTGTACAGAATGTCTTATTATTGAAGGGATAATATGATTTGGAGGATTATCCAGAAAGTTTAATTGGGTTAAAGATAATTCAAGTGGGTATGATGATAAAGATGGGTCGATTATTTTGGTTATGGTTTATTGGTTAATTAAGTATTAGAGTTTGATTAGGTTTAGATTTAGGTTACTTAATCATCAAGTTTGTTTAGTTAGATTTAGGTTACTTAATCATCAAGTTTGTGCGCAAGTTTATTGAATAAAAGAAAAGTGTCACGATCTTGGTTGGATCACAAAAGTCCTATTCTTCGTGTGTGTGTGTGTGTGTGTGTGTTTGGGGCCTGATTTTCCAACAATTGTTATTATTTTCTAAGAGGCTTTTTTTTATTTATTTTATTTATTCTTTTGTTCACTTCACAGGAATTTGTCTTGAAGATGTTCTGAAATATGTCAAGGCATATTTTGTGTCTTCTAATAATTTTCCAGACAATGTAACTTCTAATCCAAGAAAACAAATGATCTTTTTGAGGGAGATCTGCAAGCTAGAATACTCTCTAACTCAATATCTTTCTGTTTATGACTTTGAAACCCTTGGTTTTGGAGATATTTTTACATTCTTAGCGGAACACATTTCTCTACTGCCTACCGCATGGCAAAAGTGTGTCATAGTTACTGAAAAACCTGAGAATCGTTTGGTTAAAGTTTGCATGAGTCAAAATTATCTGCTTGAATTATTATCACAAGCTGCTAATAACTTAGGGGAAAATGAAACCTTAAGTAAGTTGATGGTTTCTGAATTGTTAAGAATGCAGTTTCCTTCTGCTGGTCTTACATTACTTGAAGATGATTTTACCGTAGATCTTTTGACCACTAGGAGCACAGATCGTGATAATATGAACTCAAATACTGTGTTGTTTTCTTCGAGTTTAACTGATTTTAGGGCAGAAAAGGTTGTCTCTGATGCTCGTGTTTGCACAAATGATGCGGTTGACCTGTTACTTCGGGCTCCAATGTTGGTAGATTTAACCTCATGGTCATGTTGGGACTATAAATTCGCTCCTTCTTTAGGTCCTCTTGTGGGGTGGTTATTAAGTTATGTAACCACCAAGGAGTTGCTTTGTGTATTAACAAAAGACGGAAAAGTTCTACGGATTGATCATTTAGCAACCATTGATTCTTATCTAAAAGCTATTCTTCACGGGTCTTCTTTTGAAACAGCTTTAAAGCTTGTTTCTTTGATTTCTTTATATGGCAGTGAACGAAAAGTACCATCATCCCTTTTAAAATTTCATGCAAAAAGTGGTCTTGAAATCATGTCCAAGACTTCTTTAAAGATTGCTTCAAGATTTGTTCTTGATTGTCTTGGATACATACCTAAGGAGTTCAGAAGTTTTGCTGGAGAATTATTAGTTTCGGCTTTCCGGTCAATTACTAAAGATGCTTATATGGTGATTCTGAGTGAATGCAAAAGTAAAAAGGATCATATGATGATTCATGAACTTGGATTTTCACTTGGCATAGTTGAATGGATTGATGATCATTGTTCATTTTTATCTGAATTCAAAGAAACAGTTTATAATAGAAGTCCATTTTCAGAAAATGAAGTTGCTTGGTCTGCTGAACTCAACCAACCAAGTGTGATGACTCATATAGTGGATGGTTTTGATGACGGTTGCGTTCAGCCAATTTTAGACTCTGAAAGAGAGAAAAATGCAGCCAATTGTATTGAGTCTATTAGAGTTGAAGAATTCGGTTTGGACCCTAAAAATTCGGACACAGAAAATAGCATTTTAAAGAAGCAACATGCTCGTTTAGGAAGAGCACTTTATTGTCTTTCACGAGAGTTGTATTCTCAAGACTCACATTTTCTTCTCGAGCTTGTAAGTTTCTAGGTTTATTTTTTCAAATTTATATGATCATTTTTTCTTTCAATATTGACTTTTTTTGTGTATTTTGTAGGTTCAGAATGCTGATGATAATGCGTATCCAACAAAAGTGGAGCCCACTCTGGCATTCATTCTTCTGGAGAAAAGTATTGTTGTTTTGAATAATGAATATGGATTTACTGATGAGAACATTAGGGCGCTTTGTGATGTTGGGAATTCTACCAAGAAAGCATCTAGTACCGGGTACATTGGCAAAAAAGGCATTGGATTTAAATCAGTATTTCGGGTATTTCTGTAGATTGTTATTTTTCTAGGAAAGAAACATAGTAAAACTTTTAGGTAACCAACATCTTTTTCAGGTAACCAAAATTCTTTTGTCAGCCAGAAAAACATCAGAGTCTTATAAAATCTAATTAAAGGTCATGGTTTAAACTTTAAAACTTTGGTCTAAGGTAAGAGTAAATTACAAAAATCGTCCTTTATGTATGTCACTTATTGCAAACCGTGTCCTTTATCTTTAATAATTACAGAAAACGTACTCGATGTTTGCAAACCCTTGCAAGTTATGTCCTTTAACCCTAACTCAGTTAATTTTTTGTGGTTAAATCTGACTAAATGGACCCCACATGAGGGTATTTTGGTCATTTTACTCTGGGGTCCATTTGGTCATCTTTAACCACAAAAATACCGTTATGTGGGGTCCATTTGGTTAGATTTAACCACAAAAATTAACTGAGTTAGGGCTAAAGGACATAACTTGCAAGGGTTTGCAAACATCGAGTACGTTTTCTGTAATTATTAAAGATAAAGGACACGGTTTGCAATAAGTGACTACATAAAGGACGATTTTTGTAATTTACTCCTAAGGTAATCAGACTCAGTAACCATGACATGACAGTTGAAATGTTGGTAACTTTTGACCATGTTGAACTTTTTCTGATATCGCATATATATGGTTGCTGATGTGGCACCTGAAAGTGTGCTATCAAAGTATTTGAAACTTTCACGTGGAAGGTTATGTTTAACGTGCTATTGGTTCAAATATATGATATGAACCTTTTAATCTTCTTTTCTTGCTATCTTGATGCCTGCGAGTCTTTGCATCATCTATGATCTGCTGAAAACATCACTTTGATGTATATGCAGGTTACTGATGCTCCAGAAGTTCATTCTAATGGATTTCACATCAAGTTTGACTTAACCGAGGGTCAAATCGGTTTTGTTTTGCCAACAATTGTGCCTCCCTGTGACATCAATTTCTTCACAAACTTGGTTTCATTAAACACCACTGATCAAATGGATGCACACCACTACAATACATGCCTTGTGCTTCCCTTGAAGTCAACATCAAAGTCAAAGCTAGGAGAAACTTCTACTGTAGACAACATCACCAATGTGTTTTCAGATCTTCATCCATCTTTATTATTGTTTCTACATCGTCTTCAGTGTATTAAATTCAGAAATATGCTTAATGATTCGTTGATCACCATGAGGAAAGAAATAACTGGAAATGGTTTAACCAATGTTACAATCGGGAATGAAACACTGACTTGGTTTGTTGACTCCCGGAAATTGCAGGCTAATGGTATTCGAAATGATGTAAAATTTACTGAAATTTCAATTGCTTTGGCTCTTGAAGTTTTAAAAGATGGTACTTACAGTCCAAAGTTAGATCACCAATATGTTTTTGCATTTCTTCCTCTTAGAACATATGGTTTGAAGTTTATAATCCAAGGTGATTTTATTCTTCCTTCTTCAAGAGAAGAAGTTGACGGTGATAGTCCATGGAACCAATGGTTGTTATCTGAGTTACCAGATTTGTTCGTTAGTGCTGAACTGTCATTCTGTAGCCTTCCTGGTTTCAACAACTGTCTTGGAAAGGCCGTTTCCGTCTTTTTAAGCTATGTTCCTCTTGTAGGTGAAGTGCATGGGTTTTTTGCTCAACTTCCCAGGATGATCATATCGAAGCTATGTGTGTCCAATTGTTTGCTTCTAGAAGGTGAAAACAACAAGTGGGTCCCACCGTGTCGGGTTTTAAGAAACTGGAATGAGCAGGCTCGAACCCTTTTGCCTGATAGTTTGATTCACAAGCATCTTGGTCTCGGGTACTTGAATAAGGAAATAGTTTTATCTGATACACTCGCATGGGCTTTGGGCATTGAGAATTACGGGCCTAAAGTTTTGGTTAAGATTTTAACTTGTTTATTGCATACAAAAGAAGGTTTAACATCAATGGGTCTTAACTGGCTATCATCTTGGCTTAACGAGTTATACTCAATGTCCCTTCAGAACTCGGTTGATTTCAAAATTGGCTCTGATATTATGGATACCCTAGCAAAGACACCCTTCATTCCTCTTCTAGATGGTTGTTACGGTGCAATCAACGAGGGTATGATTTGGATGAATTTAGATGGTGCATGGAACAATCTAGAAGCTTTTGCTAGATTGTTTGCGAATCTTCGAATTGTTAACCCTGCACTTTTTGATGGTTCAGTCACTGAGAATTTAATTCAAATGCTTTCTAAAGTTGGTGTTCAACGGTTATCTGCACATCAAGTAGTAATAACACATGTTTTGCCAGCTATTTGTGACCAAAAAACTACAGTCAGTAAAGATCTCATGATCGAGTATTTATCGTTTATAATGGTTCACCTGCAATGTACTTGCTCAGATTGTTGTATAGAAAGGGAGCACATAATCTCTGAGGTTTACAGTAAAGCTTTTATCTTGACAAATCATGGCTTTGTTATACCTTCTGAGGTTGCAGTCCATTTCAACAATGATTTTGGGAATCATATTGATATCCGTAGGTTGATCAGTGGCATTGATATAAAATGGTATGAGGTTGATAAAAGTTACTTGAAGTATAGTTCTATGCGTAACTGGAGGAAGTTTTTGAAGGAAGTTGGAGTCACTGACTTTGTGCAAACTGTTCGAGTTGAGAAAACTGTTTCGTCTCAGCTTTTTCTCACAAATATGATGAGGGAGAAAGTGTTGATTCCACCTGGATCAACTGTTAGTGATTGGGACTCTCAAGAGTTGTTTGATTTATTAGCAAACGTGTCATTAAGTGGTGATCGTGAAAAGTGCAAGTATCTGTTGAAGGTTTTTGATAAAATTTGGGATGATTATTTTAGTGATAAAGTTGAAGCCTTTTGCAATATGGATGGAGAAGTTAAGTCTTTTAAGTCTTCACTAATAAGTGTTCTCGATGAGTATAAGTGGGTGGTTTCTAGCTTGGATGGCAGGCTTTGTTATCCTCAAGATTTGTTTTATCATTGTGAGGCGGTGTGCTCGATTTTTGGTGATAATGCTTGTTATGCCATCCCAAAGGTCAATTTGTGTTTCCCTTTTCACTTTTGAACCTTTTCTAAATCGTAGAACTTCAGTATTTTCACCTCGTGGCTTTTTTTTTGTATATGCAACAGATTCGAAATGCGAAATTGGTGACTAGCGTCGGTTTCAAGAGTACGGTTACCCTTCATGATGCTTTATCTGTTCTTGATATTTGGAAAAGATCTGCTACGTCTTTCAAAGCTAGGTATTTGTTTATTGGGATTTTGTATTTTCTATATCGTATAGGTGGCAATTTTGATCAATTTATTTATGACTTTGGGTTTTTGTTTTATCTCAAATGGGTCAAATCAAAATTTAGCTAAAAGGGGAACTTGTCACATGGGTTGAGCTGGTTAAAACTTAGGGGCAATTTCATATATACCCCTACAAACTTGCAAAATATCATATATACCCCTGCAAATTTCTAAATATCGTATATACCTTTACAAAGTAGTTGAAATATCATATATACCCAATTCATTAAAACCAATTTAATAAATGACAATTTTACCTTTATTTATCTATAACTTTGAAATCTCATATATGACCTTTAACTTCAAATATTATATTTACTCTTTTTAGCTTAATTTATTTAGCTTACATATTATATATGTGGAGAATACTATTGTTTATGGAAAAAATAAAAACAAAAATGGATAAAAAAAGTTTAAGCTTAAAATGTGTTATATAAAAATATGTAGTTAAAAAAATAAGTGTAAAATGGTTATTTATTAGATTGTTTTTAATAAAATGGGTATATTTGATATTTTAACTATTTTGTAAGGGCATATATGATATTTTTAGTTTTTGTAAGGGCATGTATGATATTTTCCGTTTTTGCTGGGTATATATGAAAATTTTCAAGTTTGTAAGGGTATATATCCAAACTTAAAAGACTCACAAAGTCTATTTTTAAGCTTATCACTTTAAATCCTTGGATTCAGAAGTTAGACTATTGTCTATTACATTCATAATTAACACATTATTTGTTTATAAAATTTCAGTTTTATCTTTAAATAATAAGAAATGTACAAAAAATGTGTTTACTAAATGCATTTCAACCCAAATCTTTAGGCGATATGCTCATCTTGCCATATCTACTAAATCATAAGGTACTTCTAGTCTATCACAAATATTTTATGACAGCTTATGGCTTTTCGCACCAGCATATCACAGATGTCCAGATTCTACTCGTTCATATGGAAAGAATTGGTTTCTTCCGATCAGAAAAGCATGGCAAACTTTAGCAGTGGGTCGTTTATTTTTGTCCCATTGTCTTCTGTTTCTTCAAGTGAAGTTGTATCGGGTGTACTCTTATCCCCACAGGACGTGTATTGGCATGATAATATTATTAATACAGGCTGTGAACAGAACAAAATGTTAAGCAATTTATATCCAAGTTTTCGTGATTTTTTTGTTAATGGATGTGGAGTAAAGGAGAACCCGCCTCTTCTAGATTACCTTTCGTTTTTACACCATTTATCAACTGTAAATACTCCGTTGAAGGCTGCCAAAAAGGTAAGATTTTTCACGTCAATGTTTGACTTAGAGGGGTGGGTAAATGGAAGGTTGGTAATGGGTCAAAAAACATAAATAGAGTGATGGACTCAAATCTGATGGCATTTTCTCAATATCAATACATTTGACAGGTTTTTGATATTTTTCTAAAGTGGAGTGATGGACTCAAATCTGGGGCTTTGAGTTTTGAGGATCTTGAATTGTTGAAAAGAAATCTTGAGGAAAAGAAAACGAAGGTGCTTCCGACTGCACAAGATAAATGGGTTTCATTACATTCATCATTTGGGCTCGTGTGTTGGTGTGATGATGCAAAGCTTGCTGATGAATTTGAGAAGTTGAATAATATTAACTTTTTTTGTTTATGTCAACTTACTGATGAAGAAAAGGTGATGCTTGAAGTGAAGATCTCTTTTCTTATGAAAAATCTTGGAATTCCCGCTCTTTCAGAGGTTAGGTCATAATTTTTGAAAAGAATTAAAGTGTTCTTTATGACAAGTATAATTTATCAAAGTAGCCTGTTTTGACTTGTACCAAAAAATATCTGTTTCCACCAGTCATTCAACCCGCTCGGTCTGACCATTTTGCCACCTCTATTTTTTGTTGTAAAAAATGTTTTTGTTAACAAGAAACACATGGGCGAATCTTTATTGATGTAAACAACTTATTATCTACCGCAGGTTGTTACTCGTGAAGCAATATGTAACAAGCCAGTAGACAATAGCTATGAAACTTCATTGGTGAGCTGGGTCCTTCCTTACGCTCAACGTTACATTTCTAATTCGTATCGTGAAAGATATCTTCAACTCAAGCTGGCTGGATTTGAGAAAGTAAATCGGCTGCAGATTGTTGTTGTTGAAAAGTTGTATTATAAGAATGTTATAAAGAGGTCAAAGTTGGTGTCAAAGAAGAGACATGATTGTATCTGCCTTCTTCAGGTATAATACCTTTTACATATGAACTAGTAAATTTCCACGCGCGTTGCCACGGTGTTCTGTAAAAATTTTACGTCAAAATGTAGATCAACCGAAAACGTATTATATATTCGGAAAAATTAAAAGTTAAGGGGTTAAAGAAGAGACATGATTGTATCTGCCTTCTTCAGGTATAATACCTTTTACATATGAACTAGTAAATTTCCACGCGCTTTGCCGCGGTGTTCCGTAAAAATTTTACGGCAAAATGTAGATCAACCGAAAACGTATTATATATGACCTACTTTCTGAAAAATTAGAAGTTAAGGGGTTGTAAGTGTTAATACTAAAATTTAAAAGGTAAATGTATACACCCATAAAAAAAGACAAAATAAAAAAAAAATAAGTCAAACTACTGTTCACAGTAGTTGATAATTGTATTATATTCAATGTCAAATGTCAAAATATTAACCACCACAATGTAAAGTTCAGGTTTGAACTAAACTGTTTCTGTATTGATACATACAGGATGAGATTTTGTTTGTAACTCGTAACTCAGATTCTCATTCGATATTCATGGAGCTTTCTCGTTTTTTAGTCAACGGTGATCCTGACCTACACTTGGCAAATTTTCTTCACATGATTACATGTATGAATGAATCGGGTTCTACAGAGAAACAAATAGAAAGTTTCATCTTGAATAGCCAGAAGGTGCCAAAGCTATCAGATGATGAACCAGTATGGTCAATTCAATCTATGGGAGTCATGCCATTGAATACGGTGACATCAGCTACGGAAGGTGTTCCTAAAAGATCCGTTAGGCCCAGTTCATCATCCCAAAGTAACAGAAGCCGGAACCCCCCTAAATCCATTTCCTCGCGTGCTAATAAATCAAAGATGCAATATGTAATTAAGCGAGTTGATCTAAATGTACCAACTACTGATGACGCAGAAAGTCTACACGCTTCTAAGTGTTTGAACCATGAGGGTCATGGTGGAACCAACGCGGTTAATTCAGTCGATGCTGAACATGGTTTGGTTGACCAAGATGGTTTTTTGGATCATGGGGGAACAAACACGGTTGACACGATCATTGTTGAACATGATTTGGTTGACCAAGATGGGTCTTTGGGTTTTAGCCAGAAGGACCAGCTTTCACATGGCTCAGTCAATGTGAAACATGCGTCTCTTACAGGGAGACGAGGTGAGGAACTGGCTTTTAACTACTATAAAAACATGGGTGTCAAAGTTGTGAAATGGGTAAATGAATGTAGTGAAACCGGGCTACCATATGATATTGAAGTTTGTGATGATGAAAACCGGAAGGAATACATTGAAGTCAAAACAACTGATTCTAAAACGAAGGACTGGTTTGAGATATCAGTTAGAGAGTGGCAGTTTGCAGTTAAGAAAGGTGACTCTTTTAGCATAGCCCGTTTTGTTTTGTTGGGTGATAAAAGGGCTCGAGTTACTGTATTTAAGAATCCGGCTAGGCTTTGTCAGCTCGGTCAACTAAAACTGGCTGTATTGATGTCAGAGAAGCAGAAGGATGAGTTTGTTCTTTGTTGATATATGGGTTAGCTCTATGTTGTTGCATATACTGTGTATCAAATATGTTAATATCTAGAGTAAAATGCCAAAATGGTCTCTGAGTTTAGGCAACTTCTGCCACTTCAATCGAAAAATGAAACTTTTTGTATTTGGGTCCTAAGGTTTCATTTTTGTTGTCATTTTCATTCAATTGACAAACTAGGTTCGAATTTTCTGCTAACTTCCCTCTTTTGTCATTTTCCTCATTTAAATGAAGGGTATAATCATCATTTTATGTTATAATATATTTTAATTAAACGAGGAAAACGACAAAAAGGGGAGAATTTAACAGAAAGTTCTAACCCAGTTTGCCAATTGGATGAAAATGGCAACAAAAATGAAACATCAGGGACCCAGATACAAAAAGTTGTATTTTTTGGACTTAAGTGGCAAAAGTGGCCTAAACTCAGGGACCATTTTGGCATTTTACTCTAATATCTATGATACTTGGATGTTTTGTACACAAGTATGTTTAACTAGCAGGATTGTTTTGAAACAGTTTATATGTCGTGTTCTTATGTTCCTTTCGACATATGTTTAGAAATTCTGTCGCTTATATTAGCAGTGGTGTTGCTGGACCGGACCGGTTTGAGTTGGTTTGGTTCATATATAGTTGGCCCGGTTTCAAGACCTTGCAATCCCCCCTTTTTTTTAAAGGTGAATTTCTAATGGTGACCATTGTCACATCCTCTAGTCGAGGACCCTCGCCAAGATCTGTGTCCAGATAGCAGGGCCAGCGCTGGGGCTATCAGACTTGGGTCGAAGGCTTTCCCCCGGAAACCGTTCTACCTCCACACGAGTTGCCTCGCTGGAGTAATGGCCGGATGAAAACCGGGGTGACGTTCAGGATCAAACCCTCCACACGAGTTGCCTCGCTAGAGCAACCCCATTGATTTATGCTCCTTTTTCTCTCCATTTTTCTTTGAAAGTCAGCTAAACAACCTCATCTAATTCTTGGATTGGACCACAACCGGATACGTCGAAGCTAATGTTTTATTAATTTGTTTTTATTGAGCCCAACAAATCTTATGAATTTATATATATCATATTTAATATTTAGTTAAATTAATTATTAAAAAAATACATTTATAAAGTTTTTGTTATAAAAATACTTCATTAACTTGTACAGGTTAAGATTATAAATGATAATTTGTGTTAATTTTTTATTATTAAATTTGAATAACTAAATTTAATGGAGTAGATTATAAATGATAATTTGTGTTAATTTTTTTATTATTAAATTTGAATAACTAAATTTAATGGAGTTTTATAAAGGGTAAATTTTGTTGTAGAAGAAGAGAGGGTGAGTGGGGGTGTGGGGTTTCAAGTTATAATAATTAAGTTCAAATAAAAAAATGTCCAAGTAAATATATTAATAACTCAATTAATTTTTATTTCTTTTTTAGCAAAGGGTAAAATAGATACTTCACATTCATTTATCGGATAAAATAGAGGGCGATCCATGCTATATAGTTATAAAATTTAAACATTTGAGGATCATTAGACCACCCGTAGTGGGTGTTTTCTCCCCCCAAAAACGCCCGGTCACCACCCCGCCGGCGTTTTCCGACGTTATTTCGCAATAAACCCCCTTCTAGCGTGATTTGAAACACGTTGATCTTCAATTTGTTTGGCCAATGAGATTATTTCATGTCAAATACAGTTAATTTTAAATTTAAAAAAAACAAGAAAATAATAATTGGGTAATGATTCGTTGGGCATTATTCCACTACGCCCCTTTTGTAAAAACGCTCAATATTGCCCCCTTGCTGACTGGACTGTCATATGGCAGAAAACGTCTAAGGATGTGGGCATTATTCACTAAACTACTACACATCGTCTTAGTACAGATTGGGGGCGTTTATGAAATCAGTGCAAAGCACTACTTTGCCCTTCAATACTAGAGTTTTTTTTAACATGTCAATATTACTACTTTACCCTTCAGTTGCCTTCCATGCAATTTCCCATTTTTATCCAAAGACCATGTCACCCTTTAAGTCCATTTCATATCTTAATTCATACAATTTAGGATGTTACAATATAACCCTCCATGGTTCCTGTTAGAAGGGATGTGAATCTCTCTTTTTCAGCTAATGATGTGGCAATACAAGGTATAGGATGTGGTTAACATACCATTCGTATGCGGTAACCCAAGCGTAACTGCCCCTCGCCTCCATAACTCCAACCCCACACCTCTCCAACATTTGAAATTCCCGTGCGCAAGGGCTCACCGTAGTAAAGTTTAAAAATTGGTTAATGAACAATTACCATATCAACATCATCACTATCAATATCATCTTCATCGTCTCCTGAAGTTAATGATAGAATAGTATGTGTTTGTTATACTCAGAATAAAATGCCTTGATACGTCCACGTATGACACTAAAATTTTCATATGTTTGCTTTTTCTGTGATGTAAATAAAAGACGTTTAGTTTTCTTTACAGAACCCAAGATATATTTATATATTGTAGCATTTTTCAATGACCTTGTTTTTTTGGATAAAAGAAACATGAAACCTACACATAAGAATAAAGGGAGTGGGGCGTCTCCCCCTCCCACGTCGCCCCTAGTCGCCGGTTACACCGCCCCCGGAGGCGTCCACTTGGGCGTTCCAAGCCTCGGCGTCTCCCAAAGAACGCCACACAATTTGTTCATCCCAAAAAACTATCCGTTGCCAACGGTAATTTACCCCCCAACGGCTATTTTATTATTATTTTTTTTTAAATACACCCCCAACCCTTATAAATAATACCACATATCAGACACATTTTTACCACAATCTCCTCTCATCAAAATTTATACCATTCTCTCTATTTTTTACTCCTTTTTATAAAAAAATGTATCCCCACAACATCCCTCCTTTCAACCAAAATCCACGAACCCCATACCCGAATACACAATCTTCCAATCCACAACCCGATATGGCGGACCCAAACGTTTTAAATAACCGCGCTTTTTACACCTATTTCAATAATATGCACGTTCCTAGCCCTACACCGCAAGTATACTACAACAATATGACGATACCGCAAAATATGGGGTTCGCCACGTGGAACACACAACAACCCGGTGGTTTTCAAAACGTTGGAGGATCGAGCCAACAAAATGGTATAAATTATTTATTTATTTTTTTGTAAAGAATATGTTTTTTTTTAACTTTGTTTGTTTTCCATCTAGCGGTTGATTTAGATGACGAAGAAGTTCCGGAGACCCAGTTCCATGTCGGTCAAAATGTTGTTGAACCTCAAAAAAAGAAACGTTCACACAAGAGGAAAACACCGGGTGAAGAACGCTTGAAAAGCAAACCGATGCCATGGACTTCCAACGAGGAAATGAGCTTGTCCAAGGCTTGGCTAGAAATAACCGAAGACCCGAGATGTAGTAAGTTGTCTTATAACTTATTGGTCTCGTATTTACAAAGTTTTCTATAGATAACTATTGTTTCGTTTTTTATAGGTAACTATCAAAAGGAAAAAACATATTGGTCTCGTATTTACAAAGTTTTCCTCAAGTTGGAAGATCAAGAAGAGGGATACCGTGATGCCGATGGTATCGGCTCGAAGTGGCGTAAAATGCGTCCTTTGATTCAAAGTTTCAACCAAATATACACTCGCCTAAATAACTCGAGTGTGCGCCAAAGTGGTTCCGACGATGCGATGCTTCAAGCAAACGCCCAAAATGAATTCCGAGCCGAACACCGGAAGGCGTTTCCTTATCTTGCTATTTGGCAAGTTTTAAGAAAGAGTTCGAAATTTCACATAGTCATCGCCTTCGATCCATTTAAAACTCGTGGCCAACCGTCAGCTAAGCGGTAAAAAACCTCATCCTCAAACGACCATCAAAGTCAAGGGTCGGACGCTCGGTGCCAAATAAATCTCAACGACATTGAGGAAGATTTGGAAGAGCCACATGAAGAGGACGATGCGTTTGAACCACCACAACGGCCGGTTGGCCGAGATAGGGCCAAAAAAGCCGCCCAACCGTCTTCTAGCGGTGTACGAATCGACTACACCGAAACGTTCGAAAAAGTCACCAATAAGTTGGACGGCTTGTTGCAAACGAGCCAACAACGGATCAACTTAAAAAAAGAACACGGTGACCGAAAGCTAAAGCTGAAAGAAAGTCGTCAAAAAGCACTTGATTTGCAAATATTAACATCCGACACGACAAACCTTTCTGGAGCCGAGCTCGCTTTAGCCGAACAAATGAAGCAAGAAATTCGAGAAAAATATAACCTTTGTTGATTGTATTTTTTTTTTGTTGATGTATTTTTTTTTTTCGGTTGATATATTTTTTATTTTGTTGAAGTAATTTTTTTTGTTGAAGTATTAGTTTTTATTTACTTTGATCAATACTTTTATAAAAAAAAATAGGACTTTTTTTATATCTTTTACATAAAAAAGACAAAATAAATCAATGCCACGTGTCGCAAGACGCCCTAGCAAGCCAAGTTGCTCCACTCCCCTTTTATGGCCCAAAATCCTCTAATCTGACGTGGCGCCACGTGTCGGAAGACGCCCTCTCAAAAGAATGCCCCACTCCCTTTAGTCTAAGGGTGGAGGGAGTGGTCATCAAATGATGAGTGTTTAAACTATATTCTAATCAATAATGTCATGACATGTCAAGTCTTCACTCCACTCTTCATTTTACACTCAATCACTAGCAATGGTCAAACACATGAAGAGTGGTAAACAATTTTTTTTTAAAAAGAAGATAAATTTGTGATTGGTTGAAAGAGGTTGGGACCCACCATTAACCCCCTCTGCCTCCCACCTCTCTCCTCTTCAAACACTCGGTGAGTATACACCGATTATACACTCCCCACTCATCGATTATACCCCTGACATTGGTTCCTCACGCGGCAAATTCCCCTCCTTGAAGCACTCCCCGAGACCCTCCACCCTAAGGCTGGAGGGTATGGAGAGCCTCATCCCCAAGGGGATGGGCCGCCATGTCACCGCCACGTAGGAGGGGCTTGAAGGGGATGGACCTAGGGGGTGGGGGATGAGCCCCTTTATGTATATATATGTATGTATATGTATATGTGAGAGAAGGGAGGCACGGCGAGATCGTCGAGTGGGAGCCGAAAGGGACGAGCCGGGCCGAGAGGGGCAGTGTGGGGGACCGGCGCCGGGCCAGACCGGGCCTAAGCTGGCCCCCATACCGTCTGGTCTAAGAAAAAAAGTCCATTTAGGATAGAGCAATATTCTCTTGAGAATTGCATCCAACAAAAGCGAGGTACACAAGGTATGAACTACCAAAACCAAAATCATTCACAAAAAAGTGCAATAACTAAAAAAAGACACTCTTTTAAGACACAAATTTTCTATGGCACACCGATATGAATATTGGAATGCTTCGTAATTATACGGATAATGTTGTTGAGACTTGTATAAAAAAAGAATTTTCGTAAACCCAGATTTTACTTATAACAACCTCGCTATAACGTTCGGTCTATTGTCGACAAATAAGATGGAAAAAACAAGCCTATAAAAGTAAAAGTATAGGTATAAAAAAATAATATTTTAAAAATTCCTTTTAACGATTTGTACATTTGTGCTTTGCTAACTTGTACATTAGCGCACAAAAGTTATAACGCAAATAAAAATAAGCACGTCGGTATATTCATAATTTTATAAAACATTACATTTTTAAAGTTACAAAGCCAAAAAAAAGTAAATAAAAAAACATATAAAAGTGTCTAAGGTTTAAATAATAAAATTAATGACAGTGAAGGATTGTAGTCTTTTAAAGGGACATGCTGTGTAACTTTCAAAACTTTGCTTTAATTGGTTGTACCTAATGCTTGAACAATTGTACGCGTTTTTAAGGTTTTTTTTCTTTAAAAATTCAGTTTCATCTTTGTATCCTTTAACCTATTAGTTTTATATAATCCTCCACTTGTGGTGGAGTGGTGGAAAGGATTTGGTTTTCCTAGGATGGCCAAGTTCGATCCCCACACCCATCACATTTGGGGGAATGGCAATGAACGGGTGGAGGGCCAGTTGGTTCGAAACCCGGGAGCCACCCCGAGTTTTCTATTACAGTGCATTTACTCCAGAGAGTCTCCGACTCTTGTGGAGGGTGCAACTACACGCTTCCGGTTAATCGGGTGGGCAGTGGGCTGGAAATTTTCTCGGGGAACGCCTTAGCCAAACTCTGATGCACCAAGCGTGGGCCCGGTTAAGACAACATAGCCTTGGATGCCGGAGTGGGGCGGAGGGGCCTACCCGAGTTATAGGGTAGGTGCGATCTCTATCGCCTGTTGTAGAAATATCGCCGTTCAAAAAAAAAAAAAAAATTAGTTTTATATTAATTTGATGATTTTCCTACAATAACTTTTATACCTTACCTTAAAATGATTGAGTATGTAGTTGTGTTAAAAAAAAAAATTCTCCATATTCAGATGTGAATTTTACTAAAACAAAGTTGTAAATAAAATAATTTGATTTATGGTAAGCTATATGAGTAACGTTACCATGACAACCGAATTGATATCGACAGAACAAAAAAGGTACCGATATCAGTATTATGGAAACCAGAATCAATATTTGTTTTTATAAATTTTTGATCGATATAAAACACATGTTTTTATCATTATGGGCATATCATGGCTTATTTTTTAGGTCATATAAGACAACTTCTATGTAATTAAATCTTTGTAAAAGAACTTTTTCTGTTTTATAACATACCTACTTGTTTACCAAAATGAACCGATACTACCTAATGGCTAATAACATCACATGATTTTAGGTTTTGATACAAGCAAGTTTCAACTAGTAGTATACCCGTCCGGTGGACGGGTTTTTTAGCGTCGTAATGACAAAAGTTTTATATACATTTACATGTATATATGAACTCATCAAATAAGTTCAAATAAGGTGCCACCCGTTTGAGAAAACAAACATTACTTGAGTCGACACATTTTTATTTGCCGTGTTTGAAAAGATTAATATGACCCAAGTCGACCCATTTATAAGTACCCAACTCAACCCACTAAAAAACACTTTGAACGACTTTGATCCTATTTGACCCATTTTAGAAAAGAGCCACATCGTGTCATGAGACGAAAGAGTAATTTTATTAAGGTTCAAAGATTGCCATAAGGGTTTTATAATTACATCATCAGACAATAAATTATGTTTAACATTATCAAGCCTTGAAGGATAAGATTCTCATCATTTATAGATAAACAATATGCTTCCAGCTTCAAAGATATTCAATATATGAGGCACAAATTAATCAAACATAAATGATCCTTGTTTGGAAAGTTATACGTAACCACAAATCCTCTTCCAACAAATCAGTGAAAACAAAACATCATATAAAATCTCACAAATATATTAGAAAGCAATATCTCAATGGGATACATCTATCAAGGAGACCCATAATATCTTCTCACAATAATAAGAATTCCATAATTCTCTCCTACCAAATCAACACTTTATTACCTTTAATGTTGGTCAATAATAATTATTGTATAGAGCATAATTCCCTCCTGTGAATGCTACTCTTCTTGTGTATATATAGTTTGTACATTCACTTTGTAGAATATTCAAGTCAATAATTCAAACAATTCTTTAGTCCATTTATTCATATGGTATCTAGAGCCAATTAGCTCCTCCGAGCCCTTCCTTTTTTTTCTTCGATCCTGCGTCCGCTTTTCCCTTTCTTCCCTACCCATCCATGGCTTCTACTCTTGTTCACATCACCGCCGCTACCCATTTCCGGATCAAACTCACCCCGCAAAACTTTCCCTCATGGCGAAAACAAGTTCACTCTACCCTCATCAGTTTAGAGCTTGAACACCACATTGTTGGCACCCAATAACCACCCTCGAAAACCATCTCCGAAGGCACCACCACTAAACCAAACACGGAATATCTCAAATGGTTTCGCCAAGACCAAATGATAATCTCTGCCATCCTCGGCAGCTGTTAGGATCAGATCCAACCTATTGTATCCTCCGCCGACACTGCTCGGCAAGCTTGGGATCTTCTAAACTCGAGCTATGCAAGCGGCTCACGGTCCCGCATAATATCACTCAAGTCTTGCCTTGCCAAAAATCCCCGTGGTTCACGCTCTATCACAGAGTATCTCAATGACATGAAGTCCATCTTTGACGAACTTGCTCTCACTCAAAGTCCCATTCCAGAAGAAGACCTCGTGGTTCATGTTATAAACCAACTAGGCGATGACTATACAAACCTTGTCGCAACCTTCAAAACCCGGGACACAACTATTGCCTTTCCCGATCTCTTCGGAAAACTCCTTGACCATGAATGAACCCTCAAAGAATCGGAAACCGAACCAACCATTTCCACTGTCAACTACACCCACCGAGACAACCAAAACCGACCCTACAATCGGAACTCTCGACCCTCAACAGCCTTCACCCAACCCTCACCCAATCGTTCCTCCTCATGGTCATCCAAACCAACATCTTCACAACCAAATAACCGCACCAATCGGTCCAACCTATTCTGTCACTACTGCAACATACCCGGAAACGAAACCAAGGAATGTCGAAAACTTGGAAGATTCCTTCGTGAACACCAAGTAACCACCAACACTTCCTCTACAACAACCCCTACTGTGAACCACACCTCTCCACAGGCGGGTTCGAACTCTTGGATGTGGGACACTGGCACTAACGACCACGCCGGTAACGGTACATCACTTCCCATTACACATATTGGCCAACAAATTCTTCCCACAAACTCACGGCCACTTTTCTCAGACAATAATTTAATTGCTCCTAATCTTCGTAATAATCTAATTTCCGTTGCTAAAGTTTGTCGTACTAACCGAGTTTCTGTTGAATTTTTTCCTTCTTATTTCTTGGGTAAGGATCTACGCACGGGGGCGCATCTCATGCGGGGAATTAAGGTCAATGACGTTTACTACGGACCAACCATAACCTCTCCTCAAATCAACACAACCTCAACAGGATCTTTACTCGTGTGGCACCACATCCTTGGACATCCTTCGTTCCAAGTCGTCAAGTCTATACTGTCTACATTAGGACTTAAGTTTAATAAAGTGTCCACTGAGTCTTTCCATTGTAATTCCTGTTCATCAAATAAAAGTCACAAAGATACCGTTTGGTAAAAACTCGTTTGTTGCTAACAAACCATTACAACTTCTATACTTGGATGTATGGGGACCCGTCCATGCATCCCTTGACGGTTACAAATACTACGTAATCTTTGTTGATTATTTTTCAAAATATATTTAGCTATTTCCAATTAAAAGAAAATTCTATGTTGCAACAATTTTTCCACAATTAAAGTCGCTCGTCGAAAAATATTTTCAAACGTCCATTATTTCACTTTTCACGGATAATGGTGGCGAATATATTGGACTCAAGTCTTTTCTCTCCACTCATGGAATATATCATTACACTACATCTCCTCACACACCTGAGCAAAACGGTGTAGCTGAACGTCGTCACCAACACGTAGTCGAAACCGGCCTTGCTTTACTTCACTATGCCCATCTTCCATCCTCATTTTGGTCTCATGCGTTCCAAGCCGCTACATATCTCATCAACCGCCTACCCACAACAATCTTGAATAAAAAATCACCTTATGAAATGTTATTCAATGTCACTCCCACTTACTCCAAACTTAATCCATTTGGATGACTTTGCTACCCATGGCTACGTCCTTATACCACTTCCAAATTACAACCACGATCCGCATCATGCATTTTTCTTGGTTATTCCTCCTCAAAATCCGCCTATAAATGCTTTGACCCTAACACCAATAAATTATACCACTCACGACATTTGATTTTATTCAACATATCTTCCCTTTTCATACACCAACTTCGAAACCCATTACCCACACCTATACATCATTCCTAAACATCCACACTCCAAACAAAAGTGACCCACCTCCATCATCCGATTCCTCATCTCCCCAAATACCAACCCCACCCTCCACAAATCAATCACCTTCTACCTCATCCTCATCCGCTGATGACTCGCCAACCATGCCATCCTCCAATCAATCTCTTCATAACTCGTCGATCCACCATCCAACCCTCTCCACACCTATCACCGCTCCTATTACTTCCACCCAAGCATCCCCTATACCCAATCACACAACTTCGGATCCCACACCCTCTTCTCCAACCGACAACACCTCCCCTACCATACCACCATCCGCTCAAACTACATCTTCATCTCCTCAAACCACCTCTCCCAATAACACCCCATCCACGCCCACCCCTCTCCCTCCACGAAGCCAGAAACCAAACCCCAAATACTATGGTTCTAGCTTTGTCAATCACACCACCGTTCATCTGATTCCTCCTACCATAGAACCATCGTGTGTCTCCCAAGCTATCAAAGACCCATTATGGAGGAAAGCCATGGATGACGAATACAACGCTCTCCTACACAACCAAACTTGGGAACTTGTTCCATCCTCTACCCATACACCCATCGGTTGCAAATGGGTATTTCGTGTGAAACGCAAACCGGATGGGTCTATTGACAAGTATAAAGCACGTTTAGTCGCAAAAGGCTTTCATCAACAATCGGGGAAAGACTTATTTGAAACTTTCAGCCCAGTCACTAAACCCGTAACCATTCGTGTTGTTCTCTCTCTTGCCCTTTCTAACAAATGGAGCTTACGGCAACTAGATGTCAACAATGCCTTTTTACAAGGCACCTTGCATGAAAATTTTTACATGGTTCAACCACCCGGGTTTACTAATCCACAATTTCCAAATCGCATTTGTAAACTTCGAAAATCTCTATATGGACTAAAACAAGCACCGCGAGCGTGGTACATGGAACTCAAACAATTTCTTCTAAATTATGGTTTTAACAAATCTCACTCGGATGCCTCGCTTTTTGTTTATAACACTAACGGAGTACTTATGTATTTTTTAGTCTATGTAGATGATATTATCTTAACAGGTAACAATACAAGCTTCATGAACAACTTTGTCACCCTACTTTCCAAGCGATTTTCTTTCAAAGACCTAGGGTACCTACATCATTTTCTGGGCATTGAAGTCTTACCAATGACTCATGGCATGTTCCTCTCGCAACACCGGCATATCAGTGACCACCTAACCGATTTTAATATGGATGGCACAAAAGATGTTGCAACACCTTTAAGCTCCTCGAAAGCTCTTTCTCCATATGACGGTTCATCCCACATTGATCCAACAACCTATCGAAAAATCATTGGTTCGCTCCAATATCTTGCCTTTACTCGGCCCAATGTCAGCTTTGCAGTCAACAAGTTGTCTCAATACATGCATGCACCCACAACAAAACATATGCAGGCTCTAAAACGTGTCATGCGCTATCTAAAAGGCACTATTCATCATGGGTTATTCCTAAAGAAATGCTAACCCGTAACCATTACTGCCTTTGCTGACTCGGATTGGGGTGGCATTCGTGATGGCGGCCGGTCCACAACTGCATATCTTATCTACCTTGGCTCAAACATAGTGTCGTGGAAGTCTACTCAGCAAAAAACTGTCTCCAGATCCTCCACAGAAGCCGAGTACAAAGCTTTGGCTAATGCCGCAGCTGAGGTATCATGGGTTCAAAATCTCCTCAAAGAACTTCACGCCTGTGATTATCACCAAATCTCTATTGTGATAACATGGGGGCCACATACCTATGTTCCAATCTGGTGTATCACACAAGAATGAAACATGTCGCCCTTGATTATCACTTCGTCCGGGAAAAGGTTGCGGCTGGCCACCTAAAAGTATATCACATTAACTCGGAAGACCAACCAGCCGATACTCTCACAAAACCTCTTTCTGGACGACTATTTGTCAAACTTTGGTCCAAGATTGGACTCTCCAACGGAGCCTCACCTTGCGGGGGCTATCAAGGAGACCCATAATATCTCCTCACAATAATGAGAATTCCATAATTCTCTCCTACCAAATCAACACTTTATTACCTTTAATGTTGGTCAAAAATAATAATTGTATAGAGCATAATTCTCTCATGTAAATGCTCCTCTTCTTGTGTATATATAGTTTGTACATTCACTTTGTAAAATATTCAAGTCAGTAATACAAACAATTCTTTAGTCCATTTATTCATAACATCTTCATCACTTAGTTGAGTTGGTTTTTTTACCAAAAACGGAATTTTATTGCCAAATAAAAAGCTGAACATTAGCAAGGAGCAGCACATACAAATGAAAACTAAAAGCAACACAAAAAACAAAGTGTTTCCAATTGTCCCAGGTCAGAAGCTTTCTCTTGGCTCTAGTCATCATCAACCAAAAAGTATCATCTTTGGTATCCTCCACCAAGTTGATAACCGAAACGTTCCTATTCTGAAAGACCTTTCTCGTTTTTGTTTACCCAAAATCTCCAGCACACCGTAAGGAAGACGACACAGAAATCACTTAGTTTAATCATCTACAAAATTAAATTCATTAGCTTACATGTTATGAATGATATCAATAAAAAAAACATCTTATATCATTGCAATTGAAAAAAAAAACAAAAGAAAGAAAAATTCGGATCAAGTTTTTATTTACCTTTACATATATAACATGAACTCATCAAATGGCATAAGTATTTTTTTTCTTTCTAAAAATGATAAATTTGACCCGTTTACTAAAAAATGACAAGTTTGGCCTGTTTAATAAAATAGTTAATTCTTGACCCGTTTACTAAAAGTGACCTTGAAGGTTGGCAGTTGAAATTTGATAGGATATTTATGTCATAAGGGCATAAGACAACCCATAAGGTCACTGATGGCATGATAATTTTGCTCAAATGTGCCATCTTCATATATAATAATGCATCACATCTAACTATTTATGTTGAAGAAATCATTTTTGAAATAATACCTCGATGTATATTGACTCCAAACACATACACAAAGTAAAAGTTTGTAATTAAGAAGGAAAGAAATCAAATATGTATAAATTAAAAAAAATGATACCCTAAATAAGGTAAATAACAAAACCATAACTTATATTATTATTATTATTATTATTATTATTATTATTATTATATGAACTAAAAAATAATGCATCGATGTAAAATCAAATGAAAAAACTAATATTATCAAATCTAATCTAACTACTATAATAAAAGAAACCAAGTTTTGGACACGTGTCATTCATTGAATGTATCCTCAAACCTATATTTATCTTATATTAACTAAATAAATAATAAATTAATATTAAATCATATCATACTTTAATAAAATGTTATTCTTAAATCTAAATTGTTAATTTAATATATTTTTAAAACAAATATCTCTCTTATCTACTTATCTTATATTAAATATATAAATAAAAAATTAATATTAAATGTTATCCTAATTTATTAAAAATGTAACATTTTTTTATTATTTGGTATACAAAATTATATTTATTCAACTCGTGTAAAACGTAGGGTTTTTAAGGATATAATTTTTTTTAATATTTGGTAGATTTTTCAACAAGACTATACATGGTTTTTTTAAAGATACGATGTTTTTAGTATTTAATATACAAAATTACATTTATTTAGGATATATTTTTTTATTATTTGGTAGATTTTTCAACCCGACTATACACGGGTTTTTTAAAGATACGAGGTTTTTCGTATTTAATATACAAAATTACATTTATTTAATCTGTGTAATACACATGGTTTTAAAGATATAACTCTTTTTTAGATCTATTCAACACGTGTAATATACGGGGTTTTTAAGGATGTAATTTTTTATTATTTTGTAGATTTATTCAACCCGATTATACACGGGTTATGTTAAAGTTACGACGTTTTTAGTATTTAGTATACAAAATTACATTTATTTAATCTGTGTAATACACATGGTTTTTAAAGATATAACTTTTTTATTATTTGGTATATAAAATTACATTTATTTAACCCGTACAATATACAGGGCTCATAAAGATATAACTTTTTACTATTTATTATATAAAATTAAATTTATTCAACCCGTGTAATACACTGGGTTGTAAACTAGTAACAAATAAAGATAAACTATTAGTACCACATATTTAAAACTAATAATAATTCAACGATGTAGAATCAAATGAAAAAACCACTAATTTAGTAAATAACAAATAAAGATAAACTAATTCGTACCTCATATTTAATAAAAAAACTAATTTAGTAACTAACAAATAAAGATAAACTAATTCGTACCTCATATTTAAAACTAATGGATAATTCAATGATGTAAAATCAAATTAAAAACTAATTTAATAAACAACAAATATATACTTTCTATAAAAGGAGAAAACTCGATGACATAAGAAAAGCTGATGTGGCAGCCAGAGAGGCTGTTCAACAATGTTTTCTTATGTCATTACTGCATCATAAAGCGTATATATATAAAATCATTTTAAAATCTATCTAAAAGTACGCCTCATCCCAAAACCACTGCCCATATCTATCCTTTAAAGCCAGCAGAGGTTGAAAGTTCTTCCTTTGGCAGACGTATAACTTAGCAGATGTTTTGAAATTGCCGGTAATTTCAAATTCAAAAGGCCTGGGGATATGTAATTTGCAATTAATGCATGTCACTCACTCACTTCTGTCAATCATCTTCTTATATAAAGGTTTTTTTCTTCATTTCTGTTACACCCCGATATTTCCACATATTACCGGTGGGCCCGGCGGGGAGTATCGTGACGTAGTTGATATCATCATTGTCAATACACACAATAATATATAGCACAGCGGAAGGCTTGGTGAATAAACTATTACAAACCATATTGTCTGAGTGTTCGAGTTTATGAATATACAGACTGGAATGTAATAAGATCCACAGGCGGATCATAATTGTACAAAGAAACAAAAACAACAGACTTCAGGTATCTCATGGATTTGCAAGATCCTTTAATGACACCATATAGCTCCAGCCTATTACGAGAGGTACCTGTCAAATCAGTCTTTAAGAAAATACGTAAGTTTACACTGGTAAATACAATTAACTGACTCTTTTTGAAAACATTTATGAAAATTGATTTGAGTGCACATGGCACAAATATTTTATAACTTGGGACAATTATTTAAATATAATCTTGTATACAGATTTATATGTTTGTCTTACAATTGGGGTCGGTTGGAAGCCGGTCGTAATTAACCGACTCACCACATATAGAACCCACAAAGGAGTTATCCCCAACATGTGGGTTTATATTTAACATTTGCATCTGTCAGGTGTATGCCTACACCCCGTGCATAGGTCGTGGCCATTTTCAAATGAAATGAGCCGAGGATATCCAGGACACGGTCGTATTAACTCCCAATGCTTATGTTATCAAACAAGACAGATTAAAACGGGTTATGTAATTTATTAATCACAATCCGATTAAATGATTTCATACCCGACCAAGTGGTATTATTATAATACCATATCCCAAGCCCGTATAAGGGAAAATAAGTTAAAAGTATTTACCTGATGCTAGCAGTAAAATCCTAAAGCTTTTTGAAGGCACCTTCTACCGGAAGCTATTTAATCTGTATAGAAGGTTAATTAACCTATTAGGATATGCTAATGGGTCTTTAATTTAGTCAAGGACTTAGACCGGCTAGCTAGAAGGAAACTTTACGGTTCTAAACGCTAGATTAAGCGGAGACCGGAATAGAATGTGGTTTAGACCCGACAACCTTGGATACTTGTATAATATGGGTAAACTAAACACATTCTGGAATTTGAGGATTTATTGATAAGGTTAAGCCCGTTTCGATTATTTTATGTAAACTAGTCACATAATCCGATCCGAATGCGTAAACGCATAACGGGTAACCATATAAATTATACACATGTCTTAATCATTATTATGCTCAAAATATGTTAATACATCAGTAAGATGTTAACATATATGCCCAAAAAGTAATTTAAACCAAAATAAGTCCCATAAGGGCATTTTGGTAATTTTAATGCCCATAAAAGAGTTTAATTGTGCAACTGAGTTTCAGGTCTGATTAAATCAGTAAAAATATGCATTTTTATAAATTATATCAGTAGGGTATTTTATATATGGGAAATTTATCTTATATTACCAAACTATGCACCGTAGGGGCATTTTGGTAATTTTACATAGGCTTTAAAGGTCAAAATAGACTTCTGAGTTTAATAAATTTAGCTTACTGTATAATTATATAAATTAGCTTAAAACATCAGTGGGTAATAAGTTTATATGTCAAATATAGTTTTGACCCATACTAGGTGCTTAAGAATGCTTAAAGTCGGTTTTAAGGGGTATTCGGTTTAAAACAGGAATCTGAGTTTTTGATCAGCTTATAAGGTTGAAAATACTTTATTTATTATATAAAATTTGTAGCAAAAGGTTTGGCACTAAAAAGTTATGTAAAACTCATTTTATGCATGAAAAGGGTAAAAACGACAATTACCGAAATCAAGCTATAATCCTATGTTATGCTTAGCCTAAAAATAATTAAAAATCTTCAAAAATCCCAAAATATTATTTTATATCAGTAGGTAAAAAGTTTGATATCAAAAATCGGGTTTAGATAGGCTTTATGCTAATTATGCCTTTTAAATAACAAAAAGCTTCTTAATTACGCTATTGAGCATAACTCCTATTCTAGACCTCAAATTGATGTCAAATTTTCGGGACATGTCTAAATATCAGTAGCAAAGGTGTTAGTCCATTCACATTGCTAAAAATCTCAGTTGTATGTAAAAAGGGCGTTTATGGCATTATTAAGCATAATTACGATCAAGTGCATATAATTCAAACCACTAGGAACCATGCAATATAACTCCAGAGGGTTATACTACTAAGTAATGTGGTCCTAATGGAAGCTTAAAGCATGGAAGAATTAAGCTTAAACGGGTCAGAACTGAAAGTCAAAGCAAAAGTCAAGCTTTTGTGACTTTCGGTTATAAACTGACCTTAGACTATTAATTGTCGGGTTAGGACTGATAAAACATGTTTTAATATTAATTACCAAGTCATTAGAATGTTAAAATATAATTTAGAACCTCTGTTTTATTAATTAGAATCATTTTTTGTAATTTCTGTCCAGTTTGACTTTTTGTCAAACTACTTTGACCCGACAATTGACCAGTCAAACGAGATAATTAGGAGGTGCCCTTTTAAGGATTAATCACCTACACTAATGTGGTTTTATAACCACTTTCAATTTGATCAATGGTTAAGCCACATGTAATTAAAACGAAAGTCAAACTAATTTTACGATAAGTTTGACTTTAGAGTAATTAAGCTAATTAAAACAATTAAACAAGAAATTAGAGGCTTACTACAGGTCCTAGCAAACTTTTCTACACTTCAAAGTCTTCTCCTTGTCCTTAGCAAACTTCAGATGTTGTAGAGAAGCAAGTGTTGCAAGTGATGTCCAAGAACACTACATAAGTGTTTCTTATATAGGAATTTCCAAGTGTCTTGATTACTTCCAGGTGTTATTGGAGGCCCTGGGATCACCCCAGGTGTCCTAGCTAATAAAATTAACCGACTTATAGCTCATAGACTTGATACAAACTAGGCTAAGGCGGTGGAACAGGCAAAACCCACACCTGGCACAACTTTTCTGTTACTGGCACTCTCAGGCGGGCCGCGTAAGACTTAAGGGATGTCTTACGCGGGCCGCGTGGACCGGGTTAACTGGTAAAACAAGTTTGAATGCTGGCAGCTTTAGTCCCTGCTCGTTTTTAACCCTTTTTAACCTCATTGTTGACATGTGGGGCCCTTGTAGTCAGTATGTTGAGGCTCTAAGATGAATAAACTAACTTCGTTAGGCTCCGGTTCGTTAAATACCTCTATGAAAGCAAGTTTCATCAAGTTGACACTTTTGGCCCAAAGTCTTGAAAACATGCTTAACGATATCGAAACCATGTGAAATTTATACCACTTATTCTTAAGAGTATATTTGAATGTTTCAAAGCCTCGGTTTCGTTAAAAGGTCACTCAGAGGTCAGAAATGACATGTTGACACGTTTAACCCTTGCAATTTAATAATCTTCCGATTATTTTCATAAACGGCTTCTTATATCCAATCAATCACTCGTTTAAGAATATATTCATCATGTAAGGTCATTCAGAGGCACAAGTTTGGCATGTTGACACTTTTAGTCCCTGTGGTTTCATAGATTCACTGTTCGACAATTTTGATCCTTCAAACTCAATCTTTCACACCTTTAGAGTTTGGGACACGTGTCCTTACATAATTGGACACGTTTTTACGTGGTGTTACAATTTCACTCTTCATATTTACACTCTCGTGTTCTCTGACCCAAATCCCTTCTTCTCAATACTCGACATTTGTTCATAAAGGATAAGAGAAAACAGAGCTCTCTCTGACCCACTTTCAGAACAAATTTTGGGGATATGTGGTTTGCCTTAATGATGGTAATGTCATATGTATAATTATGTTTGTTTTGGTTTTTGATTTTTCCTAATTTTTTTTATCTGAGTTATGACTAAATGATGATTGTGAATGATTTGAGCAGACGATGATGATGATTGTTCTACAGTTGTTTCCAGCATCATTGTTCCAACATCGTTGAAAGTATGTTTTTTTTTTTGTAATTTTGAAATTTTGAATTTTGAACTGATCTACTCTAATTCTCGCTTTATATTTCAGTCTAATAACAGTTGTTTGAAATTCATACAATCATCTTCGGGTTATTTTAGGTTTGTGGATTTTAAACTGTTGATATATTCCAGCTCTGTTTTCTTCGAGCGACCAGTGGTAGAAGTATTTGTGGAGCCATAATGGTTTTAGAATACGTTAATATGGATATTGATGGTATTAAATTAAACACAAAGAAAGATTATTAAATGTACAGTTAAATTAATCTGGGTTATGGCTAAATGATGATTATGAATGAGTTGGGCAGATGATGATGATGTAGAATCTACAGTGATTCCTACTAAACGCAAGAAAGGATCTGCTTCTGCTGTAAGATAAGATTTTATTTAATAAGATATATAAGTAGATTCAGTTTGTTCTTTCCTGCCTTTTTTGTATTAAAAGATGCATAAAGTTTGGAATTTTGATGTATAGAATGTATACATATAAGATGCATACACTTCTGCAGGCTCCGATGATTTAAAGCAGCTCTTTATCAAGCAAGTTGAGGATTAAGTATATGAGGATAGGGCTACTCTTCAAGAGCTGAAGAGGTGTTTTGATGGACTGCATCTTGGTCTGTTCACGAGAGACCATGTTTCCATAAACCTGATGTTGATGCCTTCAACTTCCGTGGAGTTCATGGCGATTGTCAAAGATATACATTGAGAGGTTCAGTACTCGATAGAGTTGAAGCTAAAAGCACTTAATTTTTGCTGTATACATTCTTAAATTCGATGGTGTTGTTATTAGATTTTAAAGTTTCGTTGTTCAGTACTCGATGTAATTGTTGATCTTTTAATCTCATAATTAAATTTTAATCCTATTATAGGGAACTGTCAAGTCATGCATTTGAGATGATGCATGCTCTCCGAAGTGGAGATTCACTACAAAAGAAACTACTCTCCTTTAAAGACACGTCAATTGTCGTTGAGAACATAGTAGCTAGTAATTTGGATGTCGTTACAAGCAAAACCTTAAGTTTTCCTAACAATGTCCACCCTACCTTCTTACGTATTCTATTGTCATTTAGTGGGTTGTTGTTAGTTTGCAATGAACGAATTTGCTGTGAGCTGATCCTTTGGAATCCAACAACCAGGCGCTATAAGTTTTTGTCTGACGACTACTTAAATTATAATCATGATCGAAACTCTGATACAAGTGGAATTTATTTTGATGAATCCAATGATCTGAAAGTGCTTCACATCAGATGTTACCGTAATCTGGCTACTGCTCATCTTTACTCATGGCGTCGTGAGTCATGGAGAACAATAAATTTCTTGAGCGTAAATAATTATGGTTCAAGCAGTTATTCATGGTCTCCCGGCATTTATGCTGGTAAAAACATATATTTCATGGTTTCAAATTATTGGTATCCACTAGGTGAGAGGAACATCATTGCTTTCGATGTTCTTTCTGAGACTTTCAGAATGCTTCGTTTTCCTGAGAGTATCATAGCCAATCCTTGCCAAGGGCATTTTTTGACCATCGCAAAGATGCTGCATTTGATTGTTATTGGAAAGTCTGCTGAGCTAACTGCTGATTTACTCAGATATGAAGAAGAAGGCTGGATCAAGGTGTTTGCTTTCAATAATCCTCGTGTAGTTGATTATGTAGATTGGCGCCGAAGGACTAATATATTGAAAACAGCAAGTGGCTGATAACAAGCATTTGGGGAGATATGGTTGAAGTTGATCTGAGCAATGAAGTTTTGAGATACCTCCAACATGTTAACAACTACAATGGTCCGAAAGGAGCTTTATTTATCGAGACTACTGTTTCGCCCATTGATTAGAAATTATTATACTGTATTTTCCTGAATGGTGTTTGGTGTTTCGAACTTTGTTTATGATATAGTTACCTCTGTTTGACACTTTCATATTTTATATAATTAGTTGTGTTAAAATTATTAACCATGTTTGTTATTTAAATTAGTTAATAAATATTTAGGTTTGAGAGTTTAAAAGCTTGTAATATTAGCAAAGGTCTGTTTAAACGATGAAAGCTCTGTTGTTGTCAACAGATGTTTGAAAATAAAACAGTGGTTGATACATTTGTTGACTTTGGTCAACAGATGTTTGAAACCGTTGTTGGGTTAAAGCAAAGTTTTGTGGAGAAAACAGTGGTTGAAACCGTTGTTTGGTTAAAACGGTGGTTTAAAACCACTGTTGGGTTAAAATAGTGTTTTGTGGAGGTTGAATGGGATTGAAACGACTGTTGAGTTAAAACATTGTTTTTTCGAGAAGGAACATGCTTGAATGCAAATGTTATTTCGTTCACAAAAGATTAATAAATTGTATATTTTTGTATTTTTTATACTCTAAACTTTAAGTATTTAGTGACTGACTTATCTATTTATAAGTCTATAAATATAACCATATTCATCATTTATATGTGTTATGCATGGATTTCTAAGAAACTACCCGTGTTTACACACGGGTCTTACCGCTAGTAAAGATAAAATAATCAAATTAAAAACTAATTTATTAAAAAACAAATACAGATAAACTAATTCGTACCTCATATTGTCACGACCCCCGACCACACACTGGACGGGAGCCGTGAGTAGTCAAGTGGTACCGATGGTTATTTTTTAAGATATTGCAGCGGAAAATTCATCAGGGCCCTGAGTTAGGAAAATACCAGAGTTTAGAAACACTAGATTTTTATTTACTAAACATATGGGGATAAACCCATGTTTTGCAAAGGTTGCTTTAGTATGAGATAATCCAGAATACATAAAACAACGTTTAATTTAATTTAATTTATTTGATAAAATAAGCCACTTCTTTAAGCCATTCGGTGCCGTATCACAACTCTTATTCCAATCTACTGTAATAACCTGAAACGCGTTTTAAAAACATTTGGTCAGCAGGAAATACTAGTGAGTTCATTCAGCTTTACAAAAACACATTTGTTATAATTTACAGTATTAAGAGCGATTACAATTGCTTCTATCTTATAATTATCTGACCAATTGTCACTCGATCGGATCTGTGACTGTGGTCATATCACTATTGGGTCCGTTCACCCAAAAGTGACTTGTATCACTATTTAGGTCCGTGCACCTAAAAGTGACACCAAAGAAGTAATATATACAAGACCCCACTTACTGTCAGTAATTTAAGATAACAAAGACTTAATCCCTGTAAAATATAACTGAAAAATGATTTGAGGTTTAGCAAAACTGTTTGATAAAAAGAGAATGACTCACCTTGTAGGTCTTATAGTCTTAATGTAACAGACCTCCTGATTCTAAATCTTCTGATAATTAAGCATCTACTTTTTCTTAATCTTCTGATGATTAAACATCTTGTTTGATTATAAGTGTATAGTTTGGAGTTTTCTGATAGTTAAACATTTAGTTTAACAGAGTGGAATACGTATTAGTGTTAAACCAAATCAAACCTAATGATGGTCACGAGATCAGAACCTTAACGAAATTCACAAAGTATAGTCTTATTTAGACAGCACTTTGGCATTCGTTAGTTGGTTCCTGAATCGATCGGATAGAATATCGCATCGGTGATTATTGGTTAGAACACCAATGTATAGAGAGAAGAATAGAAGGAATGAGCAAAGAAAAATGAATCCTAAGCTTCCTATTTATAGGTAAGGGATAAGTCTTACCTCATATAGAACTTCCCTAGGTGTTATCTACCCATATACACCTTCCTCAGTTGAACTTTCCCTAGATAAAACCTTCCTCAGTTGAACCTTCCCTATATATTATTTTCCTTAGATAATCTTTTCCTTAGATAATACCTACCCCATATATACCTATTTAGATATTATCTACCTCATGTATATCTTGTTGTTAAATTTTAGCTGTTTAACTTTACTTAACTGTTTAACTGATTAACTTACTTAGCTGATTAATTAATTAATTTACTTAATCTTACTTAGCTGTTAAGTTTACTTAAACACTAAGTTTACTTAACCATTTAGTTTACTTAACTACTAAGTTTACTTAATCGCTAAGTATTCTAGTTTAACAGCTCCCTGGTTATAAGTTCTAATTTCTAGATACAATGGAACTCGTATTAGCGTATTAACCCAATTCAACTTTAACGATAATCACGAGATCGAAACCCTCACGACGAATGACAAAGTATAGCCGAATACAGGCAGCACTTAAACATCCGTTGGATCGGTTTCAATCGATCGGATATAGTACCGTGTCAGTGATTAGAGTTATTACTCTGATAACGAGCAGAGTTTCGAGGTTTAGGGGTTTTGGTATTAGAACGACAGAACAAGGGAGAAAGAAGTATCGATTTCCGATCGAAACTGGTGCACTGAATTCATCCCATACCTGTCCTTCATATAGGCCAGTTGGGTTTCTCCCGCGTGTCACGCCAGCTCCCGGGGACCCTGTCGCGTGTCGTGGGGATGGTTGACCTGGCATAGGTCTGCCACGTGTCTAGTATAGGCCTGCCCATGGTGCCTCGTTATGACACGTGTCTTCGGCCGCCTTTTTCGCCCAATCACGCGTTTTTCTCGATTTTCATGCTGATGTTTATCGCGTATGTTTGGGTCTTGACCCTAAATGATTCGGTTTATAATTGCGAGTCTAGTAAAGGTACTTTTGTGCGGGTTGGTTCATCAACCATCAGGTTTTCAAGTTTTATTGTGCACACTTCAGATTTTGTTTATGGATTTTTCCGAGGGTTGTTACATCCTCCCCACCTTGTTTTAAATCTCGTCCTCGAGATTTGCTGGAACAAGTGTGGTTATTTCCGTCTTATCTTCGATACCCAAGTATATTCTTGTCCACGTTTTAAATCCTACTTCACCCTGATCAGAACTAATCTCGTATGCTTTGGAATTCTCATATTTGACTTATAAGGTCTTTCAATAGACTTAAAATTGCATTTACTTCTATATCTTGAAGAGGTATAACTAAAGATTTATCAGCTAAGCATATCTTTAAATATATCATGTATACTTGCCATTTTCTTCTAGTAATTTTAGCTGATAGGCTACTGGTCCACTTTGCTTAGTAACCTTAATGGTTTGACATTCCTCGGACTTAACTTTCCTTTCTTACCGAATCAGACTATTCTTTTCCATGGAGAACTTATTGTATCACTCTTTTTCTGATTTTGAAATTCTAACGGTTTTCCGATCTAATGGCCTGATAGCTGATTTTCTCTTATTTCTGTCCAACGTACTGGATGGTACCTTCATCCATAAAGTGCTTCAAACGGGTAACACTAATACTTGTAGGCCAATTATTGGAGAATCTTATGAGTGGTAAGTGATAGTCCTACTTTCACAAATTATTTATCACACATGTACTTAGCATGTCTTCCTATGTTTTTGTAGTGTTCCTTTACCCTGCTCAAAATAAGTCGGGTTTCAATGGTTTTGAAAACTTTCCCAGAGATGAAAAGTGAATGACTATCTCTTATCAGATATAATGGAATTGTCCTATCTACTTATAGCTTGTATAATCTTTCCATACTAAAGGTTGTCTTTATTGGCAGGAATTAAGCTGACTTGGTTAGTTGATCCACAATCACCCAGATTGTGTCGTTATAATTTATTGGTTGGGAAATTTGGTAACAATATCCACTTGGTATCAATCCCATTTCCATACTGACATTTCTAATTGTTGGGGTAAACCTAAAGGGTTCTAGTGTTTAGTTTTTTAACTTGCAAATAAATTAAATACTTGTAACTTGCTACATCCTTCTTCATTCCTATCTATCCGCAATTTAATCTAAGAGCACGTACTTGTTTCGGCTTCTTATGAAACTTATGACTTAAAGCATCAACTACTATATTAGTTTTAACTTTGTGATATAACAATCGGTGTTGCTCCTAGTCTCAGATGAATTCTGAGTTTCTCCTCACGATCTGGTGATAGTCCAAGCAGATCCTCTGGGAAAACGTCGGTCGGAATTTCTTTCAGTTCCATGCCTCTAGTGTTAATGAACTCCGAGACCATTTATGCTATGTCTTACTTCCGTGCCTAACCCGCAACTTTCATCACAGAGACGAACTTTGTCGGATGGTCTGTCTTGTCTCCTTGTGGTCACTTCTCCGGTTGGCTTGCAAATCTCAACCTATTTAAGCAATCACTCCGAAATCATCGTTTCCATTTGTTCCTTTTTATGAAATAGACATAATTTCCTTTCTGTCAGTTCTTTTCATTCTTTCCATTTCATGGCATACGTCGTGATCATGTGTTTCGAAGCTCAGGTCTCACTATCTTAATGTCTAAATTTTGAAGCATACATTACTTCATTCTTCTTAACATATGTACTAATTGTTTGGACAACTTTAGTCCTTTGCAGCCCATGTATTGTCGTAACAACTTCTTTATTACTGGAAATCTTAGTAGGATTATAGGTGAAGAGAGTCTTTGTAAGTGCATCTAGTCGTGGTTACTTTTATCTTCGCATGAGTTCTTAAAGAAAGTAGAATTACTCTTATTAGCATAAGTTTTTAGATGTTTGGTGCCTAGCACAACTTTTAGTTACAGGTTTCCTGCTGGTGTTAATAGTCTAAGGTAACGCAAGGGGAATTCTTATACTTTCGATGGCGTCCCAACTTAAAGGGTTTACATCGTTTATCTTGTTGCACAAGTTACGAGACAGATGATCAAATGAAATAGTTTTTGATATCGGAATTATAGATGTATACGAAAGGTTCCTGATAAGAAAATCTAAAATTTAGCATTGACACATATGTTCGTGATTCATCCTAAATTGTCAAATTCTTATGGCTTTTGGATTTCCTTATAGATATACATATCTATACAATCATATATTTCACATACTGTAATATACAAACCCTTCATAAGGTTAATGTATTTAAAAGATTCATATTTCCAAAAACAAGTCAGATATCAGGTCATGATACTATTTAGGGAATTCTGTCATTTGTTTGACATATTACATACCCCATCTTACCCGGTTCTCGCTGGAGAGGTAACCCCATCTTACCCGGACAAGCTGGAGAGTCTGCCACACCATACCCAGTCTTGCCGAAGATGTAATTATCATTGTATTTCCCCTAAATAGAATTTTCTCAATTCATGATTAAAATGAATCTTTTATTAGGGATTTCATCAAAGAACAAGGAAATTAGTATTCTCATGACGGATCATATTCCAGAACCAAGTAGTACCAATAAATAAGAAATAACACTGGCCAAGTGTTATCGCTTATTTATCATACTTGCAACGTTCTAGTCATCATCCTCACGGTATACCAACACCCATCACACTTTATCTACGCAAGTAATTAGCTTATCTTGAAGCTTATACTAAGGCATTTTTCTTAGGTTCAAGTCTAAACACTATCACGTGTTCTACTAGTTAATAGCAATTTCCTAACTCTCTTGTTTAAGCTTAGGCATTATCACAACACTTATTTGCTTAAACCAGTGGCTCTGATACAACCTCTGTCACGACCCCCGACCACACCCTGGACGGGAGCCGTGAGTAGTCAAGTGGTACCTGTGGTTATTTTTTAAGAGATTGCAGTGGAAAATTCATCAGGACCGTGAGTTAGGAAAATACCAGAGTTTGGGAACACTGGATTTTTATTTACTAAACATATAGGGATAAACCCATGTTTTGCACAGGTAGCTTTAGTATGGGATAATCCTGAATACATAAAACAACGTTTAATTTAACTTAATTTATTTGATAAAATAAGCCACTTCTTTAAGCCTTTCGGTGCCGTATCACAACTCTTATTCCAATCTAGTGTAATAACTTGAAATGCGTTTTAAAAACATTTGGTCAGCAGGAAAAACTGGTGAGTTCATTCAGTTTTACAAAAATACATTTGTTATAATTTACAGTATTAAGAGCGATTACAATTGCTTCTATCTTATAATTATCTGACCCAGTTGTCATTCAACCGAATCTGTGACTGTGGTCATGTCACTATTGGGTCCGTTCACCCAAAAGTGACGTGTATCACTATTTAGGTCCGCTCACCTAAAAGTGACACCAAAGAAGTAATGTATACAAGACCCCGCTAACTGTCAGTAATTTAAGATAACAAAGACTTAATCCCTGTAAAATATAACTGAAAAATGATTTGAGGTTTAGCAAAACTGTTTGATAAAAAGAGAATGACTCACCTTGTAGGTCTTATAGTCTTGATTTAACAGACCTCTTGATTCTAAATCTTCTGATAATTAAGCATCTACTTTAGAGTTCTGAATCTTCTGATGATTAAACATCTTGTTTGATTATAAGTGTATAGTTTGGAGTTTTCTGATAGTTAAACATTTAGTTTAACAGAGTGGAATACGTATTAGTGTTAAACCAAATCAAACCTAACGATGGTCACGATATCAGAACCTTAACGAAATTCATAAAGTATAGTCTTATTTAGACAACACTTTGGCATTCGTTAGTTGGTTCCTGAATCGATCGGACATAATATCGCATCGGTGATTATTGGTTAGAACACCAACATATAGAGAGAAGAATAGAAGGAATGAGCAAAGAAAAATGGATCATAAGCTTCCTATTTATAGGTAAGGGATAAGTCTTACCTCATATAGAACTTCACTAGGTGTTATCTACCCATATACACCTTCCTCAGTTGAACTTTCCCTAGATAAAACCTTCCTCAGTTGAACCTTCCCTATATATTATTTTCCTTAGATAATCTTTTCCTTAGATAATACCTACCCCATATATACCTATTTAGTTATTATCTACCTCATGTATATCTTGTTGTTAAACTTTAGCTGTTTAACTTTACTTAACTGTTTAACTGATTAACTTACTTAGCTGATTAATTAATCTTACTTAGCTGATTAATTAATTAATTTACTTAATCTTATTTAGCTGTTAAGTTTTACTTATCTATTAAGTTTTCTTAACCGCTAAGTTTTACTTAACCATTAAGTTTACTTTGTCACACCCCAACCGATGGCGGAATCATCGGGACGCAACACTGAGCGAAACATATTGTCCAAGAGAATTCCATAACAACTAATTTACCAGATAATTATTATTATGTCCCATACCATAACTCATCATAATAAAGTAGTTATTACAGACATAGATATCTCATAGACAAATAAATTGTTCCGACAACTCAGATTTTATTAGATTTGTTTCTAGACTCCATCCTAGCTTGATTTCCGGCAAGTAACAAGCAAAGCATCCTAAGCACCTGTCACATACGTTAAAATAAAGGTCAATACACATAGTGTAAATGTGAGCATACTAGTTTAATAGTATAGTTGTAGCGAAAGCGAGTTTACGCATAACCAGCATGTGACATGTATAATGTTGTCACACCCCGATATTTCCATGTATTACTGGTGGGCCCGGTGGGGAGTATCGTGACGTAGTTGATATCATCATAGTCAAGTAATCACAGTTCAATGCACAGCGGAAGTCTAAAGTAATAATAATATAAACCGATTCGAAAGTATAATAAAGTATTACACAACGGTTGTATATGGATCCACAGGCGGATCTTAAAACAGAAAAATAAACACTGTTCAACAGACTTCAGACGTTTAGAACTTGCAAGATTCCTTATTAACGCCCCGAGCTCCCAGCCAATAACGTACAGTACCTGTCATTTAATCTTTTTTGGAAAATACATCAGTTTACACTGGTAAATACAATTAACTGACTCTTTTGAAAACATCTATGAAAATTGATTTAAATGCACAAGGCACAAATATCCTTTTATAACTTGGGACAATTATATAAAAATAATCTTGTATACAGATTTATATGTTTGTTATACATTCAGGGCCCGATATCAAAACCTAGTCAAGATTAACAGACACACCACAAGTATAGGCCCACAAGAGAGTGAGATACCGATTTCCTACGCAACCGTCAGGTGTATGCCTACACCCTGTGCTTAAGACGTGGTCATTTCTTAATAAATGATGCCAAGGATATCCGGGACATGGTCATTAACCCCTAAAGGCTTTGTTTCAAACAAGACAGATTAAAACGGGTTACCTCAACAATTTAACCACTAATCGATTAAATATTCAATACCCGACCAAGCAGTATTATTATAATACCGTATCCCAAGGCCGTGTAGGGAAAATAAGTTAAAAGTATTTACCTGAGCTAAAATGTAATTTCATTCTCAGCCGTATATTCAAATAAGCAAGCACAAGTACCTCTACTGGGGCTCTCAATCTGGAACGGCGGTTTTATTAACCTATTAGATTCCTAACGGGTCTTATTTAAGTTGTAACTTAAACCGATTAGTTTTAAGGAAAGGTTTACGGTTCGAAATCGCAAGATTAAGCGAAGATCAGATTAGAAGGTGATTTAGACCCGACAAGTATGGAGACTTGTATAATATGGGTAAACTAAACACATTCTGAATTTTGAAGTGAAAATGATAAGGTTTGGCCCGTTTCGGTTAATTTATGCAAACTAGTTACATAAACCGTACCGAACGCGAAAAATGCATAACGGGTAACCAAATGAGTCATGCACATGTTCCACAAGTTAATATGCCTTAAATATGTTGTGATATCAGTAGGATATCTTCTATTATTGTGACAACTGGCACACAACCGGTAATTTCCGTACAATTTAATTATTATTTAATATCTGCAGTTATGAGATTAAATGTCAACATTGATTGATTTCATGCTATACTTATGAATTCATGCACGTTTTATACTACAAAAAAAAATTGCTTTATGCATTAATGATAGCGTTGCGTCAGAAATACTAGTAAACTCACCGGTAAGACACATTCTGTCAACAATTCTGTAGAAAGCAGTCAGACAATAGAATTGGAGCCTAGGTGTAGGTCCAACGTCAAGAATACATTAAAACCCAAGTGTATATACAAGGGTTAACATATAGACTTTCCGGAAGCTAGAATATGCACTAAAAAGCACCCGAAACGCACTTTAAATGCAGAATTCTGCACAAATCAGCTATAATCAGCTTTTTAACACATAAATATCATGCATAATTCATGTTTTATTTTCCAGAATACCCTCCTAAGTGTTAGGAATTAAAAGGGTCACAAAAGGATACTTAAAGGACACTAAACGGTGCAATTTAGCACTTTAACGAACCGGTATTTAACCGAACAACCGGACATTACCCGGAACATCAAAATTATACTAGAAGCATTGTTTTAATGTTTCTGAACTAGTTATGGTCCCCAAACACCATAACACCCCTTATAACATAATAACACATCAAGTTCCTAAATTTTATACTTGATTTTACATTTAGTAAATTAAAATTTCACTTTACCCCCCCCCACCCTATATAGTGGACGGTCACATGAGGGTGGCCCCACCAAATATTTGCCAAAATCCTACAATATCCCATTTGATATTACTTGGATTCACTTAGATCTTATATGATATTATGTAATCTTTGAAGATATGAAATGCTTATAAATAAGAACACTAGAGCTTCATCTTCACAAACACCACCACTCTCTTGCTCTCTCCCTCTTCCTCTTGGCCTAGGTAGTGCCGCCACCACCACCATCATACAACCACCATCCATTCATTTCCATACACTCTCAAGGTTGTAAGAAGGTGTCTTGTGAAGCTTGGTGCTTGTAGAACTTGAAGAACCTTCATCACTTGCTTTCATCCACGATTTTCACCATCTTTTTCTTCAAGTGTTCTTCCCTAGCTTAGAGCTAGTTGTAAGACTCTCGTAACCCTTTGTTATTTCTTATTTAGTTGGTTAAAAGTTGATGAACAATGATAAACTTGATGAACACAAAAGAACATGATCATGATACTTTAACATAAGCTTAAAAATATAAGAATACATGTTGAATATGTTGATTTGCTTCTTGTTGATTGATTATTAGTGTTAGTGATGTTAGACATCATATGGAAACTACTAGATTGTGATTAAACACATGATCTAGTAAGTTAAAGTGGTGATCTTGTGAAAGACCAAGATCATCATATTTTATGTCTCCATGAACTTGAATAATGAAAGTGATCTTCATATGTAAAAATGATTCAAACAAAATACAAATCTTGTAAATGGATGATTAAAAAAATAAATTTCCAAGAAACCAAGTTTATTTACAAGACTTACAAAGTCATGGTTTCTAAGTAAACTAATAATATTTTTAGTGTTTAAACAAGACTAGGAACATGATTGTAACAAGAAAAATACAAAAGAAATATTTTTAGAAAAATCATCTTACAAAGTTGTAAATGACTAAATCCTTTGATAAAGTGATTTACAAACAAATAACCATGTTTTTAAGGGTAACTAAACCTACTAAATAACATGGTAAGTTACTACAAGTTTTTACAAAAACTTCAAGTTCATGGTGTAGTATAACTTACTTGATTTTGACACTCGGTAAGTGTTAAATGAGTTGATGATTGCTGTGATGATTTTGAAAAGAAAATAAACACATGTTTTGAAAACATAGGAAACCTCCACTTTTAGGGGAAACCATGTCAAAATTTCTATAAATTTTGACACTTAGAAAAATATAAGTTTTGGTGAAACTTATTCCCTAAAAATATTTACCAAGGTTTCCCTAATTTTTTTTATGTAAACTTCAAGTTAAGAAATGATGATTTCTTCAAGATAAAATTGATATCAAGTATGTATATTTTTGAGGAAAATATATATATTTATTGATCACCAAATTTTGTGCTAAGTGTATATAATACGTATTGTATGTGATAGTGTATTAGGACTTGAATATACACTAAATACTCTTGAGGAGAAGAAATACAAAATACACATACAACATGCTTAGACAAATACAAGAGAATATATTTATGAAAATATATTACTTGATAGATTATGTAACTTGGACAAGTTATGAACATGAAATGAAGTTTTGGACAAAAATACATAACTCGGGTGAAAAATACAAGATAGTTATATTTATTTTTGAGAAAATAATATAAGTAAGATACATAGTTAAAAATATAAATTATTTTTAACACACAAAGAACAAATATATAAAATATGGTGACTTGTACTTGTGCGATACAAGTCTAGTGACTAACGTTAATAAAACACGTATAGGTCACGACGCTATATAAGCAAACCCGGTGAAGTTTACGGCGCAAGAAACGCAAAGTTGTGAGTTCATGCTCCCCCTTTTCTTTTAACTGTTTTCAGTTTTATAACTTCGGGGGTGAAGTACATGTTACTAAATGTTTACAGAAAAGTGAGATTATGTCCCCACTTTTAAACTTTTACATACGTTTTAAACTTGGGGAAAATACATGTGTTATGGTATGATGGATATAAGAACAAAGGAATGATACGTAAAATCGTGTCACGAATAGGGTACCAGAAGCACCATTAATCGTGTACATACTAAGACCGCAGGACAAAAGGTTAGATCTAATGGGTTTTCGGGTAGCCACACTCTTGGTGATAACTAGTACCAAGTAGTGCTTTTGTGTCTCAGTCGTGAATCGACAACTAGAAAAATGCCTATGGTTTGGATGCTTCCTATGTCGTGTCACATGTTAATGGCCTTGCAACCCATTAACAATCTCGATACATACAGAAATACTTGAATTATACAAATTACATACCATGTTTTCATACAAAGTATACAAATGTTCAATACAAAAATTGCATGAATTCACACCAACATTATGTTGACGATTTACCAAAAACTCACATGTATTTCAGGTAACTAAAGTGGATGTGTGCGCGGTCATACTCTTGCTCTTGGATGTTGTTTATGTTTATCGTTGAATAAAGTTGTAAACTTTTCAGATAATATGTTGTCTTGTGATGTAAACACTTAAATCATGTTTTCAGTTATGAAATGTTTGGCATTTGAAGTTATTTTTACGAGCATGTTGTATGTTTAATTTTCATATGCAATGAGAACCTTTCATGATCACACCTCGTGCTTCCGCCTTAGAAAGGGGTGTGACAGATTGGTATCAGAGCTGTGATTGTAGTGAACCAGGATTCCTTCTCGAGTCTAGTCTACAATCTCTAGGATCCTTTCACGAAAACAATTTTTCAAAAGTTTTTCATTGCATAAAACTTTCCGCGACATCCACTACCTGAAACTGTTTACAAGGAGTTAAGTAAAGACACTACGAGACTTAGGGTGCACTGGAGTAGCACTTGTCGTTGACAAGAAATCATTTGCAATTATGTGTGATGATTAATATATACATATGCTAGAAATAGAATATCTCAGGTACTCGTGACTTTACCTGAAAACAATGGCCTATCTGAAGGAAGTGATACGAGAATGAAACGAACTATGTGGACTGTGCAAGGAGTTACGTAATTATGGATGCATACATAATTATGGAATTCAGTGCACAGAAACCATAGCAAGGCTTGTCACGTATCATAAGGGATTCCTTCAATACAAGAAAAGGTCAAACATGAATACCCTCACCCCTCCCCCAGCCTATTAAGTACTCTTTTGGAGTAATAATTTAGGGTATAAAGACAAGAACCGCCAATGTGAAGTAAGATATTTTGTCCTTTACATATATTAAACTTGTACCTTGGGGTGATGTAACCCATATGCATTTTGTTTACTTCGCGAACAATGATGTAACAAGTTGTTCTGATATGTGTAAAGACTTGGTGAATATCTTATGACACATCAGTATCTATCTATTTGTGCATGCTTGTTGCTGTATGAATCGATTTAAATGTTTGGCGGATTGTTTGATGTCACCTATGTGGTATATGCCTATGTGTATATATACTACTACTGTCTCGTATGATGATATCAAACAAACGTCTAACCCTGTTATGTTATGTTCCGACAGAACATGGCACATAGAAGAATTGTGAACAATCAAGGTTCTGATCAACCTCCTCCTCCTTCTCTGCCGAGGACTGCTGAAGAACTGAACGCCCTATTGGAAGAAAGGATCTCTGCAGCTATCGCTCAATACGAGGCGAACCGCACCGAATAAAGTGGAGGACCAAGCAATGCTAGACGTAATGGGCAGGGAGACACATCTAGAGGAAACACAGCTCAAGGCTGCACCTTCAAGAAGTTTCTCGACTGCAAACCACTGAACTACGATAGCACTGGAGGTGCAGTGGCATTTGTACGTTGGACGGAGAAGACTGATGCCACTATCCGTATGAGCAAGTGTACGACGGATCAGCAAGTCACTTTTGCTACAGGTTTATTTGTTGATGAAGCTTTGACTTGGTGGAATTTGCAAGTCCAGACTCTGGGTGATGATGCTGCGTACGACATGACATGGGATTGTGAGGCCCGCATTTGCGTCTAATAGAAATGACATCCAAAAGACGCTAGAAACATAAACTTTTAAAATGTACAAATCTTTCTCAATTTAAAAGGCAACATTACTAATATCATTTATGCATAATTTTAACAAAATTTGGGCATGACCCGTCCATAAGACGAGCATATCCCTGTTTTAACCATCATCAAAACAAACATGTCTACAACCCGTTCGACTAGACATGACTAAAAACCATAACATCAAGTGTTAAAAAGTGCAACGACTAACAAGTTATACAAAACGAGCATTTTGACCCAAAACATTAATACGAAATAACGGAAGCGCTTGATGGTCATAATGTGTGCATGAGCTCGCTCCAAATTGCCAATTCGCCTAAAGTGAGGATTTACCTACATTCAACATAAACAAATAATTTAGTATTTCATTACTAACACATTTAAACAATAAACCGATTCGTCACTCTTGCGGTATTACAGCATTCAAATACTTTACTAACCGTTAAACGGTTCATTACATGCTTGCCTCAAAGTAGAGACTAAGCATGCTTTTCTTAACATACCCGCTATGAACGGATACTAGTAACATTACATAACTTCCATTCGATTTGTTCATGACGAACAACATATTCTTTACATTCATACATCACACTCCAATCCGAGAAAGGCGGATCGAGTAGACTTTCATACATTACATACTTAACTTCCCATACCCGGTTCAACTAAAGAACCGGATATGATGCATTATCTTTCATAACTTCTTCATTCCTCACAATCCGTTATGACGGATCTTACTTTTACTTTCGAAAAATCATAGAATTCAAATCTCACAATTTTAACTTAACAAAACAATTTGATTGAGATTATTATGCATATAATATCATAATAGAAATAGGATGTACACTAACGTACCTCGATCTTGTGAACTTTACAATTTCCTAGTGTTGGAACCTTCTTCTTTCGCGCCTATAATAACACATTCATTTGTTTATTTAGTACAACTAAATCTCATTCATTCACCTTCCACATTATACATATTATTCTTTTAAGCATTTCATCAAACACTTGGTGGGCATCGTATTTACTAGCATTGTGTACAAGTATACAAAGCATGAATTCCTACTAGTTTATCTTATAATTCATCAACAATCAATCCATGTTCATAACCTTCTTTTATCCTACATAAATCTTCTAAGATTCAAGCATTACTACATCATCATATTTCAAGATTCCACATGATTATAGCTACTTTGATCATCCTATTCATACCATAATTTCACAAAGTGGGTTTTTACCAAAATCTTTCAAATAACCTAAAATCAACATGATTCTTGTCCTAGAAGGTAACCCTAACTCAGATTTCTCACATTTAGACATAAAAATTCGAGATTGGGTTGAACCCCTTATTCTACAAATCATGATTTCAGAAAATTAAACTTACCACTTCAATAATCGAGTTTAGATGAGTGTAAATTCGAGTTCATGCAGTTGATTATCTTCAAATCTCCTATCCAATTGATTGAATTTAGTAAACAAGGGTTTCACCCTTGTTTCCCCCTGACTGTTCGACCCCAGACACGCACAGATGTGTGTGTTTTGGGTTTCCACCTTCTAATACCCCTATTTTAGTATCATCCACATCTAACCCTTCTAGTTTTTACATTTCTTTTAATTAGGCCCTTTTCCATCACTTAACTAATATTTACAACATATTTTCCTTTTTAACTAACTAAGTTAAGTTTTTTTTTTAGTATTTTAACTTATTTTCATGATAAACATTTTTGGGGTGTTACAAGTCTATCCCCTTTAAAAGAGGTTTCGTCCCCGAAACCTTTCTCATTCCAGCTAGACCAATTCTACTCTTACTTTTTTTTCATCTATTCATTCACGATGCTTACTACAACCTAGATGTATTCGGGATCTTGGCAAAAGTTTCATTTATGCACAAACATATTTGTACGCATTGTCCCTCCGTTCTTAAGTTATGTAAATTACTTTCATAATCGCATATAAGTCAGAATCTGATCCAGATTTCTTATTAGTGTCGTTTTCACCTTATAATGCTAGTTCCTAGCATACATCATCACTAGCGGTTCGTTCATTGAAATTTATTTCAAATGTATACTATTGGTCGTACGAGCCTATGTTTACGGCTTGTTTCTATCTTTCTAATTCAGCATAACATATTCATACATTTGCTAAAAATAAATCGATTTATTTCATTCCACTCGCGTATCATACACGATATAATTCATTATTGTAACCATGAGAAAACCCTATCATCCCATTACTAACGTTCTTCTAATTACTTTCTTATTCATATGAGGGCTTAGCATATCATTATACGCATACTATAAACATTAAATGACTTAGTAGTATTAAAACAAAGCTACCCTCTTCCTAATTACTTTTTCATGCTTACTATGAGCATAAAGCATCGTTCTACGGTTACTACTGTTACTTGAACCAATTACAACTTTTGAGTTTAGCCTCAAATTCAATCCTTCGCAACACTTTATTATTAGCTCTTTGCATGAACTACTTATTATACTAACCTCGACTTTATTGCATAAATCGGTTATCCGTGTGCCGGATCGATCCACTTCTTTATATGTACATTCCATACCAGAATTGGTCTCATTCATTCATTCATGAAATATGCTCTCACTCGTGAACATCCTTCCACTAGCTTTATTACTATCACCTCACTAAGAATTCCTTCATATTTATCTATAAATAAAGAGTTAGCACATAACCTTTCATAATTGCGTCCTACATGGTGTTTGTTCTCCTATTGTCTCTTTCACAATTTTCTCACGTACATGCTAAAATATATCATACATTCCATTTCTTACATACTATCCCTTCATTTTATTGGTCATTTGGCTAACTTTCGCAGTTTGACCTTTCAAGGTCAGACTAACACCCCTTACTTATTGTGGTCGTATCGAGATACACGTTCGTACTTTATACTTGCAAGGACTTCATTCACTTCGTTTGACTTTTCGGAAGTCTAATTGTAAATACATTCTTACTTATGTGAATCAGTTATCCTATTCCGACACGTCATTCTCTAGTTGAGCCCTAAGCTCCTATTAAAAATATAATCTTTTATACATACCTGGCGCGGGTCAAATCCCTTGACTCGTTACTCATACTTTGCGACTGTTAATACTTTCCAAACTGCGACAATGCATGCCCATACATTATGCTCACCTACAAGTAACAAACTTGACAAACTGAACATTAAATACCGGGTTCAAATCGCGATCGCCATTTGACCCGTATGACTCATTTGAGTTTCGTTTTTTAGTTTTTATTCTTATTTGTTTAATCCGTCTTCACTTACGGATTCGTACTTTTAATTTATTACCTTGCATTCTTACTGGTTTGATCCGTGTTTGCTTACGGATCCAACCTTTCATTCCTTACGTGGTTGAATCCGTTTCTCAGATTCAAACATTTTCATCCGTACCTTTCGTTCTTCTGTCGTATCATTTACCATGTCATTTCTTATGACATGTTTTCGTATTAATCTTCTACATTCAACATCAAGTGTTGGGTCCTAGCACTTAATTCCATGTCCTAATTCATGTAGCGCGTCTCAACTCGACACTTTACATCCTATTTCTAGTGGTGTTCCCACCCTTCTTTCTTAAGTTTGTTTTACATTCAATCGTAAGCTTAAACTTTTCATTCTTATCTTTCTTCCTTATATTGATCCGATCCTTTAAGAATCGTTAGACCCCTTTTTACTAGCTTGACCGGACATAAGTGAGGTGATTCTCGTGTTTTTCTCGAGCTTCGGTCAATACATGACCATCCCTTAATATACCATTTCCATTTGTTCGTTCACCATATTTGGTGTTAGTTCACCTACGTTCTCTAACATGTCTCTTGCTAATGAGTATCCTACATTACACGTTGCATTTCTTACGTAATGTTTCCAAAATTTGTAAATAATTATTATTTACTGACTTCTACGATTTGACCTTTTAAAGTTAATCACACTTAGTAATTATTGTATATAAGTATTGTTGTACGCGTTGTACTTACTTTCAATTCGAACATATTTACAAAATGTATTTAGCTAACATCCCAACTAATATTCTTTCCATACCTTTCATCAACATTACCAAGTTCTCATTTCCGCCTTAGAACTTCTCAACTAAAATTTATGACCGATTTACCCTTATAATGAGGTCTTATCGGTTTAACATTATGCCAACAATTTCAACAAAACATACCATAACATTTCTCATTTATTTATACATTTCACTTTGATTTCGAGTATTCAAACACGTATACACCTTCATGTAGATAAATTCGAAGTGATTGCGAAATCACTTACCTTTAGTGTTCATGTTCATGCTTGCCTCATTGCTTCCTCTTACCCCGTTTGCCATCCATACTTGAATCAACTGACAAGATTTCCATCCTTACATATTATTACATTCGTAACATTGTTAGCTTATGTGAGCATACATATAACTATTCATTTTCTTTCTATTCATACGTTAATTGACTTTCGTTAGTCAAATTTCGTATGAACGAGACATTTATTATTAGTTATCTCATTTCCAATCCATACAACTAAACTATCGTCAAGCATAACACGTAAATCACTTAATACGTAACACATTAACTCTTTACTTTAACATTTGTGTCTAATGACCATTCCATGATATCCCTATACTGTTGACTTTTAGATAGTCAACTGTCTTGCTTACACACTTCAAACTTTTGAACATGTAATCATCTAAATATGATAGACCGTAATATTAATATTCTACGTATTTCATACATACAATTTACGTGATCCTCCAAACAATACACATATATACATTCACTTTCACGTACTTTCACATGCTAATGCTTCATGATTCTACAAATAGTAAATATCATTCAAGTTAACTATATAACATAATTCCAACATATCCTTTACTAATAAGCTCGTATGATTCGCATTTAGCACATATTCGCCTCTTAATCATAACAAGGCAAATCATAAAATACACATAAGCATCACACCATTCAAGTACAAGGTACAAGCCTCTAATGCATAATTCTGATCAAAGCATACATTCATCCGAATTTTCATACGAATTCCATCTAACTCACATTCTTCAAATTATTTTCACCACTAATCTCATCATTTTTATATTCATTTCTTAACAATTCCGGTTCCTTCACATATCCAAATACTTTAGTCTATATTTACTTCCTTCATTATTCATTATCATATGTTTCCAACTCCACTTTATACATTCGTCATTCATTTCATGCCATTCCATATGTTACATTCGACTTTTAGAAATTTTATCCCGATACTATCATTTATTTTATCCGTACATAGCTTAATTTGCCTCATTGAGACTCAACGGGACCGCGAATGATGCTTTCGAGAAGTGTATATAACTAATTATGAAAAATATGGAAGTTTTGGCGGACTGCCTTTACGCAACATCATGTTTTGCGTTTAATACGAATCATAAGCTTTCAATACATCATAGTTCATTAGTCCGTATTTACTTCATTCACATTCTTACAATTTAAACCTTACTCGCCTTTTAAACTTTCATCATTCATTCGTGTCATTCGACACATTACCTTCGAATTTATAAATTTCTTTCTATCGTAACCACTAATCGTGGTTACATGTATCTTACTAGGCCTTATATAGACCCTACACGAACATTTAATAGGCCTTCGGACAGTTTGGAAACTCAAAATACGAAAATCAAAACAAAACAAAAATTCTCAGCGGATTTGATTTCCGCTAGCCGTCGGCTATGGCTTCACACCCGTCGATGACGGGTTCTAAAATGTGGCGTCGGCCACTTTTACCCGTCGGCAGTCAGTTAGAGCGTCGGCCCAAAGGGGGGCGTCGGCGACGGCCTCCCGTTTGCTGAAATCGCTGCTGACCTCGTTTTTGGTATTTTAATCATTTTTCGGGCCGGTTTCGGTTATACGGTTCCTGGAACTCCCTGTTTCATCCCCCATTATTACTAATCCACATACTTAACTTAAATATTTATCGTAAACACACTATACATACTTGTATTAAACCAAAAACTCAAATTATTACCTCATTGGCGATCTTGGAGCGAGCACACTTTTGCACGAGCGGTCGGTTTGAGTTCAAGCATCACATCACATGCTCGAATCTCTCAAACCTTGGCTCTGATACCAACTTGCGAGGCCCACATTTGCGTCTAATAGAAATGATATCCAAAAGACGCTAGAAACATAAACCTTTAAAATGTACAAATCTTTCTCAATTTAAAAGGCAACATTACTAATATCATTTATGCACAATTTTAACAAAATTTGGGCATGACCCGTCCATAAGACGAGTATATCCCTGTTTTAACCATCATCAAAACAAACAAGTCTACAACCCGTTTGACTAGACACGACTAAAAACCATAACATCAAGTGTTAAAAAGTGCAACGACTAACAAGTTATACAAAACGAGCATTTTGACCCAAAACATTAATACGAAATAACGGAAGCGCTTGATGGTCATAATGTGTGCATGAGCTCGCTCCAAATTGCCAAGTCGCCTAAAGTGAGGATTTACCTACATTCAACATAAACAAATAATTTAGTATTTCATTACTAACATATTTAAACAATAAACCGATTCGTCACTCTCGCGGTATTACAACATTCAAATACTTTACTAACCGTTAAACGGTTCATTACATGCTTGCCTCAAAGTAGAGACTAAGCATGCTTTTCTTAACATACCCGCTATGAACGGATACTAGTAACATTACATAACTTCCATTCGATTTGTTCATGACGAACAACATATTCTTTACATTCATACATCACACTCCAATCCGAGAAAGGCGGATCGAGTAGACTTTCATACATTACATACTTAACTTCCCATACCCGGTTCAACTAAAGAACCGGATATGATGCATTATCTTTCATAACTTCTTCATTCCTCACAATCCGTTATGACGGATCTTACTTTTACTTTCGAAAAGTCATAGAATTCAAATCTCACAATTTTAACATAACAACACAATTTGATTAAGATTATTATGCATATAATATCATAATAGAAATAGGATGTACACTAACGTACCTCGATCTTGTGAACTTTCCAATTTCCTAGTGTTGGAACCTTCTTCTTTCGTGCCTATAATAACACATTCATTCGTTTATTTAGTACAACTAAATCTCATTCATTCACCTTCCAAATTATACATATTATTCTTTTAAGCATTTCATCAAACACTTGGTGGGCATCGTATTTACTAGCATTGTGTACAAGTATACAAAGCATGAATTCCTACTAGTTTATCTTATAATTCATCAACAGTCAATCCATGTTCATAACCTTCTTTTATCCTACATAAATCTTCTAAGATTCAAGCATTACTACATCATCATATTTCAAGATTCCACATGATTATAGCTACTTTGATCATCCTATTCATACCACAATTTCACAAAGTGAGTTTTTACCAAAATCTTTCAAATAACCTAAAATCAACATGATTCTTGTCCTAGAAGGTAACCCTGACTCAGATTTCTCACATTTAGACATAAAAATTCGAGATTGGGTTGAACCCTTCATTCTACAAATCATGATTTCAGAAAATTAAACTTACCACTTCAATAATCGAGTTTAGATGAGTGTAAATTCGAGTTCATGCAGTGGATTATCTTCAAATCTCCTATCCAATTGATTGAATTTAGTAAACAAGGGTTTCACCCTTGTTTCCCCCTGCTTGTTCGACCCCAGGCACGCACAGATGTGTGTGTTTTGGGTTTCCACCTTCTAATACCCCTATTTTAGTATCATCCACATCTAGCCCTTCTAGTTTTTACATTTCTTTTAATTAGGCCCCTTTTCCATCACTTAACTACTATATACAACATATTTTCCTTTTTGACTAACTAAGTTAAGTTTTTTTTTTTTTTTAGTATTTTAACTTATTTTCATGATAAACATTTTTGGGGTGTTACAGGGATGAACTAAAGGAACGTATGAGAGAAAAGTATTGTTCACGTGCTGAACTCCAAAGGTTGGAGACTGAGTTCTGGCACTTAACCATGGAAGGTGCTGACATTACTGGTTATACCTGAAGGTTCCACGGTCTGTCGAGAGTGATCCCCTACATGGCGACTCCCGAATTTAAGCGCGTTGAACGCTACATTTGGGGATTGGCCTTAGAATTTCGCAGCATGGTAACTTTGGCCAAACCTCAAACAATCACTGAGGCTGTAACTCTGGCTGTCAGCCTTACTGAAGATGTTGTTCGTATGAAGAAGTTATCACTAAACCCAACTGAAAAGACCGAGACGCATGCTGAGTCGTCTGGTGACAAGAAAAGGAAGCATGCGAACCTGAATCAAGCGACACGTAACAGCAAGGGTTCCAACAATAAGAAACGAGACTACAACCCGCCTCAGGAGGCGAAAACTCTTGCAACCATGAATGACGCACCTGCCAAAATGTACCTGGGCACTCTGCCCACTTGCAACCAGTGCAAGCGTCATTACGAAGGAGCCCGTCGCATTCCAAAATGCGACAAGTGTGGAAAACTGGGTCATCATACTGAGGATTGTTGGGGAAAAGGAAGAAACGGGAATGGAAACCGCAACGGTGCTGGTAATAGAAACAATGATGGAAATGGAAATGGAAATGGTAACCGGAATGGTAATGGAAATGGGCAAAACCAAGGATGCTTTGGTTGTGGAAGCAAGGATCATTTCATAAAAGATTGCCCAAGAGGGAACAATGCTCAGGCTCGAGCGTTTGTGATTGGAGCAAAGAACGCACGCGAGGACCCTAATGTGGTCACCGGTACGTTTCTCGTTAACAATCACTTTGCATCCATATTATTTGACACTAGTGCCGATTATAGCTTCATGTCTGTGGAATTTAAACGTATGCTTGGAATAGAATCTAGTAGATTAGGTATTCCTTATTCCATAGAACTAGCCAATGGTAAACTCATTGAATCGAGCGAAGTCGTTAGAGGTTGCATATTAGAACTTGGTGAGCGAAGATTTAGCATCGACCTTTTACCTATTCAATTGGGTAGTTTCGATGTAGTGGTCAGAATGGACTGGTTGTCCAAGAACAAAGCCGAAGTTGTTTGTCACTCGAAAATCATTCGCATCCCTTTGGCGAATGATGAAACTCTCATCGTACATGGAGAAAAACGAGACGCGCCTCTGCGAATCATTAGTTGTATGAAGGCACAGAAGTGCTTAAGGAAAGGATGTGTTGCTTTCCTGGCGCACGTTGTAGATAAAAAGGCCGAGGAGCTGAAACTCGAAGACATTCCTGTGGTGAAGGAATTCCCTGATGTTTTTCCCGAAGATCTGCCAGGACTACCTACACAACGACAAGTCGAATTCCATATAGACTTGGTTCCAGGAGCCGCTCCTGTAGCCAAGGCACCTTATCGGCTTGCACCATCCGAAATGCAAGAATTATCTACACAACTCCAGGAGTTGTTGGATAAAGGATTCATAAGGCCAAGCTTCTCGCCTTGGGGAGCTCCAGTATTGTTCGTGAAGAAGAAGAATGGAACACTGCGGATGTGTATCGATTACAGAGAACTGAACAAGCTCACTATCAAGAATCGGTACCCACTACCAAGGATTGATGACTTATTTGATCAGTTACAAGGATCGAGCTATTATTCCAAGATCGACCTTCGATCTGGATACCATCAGTTAAGGATTCAAGAGGAAAGCATGCCAAAGACTACATTTCGAACGCGTTATGGGCATTACGAGTTCCTTGTGATGCCATTCGGACTGACGAATGCGCCAGCGGTATTTATGGATCTGATGAACCGCGTATGCAAACCATATATCGATAAATTCGTGATTGTATTTATCGATGATATCCTGATTTACTCCCGAATGAAAGAAGAGCACGAGCAACATCTCAAAACCATTTTGGAACTACTGAAGAAAGAGAAACTTTATGCAAAATTCTCCAAGTGCGAATTTTGGATTCGCGAAGTACAATTTCTTGGTCACGTTGTGAATAAGAAGGGCATCCATGTAGACCCATCCAAGATTGAAGCAATAAAGAATTGGGAAGCCCCCAAAACCCCAACTGAAGTTCGACAATTTTTGGGCTTAGCGGGCTATTACCGACGATTTATCGAGAATTTCTCCAAGATTGCTCAACCGCTAACAACCCTTACGTAGAAAGACAAGAAGTACGACTGGGGTGACAAGCAGGAAGAAGCCTTCCAACTACTAAAAAATAAGCTGTGCGATGCACCGATACTATCCTTACCCGAAGGCACAGAAGACTTCGTGGTATACTGCGACGCTTCGCGTCAAGGTTTGGGTTGTGTGCTCATGCAACGCCAAAAAGTCATCGCTTACGCTTCAAGACAGTTGAAGGTACATGAAAGGAATTATACCACTCACGACTTGGAACTAGGCGCGGTGTTATTCACCTTGAAGATCTGGCGACACTATTTATATGGTACTCGATGTACAATCTTCACAGATCACAAAATCCAACAACACATATTTGATCAGAAGGAATTAAATATGCGTCAACGACGTTGGGTCGAGCTGCTGAACGATTACGACTGTGAGATTAAGTACCATCCTGGAAAGGCAAACGTCGTAGCAGACGCGTTAAGTTGGAAAGAAAGGGTTAAGACCCTAAGGGTTCGAGCATTGGAAATGACTATTCAAACGAACCTCACTGCACGCATTCGTGATGCACAACAAGAAGCCCTTAAGATGGAGAATCGTAGAACTGAATACCTCCGGGTATGCTGAAGAATTTGGTGCCAAACAAAGAGGGAACCTTGCACTTTAAGGAGCGTATTTGGGTTCCGCTCTATGGCGGTATTCGAGAAGTCATCCTTATGAAGCTCATAAGTCGAGATACTCGATCCATCCAGGATCAGACAAAAAGTATCAAGACTTGAAGGATCACTATTGGTGGCCGAGACTTAAAAGCGATGTTGCTATCTATGTTGGAAAGTGCCTAACCTGTGCTAAGGTTAAGGCTGAATATTAGAAGCCGTCTGGCCTACTGCAACAACCAGAGATACCCATGTGGAAGTGGGAGCAAATCTCGATGGACTTCATCATGAAATTACCCAGAGCCCCGAGAGGGCACGATATGATATGGGTGATAGTCGATTGATTGATGAAATATGCGTATTTCCTACCGATCCGAGAGAAGGATAGCACTGGAAATCTTGCTGAGTTGTACTTGAAAGAAATCGTGGCACGTCATGGAGTGCCTATCTCAATTATTTCAGACAGAGATGGACGTTTTATCTCAAGGATCTGGCAATCCTTTCAGGAAGCCTTTGGATCTCAATTAGATCTAAGGACGACCTTCCATCCGCAAACAGACGGTCAGAGCGAACGGACCATACAAACACTGGAAGATATGCTTCACGCATGTGTTATGGACCTAGGCGGCAGCTGGGATACTCACCTACCTTTACTTGAGTTTTCCTACAATAACAGTTATCATACGAGCACAAAAGCCGCTCCATTCGAAGCTCTGTATGGCCGCAAGTGCCGCTCGCCCTTATGTTGGGCAGACGCCAGAGACAAATGTATGGTTGGTCCTGAACTTGTACAAGAGACAACCGACAAGATTATGCAGATCCGAGAGCGCATCAAGGCGGCTCGAGATCGGCAAAAGAGCTATGCTGATCGAAGATGAAAACCATTAGAATTCGAGGTGGGAGACAAAGTTTTGTTAAAGGTCTCACCTTGGAAGGGCATAGTAAGATTCGGAAAACGTGGAAAGCTGAATCCACGATACATCGGACCATTCAAGATTTTGGAAAGAATTGGTACCGTGGCGTACAAGTTGGAATTACCGGAAGAACTTAATGGAGTACATGATACATTTCATGTGTCCAACCTCAAGAAGAGTCCAACCCAAGAAACAGTGATCATCCCTGCGGATGAAGTGCATATCGACGACACCATCCGATTTACAGAACAACCCGTTGAGGTTACTGACTGGAAGGTCAACAAGACCCGAAGGAGTAGTGTCAAGCTTGTCAAAGTAAGTTGGAACTCTAAGCACAGACCCAAGTACACGTGGGAACGTGAAGACCAGTTTAAAGAAAAGTACCCCCACCTGTTCAAGAAAACTCCTGCGAGAGTTAGTTCAGCCTGAATTTCGGGACGAAATTCTTTAAACGGGGGGAGACTGTGATAACTGGCACAAAACCGGTAATTTCCGTACAATTTAATTATTATTTAATATATGCAGTTATGAGATTAAATGTCAACATTGATTGATTTCATGCTATACTTATGAATTCATGCACGTTTTATACTACAAAAAAAATTGCTTTATGCATTAATGATAGTGTTGCGTCAGAAATACTAGTAAACTCACCGGTAAGACACATTGTGTCAACAATTCTGCAGAAAGCAGTCAGACAATAGAATTGGAGCCTAGGTGTAGGTCCAACATCAAGAATACATTAAAACCCAAGAGTATATACAAGGGTTAACATATAGACTTTCCGGAAGCTAGAATATGCACTAAAAAGCACCCGAAACGAACTTTAAATGCAGAATTCTGCACAAATCAGCTATAATCAGCTTTTTAACACATAAATATCATGCAGAATTCATCTTTTATTTTCCAGAATACCCTCCGAAGTGTTGGGAATTAAAAGGGTCACAAAAGGATACTTAAAGGACACTAAACGGTGCAATTTAGCTCTTTAACGAACCGTTATTTAATCGAACAACCGGACATTACCCGGAACATCAAAATTATACTAGAAGCATTGTTTTAATGTTTCTGAACTAGTTATGGTCCCCGAACACCATAACACCCCTTATAACATAATAACACATCAAGTCCCTAAATTTTATACTTGAAACCTAACTTGATTTTACATTTAGTAAATTAAAATTTCACTTTACCCCCCCCCCCCCTATATAGTGGACGATCACATGAGGGTGGCTCCACCAAATATTTGCCAAAATCCTACAATATCCCATTTGATATTACTTGAATTCACTTAGATCTTATAAGATATTATGTAATCTTTGAAGATATGAAATGCTTATAAATAAGAACACTAGAGTTTCATCTTCACAATCACCACCACTCTCTTGCTCTCTCCCTCTTCCTCTCGGCCTAGGTAGTGCCGCCACCACCACCACCATACAACCACCATCCATTCATTTCCATACACTCTCAAGGTTGTAAGAAGGTGTCTTGTGAAGCTTGGTGCTTGTAGAACTTGAAGAACCTTCATCACTTGCTTTCATCCACCATTTTCAGCATCTTTTTCTTCAAGTGTTCTTCCCTAGCTTAGTGCTAGTTATAAGACTCTCATAACCCTTTGTTATTTCATATTTAGCTGGTTAAAAGTTGATGAACAATGATAAACTTGATGAACACAAAAGAACATGATCATGATACTTTAACATAAGCTTAAAAATATAAGAATACATGTTGAATATGTTGATTTGCTTCTTGTTGATTGATTATTAGTGTTAGTGATGTTAGACATCATATGGAAACTACTAGATTGTGATTAAACACATGATCTAGTAAGTTAAAGTGGTGATCTTGTGAAAGACCAAGATTATCATATTTTATGTCTCCATGAACTTGAATAATGAAAGTGATCTTCATATGTAAAAACGATTCAAACAAAATACAAATCTTGTAAATGGATGATTACAAAAATAGTTTTCCAAGAAACCAAGTTTATTTACAAGACTTACAAAGTCATGGTTTCTAAGTAAACTAATAATATTTTTAGTGTTTAAACAAGACTAGGAACATGATTGTAACAAGAAAAATACAAAAGAAATATTTTTAGAAAAATCATCTTACAAAGTTGTAAATGACTAAGTCCTTTGATAAAGTGATTTACAAACAAATAACCGTGAATCGACAACTAGAAAAATGCCTGTGGTTTAGATGCTTCCTATGTCGTGTCACATATTAATGGCCTTGCAACCCATTAACAATATCGATACATGCAGAAATACTTGAATTATACAAATTACATACCATGTTTTCATACAAAGTATACAAACGTTCAATACAAAAATTGCATGAATTTACACCAACATTATGTTGTCGATTTTCCAAAAACTCACATGTATTTCAGGTAACTAAAGTGGATGTGTGCGCGGTCATACTCTTGCTCTTGGATGTTGTTTATGTTTATCGTTGAATAAAGTTGTAAACTTTTCAAACAATATGCTGTCTTGTGATGTAAACACTTAAATCATGTTTTCAGTTATGAAATGTTTCTCATTTGAAGTTATTTTTACGAGCATGTAGTATGTTTACTTTTCGTATGCAATGAGAACCTTTCATGATCACACCTCGTGCTTCCGCCTTAGAAAGGGGTGTGACAATTATGCCCAAAACGGATTTAAAATCAATTTAATCCCCGTAGGGGTATTTTGGTCATTTTAAAGGTTATAACAGAGGTTAAATAGTAATCTGAGGTTCTGGTCTAAAATAATCAGTAAAAATATTTATTTTAATAATTTATATCAGTAGGATATCATATATATGTGAAATTTATCATTTATGGCCAAACTATGCACCGTAGGGGTATTTTGGTCATTTCACATATGTTAAAAGGGCTAAATTTGGAAATCTGAGTTCAAAACTTTTAATTACTGTTTAAGTATAAAAATTGATTCATAACATCAGTAGGTAATAAGCCTTAGGTGCCAAATATGGTTTTAAACCATACTATGCGCCTAAATCACATAAAAGTCGGTATTTGACGATATTCGGGTTGATTAAGGAAATCTGAGATTTTGATCAGCCTTTACTGTTTAAAATAACTTATTCAATATTAAAATCAGTTGAAAAAAGGTTTGATATGTAAAGGATGTGTAAAACTCATTTTATTAGCGAAAAGGGCATTATCGTCAATTACCAAGTCATTGCAAGAACTCTATGTTATGATCAGTTTAAAATTTAACAAAAATTTCCAAAAATCCCTAAAATTTGTATCATATTAGTAGGTATAAAATTTGGTGACAAAAATTGGGTTTGAATGGGTTTTATGCCAAAGATGTCGTTTAATTAATAAAAAGCTTTCATTTTACGATATCGCGTATAACTTCTATTTTAGACCACAAACTGATGTCAAACTTCAAGGACATATTTAAATATCAGTAATGAAGGTTTTTGTCCTCGCACATTTTCAAAAATCTCATTTTAATATCATAAGGGCATAATGGTCAACTTTTAAGCATTTAACGGAAACATGCAATGAACTTGGATTTCTATGGAACCAAGTTGTATAACCTTGGAGGGTTATACTAACATATAATATGGTCCTAAAGGAATCCTAAGGCATAACTAAACTAAGCTAAATCAGGTCAGAACTGAAAGTCAAAGCAAAAGTCTACTTTTGCGACTTTCAGTTCCGAACCGAGCCTTAACTTAGCATTGTCGGGTTGAACATGCCTAGACATGTTCAATTAATATTTACCAAGTTATTAAAGTGACAAAACTGATTTTATTGCCTTTACATCATTAGTTATGAATTTTATTTAAAAACCGACTCGTTGACTTTTATTTTAATTACTTTGACCCGACAATTAACTAAGAAAATGTGGTAATTAGGAGGTGCCCTTTTGAGGGTTTAATACCAACCTAATTACGATCACGTAGCCATGTTCGTTGCGAACAATAGCTCAACCATTTAAAAGTCAAAGCGTTTATCGCAAACGCTTGACTTTTCGGCTTTAAGAGCCAAACAATTGAACTAAGCACGAAAGGAACACTTACGAGTGGTCCTTAGGACTGAAGGAGGTTCCCAAGTTGGTCCGGATCCTCTTAAAATCAGAGAGCAAGATCAGAAATGGAGTGAAGTGAAAAGAGAGCCAAAAAAGTGGGTATATATAGGATTTTGAGAAACGTTAGGATCGTTTCTCGTAACCCGTGATTCAATCTGGACCGTACAAGTACCACCCACTGTTTTGGTAATCTATGGGTGCCCAAAACAAGCCCCTAGACTGAAGAAACCAAGCACACAAACCAAAAACCAGCTCCTGTTTATGAAAAACTAGTTTTTTCAATTCTGATGGGCTTACACGCCCCGCGTAGACTCAGGAAGAGTCTTACGCGGCCTGCCATAACTGGCCAGATCAGCCAAAGTTTGGCAAAGTTATAGAAACAGTCCCTGCATGCTTAAAAGGCCCTTTTTGACACGTTTAAGGCCCGTTAACCTCATTTCAAGGCTCCAAAATGAAGTTAAAGCATAGGGAACATGAAACATGCTCAAAAATATCTTGGATGTCGTTTCGTTTGGTCGTACGGTCACGTTGTTCGGCTAATTACGACAAAACACGAACGGACGCGAAAAACGATCCAAATTACACGACGAATGGAATTTTATCAAGCCAAACACTAAAATAAATTATTTTAATGATTACATAAATTTTTGGATGTCTGGATATATTCAGAACGTAAGATATGCGCGAAAATGCAAAGTTATGCACTTTTTGACGCTTTTAGTCTCTGTTGATCAAATAAGTTTATTTTTGCGCACCAAACACATCAAAGCCTATTTATAAGCTATATAAAGGATATTTAGGGCATGTTTAATTTATGATCATATTCCGGAAGGTTCGATACCAGACGAATCGGTATACTTTTGCAGTTTGACGCAAAGAGTCCCTCTAATGCGCATATCATCGTTTAATAGCATCGAAGCCTTATCTAATCCATATTAGGCATTCTTGAGAGTATTATAAAACATCATAATGCTTCGGGTTCGTAGTAGGGATGAGATTTTTTACCGAAATACCGGTACCGTACCGATGCCGTACCGTACCGATCATAAACGGTACCGGTATCGGTAATAGATTTTTCTAAATTCGGTATAGGTAAAAAACGGTATCGGTAAAGGTATTTTTCGGTAAATACCGGTATTAATACCGTATTTAATAATGAATTCTTTTTTAGACTTTGTACGTAACTTAGTCAGAAAAGTTTGATTTGAGTGATATAAGAGTTACTACTTTGCCACAGAATTTTGTAAACAATTCAGTTTTTATTTGTTGAATTGTCAAAATAGGCTATTTAAATTGAGTTCGAACTATGGGAATATTGAAGAATTTGGGTATATATTTATTTTTATTCGAGATCACTAACAGTAGTGACTATAAAAGCATTGGATACAGCTATGTTCATCCCCATTGCCATTTGATCATTTTTTAATCAATTATGATGCTTTTTTAGACACGGTGGAATTTGGATGTTAAAAGTCGAACCTATGGATGGTTACTTTTTGATTTTTTGACTACTTAATATGTTTACCTTTTGTTTACATTTCTCTATATATTACTCTAGTTCAGTTAATAATGGATGGATGGGTTGCACATGATATTTTTTTAGGTAAAACAATGCACGACACCAAAACGGTACCAATGTGGTAAAATACCGAAATACCGGTACCGATACCGTACCGGTACCGAATATATAAATACGGTACGGTAATCGGTATCCACATTTCCTTAATTTCGGTAACGGTATTTATGGTATCGGTATCGGTACCGGTACGGTACCGGTATCGTACCGATCTCATCCCTAGTTCGTAGAAAGGTCACTCAGAGGTATAATTAAACATATTGACGCTTTTAACCCCTTAAACTTGCAAAGTTGCGCGTAACGTCGCTTAAAGGCATAAAAGCCTTAGATGGCCAAGATTTGGCATCCCCGAGAGTATAATCAACCATCATGAAGCTCTCGGTTTTAAAAGGTCACTCAGAGGTAAGAATTAACATGTTGATGCTTTTAACCCTTCATCGCACAAACTTTCAATTAATTACGCAAACGGCTACACTCGATCAACAAGTGGCTCATTTGTGAATATGAATACCTTTAGAGGTTATTCAGAAACTTATTTTAAGCATGTTAACACTTACAATCCTTCCATAATCAAAGTTTTTGACTTTTCGGAAAATTAGTCCCTTAAATTCAACGTTTGACTTTATTAGGGTTTATTACACGTGTCAATACATCATTGGACGTGACTTTACGAGGTGTTACATCCTCACCCCTTAAAAGAAATCTCGACCTCGAGATTTGCTAAAATAATGGAAGTACTTTCTGACGTATCATGGACTTAACCTCCATAGCATATTTGAGCCTCTAAGGGCATCTCAGTTGACCTATACAATAGGTACATACTTTCTTTCGGAGCTTCTTAACCTGTCGATCCTTAATCTATACAGGTTTCTCATCAAACCAAAAATTTTCATTAGTCTGCATATCATCATGTGATAATGCTTCTTGTCTTATTGGCGAAACATATCCTTAAGTCACTAGTGTGGGACACATTGATTTCCATCAAGCTCCTCAGGTAAGTTTTAGCTTATAGGTTACCAATCTTGATATATTCGATTTCCTCGAATGATTCTATATATCAGAGCTTAACTAGCCCGATAAATTAAAAATTCAGCACACCCTTCTTAGGGTGATACCTTCAATTGAACCTTATTCCTTATTAAGGACTTAAGAGGGTTGCGACTTTCATCAATCCTTGATTTTCCGCCGATTACTGGCAACTTTCAGATGATTACGGATTTGTATGATCTTATTTGTTGTTTCCAAGGCAACTTTTAGATCCTGATAATTGGACTTACCAAACTTCTGTCCAATAAAAGATGTCTAACATCCCATCTATACAAGGTCTCCAAGGGAGCAGCCTTGGTACTTATATATCGACTATTAGTTATAGAATAGCTTATTTAAGGTGAGATGTTTATCCCAACTACTGCCTAAAACCAATCTTAAGGAATAGCTAATCCTTACAGTTAGTCGAACAAATCGACGATCCTGGGCAGCAAATGGCGATTCTTAATTGTTGCCTAAGTAGGGTTGCGGTAATCAATGCATAAGCATAATGAACCGTCTTTCTTAATTAATATTACTGGAGCTCCCATAATTTTGATTTAGGCTTTTATGAAATCCTCTCTAAAAGCTTTTCTGATTGACTCTTAGTTATTCCATTTGTGACAACCCTCACCAAACCAAGTATCCGTACGAATTAGTTAATATTTAATTAATGCTTAATTACTATGCTTGCTTACAACTGTGGTTAAACTGCTTCTTGATTTCTGATACATACATACTCATGCATCACATTTTATACTGTCACTCTATTATTTACACACAAACATCAGTGACAACCTTGATGCACAAAAGCACAGTGAGCACACTATACGGATAACCCAGTAAACATGCTGACATTGCCAGCACTAGGCAGATATTGTCTCTAAGGCCAGTATGAGCCGGGAATAGATTACTACACTAGTAGTGAGTGTAGGGAGATGAGGTTTGTAAAACTGCGTCACTAGGTGAAATTTATAGTGACCGAATGTGCCTAAAACATGCTCTAAGTACAAAATTATGCACTTTATTACAAAATTCAGCATTTAAGCTAACTAGTAAAGTGCAAAAACATGGAAAAATAAAACTAGACACTTTCCAAAGTGTCAGGAATTCATTGTGTCACTAAAAATAATATTAAAGACACTTTAAATGCTTATTTAGCACTTTAACGGATTAATATCCAACCGAACAACCGGACTTTACCCGGAACATAAAAATATTATCAATGACATTGTTTATCCTTTCCTGACATAGTTAGGGTCCCCGAACACCCTAACACCCGTTATATTTCATAACACACTAATAACTTAATTTAGACTCCTAACCAATCAAACTAGTTACTAACTATCAAGTTGAAATCAAACCAATTACCCCTTGACCGAATCGGTCCCCCAAGGGGACACACCCTTACATTTTATGATTATTTTAATTGCCTATGTCTAGTATCAAGATAACATAATACACCATGGTTAAAGCCCTAACTTGGTTTTTGAATAAAACCTTGAGTCCACCATTTCATTCATTCAAACACATCACAAAAATTGCACACTCTCTCCCTCCCTTTGATATTCTCGGCCGAAACCAAGAGGCACCACCACCACCATCATTTGATCTTTCTCATGCAAATCATCTACATACAAGTGTGCTAGAGATCATTCAAGCAAGCTCGGTGCATACGGAATCTCAAGGACCTCTCTACGTTGCTTTTATCCACCTAGTTTTCGCTTTGATTCTTCCCTAGCCTTGAGCTAGTAGTAAGTGATGCTAAACACTCTCTTGTTCATGTCTAAGGTGGTTAATAAAATATTTAACGGTTAAAACTCGAGAACACTTAAGAACAAAACTTAAAGTCTTGTAAGAATGATAAACATGTTGGTTAAAGAGTAACTAGTGGTGTAAATCTTATGAAACTTGTTTAAGTTGTGATTATTTTATGTTGTTTGATGCTAGTAGTGGGATAGATCATCATCTAACCATGCCAGATCATGTTCATGGAACATGAACTAGTAGTTTGTTAAGTATGAAAGCTACAAGATGATGAACTCTTCCACTAACAAAACATGAACTTATGTAAAAGTGAATTTCCTTGTAAAATAAGGTTTTAAACTAGTAGATCTAAAGATTTACAAGTGGTATTTTCGAAGAACCAAGAAAAATATACAAGTCTTATTTTAAGGCCGGATCTTTAATAAACTAAAGGTGTTTTTGTGAACAAACAAGTGTGTAGACACTTGTGTAACAAAAGGATTTAACAAAGAAATATTTCTGTAATTTTTGACTAGAAGTTGTAAAGTTACATCTTCTTTAAAAATAAAGTTTTTCAAGAAACCGATTCATTTTTAAAGATAGAAAGATCTACTAAAAACGTTGGAAAGTTACTACAACTTTTTACACAATTTACAAGTTCATGCGTTCGCGATTTATACTTATTTTTGACTAGTTGATGTTTGAAGATTGTATTTTGGATGATTGGAAAATTGTTGATTGAATTTTGAAAAGAAAATGATACGCTTGTAAGCGTGGCCACCTCCAGTTACAGAGGAAACTCTGGCGAAATTTTTCAAGAAAATAACACTTAGAATATTTTTGTGACAAGTGTTATAAATATATTTTTAACTTGTTTTCCAAAATATAAATTTCGCCATGATTTTTATTACAAAACAACCAAGTGTCGGAGGTAGATTTTCGTAAATGAAACTTGTTAAATATATATTGTGAATATATATTCCATAATAAAACGCTTGTGTGCTTACGTGATTATTTTGTGAACAAGAGATATATTATTTTTAGAGTAAAGATAATATTACTTGAAATATCATGAAAATATGACTCCAAAATAATACCAACGCCCTCACAAATAAATATTTAAGTTACATCGGTACTGTTTATACAACGCGAACTCTAAAATGTAACTTGCGTATTTTCGGAAAATACTCTTAAATGTGTATTTTGATAAAGTATTATTTTGGAAAATTGTATGAAGTAAAATATAATATTTTTGGGAAAAATATATATATTTTGGAGACAGAATATTTTAGACAAGTGATTTAAAATATATTTTTCAAGTGAGACTTAAAAATATATTTTTCGGAATTATAACGTATACGTATTGGTAAAATATTATTTTGGAGACGGTAGAAATAAAAATATGTTATTTTTGGGAAAAATACATATATTTTGGAAATAAATTATTTTGGACAAAAAGGTTAAGTATATTTGCTAAGTGGGACTTAAAAATATATTTTTGGAATTATAAAGCGTACATGTATTAAAACCCCCATCCTTGGGAAGGAATATACTTACTAAATAAATAAGAAGTGTGAATACGGAATAGTTACCTAACTATTTCTCCAACAAAGCGTTAAACCCTAAACCAAGGCACGGCCACCCGTCTAATAGGAATTAGTACGTGTAGGTCGTCACGCAGCAGATAGAGTTGGAGATTTACGTTGCTGGATACACACTTCAGTGAGTTCATGTCCCCCTTTTCTCTTAACTGTTTTCAGTTTTTATACTGCGGGGGTGAAATACATGTTACGATTATTACGAACTTTTACTTACATGGTATGGTTAGCTTAAGGAGGGTTACTACTTAGATCATGTGAGTGGGTAGGCGGGAACTGGAGGCCATTAATCCTCATTGTAGGACCGAAGGTCAGTAGCGGTAGATCTATCTGGGTGTAGCGAGCCCAACCCCTGAGCCCGCTTAGTGGACCAGGTGGTGACTTTGAGCCCGACGCATAAATCTGCTAGGTTTGAGTCTTCCTACAGCACTTCACACATATCATTGGCTTTGCAACCCAATGGTGATCTCTTTTTCCTTAATTGCTACATACCAGGGATTTTCATACATACTGACATTTTTACAAGGGTTTATACAAACTCACCTACACATGAACTCGCTCAACTTTATGTTGACTTTTCAAACTACATGTATTTCAGGAAACTAACGGATCTGGCACGGTATGCACGTATTTTCAAGCTGCGTTTGAATAAAGAAGTCACCCAGGGTTAGAAGGTGTAACCTCTTCCTGGACGGGTTACATATCCCTAAACCTAGTATTGTTTAAAGCCTTTTGCTAAGTCTTTATGAACTCAATTTAACCAAATTAAGGTTTGTAAACTTATTTTGTGATTGTTGAAAATGGGATTTTTCTAAACTTTATTAATGGATGAATATCTCATGTTTTTATCATATAGCATTGTTATGATTGTTGCTATGGTATTAAGAAGTCACACCAAATAATCCACGCTTCAGTAATAGCCAGGGTGTGACACCATTTCGTTGGTACTAACCGATATAGGGCTTTTCAATAGATGCAACTCTAAGCGAGGTATTAATCTTAACTCTACTTATCTTAGGAGGTAAACAGGGTAGTATTTGGAGAAGACAATCAAGACACAAGGAGATTATAGAGATAGTCTAAATCTCAAACTTCGGTTCATCTATCATTGCCCGTGTCAGATAAATGACACACTTTCTTTACGAATCCACAGATTCCTTAATCAGAGACACTTACTTGGACAATTCCATTCTGTATATCTTCTTTGAATACCATTAGCTGACTTTAGTACCACATGACCATTGGGATATCTTAGTGGTTCCATGCATTAAACCTCCATACTGATCAGGCATGGAAGCAATCTATGGAACATATCAAGATACACCAATCCTCATATGGCACTTTTATCATACAATCTGGTATTCGTAGCTGATAGAAATTAATGGGATAACAATACTAACATATACTGACGTACTCCATCTGGAGAGAGAGTACTCTAGAACTTTACGAATGAAGATTTCTGATAGGAACATAAGAAATGGTTCCTACGATTTTCATCTGTAAGTTTTACCTTACACTTAATCTCTGGGTTTTTTTAGAAGATTTTAAAAGTTTGCTATACTTACATTTTATGAAGGATTTATTGGTACCCGAATCAAAACAGAACTCTTAGCATTTATATTACTGATGAATGATAAGGAATGTACCTGATGTCATTATTGATATGAACTACCTCTGGCATCCATCAGGAGAGTTTAAGCGCTTTCATTCTTAGGCTTTCTATCCTTAGCCGCACTTCCCTTGACAGATTTAGGGCATGTAGTCTTGATATGGCCTTTCTCGTTACAGCCGAAGCAGACTGCATCCTTTATGTCCTTGCAATCCAACATTTTATGCTCACTTGATTTGCAGATCCCACAAGCCCTAGGCTGCGATTGGGATTTTGATTCGAACCTGCAGTTCCCTAGATGGCGCTTCTTGCAAGTCTTGCATACAGGTTTCTTGTTGGACTTTTGTTTCTTCTCCTTAAGCTCAAGCTTACCCTTTTTCTTAGAAGTATGGGAGTTATCTTTCTCCCTTTTCCTTTTTAGTTCATTTTTTGCATCCGAGGCATGAACAAGATCCTTCTCGTGAGTATGGAAGTGTGGTCTTAAATAAGATTTATAGCAAGTAGCATTGGGCTCCTTGAACTTTTTCATGACCATTCTCACAGCTTTTCCAACAGCTGCGTCAATCATAGCTTGGAGAACATCTTTGTCAATTTTGAGGTTCACAATTGTAGCATCATTAGCATGCATCGCCTCATTGATGACGCGATCGACGGTTGTCTTATCCGAGTTTGTCATACTCGAGACTTGGTCCCTAACACCAAATGAAACAATTACTTAGTTGCACTACAACAGCTGCTCATCATCCTGATGACCTAGCATATACTAACCATGGTATCAATAAACCATACAAGCTAATACAATACAAATATTCCTAATGAATGTTATTTAAATATATATCAATTATATTTAGCCTAGGTCATAAAAAGACCATCAATGGCATTTAAGGTTTGGACCTAGTCCATCATCTTTTTGACAGGGGATCAAAATGTCACATCTGTCTTTATCATATTGATGATTTTGGATAGATTGAAAGCTCGCCATAAGGATATTTGAAAAGAGTGATTCGTAATGGATATAAATCATCCATCTAAGATTGTTGAAACAGTCTCTAAAGTATCATCGGCCAATTCTACCTCACGTTTTATGTCTAGAGTTCTAACAGACAGATTCAATAAATCACAACATTTATTGTCTACAATAGACTTGTCTGCACCAGAATCAAATAATATCCCGCATAAACATCATTGATAAGGAATGTACCTGTTATCACATTGTCATTCTGAATGGCTTCCTGTCATTTAAAAGACCCGAGCATTGGTCTTCTTAGCCTCTTTAGGCTTCTTCTGATACTTAGGGCAGTTAGTCTTGATATGCCCCTTCTCGTTGCAACCATAACAGGTTGCATCTTTCAATTTCTTGCAATCCAAGGTTTTATGTTCCTTAGACTTGCAGATCCCACAAGGTAGAGGCTGAGATTCAAATCTGCATTTCTCGAGATGGTATTTCCTACAGGTTTTGCACCTGGTCTTTTCACCCGACTGTTGGTTGTCCTTCTTAAACCCGGAACTCTTCTTATGATCAGAGTTCCCTTTTTTTCTTTTTATCGGAGCGATGAGAATTCTCATCCTCCTGTTTCCACTTTCCATCATCAGAAGCTTTGGCAGCATTGTTTCTGACCACATCAAGTGTGAGAGATAGTGACAGATCTGCCGCTGACCTGAACGTGGTAGGTCTCGATGCTTTCACACTTGCCTTGATTTCTGGGGCTAGACCCCCAATAAAACGAGCTATACGCTTCGGTTCCGGTGTCATCAAGTAAGGAACCAATTGAGACATGGTATTGAAACTTGTAAGATATGCCTGACAATCTAAATTCTTCATGACGAATGTCAAGAAATCAGTCTCAATTTTCACAACTTCATGTTGAGGACAGAAATTTTCTTTGATAAGAGCAACAAACTGATCCCAAGTCAAGTTGTACAACGGGATCTTCCCTGTAGCTTGGATTAGTGACCTCCACCAAGCTAGAGCTTCTCCCTTAAAATATTGTGAAACAAACTTCACAATGTCTTGCTCTGCACATCCACTAATATCAACAACGGTGTCCATCTCATCGAGCCACGTCATGCAATCGATGGCTCCTTTTTCCCCTGTGAAGTCTCTGGGCTTGCAGGAGACAAAATATTTATATGAACAGGTTTTAACACGTGGCTCTTGATTAAGCACAACCTGTCCAGACGGAACACTCCTCTGATTCGATGAGTGATGAGAATCGTCCTAATGAGATACATGCGTTTGGGAAGGTGGTTTTGTATGAGCTACAGACTGGGTCTTGGTGCTTGTACCACTTGATTCACTATACTGTCTGTCAAGAGCTCGAGTAATGGCATTATCTATTAATGCCTGCAGTTCTGCTCCAGCTATATTAACTCTGGTAGTATCATTATTCTCCCTCGGGTGGCTGTTAACCTCATCTAACCTAGCCATGTAGCTTGATTGCTACATAAATATTGCCAATGATTTATTCAGAAGTCTATTATGGAATTGTCATTTATGGCAATTCATTAACCATGGAAATTTTAAGCCATATTGGTTAATTTAATTTATTTAAATCTTTATTATATTTTATCCTGATTATAAACTATTAAGTATAATAGGGTGGCATACAAAAGGCCTAGTCACAAGGACAATTTTAAATTATAAGCCATGATCTTATAGGATCGAGGCATTAAGGCTTGAACATAGTTCATCACCTTTTCTTGACAGTGAGTCATAGACTACAACTGTCTTTCGTCTCAAAGGACAATATGTATGGCCCGTAGGCACTACATCACTAAGGGATGTTTAAGTTAAATGAGAAAAGGAATTAGAAGAGTCCAATACAAGGATGACTTGTGTGATTTTATTGAATCACGTTTTCTAGGATTGCTAACATGTTTTCAGATGTTAACAAGGATTTAAATCTTAAAAAGGTTTTACCATCTAGGCCATGTCTTAAGATGACATATAGGCTAGGTTATACCTTCAAGATTTTCTTTCAATATTCAATGGCGGATCAATTACAAAAAGGAATGATATTTTGATTTATTTTATATGTTATATTCATACATATAAGGACAAATGAAACTTTAAATTAAAACATTCCATTAAATGGAAAAAGTACATAGATGCCCTAAACGGGACTTTTAAACAAGAAATTTGTCCACGCAGGGACTTAAAAATATATATGTCCTTATAGGGACTACTATAGAAATGAAATATAACAAGGAAGTTTCTTTTTCATTCTTTTTCTGGAAGTTTTCTCCTTGGTTCCCTGAGTGCGGTACGGGTACTGAAGGTTTTTGTGGGTAGTCGAAATCTTCTGTATTAGGAATCTTTGCAAAAGTGGAATCCAAGGATTTTATGGTTAATGAATAATATGAATCATGAATAAGGTCAGGACAGGTATAATTCCAAGTTTGGGATTTCCAAACTTGGAGGTAAGAAATATGAGTCCTTTGGGTCCATAGGTATTATCTTTGGAGCGGGAGCTTCAGGGACAGCTGGTATGAACTCCTCCGATGTTGGCTTCCCATTTGAAGTTTCAAAAGTCTTGGTTACCGAATTTGAAATATGGTTAATGGTTTCAACTGGTTAGACTTTTGGGTACGGGTTCAAAAGGGTCCTTTCTCCATACTGGTCGTACGCTTATTCGAGCTGTAGTACGAAGTTTAACATTCTTAGACTTCAGGTTTGAAGAGGTTCCACCAATGGCAGATTTGCTCGACGATACGATCCTGAGATGCATAAATATCGAAAACAATGTATACATATAACAGGGATGAGATCATTCCTAGTTTCATGTCTAGACTCGGAAGTTAAGGAATGTGCTACTGTGTCATTGAGATTAAACACAAAAGGCTAGTGTTTAATTCACTCAATGTTGGCTTTGATACCAACCAGTCACACCCCGATATTTCCACGTATTACCGGTGGGCCCGGTGGGGAGTATCGTGACGTAGTTGATATCATCATAGTCAAGTAATCACAGTTCAATGCACAGCGGAAGTCTAAAGTAATAATAATATAAACCGATTCAAAAGTATAATAAAGTATTACACAACGGTTGTATATGGATCCACAGGCGGATCTTAAAACAGAAAAATAAACACTGTTCAACAGACTTTAGACGTTTAGAACTTGCAAGATTCCTTATTAACGCCCCGAGCTCCCAGCCAATTACGTACAATACCTGTCACTTAATCTTTTTGGAAAATATGTCAGTTTACACTGGTAAACACAATTAACTGACTCTTTTGAAAACATTTATGAAAATTGATTTAAATGCACAAGACACAAATATCCTTTTATAACTTGGGAAAATTATATAAAAATAATATTGTATACAGATTTATATGTTTGTTATACATTCAGGGCCCGATATAGAAACCGAGTCAAGATTAATAGACATACCACAAGTATAGGCCCACAAGAGAGTGAGATACCGATTTTCCTACGCAACCGTCAGGTGTATGCCTACACCTCGTGCTTAAGACGTGGTCATTTCTTAATAAATGATGCCAAGAATATCCGGGACATGGTCATTAACCCCTAAAGGCTTTGTTTCAAACAAGACAGATTAAAACGGGTTACCTCAATAATTTAACCACTAATCGATTAAATATTCAATACCCGACCAAGTGGTATTATTATAATACCGTATCCCAAGCCCGTATAGGGAAAATAAGTTAAAAGTATTTACCTGAGCTAAAATGTAATTTTATTATCAGCCGTATATTCAAATCAGCAAACACAAGTACCTCTACTGGGGCTCTCAATCTGGAACGACAGTTTTATTAACCTATTAGAATCCTAACGGGTCTTATTTAAGTTGTAACTTAAACCGGTTAGTTTTAAGGAAATGTTTATGGTTCGAAATCACTAGATTAAGCGAAGATCGGATTAGAATGTGATTTAGACCCGAAAAGTATGGAGACTTGTATAATATGGGTAAACTAAACACATTCTGAATTTTGAAGTGAAAATGATAAGGTTTGACCCGTTTCGGTTAATTTATGCAAACTAGTTACATAAACCGTACCGAACGCGAAAAATGCATAACGGGTAACCAAATGAGTCATGAACATGTTTCACAAGTTAATATACCTTAAATATGTTGTGATATTAGTAGGATATCTTCCATTATAACCAAAACGGATTTAAAATCAATTTAAGCCCCGTAGGAGTATTTTGGCATTTTAAAGGTTATAAAAGAGGTTAAATAGTAATCTGAGGTTCTAGTCTAAAATAATCAGTAAAAATATTTATTTTAATAAGTTATATCAGTAGGATATCATATATATGTGAAATTTATCATTTATTGCCAAACTATGCACCGTAGGGGTATTTTGGTCATTTCACATATGTTAAAAGGGCCAAATTGGGAAATATGAGTTCAAAACTTTTAATTACTGTTTAAGTATAAAAATTATTCATAACATCAGTAGGTAACAAGCCTTAGGTGCCAAATATGGTTTTAAACCATACTATGCGCCTAAATCGCATAAAAGTCGGTATTTGACGATATTCGGGTTGATTAAGGAAATCTGAGATTTTGATCAGCCTTTACTGTTTAAAATAACTTAGTCAATATGTAAAATCAGTTGAAAAAAGGTTTGATATGTAAAGGATGTGTAAAACTCATTTTATTAGCGAAAAGGGCATTATCGTCAATTACCAAGTCTATGCCAGAACTCTATGTTATGATCAGTTTAAAATTAAATAAAAATTTCCAAAAATCCCTAAAATTTATATTATATCAGTAGGTATAAATTTTGGTGACAAAAATTGGGTTTGAATGGGTTTTATGCCAAAGATGCCGTTTAATTAATAAAAAGCTTTCATTTTACGATATCGCGTATAACTTCTATTTTAGACCACAAACTGATGTCAAACTTCAAGGACATATTTTAATATCAGTAATAAAGGTTTTTGTCCTCTCACCTTTTCAAAAATCTCATTTTAATATCATAAGGGCATAATGGTCAACTTTTAAGCATTTAACGGAAACATGCAATGAACTAGGATTTCTATGGAACCATGTTGTATAACCTTGGGGGGTTATACTAACATATAATATGGTCCTAAAGGAATCCTAAGGCATAACTAAACTAAGCTAAATCGGGTCAGAACTGAAAGTCAAAGCAAAAGTCTACTTTTGCGACTTTCGGTTCCGAACCGAGCCTAAACTTAGATTTGTCGGGTTGAACATGCCTAGACATGTTCAATTAATATTTACCAAGTTATTAAAGTGACAAAACTGATTTTATTGCCTTTACATCATTAGTTATGAATTTTATTTAAAAACCGACTCGTTGACTTTTATTTTAATTACTTTGACCCGACAATTAACGAAGCCAACGTGGTAATTAGGAGGTGCCCTTTTGAGGGTTTAATACCTACCTAATTACGATCACGTAGCCATGTTCATTGCGAACAATGGCTTGACCGTTTAAAAGTCAAAGCGTTTATCGTGAACGCTTGACTTTTCGGCTTTAAGAGCCAAACAATTGAACTAAGCACGAAAGGAACACTTACGAGTGGTCCTTAGGACTGAAGGAGGTTCCCAAGTTGGTCTGGTTCCTCTTAAAATCAGAGAGCAAGATCAGAAATGGAGTGAAGTGAAAAGAGAGCCAAAAAAAGTGGGTATATATAGGATTTTGAGAACCGTTAGGATCGTTTCTCGTAACCCGAGCTTCAATCTGGACCGTACAAGTACCACCCACTGTTTTGGTAATCTATGGGTGCCCAAAACAAGCCCCTAGACTGAAGAAACCGAGCACACAAACCAGAAACCAGCTGCTGTTTATGAAAAACTGGTTTTTGCAGTTCTGATGGGCTTACACGCCCCGCATAGACTCAGGAAGAGTCTTACGCGGCCTGCCATAACTGGCCAGATCAGCCAAAGTTTGGCAAAGTTATAGAAACAGTCCCTACATGCTTAAAAGGCCCTTTTTGACACGTTTAAGGCCCGTTAACCTCATTTCAAGGCTCCAAAATGAAGTTAAAACATAGAGAACATGAAACATGTTAAAAAATATCTTGGATGTCGGTTCGTTTGGTCGTACGGTCACGTTGTTCGGCTAATTACGACAAAACACGAACGGACGCGAAAAACGATCCAAATTACACGACGAATGGAATTTTATCAAGCCAAGCACTAAAATATATTATTTTAATGATTACATAAATTTTTGGATGTCCGGATATATTCAGAACATAAGATATGCGCGAAAATGCAAACTTATGCACTTTTTGACGCTTTTAGTCCCTGTTGATCAAATAAGTTTATTTTTGCGCACCAAACACCTCAAAGCCTATTTCTAAGATATATAAAGGATATTTAGGGCATGTTTAACTTATGATCATATTCCGGAAGGTTCGATACCATACGAATCGGTATACTTTTGCAGTTTGACGCAAAGAGTCCCTGTAATGCGCAAACTTTCGCATATCATCGTTTAATAGCATCGAAGGCTTATCTAATCCATATTAGAAATTATTGAGAGTATTATAAAACATCATAATGCTTCATGTTCGTAGAAAGGTCACTCAGAGGTATAATTAAACATATTGACGCTTTTAACCCCTAAAACTAGCAAAGTTGCGCGTAACGTCGCTTAAAGGCATAAAAGCCTTAGATGGCCAATATTTGGCATCCCCGAGAGTATAATCAACCATCATGAAGCTCTTAGTTTTAAAAGGTCACTCAGAGGTAAGAATTAACATGTTGACACTTTTAACCCTTCATCGCGCAAACTTTCAATTAATTACGCAAATGGCTACACTCGATCAACAAGTGGCTCATTTGTGAATATAAATAGCGTAAGAGGTTATTCAGAAACTTATTTTAAGCATGTTAACACTTCTAGTCCTTCCATAATCAAAGTTTTCGTCTTTTCAAAAAATTAGTCTCTTAAATTCAACGTTTGACTTTATTAGGGTTTATTACACGTGTCAATACATCATTGGACGTGACTTTACGAGGTGTTACAAATGTGAAGCAAGTAGGTTATCGACAATGAAATATGCACAGACATGACTGCGAGTTGTAGAGTTCGCAACACATATCACCACTGTGACACGTGAAGAAATACCCTTAACAACCCCCTTCCACGACAGGTGCTGAGTCCAAACTATAGTACTATCGTTGCTAAGGTGTCAGGAAACAATCACTATGTAAACATAACATGCAAGCATTCATCGAGTAACACGTATAATATGCAGTAGAGGTTAGCGTATAAAAGTGTTTGCGTTGTGTGATCGATGTGATTTGATATAAGTAACGTATGTAACACCCAAAAGTGCTTAAGGCAAAAAGGGATCGTGTATACTCACAGATCGTGTTTAGTAAATAAACACTCTCTTAGATTGAAGGGAGCACTGGAGAGTTAGCCTGAATAGTTAACGAAAGCATAAGCGATGAGTGGCGCGTTAAACGATGCGAAGTGACCAAGTGACGAAGGGTCATCCAATCGGATGACAATCCGTAAGGATGGTCATTCGATCGGATGCAATCCGTACGGATGGTCATCCGGTCGGATGGCCAATCGGTCGGATTGTCCTTCGTTTTGGGAGGGATGTGTTTGTGTATGATGGCTTCGAAGTTTTCATTGTATCATTTTAAAATCAGAGAAGTGTCTCTACCTTTCAGGTCATCCGGTCGAACACTCGTTCGGTCGGATGGCAATCCGTCCAGCGAGACATTTCTCAGAGAACAAGTTCACAGCAGGATTGTCATTCGATCGGATGGTCTTCCGATCAGATGGCAATCCGTCAGAAACTGATGATCCTTGCGAGTTGTAAAAGTGTTAAGTGTTGAAGACCATTTGTCATCCGATCGGATTGTCGTTCAGTGACTGGCTCGTTTTGAAATTTGCTAAGTTTTAAAGTTTTGCGGTTTGATCGAGACGGTGTGACCACGTTTTAAACAACAGAAACTCCTCCAAGCCCAGGTTACCCGATCGCACAGGAATCACCCCTTCCAGACCAGTTAACTGTTCTTGACGGTTATTCATGTTCAACCCGTGAATCGACCGTCTCTTCTGATGAAATCCATTCTCAATCCAACCCTTCACTATAGAACAAGGAGAAGGCCCGAACGAGTTCTGATTCTATCGGTTTTTGAGCTAGAGAGTGTAAAAGAGTTGAAAGAAGGTTATGAAAACATCTTTCAATCCTTTTACTCTTAGATTTAGAATGAAATCAGTGTTAAAACATATGGAAATCTCTTAGATTTGAGTTGTTCTTGGTGGAATGATGTCACACCTTGAAGTTCCTAAGAACCCCATGATGACATCATCCTAGAACACCTCAAATCGGGCATATTTCATGGTTAAAAGTGAAGATTCTAAGGTGAAAATGATGAAGAAGTGTGTGTAGATGATAGATGTACAAGATTTGAGTTGGAAACTTACAAGAATCGCGAGAAATCAAAGGAGAAAGGCCTGAGAAGTTGAAGAGTCACACCAGAGCTGTCACATCACTGTTTGTGAGGTGACGGGTGCTATTTATAGGATTCCAAAAAGGGAAAGATGGTGCACAAGTGATAAGACACGGTGAGGTTCGAACGGATGGCCATCCAATCGGATGGTCATTCGATCGGATGGCGATGCGAGTTGGTTTTCGATGTTTCGTTTTGTGCGTTGAGCGTTGCGATGTGTTCCGAATAAGCGATGCGATTGTATCACCCATTAATTACACAAATATCCTAACTAACAATATCATAAATATAATCCTTAATTCTCAAGTTCACGATTGAGATTGCGTTGTGATAGATTGCGATTGCGTTTGCGATTAATCACCTCAACATAAATACAACATGCACAAGTAACACATAAAAGCACACACACGTAAAACAATATCCATAATCTATAATTCGAGTTGCGATGCGATTAGCGATAAGTCGATTAGCGATTAAACTGCGATTATTAACAAGTACTCCACATAATACAACTAAAGTAACTTAAAATAGAGTATCGATTACAAGTCAAAGAGTACAATCAATAATTAAGCAAGGAATGACAGATCGCAATTAGCAATCTTCTCTTCCTTTGACTTTGACTTTGTCTTTGACTTGTACTTTGCATTTCAAAACGCGGGGTGTTACATACTTAAACACTAAGTTTACTTAACCATTAAGTTTACTTAACTACTAAGTTTACTTAATCGCTAAGTATTCTAGTTTAACAGCTCCCTTGTTATGAGTTCTAATTTCTAGATACAATGGAACTCGTATTAGCGTAGTAACCCAATTCAACTTTAACGATAATCACGAGATCGAAACCCTCACGAAGAATGACAAAGTATAGCCGAATACAGGCATCACTTAAACATCCGTTGGATCGGTTTCAATCGATCGGATATAGTACCGTGTCAATGATTAGAGTTATTACTCTGATAACGAGCAGAGTTTTGAGGTTTAGGGGTTTTGGTATTAGAACGACAGAACAAGGGAGAAAGAAGTATCGATTTCCGATCGAAACTGGTGCACTGAATTCATCCCAGACCTGTCCTTCATATAGGCCAGTTTGGTTTCTCCCGCGCGTCGCGCCAGCTCCCGGGACCCTGTCGCGTGTCGCGGGGATGGTTGACCTGGCATAGGTCTGCCACGTGTCTAGTATAGGCCTGCCACGTGGTGCCTCATTGTGACATATGTCTTCGGCCGCCTTTTTCACCCAATCACGCGTTTTTCTCGATTTTCGCGCTGGTGTTTGTCGCGTATGTTTGGGTCTTGACCTTAAATGATTCGGTTTATAATTGCGAGTTTAATAAAGGTACTTTTGTGCGGGTTGGTTCATCAACCATCAGGTTTTCAAGTTTTATCGTGCATACTTCAGATTTTGTTTATGGATTTTTCCGAGGGTTGTTACACATATCACCTAAAAAGATGAGATGAGGAGTAGTATTCACGAAGAACATAATAAAAATAGGTCTTTCACTGGGTTTGTTTAATAAATGAAGACGGGCTTTTAAAAAATGGCCCATAAAGCATAATGACCTATCGTCATCAGCAATCTCTTCTGGTTCTCTTCATCTCACCGATTCCGGACTCACCAAACAACTTCGACACACCGACCATTAACACTGGCCATAAACTGTCTGAGTATAAAGTTAAAATTTCTCTTTTAACTTTAGCCACTTTGTCTAAGATAATTGAGAGGGTCAAGCTTAGTTTTTTCTTCCTTCTTGTTGCCTGCTCCGGTATACTGTATGCGGTAGATTTGGCCGGCCGGAGGATCAATGGACCCTCCTGACCCCCTATAAATCCGGCGATGGTCTACAAGTGCTTCAAACCAACAATCACCAATTACTGATAGCCTAACCGGAACCGATACACATAGCCTAATCGAAACCAATACACACAAATAAACAAATAACTTTGTCAATTAACCATGTACACAACTACACATACCGATTTTGATATGGATTAACCAAAGTTGCACATCATAAGAAATAGACTTCGATTAGGGCTAATAAAAAGCCACCAAAACGGCAGATCAAGTGGCAGGGCACAACCCTGATGCATTTGTAGAAACCCTCATGTGCAGACGAAAGTTAAGAAGAATGGGGGATCACTGTGACATTCTCCAATTTCACAATTCGTGTGTTTATATAAGGGTTCGCAGAGGAGGTGGTTGTCATTTGCATACGTGGGGTACGTGGTTTTGATAAATTGCAGGAGTTACATAATTGCTTGCAAAAACTGTCCTCAATTTACGGTAACTGTAAGATTTTAAGAGAGAGAGGGTGTATATCCTCTCTCAACCGCCCATTTTACAGTAATTTTGATGAGTTTATGTGGCTAGGATTTAACCTGAGAGAGATCTGACGGTGATGATTAGAAGTGATAGGAGTTAAGGTTTACGTTGTCTATAATATATATAATTTTTTTACACTAACCATAGTGAAGCGGTACCACACCATAACGTAACTTTGTAATTCATAACTTTATTTTATTCATGTAACTTTTATTTATAGTATTGTAAACTATTTTATATTTTATGGATATCCCGAACTCTCACAGTAACACAATAATAAACCACTAGTTTTTTGTACTTTTACATTAGGCAATCATAAGTCACAACTTTCTACACTAAGCAAACTCATATAAAACATGGTGAAACTGTCCTGACAAGTTGGTCTAGTCGTTTGTCAACTTAGTTTTTCTCATTGAGGTCCCAAGTTCAACTTCCACTAGCATCACTTTGAAGAACATTGGTGGTGGCAATGAAGTTTAGAACCAGGCCTACAAGTCGCCAGTTCGAAACCGAGCCGAACCGGGTTTTACCACAGTGGGCCTTCGGGCGGGCGGGTTTTACCCGGAACTAGTAGCTTGGTTATGCATCCAACTTTGACCGTTATGGAGCAATGGATGCATTTGCTCGATTGAGATCATCCCAGTATGCTTATCCGGTGGCGGTTAAAAAAAGGTGAAACTTTAGAGGTGCACTTTTGACACATCCCAATAGTCTAGTACCAAAACTGAAACACTTTTGTAATATCCACGTGGCATAATCTATTAGTATCTTCTCGCCAACAAGAAAGTATATCTGCATGGACAGTCTCACAATCAGCGTTGGTGATGCTGAACGCTGTTTCATTTCAATCGCTAGGGTTTTACATGCAAGATGGTCCCTCACTCAACCGTCTTACTCACTATAGCAGAGGTAAGGATTATCATAATAACAGTTAATTTTGAGTTGGATTTTTTTTTTATAATCTACAAGTTTTTGCTACAACGATCAGTTCAATCACCTTTTCTTTTACAATAGAGTCCTTTTTTTATTTAGCAACCGAAAAATTATAATTTCTCTTAAATTTATTTCAAGTTTTATTAGAACTAGAATTACGACCCGCCGCAATGCGGCGGAGATTCTTTAGTTATAACTAAGTCGATTTAGGACGCGCACGTTATGTTGAAACTGTCAAACGGGAAAAAACAGACGATGTAAAAATGTTCACTCACACACGTGTGTTGCGTCGTGTTAACTCGCATAATTTAGAACAAAACGTTAAACCAAAGACGCACGTTGCGATGTGTTAAATCACAAAATTTAGAATGAAGCATAAAGCGAAATTTTGCGGAAAATGAAAACTCTAAAGGACCAAAGTTGAAAGTAAAAAAAGTTGTGAGGATAGATTGGAAAAGGTAAAAAGTTTTGTGTTAAAAGTAAAAAAAAAAACAAATAGTTTTGGGTTAAAAGTAATTTATGAAATACTTTTGGTTGAAAAGTAAAAAAAAACATTTAAAAAAAACCCCAAAGCCAAGGTTACAACAACCATATACATAACCATTTTTTCTTTGAGAAACCCCCAAAGCCAAGATTACAACACATAAGTAAAAAAAATCAAAGTGGTTAAATCACAAAAGATGGAAACTTTTGAATTATATATGAAAGATCAAATTAATCAAAGGGGTTAAATTGTATAAGATGGAAACTTTTGAATTAGAAGTGAGAAATCAAATTAATCTAAGGGGGTAAATTACCAAATATGAAAACTTTAAACTTAAATTGTCAAAGATTAAAACTTTAGGGTTAAAAATGAAACAAATATTAAAACTTTAAAATTAAATTGTTAAAAATTAAAACTTTAGGGTAAATTGTCAAAAATTAAAACTTTAGGGTTAAAAAGAAAACAAAGATTAAAACTTTAAACTTAAATTGTTAAAGATTAAAACTTTTGGGTTAAAAAGAAAAATTCTAATTTTTTTTTTAAAAGCTCACAAGGCTAAATGTACAACTACCATATGCATAAAGTAGTTTCTAATTTATATATGGAATAATTACTCAATTATGGATACGCCTGTAAGGGTATCGGCACGGGTACTTCTGTACGGTACGTGTTTTAGTACGCCTATCAGTACGGGTACTTCTATACGGTACACGCCAATGCCGAGTACTCTTGCTACAAGGTAGGCTGCCGAGACGACTTTTTCAACTCCGTCTAATTACTGAGAATCGATCAAACGCGGTCAACCTCAGTCACAATATGATCTAGTAGGTCGTCAACTTAGGCCAAGTTTAACTTAAAAAAAACATAATTCCTATGTTTATCATATTAAAGAATGAATATCACTTTAAATGAAAGAATATCAATTTTTGAAATATTTTACCATTTGAACATGTATTTTTTATTTATATCGATATTCACGTATTTTTTTATAAATATTAGTAAATTTATGATATTTAACATATATATAATTTTCCGAAAACTAATTTCTTTATAATTTAACTTGTTCGTGTACTCCCCGAGTACTCTCTGCCTAGGCCGAGTATCCTCAACTCCCCAGTCGATCGACTAGGAAGCGCCTAACGACTTTTGCAACCATGGTACCTGCTTTAGAACAACTTTTTTTTCTAACATTCCATTGAGTTTGGTACTAGTACTCTTGTACTGGTACTAGTACCCGTACGGTTACCAAATAGGCTAAATCAGTACAAGTACCAATAAGTTACGGGTACTATATAGGATAAATCGGTACGTGTACCGATATTCAAGAAACCATAATGTCACAATCTTTCTTATATAATAAAGCAAAGGGGTTTGGGCTGAGGTGTCAACACCACAAGCCACCCCCTTGCTCTCTTTCCTACTTGGCAACTTCTGCCTTATTCAAGATCCAGGTGTCATTTCCTGATATATATATTTTTTTTAAACCTAAAGCAATAGACTTTTGGGCGGGCAGACGAATTTTTGGGCGGCCAGATCTGTGCATTCAATTTTTGAATTCCCTTTACTCACCCCAATACACCCATTACCCTGTTTTCTCAGTATTAACTTTTTTTCACTATTCTTTCATCTTCAGCCAGAGAAACCCTAAACGCATCTTCAAGCTGAGTTTTTCCATCACCAAATTTTGAATTCCCCCTCTCATCCCCAAATCCCCATACGTTCACTGCTTTCATCTATAGAGAGAGAACCAGAGAAAATGAAGAGAGAGCGGGGAGAGAGAGCAACGATTCTTCCCTTAAAATCGTTGATGTTCCATAAATTGTTGTTCAAGTGCTTGATCTGATACCAACCGGTAATAGATACATGTATGGTTCTGAGCTTTTTGCATCCATTGTTACATTTTTGTTGATTTTGTTAGTGTCTTATGTATATTGTTTGCGATTCATTGTATGATGACTTTTTAGCCCTAATTTTACAGATCTATGCGCATTATTGTATGATTTGTGTTTATTATTGCTTGTTCCATTGTCCTCTTTCGCCTCTCCTTTTTCCGATTTCAACTTAGAGGTTTAGAGATTTCAAGTAAATAATCCGGTCCCATGGTGATTTTTGTACATTTTTTGTGTTCATGATTAGAATCGGCGAAAGTGATTTTACCTTAGAAGTTCGTGATTTGAATCGACAACCAGGTTCCGGTTTAGATTGGCAATTTCATTTGATTTTGGTTTCAATCTTATAGATCATTATTTAGTAGGTAATTATGTGTTGATGGGTTTGTTATGTGTGAAAGAGTATATGTGTGTTTATCTACGGAAACTTATTTGGTTTTGAAAGAGTAGATGTGTGTTTATCCACAAAAACTTTCGCATATATGTTTTCATAGAGTGCTTTAACAAACAAGTCTTGGTAATCGGAGCTGAAAATTTGATGAAAAGACTTGTATTTGTTAGGTTGCTCATTTATTGGTACTATATTTTTTTGTTATTGTTTGGAAGAAACGTATGTAAACATAATGAAAAGACTTGATAGTTATTTTGGTGAGGAAGTTTGTTGTTTTAAATTTTTATTATAATAATTGGGTACGTGGAAAAGGTGCAAGTGACTGGGGAAGTAAGGTTGCACGCCAAGTGTTCGAGATATTGCCTGAATGACAATCGGTGCTATGTGCATTTGGCCGATGATCCAGGTTGAAGAATGCCATATGTTTCGGACTATACGAAGATTGCCACCTGGTTATCATCAGGTTAAATTTTAATTTAATATCGTCTCCATCGTTGATAAGCTTATAATTATACTTTGTCAAATATGGTGAGGAAGTGTATTGTTTTGAACATGTCTGATGTCTAATTGGATATGTTGATAAGGTATAGGTAACCTGGGAAGCAATTGTTATTGAAGATGGTGATGACACTCATGATTTGGATTGGTTAGAGTCGCTTCCTAAGGTGTCTGCAAACATGGAGAAACGATGCAAGGTTTCGATTATAACGGAGTTGACGTAAAATAATTAAGTCAGATTTGGTGGCTGTATATATGATTAGAAACATATTTTAAAGAACCGAAACTATTGATGTGCTTTTTTAAAAGTGAATGAAATCAACTTAAATGTGCTTTTTTTAAACATTATTAGCTGGCATTTCTTAATCCATTAAAAAAGGGATTGCCTTTTCATAGCTTTATTTAAATTTAACTCTTAAATACAATATTAAAAAATCAGATATTACGATTGAATCCTAAACCTACAGTTCTTTGTTCTTCTTACAAGTGTGTTTTTTTTGTGTTTATTTCACGGGTCAGTTACGTTTATGAAGAGTATTGGGTTTTGATGATAGATTATTAGTTTTCATCTAAAATCATCTAAAACAGAGGTCTGAAGGTAGTACAAAAGATGGCGAAACATTCTGCTGAATTATTGGCAACGGTACACATTTTGAGTTTTTTTTTTATTTTCTAGCGTATACGAGTTTTCATGAAGAATTGAATTGTTGGCTCAAATTTGAAGAAAAAAATGTCCAACTTTTTAGCTTAAAAAGATGGTGGTTGCTTTAAAAAAAATCCATGACCAATGAGAACACATGAGTGATGCTAATCTCAACCACCATGTATTTATCGTGGCTGTAAATTAACTGATGATAAGGGCTCGTGTCAAAACAACTCTGTCCGAAATGTGATGGGGTTGAATCGGATTTGGGGTAGCTAATCACAATTGGTTCGGGTTGAAATAGCCGGTTTGTTTTAGAAAAAATATAGTCATAACTTTATATTTTAAACATATATAGATCCTGATCTAATTCATATATAGATCCCGATTTAAGCCGGTTATGTTGATCTTTATGTTTTCTTATTATTATTTCACCCAAATTTAAGTAAATAATAATTTAAAAATTCATGAGGTTTTAATTTTTGTTAATTATTAGTTACAATAACTCGACACAGTTGTGTTATGGAATAAGTTATTTCTGACCTTGATATATGTGTGTGTTTTTGTATGTTATTGAATGGAGATGCATCCCCATATTAGCTCGGGGAGTAAGGTTTATAAAACTTGATATCATATGATTGCAATTTAAATGTCAAATTTTGTTCTAAAATTATTAAAAGAACATCTTTGTAATATATATATGTTTTCTAAAATTTTGTAATAAAAATTTGTTCTAATTTTGTAATAAAATTTTGTTCTAAAATTTTGATTTTCAGACCAGAGAATCTAAGTGTTTTCTTTAGGATGGTACAAGAGGTAATGAAACAATTACATGGATACGACTTTAAGTAAGTGGTGATTCATATATATGTATAGTCGTTACTATTCTACTATATTTCTTTCATTAAATTATTTTTAGTCATATATGCTTATACAACTATATACCATGGAGCTATGTTGTCTGTACATAGAGCAAACATCTTTTCATTTGGAATCACGGCACTTGAACTTGCTCATGGTCATGCACCGTTTTCAAACTATCCAAAAATGAAAGTAATTCAGTTGTAGAATTACTTAACTAGAACATAACTTTTCCCAATTTTTTTAATCTACTTTAGTAAACGACTTGAAAGAAAAATAATATATATATAAATCAATTTTCAAAGTTAACTAAATTTTAAAAATACCATGATTTTAGATCCCAACTCATATCAACTATAACCAGTTGTGCATGATCTTTAATGTGCCATATCACCCCATATTCCACTGTAATAGATCTTGAATTATCAATTGGCTTTGGTAATGAGTTTATTCATTTATATACGATGAACACTTATTTGATTTTGTTTATTTTTAACACGCGCACACTGTAACACCTCGAAAATTTACGTTCTATGATGTGTTGACACGTGTCATAGGTTTGAACGTGTGAAAGAATGTTCTTGAAGGACTAAAGTTGACAAACATAGAAACTATGTAAATATAAGGGTTCAAAGTGTCAACAATGAATAAATATACTTCACAATAACCTTACATGGTGTTTATAACCCTAAACGAATAAATCATGGAATCATACGTAGCGAATTGTGAAAGAAAGTGAGAAATTACAAACTACGGAGGTTAAATATGTCAACATGTTAAGATATACCTCTGAGTGACCTTTTAGCAAACCCGAAGCCTTGTAACGATTAATTATGCTCACTAGAATGCACCATAAAAATTTCACCAAGTTTCGTTACCGTATGAGTAAGTTATGATAAAATTCGTGTGTGAGGGTTAGAATCGTTAACATTGAAAATTAGGGCTTTACGGGTGATCACAAAGTTACCCGAGGACATAACAAAGATGGTATAAGCCCTAAAGCCCCCATATGTCAATATTGAAGCCTCATAATGCAAGAATTGTAGTGAAAACGACCTTTCGGGGGACCAAGGGCCAAAAGTGAAATTAAAGGAAACATTTTAACCTTATCAGGCGACTAAGGCGGGCCGCGTAAGGTACTTAAGACCTTTACGCGGGCCGCGTGACAGCTACCAGCGACAGAAACATCACAGCTGCCTGTTTTCAGCCATTTAACCGACTTCAAGTGACTTGTTATGATACCATGGGCTCCTATACTGGTATTTAGACTATAGAGGACACATGTATTCATCCATGATCAATTATAGACCCATTTGGCAATAATCTAGGATGATCAAAGTCACTATAAAAGGCTTATGTTGCAACATGCAACCACACTTCAACTTCTGGTCATTTTGAGGAGCACAAGAGTTGATACAAGACCTTCCAAATCATCCATTAGTCACTTGTAAGTACCCTTGACTCTTCTTAATTAAGTTTTGTTTAGTTTATAGTCTAGAAGTCAAACCGTCGTAACTACGGTTTGACTTAATGATAGCACACAAAAGGTCCAGTGTTTTGTCGAATAGAAAGTTGTTATAAGTAGGTAATTAAGTGGGTAATAAACCCTTAAAAGGGTACTCACTGATTCCAATCCTAACTAGGTCGTTTGTCGAGTCAAACGTTGTCCGAAAAGTCAACAGAAATGCTAAACTTTGAATTAACGCGTAATTAACGATATAGAAGGCGTGTAACCTATTTTATCATTTATATAACTTGGTAATAAGTGTACGGACTTGTCTAAACTTGTTTGATTCGACAACTTTCTGTTTTGAACCGATTCGGAACCGAAAGACGCAAAAGTTTGACTTTTGCTTTGACTTCAGTTCTGACCCGGTTTTGATAGGTTTAGACATGCCTTAAAGTTCCATTAGGACCTAGTTACATGTGTATATAACCCTCTGCGTTTATACCACTTGAATCCTTAATTGTCCGACGTTTTCGTTAATCTCCTAAATATTGACCGTAATGCCCTTATGACCATAAAACGAAAATTTTGGAAATATGAAAGTAAAATAATCTTAGTTACTGATTATTAAACATGTCTGTAAATTTTTACATCAGTTGGACATATAGATTAGGAGTTATGCTCAATGACGTAATTAGAACGCTTCTTAGTGATTAAATGGCGTCATTAGCGTAAAGCCTATCTAAACCCCATTTTTGACACCAAACCTTTTACCCACTGATGTAATATAATATTTTGGGATTTTTGAAGATTTTTAATTATTTTTAAACTGATCATAAGCTAGGATTAGTGCCTTAATTCGGTAAATACCGAATATGCCATTTTAAGCCATAAAATGAGTTTTATAAATCCTTTTGGTGCCAATCCAATTGCTACTTATTTTAAATAATAAATGAAGTGTTTTGAACCTGTTTAACTGATTAGAAAACTTAGGATCCTATATTAACCCGTACGTCGCTTAAAACGGCTTTATACGCGTATTATACGCATAGTTTGGGTTTAAAAATTATTTTGACATATAGGACTTATAACCAAATGTTATAACCTGTTAAAATAAACTATTTTACTGATGTATTCAGACCCGGTTCACAGAAACTTAATTAATTCCTTTTATAACCTTTAAAATGACCAAAATACCCCTACGGGGCTTAATATGAGATTAAACTCGTTTTGGGCATAATGGAAGGTATCCTACTGATATCACAACATATTTACGGCATGTTAACTTAGGAAACCTGTTTAGGACTCTTATGGTTACCCGTTACGCTTCATACGCGTTCGGTTAGGTTTAGGTAACTAGTTTACATAAATTAGCCGAAACGGGTCAAACCATATCGGTTTTATCTCAAAATCCAGAATGTGTATAATATACCCATATTAAGCAAGTCTTCAAACTTGTCGGGTCTAAATCACATTCTATCCGGTCTTCGCTTAATCGTGCGTACGAACCGTATCTTTAAAACTAACCGGTCTAAGCTTAAGCTTAACTAAAGACCCGTTAGGATTCTAATAGGTTATTATAAACCTTCGTTCCAGATTAGGAGAACCGGTAAAAGATACTTGCACTCGCTGATTTTTATTTATACTTGCTCAGGTAAATACTTTTAACTTATTTTCCCTATACGGGCTTGGGGTACGGTATATAAAATACCGCTTGGTCGGGCATTGAATCTTTAATTGTTTTATGGTTAAAGTATTGAGATGTCTTGTTTAATTTGTTTTGTTTGCTTAAAGCCTTTGGGGGGTTAATGACCATGTCCCGGATATCCCTGGCATCATTTTACGAAATGGCCACGACCTTAGCACACAGGTGTAGGCGTACACCTGTCAGTGTCTCATTTAAATAATGTGGTGTGTCTATTGATCTTTAACCCGACTCGATCCGGGCTACTGAACGCATAAGTAACATGTAAATCCTTTACAAGTATTATATTCTAATAATTATCCCAAGTTATAAAATATTATTTGTGCCTTGTGCCTTAAATTCATTTTATTAAACTCTTTTCAAAATGAGTCGGTTGATTGTATTTACCAGTGTAAACTGACGTATTTTCTCAAAAAGGTTAAGTGCAGGTACTACGCGTAATAGATTGGCTTTTCTCCTAGCATCCACAATAAGTCTCGCAAGCTTGGATGTCATAGACTGTTGAACATTGTTTCCTTTTATTTTGGATCTACCTGTGGATTTATATTCAACTATTTGTGATACTTAATATTACAATATTGTTTGGTTGAAATGAATCTATACTTTGCTTCCGCTGTGCATTTAAATATTGTGTTGTTTGACTATTATGTTACCAACCACGTCACGATACTCCCCTACCGGGCCCGCCGGTAACACGTGGAAATCCGGGGTGTGACAGGTTGGTATCAGAGCCAACGTTGAGTGAATTAAACACTAGCCTTTTGTGTTTAATCTCAATGACACAGTTGCACATTCCTAAATCTTCGAGTCTAGACAAAGAACTTAGGAATAATCCAAAATGTTTTTATTTTACTTTTAACTTTGTCCTTTATTTTTCCTTGTTGTTACCTTTGTTTATATGGACAGGTTTAACAATGCCGCCAAGATTCAGGCGAGGAAGTCGAGGAAATGAGCCAATGAGCGCCCCTAACGACCACGAGGCCGGGCCTTCGGGCCGGCGAACTCCTTCCTCTACAAGGAGTGCAGATCCACGAGAACCTTGGAGGATCTACGAGGAGCCTTCCAGACGATCTACGTCATATAGCTCAACGCCTCCATATCATCACTCCTATGGGCCTCAGTCCGAGAATGAGCCCAACAATCCGCCACCTTCATACATACCTTTACAACGATCTTCATCGCGCCGTTCCTTCGAAGACCCTACTCCTGTCTTTCGGGGCCAGTTTAACCCGGTGGACTACCTACCAGAACAAGGGGGCTTTAACCCACTAGGACCGGAGGATCATTTTTCAGGTGATCAAGCGATGGACATGGACGAGGACACAGATCCCGTCAAGCCTGCAACCGGAACCACGAACCATCCTGTAGAGATCTCTGATGGTTCGTCTTTTCACGGAACACCATACCAAGGTCCGGATAGTCATCAGGCATGGTTCGAACGGTGTGAGTGGTACTATACACCATCTTACCACTTATCGCCTCACTAGCAGCCGCAACAGCAGCAGCAAGATCCCTCTGGGGATCCACGTTTCGAGGCAGTCACGCCACCGCCTCCACCGCCGCCAGTTCATCTAGAGCCTCCAGAACCACCAAGACGTAGGAGGACTGGCGCACGGATGTCAGCACGAGGAGGGGAGTTTCATTTCAGTACCCCTCAACACTCTAGCGGCAGCCACTACCCGCCAATATAAGAAGACCCACAAATGGGTGAACCTTCAGTTCCAGTTTCAGAGGTGAATTCGGCACCTATTGCACCGCCATCACCGGGTTTTGGCAACCCTATCCCTGCTTATACTGCTCCGGCAGCTTACAACCCATACGGACCGCCAGCATACCATAACTATAACTATGCCGAGGCCGACCCATACCAAGTGGCAGCAAACAACCTTGCCCAAAATCCTGAGGGACCATATGGAACCCCTTGGGGAATGGGACACCCAGCTCGTGGGTATCAAGTACCTACTCAGCCACCGCTGCAGTACCAGCCACCACGGTTTTCTCCACCAGAGCAGGAGGATCTCCGTCAAAGACTGGGCAGGGTTGAGCGAGACCTCCAGAGAGAGCGTAAGAAGAATGAGGGATTCATGAGTGGTTTGGCAAGTTTGCTGAAGGGAAAGAAGAAACGGGATCGTTAAATCCCAATATATATTGTTGTATTTCCTTGTTTAAATCAAGTCCCTACGTGGACATTTATTTATGTGTGTATGTAGTCCCTGCGTGGACATCTATCTTTGTACTTAGTCCCTACGAGGACTTGTCTCTATTAGTCCCTGCGTGGACATTTACTTTGGTAAACAGTCCCTGCGAGGACATGTATTATCTGTATAGCTCCTGCGTGGGCAAGTGTTTTTGTAAAAAGTCCCGTTTAGGGCAAAGTGTACTACTTTTAAGCTTTAATGGAATGTAAGTTTATAAATTTCATCTTTGCCATATTATGCATAATTAAATTAGATATGAAATAAATAAATCAGAATCATTCCTTTTAAAATCTATCTGCCTATGTATATTTTTAATTTAGGATCTTAAAGGTATAACCTAGCCTGCATGTCATTTTAAGACCTGGCCAAGATGGTAAAACCCGTTAAAAAGATTCAATTCCCTGTTAACATCTGAAAACATGTTAACACTCCTGGCAGACATGATTCGTTAAAAACACACGTGTTATTATTATATATGGATCTTTTCAAAGATTCCAAACCCAACTAAATGATCTCTGAATCATGGGTTAAATCATCAATAAATATGATTAGTTCTTGTTACCATCCATTGGTAATAGAATGCCTACGGGCCCTTCTCATTTTCATATGAGACAAAAGACAGTAATAGTCTGTGACCCTGTCTGATAAAGGTAATGAACTTTGTTCAAACCTTCATGCTTTGATTCTCTGAAATCATAGCTTATGATTTAAATTGTCCCTGTGACAAGGCCTTATGTGCTAATAAAACTATTATTGTTTTATAATTAGGATAAATTATGATTGAAATCCTAAATAAATGTGAGTAATAAATTAACCATATATGGTCTACGTTTACCACGGTTAGTAAATTGCCATAAAAGACAATTCTATAATAAACTCACCAATAAATTGATGTCAATATGTAACAGTTCAAGCTACATGGCAGACTCAAATGAGGTCCACAGTCACCCAAGGAGAGAGCATGATAATGCCCGAGTAAATGTAGCGGGTGCAGAATTACAGGCAATGATAGATAATGCCGTTAATCGAGCTATGGATAGACAGCTCCATGAATCCGGTGGTAACCATACAAGGACCCAATCTGCACCACACTCTAGAACACCCTCCAGGACCCACACTGCCCACAACAGTAATTCTCACCACTCATCAAACCAGAGGAGTGCTCCATCCCAAAGAGTCATACAGAATCAGGAACCCCGTAATAAGGGTTGCTCCTATAAGTACTTCGTTTCGTGCAAACCTAGGGACTTCACTGGGGAAAAAGGATCAGTAGATTGCATGACTTGGTTGGACGAGATGGATACGGTTGTGGATATCAGTGGTTGCAATAATAGGGATATTGTGAAATTCGTGTCTCAGTCTTTCAAGGGAGAAGCATTGGCTTGGTGGAGATCTTTGATCCAAGCTACGGGGAAAGTCCCGTTGTACAACATGACCTGGGAACAGTTCATGGCGCTGATCAAGGAAAACTACTGCCCTCAACATGAGGTGGAGAAAATTGAAGCTGACTTCTTGTCGCTGGTCATGAGAAACCTAGACTGTCAGGCCTACCTTACCAGTTTCAACACTTTGTCAAGATTGGTTCCATATTTGGTAACTCCGGAACCCAAACGTATAGCCCGATTCATTGGGGGTTTGGCCCCGGAGATCAAGGCAAGTGTAAAGGCCTCCAGACCAGCTACTTTTCGGTCCGTAGCGGACATATCATTGTCTCTTACCTTGGATGCGGTCAGGCTGAGATCGTAGAGGAACACTGATACCGAAAAGAGGAAGGGTGAGGATGACAACTCACGACATTCAGACAAGAAGCAGAAGGGAAAAAATGACCACAAGAAGGGGTCAGGATTTAGGAAGGATGGTCAGCAGACGGGTGAAAACCCCAGATGTAAAATCTTCAAAAGGCAGCACTTTGGGAAGTGCAGGTATGAATCGAATTCGAATTCACAATCGAAAGCTTTTGCATGTGGGTTGTGCAAGTCCAAGGAACACAAGACCTTGGATTGCAAAAAGATGAAGGATGCGGCCTGCTACGGTTGCAATGAAAAGGGGCACATCAAGACCAATTGCCAAAAATACGCCAAGAAGCCTGAAGAGGCTAAGAAGACCAATGCTAGGGTCTTCAGGATGGATGCTAAGGAAGCCGTCAAGGACGACAATGTGATAACAGGTACCTTTCTCGTAAATGATGTTTATGCGAGAGTGTTATTTGATTCAGGCGCTGATAAGTCGTTCGTAGATAATAAGTTTTGTGAATTGTTGAAATTACCTGTTAAGACTTTAAGTGTGAAGTAAGAGGTGGAACTAGCAAATGGTACTTTAGAAACTTCCTCAACCTTATTAGATGGGTGTTTCATATCCATTAAGAACCACTCTTTTCCTTTGTCCCTACTTCCTTTGAAACTAGCCGGTTTCGACATAGTTTTGGGTATGGACTGGTTATCTCATAACCAGGCCCAGATTATTTGCAATAAGAAGCAAGTGATGATCAAGACTCCGTCTGGTGAATCACTTACTATCCAGGGAGATACCCAGTATGGGCTACCCGAGAAAATGTCTATACTCAAAGACTCTAAGTGTTTGAAGAAGGGTTGTGTCATCTACATGGCACAAGTGATTATTGATGAGCCGAAGCCCAAGATTGGGGATATCCCCGTCGTTTCTGAATACCCTGGTGTTTTTCCTGAATAACTCCCTGGTTTGCCACCAGATAGACAAGTAGAATTCAGAATTGACATTATTACTGGATCAGCACCGGTAGCAAGGGCGCCTTATAGATTGGCACCAACAGAGATGAAGGAATTGAGAACGCAGCTAGATGATTTGCTAGCCAAAGGTTTCATCAAACCTAGTTCGTCTCCTTGGGGAGCACCAGTTTTATTTGTCAAGAAGAAGGATGGATCGATGCGTCTGTGCATCGACTACCGCGAGCTTAATAAGGTCACTATCAAGAATAGGTATCCTTTGCCCAGAATCGACGATCTGTTCGATCAACTTCAAGGGGCAAGTTTCTTCTCGAAGATTGACTTGAGGTCAGGCTACCATCAATTGAAGGTTAGAGATGAAGACGTGCACAAAACAACATTTAGGACTCGTTATGGTCATTACGAGTTCCTAGTGATGCCTTTTGGGCTCACTAATGCACCGGCCGCGTTCATGGATCTCATGAATCGTGTTTGCAAGCCGCACTTAGATAAATTCGTCATCGTTTTCATCGATGATATCCTCATCTACTCGAAGAACCAAGCTGACCATGAGAAGCATCTTCACTGCATTTTGGAACTACTTCATAAAGAAAAGCTCTATGCCAAGTTCTCGAAGTGTGAATTCTGGCTTCGAGCGGTCCAATTTCTTGGACATGTTGTTAGTGAGCGTGGTATCCAAGTAGATCCCACTAAAGTTGAAGCTGTCATGAATTGGCATGAGCCAAAGACGCCTACAGAAATTCGTAGCTTCCTAGGTTTGGCAGGATACTATAGGCGATTCATTGAAAACTTCTCAAGGATTGCTGCACCCCTGACTTCGCTGACACGAAAGAAGATTAAGTTTGACTGGGGTCCTAAGCAGCAGGAATCCTTTGATATTTTGAAACAAAAGTTGAGCAATGCTCCGGTACTGACATTGCCTGATGGAATAGAGGAGTTTGTAGTATATTGTGATGCATCACACACCGGGATGGGGTGTGTGCTTATGCAGAAAGGCAAAGTCATTGCCTATGCTTCACGCCAGTTAAAGGTGCACGAAAAGAATTACACCACCCATGATTTGGAATTGGGTGCCGTTGTATTTGCACTAAAACTGTGGAGGCACTACTTATATGGAATCAAATGTGTGATCTATTCTGATCACAAGAGCCTTCAACACCTGTTCAATCAGAAGGACTTGAACATGAGGCAACGCCGTTGGATGGAAACTCTGAATGATTACGATTGTGAAATAAGATACCATCCCGGTAAGGCGAATGTAGTCGCCGATGCCTTGAGTCGAAAGGAGAAGGTGAAACCCATCCGAATCAATGCCAAGCACATGGAAATAAAGAACAATTTGATAGAAAGGTTGTTAGCTGCACAGAAGGAAGCTGTGTTGGAAGCTAACTATCCTAACGAAAAGCTAGGGGTAACTGAGGAGCAGTTAACACTTAGCAAGGACGGAATACTAAGATTGAATGGACGAATATGGGTTCCAATTTATGGAGGACTTCGAGATGTTATCCTCCAGGAAGCCCATAGTTCCAAATACTCCGTTCACCCTGGAGCTGATAAGATGTACCAGGATCTAAGGGCGAATTATTGGTGGATAGGCTTGAAGAAGTCTGTAGCCACCTATGTAGCTTAATGCTTGACATGTGCGCAAGTCAAGGCAGAACATCAAAAGCCGTCAGGTTTGCTACAACAGCCTGAACTTCCCACCTGGAAATGGGAAATGGTAACTATGGATTTTATTACCAAGTTACCTAAGACAAGGAAAGGAAATGACACCATCTGGGTGATCGTTGACAGACTGACTAAGTCAGCACATTTGCTACCCATTAAGGAGACCTACAGCTCCGACATGTTAGCACAGTTGTACGTGGATAAGATTGTAGCTTTACATGGCATACCTGTGTCTATTATCTCTGACAGAGATACTAGATATACGTCACATTTTTGGAAAAGCTTCCAACAATCTTTGGGCACGCGTTTGAATTTTAGTACGGCTTACCATCCTCAGACGGACGGCCAGAGTGAGCGTACTATTCAAACGTTGGAAGACATGCTTCGTGCATGTGTGATTGACTTGGGTGGTAGTTGGGATAACCATCTACCATTAATCGAGTTCTCCTACAACAATAGCTACCACACCAGCATTAAGGCTGCGCCTTTCGAGGCCTTATACGGTAGAAAGTGTAGAACGCCCGTTTGTTGGGCGGAAGTTGGAGATGTCCAATTATCGGGACCAGAGATAGTGTTCGAAACGACTGACAAGATTGTCCAGATTCGAGACCGTCTCAAAGCTGCCCGTGATAGGCAGAAAAGCTACGCTGATCCCAAGCGTAAAGCTTTTAACTTCGAAGTAGGCGACAAGGTGTTGCTTAAAGTATCACCCTGGAAAGGAGTGATGCGATTTGGTAAGAAAGGCAAGCTAAGCCCGAGATACATAGGACCTTTCGAGGTTATCGAACGTGTCGGGTCAGTTGCCTATAAGTTAAACTTACCAGAAGAGCTCAGTAGTATACACAATGTGTTCCACATCTGCAATCTGAAAAAGTGTTTCGCTGATGAATCACTGGTTATACCACATACAGATGTGCATATAGATGAGAGCTTGAAATTTGTGGAAAAACCATTGTCGATCGAGGATCGACAGGTTAAGAAGCTTCGAAGGAAGCATGTACCGATTGTAAAGGTCAAATGGGATGCCCGTAGAGGTCCCGAGTATACGTGGGAGGTTGAGTCCACGATGAAAGAAAAGTACCCTTATCTGTTTCAGTAAATCTCGAGGTCGGGATTTCTTTTAAGGGGGTGAGGATGTAACACCTCGAAAATTTACGTTCTATGATGTGTTGACACGTGTCATAGGTTTGAACGTGTGAAAGAATGTTCTTGAAGGACTAAAGTTGACAAACATAGAAACTATGTAAATATAAGGGTTCAAAGTGTCAACAATGAATAAATATACTTCACAATAACCTTACATGGTGTTTATAACCCTAAACGAATAAATCATGGAATCATACGTAGCGAATTGTGAAAGAAAGTGAGAAATTACAAACTACGGGGGTTAAATATGTCAACATGTTAAGATATACCTACGTGGGAGGTTGAGTCCACGATGAAAGAAAAGTACCCTTATCTGTTTCAGTAAATCTCGAGGTCGAGATTTCTTTTAAGCCGGTTATGTTGATCTTTATGTTTTCTTATTATTATTTCACCCAAATTTAAGTAAATAACAATTTAAAAATTCACGAGGTTTTAATTTTTGTTAATTATTAGTTACAATAACTCGACACAATTGTGTTATGGAATAAGTTATTTCTGACCTTGATATATGTGTGTGTTTTTGTATGTTATTGAATGGAGATGCATCCCCATATTAGCTCGGGGAGTAAGGTTTATAAAACTTAATATCATATGATTGCAATTTAAATGTCAAATTTTGTTCTAAAATTATTAAAAGAACATCTTTGTAATATATATGTTTTATAAAATTTTGTAATAAAATTTTGTTCTAATTTTGTAATAAAATTTTGATTTTCAGACCAGAGAATCTAAGTGTTTTCTTTAGGATGGTACAAGAGGTAATGAAACAATTACATGGATACGACTTTAAGTAAGTGGTGATTCATATATATGTATAGTCGTTACTGTTCTACTATATTTCTTTCATTAAATTATTTTTAGTCATATATGCTTATACAACTATATACCATGGAGCTATGTTGTCTGTACATAGAGCAAACATCTTTTCATTTGGAATCACGGCACTTGAACTTGCTCATGGTCATGCACCGTTTTCAAACTATCCAAAAATGAAAGTAATTCGGTTGTAGAATTACTTAACTAGAACATAACTTTTCCCAATTTTTTTAATCTACTTTAGTAAACGACTTGAAAGAAAAATAATATATATATAAATCAATTTTCAAAGTTAACTAAATTTTAAAAATACCATGATTTTAGCTCCCAACTCATATCAACTATAACCAGTTGTGCATGATCTTTAATGTGCCATATCACCCCATCTTCCACTGTAATAGATCTTAAATTATCAATTGGCTTTGGTAATGAGTTTATTCATTTATATACAATGAACACTTATTTGATTTTGTTTATTTTTAACACGCGCACACTGTAACACCTCGAAAATTTACGTTCTATGATGTGTTGACACGTGTCATAGGTTTGAACGTGTGAAAGAATGTTCTTGAAGGACTAAAGTTGACAAACATAGAAACTATGTAAATATAAGGGTTCAAAGTGTCAACAATGAATAAATATACTTCACAATAACCTTACATGGTGTTTATAACCCTAAACGAATAAATCATGGAATCATACGTAGCGAATTGTGAAAGAAAGTGAGAAATTACAAACTACGGAGGTTAAATATGTCAACATGTTAAGATATACCTCTGAGTGACCTTTTAGCAAACCCGAAGCCTTGTAACGATTAATTATGCTCACTAGAATGCACCATAAAAATTTCACCAAGTTTCGTTACCGTATGAGTAAGTTATGATAAAATTCGTGTGTGAGGGTTAGAATCGTTAACATTGAAAATTAGGGCTTTACGGGTGATCACAAAGTTACCCGAGGACTTAACAAAGATGGTATAAGCCCTAAAGCCCCCATATGTCAATATTGAAGCCTCATAATGCAAGAATTGTAGTGAAAACGACCTTTCGGGGGACCAAGGGCCAAAAGTGAAATTAATGGAAACATTTTAACCTTATCAGGCGACTAAGGCGGGCCGCGTAAGGTTCTTAAGACCTTTACGCGGGCCGCGTGACAGCTACCATCGACAGAAACATCACAGCTGCCTGTTTTCAGCCATTTAACCGACTCTAAGTGACTTGTTATGATACCATGGGCTCCTATACTGGTATTTAGACTATAGAGGACACATGTATTCATCCATGATCAATTGTAGACCCATTTGGCAACAATCTAGGATGATCAAAGTCACTATAAAAGGCTTATGTTGCAACATGCAACCACACTTCAACTTCTGGTCATTTTGAGGAGCACAAGAGCTGATACAAGACCTTCCAAATCATCCATTAGTCACTTGTAAGTACCCTTGACTCTTCTTAATTAAGTTTTGTTTAGTTTATAGTCTAGAAGTCAAACCGTCGTAACTACGGTTTGACTTAACGATAGCACACAAAAGGTCCAGTGTTTTGTCGAATAGAAAGCTGTTATAAGTAGGTAATTAAGTGGGTAATAAACCCTTAAAAGGGTACTCACTGATTCCAATCCTAACTAGGTCGTTTGTCGAGTCAAACGTTGTCCGAAAAAGTCAACAGAAATGCTAAACTTTGAATTAACGCGTAATTAACGATATAGAAGGCGTGTAACCTGTTTTATCATTTATATAACTTGGTAATAAGTGTACGGACTTGTCTAAACTTGTTTGATTCGACAACTTTCTGTTTTGAACCAATTCGCAACCGAAAGACGCAAAAGTTTGACTTTTGCTTTGACTTCAGTTCTGACCCGGTTTTGATAGGTTTAGACATGCGTTAAAGTTCCATTAGGACCTAGTTACATGTGTATATAACCCTCTGCGTTTATACCACTTGAATCCTTAATTGTCCGACGTTTCCGTTAATCGCCTAAATATTGACCGTAATGCCCTTATGACCATAAAACGAGAATTTTGGAAATATGAAAGTAAAATAATCTTAGTTACTGATTATTAAACATGTCTGTAAATTTTTACATCAGTTGGGCATATAGATTAGGAGTTATGCTCAATGACGTAATTAGAACGCTTCTTAGTGATTAAATGGCGTCATTAGCGTAAAGCCAATCTAAACCCCATTTTTGACACCAAACCTTTTACCCACTGATGTAATATAATATTTTTGGATTTTTGAAGATTTTTAATTATTTTTAAACTGATCATAAGCTAGGATTAGTGCCTTAATTCGGTAAATACCGAATATGCCCTTTTAAGCCATAAAATGAGTTTTATAAATCCTTTTGGTGCCAATCCAATTGCTACTGATTTTAAATAATAAATGAAGTGTTTTGAACCTGTTTAACTGATCAGAAAACTTAGGATCCTATTTTAACTCGTACGTCGCTTAAAACGGCTTTATACGCGTATTATACGCATAGTTTGGGTTTAAAAATTATTTTGACATATAGGACTTATAACCAAATGTTATAACCTGTTAAAATAAACTATTTTACTGATGTATTCAGACCCGGTTCACATAAACTTAATTAATTCCTTTTATAACCTTTAAAATGACCAAAATACCCCTACGGGGCTTAATATGAGATTAAACTCGTTTTGGGCATAATGGAAGGTATCCTACTGATATCACAACATATTTACGGCATGTTAACTTAGGAAACCTGTTTAGGACTCTTATGGTTACCCGTTACGCTTCATACGCGTTCGGTTAGGTTTATGTAACTAGTTTACATAAATTAGCCGAGACGGGTCAAACCTTATCGGTTTTATCTCAAAATCCAGAATGTGTGTAATATACCCATATTAAGCAATTCTTCAAACTTTTCGGGTCTAAATCACATTCTATCCGGTCTTCGCTTAATCGTGCGTACGAACCGTATCTTTAAAACTAACCGGTCTAAGCTTAAGCTTAACTAAAGACCCGTTAGGATTCTAATAGGTTATTATAAACCTTCGTTCCAGATTAGGAGAACCGGTAAAAGATACTTGCACTCGCTGATTTTGATTTATACTTGCTCAGGTAAATACTTTTAACTTATTTTCCCTATACGGGCTTGGGGTACGGTATATAAAATACCGCTTGGTCGGGCATTGAATCTTTAATTGTTTTATGGTTAAAGTATTGAGATGTCTCGTTTAATTTGTTTTGTTTGCTTAAAGCCTTTGGGGGGTTAATGACCATGTCCCGGATATCCCTGGCATCATTTTACGAAATGGCCACGACCTTAGCACACAGGTGTAGGCGTACACCTGTCAGTGTCTCATTTAAATAATGTGGTGTGCCTATTGATCTTTAACCCGGCTCGATCCGGGCTACTGAACGCATAAGTAACATGTAAATCCTTTACAAGTATTATATTCTAATAATTATCCCAAGTTATAAAATATTATTTGTGCCTTGTGCCTTAAATTCATTTTATTAAACTCTTTTCAAAATGAGTCGGTTGATTGTATTTACCAGTGTAAACTGACGTATTTTCTCAAAAAGGTTAAGTGCAGGTACTACACGTAATAGGCTGGCTTTTCTCCTAGCATCCACAATAAGTCTCGCAAGCTTGGATGTCATAGACTGTTGAACATTGTTTCCTTTTATTTTGGATCTACCTGTGGATTTATATTCAACTATTTGTGATACTTAATATTACAATATTGTTTGGTTGAAATGAATCTATACTTTGCTTCCGCTGTGCATTTAAATATTCTGTTGTTTGACTATTATGTTACCAACCACGTCACGATACTCCCCTACCGGGTCCGCCGGTAATACGTGGAAATCCGGGGTGTGACACACACACACATACCTATATCTTCTAGCCGATTTTATGTTTATTTTGCAGGCCAACGACATACACATCTGGCACTACTGTTGAAACTAAGCGAAATGCTGAAGGTGGTTATAAGAAAAGGTAGTATGTCTTTTTCCATACATGTAATACATAATTTAAATTTTATGAATTATTTAGCGGCTTGAGTAGTATCTTTTTGATTGTCTATTTATATGGAAAATGGAAATAAACACTTAATATGAGAAGTACACGACTCAGCTTTTCATGTTTTTCAAAAGTTGGGTGTAGCCCACCTAATTTTCTCTGTTTAACTAGAAAAAAGTTTAAATTGAAAAACATAGTTATTACTTTGTTTGTAATAAAATAGGCAAACAACTCATGTTTTCATTGCTTATTTACTAGAGGAGTTTGTACCACATGTTGACTTGAATTGGTCAACTGAGAAAATGTGTATGCAAATCAAAATTGACAGGTTTGGTACTTTTTGAGGGCACAATTCACTTGGTTCCAAATATTTTAACCTTGGTTTTATATACATTGATTGTGCAGTGTATATGCATTGTTGGGAAGTTGTAACTTTATATGTATTCATAGATTTGTAAATTGTAACTAGAACACTTATCATTTTTCATTAGTACACTATAATATGTACCATACCCGTTAAAATATCTGGTATCAACCTAAGTGATTGTTTTATAGGTGGCTAGATGGATCAAACTATTGGCGAAGAGGGTTTGTATTATAGGGGGCGATGGTTGCTTTGAAGCTGGATATGGAGGTGATAAGGTTCAATAACGGTTTAGGGTGAATGTTGTTAAATGTTTGAATAAGAGCGGTAACGTGGTGTACAAGGAAATTTTTAGTGAAATTTGAATTATATTTTGTATTTCTAAAACTATCCCATGTATTTTTAAGTTTATTTTATTAAAATATTGAATCAGATTTCATTTCATTTTCATTAAATCCGAACAATTCAAAGTATTTTGATTAGTTAAACCGCGTGTACACGCGGGCTCTAACCTAGTACAAAAATAAAGCATAATATCAAATTCGGTAACATTATCTTTTTTTCTTGAAAAAGTACCAGTTGATACTCGGAAGTACTAGTTGATACTCGGAAGTACTGAATACCAAAATCCTTAAAACTTGGTACCAATACATGTACCACATAAGTAAAATTGGTATGGATACCGGTACGTGTACGCGTAGAACTATTCTGAAACATAATCCCATTCATAACTGTTTCATGGTTCTAATCCTAAACAAAATACGAAAATACTATATGTCATGATGTGAATTTGCAATTTTAATAAAAGTAGTCATTTCCCCCCGCCCTATGCAGCGGAAACTCAGTTAGTATCGGTTCAGTTTGTTCAGGTACCGACACTCGTTATGTAACGCCTGCGTTTTCGTACTTTCCATATTTAGAAACCATTGCTTGAAATTCTATTTTTGGAAATCTGGTGATCTTGTAATCAATCTTTCGTTGTAACCAATGTAAAATCCGAGACTTGAATCGTAAGGAAATCCGTGTTTCATTACATTTATTTCATATACGTCTTATACATGTTCTTACGTTCAAAAATATCATTCCAGTTTATTCATACTTTGTGCTAAAAATGTCAAATTTGCAAACTATTTGATCTATATGCTAAATTACGCGAATTCGATACTATTTCTCGACAAATAAACATAATTATCCTTGTTTTATATTATGTTTATGCTTCATTTACATATCATACCCTTAACTATGATCCTTGTGCCTTAAAAACCCTAAAAACAACAATATATGAAAGTATGAGGGGGTAGAATGTCAAAAAATAAAATTTGGCCATCAGACCTTCTGGCGGCCAGCGAGAGCTTTGGGCTCGGGCTTCGCGGCCCGCGAGAGCAGCCCAGCGCGCAGAAACCTTGGACAACCTCGTTTTTGAGCGGGTTTTGGTGTTTGTTTTGATTTTTAAACTTGTTTTAACATTAAATACTTCACCTAACTCAACCATAATCCTTCCCTATAAATACCACACCCCTTCCAAGCATTCTACACTTTACAACATCCTCATTTCACTCTCAAACACCTCTCAATCTGCTGAAATTCGGAAGAGAAGTCAGAATCATGTCAAGTTACTAAAACTTGCATAACTTCTTCATTTCTTGGCCTTTTTCATCCATTCTTTTTCCTACTTCTTTGGATTGATCTTAGTTACATTTCCAGAGGTTTTCCCTGGAAAATCAGAGCCTGGAACGTCGCCAAAAAGGCTCCAAAGTTGACTGATTTTCTGTTTTATACAAGAACTTTGATAAAACTTAATTAAACTTGAGGAAACTCATCTCAAACCTATGTCCTTATGCTTATAACCACTTCTATGGTTAGTTAGGCTTAAAACAAGGTTGAGACATTCAAAATCAGAGGTATAACCTCACAAACTTTCTGTTTTGTTCAAGGGTTTAACCCACAAGTGATGTTCAAGCTCAAAGCTTGATGGATGTGTGATTTAGGATTAACTTGGGTTATCCTACATAAAATCCACACATTGCTTGATGATTTCTCATAGATTGGTGGTTTATATTCTTGTATTGCTTGTAAGTTCATGACCCTCCTTGAATGTTCATAACATCAAGTGTAGTGGTGAACACTTAGAGGTGCCTAAATGGAAGATTTGTTTTTCCTACCTCCTACATGAATTCTATGACACCAAAGAGGTTCCTAAATGGAGGATTCATCCTCCTACCTCATGCTTGAACTATTGGACATTGACACCTTACTTAACCTATATAATACTTATATAAACTATCCAAATATTCGAACCTTTAATGATGAATTTGTGTTCTTTCGTCAAAGTACTAGATTTCATCATCTAAGACCTAAAACTTGTTATGATTTTAATGGGTGTTCTACCCATGAAAACATTTTAACCCTTGGGGTTTCATAGTGTCAAACAAGTATTATGTGTTAAAAGATGATTACTTTCATATGTTATATTCTTATGTTTTAAATTCCGAATCTCGACTCTAAACATACCTTGAACTTTAACCCTTATACGTTTGATCCCCTAATCTCATTGCTCGTCAACAATTGGATAATCGGAAAGCATATGCAACTTTGTGAGTATACTTGACCCATTTTACCGTTTTCACACTTTTGGGTGTGACATGTTTTTATATACAAACACACTTAACATACATATTCTTATGCAAATACTTAAACAACAATCCAATACATGCTTACTATTTGTTATGCTTGATTCGTGTTTTCTGGGTGATTCTTATGTGATGAACTTGTCATTAGCTTCGTACAAACCTCCACTTAACATGTATAGCGCTATAGAAGTAACGCACCGCCCGTGAACGAGAGGTAATGTTAGGTTTATTCATTCATACTTGCGTAAACAGAGGGTTGACTTGTAAATCGCATGCCAGTTTAATACGTTAATCTTGATAACTAGGTTTGCCATGTGGATTGTTCCTTATCATTTTTATACTTATATACTACGCACCAAACTTGTATGCTCACCAATACTTTTTGTATTGAACTACACTTTTTAAACATGTTGCAGATTTAGCGATGATGTTGGTGATGCATGGAATCTAGTAGGATGCTTAGATACACACTTTAAATTTGTATTCTTATTGTATTGTATTTCGTTATTCATGTTGTATTTGTTTCAAATCCTTGTAATTGACTCCTTAGAAATGAAATGGATACTTGTCACAAACAATAGTGTTATGAAGTCTCTTGCAATCTATTTCGTCTCACTCTGATATTTCCGCCATCGGTTGGGGTGTGACAGATTGGTATTAGAGCCATAACTATAGGGAATTAGGAAAAATTGCCATGTTTTTTACCTAATCTATAGTTCTAGAGCTTTATTCTTATGTTTTGCTTGAACCACTTGCATGATACTTTATTTGCTTCTTATTTATTTTCTTTTGACCTTTTAAACATATACGTCACTTTGTGTTAATACTTGCTTTATTATGTGTTGATACTTGCTTTATTGTTCTACTCTTTATGTGTTATCATCAACATGGCTTCTTATGTGTTTATATTGTTCGCTTATTTCATTATTTTAAATCCGACAACACTCGTACCATACCAACGAGACGACTTCACCAAAATAGGCGTGAAACCCACAATTTGGTGAACAACTTTCAATCCATCCACTTTTCCTTTTTACATGAAATTCACCATCAAGTTAGGAGTGGGGGTTAGGTTTTTTTAGGTTTTTTTAGCTATTTTAGGTTGAGTTCACATTGGTTCTCGCGGTTCTCGCAATAAAGGTGATTCTCGCATGAAGCTTACCCTATATATATATATATATATATATATATATATATATATATATATATATATATATATATATATATATATTTCAGTGAGGTTAATTTAGTCATTTCAAACCAATTTAACTAGAAAAATTAAAGCCCACTAAGTTGGGGGATTATCCGAGTAACAAGTAAACAAACCACATGTAACATACATGTAATTTTAGAAATGGGAGCATTAGGCCTTTGGGTATACTTTAACATATCTTAATTCCATCTAAGTGTCACATCAACTTTTTCTCCCATTTTACTTTGCCTCACTCCAAGGAAATGGTTTAATCTCATTAATCTCATCTAACAATATCTTTTAATAGTTTTTGGTCTAAAAAAGAAAAGAATAATTAATTCAGTCTCTTAACATTCGGTTAACATGTTAACATAACCCATTTAATGCCCATTTAATACAAGGATGGAGTGGTTTGCAATGTCACTTAACATGTCATGTCACTGTTGACACTCTAAATGTTAGAGTACAGCCCATGGCCTTAAAGGTTTATATTGGCAAATCACATGAACTATTTGAGCATTTTACTCTATATAATAATTTAATTTAATTTGAGTCATGAACCAGTTTCAACTCGACTCGTTAGAAACTACGCGGATTGGTTCCTACAGGTCGGTTTTCTCCATTACTAAACCGCCTCCGCCACCAACAAAACCAATTCAAACTAATGGTTCAGACTGTTTGTTTCGCGAGTAAATGTCTGAATGATTCAGACTTATGCCTCTAAATGGTGAATGATTCAGACATATGCCTCAGAATGGTTAAGCATTATATTGATTGAGTCTAATGGTTGAGACATCTTATCTGAATTGGTCAGACATTTACATCTGAATGATTAAACATTATATTGGCTCTTAATGGTTCAGACATCTTACTAGTTTAGCCCTTAATGATTCAAACCTCTTACTGATTCAGTACTTACCCATTTGAACTGATTTGCAAGAAAAAAAAAACCTGGTTTGTTTATCATGGTCACGATAAAATTAAAGACGAATAAGCTTGGTCATTGATTGTGGTGCTGGGGATTGGTAGTTGGTGTTGTTAATCATGGCCACGATAAAAAGATGAATAAGGTTCTATCATGTTAGAGTTCCAATTCATTGAATAAAACCAAAGACTTACTATACAATCCAAAAACTATACAATCTAAAGACTTGACTTTAATGTTCAACAATGTTATTGTGTATGGTACAAAATTGTGTTAGACGTTTATTGTGACAAAGTAAATAATTAAAAATAGTTGTTAAAGAAGTTGGAAAACCATTAATAAACGTAAATGCCTTAATCACAATTAATTTCTTACACACGATAATGGTGCAGGTAAACATCACTCACAACAAATGGATGATAAAATAATTCATGATATGATATCATCACCTTAAACAATAGCAGGTTACTAATGTTATCAAACCGAGACACCGAAATATAATACCAAACAAATAAAGTATAAGTTATTGAACAAAATAGATAGTTAATATTTTTAATTTTTTACAACAATATGTACGTTCCTGTTTTTTAGTTTCATTCACTTTCACGACCATAATCAATAGTATAAGACTATAACAACTATCGTGACACATTCAAACATCCCCTTAATGTAGATTTTATATTATATTTATCTTCATAACAAACATATTATTGTGTTATGTAAAAGTAGGAATCAGTTATATGTTTTTTCACTATTAGATGTTTAGACAAGGGACTTTTGATCCAATGATGTAGGTGCTGGTTAAAGTTTGGGATCTGTAAAGGTCTTAAGTTCGAAACCTGACCCAAGGGTGTTTTTTCATACAGGTGTGTTTCCTCCTTAATGGTTTTTCTGGTGAGTTAGGCGCGATGTGTCAAAATCAGTATGGATGGTTGATATCCCGTCTTATAAAAGCTCACTCGAATATTAAAGTTAGTTTCAAACATTGTTAAAAAATTATAGATGCGTAGATCAACTAGTATTTACACGATTTAAAAGGAAAAAAGTTTTATGAAAATACTGAAGATCGGTTTTTGAATAAGTAATGAAACAATATATTCATATGGATGGGCCTTTATTGGGGATTTTTCGTTTGTAGTGTTAATTTTATTAAAAAAAATTGATTTTTTAATGTAAAATATTAGGTTTTTAAAAGTCTGGCCTTTACCAATTTGGATTTTGAGAACCCAACACTCACCGAGTTATCAATAAGTTCCGCCACTAAATATATTCATATCCTAATATGTTGATGTATTTTAGTATAGCACACATAGTTTCGGATCCTTATCTATGTTTAACTACAAAATTAAAAGAAAAACCAAGAAAAACTCTTTAGAAGATACATAAATGTGGTGGGCTCAATGAATTAGCCCCGGTTGCGATATACGCATATAATATATATATGTGTGGGCGCTCGGGGGGCAAAAGTAAAAGTGCACTAATTTTAACGTTATTTTACTAATTCCGTGAAAATAATGTTAAAAGATGGGGATGGTTAATCATGCATCATATGGTGACGTACTGACGTTGATAGCCGAAAGACAATGGGGTACATGCATTAATTTGCCTTTGTCTTAATTGCCGAGTGTATGTGCCTTATGTCCAAGGTTTGATGCAAAACTATCATCGAGTCGGGGGTCTCACAGGAAGCAGCCCCTCTATTCCTACGGGATAGATGTAATATTGTCTACATCTTACCTTATTCAGACTCTACATTTGTTTTGCTTTTGGTAGGATTTACTAAGTGTGATGATGATACATAAAAAGATGGGTACGAAACAATAAAAACACATTTGAAATAAGTTAGCTTGCAAGCTTCCAAATATAAAAAATAAAATGAATAAAGAATTTCTTTAATCAACTCGTACTCAATAAAATGATTAAAGAATTTCTTCAATCAACTCGTACTCTTATGTTACCACCATTTTTATTTCTATGACTCAACTCCTTACACATGAATGACTTAACCCTTATATAAACCTAGATCATCCTTCATCTTTATAAACGGATCAACATCCCCCATCCCGCCCCTCTTTTAATCTCTCTTAAGAATGGAACCCTCTCATGAAATAGAAGTACAGAATCCCCAAGAGGTGGAGATGGCATCTCAAGCACTAAAACTACCATACCATGATGGACATCAACAAAGCCGTTGTGGTAATGATGAAGCAGAGAGTGACATCAACAACGGTGTGTGCTTGACTTGGAAAGACTTGTGGGTTATGGTGCGCGATGGACAAACCGGTGGAAGCCAATCCATACTTCAAGGTGTTACCGGGTATGCCATACCCGGTGAGCTCCTAGCTATTATGGGTCCTTCTGGCTCTGGCAAATCCACACTCCTTGACGCCTTAGCAGGTATGCAGTTATTCGGTTCAAAGAAACCAAACGTCTATGCGTTTCGAATCATGCCAACTTTAGCAATTGTTTTGCAACAAAGAAACAGCTAAGGTGGATGGAGTGGATCATGATCATCCAGATCAGGATGATATTTTGTGTCGGTGTCGATGGCATTGTATGGATCCTCATCATCTTCATCCTAAGAGCATTTACATCTCATTCTTCTTCTCTATCTACATTCCTCATCATCTTCATCCTAAGAGCATTTACATCCCATTCTTCTTCTCTATCTACATAATATAAATAAATAAACATAGTTTTTTCATAAGATTTTGTTTTAGTGGTTTTAAATACTTGAGTCCAAAATCAAATTCATAAGATTTTGTTTTAGTGGTTTTAAATACTTGAGTCCATAATCAAAAAGTTTAACGTATTGAGTACCTAGATTTTCATTTTATAACCCTTTAAGTCCAAATTACTAACTGTTTTCTCAGTTACTTTTTGTGAAATGATCAAAGTACCTTTACAATTAAAGCTAGAAGTTAAATATAATACTTTATTTCATATATTATATACATAGCAAAAGATAAAATACAAATACCCTTATCATACAAAACATAAGAATAGGATGAAAAGGTAAAACACGCGGTGTATTTTCGTAATTATTTACTCGTAGAGTAATTATCAAAATTATCTTACAAATGATCTTGTAGGGTAATTTTGTAAAATAATCTTATAGGGTAATTTTAATCTTGTAATGTATCATAATTACTCTACAAATGATCTTGAATGGTAATTTTAATCTTGCAAGTTAATTTTGATCTTGTAGGGTAATTTTGTAGAGTATCATAATTACTCTACAAATGACCTTGTAGAGTAATTTTAAACTGTATATTGTTTGATAAACTTGCTAAGTAATTTTGATACACTTATAGAGTAATTTTGATAATTACCCTAGATCATTTTACAAAATTACCATACAAGATCATTTGTAGAGTAATTTGATAATTACCCTACGAACAAATAATTGCAAAAATGGCATTGTGTGTGTGTGTGTTTTTTTTTTTTTATGTTTTTTCATGTCTTTCGTATGTTTTGTACGATAAGGCTCTTTGTACCTTAACTTAACTCATATATATACCCAACACAAAAATCTACACTCACACCCCCTCTCTCTAAACCACTAGCCACCGTCATCACAATCAACAACAACCATCACACCCACCGTCGGCAGTCATAACCTCAATTTCACACAAAATACATTTATATCTGTATCTTACACGCACACAATTAATTTATTATTTTTTTTCTTTTTATTGTACAATCACAGTAAATTATGGAGGCTTGGTTTTAAAAGAGGTTTGCTTTTCTTTTCTCTAACTTGTTTTATATTATAGAGAAAGGGATTGAGCGATGTTTGAAAGTTTTCTTTAAACTAGTAAAATTACCCGCGCGTTGTGACGGGAATTCGGTCGACTTCAATCTTAAGAAAAAGGTCAAAATTAGCCATATTTACTGGTCAGATAGAAATAAAAGGAAAATTAAAAAAAGTCAAAGAATTTTATAAAGGGAAAAGTCAAAGATAAAAAAATGGTCAAAAAAGAAGATCAAGGTGGTCAAAGTTGGTAGGCAAAAAAAGGGTCAAAGGTGGTCAAAGTTACTATTCACAAACTTGGTAATTGTATATAGAAGTAGATCAAATACAATGCACATTTCGTATACAAACTATAAGAACCATTTAAAAAGTGTCATGTAACATTCAATCAATTATAGAGAAATGGTAAAGTAATAACCTAAATAATATCAATTGTATTGAATTCCTTATAATTTTGCTGACAAGCAAATCTTTCTTTTGTTTTCAATGTGTAGCTTAATAAAGAAAAGTGTTGATATCATTCACATATGTGCTAAAATCACATTGTATATATACTAATAATAATTATTCTTAAAGATATAAAGGTAAAGTACATAGTGGGTGGGATTAGGGGTGCAAACGAGCCGAGCTGAGCCCGAGCTCGACCAGGCTCGAGCTCGAGCTCGTTTAACATATGAAAGCTCAAGCTCGAGATCGGCTTGAAGGTAAAATTTCAAGCTCGACTCGTTTACTATTTATTAATTAATTTTTTATTAATTATAATTATTGTTATACATATAATTTAGTTATTTTTTATGTTTATATAAATGGTAAATATCATTATTAAAATATATGTTTAATATATTAATAAAAAAATATATAAAAAGAAAGCTCGTTAAGCCTCGCGAGCCGGCTCGAGCTCGATAAGCGAAGCTCGGGCTCGTTTACTAAACGAGTTTGTTTTTAGGCACAAAATCATTCCCATCCTCTTCAAAAATCTTCATCTTGATCTTGACCACCATCCCCTCCACCCCAACATCGATTCTCCCATTTGTCTACGTGGACTAGGTACCGATCTCCCATCCTGATATTATACCGTCCAAGCATCCACCCTTATAATGATCGATAAATGGTATTACAATTTTAACTAATATTTTCTAGTGTGTTGTTGAAGATTGACCATCACAGTCGTGTACACAAAGTGATCACATCTTATATATAATATGGGTCGTGTGCGAAGGCCGTATTGGTCATTCAGTGGCCACGTCAGTTATTTATTTGTCAATCAAAACATCATACGGGCCATATGATTTTGGCTTTCTTATGAACCATATGATCATTTATTTTCCTATAATGCAGCTTGTATTACATGTCAGCAGTATCTGGATAAATGAGAGTAATATAACCCTGTCCATTTTGTATGCAGGAAGACTAGATCTCAAGACTAGGAAGAGTGGTGATATTTTAGTTAATGGTATCAAGAGAGCTTTAGCATATGGGACTTCGGTAAGAATTAGAAATATTTAGGATATATGATTTTATTAGGATCATCCTTGGTCTCATTTTCAGTTGATAACACATATATACTGACAATTCAAAACTATGCAGGCTTATGTGACTCAAGATGATACATTGATCACATCACTTACGGTCCGTGAAAGTGTACTATTCAGCGCAGCTTCAACTGCCAGACTCCATGTCTAAAACCGAGAAGAAGGAGAGAGCGGAAATGACCATTAAAGAGATGGGTCTTCAAGATTCAATGGACACGAGGATCGGAGGGTGGGGAGCTAAAGGCCTGAGTGGAGGCCAGAAGAGACGAGTTAGCATATGTATCGAGATCTTAACTCGTCCTAAGCTTCTCTTTCTTGATGAACCAACAAGCGGTCTTGATAGTGCTGCTTCATACTATGTGATGAGCAGGATTGCAAGGCTTGATCAACACCACGGAAGGACCATCATTGCATCAATTCATCAGCCATCCAGTGAAGTATTTCGGCTTTTTCATAATCTTTGCCTTCTTTCTTCTGGAAGAACAATTTACTTCGGCAAGACGAGCTATGCAAATGAAGTATGGACATCACACAATTCAGTTCATGCCTTGATGATTTTCAATAGAAAAAATGTGAACTAAATAAGCTAATTTTATATCTTGTTTGGATGCAGTTTTTCGCTTTGAATGGCTTCCCTTGCCCAAATTTCCAGAATTTGTCCGATCACTTTCTTAGAACAATAAATAAGGATTTTGATGAGGTAACATTATACTAAACGTACACTCCGTATCTATCATGCTTCCTGTCTATCGTATTTATTGTGTACCACCCAGATGTTCACACCATCAATACTTATTTCTTTAAAATCTTCAAATTATGTTCTCTACATTCTCAATCATGAACTTTAACACAAACTCATTTATGTAATTCTTAAGTGATGGCATTCCTAAAGAAAACTCAAACCAAATCCCGCACAAGTTACAAGCCTTAATAAGCTATGTGCTAGAATTAGAGATGAATATGACTCTTTAATTGCCCTGAGAACTTGGTCTAGTGATAATTTGGCATGCCCTCCCTAGTGGAGACGCAAGTTCGATTCTCGCTTGGGCCATTTTCGAGGGACATCTGGGTGAAGGATGAATTTGGGCTTTAATCCTGGGTTCGAACCTTACGGGGGGCAAAGGTTTATGGATTTTATCCGGTTCCCACGCATCGGGGGGCACGGTCTCATGGCGGTCGAGGAATCAACCTTGGACATAGTACCGAGCAGGGTGAGTTTACACGTGAGAGTCTTTGTTGTTCAAAAAAATATGACTATTTAATTAATTTACTTAATGTAATTTTTTATTTTTAATTGATGAGATTTGTGTTTTTTGTGATGTTAGATTTTTAATTTTAAAATTAGGGACTTCCTCAAATACTACAAAGGTTCTAATATATTTTTTAAATATAGTTTTTATTTTAAATAAATCAAATTAACATAAAATATTTTGGTATAAAATGATTTTGATTTTAAAAAATAAGTGTAAAAAGTGGTGATAATATGGTATATATAGATGTTTTTTAAAGATGCAGGGTTGGAAAGAAGATATGTATTTTTGAAAAATATATAGAAATCTAATGTGTAGCTGATTTACCAGACGCATTTGTAGGTGTTTTTGATGTTCTGGGTTGGTGATGGTCTAATATTATTATGGAAATTCACAGGACATCGAACTAGGTTCAGCTAAAAGGAGCGCTACAGAGGAAGTTATTAATATCTTAATAGATTCTTACAAGTCATCTACTACTTACCAAGAAGTTAACAGTAACATAACCAAAATCTGCAACAAGGTGAACTAAAAATTCATTTATATCAAAGTAAAATCATACCAGAGATTGTTTTGCTTTTGGTAATAACAAAAGGATAGATATTTTCTTGGGTATTTATATTTTGGTAATAACAAAAGATGGATATTTTCTTGGGTATTTATAGGGTGATGCAGCACATGATAATAATAATAAGGACCATGCTAACTTCTCAACCCAATCTCTTGTACTCACGAAGAGGTCTTTCGTCAACATGCATCGTGATCTTGGCTACTACTGGTTGCGCCTCGCTATATACTTAGCATTGTCCTTGGGTCTTGGAACACTCTACTATAAAGTTGGGTCCAGTTATAGTTCAGTTGAGGTAACAAAACTATATTACTTTAGATATTGTTGGTAATACAATTGTTGGATCGATCTAATTGATGCAATTTCAGTTTTCCTATGATATAATTTTTTTACTAATAAGTGGTCGAGGAAATTGACAAGTGTAAATAGATTTTTTGAAGCATGTTGGTTTGTAGGTAGTTTGCTTGAAGAGGGAGCAGACTAGATCTATTAATGTTGAATTTCTTATTATTTTCCATAATTTATTTAACATATAATTGGGGGTTGAGTTCATTTCAGAACTCTAAATAACTACAGAACTTTCAGAACTCCTAATAAACAATCATTTTATATATATGTTTTTGTATTTAGGATCTTTTTATCATCTATTATATGTATTTCTTTGATTACATACATGTTAAAAGTAGTTTACATATGTTTAATTGCCAAAATTATATATATGTGTCATAACTAATTACATATATGTAAAAAACTAGTTTACGTATGTGTAATTATAAAATTACATATAAAAATGATAAAATTACTCTTAACATGTATGTAATCGTAAAAATACACATAATAAATGATAAAAATATCCTAAACATAAAAATATATAAATAAAAAGATTGTTTATTAGGAGTTCTGCGAGTTCTGTAAATATTTATGGTTCTGAAATGATCCTGGCCCAATTGGGGTTTTCTTTAATTTCATGTAATGTTTGCATTTCCAAAAATCCAAATATACAAATTTGTTTATTAGTTATTTATCTTGACATTTTTATTTGTTTTCAATAAAATATAGATATATCGGAATAGGGTGGAGTTCTAGAGTGAACACTAATGTATTTGTGAACTGAGTGAATAAACCTTGACCATTGATTTACATCATTAAATCGTAAAATACACTAGTGTATTTTCATTATCAAATTATGGTTACACTTGTGTATTGATAATTAAGGGTTATGATTAGTTTATTAGTCTTCACTATCAAGGGGGTTGTTCACTAATGAACCTACCCCTATCGGAATATTGATAAAAAGAATAAAACAAAACAAAACACGTACTTAGATTTTAGAAAAAAAAAAAACATTGATAGATGTTATAAGTTATTTAAGAAAAAATAAATAAATAAAATGTGAATGAATTATTATTAGAAAAATTAAAAGGCAATGAAATTCAATTCAATATTTATTTATTCTGAGTTTGCTCCTTCTATAAGCAAACCTGGTGGGTGGGTGGGTTGCCAAAAACATCCTATAAACTCAATTATTTCTAGTCCAGCTACAAATTAAAAAAAAAATGTTATTATACACCATGGATATACACTTCCTCACATGCATTATGGATACATACTTGTTAATAATCAGAGATAGAGAATTCATGAAAAGGTTTGAAATTCTGTTTATTTTCTAATAATTTTTCAATGAAAAGAAACTCCAATATATAGGAATTTACGTAGTTCAAAAAGGGAAAAAAAAATACATGATTGATGAACTGTGAATTAGCTGTGATTGAGGCTGTGATGAGAATAATAAGCTGAACCCTTTATTGTCACTCAAAATATATTTTCCTTTTATTTTCTAATAATACTTGCAGGCTAGAAGTTCAATGCTAATGTTTGTGGCTTCATTCTTAACATTCATGGCCATAGGGGGGTTCCCCTCATTTGTGGAGGACATGAAAGTATTCGAACGTGAAGATTAAATGGACATTACTCAACCGGGGCTTTCGTTATAGCAAACACCCTATCTTCAATTCCATACTTGTTAGTAGTATCCGTGATTCCAGGGGCATTAGCATACTACCTAGCAGGACTTCGTGACGGATTGGATCACTTTGCATACTACACATCCGTACTATTTTCTTGTATGTTGGTAGTTGAGAGCCTTATGATGATCGTTGCAAGCATAGTTCCGAATTATTTAATGGGAATCATAGTAGGTGCGGGGATTCAAGGCCTCATGATTCTAGGTGGTGGGTTCTTTCGCTTACCCAATGATTTACCTTATCCTTTTTGGAAATACCCTCTATTTTACATTGGATTTCACAAGTATGCCTATCAAGGACTATTCAAGAACGAGTTTGAAGGGGTGAAGTATGTATATAACGAAGCCGGGGTGCAAAAAGTTATGGATGGAGGGTATATATTAAGGGAGAAATGGCAAGTTGAAATGGGTTATTCAAAGTGGACTGATTTGTTGATAATATTTGGGATGGTGGTGATTTGTAGGGTTTTGTTTTGTGTTATAATCATGATCGCTGAGAAGGTTAACTCTGGTTTAATGGATGTGGTGTTTTGTATGCCAGAGAAGAAGAAAGTGCAAGTGATGATCAATCCATTTGCCACACCTTCTCCATTAACCAGTCAATCAAATCAATGTATTTCTATGTAACATAATGTGTGTCTAAATACTTGAAATAATTTAGTATATATCGACTTTAAGTTTAAATCTATAAACGTTTATAATGAAAGGGGTAAGATCAAATAAAAAGTTTATTTTGCCTAAGTAGGATGAGAAAAAATCTTAACCATTCATTTTTCAAATCAATGGTTAAGATGAAAGTGTAGAAAAAAGGAGGAGTGCAAGGGTATCTTGGGAAAATCCTATTTATAGACTTTCTCTCTCCACATGCAAGGCACATGCATATTCCACCCTCATTTTTTAAACGTTCATAACTTTTTTATACGATATTATTTTTTCATAAAAATTTCACCATAAAATCGAGCGTCTTTTTATCTTTAATTTGAGTACCATATTGCTATATAAAATATGAAGACTAAAAAAACCCACTAAAATATGTTGTATTTCTATGTTGTATAACATTTTTTTTTGTGCTGGGTTTTTGTACTATATTTTTGTGCTAAATTTTTTGTGCTGAATTTTTTTGTTTTAAATTTTTTTTTTCTTAATTTTTTGAGCTGGATTTTTTTGTACTACTTTTTTTTTTGCTGAATTTTTTCGTGCTATATTTTTTTGTACTAGATTTTTTTGTGCTATATTTTTTTATACTACATTTTTTGTGCTATATTTTTTTACTAGATTTTTGTGTGCTAGATTTTTTTGTACTAGATTTTTTGTGCTAGAATTTTTTGTACTATATTTTTTTTGTTGTATTTTTTAAAAACAAAAGGGTTGCCACATGTCATTTTCACTCCTATTTAAAAGGACCAAAATGCCCTTCATTCATACTTATTAGGAGTGCCACATGTCATCATCACAATCCTTCTTAGGTTACTTAGGCAAAATCCACTTTTTAGTGGATCCTTCCCCTGTAATGAAAAATTTATTAGTATGCATATACATACAAATTAAGTTTGTCATATCATAGTATATATATGTAGTATGGTTTTGAATAAAATAGATAATCGTCCTCCTTTCCAATTCATTATAAAAGCTATTATAATGAATTAAACCATGGCAATCATAGTCCTGCTTTCCAATTTTTCAAGAAATCCTTTCATTTTTCTTTAGACAAAGATAAATTAAAATAAATAAGGAGATAGTGGTTTGGGTCATAACCACACCCTTAGGTTAGTGGTTTTGGATGATGGATTAGATGTGATGATATGGCGTTGACGTGGAGGGTCATAGTGGTCATGAGGGTGATGAGGGTGATGACCCCACCCTATAGCCTTATCCATTGTATCCCCAAGCTCTTCAACAAGTTTAACCAATTCAAAACTTTTTTTACTATAAATGAATTCATAATTCTAACCAACAAAATCTATTCAAAATTTCTAATGAAAAACCTTAACCATGTTTTACTATAAATACATACCATACGTATTCAATTTAACACTAAACAGGATCTTTCTCAAATAATTTGTAATCTTTATAAAAATAATCTAAATGCACAATCTTTTGTTTATTACTATTTTTGTAAACTTCAGATATAAATTTTAATGAAAACAATTGTTTTATATATGGAGTTAACTTCACGTAAAAATAAAATAAACGTACGAAACGTACGAATTGAAAGAAAAAGTCAAAAAAGTGGCGTTGTCATTTTGGTAATTATCAGTAACTTCAACTTCTGTAGAGTAATTTTGTAAATGTTCATGTAGAGTAATTTTGGTCGTGTAGGGTAATTATCAAAATTACAATACCCCCCCGCCCCCCCCCCAAAAAAAAAAAAAAAAAAAAACCTAAACCATTGTAAATCTTCATGTAGAGTAATTTTGGTCGTGTAGGGTAATTATCAAAATTACACTACCCCCCCCCCCCCCCCCCCCTTAACTAAAAGTGGACTGATTTGTTGATAATATTTGGGATGGTGGTGATTTGTAGGGTTTTGTTTTGTGTTATAATCATGATCGCTGAGAAGGTTAACTCTGGTTTAATGGATGTGGTGTTTTGTATGCCAGAGAAGAAGAAAGTGCAAGTGATGATCAATCCATTTGCCACACCTTCTCCATTAACCAGTCAATCAAATCAATGTATTTCTATGTAACATAATGTGTGTCTAAATACTTGAAATAATTTAGTATATATCGACTTTAAGTTTAAATCTATAAACGTTTATAATGAAAGGGGTAAGATCAAATAAAAAGTTTATTTTGCCTAAGTAGGATGAGAAAAAATCTTAACCATTCATTTTTCAAATCAATGGTTAAGATGAAAGTGTAGAAAAAAGGAGGAGTGCAAGGGTATCTTGGGAAAATCCTATTTATAGACTTTCTCTCTCCACATGCAAGGCACATGCATATTCCACCCTCATTTTTTAAACGTTCATAACTTTTTTATACGATATTATTTTTTCATAAAAATTTCACCATAAAATCGAGCGTCTTTTTATCTTTAATTTGAGTACCATATTGCTATATAAAATATGAAGACTAAAAAAACCCACTAAAATATGTTGTATTTCTATGTTGTATAACATTTTTTTTGTGCTGGGTTTTTGTACTATATTTTTGTGCTAAATTTTTTGTGCTGAATTTTTTTGTTTTAAATTTTTTTTTCTTAATTTTTTGAGCTGGATTTTTTTGTACTACTTTTTTTTTTGCTGAATTTTTTCGTGCTATATTTTTTTGTACTAGATTTTTTTGTGCTATATTTTTTTATACTACATTTTTTGTGCTATATTTTTTTACTAGATTTTTGTGTGCTAGATTTTTTTGTACTAGATTTTTTGTGCTAGAATTTTTTGTACTATATTTTTTTTGTTGTATTTTTTAAAAACAAAAGGGTTGCCACATGTCATTTTCACTCCTATTTAAAAGGACCAAAATGCCCTTCATTCATACTTATTAGGAGTGCCACATGTCATCATCACAATCCTTCTTAGGTTACTTAGGCAAAATCCACTTTTTAGTGGATCCTTCCCCTGTAATGAAAAATTTATTAGTATGCATATACATACAAATTAAGTTTGTCATATCATAGTATATATATGTAGTATGGTTTTGAATAAAATAGATAATCGTCCTCCTTTCCAATTCATTATAAAAGCTATTATAATGAATTAAACCATGGCAATCATAGTCCTGCTTTCCAATTTTTCAAGAAATCCTTTCATTTTTCTTTAGACAAAGATAAATTAAAATAAATAAGGAGATAGTGGTTTGGGTCATAACCACACCCTTAGGTTAGTGGTTTTGGATGATGGATTAGATGTGATGATATGGCGTTGACGTGGAGGGTCATAGTGGTCATGAGGGTGATGAGGGTGATGACCCCACCCTATAGCCTTATCCATTGTATCCCCAAGCTCTTCAACAAGTTTAACCAATTCAAAACTTTTTTTACTATAAATGAATTCATAATTCTAACCAACAAAATCTATTCAAAATTTCTAATGAAAAACCTTAACCATGTTTTACTATAAATACATACCATACGTATTCAATTTAACACTAAACAGGATCTTTCTCAAATAATTTGTAATCTTTATAAAAATAATCTAAATGCACAATCTTTTGTTTATTACTATTTTTGTAAACTTCAGATATAAATTTTAATGAAAACAATTGTTTTATATATGGAGTTAACTTCACGTAAAAATAAAATAAACGTACGAAACGTACGAATTGAAAGAAAAAGTCAAAAAAGTGGCGTTGTCATTTTGGTAATTATCAGTAACTTCAACTTCTGTAGAGTAATTTTGTAAATGTTCATGTAGAGTAATTTTGGTCGTGTAGGGTAATTATCAAAATTACACTACCCCCCCCACCCCCCCAAAAAAAAAAAAAAAAAAAAAACCTAAACCATTGTAAATCTTCATGTAGAGTAATTTTGGTCGTGTAGGGTAATTATCAAAATTACACTACCCCCCCCCCCCCCCCCCCCCTTAACTAAAAGCTAAAAACTAAACCATAAAGCTAAACCCCATAACTAAATGCTAACAAAATTACTCTACAAGACATTTTCCAAAATTACTCTACTAGAGTAATTTGATAATTACCCTACATTTCCCAAAATTACTATACAGATGCTCAAAATTACTCTACAAGACACTTTTTGCTTTTTCCCCAGTAATTTAGAAGTTGCTGATAATTACCAAAATGACACCGCCACTTTTTTTTCTTTTTCCCTCAATGCTTACGTTTCGTACGTTAATATTATTTTTATTTGATCCTTTACCTTTATATATAATATAGTTCCATAAACGGTTATGACACAAGCTTTTAACAACATATTTAGAAAACGAAATACTTTTAAATGGAGTTGTAGTTTTTATTTAGTTGAACAACTTTTTTATATACTAATTTTTTTTGTTAAAAAATAAACAGTTCTTTTATATTTTGATTATATACTTGTTTATTTATTTAATTTTTGGTAGGGGATTTTAAGGAGCTTCAGTCCACATGTTGTTACAAACCTTTTAAAGTTTCATAGATTTCCATCTTTCTCTCTCATCATTACAAGTTCTATCTTTAGTGTTGAACATTAACATTGAGAGGCCTTCAAATACGAGTTCAGAATCTAACAAATTCCTAACAATTTACAAGTATGACACAGTCGAGAGGGCCGTCCTGTGTTTAATAGAGATGAAGATGTAGTTTTATGTCCCTAAAAAAATTAGGGCCCCGTTTTTGCTAGGATGTAGCTTAAAAAGCTTTTTAAGGTAGTATCTAGGGCTCAAGTATTGGTAAATGTTAAACGCATATGTGTGCATCCTTTTCAGATGAATGCATTCATTGGTTTTCAAATTGGAGTCCATGTCCATTTTTTTTCATCATACCATGCCATGCTTTCTAGACTTCTAAACGAATGTGTGAATTTCATGGCTGCACATCGGAGTTTCTCATCACCTGAAATAGGTAGTTTTCGTGATAGCTTAAAATTTTTGGTACCTTATAAATTTCTGAAAAAAAAAAAACAAGAAGTATTTAAACAATTGTTTGCTTGATTAAAATTTAAACATAGGATTAGAATGCTCATATTGACCAGTCTGCTTACTTATTTTTGTTTAGTTTGACAATTCGTACGTTCATACCCATTTTATACCCATTTTGAAGGAGTTGGTATTGTTATTATTGACAATTGCTTTCAACGTTGACAAAAGTATATATATCTTTTAAGGAGTTGGTACGAAGGAATAGAAGATGGAATGGAATGGACCATTCTTATAGAATGAAAATAAACATGTTTGGTTATCATGTGGTAATGGAATGAATTATTATAAAGGAATATAACTCATTCCAAATATAATAATTTCCATTAGTTGGTAAGGGGGTTTTTTTTTTTTCATTCTTTCAAGGAATGGAAAAAAATATATTATTATTATTTTTAATATATATCAAAAATTTTATTATAATTTTTTTACCATTAATATATTATTATTGTTGTTGTTGTTGAGGCTATTATATTTTATCGGTTTTAATACAATTGTGTTTTGTTACTTCGTCTTTTTAATCTATCAAATCGTACAAAGTAATAATTCATTCTATTCACATATGAGTAATCAAACACACAATGGAATGGAATGGAATGGAATGTAATGATCCATTTCATTCCGTAGTCTATTCCATTGTCTCGTCCTTTACATTCCCTCATTCATTCCATTACCCCATACCAAACAGACACTCAATGACTCTTAAAACTATATTAATGTTCAAATGAAATCATTAATGATGACCGTCTTCAACATAACAGGAGTTTTTAGAACCTGAAAATGTAACAATGACATTATTAAAAAACATAATTAGCATTAGCATCCAGATAAAATTATGAAGTGCAAAAGATATCCGAAGGTTGTTCCTAGGGATTCTGTTTATGACATGAGAGAACAAACTTCTTTGACCCCTTCATTTTGATGCACGTGTGGAGAATCGTAGATAGGCAACAAAGGAAATGGACGGATAGGAGGATGGGGACCGTGGTCGGAATACCACTCGAAGAACTACCTAGGAGAAGCAAACATGATGAACTAGTTTTTACGTCTCGAACCTCCTAGATAGAGTGTCATGAACACTGCCGTGGAAAGTTTTCCTCCCTCGCGGGAGGGTTTCGGATGCATACGTATCACGGAAAAGAGACTCTAGGGGCAACTGTTTCGGGTTTGTTAGGTGTGTTGGAATCAATGACGTCAAAGGAACCTTGGCAGGAATGAATACTGTGAAAATATTTGAAGCTAAACTATCGCTATCGGTTGCTAAATATGACGAGAACCATCAAATAATCGTGTTTCCGGCCATCAGACTGAGGCCATAGATGTGGCAACCGAAGGTGGCATCTATAGAGGGAAATAGTGACAGGGGAGAGCCCTCAAATGCAGCTAAACAACGTTACCAAAATGGGAAGCTTTACATCCATGCGGTAGAAGATGCAAGGTTGGGTCCCGAGTCTCGGAAAAAGGTAGTTGTGGTGGACTCTGATGGACCAGTTTACCCCAACCATTGTGTCATACCAACTTGAAACACTCATCTTACTAAATCACGATTGTAATGTAAATCTCAAAAACTCATATTTTCAAAAACTTCCTTATCTTAATATAAAAGACCAACTTGCCATTTTGACTAACAAACGCTAACGAATAAGTTTTTCATTACTTGGAATATAACCAAAACATACCATGAGGAATTGAAACCAAAAAGAACTTTATACAACCTTACAAAATCTTTGGCCATATATCCAATGTTGACCATAAGGACTAGTTGCAACTATTCGAAATTTACAAACAAAACATGAGTTTAAACATAAGTTACTAGAAAAGGACTTTTTAATACAACTAGACATAATTCTTCATTAACAAAACCTTAGACCCATTTGCATGCGTAAGTGCGGAAGCGTGTTGGTGGCGTTGCGATTAGTGTTCGTTCCGAGCAATGCTTGGCGTCTATGTGGGAGCTTTACCTAATATCACAACAATGAAAAACCGTCAATAATTTCATGCATTAATTAATGCTAGTTTCCAATATCCATAACACACAAGTTACTAAAATGCATTCTTTAATGTAGAACATATCACAATATGTCAACCCCTAACAAACGGGTCCACATAGTTCATGACTTGCTTTCTTATTTTCCTTCTAACCGGTCGACCTGTTCATAACGGATCGACAAGATCAACACTTTCTCATTCTCATTCTAATTCAAATAACCCGTTCAACTCGGATCATCATGAAGCCTTATCTTTTTCATTCTTATTCTAACCCAATTGACCCGTTCATCATGGATCGATATGAAATCTCACTTTTGCTTTCTCATTCTAAATACAAAATGTCTTCTATAAATCGACTAGTATCCAAGGACATACAACTAACAATATCCATAAATTGATGATACTAAATTTACAACTACCAACATTAAGTAAGTTTGTAAGCAATCAGTCCACCGTTGGAACCACTCGGAATCTGAGGGCGATGTGCTGTGTAGAGCAAGTCCTAAAAAAATGTGGTTTTACAAGCACGAGCTTATCCTACATTCGAGGGTTGAGCATGATGGTATCATTCAAGTATCGCTCTGCTGCAAAAGACTGCGTCGCCACAACGAGTGCATTATGGAGAAAGGTTTTTTCCTGGTGTTAAAGTTAGGAATGGCGAAGACTTCGCTTTTGAACGTATTGCCATACTCCATCAGACTCTTCCTGGGAGGTCACTAACAAATAGGAAGGATTTTTGGTGAGATAGTGAAACGTCATACTTTTCCTGTGAGATGGAGGAAGGTGAAATTCAAGAAAGTTCGCCGGTGGCCGGAAACAAGGTGTCTAGAATCTTGATCGGAGAAGTGAACCAGAAGTTGGAGGGGTAGCAAACCACCAGTCGGTTCTCAAAACAGATGCATGGAAAGACCATGTGCAAGGGGAAGATGCACAAGATCCTATGGTTTCTAAAAGTATTGATGTTGTCGATGAGGATGTGGCAGCTGGGGGTTGTAACTCAGGTGGGTCCTGCATGGTAAATTCAGTTGGAATTATTTGCTGTTATAATGGACCTTTAAGAACTCCTAGGCTTAATGCGCCCCCACCACTTGGGAAAAGAACTCGTGACCAGACAAGCCTATCGACAATGGGTTCAACGAAGAGCCCAAAAGCGAAGCCTAGACAATTTCAGGAGAGCCTAGGGGATAGGTCTTTTGATCTTAATTACTCAAAAAGGGTCTTGGATTCAAGAATTTTTGGGTCTCAAATTTTCACTAGGGGAATTCTTTAGCAGCAAAAGCCGAGGTGAGAACCTCCTACAGTGTTCAGCACACACCATCTTCGCCTGTTGGTGCTCAGATCGATGCTATGGTGGCAGTCAGTGAGGTCGTTGGTATCAATTTACAAGGATTCAGAAATGATACTCACGAAGTTATCAATGGTGAAGGTGAAATCAACAGTTTGCAATGGATATTATATCCGTTAATTTAAGGGGTGTCTAGGATCTTCGAAAGATAGATTGGAATAGGGGTCTCAAAACGAGCCCTAGGGTACACTTTCTTTGCATACAAGAGACTAAGCTAAATAAATCTTTGAGTTTTTCTTTCAATCAATCAAATGTGGGGGAGGTCTATCTATAATGCGGTGGAAGTAGATTCGTGTGGAAAGTCAGGTGGTTTGGTTTCGCTCTGGAACCCGAGTGTGTTTTCTTGTTTTGAGGTTATTAAGCACATGTATTACTTGTGCGTTTCTGGCTTTCTAATCCCACCTGGAACAAGGCTGAATCTGGTAAATGTCTATGTGCCAAACGGTGCACCGTTTCGGAAGACGTTGTTAGATTTACTCTTGTTAAGAAACTCAAGACAAGGGCTGTGGTTATTTTTGGGAGACTTCAACTATGTCAAGAAACTAGATGAACAATTAAATTCGGAATTTATGGCTACGAATGCTAATGCATTTAATGATTTTTTTTGCCAGTCGTCTTGTAGGAATTCGATATGGGCGGTGCGAAGTTTACATATATTTCGGACCATGGGGACAAATTGAGCAAACTTGACAATTTTTTGTATGCATTGGGTTTGCCGAAAGGTGGTCGAGACTATAGTTACAACATTTGATAGATTATACTCTTATCACCGACCTATATTATTATCCACTATTGCTACAGATTTTGGGCATGTCCCCTTTCAGTTTTATAACTCATGACTGGAGATACAAGGCTTTATGTTGTTCGTTATGGCCAAGCGTAATCAGTTTTCCTTTAATGGGCCGGAAGATTTGGCTCTTACTACAAACTTCAGGTGGTTGAAGAGCAGAATTATAGAATGGATAGTGATGGAAAAAAGGATAAACAAAGAACTATATGCCATTCGAAATGTGAAAGTGGCTGAATTAGATGTGCTTGTAGAGAATAGGGCTATAACTCAAATGGAACTTGGTTTGAGAATGGAGTATAAACAGTTCCTCATGGAGCTCGATAAGCAGAAACAATCGGATACACATCAAAATTCGAGAGCTAGGTGGGTGATTAAATGATATGAAAATACCGCTTTCTTTTATTCGAATATGAACACTGACACTAATTCAAATCGAACAAATAGGGTGTTCATCGGGGACTCTTGGGTCACTAATCAGGTAAGTATAAAGCAACATTTGTTGGACTAATATTCGCATCTTTTTTCAGAACCAAATGTGATCGGCCACCATTGGTGTGTCTGTTTGAATGTGATCTCATCGGACAAGGGTGAGGCGTTGATAAGTCTGTTTACATTGGCGGAAATAAAAGAGACGGTGTGGGATTGTGATGGTGATCGGCTCCCAACCAAGATGGCTTTAACTTCAAATTTTTGAAACGATTTTGGTCCGGTTTGCAACAAATTTTTGTTAGGCTCTTTGAGGATTTCTATAACAATCCGGGTATGATTCGGAGTTGTTCCTCGTCCTTCATAGCGTTAATTCATAAGGTTAAGGACCCATTGAGACCATCCGGTTTCTAGCCTATTAGCCTCATTGGATGTATTAATAAAGTAATATCCAAGGTTTTGGTGAACCGGTTGAAGCAGGTGATCAGTAAACTTATTTCCAAAGAACAATCGGCATTTCTCGCAGGTAGAAACATCACGAATGGGCAATTGATGTTGAATGGAATTTTAGCATAGATGAAGCAAACTAAAAAAGTGGGCATGATTTCTAATGTTGATATTCCCAAGGCTTATGACTCTATTAGTTAGTTTTTCCTTAACTCTATAATGGAGTAAATGGGTTTTCCAATTAAATGGCATGGTTGGATTATGGCTACTCTCACTTCCGCTCGGGTGTCCGTGTTGGTGAATGGCTCTCCAACTATGGAATTTAAATGCACTAGGGGGCTCCCTCAAGGAGATCCGCTATCCCCTTTTCTCTTTCTCATAGCTATGGAGGCGTTATCCGGGATAATGAAGAAGGCCTCGAAGAGTGGGTTATTTCATGGCATTCGGATAAACAATATTGATAAGAGCTTATCCCACTTCCTATATGCGAATGATGTGATTTTTATTGGGGATTGGTTGGTGACAAATGTAATAAACTTGTGCAGGATTCAAAGATGTTTTTCTTTTACACCGGCTTAAAGGTAAATCTAGCCAAGTGTAGCTTGTATGGGGTCGGGTTGGAGGAGGGTAAAGTAGTTAGCTTGGCGAATACACTTTGGTGTAGAGCTGGTTCTTTCCGATTTTAAATATCCTAGTTTGTATGTTGGAGCAAACATGATGCTAGCGCGAAATTGGAAGCCTATTTTTGATACTTTCAAGAATTGGTTGTCCATTTAGAAGGTGAAAAAATTATCTTATGGAGAACGAATCACTTTATTAAAATTGGTATTGTCATCTCTACCGATGTATTTTTACTCCTTATATAAAGCCTCGTTTCAAGTTTTGAAACAACTCGAAAGAATAAGGTGAGTGTTCTTTTGGGGCGGGTCAGATGAGGTCTCAAAAATGGATTGGGTGGCGTGGGATAAGTTGTAGCTCTGGTTGAATATGGGGGTTTGGGTTTCGGTACATTTCGGGGATGCAAATCTTGCAATGCTTACGAAATGGTGGTGGGAATTCAAAACGGAAAAAGATAGTTTACGAAGAAAAGTGGCGTGGGCCATTTATTACAATACTAGGTCATGGAACCCAATTCCAGCTAAAGTGTCGATTGCAGGTATGTGGAAGCATATTTTTGGGATTTCCTTGGCGTTATCCTCGTTGGGGGATAACATTGTTAAGGCCATAAAGTGTGTGGTCCGAAGTTGCCATGAAATAGCATTTTGAGTTGACACTTGGGTCGCTCCTGTTTCAGCTGGGAAACTGAAGGGTTGTTGGGTGGCTAAAAGTGGTCGGGTGGGTCAACAATACCAAATGGGTTTGGGACCGGAGGCGACAACCCTCTACAGTTGAAGAGCTGTTGGAACTGCAACAGTTAAACACTATTTTGTGTAAGATTACATATTTTATTTATATGTATTTAATCTAGTAGCCATCATTATCATTTATATAATATGGATCAAAATATATTAAAACCTATAATATAATTAGTTGGTAATTGTTGATTAACGATTTGGGTTTCCCCTTGGGTGTATATAAGGAGATTACTAGAGAGGGATTAGGGTTAGACATTCATAACATCAACACTACAATCACCCCTCCTTTCTCTCCATTACTACGAGTTTTTCAACCCTAAAGAACTCGGCACTACCACCAGGAACATACATCCTAAAGGGGAACCAGATCAAGCTGACAACTATGTCGAACTCCATGGCTGCGTCTCTTACTGGATTCTCTGCTGGCCTGTCTGTTGTATCATGTATTATTTACATGTTTTCCATTATGTTTAAAATAGAACTGATCAACATGTATCACTTCAGCCCAAAGGTGATTTGATACATCTATTTATTGTTCAAGTATTATAAAACCTATGTTAATTATGCATTACAAATGTGAATGTCTTATTTCTGGCCAAAGCTGATTTAGTTCATTCATGTCCCACATACTTAACAAGTGCATAACTAAGGTGATTGTCTCATTTCTGGCCAAAGCTGATTTCTCACAATTACTTTGCACACATGCTTAGATGATTACACTTCTGCCCAAAGGTGATTTGTCTTCGTTTAAGTAGAATTTTCAAATTAGTCTGTTATTTTGATGTTAGTAACAGACATATCACAACTTCTTCAAACAATGATCCTCACATTAATGATCCTTCATTAATCTTATGATCATATTTTGTCTACCTTATTTTTAGTACCCATAACATTACTCACTGTAACTTTCTTTTATGAATCAATATCCCATCCACTCTAATTCCTAAACCTAATATGTTTTGCTTTACTTAATGTTTCTATAAGATTAGCTCTTAAATTAAATACGTGATTATCTCTTAAGATGGGATAATTTTATTGCTTTCTTCTGATAAAAGTACTACAAAAGAAAAGTAGAGCATGATGAATATGATAAATCGAACATGATGTCTCTTATGATAATCAAGAACTCATTTAACAAAATTGCTATCACTAAAGTTATTCCAGATTTAGTTTTTCCTTATACTAATCTATTATATGTGGAATAATCACAAGAACACCTAAGATTTATGCCTTCATTTAAAATTCTAAACTATAAGGTTAAGTGATATACGTGAATACATTATAATGTACAATACCATGACCCATAAAATTAAGGGCTTACACATGGAAATAAGTACATTTTTTCAGTACATTACATACTAAAATTTGCACATGTACAATTTGATGCCTTAAAAATCAAATATAACACTCAAAAGTACCAAAGGAAATAGAGTGTGTTGATAAACAACATATGTACAAAGAAAGAAATGTTTGAAACTGGAAAATAAGATGTTATTCATCTTACAACCACTAAAACCTTAAAAGATGATAGTTCTAAGGTCCACTGTCCAAATACAAGTATAAAATTCTAACGTTACGGTTCTTCAAGGGAGAATCTCACTGCATAATTATGTCATTAGACTAGGCATAAACAACGAGCCTATCCATGATTCAAAAGAACAGTTGGATGAATTAATTAGGTAGTCGCCTACTAATGATATTTAAGTATGCTAATCTTAATATTCCAATTAACACATGATAAGTTTACTCTAGTTCTATACGGTTCCTTACTAGAATTAAACAAATAACTAACATGATAGTTAGTGACAGATTAAATGTTAAGGCTATAAGAACCATAATAAGCAGTCTTCTAACAACGCTTTTTGATACCTTACATATTCTGAAGATTAATCAGAATATAGTATCAATACTTAAGCTATGTTATGAAGGTTGTGATATTTGCATAACCAACATAAAGTCACACTTACCTTAAACTCTCATATTATTTGTTCTCAATATTTGGATAGAAATATTAATAAGATGAAACTAGATGATACCTTACACTTTCACAACTTTTGTTGTCATGTAAATGAGAATTTGACAAAAGGAAAATGAGACTTATAAATTTCATCCATTGTAACCGAAATTCATGAGAAATCATGACATGGTTAATGAGGATGATTATTCATCTAATCTAATTCTAAGTGATTTTAAATCATGATGTTAAAAGCCCTAAAATATTACCTTGCTTAAGGAATAAGTATGGGTCCACCATAAGTTATTCATTGACATTCGTTCAACTTATTCTAAATGGAATATTCAGACATAATTCATTTATCAATTAAAGACTATCTACTTGTATGTAAATATGTCTCATATGGCCCACAGTCTTAAAAGAAATCTATTCATATATATACTTAATAAGATTTCTATTAAATATGTTCCTAAGTTTCTTATGACATCTGGACATTAAGGAAATCAAGTAACGTCTAACTTATATATGATAGGTTCCCACGTCACGTACCTCTTTGAAATTTCTCTTATATCATTTTAGAGATATCAAATATCAGAGGGAGCATTAAGTGTCTTAATAATAACTTGCAATAGTTGCAAGAGGTGGGGAGTGAAAATCTCATATTACTTCAATTTACACCTCTTGTACAAGACACTACTCCATCTCGACACTGTTCCATCAAAATTTATCTCCTTAACATCTAATGCTACTCTTACAAAAGTTTCATTGTTGCTTAATGGTGGGCACACTTAGATTTCTTACCTAAACTAAAATACTCCTCACTAAGAGAAACTACAACGACTAACATCATTAATGTTGTTTTCTCTATTAGAATCTGTTGGTCGTTAAATATTGACCCTATGCATGCTAGGTTCATTAAGATTTCTAAAGTCAGTGGAAGCAGTAAAGGTCTTTCTCATGACTTGCAAGGAATACAAGAGGTGGGGGGAAGCGAGTCATTAAATTTAACTCCGAATTTAACTCCAATTACATCTCTTGTACACCATACTGCACCAACTCTTTCAAACTTAGAATCCTAAAAATGATAGCAACCTAACCAAGAGCTAATCTATACAATTGAAACTTCTAATAAACTCAATAATCAACTCAGGAGGTCATCTAGGTTTAATTACCTACTAACTTTGATGATTACATAACCCCCTAACTGAAGTTGAAATGGATTTTGGAAAAGTTTACTGATCCTATCTCTTCTAATTAAGCCATTAGCGTCAATCAATCTTCTAAATGGAATAAAATTGTTTTCTAGTAAAACTGATTTTATGTGTTCGAATAATGTTTCGGATTTGATTGAATTATCTGAGAGTGTTCATAACCAAACCAAATTCTAATATAAATGTTAAGACACGAAGAAGCATAATTGATTGTCACATGATATACTCAGGAAGAGATAAATCATCAAAGAATCTTTCTTACCTATATTACAAAAAAATTTAGAGTAAACTGCAATTTTACCCCCTGGGGTTAGGGGTCATTGGCATGTCTACCCCCCTTAGGAAATAATTGCAATTTTACCCCCCACTGTTTGCTGTTATGTCTCAACCTTACCCCCCCCCCGACGTCAAAGTCAATAACAGATCTGTTAACTCTAAGTTGAAATGACTATATTACCCTTCCATTTTACCCCCCAACATTCGTGTTAAGTCGCACAATTACCCCCCACTGGTAAATTACTAATTTGTCCTTTGTTATTACCCCCTGTACTTTGTGTTAAGACACAACATTACCCCCTGCAACCACTGCCACCGCCATTCACCACCACTGCCACCTCCAGCCACCACCCTCCAACACTCTCAACTGGGTACCAGCCACCACTTTCATGGCCTCGGTACTGCATTTTTATGGGTTTCACATATCCCAGATGAGTCCGATGGGAATGGTTAGGGTTAGGCACTTTGAATTTCTATGTAGATCTCAGGGCTTGGAGCCTTCTATTGCACTTTTTAGGGTTTTCTACCAGTTGATTCACAACATGGGTTTTTACTCATTTGCCTTGCACAATGTAAAGAAGATTTTGGTCAACCCCCCAAAGAGTTTACACGATTGGAAAACTAAGTTTTTCTTTATTCGAGAAGAGGTGATCCCGATTGCCATGGTGTTCTGTCCCCCTGGAGACATTGAGAAGGATGATACCCCTATTCCTAAAAAGGAAGCTTGGTACGACAACCTACTGCCTACTCCGAATAGGGTATTTGGCGAGCAAGTGCTCGTTGTGGCGGGTATGAGCGATAGATGGCCTCCAAGGAGTGAAGAAGTACCAGTGTTGCTTTCTAATGGAGAAGGTATAACTGTCCCCTTATTCTCCTTAGTGAGTCTTGTCTTGACATTTGGTATGAATTTGCAGAGCAAAGGCTTTATGTGGCTGCTTTCAAGACCTTTGATGGGAGTATGGGCGTGAAACCCTTAGCAGCTGGCGAGCCCTACTGGTACGAGCGGACTAAGGGCAATTTCTTATACCCTCCAGAGGGAAGCTTTGCTGGTGCTCCCACTGCAACTGAAGGTGCGCATCTTCCCAAACCCAGGCCTTTGCGAGGCGTGACTTCTGCTGGGAAAGAGATTCTTTATCTTTCCAGCGAGGAGTCCGTTGGATCGTCGCATGAAGAGCTAAGCTCCTAGTCTAACATATTTGCAGGTGTGCTGCGCGATCTAGGGATAGATCCAGAAGAGAAGGCAAAGAAGGCCCCGGCGAAGACGAAGACAACTACAAGGAGGAAGGTGACTGTTGATGTTGGCGCGACCAGTAAGAAAACTAGAGGTAGCCGCGCAACTGCTGCGGCTCCTGAAAAAGGTACCCTTCGCTTTCGACAGGGTAGCCTTGAAGACTATGTTGTTGTATGTGATTCATTAGAGCGTTTGTCACATATAGGTGGGAAGAAGAAGAGTGATGCAGCTGCATCCAAGAGCTCAGTTAGTGCCGGGTCCAGGGCTCCTGAGTCTGGCGTGACTCCGTCATCCATTCCTGAGGAAGAGAAAAAGAAGTTGAAGAAGATGGTGTGAAGCTGGTGACCAGGAAAAGGTCATGTGAGGAGGCTAGCGCTGGGGACACTCTGCCAGCCCAAACATCTGCTGCAAACCAGCCTATAGGGAAACAGGGCAGGTTGCGGAGCCTATATAAATTTTCACCGGGTTAGTGTAATAATTTTAATGTTTTATACTTTCTCGTTTAGTAAAATTTCTCACCTTTTTTCCCTTCTGCAAAGGCGCTGAAGAAGGTTGCGGAGAAGGTTTAGGGACTGAGCTAAAAAAAGCTAAAGAGCCAGAGCCCAAGAAACCCAAGTTTGTTATTATCCCTCCGAAGACAACCGCTGAGAAGGAGGCTGAAAAGGGGTTGAGAAGCCTGCGGGAGATGTTATTCCTGAAAAGGAATTCCCAAGGAGACCGAGACCACTGCTACTACTATCCATAATCAAGTGCAGTGTCCGGAGGTAGTTCATATCAGAGGGCTTGACCAACCCTTGAAGAGTAAAGGACCAGAAGTTGCTACTGTTGTGACAACTGTCAATTTTCCATGTAATTCCGTACATGTTAAACAACAATTTATGCTTTAATGATTGTGCTTGATTTGAATTAATGACATGAATGCTTTATGATTTTTGTCATACACCTACAAGTGAATTACATGTTGCATGATTTCATATCATTATTGCATGGAACACATTATGATTCAATTACTGCACGAAACAAAGTTAGCACGGTTATCAGGCAAACTAGAAGTATTGACAGGAGTTCAGTACTCAGACATACATGATGTTAAGACACAAAATGAGCCCGAAACTAAGAGTTACACTAGTATAGTGTGTAGGAAAGTATGGATCATAAAACTGCCTTCCTAGAGATAGTTTAAGTGCCGGAAAATGCATAAAACTCACACAAACTGCAGAATTCTGCATTTTTCAGCAAAATTCAGCATTCTAACACTAAAATATAATGCAGAATTATGGTTTAATGGTCCAGAATACCTTCCTAAGTGTCAGGAATCAAAACTGTCACAAAAGGGAACATAAAACACACTAAACTGCGTAATTTAACACCTTAACGAATCGGTAACCAACCGAACAACCGGACACTACCCGAAACACCGAATTTTCACTAGAAGCACTGTTTTAACATTTCCGACCTAGTTATGGTCACCGAATATCATAATGCATCTTATAACTACATAACACCTAAAACACTAAACTATATACTTAGAAACTAACCTAACTTGTTTAACTAGCCATCACATTGTAACCATACCCCCCCTGGCGACGGTCACCATGGGTGGACCCACCCATGGATTTTATTTGCATTGTTTATTTGATTTGTGTTGAACTTTAGAAACATAAAAACCATTGGTTACATGAATGTTGGTGGATGATTGCTTAAAAACCATAAGACCTCACATAACTCTCATTACACAACACTAAACACTTCAACTCTTCTCTCCCTCTCTTCCTTGTCTCGGCCGTGAACCACCACCCACACCACCACCACCACTTTCACTTCAATCTCATACAATCCAAGGTGATCCCAAGGTGCAAGAAGCTAAGTTAAGGAGCTTGGAGCCATTGGAGCTTTAAGGACCACTCTCTAGAGCTTTTATCCACCTTGTTCATCATGTTGTTCATCTTTGATTTCTTCCCTAGCCTTGTGCTAGTAGTAAGACTCTTACAACTTGGTTTTACTTCTTATTTTGATGGATAAAAGATTATGTAAATGGTTAAACATAAAGATCATGAAGAAACAAGAAGATAATCCTTTACATAAAGCTTAAAATCGTAAGAATCTATGTTGTTTTAGAGTATGTGTGATACTTGATTGTTGATTTCTTGTGATTATGATGTTAATCATCATAAGAAGCTTCCCAGATTGTGATTCAACACATGATCTAGCAAGTGAGATGATGAATCTTGTAGAAATCAAGATGATCATCCTTTATGTTTCACATGAACTTGAAAATGAAGATGTGTTTGTGTAAGATGATGATGAATACATGTTATAAGTCTTGTACATGGATGATTTCAAAAATGATTTTCTCAAGAAGCTAAAGTTAATTGCAAGATTTACAAGATCATGATTTCTAAAGAAGTTAAACATGTTTTAAGTGTTTAATCAAAGTTAGAAACATGTTTGTAACAAGAAAAATACAAAAGAATTATTTTTAGAAAAATCATCTTGTAAGTTGTAAAAGACTAAATTTTACAAGAAATGGATTTATGAACAAAGAACCATGTTTTAAAGGGTAACTAAACCTCCTAAATAACATAGTAAGTTACTACAAGTTTTTATAAAATTTCAAGTTCATGTTGTAGTGTAAATTGCATGATTTTGGCTCATGGTATGTCTTGAATGATTTGTTGATGATTGATGATAATTTTAAAAGAAAATGATATGCTTGTTAAAGCATGGAAACCTCTATTTTTAAGGGGAAACTATGGCAAATTTGTTGTAGAATTTAAATACTTAGAAAAATATTTTTAAACAAGTGTTTATAAGTAAATTTTAACCATGGGTTTTCATATAAAATTTGCCATAATTTTGTTACAAAAATTACAAATATTGGAGGTTAGTTTTTGATAAATAAAAGTGACTAAGTATATATTTACGAAAATATATTTAGAAGTCACAATTTATGTGCTGCTTGTATATTATGTGTATTAGTTATATTATTTTAGGACTTGAAAATAATATAACTTACCAAAATACAAAAATAATGCCAAAATTCCAAGAAATTAAATATATAATTTATACCCAAATATTTGACAAACCGAACAAGGAATATGGATTACACTTATATATATTCCTGAATTAAATTCATATATATATTTTTTGACAAACGAGTTAAACGGTATTTTGGAAACCGAAAGAACGGAAAGTATGATTTTTACAAATATTACAAATATATCATATTTTATCAAGAAAAAAATATATTATTTTTTAGTAAGGAAAAATATATATATTTTCTTGAACAACTAGAAGATATACTATTTTTGAAGAAAATATACATTTTATTAAACAAATTAAGAATATATTATTTTGGGTGAAAATGGATTTATAAATATTTTCTAAGTAAATCTTGAAAATATACTATTTTGAGGTTTATATGAAAGTATAATTATTTTTGTCAAGAAAAATTTTTAGATAATTTCTAAAAAAGTTTTCTTAAAATAAATATATTTTTAAGAATATAAATTGGTGGTTGTTATTGGTTAAAAATAATATTCCGAAAAATTTAAAAACAAAAATTAAGTATAAGAATACTTAATAAATACAAGAAAATACATATTCTCGTACGGACAAATACACACCGGAATACGCCATGAACACTTGGCAAAATACAAAAGTATAATTATACCCATCCTTGGGAAATATTCATGAAGGGATTAGAAAACAAATAAGTTTTAATATATTATTTTGACAAATATTCCAAATAATTGATAAATATAATTTAAGTTAAAATATATTATTTTAACCAATAATTATATACTTTGGAATAATATAAATTACACCAAAGACGTAACTCAAGGATACTAAGTCTTAACAAAACAAGTCTTGACACATAAGACTAAGAGTCGTTACACGACCTAGCCGTCTAATAAAGCATAGCACGTGTGTAGGTAGTTGCACGACTTCGGAACAGGATCTTTGAGTTACACCAGATTGCAGGACGCAAGATTGTGAGTTCATGTCCCCCCCCCCCCCTTTTCTTTTAACCGCTTTCAATTTTATAACTTTGGGGGTGAAATGCATGTTACAAATGTTTACAAATGGTATGGTTAGCTAGGGAATGAACTGTTAAATCATGTGAATGGGTAGGCGCACACTTAAGACCATTAATCCTCGTATAAGGACCAAGGGACATGAGTGATAGATCTATTTGGGTGTTGCGAGCCCAACCCCAGGGCCGAAAGTGGCCGAAGGTGGTGACTATGTCTTCCAGCCGGAAGCCCGGTACAAAATCTGCTAGGTTTGAGCCTTCCTACGTCGTTGCATACATATTAATGACCTTGCAAATCATTAATTGATCTGTTCATAGACGCTTTTCTACCGGTTTACAAATACATACTTACAATTGTTTACAAGGTTATTCGTGCACACATACAAAACGCATGAACTCGCTCAACTTTTGTTGATGTTTTCAAACTACATGTATTTAAGGAAATTGAGATGGATCTGGCAGGCGTTTAAAGTGTACAAGATGTGTTTACGAGGAATGATGTCATCCCATTTTTAAGGGTTTGAATTGTGTATCCTATCTTTGATGAGATACATGAATCAAAGCCTTGTGTTGTTTATATCTTTTGTCAAAGTCCGTTTTGGAACTTAAAACATTTGGTTGGTTTGTATTTTAAACTCGAAGTCTATGTTTTATTTTAAACAATGTGGGTTGTAATCTTTTGAAACTTAGTAATGGATGAACATCATGGTTTCTATCATATAGTTGTTTGCTAAAATTGAATACAATGATATTAAGCAGGTCACACATAATACACTTCTGCAAAAGTCAGGGTGTGACAACTGCTAGTCCAGTCGCGGAGTATGAGGCCCCCACCCAATCTGTACAAATACAAACTTCTGTTGGGGGGTCTGCTTTTAATGTACAGCCGCAGGTAGCATATGGTGATGCCTCTGCCACTGCGACTATGGTCAGATCACCCATTGGCTAACCCGTTGTCCAATGGTGACGGGTATCAAGTAATGTATACAAAACCCCACATATCGGCAGTAATTGAAGATTACAAAGACTTAATCCCTGTAATTATAACTTTGAAAACAAGTTGGGTTTTGGGAAACCAATTTGATAAAAAGAGAATGACTCACTTTGCAAATTTAGACGGGCAGAGTTTTGCCTACTGATTTTAGCCTGGTAACCTAGTTAAATAACAATGCACACAAAACTAGGTCAGTAACTTAATACAACATTTACGATAAACTCACGAAATCAAAACCCTCACGACGAATGACAAAGTATAGCCCGGATTCGGGCAGCACTTAAACATCCATCGGACCGGTTTCAATCGATCGGACATTGTATCGTAGCAGTGATCGAGTTAATACCCTGTATTCGTAGCAGTGACTTGACACCTTAATACTCGTTTTAAGTAGAATTTGGACATTTTGAAACTGAATTTTCAAATACAGAAGCAAGTCCCATGCACAGGCAATTTATAGCAACATTTTATGTTTTACGCGGCCCGCGAGGGCCCCCTAGCCTACGTGTAGGGCTAGCGTGTCACAGGTAGGTCCGCCACGTGTGCGACACATGGCCTAAGCGCTTATCCAGAGAATTTTAAGTTGTCGCAGCCCGCGTAGCCTTACCTTATGGCTTACGCGGCCCGCGTGGAAACCAAATTTCTTAAATTCTTGATTTTTCATGAATATTAGGGGTTCAGGGGTCCGGGTTTTCACTTACGGGTCATTTATGGACATTTTTGCAGGTCCTCACATCCTCCCCACCTTATTTAAAATCTCGTCCTCGAGATTTACTGAAATAAGTGAGGATACTTTCGCTTCATTTCTAATTCCAACTCCCAGGTGTACTCAGGTCCTCTTTTTGAATCCCACTTGACCTTGACCAATACTAGCCTTTTGTGTTTGAGAAATTTGACTTTTCTGTCTTCTATTTGGAGTGGTTTCTCAACAAATTTTAGCTTTTCATTTACCTCTATATCCTAAAGAGGTACTACCAGTGATTCGTCAGATAGACATTTCTTGAGGTTAGATACATGAAATACGTCATGTACTCCGGCTAGTTCTTCTGGTAGTTGTAAGCAATAGGCAACTGGTCTTATGCGTTGGATTACTGGGAATGGTCTTATGTACCTTGGACTTATCTTTCCTTTCTTACCAAATCGGACTACTCCTTTCCAAGGAGAAACTTTCAAGAGTATCTTGTCTCCAACTTGAAATTCCAGTGGCTTGCGCCGATTGTCTGCATAACTCCTCTGGCGATCTCGAGCGGTCTTCAGTCTTTCCTTGATTTGAGTTATCTTGTCGGTGGTTTCTTGTACAATTTCAGGACCTGATAATTGACTTTCCCCTATTTCTGCCCAGCAAACTGGAGTTCTACACTTTCGTCCATACAGTGCTTCGAATGGGGCAGCTTCAATGCTTGCATGATAACTATTGTTATAGGAGAATTCAATTAAGGGTAGGTGGTCATCCCAGTTTCCACCGAAATCTATTACACATTCCCTGAGCATGTCTTCCAGGGTTTGGATCGTCCTTTCACTTTGTCCATTTGTTTGGGGATGGTAAGCTGTACTTAAATTTAATCGTGTCCCCATGGCTTCTTGGAAACCTGTCCAGAAATGTGAAGTGAAGCGACTATCCCTATCCGATACAATGGAGAGTGGAACTGCATGTAAAGATACTACTTCGTCTACATACAACTTTGCTAACCTTTCCATGCTAAAGGTTTCTTTTATGGGTAGAAAATGAGCTGATTGGGTTAATCGATCCACAATTACCCAAATAGCATCATTACCTTTTCTGGTTTTGGGTAACTTAGTAACAAAGTACATTGTTATGAGTTCCTATTTCCATACAGACATTTCTAATTGTTGGAGTAACCCTGAAGGTTTCTGGTGTTCTGCTTTAACTTGCGAACAAGTTAGACACTTAGAAACATATCTAGCTATGTCCTTTTTCATTCCTATCCACCAGAAGTTATTCCTTAAATCTTGGTACATCTAATTATTACCAGGATGCATGGTATACCTAGATTTATGGGCCTCCTCTAAAATTTTATTTCTTAAGTCTCCTTCCTGAGGTACCCAAATCCTTTTCTTGTGGAATCTCCAAATTCCATCGATTCCTTGTTCTAATTCTTTTATTCTTCCTTTCATTCCTTCAGCATCATCCTTGATTGCTGTTTCTTGAACGTTCTTCAGTTGTTTCATTAAGTCTACTTGAAGATTTAATCTAAGGGCACGAACTCGTCTTTGTTTTTCATGATACTTACGACTCAAGGCATCTGCTACTACATTTGTTTTTCCTTCGTGATATTGAATATCATAGTCGTAGTCACTTAGAATTTCCATCCATCTTCTTTGCGTCATATTTAATTCTTTTTTACCCGAATATGTACCTTAAACTTTTATGATCTGTATAGACTGTAAACTTACTGCCATACAGATTGTGTCTCCACATCTTAAGGGCAAAAATTATTGCTCCTGATTCTAAGTCATGAGTCGTATAATTTTCTTCGTGCTTTTTCAATTGCCTTGAGGCATATGCAATTACCTTTTTGCGTTGCATTAACACACATCCTAATCCTAGCTTAGAAGCATCACAATAAACTTCAAAATCTTCTGTTCCTTCTGGTAAAGCTAGAATTGGAGTATTTGTTAACTTTTGCTTTAAGATCTTAAAAGATTCTTTTTGCCTAGGTCCCCATTCAAACTTAACTGTTTTACAAGTTAGCTTAGTTAAGGGCACATCTATCTTAGAGAAATCCTTAATGAAGGGCCTATAGTACCCAGCTAATCCTAGAAAACTTCTAATTTTCATGGCTGATTGCGGGACCTTCCATTTGGTGATTGCTTCTATCTTGGAGGGATCTACGTGAATACCTTCGTGATTCACCATGTGTCCTAAAAATTGCACTTCCTGTAGCCAAAATTCACATTTCAAGAATTTGGCGTAAAGCTTTTCCCTTCTTAACAAAGTTAAGAGTTCATGCAGGTGTTCACAATGCTCGGCTTTTGGAATAAATAAGTATATCGTTAATGAAGACAATTACAAATTTATCCAAATACGGTTTACAGATTCAATTCATCATGTCCATGAATGTTGTAGGAGCATTTGTTAGTCCAAAAGGCATGACTGTAAACTCGTAATGACCATACCTAGTTCTGAAAGCAGTTTTAGGTATGTCTTCTTGTTGTACCTTCAATTGGTGGTATCTGGATCGCAAGTCTATCTTAGAAAAGTATCTAGCTCCTTGCAATTGATTAAAAAGATCATCAATCCTAGGTAATGGGTATCGATTCTTAATTGTAACCTTATTCAATTCCCTATAATCAATACACATTCGCATTGAACCATCTTTCTTTTTCACAAACAACACTGGTGCTCCCCACGGAGATGAACTAGGTTGTATGAATCCTTTACTTAATAATGCATCTAACTGCTTTTTCAAATCTAGCATTTCGGTGGGTGCTAATCGATAGGGTGCCTTGGCTATCGGTGTGGTTCCAGGGATTAGATGAATCCTAAATTCTACTTCCCTATCTGGAGGTAATCCTGGTAGCTCTTCTGGGAATACATCCGGATATTCTGAAACTACAGGAATTTCCTTAAGTTCCTTACCCTTAGCGTTTATGATTACTGAAATCATATATATCAATCCTTGCTTTCGTTCATAACTAGCAACTTTCATTACTGAAATGAACTTCATTAGTTTACATGGCTTATCCCCTGGAACCATTATTATTTCTCCTGATGGTGTATGAACTTCTATAGAATTCTTGTCACAGAGGATTCGGGCATGGTTGGCTACTAACCAATCCATTCCTAGCACGACATCAAATCCAGCTAAATTCATAGGTAATAGGTTTGCAGAAAATTTATGGCCTAAGAGTTCTATCTTTTCTTCTTGCAAAAGCTTATCTATGTTAACAGAATTACCGTCTGTGGTTTCTACTGTAAAAATCTGCCTAAGAGTGGTTAAGGGTAGCTTAAGAGCTTGGTAGAATGAAGTATTTATGAAACTTTGCTTTGTACCAGAGTCAAATAATACTTTTGCATAAACGCCATGAACTAGGAACGTACCAGCTATTACATCAGGGATCAGATCTGCTTCTTAGGTTGTCAGCTGAAAGGCTCTTGCATTTTTCTTGGTAGTCCCTTCGGCAGGTTTGGCTTTATTATCAGCTGGTTTGACCAGTTTTGGACATTCTGGTCTAAAATGTCCAGCTTCTCCGCAGTTGTAGCAAATCCTTGTTTTCTTTCTGCACTCCTCTTCTCGATGCCCTAGAGCTTTGCAAAAGTTGCAAGTTTCATTACATCTTCCAAAATGCTTCTTTTTACAATTTCTGCAGAATGGAGAGGTGGAAGATTGCCCAGTTCCCTTTTTCTTGAAATTACTATTATTACCCACACGAAATCCTTGGGTAATATTTTGGGCTAACTCTTTTTTCCTGTTTTCTTCTCTCGTACTTACCAGCCCGTCGGTTAAGGTGTTGGCTAATTCCACCGCATCGTCAACTGTACGGGGTCTTGCAGCCTTGACGATGTCACGAATCTCGTTAATCAAACCCCAGATATAGTGAGAAATAAGTACCAGTTCTGGCGAAGCCAGAGTTGGTACAATTCGAGCATACTCGAAGAACTTCGAAGTATACCCTCGACAGTCAATATCCACCATTCGGTGGCTAAGGAACTTATTGGCCATTTGTTCTTTTTCATATTCGGGGCAGAATTTTCTTTCCACCAATTGCTTAAATTCTTCCCAATTCATAGCGTAAGCCATGTCACTTCCTTTGGCCTGTAATACTGTATTCCACCACTCTAATGCCTCTTCCTTGAAAAGGTGAGAAGCATACATGACCTTATCCTCCTCAGCACATTTACTTATTTTAATTACTGCCTCGGTCTTTTCCAACCAACGCAGTGCAGCAGTCGCTCCTTCATTGCCTGCAAATTCGACAGGCTTACAGGCAAGAAATTTTTTATAAGTGCAACCAGGTGTTGCAACTTTCATTTTCTTGAGTATTGGGGATTGAATTACGTTGTCATTATTGCCGCCTCCGTTAACACTGTTACTGAAATTATCGTCGCGCGTGCGTTTACTGGGGTTGGCTTGTGAAGGCTCAACAGGGCTTTTTACAGCAGCGACGATTGCTGGGATAGCATTTGCTATTCCCTGGCCAACGATATTTTCTATATCTTGCCTATTAAGAAAGTGATCCTCATTGTTTTGCTCGGATTGGTTAACTTCGTTAATGGTTCATTAACAAGGTGTTCCATCTGATAATTAACAATATATATATAAGTTATTGGCTCAAAATAAATAACAACCAAACGCAATAAAGCAATCACACATAATCATGTCAACACGTATAGCCAAAATTGTCGACTTTGCGACTTTCCTATTTCATATATATTTTAGTATGCATCCATACACACCAGATATATTACAAAAGTTTTATTTTAAGTTATTTTACATGATTATATTTTTATTATTTATTATTTTATTATTATTAAACACATAATCACACAACCACGCAACTACAGCCAACTGGCGTCTCAGAAACGACGCTCCCTCTCGTCGTATTTCCACGTGATTCTCTCTCCCACATCCCTAATTCTATTCCTGCCTCCACCAGCTCCTCGCCATAGTGACGGAGTTCAGCCAAGTTTTCTGTGCCCATAGGTGGGTTTGGTGCAGGCTCAGGGTCAAACTGGGGGAAATAGACGCCATGGTTAATTCAAAGATTATGAAATTGCCAGTCGTTTGTCCACCATTCTTCCAGCTCTCCTTGTAGAGGTCAGGGGTTGACAATAGGATCTGGGATAGCAGGTTCCAAATTAACTGGGAGTTGGGATTCAACAGGGTAATTGAAGAGGTTTTCATCGGCAGGTCCGATGAGATCACAGTTTTCCAGTTTATGATCCAGCTCCTCCCATGGTGGCATTTCCTGGACTTGCCCTGAACTTTCCCCGATCTCCTTTCCTTTGCCTTTATCCTTCGGATCCTCAGTCTTTTTAACCCTCTGTGCCGCTGGTTTCTTCCTACACCCACGTTTCCACTCCAAGATTATTCTCCTCTTTTTCGGCTTTGGTTTCTCCTGAGCCTGGGCTTGAAAAGTTAGTGGTTCCTCCGTATCTGCCTGGTAGCCAGATGGGTTTCCTGTGGTATCCATATCGGTGCTATGGATAGTAAAGTTTCGGAGTGCCTCTGACAGTTCATTCATGCTGATAACACATATGAAGAAACATACACAAACTTAAGTTAAAATTTTTATTTATTGTAAATTAAATTTTCACAAAATCAAAAAATGGCAATCAGAAAATTAAGTATTTCTAAATATTTAATTGTCTTAAATCAGTGGCTCTGATACAACCTTTTTCTGTCACGGCCCCCAGCCCGGTGTTATCCGGTCCAGAAACCGCGGGACAGAAACCCGTGGTAATTGTTATTTAATTTGGTAGCGGAAATGTTGACAGGATCTTTTAAACTGAAAATATTTAATTATTTTATTTCACATATTTGGGATAAACCCCATAATTTACATTAAAGGAATTTCACGAGGAAGTTCCCTGTTATACAAAACATGTTTATTTATTTTACTGAGCCACCTCTTCATGCTTTAGTGCTACGCGACACTTTTTCCTTGGTTCACAGTAAGTCACCTGAAACATGTTTTAAAAAGATTTTTATCAGCGGGGAAATACTGGCGAGTCACTCAATTTGTACAAAATGACACATTGTTATAATACCTAGTATTAAGGGTGATTACAATGTTTCTATCAACCAATTACCCCAAATCGGTATTTGTCACTTGACTGAGTCTGTGACTATGGTCAGATCACCTATTGGCTAACCCGTTGTCCAATGGTGACGGGTATCAAGTAATGTATATAAAACCCCACATATCAGCAGTAATTGAAGATTACAAAGACTTAATCCCTGTAATTATAACTTTGAAAACAAGTAGGGTTTTGGGAAACCAATTTGATAAAAAGAGAATGACTCACTTTGCAAATTTAGACGGGAAAAGTTTTGCCTACTGATTTTAGCCTGTTAACCTAGTTAAATAACAATGCACACGAAACTAGGTCAGTAACTTAATACAACATTTACGATAAACTCACGAAATCAAAACCCTCACGACGAATGACAAAGTATAGCCCGGATTCAGGCAGCACTTAAACATCCATCGGACCGGTTTCAATCGATCGGACATTGTATCGTAGCAGTGATCGAGTTAATACCCTGTATTCGTAGCAGCGCCTTGACACCTTAATACTCGTTTTAAGCAGAATTGGGACATTTTGAAACTGAATTTTCAAATACAGAAGCAAGTCCCATGCACAGGCAATTTATAGCAACATGTTATGTTTTACGCGGCCCGCGAGGGCCCCCTAGCCTACATGTAGGGCTAGCCTGTCACAGGTAGGTCCGCCACGTGTGTGACACTTGGCCTAAGCGCTTATCCAGAGAATTTTAAGTTGTCGCAGCCCGCGTAGCCTTACCTTATGGCTTACGCGGCCCGCGTGGAAACCAAATTTCTTAAATTCTTGATTTTTCAAGAATATTAGGGTTTCAGGGGTCCGGGTTTTCACTTACTGGTCGTTTATGGACATTTTTGCAGGTCCTCACATCCTCCCCACCTTATTTAAAATCTCGTCCTCGAGATTTACTGAAATAAGTGAGGATACTTTCGCTTCATTTCTGATTCCAACTCCCAGGTGTACTCAGGTCCTCTTTTTGAATCCCACTTGACCTTGACCACTACTAGTCTTTTGTGTTTGAGAAATTTGACCTTACTGTCTTCTATTTGGAGTGGTTTCTCAACAAATTTTAGCTTTTCATTTACCTCTATATCCTAAAGAGGTACTACCAGTGATTCGTCAGATAGACATTTCTTGAGGTTAGATACATGAAATACGTCATGTACTCCGGCTAGTTCTTCTGGTAGTTGTAAGCAATAGGCAACTGGTCTTATGCGTTGGATTACTGGGAATGGTCTTATGTACCTTGGACTTATCTTTCCTTTCTTACCAAATCGGACTACTCCTTTCCAAGGAGAAACTTTCAAGAGTATCTTGTCTCCAACTTGAAATTCCAGTGGCTTGCGCCGATTGTCTGTATAACTCCTCTGGCGATCTCGAACGGTCTTCAGTCTTTCCTTGATTTGAGTTATCTTGTATGTGGTTTCTTGTACAATTTCAGGACCTGATAATTGACTTTCCCCTATTTCTGCCCAGCAAACTGGAGTTCTACACTTTCGTCCATACAGTGCTTCGAATGGGGCAGCTTCAATGCTTGCATGATAACTATTGTTATAGGAGAATTCAATTAAGGGTAGGTGGTCATCCCAGTTTCCACCGAAATCTATTACACATGCCCTGAGCATGTCTTCCAGGGTTTGGATCGTCCTTTCACTTTGTCCATTTGTTTGGGGATGGTAAGCTGTACTTAAATTTAATCGTGTCCCCATGGCTTCGTGGAAACCTGTCCAGAAATGTGAAGTGAAGCGACTATCCCTATCCGATACAATGGAGAGTGGAACTCCATGTAAAGATACTACTTCGTCTACATACAACTTTGCTAACCTTTCCATGCTAAAGGTTTCTTTCATGGGTAGAAAATGAGCTGATTTGGTTAATCGATCCACAATTACCCAAATAGCATCATTACCTTTTCTGGTTTTGGGTAACTTAGTAACAAAGTACATTGTTATGAGTTCCTATTTCCATACAGACATTTCTAATTGTTGGAGTAACCCTGAAGGTTTCTGGTGTTCTGCTTTAACTTGCGAACAAGTTAGACACTTAGAAACATATCTAGCTATGTCCTTTTTCATTCCTATCCACCAGAAGTTATTCCTTAAATCTTGGTACATCTAATTATTACCAGGATGCATGGTATACCTAGATTTATGGGCCTCCTCTAAAATTTTATTTCTTAAGTCTCCTTCCTGAGGTACCCAAATCCTTTTCTTGTGGAATCTCCAAATTCCATCGATTCCTTGTTCTAATTCTTTTATTCTTCCTTTCATTCCTTCAGCATCATCCTTGATTGCTGTTTCTTGAACGTTCTTCAGTTGTTTCATTAAGTCTACTTGAAGATTTAATCTAAGGGCACGAACTCGTCTTTGTTTTTCATGATACTTACGACTCAAGGCATCTGCTACTACATTTGTTTTTCCTTCGTGATATTGAATATCATAGTCGTAGTCACTTAGAATTTCCATCCATCTTCTTTGCGTCATATTTAATTCTTTTTTACCCGAATATGTACCTTAAACTTTTATGATCTGTATAGACTGTAAACTTACTGCCATACAGATTGTGTCTCCACATCTTAAGGGCAAAAATTATTGCTCCTGATTCTAAGTCATGAGTCGTATAATTTTCTTCGTGCTTTTTCAATTGCCTTGAGGCATATGCAATTACCTTTTTGCGTTGCATTAACACACATCCTAATCCTAGCTTAGAAGCATCACAATAAACTTCAAAATCTTCTGTTCCTTCTGGTAAAGCTAGAATTGGAGTATTTGTTAACTTTTGCTTTAAGATCTTAAAAGATTCTTTTTGCCTAGGTCCCCATTCAAACTTAACTGTTTTACAAGTTAGCTTAGTTAAGGGCACATCTATCTTAGAGAAATCCTTAATGAAGGGCCTATAGTACCCAGCTAATCCTAGAAAACTTCTAATTTTCATGGCTGATTGCGGGACCTTCCATTTGGTGATTGCTTCTATCTTGGAGGGATCTACGTGAATACCTTCGTGATTCACCATGTGTCCTAAAAATTGCACTTCCTGTAGCCAAAATTCACATTTCAAGAATTTGGCGTAAAGCTTTTCCCTTCTTAACAAAGTTAAGAGTTCATGCAGGTGTTCACAATGCTCGGCTTTTGGAATAAATAAGTATATCGTTAATGAAGACAATTACAAATTTATCCAAATACGGTTTACAGATTCAATTCATCATGTCCATGAATGTTGTAGGAGCATTTGTTAGTCCAAAAGGCATGACTGTAAACTCGTAATGACCATACCTAGTTCTGAAAGCAGTTTTAGGTATGTCTTCTTGTTGTACCTTCAATTGGTGGTATCTGGATCGCAAGTCTATCTTAGAAAAGTATCTAGCTCCTTGCAATTGATTAAAAAGATCATCAATCCTAGGTAATGGGTATCGATTCTTAATTGTAACCTTATTCAATTCCCTATAATCAATACACATTCGCATTGAACCATCTTTCTTTTTCACAAACAACACTGGTGCTCCCCACGGAGATGAACTAGGTTGTATGAATCCTTTACTTAATAATGCATCTAACTGCTTTTTCAAATCTAGCATTTCGGTGGGTGCTAATCGATAGGGTGCCTTGGCTATCGGTGTGGTTCCAGGGATTAGATGAATCCTAAATTCTACTTCCCTATCTGGAGGTAATCCTGGTAGCTCTTCTGGGAATACATCCGGATATTCTGAAACTACAGGAATTTCCTTAAGTTCCTTACCCTTAGCGTTTATGATTACTGAAATCATATATATCAATCCTTGCTTTCGTTCATAACTAGCAACTTTCATTACTGAAATGAACTTCATTAGTTTACATGGCTTATCCCCTGGAACCATTATTATTTCTCCTGATGGTGTATGAACTTCTATAGAATTCTTGTCACAGAGGATTCGGGCATGGTTGGCTACTAACCAATCCATTCCTAGCATGGCATCAAATCCAGCTAAATTCATAGGTAATAGGTTTGCAGAAAATTTATGGCCTAAGAGTTCTATCTTTTCTTCTTGCAAAAGCTTATCTATGTTAACAGAATTACCGTCTGTGGTTTCTACTGTAAAAATCTGCCTAAGAGTGGTTAAGGGTAGCTTAAGAGCTTGGTAGAATGAAGTATTTATGAAACTTTGCTTTGCACCAGAGTCAAATAATACTTTTGCATAAACGTCATGAACTAGGAACGTACCAGCTATTACATCAGGGATCAGATCTGCTTCTTAGGTTGTCAGCTGAAAGGCTCTTGCATTTTTCTTGGTAGTCCCTTTGGCAGGTTTGGCTTTATTATCAGCTGGTTTGACCAGTTTTGGACATTCTGGTCTAAAATGTCCAGCTTCTCCGCAGTTGTCGCAGATCCTTGTTTTCTTTCTGCACTCCTCTTCTCGATGCCCTAGAGCTTTGCAAAAGTTGCAAGTTTCATTACATATTCCAAAATGCTTCTTTTTACAATTTCTGTAGAATGGAGGGGTGGAAGATTGCCCAGTTCCCTTTTTCTTGAAATTACTATTATTACCCACACGAAATCCTTGGGTAATATTTTGGGCTAACTCTTTTTTCCTGTTTTCTTCTCTCGTACTTACCTGCCCGTCGGTTAAGGTGTTGGCTAATTCCACCGCATCGTAAACTGTACGGGGTCTTGCAGCCTTGACGATGTCACGAATCTCGTTAATCAAACCCCAGATATAGTGAGAAATAAGTACCAGTTCTGGCGAAGCCAGAGTTGGTACAATTCGAGCATACTCGAAGAACTTCAAAGTATACCTTCGACAGTCAATATCCACCATTCGGTGGCTAAGGAACTTATTGGCCATTTGTTCTTTTTCATATTCGAGGCAGAATTTTCTTTCCACCAATTGCTTAAATTCTTCCCAATTCATAGCGTAAGCCATGTCACTTCCTTTGGCCTGTAATACTGTATTCCACCACTCTAATGCATCTTCCTTGAAAAGGTGAGAAGTATACATGACCTTATCCTCCTCAGCACATTTACTTATTTTAATTACTGCCTCGGTCTTTTCCAACCAACGCAGTGCAGCAGTCGCTCCTTCATTGCCTGCAAATTCGACAGGCTTACAGGCAAGAAATTCTTTATAAGTGCAACCAGGTGTTGCAACTTTCATTTTCTTGAGTATTGGGGATTGAATTACGTTGTCATTATTGCCGCCTCCGTTAACACTGTTACTGAAATTATCGTCGCGCATGCGTTTACTGGGGTTGGCTTGTGAAGGCTCAACAGGGCTTTTAACAGCAGCGACGATTGCTGGGATAGCATTTGCTATTCCCTGGCCAATGATATTTTCTATATCTTGCCTATTAAGAAAGTGATCCTCATTGTTTTGCTCGGATTGGTTAACTTCGTTAATGGTTCATTAACAGGGTGTTCCATCTGTTAATTAACAATATATATATAAGTTATTGGCTCAAAATAAATAACAACCAAACGCAATAAAGCAATCACACATAATCATGTCAACACGTATAGCCAAAATTGTCAACTTTGCGACTTTCCTATTTCATATATATTTTAGTATGCATCCATACACACCAGATATATTACAAAAGTTTTATTTTAAGTTATTTTACATGATTATATTTTTATTATTTATTATTTTATTATTATTAAACACATAATCACACAACCACGCAACCACAGCCAACTGGCATCTCCAAAACGACGCTCCCTCTCATCGTATTTCCACGTGATTCTCTCTCCCACATCCCTAATTCTATTTCCTGCCTCCACCAGCTCCTCGCCATAGTGACGGAGTTCAGCCAAGTTTTCTGTGCCCATAGGTGGGTTTGGTGCAGGCTCAGGGTCAAACTGGGGGAAATAGACGCCATGGTTAATTAAAAGATTCTGAAATTGCCAGTCGTTTGTCCACCATTCTTCCAGCTCTCCTTGTAGAGGTCAGGGGTTGACAATAGGATCTGGGATAGCAGGTTCCAAATTAACTGGGAGTTGGGATTCAACAGGGTAATTGAAGAGGTTTTCATCGGCAGGTCCGATGAGATCACAGTTTTCCAGTTTATGATCCAGCTCCTCCCATGGTGGCATTTCCTGGACTTGCCCTGAACATTCCCCGATCTCCTTTCCTTTGTCTTTATCCTTCGGATCCTCAGTCTTTTTAACCCTCTGTGCCGCTGGTTTCTTCCTACACCCACGTTTCCACTCCAAGATTCTTCTCCTCTTTCTCGGCTTTGGTTTCTCCTGAGCCTGGGCTTGAAAAGTTAGTGGTTCCTCCGTATCTGCCTGGTAGCCAGATGGGTTTCCTGTGGTATCCATATCGGTGCTATGGATTGTAAAGTTTCGGAGTGCCTCTGACAGTTCATTCATGCTGATAACACATATGAAGAAACATACACAAACTTAAGTTAAAATTTTTATTTATTGTAAATTAAATTTTCACAAAATCAAAAAATGGCAATCAGAAAATTAAGTATTTCTAAATAGTTAATTGTCTTAAATCAGTGGCTCTGATACAACCTTTTTCTGTCACGGCCCCCAGCCCGGTGTTATCCGGTCCAGAAACCGCGGGACAGAAACCCGTGGTAATTGTTATTTAATTTGGTAGCGGAAATGTTGACAGGATCTTTTAAACTGAAAATATTTAATTATTTTATTTCACATATTTGGGATAAACCCCATAATTTACATTAAAGGAATTTCACGAGGAAGTTCCCTGTTATACAAAACATGTTTATTTATTTTACTGAGCCACCTCTTCATGCTTTAGTGCTACGCGACACTTTTTCCTTGGTTCACACTAAGTCACCTGAAACATGTTTTAAAAAGATTTTTATCAGCGGGGAAATACTGGCGAGTCACTCAATTTGTACAAAATGACACATTGTTATAATACATAGTATTAAGGGTGATTACAATGTTTCTATCAACCAATTACCCCAAATCGGTATTTGTCACTTGACTGTGTCTGTTACTATGGTCAGATCACCCATTGGCTAACCCGTTGTCCAATGGTGACGGGTATCAAGTAATGTATACAAAACCCCACATACCGGCAGTAATTGAAGATTACAAAGACTTAATCCCTGTAATTATAACTTTGAAAACAAGTAGGGTTTTGGGAAACCAATTTGATAAAAAGAGAATGACTCACTTTGCAAATTTAGACGGGCAAAGTTTTGCCTACTGATTTTAGCCTGTTAACCTAGTTAAATAGCAATGCACACGAAACTAGGTCAGTAACTTAATACAACATTTACGATAAACTCACGAAATCAAAACCCTCACGACGAATGACAAAGTATAGCCCGGATTCGGGCAGCACTTAAACATCCATCAGACCGGTTTCAATCGATCGGACATTGTATCGTAGCAGTGATCGAGTTAATACCCTGTATTCGTTGCAGTGCCTTGACACCTTAATACTCGTTTTAAGCAGAATTTGGACGTTTTGAAACTGAATTTCTGAATACAGAAGCAAGTCCCACGCACAGGCAATTTATAGCAACATTTCAGGTTTTACGCGGCCACCGTAAACCTTAACAAGTTCTTACGCGGCCCGCGAGGGCCTCCTAGTCTACGTGTAGGGCTAGCGTGTCACAGGTAGGTCCGCCACGTGTGCGACACATGGCCTAAGCGGTTATCCGGAGAATTTTAAGTTGTCGCGGCCCGCATAGCCTTTCCATATGGCTTAAGTGGCCAGCATGGAAACCAAATTTCTTAAATTCTTGATTTTTCATGAATATTAGGGTTTCTGGGGTCCGGGTTTTCACTTACGGGTCGTTTATGGACATTTTTGCAGGTCCTTACAGCGAGGCCAATACTTCTGCCACCGGTCACCAGATTTTGCGCGATTGGCGCCAGGTGCATCGGGAGCGCGCTACCTGGGAAAATACCGAGAGCGCTTGTCTGCTGAGGCTACGGATTTTGAGGTGATGAAAAACAAGTTTTTGGAAGAGAAGGCATCCTTTGAGAAGGAGAAAAAGTCTGAGGACTGGGGGCATGATGGATTGAAGAATAAACTCCACGCTGCTGAAGAGCTTCTGGCGAAGGAGTGCGCTGATTTTAAGAAGGCATGTGATAATGACAACAAGCGTATGTATGTTGCGCGCACCAGTATTACCAAGCTCGAACCCGAAGTTGCCACTTTGAATGGGAAGGTTAAGGAAGCTCAAGCTGATAGAAATTGGGTCGAGGTTCAACAGGCTAGCTCTCTTTCCTCTTATATTTCCTTGCTTGTTAAAATATTTCTAACTTTTTCTTTCAAAACTTGTAGGTTGAGTTGAGTGCGCAAATCGTGAATATGAACAAGGACTTAGCTGCTAAGGATGTTGAGATTGCGGAATTAAAGCGCCGATTGTTTAAGGCTCATGAGAAGAGTGAATCGTTAGAGATAGATCTAGCTGCTGAAAATGTGAAGGCTGATACTGCCGAGGAGGCACGTAAAGCGGCCGAAGAGGCGCGCAACATTAGTTCTTCAGCTTTAAATGTAGCTCAGAACAACTACTCTGAAGCCCAATCAATTGTTGATAAGCTTGTTTCTGACCCCGAGTGGATGCGCAACAAAGGGGTTGCTGCTGTAAGTGTTTCCCCTTTTTTCCCTTAGATAATCATAGCTTGTTAACTTTTTTTATCTTATTCTACAATCTTCTCTGGGTAGGTTGCAAACTCTATTTTGAATGCGACAGAGTTGGATCAAGCAGTTGTGTTGCTCACAGATGCCGCGCGTGCCGTTGGGCATCGTGGTGGCTATCTTGAGTGTGCCCAGCATGTTGAGGAAGTGTTGGGTCAGCACTTCGGTATCCGCCATTGCTCTGTGACCGACCAAGCCAATGCAGTGCTTGCCCAAGCTGAAGAGGTTTATGACCATTTATCTTTACCGGTTATGGACTTGGTCACAGACGCACTAAAACATGACGACTACATGGCGCGACTAAGGTCTATCCTTACTGTTCTAGAAACTGTGGAGCTATCAGATGAGGAGGAGGCTGGTGATGGGTATGAATAGATTGTGTGGATGTTTTGGCTTTAGTGTCTTGTAATTTTTGATGTTACTTAATATGTAAACGTTGCGTGGTCGCGCTTTTGTTAATGGAATTAAGTTTGCCTTTTATTTTGTCAAGTGTTACAATTATTGCATTGTTGTTAGAAACTTTGGTTAAGTTAGCGCGAATAAGTGTAAGTGTGGCTCGTTGTGAGTATTGTTGCCTCGTCTCGCGCTATGTTCGCGGAGGACCTTGGAGGCTTAACTCAAGAGCTCGTAATATACTGAAGTGTTTTCGTGCTAATCAAAAGTTTAACAGCCATTTGTAACGTAGAAGACATAGGATGATAATCATAAACCGTAGACAACGTTTGCATTAAGTAACTGAAATAGGCGTGTGGCCAACATACAAAGAAAGTTGTTACACATAGCATTTTTGCAGTTGTTGCGCATTCCATGTGCGCTGGACGATGTGGCCATCTAATTTGCGGAGTTTGTACGCCCCTTTTCCTAGCACCTCATGAACCAAGTGTGGGCCTTCCCATTTGGGTGCTAGTTTTCCAGGGTGCTCGGCATTAGAGGCTTCGTTGTCCCTAAACACATATTCCCCTGGAGTGTATGTACAAATGCGCACCCTTGTATTGTAGTATCGCTCCAATTGGGTCTTGTACTTGGCCTCTTTGATGCGTGCGATCTCGCGCCTTTCCTCGAGTAGGTCCAAGTCTAAACGGGGCTCTGCCTCGTTATCAATCTTGTTGATTGCTGACAAGCGCGACGAGGGGAGGCCTATTTCTGCTGGGATAACCGCCTCTGAGCCGTAAATAAGGCTGAAGGGGGTCTCTCCATTGCTTGTCTTTGGCATGGTATGTTGCGCCCACAAGATGTGTGACAACTCGAATTTCTGACTTTCTTTATTCGCATTTAATGCACGTTGACTTTGACTATTTAGTTGTGATATGATAAAACCTAGTGTGTTTGCATGGTTATGTGTGATTGTATATCATGTGTACTGTTTGTAGAACTTAAACTGTTAAGAACCCGACGAAACACAAGGCTGTTTCGCCATAACCCATTCCGACGAAACAGGCTGTTTCGCCATGAACACTCCGACGAAACAGAAGTCTGTTTCGCCGGCCCAGTAATTCACGAAGCCCAGTTCGGGCCCAGCTTGTTATTTCGGGTTTTAAAACGTGTAACAGCCTCAGTTTCACACATTTTATCATAACAATCGAAACCCTAGAGCCCTTCTCTCCTGTGTGACGGCAGTTGGAGCTTCTCGAAGATATCCTTAGCGATCGATTCGTATTCCTCTTATCTCGGTTAGTCGTGTGTATGTTAATCGGTTTCTTGATTCTGTACCATCTCGATTCATGTTTGTGTAAATGATTGATGCGTGTTATTGCTGCGATTCTAGTATGACGGTGATATAGATTTCGATTATGTATGATGTAGTAGGATTTATATAAAATGGTATGAGAAATTTAATACAATCGAGTGCTCGGTTCTGGATATTGTTATTATGCTATGATTATGAATCCAAGTTAGTATCTTGATAGGGTACAATGATATGATGTTGTATGTTGATATGTTATACACATAAACTAGGGTTTATGCTAGACAATGACTCTGGGATGATTGATTTATGATGATTCGATATGCACATTGACCTTCGTATGATTTCTGTTATTGATGACGGCTGCTAGAAGGATTAGGGTTTATGTGTTATTCGCATCTGCTGTAACTGATGTCTGCGAAACAGACATCCGACGAAACAGGACTCCCGGCGAAACAGAATGTGTTTCGCCAAGAGTCATCGACGAATTAGAATCCTGTTTCGCCAAACAAGGCCACGACGAAACAGAATGTGTTTCGTCAATTTGTGTTTCGCCAACTTATGTGTTTCGCCATTATGTGTGTTTCGCCGAATAGCTGATCTGTGCAGGAACTTGGGTTAATTCTGTTAAGCATTAACTGGAATATTTAACTGCTGTTAAGTGTAACCATCTTGTATATGATTGTGATTACGTGCTACATGTTTATACGTGAACAAATTGAACACAAACTGATTTCACATACGTGCCTACTTTAGGACGCGATTGATTACTTGTGAGCATACACTTAGCATACCGAGCAAACCAAGGTGAGTTCACACTCTTACCAAGGCATGGGATTCCCCGGTGGGTTGGGAATGGGATTGAATGATTACTTGTACTTACATCATTACTAGACTACTTACCACGGTCCTCGGATTGGGAAGGATGCCTGTGCCAAACTCTACGTAAAGCCTACGTACTGTCCTCGGTTTGGGAAGGACACTAGTGTTTAAACCTACGTAAAGCCTACGTACTGTCCTCGGATTGGGAAGGACACCAGCACTAAACCTACGTACTACCGTCCTCGGATTGGGAAGGACGCCAGCGCTAAACCTACGTACTCGCTACGTACTGTCCTCGGTTGGGAAGGGCACTTACGTAAAACCTACGTAAACTTATACTTACTACTATCCTCGGATTGGGAAGGATACTTATGGATAAAACTAGTCTAGTAACTTACAACATGGGAAGCCCCCACTAATTGAACTTACAACATGGGAAGCCCCCACTAATTGAACTTACAACATGGGAAGCCCCCACTAATTGAACTTACAACATGGGAAGCCCCCACTAATTGAACTTACAACATGGGAAGCCCCCACTAATTGAACTTACAACATGGGAAGCCCCCACTAATTGAACTTACAACATGGGAAGCCCCCACTAATTGAACTTACAACATGGGAAGCCCCCACTAATTGAACTTACAACATGGGAAGCCCCCACCCATAGAACGTACTATCGGCCCAGTAGAGCCACATGTTACATACGAACTTACTATTACGCATTTACTTTCTGTGAACTCGCTCAACTAGTTGTTGATCCTCTGTTACATGCCTTGCAGGTCGTTAGATACATGGAGCTTGCACAGGAAGGAGCAGGTCGTTGTGGGATACGGATCGTAGACGATATTTGAACTTATAACTTATTTTGGGTTTTCATTATTATGCTTCCGCTACTTAAACAATGTTTGGTTATGAACATCAGTCATGTCAAGATGAATTACCTTTTCCTACTTTTACACTTAAATACTATGTTTGATATGATTGATGGCTTGATCCTGGTCAGTCACGCCTCCAAGCGGTGATACTCCGCGGGTGGATTTTGGGGGTGTGAAAGATTGGTATCAGAGCCATTGGTTATAGAGAACTCGGTTTTAATAAGGGGAAAACGATTTTGTTAAAACCAGACTATAACCAGAACAGTGCTCAACGATCCACAACGATGCTTCGCTCCACGTGCAAGGCTCAACATCATAGGTACTACTATTCATGTTACCTTACATACTTGATAGAATTACATAGAATTTTGCTCGTGGTATGCTCAGATTACAGAACCTACTATATGTTATTGCTTGAGATTACTTGTGTGCTCACTCTCTTCGCACTATTCGCGACCCTCTCACCCACATGTTCTCCTTGATGTCGAGATCATGAGTGGACGCGTTAACCCAACTCAAGCCCAGTTGGCGGCTTCGATCACTGAACAAGTTACTGCAGCACTCGCAGCTGCCCAGGCAGGAGGTGTAACCTGCCATCACCACTTACTCTAGGATCTTTAGATCCTACTCTCGTAACTCAACACTTGTGCTTAATTTTGATTACTCTTACGCACACGACAAGTCAACACGCTCAGCCACCTGTATGCACATACAAGACTTTTATGGACTGTCGTCCTACTACTTTCAGCGACACTGAAGGAGCTGTTGTACTCCTCCATTAGTTCGAGGAACTCGAATCGGTCTTCGAGTGTGTGAATGACCCGAGGCTCGTAAGGTGAAATATGCCACTGATATTCTCGAAGGCACTGCGCAAACTTGGTGGAACGCGCAAGTTACGACACTGGGGCTGGCGGCTGCTATGCCACCCCATGGAATGATTTTAAGGAACCTATCAAACGTGAATACAATAGTTATGATGCCATCCACAAGTTGGAAGTGGAGTCCTTTAACATGAAAATGACTGGGTCAGAGATAGAAGCGTGCACGATAACGATCCAACAAACTGACAATTTTGTGTCCAACTATGGTGGATCCTCCCATAAAGAGCTTTGAGCTGTACCTCAAAGGCTTAGTACCAGGAATTCAAAACCATGTGAAGACGGCTAAACTTGCTACTATTCAAGATGTTACCCATCTTGCTCATCGTCTCACAAACCAGGCAGTGGGACAGAACAAGCTGCCTCAACGTATCAGCGATACTACTACCACTACTACTTCAACTACTTCTGCTACCCACAGTAACAATGGATGAAAGTGGGATGGAACCTCTAGCAAGGGTTCGACTACGATTCCGTCCCAGGCACAGCAGTGAAAGGTCGATGACAACTAAAGTCCTGATCAGCAACATTTGGTATTCAAGGGCAGGGAGGATACAAGGGAAACCACCCTAAGCGCAAACGATGTAACCTGCACCACAGCGGGCAGGGCAAACGCAATCATTGTCAAAAAAAAAAAAAAATGCAACAAGCTTGGTCATGGAACCAAAGAGGGTAGAAACTCACGTCCTGCAAACCAGAACCAACAACAACAGCCACAAGATCTATAGAATCGGCGACAACAGCATGGTAACAAGGGATGTTATCAGATGGTGCTGAAAGTCACTTCAAAAGACACTGCCCACGGTTGAACCAGAACCAGAATCAGAACCACAACCAAGGAAACGGGAACTAGCGAAGACAACAACGGGGATAATAACGACGGCAATGGTGCCAGGGGTCGAGTGTTCGTGATTGGTCAGGGTGATACTAGGAATGACCCCAGCGTTGCGATAGTTTCGACATCGTCATTAGTATGGACTGGTTATCCCAACAACAAGCAGAGATCCTATGCAAGGAGAAGATCATCCGCATTCCTCGTGCTGGTTAAGAACCTTTGGTAACTCATAGTAACAAGCTCCTGGAGCAGCACCCATAGCTCGAGCACCTTATCGTTTAGCTCCAAATGAACTGGAAGAACTGTCTAAGCAATTACAAGAACTTTTGGAAAAGGGTTTCATACGTCCTAGCTCTTCGCCCTGGGGAGCCCCAGTACTATTTGTAAAGAAGAAGGATGGTACCTTCCGCATGGGTATAGACTACCGCGAACTGAACAAGGTGACTGTGAAGAATCGCTATCCTCTTCCACGCATCGACGATTTATTCGACCAGTTGCAAGGGTCGAGCTATTACTCGAAGATTGATCTAAGGTCGGGATACCATCAACTGAGAGTCCGGGATGAGGACGTCTCCAAAACAGCTTTCAGAACACGCTACGACCATTACGAGTTTTTGGTCATGCCTTTCGGGCTAACGAACGCGCCTGCAGTTTTCATGGATCTTATGAACAGGGTGTGCAAACCTTATCTTGACAAGTTCGTCATTGTTTTCATCGATGACATTCTGATCTACTCGAAGAGTCAGGAGGAACACGAGCATCACTTAAGACTTATTTTGGAACTTCTTCGAACGGAACAGCTATACGCCAAGTTTTCCAAATGTGACTTCTGGCTTCGTGAAGTCCATTTCCTAGGCCACGTGGTAAACCAGGATGGGATTCATGTTGATCCATCCAAGGTAGATTCGATCAAGAACTGGCCTGCACCTCGTACACCAACAGAAATACGCCAATTTTTGGGTCTGGCGGGATACTACAGAAGGTTCATCAAAGACTTCTCAAAAATTGCACAAGCCGCTTACACTATTGACACAGAAAGGTGTTGTTTATCGTTGGGGTAATACACAGGAAACAGCGTTTCAGCACTTAAAGGATAGACTTTGTAGCGCACCTATCCTCTCATTGCCTGAAGGCACCGATGATTTCGTAGTCTACTGCGACGCATCAATCCAAGGTCTTGGATGTGTGCTGATGCAACGGGATAAAGTTATTACTTACGCGTCGCGCCAACTTAAGATTCACGAACGGAATTATACAACACATGACTTAGAGCTGGGAGCTGTTGTTTTTGCGCTCAAGATATGGCGACATTACATGTACGGTACTAAGTGCACTATATACACTGATCACAGAAGCCTCGAACATATCTTCAAATAGAAGGAACTGAATATGCGACAACGACGATGGGTCGAATTACTGAACGACTACGAATGTGCTATAAAGTACCATCCAGGCAAAGCCAATGTTGTGGCTGACGCCCTCAGTCGAAAGGACACCGCGCCTAAGCACGTGCGAGCTTTACAACTCACTATACAGTCTAGTCTTCCTTCCCAGATACGAAATGCTCAGGTAGAAGCATTGAAACCAGACAACGTCAGGGCTGAAGCCCTATGCGGCTCAAGGCAACGCTTAGAACAGAAGGAAGATGGTGCTTCCTACGTCACAGGACGCATTTGGGTCCCACACTATGGTAACTTACGCGAGCTTGTAAGGGATGAAGCTCATAAGTCTCGCTACTCGGTACATCCAGGTTCGGATAAGATGTACCATGACCTCAGAACTACATATTGGTGGCCTAGCATGAAGGCCCACATAGCAACTTACGTTAGCAAGTGTTTGACTTGTGCGAGAGTCAAAGCAGAATATCAGAAACCATCAGGTCCACTCCAGCAACCTGAGATACCACAATGGAAATGGGAGCAAATTTCCATGGATTTTGTTACTGGCCTGCCTAGATCTCAGCGCGGAAATGATACTATTTGGGTGATCGTGGATCGACTCACAAAGTCTGCTCACTTCTTGGCTATCAAGGAAACGGATAAGTTCTCCACTCTAGCAGACGTATACCTTAAAGAAGTTGTCTCGAGGCACGGGGTGCCCACATCTATCATCTCTGATCGCGACGCACGTTTTACTTCAGAACTGTGGCAAACAATGCATAAATCTTTTGGCTCTTGTTTAGACATGAGCACAGCTTATCACCCTCAGACAGATGGGCAGTCTGAGCGCACTATTCAAACTCTAGAAGACATGCTTCGGGCGTGCGTAATTGACCTTGGCAATGGTTGGGAGAAACATCTGCCACTCGTGGAATTTTCATACAATAACAGCTACCACACCAGCATTAAGGCTGCACCATTCGAGGCATTGTACGGGCGTAAATGCCGGTCACCTCTCTGTTGGGCAGAGGTGGGAGATAGTCAAATCACAGGTCCAGAAATGGTAGTCGATACTACAGAAAAGATTGCACAAATACGACAACGCATGGCGGCAGCACGCGACCGTCAGAAAGCATACGCTGATTTAGACAGGAAACTACTCGAATTCCAGGTTGGGGATCGAGCGCTACTTAAAGTTTCACCCTGGAAGGGTGTGGTTCGTTTTGGCAAACGCGGCAAACTAAATCCACGATATGTTGGACCTTTCGAGGTTATTGAGAAAATAGGCAAAGTGGCCTACAGATTGAACTTACCACCTGAACTCAGTGCAGTTCACAACGTCTTTCACGTGTCGAATCTGAAGAAGTGTACGTCAGATGAGACCCACATAGTTCCCTTAAAGGAACTCACTATCGACGAGCGGTTGCACTTCGTCGAGGAACCTGTTGAAATCACGGACCGGGATGTTAAGGTCCTCAAGAACACGAGAATCCCTCTTGTACGAGTTCGTTGGAACTCCCGCCGCGGCCCAGAGTTCACCTGGGAGCGTAAAGATCAAATGGAACTCAAATATCCCCAGTTATTCGGAAACCAATGCAACTACTACTGAGGCTGAAGCTACCAATACAGAATTTCGGGACGAAATTCCAAATCAACGGGGGGATAATGTGACACCCCAAGAAAACCAGAAATCTTCCAAACCTGCTCGGGGAGCCGCGATACGATACAGGTAAACAACGTCACACTACTAGCTTCCTCAGTAACTGCATGCTAAATTTCGGGACGAAATTTCTTTTAAGTTGGGGATAATGTGACAACTCGAATTTCCGACTTTCTTTATTCGCATTTAATGCACGTTGACTTTGACTATTTAGTTGTGATATGATAAAACCTAGTGTGTTTGCATGGTTATGTGTGATTGTATATCATGTGTACTGTTTGTAGAACTTAAACTGTTAAGAACCCGACGAAACACAAGGCTGTTTCGCCATAACCCATTCCGACGAAACAGGCTGTTTCGCCATGAACACTCCGACGAAACAGAAGTCTGTTTCGCCGGCCCAGTAATTCACGAAGCCCAGTTCGGGCCCAGCTTGTTATTTCGGGTTTTAAAACGTGTAACAGCCTCAGTTTCACACATTTTATCATAACAATCGAAACCCTAGAGCCCTTCTCTCCTGTGTGACGGCAGTTGGAGCTTCTCGAAGATATCCTTAGCGATCGATTCGTATTCCTCTTATCTCGGTTAGTCGTGTGTATGTTAATCGGTTTCTTGATTCTGTACCATCTCGATTCATGTTTGTGTAAATGATTGATGCGTGTTATTGCTGCGATTCTAGTATGACGGTGATATAGATTTCGATTATGTATGATGTAGTAGGATTTATATAAAATGGTATGAGAAATTTAATACAATCGAGTGCTCGGTTCTGGATATTGTTATTATGCTATGATTATGAATCCAAGTTAGTATCTTGATAGGGTACAATGATATGATGTTGTATGTTGATATGTTATACACATAAACTAGGGTTTATGCTAGACAATGACTCTGGGATGATTGATTTATGATGATTCGATATGCACATTGACCTTCGTATGATTTCTGTTATTGATGACGGCTGCTAGAAGGATTAGGGTTTATGTGTTATTCGCATCTGCTGTAACTGATGTCTGCGAAACAGACATCCGACGAAACAGGACTCCCGGCGAAACAGAATGTGTTTCGCCAAGAGTCATCGACGAATTAGAATCCTGTTTCGCCAAACAAGGCCACGACGAAACAGAATGTGTTTCGTCAATTTGTGTTTCGCCAACTTATGTGTTTCGCCATTATGTGTGTTTCGCCGAATAGCTGATCTGTGCAGGAACTTGGGTTAATTCTGTTAAGCATTAACTGGAATATTTAACTGCTGTTAAGTGTAACCATCTTGTATATGATTGTGATTACGTGCTACATGTTTATACGTGAACAAATTGAACACAAACTGATTTCACATACGTGCCTACTTTAGGACGCGATTGATTACTTGTGAGCATACACTTAGCATACCGAGCAAACCAAGGTGAGTTCACACTCTTACCAAGGCATGGGATTCCCCGGTGGGTTGGGAATGGGATTGAATGATTACTTGTACTTACATCATTACTAGACTACTTACCACGGTCCTCGGATTGGGAAGGATGCCTGTGCCAAACTCTACGTAAAGCCTACGTACTGTCCTCGGTTTGGGAAGGACACTAGTGTTTAAACCTACGTAAAGCCTACGTACTGTCCTCGGATTGGGAAGGACACCAGCACTAAACCTACGTACTACCGTCCTCGGATTGGGAAGGACGCCAGCGCTAAACCTACGTACTCGCTACGTACTGTCCTCGGTTGGGAAGGGCACTTACGTAAAACCTACGTAAACTTATACTTACTACTATCCTCGGATTGGGAAGGATACTTATGGATAAAACTAGTCTAGTAACTTACAACATGGGAAGCCCCCACTAATTGAACTTACAACATGGGAAGCCCCCACTAATTGAACTTACAACATGGGAAGCCCCCACTAATTGAACTTACAACATGGGAAGCCCCCACTAATTGAACTTACAACATGGGAAGCCCCCACTAATTGAACTTACAACATGGGAAGCCCCCACTAATTGAACTTACAACATGGGAAGCCCCCACTAATTGAACTTACAACATGGGAAGCCCCCACTAATTGAACTTACAACATGGGAAGCCCCCACCCATAGAACGTACTATCGGCCCAGTAGAGCCACATGTTACATACGAACTTACTATTACGCATTTACTTTCTGTGAACTCGCTCAACTAGTTGTTGATCCTCTGTTACATGCCTTGCAGGTCGTTAGATACATGGAGCTTGCACAGGAAGGAGCAGGTCGTTGTGGGATACGGATCGTAGACGATATTTGAACTTATAACTTATTTTGGGTTTTCATTATTATGCTTCCGCTACTTAAACAATGTTTGGTTATGAACATCAGTCATGTCAAGATGAATTACCTTTTCCTACTTTTACACTTAAATACTATGTTTGATATGATTGATGGCTTGATCCTGGTCAGTCACGCCTCCAAGCGGTGATACTCCGCGGGTGGATTTTGGGGGTGTGAAAAGATGCTAGGGAGTTCGTCGACCCAACCTCTTCTTTTGGTGCCCAGACGGGCTTTTATCCCTTCAACTATGCTTTTGTTGACACTCTCCACTTAACTGTTGCCTTGGGGGTGCGCAACGGAAGAGAAGGTGTACTCGATATTCAGTTCCTTCATCCATTTTTGAAGATCCTCGGAAGCAAAGGTGGTGCCATTATCAGTCACTATTCTTCGTCGTCTTTGTCGATTTCGAACCCAGAAATCGTTGAAACATGATCCACCAAATCAGATTGAAGGTTGTGATGTATATCCCTTGACTTGATCAAAAATTCATTCGACGATTTATCTTCGTCTGTAACTATTACGTTATCTGGTTGGGGGTCATCGTCATCATAGTAGGTAACGACCGCTCTACGTTCATCCTCCAAAATTATGTTGTGAAGAATTTTACATGCGTACATCACGTTTCCAATCTGATCCTTATCCCATAGTCGACTGTAACACCCTTGCTATTATTTTAGGGTTTTCATATTATTTACGTAAATAAACATGTAATTATAATTACATATACATTGAAAGATACGGTCAAATTAAAACATTTTCGGATTTGAAATAATACAATACAATATGTATAAATTCGTCGTTTTTTTTAAATGACGACGAAACCATGTGCGGAAGCTTGTATCTTGATCGTGTTCGGTTCTTCAATGAGCTTGATCTTTATCCGGGACATCTTCACATTCACCTATGATCAAAACCAACTTAAAAGTTAGTTTCGATATCTTAAATATTAGTATAATCAAGTTCTAGTAGCGAACAATCAAAAACAAAATAAAATTTCAGAAATTAGTCTGTCGCGCCACGCGACAGACTCCTCTTGATCTTTCGCGTGCCGCGAGCGCCCTCGCGTGTCGCGCCAGGATTACTGCTCCCTGTCGCGTGTCGCGGGGGAGATGATTTTCCAGCAGTTTTGTTGCTGAAACCTGCATTTTTCCCAGCTATGGTTTTAATCGTAAAACGGTCTTTAAAGTGTCATAACTTTTTATCTACAAGTCCGTTTTAATTGATTCTTTTTCCTACGCGTTTGTAATAAAAATACGCATCAATTTATCCTATTTTTCGCATATGAAACCTGAATTATAAACGATTAGTTTATAATTTCTTATTTCATTAATTCGACCCATTTGTTTTAAAAGTTTACAACCCTGTTTCTAATTAACCATTTAGCATACATCAACATGCATAACTCAAAATCTATAGTTCGGGTTTGTAACTTTTATGAATTACGCGGCTAGTACTCAATCTATGCGCATAATTCTTTTGACCCGTTTCGAAGACTTAAACCTTCTAAGTTTAAATATTTCCCTTTTGTTATGCACAATCCACTTTATACTTATCTATAACTTACATTATCATAATACACGATCTTAAACGGCTCATAAAGACCGTTTACCCGGTTTAGCGTTCATGGGTATTTTGGTCAATTTCAGTCCCTCATTTTACGACGAAGGGCTTTCACTGATATTTGACCAACATATTACTTCTAACTATAATTTAAAATATGCGTACCTAGCTCGGGTCAACATATAGACTCGTTTTGTACCTTTCTTTTATTAGCCGCTACTTTATAGCGATGCAATAATCCACTTCCCGTTCACTCCTGTGAACATCTAACTTGACAACCAAACATTAGTCGATATTGTCAAATGGTGTCGTCACCACCATTTGACCCATTTAGTCTTTATGACCAAACATTTATACTTATGTCAAAACATGGTTTTTAATTACCCATTGACACATCCGACCCATTTCGGATTTTACCACAAGATCCTTTTTCTTACGTTTTTAACCCGTTACGGCTTACGCCATGGGTATCCTTTTAATCTCAACTTACATTTAGTCAACACGTGACTAATTTACCCTTTTCCCCTTTTTTCCCATTACTAGTTACGCTATAAGGTAACCTTAAGGAAAACTTATTAACTCCTAGTCAATTCACGACTAAATTACCATTTTGTCCATTTTTACCATTTACCATGGTTTTGATCGTTTTTATTCATTCCGACTAATTTCGTTTCGTGTCGGAACTCAAAATTCGAATATAATCGGTTGTCACCTTTATCACCTATAAAATACATATGTATACTACAATGGGTGTAAGCTTTACTTACCTTGCATCCGAAGTACGCTTTCCCTTTACACTTGATCCGTTTGACCCGCTTCCTTTCCAAGCCTCCACCTAGCTTGTCAAGCGTCAAACTATCATCATGATTCGTAAGACGGTTAGATTAGTCATAATCATTTACGACTATACCATCCTACAGGTTTTATGTCGAATTTATCATTCGACCATATCAAAAATATCATTCGATCTAATCATTGGTCGGTTTCACTTTTTAAAAGTCAACCGACTTATCAACATATTCATATGAACATTTGGTTCATTGAACTCACCTAGGCTTATTTCATCCCAACTCTTAACGAAATCAAATTTTACATACTAACTAGTAGGCCACGATTTCATTTAGGCATTCCATATCACTTGAAAATGGGCTATTTTTTGTGACTTTTTTAACCTGTTTACAAGTCTTCAAAATTATGATTTTTTTATGTCGCGTACCTCTCTGAGGGTTAGACCTTGTGTTAAAATTTCAAGATCTAACTCTTTACCAAAAATTCGTAAAAATTCATTTACTAAGCTGCAATCAGATTCGTCACTTCTGACAACAGCTTACGGAAAAAATTCATTTAAAATTCCTCGTTTATCCGATTGACGAAATTCCAATTGGCGATTCTTTTAATCACTTAAAACTTTCTACAGTAAGAATTTGAGATCATAACTCAATTCCTAAATTGAGTTATGACATTCGTAATGGGCTGCAAATTCTGCCAGAAAACGCAGCTTGAACCTTTGACACGGAAAAATTCATAAAACGCTCAATTTTCGTCGAAAAAATGCGATTCCAGTGGGGTTTTAAAGATATTTCCTGGAATTACATTTTAGGCTCAAGAAACACATGTTTTTGTCACGGTTTGTCCAGGTTACAGCCGATACAAGTCGGCTGTAAATTCTAATCAGAAGCTGTTTGAATTCAGCTTTCAATTTGAACATGTTTATGACATTATAACTCTTATTGTTAGCATTCAAAACCCCTAAAAGCATCACATACACGAATTTAGTCAAAACCCACTTAGCACATGCAAGAGTAATCATCAAATCCCTAGTCTTTAATACTAATTCATCAAGTTTTTCAACTAGGGTTTGTTTCTAAACATGAATTCATCCTAGTTTCAGCCAAACATCAATCATTCAAGCTTGAATTTCGATTTTTCATAAGTTCATCAAAAATCTCAACTTCATAAATATCAAAAATTTGACATACCTTACGATCCCCACGACTAGGTGATCGTTTCTATGTGTTCATGCATTTGATTCGAGCTAATCTTGGCCTTCAATTTGATGAAATTGGGTGAGCTAGGGTTTCACCCCTCTTTCTCCTGCTCCTGGTCGATCCTACGAACACACACTGTGTTTTTTTTCTTTCTTTTTTTTGTTATTTATTTAGTTAACTTTCAAGTTAACCCTTTTGGCCCCTCATGTTTATTTTGTTTCAAAAGAAGCTATAATTTATTATTCATCACTTAATCATATATTACTAACTAGGTTAATTATTCCTAGTTAACTTAATGGGTTCGGGGAGTTAAAATCCCGTTTTATTTTGAGTCCCGTTAACTCGGGCCTTCTATACACTTTGTTTTCTCAAAATATTTATCCTCGTTTTATTTATTATTAAACTTATTTATTTAATTCCTAATAATTTCCGGTTTAATCTTTTCTGCTAACGGTATTATACCCGCTCTTTAGTATTAACGGGGTTTAATTACCAAACTCATTTTCGGGGTATTACAAGTCTACCCCCCTTAAAGAGGTTTCGTCCCCGAAACCTTATTTATGTATTTCTTTTAATTTAGACTAAACGAACCTAGTTTCGTTTTCAAGACATTCACTCGTTCCTTTCGATCTAACGTTTTCATTTATATTGACGCGTACGTCTTTCATGTGTAAGGCCTCGCGGGCCGTTACCTTCAGCTTATATCCTTTATCTTTATTGATCGAGTTGTCATTTGACCACTTAGTCTCATCAGTCTGTTAACAGGTTTATCCCCTTCTGTTGTCATTTCGGTAATAACTTCCCCCTTTTTGTGGCGTAACACAATTTAAATAATTGTGGATTCTTTGTCGATTTTGCCCGTTTAAATGTTTTAGTGAAATTATTCACTTTAACCCATTCGATTAACTTAGCGAAACTCATCGCTTCTATACTAACTTTACCTCCCATTATTATTTTACGCGGGGAGTTACAACCAGTTTTCCTCGTTTTATCCAAGTGACCCGCAAGTTCCTTTACTTAGCCTCGTAAGCTTTTTCTCTAGATTTTCACCTTTTTAAGTTGAGAACCCCAACCATTCGTTTCTTTCTATTTGTGACCCGAAGGTCTTTTTGGTCCCGTAGACTTTAACACTGTTTATAATCCCGTAGGTTATGATGATCACGTCGATCGTCTTTTATCCATGTCTATATTCAAATGTATATATACATATATAGCTTCAAAGCATCTCTTATTATGTTTGGAATTGTTTATTTTCGCTTTTGAACTTTAGTTGACCTTGACCGTAGTCTAAAGCTTCGTTCGTTTACTCTTGGACTAATCTTCCGATTTTATGACTCTTTACGTCATCTACACGTCGATTTGGTCTACGCTTACCATTATTTGGTTCTCACATGTATTTCCTTGCAACCCACTACCCGGGTTCTTTTACCTTAAGGTTTTTTTTTTTTTTTTTTTTTTTTAGCGCCTATAGCCCCTTGCGTAAGTTTATTAATATTTCACGCTTACTTATGTTGGCAAGCGTTATTCTTCATTTAATTCGTTTGACTTGTTCATGTGAAATTTCATCACTTATGAATGTCAAACTTCATTCTTTATTCGACTCGTTCAACTTTAGAATAGTTGAACACAATTTATTAAAATTTTTATTTACAGTATCTCATCGTCTTTTAGTCATGACTCGAAACCCGAGTCTTTTGACTTTCAATTCGCGTTCCCGTCTCTTGGTTTACGCATTCACTCAAATTCCTACCTATTAATTGGGTGTTTTACCGAAGTCGTTATCATTGCAACCCTTCCGGTATGCATTAAGACTTCGCTTCGATTGATTTGGTCGTCTTAGCGAAATCCATCGCTTTTATTCAACCATGTCTTTTATTCCTTGTGTGACCATCCTTGACGGCCTTATAGATTCTGAGTGACGATTATCATTGTCATCCTTGCTTTACTACGACTAAAGTTAACAACTTTGATTATCTTTTTCGTATGGGCAATACCTTCGTTTTTATTATCCGGCGGATAATCTATACTTTGGTTTTACTTGCCCATTTTGTCAACCATGGCTCTTTCGTCCAACATGACTTATCTTTATGAATTTTCATCAGGTTATTCATTTATGTCATCATTTACATTGGTCTTTGTCCCTTCTCTCGGGCTCATTATCCTAATGTAATACGCTTCCGTCACCCGGCTATGCGTTTATATTATTATCAAATATTTTGCTTGTTTGATTTATTTGGGTACCATTTAAGTTAGTCCCATTCACCCCGCCCTTACTACATCAGACGTAAATGTGTCCATCATAAGAAGTTCATGGTACCACATGTTCACTACTTACTTGGCCAGAGTAAGCGATCAACACCTGGTATACATGACATTTTTATAATTTTCACATTACACCCCATGTAAGTAATGCCTCTATTTGTTTCTCTTGGAAACAAAATCCCGGATAGATTTTCTATTCGAGTTTTTCCAAGTTTTCAATTTACAGGTGCAACAATCATTCTCTACATGTTTGTTGCATATTGCTATTTGTGCAATTAAATTTAAAATGTGCACCTGGTAATGCTTGCCCTAACGGGCTTCTTTTGCCGTTAACCTTGTTCGCGATCACTACGCGATTTAGATCCTTGATTAGTATGCTTTGCTTGTCATACATCGGACCGTTTCACAGTCATATCCGTAATTTGTCCAACACTCGTCAACTTCAGATGCGAGTGTCCTTCAATTAAAACATTCACAAAGGTTAGAAATTCCGACATAAATAAACGGCTGTATTGTAATACAAGGCCTTTTTTTTACTGTACGTGTCAACGCACGTGATTTCGTTAACTATACCTATCGTTTTCATTGGGATAACGTGTATTACACAATAACCCTATGTGTTGTTCACAACACTTTAACATGTTAAACCATTAACATACATGTACTTACCGAATTTGCGATCAAGCCTCGAACCGAACACACTTTATTCTTTAACCATGAGCTCTGATTACCAACTTGTAACACCCTTGCTATTATTTTAGGGTTTTCATATTATTTACGTAAATAAACATGTAATTATAATTACATATACATTGAAAAATACGGTCAAATTAAAACATTTTCGGATTTGAAATAATACAATACAATATGTATAAATTCGTCGTTTTTTTTAAATGACGACGAAACCATGTGCGGAAGCTTGTATCTTGATCGTGTTCGATTCTTCAATGAGCTTGATCTTTATCCGGGACATCTTCACATTCACCTATGATCAAAACCAACTTAAAAGTTAGTTTCGATATCTTAAATATTAGTATAATCAAGTTCTAGTAGCGAACAATCAAAAACAAAATAAAATTTCAGAATTTAGTCTGTCGCGCCACGCGACAGACTCCTCTTGATCTTTCGCGTGCCGCGAGCGCCCTCGCGTGTCGCGCCAGGATTACTGCTCCCTGTCGCGTGTCGCGGGGGAGATGATTTTCCAGCAGTTTTGTTGCTGAAACCTGCATTTTTCCCAGCTATGGTTTTAATCGTAAAACGGTCTTTAAAGTGTCGTAACTTTTTATCTACAAGTCCGTTTTAATTGATTCTTTTTCCTACGCGTTTGTAATAAAAATACACATCAATTTATCCTATTTTTCGCATATGAAACCTGAATTATAAACGATTAGTTTATAATTTTTTATTTCATTAATTCGACCCATTTGTTTTAAAAGTTTACAACCCTGTTTCTAATTAACCATTTAGCATACATCAACATGCATAACTCAAAATCTATAGTTCGGGTTTGTAACTTTTATGAATTACGCGGCTAGTACTCAATCTATGCGCATAATTCTTTTGACCCGTTTCGAAGACTTAAACCTTCTAAGTTTAAATATTTCCCTTTTGTTATGCACAATCCACTTTATACTTATCTATAACTTACATTATCATAATACACGATCTTAAACGGCTCATAAAGACCGTTTACCCGGTTTAGCGTTCATGGGTATTTTGGTCAATTTCAGTCCCTCATTTTACGACGAAGGGCTTTCACTGATATTTGACCAACATATTACTTCTAACTATAATTTAAAATATGCGTACCTAGCTCGGGTCAACATATAGACTCGTTTTGTACCTTTCTTTTATTAGCCGCTACTTTATAGCGATGCAATAATCCACTTCCCGTTCACTCCTGTGAACATCTAACTTGACAACCAAACATTAGTCGATATTGTCAAATGGTGTCGTCACCACCATTTGACCCATTTAGTCTTTATGACCAAACATTTATACTTATGTCAAAACATGGTTTTTAATTACCCATTGACACATCCGACCCATTTCGGATTTTACCACAAGATCCTTTTTCTTACGTTTTTAACCCGTTATGGCTTACGCCATGGGTATCCTTTTAATCTCAACTTACATTTAGTCAACACGTGACTAATTTACCCTTTTCCCCTTTTCCCATTACTAGTTACGCTATAAGGTAACCTGAAGGAAAACTTATTAACTCCTAGTCAATTCACGACTAAATTACCATTTTGTCCATTTTTACCATTAACCATGGTTTTGATCGTTTTTATTCATTCCGACTAATTTCGTTTCGTGTCGGAACTCAAAATTCGAATATAATCGGTTGTCACCTTTATCACCTATAAAATACATACGTATACTACAATGGGTGTAAGCTTTACTTACCTTGCATCCGAAGTACGCTTTCCCTTTACACTTGATCCGTTTGACCCGCTTCTTTCCAAGCCTCCACCTAGCTTGTCAAGCGTCAAACTATCATCAATATTCGTAAGACGGTTAGATTAGTCATAATCATTTACGACTATACCATCCTACAGGTTTTATGTCGAATTTATCATTCGACCATATCAAAATTATCATTCGATCTAATCATTGGTCGGTTTCACTTTTTAAAAGTCAACCGAATTATCAACATATTCATATGCACATTTGGTTCATTGAACTCACCTAGGCTTATTTCATCCCAACTCTTAACGAAATCAAATTTTACATACTAACTAGTAGGCCATGATTTCATTTAGGCATTCCATCTCACTTGAAAATGAGCTGTTTTTGGTGACTTGTTTAACCTGTTTACAAGTCTTCAAAAATTATGATTTTTTTTATGTGGCGTACCTCTCGGAGGGATAGACCTTGTGTTAAAATTTCAAGATCTAACTCTTTATCAAAAATTCGTAAAAATTCATTTACTAAGCTGCAATCAGATTCGTCACTTCTGACTGCAGCTTACGGAAAAAATTCATTTAAAATTTCTCGTTTATCCGATTGACGAAATTCCAATTGGCGATTCTTTTAATCACTTAAAACTTTCTACAGTAAGAATTTGAGATCATAACTCAATTCCTAAATTGAGTTATGACATTCGTAATGGGCTGCAAATTCTGCCAGAAAACGCAGCTTGAACCTTTGACACGGAAAAATTCATAAAACGCTCAATTTTCGTCGAAAAAATGCGATTCCAGTGGGGTTTTAAAGATATTTCCTGGAATTACATTTTAGGCTCAAGAAACACATGTTTTTGTCACGGTTTGTCCAGGTTACAGCCGATACAAGTCGGCTGTAAATTATGATCATAAGCTGTTTGAATTCAGCTTTCAATTTGAACATGTTTATGACATTATAACTCTTATTCTTAGCAATCAAAACCCCTAAAAGCATCACATACACGAATTTAGTCAAAACCCACTTAGCACATGCAAGAGTAATCATCAAATCCCTAGTCTTTAATACTAGTTCATCAAGTTTTTCAACTAGGGTTTGTTTCTAAACATGAATTCATCCTAGTTTCAGCCAAACATCAATCATTCAAGCTTGAATTTCGATTTTTCATAAGTTCATCAAAAATCTCAACTTCATAAATATCAAAAATTTGACATACCTTACGATCCCCACGACTAGGTGATCGTTTCTATGTGTTCATGCATTTGATTCGAGCTAATCTTGGCCTTCAATTTGATGAATTTGGGTGAGCTAGGGTTCACCCCTCTTTCTCCTGCTCCTGGTCGATCCTACGAACACACACTGTGTTTTTTTTTTCTTTTTTTTTTTGTTATTTATTTAGTTAACTTTCAAGTTAACCCTTTTGGCCCCTCATGTTTATTTTGTTTCAAAAGAAGCTATAATTTATTATTCATCACTTAATCATATATTACTAACTAGGTTAATTATTCCTAGTTAACTTAATGGGTTCGGGGAGTTAAAATCCCGTTTTATTTTGAGTCCCGTTAACTCGGGCCTTCTATATACTTTGTTTTCTCAAAGTATTTATCCTCGTTTTATTTATTATTAAACTTATTTATTTAATTCCTAATAATTTCTGGTTTAATCTTTTCTGCTAACGGTATTATACCCGCTCTTTAGTATTAACGGGGTTTAATTACCAAACCCATTTTCGGGGTATTACATCGACAAGGCATTGCCAATATTCGCCACCTTTTCTTCAAAACACCGAACGCTCGCTCGACGTCTTTACGTGCAACCATTTGGACCCTGTTAAACTTTAATCTCTTTGGATCTATGGTACCGTGTCTTGTGAACGATTTTTTTCGGTCCCTCGGAGGTTGAGGTTAAACCTTATCCTTGTTATGTTTAACACACTAGCAAGTGCGGAATCCAAGCTAGAATGCAAACCGGTAGTTTATATGAGAACACAAGCTACAAAGAGAAAGGTAGACACACGAGATATCAAAGTTTTCTCTTGTATTTCAGTGGACACGGTTACAACCCTTGACCAAACTGAAAATACGCTCTCTACAAGACTAAGTTCACTCACACACTCAAGTGAACACATTACATGACTATATATATACCAATCACAGATCGTCTGGTCGAAGGATCAGATAGACTGATCGAAAGATCATCTATCGATCTGAAACCTACCGAAGGATCACATATACCTCGAAGGATGATATCCTTCGAGGTCCATCTATATCCATCGAAGGTTTATCCTTCGAGCTCATCGAAGGATATAAATAATCCTTCGATGACTCATCCTTCGACACAAACATCTTACAAACCATGTTCTAACTGTTTGGTCAAGTCAAACCAGGAGGATGGTTGACTTGGTCAAACTTACATCAAAACACATATTAACAAACATAAGACGTAAACAAGACTAACAAAAGACATCGTTTTATATCATAACAAAATACAGACAAAGTACAGACACAAGTGCACCAACAAACTCCCCCTTGGCTGTAGCTTTGTCTCGATCTTCGTGTCTTCAAGTCTCTGACGTCCTTTCAACCGTTAAGTGATGCATTGACCATGCACTTCCCGCATTCACAAGTAGGTTGAAGCAATACAAGGCCATCTTCTGAAACTTCATTGCTTGTGCACGATCCCTAACCAAGTAGTTGATCTCGTGATCCTTAAGAATAATAATATCCGACCTGGACATGTTAGTAATCCACATTGGATCTATCATTCGAAAGTTCTCCTGACTGTCTTGGAATAAGATCACCGCTTCTCCAGTATCTGCATCATAAACCCAGCAACGAAAGTTACCCAGAAAATCTGTCCTCATCTTCAACAACGGTATTTTCTTCATCAACTTCGGAGGATCATTATCCTTTCGAAAGATGAAAAGGTGCTTCGAAAGATGAGATTTTGGGTCGAAGGATCCAGATCTGGATCGAAAGATGCCAGATATTTGTGGGAACCCTCAACAACCTCGAAAGACGATCCTAGTCTGATCCATCTTTCGAAAAGTCTGATCAGCTCGAAGGATCCAATTGGTCAAATCCTTCGTTGACCAATTTATCTTTCGAGCATCAAGATTGACTTTCATTGACCATCTGATCTTTCGAGGGCCATTGCTTCCTCGAAGGATCACATTTTCACCAACACTTTGGATTTTGGGAATTTGCAATTCAAACCCTTCAAATTCTTAAAAGTTTTCAGAAACGACCATTTTGAAAAATTGCCCGTTATGAAGTTCTGCAAAGGTCAGTTTTATGAAGTATCTCGGCTTGCCAGGTATCTGATCGAGCACCAACATCGGTTAATCAAAAAATAATATTAAATTGAAAATCTTTTTGGATTTTGATAAAATAAAAGACAACAATTCTAATATCCTTTGAATGTTATCAAACGACATAACCGCTAATGTCGTGCTGATATGCACCAAACGACAAAACTGTTTAAAATAAGACAATAAAGGTTAAACAGTAAATAAATATGTACAAACACAACAATATTTTTGCGAGTTTCTGGCGAAGAGAATCATATCAGTTTGCGGTCTTTTGTCAAAACACATTTCCTTTTAATATTCTTTTACAGAAGTGGATAAGTATTCTACCACAATTACCGATATTGTTATCCACTTAAACTCAGTGATCAAGTGTAATCATAATACATTGAGATACATTTAAGGTATGATTTATACTTACCGATCGGTGTTCATCCACTCACGACACATTCCCGTATCAAGGTATGCACGAGAGTTCATCTTACTGGCGAGTATACCATTTATCATCCGTTTTTAACGTATATAAAATGTGAACAAGTCACTTATTTGAGTTTGAAAACCAAGCCCTATGTGATGAAATCACTTATTGATGAGGAACTTGATTTTCATATGCATGAGGGCACAGGAGCAAGTCCGTGAACAGGTCAGTACTTTCGTACAGCAGAGAGAGAACTTGACTCCCGGATAAATGTGATATTTTATCACTTATTTGAATGGACATGTGATTGTTTATCACTTATTGAGGTCGAATGCAGTATGTACACGTATGTATAGTATCATGGAAGATCTAGACTTACGTCCTTTATAGAAACAACCATGATACCCAAATGATAAACAGCATAAACCCCGAATATCTCAGAACCTCGGCAATCTATCAAACGAAATTTCGGTACCAAGACCATATGCCAATGAGCGGTTCCCACGCGGTTTTCAGTTCGTTATGTTTATATCTCCTGCATACTTTAAAATGATCGTGAGTCTACCGGTACATCATTAGTAGAGCTACTTATCATTTTCTTTTCTTTTGATTTCTAGAAACATGTTTCGACCGACCTCTGATGTAATATCATTTTCTCTTATATTACCAAGAAACTCATTTTTGTTTTTCTATTGTTTTTGTGTTTTTTTTTTTTTGAATTTTCTCCCCCTTAAATGCATAAAATAAATAAAGTAAAGACATATTTTTGTATTTTTGCGGTTTTTCAATGTTTTTGTATTTTCCTTGAAACTTTCTCCCCCTAAAATTCAAAAATAAAATAAAGTAAAAACATATTTTTGGATTTTTGCGGTTTTTCAATGGGTTTTTTTTTTTTTTTTTGGTTTTAGAAAAATATTTACAAAAACGATTTCCCGATGTCGGTTACTCTTGCTTCACCTTTATGCCGTTTACCAAAAGTAAATAATCGAATCTTGATTTATCAAATGCTTTGGTAAAAAGGTCGGCACGTTGGTGATCGGTATGAATGTGAACCACATCGATAAGTCTCTTTTCAAAGCAATCACGTATGAAGTGATATTTAATATCGATGTGCTTCGTTTTTTAGTGCTGTACAGGATTTCTAGTGATCTGTAAAGCAGCTTCATTATCAACATAAATAGGAGTAGTTAGGAATTCAAAACCGTAGTCCCGCATCTGTTGTTGGATCCATAGAACCTGGGAGCAGCAACTAGATGCAGCAATGTATTCCGCTTCACATGTAGACGTAGCCACACATGTCTGCTTCTTGCACTGCCAAGTGACTAGGCGATTGCCTAAGAACTGACATCCTGCTGTAGTTGATTTGCCATCTTTCTTGCAGCCGCCGAAATCAGAATCACTGTAAGCCTTGAGATCGAAGTTATCATCCTTAGGGTACCATAACCCGGTGTCAGGGCAACCCTTCAGATAACGAAAAATCCTTTTGACAGCAGCATAGTGAGAGACCTTCGGATTCGCTTGGTATCTGGCGAGAAGACACGTTGGATACATAATGTCGGGTCTTGATGCGGTGAGATACATTAAAGATCCAATCATAGCACGATAAAGTGAAGAGTCCACAGCTTCCCCTTTTTCATCCGGAGTAATCCCGTGATTCTGCGGAAGAGGGGTAGAAATTGGCTTTGAATCGGACATCTGGAACCGGCTCAAGATGTCTCCGACGTACTTGGTTTGATGGATAAAAATTCCAGATTCGGACTGATTAACTTGCAAACCCAAGAAGAACGTCATTTCACCCATCGCACTCATCTCGAATCGATCTTGCATCACCTTCTCAAATTCCTTGCATAACTTATCATCGGTAGAACCAAAGATAATGTCATCGACGTATACCTGTACCAACAGAAGATCTTCACCTTTTTCTTTGATGAAGAGGGTACAATCGATCAAACCCCGTCTAAACCCGTTGTTCAGCAGGTAGGTAGACAGTGTCTCATACCAGGCTCGAGGTGCTTGATGAAGGCCATATAACGCTTTGTTAAGTAGTAAAACTCTGTCAGGATGTAATGGATCTTCAAACCCCGGTGGTTGCTCGACATATACTTCCTCTTCGACTACTCCGTGAAGAAATGCACTTTTAACATCCATCTGGTACACCTTGAATTTCTTGAAGGATGCGTAGGCTAGAAAGATTCTAATAGCCTCCAGACGTGCAACAGGTGCATACACTTCATTGTAGTCAATACCTTCTATCTGACTGAAGCCTTGAACAACTAACCTTGCTTTGTTTCGGACAACAATCCCACGGTCGTCCTTCTTGCACCTAAACACCCAACGAGTTCCGATCTTCTTGTATGCCTCCTTCCAAGATCTAGGCTCTTCTTGGCTAACATAGCAGGCGAAAGACCAATCATTTTGTTGTCCCGATTCTCGTATCTCAGCATACAAGCCAGCATTTTCGTTATTTCTGATTTGATTCCTTGTCCTTACACCACTGAGAACATCACCTATAATATTCTGCTGAGGATGAATGTTATGAATTCGGGTTTCAGGAACTAGAGTAATGTCAACATTGGTCCTTAAGTTATTGATATTTAAATTCCCGATATCATTCTGAAGCTGTTGAGTTGTAGAAGATGATGCATTTTCTTCTTGGACAATTGGCGCAGACACTGGATCTGTTGCTTCTGAAGTACCTTGAACCGGACCCCGTGCTTCACCATCATTTGCATCAACATACTCCTCATCTTCCGATGACAAATTGTAGTCGACAACATCATTAAACACCTCATTTGAAACGAGATTGTTGACAGAAGAAGATGCTTGTGAGTCAACAATGATTGGGCGAACTAACTGAGAGCCAGTCGCATTCTCGCTTTCAGACAACATTTGAGCAATTGCATTGTCATCATCAAATGTCGGCAGATTGAATGAGTCGAAAAGACCATCATAATCGAACATCCATGGATCTCCAGGAGGCTTCGGTGGATTAGAATATCTTTGAACTTTTACTTCACCCCACTCTTCAATCTTCTTGGTAGTCAGGTTCCATACTCGCAGATTAGGAGTAGCATACCCAAGGAAGTAACCTTCGATAGCTTTGGCACCAAACTTCCCGTCAGGCTCAATCATGGTACATGGTGCACCAAAAGGTTCTAGATATTCCAAGTCAGGAGTCTTCTTGTGTAGGAGTTTGAAGCACGTTTTGCCATGTCTTTTCACTGTGAGAACCCTGTTTAACGTGTAGCAAGCCGAGGCAACAGCTTCAGTCCAGAATCGAACTGGAAGCTGAGACTCAACCAACATGGTTCTTGCAGTCTCAATTAAGGTTCTGTTCTTTCTTTCAGCGACTCCGTTTTGTTGTGGCGTGTACCGAGAGCTGTATTCATGAAGGATTCCTTTTGCAGTGCAAAATTCATCCATAACCCTGTTTTTGAACTCGGTTCCGTTGTCGCTTCGAATTCGCCTCACCTTTAGATTATAAAGATTTTCCAACAAGGTGATCAAATTCTTTAGAATTTCTGGAGTCTTGCTCTTGTGGACCATGAAAGCAACCCATGAAAATCTTGAATAGTCATCAGTGACTACCAAGCAGAAAACTTCCCCGTGCACACTCTTGTGTTTGACTGGGCCGAAAAGGTCCATATGCAGACGTTCGAGTGGCATGTTTACAGTGTTAACCTTCTTCAATGGATGTGATTTCTTGATCTGCTTCCCTTTCTGACACGGCACACAGACATCTTGAAGTTGAAAATTCTTCACATTGACACCTCTCACCAGATTGTTTTTGACAAGGTGATTCATTTTTCTGAGGTGAATATGACCCATCCGTCTGTGCCAAGAGATCGTCTCCTTTTCAGTGGCTTTTGAAATAAAGCAAGTAACTTGTTTGGACTTGGTTATTGCTTGGCTCATATCGAGGACATACAAATCATTAACTCTTGGTGCTGATAAGAGAATCCATTCTTCGGGAATCTTGAATCCTGGCTTCAGCACATAACAACCGGCATCATCAAAATGCACGGTGAACTTCTTGTCGCAGATCTGAGAAACACTCAGGAGATTGTGATCCAACTGTTGCACATAATTGATTTTGTCGAAACTCACAACTCCATTTGAGATCATTCCCTCGCCGGTGATATACCCTCCTTTGTCTCCAGCAAACGCAACATATCCTCCTCTTATACTTCGCACATCGAAAAGAAGACGATAGTCGCCCGTCATGTGCCTGGAAGCCCCACTATCAACAATCCAATGACTATTAATAGTTCCTCCTGGAGCCGCCTTCACATGCAATTAACTTATCAGTTTGAGAGGGGGACCCAAGCCTTTGTGGACTTGGGTCGTCCTTGATCATCAAGGAAAGTGATTTCAATCACTTGATGATTAGGAAAAAGAACCTGTGGTGCTCCCCCTGATTGAATTACCTGCTTTTGCTTCCAAGCTGTTTGTCCTTTACCAGTATTTGAATTTATTGTTTTAGCATTTACTGGTTTTACAGTTTCAGATTTTGCTTGTACAGGTTTTTCTTCTTTGACCTCTGATTTTAAGGCCTTTTCAATTACCTTTTGATTCTTTTGCTTTAACTTCTTTTCCCTTTCTATCAAGACACGTGGGTCTTGTTTCGGGGAAACTGATCGTTTTCGGTAATCGATTTCTTGGGGAGCACTCGTTTTTGACTTCAGCTTTTGCACGTGTGGGCAATATCTTACAATATGCCCAACTGTCCCACATTCAAAACATGTTCTCCGCTCTACAAACTTCGGAGAAACATGTTGATGACCAGATGGAGAACCAGACAATGAACTTTGTGATCTAGACGTGCTTGGACCTAAATCACATCCGTTGGTGTGTTGGGTGTAATTATTCTGATCATTTCGTTTTAAAATTCTAACTTGTTTTACAAAATCAACGTTAGATTTATCCTGAAATGTTTCAAGTTTGTCTGAACCCGTGGATCCAACAAAGTTCATTTTCGGTTCTCGTTTCTTAACAGGAGCTCTTTTGTTTTGCACCTTTTGTTGTTGAACCTTAGGTTGCTCAACCTTTGATTGTTGAATTTTAGGTTGTGCAGCCTTAGGTTGAGTAGCCTTAGACTGTTCAACTTTAGGTTGTTGAACCTTTGGTTGTTCAGTCTTAGGCTGCTGAACTTTAGGTGCTTGAACATTCTTGTTCTGAGCCTTCTTTCCCTGTACCTTACCCTTTCCGGAGTTGTCTTGTTGTTTTCGCTCAATTGGTAGTTTTTGGTTTCCGTATTGTTTTCTAATTTGTTCACACGGAATTGGATCACATTGAGTGACGGTAACTTTGCCACTTTTGTTCCCCAAAAACTTATCAGTGCATCCTTCAAAAATTTGCTCAATTAAATCTTGATTTACATTTTTAATTGGAAAATCTTTGTTAGAGTAGATTTTGCTATCTCCTTTGAGCGTGTACAACAAATTATTCCCTTCACGGCTAGATACAAGGGACTCCATTGCTTTTGACATTTCAGTCTTACTCGGTTTCACTGGTGGATCACACAGGATGTGATTCTCGATTGGAATATCTGTTGTAACCGAGTTAGACTGTTGTTTCACAATTTCTTCAGATTCATCATCCGAAGAATCAGCATCCTCAACAATGGGAGGACTCTGTTCCTTAACACACGATGAATCTGTCACATTCTCAGATTCTGATTGACCCGAGGATGATGTACCAGTTGTGAACCCGAGGCCTGCTGCAAAGTCATCTAGACCGAGTGGCACAGTAGGTTCAAAACGGGGCATATCCTCGTCATCAGGCAATTTGGAGTAATTGTGATTCATTGGGGGAGGACATGATTTGAATCCAATACATTTTGCATCCCCCTTTTTCTTTTGAACGTCAATGATGTGATCCAATACATAGCGGGAATTGGAATAGCTTTCCAGTTTCTGCTTAATTGTCTCACATTCACATCGAGCTGTTGCCAACTCTACCATTTGCTTTTCAATTGTGTCAATAAGATTGTTGTTAGCATGTTGTTTTCGCAAAACAGCCTTTTGTAATTCTGAAACATCATGTCTTAATGACGCAATTGTTGCTTTAAATTCCTTTTCATTTCTGGTTAAAAACAAGTTAGCTTCAGTTGCTTTAGAAAGATCTACAATCAATTCTTGATTGTGTTTGTATGTGATTTCAAACTGACTTTCCTTTTCAGCATATTTTAAACACTTTGCACATTCAATAGGAACAGAAATAGAGTCAGAATTAGTATCACATACCTGAGAAGTCTGACCTTCTACGTGAGCCATAAAGGCTGTATGAAAAGAAAAAGATCCATCTTCAGAGAAGAACTGAGCAAGCTTCTCGGAAGTTCCAGCAGATTTCTGGCAGAGAATAGATCTCCTCTTGCATAATGCTTCAACTTCAGCCAAAAACTCATCAACTTCCAAATCTAAAGCATCACTTGATAAATCACCAGCATCAAGTGATTCCCCATCCATGCTCCCACTATAACCCGAACTATCTTCATCTTCTGAAGATTCACCAGCAGACACGGGTTCTACTACCTTCTCAATCACTTTAGCATAACATGCTGTTCCACCATTTCCTCCTTCTCAAAGCTGAAGGTTCCAATTGCAGATTTCATCAGCTTGAACAACCAATCCTCTGTGGGGATTAGTGTTTGTGGATCCAGATGCATTTCCTCCAACGGGAACTATTGATCTGTCAGAATTGTTGTTCAGTTGCTGTTGTGGCTGTCCTTGATTCCTGAAGGGATTCTGATTTCCTTGCTTAGGTGGCTTCTGACACTCCCGCTTGAAGTGACCCTTTTCACCACAATTGAAGCAAGTGACAGCATTCTTATCAAAACCATACTTGGTGTTGTTGTTGCTATTCAAGTTGGTTCTCCCCGTCCTTTCCATAAACTCCTTTGCTCTTCGAATTGCACTAGCAAGAGCCCATTTGATATCCATCATTTCAAACTCTTCTCTATCCACTTGCTAATAATCTTCATTGGTTAGATTGATATTCCCAATCTGACCTGCGACCAATCCACAATAAGCACTAACCAAGGTGTTCAACATCTCCATATGCTCCTTGGCTATTTCGACACTGACTTTGGAAAAGTTGGAAGTGTCTAATCTGAATGTGTTCGGATTGGAAGTGGCTTGAAAGTTTGAAGAGCTTCCATAAAACCCTTGCTGTTGCGGTTGTTGCTGCTGAGCTCTGCTTGGGTCTAAGAAAGGCGGTGGTGTAAATTGCTGAGCTGTCGGTTGCACATCCTGTTGTAGAGAAGAAGAATCTGGTCTTGAATACATCGTGTATGCTGAAGGATCAAACTGATTTGTTGTGGAAGGTCCGGTGTTTGAGATGAAGGCTGTTTGAAGCTTCGCATGTTGAGAGGCTGGTTTTTCTCCACTGATACCTCCTGCAATCCCATAGTACATCTCTGGATTTTGAGGAGTTAGTGTTCTTTTTGCCTTAAGCTTTTCTTCTACATCCTTGTTCTCCAATTTTTGAATTAACTCATAAACGGTGATTGTGTCTAGAACACCATTTTCTTTGAGAATTTCAAGATAACTGCTCCACTTTGCTGGTAAGCTATCAGCGAATCTCTTCACCATTTCTTGTGGAGTGGCAGTGACTCTAAAAGCAAACATCTCGCTCAACAAGTGATGGAACCTTGTAGATAACTCTGCCAAAGTCTCATTCTCCATACACGTGAATCCTTCAAACTCTTTCTTCAGTAATTCTTGCTTGATCTTTCTAGATTGAGCATTTCCTTCACATCGTAACGTGAGCATATCCCACAAGCTTTTAGTAGTCGTGCAGTAAACAAACTGGTGGTAAATGTCTCTGTGAAGAGCTTGTGTGAGAATCATGAATGCTTTCTTTTCTAACTCAAATTTCTTCTTATCATCATCAGACATAGTGCTGTAAGTTTGTGGATTAGATCCTGCAACTTCCAAATCATTGTCAAATGCGGTGAAGAAGCACATCCATAGATCTTGACCTTGCCCCTGAACATAAGTTCTCAGCCTTTCTTTCCACCATCCCCAATCATTGATGTGATTTAGCTTTGGCGGTTTTGTGCTTGTACCAGTTTCACTGTCGTTCTGCATCATAGCTTGAATGCTGCTGCTTTGATTTGTGACCAATGCCCATTGATTTGCAGTTATCATTGCAGCTTGAGGTGGGGCAATAGCCTGCATCCATGCAGTTTTGTTGAAATCTGACGCAGATTGCGTAGCTGATGATTGCGTAGCTGATGATTGTGGAGTCAAAGTTGTTTGAGTCCACGCGGTTGGATCCCACTGACCGTTTGTTCCCATTTTATAAAAATTAATATATTAAGTGAAAATTGATTTAAAATTTGAAAAACAAGTTTTCCCTTTTTAAAAATTTAATTTTCACAAACTATGTTAATATCTCGAATGATAACAACCAGCCGAAGGATCCTTGATCGAAAGACCTGAAAAACACAAACTTGTTAAACTTAAACAGACTAGGATCGAAGGATCAATACTTGTTCGAAGGACCAACAGTGTTCGAAAGATCACTGTTGAATTTCGAACAATGATTTTGAAAGATTCTCCAATCGAAAGATCCTTATCTTTCGAATAAGAACTGTAGATCGAAAGATGTATCCTTCGAAAAGATTCCTTGGATCGAAGGATAAGTCACAGACTTCGAAGGATGTTCGAATGATGATTATCTATCGAACTTCCTTTGATCGAAAGATGATCTTTCGACTTCGAAGGATATCCTTCGATCTGTACTGACACAGTTGACAAAAGTGACAGGTTGGTGAAAAGGTGATTGGTTGGTAGAAAGCTTTCGGCAGAAGGTATGTTCAGACCATACTTTTTACCAAACCAGGATTTGACCAATAAAATATTACTTAAAAAGAAAGGTTCTTATCCAGAAAACCGGTCACCGGAGTAAGCCGGAATTTGGCCGGAAATTACCAAACTTCTTAAAAACAAGTTTTTAAGTTACCCAACCCGTCCTTTAACACACCCGGTTAGTTTAGAACACGTTTTTACGTCTAGAAATGCGAGAAAAACACTAAAAACGGGTGCTAAACCATGTGATTTTTTGTCCAAACACTCCAAAGTCTTGTATAAACTCGGTTTTTTAACAAGGAAAAGAGCCACGGCTCTGATACCACTTGTAGGTCCCTCGGAGGTTGAGGTTAAACCTTATCCTTGTTATGTTTAACACACTAGCAAGTGCGGAATCCAAGCTAGAATGCAAACCGGTAGTTTATATGAGAACACAAGCTACAAAGAGAAAGGTAGACACACGAGATATCAAAGTTTTCTCTTGTATTTCAGTGGACACGGTTACAGCCCTTGACCAAACTGAAAATACGCTCTCTACAAGACTAAGTTCACTCACACACTCAAGTGAACACATTACATGACTATATATATACCAATCACAGATCGTCTGGTCGAAGGATCAGATAGACTGATCGAAAGATCATCTATCGATCTGAAACCTACCGAAGGATCACATATACCTCGAAGGTTTATCCTTCGAGCTCATCGAAGGATATAAACAATCCTTCGATGACTCATCCTTCGACACAAACATCTTACAAACCATGTTCTAACTGTTTGGTCAAGTCAAACCAGAAGGATGGTTGACTTGGTCAAACTTACATCAAAACACATATTAACAAACATAAGACGTAAACAAGACTAACAAAAGACATCGTTTTATATCATAACAAAATACAGACAATGTACAGACACAAGTGCACCAACAATTTTACGAAAATCCCCCACTCAGGGTAAATCCCATCAACTTGGTAGTACCCATACACGTACTCAACCCCGTTTACAAAGAAACTTCCTTTGGGTCCTATACCATTTACCCGATCATTGAAAAGGGGCGAGTGGTTTATGATGGTATTATCGTTATGTGAACCTGGCATACCGAAGAACGCATGCCATATACAAAGATCTTGGGACGCAACGGCTTCAAGCATGATGGCTGGCATCCCGTGAAATCCACTCGTGTGAGTGCCTTGCCATGCGGTTGGACAAAGTTCCCAAGGCCATTTCATACAATCTAAACTACCTAGCATCCCGGGTAGTCCATAATAATATGCGTGATGTTCCAATATTTGTTGCATGTCACTGAACGAGGACTTTCTCAAATATTTTTTCTTATAAAGTTCTAAAATACACGAACAAAAGTTGTGACGACTTTCTCTAGCTACACGTGCAGACATTTTTAAATAGTCATCCATAATGTCCGAACTATTGCCGTACGCTAACTGTCTAAGTGCGGCCGTGACCTTTTGTCACGTACTAAATCCTAATTGCCCGGTTACATCCGTTGTTGTTGGAAATAAACATATTTCTCCTCAAGATCTCTAGATATCCTTAAAAATAAGTTTCTACTCATACGAAAACGACGCCTAAACATTTTTCATCATACTTAGGTTCCGCTGAGAAATAATCGCTTACCAGCAAATTGTTAGCGGTGTGCCGTTCACGAGCGATGTACCTCCTCCGTTTAGGTTTCGAAGTCTCTTCCTCATCGTCTTCCACGATAGCTTTCACCACCGTCGCGATCGTTTGTAGAAATATTTCCGCATCATTGTCAGATGATGATGACGATTCACTTGAACTTGAAGAACTTATGGCAAGATTGTGTTTTATTTGTTTGATATTGTGTGAGAAAAATGTAAAATATGGTAAAGTATTTATATAGGAAAAAAAGTTTTTTTTTTAATTAATGCCCAACAGCTAGCCCAAACGGCTAGTTTTGTTGGCCAATCAGATCCCGCCATGTCAGGCTCGTAGCCCCGCCCCATGTCCGGGCTGAAACCCCCGCCAATGGGGCATCGCCGAAACCCAAGCCCACCCGAGGTGATGACTTGGGCGTTTATGGCCAACCCACGCCCCAATCCCCGCCCGATACCCCATAGTCTTATATCCTAACCCATAAATTTTAATGCATAATTGTTAATGTTGTTTGTTGGATATGGGTTGTCTAATCATTGATTAATTAATGTTACTAGCAAGATACGATGCAAAAAGTTACACTTTGAACGACAAACAATTAAATAGTATTTAAATGTTAAACATTATGTTCATGAGTTACGGTTTAGCGAAATGCAGAATTAGATATTTGGCGAAATACTTGTTATAAAAGTTACTTTTGAAATGATTATTTAATTACTTATTTGAAAATTAATTAGTGGAAAATGGTGGTATATTATTTAATGATTAAACAACATTAATTATATTTATGATAGAAATATAAGTTGTTTAGTGCTTGTATTTTCAACTACTACAATAACAAAAGTCGGCGCCGACAAGGCAACAGTTCTGGCCCTTTATTGGGCTAAATGGGCGGCAAAATAGCTCAACAAAATTACGATTTTACCCCTGCTTTAAAGTTACGATTTTGCCATCAGTGTAAAATTATTTTTTCCCCACTTAAAAATAAAATTAGGCTTTTGCTCCCAGCTAAAAATTTCAATTTTGCCCTATGTTCAAAATTACGACCTCGCCCCGTTTAAATTTACAGTTTTGCCATTAATTTTTCCCCCTTATAATTACGACTTTGCCATCGGTTCAAAGTTATGTTTCCGCCCTGACTTAAAAATAAATTTACGCTTTTGCTCCCACCAAAAAATTTCACTTTTGCCCTCGGTTCAAAATTATGATTTTGCCCCGTTTAAATTTACAGTTTTCCTATTAGTTTTTTTCCCTCTTAGCCACGTTACGATTTTGCACTCAAATTAAATTTACATGGTTAAATTACAATTTTCCCCCAGTGTAAAATTACAGTCATGAAGGTAGCTGCCTTACACTCCCCCATTGGTCCATTTAATTTACGATTTTATCCCTGAATAAAAATTATGATTTCGCCATCAGTTCAAAATTACGTTTTTCCATTGTTTTAGTTTTTTTCGCAAAAGTAGAAAACTTTTTTTTAATTGGTTGACTCGATTTAATTTTTTTTCCGTGTCAAGGAGTTGCCTAACACTCGCACATTAGTCCTGAAAAATTGCAGTTTTGCCCTGAGCCGAACAAACGGTCTTATCATCATTTTAGTTTATTTACTGATAAAAGTATAGTAGTGTTTTTTTAATTGATTGAGAATTTTTCGTTCATCGCCCCACAACGCGGGTGGGGCATCACCTAGTTTAACTACAATAGGGTATGTGTCGATGGCATAGTATAAATACAAGGTCTCTTTGTCAAAATGGGCTCCATCATATTAGAAAAAGAAACCTCACGCCACACGTATACACCATCGCTAGCCACCTAGGCCCGATGGACCCACGCACAACTTTGACCAGCGCCGCTGGACACTGGACTCCATCTGGCTCGGCCACCGAAGTCCGGTCGACCCGACACACCCTCGGTTCACGCGAATGGCGTTATCTGATCACCGGTTCTTACTTATGTGTTGAAAAACACCGTCATTTATCCGTGTATTTTGTATTTTATTTTTATAGTTTTTAGTCATTTTTAGTCTTTATACAGTCGTATTTGATTAGTTTGTGTATTGCCAGGTCTTAATGCAAATGGAGCAAAAAAGAGTATTAAAGAAATATCCAGCTAGTTGAGTAGAGTAGACAGTCAGGGACCGAATAAAAATTGTAGTCATTTTCGGTGATTAGGCCGATCCCATTTATCTCTATGTATTAAAAGTGGCGGCTATTATTTCTTGGCAAGGAAAAGACCCATTATTGGAAAAAGAGTATATTATTTTTTTCTTTGGGGGCTAAAAGAACAACTAGGTCGGTAGACCATTTAACGAGAATGTGCAAAATTTATGGGACTACACTTAATACTCACTTGGACTTGTAAAATTAAATGTGGTGCACTAATTGGGTTAGCAATTGCAGATGGAAATACGGAATTAGTAGCAGCCTTGCGGTGATAAATAAAAGAAGGTGTTTGGTGGCCAACTATTATATATTTCAAGTGGGGACGAATACATATTCATAGACATCAGGAGCAGATAATAAGGGGGTGCGATTAAGGAGAAGAAAGAAAAGAGTTGGTTCAGGGGTTCAAGCTGCGATCAAGATTTAATCCGGGTTTGCAAATAATTAATTCATTGGTTTGAGATAATTTATGTTATTTGAACTCATAACTATGAATTATTTATTATTTGAGACTTGTTTCTTTTTCCTTGAATATGATTCTTGGCTAAACTTTTAATGCTACCTAGGTCTAGATGAACTATGATTTAATGTTTTGACTATCCGGTTTTGACTAGTGATTAAAGTGTGATGATTTACATATTCCTGTTTTGTGATTGTTTATGAATTTGTATGCTTGTTTTGGTTGTTTTGTTAGGTGTTCTTGTTAGTCTGGTCTGGAACTATTTAGATCATTCTAGGTTCGTTAATCTATTAGGTTTTCAGTCTAGAGCTTGAGATTAGAGATAATTCAAGTTAGCTAAATTAATTAAAATCAACTGAGTATAGTGTGCATCCTTTTCTGGCAACTCTAGGGACGAGTCAGGATTGCTAGGTTATTAGCTAGACGTTGTTTGGTAGTTTGGGTGGCCGATAGCTTGGATCCAGCTACTTATTCGCGTTTAGGGTTTCCTAGGTTTTCAGTTATTTTACAGGTTTAGCTTCATGACCGGAGGATTTTAGCACCATAGTTGTTTTTAATCTGACAGTCGTGGGATTCGGTGTAGATAGGTCGAGTCGTTTCCAATTTAGCACTTCATCACTTTGTTCTATCTTTTATTTTGGTTGGTCATCCTTAGCGAGAGGTTTTCTGGGTAGATTCGGAGCTTTAGCCTTTGGTTAGGACTAGAGGTCATGGGTTGGTCATAGGGATTCGAAGCCTGGGTAGTTCTTTCTCATCATTGCCTGCTTCTAGTCACTTCACCATCTTGCTTGCTTGCTCTGTTATCTTGTTTACTCGCTTTAGTAGAATTAGAAAAATTCCAAAAACAATTAAAACCAATTAAGTAATTAGTTGAGTCAGAGTCTAGTTTAGCGTCGCTATTGTCTCGTGGATTCAATACTTGGACTTCATTAGGTTTTACTACGTACGATAGGTATACTTGTCTGTCAATGGTCTAGCATTTAGAGAGTCTTAGTTTATAAATTTAAAACTAGGGTATTTAGATTAGGTTAGTTGTTTTATAGACCATATTTTACACATCACTTACCGGAACCACCGTGAGCCGCCGCTTGTTCGCCAATTTGTATGGTGTGTCATTTATCCTCGGGTAACCTGGTGTTTGTTTCAAGAGTTGATTTGGGTGCTTCGGGTGTTCATGAACACGTCAACTAGTGTGACGTTTGCCAGTTCATCGTGCGTTTCTGATGTTTTCGTCAAAAGGTACGCAATACTACTAAAACACCATATGGTTGTAGATAATTGCGTACACAAATTGCAGTTGGAGCACTAAAAAATGTATACTTGTTTTCCCTGTGCAATGAATATTAGATATTAATTAAACTAAAAAAAATATGATATTATTAAAATTAAAACTGTTTACTGATTCGCAACAGTGGTATTAGAGCCGTTTATGCATTTATTTAATTGTTATATTTAAATCGATCTATGTTTTATTTGATAAAACTTTCTTTTGACAAACATCGGGCTTTTTCGTTTATGAGTATTCTGATGAAAATAATAAATCAAGCTCTAGCACCTTTGAGTTGTTTGTGAAATGTTTGGTTATTTTTTCGGTTGTTAATCAATATGTTGTGTTTTTATGGGTTATTTAGAACCCCGATGTAATAGTTAGGTTTTAATTTTATGTAAAAGTGTTTTCTTGTAAAACTGTCAACTAACTGGACGAAGACAAATATTGAAGAACAAAGATAGGACAACCAACGAAAGAGATGAAGATCTTGTACAAAGTGAGAGCGGACAAGATAAAGTGTTATTGTGTGTCCCTTTAGAACGGTTCGGTTATCATTCAATTGCTCGAAAGAAACCGAACAAATTACTAGAAGCTCGGTTTACTATTATTTTATTTTATGTGTGGCTGGATATATTATTTAGGAAATAATTAAAGCACTAAAAAGAAATTTTCACAATCTTTAAAACGACAAGGTAGTTAAAAATGTGTTTTTAAGTTAACTTGGAAAGGTAATTTAATAAAAGGGTTTTTAGTAAAAGATAAAACAGTTCGGTTTTAAACATTAATTGGTTTATTTTTAAATCCATAAGTAATAAAAGATTTTTTTTTTTTTATCACCAAAATGGAATCTTTCATTAATAATAAGTCCTCCACTTTACATCAATATCGCAGGTAAGCGAGCAACAAGCTGCGCCGCTACCCCTTTCTGAATCTTTCATTAATAATAAGTGCACTTTACATCAATACATCATAAATTAATAAAAGATTTTATTAATTTAAAATCAAGTCCACGGTTAAACGACCAACGTAGTTTTAAATAAGGTTTTTAAAATAGATTGTGTCATGCACTGAAAGGAGTTTCAATTATCACAAACAGACATAACGTTCGATTTTACCAAAATCGCACGGCTTGCCTTGTGCTAAAAGTCATCCAAAATGTTTTGACCCATCATGGTAAATAAGTACTAAAGTAAATCCCATAATTAAATTGATATTTTTGCACCACCCTCAATTATTGACACTCAAAACTAATCTATCTAAACCTTACTTGTTAGTAATTACTCTGCGGTGGGTCTATGGTTTTGGTGAGAGTTCAAGCACGTGTTTCATACGTCATATACTGAAGGGAAAATATTACTTGAAAGAGTACAAGAGGGCAATGTAGGGGTTAAACGTACCGGTGCTTGACAACAATCGTCATACGACCCCAAACCTTGTGCAGATGACACAATTGGTAATCCTTGCTCACTCGCGTAGTGACAACATTGAATAAAGCTTAGTAAATTCATGATGTATCGATGAAACGGGATCTCTCTTCCTAAAAATATTTTTTGCAATTGGGACATAAATTAATTAAGATATTAAGCATTAAAATGTTAAATTAAACTTTTTTTAATTTTGTAGGTGTCTTCTGTTAGACCGATTGAATCCATCGGTGCATTCTGTACCGAAACCGACTCCTTTAAAAGAACTTCCCAGAATGGTACCAGAACTGATCCATGTTATGTGGGTGTATTAGGAGTTTAGAGATAATTCTCTCAGGGTGATCTTTTCCAATTAACGATGAGATGCCCTATTTACCTCATCACTCGAATAACTTCAAATATTACTTATTACATCAAGGGGATTCAAGCTAAAGGGATTTCAAAATTTTAATCTATTGCCTCCCTCATTTATCTCTACTTTTTATGTTATTTTACTTTTCTTGTTTAATTAATGTTTTTTTTTTCAAAACCAGCCCACTATCTTAAGATCCAACTAAGTAACAACAAAGGTTGAGTAGAAGGAGACACCAAAGCCTTGGGTCGACACCTAATTTTAAACCACATTATACTACTACATGATTGGTGCACTTTCCTATTTGTGTGTAGTTGTATATAAGTTAATAAACCATTTTATAATTTTAAAATAAGATTTCTTCAATAAATTTAAAAAAAAATATACAAATCTGCACGCATCAAGTTTTTGGCGCTGTGATCGGTGATCATCTACGATTTTAAGAAAAATTGAGTTATTGGCTCAGTTATTTATTTTGTAGATATTTTATTTTGTTTGTTTACATCAGGTGCTCCAGTTTTGTTTTAGTGTTATTTGCAGTATCTAACATGGAGAACGACTACGAGAAATATTGTGGGCAATATCCATAGAATTTAAAAAAAACTGCGATATATGCAGAAGCCCTCATTTGAACTATTGAGTGCAAATTAATTAAATGTATATATATCTATACTTTCTATAAAAGGAGAAATCCAGTGACATAAGAAAAGCTGATGTGGCAGCCATAGAGACTGCCCAACAATGCTTTTCTTATGTCATTATTGTATCATAAGTCTTAATAATTAAAATCACTTTAAAATCTATTTAAAACACTGCCATTAAACCTCTGTCCATATAAATGTATTCATGCAAAACGAAATTGAAACTCTGTCCTCAAATTCTCTGCTTAAATTCAAAATTGTGGCTCCAGATTCAAAATTCAAACCATACACATATACATATATAACACAACTGATTCTGGCTCCACATTCAAATTTCAATTTATCTCTCTCACTCATATCTGCGAGCAATCTCTCTCTCAATTGCAGAATTTCCATATTCAGTCAGTTCATCTCCGATTATAGATCTTTGTACTTCACATAATTGTTCCAACATCGTTGAAAGTCTTTTTTTTTTTTTTTGTAATTTTGAATTTTAAATTTTGAACTGATCTACTCTAATTCTCGCTTATATTTCAGCCTAATCAGAGTTATTTGAAATTCATACAATCATCTGCGGTTTATTTTAGGTTTGTGGATTTTTTAAACTGTTGATAATTTTTATTTTAAAGTGTTGATATATTTCAGCTCTGTTTTCTTTGAGTGACTAGTGGTAGAAGCATCTGTGGAGCCAGAATGATTTTAGAATATATTAATATGGATATTGATAGTATTAAATTAAATAGAAATAAAGATTAAATACTTAAATATACATAAAATATTACACGCTACAATTAACACTTGCTAGGATTTTGTAGACTCTCGCCTTCTTCCCAGCAATTTCATTCTTTTTTTTGTTTTGCAGAACCGCTAGCATGTCGTAGATTTTCTGATCTTGTTCAGGATCTATGTGATAAACTCTTTTGCATTGATCTTGAAGTTTGATGTAGGAGAGTGGAGGACTTCATCAAGCAATCCGATGCTACTTCAGGTTTTCTTGTAATTATTATCACTGGTGATGTCGATTTTTCTGTTTAGTTCTTCATCAGCTCTGTTTTCTTCCAGCAACCATCTAGAGAATTGCATTTTAACATCGTTTGCCATGTAGAGTATTGTTGGTGTTGCAGATTTTGATTTGTTTTTCAAGAGAACAGGTTTTTAAAAGACTATTATTGATGTTTTGAATCAAACTAATAATTAGTCTTTTATAGTGTTTAAAATGCATCTTTATGGTAAATGAAGAGGTTAATCGTAATTGTGATAACCTAATTTTTTTAAGGTTTAAAATTTGTCCTTTCGGTTTCTTAATATTTAATTTTATAGTTTTCCCATGAAAACTTATTTTTGAAAGGTTTTGCATTAAATGACTGCAGTTTTTAAATATGAATTTATATGTTTATATTCAATGTACACGTTTTTCCATCCTAGATTATTAAATGTATAGTGTAATTAAATCTGACCTTTGGGCTGCTAGATATTTCACTATATAATATCATTGCCAGTTCACCTGTTTTTCATCACGTTTTACTACCAACATATCCTTCTTTCATATCATTTGAGTAATATATAACTTAAAATGTCATCATACACTTCTGCAGACTCTGATGATTTAAAGCAGTGCTTTATCAAGCAAGTTGAGGATCAAGTATATGAGGATATGGGTACTCTTCAAGAGCTGGAGAGGTGTTTTGATGGACTGCAACTTGGTCTGTTCACGAGAGACCAGGTTTCCAGAAACCTGGCGATGTCTTCAACTTCTGTTCGTGACCTTTGTGTTGTTAGTAATATAGAGTGCGGTGATAGAGTCGTGGAGTTCATGGCGATGCTCAAAGATATACATCGAGAGGTTCAGTACTCGATGGAGTTGAAGCTAAAATTTCTTAATTCTTGCTGTTAGATTCTTAAATTTATTGGTGTTATTGTTAGATTTTAAAGTTTCGTTGTTCAGTAATCGATGTAATTGTTGATCTTTTGATATCATAAATAAATTTTAATCCTATTAATCTTTGTGTTGCATTTTATTTTTACTAATTTTAGCATGCATAAGTATTATTATATAGTGATAACATCATCTGAGGATTGCAGATCGATATTGATGTAGATGTGAAATTGTCTCTGAGTTTGATTTAGATTATGTTGATGTTGAATTGTGCTTAAACAGATGTTTGGGAAGTCAACAGAGGTTTAAATTTCTCAGCTTGGTTTAAGGCTGAACAGATGATTGCAAAGCTAAAATATAATAGAATATCTAATTGTTGAATAAAAGTTTTTTGAAGAATGATCTCCTCCAAATTACAAAGAATCAATATCTGCTACTGTAAAGGTCTATCAAAGCTAAAGTCTGCGAAAAGAGAACATCTGCTTGAAATCATCGTCTACTGATGAAGAAAGTCTGAAGAAGCAAAGGTCTGCTATGGGTCAAAAGATGTTAAAGAACAACAAATGATATTTAACATATGCTGCTCAACAGAGGTTTGCATTCTAACAGTGCTTAGGCTAATAGTAGATGTTGGGAGTTTGTTAGGCTAATAGAAGATGTTGGGAGTTTGTTAGGCTAATAGCAGTTTTTCATTGTAATTGCAAACTTCGTAAAAGCATGATGATGAAAGCATTAAAATGTCTTCAGAACATCAAAAGTCCATTCTTAAAAAATAGCTATATTTTTTTTCAAAAATTCTTAAAAGTCTGTTGAAAACAACTGTTTTTGAAACCTCTGTTTGGCTAAAAATCCATCCATTCCTGAAAGATATCGCCTGTTCTCATAAATTCTGTTTATCCTAACGACTATTGACTTACCACTGTTCCCAACATCTGTTTTTGCCCAACAGAGGTTTCTAAACAACTGTCATCCATTATCATAACGGAGGTTTTGACGTAGACAGATGTTAGCCATCAGATCTTTGTAACTTTTGCCACGTCAGCATTCACCTTTTCACTTTATTCACCTTTGATAAATACTGATTTTAACTACTCCCAAGCACTGTTTACTGACTTGGTTACAAATTTGAAAAAAATTAAAAACGAGAAAAATGCTGCTTTTCTTATGTTTCATAGACTATTAAGCTACTAACTGCAAAAACATGTTTCTCAAAACGCTTTTGAACAAGGTACAACTTTTAAAATGAATAGTCTAACATCTGAAAGTTTTACTCGCCTTATGGCCAAAGACTCAAATGTTTCTAAAACACAAGCAAAGAGGAATGAGCAAATTTTCGATGAGTCCACATCTGCTCCTCAAACCTCTGTTGCTGAACCCACTGCACTTGGTGATCACAGCACTACAACCACTGTTGTGAAACCCCCACCAACAAAAGTCAAAAAGACCAAAATAAAATTCAAAAAGCCCACCAAACCCACAAAAACGGATCCTTTGGAAGATGAGATCCTAGAGGTTAACCCTGTGACAATACAAATGTCACTAGAAACCACTGTTGCTACTTCCTCACAACATGTGGAAAGATCTCAACCCTTAAACCAAACTCCTCATGATTCTTCACTAAAGGAACATGTTGTAATCACAGGGACACCATAACTTGATGCCATACCTTCATATGAAAGTATGCTTAAACGCCCTTCTCGCGGGGCAATGTCTCTCTCCACACCAATCCCTTCATCTCCTATTACACCAACCTTTGTAACACTGTTTGAAGCTATTGACATTCAGACTCATAGCAGCCCCTCCCACCAACACATTACTAGAGTTGAACTTCAAAAATAGCTATGTCTAAACCTGTTCAATTAGCTAACGCACAAACAGTTGAGGAGGCTACACCTCTTGAATTTCACAAAATTCTTGATGGTATTTCAAGTGGAGTAGCTACTACAAATGTCAAATCCACTGATTTACATTTGGACAGTAGTTTCATTTCTAAGACTCCATTGAAGGCAACCACTGCTGTGGCTACTACGGTAATCACTGATGCAGAGGGAAGTCCCCAGAACCAAGAAAAATGGGCATCTGCTAATGATGATATGGAGTCTACTCCTATCACAAAAGCAGATGCAACCACCTTTGGTGGGAATTCAGATGATCCAATTAAATTAGGTGATGAATTAAAATACAAGGATTTGATGGAGAGAATGTCATCCATTGAAACCACTGTTGGTGAAATGAAAGATCTGATGAAGCAATTGGTGGATGCTTCCAAAAGTCAGCCTACTCATCAACAACTATCCCAGGAGCTTTGGAATTCTATGCAACCAAACTTAGCAGCTCAAAGGGAATTGGCTGAACTTCAACATAACTCACACATGGAATTGATCAGAGTTATGGTTGAAGCAAGGTACAAGGATACCCAGGCAGATATCAAGGGCATCAAAGAATCTCTTGCAAAGTTAACTAGCACCTCCCCTGCTCCTATGTTTGAAAAAGATGATCAAGATGATGATGCCAAAAAGGGGGAGAAGGATTCCATGAAAAACTTTGGTAAACTAACACCAAATGGTCAGCCAAAAGAGAAGCCAGAGCCTGCCAAAGACTCTTCTGCACAATCTACTGAAAAATTTGACACTGGTAACAAGAAGGGAGTTGATGAAACCCTTAACAAACAGATAGATAAGGAGATTGAAGCAAAGCAGAAGAGAAAGGATAGAAAAGAAAGTAAAGCAGATGTTTTAAGGCAGGAATTTGAGAAAAATATGAAAAGAGAAAAAAAAAGTGTAAAACATTAGAACTTCAAACGGAATAAAATCATTCAAAAAGCCAACCACTGCTACCAAAAAGCGAACCACTGCTACACCTAAACCAAAACCATCACCACAAAAACCACCTCACAAGAAGCAGAAAACAGCTTCCTCACCATAACCATCCTCAAGAGCAAAATTTGTTGATGCACCAAAAGCATCAACAGATGTTAAGGCAACAAATTTTGAGACACCAGGAGTTTTAACAGCTGTTTGCCAATCCACTGCTCTCATTCAATTTGATCCTTCACCATCAACAAAACCACCAACACCTCAAGAATTTCCCTCGCAAACAACCTTTTCACCCAAAGCACATTCTCCATCAAAAACTCCTCCTTCTCCAAAATTTGTCTATATTAGAAAAAGAAAGTTCATGGTGCTTGAAGAAGAAAAATAAATGCTAGCACCAATTCCTATATCATCTGCTCGATTCATTCCACCTTCATAACCTACTCTGCAAACCAACCCAACCAAGCAACCACCCACTGTTTACATCCCACAAAACATTCCATTGGCAGTCAAATATCCTCTGGAACTATTTGCAGTTCAAAATGAAATGATACAATTTTACAAAGAGGATGATCCATCCAAAATAACCTTCCCATCACTACAAGGCTTCAATACACCTCAGAACATTAATGAATATTTGAAGATGAAAGCTAAACAAGCTGAGCTGATAGCCAAATATGTGAGTAAGGGGAAATGTGACAGGAATTACCAGGGCACTTATCAACATGAGCTTAGTAAGGTTAGGAAATTGGAAGACTTTCCTAGAGACCTGAGTAAATCAATGTCAGAACTACCACCTAATGTTGTTCTTCAAAAGGAACTGAGGATTGATTATATGGATATCATCATGAGAGACAAGCCTTACAAAGTGTACAGGTCTCATTTCAATGACTGGTCTCTAGAGGCTCTCAAAGAAGAAGTGAACATAATTGAACTGATGAAGAAAAATCCTCAAATGAAGAAATCTGTACCCAACTGGAAAAAATTCAAGAAGGTTGATGTGGATGAAGCATTGAGGTACAAAAGAAAGAGAGCAGAGCTTGTTGCAGCTGGATATGGCTATATCAGTTGCAAGATGGTCTAAGCTAAATGTTGATCTAACTTATAAAAAGTTAGAAGAGCTCAGAAAGACAGATCCAACTCTTTCTAAGAAGCCAGTATATGATGATGAAACCACTCATAAGCCTCAGCAGACCCACTCCCTTAAAAAGTTGTTCTCATCATCTGATGTATCCATCAGTGTCTTTGTCACACCCCGATATTTCCACGTATTACCGGTGGGCCCGGTGGGGAGAATCGTGACGTAGTTGATATCATCATTGTCAAACAACACAAATTTAAATGCACAGCGGAAGTAAAAGATGAATCACACTACAAACCGATTAAATAGTAATATCAAAGTATCACAACGGACTGTAATGGATCCACAGGCGGATCAAATAAAAAGGAAACATTGTTCAACAGTTTTATGACATCCAAGCTTGCGAGACTTATTGTGGATGCTAGGAGAAAGCCAGCCTATTTCGAGTAGTACCTGCACTTAACCTTTTTGGGAAAATATGTCAGTTACACTGGTAAATACAATTAACTGACTCATTTTGAAAAGGTTTAACAAAATTGATTTGAATGCACGTGGCACAAAACTTTTATAACTTGGGATAATTATTTATATATATAATCTGGTAAATGAATTACATGTTTCTTATACGTTCAGTAGCCCGAGTTGACACCGGGTTAAAGATTAATAGACACACCACATGATATAGTCCCGCAGCGAGTTATTCTCAAAACCGGCGGTTATACCTTTTTATTTATATATGCACAGGCGGGTGTATGCCTACACCCCGTGCTTAGGTCGTGGCCATTTCATAAAATGATGCCAAGGATATCCGGGACATGGTCATTAACCCCCCAAAGGCTTTAAGCAAACAAAACAATTTAAACGGGATATTTCAATAATTTAACCTTCATACGATTAAAGATTCAATACCCTACCAAGCGGTATTTTATATACCGTGCCCCAAGCCCGTATAGGGAAAATAAGTTAAAAGTATTTACCTGAGCTAAATATAAATTCAATCTCAACCGTATATCAAATCAGCAAGTAAAGATAGCTTTTACTGGGCTCCTAAATCTGTAACGAAGGTTTTTAATAACCTATTAGAATCCTAACGGGTCTTTAATTAAGTTTAGACTTAGACCGGTTAGTTTTCAAAAAGGAAGACACGGTTCAAACGCATGATAAAGCGAGGACCGGTTTAGAATGTGGTTTTGTCCCGAAAAGTTTGTATGCTTGTTTAATATGGGTAACTTAAACACATTCTGGATTTTGAGATGAAAACGATATGGTTTGACCCGTTTCGGCTAATATATGCAGACTAGTTACATAAGCCGATCCGAACGCGAAAAGTGCGTAACCGGTAACCATATGAGTCATATACAAGTTTTCTAAGTTAATATGCCTTAAATATGCTGTGACATCAGTAAGATATCTTCTATTATGCCCAAAACGGATTTAAACTCAAATTACGCCCCGTAGGGGTATTTTGGTCATTTTAAAGGTTATAAAAGAGTTTAAATATAAATCTGAGTTTCGGGTCTGATGTAATCAGTAAAAATAATTAATTTACTAAGTTATATCACTAGGGTATAACCTATGTGTGAAATTTATCATTTCTAACCATACTATGCACCGAAGGGGCATTTTGGTAATTTCACTTACGCCTAAAAGGTCAAAACTGGAAATCTGAGTTTAAAACTTTTGCTTACTGTTAATATATAAAAATTTACTGAAATTATCAGTAGGCATCAAACCTTATATGTTTAAAATAGTTTTTATACATACTATGCGTTAAAAACGCTTAAAAAGGCGATTTAGAGCTATTTCCGGGTTTTTAAGGGAAAGCTGATATTTTTGTTATTCCAGAAGGCTCAAAATAAATTATTTATCATTTAAAATTAGTAGCAAATGGTTTGGAATCAAAATGATTTGTAAAACTCATTTTATAGCCCAAAAGGGCAAAACCGACAATTACCGAATCAAGCTTAGAACTCTATTTTATGCTCAGCCTAAAATTAAATAAAAATCTTCAAAAATCCCAAAATATTATTTTATATCAGTAGGTAAAAATTTTTGTATTAAAAATCGGGTTTAGATAGGCTATATGCTAATTACGCCGTTTATTTAATAAAAATCTTTCTAATTACGCTAATGAGCATAACTCCTAATCTAGACCTCAAAATGATGTCAAATCTTAGGGACAACTTTATAAATCAGTTACTAAGGTCTCCATTCTTTTATATTTTCAAAAATCACGTTTTAAGGTTAAAAGGGCATAATAGTCAACATTTAAGCATTTAACGAAAACATGCATATGAATCGGATAACTAATGAACCAAGTTGTATAATCACAGAGGGTTGTACTTATATGAAACCTGGTCCTAATAAGGCTCTAAGGCATTTCTAAAACATGCTACAATGGGTCAGAACTGAAAGTCAAAGTAAAGGTCAAATTATGCGACTTTCGGTTCCGAACCGAGCCTAAACTGAAAATTGTCGGGTTGAACATGTTTAGACATGTTCCTACATTTATTACTAAGTTATATTAATGATAAAACAGGTTGCATGGGTTCTACATTGCTCATTATGCATTAATTTGAAAATAAGCTTTCTGTTGACTTTTTAATATCAAGTTTGACAAGACAATTGACCTAGTTAGAGTGGGAATCAGAGAGTACCCTTTTAAGGGTTTATTACACACATAATTACCAACTTATAGGTACTTTCAATTCAAGATTTGACTGAACAATTATTGATTAATCTCGAAGTCAAACCTTAATTACGACGGTTTGACTTTTAGCTAATTAACTAAGCTAAACTGAATTAAGAAGGATTAAGGACACTTACAAAGGTCCTAAGTATGATTTGGAACTTAGGGGAACTTGCTTGCTGACCAGAGGAGCTCCAGAGACCAGCTTGAAGTGAGTTGCAAAATAAACAAAGAATGTTGCAACAAGAGGTCTCCTTATATAGTGAACTAAATGCCACAAGATGACCCCAACTAAGTCTATAAATGTTGCAAGATGATCCCAGGTGTCCCTATGATGCCAAAAACCAGTTTCCAAGTCCCTGATTTCGAAAACCACCTATGTAAGGCGGTGCAACATGCTGAACAGGCAGCTGTCCATTTTCTGCTGCCAGCGACGGTCTTACGGACCGTAAGCCTAAAGCCTTGCGGACCGTAAGCGTCTCTTACGAACCTTAAGCTCTTGGCTTTGCGGTCCGTAACCGACTCTCCTCTGATGTGCCCGGATACCCTCTTGCGGACCGTAAGCCTAAGCGGATACGGTCCGTATCCGATTGTCAGATTTGAAAAATTTGTCCATTTCTCATGTTTTGACCATGCAAACTTTTCAAGCTCGAATCTTGTGTCATTTTCCTTGTAGAGGGGACCATGTATCAGACTTGCATGCCTTTGCATGTGAATCCATGCATGATAAAGTTCTTGGATGTATCGAGAATTCTTTTAAATGGACTTTGTGGTATTTTTATTTACAATATCAATTCCTTAGCAATATAATTCATCTTTTAATTAGATATCCAGATTTGAAGTAGTTCTTAGATGTTTATAAATTATTTCAAGGCTTGGATCTTTTATCAAAAAGGTCACTCAGAGGTATTTTAATAACATGTTGACGCTTTTAAATCCTACCGCACATCTTTCATCTTGATCTGGATTTTTGTAACACGATTGCCTTATATGACACGTGTCTTTATTTTATTGGGCATGAATTTACGAGGTGTTACATCCTCACCCCCTTAAAAGAAATCTCGACCTCGAGATTTATTGGAACAAATGAGGGTACTTTTCCTTCATGGTAGACTCTACCTCCCACGTATATTCGGGACCTCTGCGGGTATCCCATTTAACCTTTACAATAGGTACATGCTTCCTTCGAAGCTTCTTAACCCGTCGATCCTCAATCGACAAAGGTTTTTCCACAAATTTCAAGCTCTCATCTTTGTGCACATCTGTATGTGGTATGACTAGCGATTCATCTGCTAGACATTTCTTCAGATTGCAGATGTGGAATACATTGTGAATACCGCTGAGCTCTTCAGGCAAGTTCAACTTATAAGCCACTGATCCAACGCATTCGATAATCTCGAATGGTCCTATATACCTCGGGCTTAAGTTACCTTTCTTACCAAATCGCATCACTGCCTTCCAGGGCGATACTTTAAGCAGAACTTTATCACCAAACTCAAACTTTAGAGGTTTTCGCCTTTTATCAGCATAATTCTTCTGCCTATCTCTGGCAGCTTTCAAGCGGTCGCGAATCTGGACAATCTTGTCCGTCGTTTCAAATACTATGTCAGGTCCTGATAATTGAGTTTCCCCTACTTCTGCCCAACAAATAGGCGTTCTGCATTTCCTACCATATAATGCCTCAAAAGGTGCAGCCTTAATGCTGGTATGATAGCTATTGTTATAGGAGAACTCGATCAATGACAGGTGGTTATCCCAACTACCACCTAAATCAATCACACATGCACGAAGCATGTCTTCCAGAGTTTGGATTGTACGCTCACTTTGCCCATCTGTCTGTGGATGGTATGCCGTACTAAAATTTAAGCGTGTGCCCAAAGACTGTTGGAAACTTTTCCAAAAATGTGATGTGTATCTGGTATCTCTGTCAGAGATTATTGACACTGGTACACCATACAGAGATAAAATCTTATCTACGTACAATTGGGCTAACATGTCAGAGCTATAAGTCTCCTTGATGGGTAGGAAATGTGCTGACTTAGTCAGTCTATCTACTATTACCCATATAGTATCATTTCCTTTCCTTGTTTTTGGTAACTTGGTGATAAAATCCATTGTCACCATTTCCCACTTCCAGGTGGGAAGTTCAGGCTGTTGTAGCAAACCTGACGGCTTTTGATGTTCGGCTTTAACTTGGGCGCACGTCAAACATTTGGCTACATAAGTAGCTATAGACTTCTTCAAGCCTATCCACCAATAGTTTGCCTTTAGATCCTGGTACATCTTATCAACTCCAGGATGAACGGAGTATTTAGAACTGTGGGCTTCCTGGAGGATAACATCCCGAAGTCCTCCATAAACTGGAACCCATATTCGTCCATTTAACCTTAGGATTCCGTCCTTGCCATAGGATAACTGCTCTTTAGTTACTCCTAGCTTTTCATCAGGATAGTTAGCTTCCAACACAACTTCCTTCTGTGCAGCTAACAACCTTTCGTTCAAACTATTCTTTATCTCAATGCTCTTGGCATTGATTCTTATAGGCTTCACTCTTTCCTTCCTGCTTAAGGCATCGGCAACCACATTTGCCTTGCCAGGATGGTATCTTATCTCACAGTCATAATCATTCAAAGTTTCCATCCAACGTCGTTGCCTCATGTTTAAATCCTTCTGATTAAACAAGTGTTGAAGGCTCTTGTGATCGGAATAGATTACACATTTGGTTCCATACAAATAATGCCTCCACAGTTTTAGTGCAAATACAACAGCACCCAACTCCAAGTCATGGGTGGTGTAGTTCTTCTCGTGCACTTTTAACTATCGTGAAGCATAGGCAATGACTTTGCCTTTTTGCATAAGCACACAACCCATACCGGTGTGTGATGGATCACAATACACTACAAATTCATCAATTCCATCAGGCAACGTCAATACAGGAGCGTTGCTCAACTTCTGCTTCAAAATGTCGAAAGATTCTTGCTGCTTAGACCCCCAATCAAACTTGCTATTCTTGCGGGTGAGTAAAGTCAGGGGTGCTGCAATTCTTGAGAAGTTTTCAATAAATCGCCTGTAGTATCCTGCTAACCCTAGAAAGCTACGAATCTCTGTAGGCGTCTTCGGCTCTTGCCAGTTCATAATAGCTTCAATCTTAGCGGGATCCACTTGGATACCATGCTTACGAACAACATGTCCAAGGAATTGGACTTCTCGAAGCCAAAATTCACACTTTGAAAATTTTGCATAGAGCTTTTCTTGTTGAAGTAGCTTAAGAATGCAACGGAGATGTTTCTCATGGTCAGCTTGGCTTTTCGAGTAAATGAGAATGTCGTCGATGAAAACGATGACAAATTTATCCAAGTAAGGCTTGCAGACGCGATTCATGAGATCCATGAATGCGACAGGTGCATTAGTGAGCCCAAAAGGCATCACTAGGAACTTGTAATGACCATAATGAGTCCTAAATGCAGTCTTGTGTACATCTTCATCTTTAACCTTTAATTGATGATAGCCTGACCTCAAATCGATCTTAGAGAAGTAGCTTGCCCCTTGTAATTGATCGAACTGATCGTCGATCCTGGGCAAAGGATACCTATTCTTGATAGTGACCTTATTAAGCTCACGGTAATCGATGCACAGACGCATTGATCCATCCTTCTTCTTGACAAACAGGATTGGCGCTCCCCATGGAGACGAACTAGGTCTAATGAAACCTTTGGCTAGCAATTCATCTAGTTGTGTTCTCAATTCCTTCATCTCTGTTGGTGCCAACCTATAAGGCGCTCTCGCAACAGGTGCTGCTCCAGGGATGATGTCAATTCTGAATTCTACTTGCCTATCTGGTGGTAGACCAGGTAGTTCTTTTGGGAAAACTTTACTGGAATATCTTCAATCTTGGGTTTCTACGCATCAATAGTCACTTGTGCCATGTAAATGGCACAACCCTTCTTCAAGCATCTAGATGCCTTGAGCATACACACTTGCTCAGGCAGTCCGTACTGGGTATCTCCCTGAATGGTAATTGGCTTACCAGACGGAGTCTTGATCACCACTTGCTTCTTATTGCACACTATCTGGGCTGGGTTACGAGATAACCAATCCATGCCTATAACTATGTCAAAACCGGCTAACTTTAAAGGAAGTAGGGACAATGGAAAGGAGTGGTTCCTAATGGATATGAAACATCCATCTAACACGGTTGAGGCGGTTTCTAAGGTACCATAGCTAATTCCACCTCATATTTCACACTTAAGGTTTTAACAGGTAAATTCAGTAATTTGCAAAACTGATTATCTATGAATGATTTATCTGCTCCTAAATCAAATAGCACTCTTGCATAAACATCATTTATGAGGAAAGTACCTGTGATCACATTGTCGTCCTGAACAGCTTCCTTTGCATCCATTCGGAAAACCCTTGCATTAGTCTTTTTCCCATCCTCAGTTTTCTTGGCGATCTTTGGGCAATTGGACTTGATGTGTCCTTTTTCACTGCAGTTGTAGCACGTAGCATCCTTGATTTTCTTACAGTCTAAGGTCTTGTGCTCAGAAGACTTGCAAATCCCACAAGCTCTCGGTTGTGACTGGGATTTCGACTCGAATCTGCACCTTCCAAAATGGTGCTTCTTACAAACCTTACACTTGGGTTTATCACCCGTCTGTTGACCGTCTTTCCTAGATCCAGAACCCTTTTTGTGATCATGGTTTCCCTTATGTCTCTTGTCTGAACGTCGTGAGTTGTCATCCTCACGCTTCCTCTTGCCTTCTTCCGAATTCCTGAGCGATGTTAGCCTGACCGCGTCCAAGGTAAGAGACAGAGATAGATCAGCTGCTGAACTAAAGTAACAGGTCTGGACGCCTTAATACTGGCTTTGATTTCTGGGGCTAAACCCCCAATGAAGCGAGCAATCCTTTTGGGTTCCGGGGTTACGAGATACGGAACCAGCCTAGACAGGGTATTGAAACTGGTGAGGTAAGCTTGACAATCTAAATTCTTCATCACCAACGATAAGAAATCTGATTCAATTCTTTCAACCTCATGCTGCGGGTAATAATTCTCCTTAATGAGAGCAACGAACTGATCCCATGACAAATTGTAGAGCGGGATCTTTCCAGCAGCTTGAATGAGAGACTTCCACCATGCTAATGCCTCTCCCTTGAATGATTGGGATACATACTTCACTACATCCTTCTCAGCACAACCGCTGATGTCAACCACTGTGTCCATTTCATCTAACCAAGTCATACAATCAATTGCCCCTTTCTCCCCAGTGAAATCCCGGGGTTTGCAGGAAACAAAGTACTTATAGGTACAGGACTTGGTACGTGGTTTATCATCAAACATTATCCTTTTAGATGGAATATTGTGTTAAGTAGATGAATGCCGATCATCATCTTTCTTTGGCTCATCCTTCTTAGAGGGTGGCTTGCTATGAGCCTCCGAATGAGTCTTAGGCTTGGAATGCGATGCGAGTCCCGCTAGATTCATTATACTGCCGTTCTATAGCTTTTGCAATAGCATTATCTACTAATGCTTGCAGCTCCGCACCGGTCACATGTATCTTAGTATTTTCATGGTTTTCTACTGGATGACTGTTTACCTCTTCTGACCTAGCCATGTAGCTTTAATTGCTACATAAAATCAAATAAGGGCAAGGTTTATATAGAAGCTTATACAGTTTTATTGTTTTTGACAATTTATTAACCATGGTTTTTAATAGCCATTTTTGTTAATTTGTTAAATATATAATTATTCAGGATCTTTATCATAATCCTAAATTATAAGTTAGTAATAGCACAAAAGGCCTAGTCACGTAGACAAGTTTTAGTTTATATGCCCAGGTTTTATGGAACCGAGGCATCAAGGTTTGAATCCGAGTTCATTACCTTTTCTTGACAGGGAGTTGTAGGCTACCACTGTCTTTAGTCCTAGAGGACGCTAATTATAGCCCGTGGGCACTTCATCCTTAAGGGATGATTATATAAATAAGGGAATTTAGAATAACCCAAATTAAAAATGACTTATGTGATTTTATCGAATCACATTTGTCAAGCATGTTAATATGCTTTCAGATGTTTACAAGGTTTTGAATCTTTTGAATAGGTTTTACCATCTTGGCCATGTCTGCAACGACATTTAGGCTAGGTTTTACCTTTAAGATTCTTTTTAGTATTTAATGCAGAACAACCCTAAATTGAGAGGTTAATAAGAATCTGAATCTAATTGAGGAACTACCATCTTGGCCCTGTCTTAAGGTGACATATGGCTAGGTCTTGTCCTTTTTAGATTTTGCCATTTTATTATAATGGTAGATCTTTTAGTGGGAATGTTATTTTGTTTATTTCACATTTTATGTTTATGCACATATTTAATAAAATGAAAATTTAAATTAACCATTCCAAAAAATTTTAACAAGTACAATTTTGCCCTAAACGGGACTTCTACTGAAATAACATGCCCACGCAGGGGCTGGATTGAAAATAAGGAATTACAACCAACAATTTAAAGGATTCAATGCTCCTTCTTGCTCTTTCCTTTTATTAAACTCGCCAATCCCTTAAAGAATCCCCGGTTGTTTCTTTGGTCCTCACGGACTACCCTTTCCACTTGGCTCAATCTTTGGAGTATTTCTTCCCGTTCTGGTGGGAAAACCGTGGTATCTGCGGCTGCAGCTGCGGCTGATGTGGAGGTCGAAGAGGCGGTTGTTGTTGGTATCCATAAGATGGGTATCCAACTCCCCAGGGAGCTCCGTAAGGCCCCTCGGGGTTGAGAGCATTGTAGTTCCAGGCTGCCAGATATGGGTCGGCCTCAGCATAATTGAAGCTGGTGTGAGCCGGCTGCTCAATGGGATTATATGCTGCTGAGCCAGCGTACATGGGAATTGGGTTGTCAAAGCCCAACGGTGGTGGCACGACAGGTGCAGAGTTCATTTCCGGGATGGGGTTTGAAGGTCCCCCCATCTGCTGGTCTTCTTGGAGTGGCGGGTAGTGGCTGCCACTCGATGGTTGAGGGGTGCTGATACGCACTCCTCCTCGCACGGACATCCGTGCGTTTGATCTTCTTCACCTCGGTGGCTCAGGAGGCTGTTGCTGAGGTGGTGGTGGTGGTGGCGGGGTAACTGCCACGAAACGTGAATCCTCGGAAGGATCCTGCTGCTGCTGCTGTTGCTGCTGATGAGGCGACGAATGGTAAGAGGGTGTAAAATGCCATTCATACTGGTTGAATCTTGCTTGGTAGCTGTCAGGACCACGGTAGGGTGATCCATGAAAAGATTACCCATCAGAAATTTCTATGGGATGTGTGGGGGTACCGGTCGGTGGTTCGGTAGGGTCGGTATCCTCGTCCATATCCATGGCGTGATCTCCAGAAAAGTGATCTTCAGGTCCCAATGGGTTAACACCCATTGGTTCCTCGAGGTAGTTTTCCGGGTTGAATCGGCTTCGAAAGATATGGGACGGGTTATCAAAGGAGTGACGAGAGTTGGACCTCTGGAGAGGGATAAATGAAGGCTGTGGGTTTTCGGGCTCATTTTCTGATTGGGGTCCAAAAGAGTGAAGATAAGACGGTGACGAGCTTAACGAGATGGACCGTCTCGCTGGCTGCAGATGTGTCCTCCAGTCCCCCCGAGGACTTGTACGCATGTTGACGGGTGAGGTTCGTCTTTGAGACGGCCCGGCCTCATGGTCGTGGCCTGCTATAGGTGCCTTTCCTTTTCTCCTAAGGAATCTTGGCGGCATGTTTAAACCTGTCAACGTAAACAAGATAACAACAAAGAAAAATATAAAGACAAAAATAAAACAAAATCAGGATTTGTCCTATGTACTTTGTCTCGACTCGAAAATTCGAGGAATGTGTAACTGTGTAACTGAGATTAAATACAAAAGGCTAGTGTTTAATTCACTCAGTGTTGGCTCTGATACCAACCTGTCACACCCCGATATTTCCACGTATTACCGGTGGGCCCGCTGGGGAGTATCGTGACGTAGTTGATATCATCATAGTCAAACAACACAAATTTAAATGCACAGCGGAAGCAAAAGATGAATCACACTACAAACCGATTAAATAGTAATATCAAAGTATCACAACAGACGGTAATGGATCCACAGGCGGATCAAATAAAAAGGAAACATTGTTCAATAGTTTTATGACATCCAAGCTTGCGAGACTTATTGTGGATGCTAGGAGAAAGCCAACCTATTTCGAGTAGTACCTGCACTTAACCTTTTTGGGAAAATATGTCAGTTTACACTGGTAAATACAATTAACTGACTTATTTTGAAAAGGTTTAATAAAATTGATTTGAATGCACGTGGCACAAAACTTTTATAACTTGGGATAATTATTTATATATATATATATATATATATATATATATATATATAATCCTGTAAAAGAATTACATGTTTCTTATACGTTCAGTAGCCCGGGTTGACACCGGGTTAAAGATTAATAGACACACCACATGATATAGTCCCGCAGCGAGTTATTCTCGAAACCGGCGGTTATACCTTTTTATTTATATATGCACAGACGGGTGTATGCCTACACCCCGTGCTTAGGTCGTGGCCATTTCGTAAAATGATGCCAAGGATATCCGGGACATGGTCATTAACCCCCCAAAGGCTTTAAGCAAACAAAACAATTTAAATGGGATATTTCAATAATTTAACCTTCATACGATTAAAGATTCAATACCCGACCAAGCGGTATTTTATATACCGTGCCCCAAGCCCGTATAGGGAAAATAAGTTAAAAGTATTTACCTGAGCTAAATATAAATTCAATGCCAGCCGTATATCAAATCAGCAAGTACAGATAGCTTTTACTGGGCTCCTAAATCTGGAACGAAGGTTTTTAATAACCTATTAGAATCCAAATGGGTCTTTAATTAAGTTTAGACTTAGACCGGTTAGTTTTCAAAAAGGAAGACACGGTTCAAACGCATGATAAAGCGAGGACCGGTTGAGAATGTGGTTTTGTCCCTACAAGCTTGTATGCTTGTTTAATATGGGTAACTTAAACACATTCTGGATTTTGAGATGAAAACGATATGGTTTGACCCGTTTCGGCTAATATATGCAGACTAGTTACATAAGCTGATCCGAACGCGAAAAGTGCGTAACGGGTAACCATATGAGTCATATACAAGTTTCTTAAGTTAATATGCCTTAAATATGCTGTGACATCAGTAAGATATCTTCTATTATGCCCAAAACGGATTTAAACTCAAATTACGCCCCGTAGGGGTATTTTGGTCATTTTAAAAGTTATAAAAGAGTTTAAATATAAATCTAACTTTTGGGTCTGATGTAATCAGTAAAAATACTTAATTTACTAAGTTATATCAGTAGGGTATAACCTATGTGTGAAATTTATCATTTCTAACCATACTATGCACCGAATGGGCATTTTGGTAATTTCACTTACGCCTAAAAGGTCAAAAATGGAAATCTGAGTTTAAAACTTTTGCTTACTGTTAATATATAAAAATTTACTGAAATTATCAGTAGGCATCAAACCTTATATGTTTAAAATAGTTTTAATACATACTATGCGTTAAAAACGCTTAAAAAGGCGATTTGGAGCTATTTCCGGGTTTTTAAGGGAAAGCTGATATTTTTGTTATTCCAGAAGGCTCAAAATATTTTATTTATCATTTAAAATCAGTAGCAAAAGGTTTGGAATCAAAATGATTTCTAAAACTCATTTTATAGCCTAAAAGGGCAAAACCGGCAATTACCGAATCAAGCTTAGAACTCTATTTTATGCTCAGCCTAAAATTAAATAAAAATCTTCAAAATCCCAAAATATTATTTTATATCAGTAGGTAAAATGTTTGGTATTAAAAATCGGGTTTAGATAGGCTATATGCTAATTACGCCGTTTATTTAATAAAAAGCTTTCTAATTACACTAATGAGCATAACTCCTAATCTAGACCTCAAACTGATGTCAAATCTTAGGGACAACTTTATAAATTAGTAACTAAGGTCTCCATTCTTTTATATTTTCAAAAATCACATTTTAAGGTTAAAAGGGCATAATAGTCAACATTTAAGCATTTAACGAAAACATGCATATGAATCGGATAACTAATGAACCAAGTTGTATATTCACAGAGGGTTATACTTATATGAAACCTGGTCCTAATAAGGCTCTAAGGCATTTCTAAAACATGCTACAATGGGTCAGAACTGAAAGTTAAAGCAAAAGTCAAATTATGCGACTTTCGGTTTCGAACCGAGCCTAAACTGAAAATTGTCGGGTTAAACATGTTTAGACATGTTCCTACATTTATTACTAAGTTATATTAATGATAAAACAGGTTGCATGGGTTCTACATTGCTAATTATGCATTAATTTGAAAATAAGCTTTCTGTTGACTTTTTAATATCAAGTTTGACCCGACAATTGACCAAGTTAGAATGGGAATCAGAGAGTACCCTTTTAAGGGTTTATTACCCACATAATTACCAACTTATAGGTACTTTCAATTCAAGATTTGACTGAACAATTATTGATTAATCTCGAAGTCAAACCTTAATTACGACGGTTTGACTTTTAGCTAATTAACTAAGCTAAACTGAATTAAGAAGGATTAAGGACACTTACAAAGGTCCTAAGTATGATTTGGAACTTAAGGGAACTTGCTTGCTGACCAGAGGAGCTCCAGAGACCAGCTTGAAGTGAGTTGCAAAATAAACAAAGAATGTTGCAACAAGAGGTCTCCTTATATAGTGAACTAAATGCCACAAGATGACCCCAACTAAGTCTATTAATGTTGCAAGATGATCCCAGGTGTCCCTATGATGCCAAAAAACCAGTTTCCAAGTCCCTGATTTCGAAAACCACCTATGTAAGGCGGTGCAACATGCTGAACAGGTAGCTGTCCATTTTCTGCTGCCAGCGACGGTCTTACGGACCGTAAGCCTAAAGCCTTGCGGACCGTAAGCGTCTCTTACGAACCTTAAGCTCTTGGCTTTGCGGTCCGTAACTGACTCTCCTCTGATGTGCCCAGATACCCTCTTACGGACCGTAAGCCTAAGCGGATACGGTCCGTATCCGATTGTCAGATTTGAAAAATTTGTCCATTTCTCATGTTTTGACCATGCAAACTTTTCAAGCTCGAATCTTGTGTCATTTTCCTTGTAGAGGGGACCATGTATCAGACTTGCATGCCTTTTCATGTGAATCCATGCATGATAAAGTTCTTGGATGTATCGAGAATTCTTTTAAATGGACTTTGTGGTATTTTTATTTTCAAGATCAATTCCTTAGCAATATAATTCATCTTTTAATTAGATATCCATATTTGAAGTAGTTCTTAGATGTTTATAAATTATTTCAAGGCTTGGATCTTTTATCAAAAAGGTCACTCAGAGGTATTTTAATAACATGTTGACGCTTTTAAATCCTACCGCACATCTTTCATCTTGATCTGGATTTTTGTAACACGATTGCCTTATATGACACGTGTCTTTATTTTATTGGGCATGAATTTACGAGGTGTTACAGTCTTGAATCAAAGAAAAAGACAACAACAGATTGATGAGGAAGATGAAAAGAAAGATGCTGAATTTAGAAAAAAAGGCTATCAAATTTCAATTACAATTTGGATTGGATGATGCTTCTCTAAAACTTCAAGCTCAATTTACTGAAACACTCAAAAAGTTGGTAAGTAGACCTCAATCCCCAAACTCATCACAAATAAAACTTCTCCCAAGAAACCCATCAGACCCAAAAATACTAAAGTGGGAGTCTGACAAAGATACCCACGTATTGACACTGCTCAGGTCTGATGGTAGTGTTGAAAAGCTGTCAAGGGATGATGCATTTGGTCTGAATGCAGATGAGCTCCAAGATCTAATGAACCTTCAACTACAATGGGATGAAGATGACACAAATTCCTTGGATTTTGAGCTCCAGTTTAAAAGGCAAATCCGAGCAAGGTTGATGCGAGAATAAAGTTCACAATAATTAAGAGTTTTGGCATCATTTGTTCTAGGGGGAGATTGTTGGCTCATGTAATCTTTCCATGAAGAACAGATGATACAAATTCTATTAAGTTTGTTAGCCATCTTTTATATGTACTTATGTCTATAAGTAGTTTACATTGTCAATAGGTGGGTACTCCCTTTTTTGGATACAAGAATGGAAATAGTCGTATGTAACTGAGTAGATTAACTAGGGTCTATTAGACGAACGGGTCGTGCCTTGCCTTAGTATTTACGTTTTTGAGTTACGTTTCTTTTAATATTATCCCAAATTATAATTCTTTGTTAAAATAATAATTATTTTAACTTTAAAATATATTTGATTTTGGAATAATTGTTTAAACAATATTCTTTTGTAATAATACTTCTCAAGTATTTCCTTCCCAAGGATGGGGGTATCTCACACATGTATTTTCGTATGCTTGTATTTGTAGTTCCAAAATATATTTTCAAGTCTAACTTAGAAATAATGTATTTCAAGAAAATATATATTTTTTCTCAAAAATCATATATCTTCTAAATATACTAAGAAAAAATATTTTTACTTCTCAAAAATAATATATTCTCCTTGTCGAAAATATGATATACTTTGTAATAACAATAAAAATCATATTTTCATTTCTTTCGTATCCAAAATAATATTTACCAAAAATATATTTATGACGGTATTTTCTGGAATATTTTGTAAGTTACGTTCTATCGTTCGGTTCCACAATATTATGTGTGTAACTTATATATTTATTCCTTACGATTTTTGGTGATATTTTGGATTGTAAATTTCTTGGTATTTCGTTAAGTTGTATTACTTTAAATCCTAAAATAATATAACTAATACACAAAGTATACAAATAATCACACACAATGTGTCTTTAATGTAAATATATATTCTAAATACATATTTATCCATTTTTATTTATAAAAACCAACCTCCAATACTTGTATTTTTTGTAACAAAATCTCTGGCAAAGTTTATATTGAAAACCATAGTTAAAACACACTTGTAAATATTTGTTTAAAAATATTTTTCTAAGTGTTTATATTTTTAGAAACTTTTGCCATAGTTTCCTCTAAAAATGGAGGTGTCCATGCTCTCAAAGCATATCATTTTCTTTTCAAAATCATCACAAACAATCAACAATCAATCTACACTTACCGAGTGCCAAAACAAGGCTATCTACATAATAATCATGAACTTGAACTTTCATAAAAACTTGTAGTAACTTAGTAGTGTGTTTAGTAGGTTTAGTTACCCTTTAAAGTGTGTTTAATTCTTTAAAAATCTCATTCTTGGTAGATTTAGGTGGAAACACTTGAGAAACAAGAAGATTTCATAAAGAAACGTTTTTGTAAAACATGTTTACAAGTTCTTGGTAGATTTAGGTGTTTAGAACTTGTAAACATGTTTTACAAAAACGTTTCTTTATGAAATCTTCTTGTTTCTCAAGTGTTTCTACACTTGTTTTATCACCAAAAATAGTGTATGTTTAAGTAAGGACCAAGATCTTCTAAAAATCATATCTTGAACTTGGTTCTTTTGGAAAACCATTCATAAATATTAGATCCATAAGATTGTTAACTCACTTTGATTCTTATTTTTCAAGAAATTACTTTATTCTTCAAGTTCATGCTTACACATAAGGATGATCATCTTGTTTCATCACATAATCATCATCTTACTTGCTAGATCATGTGTTTAATCACAATCTAGCAAGCTCCTTATGATGATCAACATCATAATCTCAAGAAAATAACAATCAAGTGTCATACATACACTAAGCAACATAGTTTCATCAAGAGTTCATCATATGACAAGCTTATGTTCATGTTTCAAGATTATCTTCTTTAGTGTTCTTGTGATTAACAACACACTACATCTTTTATCCAACTAAATTAGAAGTAAAATCAAGCGAATAGAAGCTTACTACTAGCAAAAGGGCTAGGGAAGAACACTAGAGGATGAAGGTGACAAAGGTGTTGGATAATAGCTAATGGGAGAGGTCCTTCAAGATCCACAAGCTCCACACTTCTCAATCTAGCTTCTAACACCTTGTGAGGCCTTGAGATTGCATGAAAGTGAGATGATGATGGTGGTGTGGTTGTTGCTTGTTCTCGGCCGAAAAGAGGAAGGGAGGAAGAAAGAAAGATAGTGGGTGTAAGTGTGTGAGAGATATGAGGTTAGTCCATCTTATAAGCATGTTTTGTGCATTAACCAATGGATAATTTGCTTGTTAAGTACAAGACATATCCTTCACTAAATCTTCCCAAATCTCATAAGATCAAGAAAGATCAAGGGTGGGCCACACCCTTGATGCCATAAACATGAGGGGGGGGGGGTATAGGTTGGGGTTTAATGGTAGTTAAGTTAATTAGTGAAATTCTAACTGTATTAGTTAGGTGTTTATGCATATATGGTTTCATATAGTGTGTTAGGGTGTTCGGGGATCATAACTAGCTCAGAAACACTAAAACAATGTTTCTAGTAAAGTTTTGGTGTTTTGGGTAGTGTCCGGTTGTTTGGTTAGATACCGGTTCGTTAAAGTGTCAAACTATGCCGTTTAGTGTTCTTTATGTACCCTTTTGTGACACTTTTAATTCCCGACTCTTAGGAAAGCATTCAGGACCATTTAGTCATATTTTTACATGAAACTAGCTTGTTAAAAAGCTGATTTTTGCTGAATTATGCAGAATTCTGCACTTCGGGTGAGTTTTAGGCACTTCCCGGCACTTAAACGATCACTTAGGAATGCAGTTTTGTGGTCCTTACTTCCCTACACACTATACTAGTGTAGAACTTGGTTTCTGGCTCATACTGGGTCTCAAAACATTGCCTGTCTATGTACTGAACCCCGTCAGCATATTCCTGGTTTATTAGTTAACTGTGCCAACTGTGCTGTGTGCATCATGTATGTCAATAAAGTTGCATGTTATAATGATGGGACATTATGCAATATGTAATGCACATGTAAGTATGATGCAGAAATTAGAAGCAGTTAATTGTAATTCAGCACAGTTATTAAGCACTAATCAAGATTAATTAATTGTATGGATGCCTGTATTTTTGACAGTTGTCACATTCTCCCCCTGTTAAGAAAATTTCGTCCCGAAATTTTAATTCTGCTACTAGCTGCAGGGGTGTTGGGGAACAAATGTGGGTACTTTGCTTTCATGCGATCCTCATGCTCACAAGTAAATTCAGGGCCGTGACGCGCGTTCCATCGAACCTTGACGAGTTTAACACTACTCCTTCGCGTCTTGTTAACCTTCCAATCAGTAACCTCAACAGGTTCTTCAGTAAAGTGGAGTGTGTCGTAAATGTGGACTTCATCGGCAGGAATGACAACTGTTTCTTGAGTTGAACTCTTTTTCAGATTAGATACATGAAATGTATTATGAACGCCATTTAGTTCTCCGGGTAGATCCAACTTGTAAGCTACGAGACCAATCCTCTCCAGGATTTTGAATGGTCCAATTTATCGTGGGTTTAACTTCCCATGCTTCCCAAAGCGTGCTACACCCATCCAGGGTGATACCTTTAATAAAACCATATCTCCCATTTGAAACTCCAAGGGTTTCCTTCTTTGGTCCGCATAGCTCTTTTGTCGATCATGAGCCGCCTTGATGCGCTCTCGGATCTGTATAATCTTGTCTGTCGTCTCTTGAACCAATTCAGGACCAACAAGTTGTCTATCACCCGCATCTGCCTAGCATAACGGTGATCGACACTTGCGTCCATAGAGAGCTTCGAACGGTGCGGCTTGAATGCTTGCATGGTAACTGTTGTTGTACGAAAATTCAACCAATGATAGATGGGTGTCCCAACTGCCACCCAAGTCCATAACGCAAGCTCGTAACATATCTTCCAACGTTTGAATCGTTGGTTCGCTCTGGCCATCAGTCTGCGGATGGAATGCAGTACTCAAATTCAACTGAGAACCAAAGGCTTCTTGGAAGGATTGCCAATTCCTTGATACAAACCTTCCGTCTCTATCAGAGATAATCGAGAGAGGCACTCCATGTCGTCTAACTATCTCTCTGAGGTATAGCTCAGCAAGCTTGCTAGTGTTTTCCTTTTCTTTGATCGCCAAAAAGTGTGCAGATTTCGTCAGATGGTCTACGATTACCCAAATCGTGTCATGACCTCTGGGTGTCTTTGGTAACTTCGTTACAAAATCCATTGAAATTTGCTCCCATTTCCACATGGGTATTTCAGGTTGTTGCAGAAGACCTGAAGGCTTCTGATATTCGGCCTTTACCTTGGCACAAGTCAAACATTTGCCAACATATGTTGCAACATCACCTTTTAATTTTGGCCACCAGTAGAATTCCTTCAAGTCCTGGTACATCTTATCCGATCCTGGATGGATTGAGTACCTTGACTTGTGAGCTTCATCGAAAATAACATCTCTAAGACCACCAAAGAGGGGAACCCAAATTCGTTTCATGAAGCACAACGTTCCTTCCTCATTTGGTACTAACTGCTTCTCCATCCCACGGAGATATTCATTGACAAGATTTTCCTTCTTAAGAGCTTCTCTCTGCGCAGCACGAATGCGCAATGAGAGGTCCGTTTGAATAATCATTTCCAAAGCCCTAACCCTTATGGGCTTGATTCTTTCCTTCCGACTCAAGGCATCTGTGACCACATTCGCCTTCCCTGGGTGATACTTAATTTCACAATCATAATTGTTCAACAACTCAACCCATCGTCTCTGTCTCATATTAAGCTCTTTCTGATTGAATATATGCTGTAAGCTCTTGTGATCAGTAAAGATCGAACATCGCGTGCCATACAAGTAATGTCGCCAGATCTTCAAAGCAAACACCACAGCGCCTAGTTCCAAATCATGTGTTGTGTAGTTCTTCTCATGAACCTTCAACTTGTGCGAAGCATAAGCTATAACCTTCTGTCGCTACATCAGCACGCAGCCTAAACCTTGACGCGAGGCGTCGCAATATACCACAAAGTCATCAGTGCCTTCGGGTTGGGATAGAATCGGTGCATCGCAAAGCTTGTTCTTCAGCAACTGAAAAGCTTCTTCTTGTTTGTCTCCCCATTCATACTTCTTGTCCTTTTGAGTGAGGGAGGTCAAAGGTTGAGCGATTTTCGAAAAATCCTCAATGAATCTGCGATAATACCCAGCCAAACCTAGGAACTGACGGATCTCTATTGGCGTCTTCGGAGTCTCCCAATTCTTGATCGCCTCGATCTTTGTGGGATCCACATGAATTCCATCTCCGTTAACCACGTGACCAAGGAACTGAACCTCGCGCAACCAGAACTCGCACTTTGAGAACTTTGAGTATAATTTATCTTTCTTAAGCAGCTCTAAAACAGCTCTTAGGTGTTGCTCGTGCTCTTCCTTTGTCTTCGAGTAGATCAAAATATCGTCGATAAACACATCACAAACTTATCGAGATATGGCTTGCAGACTCTATTCATCAAATCCATAAACACTGCTGGCGTGTTTGTCAATCTAAACGGTATAACCAGGAACTCGTAGTGTCCATATCGAGTCCTAAAGGCCGTCTTTGGAATACTCTCCTCTTGAATTCTCAACTGGTGATAACCTGATCGAAGATCGATCTTGGAGTAAAAAACTCGAACCTTGTAGTTGATCAAACTGGTCATCAATCCTTGGTAAAGGATACCGATTCTTAATGGTCAACTTGTTCAGCTTGCGGTAGTTGATGCACATGTGGAAACTACCATCTTTCTTCTTAACGAACAAAACTGGAGCTCCCCAAGGCGAGAAGCTTGGTCTGATAAACCCCTTGTCCAAAAGCTCCTGAAGTTGTGTTGACAGCTCTTGCATCTCTGAGGGCGCAAGTCGGTAAGGTGCCTTGGCTACAGGCGCGGCGCTTGGAACCAACTCAATATGGAATTCGACCTGTCGCGGCGGAGACAATCCTGGAAAGTCTTCGGGGAAGACCTCAGGATATTTCTTTACAACTGGGATGTCTTCCAACTTTGGCTCAACGGCTTCCTTGTCCACAATGTGTGCCAAGAAGGCAACACATCCTTTCTGCAAACATCTTCGGGCTTTCAAACAACTGATGATCCTTAGGGGTGTATCGTGCTTTTCTCCATGTACTACAATCGTTTCTCTATTCTCCATCGGAATGCGAATGACCTTTTCGTGGCATACGATCTCTGCTCGGTTGCTTGACAACCAATCCATTCCAACCACCACGTCAAAGCTTCCCAACTCGACTGGCAGAAGATCAAGCGTAAACTCAGGCTCCCCAAGCTCTATTACGCAACCTCTAATTACTTCATTTGCTTCTACTAGCTTTCCATTAGCTAGTTCTATTGAGTACGGAATATCTAGCTTACTAGCTACCAACCCAAGTGTATTCTTAAATTCAAGCGATACAAAACTATAATCGGCACTGGTATCAAATAGTACAGATGCAAAGCGTTGGTTGATAGGGAACGTACCAGTGACCACATTTGGATCTTGGCGAGCTTCCCTCGCTCCGATGTTGAAAACCCTTCCCTGAGCTTGATTGAGCTTTGGGCACTCTCTCTTGAAATGCCCCACATCTCCACAGTTAAAGCAACCTGGTCCCCGACCACTTCCATTCCCATTACCCTGATTGTTGTTTTGGTTGCGATTTCCACTTCCAGCTTGGTTTCCAAAATTACCACGATTACCATTACCGCTATTTCCTCCTTGAGGGCGGTTTCCATACCCATTACCATCGCGGTTACCGTTTCCATTCCCACTACCATAACCTCCCTGGCCACCAGGACCAGTACCAACCCAGCACGTCTCCTTCGAATGACCAACTCTTCCACACGACTCGCATCTTCCAGCTCGGCATCGTCCATTGTGATGCAACTGACATGCATCGCATTTGGGCAAGATGCCCATATACCTTTTTCCTTTGTTTTCCGCACCAGTTTTGACCTTGGCTGGTGCGTTTGCCTCTTCCTTCTTGTTAGCACTGCTGGTACCCTTCTTGAAGTTTGAGAACTTCCTTTTATTCTCACCCGATGACTCAACGTGAGTCTCTTTCTTCTTTTGGTCAGAGATCGAAAACTTTTTTAACCTGATTGCCTCTTCAGTTAGTGCTACACTCAGATCAATAGCCTCGATGATTGTTGCAGGCTTTGACGCCGTCACCATACTCATAATCTGAGGTGCCAACCCCCAAATAAAATGCTCAATACGCTTAAATTCTGGATTAACTATGTATGGTACAACACGAGATAGGTCGTGAAATCTCTGCACATACTCTGCAATCTTGGGGCCATCCATCTTGAGGTTCCAAAACTCTGTTTCCAATCTTTGAATTTCAGCCCTGGAGCAATACTTCTTGCGCATGAGTTCCTTCATTTCAGCCCAAGTCAAAGCGTATGCTGCTGCCTCTCCTAGAGTTTGAACTTGGAGATTCCACCATGAAAGTGCTCCGTCTAAGAACAATCCGGAGATGTAGGTGACTTGGTGCTCCGGCGCACATTTACTCATTCTTAGCACAGAATCAGTCTTCTCCGTCCATCGAACAAAAGCCACAGCACCCCCGGTGCCGTCGAAATTTAGAGGCTTACAGTCTAAGAACTATTTATAGGTACATCCTGTACAAGCAACATCATTCACAGAAAGCATTAGCGAACGCACATGGAATATCCAAATGTAACGTAATGTCTCAAACGACTTAAACATTACCATGAGGTGGGTTACTTCCCGAGGTACCCCCGCTTTGCTCAGAGCGCAGGGCCTCGTGCTGTGCTATCGCTTGTGGAATTCGTTCTTGTAATTCAGCCTCTGTAGTGGGCAGACGAGTTTCTCTTCATGGAGGAATCTTCTAAAAGAAGATTATATTGGTCAGGTCGTAATGAGTATAGTAAGTACAAGACATGTATATGTAATAGCATTTGTCCACACAAGTAAGCACATAACATCACATTCATTTCACCAATGTACAATTCAACAATGCATATAATGAGAATATTATGATTGAGATTTCATATATCAATGACCACAAATACAGTTTTACAAGTTCATCAAATGTATCATATCACAACAAAAAGGACTACAGGGTCACATCACCCTTGTCCAAAATATCCATTGGTCTACAACAGTCATATACACAAAAAGTGGTCTTCAAAAAGTCTTTTCAATCTGGGCTCAACAGCGACATTCTCATCAAAAGTAGTCTACCTGCATAAGACCAAAAACCTGCTATGCAGATGGTGGAGGAGGAGGAGGTGGAGGAACGAAAAGCAAACTGCGCACATGCGCTAACTCCTCCTCAAGAGCATGAATGCGGCGCAACAGATAGCTAGTCTGCTGCTCCATAGTAAGAAAACGAACGTCAAAATCTGGGTATGGTAGAAGAGGAGCGGGTGGAGTCGCAAACGGTGACTGACAAGGACAAGGTGGAGGACGTGGAATCCTCTCAAGATCCATGACTCTGCGACACAACATCTCCTGCTGGAGCTGTAACGACAAAAGCAGATCATCCTTCGTGTAACCAGTGTAATGGAAGGGATGGTATGGATCAGAGACATGCATCGTGTTGGGCGAAAACCAAATCAGTGGCTCGCCCGATGGTGCAAAATCAAAAGGAGCAGTAGGTGCAAACTGTGGCATGAAAGGAAAAGCTGCTGACACAGGTGGGGCTAGACGGTCCTTCCCCTGGACGGGGCGGAGGGATATCCTATAAGAACGTGACCGGCAGATCAGTGCGGTGTATATCAGACACATGTGGGTGAAATGGGGCAATGTTAACTGCTGCATGTGTAGGTGCAGGTGCAGGTGGGGGAGTAACAGGCTCAACGAAAGGAGGCAAGTCATCATCATCCTCTATCCACCCATTGCGGGTGAATGCGTAACGGGGATCTATATGGTCAGCAAAAGGAGCATGGTCAGCGGCTGCAGGGATTGGATCGGGTAAAGGTGGTGCAACAACTGGTATGCCAACAAGGTCATGCTCAGGCAGAGGATCATGAGCAGGTATAGGCTCGGGTGCAAACATAGGCTCAGGGTCGGCTGGAGCTAACTCAAGATCAGCGGGTACATCAAAAAGCTGATCGTCAGGAATGAAGTTAACCTCATGCTCAGGATCGATGTCAGGATCAAACTCATCATCAAACTCAAAGTCCTGTGGAGGAATAGGTGCGACAGACATAGCTGTGTCAGAATCAGAATCGGTGGGATAATGTTGTAATCCCAGTGCGTGAAGAGTAGTAGATGACACAGACTCAAGTGAATCAGGACCAGAATGGTCAGATGAAATCTCAATGATCGGAATCTCAATAAGTGGAACAGCAATGATGTCATCGACTGGAGCTCCATCATCCTGGGCCTCCTCAAGGGGACCCTCGATAAATAGATCGACGTCATCGTCAAACAAAGCATCCATAGGCAAATCCTCGAGAGGAAATGCAGCAAGGGGTAAAGGAGCAGGGATCGGAACAAGAAATAGATCCTCGCCAAGTAGACCATCAGCTAGCGGTATATCATCGCCAAAATCTGGTAAAGCAAACGGCTGGAAATCAATATCATCGCTACTCTCAGTGTCAGAGGTGAAAACCTCAGGGTCCGGGATAATCTCATCATCCGAAACTATGGCCATAGGGTCTACGGTATCTGATAGCTCACTCTCCGATGAGGACATGGTGTCTGTAATCATAACAACCACAACATATGCACATATATCAACAATCGTCAAATAAGTATGTAAGCAGTAATAATGTAAGCATGTATTCATCCTAGTCTTCCCAGACTATCCCACCCAGCCTCTCAGACTGAACTACTTAGTCTCTCAGACTAAACCTCCCAGTCTCTCAGACTGTCCCAACTAGTCTCTCAGACTACCCAGCCTCTTAGACTGAACTACCCAGTCTCTCAGACTGCCCCAACTTGTTTCTTAGGCTAACTCCCAGTCTCTCAGACTGAATTACCCAGTCTCTCAGACTGTACTATAAACGAATTCCTTAAAATGTATTTTGTGTCTTTTATTTGTAAAAATGTTTGTTTCCTGGATCTGGACATTTCGTATATGCAATGTAAACATGTTTGAAAACATTTTCGTGAGAGCCCTAATGATCGTAGTCTAGACTCGAGAAAGAATCCTAGTTCGCTACGATCGAGGCTATGATACCAAGCTGGCACACCCTGACTTTTGCGGAAGCATGGTTATTGGTGTGACTTACTTAATACCATAGCATTCAATCATAACAACGCTATATGATAAAACCATTAGATTTTCATCCATAGCTTAAGTTTGAAAATAGCACAACATAATTGTTTGAAACATCGACACTAAATTCAAATTACAAACCACATCAAGTTTTAAGGAGTTCACGAAGACTTGACAAAAGACCTTAAACAAACCCGGGTTTAGGACCATGTATCTCGTCCAGGATTAAGATACATCTCCTAAATGCTAGTGACTTGGATGACATCTTTTATTTACAACGCATCTTGAAACACATGCAAACACCTGCCAGATCCACTTAGTTCCCTGAAATACATGTAATTTGAAAACATCAACAAAAGTTGAGCGAGTTCATGTGTTTGTATTCGTATGTATAAACCTTTGTAAACAGTGTATGTATGTATGTAAATCCCGGTATGAAAGTAAACAAGGAAAAGATCACCAATGGTTTGCAAGGCCACTGATATGTGTGACGGTGTAGGAAGACTCAAACCTAGCAAATTTGTACCGGGCTTCCGGCTGGAAGACATAGTCACCCTATGGGCCACCCTGGTCCTCATGGGTGTGGGCTCGCTACACCCAAAAAGATCTATCACTCATGCCCCTCGGTCCTTATACGAGGATTAATGGTCTCAAGTATCCGTCTACCCATTCACATGATCTATGGTACTTTCCTAGGCTAACCATACCAATTGTAATTGTATGTAATCCTTTTGTAACATGTATTTCACCCCCAAAGTTAATAAACAAAACAGTTTAAAGAAAAGGGGGACATGAACTCACAGTTTTGCGTCTTCGGTACTCGCAACTCAAATCTCCTCAGCAACACGACTCCCTACAATGTACTAGGGTCTATTAGACGAACGGGTCGTGCCTTGCCTTAGTATTTACGTTTTTGAGTTACGTTTCTTTTAGTATTATCCCAATTTATAATTCTTTGTTAAAATAATAATTATTTTAACTTTAAAATATATTTGATTTTGGAATAATTGTTTAAACAATATTCTTTTGTAATAATACTTCTCAAGTATTTCCTTTCTAAGGATGGGGGTATCTCACACATGTATTTTCGTATGCTTGTATTTGTAGTTCCAAAATATATTTTCAAGTCTAACTTAGAAAATATATATATAAACTTATTTTGTCCCAAAAATAATGTATTTCAAGAAAATATATATTTTTCTCAAAAATCATATATCTTCTAAATATACTAAGAAAATATATTTTTACTTCTCAAAAATAATATATTTTCTCCTTGTCGAAAATATGATATACTTTGTAACAACAATAAAAATCATATTTTCATTTCTTTTGTATCCAAAATAATATTTACCAAAAATATATTTATGACGGTATTTTCCGGAATATTTTGTAAGTTACGTTCTATCGTTCGGTTCCACAATATTATGTGTGTAACTTATATATTTATTACTTATGATTTTTGGTGATATTTTGGATTGTAAATTTCTTGCTATTTCGTTAAGTTATATCACTTTAAATCCTAAAATAATATAACTAATACACAAAGTATACAAATAATCACACACAATGTGTCTTTAATGTAAATATATATTCTAAATACATATTTATCCATTTTTATTTATAAAAACCAACCTCCAATACTTGTATTTTTTGTAACAAAATCTATGGCAAATTTTATATTGAAAACCATAGTTAAAACACACTTGTAAATATTTGTTTAAAAATACTTTTCTAAGTGTTTATATTTTTAGAAAATTTTGCCATAGTTTCCCCTAAAAATGGAGATGTCCATGCTCTCAAAGCATATCATTTTCTTTTCAAAATCATCACAAACAATCAACAATCAATCTACACTTACCGAGTGCCAAAACAAGGCTATCTACATAATAATCATGAACTTGAACTTTCATAAAAACTTGTAGTAACTTGGTAGTGTGTTTAGTAGGTTTAGTTACCCTTTAAAGTGTGTTTACTTCTTTAAAAATCTCATTCTTGGTAGATTTAGGTGTTTACAACTTGTAAACATGTTTTACAAAAACGTTTCTTTATGAAATCTTCTTGTTTCTCAAGTGTTTCTACACTTGTTTTATCACCAAAAATAGTGTATGTTTAAGTAAGGACCAAGATCTTCTAAAAATCATTTCTTGAACTTGGTTCTTTTGGAAAACCATTCATAAATCTTAGATCCATAAGATTATTAACTCACTTTGATTCTTATTTTTCAAGAAATCACTTTATTCTTCAAGTTCATGCTTACACATAAGGATGATCATCTTGTTTCATCACATAATCATCCTTTTACTTGCTAGATCATGTGTTTAATCTCAATCTAGCTTCTAACACCTTGTGTGGACTTGAGATTGCATGAAAGTGAGATGATGATGGTGGTGTGGTTGTTGCTTGTTCTCGGCCGAAAAGAGGAAGGGAGGAAGAAAGAAAGATGGTGGGTGTAAGTGTGTGAGAGATATGAGGTTAGTCCATCTTATAAGCATGTTTTGTGCATTAACCAATGGATAATGTGTTTGTTAAGTACAAGACATATCCTTCACTAAATCTTCCCAAATCTCATAAGATCAAGGGTGGGCCACACCCTTGATGCCGTGAACATGAGGTGGGGTATAGGTTGGGGTTTAATGGTAGTTAAGTTAATTAGTGAGATTCTAAGTGTATTAGTTAGGTGTTTGTGCATATATGGTGTCATATAGTGTGTTAGGGTGTTCGGGGATCATAACTAGCTCAGAAACACTAAAAAAATGTTTCTAGTAAAGTTTTGGTGTTTCGGGTAGTGTCCGGTTGTTTGGTTAGATACCGGTTCGTTAAAGTGTCAAACTATGCCGTTTAGTGTTCTTTATGTACCCTTTTGTGACACTTTTAATTCCCGACACTTAGGAAAGCATTCAGGACCATTTAGTCATATTTTTACATGAAACTAGCTTGTTAAAAAGCTGATTTTTGCTGAATTATGCAGAATTCTGCACTTCGGGTGAGTTTTAGGCACTTCCCGACACTTAAACTATCACTTAGGAATGCAGTTTTGTTGTCCTTACTTCCCTACACACTATACTAGTGTACAACTTGGTTTCTGGCTCATACTGGGTCTCAAAACATTGCCTGTCTATGTACTGAACCCCGTCAGCATATTCCTGGTTTATCAGTTAATTGTGCCAACTGTGCTGTGTGCATCATGTATGTCAATAAAGTTGCATGTTATAATGATGTGACATTATGCAATATGTAATGCACATGTAAGTATGATGCAGAAATCAGAAGCAGTTAATTGTAATTCAGCACAGTTATTAAGCACTAATCAAGATTAATTAATTGTACGGATACCTGTATTTTTTACGGTTGTCACAGATTCGGATAACGCTACAAGGGTAGTACAATAAGAAAACCTATATGTAGGAAGTACCAGCGGCGTATCCATATGTTCTTATGGTATTACACTCGTTTCGTTATCTAAATCACTACTAATCAGATAAACACATAATCATCAACTTGTACACATGCGCTAAAGTACACAAAGAATCCAACAAAGGACTTCAATTTAGTACTTTAAACATCCCACAAAAATCTAACTATAAATATAGATAGATAGATACTATAAGGATCCGGCTTGGTCTTAGTGAAATATAACATACGCATTAAAGTACACAAATAATCCAATCAAGGACTTCAATTTAGCACTTTAAACATCCCATAAGAATCATTCTATGAAGATAGATAGATGCTATAAGGATTTGGTTTTGTCTCAGTGAATCATACCATACGCATTAAAGTACACAAAGAATCCAATCAAGGACTTCAATTTAGCACTTTAAACATCCCATAAGAATCAATCTATGAAGATAGATAGATCATATAAAGATTTGGTTTGGTCACATTGAATCACAAAATCCTAAATCCTAATGGTGATTCAGATAACGCCACGAAGGGTAATACAATAAGCACACTTATATATAGGAAGTACCAATGGCGTATCCACCACGTCCTTATTGTATTACTCTAGTTTCGTTATCTAAATCACCAACAATATCTACACATAAATAATAACCATCAGCGTGTAAAGCACTTCTTAGAAATCTCACTATAAAGATAGAAAGACTTAAGACTGTACTTTAAATATCCTACCAGAATCTAACTATGAAGATAGATAGATCCTATAAGGATTTGGTTCATGTTCTCAATCGTCGTGTTTTGCATAATAGGAATAATACACAAAAAGTACTTAGTAAAAACATATATGCCATACATTTGAGAAAAATTGATTTCACATATGAATCACCCCAAAACATTTGAAAAACGTAAAATAGGGGAACTATGTACTCACTTGGGATTGTGTATAGGTCTTGTTCAAATGATTAAACAAAGCTCAAAGGATCAAGAGTTCAAGTGTTGAAGTGGTTCCAAGTATATCAGATAACTACATGTTAATGTGTCGAAAGTTGAAAACGGGAGATCGGATAGAATGAAGTCTTATAAACCAATCTAGTGTTGGAACTCATGTGATATGGTTTAATAAGCGTAACATTCTGATTCAGAAAGGATCCTAAGTGCTTTTGACCCGTTATGACTCGTTAAAGTAGTTTACGCTACTTTAACTTGTCATTTACGTAAATATATGTTCGGATGGTTAAATATGTATTATGATAAGTCTTATAGGTCAAAACATGCTTGATAATGTTGTAACATTAGTTTACATGTCAAAACTTTGGTTACATATGTTTAAAATTGAAACGCCCTCACACGTAATAACTTAAAAACGACGCTGCGGAAAAAGAGCCTTAAAATTTCTTTCTCTATTACACAGATTTCTTACATGAAGGCTCAAATACGGAATGTCAAACGTTAACTAAAAGAAATATACAACATTCAACTTTAATTAACACTTTAAGGCATTACATAATTAAAGCTATGTGACCGTTCTTTTCTGTACAATCCTTGCTCTCGACTCGATCTATGTCCGCTTCTCTTCGTTTGTGGTAGAAGAAATCCGTGTAGTACCTGTGGACATCACATACAACTTAACCATTAGTCGTTAACAACTTCATACGACATTATTATCATGTAATTTTATATCAAATATCATTCAACAATATAAACTTTGATTCATTCAACTATCCTCTCGTATTTTCTCCTTCTGAGTTCGACTTCGATACCTCATGAACCCGATGTTCTTTTACCTGCATTACATTTCAACTTCAAGGCACACCATTAGCAAACGTCAATGCCCAAACATAATGAAAACATTCCTTCATACATTTATAACATCTCGCATTCATATATGTATACTAATTCCTACGTGCATTCATAGCATATTACATCCATACATGCATACATTCATAAATCATACAAGTACACCAACATATACACCTACATATATACGCACACATTCGTACACGCACACATACATACGTACAAGATCTTACATACCACTTACATTCCCATATAATTTTACTAACATATCCTAGCCACAAACATCCATATAAATAAGTCTCATACGTACAAACTTACGTGCATATCCATTTCTATTCATGCTTACCTATGGATTCCGTCACTAACATGTAGGTAGATCTATACACATACATATCTCCAAACTTGTTTATTTCCCACACATACTTTGAGTGAACGTTCTTGCTGATGAGTGAACGTTCCAACTGTTGAGTGAACATTCTTGCTGACGAGTGAACGTTCCAACTATTGAGTGAACATTCTTGCTGACGAGTGAACGCTCCAACTGTTGAGAGAACATTCTTGCGGATGAGTGAACGTTCCAATTGTTGAGTGAACATTCTTGCTGACGAGTGAACGTTCCAACTGTTGAGTGAACATTCTTGCTGAGGAGTGAACGTTCCAACTGTTGAGTGAACATTCTTGCTGACGAGTGAACGTTCCAACTGTTGAGTGAACGTTCTTGCTGAAACGAACTAGAAAAACAAGATTTGCCAGCTAACTGGCTCTCGCGGGGCGCGACATCCCCTACCTCGGGCGGTCGCGGGGTGCGACATCTGTCGCGTTGCACAACGGTGAAACTGAAATTACTGTCGCGTAGCGCGACAGCCCTATTTTTACAGAATACTTCCCTTTGTTGCTGCATAAAGTACCTAGCTATGTTTTCAACCAAAACTCAACTTGAAACTTACATAAATTTTGAGCTAAGCGTCCGTTTTGTGTAATTTTTGTTTCTGCGCGTCCGTAATTTAATTACGGATTCGTTTACCTTCCTAGCTCACATCAAAAGCTGAATTATAAGAAAAAGGCTTAAAGATCCTTCATGCCATTATTCGATCCGTTCGATTCCACCATTTTATTTCCGACGTAACTAGCTACTTTCAGCCCCGACAATCATTCCTACCTTAGTATTTCCATTTGTTAATTAATCATACATGACCTTCTCACATTTATAAGCATTGAATAACTCCCTATACATACTAATAAGTGAGTCAGAATTTACTTACCTTAAGTGTGCGTATTAGAGCTTACTTCCTTCCTCATCTCGTCGCGTTAGCCCTCCGTGCTTGAGTCAATTGATACGATTCCTTTCGTTACATGTCATCACGTTCGTATCAAAGTTAGCATATATGATCATACATACAAACATTCACTTCCTTTTATTTACACATTATTTGACTTCCATTAGTCACATTTTCGCATACATGAGACACATATCAATAGTTACCTTATTCAAATCTCACGCAACTCGATTACCATCATACATAGCACACAAATCATCTAGTACATGACACACCAATTCTCTACTCTAACATTTGTGTTCAAAAGCCCATTCATTACATTCATACACTGTTGACTTTCAAAAGTCAACGATCTAACTTACATGTATACCTTTAAATTGTTGTTCTTAATAAGGTAGACCATAGTAATAACTTCGTGTGCATTTCATACTCATGCGGTGACGCACATACCACATGGTCACCTAGTTATATCCACATATAATCACATAGTAAATCCTACATATGCGAATTCTTCATGATCTTACCAATTGACCAACACATTCTAAATTAACCCATTTACATAACTCGACCTTCTTTACTCGCTAGTGAGTTCACACGCTTAATATTTAGTACATGATTATTTACTAGTTATGATCAAACACCTAATCCCACATACGGTATGCATCACACCCTTAAAGCATGTAGTACAACTTTCTAATGCAAGTATCTTACCGTATCATCTTATCACACTAATTTCCCACTTGTAATCCATCTAAAACACATTCCTTTTGCAAACCTATTATCTATTACATCATTATCACATTCTACATATAATTATCCATTGCTAGCATACAAATTTCACTTATCATTTTCACCTAAGAATTTTATCGAACACTTGGTGTGCATATAACATTGTAAGCATTATGTACAAGTATTCAATGCACAATTTTACTAGTAATCTTCATAAATCATTTAATCGACTAAATTCACATCATTTATTCATTCTACAGCATAATAATCTATTGGTATTTTGCACATAAACATTCACCCATCCAAATCTCTTGATTAGTTCACTACAAGTTCACCATACAACTAAATCAAATGGGTTTCTACTCAAACTTTCAATCTAATCAGTATCATGCATAAAACATCTTCTATTTGATGATTCTAACTCATAAACAAGTTCAATTTCATACTATTTCATGGTTTAATCAAAACCCTTATCATCATCTAGCATCAAATCACATAATTCGACTTACCCCATGTTGGAAAACCCTTAGATGAATGAGGAATTGATCACATGCATTCATTTATCCTTGAGATTTCCATCCAATTTGATGAAGTTTGGTGAAACTAGGGTTTCACCCTTCCCCTGCTTCTGTTCGATCGCACCACCACACCTACACTTATGTGTGTGTTTTAAATTTTGTTTTCTTTAATGGTTTTGGGTTTTGTCACTTTATATGTTTGGCCCTTCAAGAATAATATTTATATTATTATGACCAAGACTATCCTTACTTATTCATAACTAGCTTAAATTAAAATCTCATGAAATTTGGGGTGTTACAAAAATGGATTTATATGCAAAAAGGGCATTTTGGAAATTTTTAAAGAACATAGAAGCGACTTATCATAATAGAAAAGCAAACGACGTGACCATAAGGTATAATCTCAGTAGGTTATTCCCTATATAACTATGGTCACAAATATGTGTTTGGTCAGATCCTAAGATCGACCAAACGGGTCGGATTCGAAAGTCAAAGCGGTGGTTAAGACCACTCGACTTACGACCCTAATAAAGCACTAAACTTGAAGTGACGAGTTAGACATGTTGAAACATGTCTAACTAAGTTATAAAACTGATTTGGTATAAAAAACTTGGAGTTTTGATACCCGAAAATAGTTTCATCGTAAAATGCACATTATGTGCATCTTTGACCAAAACTTTGACTCGTCACTTCAACTAGCAAACGTGGTAATCAGAAGGTGCAATCGCAAGGGATGATAACCTTCGTGATTACGATCACGTTGCAAAGTTCAATTGAACTTTGACTTGACCAATTATGGTCAGAACCGAAAGTCAAACAGAAAGTCAAATTGTTTGACTTTTAGCTCAAAAATGATTAAATGAATGAAATAGACTAAGGAAGAACACTTACTTATGTTCTAGGAAGAATTGAATCTCAGTAGGAGACCTCTACATGTAAGCAAACTCTGGATATGAGTAATAGGAGAAAAAGAATTGAAATGAGCAAAGAAAAATGTGAATCAAGGGGCTATTATAGTGTTTGAGATGTTCTAGGATCATCACAAGTGTCCCTATAGGTGGCATGATCATGACGGGGGTCCTAACACTTGTCAATTACCGGAAACAAGCTGGAAATTCGAGTTCTTAGGCTCCAAGGCAAAGGAAACAAGGTGCTGTCCAAGAAATTGCTGCTAGGCACCCTCTACAGACCGTAGAGGGTGTACACATATGGTTCGCAAAGGGGAGGCTGAGGCAAAGTTTCCTTAATTGGCAGGTTTGGCCCCTGGACTTGTTTTGTCGCGTTTTGTCACTTTTAACCCCTTTTAACCTAATATTTTGGTTATATAAAGGTGTTATAGCATATGTATCTTGGTTTTTATCCGTAAATGTCGTGGGTGTCGGGTCGTTCGGTAGTACGGTTACGCGTTTCATAAAATTACGTAAAACGCTTTAACAGACAGGAAAATGATTAAAATTGCGCAACGATTGACATTTTTGCATTCTCATCAATACAATACAAGATTTTATTGAATATAAAAATATTTAGATTTGTATATATTTGGTCCTTTATTCAAAAATACGAGAATTGGCAGACTTTCGCAGTTTGCCAGAAATAGTCCTTGAACTTGTATAAACGTGTTTTTGTCATTCCTAACCTTCAAGACTTATTTCTAAGTTATGTAAAGGGTATTTAGGTTATGTGTAGCTTATGTACTTGTCCCAGTGTGTACATTACGTTAAACGGATGACGTTTAACTATCGGTTAACGAATCACTTCCTAAAGAAAATTTTTTTAAAGCTTGAAATTTTGCACAAGGGTTACAATCGTGATGTACCCGTTTACTTGACCCGATTACTCGATAACGTATACCCGTTTACATAATTATACACTCGATATTTATTTATTTATTTATTTATTAAATATGTATATATGAATCTCTATTTTTTTTTGTTATGCCATTTTTGTATATTATTCACATTAGTTAACTGATTTTTGTTATGTGTTTTATTGACATTTGTTTATCTAAGAAAGCTTGTAACGCTACCATTTATACTATATTACTATATTTTTCTGTATATAATATTATATATTTTTGGTCTTAGGATATATGAGGTGTACTCGGTGAGTGGGTTTCTCTCGCGGCACGCCGCCGCCAACCTAGTTTACCACACGGTAACTCACTCATTTGGTGAGTAGTAATCGTGCAATTGAAGATGAGAGAGGGGGTTAATGGTGGACCCTACTCTCTTTCAACCAATCATACATTTATCTTTTTTTTTCAGAAAAAAATTGTTTGGGTGAATCACCCCTTATGTTTGAGTACACGAGAGGAGTTTAAGAGGGGAGTCGACATGGACGTGTATGATTAGCTGGAGTGGAGAGGGGATTAATCCCCTTAAGTGGAGCACCCCTTTCACCCTTTTTAGTTATATTTTTTGTATAACTAGTCGGTTATACCTGCGCTATGCGGCGGGGCGACCCATTTTAATGGAAACATAAACCCAATAGTAAAAATAGCGTTAATGGCAGGAATTCGTTTGATATTGGTTCGATTCATTAAGATACCTACACTTACCGAAAGAGAAACAAAAAAACTCATGATACGACCAAAAAATACCGAGATGTGTTTACATCGATAGGAACAATAAAAACAAATATCAATTCCGCTGCTGACATTGTTCGGTCAATATTAGACTATTCGTTTTGTTAAATGTACGACATCAGGTTCGAGTGAAACTTAAAAAAGAAAAACAAAAACCAAAAAATAGCAAAAAAAAGATGAAAAAAAATTCCCAAAAGACAAAAATCACTGTAACCAAGAAATTCATAAATAATATATATACTAAGAACAAAAACTACCGAGATGTGTTCACACCGATCAGAACAATAAAAATGATTATCAATTCCGGTACTAACATTGTTCGGTTAGTATTAGACCGTTCGTTTTGTTACATATACAAGATCAGGTTCAATTGAAACTTAAAAAAGAATACCAAAAAAGAAAAAAGAAAAAAAAAAAGAGGAAAATATTCACAAATGGACAAAAGTCATTGTAGTTAAAAAATTCACACATTATATATATATATGGTTGAGTTCATTTCAAATCTCTAAATAACTACAAAACTTTCAAAACTCATAATAAACAATCATTTTATATATAAGTTTTTGTACTTAGGATCTTTTTATCATCTATTATATGTATTTCTTTGATTACGTACATGTTAAAAGTAGTTTACATATGTTTAATTGTCAAAATTATATATACGTGTCATAACTAATTACATATATGTAAAAAAACTAGTTTACATATGTGTAATTATAAAATTACATATAAAAAATGATAAATTTACTCTTAACATGTATCTAATCGTAAAAATACACATAATAAATGATAAAATTATCCTAAACATAAAAATATATAAATAAAAAGATTGTTTATTAGGAGTTCTGCAAGTTCTGTAAATATTTATGGTTCTGAAATGATCCTGACCCTATATATATATATATATATAGGGAGCCGATAAAATAGAAACCATCCCCAGTTGTAAGAACCACAAGAACCACTCTTAACCAATCTAAAAAGGGGTAGTTTAGTCATTTACCCCAAATGTCTAATCTCTGTTTCTTTTCTGCCTCTTTAAAGCTTTCAAATCAACAAAAAAATTCAAATCATCTCATCTCTCCGTATATCTACCTTTTTTATTTCAGATCTTCATTTCAAAAAGCATCATCTTTCTCTCTCTAAATTGCATAATCAATATTCAAGAAACACTACAACACCAAAAATATCTCTCTCTCTAAATTACATAATCAATCTTCAAGAACACTAAACACCAAAAAACCGTCGATCTATCTCTAATTTCCAATCTTCATGAAATCTCAAGTCCCATCACTTTATATCTTCCACGTCCGTTTCGGCAGCGGATCTCAAGTCTTGTTGAACAGAGCGGTGTACGTCGACGGTTAGAGGTTACGGTGGAGGTGAAGCAGGGGAAAGCACTGCTGCAGTGTATGGGTTTTCACCAGATCCACCATCGTCGTTGACGGTGCTCATGACAGTGGTTTCGATGTTTGTAGATCTAATGGTTTGGGGTAGGGTATAAAAGAGACGGCGATGGAGGAATCAACAGGTGTTTTTCTCACTGATTCAACATATACGCAGAGAATTTGTAGAGAATTTGTGAGAATTTTGGTCCAATGAAACCCTAGCTTCAGATTTGTTGCGGTTTTGTTCGTTTTCTTTGGTGATGGGTTTCATGTGGTGGTCGATTTTCAAGTGGTGATGGGTTTCAAGTGGGTGGTCACTAATTTAGGAGAAAAGAATGGAGTGTAAGTTTAGGTTTTGATGGGTTTCATGTGGTGGTCGATTTTCAAGTGGTGATGGGTTTCAAGTGGGTGGTCACTGAAGGTTTTGGTTTTGTCAATTGTTGAAGGTGTTCTTCTGAAGCTTGTAAGAGTTTGGATTGTTCAATTGGTAAGTAAGCTAGTGTTCTTGGTGGTTTTTAACTTTTAATCTTTTACATATTTTGAAATTTTGATTCGAATGTAAAAGAACTAGACCAAGTTTGTTATGGGTTTTCTAATTACTTGATTTCAAGTTCATATAATTTTGATCTTTGTTGGAAACCCATTTGGGAGTGGTGTTTGTTTAATTGAATTTGATAACTGTTTGTTTTGTGATTTGTGAAATGTTAGTAATTTTGGATCTGCAGGTTAAAATGTTTATGATATTGTTTTATCACATATCGGGGTCTGGCGTAAAAAAAAGTTTGGAGTGAAAAAAGTTTTTAAACGGGTCTGTAAAAAAATGTTTGGCGTAAAAATTTTTAACGTAAAAAGTTTGACGTAAAACGTAAAAAGTTTAAAAAATTTAACGTAAAACGTAAAAAGATTAACGTAAAACGTAAAAATTTTAACGTAAAATGTAAAACGTAAAACGTAAAAAGTTTTACGTAAAAAGTTTAATGTAAAACGTAAAAAGTTTAAAAAGTTTAACGTAAAACGTAAACTTTTTAATGTAAAACGTAAAAACGTAAAAAGTTTTACGTAAAACGTAAAACGTAAAAATTTTAACATAAAAACGTAAAATGTAAAAAAGTTTAACGTAAAACGTTTTAAAAGTTTAACATAAAAACTAAAACGTAAAAAGTTTAACGTAAAACGTAAAACGTAAAAAGTTAAACGTAAAAATTTTAACGTAAAACGCCGCGTTAAAATGGGACGTAAACAAGGGGCGTGAATTCGGCGAATATAAACGCCATGAAAAATAACGGGACGTAAAAAACGACGCGTTAAAACGGGACGTAAAAAACGGCGCGTTAAAAAAACGACGCTTTGAAAAAGCCGAGCGTAAAAAACGGCGTTCAAAAACGACCCGTAAAAAAACGATGCGTGAAAAAGCCGGGTGTAAAAACGGCGTGCAAAAATAATTGTCTTTGTTAAAAAAATTGAATTAAAAAATGCTTTTAATAAAAAATTCTTTTTAAAAAATAAAAAGTAATATAATAAAAACAAAAAAGTAATAAAAAAATAATAAAGACAAAAAGACAAAAAAGATCAATTTTACTAAACTACCCTTTTGGATTAAAATATTAAAGACATAATAAAACAAAATATATTTAATATTAATTTTAGTTACTTTTAATCTCATTCATCCATCTTTTTGATCTAGTGGTTAGGAACTGGTTCTCGCGGTTTCTTACAACTGAAGGTGGTTTTCATTTTAGCGGTCCTATATATATATACATGTATATATATATACATGTATATATATATACATATATCGGAACAATAAAAACGAATATCAATTCTGTTACTGACATTGTTCGGTCAATATTAGACCGTTCGTTTTGTTACATGTACAACATTAGATTCGGTTGAAACTTAAAAAAGAAAAACAAAAAACAAAAACCAAAAAATAGATGAAAAAAATTCATAAAAGGACAAAAATCATTATAGCTAAGAAGTTCATAAATTATATATATATAATAATTTAATCAACGCCCAATACATACTTGATGGGTTTTGGGTCGGTATACCCAACGAGTATTTTAACAAACTAACAAGTTAACCTAAAATCCACGGGTATACCTGATATCTGACGAGTAACTACCAGATAAATACTCGACGACTTTTTCAGCCAAGTTTAGTACAAGCTTTTAAAATCAAGTATGGGGCTTGGATTACTTAAGCATGTCCTAAACTTGTCCAACTACCATCTCTAGTTGATCGTGGTGAAGGATGGTTGGTCGTTGGTGATCGTAATGATGGTCATGTTAAAAAGATGAATTAGATTCTATCACATTAATAATTAGAGTCAAGAAGAGGTTACACAAGTCAAAACTTAATAAAATAATTAGAGTCAAGAAGAGGTTACACAAGTCATAACTTAATAAAATAATTAGAGTCGTTAAAATTCATTTGTTTCCATTTTCATTTCCAACAGGGGTAATAGATACTTCATCCAATTCGTTAGTGGTGGAGGCCAGCAATATGCCATTCGCTAATAGTGGCGACCACCATTTTTTTTAATTATTTTTTTGCTTTACTCATGTGATATTTTATTTTATATATCTACAGACCCCATGGTTGGAAATAGTGGCTGCAACCTTTGTAGCAGTTGGTTATTGTAGAAATTTATGGTATCAATCACATAGATTAAGAGCAAAACAATAGCGACAAAACGGCGACCGAAATCATATTATTAACCCAAACCAATAAAACACCCCCAATACCCAAGATCTTACCAATAGTAAGATCGAATGAACAACAACGTTCAGATCAACTGATTTAAACAGTTGATCAACACAATACAGAAAATATACAAAGAATAAGAAAGATACTACCTGATCTAAAGAGAAGATCTCACAGGCGAGATCTCTTCAACAATCAACAGCAAACAAATAGATCGATACAATACTGAGAACCAGAGGAAACAAAGGGGCGATAATAGACTGCGCAGAAGGATTACCAAACCCTAATGAGTTGATCAGCACTTTATATATCAGCAGCAAATGACACTTACACTCAGCCCCTTCTAAATGCCTTTAACTACACCGACGTAACAGAATGTTACATCCAGGCCCTTTATGTTGTTGAACCTGTTGAAGAATATAACAACTTAACCGAAAAAGTGGTTAGAACAACAAAAAACATAACAAATATGAAATATTTGAATGATATATATATATATATTTATTCTTTTAACATTCCCCCTTCATTCAAATATGAAAACAGTTAACCAGCCCTAATTTTTCACAAAACTTTTTATGCTGCACAACACTTAAACCTTTAGTGAAACCATCTGCAGGTTGACTCTTAACAGTTTCAACAACTCCTGCAGCAACCTTTTCTCTCAGAAAATGAAGGTCAATCTCGAAATGCTTGGTTCTTTCATGAAAGACAGGGTTGGCTGCTATGGATATAGCAGCCTTGCTGTCACAATATAACTTTACTGGCAAATCACAATTAACACCAACTTCTCTTAACAAATTCAGCAACCACATAATCTCACAGGTTGTCGAGCACAAGGCTCGATATTCAGCTTCACCTGTGGATCTAGAAACAGTGCTATGTTTCTTACTTTTCCAAGAAACTAAAGAGTCACCAAGATAAACACAATAACCAGTCACTGACTTTCTTGTGGACAGACACTTTGCCCAATCAGAGTCCACACAACCAACTAAATCCAGCCTATCACCTTTTTTGAACAACAATCCACATCCAGGACTTGACTTAAGATACTTTAATAATCGTAAGGCAATTTGCAAATGAATTTCAGTTGGGCTGTGCATAAACTAACTTAAGAATTGCACAGCATAACTGATATCCGGCCGAGTCAAAGATAGGTAGATTAACTTACCTATTAGTCTTTGAAAACCAGTGACATCTTTCAAAGAAATTTGATTTTTAGACACTTTAGCAGTTACCAAGTAGCTTTGTTCAATAGGTGTGTTAACTGGTTTGCAACCCAAATACCCAAACTCGCTTAACAATTCCAAGCAATACTTTCTTTGGTTTAAACACATACCAGATTTGTTATATAAAACCTCAATGCCTAAAAAGTATTTTCGTTTGCCTAAATCTTTAATTTGGAAATTTGAATTTAAAATGAACTTAATTTTATCAATTTCATCAATACTATTCCCAGTAACAACAATATCATCAACATAAACTAATAGGACAATAAACACATTGTTTTTAGACAACACATACATAGAGTGATCACACTTGCTTTGCACAAACCCATAATCAACAAGCACACCATTTAACCTTTCATTCCATTTCCTAGGGGCCTGTTTTAGCCCATATAATGACTTAATCAATTTGCAAACTCTAGATTCACTAGGTGAATAATAACCCTGAGGTAGACTCATATACACATCTTCATTAATAGTGCCATACAAGAAGGCATTATTAATGTCAAGTTGAAACAAAGGCCACTCATTCTGAACAGCAAGTGTAATAATACACCTAACTGTTACCATTTTCACAACAGGTGAAAATGTTTCCCCAAAATCCAGGCCTTCTCTTTGATTAAACCCCTTGGCCACAAGTCTAGCTTTGAACCTTTCTATCTCTCCACTAGACTTGTATTTAACCTTATAAGCCCACTTGCAGCCTACGGGTTTTCTACCAGGAGGTAAATCAACAAGGGTCCAGGTATTATTTCTGAATAAGGCCTCCATCTCCTTATTCATAGCTTCAACCCACCTAGGGTCCTTAGCTGCTTCATTATAACTAGTGGGTTCAACTGTTTTATTTAACAAGCTAACAAAACTAAAATTTTCACTTGACAAACATGCATAATTCACAGTTTTATCTATACCATACTTAACTTTTCCACCTAACACATAATCCTCAAATTTTTTTGGAGCAACTGAAGTTCTAGTGGATCTTCTAAGACCTAAAACAACACCCTCAGATAGGTTGGTCTCATCAGTTGGTATTCCAATGTCCTCTTGTAACAACCCGCACTTTCGTGCGTTGTTACTACTCGATATACTCGTTACGTCTAGCACCAGAGATTCGGATCATAATGTAACTATATCGCATACATCGCTATTCGAAGAATCATCACATATTTTCGCAATACATTATCACTATATCACATCGCAAACATTAACACTCACGATGACATTGAGTGATGATCTATTCTACCCTCCTCGGTGGTCGTGATGCGTCGAAACACAGACAATTAACGCTAACAAGGACTCTCGGGTGAGTGCCAAAGCTCCAGTCGTCGTGACGATGATGACAATACGAGTGAGTGGTACCCCGTCAGTCATTGTGGCACACCACACAATAACGTTCACGATGACATCAAGAAAGGACCTATACTACCCTCCTTGATGGCCGTGAAACGTCGCTAATAATCGCACACTCGAAACGAAAACCGATTGTTATATCGAACCTTTGGAATATGGATACGTAAATACGACCCTAGTGATATATATATACATAAATAGTAATAATATAAATTAAATATATAAGGCACGTACTCCAAAAACTATCAAAACGATCGAAAACGGAGAAACTCACCGCGCTGGAGTGGCCATCCGAACGGATGGGCCATCCGACCCGGTAACCTTCCAGCACCTCTTTTGCCTATAAATAGCATGTCACATCACTGTTCAAGTGATGTGACAGCTCCCACTCGACCAAGCACGCTCTAGGATCCTTTTCTCTCGATTCCTCGCGATTCTGGTAAGATTTCAACCTAGAACTTGTACTTCTATGATCAACACTCAATTCTACATCATTCTGTCTTTCAAAACTCAAATTCTAACCGTGAATCTACTGATTTGAGGTGTTTTAAGGTGATATCACCAAGAGTTCATATGAACTTCAAGTTGTGACCTCATCCCACCATAAACGACTCAGATCTGGGTGATTTCCACATGTTTTGATAACAAATCCCACCTAAATCTATGTATTTAACCAAGGAACTGTGCGATTTCGAGATAAACATGAGAAAACGTCAAGAACGGCCAAATCTGATGGAACGAGGTGATTCCCGGCCGCTAGAACGGGTCGGGACTGATGGAATTTCATTTGTTAACACGAAATCACACCGTCCCAGTAAAACCGCACGTATTCCTCCCAAAAACACTCAAAGACGACTGATCGGGGCGATAAAACAGACGTGTCATCCGACTGGATAACATGTCATCCGAACGGACCAAAGGTCATCCGAACGGACCAAAGGTCATCCGAACGGACCAAAGGTCATCCGATCGGATCACATGTCATCCGACCGGATCACATGTCATCCGATCGGATAACATGTCATCCGATCGGATAGCATGTCATCCGACCGGATGACTGTCATCCGACCGGACCAGCCTCATCCGACCAAGAACTGTCATCCGACCGGACCAGCCTTATCCGACCAAGAATGGTCATCCGACCGGACCAGTTCATCCGACCGGATTTACATCCGATCGAATCCCATTTAGGCCGATCATTTGACTCTTCGCGTTTAGCTCGCTTACGATATCATTCGATGTTCAGGCTAACTCAGACGTACTTGCAACCGACCCAATCAAGTTGTATTCTCGCTAAATACGCATTGTGAGTATACTTGAACCCCTTTTTAATCGCATTTTGGGTGTAACATACGTTTCTAACAAATCGAACTTATCAAACGAATTATGCAATCAATCGAATTATCACTTGCGAATAACTGTTATGCATAGATATACATGATGCTAGTTGCATATGTGCTAGGGCTTATACTCGCGACGTCCCACCACGACTAGTATAGTACTATTGCGCCCGACGGGGTCTAGTTTGCCATCGCATATTCGAGCATCGAGGACTTAGTTGGTAGTATCAGCTTTGTGAGTATATATGTCGTGTGTTACGTTTATGCATGTGGAAATTCGCAACACTTTTATCTATTACTTTATACATATCAAACCTGTATACTCGCCAATACTTTTGTATTGACAAATACTTTAACGTATGTTGCAGGTTAGATCGCAGGCTATTTCAAATCAAGCTATGAAGTCTAGTAACTCAACTAAAATCTAGGTTGTCGGATTTGTATTGTTTGAGAGGACAAGAAATCTGTGATAATTTATGTGATTGTATTATTTGTTAGTATGGGATAACGAATGTACTAAATATTATCGCAATATAGTTGTTATGGATTCTCTTGAGCAATCTCATTCGCCTAGTGCCGCGCCCCGATGATTCCGCCATCGGTTGGGGTTTGACAGATTGGTATCAGAGCCATAACTATAGGGAATTAGGCAAGACTCGACCTAGTCCGAGTCGACGTCTTAGAAATTGACCTAGTCTATAGTCTAAGTACCAACAGGCCGACTCGTACGAACCAGTAGGGTTTGTATCGGGCCTACTTGATACTCTCGATCGAAATTGCTAAAAGCTACAACTTTGTGTGAACACCGCGCACTACAGCTTCACACGAAGGAGCCTTTCCTAAGGCCGGAATGCTACTTAGCCTTTCCTAAGGCTGACACAATACACATGTTTCGAAAATACTCGCATAACAAAACCGAGTGATCCAGTCGAGATCAGGTGTGGAAACCAAGAACTCTCGACGAGATCGTTCACCCAGCGCATTTTTCTAGCACGAGAACCTTTCATCGAGTTAGGAGTGACATCCACATCTCGACGAAGGTCTCCATTTCGAAATCTAGTGGAACTCACGAATTTATTCGAAGAGCATAACCACAATTAGGGACGAAGCTGTTAAGTTAGGGGTGAAACCCGTACCTTAATAAGCCGTTCCACTCTCTATAAATTGGTTTTCAAAAAGCTCTCACCAAGGACTCGACTATCACGATAACTCGAGCCACGCGGTGACTAGGAAGACGAATGTCATGAGCTGCATCCCAGTGGAAGCATGAAGTCTTCTAGGTCGATGCACATGCACGAACTTGTGGAATATAATTGGGTTACCTTGGGCAGTCGACGCCTAAACACCCAAGGCACTCTAACATACGAACCGCCGATTTTACAAATGGTAGGAACTCATTTACGTTTGCGTATTTTGAAACTTTACGCTTTATCGATTCCTTGAATTAACGATTTTCGCTCCCTGCTTATAAACACACAACTCGCACAGCCATCGCAATCTAAAACGAAACCCGAATGTTCGCAACAAAACTAACGCATAATCTATCGCCTTCGCTCTCGCTTTCTCACCTCAACGCGTCCTCGCATATTCTAAGTCGACCTGTATGTGTATGATTACAAATTACAATTATATAAATACCTATAAATACGTATAAACAACAAGTCATTTTGTGAGAACTTAGGAATTTCATGTCTCCTATGTGACTCCTATGTGATTCGCATTACTATTATACTATCGCATCAAGTTTTGAACGCGCGCAATCGCATCGCAAAAACTCAAAAATCATTATGATCAAATCTCATTCCAAGTATCTTCTGTCTAGATGCCTTCCAACGACTTTACCTCGAGACGAACAGCTGGGAGAAGAGCCAAACGAAGCGCCGATAAGAGGATTGCATCACTTGTGACCAAGGAAGTGGTCAAGCTCATTCCTCAAATTGCCGCTCGAGTGCACTCTCTCAGCAACTCTCGAGCCTCGAAAGACTCCAAGACGGAAATGCCGCAATCTGCTTTTCTTTACAAACACTTCAAAGCCTGTGACCCGATGGAATTCACGGGTGAAGGAGGTGTGACTCAACTACTCCAGTGGTTCGATTCTATCGAAGTTACCCTTCGTCAAAGTGGGTGTCCCGATAGTTTCCGTACTACTTGCGCTACCGGAGTATTCCAATCACGAGCACTCGACTGGTGGATCGCTGAACGTAACAAACGTGGAATCTCCGCAGCTTACGCTCTCTCTTGGGATGAGCTGAAAGAGCTCATGAAGAAAGAGTATTGCCCGCCTCACGAAATTCAGAAGCTGGAAGACGAATTCTGGAAAATCAAGCAAGTCGAAAGAGACAACACTGGCTACACCGCAAGGTTCAAACAGCTTAGCATAATCTGCCCAGGTCAAGTCAACATTTCAGAAAAGGCCATCGCGAAGTACATTCGTGGCTTGCCTGAGTGTGTGGGTGATTTTGTCGAAGCTGCAAGACCAACTACCATCGAAGAAACCTACCGCTTAGCCGCAGAAATCAACAACAAACGATTCATGGAAGGGTTCTTCTCAAAGAATCCTGTCAAGCAAGCTTATCAAGCAATCGCCATAAACCCTTCAGACGATCCTGTCAACGATTTTCCTAACGAATCTGCTCACGATTCTTCTGACGAATCTGCTAACGATTCTTCTGACGAATCTGCTAACGATTCCTCTGACGAATCCGCTAACGATTCTTCTGACGAATCTGCTAACGATTCCTCTGATGAATTTGCTGCCGATTCTTCCGATAAATCTGCCGACGGATCTTCCGACAACTCGGCCAAAGATTCTGCAAGTGAGTCCTCAGACGAATCCTCCAACGACGACACCTCTTCGCAAGACACCGACAAACCCAACCGCAAACGAAAGACTTCAAGCCCGAACTCATCAACCACCGAACTGCCGCAACCGAAGCCTCTTCAAGCAGTCCCGGTGTTTCCAAAATGAGCGTACACTGGAGCTCATCCCCAGTGTTACTCATGCACCTATCATCATCCAGTTGGGGCTGACTGTCGCTATTGCAGTAACTGCAACCGTTACGGTCACTTCACCCGCAACTGCCGCATCGAACCGCGAACCTGAGTACAACAACAACAGCTCCAGCAAAAGTCTTCAACATCAAACATCTAGCAAGCGTAGGATAAAGTTGTAATGATACGATTTTCGACATTAATTTCTAAGTTTTGAACCCGCTCTATTACTCAATGTTGCCACTATGCGTAACATTAACTCTCGTTTTCATTTTCTCTCTCACACTCTAGTCGTCGCACTTAGACTAGATTCACACACATACTATATACTATATCACGAAATAATGTGTTTTACCCTCACTACACTCTTAGAACGAGGTACGATAAACGTTCAAGGAACGATTAATCACGGGTGCACACGGGATTATTTGGGTCAGTGCACGGAGATCGTAGTAAATTCTAAGGTGCCATAAGCGTTACGACGAAGTATGACACCAAACCACGGGATCTAAGTAGTAAGGGTCAAGGAAGGTGTGCTTTATCATACTACCGAAGTTCCGTGAAGAAAGTGCCACATGGAGTTGAACGTTATTAGACCTATTATACTATTGTGATTATTTTCAACACACTACACTTAATCGCAAGGCGTAACAACTGAATCGCACCATCGAAAGACTTGTCGTAAGTCTGCAAACGCAATGCAATCGCCTCATCAATGGACTCTGGAGAGTCTACCTCGCAGGACAATTGCATCAACGCAAGACTGGTCGTAAGTCTGGAGCAACCAATCTTATCGAGTACATAAACGCTCACGCCATTGTTGAGTGAGGACCTATTCTACCCTCCTCGATAACCGTGATGCGTCGCAACGTAACGTTAAGCTTATTCGAAACAAAACTTGGCTAATCGCAATCGCTTATCATGTGTACCTCGCAATCTCTATCACTTATTATGTGAATCTATATCGTTTGCTGTGTATCAATCTATCGCTATACCGTTATCAGTAATATTTGTGTTAAGTTAGTACGCATGACCTCGCTTCACGAGGTGATGCTCATATGGTTAAAGCAAGGTGTTTAATCATATCAGCGGGCTTTCGTGGAAAAAGGCCATGCGGGGCCCAATGTTAGTAAACTCGGTGGTGTTAATCAACCAAATCGAACCGTATAAATAGCACATACCTCCATCTCTTGCAACGCAACGACTGCGGATTATCGTAATTCGTTTATCGCCGCCGTCATTACTGGTGTTGTGTTGTGTTATTTGCTTAATCATCTAATCGCTTATCGCTTATCGCGTATAGTCTACCGCTTATTCGCGTATCGCGTACCGCTTATCACTCGCTTGGTATTCACTGCAGCCTGTGTGTTATTAGTACGCATGACATCGCTTCACGAGGCAAAACTAACCTGGTTAAACGTGGTGTTTCACCATGTTAGTAAACCCTCGTGGAAACGTGCCATGTGGGTTCAAAGTGGAATGTAATCGAAAACGCGCTATTCGCTTATCGCTCAACGCCTACCCAGACACGACACATAAATGTTTTGTGTCATCAGGCTACTCGCGCACGCTGTTGTAGCTACGTTCGCAATTCAACTCACCGGTTTAACCTATTTGAATCTATCTTATACTCGGTCTAACTTTCTATCGATTGGACCGAGTGAGCGCAATTCTATCCATGTCATATCGGCGCACATGACACCGCCTCACGAAACGGAAGTAATATGGGAGAAACATGGTGGATACGCCGCTGGTACTTCCTATATATAAATGTTTTAATCATATTAGCAAACTTCCGTGGGAAGGTGCCAAGTGGGGCTCGATGCTAAATTGTCTTTTCAAACGGTTAAAAACTGATTTTTATAAAACTTTTATTAAAACCACGAGACAAGTGAAATTCCTCACGATGTGGAGGTAACATCGAACCAGCTTAACTCCATGTCTAAGGGGAGCTTTCATGAGCCCAATTTTTCCTTAAAACCTTTTTCAATATAAAAAACAAGACTTTCTTGAGACGTTGGTTCAACATCAAGTTCAGCTGAACCCATGTCGTAGGAGAGTTTTCATAACCCCAGTTTTCATCCACGAATTCCTTAAAATGTGTAAAACCTAAACTTCCTTGCAACATTGGTTAACATTAACTCAGTTAGCCATACGTTAAAAGGAAACTTTTCGAGATTTCCATCCAAAATTCCTTTTGAATATCTAAAAACGAACGCTTCTTGTAACGTTGGTTAACGATCGACTCAGTTAATTCTACGTCATGGGAAACCTTTTCAAGTTCTTTAAAGTTTCAATCGCATCGAACTAACGAATTCTTCGCGACACGAGGGACTGTGGAACGCCAACATGTGGGATATAACTTTTGTCTTTACGTCGCCTTCTCGCTATCGCAATCGATCTCTCTCATTCGAAGCACTCTCGCTTGACAACTCACGGTCAAATCACTCGCTGTACCGCTACTTATGCATGGCCAACTCTCAAAAGTCTACCTGTTGGATTAATTTCGGGACGAAATTTCCTAAAGCAGGGGAGACTGTAACAACCCGCACTTTCGTGCGTTGTTACTACTCGATATACTCGTTACGCCTAGCACCAGAGATTCGGATCATAATGTAACTATATCGCATACATCGTTATTCGAAGAATAATCGCATATTTTCGCAATACATTATCACTATATCACATCACAAACATTAACACTCACGATGACATTGAGTGAGGACCTATTCTACCCTCCTCGGTGGCCATGATGTGTCAAAACGCAGACAATTAACGCTAACAAGGACTCTCGGGTGAGTTCCATAGCTCCAGTCGTCGTGACGATGATGACAATACGAGTGAGTGGTACCCCGTCAGTCATTGTGGCACAACACACAATAACGTTCACGATGACATCAAGAAAGGACCTATACTACCCTCCTTGATGGCCATGAAACGTCGCTAATAATCGCACACTCGAAACGAAAACCGATTGTTATATCGAAACTTTGGAATATGGATACGTAAATACGACCCTAGTGATATATATATACATAAATAGTAATAATATAAATTAAATATATAAGGCACGTACTCCAAAAACTATCAAAACGATCGAAAACGGAGAAACTCACCGCGCTGGAGTGGCCATCCGAACGGATGGGCCATCCGACCCGGTAACCTTCCAGCACCTCTTTAGCCTATAAATAGCATGTCACATCACTGTTCAAGTGATGTGACAGCTCCCACTCGACCAACCACGCTCTAGGATCCTTTTCCCTCGATTCCTCGCGATTCCGGTAAGATTTCAACCTAGAACTTGTACTTCTGTGATCTACACTCAATTCTACATCATTCCGTCTTTCAAAACTCAATTTCTAACCGTGAAATCTACTGATTTGAGGTGTTTTAAGGTGATGTCACCAAGAGTTCATATGAACTTCAAGTTGTGACCTCATCCCACCATAAACGACTCAGATCTGGGTGATTTCCACATGCTTTGATAACAAATCCGACCTAAATCTATGTATTTAACCAAGGAACTGTGCGATTTCGAGATAAACATGAGAAAACGTCAAGAACGGCCAAATCTGATGGAACAGGGTGATTCCCGGCCGTTAGAACGGGTCGGAACTGATGGAATTTCATTTGTTAACACGAAATCACACCGTCCTAGTAAAACCGCACGTATTCCTACCAAAAACACTCAAAGACGACTGATCGGGACGATAAAACAGACGTGTCATCCGACTGGATAACATGTCATCCGAACGGACCACAGGTCATCCGACCGGATCACAGGTCATCCGATCGGATAGCATGTCATCCGATCGGATAGCATGTCATCCGATCGGATAGCATGTCACCCGATCGGAAAGCATGTCATCCGATCGGAAAGCATGTCACCCGATCGGATAGCATGTCATCCGATCGGAAAGCATTTACATCCGATCGAATCCCATTTAGGCCGATCATTTGACTCTTCGCGTTTAGCTCACTTACGATATCATCCGATGTTCAGGCTAACTCAGACGTACTCGCAACCGACCCAATCAAGTTGTATTCTCACTAAATACGCATTGTGAGTATACTTGAACCCCTTTTTAGTCGCATTTTGGGTGTAACATACATTTCTAACAAATCGAACTTATCAAACGTATTATGCAATCAATCGAATTATCACTTGCGAATAACTGTTATGCATAGATATACGTGATGCTAGTTGCATATGTGCTAGGGCTTATACTCGCGATGTCCCACCACGACTAGTATAGTACTATTGTGCCCGACGGGGTCTAGTTTGCCATCGCATATTCGAGCATCGAGGACTTAGTTGATAGTATCAGCTTTGTGAGTATATATGTCGTGTGTTACGTTTATGCATGTGGAAATTCGCAACACTTTTATCTATTACGTTATACATATCAAACCTGTATACTCGCCAATACTTTTGTATTGACAAATACTTTAACGTATGTTGCAGGTTAGATCGCAGGCTATTTCAAATCAAGCTAGGAAGTCTAGTAACTCAACTAAAATCTAGGTTGTCGGATTTGTATTGTTTGAGAGGACAAGAAATCTGTGATAATTTATGTGATTGTATTATTTGTTAGTATGGGATAACGAATGTACTAAATATTATCGCAATATAGTTGTTATGGATTCTCTTGAGCAATCTGATTCGCCTAGTGCCGCGCCCCGATGATTCCGCCATCGGTTGGGGTGTGACACCTCTGCCTCGCCATATAACCCATGCTCACTACTAACTTCATAACCAGTTGAAGGCTGTTGATTTTGATCAACATCACTGGTTGTGGTATATGTGGAGGGTCCTAATGGCTGCTGATCATCACTGGAAGTACCATGAGAGCCATTATTACCCTCTTCATCATTGGGCATTTGAGAAACTTCAGGTTGTTCAGTTCCATAGCAATCAGAAAATGTTATATGATTAAAATTTTTATCAACAAATTCTTGATTAACAACTTGTTTATTCTTGAAAGGGTAAACATTTTCATAAATTTTACATCTCTAGAAAATAAGATTTTCTTATTATCTAAACTCCACAACTTATACCCCTTCTTAACATTGGAATAACCAACCAAAACACACTTATCAGCATGATAAGTAAATTTATCTGATTCATTTAACACAGTGCTAAAACACAAACACCCGAAGTTTCTGAGATGAGTTAAAGAGGGTTTAAAACCAAAAACTATTTCATAAGGACTTTTACCTAATAGCACAGAAGAGGGTAACCTGTTAATCAGTTAAACAGCATTCAGAATGCAGTCCGACCAAAAACTCAGAGGTAGGCCACTTTGAAACATCAAGGCTCTAGCTATATTTAAAAGGTGCCTATGTTTACGCTTAACCACACCATTTTGTTGTGGTGTATAAGCACAAGTTGTTTGATGTAAAACACCTTTACTTTTAAAAAAATTACTCATATGATTATTTACAAATTCGGTTCCATTGTCACTTCTAAAAATTTTAACCTTCTTTTTAAACTGGGTTAAGATTAGTTCATAAAAACTAGTTAAATTCTCAAAAACTTCCATTTTACTCTTTAACAAATAACACCATACAGATCTTGAATAATCATCAACAACAGTTAGGAAATATTTATATCCTTCATTACTAGACACTCTGTATGGACCCCAAAGATCTAAATGAACTAAATCACCTAACTCTTTTGTTTTACGACCACTTAAAGGAAATGGAACCCTTACTTGTTTAGCCTTATGGCAAATCTCGCAAGGACCATAGTCTATAGTTTTAATGTCTAAGCTACCTTTTAAAACAGCTAGAACTTGATCCGAAGGGTGGCCTAACCTATTATGCCACATATTTGACTTTAACACACTATTAAAACACATATTAGCAGAATTACCATTTTTTCCAACAAAGTACAAACCATTGTCCTGATTACCAGTCACCAGGACTTTATTTGATCTCAAATCCTGTAGCAAACAATTATTTTCATTAAACAAAACAACTATCTTATTATCTTTGGCTAACCTAAAGACAGACAACAGATTCACACTATACTCGGGAACATAGAAAACATCTTCTAGAATAACATTATTAACGAGTCTTATTTTTCCAATTTTAAACACCTTAGCATTAGTACCATTCGGATGACTAACTTTTAGATTATAATCAGATACATCAACCCAATCAAACATACCCTTATCAGACTTAACCATGTGCTGATTAGCACCGGAATCAACAATCCAATTATACTCAAACTCAAACATATTAGAACTAGAACAGCTAATAAAACCAGGGGCAAAACTACAAGTAACTGAAGACTCACCTCCCATATTAGACTTAGTCTGCTCACCACCAGAATTCTCACCAACGAGACTCAACAACTTAGAAATCTGTTCAGAAGTGAAAGGCATAGCTGTACCAACCGAATTTGAAGATCCAATAGTAGTATTACTTTTATTATTATTATATTAGACACATTAGACCTAGCCACCTGTCCTCCTGGTCTTCTTCTAACACCAGGAGGATATCCAATAATCTCAAAACATCGGTCAACCGTATGACCAAGCATATTACAATGAGAACACTTTAGATTAGGATTAGGACCTCTAACATTTTTCCTCCTAGAGTCGAAAGACTGACCAGAATTAGTCACAAAAGATACATTTTGACCTTTAGACCCATTTGAAGACATCCTATGAGACTCCTCTCTAGGCACAATAGAAAAGGCAACCTTAAGTGAAGGGAATGGTTCTCTTGTTAGTAAATTTGTCCTTACAGGCTGATAGACATCATCAAGCCCCATAAGGAACTGCATTAGTTTAATGAGAGTAGAAAAATCGTTATAATCTTTAGCAGCCTGACAAGAACAGGAAGGAAGATGCACCATTGCATCAAACTGTTTCCACATAGTTGTCAGTCTGTTATAGTATTCAGAAACAGTGCTACCATTTTGAGAAATACCATTTATTTTTTTATATAAATCATACACAATAGAACCATCCACCTTATCAAAGGACTCTTTTAAATCAGTCCAGACTTCTGAGGCAAGTTTAGAAAACACTTGCCCCAGAAATAATTCCTCAGAAATAGAGTTTAACAACCAAGTAATAACAACTGAGTTACACCTATCCCATTGATTGGCTAAGACCTGATTATCTTTTGGTTTTTCACATTTACCATCAATAAACCCAAATTTATTTTTTGCCTCTAAGGCAAGTCTCATAGCATTAGACCAGACATGATAATTCTCAGTTCCTTTTAGTTTTATACTAACAATAGTTAAGGTGCTAGAGTCACTAGGATGAAGATACAATGGATCTTCTATATCAAGTTTACTAATCAAAGTAGCAGAAGTACCAGTATCTCCCATGATCACAAGAACCAACAACAAGCAAACAACAGTCAATCAACAAAAAATAAAGGAACCACACAACAGCTAACTGTGACAGAGGCCAGATTCCAGGTTCGTCACTCTATAGGTGCCTGGACAAGTGTATCACAGAAGCAACAACTAAACAAGACAAACAAGAAGAATGCAACAGATATGCAAATAATGATGACAGGAATAGTAAGAGAAGAAAGTTAGAACACCCTTACAGAAGCGTTTAACTCCCTCCTATAGCAGATCTAATCCGTAACCTTCTAGGGTTACAAGATTAAGATCAGAAGACAAATACAAGAAATTTGGTTAGTTTGCTTTGTGGAAATAACCACAAAGACCAACACAGACATTCACACGCAGATCCCGAAGTATAGAGATATAGAAAACCTCCGATTAGAGTTCCTCAAACCCTAATTTGACACTACGCCCAAAATCGTCCAACTAGGGTTTCTTGAGTCCAGAAACCCTAAGATAACCTACACGAAAAACAACAACAGAGATAAACCAGCGGAAGAACAATCAATCGAGAGCTATACAAGCTCTGATACCATGTAGAAATTTATGGTATCAATCACATAGATTAAGAGCAAAACAATAGCGACAAAACGGCGACCAAAATCATATTATTAACCCAAACCAATAAAACACCCCCAATACCCAAGATCTTACCAATAGTAAGATCGAATGAACAACAACGTTCAGATCAACTGATTTAAACAGTTGATCAACACAATACAGAAAATATACAGAGAATAAGAAAGATACAACCTGATCTAAAGAGAAGATCTCACAGGCGAGATCTCTTCAACAATCAACAGCAAACAAATAGATCGATACAAACTGAGAACCAGAGGAAACAAAGGGGCGATAATAGACTGCGCAGAAGGATTACCAAACCCTAATGACTTGATCAGCACTTTATATATCAGCAGCAAATGACACTTACACTCAGCCCCTTCTAAATGCCTTTAACTACACCGACTTAACAGAAAGTTACATCCAGGCCCTTTATGTTGTTGAACCTGTTGAAGAATATAACAACTTAACCGAAAAAGTGGTTAGAACAACAAAAAACGTAAGAAATATGAAATATTTGAATGATATATATATATATATATATGTTCTGCATAGAACCTTCCCCTATATATATATATATTCTTTTAACAGTTATTAGTAGTTTTTTTGGGTCTACATATTCACACACCTAAGTGTCTATTCACATACCCTTATGCATGCCTCGTATAGGTCTATACGTCGTCGCGTATAACATTTTTCAATTTACAAGAGAATCTCTGATTATGTCATATTTTGTCTTATATGACCCGTATATGCCTCGTATAGGCCTATACGAGGCGTATAGAAGAAAAAGACCATTTTACCCCTGATTTGGGGCTATACGCATGGGTAAATTGGTCTTTTTTTCCTCTCTTATATGTCTAGTATAGGCCTGTATGAGGCGTATGTATATAAAGGGGTTTAAAAAAAACACTTTTATAAATGGCAAATTACCATTTTAGCCTTGAGTTTGGCCTAGACTGAGGGTGTCTCAGGGCTAAAATGGTAATTTGTCATTTTATTTTAAATTTTTTTTAATCGTTTTAGCAAACTTTGAAAAAAAGAAAAAAAAATATACGCCGCGCACATGACTAGATTGGGCATCTGGGGTAAAGACTATTATACCCCTGAGTTAGGGCTAGACTGGGGGCAACATAGGGCTATAATGGTCTTTTGAACCACACTATACGCCCAGTCTAGCCCTGTATGCGGCATATATTTTTATATTTTTTGTTTTCTCTTTTTAATATCAATTACACTAATATTAAAAAAAATAAAAAAAAATATACGCCGCATACAGGGCTAGACTGGGCGTTTAGAGTTGTTTATAAGACTATTATACTAGAAGCCCCGTCTAACCCTGTATGCGGCGCATATTTTTATTTTCTCTTTTTAATATCTATAACACTAATACTAATTATAAAAACTCATATTAATATCAATAACTCTAATATTAATTATAAAAAAACTCATATTAATTATAATAACACTAATATTAATTATAGGATGACTATACGAGACTTATAATACACTATACGATATGAGACTATATGATAAGATACAACACTCGTATAGGCCTTTAGGTGTAGTATATGTCTCGTATAGGACTATAGGTGTGGTTTATGTCTCGTATAGGCCTATAGGCATATACAACACATATAGGGGCAGCCAAACCAAAACTGATATGAGTCAGACACTGAGTTTGATGTAACCCTATACGTCCCGTATAAGCCTATACGATGCATATACGAGACAGAGGGTGTGCAAATAGGCAGATAGGGTGTGTGGATAGTTTGAGCCTTTTTTTTTCATTTGTTTAGCCAAATTACGATTTTTTCTCGTTTAAATTTACAGTTTTGTTATTGGTTTTGTTTTTTTTCTTCTCCTGGCTAAATTATGATTTTGCCCTCAACTCAAATTTACAGTTGTGCCTTTGTTTTTGTTTTTTTACCTGTCAAATTACGATTTTGCCCCCAGTATAAAATTACAGACATACTATCGTTTTAGTGTTTTTTTGACAAAACTATGGTAGTGTTTTGTTTTAATTGCTTGGCTCGGTGTAATTTTTATTCATGTCAAGCGGCTGTCTGACACGCTCATTTGTTTTGAAAAGTTACAATTTTGCCTCCAGTTTAAAATTATAGTCCTACCATCGTTTTAGTTTTTAACAAAAGTATGATTGTGTTTTGTTTTAATTGGTTGAGTCAATAATTTTTTTTAAGATCGTTTTATGAGTAGTATGTACAAGTAACTAAAACAATGACGTACATATTATGAGAAAGAAAATATTCGGCTTTATTGCCCAAAACGCAGACGGGTAAAAACTATTTTACGTCATTACATGCTTTATTGGTATCTTTTTAATGAGTTTTCATGGTTTTTTTTCTTAAAACTAAAAGTTTACTTTTTTTTTTTTTTGTAGTTGACATATATAGATCCAAAATTGTGTGCTATTCGAAAATACGTCGTAGGATCCGAGCACGTCATTACATACTTTATTGGTATCTTTTAATGAGTTTTCATGGTTTTTTTTTTCTTAAAACTAAAAGTTTACTTTTTTTTTTTTTTTTTTGTAGTTGACATATATGGATCCGAAATTGTGTGCTATACGAAAATGCATCAAAATATTAGTATATGAAATTAAGAATATATTGTTGATTCATTATGTAGAGTAGAGTTCGTCTACAAATGGTATTTTTTCTACAAATTTATAAGAAAACTATATAGGCATTGTGTTTTAAGTTTTAAGCATTATATTTTGATTTCTTTTGGTATGGTTCAATATAGAAAAACATCAAACGTAACCATTTAAACATAATCATATGTATTCTATGCATTAAATTTAAAACAAACTGATTAGTTTTCTTCGCATAGTATTTTAGATTGCATGCGTAGAATAAATATCATTGTGTTTTAAATTGTTGCGTTTAATTTGATGTTTTTCTTTGGAGTAAATTACTGTTTTGGCATCTGTGGTTTAGCAAGTTTAACCATTTCAGCCCAAAGAGGAATCTTTTAACATATCAGATTTCGAGGGTGCATTTTATAATGGTTTTGGCCCCTGACACTAACTTTGTTATTTTTTACAGTTAAGTGTAAGGGTAATTAGGTTATTATATACCTTAGAGGCTGTTTTTTATAATTAAAAAAATATTTTAATATTTAACAGATTATTAATGTAATTACATAAGTTTTTTTTTATTGTAATGGTAATTAGGTTATTATATACCTTAGAGGCTGTTTTTTATAATTAAAAAAATATTTTAATATTTAACAGATTATTAATGTAATTACATAATTTTTTTTTATTATTTGGTTATTTTCACGATTATTATTAACAAAATACGTTTTAAATATACAAATAAATATGTATTTTCATTAACCGTTTATTTTTATAAAAGTCGTTTTAAAAATTAATTTATTATTTTACATTTTGTTTAAACCCTTTGTCGTTTTTAAAATTATTACTTTTTAAACCATTTGTTTTTTCAAATCGTTTGTTTTAAAGTCGTTTGTCTTTTAAATTTTTCTAAACACTTTATTTTTTACTCTTCTTTTTAAAATCATTTATTTTTAAAAATTCTAAACTACTCACTTTTTTGGGTCTTTCATTTTTTTAAATTTTACAAAACGACGTGTATAAAAAACAAAAGAAATATAAGATTTGAAAAGAAAGTAACATTCTAATAAAAAGTTTGCAAAAGATCGTTCAGTTTTTTACAAACCCTTTTAGAATGATTTTTTCTTTTTCAAATTTTCTATATCTTTGGACCGTTTGTTTATTTAAAATTCGTTATTTTTTAACCTTTCGTTTATTAAATTCTTGCGTTTTTTTTAGTTCTTTACATTTGTTAACTTATTTTTTTAAGGTTATGTTTTTTTATAAACGTCATTTTCAATCTTCGTTTTTTAAACCACTAATTTGTTTAAAATATATTACTTTTAGATTCCTTCGATTTTTGAAATCGTTCATTTTCTGAAGTTCTTTTTCCCTGACGGCTATAAGTAAAACTGAATACAAAGCTTAAAAAATGAACGTTTCAATAACGGTTCTAAAAGAAACAGTTTAAAAAGAAACTCTTTTAAAAATTAACGACTTAAAATAACAAGTTTAAAAAAAGTTAAAAAACTAATTTTAAAAATAACAGTATAAAATGAATCGTTAAAAAAACTTTAAAAGAGAAACAACTTTAAAAAAAAGATTTTAATAAACAAATAGTTTAAAAATGAATAATTTTAAAAACGATACACGGTTTTAAAAAAAAGGTTAAAACACAAATTATCGACGTTTATAAAAAAGAAACGCTTAACGAAAATACATATTAATTATTGATATTTTTAGGATCATTATTGATATTTTTGGGGGTTTTTAGGATTTCCATTTTACTAACAAAGACAATCAGGCATTAAATCAAGCTATCGGTTCAAGATTCAGCCATATCGTATCGATCATCCATTACGAGCTGGAGGTCAACGAACAAGCAAGGAGATTCAAGATCATACTAATCCTACAGGTGAAGGTGAGTGACTTATACTCTATAATCGAAAGGCATAAGTAATTACATGTGTAGTGATAAAATCTATTTATGCGAGTAAATGGTTTAAACTTTAGCCAACGTGTGCATCTTCTTTTTGAAAGAAACAAAAAGATAAAAAAAGTAACTGGTTCGATCTTTAGTATATGGTTACCAAAAGTAATTGATTTAACCTGTGGACAAATTGCATATCATTTCACTGGGATAAAGAGTGTCTTTTAAATCATCTATCCTTAAAATTAAACTTTCTTAGTGCTCTCAGAAATGTAGAGGACTAGAGGTGGCAAATGGGTTGGTTAGGCGGATTGGATAACAGATCTGTAAGTCCCAAAAAACGGATCTTTAAATGATATCAAACAACACCAAGTTTGTGCGGAATCCAAACTTGATGAGATTCAAGAATAAACAGAAAATATGAAACACGAAGAATAATACCGAATCACCTTTCAACAATTGCACACGATTCTATTACTTGAATAAGCAAAAACGTCTGGTACAAGTATCTTACACCACAATCCCCTCTCTCTGACTCTATAGGAAATTCTGAAACAATGAGGCTCTAACCCTAAAACAAGTTAAAAATTTGTTTATATACTTACTAAAGCTTACTTCCCTACATGGGCTCCCCTTGGGTCTGCTTGGCCCACATGGCCTAAAGCTTGGCCCAAGTGACCTATAAAGGTCCAAAACCTAATATTAACTAACCCGGTAAGGCCTAGTTCGTAACCATAGCTCGTTATATTAATTTGATGTGTCAGTCTCACACTTTAGGGCCTAACAATCTCCCCCTAGACTAATGCCATCAAATTGTCTTCATAACATGAATTCAGCAACATCTTCAACAAAGTCTATGGTTGTCTCTATGCTGCAGATGTTGTGGAAGTTCTTGACTTCTGAACTCTCAGCACTGGATCTCTTTCTTCGGCTCTTGTGGTTAGCTTCATATCAGGATCACGATCAGCTTTTGCTTGAAAATCTTGTTAAAAAGAATGTGAGAGGAGGATTCTCAGCAGCTTTTTTCTTCTTCAATCTTTGTCTTTCTAGCAGGTTCACGGTACTTCTTCAAATGTACTTTCACTGTCAGACGGCGTTTCGTATCCAGTTCTTCTGACTCAGGTACATCTTGTTGTTGTTCTGCTTCATGCTTCTTCAGCAACTAACAGCATCTCAGTCTTCATCAACCCCTGTTCTTGATTGAAATCAAGTTCTGCACATGCTCACAAACTCATAAGCAAACATTTCTTATGCGACATGGAGAGTACCATATGAACACTAGGTACATCCAAGTACTTATACTCGAATTTCCTAATTTAAATCCTTTCAACTTTTTATGATCAGTCAAATCTTTAAGAACGGTTACATTTTTTTTAGCTTTAAGAAAAACAAATAAACACTCTATTTTTGGATTTTTTTGCTTTTATAGAAAACAAGACACTATTTTTGTATTTTTTAATTTTTTTTAAATTTAAGAACTAAAAACAAATAAAAATTCAAAATATAAACAACTACCATAATATACAATTACAATTGCAATGGGATCAAAATTCGTTCTCAGGCAGACTAAGGAACACTTTTCAGTACGAGCCTAATCAAACTGGTCTATGCGATTGCCAATATATTTGTCCACTTAAACTTTAACGCTCAACTTTCAATTTTTCAACTTCGTGATATGCTTAAGGTAATATTATATTATTATACGCGTGTGTCCCATTCCAAGGCATACCCCCGCGATCAAGGTAAGCACAACGATTCATCGTAGCAGGTGAGTATACTGATGACATCTTTTTTTATTTACAACGTTAGACTATTGGTGACAGGTCAGTACTTTCGTACAGCAGAGCGACCAATGATTATGTCCAATGAGGGCGAGGCAAATACCATTTTGGTACGAATTTGGCTCTTTGAGCATTGGGAATTTTCTCATTTTGAGATTATTATTCCTTAAGATTTTTGTCCTCTTGGGATCTTTTAAGATATCCTGACTGTGTCTAGGTCTGCATATAATCTTGATGCAACAGAAGGACAGCCAAGATATCCCCGGATGATTCAACAATATAAAGACCTGAAACCTCAGACGTTGGCTATCTATCAACGCAAGATTTAAGACCATAAAATCATACGCCGTTGGTATGTTACCCACATGGTACATAGTTCGTTATGTTTATATCACTTAGTATTTTTTATCATTTGAGCGTCAAACCTATCTACATATCACAGTAAATCCTAGTTTTTTCAGCTATGGCACCTTACATGTGTTAGTCAAACCCTTTAACACAAACATTTATTTCACTTCCCATATCATGCAATTTATCTTTTTGGCTTTTTCATTTTTTCTAATGTTTTTGTATTTTTCTCATTTTCTCCCACTAAAAAATACATATTTACAGCAAACTCTTTTTGTATTTTCTAAGTTTTCTCCCCCTAAACTATATATATGTCTCTCTCTCCCCCTAAATTTGTGAATAAAACTTATGCGCAAATTTACCAATTACTAGAGAAAGGACACTTTATATACAAAGTAATGAACTAAGAAATAGAGAGTTGTACTTACAGCTTTCGAACAAGAAGATACTGTCATTGCGAGTTTGATCCACAAAACATAAACTAAGTCGATCTGTTTGAATGTAAACATTTCAAAGCGACGTTTGTACTTACAGCTCTCGAACATATAGATAGTTGCCATTGCAAGTTGTATTGAAGCACAAGACCACCGTCCAATTTGATGCACACGGATCTCTGGTCTATGCCTCCAATTTCTGAGACTACTTTCTAGATTATTAAAGCATTCCTATAACTTGCAGTGCTGTCACTGTAGATTAATACACAGAACTATCATTAGTATTTAAATTAAGGATTCTACTGGCCAATTTTCTAACTTGCAAGAACACTCCCATCATAGTTAGAAGACAACTGACCATTATATATTAATTGTTGTTAATGAGGGGAGTTGAGACTACATGAGTTTAGTTCATCACGAGACTCTTCAAGTGAGCCTAACTTTTCTATAGCCATTTGACCCATGTGGTTAGCCATTCCTGATGAGTTAGGTGGGACCACGGCGGCATCTCTGGCAAATGTTTATGCCAAAGATTGTTGTAATGCATCCATTCCCTGTGATAAAAAAGAGCATAATTTGATGTTCATTATGTTCAGCTAAATATTCTAAGATCTAATTTATAAAGCAGTCTCGCAAATAAGAGATCACAAAACACACTTTGAGCACATTATAAAACACTGGAACTCCTTGAGTGTTCCCAAAACCCTAGGTCTGGCCGGAATCTCGGCTTGAACCCTAGCCAACTTTGCCTGAAAAGTCGATTCACCAACCCTAACTTAAGTGTAGGAAAATAATGCCGAAAAGCTCGCCAAGTGAACTAAATCCCGAGGTCCATTAACAAGCAACTGCAGGAAAATACTGGAAAAATGAAGAGAGTGGACCGATGGTTTGAGCTTTGGTTAATGGCCTCAAGAGACAAGACTTGTTTGACCGTTAACCGTATAAGTAATAAATTGAAGTGCCATATTTTGAAAGTACGCATTTGACTTTTTAACAGTCAAACAAGTTTTGTTGCAACATCAAAATTCGATACAAATTGCTTTCTATAAGACTAAAAAGGACCAGCACATTCAGACTTCAACATTTATACAAAATAGTCAATAAAAAGGCTATATGATTCAATGAATTAGGTTACTTGCAAATTCAGAACCAAAATCCTAAAACAATCTCGCTTTGACAACTAAACAAACAACTGGTATGCACACTGAATCATAAAACAAACAAGGTGCATGTCATTAAAATTGATATAGTATTATTTCTACGTCATTTCTTTTAGATATTTAGATTTATATAAAGTTTTAATTACTAGAATCATATTCAAGTATAAGAAAATGTTTGTTAAAATGCATCTAGGTCACGCAGACTCGGCCCAGTTCAAACCATAAAAATTACCCGTCTTAATCCGTTATCAACTTGTTTGACCACTTCTATAGTAAAAAACCAGCACTTACTAGTTACCAACAATTTCTATTTAATGTTTTTTCCATCAAAAAATTACACAACCAAAATATAGATTTTTATTCCATTAACCAAAAGACTTAATTCCCCTTTAAGCCTTAGATAAAGCTTTCTAGGTTGTTCAAACAAAAAGTAGGTTCAGTCGCTTCAGCTGCTGCTCCTGATGCAAGAGAATTAATGAATTATATGTTGCGACAGAGAAACTGAACTTGTTTTTATTTAAATGGTGTTTAAGAGGCTTACAGTGTCAGGAATACTTGGCCATCCATTTCTTGAAAACATTTGTTCTACATCTCTAGCCCTTACCAAGATGTTCCATGTGTCAATTTGCTCACTAAAAATTAGAAACTTTATCTAATCTCTGAGGCAAGTAAAGAGTATACAAATTAACAATTAACAAGAAGAAACAAGTAATGAAAATAGGCATTTAAGAGCATACCTTAAATTAGGTGATAAGGGATACTGATTACTACATCATATAACTCATACACAACTTTAGCATGTCCTTTTGTAAGTTGAGGAGTTTCATCCATGATTTGACATAACAATTTGAAATAGTCACATGATACACACATGACCAACTAGTTGTTGCTGAAAAGATAATGAGAAATGGGATTTAATTGATATAAGATCCAAGCATCCGTCATTAAGTTTCATATGCTTGTCCAGCAGGACACTATAAACATAGTTATTAAAGCTAGCGCCCAAGCGCGCGTAGGCGCAAATATGGCCCAGGCCCAACAAATTGCCCTGAGTGCGCCTCACGCCTTTAATCTTCAGGTTGGTTCATATATGCCAATATAGTTATTAAAGCGAGCTCCCAGGCGCGCCTAGGCGCAAATAAGGCCCCGGGCCCAACAAATCGCCTCGAGTTCGCCTCGTGTCTTTAATAACTATGACTATAAATATGGGCATTTTACTTTTAAATATCAAATGAACTAACACGCATATTCAAGTTTCTATAATTAACAAAAATTACCAAAAGACAGGTAAACCAGCCATGATATTGCCATGCCTCAATCCACCAAGAAGAACCTAATAAGCAGCCTTGACATTGCCATGCCTCTTGCTGTGTTGTATGCCCCAAACATCAATAGTACATCCAATCAACCTACACTAAATAAAAAATAATTAAATATTTAAATTCTATATATACAGGGGAACTAAAAAGTTGTCTTTTGGTAGGTGTGAAAGGAGAGATGGTCAATGCTTTTGAGGCTGGTGTTAACTGAAGTTGGTATTGTGATTCTATTAAAACTGAATTGATGGTTGTTGAAGTATAAAGTCAAAATTGCATAATGTGCTGGTGCAGGGGAGTTAGAGGGGCCTTCTGGTCATTTCTCAAAGTTTAATAGTCTTTAGTTTACATTTGAATAAGAGCTTAAAGTGTCACGGCCCCCGACCCGGTTTGACCCGTTTCAGGAGCCGCGGAACAGAAAATCCCGTGGTATTTATTTAACAGCGGAAGATTTCTTCAGGATCTTTTTAAAACCGTAATTTCCCGATTATTTTATTTCACAATTCGGGATAAAACCCTGGAAATTTACAATCATATGATTTCACGGAGAAACCTTTATTTTACAAAACATGTTTCTTTATTTTATTTTGAGCCACTTCCTTAAGCTTGTAGTGCTTCACGGCACTTTTCCTGGATCATAACAGATCACCTGAAACATGTTTGAAAAAGGTTTTTTCAGCGGGAAATACTGGTGAATCATTCTTTTTACTAAAACGACACGTTTGTTATAATTTACAGTATTAAGAGCGATTACAATGTTTACATATATCAACCAACTACCCACAGTATTTGTCACTCGAACATCCATCGGTAACCTCAGAGTCCAATGGTGTCTGTGACTATGGTCATATCACCCCTTGGCTACCCCGTTGTCCAATGGTGACGGTTATCAAGTAATGTATACAAAACCCCACATACCGGCTGTAATTTGGTGATTACAAAGACTTAATCCCCGTAATTATAACCTTGAAAACAAATAAAGTTTTGTAAAGTAATTTGATAAAAAGAGAATGACTCACATTGCAGATTTATATGAGCAGAGCTTAGCCTACTGATTAGCCTTTTTAACCTAATTAAATATCAATGCACACAAACTAGGCCAGTAACTAATACAGCATTTACGATAACTCACGAGATTGAAACCCTCACAACGAATGACAAAGTGCGATACTTAAACATCCATCGAATTTACGACGAATGATAAAGCATAACCCTAATGTGGGCAGCACTTAAACATCCATTGGATAGTTTTAATCGATCGGACATTGAATCGTAGCAGCGATCGAGTTATTACCCTGTTTTGCGGCAGCACTTTGTGTCTGTGTGTGTTTTTTTAGTAATTGGAAAATATCTCAACGTACATATTGAGTTTGAACGTCGAACTAACGCACAATTGCAAGTAACAGACTCCACTATTTATACATGAAAAATGGCTCCCTCGTGTGGCGCGAGGGGCCATCGCGTGGAGCGAGGGATACCAGTCTACCATAGGGTAGCTTCGTGTCCAGGTAGCTCAGGTGAGTTGGTCTCGCATGCAAATTCGTTATACACGTAAAACTGTTTGGATATTATCAACTACGGTTTTACCCCCCCCCCCCCCTTGAGTTTTAGGGGCCCTGATCCTGATTCCGATTGTTCTGAAAATTTTAGGGTTTATGCAGAATCACTTGGGTTTCTTAATTAGGGTTTCCTATTGGACAATTAAAGTAATAATTAGGACTTTTGATGAGAGTTGTTACATCCTCCCCACCTTAATAAAAATCTCGTCCTCGAGATTTATTGGAATAAGTGAGGATATTTCCGCTTCATTTCTGAATTCCAGCTCCCAAGTGTATTCAGATCCTCTCTTTGAATCCCACTTAACTTTGACCAGTACTAGCCGCTTGTGCTTGAGAAACTTGATCTTTCTATCTTCTATTTGCAATGGCTTCTCAACAAACTTTAGCTTTTCATTTACATCTATGTCTTGAAGAGGTACTACCAAGGATTCGTCAGATAGACATTTCTTTAGATTGGATACATGAAATACATCATGTACTCCAGCTAGTTCTTCTGGTAGTTGTAAGTGATAAGCAACTGGTCCTATACGTTAGATTACTGGAAATGGTCCTACGTACCTTGGACTCAGCTTTCCTTTCTTACCGAATCGAACTACTCCTTTCCAAGGAGAAACTTTCAATAGTACTTTGTCTCCTACTTGGAATTCCAACGGCTTCCGTCTATTATCTGCATAACTTTTCTGGCGATCTCGAGCCGTCTTCAATCTTTCCTTGATTTGTGTGATCTTGTCGGTAGTTTCTTGCACAATCTCCGGACCTGATAATTGACTTTCTCCTATTTCTGCCCAACAAACTGGAGTTCTACACTTTCTTCCATATAGTGCTTCGAATGGGGCAGTTTCAATGCTTGCATGATAACTATTGTTATAGGAGAATTCAATTAAAGGTAAGTGATCGTCCCAATTTCCACCAAAATCTATCACACATGCTCGAAGCATGTCTTCTAGAGTTTGGATTGTTCGTTCACTTTGTCCGTCTGTTTGAGGATGATATGCAGTGCTTAAATTTAATTGTGTTCCCATTGCTTCTTGGAAACTAGTCCAGAAATGGGAACTGAAACGACTATCCCTATCCGAAACAATGGAGAGTGGATCTCCATGTAAGGATACTACTTCATCTACATACAACTTTGCCAACCTTTCCATTTGGTAATTGCCTCTATCTTAGCAGGATCTACATGAATGCCTTCATGATTCACCATGTGACCTAGGAATTGCACTTCTTGTAGCCAAAATTCACACTTCGAGATTTTGGCATATAGCTTTTCTTTTCTTAACAAAGTTAAGAGTGCAGGCAAGTGCTGACAATGTTCATCCTGATTTTTGGAATAAATAAGTATATCGTCGATAAAAACAATTACAAATTTATCCAAGTACGGTTTACAGATCCTATTCATCATGTCCATGAATGCTGCAGGTGCATTCGTTAATCCGAAGGGCATGACTGTAAACTCGTAATGACCATACCTAGTTCTGAAAGCAGTTTTAGGTATGTCTTCTTCTTGTACCTTCAATTGATGATATCCGGAGCGTAAATCTATCTTAGAAAAATATCTAGCTCCTTGAAGTTGATCGAATAGATCATCAATCCTAGGTAATGGGTATCGATTCTTAATTGTAACCTTATTCAATTCTCTATAATCAATACACATTCGCATGGACCCGTCCTTTTTCTTTACAAACAATACTGGTGCTCCCCACGGGGATGAACTAGGTTGTATGAAACCTTTACTTAGTAATTCATCTAATTGCTTTTTCAGTTCTAACATTTCTGTGGGTGCTAACCGATAAGGTGCTTTGGCTATCGGTGTAGTTCCTGGAATTAGATGAATTCTAAATTCTACTTCCCTATCTGGTGGTAATCCCGGGAGTTCTTCCGGAAATACATCTGGGTATTCTGAGATTACAGGAATGTCCTTAAGTTCCTTACTCTTAGTGCTAATGATTACAGAAATCATATACACTAATCCCTGCTTTCGTTCATAACTAGCAACTTTCATTACTGAAATGAACTTAATGGGTTTTCTCGCCCTATCCCCTATAACCATGATTACTTCTCCAGTAGGTGCATGAATTTCTATGGAGTTCTGGTCACAAAGGATTCGAGCATGGTTGGCTACTAACCAATCCATTCCTAACACAACATCGAACCCAGCTAAATTCATTGGCAATAGGTTTGCATGAAATTTATATCCTAAAAGTTCTATATTTTCTTTTTGCAAAACCTTGTCTATGTTAACTGAATTCCCATCTGCCGTTTCGACTGTAAAAATTTGCCTAAGGTTGGTCAAAGGTAATTTAAGAGCTTGGCAGAATGAAGTATTAATAAAACTTTGGTTTGCACCAGAGTCAAATAATACTTTTTCATATACGTTGTGAACTAAGAACGTACCAGCTATCACATCTGGAATGAGTTCTGCTTCTTGAGTGGTCAGCTGGAATGCTCTGACATTCTTTTTAATAGCTCCGTCGGCCGTCTTGGCTTTGTTGTCTGCTGGTTTAACCAATTTAGGACATTCTGTTTTGAAATGTCCTGCTTCGCCATAGCTAAAGCAGATTCTTGTTTTCTTTCTGCAGTCTTCTTCCCCGATGTCCTACCATTTTGCAAAAATTGCAGGTTATATTACATCTTCCATAATGTTTCTTTCTGCAATTCCTGCAGAACAGCGGAGTTGAAGATTGCCCTGTTCCTCTTTTCTTGAAGATGCTATTATTACCCGTACGAAATCCTTGGGTAATTTTCTGAGCCAGTTCCTTTTTCCTGTTTTCATCTCTTGTGCGGACCAGTTCGTCAGTTAGGGTGTTAGCTAATTCTACCACATCATCAATAGTGCGAGGTCTCGTAGCTTTAACGATATTACGGATTTCGCTAATTAATCCCTAAATATAGCGAGAAATGAGTACCGGTTCTGGCGAAGCCAGTGTTGGTACCACTCTAGCATATTCAAAGAATGTCGAAGTATACCCACGACAATCTACACCTATCATTTGATTGTTTAAGAACTTATTCGCCATTTGATCTTTTTCATATTCGGGACAGAATTTTCTTTCTACAAGACTCTTAAATTCTTCCCAGTTCATGGAATAGGCCATATTTCTTCCTTTGGCTTGAAGTACTGTATTCCACCATTCTAGCGCCCCTTCTTTAAAAAGATTAGACGCATACATGACCTTATCGTCCTTGGCACATTTACTTATTGTAATCACTGCCTCAGTTTTCTCTAACCAAATCAAGTGCCGTAGTCGCTCCTTCATTGCCTGCAAATTCAGCGGGTTTACAAGCAAGAAATTCTTTGTAAGTGCAACCAGGCATTGCAGCTTTCATTTTCTTAGGGAGCGGAGCTTGCCGTGAATCATTATCGTGATTAGTATGATTACTGCCTCCATTTACACTATTATTGAAGTTATCTTCAGAAATAAGTTTACTAGGAATGATTTGTTGAGGTTCAACAGGTTTCTGGGCAGCAGCAAGTATTGCTGGAATAGCATTGGCTATTCCTTGAGCAACAATATTTTCTATATCCTGCCTAGTCATAAATTGATCCTCCGGATGTTGCTCAGATTGATTAACCTCATTAACTGGTTCATTATTAGCGTTTTCCATCTGATAATTAATATATATAATTTATTAGTATCAAATAAATAACAATTATATACAAAACAATCATACAAATTTCACAATACACATATAGTCAAAACTATCGATTTCTCGATTCCCATTTTTATATTTTATAATATGCGTCAATACATACCATTATCTTACAAAGTTTTATTTTAGGTTATTTCACAAGATTATATTTTAGTATTTATTATACAACCACATTTTACAAACCCACTATCCTTCGTCAGTTGGTATTTTAGTAACGATGTTCCCTTTCGTCGTATTTCCAGGAAATTTGTTCTCCTACTTCCCTGATCCTATTTCCTGCATCCACCAGCTCCTCACCAAAATGGCGGAGTTCAGCTAAATTTTCATTGCTCATTGGTGGGTTTGGTATAGGTTCTGGGTCGAACTGAGGGAGAAAGGAATAAGGATTGTTGAGAAGGTTTTGGAATTGCCAATCATTGGTCCACCACTCGTCCATTCCTAGAGGTTGGGTGTGGATTATAGGTTCTGGGATTGCTGGTTCCAAGTTCATTGGTAATTGAGTTTCAGCAGGATAAGGGTAGAGGTTATTATTAATAGACCTGACGACATCACAGCTCGTCAATGCACGATCCAATTCCTCCTGAAATGGTAACTCCTCAATTTGTCTAGAGCTTTCCCCAATTTCCATCTTGGTTTGTCTAGAACCTTCCCCAAACTCCATTTCCATTTGCCTAGAATATTCCCCAAACTGAATTTCCATCTGCCTAGAATCTTCCCTAACTTCAATCCCCTTCCCTTTATCTAAGGGATTTTCTATTTTGGGAATCTTCCTAGTGGCGGGTTTCCTTCTGCGCATACGCCTCCATCCCACGAATCTTCTCCTTTTCTTAGGCTTGGGTTTCTCTGGAGGTGGAGCGTTGAATTCCATAGGTTCTTCTATATCGGGTATGTACCTATTAAAATCTCTCGAAGCCTCTATCTTCACCGGATAGAGATTTAAATTCTGAAGGGCTTCAGACAAGTCGTTCATGTTGTTTAGCATATATGCAAAATACACAAAAATTGCTAAGTTAAAATTTTATAACAAATTTTCATAAATAACCTTTAAATATAATTTCATACCGTGTGACTAATTTAACACAAAGACAACTAAAAATTAAAACACACCAGGGTTTACTGTAACTTATTTATTTTACTGGATAAGGTTTCTGGCTTGTAGGTGATAAGGTTGCTAAAACTTGAGTCAGAGTATTTAAAGATTTGCATTTACTGCTACAGTGGCTAGCATATAGAGATCTGCCCATTTTTCATCTAACTTGTCTTCCCATGGTGGTTTGTTGCCTGGTTCTTGGGTTTTCTGATTAACTTTCTTTTCTTTTGGTTGTAATTTCTTTAATTTCTCCTGACTTTTCCTAATAATCAAACTTCTTTTATTAGGAGAAAGTGGTTCCTCATATTGTGCCTTTCGGACAAATATTCATTCTTCAGGATTTGCATAATGTTTTGAGGAATTTGTTTGGGATGAACTTCCCTTCTCGTTTGATGACCTATCTAATTTAAGATAGATGTTTGAAAGCTTTTGCTTACCCATACTGTACACAAATATTCAAATAATAAAACATATAATCACAAAATAGCAATTAGAAAAAAAAAGAGTAAAATGCACGGATAGTCCCTGTGGTTTTGCAAAATAACACATATAGTCCCCAACTTTTGGAAATTACACCGATGCTCGCTGTGGTTTGACAGTTTGTTACTCGAATAGTCCCTGGAGTGGATGACGGTTAGTTTTCTCTGTTAAGTGAATGTAAAATGACAAATTTACCCTTCATCTTCTCCACTCTATAAAAACAAAACAACTCCACCCCAACCCCACCCCCACCCCCTTCTCTCTGTTTCCCCTCCATTAACCACCACCCACCTCCCACATGTAACCACCTTCGAATCCGACGCGGTTTCGTTGGTTTCTCTCTCACCATCCAATCCAATTCGATCCTATCCATTTAACAATCTATTTCTCTCTCATCCGATCTGATCATATCTTTCTCTAAAACCCTTTTCCAATTCCACCCATTTCACATTCTCACTTCCTTGATTCATTGATTCTGAGTTGCAGATAATGTGTTTGTTGAAATTCCTCAAACAACTTTGTTGGGTTTTCACTTATTTTGTTTACAAATTTGTAAGCAGATTTAAAATCTCGTTTTCATAGACCCCATTAGCTAAAATAGGTCATAGTGATAAGTTTTTTTTATATTGTATTTGCTGATTTGGTTGAGTAAGCTAAGTTGCAGATAAGGTGTTTGTGTTGTGAATCCTCAAAGACTTTTATTTGGTATTTGACTAATTTTGTTCGCAAATCTGTTTGCACAGACTCAAAGTCTTGTTTTTCATAGACCTAGTCGAGTTAAATAGATCATAATGATAAGTTTCTGTATTAGATTAATCGTTTCAGTTTGGTGATTAGCTTATTTGGTTGATTAAGCTGAGTTGCACATAAGGTCTCAAATTTTTTTTTTGGGTTTTGACTAAATTGATTGCTTGAAATTGAAGAAGATAATTTTGGGAATAGCGGAGGATGATTCCCGACCGGAAATTCATCTCCCAGCAGCTGATGAGTTTGGGTGGTGGTTAATGGTGGGGGGAACACAGAGAAAGGTGGGGGTGGGATGGGGTTGTTTTGTTTTTATATAATGGAGAAGATGAAGGGTAAATTTGTCATTTCACATTCACTTAACGGAGAAAACTAACCGTCATCCACTCCAGGGACTATCCGAGAAACAAACTGTCAAACCATAGGGAGCACCGGTGTAATTTCCAAAAGTTGGGGACTATAGGTGTTATTTTGCAAAACCACAGGGACTATCCGTGCATTTTACTCAAAAAAAATTAAGTATTTTCTAAATACTTAATTGGCTTAAATCAGTGGCTCTGATACCACCTTTTTCTGTCACGGCCCCCGACCCGGTTTGACCCGTTTCAGGAGCCGCGGAACAGAAAATCCCGTGGTATTTATTTAACAGCGGAAGATTTCTTCAGGATCTTTTTAAAACCGTAATTTCCCGATTATTTTATTTCACAATTCGGGATAAAACCCTGGAAATTTACAATCATATGATTTCACGGAGAAACCTTTATTTTACAAAACATGTTTCTTTATTTTATTTTGAGCCACTTCCTTAAGCTTGTAGTGCTTCACGGCACTTTTCCTGGATCATAACAGATCACCTGAAACATGTTTGAAAAAGGTTTTGTCAGCGGGAAATACTAGTGAATCATTCTTTTTACTAAAACGACACGTTTGTTATAATTTACAGTATTAAGAGCGATTACAATGTTTCCATATATCAACCAACTACCCACAGTATTTGTCACTCGAACATCCATCGGTAACCTCATACAGTATTAAGAGCGATTACAATGTTTCCATATATCAACCAACTGCCCACAGTATTTGTCACTCGAACATCCATCGGTAACCTTAGAGTCCAATGGTGTCTGTGACTATGGTCATATCACCCCTTGGCTACCCCGTTGTCCAATGGTGACGGTTATCAAGTAATGTATACAAAACCCCACATACCGGCTGTAATTTGGTGATTACAAAGACTTAATCCCCGTAATTATAAACCTTGAAAACAAATAGAGTTTTGTAAAGTAATTTGATAAAAAGAGAATGACTCACATTGCAGATTTATATGAGCAGAGCTTAGCCTACTGATTAGCCTTTTTAACCTAATTAAATATCAATGCACACAAACTAGGTCAGTAACTAATACAGCATTTACGATAACTCACGAGATTGAAACCCTCACAACGAATGACAAAGTGCGATACTTAAACCTCCATCGAATTTACGACGAATGACAAAGCATAACCCTAATGTGGGCAACACTTAAACATCCATTGGATAGTTTTAATCGATCGGACATTGAATCGTAGCAGCGATCGAGTTATTACCCTGTTTTGCGGCAGCACTTCGTGTCTGTGTGTGTTTTTGTAGTAATTGGAAAATATCTCAACGTACATATTGAGTTTAAACGTCGAACTAACGCACAATTGCAAGTAACAGACTCCACTATTTATACATGAAAAATGGCTCCCTCGTGTGGCGCGAGGGGCCTTCGCGTGGAGCGAGGGATACCAGTCTACCATAGGGTAGCTTCGTGTCCAGGTAGCTCAGGTGAGTTGGTCTCGCATGCAAATTCGTTATACACGTAAAACTGTTTGGATATTATCAACTAGTGTTTTACCCCCTTGAGTTTTAGGGGCCCTGATCCTGATTCCGATTGTTCTGAAAATTTTAGGGTTTATGCAGAATCACTTGGGTTTCTTAATTAGGGTTTCCTATTGGACAATTAAAGTAATAATTAGGACTTTTGATGAGAGTTGTTACATAAAGATCAGGGGCTGAAAGTGCTAAAACAAACTTTGGTTGTTACTGGTAATTAGGGTTTAGAGAATTGGGGCTTTATAAGCTGATCGACTGATGTTGCTCAGGTGGTTTTTTATTACATTGAAATTTCTTGTTCATTTCTTTTCCATTTTTCAATTCACTGTACTTCGTTTCATAATCAATAAAGTAATCAGCGAGATTGGAGTTTAATTGTGTGATTGTTCTTTGTGCGATTGTGATTTCTTTGGTGTTTAATTACAACAATTGGTATCAGAGCCTGGTTCTGGCTCAATTCAAAGAAGTCGGCTGATTAATCAAGATCGTTGTTCAAGGAAGAAGACAGTCATGGTGTCAACCAAGTTCGAATTGGAAAAGTTTGATGGAAAGAATGATTTTAGTCTATGGAGGCTGAAGATGAGAGCTCTGTTGGTACACAAAGGAGTTGTGGATGCATTGAAGGGTGAAGATAATCTTCCTGCTGGTCTCACAGATAAAGAAAAGAAGGAGATGATGGAGAAAGCACATAGTGCTATCATTCTAAGCCTTGGTGATCGAGTTCTAAGAGAAGTCTCAAAAGAAACAACTGCTGCAGGTATGTGGTCTAAACTGGAAAGTTTGTATATGACTAAGTCCCTAGCCAATAGGCTATACTTGAAGAAGAAGTTGTATACATTCCAGATGGGTTCAGGAAACACAATAGAAGATCATACAGATGAGTTCAATAAACTCATTCTGGATCTTGAGAACATTGAAGTAAAGCTTGATGATGAAGACCAGGCCATCATTTTCTTGACATCTCTACCATCATCCTTTGAACACTTTGTAGACATTTTAATGTATGGTAGAGATACATTGTCTATGGAAGAAGTGTTGGCTGCTCTAAACTCTAAAGAGTTGAAGAAGAGATCTGATCATAAGGAAGAAGGTGGAGAAGGGTTAATGGTGAGAGGAAGAACAGAGAAGAGATTCAAGAAGCGACCAAGAAACTCATAAAGATCAAAGTCCAGGTTCAGATGTTTTGTATGTAATTCAGAGAGCCATTTTAAAAGAGACTGTCCTGAATGGAAGAAAAAGAAACAAGTGTTTAATAGCACAAAAGGGCAAAACAGTAATATTGCTCAAGAAGATGCATATTCGTCAGGTGGCTATGATAGTGTAGATGTCTTAACAGTGATGTCTTGTGATGGAGTCACAGGAAAATGGGTCATGGACTCTGGTGGATCATTCCATATGACTCCTGTTAAGCAATTTTTCAAGACCATTGATTATGGTGAGTATGGTTCTGTTAAACTGGGGGATGACAGGCCATGTGTCATTAAGGGTATTGGGATAGTGGTGTTCAAGATGGCAAATGGAATGGAGTTTGGGGTCAGGTATATTCCTGATTTAAAAAGAAGTTTATTGTCTTTGGGAACTTTTGAGAAAGAAGGTTATCATGTTAGTATAAAGAATGGTAAAGCAAGAGTGATAATGGGGTCTATGGTGGTATTATCTGGATCAAGAAAGGATAATAACATCTACATTCTGGATGGAACAGTCATAAGAGGTGAAAATTGTAGTGTTGAACATAATGAACTAAGTGAAGCAACATTATGGCATAGAAGACTTGGTCACGTTAGTGATCAAGGACTGCAAGAACTGAAGAAGCAACAAGTTATCAGTTTCAATGATAAGGGAGCAGGTTTTTGTGAGAATTGCATAATGGGAAAGGCTCACAGGGTCAAGTTCACTAAAGGTAAACACAAGACAAAGGGTATTCTCGACTATGTCCATGCAGATCTGTGGGGTCCAACTAAAACTCCATCTCTTGGAGGTGCAAGGTATTTTCTCTCCTTAGTAGATGATTTTTCAAGAAGGGTGTGGGCTTATGTATTTAAGCACAAACATGAAGCCTTTAAAAGTTTTCAAGATTGGAAGAATCTGGTAGAAAATCATGCTGGGAAGAAGATTAAGAGACTATGAATAGATAATGGGCTTGAGTTTTGTTGAAAAGAATTCAATGAGTATTGTAAAAGGCATGGTATTGGGAGTCATTTAACTGTACCATGAACCCCTCAGCAAAATGGGTTGGTTGAGAGGATGAACAGAACATTGTTAAACAAGGTAAGGTGTATGCTAATCAGTGCTGGAATGCTAAAGAAGTTTTGGGCAGAACTGTGACTACAACAACTTATTTGATAAACAGGTCACCTTCAATAGCCACATGAAATAAAGCACCCATGGAAGTCTGGACAGGTGAGAAGACAGACTATGGAAACCTCAAAATATTTGGTTCATTGGCTTATGCTCATATAAGTCAAGGTAAATTAGAACCAAGGGCAATAAGATGTGTTGTGTTGGGGTATCCTGATGGCACAAAAGGGTACAGAGTGTGGAAAATGGATGGTGATGGTCCCAAAGCATTTGTAAGCAAAGATATAGTAGCATTCAGAGAAGACATTGTGTATAAAGATCTTGTTGGTGAAAGGGCTGTTAAAACAAAATATGTTGATCATAGTATTTAAATTAAGGTAGAGCCTATGGATGACCAACATGAGAGTTCACAATCTGTAGTAGACGAGGGTAACACCTCTGGAACTGAAGACAGTAAAAGTTCAAGCCATCAAGAGTATTGTTTGGCCAGAGGCAGAACAAGAAGACAAATTGTAAAACCTTTGAAGTTCAGAGAAAGTGAAAATATCTCTGCTGTGGTATTTCTGGCTGCAAAAAATGAAAGCATTAATGAGCCTCTCACTTATGAGAAGGCAACCAAGACAAAAGAAAGTGACAAATGGAAGAAAGCAATGGATGAGGAAATGGACTCTTTGTACAAGAATGAAACTTGGAAGCTAGTTGATAAGCCAAAAGATAAAAAGATGGTGTCCTGTAAATGGATATACAATATACAAGTTAAAGGAGGGTATCAAAGAGGGTGAAAGTCCAAGGTACAAAGCTAGGTTAGTGGCTAAAGGCTTTACTCAGAAAGTTCGCATTGACTACAATGAGATTTTCTCTCCTGTAGTCAAACATACTTCCATAAGGGTAATTTTGTCTTTGGTGGCTGCTCTTGATCTGGAGTTAGAGCAGCTGGATGTTAAAACAGCCTTTCTGTAACACCCTTGTTATTATTTTAAGGTTTTCATATAGTTTACGGAAATGAACATGTAATTATAATTACATGTACTTTGAATAATACGGTTAATTTAAAACTTTTACAAATGAAGGTTTATATACATCGTAATGAATTTGAGTTCGTCGTTTAAAAGTTACGACGGAATATCATGCGGAAGCTTTTAACTTTATCGTGTTCAGTTCCTCATCGAGCTTGATCTTCATCCGGGCACTCTTGGCGATCACCTATGATCAAAACCAACTTAAAAGTTAGTTTTGATAGTTAAATAATAAGTTTAAACAAGTTACATGGATCAAACAAACAAAATTTAACAATTTTCCGAAATTAGGGGGTGTCGCGCTACGCCTAGGGGCGTCGCGCTACGCCTAGGCCCCTTTTTCACAGATTGTTGCTTAAACAGTTGCTGCATATTCCCAGCATGACCCGATTTCACGGAAACGAGCATAACTCTCTCGTTTTTAATCCATTTTACCCGATTCTTTTTCCTATGCGTCTGTAATTTAATTCTCCATCATATGGAGTTAAAATCCAACATCCAACATAATAAATTTTGAGACTTCTAAGCCTTCGACTCGTTACCTTTTTATCGAATTTTAACCCGTTTATGCATTTTATCAAACAAACATATTTGTTTGATCTTTATATCACATACACTTCTTCAAATTAAGGTTATCTACCATATTAGGTTCTAATCACAGGTTTATTACATAATTTAAACCCGTTTTCGCTCGTATGCTTATTTTGACCCGTTAAGGGTATTTAAGTACTTTAAAGCTTGAAATCGCTTTCATTCATTTCTAGCATCTTATTCCTACATTTCTTATCAAGTAATCTTCCACCACAACTATATGTGCGTTGGATTTAAAGTGGATATCTATATGTTCCGAGTTTTACCCCTCGGATTATAATTTTACGGCAAAGACACATATAAAGTCTTTCAACCCAAGAATTTACATCTTTCACTACCTATACTCATTCTAAGCATTTATTTAATCATAAAACTTGTTTCCGAACCACCTTTAAGGGTCGTTCGTTCGAATTAGCTTACAAGGGCAATTTGGTCAATTTTCATCCTTCTTTTACTACAAGGACCTTTAAATACTTGTTTGACTCAAAATCCGACCTTTTAACTATAATTCTTGTTTGTAAACCCATGTGCTTCTAAAACACCATAATCATAACTCAATTTATTCGGTTTACCTAAAAGGTAACCGAATATCTATATTTTAACCTTGTCTAACTCTTATAGAATCTCAAGTTCTGCATGATGAGTTGGATCATTATACATACCTGGCTCGGATCAATATATATTGACCCGTTTTTAATACCTTGCTTTAATTCTCGCTTCTTAATAGTGATACAAGTTATCCTTCCGTATTTACTCATGTGAACATACAAGTCGACAATATTCATTAGTTGATATTTTCAAATGGTGATATATTCACTGTTCGACCCGTTTGGTCTAAGTGACCGTTTATCTTCGCGAGATCTTAATTAGTACCATCTCATCTACATGACTCGCTCCGGTTTATACCGCATGGTCATTTTACTTATAACCCATTTCTTGATTAAATAATTGTATTAGCTCATTTTAGCCATTAAACATGGTTCATTTCCATTGTCTCTTGTTCCGAACCGCGCTTGTAGTATCAGAACATTGTAACTCAAACAAGACCTTATATTATTAGTAACCTATAAAACCAATAGGTATTTAGTACTAAGAGTGTAAGTTGTACTTACCTTGCATCCTGACTATGCTTTTCTGTCATTCTTGCTTCGTCGCTTCCTTCCCAAGCTTTCACCTAGCTTACCAAGCATCAAACTATTATTGTAAGTTGTGAGATGGTTAGACTAGTCATACTCATTCACGACTATTCCATCCTACGACTCTTATGTCGAATTTATCATTCGATCATATCGTTGGTCAGTTTGACTTTTTAAAGTCAACTGCCCGTTAACATAAATAAAATCACGAAGTAGCTCAACTATTCGCTTAATCACTTGGTCAATTATCCGATAACGTCATTCTTATGTTACCGGTTTAATCATTTTATTAACCAAGTTTTATAACCATAATCCATTGAGTTAACACAACATTAATCTTTCTTAACACATGATGATATCAAATATCATTTTTAACATGAATTTATCATCATTTCATCTTATTATTCAAAAACCCATTTTATGGTAAATATGATTTATGTACCCAAACACCTAAATTGTTCAAGTACTTTGTCTTTACTATCTAATATGATGATTCTAATCACAAGTTTGACACTAACATCATCATATCATAAAAACCCATCTCAATCTTGTATGAACAAATACCCAATCATGTAATTTGTTCAAGTACCTTGTTTCTACTATCAGTTATAATGGTTTTTAAACACAAAGTTATCATCATCTTCATTATTAAATCAAAACCCACTTAGCACATACAAGGGTCATCTTCAAATCCTTTGTTTCAAGTGCTAATTCATCCAGTTTTCATCTAGGGTTTATTTCTAAACATGAATTTCATCACATATCACTCATAAACTCAACATTCATTCACGAATTCTGATTTTGAGTGTTCATCATAGATTCCAAAACATCACCAAATTATAAAATTTGACATACCTCACGATCCCCTTGACTTGGTGATCGTTTGTAAGTGATCATGCATTTGATTTGAGCTAGTTTTGACCTTCAATTTGGTGAATTAGCTTGAGTTAGGGTTTTAGCTTCTCCTTGTTTCCCCTGATCTCTTTCACGCACACACACACACACACACACTAGTTTGTGTGTAGTGTTTTTAATTTTAATAAATATTAAGTTTCAATCTTCCTCTTTTGGCCCCTCAAGTTTGGTTAGTTAATTAAGTAAGGTACAACCCACTTATTTCTAACAATATTCCCCACTTATTAACTAGGTTAAACATTCCTAATTAAATTAGTGGGTTCGGGGAATCTATGACTAAGTTTATTTTGAGTCCCGTTAACTCGGGCCTTCTATAAACTTTATTTCCCAAAAGCATTCTTTTTCTTGTTTTATTAAATATTAGATTTAGTTATATAAATCCTAATATTTTCCGGCTTAATTTTACCACTAACGGTACTTTACCCGTCTTTTAGTATTAATGTGGTTTGATTACCAAACCCGTTTTTTGGGTGTTACAAGTCTACCCCCTTAAAGAGGTTTCGTCCCCGAAACCTTATTTACGTAGTTCATTGGTTTAATCAAACGAACCTAGTTTCATTTTCAAGGCTCCCGTTTCCTTTGGTCAAAAGTTTTCATGTATACTGACGCGTACATCTTTCATGTGTAAGGCCTCGCGGGCCGTTACTTACAGCTTATAACCCTTTATCTTTATTGACTGAGTTGTCATTTGACCACTTAGTCTCGTTAGTCTTTTAACAGGCCTATCCCGCGCTTGTGTTATATTAACAAGCGCTTCTATTTGTTATGACGCTTTCTTAACTTTGATTAGTTTTCCCGGCTAGACTAATTAGTCGCCGTCACTTCGTACCCCGTAACTCACGTTACAACGTGATCATTTTCTAAATTTCTTTTCTTGTCCGTGAGCGTGTCACGTCACGTTTAAGTTTTATTCAACGTTTCTTTATCATACTTCTTCTTTTCGAATGTATCGTCTCGCACCTATCGATGTTAAGACCCATACTCTTTGATATTTGTTATTTCCGAATTTGCCTTATAGTATTCATATTTGTTAAAACGTTATTTCTTACTAAAACTGAATTTTAGTTTAACGTTTTTCTCTTTAACTATGTTAATTACTCATATCAAGGAAATTGACAACCCATAATTTATTTTTTTCCGTTCTCGCGGGGAATCGTAACAAGTTCCCTCACCTTACTCTATTGACCCGTAGGATCCTTCACTTAACCTCGTAGGCTATTTCCTTAAGCTTTCACCTCTTTAAGGTAAGGCCCTTGTGATCCCTTTGCTTCAATTCATGACTCGTGGGTCATTTTGGCCCCGTAGACCGTTACACTAATTAATATCCCGTAGGTTATGATGATCCCGTAGATCATCTTTTATTCGAGTCCTTATTCAAATGTGTATACGTTTATATACGCATATGGCGTTAAGGAACCCCTTTTTATGTTTAGAATTATTCACCTTTACTTTTTGGATTTCGTTTGACCTTGACCGTAGTCTAAGGCTACATTGTTATCTTTCGAATTATCTTTCCGACTTCTTGACTTCTAACGTCAATTACACGTCGGTTTGCCCTACACTTACTGTTACCCGGCTCTTACCTATACTTCTTTACGTCCCATTACCCGGTTCTTTTATTTTAATGTTTTAACGCCTATAACTCCTTTACATCGGTTTATTAATATTTCGCACTTTTATTTATTCTATTCGCGCTTACTTACTTTAGCAAGTGTCATCCTTTATTAAATTTGTTTGACTTGTTCATGTGAAAATTCATCACTTATGAATGTCAAACTTCAGCCTTTGTTCGACCCGTTCAACTTTGAAATAGTTGAACGCAATTTATCAAAATCTCTATTTGCAGTATCTTATCATCCTTTAGTAATGACCCAAAACCCGAGTCTTTTTGACTTTCCATACGCGTTCCTGTTTCTTAGTCTACGCATGCGTTTAATTCCTTACCCATCAACCGGGTGTTTTACCAAAATCGTTATCATTGCACCCCTTCCGGTATGCATTAAGACTTCATTTCGATTTACTTGGTCATCTTAGCGAAATCCGTCGCTTTTCTTCGACCATGTCTTTTATTCTTTACGTGACCACCATTGGCGGCCTTATTAATTATGAGTGACGAGTATCATTGTTATCCTTTCTTTACTGCGACTAAAGTTAACAACCTTGATTATCTTTTTCGTGTGGGCAACATCTTTGTTTTTATGACCCGGCGGATCATCTATACTTTGGTTTTACTTGCCCATTTTGTTCACCATGGCCCTTTCGTCCAAGATGACTTATTTTCGTGAATTTTCTTTTGATCATTCATTTATATCATCATTTACATTAATCCTTGTCCCTTCTCTTGGGCTCATTTTCCTAATGTAATACGCTTCCGTCACCCGGCTGTGCGTTTACATTATTATCAACTATTTTGTTCATTTGTTTCATTTGGGTACTTTTTAATTTGTCCCATTCACCCCGTCCTTACTACATCGGATGTAAATGTGTCCGCTATAAGAAGTTCATGGTATCATATGCCACTACTTACTTGGCCAGAGTAAGCGATTAACACATGACACGCATGACCTTTTTATAGTTTTCACATCACGCCCTATGTAAGTAATGCCTCTATTTGTTTCTCTTGGAAACAATATCCCGAATACATTTTCTATTCGGCTTTTTCCAAGTATTTAATCTACATATGCAACTTTCAATTTCTACATATTTGTTGCATATTACTATTTGTGCAATTAATTTAAAATGTGCACCTGGTAATGCTTGCCCTAACGGGCTTCTCTTGCCATTAGCCTTGTTCGCGACCGTTACGCGATTTAGGTCCTTGATGAGCATACTCTTTGGACCGTTCCTCTGTCAAATCTGCGATTTGTTAAACTCTCACTATCCTCATATGCGAGTGTCCTTCAACTAAAACATATACAACAGTTAGTAATTTCAACATTAAAGGATGCACGTATTATAATACAAGGCTTTTCTACTATACACATCAACGTGTGTAATTTCGTTGACTATATCTATTCTATATTGTTTTTTTTATTATTGGTATAACGTGTATTACGCGATAACCATATGTGTTGTTCTCAACACTTTAATCATACTAAACCATTGATATACATGTACTTACCGGATTTGCGATCAAGCCTCGAACCGAACACACTTTATTCTTTAACCATGAGCTCTGATTACCAACTTGTAACACCCTTGTTATTATTTTAAGGTTTTCGTATAGTTTACGGAAATGAACATGTAATTATAATTACATGTACTTTGAATAATACGGTTAATTTAAAACTTTTACAAATGAAGGTTTATATACATCGTAATGAATTTGAGTTCGTCGTTTAAAAGTTACGACGAAATATCATGCGGAAGCTTTTAACTTTATCGTGTTCGGTTCCTCATCGAGCTTGATCTTCATCCGGGCACTCTTGGCGATCACCTATGATCAAAACCAACTTAAAAGTTAGTTTTGATAGTTAAATAAAAAGTTTAAACAAGTTACATGGGTCAAACAAACAAAATTTAACAATTTTCCGGAATTAGGGGGCGTCACGCTACGCCTAGGGGCGTCGCGCTACGCCTAGGCCCCTTTTTCATAGATTGTTGCTTAAACAGTTGCTGCATATTCCCAGCATGACCCGATTTCACAAAAACGAGCATAACTCTCTCGTTTTTAATCCGTTTTACCCGATTCTTTTTCCTATGCATCCGTAATTTAATTCTCCATCATATGGAGTTAAAATCCAACATCCAACATAATAAATTTTGAGACTTCTAAGCCTTCGACTCGTTACCTTTTTATCGAATTTTAACCCGTTTATGCATTTTATCAAACAAACATATTTGTTTGATCTTTATATCACATACACTTCTTCAAATTAAGGTTATCTACCATATTAGGTTCTAATCACAGGTTTATTACACAATTTAAACCCCGTTTTCGCTCGTATGCTTATTTTGACCCGTTAAGGGTATTTAAGCACTTTAAAGCTTGAAATCGCTTTCATTCATTTCTAGCATCTTATTCCTACATTTCTTATTAAGTAATCTTCCACCACAACTATATGTGCGTTGGATTTAATGTGGATATCTATATGTTCCGAGTATTACCCCTCGGATTATCATTTTACGGCAAAGACACATATAAAGTCTTTCGACCCAAGAATTTACATCTTTCACTACCTATACTCATTCTAAGCATTTATTTAATCATAAAACTTGTTTCCGAACCACCTTTAAGGGTCGTTCGTTCGAATTAGCTTACAAGGGCAATTTGGTCAATTTTCATCCTTCTTTTACTATAAGGACCTTTAAATACTTGTTTGACTCAAAATCCGACCTTTTAACTATAATTCTTGTTTGTAAACCCATGTGCTTCTAAAACACCATAATCATAAATCAATTTATTCGGTTTACCTAAAAGGTAACCGAATATCTATATTTTAACCTTGTCTAACTCTTATAGAATCTCAAGTTCTGCATGATGAGTTGGATCATTATACATACCTGGCTCGGATAAATATATATTGACCCGTTTTTAATACCTTACTTTAATTCTCGCTTCTTAATAGCGATACAAGTTATCCTTCCGTATTTACTCATGTGAACATACAACTCGACATTATTCATTAGTCGATATTTTCAAATGGTGATATATTCACTGTTCGACCCGTTTGGTCTAAGTGACCGTTTATCTTTGCGAGATGTTAATTAGTACCATCTCATCTACATGACTCGCTCCGGTTTATACCGCACGGTCATTTTACTTATAACCCATTTCTTGATTAAATAATCGTATTAGCTCATTTTATCCATTAAACATGGTTCATTTCCATTGTCTCTTGTTCCGATCCGCGCATGTAGTATCAGAACATCGTAACTCAAACAAGACCTTATATTATTAGTAACCTATAAAACCAATAGGTATTTAGTACTAAGAGTGTAAGTTGTACTTACCTTGCATCCAGACTATGCTTTTCTGTCATTCTTGCTTCGTTTGACCCGCTTCCTTCCCAAGCTTTCACCTAGCTTTCCAAGCATCAAAGTATCATTGTAAGTTGTGAGATGGTTAGACTAGTCATACTCATTCACGACTATTCCATCCTACGACTCTTATGTCGAATTTATCATTCGATAATATCGTTGGTTAGTTTGACTTTTTAAAGTCAACTGCCTGTTAACATAAATAATTTCGCAAAGTAGCTCAACTATTCGCTTAATCACTTGGTCAATTATCCGATAACGTCATTCTTATGTTACCGGTTTAATCATTTTATTAACCAAGTTTTATAACCATAATCCATTGAGTTAACATAACATTAATCTTTCTTAACTCATGATGATATCAAATATCATTTTTAACATGAATTTATCATCATTTCATCTTATTATTCAAAAACCCATTTTATGGTAAATATGATTTATGTACCCAAACACCTAAATTGTTCAAGTACTTTGTCTTTACTAACTAATATGATGATTCTAATCACAAGTTTGACACTAACATCATCATATCATAAAAACCCATCTCAATCTTGTATGAACAAATACCCAATCATGTAATTTGTTCAGGTACCTTGTTTCTACTATCAGTTATAATGGTTTTTAAACACAAAGTTATCATCATCTTCATTATTAAATCAAAACCCACTTAGCACATACAAGGGTCATCATCAAATCCTTTGTTTCTAGTGCTAATTCATCAAGTTTTCATCTAGGGTTTATTTCTAAACATGAATTTCATCACATATCACTCATAAACTCAACATTCATTCACGAATTCTGATTTTGAGTGTTCATCATAGATTCCAAAACATCACCAAATTATAAAATTTGACATACCTCACGATCCCCTTGACTTGGAGATCGTTTGTAAGTGATCATGCATTTGATTTGAGCTAGTTTTGACCTTCAATTTGGTGAATTAGCTTGAGTTAGGGTTTTGGCTTCTCCTTGTTTCCCCTGATCTCTTTCACGCACACACACACACACACTAGTTTGTGTGTAGTGTTTTTAATTTTAATAAATATTAAGTTTCAATCTTCCTCTTTTGGCCCCTCAAGTTTGGTTAGTTAATTAAGTAGGGTACAACCCACTTATTTCTAACAATATTCCCCACTTATTAACTAGGTTAAACATTCCTAATTAAATTAGTGGTTTCGGGGAATCTATGACTAAGTTTATTTTGAGTCCCGTTAACTCGGGCCTTCTATAAAATTTATTTCCCAAAAGCATTATTTTTCTTGTTTTATTAAATATTAGATTTAGTTATATAAATCCTAATATTTTCCGGCTTAATTTTACCACTAACGGTACTTTACCCTGGAAAAGAGCATTGGGAAGGTGCCATATGCTAATACAGTTGGGAAGGTGCCATATGCTTAATTTTACCACTAACGGTACTTTACCCTGGAAGGTGCCATATGCTAATACAGTTGGCAGTTTGATGTATCCGATGATATGCACAAGGCCTGACATTGCTTATGCTGTCAGTATAGTTAGCAGGTTTATGGCTAATCCTGGAAAAGAGCATTGGGCAGCTGTGAAATGGATCCTCAGATATTTGAAAGGTACACAAGGTGTTAGGCTAATGTTTGGGGATAAAATAGGTGAAAAGGGCAAAAAGGTCACTGGATATGTTGATTCAGATCATGCAAAAGATCTTGACAAAGGAATGTCCATAACTGGTTATTCATTTCTTGTGTTGGGAAATTTAGTAAGTTGGAAAGCTCAGCTGCAACATGTTGTTGCATTATCATCCACAGAATCAGAATTCATAGCCCTGACTGAAGGGGTAAAAGAGTCATTATGGCTGAAAGGGCTAGTATCTGATTTGGGAGTTAATCTGGATGAGGTTGAAGTGTATTGTGATAATACAAGAGCTATACAACTGTCTAAAAACAGTGTATTTCATGAGAGGACCAATCACGTAAGAGTCAAACTGTTTTTCATTAGAGAAATAGTCAACTCAAAGGAAGTAATGGTCAAGTGGATTGAAACACATGAAAATCCTGCTGATATGATGACAAAGCCACTTCCAGGAGTTAAATTTGATCTTTGTATGGAGATCCTGGGCTTGTTCTAAAGTCAATTGTGACTTTAAGGTGGAGATTGTTGAAGTATAAAGTCAAAATTGCATAATGTGCTGGTGCAGGGGAGTTAGAGGGGCCTTCTGGTCATTTCTCAAAGTTTAATAGTCTTTAGTTTACATTTGAATAAGAGCTTAAAGATCAGGGGCTGAAAGGGCTAAAACAAACTTTGGTTGTTACTGTTAATTAGGGTTTAGAGAATTGGGGCTTTATAAGCTGATCGACTGATCATGCTCTGGTGGTTTTTGATTACATTGAAATTTCTTGTTCAATTCTTTTCCATTTTTTCAATTCATTGTACTTTGTTTCATAATCAATAAAGTAATCAGTGAGATTGGACTTTGTAACACCTCGCAAAATCATGTCCAATGTAGTAATGACACGTGTCATAAACTTTAAACGTGTAATGAATTGATTTCGAGGGACTAAAGTTGACAAACAAGGAAAAGATATGTGTGGAAGAGTCTAAAATGTCAACATATGAAAACTATGCCTTTCAACAACCCTACACGATGTTTATACTCTTAAACAAATAAATTATGGAACGTATGAAGCCGTTTGTGAAAGAAAGTGAAAGTTTCCAAGACACGGGTGTTAAACGTGTCAACATGTTAAATTACTACCTCTGAGTGACCTTTTAACAAACTCGGGACTTTGTAACAAGTGATTATACTTTCAAGAATAAGTGACGATAAATTCGAGGTTTCGATATCGTTTGGTATTAAATACGTTAACTTTCGTAAATAAAGGTTAAAAGCGTCAACTTGGTGAAACTAGTGTTTTCGGTTATCCTTTAACGAAACCGGACCGAACGGTGTTTGATTATAACCTTAAGATCATCCACATTCTAACTTTATGGGTTAAAAGTGCATAAAATAGAAGTTATTATGTTTTAAAAAGGTTCAGGGCTATTCTTGCCAAGTTTGAAACTCAAAAACTGGTCCCCCATGGGGCTCGCGCTGCGCGACCTCAAAACAGGTGTGCCGTCGCGTGACACGACGGCCTGTTGTTGACAGAAAGCATGCACAGGTGCAGGTTCTGCATGTTTCTTCCCCAATTTAGCCTTATACTCACATAAACTCGAAACAATGGACTATTTGATGGTTTCTAAAACCACTAGGGACACTTGTTCTCATCTGGAAACATCAATAAACACCTGGGATGATCTGGAGATGTCTTGAAGTAGTATAAATAGGTGCATTTGGGCAGCTTCTTCACTTGCACTTCAAATTTTTCTCACAATCTCAATTGATCAAGCTTTGGAGCATTCTCTGGAGCATCCTGATCATTAAGGAAGCTCTCTTAAGTTTAATCTTCGTGCTAAGAACCTTTGTAAGCATTCTTAGCTTCTGTAGTTAAGCTTTTATTAGTTTAATGACCGAAAATCAAAGATATCGTAATTATACTTTGACTTTGTGATTAATCACTAACGATCCAACCATTATTCGAATTGAAAGTGGCTATGTGTTGGTAATTAAGTAGGTGATAATCCCTCAAAAGGGCACCTCCTAATTATCACGTTTACTTAGTCAATTGTCGGGTCAAAGTAATGAACAGAAAGTCAAACGAGTCAGTTTTTATAAAATAATTCATAACTGATAATGTAGAAGCTATATGTTAGGCCGTTTGATCACGATCTGTTCGGTTGGAACGTGGCTGGATCAATCAGAATCAAGGTGCGGAATCCCTTGACAATGTCACAGAATCAACAACAACAAGTTCAATGCTTAATCGTCTGAATTCTATTAGAAGATGTGAAAGTACAACTGTTTCGGTAGAAATACAGACTGGCAGAGCTTCGCTATCAAGTTCAGCAAAAGTCTTCAAAAATCTAACACTAGCAAGCTATTTATAGGCAACTCAGGAAGGTTTTAAGTGTCACCCGGGTGGATGATGACCCGATCGGATGACAAACGTCTTCCGTCGGATTTCACTTTTACATTATCGCACCGTTCCCTGAGTTGTCTTTACACAAACAAACATAAACATACATGTACAAAATTACATACACAGCACAAAAATATACAAGACTCGATGCAGACGGAAGCTACAGACATATGTACTAACAAACTCCCCCTTGGATGTAGCTGTAGTTCCTTCCTGCATAGTCTTCAATCCTTCCGGCTGCGCCTTCGCTCTTTCACTCTCTGCCTTCTCTTTTCTGCCTTCTCTTCAAGCATCTTTCGTCTGAGGGGCCTACCAACCTCATTCCAGTACTTTCTGTATTCTGGATCACCATCACGCTTCCTATCCCAACGAGGGATCTTGTTTTCCTCTTTCTCAATAGGTGTCTGGTCCGTTGGTGGAGGTCTCATCAGCTTGTACCTTCCAAGTCTCGTAGCTTTTTCAGCAATCTCTTTAAACTTCTGACTGCGATTGTATCTCTTTAAGAAGTCATCGATCTCCAAATCTCTCCACTTAGATTTCCAGTATCTCCCAGAATTGATGTCTTTTGCAAAGCACACATCCACTATTTTCTGGTACTGCATCGCTTGAACTTTATCTCGCTTCTCGTAGACAATCTTGTTGTAAAATAAGCAATCGATATCCTTCTTTGAACAATTTACTAGCCACATTAGGTCTAGCACACATATTCTTCTTGATTCACCTGTCTTCTTATCAAACAGAGAGATCACCGCTTCCGCTGTGCTTTCATTGTACAACCAACCTTGAAAGCTTTCGTAAAAGTCTTGTTCCATTGCACGCATCGGCATGTTCTTCAAACATCTTGGCGGCTTAATATCCAACGTGATATCTTTCTCTCCAGACTCCAAGATAGTGACAATTTGCTTTGGAAACTGTGGTTTCCAGTCTGGAAATCTTGCTTTTGCTTGCAGCTTTATATAATCCCACAAGTGTTGATCATGCTACTTCACATCCAATCCATAATAAAATTTCTTTATATTCTTTGTTTGCACTAACTCTTCAACGTCCCGCCACGGGAGGGTTTTAATATCTAACAGATACTCAAAGTACTGAACCCCCATCTCCCGTCTTATAGCATACACTTGAAGATCTTCCAAGTAACCCCAAGACAATATATCACCCCATGAGATATTAGCATCATGCGTGAAGTACTGTAGAGGCCTTATGAACTTTCTTTCTTTCGGCATCTCTTTGAACCACTTCTTTCTCTCTTCAACAAGATTTTCTTGTGGAATAGTTTCTGGAACACCTTCAGAAGTGATTCTCTCCACAATCTTTCTTCTAACCTCGTGTTCATTTTGTTCTTTAAACATTTCAGTAAGTGACGAAAACGTTTCATCAACACCAACATAATGAAATATTGCCTCTTCATCAGACGAATTAGATCCTTCTTCAACAATAAACTCATTGTACTTATCAGCCTCTTGAGCATACTTGAATTCATATTCTTTCTCAGGCGACGTAGGTATCTCATCTTCAATATCAAACTTAAATTTGCCATCGTCTAACCCCAACTCCTCTAACATCTTGGCCCTTGACCTAGGCACCTCTATCTCCCCCTTATCCTGAGCATGTAAATATGTGATAGTAGGTTGTATATGGAATACCTGGTCAGCATGTTTCTTTCCAGATGAAGAAGACTCTTGATGTTGATCCTCCTCTTGTTCATTTATCTCATCATTCATAAGATCTTCTATCTTCTATTGAACTGAAGGATTCACAATTAATAACCCTGAAGATCCTTGATCATCATAATCCTTTTTCTCTATAAAAGCATCCCATGAAGGATCATAATTCTCAATCACCTCAAGATCCTCTTTTAGCTCTTCATCTTCATCTTCATCTTCTTCCTTTTCTTTCCATCTTAGCAATAACACTTTAGGCTCTTTCATCTTTCGCTTTCTTTGTTCTACCTTCACAAGACGAACAATGTCATCGAAGTTGTAAGATAGAGGAGTAGACTCACCAACAAGCACAAACCCCTTAGGATCTACTTCAGCATCCACCATCTCAACATCAGCTAGATTCGAAGAACCTCCAACTTCTTGAGTCTCAATGATAACATCTTTCTTTCTTTGTGTTGCTTCCTCAGCTAACCTCCTTTCTCTCTCAATCCTTCATTCCTCAACCTTTTTGATCTCGATGTTGTTGTAGATAGAATGAACGTCGATGCCCAAATGGTGTTCCATTACCGTATATAACATACTAAGTTGTTCATCCTTCACTGCTTTATCAGCCTTCATTGCTTCCATTTCAAGCTTCATTGTTTTGAATTCATTGGCCGACGCTTCATTAAGTTCACTTATTAGATGATTCAGTTTCTTATTTATATCATTCAGCTTCACATTCTTCACATGTAGATCAGAAATTTCTGTTGAAAGAGCTTCAAATAGCTTTGTATTATCCTCAACGTCACCTTCCATTTTCTTTAACTTCTTCGCTTGTTTGATCATGACAGTCTTAATCTCTTCATTCTCTTTCATTAACTTTTCAAGCTGCTTCTTTAACTCATCACGATCAGCTTCAGCTTTCTCTTTCTCTTTCTCCAGAAAACTCATTTTCTTCTTCAAATCTTTGACAGATTCGTCATGAAACATATCATACTCTTCACCAGAAAGAATATCATCATTAAGTTCACCTCAAATATTAGGAAAACCTTCAAACATATCAGGAAGAACTGTTTTCTTTGGCTGTGAAGATTCAGGAAATTCAGGAATAGATTGATCTTTCGGTGGTGGAGATGGTGGCGGTGTAGGAACCCTCACTTCAACATAATCATCATCACCAGTTTTCTTTTGAACTTCAGGTTTTTCAACGCTTTGTACTTCTGGTTCCTTAGGAACTTCAACACTTTGAACTTCATGCAACGAAGCACCTCCTTTCTTTGCTCTCACATTCCTCGGAATGTGTCACAGCCCCCGACCCCACCCTAGGAGCGGGAGTCGTGAACCAGTCAGATGGTATCGGTGTTTATTAATTACGCAGCGGAAATTTTTTTTCATCAGAATCGTAGTTAGGAAATGATTTCAGAGTTTGTAAAACACCGAACTTTTAATATTAAACAAATGGGCTAAAACCCATATTCCATTTAATTGTTTTTATAGGGATAAACCCAAATAAATAAAACATGAATTTCTTCTTTATTGAGGTATTTATAGCCACTTTATTTAAGCCTTCAGTGCTCCATAGCTGACTTCTATTATTTTTACAGCAAATTAACTGAAACACGTTTTGAAAACATTTTATCAGTAATAAATATTGGCGAGTTCATTCCATTTTTATAAAACATATTGTTATACTTTACAACATGAAGGTTTTTATATTTATTTATATTTACGCAACTCAATCAGTATTTGTCACATGGTGGCAGTTCCGATGTGACCGTGGTCATATCACTCATTGGCTCACTTTCGTCCAATAGTGAATTTTTCAAGTAATAGATATAAAATATATCTTATTATTATTCAAAGATCTATCACTAAGCGATTCCTGTGACGATGGTCACATCAATGTTAATCATTCTTTCAACTAGTGACTGTGGTCATAACACTGTTGATCATTCTCTCAACTAGTGCCGGTGGTTGCTCACTATTGATTGTTCTCTCAACTAGTGACTTTGGTCCTATCACTGTTGATCATTCTCTCAACTAGTGACTCTGGTCACATCACTGTTGATCATTCTCTCAACTAGTGATTCTGAATTTAGTAGTATCCCATGACATTTCTTTTTCAAATATAATTTCTATGGCACAAAACCAATTGGCTCAGAAAATAAAATATATCATTTTCTGTCAAATTAATAGCTATAACTTTATCAAATATAATATATATAACGTTATATATTATACTGCTTAATTTAATATTTTATATTAATATATTATACTGATAATTGAGAATTATATGCATTACTTTTAGTTATATTTAAATATAACTTTATTGTTAGTATCCCATACTACCCTCATGTTGGGGTGATGTTATAACGTTTAATACATGGTAATAATTGTTATATATACCTATATAACACTGTTTAATCACATATAGGGCATGGGAATTTTAATTACCCATTTAATTATCCTATGCCCATTGTATCACATGTTACAGTATTAAAGAAAGTAAATGATATTTAAATATTAAGTTAACATACTCATATATCTACATCAATTTATATACTTTATTATAGAAATCATATTTACACAACATTTATAACGTATATCTATATTTCATTTAAAATAATAATAACCATTAAAAGCATAATAAGTGTTATTTTAAAAACTATTCAAATGTTTTACAGTTTTAAATCGATTATAATGTTTATATCTATCAATTATTCAACCTAGTATGCGTCTGGGGACAATCCCCCGTGCTCGTGGTCATATTACCTTGGGTCCTATCACCTAATAGTAACGGTTCATGCCACACCCTTGGTGACTGTGGAATAGTAGTGTATACAAAACCCCACATACCGGCAACTATTGCAAAATATAAAAACTTAATCACTGTAAGTATAACTAATAAACATTTAGGATTTTTGAAAACATTTTTAAATATAATTGTATCACAAAAAGTTGATAAAAAGAAGAATGACTCACTTTGTAACTTTAGGGTTCAACTAAAAGTCTCCTGGTAGAATCTTGGTTTTAACTCCTGAGCTATTTAATAAATATATAATGCACTCGTGTTAAGTATAGTAACCCAATTCAACTTTATCCCTACGTCACGAGATAGAACCCCAATGAACTTAGTCGGGCAGAGCCTTGATATGCGTTACGGGGCTTCAGATCAATCGGACAGGGTATCAGTGATCAGGGGTTAAAACACTTAAAACGGGGCAGAGCTTTGGAGTATTATTGGTGAATACTAAAGAAAAATAATTGGTGTATATGTAGAACAGATAGGCGAGATAAAGGAAGGAAAGAAATTATGAACGAAATATTTTGATAGCTGCTGTCCTTATTTATAGTTGAAAGAAACCTTAAGGAACAAGTTCACTCAAGATTCCTTCTGATTATTTGCCTCCACGTACACCATTTGAATTAATTTCATACACACGTACACATAAGAATTCAATTTTTCAAATGTCATCTTGTACACACAAGCACACGTGCACCTATGAATTCTAATTCAAATATTTTGATTTTTATTATTATTATTATTATTATTTTATTATTTATAATTAATTTAGCTGCTTCACTTATTTGGCACACATAACTTCTAAAATATAACGTTTTATAAAACAATGAATATATCATTAGAACGAGAATAATCTTATCTACATTTTAAACCAAGTTTCATTAAAAACGGAGTAAGTCCAAAATACAATGTATTTTTATAATTTAATTATTAGACGGTCACTAGGCCCGTCTAGGTACTTCATATTTCTAACAGTCAACTTACCCGTAATCTACCCGTCTAATAATATAAGTTGTATATACTTTATTTTAATATAGAAAATAGAAATGTCACACATATACAAGCCAATTAATTAGTATAACATTTCAATCAAATATATATAAAATAGTTTTTAAAACTATATGGGTTGAATAATTATTTTAAAAATAAAACTCGTTACTAGTAGTTAATAAATTTAAATAACCTATAACTCTTATATGAAAAAATGGATATGTTACAGAATGACTCCAGTCTGAACTGCTTTTCGCTTTATTCTTAACTTCTTTTTCTCTTCGGCAGTTGGAGTGTAAGTAGAATCATCTTCGTCTGATCCTTTCTTCTTTTTCTGTGGTTTCTTCTTTAACGGAACCTTTTCATAACTAATCTTTGACACATCAATTTCTGGTTCTGTCTCTGTAGATTCATCATCAGCATCTCCTAATTCTTCATGAACAACACCTTCAGGCTCTTTCTCTTTAACAACCTCAGCTTGAACACTTGTACTTTGATCTTTGGCAATTGAAGCTTCAGTGTGCTTTATGTATTGCTCAAACGTCACTTTTGTCAAATCAATACCTTCTTGAGAGATGCTCGATGGATCTAACACTTGATCATCCACCAAATTTTGTTGTGGTTCTACTGAAGGCCCTGCAAATCAAGCATTGAACAATCATTAGAATATAATAACATTTAAAGATCTAATCTTTTCTAAGGACTCCCCCTTTCAACTATACCCTTAACAACAATCTTCGGTGTCTCTTTCTTCGGTGTAGATATAGCTGGGGATGTCTTAGGAGTTCTCTTTCTTTTCCCATCCTTCACAAACCAATATTTAAGCTTATTCTCAGTCATCTCCCTCATTCTATCAGTTTCATCTTCTGAATTGCTGTTATCATGTCTCCATGCATCGTTTTCAGGAGCAACGTATGCTGGATTATTAATTTTGCAGATCATTCTCTTTGCCCTTGCTCTAGTACCTTTAGATAATATGCTTATAGTATCAGGTGTCATGTTTCGTACACCTAATATATCAGCAGAATCCTTTGGAATATCCTTAAATTGATCATCTATCATCATCTGCATAAACCTGGGATACATTATGTACTTATCACAATGTTATCCACCAAATGATCAAATATCACTTGCAATACATTGTATGGTCTGTTCAGCACCAAGCAAGTGATAATGTTCATGATGTAATCTGATGTTTCATCATAGGCTCCCTTTCGATGCGACAACGGATGCACTACACAGTGAATTAGAAACTTGTATGGTGGACTAAACATCGTCTTAAGATACTTTCCATTCAGATGACCTGTAAACCCCATTCTGCACCACATTCCTTTGCAAAATCGTTCTAGAATAATGATCGGATCATTGTCAGAATCTCCTAAATTCAAAACTCTCCTCAAATCACCAACGTTAAACTTAATTTCTAAATCTACGTCCTGACGATTCTCGTCTTTCTTCCTAACAGCAGAATAAATCAACTTTTCTTTCTCCTCATATCTCACCGAACTCCAAAATCTCCTAACATGTGATTCATATACTACTGTTCTATCAGTTAAGGCCTTATGAATCTTGCTCTTTCTTAAAATTCTGCAATGTCTTTAAACGGAGTTGTGTCTGTGCAGTGAGCATCTAACAGACAGTAGATATTATGAAATTTATCCCAATCTGATGCTCTTCCCTGCAATAATACACACCGTTAACATTTGCACAAAGTTCGAGACATAAAGTAACAAGTATAAAAAATTTGAAAATTTCAAAAATTTTTCTAACACTGGAGCTCTTCACTATGTATAGTACTGAGGATCGGATGGTCATCCGATCGGGTGAACCACTTACACTAAATATCAAACAAGACATGTGCATATGGATCGGATGGCCATCCGATCGGATTGTGTAACATTCCCATTTTTATCATATAAGAATTATAGGTTTGTTTAAATTTATTAACCACTAGTAACTAGTTTTATTTTTAATATAATTATTTGACCCAAAAAGTTCTAAAAACAATTTTATATATATTTGGTTGGAATGTAATACTAATTAATTGGCCTGTATATGGGTGACCTTTCTATTAAAATAAAAGGATATAAAAACTTATATTATTAGATAAATAGATTACGGGTAAGCTGACCGTTAGAAATATAAAGTACCTAGGCGGGCTCAGGAACCGTTTAATAATTAAATTATAAAAATACATTATATTTGAACCTACTCCGTTTTTAATGAAACTTGGTTCAAAATGTAGACAAAAAAAATATTCTCATGACATATTTATTGTCTTATAAAACGTAATATTTAAAAAATTATACACGCCAAATAAGTAAAGCTGCTGAATTAATTATAATAATATAATAATAATAGTTAACTAGTTACAATTCAATTGAATTGTGAGTATACGTGTCTGTATACTAAAAATATGAGAATGAAATAATGAAATATGAAAATTCTATAATTTGCATTAGATGTGATGCATGGAAGTCCAAGGGACATTTGAAAATAGACGTGTCCTACAAAGAATCAATAGAATTTTTGAAATTCTAAATTTTTTGTACGTGGCATTGAAAGAAAGCATGTAAGCATATAAATTCTATTTTTTGTGTACGTGTGATTGTGTACGTTTCGTGGCCTTTATCAACAATCCAACTATAAATTGAGTAGTGCCTTCCCATTTTCTTACACATTCTCTCTCTCTCGAAATCTTATACGTATATATTCTTATTTTTATTATTTCACCAAAGCCCTGCCCCGTTTTAAGTATTTTAACTCCCGATCACCGCTACCCTTTTCCGATTGATCTGAGCCCCATAACGCATGTCAAGGCTCTGCCTGACTAAGTTCGTTGGGGTTCTGTCTCGTGACATAGGGACAAGGTTGAATTATGGGTACTATACTTAACACGAGTACAAATATATATATATATATATATAGCTCAGAAGTTATACCCAATATTCTACCAGGAGACTTTCTAGTTAAACCCTAAAGTTACAAGGCAAGTCCATTCTCTTTTCTCATAATTTTATTCCCTTTTTGTGATATAATTATATTAAAAAATGTCCCAAATCGACCCATAAGTAAAAACCCGGACCCCTGAAACCCCAATCCATATCAAAAATCAAGAAATCAAGATTTGTGGTCTTCAGACGAGCCGTGTAAAGATTCAACATAGTCTTACGCTGGCCGCGTTAAAGTGAAGTTTGACCGGATAAGCGTCCAGATCCACGTGGCATCCACCTGGCAACCCTACTCGTGACCCAGCAAACCTATACGTAGAATAGGTGGTTACGCGGGCCGCGTACGAATCGGCTGGAGGTTCACGCGGGCCGCGTGAGACCCAAATTCCAGCAATAAATAGAGCAGGCTACGAGCAGTCCTCTGGTGTCGAAAGTTTCTTTCAGAAACAAAGTTCTACTCCTCCAATTCGAATTTTACTTTCATAATAGCTAGGCGCTGCTACGATACAGGGTATTAACTCGATCACTGCTATGATTCAATGTCCGATCGATTGAAAATATCCGATGAATGTTTAAGTGCTGCTCAAACTTGGGTTATACTTTGTCATTCGTCGTGAATTCAATGGATGTTTAAGTATTGCACTTTGTCATTCGTTGTGAAAGTTTTAATCTCGTGAGTTGTCGTAAAGGTTGGATTAAAGTTACTAACCTAGTTTTCGCGTGCATTGTTATTTTAAATTAGGATACAAGGCTAATCAGTAGGCTAAACTCTGCCCGTATAAATCTGCAATATGAGTTATTCTCTTTTATCAAATGATTTACAATACTCCATTTTCAAATGTTATAATTACAGGGATTAAGTCGTGGTTATCTTAAATCACTGGCTAGTGGGGTATTGTGCACATTACTAATTTCTCACGGTTAGGCTAATAAATCCTAACAGTGATAATCGTCACTACTTGGGGAAAGACCCAATAGTGGTATGACCATCGTCACCAGGTGACACGTCGCCAGATAAAAATAAGATAAAAGCCATTGTAATCGCTCTTATGCTGTAATTTATAACTAAGGGTCATTTTATAAAAATGAATGAACTCACCGGTATTTCCTGCTGACCAAATCTTTTTAAAACGCGTTTCAGGTAATTACAGTAGATCGGAATTAGAGTTGGATGCGGCACCAACAAGGCTTACAAAAGTGGCTTATTTTATCAATTAAATTAAATAAAGAAAAGTTGTTTTATGTATTCAAATTTATCCTATATTAAACTACCTTTTTAAAACATGGTTTTATCCCATCTATTTAATAAATAAAAATCCGGTGTTTTCTAAACTCTGATATTTTTCCTAACTCACGGTTCTGACGAAATTTCCGCTGCAATGCTTTCAAAATAACCACCGGTACCACTTGGTTGCTCGCGGCTCTCGATTCCATCCAGGGTGGGATTGGGGGTCGTGATAGATTGCAATCCGATCGGATTGCCACTCGATCACTGTGACAAATGAAGATTAAATTTTGTGATCTAGTGATGAGGATCGGATGGTTGTCTGTCGCAACCCCCGCCCCCTATCTGTCCTGGGAACGGGCGGCCGCGAGAATCAGTATAGGTGGTATCGGTGTTTATCAATTTGGCAGCGGAAATTAAATCAGAACCGTAGTTAGGAAATATTTTATCGAGTAAACACCACATTTTTATAACATATTGGGATAAAACCCAAGTTTTTTATTAAAAACTGATTTATGTAGAGAAAATCTCCATTTTATTGAATAAAACATCTTCTTTTATTTAGGTAACTTTTGTAGCCACTTTTCCAAGCCTTCAGTGTTGTCCAGCTGGCTTCTACTTGGCTTTCACATTTTGTTACCTGAAACGCGTGTAAAAACATTTTGTCAGTGGGAAATACTGGTGAGTGAATCCCAGTTTAATCAAGAAGAGTTTTATCTTTTAACAGTATTGAGAGCGATTACAATGTTTACATCTACACAATTACTCATTCAGTATTGTCAATCCTGACTGGTGGGTCATTTTATCCATTGGCTAACTCTTTGTCCAATGGTAATGTGTTCCACATTTTGTATACAAAACCCCAACATACCGGCAGTAATTGAAGAATTACAAAGACTCAATCACTGCTTAATCACATTGTAAAATATTTAAGGTTTTGTAAAAACAGTTTACAAAAAGGAGATTACTCACATTACTGTCTTAGGTTTCCTTTAAGGGTTTCCTGGTCATTATTAATAATTTACACAAATGCACACGCGTTAGTATAATAACCCAATATTTACATTAGTAACACCCTCCCCGAGACGGCATTCCAACGACTACGTCGGGCAGAACCACGACAACCGTTACGGAACCCTGGATCAATCGGGCAGCGTATCTAATACGTAACCGGGGTTATGATACTTACAAAGGGGCAGAACTTCGTTATTTAGGGGGGGTATAATACCCGAAAATAGCTTATATTATGTGAGAATTCGAGAGAAAAGAAAGAGAATGAGCGACTGGAGACTGAAGCCGAAAGCCTCTATATATAGTGTATCCTCGCCTTCCGTCGCGCCCCACATAAGATGTAGCCAAGGGCTATGCGGCCCGTGAGATAGGGTTGTAGGCCCTAGTTTTGACATGTCATCACATCTAGCCTCGACAAGATTAAGCCACGTGTCGGCTTCGGGTGCTGCCTCGTTGATGAGCGCTCGTGGCCTGCGTAAGACCAAGCTTGGGTCTTCGCGGCCCGCCATAGATCAATAAAAATTGTTTTTTTTTTAATTTTAATAAAAATAAAGGTATTCGTTTTCGTATACGGGGTGTATTTTAGGTCATATTGGGGTGCTCTAAATATTTTTTAGGGTGTCAGAGTTATTATGGAGGGTTGTTATATCCTCCCCACCCTATTTTAGAGCTTGTCCTCGAGATCTACTGGAATAGGTGCGGGTATTTCCTTTGCATCTTTGATTCAAGCTCCCATGTATACTCTGGTCCTCTTTTGGAATCCCATTTTACTTTGACTAGAACTAATCTCTTGTGCTTGAGGTTCTTAACTTCCCTGTCTTCAATCTTTAGAGGCCTCTCTACACATTTTAATTGCTCATTTATCTCTATGTCCTTAAGAGGTACTATTAGGGATTCATCAGCTAGACATTTCTTGAGATTAGATACATGAAATACATCATGTATTCCTGCCATTTCCTCTGGCAGTTGTATCTGATAGGCTACAGGTCCTATTCTTTTAATAATCTCAAAAGGTCCAACATACCTGGAACTTAACTTTCCCCTCTTGATGAATCTTACCACTCCTTTCCAAGGAGAGACTTTTAATAATACTTTATCTCCTACTTGAAATTCCAAGGGTTTCATCTGTTATCAGCATAAATCTTTTGTCGATCACGTGTTGCTTTCAGTCTTTCCTTGACTTGAATGATTTTGTCGGTTGTTTCTTGTACTATCTCAGGTCCAGATAGTTGCTTTTCCCCAATTTCTGCCCAACAGACTTGGGTTCGACACTTTCGTCCATAAAGTGCTTCGAATGGTGCAGCATTGATACTTGTGTGATAACTGTTATTATAAGAAAATTCTATTAATGGTAAGTGATCATCCCAATTACCTCCGAAATCAATTACGCAAGCTCTAAGCATATCTTCCATCGTCTGAATTGTCCTTTCACTTTGTCCGTCCATTTGAGGATGATAAGCTGTGCTTAGATTCAACTTGGTTCCCATGGCTTTTTGGAAACTTGTCCAAAAATGAGAGGTAAAACGACTATCCCTATAAAAAACAATTGATAAAGGAATTCCATGTAATGAAACAATTTCATTTACATATAACTTAGCTAATTGTTCTATACTATAAGTTTCCTTCATTGGTAGGAAATGAGCTGACTTAGTTAGTCTATCTACAATCACCCAGATTGTATCATTACCTTTCCCTATTTTGGGTAGTTTGGTAACAAAATCCATTGTTATCAATTCCCATTTCTACACTGGCATTTATTGCTGCTGCAATAAACTTGAGGGTTTCTGATGTTCAACTTTGACCTGAGAGCAGGTTAAACACTTAGAAACGTAAGCTGCTATATCCTTTTTCATTCCTATCCACCAGAAATTATTTCTTAAATCCTGATACATTTTATCACTTCTAGGATGCATCGTATACTTAGACTTATGAGCTTCTTCTAATATACGGTAGCGTAGGTTTCCTAATTTAGGTATCCACATTCTTTTCTTATGGAATCTCCAAATTCCATCTGTTCCTTGTTCTAGTTCCTTAATCATTCCTTTCAATTTTTCAGTATCATCCTTGATTACTGATTCTTGGGCCTGTCTAATCTGTTCATTTAAATCTACTTGTAGATTTAACTTAAGAGAACGCACTCTTATTGGCTTTTCGTGATACTTTCGACTTAAAGCATCAGCTACCACGTTGGCCTTTCCTGCATGGTACTGGATATTGCAATCATAATCACTAAGAATTTCCATCCAGCGTCTTTGTCTCATATTCAATTCATTTTGCCCGAAAACATACCTTAAACTCTTATGATCTGTAAAAATGGTAAACTTACTACCGTAAAGGTAATGTCTCCAAATTTTCAGGGCAAAAATTATGGCTCCTAATTCTAAACCATGGGTTGAATAATTCTCTTCATGATTCTTAAGTTGTCTAGATGCCTAGGCTATAACCTTTTGGCGTTGCATTAACACACAACCATAACCTAACTTAGAAGCATCAGAATAGACTACAAAGTCTTCAGTTCCTTCTGGTAACGTTAGTATGGGTGTGTTGGTTAATCTTTGCTTAAGGACTCTAAAGGCTTCTCCCTGTTTTGGTCCCCATTCAAACTTAATAGATTTACAGGTTAACTTAGTTAAAGGAATGGCTATTCTAGAAAAATATCGAATAATTTTTCTATAACAACCGGCCAATCCTAAGAAACTTCTAACCTCGGTTGGTGACTCAGGGGTTTTCCATTTAGTAATTGCCTCGATCTTGGTGGGATCTACATGAATTCCTTGATGATTGACTAAATGTCCAAGAAACTGTACCTGTTCTAACTAGAACTCGCATTTTGAAAACTTAGCATAAAGCTTTTCTTTCCTTAATAAACTTAGAAGTGCGTGCAAATGCTTTGCATGTTCCTCTTTACTCTTAGAGTAAATGAGAATATCATCTATAAAGACAATTATGAATTTATCCAAATATGGTTTACATATTCGGTTCATCATGTCCATGAATGCAGCTGGGGCATTCGTTAAACCAAATGGCATGACAGTAAATTCATAATGGCCATACCTTGTTCTAAATGCGGTCTTAGGAATGTCCTCTTCCTGTACCTTTAATTGATGATATCCTGACCGTAAATCGATTTTTGAGAAAAATCGAGCTCCTTGCAATTGATCGAACAGATCATCGATTCTTGGTAATGGATACCGATTCTTAATCGTAACCTTGTTCAATTCACAGTAATCAACGCACATACGCATAGATCCGTCTTTCTTTTTAACGAACAAGATTGGTGCTCCTCATGGCGATGAACTTGGCTGTATGAATCCTTTCTCTAATAACTCGTCTAATTGTTTCTTCAATTCTTGCATTTCTGCAGGTGCCAAACGGTAAGCTGCTTTGGCAATTGGTGATGTCCTTGGTAGTAGATGAATTCTGAATTCAACTTCTCTGTCTGGCGGTAGTCCTGGTAATTCTTCTGGGAACACATCTGGAAACTGAGATACTACTGAAATATCTTTTAATTCTTTTCCTTTAGTGTTAGTGATTATCGAAATAAAATACACTAATGATCCTTTTCTTATATAACTTGCTTTTTCATCACAGAGATGAATTTTGTGGATCTAGATGGTTTATCTCCTTTAATTGTGATCTTTTCACCTTTTGGTGAATTTACTTGAATTGACTTTTGATCACATAAAATACTGGCTTTATTAGCTATTAACCAATCCATTCCTAATACAACATCAACTCCTGCCAGATTCATTGGGTAAAGGTTTGCAATAAACTTTTGATTTAAAAATTCTATTCTTGCTCCCTGCAAGATTTCAGAAATCTTAATGGTTTCTCCATTTGTTGTTTCTACTAGACATTCTTGTGGGAGTTTAGTTAATCATTGATTAAGAACTTTGCAAAATGAAGTATTAATAAAACTTTGGTTCGCACCAGAGTCAAATAATACTTTAGCAAAAACATCATTAACTAAAAACGTACCGGCTATCACGTCCGGAATCATCTTGGCTTCATCTGCAGTCAGAACAAATGCTCTAGCATTTTTCGTGTTTTTGTTGTTTGCAGCTGGAGCTAGTTTCGGACAGTTTGGCTTGATGTGACCTTGTTCTCCACAGTTGTAACATATCCTGTTATTTGGTTTCTTCCTGCAGCCTTCTTCCTTGTGTCCCGATAGTTTGCAAAAATTGCAATATATGGAGCATCTTCCAGAATGCTTCCTTTTGCAATACTTGCAATAAGGTGCAGAGGTAGAACCTACATTTTTCCCACGGTTGGAATTTCCAGAGCGAAATTCTTGGGTAAGCTTTTGAGCTAGGTTTCTTCTCTGATCCTCTTCTCGTGTACGCACTAACTCATCTGTCAAGGTATTTGCTAGTTCTACAGCTTCTTCTATAGTTTGAGGTCTAGCTGCTTTGACTACATGCCTAATCTCACTGATTAATCCCCAGATGTAACGGGAGATTAATACAGGTTCAGGTGAAGCAAGGGTTGGCACTATTCTAGCATATTCAAAGAATAATGTAGTGTATCCCTTACTATCTACTCCAGTCATCCTAAGGTTTAGGAACTTATTTGCTATCTGTTCCTTTTCATTGGGAGGGCAGAATTTCCTTTCTACCATGTTCTTAAATTCCTCCCATTCCATATTGTAAATTATGTCACTTCCCCTAGACTGGAGGATAGTGTTCCACCATTCTAAGGCTGAGTTCTTAAAGAAATTGGAAGCAAACATTATCTTATCCTCTTCTGCGCACTTGCTTATTTTTAAGACTGCCTTAGTCTTTTCTATCCAGCGTAGAGCTGCAACGGCCCCTTCATTGCCCGAGAATTCAATTGGTTTACAAGACCAGAATTCTTTGTAAGAACAACCATAAGGCATGGTTCTTCTTCTTTTGGGAATGGGCACTTGAAGTATAGGTCCATTGTTCACGCAATTTTCTGGTTCGGTGGGTCGTTTACTATCATAGTTACTTTTATTATCAGCTTCCCTAACTGTTTGAATAATATATGTCATCGCATCTATTATCCCTTGTGCCACTATGTGTTGGATGGCACTATTATCCACTTGGTTTCCATTATTATCATTGTTCGGGTTATCGTTATTCTGGTTTTCCGGGTTATTATCTGAATTCTCTTGATTCACTTGGTCAGCCATCTGAATTTTAAACATTTACCACGTATCAATATCACAAGATAATATTTAACACGACCAACCACATAACACGCATATTGATAAAAAAACGTCGAACATTGCGACTAACTCTTTCTTATATTATGCATCTAATTCAAACTAATACTGGAATTTAAAATTACAATACTATTATGCATCACTAACCATGAGGTGGTCTATACTACGATAGATTTATCTATTTATTATTTTTTTTTCAAACATACACACATATTATATATTATTATTATTATTACTACTTGCACCATCACTTTCACTGATATGGGTTCATCCAGAACTCCATATTGTGCTCGTCATACTTCCAGACGAGTCGCTCTCCTACCTGCCTCATTCTCTCACTACTTTCTAAAATCTCTTCTCCGAAAGTTCGGAGCTCTTGCACATTTTCTGCACTCATTGGGGGTACAGGTGCTGGGACTGGGTTTGGAAACTGGGGCATGGGTTCCTGGTACGGGCATGGATTCTTTAAAATTTCCCTGATGTACTGATCACTATCATAGTAGGGATCTAGAGGGTCCAATCCTGGGTAGGCTGCTAGGTTCAGCATAGGTGTGTCTTCTGGTGTTGGGTAACGTTACACATAATCCCTATGGTCGTCTAACCACGGGTCGTAGTCTGGGTCTAAGGGATTGGGTGCTGGTACCCTAGGTATCTCTTCTGGGTTAAAATCATGCATTTGGACTTGATTTTCTGGGTTGTTTTCGATTTCCATTGGCTGTGTGGGGAATAGTGGTAATGGTTGGGGTGCTACAAGTTGCTCCAGGTTAGGGTCAGCAGCTGTGGTTGCTAGGATATGGAAATTTGCTAAACTTCTATTAAGCATATCCTGTGTGTGAGCATATGTTTCTCTCTTAATGGCTGCTAAAGCTCGCTGGTTTTGCAACTTTTTCATCCTCTTCCTACGTTCATGTGCTCCCCTACTGAACCATCCTCTCTTTTTAGGAGGGAATGGCTCTTCAGACTGAGCCTTAAACACGAATATTCCATCTTCATTGTTAGCTGAATACCCAGAGAGGGCAGGCTGTGAAGAGGTGCCTGCGCTCCTAGGTGAGCTGGACAACTGACGGTAGGCGTCGGAAGGTCCTTGGTCGCTCATACTGTAAACTAACAAATAGTCAAATAACACACAACAATAAAATGCATATACGCACGTATTTCTGTAATGTATTTCCTAACACTTTGAATAATATCTTGGTGTCAGCAGAACACTTTTGTGGCTGAATCAGTGGCTTAGCTCTGATACCACCTTCAGTCGCAACCCCCGCCCCCTATCTGTCCCGGGAACGGGCGGCCACGAGAATCAGTATCGGTGGTATCGGTGGTATCGGTGTTTATCAATTTGGCAGCAGAAATTACATCAGGACCGTAGTTAGGAAATATTTTATCAGAGTAAACACCACATTTTTATAACATATTGGGATAAAACCCAAGTTTTTCATTACAAACTGATTCATGTAGAGATAATCTCTATTTTATTGAATAAAACATCTTCTTTTATTTAGGTAACTTTTATAGCCACTTTTCCAAACCTTCAGTGCTGTCCAGCTGGCTTCTACTTAGCATTCACATTTTGTTACCTGAAACGTGTGTAAAAACATTTTGTCAGTGGGAAATACTGGTGAGTGAATCCCAGTTTAATCAAGAAGAGTTTTATCTTTTAACAGTATTGAGAGCGATTACAATGTTTACATCTACACAATTACTCATTCAGTACTGTCAATCCTGACTGGTGGGTCATATTACCCATTGGCTAACTCTTTGTCCAATGGTAACGTGTTCCACATTTTGTAGGGTGTCGGAATTATTATGGAGGGTTATTATAATGTCCGATCAGATTGCCACTCGATCTCTGGAATGAGAATACATGATGAACAGTAATGAAGATGTGTTTTGGATCGGATGGCTATCCGATCGGATTGTCATCCGATCGAGTTGCCATCTTTTTTTCAAAACAATTTGTTAACAATTAAGGCACAGATATCGAGGTAAACACTTTAAAACATTTAGTGCATTGGATCGGATGGCCATCCGATCGAGTTGCCACCCGATCCTTGAACATTGAAGAACAACATGAACAGATTATGAACACTAAAAAATTTTCTAAGTTAATCATTAAATTGAACACAGATCTACGTAGAGATTTCTCAGGCGATCAAAACCCTATGTTCATTTTTTTCTAAATCAGCCTAGATTTTGTTTAATTTGATAAAAACTATATCGATAGCCGACACCTTTAAACTTCAAATTATCAAATTCTAACAAGTTTTTGCACAAATTGAGATGTTAAACCTATAGATCTAAGGCCCGTGAACAAAACCCTATGTCCAGATTCTAACAAAAATCATTAAAATTTCCTAGATCTAAGATTTTAGGTCCGATCAGTCGCCGACATGTATAAAACTCATCAAAAACATCAAATTAACAATCAAAGATCAGTAGACTTACCTTTCCCATTGTGAAGGTTTAGTGTGCCAACAATCCAATGTAGTGTGGAAAGTAAGAATGTGAAAATCAGATCAAGATCAGAGAAAGTGAGAAAGTGTTGGATGGTCGCTCGAACGAGTAAAGGTTTGACTGAACTCATTGACTTCTATATATAGAGGGTGACCATATGTCGGTTGGCCATCCGATCGGATTGCCGCCCTATCCAAACACTTCTCTTTTGACTTTTGAGTTTTGATCTTTTGACTTTTCCCGTTTTATCAGATTGGGTCAGTTTTATAAATCCACTTAAGTATCTAGGTCCAAGTTAATGACCCTAGGCACTTAATTTGTCTACCAAGTCCAAGTTAATGACCTTGGATGACCCGAAACAAAACAAACTGACATTTTGTTCAACTTTTCAAACACATTTTTCATAAAAATTGTACAAGTGTCAACTTAATGAACTTCCTTTTGACTTTGAAATATTCAAACCTTTTCCAAGATTAGCTCTCAACCCTGTCGTCTAGATCAGAAACTTCCTGCTCTGCTTCATGACTGCGAGTCTAAAGATCAGCTTTCTACCTTGGTTTGTCGAAAAACTAAAGCAGAAATGTAAAATCTTTTTGGGATTTTAAGAAAGTTTATACTGAAACACTATAAAATCTTTTTGGGTTTTGGACTAACTATGAAATGAAATGCAGTAAAAGTAAACTATTTACAAACATATTTTTGGTGAGTGTGTCAGAGGATCATATCAGCTGCATGACAGGTTACAAGTACCGTTGAGCTTTTAAATTCTCACACAAATTTCAACTTATTCAGGATACGAATTAGTGTTTAAAGAGCTTAACTTATACGCGTGTCCCACCTCAGAATATACTCTTGTCACACCCCCAAATTCCACCATGCGGAGTATCACCACTTGGAGGTATGACATGACCAGGATCGAGCCACCAATCATATTAAACAACGTGTTTAAGTAACTAAAACCAACCACAATACAATTGGTGACCAAAAGGAAGTTAACCAAGTTCAATTTAAACAGCGGAAGCATAAGATGTTAAACCAAAACATAAGTTCGTAGTTCATAAGTTTAAAGACCCAAAACATAAGTTTCAAAAGTTCATGAAGTTTATTTATTAAGTACGGGACATATCGGTTTGCATCCCACAACGACCACCTCCGTGTGCAAGCCCCATAGCATCTAGCGACCTGCAAAGCATGTAACAACGAGTCAACAACAAAGTTGAGTGAGTTCACAGTTGGTTGTCCATTTTAGAGTTGTTTCCAAAAACGTAGTTTAATCTTCAACAGCTATCCAGCCGTGGGGGGTTACCCCATAGTTCGAAAACATTTATCAGTTAACCATCCCATGTCCACCTTCCCTGGCTATCCAGCCCGGCACTCCGGCCGTGGGGGCTACCCCATTATTTAAACTACCAGACTCGTTTATTATATCGACTACTAACGAAAATTACTTGTGCCCTAGCGTCGGTGTCTATCATCACCGACGTGCCATAGTCCATTAGTACACGCCCGTCCGACTGGCACGGTGTGAGGTTTGTTAAACCTAATAGCGCTATTAACTAATGACCAGCTCGCCATAGCCGAGGCGATTAAGTCGATATAAAGGGAGGGACTTCGCTGATAGAGTTCTAGTCCGGTAAGTCTAATTTCGTCCCAACAGGACGAGGAATTCTCATTCCTGAACACGTCCCAAGGACGAGGAATCCCTATTCCTGAACCCATTCCCACCGGGAATTTCCATGCTTTGTAGAAAAGTGTGAACTCACCTCGGTTTGCTCGGTTAGATTCTCAAATATAGCTAACAGTCAAGGTCGGTCAATCACGTCCTAATATGATTTCCAGTTAGTGATTTAGTGGTTTCAAATAGAGCACAAAGTTCCTACACGTATCTACTACATAACATGCATTCACTTTAATAGTTTACGCTCATATAAACATTCCACCTTTAGCTACTCAAGAACAAGCATACGATATTGCACATATTACTTTCATTGACACATAACATGTTAGATCATCCTCAGATAACATACTCGACATTTAGATACGCAATTTACTACTTACGTCATTTCAGCCTTAATATCCAAAACTGGGCTGCTTTCGGGTATTTTAATAAAATAGTTAACTTATTCCAAAAATTCCCAAATTTTTACAGAATATCTAAAACGATCCAAATATTGTTGTGTAAAAATTTCGGGATCCAATTCATTACCAATATTTTATAAAAATTCATTTTCCGGACTGCAATCAGATTCATCTTTTTCTGACTGCAGTCCACGTAATAATTTATTTAAAATTCATCGAGAGTCCGGTTTACGAAATTCCAGTGGGAGAATTACAAATACATCGGTAGTCATCTACAGTACAAATTTCATGATCTAACTCTACACAGGATTCAAGTTATGATGGAAAAAAGAACGCATATTTTCAGCAGTAAAAATGCAGCTTGAGCTGCTGTCCAAAAACAGATCTTTAAAAATAGTAAACGAAGTCCAAAAATTATGATTCCAGTGCCATTAGAACCGTATTTCATAATACATGAATCTAGACTTCAGAAAATACATTTTTCGTTTTATTAAGGTCCTGTTACAGCCAACTGAAGTTGACTGTAATCACCAAACAACCACCTGTTTTCAGCTTTTAACATTCTAAAGCGTGCTCGATTGATTCCGTTAACATGTTTAGCGATCAACAACGATACTTACAGCAGGTTATAAGTCCTACATATCAACACATGATCATCATATACCAAACAACATTTTTCTAACATCATTTCTTCATGTATCATCTTGTTTAAGCTTATGTTCAAGTTTTAAGTGTAAGATCTTATGGTGTTCATATGTTTTCATCATAATCTAACTTTTAACCATCATAAATATAAAATATGAGAAGATCAAAGAGGCTTACTACTAGCTTTGAAGCTAGGGAAGCAACAAGGCGAAAAATGGGTGGTTAAAGACAAACGGGAGAGGTCCTTGGCAATCCGTGAGCTCCACACTCCGTGATTCACCTTTGTGCACCTAGTAGTGTCTTGGAATACTTGTACAAGAATTGAAGGTGGGTGGTGTGTGGGGAGAGTAGTTCGGCCGAGAGTAATGGAGAAGGAAGAGGGAATTGTGAAGTGGTGATAGGTGTTGGAAATGATGGTGATTTTTATAATTCAATCACTAATACCCAATGGGTATAATGTTAGTGGAAGTACAAGCATCATCATCTCAACATATCCAAGGAAAGTTGCATTGGGACCATGGAATATTTAACAAATTTGATTAGGAGGGGGCCCTATGAACCGTGATCGTGCAAAAAGTGGGGTTTAAATTGAAAGTTGTTTGGTAAATAAGTGAGTTATTAGGGGTGTTATGTGTAAAAGGTAGTGTCTAATGTGTACCATAATGTCAACTCATGATCTCACCATCTCCCATGAAAGATTATGGAAAGAAAAATTTGAGAAGTCTTTGGTGAGTGGGGTCCCTAAGTGGACGGTTACCACATGATGGGGGGGAAAGGGTTAAATGTTAATTGATGGTATTTAATTTAATTAGTGGGAGTTTAATGTTATATCTAGTGTTTAGCGGGTACCGGGTATTATGTAAGGTGTTATAGTGCTCGGGGACCATAACTAGCTCAGAAAAATAAAAACAATGCTTCTAGCATTATTTTGGTGTTTTGGGTAGTGTCCGGTTGTTCGGTTTGATACTGTTCCGTTAAAGTGCTTAATTAATCCGTAAAGTGTCCTATATATATATTTTTGTAACATTTTAATTCTCAACACTCAGGAAAGCATACCGGACTATTTAGTAACTTTTCTGTACACTACTAGTATGTTAATTCAACACATGTAAGTATAACACAGTAATCAGAAAGCAGTTAAGTGATTCAGCACAGTCATCAAGCACTTTAATTATCATTAAATAATCGTACGGATACATGAAGTTTTTGAGGGTTGTCATAACTCTTGTATCCAGACTCCTATATTCAGTCTTACAGGTGAATGTACAATAATGATATCTGTAACGGGTAATGCAAGGCCATGAGAGCTCAGGTTAGAACTTCCGTTCAGACAAAGAGATGATGGCTCGACTTTCGGTGTGTCCCGTTTGGGGATCTTTTCTTCAACAGCACATGATTAGCATTTTGCAATGTTTCATCATTTTTTTATGCTGAGGGTAGGCTTTAGGATTAAAGCAGTGCAGAGTATTATACGAGGACTAGGCTATTGCTTCCGCAAAATCAGATGCCCCGGTATAATACCCCAGATATCATCACGCATATAGACCTAGTATGTCAGAAATAGAAAGCCTTTCAAATAAGATTTCAGGGGTTACCTATATATCCGAGAGATGTTCCCCACGTAATAAGCAAGAAATGATTTTAGGTTTATATCCCGAATTAGTCTACTAAGTGTGTAAAAACCTATCGGCATATCATCAGCGAGACTGCTTAACACCTTTTAAACATTACATATCTTTAGCATATTGTAACTGTCTAGCTGATGTACTATCATTTCCTCTTTTTACACAAACTCTTTTTGGATTTTCTATTGTTTTTGGATTTTGAAAATATCTCATGTTTTTGGATTTTTGCATTTTTTTTTTTTTTTTTGTATTTTCTGAAAATATATGTATCTCCCCCTAAATACCAAAACAACTAAAAATACGACAAACCAGTGCAGTTGGCTTTTCAACATCATCTGCAGTGGTACTTTCATCAACGCCAAGTAACTCCTCCGCATCCAACAACAATTTCATACCATTTAGTTTTAAAAGATATTGAAAACGAGCTTTATCAAAAGCTTTGGTATGTAAATCTTCCTTTTGTTCGTCGGTGTGGATTTTGTCAATTCGTATCAACTTCGAGCGTGAAGTCACCATCTTTAGGATACCATAACCCCAGTGTTGGAGTTCCTTTCAGGTAGCGTAGTATCCTCTTGACTATAGCCATATGTGAAGCTCTAGGACTTGACTGATATAGGGCCGCGAGGCATGTTGGGTACATGATATCGGGTCTAGATGCTGTCAAGTACATTAGCGAACTGATCATTGAACGATACAACGTCTTGTCCACCTTCTCTCCGGTGAGATCAGGGTTGATACCATGATTGGTTGCTAACGGGGTGGAAATTGGAGCTGTCTCAGACATTCCGAATTTCTACAAAACATCGTAAACATATTTTGTTTGATGAATGAAGGTTCCTTCAGGCATTTGGTCGACTTGCAGCCCTAGGAAGAACTTCATCTCACCCATTGATGACATTTCGAACTTCTGCTTCATCACTTTTTCAAAATCTTTGCAGAGTTCTTCATTTGTTGACCCAAAGATTATATCATCAACATAAATCTGTACTATCAGTAAGTGCCCATCGACTTCTTTTGTGAAGAGGGTAGCATCCACTTTTCCTTGAATAAAGTTATTGGCAAGCAAGTGTTGAGAGAGCGTCTTGTACTAGGCTCTCGGGGCCTGATGCAAATCATACAACGCTTTGTCTAGAAGGTAGATCTTATCTTTGTGGATTGGGTCAGTAAATCCCGGTGGCTGACCGACATATACTTCCTCTTTCACCTTTCCATATAAAAATGCTGATTTGACATTTAACTGGTACAGTTTGAATCCTTTCCATGAAGCAAAAGCTAGGAAAATTCTGATAGCTTCAAGACGAGCAACCGGAGCGTAAACCTCAGTAAAGTCTATGCCCTCTTGCTGACTGAAACCCTGGACTACGAGTCTAGCTTTGTTAAGGACAATAACTCCTCTGTCATCCTTTTTGCACTTGAACACCCATTTTGTATTTATCTTTCGGTGTCTGTCAGGCAGATCCACAAGCTTCCATACACCAAGCTTTTCAAACTGACTCAGCTCCTCCTACATTGCATTGGCCCATGAATCTTCTGTCAGTGCTTCCTTGTATGTTCTCGGCTCTATCTGCGAAATGAAACAACTGAGTGAAAATTCAGTTTATAAAGGAGCAATTTTAGTATAAAAGCAAGTAAGGCCATGGTCAATCTGGCTTTTGGTGCGAACGCCTGTCTGCAACTCTCCGATTATCAATTCCTCTGGATGGTTTGAAAGAGTCCTTGGCATAACTTTGCCTGGAACATCCACCTCGCCTTCCAAATTTGTAACGTTCTGCTCTGCAACTTGTTCATTGTCAATAATTGTCTGATCTGAAGATTGGATTTGCTCCCCCTCAGACTCTGAATCACCATGATCAAAAGTAGGAATATCATCAGATTCTGAATTATCTTCATTGACCACCGTCTGATTTTCAGGAGCAGATTCGCGTTCCGAAGTAGTCAGAGTTTGCTGGGTTTCATCATTCTCTCCAGCATAACTGGGACCAGCTTCATTATTATTGGAAGTTTGTTGTTGACGTTTAGAAGAACTTGCTGGAAATCTTCCCTGCGATGCTTCATATTCTCGTAAAATATCCAAATCATCAAAGAACTTTGGCTCTTCTTCTAACTCGAATGAATCCCATAGGGTATCATAGTTGAATCGCCATGAGTCTGCGGGCTTCTGTGGAGGCATTGTGTAGCCTTGACATTCAACATGTTGTGCTTCGATGATCTTCTTGAGACATGGAACAAATACTCTTTTTAGTGGATTAGCATATCCCACAAAAATGCCTTCAATACTCTTTGAACCAAATTTGCTATCGGGATCTAGAACAGTGCAGGGAGACCCGAACGACTCTAAATACTCGAGATTAGGCTTGCGATTGTTGATCAACTTGAAACATGTTTTGTTGTGCTTCTTCATAGTAAGTACCCTGTTGAGTGTATAGCAAGCGGCTAAAACTGCTTCTGCCCAGAAATTAATCAGTAACTTGGAATCAGCTAGCATCGTTCTCGCAGTTTCGATCAGCGTTCTGTTCTTTCTTTCTGTGACTCCATTTTCTTGCGGAGTATATGGTGCGCTGAATTCTTGCAATATACCTCGACGATCACAGAATTCCTCCATTCTGTTGTTCTTGAATTCCGTACCATTGTCGCTTTTTAGTCTGCGAATTCGTGTTCGGTACAAATTTTCTATCTTTCTGAATAACCTCAGCAAACTCTCAAATGTCTCATCTTTTGAAATCAGGAACGACACCCACAAGAATATCGAATAGTCATCAGTGACTACAAGGCAATATAGATCACCCGTAATACTCTTGACATTCACAGGACCAAAGAGATCCATGTGAAGTCTCTCTAGTGGCTTCGAGACAGAGTTCATCTTTTTTGCCAGTATGGGATTTCTTCTGTTGCTTCCCTTTTATACAACTGGTACACTCCCCCTCAAGATGAAAACTATTCAAGTGAACACATTTTACTAAATCATTATGCACCAGGTAGTTCATCTTGCGTAGGTGAATGTGGCCCATCTTCCGGTGCCACAATTGAGACTCCTTTTCAGTGGCTTTTGACATGAAGCAATGAGTTTGACCCGTGGTAGTCGTAGCAACGCTCATATCCAACACGTACAGATCATTAACTCGTGGTGCTCTCGTGATGATCCATTCCTTGGGGATGACAAACCCCGGCTTCAAGATCAAACATTCCTTATCAGTGAAATGTGTCGAATACATTCGGTTACATATTTGAGAAATGCTAAGAAGATTATTCTCCAGCTCGGCTATGTAATTGACTCTTTCAAACGTGATAACACCATTTAATAATGTTCCTTCACCAATAATGCGTCCTCCTTGATTACCAGCAAAACTGACATATCCACCGTTGAACCCTCTAACATCGTAAAGCCGGGTTTTTCTCCCTGTCATGTGTCGAGAAGCTCCACTATCCATAATCCAATGTGAGATAGATATTGGAAGCTCCTGCACATAACAAAGACATTTACTTAGAAAGTGAAGCAACCCAAGCCTCCTTCGACTCGGGTAGCTTGACGTTAAGGTGAGTTGTTGTGGTGTACAATGGTAGAAAATTCTTGTCATTCATTTCAAGACTTTCTTTAGACCCAACCTCAACCTCTTTGTATAAGAAAAAATCGTCTTTTTGAGGTTGACCAGATGATTGGTCTTTCTTCAGAACATACTTCTTTCCTGGTGGGGTCGAAGTCTGTTTTTCCAACTTCTGGTAATAATCCAAAGGAACATTCATCTTAACTGGTTTGGTTGAAGATGATTGTTTTTTAGTAATAGAAACCTTTGGTTTTGGAACACTCGATGCCTTAACCTCAGATTTTGGCTTCCAAGTTTGTTGTGGAGAAGCAACCCGTTTGTGAAATTTGTCCGTTTTCTTTACCAGTTGTTTTACAGTTTTAGTTTTGACTTTGATGTTTTCATTTTTCAAAATCTTCTTCTCAACAAACATTGGAGCTTTTCCTTTGACATCGTTCTTCTTTCTTGGATTCTCAACAACCACATACTTAGGCTTCGAGTTGGTGCACTTTCGTGCAATGTGTCCAACTTCATTGCATTTGAAGCATATGCGGGTGTCAACTTCCCGGCTTCTGCCTTCAGTCTGAGGCTGTGAGGCCATTTTCTCAAAGAATTCTTCATTAGATTTCAAAAAGATTTCCGATTCTTGTTCGGAATGTGAACTTGAGCTTTTAACAAACACTTTCTTTTCGACAAACCTTTTGTTTTGAAAATTCCTCTTTTGATAGTTCTTACCACCCTGATAACCACCCGTCCATCTGTTTTGATTGTTATTATTAAAACGCGGCGGTACAACAGGTTTCTTATAATAAGATTTATCTTTTTCAAAGTTCAAAAACCTTTTGGAACTCTTTAAGCCTTCAATTTCAGAAACATCGACTTCAACCAATTTGAACACTTGTTTTAGCTTGTCAACATTCACATTCTCAAGTGGAAATTCAATATCCGAATACAACTTATCAGAACCCGACATCTTGTACATCACAAGAGTAGGTTCGTCATTTGAGTTGTTTTGGGATTTTGATTTCGGAATATAATTGTTGAAAAAACATTTTTCATCTTCAGTCGAATCGCTGTTTGATTTTAAAACATTTTCAACCACATTTTTTACGACTTCAGACTGAATACTATCTTCATCAGAATGTGACATCGATTGTTTCTGGAAGTTTTTCAACATCTGATTTTTCATTTGTTTCAGAAATTTTATCCAACCCATATTGTTTCTTTGAAAAATTATTCATCACAGGTGGTGGAACTTGATGATAACCCACCCCCGTTCCATCCGAGTATATATCTTCACCAGCTTTGTTCTTCCCAATTGGTTTGGGAACTATGTGTTGAAGAACAAAGCTAGCGGAGCTATAACTATTCAATTTCAAAATAATTCTTTCATTTTCTATCTTAGCTTCCCGGAACTGAAGCTTAAGACTTTGTCTTTCTTTTGCCTGAAGAACTCCAGACAAATGAAAATTCTCTTTAGAGGTTTTCGCATTTCGCTCATCAGAATCTTTAACAGTCCTTTTTAACTTTTCAAAATTTTCAGAAATGCTTCTGTTTTCATGAATTAACTTCTCATTTTCTTTCTTAACACGTTCAACATCAGTTTTATCTTTTTCAATCTTTTTTGTTAATTCTTTGATTCTTTCGTTTGAAATTCTAAGAAGTTTGTCACGATTTAGAAAACCTTCTTCAGTTGTTTTGACTTTCTCAACCAGTTCTTCGGTCTTTTTCATTGTGAGATATGCATTCGTGCTGCAAATTTTGCATTGTTTTGTTTAATTTTTGCAATCACTTTCTATTTTAACCCCATCAGTCTTACCTGATTCATTGTTTGAACCATTATTATTGACCTTGCTTCTAGACTCAGACGCATATTTGGAATCTTCCTCTAGTACTTTTGCTGCAAGCACTTTGTCAGCCATCTTTGTCAGGTTCTCTGTGGTCATTTCTTTTGTTGTGTCGATTATCCCATCATCGACTTTTCTTGATTTTAACTCCTCCTCTTCAGCTTTCTTTGCAAGATCTCTCTCTCTCTCTCTTTCTTTATCCTCTTGCTTTAAAGATTCAATGAGAGTTTCAACTATGAGTGTTGATGGTTCAGCAATTATGTTGCCTTTTGGGTCCAAATAACACTCACGATCAGGATCCCATCTGTTTGCCTTTTTAGCTTCTTTCCAGGCTCGATAGTTTCTATCCTTCATGGTTTGAGCTATCAACTTTTGATAAGTGTATTTTTGCTCTTCAGTTCGTGTATCTTTGTATGGTTCAGTTTTTGCCATGAAAGCAAAACCAACAACATCATCTTTCGGTAAAAACTCACTCCAATCAAAACCTTCATCTTCATGAATCACAGCTAAGGCTCTCGACTTCTCCTTCGGTGTCTCCTCAATTTGTTTCATTCTTGGCGGCTCTTCTCGATTACGGTGATAAACAGCCTTTTTGTAATAATCATCATGGAACGGATTTACTGTTTCATCTGCTGCTGCGTTCCTGCATTCCCTCTTGAAGTGCCCCGTTTGTTTGCACTTAAAACATGTCACCTTTGACTTATCGAATCCCAATTTCGTTGAAGGCCCACCAATCGAATTTCTTCCAGTTATCTCCATAAACCTTTGCGCTCTCCTGATTACGCTAGCCATGCACCAACGTATGTCAATTAATTCCATCTCTTCGGGATTAATTTGATCATAATCTTCCTTTATTAGATTCATATTCCCGATTTTCCAAGCTACTAAGCTTTCATATGATTCCAAGATTGAGGCGAGAAACACCATTTTTTGTTTTGCAGTTTGTTCATTGAAGTTCTGAGCATTGTTCAGATTCCTTGCAATGTTACATTGAAACACGTTTTTAGGAACAGTTTGTTGTTGCTGGCTTTGAGCGGATGAAGAAGAACCTCTGTGATAACCACTGCTGGGTACTGAACTACTGCTTTGTCTTTCTTGAGTAACTGTGTTCGAGCTCTCAGCAGAAAACGCCGTTTTTGGTGAAGTGGTTTTCGGAATCATGCTACCCCTGTAGTAAAGATCAACATTTTGTTGATACGGGGTGTTGTTGAATTTGTTCATCTTCTTGATCTCTAACTCATGACTCTCAAACCTTTCTATCAACCAGTCAACAGTCATGTCGGACATTTTCATGGTGTTCTTCAGAACCACCCCGTAATACTGTCAATCCTTTTCTTCAGGCAAAGATTCAAATAATTTCTCGACCATCTCTTCTTCAGTCACGGTGATACCATGTCTAGCAAGTTCTATCTTCAAGTAACAGAACCGCTCAACCATCTTTAGCACATTTTCATTCTTCATGCACGCAAACAAGACAAACTCTTTCTTCAGTAGATGTTTCTTGTTCTTCACTATCTCTGCCCCTCCAAACACTTCCAGCTTTGATAATCTTTCCTTATTATGTCGTAGCCATTCTTCATACACTTCCAGCTTTGATAAGCAAACGCTTTTAACCAATCCTCAAATCTGCTTGACCATCTGTTGTAGTCTTCTATCGCCATAAGCTTTGGCGGCTTGTTGTAAGTACCATAGGCGTTGTCTACACTCAGTGAATCAGCAATCGCCTTCTTCGGATTTGGATTAGTGTTGGAAGTATATGTTGATGTTTCTCCGGTATGGTATGCAAAAACATCGCTGAACGGGTTCAGGAAATCATCTCCCATTTTTTAGTAGCTGAAAAAATTCAAACACTTAGAAAATTTTTCACAATTTTCAAGAATTTCAAACTGATGCACTTGGATCGGATGGTGATCCGGTTGAGTGGTGATCCGATCGGGTCACAACCAAGTATAATCTTCTGTTTAACAAGTGTCGGATAAGCACAGGTGTCGGACGGCTATCCGATCGGATGGTGATCCGATCGGGTGGTCGTTCGATCGAGTGACACAAGCTTCTAGAAACCTTTAACCTTCAACACTTCACCTGATCGGATGGTGATCCGATCGAGTGAGATGATGACGTCAGCTATGCAAATCAAGAACAGTCTAAGCCAATACGAGCGGATGGTGATCCGACCGGGTGGATGACGTCAGCACTATTGTAACACCCGTCTCAATTTATCAAGATTTTAATGATAAGATACACATTTTAATGCTAAAATGTGACTTTACAAAAACTTGTTTTACCAACATTACCAAATAATTACAACGTTTCAAAAACAATTTATAAGTGTTTACATAATTCACTTATAATAACACAATTCAAGGTTTGACACGGAAGCTTCATTTAACGTGTGTTCGGTTCTTGCTCGACGCTTGATCTTCATCCGGGACTCTCGACATTCACCTATGATCAAAACCAACTTAGAAGTCAGTTTTGATAGTTAAATAACAAGTACAACAAGGAAATTGGGTCAAATAATCGAAATAAACCAAAAATCAAAATTTTCAACAATTCAGGCCGTCGCCACGCACGACGGCCAAGGCCTTTGGCCGTGGCGCGATGCCACGGACCTACTTTGATAGAATGTTCATGCTGGTTGCTGCATATTCCCAGCATAACCCGATTTCACGGAAACGAGCATAACTCTCTCGTTTTTAATCCGTTTTACCCGATTCTTTTTCCTACGTGACCGTAATTTAATCCTCCATATTATGGAGTTAAAATCCAACCTCCGGATTAACAAAATTTCAGACTTTTAAGTATTTGGCTTATTATCCTTTTTACCAAATTTTGACCCGTTCATGATTTTATCAAACAAACATGTTTATTGATCTTTAAACTCATGAAATTCAAAATTTCAATATCTCCTATCATATAAGTCTCAAATCACGGGTTTCTTACTTTAAAGCTTAAAATCGCTTTAATTCATTTCTAGCATCGTATTCCTACATTTCTTGTCAAGTGATCTTCCACCACAACTATATGTGAGGTGGATTAAATGTGGAAATCCATATGTTCCGAGTTTAACCCCTCGGATCATTGTTTTACGGCAAAGACTCCTATATAGTCATTTGACCCAAGTATTTACATCTTTCACTTTCTATACTCATTCTAAGTATTTATTTACTCATAAAGCTCATTTTCAAACAACCTTTATAGGTCGTTTGTTCAATTTAGCTTATAAGGGCTTTTTGGTCAATTTTCACCCTTCTTTTACGACGAAGGACTTTTAAATACTTGTTTGACCCAAAAATCCGACCTTTTAACTATAATCTTATTTAGAAACCAATATCTTTCTAAAACACCATAATCATAACTCAATTTATTCGGTTTACCTAAATGATAACCGAATATCTTATTTTAACCTTGTCTAACTCTTATAGAACTCCAAATTCTACATGATGAGTTGTATCATTATACATACCTGGCTCGGATCAATATATTGACCCGTTTCAATACCATGCCTTAGTGGCTGCTAAGTAATAGCGATGTAAACATCCATGTGCTATTTATTTCCTAAAAATCATACAACTCGACAACCCATTAGTCAATATTGTCAAAGGTTGATAATTTCATCTTTTGACCCGTTTGGTCTAAATGACCGATTATATTAGCGGGATTACATTTATTACCATCTCATATATATGACTCGCTCCGGTTTACACCGTGCGGTCATTTTACTTATAAATTCATATCTTAACACTTTTTGGCCTATTATGGCTTACGTCATAATTGTCTTTCAAAACTAACGGTTATGGTCAACGTGTGACCAAATTACCATTTTGCCCTTATTGGTTATTATGGTTTACCTTATATGGTAACCATTAAAAGTACATGTTTCATTCGTCACAATATGATCGAATTACCGATTTAACTCATTTTTTAGCCATCACTATGGTTTCTTATCGTATTTAATTATCTTGTTCCGTACGACTACACGCCGGAACACCATATCTCAATTTGGTATTTGTCTTTTTCGTAATTAATACGACAAAAGAATATTCTAAAATATATGACAAGTGTAAGATATACTTACCTTGCATCCAAATTACGCTTTTCCTTCATTCTTGATTCGTTTGACCCGCTTCCTTCCCCAAGCTTTCACCTAGCTTGCCAAGCGTCAAACTATCATTGTAATTGTAAGATGGTTAGGTTAGTCATAATCATTTACGACTATTCCATCCTACGCTTCTTATATCGAATTTATCAATCGATCATATACTTGGTCGGTTTGACTTTTTAAAGTCAATCGACTTATCAACTTATTCAATGCACATTTGGTTTATTGAATTTCGCTTAGGCATTTCATCCGAACTCTTAACGAAATCAAATTTTACACACTAACTACTAGGTAACATGATTTCAAGCATCTATATCACGACCTTAACATCAATTCTTTTATATCATACAAAACCCATTTCGTGAGAAGTATGATCTTGTACCCAAATTCATGGTTTAATCAAACACCTTCTATTCGTTATCATGCATGTTGATTCTAAGCATAGTTATATCATCAATTTCATCATATAATTAAAACCCACTTAACCTAGTGTGGTAAATCACAAAATCATTAAATTCTTACCATGTTGTGTATGATTTTCACTTAGGGTTTTGTTTCTAAGCAAATATACATCACTAATCTAGCCATAGCTTCTCTAATCCATGCCTAATTCGCGATTAGGATGATTATCAAATTTTTACAACTTCACCAAACATCAAGATTTTACATACATTGTGATCCCCTAGCTTGGGTGATCATTGATCCATGTTCAATTGTGAATTCGGGCTTCGTTTGAGCCTTCCATTTGATGATTATAGTGAAGCTAGGGTTTTGAAGCTCCTGGGGATGCTTTTGGTCGATCAGAATACCCACAACACACACTGAATGTGTGTTTTATTTTTAAGTTTTTCTTTTTATAACTTAACTTTCCATTTACCCGCATTTGGTCCCTCTTGTTTGGTTAGTTTATTAAATAGGTCACAACCCACTTAACTTCTAACAACATTACCACTTTTTAAACTAGGTTAAACATTCCTAGTTAGTTTAATGAGTTCGGGAAGCTATAACCCGTTATATTTTAAGTCCCGTTAACTCGGGCCTTCTTATAAACTTACTTCCTTAAAAGCTTTTATTCACATAGTATTTAATATTAGGATTATTTATTTAAATCCTAATATTTATCCGGTTACTTTCACCACTAACGGTACTTTACCCATCTTTTAGTATTAACGGGGTGTGATTACCAAACCCGTTTTCGGGGTGTTACAAGTCTACCCCCCTTAAAGAGGTTTCGTCCTTGAAACCTTTTCTTACATAATTCATTGAGTTTAAACTCAATGTATTTGATCCGAGAAATCTTTTAAACATTACTTATACTTTTAACCAATTGTTAGTATTACCAGAAAAGTATGGTAACATCTTTTTGGTTACTATTTGTCTACGTATCTCATACGACATAGTGCAACTTGAAATAACGTAATCTCGTTATTTCCACTAGTTTAGTTAACTTAGCGATATCCATCGCTTTCATATACTATCGAATTCTTTTTGAATCCGTTACTTTGACCCGTTTAAAGGTCTTTAGTGAAATCTTTCACTTTTAGCAACAATTTCTTTTGTTTTCAAATTTATTTATTCGGTTTAGTTATACCGAATCCACCGCTTACAAGCAAACCAAATTTATTTAAATGACCTTAACCGGTCTCACTAACCAGACTTATTAGTCCGGTTACTTTTTACTGCTCGCTTGGTTATAATGTGATTCTACTTCACATTGCATTTCTTGACCGTGATCGCGTCACATCATGTTTAATTTATATCAACCTTTCATTTTCGAAAATATCACTTTTCGAATATATCGTCTTGCGCCTATCAGTGTCAAGACTTGTATCTTTCATGCTTACTATTTAAATTCCTATCAGAATTTATATTTGTAAAAACGTTATTTCTTACTAAAACCGAAGTTTTAGTTTAGGATCTTCTCTTTAACTTTTGTCAATTATCCATACCAGGATATTGACAGTCCATAATTTATTCTTTTACAGTCTTAGTTTTTATGCGGGGATTCTCAACTGATTCCCTAGCTTTGTCTAATTAACCCGTAGGTTTTATCACTTAGCCTTATGGGCTATTTCATTAGGCTTTCACCTCTTTAAGGCGAGGTCTTTATAATCTATTTCTTTCTAGTCATGACCCGTGGGTCATTTTAGTCTCGTGGACCTTTCCATTGTTTATAACCCCAGAGGTTATGTTGATCCCGTAGATCATTCTTTACTCATGTCATTCTTAAAATACATGTTTGGTGTCAAGGCATCCTGTTTTTGTTTAAAATCATTTATTTTCGCCTTGGTATTTTCTTTGACCTTGAGCGTAGTCTAAGGCTACATTCGTTTCCTTTTGGACAAATTTTCCGACTTTATGACTTCTCACGTCATTTATGCGTCAGTTTATCTTATGCTCACCCTTATCCAGTTCACATACATTCGAATTTGATTATGTCCCATTACCGAGCTCGTTATTCTTTTATTTTTAACGCTACCATTATCCCGCTTGCGTTTACTCATGCCATCCGGCATGATATTCTATTCGACCCGTTCAACTTTAAAATAGTTGAACATAATTTATTCAAAATTTCTATTTACATTATCTTGTCGTCTTTTAGTTATGACTCAAAACCCGAGTCTTTTAACTTTCCATCCAAGTTCCCGTTTCTCGGTCTACGCATGTGTTTAATTCTTACCCATCAACCGGTTGTTTTACCGAAGTTGTTATTATTGCAACCCTCCCGGTATGCATTAAGACCTCGCTTCATTTTTATATTCCGACTTTGTCCTCAAGTTTGACGTTTTACAAAAACGACCCGTTAAGAGGCATATTTGCATTTTTCGGGTTCGAGTGTAAGTACACTCCCTCCCAATGCATATCTTAATCGTTTTACATGTTTGCATTTTCCGGGTTCGAGTGTAAGTACACCCCCTCCTAGTGCGTACCTTAATCGTTTTACATGTTTGCATTCTCCGGGTTCGAGTGTAAGTACACCCCCTCCCAATACATGTCTAAATCATTTTATATGTTTGCATTCTTCGGGTCCGAGTGTAAGTACACCCTCTCCCAATACATGTCTAAATCATTTTACGTCAATCTTTGTCCCTTCACTCGGGCTCATTATCCTAATGTAATACGCTTCCGTCACCCACCTGTGCGTTTACATTATTATTAAATATTTTGCTCATTTGATTCTTTTGGGTACTTTTTAATTTGTCCCACTCACCCCCGTCCTTACTACATCGGATGTAAGCTTGTCCATCATAAAAAGTTCATGGTACCACGTGTTCACCACTTACTTGGCCAGAGTAAGCGATCAATACCTGGTATACATGACCTTTTTATAATTTTCACATTACACCCCATGTAAGTAATGCCTCTAATTGTTTCTCTTGGAAACAATATCCCGGATAGATTTTCTATTCGGGTTTTTCCAAGTTTTTAATCTACATATGCAACTTTCAATCTCTACGTATTTGTTGCATATTATTATTTGTGCAATTTAATTTGAAATGTGCACCTGGTAATGCTTGCCCTAACGGGCTTCTCTTGCCATTAATCTTGTTTGCTATCACCACGCGATTTAGGTCCTTGGTGAGCATGTTCTTTGGACCATTCCTTTGTCAAATCCGCGATTTGTTAACTCTCGCTATCTCCATATGCGAGTGTCCTTTAACTAAAACATTTACAGCAGTTAGTAATTTCGACATTAATGGATGCCCGTATTATAATACAAGGCTTTTCTACTATACACATCAACGCGTGTAATTTCGTTGACTATATCTACTCTATATCGTTTTTATTGGTGTAACATGTATTACACGATAACCATATGTGTTCTTCTCAACACTTTAATCATACTAAACCCTTGATATACATGTACTTACGGGATTTGCGATCAAGCCTCAAACTGAACACTTTATTCTTTTAACCTTGAGCTCTGATTACCAACTTGTAACGCCCGTCTCAATTTATCAAGATTTTAATGATAAGATACACATTTTAATGCTAAAATGTGACTTTACAAAAACTTGTTTTACCAACATTACCAAATAATTACAACGTTTCAAAAACAATTTATAAGTGTTTACATAATTCACTTATAATAACACAATTCAAGATTTGATGCGGAAGCTTCATTTAACGTGTGTTCGGTTCTTGCTCGACGCTTGATCTTCATCCGGGACTCTCGACATTCACCTATGATCAAAACCAACTTAGAAGTCAGTTTTGATAGTTAAATAACAAGTACAACAAGGAAATTGGGTCAAATAATCGAAATAAACCAAAAATCAAAATTTTCAACAATTCAGGCCGTCGCCACGCGTGACGGCCAAGGCCTTTGGCCGTGGCGCGACGCCACGGACCTACTTTGACAAAATGTTCATGCTGGTTGCTGCATATTCCCAGCATAACCTGATTTCACGGAAACGAGCATAACTCTCTCGTTTTTAATCCGTTTTACCCGATTCTTTTTCCTACGTGACCGTAATTTAATCCTCCATCTTATGGAGTTAAAATCCAACCTCCGGATTAACAAAATTTTAGACTTTTAAGTCTTCGGCTTATTACCCTTTTTACCAAATTTTGACCCCTTCGTGATTTTATCAAACAAGCATGTTTATTGATCTTTAAACTCATGAAATTCAAAATTTCAATATCTCCTATCATATAAGTCTCAAATCACAGGTTTCTTACATAATTAAAACACGTTTATGCTCAAGTGCTTATTTTGACCCATTAAGGGTATTTAAGCACTTTAAAGCTTAAAATCGCTTTCATTCATTTCTAGCATCGTATTCCTACATTTCTTGTCAAGTGATCTTCCACCACAACTATATGTGTGGTGGATTAAATGTGGAAATCCATATGTTCCGAGTTTAACCCCTCGGATCATTGTTTTACGGCAAAGACTCCTATATAGTCATTTGACCCAAGTATTTACATCTTTCACTTTCTATACTCATTCTAAGTATTTATTTACTCAGAAAGCTCATTTTCAAACAACCTTTATAGGTCGTTTATTAATTTAGCTTATAAGGGCTTTTTGGTCAATTTTCACCCTTCTTTTATGACGAAGGACTTTTAAATACTTGTTTGACCCAAAAATCCGACCTTTTAACTATAATCTTATTTAGAAACCAATATGTTTCTAAAACACCATAATCATAACTCAATTTATTCGGTTTACATCCATGTGCTATTTATTTCCTAAAAATCATACAACTCGACAACCCATTAGTCGATATTGTCAAAGGGTGATAATTTCATCTTTTGACCCGTTTGGTCTAAATGACCGATTATATTAGCGGGATTACATTTATTACCATCTCGTATATATGACTCGCTCCGGTTTACACCGTGCGGTCATTTTACTTATAAATTCATATCATTACACTTTTTGGCCTATTATGGCTTACGTCATAATTGTCTTTCAAAACTAACGGTTATGGTCAACGTGTGACCAAATTACCATTTTGCCCTTATTGGTTATTATGGTTTACCTTATATGGTAACCATTAAAAGTACATGTTTCATTCGTCATAATATGATCGAATTACCGATTTTAACTCATTTTTTTAGCCATCACTATGGTTTCTTATCGTATTTAATTATCTTGTTCCGTACGACTACACGCCAGAACACCATATCTCAATTTGGTGTTTGTCTTTTTTGTAATTAATACGACAAAAGAATATTCTAAAATATATGACTAGTGTAAGATATACTTACCTTGCATCCGAATTACGCTTTTCCTTCATTCTTGATTCGTTTGACCAGCTTCCTTCCCCAAGCTTTCACCTAGCTTGCCAAGCGTCAAACTATCATTGTAATTGTAACATGGTTAGGTTAGTCATAATCATTTACGACAATTCCATCCTACGCTTCTTATATCGAATTTATCATTCGATCATATACTTGGTCGGTTTGACATTTTAAAGTCAATCGACTTATCTACTTATTCAATGCACATTTGGTTTATTGAATTTCGCTTAGGCATTTCATCCGAACTCTTAACGAAATCAAATTTTACACACTAACTACTAGGTAACATGATTTCAAGCATCTATATCACGACCTTAACATCAATTCTTTTATGTCATACAAAACCCATTTCCTGAGAAGTATGATCTTGTACCCAAATTCATGGTTTAATCAAACACCTTCTATTTGTTATCATGCATGTTGATTCTAAGCATAGTTATATCATCAATTTCATCATATAATTAAAACCCACTTAACCTAGTATGGTAAATCACAAAATCATTAAATTCATAGCTTCTTGTGTATGATTTTCACGTAGGGTTTTGTTTCTAAGCAAATATACATCACTAATCTAGCCATAGCTTCTCTAATCCATGCCTAATTCATGATTAGGATGATTATCAAATTTTTACAACTTCACCAAACATCAAGATTTTACATACATTGTGATCCCCTAGCTTGGGTGATCATTAATCCATGTTCAATTGTGAATTCGGGCTTCGTTTGAGCCTTCAATTTGATGATTATAGTGAAGCTAGGGTTTTGAAGCTCCTGGGGATGCTTCTGGTCGATCAGAACACCCACAACACACACTGAATGTGTGTTTTATTTTTAAGTTTTTCTTTTTATAACTTAACTTTCCATTTACCCGCATTTGGTCCCTTTTGTTTGGTTAGTTTATTAAATAGGTCACAACCCACTTAACTTCTAACAACATCACCACTTTTTAAACTAGGTTAAACATTCCTAGTTAATTTAATGAGTTCGGGAAGCTATAACCCGTTATATTTTAAGTCTCGTTAACTCGGGCCTTCTTATAAACTTACTTCCTTAAAAGCTTTTATTCACATAGTATTTAATATTAGGATTATTTATTTAAATCCTAATATTTATCGGGTTACTTTCACCACTAATGGTACTTTACCCGTCTTTTAGTATTAACGGGGTTTGATTACCAAACCCGTTTTCGGGGTGTTACAACTATCAAAGAACTCGACATGGTTTTTGATTGATTTGATTCAGTTTTAGTTCGAATTTTTCAATGAAACTTTACAGGATTGTTCTATGTTCAATTGCGATTCGTTTGATATGAAATTTACTCAATTTTGTCCGTGAATTCTTGTTCAATTTTGAGTTTTTCTCGTTTTAAGGTGTAAAAATGCAAGAACAGCAAGAAATGAGGTAGAAGATAAGAAATTGGTCAAATTTCCGGTGAAATTTGACAGAAATCGGTAAAGAATTGCTGAAAATCCAGTGAATTTGATGTTGTCGTCTATGATTCAACCTTCTGTGGCTCTGATACCACTTGTTAGGCCGTTTGATCAGGATCTGTTCGGTTGGAACGTGGCTGGATCAATCAGAATCAAGGTGTGGAATCCCTTGACAATGTCACAGAATCAACAACAACAAGTTCAACGCTTAATCGTCTAAATTCTATTAGAAGATGCGAAAGTACAACTGTTATGGTAGAAATACAGACTAGCAGAGCTTCGCTATCAAGTTCAGCAAAAGTCTTCTAAAATCTAACACTAGCAAGCTACTTATAGGCAACGCAGGAAGGCTTTAAGTGTCACCCGGACATATGATGACCCGATCGGATGGTCATCTGATCGGATGACAAATGTCTTCCGTCGGATTTCACTTTTACATTATCGCACCATTCCCTGAGTTTTCTTTACACAAACAAACATAAACATACATGTACAAAATTACATACACAGCACAAAAATATACAAGACTCGATGCAGACGGAAGCTACAGACATATGTACTAACACTATAAAATACGTTTTATCAGTTAAATAACTTGGTAAATAATATAAGAACATGTTTAGACATGTTCAACCCGACAATTCTGAGTATTAGGCTCGGTTCGCAACCGAAAGTCGCAAAAGTAGACTTCTGATTTGACTTTCGGTTCTGACCCGATTTAGTTCAGTTTCTTTGTGCCTTAGGGTTCCTTTGTGACAATATTATATGTAAGCATAACCCTCTGAGGTTATACCTCATGGTCCTTTAGAAATCATAGTTCATTGCATGTTTCCGTTAAATGCTTAAAAATTGACTATTATGCCCTTATGTTATAAAAACAAAATTTTTGAAAATGTGAGAGGACAAAAAGCTTTATTACTGATTTATAAGTATGTCCAATAAATTTGACTTGAGTTTCTAGTCTCAAACAAAAGTTATGCAAGATATCGTAAAATGAAACTTTTTGTTAATTAAATTACATTTTTAGTATAAATCATGTTTAAACCCAAATTTTAACACCAAATTCATTACCTACTGTTTTAATATAATTTTTAGGGAATTTTGGAATTTTTGGTCAGATTTTATACTGACCATAACATAGAGTTCTTGCATGAATTCGGTAATTGACGATAATGCCCTTTTCATTAATAAAATGAGTTTAACATATGATTTGCATGCCAAACCTTTTCCTACTGATGTCATATGTTAAATAAAATATTTTAAACATTAAAGACTGATCAAAACTTCAGAACTTTATAAACATCTCAAAAATCGTCAATTATCGACTTTTACGCAAATTTAACCTTAAAAGCACATGTGAAATGACCAAAATTCCCCTACGGTGCATAGTTTGGCCATAAATGGTAACCCTCACATATGTATGATATCTTACTGATGTAAATTGATAAAATAAATATTTTTACTGAATGTTTTAGACTAGAACCTCAATTTGCTATTAAACCTCTTTTATAAACTTTAAAATGACCAAATTACCCTTTCGGGACTTAAATTGGTTCGAAAATCTTTTTGGGCATAATTGTTGATATCCTACTGATATCACATCATATTTAAAGCATATTAACTTGTGAAACTTGTACATGACTCATTTGGTTAACCGTTATTCATATACGCGTTCGGTACGGTTTATGTAACTAGTTGCATAAATTAGCCGAAACGGGTCAAAACTTATCATTTCTACTTCAAAATCTAGAATGTATTTGGTTTACCCATTTTATACAAGTCTTCTTACTTGTTGGGTCTAAATCACATTCCAATCCGGTCATCGCTTAATCTCGCGTTTCGTACCGTAAACTTTTCTTTAAAACTAACCGGTCTAAGTTACAACTTAAATAAGACCCGTTAGAAATCTAATAGGTTATTAAAACCTTCATTCCAGATTAGGAGCCCAGTAAAAGCTACCTACACTTGTTGAGTAGGATATACGGCTGAGAATACAAATTTTGCATTTTAAGCTCAGGTAAATACTTTTAACTTATTTCCCTTATACGGGCTTGGGATACGATAAATTATTACCGCTTGGTCGGGTATTGAATATTTAATTGATTAGTGGTTAAATCATTGAGATAACCTGTTTTAATCTGTTTTGTTTGATTTAAGCATTTGGGGGTTAATGACCGTGTCCTGGATATCCTCGGCTCATTCATTTGAAATGGCCACGACTTAAGCACGGGGTGTAGGCATACACCTGACAGTTGCGTATGTAAAATGGTATCCCACTCGTTAGGATAACTTCTTGTGGGCTTATACTAGTGGTGTGTTTATTAATCTTGTCTCGGCTTCTATCTCGGGTCCTGAACGTACGACAAACATGTGAATCTGTATACAAGATTATTTTATATAATTGTCCCAAGTTATAAAAGAAAATTTGTGCCTTGGGCATTTAAATCAATTTTCATAAATGTTTTCAAAAGAGTCGGTTAATTGTATTTACAAGTGTAAACTGACGTATTTTTTATAAAGACTAAAGTGGCAGGTACTACGCGAAATTGGATGGAAGCTCCTGAGTACTAAATAAAGAATCTTGCAAGTTCTTAGTGCTTAAAGTCTGTCGAACAATATTTTACTTTATGTTTTAGATCCGCCTGTGGATCCACTTACAACCGTTTGTATAATATTTTATTATACTTTACATTTCGGTTTGTATTAATATTTTCTACCAAGACTTCCACTGTGCATTAGACTGTGATTATTTGACTATGATGATATTAACTACGTCACGATACTGCCCGCCGGGCTCACCAGTAATACGTGGAAATATCGGGGTGTGACAGAGTTGAATTGTGTGATTGTTCTTTGTGCGATTGTGATTTCTTTGGTGTTTAATTACAACAATGGTAAAATTAGAAGGCATTATTCAAGTGAAACAAAAGTAAACCGGTTTGTTTACCTTTGGTTGCGATGTCATGTTTTACAACAAACCGTACTAAGCCCGATTGCCTTGGGATGTTGAGGTGTGCCATATTGTCTGAAGTGGGTCAGGTATAATGTGTGGATATGTGTACCCTTCTTGCACAACCATTTGGCTACATTTTGTTTTCATAAGCGAAACATCATCAAACAACGTTACTGGGCCAATACAACAAAGTGGAATGTCTAAAAGTGAAAAAAACCGACACTAATCACTGGCTACCTGCTAGCTTCGAACGATTTCATGACGACGGCTGATCTTGTTTGTGAGGATGGTGGTGATATACGACCTTTAAAAACAATTAACATAAATCAGTATTTTGTGCCAAATAAGAGCAATAAATTACCTTGAGGTTGTTGATTATGGTACGATAATTGTTGGTTCAAGGTCTAACAATGAAAACCACAAAATTAAACCAAAAAGACTGCAATCCGATATAATCCTATGCTAATCGAAATTGGTAATCGTACTGCCTTTACCTTATTAAGTCGTTTAGCCTTCGAATGAACCCGTCATCATCATCATCATTGGACTATTCCCTGCAGTTAGTGTCGCCTGGGTTCATATCCATTCCCCCGCCGGAAACGATAAAGGATTAGGGTTCTAAAAAACCCATCGCTACCATCACCAGCGGATTCATACTGTTTGATTGATTGACATTGATTGGAAAATTAGGGTTTGATTTTGTTTGAGAAATCGATACAACTTAGGAACTTATTAAGGGAATATGATGTCACAACCCCAGACCCCTTGCCCCGGGAGGCGGGCGGCCGCGAGCTTCGCGCATTCCATGGTATCGGTGTTTATCAATTTTGGCAGCGGAAAATTTCATCAGGACCGTAGTTAGGAAATATTATTATCAGAGTTAAACACCAGAATGATCAAAATAGATAAATGGGGTAAAACCCAAGTTTTTCTGATAATATATTTTATAATAACAAGTGGGACAAATTCCGACTTTTCATTTATAATATATTTATAGGGATAAGCCCTAATTATTGAAAACAATTCTCCTTTTTAATTTGGTAACTTTTATAGCCACTTTTCTAAGCCTTCAGTGCTCTCCAGCTGGCTTTTATTGGCTTCGCACTAAGTTACCTGAAACACGTGTTTAAAACATTTTATCAGCAAGAAATACTGGTGAGTGAATCCCAGTTTAATCAAAACAGGTTTTATCATTGTACAGTATTTGAGGGCGATCGCGCAATTACATTTGTTTCCAATTCTTACTTTAATTACCACCCACGGTACTATCAACCAGACTTGTGGTCATGTTACTACTCACAGTGTAGTAACAAATTTTGTATACAAAACCCCAACATACCGGCGATAATTGTAGAATTACAAATACTCAATAACTGTTAATCATAATGTAAAACAATTGAGGTTTTGTAAAAATAGTTTACAAAAAGGGGATTACTCACATTGCTATTTTAGGTATTTTCCTTGTGACTTCCTGGTTATAATCTATTAATTAAACAATGCACACGCGTTAGTATAATAACCCATTTTACATTAGTTATACCCTCCCCGAGACAGAACTCCAACGACTACGTCGGGCAGAGCCTCGAAAGGCGTTACGGAGCACTAGATTAATCGGGAAGCGTATCTAATACGTAACCGGGGTTATAATACTTACAACGAGGCAGAGCTTCGCTTATTAGGGGGTATAATATCCAGGAATTACTTCTTCTATATAGAAATTTAGAGAGAGATTGAGAAATGAACGAATTCTCAACTGAAGGCCAACGGCCTCTATTTGTAGTGCTGATCCGACAGCGGTAGGCAGCACGCGAGGGAACATAGGGCGGCAACGAGTGTGCTGAGTCATCGGGTGTTTCGACGCGTGTCTTGCCATGTGGCACGCTGTGGCTTTGGTCTGGTGATTAGCTATCGCGGCCCGCGACAGACTTCCCTGTCTGTGTAGCGCCCCGCGAGCGACAATGGAATTTTGTTTTATTTGTTATTTAATGAAATAAAGGTATTTCGAGGCCGGTTTTCGTATACGGGGTATCTTTAAGGGCATTTTAGGGGTGTCTAAATATTTTAAGGAGGGTTGTTATATCCTCCCCACCTTGTTTTAAATCTCGTCATCGAGATTTGGGTTATGAAATTGCCTCGGAGTTATATCAAGTCTTGTAGTGAGTAAAAACAGTGTCAAAGTGTCTTTGGAAGCATTTAATGGATGAAAGTTCCGAACTCTTGTCTGTTGGGCAGAAATTTGGAGAAAAGTAACTTATCTGGTGATGTGTGTAAAATGCAACATATAAATTACATCGAATGAGGCATAAAACTAACCCTTTTTAGTACTAATGTTGGAAAATGTGTGTGCTTTTGTCTTCCTTTTGTATTTTCAGGATTAAATGAGCTCAAATGAACAAAAGAAGCAAAATGCAGCTAAATCTAACACAAATACAAGAAAAGGAATAAATGTGGCATGCCCGACCCTCGACAGCATCTTCCCAAGCAAAAACAAGACATCAGAAGGTTGAACACGCCCCGTGCCCAGCGAACACGGGGGCGTGCCCAAAAGTCTGCAGAAAAGACAAAGTTGTAGAAGCTTCTATTTCCCAACACGGGGGCATGCCCAGCGGACACGGGGCCGTGGTCAACGCTAAGATTCGCAGAATTCACGCAAATCTTGATAGTACAGATACGCTTCTGCACACGGGGCCGTGCCCAGCGGACACGGGGGCGTGGTCAACTAATACAGACAAACTGCATTTAATGAAGAAAGAGAAGATGGATGGACACGGGGCCATGCCCAGCGGGCACAGGGCCGTGTCCGGGCTTCTGTGCAAGCTATAAATAGAGGTGCTTCATTCACTTCAAAGGCATCCCTTGACAAACCACCTCTCTCACACTTCACCCACACTCCACCACCATCATCCATCATAGAGTGTGTGTAGTAGTCTCGGGATCCAAGATTGATAGTAAGAGTTCTTGACAATCGAATGCCATATTTGCCTAAGTCTCTTACATCACTTGGTGAAGACAAGCATTTAGTGTAATACTTTTGTTTTTTAATCTTTTCGCACTTTTTATTTGGTTTTGTATTAATGACATTAATAACTAGTTTCTTATGTTGAAGGTGAAACTTCCTTATCATTTGTCCGTGGTGTCTTGGCGTTATTTTACTGTCTATATAAAATAAAAGATTTACACCATTCATATCTCTACGGTCTATATAGAGATATGTTGGCTACATGGTCGGGGGTTAAGGGAATGGTTTGGTAAGGTTCTTGCCTTGTTCAGTGCATAGATCCTACAAGGACCTGGGTCAAGCTTACTAGGACCTCCTTCAATACCCACTGGTATTGGATGGCGGGGGTGCGAATAGCTTTATCCCCTCATATGTAAACTACTATTATTACATTAACCCGGCTATTTAGGATTGTATCCCTGCTGACTCAAACTACTTAGCCGAGGGTAACGTCACCTTCAAAAGAGGGGCCTACCACATTACGCATTAATAACTTAATTAATTATCTTCCAATAATCCAACCCTTTAGGATTGTATCCTTGCTGACTCAAACTACTGGGTTGAGGGTAACGTCACCTTCAAAAGAGGGGCCTACTACTATAACTAAGATAATCTCTTAAAAAGTGCAAAAGTGCGAAATTCATCAAAGGTTACACTAAAGGCGAGTCGGATCCAAGTGATTCATCTTGTCTATCTGTTTTATTTTTATTTTCAGCATTTTTAGTTTTTATTTTCTTGCTTAAAACTTTTTTTTTCAAAATTTTGATTTGATTAGACGTTGAGGATAACCGGTAATAAAAGCTGATGTGTCCTTGGACGACCTCGGTATCTTACCAACGCTATACTATGCTCACGATGGGTGCACTTGCCCATATGTGTGTTTAGTGTTAGTAAAATATCGTGTTTTATAAATTTAAAACTTGACTAAAGTGTTAAAAAGGGCTTAAAATATACATAAAAACCTATCACACTCGACACGCACATCTGGACTCGAGATAGTGCAAGAACCATAGATAAGATAATTTAAGTTAAAGAAATACGAGATTATCAAAAGGGTTACGTAGATAACAGATGAAAACCTTTCAAGTGGGATATAAGGTTAAAAGTTTCTCTATGGAAAGGAGTAGTCAGATTCGTTAAAAGAGGGAATCTAAATTCCAGGTATGTGGGACCTTTAGATGAATAGGACCCGTAGCTTATTAGTTTACAACTGCCAGAGGAAATGTATGAAATCTTAAAAAAATGCTTAGCAGACGAATGATTAGTGATATCTTTTAAGGACATATAAGAAAATGAGAAACTTAAATGTTTCAATTGATGTGAGGTGAATTGATACCATTATCAAGGTGACTGAGTTTCATAAATTACTCAGGACATAGGTATCGAATGTAAACGACTTTTAGAAATCATAGGATTCAATGTCAGAAGGGAGCTTACTTTGATCGTCAATTGAGGATGACTCTAAATCAATAATCTCAGTTGAAAATAGAAGTATGAAAACTGATTTGTCAATTATCAAAACAGAAATCAGTGACATTGGTTTAAATGACAGAGATACACCGGACAATATGATGGAATTTAGTGTATCATTGTCTAAATACATAATTGTATCAAGACTACTTGAGTCAAACGAATGACGTATGGATTGATATGACCAGGGTTTATTATTAGCACAGGCTACAATTTATACAGACACCACAAGGTGTCGAAATGTTTGAAGGAATTTAATGATTCCGGTGACCGAACGAATTCACCGTTCTCAAAATTGACTGAAACTTTCAATGAAGTGAATCTGGATATTCAAAGGATAGGACGTTCGAATGAAAGAATAAATAAATATTGCAGGATTAAATTCAAAAATGTTGGAAGTACGTTGGAATAAGAATTTAGGTACTTTTATCTTAACACAAAATTGTATTAAGACTGGTTTAGGATAATGAATCAATAAATAGATAAATTCGTACCTAATGTGTGAAAATGAAATGAGTTCAATTTTCAAAGAAATCACCACCGTAAGGTGTCGTGTTTTAACAAATAATACATCGAAATTGAAGACTTAAAACAAGTTTACTATGATTCAAACAATGAGATTACCTCAAATATGATGATCTCAATTCATCATATGGGATTTTGAATTGAATGTATATTATGAACAAGTTCAAACAGTTTAGCTTGGTTTGGACATATTCCAACAATGGACATATGTATTGACAAGAAATGGTTACAATAAAATCCGATAAGTATCTTTGAAAAGGAAAACGAGTTTTCCAAGAAATTTGCTGACTCGATTATCAGAAGTCAACATTATGTAATCATATAGATTATCAGAGTGAGTATAACGAAATATTTATTAGAACTCAAGAATAAATGATCTTTTGAAGTGAATTCACAAGTATGACAAGCAATGCACGTACGACATAGGAATTTGTCAAGAGATGAGACTAATGAGAGTTGGCTCTATAAAAGAAAAATAAAGATCTTTTATTGGTGAAGTTTTGATCAAAAGAAAAAGTCAACTAGCTTAAGTATAGCCGAAACATAAGGGTGCTTATTTTTCTGTTGTCTCCGGTATTGTAAATATTTATGCATTTTCCTTAGCTTCATATGGCTTTCTATCCTCGTTGTCAGGTGTCTTAGAAAGTTTCGGACAGTAGAGACGGAAGTGGCATGGGTCTCCGCATTTATAACATACATTGGTTTTCCTTCTCCTTCTACATTATTCCTCTGTATGCCCAGCCCTCTTGCAGAAGTTACAATGGAGTGTCTTCTTAGAATGGCATTTTCTTGAATGCTTTTTGTTGTTGGAGGTATGCTGTGCGATTTCTGGTTCCATTCCTTTGTTCTTGGAGGATTTATTAGAGTGGAATTCCTACTATATGTTGTAGTTTTCTTTCGTTTGGAAGATGGAGTTTTGATAAGAATATCATGACTTCCATTGATACTAGGGTTAGGTTTGAAGTGATGGGTATGCTTACAACATATAGTAGGATTCTTGTTTATAGGCACAAAAATTTTAATAGCTTTAATGATCGAAGGTATGGCATTCGATATTCCTTGAGCTATTATATTTTCTATAGTATTTTTATCCAAAGAGTTTTCACTATTAGCCTGAATTTCTTGATCACATGCTATTTCCTTTGACATCTGAATTGTAAACATGTTCAGATATAATTATCACCGATCCAAGCAATTATATAGGCATCTTTATTGCTCATATTACGTTTAGCACAAATATAGTCATATTTATCAGTATCGTACGTTGATATATATATATATATACATACATATATATATATACATACATACATACATACATACATACATATTATATTTTAACAGTTTCTCTTACTATATATTTTTATCAAAATATAAGGAAAGTTATATTATGTGCCGTTTCTTTGTAATAATTTTTCTTCTATATTATTTATATTTAACTATATTTTCAGAGTTCAGGACTGGATAGGAATTCAGAAAATAAAGGTAAGAGTTTTATATGAAATTCTAAGATTCTCCGTCATTGACCCACTATTGTTTTTCAAAAGGTGGTGCTATTACAGATATTCTTAAGGTATCTTCTGAATTAAAGTTGAGTATCAAAATAGATGTAGGTTTGTTTCTTCTGTTATATAAAAGCTTGTTCCTTTACAGAAGATATTTGATTATTATGCATACTATCAAGAAAATGGTGTCTTGCATATAGATACATATAAATATATAGTTTTAAAATATGTATATATATAATACCATTTCATAAGAATCCAATTACATAACTAATTGTATTAGTTATTATGTTTATTCACATAACTTTGTTTATTCCTTTATATTAACAAAATAAATTTTTCTTAGATTTATTGAACATAATATTTTGGAATGAAAAGAAAATTCAGCAAAAGGAATAATTTAATAAAGATATAAGTCTTCTAAATTCTTTTAGAACAATTTAAATCTTTAAATGACAGGTTGACTCATTTTGGTTATAACATACTTAGAACTTAATTCAAATTCTATATCTATTTATTAAAGATTCGTAATAGATAATACAAAGTCTAGCATTTCTAAATTTGATCCTTAATATTTTAAGTAATGAAGTATTATTCTCATATCAGAATGTATGTACATATGACTTAAATATAGTTTAAGAATGAATTAAACTTGTCAAATGATAAAAATTATTCCTTCGTGAGATATATACATATACATATATTTTAAACCATACAGCTATACCGTACTAAATGTTTTTGTACATATTTTTATTTTATGGATGAAATATCATTTATAATATTGATACAAATCATATACAAAACATATATATATACATCTTACTTAAGTAGGATTTAAGAAATAAGTTTAAGCTATTTCCTGTTGATATATAGGTATTATGTATTAAAATCATTTAATTACACAATACTAGTTTGTTGTACATATTCCTGTTTCATGGTTACAGTTTTGTAAAATATTTTATATCTTCCATTGTATATGTATATGTGCTTAAATTTTAGAATCGTCAACTATGAATTATGAACTGTAATAATTCTTGTTCATTATTTGTATAAGTTAAATTAAGAATTATGTTTTATAAAATTCTTTTAACATAACTTTATTCAAGAGTCAAATATTTATTCTCCCAAAATATTATCATTATTAGTTTTAATTTAAAACGGAATTTAATAATATTTAATTTAGTGTATTATATTAATTATAATGATAATAACAGTATATATTAAAGACTTTTCTTAGAGAGCGTTTGTGTATTAAAAATTTCTCTAGCATGTTAATTATCATCAATATTGACTATACATATAATTTCTGAATATTACATAACTTATCAAATTTTGATGAAAAATTTACATATTTAATAATACGATAAGAAGTAATAAAGAATTATATAGTGATTTACAAAGTATTTTAATTATCGTATCTAAATAATGCTGAAACATTATATTTGAACAAAATTAGTATAATTATATGTTTTATCAAAACCTTGACAAATACATATTTTGAATTGAGTAAAACTTTTTGATTATAACATAAATCATAAAATATTCTGTTTTTATTAAATAATATTTTATATTATGGTATTTTAGTGATACCATACTTATGGGTGTTATCTTATATCTTTGATTTAATATCCATATCATAATATTATAATAATTTATTTTGAATTGTATTCACATAAATATATGGACATGCTATATATATTACAAAATTTAATATATTTATGAATATATCCCTTTTATATAACATACTGTAAAATACAAATTGGTGTTACATATCCTGAGAATTTAAATGATATAAAATTATTTAGGTATGATACATATTATTTTAATATTTATATTATGATATTTTTCAAAGTATCATACCTGAGTTGTATTACTTTACATTAATATTAAGATATAAGTATTAATATCGTAATATTATCATAATGTTGTAAAATTCATATCGCATTATGTTCCTACACATATATGTCACACCCCAACCGATGGCGGAATCATCGGGGCACGACACTGAGCGAAACAGATTGTCCATGATTGTCCATAACAACTATTAATTACCAGATATTTAAAACGTCATGTCCCATACCATAAAATATCCAAATAAAACAGTTATTACAGATAATTGTCTCACAAACGACTATTGATCCGACAACTCAGATTTCAAAATAGACAATTTGTTTATTTATTTCTAGGACACTTTCCTAGCCTCGATTTCATCACACAGCAAACAAGGCATCCTAGCATCTTAAGCACCTGTCACACACGTTAAAGTAAAAGTCAATACACAGAGTGTAAAGGTGAGCATACAAGTTTAGTAATAGCATAATAGAGTTCGAAATCGTTTACGCATAACCAGCACGTACAACGTGTGACGTGAAGCATGTAAGTTATCGACATGATCCTATCAACACCAATGACTGCGGGTTGACTGCGCAAGGCAGTTCGTAACACATATTCACCACTTCGAATCATGTGATTAGTAGTCCTTAACAACCCCTCACTGAACAGGTGCTGAGTCCAAACTATAGTACTATCGTTGCTAAGGCAGGTAGACAGCAATCTATGTGTAAACATAACAAACAAGCATTCATCGAGTCACGTATAACATGCAGTAGCGGTTAGCGTTAAAGTATTGTGTAGTGTGTTTGATGTGATTAAGAATAAGTAACGTATGTAACACCCAAAAGTGCGTAAAGCAAAAAGGGCTTGAGTATACTCACAGCGATGAGAGTTAATGGATTGAAGGGAGCACTAGAATGAGATTAGCCTGGTCAGAACGATAGCATAAGCGATGAGCGGTGCGTAAAACGGTGCAAAGGATCCAAGTGTCGAACAGCAACCCGATCGGATGGTCATCCGATTGGATGGCCATTTGGTCAGATTGACATCATGTCTGGTTAAGATGTATTTGTGTATGATGGTTTGTCTTTTGAAGTTTTCGTTGTAGAATTTTGAAAATAGAGATGTATCTCTACCCTTCAGGTCGGTCGATCGAACGGTCGTTAGATCGAACAGCAATCGGATTGGCGAGGCTTCTCAGTTTGAGAACAAGTTCACAGCAGGAAGGTTGAAAATTGTTTAAGTGTTTGAACATGTTGAAAATTGTTTGAAGTTCATAGCAATCCGATCGGGTGGCAATCTTGTGCATTGAACATGTTGAAAATTGTTTAAGTGTTTGAAGTTCCAAACATCACATAGTCGGATGGTCATTCGATCGGATGGCAACCCGATCGGACGGTAATCCGTTCGACGTTCAGATCCTTGAAAAGCTGGAAATACGAGTCTAAGTGTGGAACCAAGTGCAACCCGATCGGATGGCCGGTCAATCGGATGGCAATCCGATCGGACGGCAATCCGTCCCGACGATCTGATCGTCTTGTCACTTGATTTTATTTGAAGTATTGTAGTTTTGAACGAGACGTTATGATAGCTTGTTTAAACAACAGGAACCTCGTCTCGACCAAAGTGACCCGGTTGAACAGGAATCACCCTAGTCCGACCAGTTCACGGTTCAAGACGGTTGTTCATGTTCAAACCCGAAATCAACTATCTCTTGGATAGAATTCAGATCTGGAACTGATACATCACTAAGAATGAGTAGAAGATCAGAACAAGCTCCGATTCCATCGGGTTTGAGTGCATTGAGTGTAAAAAGAGTTGAAAGAAAGTTAGAAAACCATCTTTCAATCCTTTTCACCATGAATATGTTCAGATCTATGCAAGATCTTTGTTCATTCATCTAGAAATCGTCCAGATCTAAGTTGTTCTTGGTGGATTGAAGCCAAAACATGAAGTTCATAAGAACACCATGATGACATTATCCTAGAACACCTCAAATCCACTGATTTCACGGTTAAAAGTTGAGATTTAAAAGAGAGAATGATGAAGAAGTGTGTGTATGTCACACCCTGACTTTTGCGAAAGCGTGATTTGGTGTGACTTGCTTAATATCATTGCATTCAACCATAACAAACAACTATATGATAAATCCAAGATGTTCATCCATTGATTAAGTTTTGAAACATTACAACAACATTGATTTAACCCCAAAAACACAGACTTCGTATTCAGAATACAACACCAACAGGTTTTAAGTTCCATAAGGGCTTTTCAAAAGACACTAATGATAACCAAGCTTTATAATATGTATCCTATCCAAGATAGGATACACACTCTAAACCATTCGACACCGGATGACATTTTTTATTCCAGACAACACTTGAAACTTTAATGCCCGCCAGATCCATACTTAGTTTCGTGAAATACATGTAGTTTGAAAACATCAACATAAGTTGAGCGAGTTCATGTGTGTGTTTGTGAATAAACCTTTGAAACCTTTGTAAGTATGTTTGTATGTACTTGAAATCCGGTATGAAAGCAACAAGGAAACATACCAATTAATGTGTAGCTAATACATTAATATTTGTGACGTGATTCAGGAAAGCTCAAAGCTAGCAGACTTTGTCTCCGGCAATAAGACATAGTCACCACATGGTCCACTCGACGGACTCATGGGTGGGGCTCGCTACACCCAAATAGATCTATCACTCATGTCCCTCGGTCCTACAAAGAGGATTAATGGCCTTAAGCGTCATACCCACCACTCACATGATCTAGCAGTACCTTTCCTTAGCTAACCATACCATGTATAAAACGTTTGTAAACAGTTGTAACATGTACTTCACCCCCGAAGTTATAAAACTGAATACAGTTAAAAGAAAAGGCGGAACATGAACTCACAGGTTTGCGTTCTTCAAATCCGCCTGTAACTCAAAGTTTCCTCTGGTGTACACGACTACCTACATGCGTACTACGGTCCATTAGACGGGTAGGTCATGCCTTAACCTTGGTCTTGATTAGTGTCTTGAGTTACGTTAGTTTGTGTCATCAATGTTATTCCAAGTTATATAATTATTTTTTAAAATAATAAATATTTTAACTTAAACTATATTTATTAAATTTTGGAATAATTTTTAAAATATTATATTTTAACTTGACACACTTATGTATTGTATATGTATATTCTTGCCAAGGATGGGTGTATTTGTATTCATATTCTTATACTTGTATATTTTGCCATGTATTGGTATCGTATTCCAGAGTGTATTTAAACGTACGAAAATACGTATCATTATTGTATTTAAGTATTCTTATACTTAATTTTCGTATTAACTCTTCCGGAATAGTATCTTTAATAGAAGTCCATCAATATATATTTCCAAAATATATATTGTAATAAATATTACTTAGAAAAATTATTTATAATTTTCCTTTTGGCAAAAATATTTGTATCTTCTTATAAGTTCCACAAATGATATATTTTCAAGTTTAACTTAGAAAATATATATACAAACCCATTTATCATCCAAGAATGATATATCTCATATTTATTTGAGAAAATATATTCTTCATCCAAAAATATCGTATTTCATGTTTGTTTAAGAAATGTATATTTTCTCCCAAAAATAATACATCTTCTAATAATTCTAAGGAAAATATATGTTTACACTTGCCAAAAATAATATATTTTTCCCTTGTCAAAAATATGACATATTCTTGTAGTAATTGTAAAAAAATCATATTTTTGTCTCTTGGTGTCCAAAATATCATTTACCAAAATATACTTGTGAATATAACTTTCGGAATATTTCGTAAGTCATATTCCTTAGTTCGGTTTCACCAATATCTTGTGTATAACTTGTATCTTCATATCCTTGGAATTTTGGTAATATTTTGGATTGTAATTATTGGTATTTTGATATGTTATATTATTTAAAATCTTAAAATAATATAACTAATACACAAAATATACAAATAATCACACACATGGTGTCTTTTAAATATATATTTCCTAAATACATATTTAGTCACTTTTATTTATAAAAACCAATCTCCAATATTTGTATTTTTGTAACCAAAAATTATGGCAAAGTTTATGTAACAATTTATTGTTGAAAATACACTTGTAAGTGCATGTTTATAAATATTTTTCTAAGTGTTTTTAGAAAAATTTTGTCATAGTTTCCCCTAAAAATGGAGGTTTCCATGCTTTCAAGCATATCATTTTCTTTTGTAAACACAACACAATCAATCCACAATCAATAATAAACAACCTTTACTTACCAACTTTGCCCAAATCAAGTAATAATCTACCACTTCATAAACTTGAATATTTGTAAAAATTTGTAGTAACTTACTAGTGTTATTAGTAAGCCTTGTTATTCTTTAAAGTGTGATTAGTTCTTTAAAAACTTCATTTTTAAAGAAAATAGATGTTTACAACTTATGATCATCATTTCTAAAAATGTTCCTTTATGAAATTTTCTTGTTACACAAGTGTTTCTACACTTGTTTATCCACTAAAAATAAGGTTTGTTTATGTAAGAACCAAGATTTAGTAAAACTTATATTTTTAACTTGGTTTCTTTAGAAATCATCCATGAAACTTTTAGATCTACAAGATTATCAACTTACTTTGATCATTATTTTACAAGAAAACACTTCATTCATTCAAGTTCATGACTTTTGCAAGGGTGATCCCTTAATTTTTAACACTTTCATCCTCTCATCTTGTTAGATTATGTTTTTAATCATGATCTAGAAAGATCATATGATGATCTATATTACTTACACAAGTAAACAATGATCAATAAGCAAATCAACATATAAACTACATGATTTCTTTAAGATTTAAGCTTATGTTCATGTTTCTTTTCTTGTGATTCTTAGTGTTCTTCATGATTAACTTTATGTAATGTCTTTTAACCACTTAAAATAGAAGTAAACTAGCAAGATCATGGTGCTTACCACTAGCACAAGGCTAGGGATGATCAAGAGGAGAAAACAAGTGGATAAAAGCAAATGGTGAAGGTCCTTCAACTTCCGAAAGCTCCTAGCTTCCTTATGCACCTTCTAACACCTTTGTACATATGTGGAATGGATGGAAGATGATTGATGATGATGGATGTGTAGGTGGTGGTGTTGGGCCGTAAGTAAGAAGAAGAGGAGAGGAGAGGAAAAGTTCAAGTGTTGAGTTTGTGAAGAATGATCTCTTGGTTCCTTATAATGCACCAATCTTCCAAATCTCTAGTGTATCTTCTGTTTAGTAAAGTTTGGACAAGATTTATTAAGTTATTCAAATAAAATCTATGGTGGGGCCACATGAAATCCGGTTATAGGTGGGGGGGGGTCTAGACTAGGTTTCAACCAAATTAGTTAGTTTATGTTTAGATTTCAAGTATATCGTTAGGTGTTTAGTTATTAGATATTTATATAGTGTGTTATGATGTTCGGGGACCATAACTAGCTTGGTAATGCTAAAACAACGCTTCTAGTGAAAAATTGGTGTTTCGGGTAATGTCCGGTTGTTCGGTTGGTTACCGGGTCGTTAAGGTGCAAAACTACGCAGTTTAGTGTGCTTTATGTTACCTTTTGTGACAATTTTGATTCCCGACACTTAGGAAACTATTCAGGACCATTTAACCATATTTCTTCATGGCATTAGATTGTTTAAATGCTGAATTTTGCTGAATTCTGCAGAATTCTACAGTTTATGTGAGTTTTAGGCACTTTCCGGCACTTAAACTATCTCTAGGAAAGCAGTTTTATGATCCTTACTTTCCTACACACTATACTAGTGTAACTCTTGGTTTCTGGCCCATTCTGTATCTCAATACCATGTTTGTCTATCTACTGAACTCTGTCAGCCTTTTTCTGATTTGTCTGATAACTGTGCAGCCGGAGTTTCGTGCATCATTTGAATCAACAAAGTTTGCATGTAGTAATGAAATGTCGTTTGCAATATATGATGCACATGTATGTATGATGATAATGATCAGAAAGCAATTCATGTCATAACTTGTAAATCAACACAGTCATTAAGCATTAATCATTGTCTAATAATTGTACGGATACACACAAATTTGACAGTTGTCACAGTGTAGATCATAGAAGTACAAGATTTAGGTTGAAAACTTACAAGAATCGCGAGAAATCGAGAGAAAAGTGGGCTGAAGCGAGCGGGGTCGAGTGAGAGCTGTCACATCAAGTGATGTGACATATGAAGCGTATTTATAGGGTTTCCCAAAAAGGAAAGTGCAATGGGTCGAGTGGGTCACCAATCGGATGGCTGTCCGATCGGATGGCTAGCAATCCGATCGGTTGACCATCCGATCGAGCAGTCGCTCGATCGAGTGGCTCCGACGTTTTGAGTTTTGGCATTTCGTTTCGTGCATTGGGTTTTGCGATGTGTTTAAGCGAGTTAGCGGTGCGATAGTATTATCCCTTAATCCCAACTACTATATCTAACATACAATCATCCTAAACAACTTGCGTTTAGCGTCTACGATTCGATTTCGATAGAGTTGCGATTGCGTTTCGATTAATCACCACAATATAAACATAATTAAACATGCACATGTAACCCATAAAAGGCATACACAAGTAAAACAATATCCAGAACGCGTATTTCAGGCCGAGAATGCGATTGCGATGCGATAAGCGATAAGGCGATATAACACACGATAATTAGTGATTAATCCTCGATTATTAACAAGTACTCCACATAATACAACTAATGTGACAAAATAATTAGATTATCTACAAGTCAAAAAAGTCAAAACAGGAGTTAAGCAAGGAGTGACAGATCGCAATTAGCAATCTTTTCTTCCTTTGACTTCAATCTTGACTTTGACTTTCGAAAAACGGGGTGTTACAGCCTCCCCCTCTTAAGGGAATTTCGTCCCGAAATTAGGCCGAAGCCGTAACAAACAACTGCGGGTACTTCGCCTTCATGTCGCTTTCGAGTTCCCAAGTGAACTTTGTGCCTCGTTTTCCTTCCCATCGGACCTTCACAATGGGAATGCACGAGCGTCGGAGCTGCTTGATTTGGCGGTCCATGATCTCGACAGGCTTTTCTACGAAGTGTAATGTTTCGTTCACTTGAAGATCCTCGAGTGGGACGTGTAAATCATGCTCAGCTAGGCACTTGCTGAGGTTTGAAACTTGGAAAGTCGGGTGGACGTTGCTAACTTCCTCCGGTAGTTCGAGTCTGTAAGCCACCTTTTCGATCCTTTCCAGAATCTTAAAGGGTCCCACATATCGAGGCGCGAGCTTTCCTCTTTTGCCGAATTAGACCACACCCTTCCAAGGTGATACCTTTAGGAGTACCTGGTCGCCAACGTCAAATTCAAGGGGCTTGTGTCGTCTATTGGCGTAACTTTTCTGACGACTCTGAGCTTTCAGTAGATTGTCTCGAATTTGGAGGATTTTGTCAGTCGTCTCTTGCAATAGCTCAGGACCGGTTAATTGCGAGTGTCCGATCTCGTGTCACACAATAGGCGATCGACATCTTCTTCCATACAATGCCTCAAATGGTGGCATTTGAATGCTGGAATGATAACTGTTATTGTACGAGAATTCGACTAAAGGTAAGTATGCGTCCCAATTACCACCGAAATCTATGATACACGAACGGAGCATGTCTTCAAGGGTACGAATCGTTCTTTCAGTCTGACCGTCGGTTTGGGGATGGAAAGCGGTACTTAGATTAAGCGTAGTACCGAGAGCAGATTGAAATGTTTCCCAAAGACGCGAGGTAAACCGACCATCGCGGTCAGAGATGATGTCGCGAGGCGTTCCATGTCGACAAATGATCTCATTGGTGTAGATTCGGGCTAATTTTTCTACCTTATAGTCTTCTCGTATCGACAGAAAATGAGCAGATTTCGTCAAACGGTCAACGACAACCCAGATGCTGTCATGACCTGATGGCGTGCGCGGAAGTTTCGTTATGAAGTCCATAGCTATACTCTCCCATTTCCATATAGGAATCTCGGGTTGGACGAGTAAGCCAGAGAGTATTTGATGCTCGGCCTTGACTTTCGAGCAAGTCAGGCACTTCAAAACATAGAGGGCGATATCCTCTTCATGCCCGGCCACCAGTACTTGTAGCGCAGGTCTTGGTACATTTTGTCGGCACCAGGATGAATAGAGTATCGGGATTTGTGGGCTTCGTCCATCAGAATCTGTCGTAAATCTTTCCGCTTAGGGATCCAGATTCGGTCCAGATAATGGAATATCCCATTCGATTTACTCACTAGCTGGGCTCCATCGTTGAGAATCCTTTCCTTCTTCAAAGTTCATTCGGTGAAACAAGCATGTTGGGCTTCGCGGATGAGGGTCTCGAGATCATATTAGGCTTGGATATTACGGGCGCTGTGCAAGTAGCTCCGTCTGCTGAGAGCGTCGGCAACGACATTTGCTTTGCCAGGATGATAACGAATCTCACAGTCATAATTGTTGAGAATTTCTACCCACCGGCGTTGACGCATATTTAGCTCCTTCTGGTCGAAGATATGTTGTAGGCTCCTGTGATCGGTGAAGATCATACACTTGGTACCATAAAGGTAGTGTCGCCAAATCTTCAACGTAAAAACAACTGCGCCTAGCTCAAGGTCATGGGTTGTATAGTTCTTCTCGTGGATCTTGAGCTGACGAGATGCGTAAGCAATAACATTGTCTCGTTGCATGAGAACACAACCAAGGCCAAGGTTCAAGGCATCACAATAGACGATAAAGTCATCGTTTTCATCGGGTAAAGTGAGGACGGGAGTATTGCAAAGCATATACTTGAGGGTTTGAAAGGCAGTCTCTTGTCCAGTTCCCCAAACAAAAGGCTTGTCCTTGTGCGTGAGAGAGGTAAGCGGCACAACGAATTTTGAGAATCCTTCGATAAATCGGCGGTAATAGCCCGCTAGCCCGAGAAAAGAACGGACTTCAGATGGGGTCTTAGGTGTTACCCAACTCTTAACAGCTTCAATCTTCGCGGGATCGATGTGAATACCTTGACTATTGACAATGTGACCGAGGAATTGAACCCCCTCCAGCCAGAACTCACACTTGGAGAACTTGGCGTAGAGTCGATTCCCCTGGAGTAGCTCGAGAACCAAACGTAGATGTTGCGCGTGTTCGGTTTTTGACTTGGAATAGATCAGGATATCATCGATGAACACGATGACGAAGCGGCCGAGAAAAGGTTTACACACGCGATTCATCAAATCCATGAAAACTGCGGGTACGTTGGTTAGACCAAAAGGCATAACAACGAACTCTTAGTGGCCGTATCGAGTGGGAAAAGCGGTTTTGGGTATATCCTCCTCTTGAATGCGTAACTGGTGGTAGCCTGAGCGTAGATCGATCTTGGAGAAACACGTAGCACCTTGTAACTGGTCAAACAAATCATCGATGTGAGGTAGAGGATAACGATTCTTGATTGTCAGCTCATTCAATTCCCAGTAGTCGATGCACATCCGGAACGATCCATCCTTCTTTTTGACGAAAAGGACTGGCGCGCCCCAAGGAGAGGTGCTAGGGCGAATAAAGCCTTTCTCAAGCAATTCCTGGAGTTGACTCAAGAGTTCGCGCATTTCGGACGGAGCGAGTCGATAAGCAGCTCTAGCAAAAGGATTTGCTCCAGGAATGAGGTCGATACGAAAGTCGATATCACGACTTGGAGGTAACCCTGGGAGATCATCAGGAAAAACGTTAGGGAATTCACGAACAACAGGAATGTCTTTTACTTCTGTCTTTCCTTTCTTTTCCTTCTCTGCTACTACAATGTTAGCCAAGAAAGCTCTGTATTCCTCGCGGAGATACTTGCTAGCTTGGATACATGACATGAGCTTGAGGTCTTTCGAGAGAGTTTCACCATACATACAAAGTTGATCACCATTAGCGAGCGAGAATCGAATCATCTTATCGAAGCAAACAACTTCAGCATGGTTTTCGCGAAGAAAGTCCATGCCTACTATGACATCAAAACTACCAAGCTGCATCGGAATAAGGTCGATAGGAAAGATGCGATTGTTGAGTTCGAGAGTACAATCACGAAGAACCGAGTTGACAGCGACGGTTCTTCCGGTGGCAACTTCAACATCGAACGTCGAGGGGAGATGGGCGCGTTTACGATTTAGTAGCTTTTCAAACTCAAACGATACGAAACAGTTATCGGCTCTAGTATCAAACAAACACGAAGCATAAATACCATTCACAAGGAACGTACCATTGACCACGTTGTTGTCGGCCTGAGCCTGGCGCACATTAATGTTGAAAGTTCGAGCGCGAGCTGCTTGTTGCTGAGGCTGTTGTTGCTACTGCTGCTGGGGCTGCTGCTGTGGTGGCTCTTGTTTCACAACTCTATTCGGGCACATATTTGCAAAGTGGTTAGGATCACCACATGCAAAGCAAACTCTAGCATTGATCGCGGGTGCCTGAGCGGCTTGTTGGCCTTGAGGAGCAAGAAGTAGAGCCTGATGAGCAGTGGCTGGAGCTGGAGCTTGACGAGGACCTGTAAAGCAGTTGGTGGTGAAATGGCCGTACATGTTGCAATGTACACAAAATCTGCAGGCGATTCCCACTAGATGGTGATAGGTGTAAGTCGGGCAGGCAGGGTGAGGACCAGTATAAGAACACTTTGTCGGCGGTGCTTGGGTTACCGGTGCCACAGCCTGGCGGTGTTGCTGAGCGGGTACAGCTTAGAGTGTGGCAGCAGTGGTGACAGTACAGTTCTTGTTGCTGGAGTTGCTGTTGTTTTTCCTCTTGCGACGAGAGGCCTTTGAAGACTGAGGAGTGGCGGCGGTATCAGCGGTTGGTGCGGTGGTAGCTTGATGCAGAATCTTGGGAGCTTTATCCCAGACACCAGACTTGACTCGCTTGTCGTTGATCTCAGCAGCGAGCAAGTAGGTTTCTTCAATCGTTACAGTCTTTGCAGCTTGAACGAAATCGGCCACGCAATCCGGAAGAGCACGGATGTACTTCTTGATAGCGATTTCGGGCGTTTTGACTTGGTCCGGACAGATAATACTCAACTGCTTGAAGTGAGTAGTTAAAGCAGCATTGTCACCATCCTTCTGCTTGATATGCCAGAATTCGTCCTCCAACTTTTGGCGCTCGTGGGGAGGGCAGAACTCTTCCAACATGAAATTCTTCAACTCATCCCACGTCAAACCGTAAGCTGAATCATTTCCACGTTTGTTTCTCTCGGTCGTCGACCAATCTAAAGCTCGGGATTGAAAGACGCCGGTTGCGTTGAGAGTGCGGAGATCATTAGGACAGCCACTCTGGCGCAGGGTGACCTCGATCGAATCAAACCATTGAAACAAGGCCGTAGGACCATCTTCGCCAGTAAATTCTTTCGGTCCACAGGCTTTGAACTGCTTGAAGCTGAAAGCAGCTTTGGGAGTATCGGTCCTGGACTCTTCAGAAGATTTGCTCACATTCTCGTACAGTTCACTGATGATCTGAGGAACAACTTCGCCATTTGGTTAGTGATCATAGAGGCGAGGCGTTTATCCGCCTGCTTTCGGCGTGCGGCTTGGGTAGCGCGAGATCCAGATGACGACATTGTCTGCAACAGACATCGTCACAGGACCCAAACACAATTTCGATTATTCCTAGTATAGTTTAGCGATTTACCATAAAGCTCAGGAACACGTACCCACATAAACACAAATTCACATAGACACATAAACACATAAGCACATAATCACGTAGAGCACCGAAACACATAAGCACTTAAGGCAAAAAAGCACAAGAGGCAGTCAGAATACAGAAACCTATCATTCACAGTCCGCGAGCATTCGAGAGTAGCGATTGCGATTAGCGAGGACACATCGAACAGTATAGCATAGCGTATAACATAGCATGCGATCATCCACAAGTATCAGCGATTTGTCAGCGTTTTGAGGTAGACGTGTAGTGCGGTTCGTGTGTGTCGATCAAGCGAAGAGTGAAAAGCGAATAATCCACCAAAAGTCAAAATACAAAACAAATAAAATTACATAAAACACATAAAATCCACGTAAAAACGACAAATATCAGAGTCGGCAGTTGCGAGCTCAGAATCGAAACACACATAAAAATCGAGAATGGATTGTCTGCGGCTGATAGACGCCGACTACCCAAAGTGGTTCGACTATTCACAAGGACTTTTGGTACGCACTTCGACCTTCGGGACTGGGCTCTCGCCTCGACTTTGGGCGATCGGCACGCATCCTTCCATTTACAGTGTGACTTCAAGTCGTTGGAGTCCGTCGAGACTTTGGTGAGAGTCTTGTTAAAGAAAAATAGAGCACGGAACAAGTCATCAAGGTTCGGGTTTCACCCCTGACTTAACAACTTTGTTCCTGTTTTGATAAAACAGGAAAGGAAATTTGCGTCAAAGTATGGATTTCACTCCTGATTTAACGCATATTCTCCTGTTTATAGATAAAATGCGGGTCGAACAAGCGATTTAGTCGAGAGTTTGCGGTTTTCACACCTAATCTCGACCCAATCACTCGTTCATTTTTCGAAAATTAGAGTGCAGTGATAGTGTAGTGTAAGCGAGGATAGCGAGAAATATCAAGTAAGCTTGTACAAAACCCCCTTCAGGGTATGCACAAGTCGGTCTGTTGGTACTTAACTATAACTAGGTCGTTTCTAAGACATCGACCCGGACTAGGTCGAGTCTTGCCTAATTCCTTATAGTTATGGCTCTGATACAAATCTGTCACACCCCAACCGATGGCAGAATCATCGGGGCGTGCCACTGAGCGAAACAGATTATCCATGAGTGTCCATAACAACTATTAATTACCAGATATTTAAAACGTCATGTCCCATACCATAACATATCCAAATAAAACAGTTATTACAAATAATTGTCTCACAAACAACTACTGATCTGACAACTCAGATTTCAAAACAGACAATTTGTTTATTTGTTTCTAGGGCTCTTTCCTAGCCTCGATTTCATCACACAGCAAACAAGGCATCCTAGCATCTTAAGCACTTGTCACACACGTTAAAGTAAAAGTCAATACACAAAGTGTAAAGGTGAGCATACAAGTTTAGTAATAGCATAATAGATTTTGAAATCGTTTACGCATAACCAACACGTACAACGTGTGACGTGAAGCATGTAAGTTATCGACATGATCCTATCAATACCAATGACTGCGGGTTGACTGCGCAACGCAGTTCGTAACACATATTCACCACTGCGAATCATGTGATTAATAGTCCTTAACAACCCCTGACTGAACAGGTGCTGAGTCCAAACTATAGTACTATCGTTGCTAAGGCAGGTAGACAGCAATCTATGTGTAAACATAACAAACAAGCATTCATCGAGTCACGTATAACATGTAGTAGCGGTAAGCGTTAAAGTATTGCGTAGTGTGTTTGAGGTGATTTAGAATAAGTAACGTATGTAACACCCAAAAGTGCGTAAAGCAAAAAGGGTTCGAGTATACTCACAGCGATGAGAGTTAATGGATTGAAGGAAGCGCTAGAGTGAGATTAGACTGGTCAGAACGATAGCATAAGCGATGAGCGGTGCGTAAAACGGTGCAAAGGATCCAAGTGTCGAACAGCAACTCGATCGGATGCCTACCCGATCGGATGGTTATTCGATCGGATGTCAATCAGGTTGGATGGTAATCCGATCGGATGGTAATCCGATCGGATGGCCATTCGGTCAGATTGACATCATGTCTGGTTAAGATGTGTTTGTGTATGATGGTTTGTCTTTTGAAGTTTTCGTTGTAGCATTTTGAAAATAGAGAAGTATCTCTACCCTTCAGGTCGGTCGATCGAACGGTCGTTCGATCGGACGGCAATCCGATTGGCGAGGCTTCTCAGTTGGAGAACAAGTTCACAGCAGGACGGTCACTAGATCGGAAAGCAATCCGATCGGGTGGCAATCTTGTGCATTGAACATGTTGAAAATTGTTTAAGTATTTGAAGTTCCAAACATCACATAGTCGGATGGTCGTTCGATCGGATGGCAACCCGATCGGACGGTAATCCGTTCGACGTTTAGATCCTTGAAAAGCTGGAAATACGAGTCTAAGTGTGGAACCAAGTGCAACCCGATCGGATGGCTGGTCGATCGGAGGACAATCCGATCAGATGGCAATCCGATCGGACGACAATCCGATCGGACGGCAATCCGTCCCGACGATCTGATCGTCTTGTCACTTGATTTTATTTGAAGTATTGTAGTTTTGAACGAGACGTTATGATAGCTTGTTTAAACAACAGGAACCTCGTCTCGACCCAAGTGACCCGGTTGAACAGGAATCACCCTAGTCTAACCAGTTCACGGTTCAAGACGGTTGTTCATGTTTAAACCCGAAATCAACTATCTCTTGGATAGAATTCAGATCTGGAACTGATACATCACTAAGAATGAGTAGAAGATCAGAACAAGCTCTGATTCCATCGGGTTTGAGTGCATTGAGTGTAAAAGAGTTGAAAGAAAGTTAGAAAACCATCTTTCAATCCTTTTCACCATGAATATGTTCAGATCTATGCAAGATCTTTATTCATTCATGTGGAAATCGTCCAGATCTAAGTTGTTCTTGGTGGATTGAAGCCAACACATGAAGTTTATAAGAACACCATGATGACATCATCCTAGAACACCTCAAATCCACTGATTTCACGGTTAAAAGTTGAGATTTAAAAGAGAGAATGATGAAGAAGTGTGTGTAGATCATAGAAGTACAAGATTTAGGTTGAAAACTTACAAGAATCCCGAGAAATCAAGAGAAATGTGGGCTGAAGCGAGCAGGGTCAAGTGAGAGCTGTCCCATCAAGTGATGTGACATATGAAGGGTATTTATAGGGTTTCCCAAAAAGGAAAGTGCAATGGGTCAAGTGGGTCACCGATCGGATGGTTGTCCAATTGGATGGCAATCCGATCGGATAGCAATCCGATCGGTTGACCATCCGATCGAGTGGCTCCGACGTTTTGAGTTTTGGTGTTTCGTTTCGCGCGTTGGGTTTTGCGATGCGTTTAAGCGAGTTAGCGGTGCGATAGTATTATCCCTTAATCCCAACTGCTATATCTAACATACAATCATCCTAAACAACTTGCGTGTAGCGTCTGCGATTCCATTTCGAGAGAGTTGCGATTGCGTTTCGATTAATCACCACAATATAAACATAATTAAACATGCACAGGTAACACATAAAAGGCACACACAAGTAAAACAATATACAGAACGCGTATTTCGGGCAACGAATGCGATTGCGATGCGATAAGTGATAAGGTGATATAACACGCGATAATTAGCGATTAATCCTCGATTGTTGACAAGTACTCCACATAATACAACTAATGCGATAAAATAATTAGATTATCTACAAGTCAAAGAAGTCAAAACAGGAGTTAAGCAAGAAGTGACAGATCGCAATTAACAATCTTTTCTTCCTTTGACTTCAATCTTGACTTTGACTTTGACTTTCGAAACACGGGGTGTTACAATATAGATGGATATGATACACATATATATATAATATATCACAAATGTTTCTAAGATATAATATTATTGATATATTACTTATATATATATTTAAACATATCATAATTGTAAGATACAAATATGGGCAATGCATATTGGGAATTAAAAATTCATTAAATGACATAAAAATCATGATAGACATATTAAAATTTTATGTTTATAGAATAACACATAAAATATTAATTTCCTAACACAAATATTTAAGGTTTAGGTATCGGAAGAACACCTAAAGGGCTTAAATCAGTGGCATAGCTCTGATACCACCTTCTGTCGCAACCCCCAACCCCTTGCCCCGGGAGACGGGCGGCCGCGAGCTTCGCACATTCCGTGGTACCGGTGTTTATCAATTTTGGTAGCAGAAAATTTCATCAGGACCGTAGTTAGAAAATATTATTATCAGAGTTAAACACCAAAATGTTCAAAATAGATAAATGGGATAAAACCCAAGTTTTTCTGATAATATATTTTATAATAACAAGTGGGACAAAATCCGACTTTTCATTTATAATATATTTATAGGGATAAACCCTAATTATTGAAAACAATTCTCCTTTTTAATTTGGTAACTTTTATAGCCACTTTTCTAATCCTTTAGTGCTCTCCAGCTGGCTTTTATTGGCTTCACATTAAGTTACCTGAAACACGTGTTTAAAACATTTTATCAGCAAGAAATACTGGTGAGTGAATCCCAGTTTAATCAAAACAGGTTTTATCATTGTACAGTATTTGAGGGCGATCGCGCAATTACATTTGTTTCCAATTCTTACTTTAGTTACCACCCACGGTACTGTCAACCCGACTTGTGGTGATGTTACTACTCACAGTGTAGTAACAAATTTTGTATACAAAACCCCAACATACCGACAATAATTGTAGAATTACAAATACTCAATAACTGTTAATCATAATGTAAAACAATTGAGGTTTTGTAAAAACAGTTTACAAAAAGGGGATTACTCAATTGTATTTTAGGTATTTTCCTTGTGACTTCTTGGTTATAATCTATTAATTAAACAATGCACACGCATTAGTATAATAACCCATTTTACATTAGTTATACCCTCCCCGAGACAGAACTCCAACGACTACGTCGGACAGAGCCTCAACAGGCGTTACGGAGCATTAGATCAATCGGGCATCGTATCTAATACGTAACCGGGGTTATAATACTTACAACGAGGCAGAGCTTCGCTTATTAGGGGGTATAATATCCGGGAATTACTTATTCTATATAGAAATTTAGAGAGAGATTGAGAAATGAACGAATTCTCAACTGAAGGCCAACGGCCTCTATTTATAGTGTTGATCCGACAGCGGGTCGCGGCCCGCGAGGGAACATAGGGCGGCAACGAGTGTGCTGAGTCATCGGGTGTTTCGACGCGTGTCCTGCCACGTGGCACGCTGTGGCTTCGGTCTGGTGATTAGCTGTCGCGGCCCGCGACAGACTTTCCTGTCTGTGTCGCGCCCCGCGAGCGACCATGGAATTTTGTTTTATTTGTTATTTAATGAAATAAAGGTATTTCGGGGCCGGTTTTCGTATACAGGGTATCTTTAAGGGCGTTCTAGGGGTGTCTAAATATTTTAAGAAGGGTTGTTATATATGATGTAGTCTCTGCACAATGAATCGATTGGGGAACTTAGCTACGACATTGATTCTTCAGTGTCATTCATCAATTAGGTTTGATGACATTCAATTGGGGGGCAAATTTGGGAGAACGGATGAAAAATTAGTGAAACAAAGCATGACTCTTGGACTGACGTCTTAAAAAATTGTATGGAAATTACATTTGTTTTGTGTACATGTGAAATTCTTTTTATTTTGATTTGTTGTTTCTATTTGGAAGAAAATGTGGAAGCTACTGTATCTAATGATGATGGGATTAACCTTTCAGTTTTTTTTCACCTAAAATTTGTATTTTAACTAATACTAATTACACTTGGATTAATATTTATCATAAATTTATCAACACCTTTCTGTCATTTTATTTGGCTAACATAAAAAACGAAATAAAAAAACAAGCTTACTATGTCATTCTTTTTTGAAAACAGTGATTTAAAGATTCATTGGATAGTTACTTTTTTACTCATAAATGATAAGAATCCTAAATAATTACTCTTTTTAATTTTGCAATATGTTAGATAATTCATATAAATGTTGATTTGCTTCGTATACATTAAGATATTAAAAAATAAATAAGAGTTTCATCATTTAAAACAAGGGATGAAAACATGAGTAGGGTTACTTAGGCCCAACCCATTAACACTCTTTTGTTTTTTGTTTTTTTTTTTTTTTATTATGAAGATAGTTATTATTATATTATGATTAAGATATGTTATATTTATAATGATAACATAATTTCTTTGAAAAAAAGTTTTTAGGACATGAAAGCATTTGAATACATGTTAGACTACTTTAACACACCTGTTTAACCTCAAATGCCTATTAGAATGATCGATAAACCAACAGAAAACGAGTACCACGTTCTAAATTGTCACCGCCGTATCGTGCGGGCACTGTACTATACCATGACGAAAACTATCAGAAACGAGTACCGCAATGCAAAGTGTCACTGGCGCCGCATCGCGCGGGCACCGTACTAGTATTATAACATGCCAAAAGAATCTAAAACATTATTTTTAAAATTTAAAACGCAATGCTTAAATAGACTTTTTCACACTTCGTAAGGAAAAATGTTATTTATGGACGAACCTTTAGCTCATTGTAGTCGAAAACCGATCTTCAGTATTTTCATCATACCTTTTTTTCATTAAAACCATGTCATTGCTAATCGGTCTAAACATCTAAATAAAAGGTGAAATAAAAAAATTAAATGATAATTATTTTTACAGAAAAGATAAATATGTTTTTTATGAAAAAAAAAATACAATATTTACAGTAAGAGCATGCTCGAACGTGTCAAAATAGTTAGACCGCGGGGTGTGGGTTTGGGTTTGGGGCTTGGGAAGCCAATCAATACCGTTTAGCCATACCAGGCCAACGTTGGTAGTGGCGTTGCCCCGTTGGCGTGGCTATGAAGCCTGGCGTGGGGCGGGTTAGGGCGACAATGTGGCTGGCTGGGATTGGCTTGGAAATTCGACCGTTTGGGGTAGCCGTTGGGTAACGGCTAGATTTAAAAAATATATATTTCTTTTTCAAACTTATATTTTACCACTTCTCTACTTTTCACCTTCTTCAATCTCTATATTTTTTATAAATTCAACCCACTTAATCCTCTACAATGCATCCATTTAACCGAAACCTCGACCCGAACAACCCCTTCGCTTTCCAAGAGAACCCGAACTCTAGCTCGCCACAAAACCGCAAACCACCAAATTCGACCCAAATACCCCTTACCCACGGCCAACCACAAGGTTTTATATACTCACGTAGTCCCGAGCTAGCCGGAATCGCGTCGTATATAGGGGGCGTGTTTTCATGAACTTTCCATACGACGATACATCTGTTCCAATTAACATATCCCAACCCGATTCCGTACCCGACATACAACCGCGAAACGTTGGTGGTTCGTCATCCAAACCGGCCAATTAAATGATATTTTTAATGTACTTGTTTTTTTAATTTTATGTAGTTTTTTTTAATGTACTTGTGTTTTTTTAATTTTACGTTGTTTTTTTAGTTAGTTTTTTTTTAATTTAATTAAATGAAATTTTAATTAGTTTAAAAAAAATATCAGTGCCACATGAGTGGCCACGCCATTTCACACCCAACAAAAGCCATGCCAGCCAAGCCACACCATGTGGATCCCATATTCGCCACTTATTAACCCCAGTCTATATTATTCAAACGCCATTCATCTTCATATTCTTCCTGCTGCCTGCTGCTAACCCTAATTTCAAGCAGCAATCATGGTAATTGACCTTATCTCTGTTCATGTATTATAAGAATATTTAGATTATTCAAATCTACCAATTTCGTTATTTGAAGTTCCTTCTTCCTCGCGCCGCTATGCTCGTCACGGTAGCTCGGATTCACTCCCCCATAGCGCCCCCAGTAGTGGTGTTGGGCGGCGCTATGGGGCGCCATGGTCTCCATTGCCGCGATGTACTTCCACATTACACAAGACCTAAGCCGCTAATCTTTTTTTAAATAACACTAATAAATATTTAAAAAAAACTGTATTCATAATAGATCATGTTTGTTTTTTTCCCTCTAAATCAAAAGTTATTTATTTATTTATTTATTTTATGCAAATTTTATCTACCTTCCATAATCGATCATGTGTGTTTTTTCCATTGAAACAGAGGGTAAATGGGTGACAAGTTGCGCTTCTAACCTTAATTTAGGTAACATTAAATCTTTAGAAAACTGTATTAATAAATATTTGGGTCATAATATAGGGTAAACGGGTGACAAGTTGTGCCGTAAACCTTATTTTAGACAACATTAAATCTTTAAAAAACTGTATTAATAAATCTTTAGGTCATAATATAAAATGCAAACGGTAAAAAACACGTGATTGTTGTCAAGATATACTTTCTCATGTTTGATCCCTTACATAAAGCAACTTTAGCATTACCCATCATGAAAGCATTACTCCATAAACCAACCACTGCTAGCCACGAACGAAGAATTATAGGGGGGCATGCAGGGGCCATGCCTCCCCCCTTTGTTTAATCATGAAAGCACTACTCCATAAACCAACCACTACTAGCCATGAACGAAGAATTATAGGGGGCATGCAGGGGCCATGCCTCCCCCCTTTGTTTAGAGAGGTCCAATTTCACAATGTAAGAACAATTACTAAATGGCCTTAGGGTGAACGGGGCACTCCCCTCTCTCTTACGCACGGCCAATCAGGTTATGCCACGTCAACTCCCCTCTTAAACTCCCCTAACACCCTCAATTTGATGGTTGCACTCCCCTCTTAACTCCCCTTGTTTTTTTATTCAAAAAAAAAAAAAGGAAAAGAATTCATTGGTTGAAAATCAGGCTGGCCCACCATCTCCCCCTCACCTTCATCGGTGACTTCTCCCCGCTGCCACTCACCGAATTGGGTCACCGCAGGGATGGCGGCGGTGTTCCCGCTCGGGGAATAGGGTCACCGAAATGCCTCCCCGCTGGTGCCCCGGACACCCTTATAAGTTATCCTTTATCTAGATAGAAACACTAGCCTTTTAGATGCGAAGTCTCAAGATCAAATCTAGGCAAAGGGGTATATTTTAGGATTATTGGTGTAAAATAAATTAGAGTAAACTTCCGCTTTACTCCCTGTGGTTTGGTCATTTTAACGGTTTTGCTTCAATAGTTTAAAAATAGTCATTTTCCTCCCTGATTTTTCTAACTTATCTTCATTTTGCTCCCAGCCTCTAACTCCATCAGTGAGGAAACTGGCGACAAACTCGAAAGATTAGGGAGCAAACTGGCGACAAACTCGAAAGATTAGGGAGGAAAATGGCTATTTTTAAACTATTGGAGCAAAACCGTTAAAATGACCAAACCACATGGAGCACAACGGAAGTTTACTCAATAAATTGTTATACATTTGCTGTTAAAAAGGAATAATAATTTTAATAATCTAAACTATTAGCCGTTGGCCGGCAACGGTACTAACTTCAAAACTTACCAGTGGTGGTCTCACATTTTCACATATTGTAAACTAATGGAATTTTACTAATATAACCTTAATTTCTTTTGTCCCCTTGTCATTTTTGGTTTAGTAAAGGTTCATTGGTTTATAATATATGAAAATGTTGGACTACTGGTTATTTTTAAGTTAGGACCATTGATGGCCAATGACTAATAGTTAGAATTATTAAAATCCATTATTCCTAAATTATCTAATTATTTGATCATTGACCTAAATCCCTCTGAGATAAATGTATTCTCGGTGGATGTAATTACCTATAGTGTAATAATTAGTGTTTTACCTTTGGTGTATAAATATAGATCATTAGACTATATGGTGTGGGAGGACACGAAGCGTCATATGGCAGCCATGTCAACACCTGTCATAAAAATGGTATTGTGCCAAAAAAGACAGGGTAGGATGGGGCGTGAAAGGGTGACGTGGTATGACACGTGGCATACATTTTTTATATTCATTTTATATTTAAAAACCTAAAAAAATCTATTAAATTAAAAAAACATTAATACTAATAAGATAAAAGATAGATAATAAAAATTATAATTAAACTAAAAAAAAACCTAAAAATAAACGCTAAACAATTCAACATAAAAGTTAAACATTACATAATTCCAATTAGATATTAAACCTAAATATAATTAAGCAAACACATAAATAAACTAAAAATACATTATTAAACATAACTAAACAAACATCCTTATAATTTGCTACGCCGAAACGTGTTTAAAGTCATGGACGTACATATGTTTGCAGTCGATGAGGGCCCCTTGATTCACGTCATTTTACATTAGCTCTTCATCGGCATTTTCCACATTGTTGAAAAGCAAATCAAATCTTGCACTTTTCCCACGGATAACCCTGAAATGTGAAGAAAGTTCATCCTTGGTTCGGTTGGTCTCACCCATATGAATAAAAAAATTCTTGAAAAAATCTGTTCCAAAACGAAGCCCTTGCATAAGGAGGCGTTTCGTCACTAAGGGTTGCGAGCCAAGATATAGCTAAAGCAATCTCTTCTTCTTAGGCCATGGTATCCTTGTCATTTGAGATAAATTTTTAAGAGAGAAATAAGGTGAGAAATGAGAGAGGTTTGGGTGGTAAAATGGTGGAGTGGGTTAGATTAAATGCAAATTGGATCTAAATAATCTAACCTTTATGTTTTTTTGCCAAAAATAATCTCAATTAAGCTTATTCCCGACAGTGGTCCAACCTTTTTCATTTTATTTATATAATGGTCCACCGTTTAAAGAAAGTTTTTTTCCCGAATTACAAAATGATGTTTTAGGGATTTTGATTAAAACGAGGATACGAGTCGACTGATGTAAAACTTACATTGAAACAGTGCTCTTAACGACTTGATTTTTGTTAATTGTAAGTTTAAACACCTGAATTGAAGCACCGTTTTCGTCGTTTAGAGTAGGGGGTGCATGGGTCGGTTTGGGTCGGTTTTGACAAAAAAACCATAACCATAACCGCGATGTCGGTTATTGGATAACCATAACCATAACCGATCGGTTATGGTTATTCGGTTTTGATGGTTATAGCGGGTCGGTTATGGGTGGTTAACCGTGTATTTAGCTTAGCTAAAAATAGCTTAATTTTTTTTAACATGGAATAAATTGTTATTGCATATTTGTATATATTAGTATATTAGATAGTATTAAAAAATACATATAATCTATAATATTAATACAAATTAATATCAAATACTCAAATAAAGTGATATGATACATTTCATAAATTCAAATAAGCATTCAACCAAACCCACAAAAGCATATGAAAAAACCATAAGTACTAAAAATCTTCAGTCAAAAACATCAAATATTTAAAATATGGTGAAAAGTCCTAAATCCTACAAAGATTTATTACATGTCGGTTCGGTTCGGTTCGGTTATGGTGTGTATGAAAAAAATGATGACTATAACCGACCCGTTACTTTTAGTTTTCAAAGAAACCATTAACCGATCGGTTTTTTATTTGGTTTGTTTTTTTTTTCGGTTCGGTTTTGTCGGTTTATTCGGTTATGGTTCGGTTAATTCGGTTTTTTGCACACCCCTAGACTTTAGAGTACTGTTTCAATGCAAAATTTTACATCAATCGACTCGTGCCCTCGTTCTAACCAAAATCCCTAAAACATCCGTTTGTAATTCAGAAAAGAAAAAAAAACTTAACTCTGTTATGTTTCTTTTAACGACAGACCATTATACAAATAAAATGAAAAAGGTTGAACCACTATCGAAAATAAACTCAATTCGGATTATCATTGGCCAAAAACATAAAGGTTGGATTGTTTAAATCCAATCTGCCTAGATTAAAATAGAGTGAGTTATTTTATTTTTTTAATTTATTTCTTTTTAATTACCATTGGGCAATGGCTATAAGGCCCAACCAACCACAATTCACCACGTCCTCGAGCTTTAACCCTCCACGCCGGTGAAAATTGAACCACTCCTATCCCCATGCCACCACCACGCCAAGGCACGGGGTGGTGTGCCGGCGTGGTGTAGCCTTCAATGCCGCTTCCACACCATCCACGCTGTGTGGTCTTAGGAAGATATTAAACAACCTTCACCTGCATCAAATTCGTCATACTGTATGCATCTCTAAATTTGTGTCTCATTTCACCTAAGTAATCCTACACCCTAAACAATAACTCAATCACCATCAAGAACATGTCTACTTTCCTTTCTACGGTTTCTAGATTGTCAAGTACTGAAGTACACATAATTTATATTCTTGTGTTTCTGTTAGTTGTTAAAGAATTGATCAAAACACTGTAAGTCTGTAAGAGTAAATATATTATTGATTTAATATTTAATCTTGTAGCCATTTTAATCATTTATATTATATATATCAAAATATATTAATAACCTATTAAATAATTAGTTGGTAATTGTTGATGGACTATATTACCCTTATTAACAAATTTGTTTCCTCTTGGGTGTATATATATATAAGGAGATTACTAGAGAGGTTACATGTTACACAACCTAGTTATTCATAACATCAAAATCAACTCTCTCTCCATCAGAATGACCTTTTATTCGGCTCATCACCATCATAACTTTGGACCCTAAGGAGGAACCGGATCATCCTGACAAGTATGTCAAACTCAATGGCTGCATCTTTGACTGGATTCTCTGTTGGCCTGCCTGTTGTCACATGTATTTCATTTATGTTTTCCATCATGTCTATACAGAACTGATCAACATGTGGTATCAGAGCATATGTTGATAAATCAGTTCTGTTTTCGTATCCATTATTCTGGAATTAAAATCTGGAAAACAGAATTTTGAAAACCTAATAAAATTCGAAACTCTGTTTTGAGTCGTTCTTCATATATTATTTTCGGATCTTATGTTTCAATGTTTAATTACTGTTCCGAATCATAATATGTTAAATTACTGTTCGGAAATCATTAAAATCCTAGTTTTCGGATTCCAGAATTTAAGTTTATATTTTTAGGGTTCATCTTATGTTCTTATGAAAATTCGAAAATTCCTATATTTTGGAATGAAATTTGGATTATTGGGTGTTTTTTCTGGTTTTGATCTATTTTTATCTTCTAAAAATTTTGAAATCTGTTATAAGATTAATGGATATTATCTCGAAATATTTTAATAAACTTAGATCAGCATTAAAACAGGAAACTTAATCCCATAATCCCTAAAAATTTGGATTTTCAAACTTATCACAATCAACTAAAAGCTATCACATTAGATTTCAAGACTTGGAGAACAGGTTTCAGACCCATAAGAGATTTAGAGATAAACATAGAACTCGAAATCTCATTAAAACTCGAAACCTTGTGATTCCGACTGAGATTGCTACTCGAAATAATAAAGGTTTTGGTCTTCATCACTCGAAACCTTGAGATTTCGAGTGATTTTTCGAGTGGGATTGCGACTAAGAAGACAGTTGCTTGATGTCGACTAGGGTTAGAACTCGAAACCTCATAAGTCACTCGAAATGTCACAACCCCAAAATGCCACATGCGGGAACCCTTGTGAGACTTGTGACGTACCAGGATCTAGCTACTAATCACATTGAACTCATAACAAAATTTCAAATAAAATTTTCCCATTCATTAAATTAAAGTGTTTCAAAAATCACGTATTCCTCATACACATCACACAAGTAGCGTACAAGTAAAGCACATATCATTATGCAAGTTGTTTTTGTACTCGGGTCATACACAAATTCACTTCACAAGTTCATGTTTAGAATAAATACATAGCAATTAAGCCATCGCTCACAAGAGTGTGCGGCCTACTTAATATGGGGCCCAACATAATACTACTGTGCATATTGTACGGTTCATTATCTCACCCACCCCAAGCACGTAGTGTGCAGCCCAATGTTGTCGGCCCGACTACAGAGTGGGCGACTAGTTCCCAGTGTGCGATCCATGCTCGTCGTACGACCCAATACAAGTAGCCCGATGCTAGTGTGCGAGCCCAAGAGCATACCAGTCCTTGAAGACTGTGCCATCCACAAGGGACCGTGCGACCCAGGTTTAACTCATGGCCCTACCGTTCAGTGCATGGCCCAGAATAAATCCCCTAGGCCCATGTGAGTGTGCGACATGGTGTGAATGTGCGGATACAGTGTAAGTGTGCGAGTCCATTGTCAGTGCACAACATACATTCTATGTTTGTATGTCAAGCATTAAATGAATGTTCATGACAACATTGTGCGACTTCCATTAATGTGGAGCATAAAGAGTGTGCGATCAGTTACAGCTTGCCGTGAATCATGGAATCGGTTACATGTAACACAGTCAACTAAATCAATTATCAAACAATTCACATGAACCCTAATCATTACCGAATCATTAATCAAATCGGATCAACACAATATATGATATAACAAAACTGTCTCATTGATTATTCATCATCATCATCATCGCACACTCTAATGCATGATCCTTAACGAGTACTTATCGTGATACAAAACCATGTCATCAATCCACATCAATTGTGCATCTAGATTATATTTAACTGTGATTTATAATAGGTTCATCAATGATTCTATGAGCATACAACCCTAAGTACGATTCATCATGCAAGGACACGATTTAACACAGCATCATGTATCAATACAATTACAATCCTAAACAAGTATCACAAGAAAACTTAAATCAGTCGATCATTACACACTAACTGTGGGATGTAGGATCGAAGAAGGCTACGGAGAGGGATGCTAACACAAAAGATGATGCCACAAGAAGAAGGAGTTGTCGTCGGTCTTCAAGGAGGAAACGAAAGAGCTAGGGTTTGCTAATATTTGTGTTTTGCATTAATATGAATACCACACACACACAAACCGTGTGTGTGTATGTACCCAAACGAGGTGAGCCGGGCCCAGTTGGGCTTGAGGTTTAGGGCCGAGAGTTAAGTTAGCCGATTAAAGAAGAGGGGTGTGCGACCCGATGAATGGTGTGCGTGGTGGTGGGTGTACGGTTGAACCATTAAGTAATTCACGTAATATTTAATAAGCCAAACAAGTATAATCAAACAATTCATTGCGCTGTTCGTTCATTCAAACTTGGACGCACATAAATACAACGTAAGACAACATCAAAAGAACTAGTACATGGAATGGCCTTAGAAATACGAGTTGTCACATCATCCCCAACTTGAAAGAAATTTCATCCCGAAATTTGATAAGCAGTCTCAGAGGGTTATAGTGACAAGTAGATCAAGATGATTATGGATTTTCCCCAGGTACCACATCATCCACAACTTGATAGGGATTTTATCCCGAAATTCACCAATGGCATCAGCATTTGACTCAGCGGTCTTGAATAATTGAGGATACTTGAGTTTCATCTGGTCCTCGTGTTCCCATGTGAACTCCGGTCCACGTTTTGAGTTCCAACGAACTCTCACGATTGGTATTCGATTGTGTTTACGAACCTTAACCTCCCGGTCCATAATTTTAATAGGTTCTTCAACAAACTGAAACTTATCATCGATCTTCAGTTCTTGCAATGGTACCATAAGTGTTTCATCAGACAAACACTTCTTCCAATTAGAGACTTGAAAAACATACTGAACATTACCCAGTTCATCAGGTAACTGGAGTTTGTAGGTCACTTTGCCGATTCTTTCCAGAATTTTAAATGGCCCAACGTAACATGGATTAAGTTTGCTGCGCTTCCCAAAGCGTACCACACCCTTCCAGGGTGAGACTTTCAACATGACACGATCGCCTACAGCGAACTCCAAGGGGTTCCTACGCTTATCAGCATAGCTTTTCTGGTGATCACGAGCTGCCGCCATACAGTTTCTGATCTGAACAATCTTCTCAGAGGTTTCAAGAACAATTTCTGGACCTATGATCTGGCTGTCGCCCACCTCAGGCCAACAAAGAAGAGATCGACATTTTCCTCCGTACAATGCCTCGAACGGAGCTACCTGGATACTGGAATGGTAACTATTTTTGTATGAAAACTCTACCAAGGGCAAGTGTCTTTCCCAACCTTTGCCAAAATTGATTACACATGCACGCAACATGTCTTCAAGTGTTTGGTTGGTTTACTCACTTTGACCATCCGTCTGAGGGTGATAAGCAGTGCTTATGTCTAGACGTGAGCCAACAGATTTGTGCATCGCCTTCCACAAATCAGATATAAAATGCGGATCACGATCGGCCCCGTGCCTAGAAACCACCTCTTTCAAGTAAACGCCAGCAAGCTGTGAAAACTTATCAGTTTCCTTGATCGCAAGGAAGTGTGCAGATTTTGTGAGACGATCAATGATCACCCAAATGGTGTCATCTCCGTTTTGAGTTCTAGGTAGGCCAGTGACAAAATCCATGGCAATATGTTCCCATTTCCACATGGGTATTTCTGGTTGCTGAAACAAACCTGATGGTTTTTGATATTCCACCTTGACTTTCACACAAGTCAAGAATTTGCTCACATATGTCGCTATGTGGGCTTTCATTTTTAGCCACCAGTATAAGACTTTTAGATCCTGATACATCTTATCAGAACCCGGATGAACAGAGTATCGAGACTTGTGTGCTTCATCCGTCACAAGCTCTCTAAGGTTACCGTATAAAGGGACCCATATTCGCTCCATGAAATAGCGAATATCGTCAGATTTTTCTACAAGTTGTCTCTCTAGGCCCCACATGGCTTCAGCTTTAAGGTTCTCAGCTTTCAACGCTTCAGTTTGGGCTGAACGAATCTGGTCAGATAGGTTAGAATGGATAGTGAGCTGCAGTGCTCGAACACATTTAGGTTTTGTTTCCTTTCTACTGAGGGCGTCGGCCATAACATTGGCCTTGCCTGGGTGATACTTGATTGCACGGTCATAGTCGTTCAAGAGTTCCACCTAGCGACGCTGTCGCATGTTCAACTCTTTCTGGTCAAAGATATGCTGAAGGCTCTTGTGGTCGGTATTAGTGGTGCATTTAGTACCGTACAAGTAATGCCTCCAAATTTTTAGTGCAAAAACCACGGCTCCCAACTCCAAGTCGTGAGTCGTGTAATTCTTCTCGTGAACCTTTAATTTCCTAGAAGCATAGGCTATCACTTTCTCGCGTTGCATCAGCACGCAACCGAGACCTTGAATAGAAGCATCACAGTACACCACAGAATCGTCGGTACCCTCAGGTAAGGACAAGATCAGTGCACTGCAAAAGTTTTTGTTTCAAAAGTTGGAAGGCGTCTTCTTGCTTTATTCCCTAAGAATATACAACGCCTTTCTGCGTCAACGCGGTAAGAGGTGGAGCAATCCTTGAGAAGTCTTTAATAAATCTGCGATAGTATCCGGCGAGACCAAGAAATTGTCGCACCTCCGAAGGATTCTTCGGTGCCGCCCAGTTTCTGATAGAATCGATTTTAGCGGGATCCACATGTATTCTAACCTCGTTAACAATGTGACCAAGGAAGTGTACTTCTCGAATCCAAAAGTCGCACTTAGAAAATTTCGCGTAAAGTTGCTCCTTCCTCAGGAGCTCCAAGATAAGGTGCAAGTGCCGTTCGTGGTCTTCCTTGCTCTTAGAGTAGATCAGGATGTCATCGATAAACACAATGACGAAATCGTCAAGACACGGTTTGCACACACGGTTCATGAGATCCATTAAAACCGCTGGTGCGTTAGTTAACCCGAATGGCATAACCAGAAACTCATAATGGCCGTACCGCGTCCGAAAAACCGTTTTGGGACATCCTCCTCTCGAACTCTCATCTGATGATAGCCCGACCTTAAGTCGATTTTCGAATAGAAGCTTGAACCTTGCAGCTGGTCAAATAGATCGTCAATGCGTGGCAGGGGATAACGGTTCTTGACTGTTACCTTGTTGAGTTCGCGGTAATCAATACACATACGAAAAGACCCGTCTTTCTTCTTCACAAATAGAACTGGGGCTCCCCAAGGCGAAGAACTAGGTCGGATAAAGCCTCTATGCAACAGTTCTTGAAGTTGATTAGACAGCTCTTGCAACTCCCTTGGTGCAAGACGATAAGGAGCACGAGCGATCGGGGCTGCTCCTGGTGTAAGATTAATCTGAAATTCCACATGACGGTGTGGTGGTAAACCTGGAAGTTCTTCGGGAAAACATCAGGGAACTCACGGACAACTGGTAATTCTTCGATTCTCTTTTCCTCAGGCTGAGTATCGGTGACAAGTGCTAGAATAGTAGGATAGCCCTTCCGTAAACACGTATGGGCTTTCATAGCCGAAATGATGCCAACCACTGCACCACTTTGATGACCTTGAATAGACAGGGATTCCCCACTAGGGAGAGGTATACGCACGATTTTCTCCTTACAGAGTATGTCGGCGCGGTGCTTGGACAACCAGTCCATACCAACAATCACATCGAAACTACTAAGAGTAACGGGAAGAAGGTCAATGTCGAACGCTTGACCTAAGAGATTGAGTTTGCATCCTAAATGAACATGTGAGTCTTCAATTGACTTGCCATCAGTCAATTCTACAACGTGTTTGGTTTCGAGGGGTGTTGGAGTTAACCCTAACTGTCGACTGAACCCCAAAGACACATAACTCCAATCAGCACCAGAGTCGAATAAAACAGAGGCAAAAAGATTGTTCACAGAAAACGTACCGGTCACGACATTTCCATCATTCGTGGCCCCACCATCGCCAATCGTAAACACCCTTCCACGAGCACCATTCCCACCATTATTCCCGTTTTTGTTGTTCTCGGTGTTGTTGTTGTTATTCCCGGCATTCTGATTTAATTGAGGACAATCTCTCCTGAAGTGACCCTCATCTCCACACTAAAAAATCCCTTTCGGTTACCTTGGTTTTGTTGAGGTTGCTGCCTTTGTTGTTGCTGCGGCTGCTGTTGCTGTGGCGGTTGCTGTTGCTGTTGTTTCGGGAACGGGGCCCTGCAATCTTTTGCCATGTGACCCACTTTATCTCACCTATGACAGACTTGGGTGCAAGGTCCGCGGTGATGATAGTTGCACTTACTACACTTTGGCTGTTTCCCCGTGTAGGAGCTCTGGTTTGGGTTGCTGATCTGGTTTTGATTAACAGAAGACGACTGGCTGAAGCTACGACTGTTGCTGTTGTCTGGCTTCTTCTGTGACTAGTGTGTGTTGGACACCTTGACCGAATCATTCCATTTACGTTTGTTATCAACTGCAGGAGTAGTAGCAACAGTAGTAGCGGTACTTGTAGCAGCACGTGGTGGTAGCGAGCCACTCTCCACCTCCTAGTTGGTGATCTTGTGTGCCAGCCTAATTATTTGGGGTAAGTTGTTGAGGTTTGCTGCAGTAACCATACCCTTGATCTGCGGTGCTAACCCTTTGATATAAAGCTCAATCCTTAGGTGTGGTGGGCGTGACAAGTTTGGGCACATATTAGCTAGTTCGTGAGACTGTTTCGTGTATGCCCCAATCTCAGACCCCACCATTTTCATATCATAGTACTCATTCTCCAGTTTCTGCACTTCATCACGAGGACAGTACTCCTCTCTCATCAGCTCCTTAAAATCATCTCATGTAGTTGCATTTGCCATCTTGATGCCCAACATCTGTACCTGGGCATTCCACCAGGTTAAGGCACCATCCTCCAATGTGCCCGTAGCATACTTCACCCTGTCCCCCAGCAGGACGGTTACACATAACAAAAACTGACTCAGCTTTCTCGAACCAATGGAGTAGTCCCACTGCTCCTTCAGTTCCACTAAATGTCTGTGGCTTACAGTCCATGAATGTTTTGAACGTATAAGCAGGTGGATTGTTCTAGTTCTCATTCGCAGGTTGACCTAAAGACGAGAGGAAATACAACACACGAGTGAGAGTCGAGTACACGACAAAGGAATAAGGAGCATTTGGTACATATCATACCAGCCTGCTGAGCTGCTAGGGCTTCAGCCACGCGAGTATTGATCAAGTCGGTTAGTTCTGCCTGGGACATAACAATGTTGCCACGTCCACCGCTGCGGCCACCACCACGTCGACCATTGCGTCCGCCACGTTTGCTCATGATTCTATATAAGAAGAGTGGAAAAGGTAAGGATCATGATTGGGTAGGAGTCAAACATCGCTATGACTTCTACAGATTACTGAATCCTATCATTATGTTAGATAAGGGAACAAAACCCCTTTCACACTTGTTGAGCCTCACTAGGACTCACATGCTCCCCACATTACTATTATGTGTGCACCCATAATGATAATGTGATTTGCATGTTTGTCTCAGCTCCTGTTAACTCGCGCTAAAAGGTTCCTCAAATTCGTGTAGCAAAGCGAATGACATCACAAAACATGGATCACGAAAGTCTAGAGGTACTATCAAAGCATCATAACATAGTTAAACAACGCAAGCTATCATATCATAGTGCCAAGTATGTAACCGTATGCAATATCATAAGTAAGTGTACACTTATGCAGTGCAATAAATAAACGAGAGACGAACCTTGCAATCTAGAGCTGAGTATCATGGTCGTATTCAGAACTGTTCGGTTATAATCTGGTTTTATAAAATATTTTAAAACCTAGTTCACTATAACCAGTGGCTCTGATACCAAACTGTCACACCCCCAAAATGCCACATACAGGAACCCCCGTGAGGCGTGTGATGTACCAGGATCTAGCCACTAATCACATTGAACTCATAAAAAAATTTCAAATAAAAGTTTCCCATTCATTATATTAAAGTCTTTTAAAATGTAACTTAATATCCAAGATGTTCAGCGGAAGCATAATTTATTATTTAAGTATTTCAAATCCAAGTGTAAGAAAACCAATAGACTTTTCTTGTGATTCCAAGTATCTCGACCCATGACCACTCCAGCGATCCTAGACAGCAAGTTCCATATCTCTGTAGCTAACGACCTGCAAGCATGCGGACAAGTGTATCAACATAAAGCTGGCGAGTTCACAGTTTTGAAAAAATGTTTAGTTGCCAAGTGTTTAGCTTAAAAACATGTTGATAATAACTCGGGTACCGCAAGATGGCGTCAGTTTGTTTGCCCTTCCCCAATGCCCTATCAACATTGGTCATGTGGTTAAGGTCATTAGTTCACGCCCGTCCTCTCAGGTACGATGTGAGGTTGCCAAGCCTAATAGCGCTATCAACTAATACCCCGTTGCCTCTCAGGCAACTAGTTCGGTAGTAAGATGGGACATAGGGTGACAGGTTTTGAGTGTATTATTTAACATCTAGTTTAACCCAGTAAAACACATTCCTTTCAAGAATACCAGTTTATATGTCCTACCCCAAGACGCATGCTCAAGGAGTAGTAAACTCACCTTAGATTTGCTCAGTTAATTAAGTTACTCATTCCAAGTTGGTCAATCAAATCCTAATGTGGTTACAAATGGAAAGCAGTTTCGTATGCACATAAATCACATATTGCTCATCCACACCACACAAGTAGCGTATAAGTAAAGCACATATCATTATGCAAGCTGTTTCAGGTACTCGGGTCATACACAAATTCACTTCACAAGTTCATGTTTTGCATAAATACATAGCAATTAATCCATGGCTTACAAGAACGAGTAGAAGGTCGGAACAAGCTCTGATTCTATCGGTTTTGAGCTAAAGAGTGTGAAAGAGTTGAAAGAAGTTATGAAAACATCCTTCAATTCTTCTAACCTTGAAAATGTTTAGATTTGGGTGGAATCAGTGTTTAAATATTGTTGCGATCCTTTAGATCTGATTTATTATTGGTGGAATGAGGTCAAATCTTGAAGTTCATAAGAACTCCATGATGACATCATCCTAGAACACCTCCAATCAGCCGATTCCACTGTGAAAAATGAAGATTTGATGGTGAAAATGATGAAGAAGTGTGTGTAGATGATAGATGTACAAGATTTGAGTTGAAAACTTACAAGAATCGCGAGAAATCGAGAGAAAATAGGGTTGGAACGTGCTGTTCGGACGAGAGAGCTGTCACATCATGAACAGTGATGTGAGAGGGCTATTTATAGATGTCCAAAAAAGGGAAAGGTGGTGCAAAGAGGTGAAGCGAGGGGCGGTTCGATCGGATGGGTTTGGTGAGTTGGTTTTTGATATTTCATTCCGTGCGTTGAGCATTGAGCGTTGTGATACAATGCGAGCAGGCGATGCAATAGTATTTCACATTAGTTACCCAATTAACCTAACTAACAGTCATAAACCTAAACATACCCATTCTGTGTTTTGCGTTGCGATGAGATTGCGTTGTGATAGATTTGCGATTGCGTTTGTGATTAACATCCCAAAACAAATATAAACATGCACAAGTAACACATAATAGCACACACACGTAAAACAATATCCATAACCTGTAACTCGAGTTGCGATGCGATAGCGATGCGATAGTGATGCGATAGCGATAAGTCGATTATCGATTATTAGCAATTACTCCACATAATACAAGTAAAGTAACTTAAAATAGAGTATCGATTACAAGTCAAGGAGTACGGTCAATGATTAAGCTAGGAGTGACAGATCGCATTTAGCAATCTTTTCTTCCTTTGACTTTAACTTTGACTTGTACTTTGACTTCCAAAAAGCGGGTTGTTACAGCCTCCCCTACTTTAGGGAATTTCGTCCCCAAATTAAGGCGCAGGCGTAACGAATAGCTGTGGATACTTAGCCTTCATATCACTTTCGAGTTCCCAGGTGAACTCGGCGCCGCGTTTGCCCTCCCAGCGAACCTTCACAATGGGAATGTGTGAGCGTCGGAGTTGCTTGGTTTCTCAATCCATGATCTCGACAGGATTTTCCACGAAGTGTAATGTTTCGTCCACTTATAGATCCTTAAGTGGCACTTGTAAATTCTGCTCGGCTTGACACTTTCTGAGGTTCGAAATGTGGAAAGTCGGGTGGACGTTACTAAGTTCCTCCGGTAGTTCGAGTCTGTAGGCCACTTTGCCGATCCTTTCCAGAATCTTAAAGGGTCCAACATATCAAGGCGTGATCTTTCCTTTCTTGCCGAATCCGATCACCCCCATCCAAGGTGACACCTTTAGGAGTACGTGATCGCCAACGTCAAATTCAAGGGGCTTGCGGCGTCTTTCGGCGTAACTCTTCTGACGACACCAAGCTTTCAGCAGATTTTCTTGGATTTGGAGGATTTTATCAGTCATTTCTTGCAACAGCTCAGGACCGGTAATTTGCGCGTCTCCGATCTCGTGCCAAACAATTGGCGATCGACATTTTCTTCCGTATAATGCCTCGAATGGTGCCATTTGAATGCTAGAATGATAACTGTTATTGTACGAGAACTTGAGTAAAGGTAAGTGCGCGTCCCAATTACTACTGAAATCTATGACACACGAGCGAAGCATGTCTTCAAGGGTACGAATCGTTCGTTCAGTCAAACCGTCGGTTTGGGGATGGAAAGCGGTACTTAGATAAAGAGTAGTACCGAGAGCAGATTGAAATGTTTCCCAAAGGCGCGAGGTAAACCGACCATTGCGGTCAGAGATGATGGCACGAGGTGTCCCGTGTTGACATATGATTTCGTCGGTGTAGATCCGTGCTAATCGTTCTACCTTAAAGTCTTCTAGTATCGGCAAAAAATGAGTAGATTTAGTAAGACGATCAACGATAACCCATATGCTATCGTGACCTGATGGCGTGCGCGGGAGTTTCGTTATGAAGTCCATAGCTATACTCTCCCATTTCCACACAAGGATCTCGGGTTGTACGAGTAAGCCAGAGGGGCATTGATGCTCGGCCTTGACCTTTGAACAAGTCAGGCACTTTGAAACATAGATAGCGATATCCTTCTTCATGCCCGGCCACCAGTACTTGTAGCGAAGGTCCTGGTACATCTTGTCTGCACCGGGATGAATAGCATATCGAGACTTATGGGCTTCGTCTAGCAGAATCTGTCATAGGTTGGTGCGCTTGGGAATCCAAATTCGGTCTAGATAATGAAATATACCATTCGATTTGTTCACTAGTTGTTTGCCGTTGTTGATAATCCTTTCCTTCTTCAAAGCGCGTTCGGTGAAACAAGCATGTTGAGCGTCACGTAAAAGAGCTTCGAGATTGTGCTGGGTTTGAGTATTACGAACGCTATGTAAATAGCTTCGTCGGCTTAGAGCATCGGCTATGACATTTTCTTTACCTGTGTGGTAACGAATGTTACAGTCGTAATCGTTGAGAAGTTCTACCCATCGGCGTTGGCGCATATTCAGCTCTTTTTAGCTAAAGATGTGTTGGAGGCTCTTATGGTCGGTGAAGACCGCACATTTGGTACCATTTAGGTTGTGTCGCCAAATCTTTAACGCGAAAAAAACTGCACTAAGCTCGAGATCGCGGGTTGTATAGTTCTTCTCGTGGATCTTGAACTGACGAGAAGCGTACGCGATAGCCTTCTCCCGTTGCATGAGTACACAACCAAGACCAAGGTTGGAGGCTTCACAATAGACTACGAAATTGCCATTTTTGTTGGGTAAAGCGAGAACGGGTGCATTGCAGAGCATATGCTTTAGAGTTTGAAAGGCAGTCTCTTGTTCAGTTCCCTAAACAAAAGGCTTGTCTTTATGCGTGAGAGACGTAAGCGGCACATCGATTTTATAGAATCCTTCGATAAAACGGTGATAATATCCCGCTAGTCCGAGAAAAGATCGGACTTCAGACGGGTTCTTTGGTGTAACCCAACTCTTAACTGCTTCAATCTTCGCATGATCGACATGAATACCTTGACTATTGCCAATGTGACCGAGGAATTATGTCACACCCCAACCGATGGCAGAAACATCGGGGTGCGGCACTGAGTGAAACAGATTGTCCAGGAGTTTCCATAACAACTACGATTACCAATTATTTAAGCATCACGTCCCATACCATGACATAACAAGTAGCATAGTTATTACAGACAATTCAAAGATAAATAGTTTTGTTTCGACAACTCAGATTCAAAATAGATAAATTGTTTTTGTTTGTTTCTAGACTCCTCCCTACTTGATTCCACTAAAGCAGGTAAGCACAACATCCTAAGCATTCAAACACCTATCACATACATTAAAAATATAGGTCAATACACATAGTGTAAAGGTGAGCATACAAGTTTAATAGATATAATACAGTTCAAAATCGTTTACGCGTAACCAACATGTAACATGTATAAAGTGAAGGCAAGTAGGTTATCGACAGAGAAATATGCACAGACGTGACTGCGAGTTGTAGAATGCACAACACATATCCCCACTGGGACACGTGAAGTAAAGCCCTTAACAACCCCTGTCCGCGATGTCACACCCCGAAATATCAGAGCATTGGCGTGACTGGACTGGTATCTTCATTGCACAGCGGAAGCAAATATACTAAAACTTCTAGAAATTGAACGCCATTAAGTACTCGACTCCACAAGGTTCTCCTATTCCAACCGTACCTTGTCTTAGAAATGCAACCTGAGAAAGAAACATGCGAAAAAGTCAACATAAAGTTGAGCGAATTCATAGTTTGTTTGTAAAAGATTTGAAATAAATCTTATTGGATAACCGGTTTTTGGAGTATTGTTGAGAAAACAAATTTAAAATCATTTTCTTGTCATGTTGTGTGGAAACTTTGTATGAAAACGTGGTATGTATCTTGTATAATTCAAGTATTTCTGTATGTATCTTGTTGTTAATGGGTTGCATGGCCATTAACATGTGACACGACATAGGAAGCAACCAAACCACAGACATTTTTCTAGTTGTCGATTCACGACTGAGACACAAAAGCACTTCTCGGTACTAGTTTTCACCAAGAGTGTGGCTGCCCTGACACCCGTTAGATCTATCCTTTTGTTCTGCGGTCTAAGTATGTACATGATTAATGGTGCTTATGTTACCCTATTCGTGACACGATTTCTCGTATCATTCCTCAATTCTTGTATCATTTCTCAATTCTTGTATCTCTTTGTACTTGTATTTTTCCGTAGTTTAGAAAACTAGAATTCGTGTGTATGCATATTTCAAAAAATACGCTTGCTTGAAAAACCGGTATAAAACATAAGCTTTTCGTAAACCATTTGTGTCACTTAAAATTTGCTTGTAAAATGGTTTAGAAATATGTAATTCTTGTATGCTTTGCAAAAAGTGCATGTCTTTCCACCCTGAAAACATTTAGAAAAAATGTAAAACCGTAAAAATGTGGGGTTATGAACTCACCTGAATATTCCTGTGCAAAGCTAGCTAAATACGACTTCGTGATGTCGTTTCCAAGACTTGACTTGCTAGCGTGCATTCTACAATATTCCTAACACGGAATATCTTATAAGTTTCTAAATAACGCGGTAACTAATCTACGTGTTACCGAGCTCTACCGAATCGTTAATCGAACGATTTGACGGTTTGTTGATAACTTAAAAGAAACGAAGAAGTTATACTTGCTAAGTTTCGTTTATTTTCACGATAATTTACTAAGTCTATACACACTTAGTTTTCGATAGATATTAAAGTATATAAATATTCATAAAAATATATAAATATATTGTTGTAATCGTGTTAGCCGTCTCGTGAAGTGGTACGTGAATGTTTCATGAAAAGAATTTATAATAAACTCGTATTATATATCGTAAGCCATTTAGGCGTTTGAAATAAATATAAAATTTACATTTATTTCATAAAAGAATCGTCGACTTGTCGTGTTTGAAAATAAATATAATACTATATTCATTTTTATACAAGAAATCGAGTCGTTCGAAATAAATATGTATACTATATTTATTTATAAAAAGATTCGAGTTTAACGTTTGAAATAAATATAATAACTATATTTATTTTGTATAACAGTTTGCGTTATCGTCGTTTAAAACAATACAAGTTTTTATAAAAGTTTTGTAAAATATTCAAGTTTTAAAATACATATAATAACCACATTTATTTCTTTTAAATAATTTCCGAATGGTCGTTTTCGAAAGTCGCAAGGTGTCGTTTAAAGTATAATGCATTCGTTTGATAGTTTCGTGTTATAATAAAAACTCGTTTTATTTTACGGATTTTCTCGAAAAACGGGCAGAGTTTCCTCTGTTTTTGGACGACCCCGACAACGCAAGTTGTCGTTATTTTGTCAAAATTCAATCAAGATTCAAACAATATATCAGATTTGCCAAATATCTCATAATAGGTAAACTATAATCATGTCGGTTCGAGCTCGTTATCACATAATATTAAAATTATATAAAAAAATAACGTAATAAATCACGCCGTTTACCAAATCCTCATGTCGAAACGCTAACTCAGTTCACCGAGTTGACCAGAAGCCAACTGAGTTGACCGGCTGAGTTGACCGAGTCAACTCGGTTTGACCGAGTTGAGTTGACCCGAAAGCTGAGTTGAACCATTTTGACCCGAAGAACCCGAACCGAGTTCCGTTGACTGTCTTTGACCCAGAACCCGACCGAGTTAACTCGGTTTAACCAAGTTGACGCGAACCAAAAACCGGAACCGCCGCTGTTGACTAATGTTGACTGAGCCAGAATAGTGAAAACCACATCTTGAATCCTAAAAGCTGGAACCATGACCGGAAACAAAACCTGTTCCCGAAATCACCACCGCCGCCATCGGGTTCATGCCGGAAAACATCATCACCTTCAGTAGTCTTCAAGAATAAAAATAAAAACAGAAATGAAAGAAACATGAGGGGTCTTATCAGAGTTTTGTCAGAAGCCACGGAAATTCGTCGGACAATGGCAAGGACCGCCGGTCCTTGGCTCCGACCGTCGGTCCGAGTCTCCGATCTCTCTCTCTTGAATGGTCTTTCTTTCTCTCTAACCCTCCTCTCCGTCTCTCTGTCTCCGCCATGAAACCACGCCGTCACGCGCCGCCATGCGCCACCGGTTCTCTCTCTCCGCTGTCTCTCTCTCTCATCGCCTCTCTCTCTCTCCTCTTTGTTTGTAGTCGCCGCACCACCACCGGACTGTGGTGGTGGTGGTGGTGGTCGTTTCTGTTGTTCGAAAAGGGAGGGGGCTGATGTCGGGTACACGGAGAAGAAGGAGAAGAGGAGGCATGGCCGGCTGGAACCCACTGCCGCCGTCGTTGCCGGTCATCGTCGGCCGGAATCTCGCAGGTCCGGTGGCCGGAGCATCTTCTAGAGAGAGATCAGATGTGGGTGTATGTGGTTGATGTTGTTGTCTGTGTGTGTGTGTTGATTGATATGCAGACAAAGGGAGGTATTAATAGAGTGGGAAGTTCTTATTACCTTTTGAGTATACAAATTGTATTTAGGTTAGTTATTTTATCCCTTGAATCAAGATCTCCTGAAGAGATTTGAATATCTTGTAGAGATTGGCAAATCTTGAGTAGATTTTATGAAGATCTTATAAGATCTTGTAAGATCTTGTACAGATTATGTAGTAAAACCGTTGATATATTACGTGCAGGTTTAGGCTTGTGGGTTTTGGGCTTGGGCCCAGGGCCCACAAGCTCATCTCATGTGTAAGTGGCCCGTAATTCCTACGAGACCCGATATCGCGACCCACACTCCATAAGCATAAAATATTCGTGTAACATCCGTATTTGTCGTTGTCATCATTATTTTATACGGTATCAGTCCGTTGTCGCGTAATATTCAGCAGATTTTCCGTAAATCACCGCACGCACACTGTATAGCTGAACAAACGTTCCTGGGCACTCCAAGGGCTTGGTTAAGTTAATTAGCGTCGTAAACACTATTTATTATCGCGTAATCACCTGTTAATCACGTATTTAAGGGCGTAAATTACCGGTTGTCACATTCTCCCCCTGTTAATAAAATTCCGTCCTTGAAATTTAGATTACGTTAACTCCTTAGAGTTACGTTATGCGCAAGTAAATACGAATAATGTCAAAGGAAACGAGACATACTGATACAGTCACCAATGTGACCAAGTTAACAGGGGTCCTATAGAAAAGGAATTTCAACCAATAGAATTCCAAGTGGACGTTTACAATATGCAAATGAATGTTAGAAACAATAACATTTGCTAGGAGAAGCTTAGAATCAACAAGCCCAAACAAAATAGTTTTGCATGAAACACCCGATCATGATCAGCCCAAGCTGCAAGTACTACCGATGCCACAAGGTGTCGTAGTGAATGAAACAATTTAAATATAGCGGTGATCGAACAAGTATCACCTGTGTTTTGCATAAAACACTCAATCATGATTAGCCCAAGCTACAAGTTTATACTGACACCACAAGGTGTCGAAATCAACAAACGACTTGATGGAGTTGTAGACCAACCAAATCTACTACGACTCAGAACAATGAAACGCTTGTTAAAAGAATTCGAATATGATGTTTTCAATACATCATATGGTGTCTTGAATTGAATATGTGTAATGAACAAGTTCAAACAATTGAATATGATTTCGGTTCAAGCCGACAATAAATACATGTATCAACAAGAAAACTTTCGGCATGGTCACAACGAAAAACCATGTATGTAACTTGAAAAGAAGAGAAATTTCAAGAAAATGTGTTGACTTGATAACAAAGGAGCCAACAATTGCAATAATGCAAGTCATTCGAATCACATATCAATAATTAGATTTAGCGAAACAATATTCGAACTTTGGTTAAACGCTTATTTGAAACGAAACCACATGCGTAACAAACGAAGCATGCGTAACATATGAATATTCAAGAAATGAAGCAAATGAATATTCGCTATATTGGAAGAAATGATCGTGACACAATGACCCTTATGAGGAGTAGAGATACGAAAATCTACTCAGTAAATGTGAAAGTCGAAATTTCAATAAAAGAAATTTAAGGACTTTACCTGGGGTTGCATATGACGTTCGGTTGTTAGGTGACATTACCATGGAATGTCGAACATAGCGTATTCGTCGTTAATGCGATAGGGGGAATGCTGAGACATGCGTCTTCTTCTTAGCATGACTCGTGTCGTTTGCAGGACCGCGTGCCAACTGCCGCTTACTGATCGATAGTTTTCATACTGACAGAATTTGTATTGGCGCTGAAATGCTCCATCTTGTCTTCTCAAAGACCGTGCCTCGTAAGTCATATGTAACATACTTTAACCTCCGTTGGTGTATAGCTTAAGTTTCACGTATACCTGTGCACTAGCGTTTCGTTATGCGTAGGATGCCTGCTCGAGAAGTTAAAACATCATAGACAATTTGGATAATAGTGTGTACCCGAGTTTATATTCGCGGTTCCTACGTGTTGACCTTTAATGAACTTCAAAATAAGTTTCCGAAGGTCTTTAAATGCATGTTTACTAAACTCTCAGAGTTTTGTCTACTGTATGTAATTGTTTTGTGTAATGTGTGTAAAACACCACAATAGCGTATGTTTGAAAACAAAATTTTGACTGTTTGTTTTTCGAAAAAACGGTTGGAGACCATATTCGAGTACTATGCGTTATGTATGTATTCAGGTTTTAATATTCTAAGTTCCCAGAGGGAAGTGAGGGTAGAGCCTAGGTATCTCTACAGAAACCTAATTCGCTGTAACCTACAGCTCTGATACCAATCTGTCACACCCCGAAATATCAGAGCATTGGCGTGACTGGACTGGTATCTTCATTGCACAGCGGAAGCAAATATACTAAAACTTCTAGAAATTGAACGCCATTAAGTACTCGACTCCACATGGTTCTACTATTCCAACCGTGCCTTGTCTTAGAAATGCAACCAGAGAAAGAAATATGCGAAAAAGTCAACATAAAGTTGAGCGAGTTCATAGTTTGTTTGTAATAGATTTGAAATAAATCTTTTTGGATAACCGGTTTTTGGAGTATTGTTGAGAAAACGAATTTAAAATCATTTTCTTGTCATGTTGTATGGAAACTTTGTATGATAACATGGTATGTATCTTGTATAATTCAAGTATTTCTATATGTATCTTGTTGTTAATGGGTTGCAAGGCCATTAACATGTGACACGACATAGGAAGCAACCAAACCACAGACATTTTTCTAGTTGTCGATTCACGACTGAGACACAAAAGCAATTCTCGGTACTAGTTTTCACCAAGAGTGTGGCTGCCCTGACACCCGTTAGATCTATCCTTTTGTTCTGCGGTCTAAGTATGTACACGATTAATGGTGCTTATGTTACCCTATTCGTGACACGATTTCTCGTATCATTCCTCAATTCTTGTATCATTTCTCAATTCTTGTATCACTTTGTACTTGTATTTTCCCGTAGTTTAGAAAACTAGAATTCGTGTGTATGCATATTTCGAAAAATACGCTTGTTTGAAAAACCGGTATAAAACATAAGCTTTTCGTAAACCATTTGTGTTAGTTAAAATTTGCTTGTAAAATGGTTTAGAAATATGTAATTCTTGTATGCTTTGCAAAAAGTGCATGTCTTTCCACCCCGAAAACATTTAGAAAAACTGTAAAACCGTAAAAAGGTGGGGTTATGAACTCACCTGAATATTCCTTTGCAAAGCTAGCTAAATACGACTTCGTGATGTCGTTTCCAAGACTTGACTTGCTAGCGTGCATTCTACAATATTCCTAACACGGAATATCTTATAAGTTTCTAAATAACGCGGTAACTAATCTACGTGTTACCGAGCTCTACCGAATCGTTAATCGAACGATTCGACGGTTTGTTGATAACTTAAAAGAAACGAAGAAGTTATACTTGCTAAGTTTCGTTTATTGTCACGATAATTTACTAAGTCTATACACACTTAGTTTTCGAAAGATTTTAAAGTATATAAATATTCATAAAAATATATAAATATATTGCTGTAATCGTGTTAGCCGTCTCGTGAAGTCGTACGTGAATGTTTCATGAAAAGAATTTATAATAAACTCGTATTATATATCGTAAGCCGTTTAGGCGCTTGAAATAAATATAAAAGTTACATTTATTTCATAAAAGAATCGTCGACTTGTTGTGTTTGAAAATAAATATAATACTATATTCATTTTTATACAAGAATTCGAGTCGTTCGAAATAAATATGTATACTATATTTATTTATAAAAAGATTCGAGTTTAACGTTTGAAATAAATATAATAACTATATTTATTTTGTATAACAGTTTGCGTTATCGTCGTTTAAAACAATACAAGTTTTTATAAAAGTTTTGTAAAATATTCAAGTTTTAAAATAGATATAATAACCACATTTATTTGTTTAAATAATTTCCGAATGGTCGTTTTCGAAAGTCGCTAGGTGTCGTTTAAATTATAATGCATTCGTTTGATAGTTTCGTTTTATAATAAAAACTCATTTTATTTTACGGATTTTCTCGAAAAACGGGCAGAGTTTCCTCTGTTTTTGGACGACCCCGACAACGCAAGTTGTCGTTATTTTGTCAAAATCCAATCAAGATTCAAACAATATATCAGATTTGCCAAATATCTCATAATAGGTAAACTATAATCATGTCGGTTCGAGCTCGTTATCACGTAATATTAAAATTGTATAAAAAATAACATAATAAATCACGCCGTTTACCAAATCCTCATGTCGAAACGCTAACTCAGTTGACCGAGTTGACCAGGTCAACTGAGTTGAAAGTTGACCTGGTCAACTGAGTTGACCGAGTCAACTCGGGTTGACCGAGTTGAGTTGACCCGAAAGCTGAGTTGAACCATTTTGACCCGAAGAACCCGAACCGAGTTCCGTTAACTGTCTTTGACCCAGAACCCGACCGAGTTAACTCGGTTTAACCAAGTTGACGCGAACCAAAAACCCGAACCGCCGCTGTTAACTAATGTTGACTGAGCCAGAATAGTCAAAACCACATCTTGAATCCTAAAAGCTGGAACCATGACCGGAAACAAAACCTGTTCCCGAAATCACCACCGCCGCCATCGGGTTCATGCCGGAAAACATCATCACCTTCAGTAGTCTTCAAGAATAAAAATAAAAACAGAAATGAAAGAAACATGAGGGGTCTTATCAGAGTTTTGTCAGAAGCCACGGAAATTCGTCGGACAATGGCAAGGACCGCCGGTCCTTGGCTCCGACCGTCGGTCCGAGTCTCCGATCTCTCTCTCTTGAATGGTCTTTCTTTCTCTCTAACCCTCCTCTCCGTCTCTCTGTCTCCGCCATGAAACCACGCCGTCACGCGCCACCGGTTCTCTCTCTCCGCTGTCTCTCTCTCATCGCCTCTCTCTCTCCTCTTTGTTTGTAGTCGCTGCACCACCACCGGACTGTGGTGGTGGTGGTGGTCATTTCTGTTGTTCGAAAAGGGGGGGGCTGATGTCGGGTACACGGAGAAGAAGGAGAAGAGGAGGCATGGCCGGCTGGAACCCACTGCCGTCGTCGTCACCGGTCATCGTCGGCCGGAACCTCGCAGATCTGGTGGCCGGAGCATCTTCTAGAGAGAGATCAGATGTGGGTGTATGTGGTTGATGTTGTTGTATGTGTGTGTGTGTGTGTGTGTTTTAATTGATATGCAGACAAATGGAGGTATTAATAGAGTGGGAAGTTTTTATTGCCTTTTGAGTATACAAATTGTATTTAGGTTAGTTGTTTTATCCCTTGAATCAAGATCTCCTGAAGAGATTTGAATATCTTGTAGAGATTGGCAAATCTTGAGTAGATTTTATGAAGATCTTATAGAGATTTTATAAGATCTTGTAAGATCTTGTACAAATTATGTAGTAAAACCGCTGATATATTACGTGCAGGTTTAGGCTTGTGGGTTTTGGGCTTGGGCCCAGGGCCCACAAACTCATCTCATGTGTAAGTGGCCCGTAATTCCAACGAGACCCGATATCGCGACACAAACTCCATAAGCATAAAATATTCGTGTAACATCCGTATTTGTCGGTGTCATCAGTATTTTGTACGGTATCAGTCCGTTGTCGCGTAATATTCAGCAGATTTTCCGTAAATCACCACACGCGCACTGTATAGCTAAACAAACGTTCCTGGGCGCTCCAAGGGCATGATTAAGTTAATTAGCGTCGTAAACACAATTTATTATCGTGTAATCACCTGTTAATCACGTAATTAAGGGCGTAAATTACCGGTTGTCACACGCGACAGGTGCTGAGTCCAAACTATAGTACTATCGTTGCTAAGGTGTCAGGCAACAATAACTGTGTTAACATAACATACAAGCATTCATCGAATAACACGTAGCATGCAATAACGGTTAGCGTATAAATAGTGTTTGAGTTATGTGATCGATGTGATTTAGAATAAGTGACGTGTGTAACACCCAAAAGTGCATAAAGCAAAAAGGGATCGAGTATACTCACAGCGACGGCAGTTAATGGATTGAAGGGAGCGCTAGTGTGGGATTAGCCTGATCAGAATGATAGTATAAACGATGAGCGGCACGTAAAACGGTGCAAGTGAGACATGGTAGTGAGTGGTCATCTGTTCGGACGGCCATTCGGTCGGATTGACACCTCGTTTGGGATGGATGTGTTTTTGTATGATGGTTTTTCCTTTGAAGTTTTCGTTGTAGCATTTCGAAAATAGAGAAGTATTTCTACCTTTCAGGTCGCTCGGTCGAACGGCAGTTCGATAGGATGACGATCCATCCGGCGAGGTACTTCTCAGAGAACAAGTTCACAGCAGTATTACCATTCCATCAGATAGTCTACCAATCGGGTGGCAATCCGCTAGAACTTGCTAGTGCATTGAACATGTTGAAAATTTTTTACGGGTTAAATCCTCAAGTGTTGTCCGTCCGGATTGCGGTCCGATTGGATGGCAATCCGATCGGACGGCGATCCGTCCCACAATCTGGTCTTTTTTAACATGGAGATTTGTTAAGTTTGCGGTTTGATCAAGGCGAGGCGACAACGTGCTAAACAACAGAAAACCCATCACGACCCGAGTTACCCGATCAAACAGGAATCACCCTAATCCGTCCAGCTTACTGGTTCATGACGGTTGTTCATATTTAACCCGAAATCCATTGTCCCTTAGATAGAGATAAGATCTTGAACCAAAACGTCAACATGGGTGAGTAGAAGATCAGAACGAGCTCCGGCTCTATCGGTTTTTAGTGCATTGAGTGTAAAAGAGTTGAAAGAAAGTTGGAAAACCATCTTTCAATCCGTTTAACCTTGATTATGTTCAGATCTATGCAAGATCTTTGTTTATTCATGTGGAAATCCTTCAGATCTGAGTTATTCTTGGTGGAATGAAGCCAACTCTTGAAGTTCATAAGAACTCCATGGTGAAATCACCCAAGAACACCTCAAACCCACTGATTTCACGGTTAAAAATTAATATCCAAAGGTGAAAAAGATGAAGGAGTACGTGTAGATCATAGAAGTACAAGATTTGGGTTGGAAACTTACAAGAATCGCGAGATATCGAGAGAAATGAGTGCTTGAGTGCGGCTGGTCGAACAAGGAGCTGTCACATCACAAATGATGTGACAGTGGGGTATTTATAGGGTTTCCATAAAGGGAAAGTGCACCTGAATCGAGTGGGTCACCGATCGGATGGCGATCCGATCGGATGGCAATCTGATCAGATGGCCACTCGATCGGGTGGCCATTCATTCCAAGTGTTTGTCGTTTCAATTCACGTGTTGAGCGTTGCGATGCATTTCAGGTGAGCAATGCAATAGTATTACCCAATTAGTTACACAATAAACCTATCCACTATATCTAACATACAATCACTATAAATAACTTGCGTTTGGCGTTTGCGATTAGATTGCGATAGAGTTGCGATTGCGTTTCGATTAATCATCATTCATAATATAAACACGCACACGTAACACATAATAAGCACACACACGTAAAACAATATCCAGAACTCATAATTCGAGTTGCGATTGTGATAGCGATAAGTTGATTAGGGATTAAACATGCGATTAAACCTCGATTGTTAAGAAGTACTCCACATAATACAACTAATGCGATGAAATGAATAGATTATTTGCAAGTCAAAGAAGTCAGAGCAGTAGTTGAGCTAGGAGTAACAGATCGCAATTAGCAATCTTTTCTTCCTTTGACTTCAATCTTGACTTTGACTTTGACTTTCGAAACACGGGGTGTTACAATCTCCCCTAGTTGAGGGAATTTCGTCCCGAAATTAGGCCGAAGCTGTAACAAACAACTGCGGGTACTACGCCTTCATGTCGCTTTCGAGTTCCCACGTGAACTCCTAGCCGCGTTTTCCTTCCCAGCGAACCTTCACAATGGGAAAGCGTGAGCGCCTGAGCTGCTTGGTTTCTAGGTCTACGATCTCGACAGGCTTTTCCATGAAGTGTAATGTTTCGTTCACTTGTAGATCCTCGAGTGGAACGTGTAAATTATGCTCAGCCAGACACTTTCTGAGGTTCGAAACGTGGAAGGTCGGGTGGACGTTGCTAAGTTCCTCCGGTAGTTCGAGTCTGTAAGCCACTTTTCCAATCCTTTCCAGAATCTTAAATGGTCCTACATATTGAGGTGCGAGTTTCCCTTTCTTGCTGAATCTGACCACACCCTTCCAAGGTGATACCTTTAGGAGTACATGGTTGCCAACGTCAAATTCAAGGGGCTTGCGTCATCTATCAGCGTAACGTTTCTGACGACTCCGAGCTTTCAGCAGATTGTCTCGAATTTGGAGGATTTTGTCAGTCGTTTCTTGCAATAGCTCAGGACCGGTTAATTACGAGTCTCCGATCTCGTGCCATACTATAACAACCCTCCTAAAATTTTTCTGACGCCCTAATATATTTTTAAATACCCCTATAGGTCTCTAAATACACCCCGTATGTGAAAACCGAGCCCAAAATATGAAATGTCATTAAAAATAATTTAAAAACAAAAATTTTGGTGCGCTCGCAGGCCGCGTAGCCCTAGGCTACACATTACGCGGGCCGCGACAGCTCTAGGGTCAGGCGAGCCCCGGTGTTGACACGTGTTAAGCAACGTGTTGAACCTAGTCATGACCCGGATCACCTACGCCTAGAACCCCCTATTACGCGGGCCGCGTAGGCCTAAGCCTAATCTTACGCGGGCCGCGAGAGACTCAAAAATCAGCCCTATATAAGAAGGCATCGGGATTTCGTTTTCAGTCGCTCATTTCTTTTCTTTCTAAGCGAATTTCTGAGAGTAGGCATAATATACGGGTATTATATCCACCTAATTAGCGAAGTTCTGCTCTGTTGTAAGTATAATAACCCCAGTTACATATTAGATACGCTGCCCGATTGATCCAGGGTTCCGTAACAACTGTCGTGGTTCTGCCCGAAGTAGTTGTTGGAATACTGTCTCGGTGAGGGTATCATTAATATAATTAAAGGGTTATTATACTAACATAGGTACATTTGTCTAAATTATAGATTAACACCAGGAAACCCTAGAAGAAGTCTAAAACAGCAATGCGAGTTTATCCGCTTTTTGTTAATCTTTTTGTAAACTGTTTTACAAAACCTTAAATGTTTTACAATATGATTAAGCAGTGATTGAGTCTTTGTAGTTCTTCAATTACTGACGGTATGTTGGGGTTTTGTATACAAAATGTGGAACACGTTACAATTGGACAACGAGTTAGCCAATGTGTAATATGACCCACCAGTCAGGATTGACAGTACTGAATGAGTAATTGTGTAGAAATAAACATTTTGATCGCTCTCAATACTGTGTTAATTGATAAAACTCTTCTTGATTAAACTGGGATTCACTCACCAGCATTTTCCACTGACAAATGTTTTTAAAACGCGTTTTAGGTAACACAATGTGAAAGCCAATAAGGAAAAAGCCAGCTGGATAGCACTAACGGATTGGAAAAATTTGGCTATAAAAGTTATCTAAAAGACGATGTTTTAAATTCAATAAAATAAGGTTTATTCCTATAAACGTATTGTAATAAAGAAACTTGGGTTTTACCAATGTTATTATTAATATAAAATATGGTGGTTTTACTCTGATAAACATTTCCTAACTATGGTCCTGATGTAATTTCCGCTGCCAAATTAATAAATGATACCACCACAAATGATGTTTGCGGCCTCCCGTTCCCGGGACAGATAAGGGGGCAGGGGTTGCGACACAAACAATAGGCGATCGACATCTTCTTCCATACCATGCCTCAAATGGTGCCATTTGAATGCTGGAATGATAACTGTTATTGTACGAGAATTCGACTAAAGGTAAGAATGCGTCCCAATTACCACCGAAATCTATGACACACGAATGGAGCATGTCTTCAAGGGTACGAATCGTTCTTTCAGTCTGACCGTCGGTTTGGGGATGGAAATTGGTACTTAGATTAAGCGTAGTATCGAGAGCGGATTGAAACGTTTCCCAAAGACGCGAGGTAAACCGACCATCGCGGTCAGAGATGATGTCGCGAGGCATCCCATGTCGACAAATGATCTCGTTGGAGTAGATTCGGGCTAATTTTTCCACCTTATAGTCTTCTCGTATCGGCAAAAAATGAGCAGATTTTGTCAAACGGTCAACGACAACCCAGATGCTGTCGTGACTTGATGGCGTGCGCGGAAGTTTCGTTATGAAGTCCATAGCTATACTCTCCCACTTCCACACGGGAATCTCGGGTTGGACGAGCAAGCCAGAGGGTCTTTGGTGCTCGGCCTTGACTTTCGAGCAAGTCAGGCACTTCGAAACATAAAGAGCGATATCCTTCTTCATGCCCGGCCACCAGTACTTGTAACGAAGGTCCTGGTATATCCCATTCGACTTATTCACTAGCTGGGCTCCATCATTGAGAATCCTTTCCTTCTTCAAAGTGCGTTCGGTAAAGCAGGCATGTTGAGCTTCACAGATGAGAGTTTCGAGATGAAACTGGGCTTGGGAATTACGAATGCTAAGCAGATAGCTTCGTCGGCCAAGAGCATCGACAACGACGTTTGCTTTGCCTGGATGGTAACGGATCTCACAGTCGTAGTCAGTAAGCAGTTCTACCCACCGGCGTTGACGCATATTCAGTTCCTTCTAGTCAAAGATATGTTGTAGGCTCCTATGACTGGTGAAGATTGTACACTTGGTATCGTAAAGGTAGTGTCGCCAAATCTTTAACACAAAAACAACTGCGCCTAGCTCGAGGTCATGGGTTGTATAGTTCTTCTCGTGGATCTTGAGCTGACGCGATGCGTAAGCAATAACCTTGTCTTGTTGCATGAGTACACATCCCAGGCCAAGGTTCGAGGCGTCACAATAGACGATAAAGTCATCGTTTCCATTGGGTAAAGTAAGAACGGGAGCATTGCAGAGCATGTGCTTGAGGGTTTGAAAGGCAGTCTCCTGTTTAGTTCCCCAAACAAAATGCTTGCCTTTATGTGTCAGAGAGGTAAGCGGCATGACGATCTTTGTGAATCCTTCGATAAATCGGCGATAATAGCCCGCTAGTCCGAGAAAAGAACGAACTTCGGACGGGTTCTTAGGTGTAACCCAACTCTTAACGGCTTTGATCTTCGCTGGGTCGACGTGAATACCTTGTCTATTAACCATGTGACTGAGGAATTGAACCTTCTCCAGCCAGAATTCACACTTGGAGAACTTTGCATACAATCGATTCCCCTGGAGTAGCTCGAGAACCAAACGTAGATGCTGCGTGTGTTCTGTTTTTGACTTGGAATAGATCAGGATATCATCGATGAACACGATGACGAAGCGGACGAGAAAAGACTTACACACGCGATTCATTAGATCCATGAAAACCGCGGGTGCGTTGGTTAGACCAAAGGGCATAACAACGAACTCATAGTGGCCGTATCGAGTGCAAAAAGCGGTTTTGGGTATATCCTACTCTTGAATGCGTAGTTGGTGATAGCCTGAGCGTAGATCGATCTTGGAGAAACACGTAGCACCTTGTAGCTGATCAAATAAATCATCGATTCGAGGCAAGGTATAACGATTCTTGATGGTCAGCTTATTCAATTCCCGATAGTCGATGCACATCCGGAACGAACCGTCCTTCTTTTTGATGAAAAGGACAGGCGCACCCCATGGAGAGGTTCTAGGGTGAATAAAGCCTTTATCAAGTAGTTCCTTGAGCTGACTCAAGAGTTCGCGCATTTCGGAGGGAGCGAGATGATAAGTCGCTTTAGCAACAGGGTTTGCTCCAGGAATGAGGTAGATTCGGAAATCAATATCACGAGAGGGTGGTAAACCGGGTAGGTCATCTGGGAAAACGTTGGGAAATTCGTGAACAACAGGTACCTGGTCTACTTCCTTAACTTCCTTTTTCTCCGCTACTACTATGTGTGCTAAGAAAGCTTGGTATTCCTTGCGGAGATACTTGCTAGCCAGGACGCACAACATGAGTTGGAGTTTCTTTGACGCGAGTTCACCGTAAACACACAATAGATCACCATTAGTGAGCGAGAAGCGAATCATCTTTTCGAAACTTAAACAACTTCAGCATGATTCTCGCGAAGAAAATCCATGCCTATTATGACGTCGAAACTACCGAGTTGCATCGGGATAAGGTCGATAGGAAAAATATGATTGTTGAGTTCGAGAGTACAATCACGAAGAATAGAATTGACAGCGACGGTTCTTCCGGTGGCAACTTCAACATCGAACGTCGAGGGGAGATGGGCGCGCTTACGATTAAGGAGCTTTTCGAATTCAAACGATACAAAACAGTTATCGGCTCCAGTATCAAATAAACATGAAGCATAAATACCATTCACAAGGAACGTACCATTGACCACGTTGTTGTCAGCCTGAGCCTGGCGCACATTGATGTTGAAGGTTCGGGCGTGAGCTACTTGCTTGCGGTTGTTGCTGAGGCTGCTGCTGAGGCTGTTGCTGGGGCTGTTGCTGTTGTGGCTCTTGTTTCACAACTCGGTTTGGGCACATGTTTGCGAAGTGGTTGGGATCACCACACGCAAAGAAAGCTCTAGCATTGATCACGGGTGCAGGAGCCGCTTGCTGGCCTTGAGGAGTAGGAAGTAGAGCTTGTTGAGCAGTAGCTGGAGCTGGAGCTTGACGCGGACCTGTACGAAAGTTGGCGGTGAAGTGGCCATACATGTTGCAATGCACACAGTATCTACAGGCGATTCCCACTAGGTGGTGATAAGTACAAGTAGGGCAAGCTGTGTGAGGACCAGTATACGCACGCTTTGTTGGCGGTGCGTTGGTAACCGGGGCCACTACTTGGCGGTGTTGCTGCGGCAGTTGAGTTGGAACTGATTGGAGCGGGGCAGCAGTGGTGACAGCGCAATTCTTGCTACTGTTATTATTTTTGTTCTTCCTCTTGCGACGAGAGGCCTTTGAAGACTGCGGAGCCGCAGTGGTATCAGCGATTGGTGCGGTGGTAGCTTGATGCAGATTCTTGGTGGCTTTATCCCAGTAGCCAGACTTGACTCGCTTGTCGTTGATTTTAGTGGCAAGCAGATAAGTTTCCTAAATTGTTGACGTCTTGGCAGCTTGAACGAAATCAACCACGCAATCCGGAAGAGCACGAATATACTTCTTGATGGTGATTTCGGGCGTCTTGACTTGGTCCGGACAGATTATGCTGAGTTGCTTAAAGTGAGCAGTTTAAGAAGCATTGTGACCATCCTTCTGCTTAATGTGCCAGAATTCGTCCTCCAACTTTTGTCGCTCGTGGGGAGGGCAAAACTCTTCCATCATGACGTCCTTCAACTCATCCCACGTCAAACCGTAAGCTCCATCATTTCCGCGTTTGTTCCTCTCGGCCGTCCACCAATCCAAGGCTCGGGATTGGAAGACACCGGTAGTGTTGAGAGTGCGGAGATTATCAGGACAGCCACTCTGGCACAGGGTGACCTCGATCGAATCGAACCATTGAAATAGGGTCGTAGGCCCATCTTCGCCAGTAAATTCTTTCGGGCCGCAAGCTTTGAACTGCTTGAAGCTAAAAACAGCCTTGGGAGAATCGGTTCGGGACTCTTCAAAAGACCTGCTAGCGTTTTCTTTCAGCTCGCTAACAATCTGGGGGACAACTTTCGCGATTTGCTTGGCGACCATAGAGGCGAGGCGTTTATCTGCCTGTTTTCGACGTGCGGCTTGGGTAGCGCAAGATCTAGATGACGACATTGTCTGCAACAGACATCATCACAGGACTCAAACACAATTTCGATTATTCCTAGTATAGTCTAGTGATTTACCATAAAGCTCAGGAACACATCCAAACATACAAGCACATAGGTCACATAAGCACATAATCACGTAGGGCATAGAAGCATGTAAACACGTAAGGCACAAAAGCACATAAGGCAGTCAGAACACAGAAACCATTCTATATGTCACACGTATTCACTATCCTTCATAGCACGTTTAGCGATTAAGTATAGCGATTGCGAGTACACAGCGAGTAGCATAGCGAGTAGTATAGCAGACGATTTTCCATTGGGTGTAATGATTAGTTAGCGTATTGAGATAGACGTGCAGTGCGGGTCGTGTGTGTCGATCAGTGCGAGAGCGAAAAGCAAATGAATCACCAAAATCGAAACACATAAACGGGTAACAACACATAAAACACATAAAATTCACATAAAAGCGACAAATATCAGAGTCAGCATCTGCGGGCTCAAAATCGAAACACATAAAAATCGAGAATAGATTGTATCTGGCTGATAGACATTGATTATCCAAAGTGATTCGACTATTCTCAAGGACTTATGGTACGCACTTTGACCTTCGGAACTGTGCTCTCACCTCGAATTTGGGCGGTCAGCACGCATCCTTTCAGTTGCAGTGTGACTTCAAGTCGTTGGAGTCCGTCGAGACTTCGGTGAGAGTGTTGTAAAACAAAATAAGGTTCGGAACAAGTCGTTAAAGTTTGGGTTTCACCCCTATCTTAACCACTTCGTTCTTGTTTTGGTGAAAATAGAGAGGAAATCTAGTGTTAAAGTACGAATTTCAATCCTGATTCAACACAAATTCCCTTCTTTATAGATAAAATGCGAGTCGAATAAGCGATTAAGTCGAGAGTTTGCGGTTTTCACACCTGGTCTCGACCCCATCACTCGTTCATTTCGAAGGTTAGAGTGCAGTGTCAGTGTAAAGCGAGAATAGCGAGATATAGCAAGCAAGCTCGTACAAAACCCCTAACGGGTGTGCACAAGTCGGTCTATTGGTACTTAGACTATAGACTAGGTCGTTTCTAAGACATCGACCCGGACTAGGTCGAGTCTTGCCTAATTCCCTATAGTTATGGCTCTGATACCAATCTGTCACACCCTAACCGATGGTGGAAACATCGGGGCGCGGCACTGAGCGAAACAGATTGTCTAAGCGTTTCCATAACAACTACGATTACCAATTATTTAAGCATCACGTCCCATACCATGACATAACAAGTAGCATAGTTATTACAGACAATTCAAAGAAAAATAGTTCTGTTTCGACAACTCAGATTCAAAACGGATGAATTGTTTTGGTTTGTTTCTAGACTCCTCCCTACTTGATTCCACTAAAGCAGGTAAGCACAACATCCTAAGAATTCAAACACCTGTCACATACGTTAAAAATACAGGTCAATACACATAGTGTAAAGGTGAGCATATAAGTTTAATAGATATAATAGAGTTCGAAATCGTTTACGCGTAACCAGCATGTAACATGTATAAAGTGAAGGCAAGTAGGTTATCGACAGAGAAATATGCACAGGCGTGACTACGAGTTGTAGAATGCGCAACACATATCCCCACTGGGAAATGTGAAGTAAAGACCTTAACAACCCCTTTCCACGACAGGTGCTGAGTCCAAACTATAGTACTATCATTGCTAAGGTGTCAGGCAACAATCACTGTGTTAACATAACATACAAGCATTCATCGAATAACACGTAGCATGCAATAACGGTTAGCAAATAAATAGTGTTTGTGTTGTGTGATTGATGTGATTTAGAATAAGTAACGTATGTAACACCCAAAAGTGCATAAAGCAAAAAAGGGATCGAGTATACTCACAGCGATGGTAGTTAATGGATTGAAGGGAGCGCTAGTGTGGGATTAGCCTGATCAGAACGATAGTATAAACGATGAGCGGCACGTAAAACAGTGCAAGTGAGACATGGTGGTGAGTGGTCATCCGGCCGGAAGGCAATCCGAACGGATGGCCAATCGACCAGATGTCAATCCGTTCGGATGGTCATCCGTTCGGACGACCATTCGGTTGGATTGACACCTCGTTTGGGATGGATGTGTTTGTGTATGATGGTTTGTCCTTTGAAGTTTTCGTTGTGGCATTTTGAAAATAGAGAAATATCTCTACCTTTCAGGTCACTCGGTCGAACGGAAGTTCGATCGTATGACGATCCATCCGGCGAGGTACTTCTTAGAGAACAAGTTCAGAGCAGTATTACCATTCCATCAGATAGTCTACCGATCTGGTGGCAATCCGCTAGACCTTGTTAGTGCATTGAACATGTTGAAAATTGTTTACGGGTTAAATCCTCAAGTGTTGTCCATCCGGATTGCGGTCTGATCGGATGGCAATCTGGTCTTTTGCAACTTGGAGATTTGTTAAGTTTGTGGTTTGATCAAGACGATGCGACAACGTGCTAAACAACAGAAACCCCATCATGACCCAAGTTACCCAATCGAACAGGAATCACCCTAGTCCATCCAGCTTACTGGTTCATGACGGTTGTTCATGTTTAACCCGAAATCCGTTGTCCCTTGGATAGAGATCAGATCTTGAACCAATACGTCAACATGAGTGAGTAGAAGATCAGAACGAGCTCCGACTCTATCGGTTTTGAGTGCATTGAGTGTAAAAGATTTGAAAGAAAGTTGGAAAACCATCTTTCAATCCTTTTAACCTTGATTATGTTCAGATCTATGCAAGATCTTTGTTTATTCATGTGAAAATCCTTCAGATCTGAGTTATTCTTGGTGGAATGAAGCCAACTCTTGAAGTTCATAAGAACTCCATGGTGGCATCACCCTAGAACACCTCAAGCCCACTGATTTCACGGTTAAAAATTAAGATCCAAAGGTGAAAAGATGAAGGAGTGCGTGTAGATCATAGAAGTACAAGATTTGGGTTGGAAACTTACAAGAATCGCGAGATATCGAGAGAAATGAGTGCTTGAGTGCGGCTAGTTGAACAAGGAGCTGTCACATCACAAATGATGTGATAATGGGGTATTTATAGGGTTTCCATAAAGGGAAAGTGCACCAGAATCGAGTGGGTCACCGATCGGATGGCGGTCCGATCGGATGGCAATCCGATCGGATGGCCACTCGATCAGGTGGCCATTCGTTCCAAGTGTTTGTCGTTTCGATTCACGTGTTGAGCGTTGCGATGTGTTTCGAGTGAGCCTTGCGATAGTATTACCCACTTAGTTACACAATAAACCTATCCACTATATCTAACATACAATCACTATAAATAACTTGCATTTGGCATTTGCGATTCGATTGCGATAGAGTTGCGATTGCGTTTCGATTAATCATCATTCATAATATAAACATGCACAAGTAACACATAATAAGCACAAACACATAAAACAATATCCAGAACGCATAATTCGAGTTGCGATTGTGATAGCGATAAGTCGATTAGCGATTAAACCTCGATTGTTAACAAGTACTCCACATAATACAACTAATGCGATGAAATGAATAGATTATTTGCAAGTCAAAGAAGTCAGAGCAGTAGTTGAGCTAGGAGTGACAGATCGCAATTGGCAATCTTTTCTTCCTTTTACTTCAATCTTGACTTTGACTTTGACTTTGACTTTTGAAACACGGGGTGTTACAAACTGAACCTCCTCTAGCCAGAATTCACACTTGGAGAACTTGGCATAGAGTCGATTCCCTTGGAGTAGTTCAAGAACCAAAATGAGATGTCACGCGTGATCGGCTTTTGACTTTGAATAGATTAGGATATCATCGATAAACACGATGACGAAGCGGTTAAGAAAGGGTTTACACACGCGATTCATTAGATCCATAAAGACCGCGGGGGCGTTGGTTAAACCAAAGGGCATAACAACAAACTCGTAGTGACCGTATCGGGTTCGAAAGGCGGTTTTGGGTATATCTTCCTCTTGTATGTGTAACTGGTGATAGCCTGAGCTTAAATCAATCTTCGAAAAACACGTAACACCTTGTAACTGGTCAAACAAATAATCAATGCGAGGTAGGGGATAGCGATTCTTGATGGTAAGCTTATTCAATTCCCTGTAGTCGATGCACATCCGGAACTATCCATCCTTCTTTTTGACGAAAAGGACAGGCGCGCCCCAAGGAGAGGTGCTAGGGTGAATAAAGCCTTTGTCAAGCAATTCCTGGAGCTGACTCGAGAGTTCGTGCATTTCAGAAGGAGCGAGATGAAAAGTCGCTCTAGCGACAGGATTTTCCCCAAGAATGAGGTTGATTCGAAAGTCCATATCACGACTAGGCGGTAACCCAGGTAAATCTTCAGGAATGATGTTAGGAAAATCACGAACCACAGGCACCTTGTCGGTTGCCTTAACTTCCTTTTTCTCCGCTACTACAACGTGTGCTAAGAAAGCTTGGTACTCCTTGTGGAGATACTTGCTAGCTTGGACACACGACATGAGTTGGAGTTTCTTCGAAGCAACTTCGCCAAAAACACACAATTGATCACCTTTAGTGAGCGAGAAACGAATCATGTTATCGAAACAAACGACTTCGGCACGATTCTCATGAAGAAAATCCATACCTACTATGATGTCAAAACTACCAAGCTGCATCGGAATAAGATCGATTGGGAAAACGTGACTGTTGAGTTTAAGCGTACAATCCCGTAGAACAGAACGAACAATAACGGTTCTTCCAGTGGCAACTTCTACATCGAACATCGTAGGGAGATGAGGGCGCTTACGATTAAGGAGCATTTCGAATTCAAACGATACAAAACAGTTATCGGCTCCAGTATCAAATAAACATGAAGCATATATACCATTGACAAGGAACGTACCATTAACCACATTGTTGTCTGCTTGAGCCTGGCGGGCGTTGATGTTGAAAGCACGTCCGCGGGCTGCTGGCTGTTGTTGCTGCTGAGGCTGCAGTTGTTGATATTCTTGCGGCTGTTGTTGTGGCTCTTGCTTCACCACTCTGTTGGGGCACATGTTTGCAATGTGGTTGGGATCACCACATGCAAAGCAGGCTCTTGTGTTAGCAGCAGGTGCAGGAGCTGCTTGTTGACCCCCTGTGGAGTAGGAAGGAGAGCTGGTGGTGCAGGAGCTTGACCCTTGGCTTGAGCTTGGCGAGGACCGGTACGACAGTTGGCAGTAAAGTGGCCGTACAGGTTGCAGTGAACACAAAATCGACACGCGATTACAGCGGGATGGTGATAAGTACAGGTAGGGCACAACGGGTGTGGACCAGTATATGCAGGCTTGGGTGGCGGTGCATTGGTCACTGGTGCTGCTACCTGGTGGTTCTGGTTTTGAGGTGGAGCGGGTACTGCATTGAGTGGAGTGGCAGTGACAGTACAGTTCTTGTTGTTGTTGGTGGTGTTCTTGTGCTTGCGGCGAGTAGCCTTGGAGGTTTGTGGTGCAGTGGTTTCAGCGGTTGGAGCAACGGTAACTTGATGAAGACTCTTGGTGGTTTTATCAAAGTAACCAGCCCGAACTCGCTTGTCGTTAATATCTGCAGTGAGCAGGAAGGTTTCTTCGATAGTGGTGGTCTTCGCGGCTTGCACAAAGTCTGTAACAAAATCCGGTAAAGCACGGATGTATTTCTTGATGGTGATATCGGGAGTAGAGACTTGGCCAGGACAGATTATACTCAGCTGTTTAAAGCGGGCAGTTAAACCAGCGTTGTCGCCACCCTCTCGCTTGATGTGCCAGAACTCGTCCTCCAGCTTCTGGAGCTCGTGGCGAGGGCAAAACTCCTTCATCATGATGTCCTTCAACTCATCCCACGTAAGCCCATAGGTTGCATCATTTCCGCGCTTGTTTCTTTCGGCAGTCCACCAGTCCAGAGCCCTGGACTGGAAAACGCCAGTAGCGTTAATAGTGCGAAGATTATCAGGACAGCCGCTTTGGCGCAGAGTGACTTCAATGGAATCAAACAATTGAAACATGGCAGTAGGCCCATCTTCTCCGGTGAATTCTTTAGGGCTGCAGGCTTTAAACTGCTTGAAGCTAAAAGTAGCGCGAGGAGCATCAGTCCTAGACTCTTCAGATGACTTGCAAGCGTTCTCATTAAGCTCACTGACAATTTTTCGAATGACCTTAGCCATATGCTTTGCGACTAGGGCAGTGATGCGTTTGTCAGCATGATTGCGTCGGGCAGTTCGGGAGTAAGATGACAACATTGTCTGCAACAGACATCGCCATAAGACTCAGACGCATATCGTTTAAGTCGAGTATAGCCTATTATCTTACCTAAAAGCTACTTTATATAAAGCTCAGGAACACGTAAACACGAAATCAAGTATGCACATAAACCACAGAGGGACGTAGTCCACGTAAGCACCGAAGCACATAGTCCACGTAAGCACAGAAGCACATAGTCCACGCAAGCATGTTTTCCACTATATTTTGCACGTATTCACCTACATATATTGCACGTATTCACTTATCTTTCACAGCGGCGTAAGCGATCGAGAGTTATGAGTGCGAAAAGCGAGTAGCGTTTGCGAGCATCATAGTATGCGATGGTTCCACGATTTGTCAACTTTTTTAGATAAATGTGCAGTGCGAGTTGTGTGTGTTGATCAAAGCGAGGAGCGAGAAGCGTATAAATCACCAAAATCGAAACACATGGTATATAAAACCACATAAAATACTCCATAAAGCGATGTAGGATCGTTTTCATGACCAAATGAGTCGTTCAGAAGAGTTTTTGCTAAATACGAAAGGTGAAAACAGACGTATCGAGTTGATTTAGCTTAAGATTCACTTTAACTGTCTTTTTGATTGATATAACAACATTTTACAGTGAGTAGACACATCGGCAGCACCTCGGTACCGGAATCACAAAGTTTCAAAATGAAATCACAAAGCACATATATATAGTATGTTGATTTCGTACGAAATGGGCAAGGCACATTTCGTGCGAAATACTCACAAATCCACAAATCTCGTTTTTTGTGCCCTGATCTATCTAAACACATACAAGACTCGATACAAGACGAAGTCGACAGACATATGCACCAACAGACTCCCCCATCGATGTTGATGAAGTCTTCGGTGTCGAGTCTTCACAGTCTTCAGTCTTTATCAGTCTATTTCACTCTTTCCGAAGTATCTGACAGTTGTAAGCATCCTCAATCTTTCTTCTTCTCTTGATCAAATCTCTTGATTCCTTAAGTTCATCAGCATCATCAATTTGCATGAACTTCAGGATCTGGATCTAGTTCTACTATCTTCAGACTCCCCTTTGTAAGCAAACTCCCCTTTGAATTGTGTTGGGATCACAATCTGACATAGCACTTTCACAGGTTCAAGAACGATTCCTGGCTCTCCGTAGCAACAGGATCAAACACGGGGATCTGCACAAATCTCTACCTTAAAATAAATTTTACAAATTTAAAATTTGACAAATTTATAAATCAATTGCAGGAATTTTTTTAAAAATGATTTAACATTTTTAATCTTTGATGACCCACTTGTAAAAACAACTTTCTTCTCTAAACACACTCTCCCAAACCTATTCATCATGTTCAGCACTCTCCCAAAAATCTTTTTGAATTTTCAAAATTTATGCTAAAACATACTGAAAATCTTTTTGGACATTTTTGAAATTAAAGAAATGCAATAAAGAAATATTTATAAACAATATTTTTGTGAGTTTGTGTAGGAGGATCATATCAGTTAATGGGATAAATCACCAACACCGTTAAGCTTAAAACATATTAAGTTTTAAACGATTCACGTAGATTGTCAGTATACTGATCCACTTAAATTTTCACACAAATTTCAATTGTTTCGAGATACGAGATTAATGTTTTAGAGACTTAAACTTATACGTGTGTCCCACCTCAGAATATACTCCCGTATCCAGATCCCAATATTCAGTCTTACAGGTGAGTATACCTAGATGATATATGTAAAGGGTTAAATGCGAGGGCCATGAGAGCTCAGGCTATTGCTTCCGCAAAACCAGAGAGATGATGGCTTCGACTTTAGGCGTGTTCCTTTTAGAGAATCTTTTCTTCAACAGCACATGATTAGCATTTTGCAATGTTTCATCATTTTTTATGCTAAGGGGGGTGCTATTTTTCAAGCAAGCGAAAAGCATTATACGGGGACTAGGCCATTGCTTCCGCAAAATCAGAAGTCTCGGGATAATACCCCAGATATCACTAAGTATAAAGACCTAGTATCTCAAAAAGAGGGGTCTTTCAAACAAGATTTCGGGGGTTACCCATATATCCGAGAGATGTTCCCCACGACATAAGTAAGTTTGAAATTTAGGTTTATATCTCGAACACAATCTACTAAGCGTGTAAAAACCTACTGGCATATCATCAGTGAGACCGTTTATCACATTTAACTTAAAAATTCTTTAGCATGCTGTGATAGTCCACTGATGTACTATCATTTCCTCTTTTCTCAACAAAACTCATTTTTGATTTTACCATATTTTTGGATTTTTCAAATTTTCTAATGTTTTTGGATTTTCCGAAATTTCTTACTCCCCCTAAAATTCAAGATCATTTAAAGGAAATTTGAAAACAAACTGTACAATAAAAATGACAACTGTTGTGAATTGCATCAATTCTCCATTCACTTGGCATAAACAATCAGAACTCCCCATTACAACAAACTATTTTCCCATTTAAGATTTCAAAACACTTAAGTTTATTTTAATCAAAATGGTTTTTTTCGGAAAATAAGTTTCGTTGATTTTCACAAGCCACTTGTAGGTTAGGGGTTTCATCACACTGTATTTCAACCAATTTATATTAAAGTTAAATCAAGTTCAACTTAATGACCTTGATAAACCACTTGTAGGTAAAAACATCACAAATAGATCGAAATATCATAGTTGTGAATTTCTCAAGAAAGATGCCGATTCATGCTCCACTATTACCAACTTGGGAGCTCTGGCAAGACATAATTTTTACATATGAAAAACACACATCCAAGCCTGGACAAACTTGGATGTGACATTTTCAGTCTCACTTGGGGTTTCAACATTTCTTTTTTCTTTATAAAATTCTTTTACCCCTTTGGCCTTCCCATCGACCATTTTCCCAAAAATATGTTTCACTTTTCTATTAAAAGTCTTTTCGGCATCAAATTCTTTCTTCTCAGAATAGAATTGATTCGAAATTTCAATTTTTCCAACTTTCTGTTTGAAATTTTCAGCCCGTAATGGTGGAAAGTTAACATCATCCATTGGCGGAACTGAGTTATCACATTTAATCTCAACTTGTGGCTCCTCTGACTTTGTGGAATCAGATTCATCACCAGATTTCACATCTGTTTTCTTAACAACCCACATTTGGTTGTCAAGATTCACTCTTCTTTTGTAAAACCTTTTCGAACTTTCAGCAACTTCATATGTTGAGTTTTTAAACACTTTGAATTTTTCAATTGGTGGTTCATTTTTAACAACAATTTTTCTTTCAGTTTAGAGGAAACTCCCTGTTTTATGTCGGTTGCCTTTGAACAATTCCAGGCAATATGACCAACTCCTTGACATCTGTAATAGGTTCTTGTTTCCTTTCTCTGATTAGATCCATTCTTCATTTCCTCTTGCTTCTTAGCAAGGAATTCTTTGTTAGATTGCTTCCAGAATGAGCTCTTTGCTTCTTCTTCCGAACTTGCTCCTGAAACAAATATAGTTTTTGATTTATAAGTTTTCTCATTTTTTTGATTTTTTGGTGGAATAAAACCTAATCCATTCTTTTTGAAATTACCGTTATGGTTTGGTTTCTTTCGATAACCTGAACCAGAACTGTAACCTTTTTTCTTGTTTAACCTTTGTTGAACTCTTGAGGTGTAAGATTTAGGTTTTCAGCAAGATTTACATCTTTTATTTCAGAAATATTAATTTCTGTTATTTTGAAAACCTTTTTGATCATTTCAATTTTAACACCTCTTATTGGAAATTCTTCATCAGAATATAATTTGTCTGAATCATTCAAAGTATAAGCCACTTTGATTGGTTTGTCATTCAAATTAGATTTTGATAACAAAAATTCTTTATTGTAAATTCTTTTAACCGATAATTTTGAACTGTTGACCGATGAACTCGAACTTCCAGACTCGGATTTTGACTCTGACTCCTCATCTTTATCCAACACCTGATCGACCACTTTCTTGATTAACTCAGACTCATGATCAGTGTCAGACGATGTGAACGTGACGTCAATGTTTTCTGGTAAATCAGCAGTTGTTTCATACTTTAACTTTATATTGACAGCCTGTTTGACTTGCTCCTCATTTGGTTTTCTGGGAGAATAACCTTCCCAAATCGGAAGCGGACACTTGTTACAATTTGCACTTTGTTTCTTACCAGTATCCTTCTCTTCCGTCTTCTTTTCTTGAAAGGCTTCAAAACCTGCAACAGTTGGATAAATTCTGTCAATCAAATAATCAGAACTAGAATAACTTTGCAATAATCGTCTGATTCTTACATTCTCTATTTTTCAGTCTCCAACTCTTGCTTCAATTTTGCACATTCTTCAATATAGTGATTGATAGCCTTCTGTTTAGACATCAACACCGCATTCATCATGGTTAAAGCATCTTCTCTTTCAGAATTTGTCTTTTGTAGACCATTTACTGTTCTATTCAACACATCATACGATTCTTTCACATAATTGAGATCGAACAGTAATTTTTCTTTCATCTTATCTTGCTCACTCAATTTTTTATCCTTTTCTTCACATTGTTTGCAAGATTCTGAACACTTTAAACATGGTTTGATGACCTCAACAATCTTTTCAAGTTCAACCATGTTCTCATCAACTTTAACTTCTTTACTTTGATCAGAATTCTTTTCCTGAGCAACACTCTCACATTTCACCTTTTTTCATTTCTTTTGCTGCTCGTTTCTCCTTCAGCTTCTCCAATCTATTTGCAAAATAAAATTCAAAACTTTCAGGAGATAATACAGATTTTCCAATATTTATTTGAGTTTCTTCTTCATCATCACTGCTGTCAGTTGATGATTGATCAAACACTTGTGTCTATTCTGAACTGTCATCTGAAGAAATAAACTCTTCATCTTGATCCTTTTTATCATTAGCAAACACTTTCATCCACTCCTTCATCAAATCTGGTTCTTGAACTATCTGCGCAATTAATGCCACTGTCTTTGAATCAGGCAAAATATATTTGTCCCAACTGAAACCTTCTGCTACTTTTTCATCATCTTGATCAATTATACCAAAATAAGCTTTCTAATTTGATTCTTCGATTACCTTCCTAGCATGTGCAGTTTTTGAATCTTGTGATTGATATGGTTGTTGAGCAACTTGTTGATATATTGCTTTCCGATAGTAAACATTATTCCCAAACGGATTCTGTGCTCCTCCTGCTTCTCGATTGGTACATTCCCTCTTGAAATGTCCTTTCTCCCTGCATCGAAAACAAGTAACTTTAGATTTATCAAAACCTAAAGTAGAAACATTTGCATCTCTAAAATCATCTCTTCCTGTAATAATTTTAAATTTTTCAGCTCTTCTCAACACACTCGCTAAGCACCATTTGATATCCATAAGTTCCATATCTTCTGCATCGATCTGATCGTAATCCTCTTTTGTCAACATAGGATTTCCGATCTTTCCTGCAACCAACCCTTCATATGATTCCAACACTGTAGCAAGTAACGCCATATGGCTTTTAGCAACCTCTTCAGAGAAATTTTGACCGTTCTGAAGATGCAACACAATATTGCAATATAGCACATGACCATTACTGTTGTTTGAGCTTTGAAACTGATGACTCGAAGTTGAAACCTTCGGATTAACACTTGGATATGAAAAAAATCCACTACTGCTGTTTGGACTTTGAATTACTGATCCAGATGAGTTTTCTGCACTGAAAGCAGTTTGGACTTTCGGACTTGCTTCAACATCCTAAAAACTTCCTTTGTAATACATTTTAATGTCTTGTTGACCACTCGGATTGTTCATTCTAGCAATCTTTTGCTGTTCAAGATCTTGTCCTTCAATCTTTTCAATGAACTGAGAAATTGTTAATTTGTCATATTCTCCAGTGTTCTTCAAGATCATCAGATAGGTACCCCACTCTTTCTGAGGTAAAGCATCAGCTAGTTTGTCAACCCATTCTTCTTGATCTTTGACTATTTCCAACAAAGACATAGATCGCACTAAGTGACAATATCTTTCGATCAATTTCTTTGAAGATTCTCCTGGCAAACTCGAAAACAAATCAAACTCTTTCTTTAGTAATGATTTCTTAATCCTAATCATCTTTTAACTTCCCTCAAACTTAACTCGAAGTGCTTCCTAAATCGAACGTGAAGTATTGTCGTGTTAAAGAAATATGAAAATGTCTTCTTTCACAGCTTGTTGTAGTAAACTAATCATCATCTTTTCGGCTTTGTACATATCTCGTTCTTTATCCGTCAGTTCAGAAATTGCTTTGATGACTCCCAGATCTGTACGAGGTTTAACATACTTTTTCTCAATACATTCCCAAGACCTCAAATGATTTGCTTGAACCCAGTTTTCGAAACGATCTTTCCAACCATAATACTCCTCAATTCCCATTAGCTTCAGGGGTTTTTGCAAAGTTCCTGTTTCATTTTCCATTTTCATGCTTTGAGCAATAGTAGTAGGAGTACTTGGTGCAGTAGCAAACGCGTTGTAGAATTCCTCTTCCATGATTCGGTAACAACTTTCACAAAAATAGCTTTCAAACGAAATCAATCACTTTCAAACAAAATACACTCTCACACGATATGAACTTGGTGCGAAATCATACACTGGTATGAAATGGCCTGCAAAACAACTTCAAACGAATTGATCTTTCACACGAAGTGACACCTTTGATGCGAAATAAGTGCTTTCGTACGAAATGACGATTCTTTCACACGAAATGAATACTTTCACAAGAAATGAAATGATTTCGTGCGAAATGAAACAAAAATCAGATGATTTTGTGCGAAATAAAAAAATTTCACACGAAATGAACTATTTCGTGCGAAATAGACCAAATATTGCCAATTCGTACGAAATGAGCTGACTGTTTCGTACGAAATGCCTCACGAATGTGATTTCATGCGAAATGACGTGCTTATTCCGCGCGAAATATTGCTGACATCATCATATCGATCAGATATTTGTCCAATTGATCAATTTTTAGGTTGATTTTAGATCCAATTCTCTCAAGGCTTTGTTAAAACAATGTTTCGCTTATTATGTGAGAAAATCAATCCATTTGAACCGTGAAATCTTGTTTAAGTTTGAAAAGAAGGTGTAGAAGTCAGAAATTTGAGCTAAATCGGTAAGAACTCTTCCTCCTGAGCTCTGATACCACTTGTAGGATCGTTTTCATGACCAAACGAGTCGTTCAGAAGAGTTTTTGCTCAATACGAAAGGCGGAAACAGACGTATCGAGTGGATTTAGCTTGAGATTCACTTTAACTGTCTTTTTGATTGATATAACAACGTTTTACAGCGAGTTGACACTTCGGCAGCACCTCGGTACCGGAATCACAAAGTTACAAAATGAAATCACAAAGCACATATATATAGTGTGTTGATTTCGTACGAAATGGGCAAGGCACATTTCATGCGAAATAGCCATTGTCTATTTCGTGCAAAATGACCTTGTGTCATTTCGTGCGAAATACTCACAAATCCACAAGTCTCGTTTTTCGTGCCCTGATCTATCTAAACACATACAAGACTCGATACAAGACGAAGTCGACAGACATATGAACCAACAAGCGATAAATCATAGTGTCAGCGGTTGCGAATCCAGATTGAAACACATAAAATTGAAGAGAGATTGTCTCGGCTAGTAGACATCGACTACCAAAAGCGATTCGACTATTCTCCAAGACTTCGAGTACACGCCTTGGCCTAATAGACTGTGCTCTATCACCATCATACGGTGAACGGCATGCATCCTTTCGGTTATTCACGCGACTCGAGTCGTTGGAATCCATCGAGACCTTGGTGAGAGTTTTGTAAAAACCAAAATAGGGAGCGGAAACAAGTCATCAAGGTTCGGGTTTCACCCCTGATTTAACGACTGTATTCCTGTTTGAGTGATTAAATTAGGAGATAGAGAGGTAAAATCTGCGTCGAAGTATGGATTTCACCCCTGTTTCAACTCAAATTCTCATCTTTATAGTGAAAAGTTGCGTCAGCGAGCATTTTAAATGGAGAGATTGCGGTTTTCACACCTGATCTCGACCAAAGCACCTGCTTACGCGAGAAATTTTGAAAATTTGTGCGAGTTTCCAGCCTTAGGAAAGGCTGGCCTTGCGCGAAGCGGTAGTATGCGATGTCCGCGTAAGAGTGTAACGTACAGCGAGTGCGAGTAGGCTCGTACAAAACCCCTACTGGGTATGCACAAGTCGGTCTGTTGGTACTTAGACTATAGACTCGGACTAGGTCAAGTCTTGCCTAATTCCCTATAGTTATGGCTCTGATACCAATCTGTCACACCCCAACCGATGGTGGAATCATCGGGACGCGTCACTGAGCGAAACAGATTGTCCAGGAGAAATCCATAACAACTAATTACCAGATAATTAACATTATGTCCCATAGCATAACTTAGCTAAATAAATTAGTTGTTACAGACATAGATATCTCAAGACAAATCATTGTTTCGACAACTCAAAATATATATGTTGTTTGTTTCTAGACTCTTCCTAACTTGATTTCCACATAGCAAGCATCCTAGCATTCAAAAACCTGTCACATACGTTAAAATAGAGGTCAATACACATAGTGTAAGGGTCAGCATACAAGTTTAATAGTATAATAGTAGCAAAAGCGAGTTTACACATAACCAGCATGTAACATATATAATGTGAAGCAAATAGGTTATCGACAATGAAATATGCACAGACGTGACTGCGAGTTGTAGAGTGCGTAACACATATCACCACCGTGACAAGTGAAGAAATACCCTTAGCAACCCCCATCCACGACATGTGCTGAGTCCAAACTATAGTACTATCGTTGCTAAGTTGTCAGGCAACAATCACTGTGTAAACATAACATACAAGCATTCATCGAGTAACACGTATAACATGCGGAGCGGTTAGCGTATAAAAGTGTTTGCGTTGTGTGATCGATGTGATTTGATATATGTAATGTATGTAACACCCAAAAGTGCTTGAAGCAAAAAGGGATCGAGTATACTCACAGATCGTGTTTAGTAAATAAACACTCTCTTGGAATGAAGGGAGCGCTGGAGAGTTAGCCTGATTACAGAATGATAGCATAAACGATGAGTGGCGCGTTAAACGGTGCAAGTGAACAAGGTGACGAAGGGTCATCCAGTCAGATGACAATCCGGACGGATGGTCATTCAATAGGATGACAATCCGTACGGATGGTCATTTGGACGGATGGCCATTCGGTCGGATAGTCCTTCGTTTGGGATGGATGTGTTTGTGTATGATGGCTTTAAAGTTTTCGTTGTAGCATTTTATAAAACAAAAAGGATTCCTACCATTCAGGTCGTCCGGTAGGACGGTCATCCGGTTGGATGGCCGTCCTCTCGGATGGTGATCCGAATAGAGGTTTATGTTTTGAGTTTGGTTTGAAATTGTTAAGTGTTGAACACTATAGGTTATCCAACCGGATTGCCGTTCGATCGGATGGCTATCCGATCGGATGGTGATCCGTTCAGTAACCTGTTCGTTTGAAGACTTGTAAAATTTGCTAAGTTTGAAAAGTTTGGCGTTTGAACCGAGACGTTGTGACAACGTGTCAAACAACGGAACTCCATCAGGCTCAGGTCGGCCAATCGGATGGGAATCACCCAGTCCAAATCAGTTAACTGTCCTTGATGGTTTGTTCATGTTCAACCCGTTAATCGATTGTCTCTCCGATAGAATCCGTTCTCAGTCCAATACTTCACTATAGAATGAGTAGAAGGTCGGAACAAGCTCTGATTCTATCGGTTTTGAGCTAAAGAGTGTGAAAGAGTTGAAAGAAGTTATGAAAACTTCCTTTAATTCTTCTAACCTTGAAAACTTTTAGATTTGGGTGGAATCAGTGTTTAAATATTGTTGAGATCCTTTAGATCTGATTTGTTCTTGGTGGAATGAGGTCAAATCTTGAAGTTCATAAGAACTCCATGATGGCATCATCCTAGAACACCTCAAATCAGCCGATTTCACGGTGAAAAATGAAGATTTGATGGTGAAAATGATGAAGAAGTGTGTGTAGATGTTAGATGTACAAGATTTGAGTTGAAAACTTACAAGAATCACGAGAAATCGAGAGAAAAGGGGGCTGGAACGTGTTGTTCGGACAAGAGAGCTGTCACATCATGAACAGTGATGTGATAGGGCTATTTATAGATATCCAAAAAAGAGAAAGGTGGTGCAAAGAGGTGAAGCGAGGAGCGGTTTGATCGGATGGCCATCCGATCGGATGGTCATCCGGACGGATGACCATTCGATCGAATGGTCATTCGATCGGATGAGTTTGGTGAGTTGGTTTTTGATATTTCATTTTGTGCGTTGAGCGTTGTGATGCGATGCGAGCAAGCGATGCGATAGTATTTCACATTAGTTACCCAATTAACCTAACTAACAGTCATAAACCTAAACATACCCATTCCGCGTTTTGCGTTGCGATGAGATTAAGATGTGATAGATTCGCGATTGCGTTTGCGATTAACATCCCAAAACAAATATAAACATGCACAAGTAACACAAAATAGCACACACATGTAAAACAATATCCATAACCTATAACTCGAGTTGCGATGCGATAGCGATAAGTCGATTAGCGATAAACTGCGATTATTAGCAATTACTCCACATAATACAACTAAAGTAACTTAAAATAGAGTATCGATTACAAGTCAAGGAGTACGGTCAATGATTAAGCAAGGAGTGACATATCGCATTTATCAATCTTTTCTTCCTTTAACTTTAACTTTGACTTCTACTTTGACTTCCAAAAAGCAGGTTGTTACACATTGTTAGTTCACAACATACATTATGTGTTTGTATGTTAAGCATTAAACGAATTTTCACGAAAACATTGTGCGACTTCCATTAATGTGGAGCATAAAGAGTGTGTGATCGGTTACATCTTTCCGTGAATCATGGAATCGGTTACATGTAACACAGTCAATTAAATCAATTATCAAACAGTTCACATGAACCCTAATCATTACTGAATCATTAACGTATCATCATTAATCAAATCAGATCAACACAATATATGAGATAACAAAATTGTCTCGTTGATTATTCATCATCGTCGCACACTGTCACGGCCCCCGTCCCGGTTTTACCCGATCCAGGAGCCGCGGGACAGAAACCCGCGGTATTTATTAATTGAGTTAACAGCGGAAATTTAACAGGATCTTTGAAAACTTGAAAATGCCCGATTATTTTATTTCATAATTTGGGATAAACCCCGTAATTTACAATGGAGGAATTTCACGAGTAAATTCCCTGTTTTACAAAACATGTTTATTTATTTAACTGAGCCACCACTTCAAGCTTTACTAGTGCTCCGTAGCACTTTTCCTTGATTCACAGTAGGTCACCTGAAACATGTTTTAAAAATATTTTATCAGCGGGGAAATACTGGTGAGTCATTCGGGTTAAATAAAATGACACATTAGTTATAAATTACAGCATAAGAGCGATTACAATGGCTACTATCTTATTTTTATCTGGCGTCGTGTCACCTCCTGGTGACGATGGTCATACCACTGTTGTGTCCTTTCACCCAAGTAGTGATGATTATCACTGTTAGGTTGATGAACCTAACCGTGAGAAATTAGTAATGTGCACAATACCCCACTAGCCAGTGATTCAAGATAACCACGACTTAATCCCTGTAATTATAACTTTGAAAATAATTGGAGTATTGTAAAAACATTATTGATAAAAAGAGAACCACTCACATTGCAAGTTTAGTCGGGCAGAGTTTAGCCTACTGATAAGACTTATAACCAAAATTAAATGGCAATGCATACGAACTAGGTCTGTAACTTAATACAACATTTACGATAACTCACGAGATCAAAACCCTCACAACGAATGACAAAATGCAATACTTAAACATCCATCGAATTTACGATGAATGACAAAGTATAGCCCGAGTTTGAACAGCACTTAAACATCCATCGGATTGGTTTCAATCGATAGGACATTGAATCGTAGAAGCGATCGAGTTAATACCCTGTATCGTAGCAGCGTTTTGCTATGTGGAAATTATGATTTTGAGCAGTATACTTTCGTTTTTGATTGATTTCTCGAGCACAGATGAACTGCTCATGTCCAACCATTTTATGGCTGAAAAATGTGTTTTACACGGCCCGCGTAAACCCATTCTAACATTTACGCTGCCCGCGAGGGCCACCTAGTCGTAGACTAGGGCTAGCGTGTCACACCTAGGTCTGCCACGTGTGCGACACGTGGCCTGGGACGCTTATCTGGTCAACACCACATTGACGCGGCCCGCGTAAGCCTAAGCTTACTCTTACGCGGCCCGCGTGAAACCCATAAATCTTGTTTTCTTGGTTTTTCATGCACATTAGGGTTCTAGGGGTCCGGGTTTTCACTTACGGGTCGTTTTGGGACTTTTTTTTTGCAAGTCCTTACATCCTTCCCACCTTATTTAAAATCTCGTCCTCGAGATTTACTGAAATAAGTGAGGATATTTTCGCTTCATCTCTGATTCCAGCTCCCAGGTGTATTCCGGTCCTCTTTTTGAATCCCACTTGACTTTGACTAGTACAAATCTTTTGTGCTTGAGAAACTTGATCTTTCTGTCTTCTATCTGGAGTGGTTTCTCTACGAACTTCAACTTTTCATTTACCTGTATGTCTTGAAGAGGGACTACTAGTGATTCGTCCGATAGACATTTCTTGAGGTTAGATACATGAAATACATCATGTACTCCTGCTAGCTCCTCTGGTAGTTGTAAGTGATAGGCGACTGGTCCTATTTTCTGGATTACTGGAAATGGTCCTATGTACCTTGGACTTAGCTTTCTTTTCTTACCGAATCGAACTACTCCTTTCCAAGGAGAAACTTTTAATAGTACTTTGTCTCCAACTTGAAATTCTAGTGGCGTGCGTTGATTATCTGCATAACTTTTCTGGCGATCTCTAGCCGTTTTTAGTCTTTCCTTAATTTGAGTGATCTTGTCGGTAGTTTCTTGCACAATTTCAGGACCTGATAATTGGCTTTCTCCTATTTCTGGCCAGCAAACTAGAGTTCTACACTTGCGTCCATACAGTGCTTCGAACGGGGCAGCTTCAATGCTTGAATGATAACTATTATTATAGGAGAATTCGATTAAGGGTAGGTGGTCATCCCAGTTTCCACCAAAATCTATCACACATACCCTAAGCATGTCCTCCAGGGTTTGAATCGTCCTTTCACTTTGTTCGTCTGTCTGAGGATGGTATGCAGTGCTTAAATTTAATCGGGTTCCCATTGCTTCCTGGAAACTGGTCCAGAAATGGGAAGTGAAACGACTATCTCTACCCGATACAATGGAGAGTGGGACTCCATGTAAGGATACTACCTCGTCTACGTATAACTTTGCTAGCCTTTCCATGCTAAAGGTTTCCTTCATGGGTAGAAAATGAGCTGATTTGGTTAATCGATCCACAATTACCCAAATTGCATCGTTACCTTTTCTGGTTTTGGGCAACATAGTAACAAAATCCATTGTTATGAGCTCCCATTTCCATACAGGCATTTCTAATTGTTGTAGTAAACCTGAAGGTTTCTGGTGTTCTGCTTTAACTTACGAACAAGTTAGACACTTAGAAACATATTTAGCTATGTCCTTTTTCATTCCTATCCACCAGAAGTTATTCCTTAAATCTTGGTACATCTTATTTTTACCAGGATGCATGGTATACCTAGATTTATGTGCTTCCTCTAAAATCTTATTTCTTAACTCTCCTTGCTTAGGTACCCAAATCCTTTTCTTGTGGAATTTCCAAATTCCATCAGCCCCTTGTTCCAAGTCTTTTATTCTTCCTTTCATTCCTTCAGCATCATCCTTGATTGCTTTTTCCTGAATATTCTTCAGTTGTTTCATTAAGTCTAATTGTAAGCTTAACCTAAGAGCACGAACTCGTCGTTGTTTCTCATGATACTTACGACTTAAGGCGTCTGCAACTACATTTGCTTTTCCTTCGTGATATTGAATATCACAGTCGTAGTCACTTAGAATTTTCATCCATCTTCTTTGCCTCATGTTTAATTCTTTTTGCCCAAATATATATCTTAAGCTTTTATGGTTTGTATAGAAAGTAAACTTACTTCCGTACAGATAATGTCTCCAAATTTTAAAGGGAAAAATTATGGCTCCTAACTCTACGTCATGAGTCGTATAATTCTCCTCGTGCTTCTTCAATTGTCTTGAGGCATACGCAATTACCTTTTTGCGTTGCATTAGCACACATCCTAATCCCAACTTAGAGGCATCACAATAAACGTCAAAGTCTTATGTTCCTTCTGGTAAGGCAAGAATTGGGGCGTTTGTTAATCTTTGCTTTAAAATCTTAAAAGCTTCCTCTTGTTTAGGTCCCCATTCAAACTTCACTGCTTTGCAGGTTAGCTTAGTTAATGGTACAGCTATTTTGGAAAAAATCCTTAATAAATCGTCTATAATATCCAGCTAATCCTAGAAAACTTCTAACTTCCATAGCTGATTGCGGGACTTTCCATTTGGTGATCGCTTCTATTTTGGAGGGATCTACGTGAATACCTTCGTGATTCACCATGTGTCCTAAAAATTGTATCTCTTGTAGCCAAAATTCACACTTCGAGAATTTGGCGTAAAGCTTCTCCTTTCTTAACAAGGTTAAGAGTGCTCGTAAATGTTCACAATGCTCGTCCTAACTTTTGGAATAAATGAGTATATTGTCGATGAAGACAATTATAAATTTATCCAAATACGGTTTACAGATTCTATTCATCATGTCCATAAATGCTGCAGGAGCATTTGTTAATCCAAATGGCATGACTGTAAACTCGTAGTGACCATACCTAGTTCTGAAAGAAGTTTTAGGTATGTCTTCTTCTTGTACTTTCAACTGATGGTATCCGGAGCGTAAGTCTATCTTAGAAAAATATCTAGCTCCCTGAAGTTGATCGAAAAGATCATCGATCCTAGGTAATGGGTATCGATTCTTAATTGTAACCTTGTTCAATTCCCTATAATCGATACACATTCGCATCGAACCATCTTTCTTTTTCACAAACAACACTGGTGCTCCCCACGGGGATGAACTAGGTTGTATAAATCCTTTGCTTAGTAATTCATCTAACTGCTTTTTCAGTTCTAACATTTCAGTGGGTGCTAATCGATAAGGTGCCTTAGCTAATGGTGTAGTTCCAGGAATTAGATGAATTCTAAATTCTACTTCCCTATCGGGAGGTAATCCAGGTAGTTCTTCGGGGAATACGTCTGGGTATTCTGATACTACTGGGATTTCCTTAAGTTCCTTATCCTTAGTGTTAATGATTACCGAAATCATATACATTATTCCTTGTTTTCTTGAATAACTAGCAACTTTCATTACTGAAATGAACTTCATTGGCTTACGTGGCTTATCTCCTGTAATCATCACTATTTCTCCTGTGGGTGTATGTATTAATATGGAATTCTTATCACATAGGATTCGAGCATGGTTGGCTACTAACCAATCCATTCCAAACACAACATCGAATCCAGCTAAATTCATAGGTAACAGGGTTGCAGAAAATTTATGGCCTAAGAGTTCTATCTTTCCTTTCTGCAAAACCTTATCTATGTTAACAGAATTCCCATCTGCCATTTCTACCGTAAAAATTTGTCTAAGGTTGGTTAAGGGTAGATTAAGTGCTTGGCAGAATGAAGTATTTATAAAACTTTGGTTTGCACCAGAGTCAAATAATACTTTTGCATAAACATTGTGAACTAGGAACGTACCAGCTATCACGTCAGGGATTAGTTTTGCTTCCTGAGTAGTCAACTGGAATGCTCTTGCATTCTTCTTGGTAGCTCCGTCTGCAGGTTTGGCTTTGTTGTCAGCTGGTTTGACCAGTTTCGGGCAGTCTGGCCTAAAATGTCCAGTTTCTCCACAGTTGTAGCAGATTGTTGATTTCTTCCTCCTGCAATCTTCCTCTTGATGCCCCGAAATTTTGCAGAAATTGCAATACCCTTTGCATTTTCCAAAATGCTTTCTTTTACAGGTACCGCAGAAGGGAGCAGTGAAAGATTGCCCAGTTCCCTTTTTCTTGAAATTATTACTATTACCCACACGAAATCCTTGGGTAATCTTTTGGGCCACTTCCTTCTTCCGATTTTCTTCTCGTGTGCGTACCAGTCCGTCGGTCAAAGTGTTGGCTAATTCCACAGCATCGTCAATAGTGCTGGGTCTCGCAGCTTTAACGATATCACGGATTTCGCCAATCAAACCCCAAATATAGCGAGAAATAAGTACCGGTTCAGGCGAAGCCAGGGTTGGTACAACTCTAGCATACTCGAAGAATGTCGAAGTATACCCTCGACAGCCTACTTCCACCATCCGGTGGTTCAGGAACTTATTCGCCATTTGTTCCTTTTCATATTCGGGACAAAATTTCCTTTCCACCAAATGCTTAAACTCTTCCCAATTCATGGCATACGCTACATCACTTCCCTTGGCTTGTAGTACCGTATTCCACCATTCTAGCGCCCCTTCTTTAAAAAGATGCGACGTGTACATGACTTTATCTTCCTCGTCACATTTACTTATTTTTATTACTGCTTCAGTTTTTCATAACCAACGCAATGCAGCAGTCGCCCCTTCATTGCCTGCAAATTCAGCCGGTTTACAGGCAAGAAATTCCTTGTAAGTGCAAGCAGGCGTTGCAGCTTTCATTTTCTTAAGAAGTGGGGCTTGCATCACATCATCATTATTGTTATTGTTATTGTTACCGCCTCCATTGACACTATTACTGAAGTTGTCTCCGTGGGTACATTTGCTGGGAATAATTGGTTGAGGTTCAACTGGATTTCGGGCAGCAGCAAGGATTGCTGGAATAGCATTAGCTATTCCTTGGGCAACGATATTCTCTATATCTTGCCTATTCAAAAATTGATCTTCATGGTTTTGCTCAGATTGGTTAACTTCGTTAACTGGTTCATTACTAGCGTGTTCCATCTGGTAATTAATATATATATGTGATTAGCATAAAATAAATAACCACCAAACACAATAAAACAATCACACATAGTCACGTCAACACGTATAGCCAATATTGTCGATTTTTTTCGACTTCCATATTTTATATATTAATATGCATCCGTACATTACCAGATATGTTACACAAGTTTTATTTTTTTTCTTATTTTACATGATTATATTTTTATTATTATATTATTATTAAACACACATTCCTCAACCACATATGATCCCGTTTGCTAGCACTTCAGAAACGACATTCCCTCTCGTAGTATTTCCAGGATATCATTTCCCCTACTTCCCGGATCCTATTTCCTGCGTCCACTAGCTCCTCGCCATAGTGGCGGAGTTCAGCCAGGTTTTCTGTGCTCATAGGTGGGTGTAGTGGAGGCTCAGGATCAAATTGGGGGAAAAGGTATTAGGGTTATTTAGGAGATTCTGAAACTGCCAGTCAGTGGTCCACCATTCTTCCAGCTCTCCTAGAGGTCGGGGGTGGACAATAGGATCTAGAATAACAGGTTCCAGATTAACTGGAAGTTAGATTTCAGCTGGGTAATTGAAAAGAGTCTCATCGGCAGGTCCGATGAGGTCGCTATTTGCCAATTGGCGGTCCAGCTCCTCCCAGGGTGGCATCTCTTGGGCTTGCCTTGAACTTTCTCCGATCTCTATTCCTTTGCCTTTATCTTTGGAATCCTCAGTCTTTATAACTTTTTGTGTTGCTGGCCTCTTCCTACGCACACGCCTCCAGCCTACAAGTCTTCTTTTCTTTTTCGGTTTTGGTTTTTCCTGAGGTTGGGCTTGGAATACCATTGGCTCTTCAGTGTCAGCCTGGTAGCCGGTGAAGGTACCGGTGGTATCCATATCTGTGGTATGGATAGAAAAGTTTTGAAGTGCTTCTGATACTTCATTCATGCTGTTAGCATACATGAAGAAACACACAAAATTCTAAGTTAAAATTTTGCAAATTAAATTTTTCACAAAATAACATCATAGCAATCAGAAAAATTAAGTATTTCTAAATACATAATTGGCTTAAATCAGTGGCTCGGATACCACCTTTTTCTGTCACGGCCCCCGTCCCGGTTTTACCCGGCCCAGGAGCCGTGGGACAGAAACCCGTGGTATTTATTAATTGAGTTGATAGCGGAAGTTTAACAGGATCTTTGAAAACTTGAAAATGCCCGATTATTTTATTTCATAATTTGGGATAAACCCCGTAATTTACAATGGAGGAATTTCACGAGTAAATTCCCTGTTTTACAAAACATGTTTATTTATTTAACTGAGCCACCACTTCAAGCTTTACTAGTGCTCCGTAGCACTTTTCCTTGATTCACAGTAGGTCACCTGAAACATGTTTTAAAAATATTTTATCAGCGGGGAAATACTGGCGAGTCATTCAGGTTAAATAAAATGACACATTAGTTAAAATTACAGCATAAGAGCGATTACAATGGCTACTATCTTATTTTTATATGGCGCCGTGTCACCTCCTGGTGACGATGGTCATACCACTATTAGGTCCTTTCACCCAAGTAGTGATGATTATCACTGTTAGGTTGATGAACCTAACCGAGAGAAATTAGTAATGTGCACAATACCCCACTAGCCAGTGATTCAAGATAACCACGACTTAATCCCTGTAATTATAACTTTGAAAATAATTGGAGTATTGTAAAAACATTATTGATAAAAAGAGAATGACTCACATTGCAAGTTTAGTCGGGCAGAGTTTAGCCTACTGATAAGCCTTGTAACCTAAAGTAAATGCCAATGCATTCGAACTAGGTCAGTAACTTAATACAACATTTACGATAACTCATGAGATCAAAACCCTCAAGACGAATGACAAAGTGCAATACTTAAACATCCATCGAATTTATGACGAATGAAAAAGTATAGCCCGAGTTTGAGTAGCACTTAAACATCCATCAGATTGGTTTCAATCGATAGGATACCCTGTATCGTAGCAGTGTTTTGCTATGTGGAAATTATGATTATGAGCAGTATACTTTTGTTTTTGATTGATTTCTCGAGCACAGATGAACTGCTTATGTCCAACCCTTTTATAGCTGAAAAATGGGTTTTACGTGGCCCGCGTAAACCCATTGTAACATTTACGCGGCCCGCGAGGGCCACCTAGTCGTAGACTAGGGCTAGCGTGTCACACCTAGGTCTGCCACGTGTGCGACACGTGGCCTGGGACGCTTATCTGGTCAACACCACATTGACGCGGCCCATGTAAGCCTAAGCTTACTCTTACGCGTCCCGCGTGAAACCCAGAAATCTTGTTTTCTTGGTTTTTCATGCACATTAGGGCTTCAGGGGTCCGGGTTTTCACTTACGGGTCGTTTTGGGACATTTTTTTTTTGCAAGTCCTTACACACACCCTAATGCATGATCCTCAATGAGTACTTATTACGATACAAAACCATGTCATCAATCCATATCAATTGTACATCTAGATTAGATTTAACAGTGATTTATAACCGGTTCATCAATGATTCTATGAGCAGACAACCCTAAGTACGATTCATCATGCAAGGACACGATTTAACACAGCATCATGTATCAATACAATTACAATCCTAAACAAGTATCACAAGAAAACTCTAATCAGTGGATCATTACACACTAACCATGGGATGTAGGATCGAAGAAGGTTATAGAGAGGGATGCTAGCACAAAAGATGATGCCATGAGAAGAACGAGTTGCCGTCGGTCTTCAAGGAGGAAACGAAAGAGCTAATATTGATGTTTTGCAATAATATAAATACCACACACACACACAAACAGTGTGTGTGTGTGTGTGTGTGTGTGTGTGTACCTAAACGAGGTGAGCCGGGCCCAGTTGGGCTTGAGGTTTAGGGCCGAGAGTCAAGTTAGCCGATTAAAGAATAGGGGTGTACGACCCGATGAATGGTGTGCAAGGTAGAGGGTGTACAGTTGAACCATTAAGCAATTCACGTAATATTTAATAAGCCAAACAAGTATAATCAAACAATTCATTACGCAGTCCGTTCATTCAAACACGGACGCACATAAATACAACGTAAGACAACATCAAAAGAACTGGTATGTAATGGCCTTGGAAATACGAGTTGTCACACGAAATCTCATAAGTCACTCGAAACGTCATAAGTCACTCAAAATCTCATAAGTCACTCGAAACCTCATAAGGAGCTCGAAATATCATAAGTCACTCGAAATCTCAAGTGAACTCATGATTTCATAACTGAGTCGAGATCTCACTCGAAATCTAACATGTACTCGAAATCTCATTACTTTATTAGGTTGTTAATGTGAACTAAGATTTTGCTCGAGGCTCCGCCCCAAACCCTGTACAGGGGTACGCTGTCCCCCTGTAACCCTCAATTTGATCCGTGCTAACAGGTGGTTTGCTATTAAATACTTGGTTTTGTAAATACTTAAATAATCAGAATCATATAATTTTTCACAAAAACCAAAATAGCTTAACTTGAATGAGCTTCTGATGTATCACTTCTGCCCAAAGGTGATTTGATACATCTATTTATTGTTCAAGTATTATAAAAGCTATGTTAAGTATGCATTACAAATGTAAATGTCTTAATTTCTGGCCAAAGTTGATTTAATTCATTCATGTCTAGCATACTTAACAAGTGCATAACTAAGGTGATTGTCTCATTTCTGACCAAAGCTGATTTGTCACGATTACTTTGCAAACATACTTAAATGATTACACTTCTGCCCAAAGGTTATTTGTCTTAATTTAAGTAGAATTTTAACTAAGTCTATTATTTTGATGTTAGTAATAGAAAATATTATAGCTTCATAACTAAAACGACCATTATTTATGCCTGCCTTAGTATAACATGCCCTTAGATCACATTGGGACTTCTTTCTTAGTATCGTAATTTGCTCATCTTATTTCCACTATCAGCACCCAATTGCGGGATTCCACCTTTGACTGGTGATAACTTTGCTGTATGGAAGGACTCTATCATGCTTACTCTTGCATTAATGGATTTTGTGTAACACCTCGAAAATTCGTGTTCAATAAAATAACGACACGTGTCATGTACGACAAAAGTGTTATAAACCCGGATCTAGTTAAAGATGTATGGCGGGATTTAAAAGTGTCGTCATGTAAATTTATACCGCTGAACGACCTCATTATGAATCCCAAGGCCCTAATATATATTATAAACATCTTATAAACATCCGATATACTCAAATCCGGTAATTTCTAGCAATGATTGATTCAAATTACACAAGAATGGGATCCTACGAGGATATGCACGACAACCTTCATTTACGGCACTTTCAAAAGGATCCAAGAAAACTTTATATCATTTCATGGTGGTGTAAACTGTTCATGACCCAAACAAAAGGCCCCATACTTGAAAGGTCAAGAGATTTTTGCCCCAAAATCGTAATACACTGGTTACCCGTTCGATACTTGAAAGGTCAAGAGATTTTTGCCCCTGATAAAGGGCTTACGGACCGTAAAGGTCAACCCTTATGGTCCGTAAGGAGTGCCCAGCGACAGAAATAGTGACAGGTGCCTGTTATAAATGGTTAACCGACTTAAAATGCCATTTTTCACTTCCATGGGCGACCCCTACTGACTTTTAGACCTTAGGAGCACTTGTAAATGATCTGGTAACAATGCTAGACTTGTGTGGCATGATCATGAGCAACCTAAAGCACTATATAAAGGTCCCTCATGTTGCAACTTTGATCATTCATCCCATACTCAGTTTCTGATCATTTCTGGAGCTCAAGAGCCCTGCCCAAGGATCACTAATCGTGCATAGGACTTTGGTAAGTACCCTTGACCTTCCTTAATTGAGTTTTACTTAGTTATTAGCTTAAAAGTGAAACCGTCGTAATTAACGTTTGACTTAACGATTAATCACTAATGGTTCAGTGTTTAGTCGAATCGAAGGTAGTTATAAGTTGGTAATCATGTGGGCATTAAACCCTTAAAAGGGCACCCTCTGATTCCCGCTCTAACTAGATCAAATGTCGGGTCAAAGTTCGTTATAAAAAGTCAAAAGAACTATAATTTGCGAATTAACATGTAATTAGCAATGTAGAAGGCATGTAACCTATTTTATCACTCATATAACTTAGTAATAAATGTAAGAACATGTCTAAGCATGTCCGACCCGATAATTTTCTGTTTAGACCCGGTTCGGAACCGAGAGTCGCAAAACTTTGACTTTTGCTTTGACTTCAGTTCTGACCCAATTTGGTATGATTTAGAAATGCCTTAGAGCTTCATTAAGACCATGCTACATGATGGTATAACCCTCTGTGTTTGGTTCGTTGATTGCTCGATTCGTTTACACGTTTCCGTTAGTTACCTAACGTTGACCAATATGCCCTTTTGACCATAAAACGAGAATTTTGGATATGTTCAAGGACAATAATCTTTGTTACTGATTTATAAACATGTCTCTAAAATTTCACATCAGTTGGAGGTCAAGAATAGGAGTTATGCTCAATAGCGCACTTAAAAAGCTTTTTGTCAATTAAACGGCGCAATTAGCGTAAAGCCAATCTAAACCCAATTTTCGACACCAAACCTTTTACCCACTGATGTAATATAATATTTTGGGATTTTAAAGATTTTTAATTATTTTTAACCTGCTCATAACCTAAGGTTATGGCGTTGATTCGGTAAATACCGATTATACCATTTTCGGTTATAAAATGAGTTCTACATAGTATTTTGACACCAATCCAATTGCTACTGATTTTATATGATAAATAAAGTATTTGGAACTTTATAACCTGATCAGAAAACTCAGATTTCCTGTATAACCCGGAAATCGCTTAAAATGGCTTTTTAAGCGTATTAAACACATAGTTTATGTTTAAAACCATTTTTGTCATATAAGACTTATCACAACTGATATGACCTATTAAAATAAGTTATTTTACTGATGTATTCGGACCCGAATCTCATAATTTCATTTAACCTCTTTTATAACCTTTAAAATGACCAAAATACCCCTACGGGGCTTAAATTGAGATTAAACTCGTTTTGGGCATAATGGAAGGTATCCTACTGATATCACAACCTATTTAAGGCATATTAATTTAGGAAACCTATAAATGACTCTCATGGTTACCCGTTACGCTTATGGCGCGTTCGGTTCGGTTTATGTAACTAGTTTGCATAAATTAGCCGAAACGGGTCAAACCTTATCATTTTTATCTCAAAATCCAGAATGTGTTTAGTTTACCCATATTATACAAGTCTTCAAACTTGTCGGGTCTAAATCACATCCTATTCCGGTCTTCGCTTAATCGTGTTTTTGAACCGTATCTTTCCTTAAAACTAACCGGTCTAAGTTTAGGCTTAATTAAAGACCCGTTAGGATTCTAATAGGTTATTATAAACCTTCATTCCAGAATAGGAGACCCGGTAAAAGCTACACGCACTTGCTTATTGTGATTATTACTTTGCAAAGGTAAATACTTTTAACTTATTTCCCTATACGGGCTTGGGGTATGGTATATAAAATACCGCTTGGTCGGGCATTGAATCTTTAATCGAATAGAGGTTAAATCATTGACATGCTCCGTTTTGAAATGTTTTGTTTGCTTAAATCCTTTGGGGGGTTAATGACCATGTCCCGGATATCCTTGGCATCATTTTACGAAATGGCCACGACCTAAGCACGGGGTGTAGGCGTACACCCGTCAGTGCCAAAATAAATAATGTGGTGTGTCTATTGATCTTTAACCCGGTCTACAGATCGGGCTACTGAACGCATAAGAAACATGTAATTCTTTTACAAGATTATATGCAAATAATTATCCCAAGTTATAACAAGTTTGTGCCATGTGCATTCAAATCAATTTTATTAAACTTTTAAAAATGAGTCAGTTGATTGTATTTACCAGTGTAAACTGACGTATTTTCCCAAAAAGATTAAGTGCAGGTACTACGCGAACTAGGCTAGCTCTCTCCTAGCGTCCACAATAAGTCTCGTAAGCTTGGATGTCAAAACTGTAGAACAATGTTCCTATTTATTTTTGATCCACCTGTGGATTACTTTCAACTGTTTGTGATACTTGATATTACAATTTATTAAAGTTGAAATGAATCTATCTTTTGCTTCCGCTGTGCATTTATATATTGTGTTGTTTGACTGTAATGTTACCAACCACGTCACGATACTCCCCACCGGGCCCACCGGTAATACGTGGAAATATCGGGGTGTGACATTTTGATTATGCTTTAAGGGAGAATAAGTCGGCATACCTTACTCCTCAAAGTACTACTACTGAGCAAATGACTCATGAAAAATGGACTAGGTGTAACCGCATGTCTCTCATGTTTATGAAGCAGACCATAAGCAATGCAATTAGAGGAGCCATTCCTGATTCTGATGATGCTAAAACCTACTTGGCTTCTGTGGAGGCGCAATTCAAGAGAACGTCTAAAGCGCACACTAATACTTTAATCCTCAAGCTGGTGACTACTAAGTTTGATGGGAGAAGCGGCATTCGCGAACACATCATGATGATGAACGACATGGCCAATATGCTGAAAGGAGTAGACATGGAAATCAGTGATGGTTTTCTTGTTCACTTCATCATTACTTCGCTTCCTTCATCCTATGAAACATTCAAGATCAATTACAATACTCAGAAGGATAAATGGATGATTAGTGAGCTGATCGCTATGTGTGTGCAGGAGGAAGAGCGAATGAAGATGGACCGCACTACTGATGTTGCGAACTTCACCACCTCGAACTCTAAGAAGAGGAAGAACAATTATCCAATAAGGGATGCTTCCAAGGTCCAAATGCCCAATCCTAATACAAGTGCACCTTCCAGCTCTAAGAACTCCTTAAGCAAACCCTACTGCAAGTTCTGTAAAAAGACTGGACATAAGCAGAGGAATGCCCTGACTTTAAGGAGTGGCTGGCTAAGAAAGGTAACGATTTTTTCATGATACTTGAGTCCTATAATTTAAATGTTCCTGTTAATTCTTGGTGGTTTGATTCTGGTTCTATGGTTCATGTAACCAATTCTACTCAGGGATTCCTTTCAATCCATAAGCTGGTAAGAAACCAAAGAACACTTAAAGTTGGGGATGATCGGGAATTAGATGTAACGCCTCGCCTTTCGCAGCTTTCCATTTGTATAAATATTGTATCGTAATTCTATTTTCGGAAACTCTTTTCCTTTGTAATCGTCTCTTTTTTGTAATACAATTGAACATTTATGTGAAATATGCATTGTTCGTACATTCGTTTATAGCATTCAAGTCGTACACTTATACGTTTAAACATGTTAAGTTGCAAACAACGTGAATACGTAACTTTAATCGTTCCTTATGTGCAATACGTCACTTTAATCTCGCAATACATAATCCATAGTTACATACTTGTTTTAAACACTTAAACGAGATTATTTTATACGTATACTTATCACTTGAACAAATTCGTTTAAACATACCTACAACCATGTCATACACACTTATAAATCACATCTTTTGTTCAATTAAAACATGTCTTATATACATTTTAGGCCTTAAACATGTTAGGTTATTCATTAGACATCTTAAATACATAACATATATCATAATTATACACTTTAATATGTCAAAAAAAAAAAAAGAAAGAAACAAGCTGCCATATTTCCGATCGCAACTTATTGGCTGAATTTGGTGGCTTTGTTCAAAGCTTAACTTCCAACTAACCCATATTTAATGCTCAACCGCCTAAACCCTAATTACTCCCCTATAATTACCCCTACTTCCCCATCCTTTTTACCACTTTTACAAGCTCAAAACACTCTCCAAAACACCCCTAAACTCAGCTGAGTTTCAGCAAGATACATCAGAAATATAACAATTTTAATTAATTTTATAAACATATTACATATAATATTTATAATTCATTTACAAAAATATATAATAACGTCATCCATATCAATCTAAAAATATAACAAATAATTTAAAAAATATAACATTTTTAATGTATTTTTTATTATATTTAAAAAAATATAACAATTTTAATTAATTTTATAAAAAATATAACATTTTTTAATTATTTTTTATCCTATTTAAAAAATATAACAATTTTTAATGTATTTTTATTAATAATTTTATAATTAATTTTTTAACAGAAAAAATGTAACATTTAACAAAAATATATATAAGTGGAAGGTTCAAATAAGAAGAAATTTTTTTTAAGAAGAAAAAAGAATAAGTTTCAACCAATAAGAATATTTCATTTTACTTCATTTAATATTTGCATTTAATTTTAATGTAAGGGTATATTTGTAAAGTTACATATATCATTAATATCTAGTCTTCCTTTATAATAGCTAACTACATTAAATTTGTAACTTATTTTCAAAAAATATATTTTTTTTCAAAAATTAAAAAAGATTAATTTAGAGTGTAGGATAAATTACTATGTGTGTAGGATAAATTTAAGCTTGTGTAGGACAATTTTCGAAATGTGTAGGATAACTTTTTTATGTGTGTAGGCATTGAAAATTAGTGTTGAGAATAATAGTCTTTATGAGTAATTAATTATTTAAAGATTGTAATAAATGAGATTAAAGAATAACTACTTAATATTTTACAATTGTACCCTTTGTTCTTTTTCTTCTCAACTAAATTTTGTTCTCAAATGAACCTTCCCTATATATATAATTCGTACCTAATCAGTTTGTACGAAACTTCAGGGTAAGCGGGTTGCTCGTCACCCAATGACTCTTGCGCGTAAGAAGGCTCACCAACATGTTCTTGTACTCCCGAGTCACCACTAATGAAAAAATTATTGTCATGTTCTTCCTGTCCGTACGAGGCACCGTAACCGGGTTCATAATACGGAGACCCATAACCATGATCATAGCTAGGCACGACTAACTGAAAATAAAAACAAAGGTTAAATCATAACGGCATATCCAAAAGCCTTCATAATAATAAGTAAATTTATTTTTACCTCGTTCAGATCTAGTAACAACTGTTGGCGGGGCACAGCAAACTAAAAAAAAAAACCAATGGGTAAAAGGTAATGGTAAATTTAACGCCGAATAGAAAAAAGTAAATATATACTTACCTCGTTAAGGCTTGGCAACAATGATTCATTATGATGCGGACGAAAGCCGGACATGACCTCCTCCGCGTGATCATCATTTCCTCTCCCATCGTAAGAATTAGGGACATTAGACCCCTCCTAATACAAACGGTGTGCTAAGTATTTTATAAAAAAACATAACAAGTTAAAAAAAATGCTATATCACACTGCTTTCCAGAATAAACGTGCTCGTGTTTGTGTCGGACGACTCGCCGAAAATGTGGTTGAACAAAGACATGTTTGTTAGCGAATGTGAATATATAACGAAGACGATATATATCATCGTCTTCTTGATCGTTTAAATAGGGGAAGGAGAATGCAAATTTAGAATTCAATACGGGTCGTATAGGCCTATGCGACCCGTATAGGGCTTACGTCAATCACTTTATGTCACTTTTGAGTGAAAGAAAGCTACATCGTACCTTCAATAAAAAGTAATACACATCGTTTAAGCCTATACGATGCGTATTAGAGTTGCATGTGAAACCTAGATGTCAGTTTTGAAGTACAACCTAATATTAATATGGATCGTATAGGCCTATACGATGCGTATTACCTTTTATAATGGGGACATTGTCAGCCTTTGACTGACCTTGAAGTTTGAATCAACTCCAATACGTATCGTATAGATCTATACAATACGTATTAAAGGTGTCAATTTAATATTCCAATGTGTGCCAATAATACGACCCTAAAAATATTGTTTTATTCTTATCAGCCATCATTATAAAAATATTGTTTTATTCTTATTAGCCATCTTATAAAAATGCTGTTTTATTCTTAACAGCCTTCATTGAACATTAAAGTCATTATAAAATTTTTGTTTTATTCTAGTCAGCCATCATTGAACATTAAAGTCAAGTCTTTAGGTCGTATAGTCTTCGGATGCTATACCAAGTGGTATACCAAGTGTTTGGATTATTAATTTCGGATGCTATACCAAGTGGTATACCAACTCTTTGGATTATTAATAAGTCAGCTTGCAAGCATCCATACTCCTGGGTGGTCAAGAACCATGGCTGAAATCATTAATCATTACCTAACCCTTATATAAACCTAACGCATCCTCCATCTTCACACACGGAAATATAAATCTAATTCTGTTTCTAGAATCAGAATGGAACCCTCTCATGACATAAAAGTACAAAATCCTCAAGAGGTGGAGATTACATCTCATGCACCACAGCTACCATACTATGACGAACATCAACGCAACCATAGTGGTAATGGTAAAGTAGAGGCTGACATCAACAATGGTGTGTGCTTGACATGGAAAGACTTGTCGGTTATGGTGCCCGATGGACAAACCGGTGGAACCCGATCCATACTTCAAGGTGTTACGGGGTATGCCAAACCTGGGGAGCTCCTAGCTATTATGGGTCCTTCTGGCTCTGGAAAATCCACGCTTCTTGACGCTTTAGCAGGTATAAAGCAATCTGGTTAAAAGAAACCAAATCTCCATGCATTACTAATCATGTTAACTTTGGCAATTGTTTTGCCACAAAGAAACAGTTAGCCCGGTTAGGGTGGACGGAGGGGATCATGATCATCCGTAGGGGTGTAAATGAGTCAAGCTCGCTTGGAGGGTTTTTTTTTTTTTATAAAGCTCAAATTTGGCTCGCTTCGAAGGTTTTTTTTTTTTCTAAAGCTCGAGCTCGGTTTGTGGGTAGTTTTTCAAACTCGGGCTCGTCTCATTCATTATTTTGTATTTAATCTATATTAACTATAACAATCTTTTTGTCAAATTTTATACATAACATAATAGTTATGTATATATATTCATTATGTAGTTATTTTTATGGTACTTTTATACATATTCAGCTTTTTTGAGTCAATTTCGAGTAGCTCGTGAGTAGCTCAGCTCGTTTTCACCTCTAATCATCCTAATCATGATTATAATTTGGGTCGGTATCCATGGCACTGTATGGATCCTTAATTCATCCCACCCTCTTCATCCTGATCATCCCCATCCTCTTCATAAATCTCCATCCTGATTATGACCACAATCCCCTCCACCCTGAGATCGATTCTCTCATTTGCCTAGGTGGACTGGGTAATGATCTCCATCCTGTGATTAATGTATCGTCCACCCTTATAATGATAAAAAAATAGCATTACAGTTTTAACTAATATTTTGTAGTGCGTAGTTAAGGATTGACCATCCCTAAAGTGTACACAATGCCATTGCATCGTACAAGTTGTATGATAGATTAAAATGCCATAGGGTCGTATGGGTCATTCATTGGTCACATCAGTCATTTATTTGTCGATATGGACATCATATGTGCCATATGATTTACCTTTCATACAAACCATATGAACACATTTCACCCCTATCATGCGGCCTGTATGACGTATCACAATTGTGTTTGTTTAACATTGTCCATTTGGTATGCAGGGAGACTAGATCGCAAGACTAGGAATACTGGTGATATTTTAGTTAATGGAATCAAGAAAACCCTAGCATATGGGACATCGGTAAGAGCTAAATATATGTAGGAAATGTGATTTTATTAGGATCATCCTTGATCTCGTTTTTATTTGATAAAGCAAAGATACTGAAAAAATAAAACCCTCTAGGCTTATGTGACTCAAGATGATACACTGATCACAACACTTACTGTCCGTGAAAGCGTCTACTATTCAGCACAACTTCAACTACCAGACTCCATGTCTAGAACAGAGAAGAAGGAGAGAGCGGAAATGACGATAAAAGAGATGGGTCTTCAAGATTCGATCGACACGAGGATTGGAGGGTGGGGAGCTAAAGGTCTGAGTGGAGGCCAGAAGAGACGAGTTAGCATATGTATCGAGATTTTAACTCGTCCTAAGCTTCTCTTTCTTGACGAACCAACAAGTGGCCTTGATAGTGCGGCCTCATACTACGTAATGAACAGAATCGCAAGGCTTGATCAGCACTAAGGAAGGACCATCATTGCATCCATTCACCAGCCATCCAGTGAAGTATTTGGGCTTTTTCATAATCTATGTCTCCTTTCTTCTGGAAGAACAGTTTACTTCGGAAAGACAAGCTATGCAAATGAAGTATGGCTATCATACAATTGTTAATTCATGTCTAGATGGTTTTTTATCGATGGTAAGCTAAATCTATATCTTGTTTGGGTGCAGTTTTTCTCTTTGAATGGCTTCCCTTGCCCCAATTTCCAGAATCCGTCTGATCACTTTCTTAGAACAATAAACAAGGATTTTGATGAGGTAACTTCACTAATTTGTATTTATCATACTTGGATATTGGGCAGTTAATTGTACGTCTTTTTTATTGCATATGATTCCAAGAGCATGCCCAATTTCGGGTAATTCGTGGGCTACTTGGAGTGCCTTCTAAAATAAATTTAATTTTACACATATATATAATTTATAAGTTTTTAATATGTTCGAAGTGATTTTGCACACCTTCAATATATATCAAATACAAAGGATCCTAATTGTAAGAAGTGTAAGAAGGATTTATAGAGTGATAAGTGTCCAATAACCTAAAAAAAACCCACTACACAAAAAAACTCCACTACAAAAAAAAAAAAAAAAAAAAAAAAAAACCTTAAACATCCACCACCACCAAAAACCTAACCCCCCCCCCCCCCCACCCACCCAAAAAAAAAAAAAATTTTTTTGCCGAGGGGGTGGGGGTTTAGGTTTTTGGGTGGGGGTGGGTGTTTAGTTTTTTTTAGATTTTTTTTAGGTTTTTGGGGGGTGGGGGTTAGGTTTTTTTTTTGGGGGGGGGGGGGGGGGGGTTGGTGAGGTATAGTTTTTTTTTTTTTTTTGGCGGGGGGTAGGTTTTTGGGTGGTGGTGGGGTGGGGGTGGGTGTTTAGGTTTTTGATGGTGATATAGTGGGTTTAGTTTTAGGTTATTGGACACTTGTCACTCTATAAATCCTTGTTACACTTCTTACAATTAGAAGTCTTTGTAGAGCTTGACCCTATATCTTTACTGTATGTCTTAAGCCTTGAAAAATTATGGGACCAGAACTAGAGCTAAATATGCCAACTAGATTGATTTTTATTTATATAATCTAGAATAAAATATTTTTTTAATATGCCAACTAGATTTATTTTTATTAATATAATCTAGAATAAAATATGCCAACTAGTTTTAAGCCTTGAAAATTTATGTGACCAGAATTAGAGCTAATTAATATGCCAACTAGATTTATTTTTATTTATATAATCTAGAATAAAATATTTTTTTAATATGCCAACTAGATTTATTTTTATTAATATAATCTAGAATAAAATATTTTTTTAATTGATGGGATACTTGTTGTATGTAATGTCTAATTGTTTATAGTCCCAACTTTAGAACTTTCCCATTTTTCCAAAGACTAAAATATTTCTTAAATACATTTATTATATCAAATAATACCGAATTGAAAATAAAGTTGTTTATTATAAAAACTAATTTTGAAAAATAATGGTAAAAGGTGATCATGATACGGAAGAGTGTGGATATGTTTTTAATTGGAGAGAATACATGTGTTTCGAATAAATAGAAATCTAATGATGGTCTAAGGGGCTGTTTGTTTATCTTTTAATAAGCATCTTAATATTTCAGATATTTTATTGGTTCAACAAATAATGATTCAGACTGTTTCTTTCGCGAGCAGATGTCTGAATGGTTCAGACATTTGCCTATGAATGGTTAAAAATTATACTAAGTCTGAATGGTTAAGACCTCTTATCTGAATTGGTCAGACATTTGCCTCTAAACGGTTAAGCATTATACTGGTTCTAAATGCGTCAGACATCTTACTGACTCAGCACTTAATGGTTCAGAACTCTTATTGGTTCAGCAATTAACCATTCAGAAGTTGTTAAACAGTGCCTAACATCATTATTGAAATTCACAGGATATCGAACTAGGTTTAGCTGGAAGGAAACCTACAGAGGAAGTTATTAAAACCTTAGTGGATTCCTACAAATCATCCACTACTTACCAAGAAGTGAACAATACGGTTGCTGAAATATGCGAAAAGGTGAGTTAGATATTTAAAAATAACAAGCTAATATCATAATAGATTGTTCGGTTTGTGGTACTAACAGTTAGATGAATATTTGAATGTTTTCTTGGGAATTTTATAGAGAGATGAAGCACATGCCAATAATAATAACAAAGATCATGCTAGCTTCTCAACCCAATCTCTTGTACTCACGAGGAGGTCTTTCGTCAACATGCGTCGTGATCTTGGCTACTATTGGTTGCGCCTTGCTATCTATTTAGCATTGGCCTTAGGTCTTGGAACACTCTACTATAATGTTGGGTCAACCTATACTTCGGTTGAGGTAACACAATTTAGATTATGTCAGAAACTAAACATGTTCCAAAAACAATCTAATAAACACTTACAAATTTTCTAGAACACATACAAATCATATTATTTCTATCATCATACATCATGGATTTTAAACTTGCAGGCTAGAAGTTCGATGCTGATGTTCGTGGCTTCATTCTTAACATTCATGGCCATAGGGGGGTTCCCCTCATTTGTGGAGGACATGAAAGTATTCGAACGTGAAAGATTAAATGGACATTACTCAACAGGGGCTTTTGTTATAGCCAATACCCTGTCATCAATACCATACTTGTTACTAGTATCCGTGATTCCAGGGGTAGTAGCATACTACCTCGCAGGACTTCGTGACGGATTTGATCACTTTGTATACTTCACATCCGTAATATTTGCTTGTATGCTGGTAGTTGAGAGTCTAATGATGACCATCGCGAGCGTAGTTCCAAACTATTTATTGGGAATCATAGTGGGTGCGGGGATTCAGGGCTTCATGATGATAAGTGGCGGGTTCTTTCGCTTACCAAATGATTTACCGGACCCGTTTTGGAGATACCCTTTATTTTACATCGGATTTCACAAGTATGCTTTTCAAGGACTGTTCAAGAACGAGTTTGAAGGGGTAAGGTATGCATATAACGAAGCCTGGGTGCCAAAAGTTATGGATGGAGAGTATATATTGAGGGTAAAATGGCAAGTTGAAATGGGTTACTCAAAGTGGATTGATTTGTTGGTATTACTAGGGATGGTGGTGGTTTGGAGGGTCTTGTTTTGTGTTTTTATCATGATTGCTGAGAAGGTTAAGTCTGGTTCAATGACTTTGGTGTCTTCTATTCCAGAGAAGCAGAAAGTGCAGGTGATGGTTAATCCCGTTGCCACACCTTCTCATTAAGTATTTTTCTTTACGTATTGGAGTTCGATGTAACAACTTTGATGGAGTAGAGTATGTCTGAAAAAATCGTAAATTTAATAGTCGATATGAAAGTCGTAATTCATTGTTAACTAGAGCATATCGGTATAATCATAGTTCTAAGTTACAGTTAAAATAAACGAAAGAAGTAAGGATAGAATAAAGTTAGGTACCAACTCAAATGAGCTTAAATCCCGTTAGTTATAAAAGTAAATGTCTTTTTACAGCTAACTCACACACCCTAAATTTTACTCCTAAATCTACATATTTTTTCTACAATGAGACTTAACCCTCAACTTCATCTGTTGGGCCACCTTACATAACACCTTCATACCACTATAGGCTACAATCCCTTTGGTCCTTAGTTATACAGAACACAGATGAGTGCAGTGTATTAGCATAACAAGCATCGTTCTATATTCCAAGATGTTGTCATGGATTAAATAGCAGAGCAATATGCATTAACTAAAAGCAATTAATATATGATTTGTGTATATATATATATAGTGGAGGGTTCAAATGAGAAAAAAAAAATTGTAAGAATAAAAAGAATAAGTTTTAAACCAATAGAAATGCTTCATTTTACTTCATTAATATGTGTATTTAATGTTATTAATAAGGGCATCTAGGTAAATTTTTAATTGTAATTAATTAGCTAACTAATTAAAATTGTAACTAACTTTTAAATCTACTCTTTCAAGATAAAATAAAGGACAATTTTCGACATTTGTAGGATAAATTTTAGTATGTGTAGGATAAATTCTTAAATGTGTAGGATAAATTTAGATATGTGTAGGATAAATTTCGGTAAGTGTAAGATATATGTAGGATAAATTTTAAAATCTGTAAGATAACATGTTTTTTGTTTTATTAATGAGAAATAACATAATTAATGGGGGGAGTTACAAACTATTTAATGTTTTACCATTATGTCATTTCTTCTTTTCCTTCTCACATTAAATTTCTTCTCAAATGAACATTCCCCTATATATATATATATATATATATATATGCTACTTCATAGTTTCCTTGCATTAATATAATTCTTTTGATGAATGGTAAATAAAAATGTGAAAATGCTTAGAGCATCACCAATAGAGTCATTTTTAGGCATTTTTAAAGAAAGAGAAAATGATGTGGATAAGAGTGATGATGAGTTGGAGGAGAGAGAGTTTGGATGCGTATGTGAGGAAAAATGAGTTATGTGAGTGGGGGTGAAGAGAGAGAAGAGATGAGAGATAAATGATATTTTTTATTGTTTGTGAGTAGGTCATGAGAGAGAATGATTTTTATTGGTTGGGCAAGTGCCTATGTGTCATCTAAAAACATCACCTAAATATTTATCTATTGGTGATGCTCTCATAAGCTAATCACCGATAGCGTGTAACAAGCGAAATTACTCTCTGGAAATTTATTCCAAAATACAAACATAAGAATCAGAATCATTGTCCCAAATTTGACACTCAACCAACTGATACGGTTGAAACGTCCGAGCCACATAGCAACCGTCCAACATGCATAATCTGAAAACAAAGAATAACTTCACACATAAGAATGGTCTACGACTGCTGGTTTGTATGATTACGGTCCTCCTGGGTGCGCCATTAGGTCTAAAGTTCTCGCTTTCTGGCATCACGTAGGGTTAGGTACATTTGTAATTATGAACTGTAATATGTGAAATTAAGTTTCGTATTAGTAATTTGTGAAATTAAGGTAGTGTTCATTTCACATAATGGAATAGATTCCGGATGGAATTGGAATGTGCATTCTAGTTCTTATGTTGTTCGTTTTAACAAAACAAGGAATTGGATTTGAACAATAACATAAGGAACGCATCTACATTCCAATACCATTCAGATTTCATTCCATTATGTGAAACAAACACACCTAAAATCCAAATCAAATTTACATATCTATGCAAATTCCAATTCCATTACGTTGCACGAAACGAACGCTACCTTAGTTTTTACTAGCAATTTGTGAATTAAGTTTATTATTGACTGTTATAAATGCGATTCTGAATTGGTTACGCCATGCATTTCGCATTAGGATTCATTATTTTATGCCACTATGATCGCTTTGAAACTGTATACATCAATTTTGGGGGAATTTGACACTAACAATCAAAATGTAGGAGAATTGTTTTAGGGAATTTGGGGAAGTGGTGGATTGTTTTCAAACATATAGTCTAAATGTCCCATTAATTCAATCTGAACATGATTTTTTTAATGTTTATTAGCTCCAAAAATTTTCTGTGACATTAGTTTACTTTTAGGTGTATTAAGAATTTTAGTGTACAGAACCACACCTAAGAGAACCAGCATGATGTTTGAAATAGAGAAACTCTTTTGACACACTTCTCCAAGAAGAAGGGTATTAAATAGAGTAGTTTTGTTATTGATTAATAATACTAGATTTACATGAGCTGAGTATTTAGATAACATTCGGGTATCTGGCCTTTTGTGGATGAAAAGAAAGATTCTCACTACTCTTCCAATTCAATATAATGGGATTTGGGGTAATAAAAATTCGAGAAAATATAAAAGCCACAAATTTATTAATATAATCAAACGGGTAGTTGGTATAAAACTGAAAGGGGTTAACTTTTGTTGAAAACTAGTATTAAGGCCCCGCGTTGCGACGGGGGACATAAAATCATGCATAGTGGTATCAGAGCCATGTGCTCTTTTTTAAAAAAAGGGGATTAGTTCCTGTATCCTTAAAAAATAAAAATTTAAGAAGTTTTCTTAAAAGAAAAAATTAAAAATGAGTTTCAAAAATTCGTTTGAAGATTCGAAAGAATCAAATGAACAAGAAGTAACTGAAGTTTTAAACTTTAGTGAAAACGAAAAAGGTTTTGTATCAGATTACATGATTAATTCTGATCAACTAACAAAAATTAGTAAGCTTAAATTTAAGCTTGACACTAAACAGGTTTTTAATCAACCAAAAACTTTACAAAGTTTAGTTTCTAGAGCCTTTTCTAGAAAAAATAAAATATTTTATTGTTTTAACACTGAAGAACTTTCAGTTGACATTAAAAATACAGCAGGTGAAGTTTATTTGCCACTCTTAACAAAGAGTGAAATAGCAAAAAAGCTTTTGCACATTAAACCCGAGTTGAGAAATTCTCTCAATACGGTACACATAGGAGCGGTTAAAATCCTCCTTAAAGCTCAGTTCAGAGACGGAATTAATTTTCCTATAAAAATGGCACTCGTTGATAATAGAATTATCAATAGGCAAGATGCTCTTCTAGGAGCAATTCAAGGTAATTTACCATATGGTAAATTTATGTTTACTGTCTATCCTAAATTTGCTTTACATCGAGATTCAAAAGATTTCGACAAAACTTTAAGTTTCATACACCAGTGCGAAAGAACTGATCTTATGGAACCAGGTAATAAAGTGTTTACGATTAATTATTTAATCTCATATGCTTTAACCAACAGTACTCATTCAATCGAGTATAAGGAAAATGAAAATATAACTATTGAAGATATATTTTCTGACATTGGAATTGTCGAAGGCAGCAAATTCGCTGAGCCATCACAATTACAAGAAAATTGGGCAATTGATATTGCACGAAATAAACAGGTTTTATTATCAAAACCCAGACACAGTTATGCTGGAAACTCTTTACAAATAGGAGATTCAAGTAATACTGAACAATTAATTCGTTCTATGTCAGAACAAATAAATGGATATGGTAAAATTTTAAAAAGAGTTATTGGAGAATAATGTCTTCAAAACCAATTTTAGATTATTTACAATATCTTGATCAACAAATCACCTATGAAGAGGCTGATATACAAGTTTGGTTTGTTAGAATAAATCAAATTAAATATGACATTATGTTAAGTCATAAAACAAAAATTCTTAATATAAAGAATATTAAGAAAAACATTTTTGCTTCTAAGCAAAAAATTATTGAGCTTAGAACTAAAAAAGCAATTATATCTGTAACATGACTACTCTTTTGAAATTTGAGGAAATTGTTAAAGATTTAATAAGAAAGTTGGATAGTCTAAGTCTATCTACCAACGAAAATCTTGAGGCAACTGCCGCAAAAAATCAACAAAGATGTTTCAGACAAAATTGATGAAAAAATAGATTCAAAAACTCTTATGCCCGAAAGGCAAAAAGAAAAAATTGATAATGAAAAAAGCTTTCAAAAGTATTCATTTCCAAACTTCAACGTTGGAAATCCATCTTTAGGAAGTTCTAAAAGTCCGAATGCATTGACATGGCCTTTTGGATCAACTTCAAATGACCAATAAAGGTCAAATGGAAAACCTTTTAAGGAAAATAAATAGAGAAATCTCTATGAATTATTTCTACATAGAAAGAAATTATCAAAGAATTGTAGAATTACATTCGGATTGGAGTATTCATCCTTCCGACAAACTTTTTGAATTAACTGATTTAAAAAGAAAAAATTCTTCTATGAAAGAAGAAATTCAAAATCTAAAAGATAAAAAGATTATTTTATCTTGTGGATAAAATGAGTTCCATCACTCAAAAATTGGAACAAATTTTAGATGAACAATTGGATACCCTTCCAGTTGAACAAATTATAGAAATTGTTAGTCTCATTTCTTTAGATGATAAAGAATGTGAACAAAAGTTTTCTGAAAATAAAATCTTAAATGAAAGATATTTTTCTGAAAATAAAAAAGAACAGGTCTTTGTTTTGAAAAATGAAGAACCAAGAACCTTTCCGGTAAAGAAAGAAGAACCCGAAACTGAAGAAAGTTCTTCAGATACGGAAATGTCTCCGAGACAAAGAACTTACCATGCCTCTACTAGCAAAGGTAACAGGTATAGAAAAAAGAATACGGAATTTTCCATGCCGTATCATAAAGGTATACCTGATCATAATAGTAATGACAATGGTAGTGCAACTGCTATTAATACTATTAAGATTGATTGTATCTTCAACCTCGACAAAAGAAAAGAGGTAATTGATAAATGGAACACTGAAATCAGTCTAATCATTCAGACTAATTCAGATGAATTTTCTAATGCTAAGGCTTTGTTATTATTATTAGAACATAAGTCTGCAGGAATCATACAAAATTTCATCAAAGGGACAACTTGGGATGAAAGATTGCATGGTATAGATCTTTTTGATCAAATCATAAATGCAATATACATGATGTTTTTAGGTCTTGACCTTATAACAAATAAAGACCATGAAAATCAAAAATTGCTAGAAAAAGCAAGACAAAATCTTGCAAAAGCACAAATTTGTGATATTTGTTTGTTAGACGATTTTACTTGTCTTTATGAAACAAATCTATACAAGTTAAGTACAGGTGAATTCCACTCTTGGATTGAGGCTTACTTAATGAAGATTCCTATCGTTGGAGAAAAAGCCAAAGAACGATGGAACAAAGAAAAGAATGAGTTCACGATGCATTCTCTTGGGTTTGCAACTAGAATTGTCAAAGAAGAAATTGCGGTTTACTGTGATTTTTCTGATAAACAAAAACAGCTAAAAAGTTTTAACAAAAGCTGTTGCAAAAAACTTACTGAGTTACCACAATTAACTTTTGGTTGTGAACCAGTAAAAGATGAAAATTATTTCAAAAATAAATATAAATATAAATATAAATATAAATATAAAACAAAAACTAAAAAACGTTTTTGGAAAACCAAGAAAAGAAAGTTTTCTCCTGGAAAATACTTTTCAAAAAGAAAAACCTAAGGTTTGTCCTCAAGGGAAAAAACAATGTCGTTGCTAGATATGTTCTGAAGAAGGACACTATGCCAACGAATGTCCCAACAGACAAAAGTTTCCGGAAAAATTAAAAATTATTTCGAAAGCGGAAACTGAAGGATATTTTCCTTCTGAAAATATTTTTGATGGCTATACACACGTATACACATTAGAAATATTATCTGACTCTTCTACGAAAAACTCAGAATGAAGTCCAACCACTCTTTTAGTTGGGGGGATAAAAATAAACAAAACGATTTTTGAAATTTGTTTATTCAAAAATTATTTATTTTCTGAAAACAAAGATGTTTTGGAAATAATAAACAGGGCCGTCTTGTCAAATGACAGACACGGTAAGGGGGCCAAAAATGTGTTAACAGATAGCTTGACACGAGATTTTCAGAAATCGTAAGCAATGATGTCATTGTCATCCTTGCACCTATAAATTGAAGGCTTTCCTTCATCCAAATTCATCATCCTCATTTACAAAAAACCTTTGAAAAAAGAAAGAGAGATGAAAAAATTAAGGGCTTTACGCCTAAAAGAATTGTCTTTATAAAAACTTCCAGTATGGAAGAAGAACTTAAAGCTCTACGTCTCAAGGAAAAAATTCTAGAAATAGAATTAAGATCCATCAGAGATCAGATCAATGTCTACACGACCATGATCTTAACTGGAAATTCTGTCCAGGATGCTGAAAAGCTAAAAACAGAATCTAGTCCAGCGCAAACGGCGACTGGTAAAGACTCAACAAATCCGTTGATCCCTGATGCTTTGGGAAAAAGCATGCCAGAGGCCTCACAAGCCAGGCGAGACCTTCATTCAAAGAAGGCTAATATCCAATTGACCCCTGGGTCTACACTTTCGGAGGTTGTCCATTTACGAAAAATGGAAAGAGAAGGTTCATCTTCTCCTAGCAGCTCAGATGCAAACGGCTCTGAAGCTAAGAAGTCAAATCCGTTGATTCCTGACAACTTGGAAAAAGTTGGAGAAACTAGTCTTCGGCCTAGTTATGCGGACAAGACAAAAATGCCAGCAAAGGATAATTCAAAGTTCTACGTGATATTTGAAGGTCCAAATGCAGGAATATATGATGATTGGGACATTGTATCCAATCTAATGAAGGAGACATCTTTCGTTTTCAAGAAATACAAGACACTTTTTCAAGCTCAACAAGAAGCAGATAAGTATCAAGCTAACTTCGGAGGCAAGAAGATAATCTTCAAAGCACCAATATTAGTGCCCAAAGTCCAGAATCATACTGGTCAAAGAAGAAAGGTGTTCTTCACAAAAGAAAAAGAAGAAGCCCCAACAAAAGTTCCATCTTCAGAAATTGTAGAAGGAATAAGCTTCTCAGAATTCAGAATCCTATGGTCCAAAGCAAGAGCTCTCTCCATAAAGGATTATGAAGCAGAAAATATTTATACAGACGATAAAAAGTCCAGAAGTCTTTTCGTAATCTGTCCTGATGCAGATGCAATCTTTACTTACCAGGCTTTTTGTGCAGGGTTAGTCAAGACCATTTATCCCAGTAAAGATCTTAAAGAATTAAGATTATTTCCTAAGGGATTAAGAATAGCAGTTGGAAAATTCATCCAAAAAATTGCTAAAGATGCTAATATTTACATCCAAGTCACATCCAGCATTCCAGACTGGGTTGATGGAAAAGTGCTTCCAGCCTATCATTACATTGAGCTAGGCTTAGCGGCAAAAAGAGAAGTTCAACCTTCCAAAGTCATAAATGAAGAAGATGACTTCATCAGCATGGGAATCTATGCCTACCGAGTTGAAAAGATTATTTCCATAATCCAAAAAACTCAAAAGCTTAATTCAAAAAGCAAAACCAAGGTCAATTATGCCAACCCAAATTGTCTGATCACCAGCACTACCGGGAAGACACTCTGTCAAGAAGAGCAACAAGCAATTCAAGCTCTTGAAGATAAGATCTTGAAAAATCAGATCGCAGCAGGCCCTACCACAAAAAAGATGCTTTGTGAAAGGCTCCAAAAGGTCGACAAAGGCCATCAGTGCGCATTATGCACTAAAGTTGATGGGGACACTACACCAAAAACAGATGCTTTGTCCACTACCAGCAGTGAGGGGTCCTTCACAATAATTCTATGAAAAACGTAAGCACTTACGTCATTCAAAAGAAGACAAGCGACTACAGCTGTAAAGACATCTTTAATAATTCAATGAAATTATTGGTAGGTCTTGTAAGAGGAAATCTCCGTCTATATAAGGAGCAATACCTCATAAGGAAAAGATATCTCAAGTCTGAGACAACGAATCCTAAGTCTAGGAAACACATCCCAGGCATCCCTGGTTTGACTACCAAAATCACAATTCTCAATTTGAGAATTCACCAACTACTCTCACCCACTTCCACTTTTCAATTTGATCATTCGTATGATCATTTTAGAAAGTCTAGTTATGTGTACTACTAGTATGGAGTAGAAACTCCTTTAAGGAGTTGATGTAAATATCAAGAAGTTCTCCTTCGGGAGAACAGTTATGAAATAAAAGCTCCTTCGTAACCCCCTATCTTATTTTCTATCATGAAGTTGTTTTTATTCTGTAAAACCTGGAGTCCTGGAGCCCGTTGAAGTACCGCTGAGGCAGGAGGCCGTTAGGGAAATAAGGGTTGGATTGGTCCCTTGCAGAAGAAATAGAAACTTTTCAAGAAGAAAATACAAGAAGAAGAAGGTATTGATTTTATTTCAAACTGTTAAAAGACTTCAAGATTGATATTTTATATCTCTCCTTAAAATCTTAAAAGAATTTTATATTTTATCAAAACTAAGATTTTGATAAAATCAAAAAATGATGTTTATAAACGAACACAAAAAGAAATCGATTAACCATTATCGAAATCAAATAATCTTTTCAATAAGAAATGTTAGTCAAAAAATGACTACTAAAAATAAATTGTTAATTCAATTTCAACAATTGATGATTTCTCAAAATCACCGTTTGTTTAGTTGCCTTAGTCAACACATGAAAACAATCTATAAAGATTGTTATAGTCAAAACATGACTACAAAGATTGTTAATTCAATCGTATATTACCGGTTCAAGAACCTTGGTAGTAATTACCCAAGTATACAATAAGTATGCATCAAGAAAAAGATTCCTTTCAATCAATGAGTCTTAACCAATGAGTCTTATCCAGACCACAAAACCACTAAAGGACTTAATGAACCCTTTAGTTGAATTTGCAAAAAATTCTGAGGTACCTCCGCATAGTGGTATCAGAGCCATGTGCTCTTTTTTAAGAAGAGGGGATTAGTTCCTGTATCCTTAAAAAATAAAAATTTAAGAAGTTTTCTTAAAAGAAAAAATTAAAAATGAGTTTCAAAAATTCGTTTGAAGATTCGAAAGAATCAAATGAACAAGAAGTAACTGAAGTTTTAAACTTTAGTGAAAACGAAAAAGGTTTTGTATCAGATTACATGATTAATTCTGATCAACTAACAAAAATTAGTAAGCTTAAATTCAAGCTTGACACTAAACAGGTTTTTAATCAACCAAAAACTTTACAAAGTTTAGTTTCTAGAGCCTTTTCTAGAAAAAATAAAATATTTTATTGTTTTAACACTGAAGAACTTTAAGTTGACATTAAAAATACAGCAGGTGAAGTTTATTTGCCACTCTTAACAAAGAGTGAAATAGCAAAAAAGCTTTTGCACATTAAACCCGAGTTGAGAAATTCTCTCAATACGGTACACATAGGAGCGGTTAAAATCCTCCTTAAAGCTCAGTTCAGAGACGGAATTAATTTTCCTATAAAAATGGCACTCGTTGATAATAGAATTATCAATAGGCAAGATGCTCTTCTGGGAGCAATTCAAGGTAATTTAGCATATGGTAAATTTATGTTTACTGTCTATCCTAAATTTGCTTTACATCGAGATTCAAAAGATTTCGACAAAACTTTAAGTTTCATACACCAGTGCGAAAGAACTGATCTTATGGAACCAGGTAATAAAGTGTTTACGATTAATTATTTAATCTCTTATGCTTTAACCAACAGTACTCATTCAATCGAGTATAAGGAAAATGAAAATTTAACTCTTGAAGATATATTTTCTGAAATTGGAATTGTTGAAGGCAGCAAATTCGCGGAGCCATCACAATTACAAGAAAATTGGGCAATTGATATTGCACGAAATAAAAAGAAGCTAGGATTAGAACCTAGACAGTTTTTCTGGAACCTCTTTGCAAAAAAGAGACTCTAGTGACACCAAGCATTTAATGCGAACTATGTCAAAAAACATAGACAGATATGGAAAAATTTTAGAAAAGGTTATTGGGACTTAATGTCTATATCACCTATTCTAAATCATCTACATCTTCTTGATATGCAAATTGCCTATGAAGAAGAAAAGATTCATTTTTCTTTGATTCGAATAAAACAATTAAAGAAAAATTTTATGATGAATCGAAAAATAAAATCTCGCAACATAAAAATTGCTAAAAGAAACGTCTTTACTTTTATGATGAATCATAAAAGAAAATCTCGTAACTTAAAAATTGCTAAAAGAAATATTTTTTATTCTAAACAAAAAATTCTTGAGTTTAAAGCAAAAAAGGCAATAATTTATAGAGATGAAAGTCTTGAAACAATTTATGCCGAAATTCTTAAAGAAGTTTCTGATGAAATTGATGAAATTTTCAATACCGAAATTCTTAAAGAAGTTTCTGACGAAATTGATGAAATTTTCAAGGAAGTTTCTAACGAAATTAATGAAACATGGCCTTTTGGATCAACTTTAAATGACCAATAAGGGACAAATGAAAAAATCTTTTAGAAAAATTAATCTAAAGATTTTTATGCATTATTTCGATTTACAAAGAAATAATCAAAGAATATATGAGTTACATCTTGATTGGTGTATTTATCCTTCTGAAAAACTTTTTGAGTTAACTGCTTTAAAAAGAACAAATTCTCTTTTGAAAAGAGAAATACAAGAACTTAGAGATACAAAAATTATTTTATCTTGTGGATAAAATGAATCTTGTTACTCAAAAGTTAAAACAGTTTTTTAAAGGAAAAACTGCATCAGCTAAACAAGTTCATAAGCCTGTTCAGCTCATATCCTTTGTTGTTCAGCTCATGTCTTTTGAAAACAAAGAACGAAAACAAAAGTTTTATGAAAACTTAAAAGAAAAACTTGAACAAAGGATTTCTAAAAATAAAAAACAAACTCTTGTTTTAAAGGATGAAGAACCTAAAATTAAACAGAAGTTTTCTGAAACTGAAACTGAACATTTTTCTGAAATTAAAGAACATATCTTTACAATGAAAAATGAACAGGAAAAACCCGAAACTGAAGCGAGCTCTTCAGATATCGAGTTAAAGCCTAATCACTCTTTTAGTTGGGGGGATGAGGAAAAACAAATTCATAATTTGGATTCAGCAAGTTCAAACATAACTAATCCAAATTCAATTTATATCAAAGGAAATGTTTCTTTCAAAGGATATAAAAAAATTGCCCTACATTGTTATGTTGACACAGGGGCAAGTCTTTGTTTGGCAAGCAAACACGTAATTCCTAATGACTTATGGGAAAACGCTCCCAAAGATATTAAGGTAGTTATTGCTAACAAAGAAGTCATGAAGTTAAATAAGGTTTGTAGAAATCTTATCATCCAATTTTCCGGAGAACCATTTACCATTCCTACTATCTACCAACAAGATTCAGGTATGGATTTACTTCTTGGAAATAATTTCTGTCAACTTTATGGACCCTTCACTCAATGGTTAGACAGAATATCTTTTCATCTTAATCAAGAAATGATTTTGATTAAAAAGGTCAAAAATCATGCAAAGTAGCACCAATGCCACCCACCACTACCAGTGATCAACGCCGAAAAACTCATAAAAACAAAATAAATAGAAAAGGAGAAAATAAAATCAAATGAAATGAAAAGCAGATGTAAAATTGTTGAACCATGCACACCCATTGCGGGGTGTTAATGCAAAAAATTTAGGCTGAAACGTAAAACATAGAAAAATACCTAAGTCGATCTAGGACCCGTACGTTGCGACGAGCTTCTCAAATGAGAAAAAATAGAAGAAAAAACTTTGAACCCCACACACACGTTGCGGCGTGTTAACTCGCAAAATTTTGAAAGAAACGTAAAACAAAAAACTTGCGAAAGATGGAAACTATGGGGGCCAAAGTTGAAAGAAAAAAAGTATTAGGGTTAAATTGCAAAATATGAAAAGCTTGTGTTAAAAGTAAAAAAAAACCAAAGGGGTTAAATTGCAAAGAAAAGATGTTTTGGGTTAGAAGTGAAAAATATTAAAAACTTTTTTAAAATACCCCCTAAACATAGGGTACAACAACATGAAGCACACATGTTAATTTATAATATGGAAATTTGAAGAGAGAAAACTAAACGCTTAATACCAAAGTAACACATACACATACACATACACATACGGAACTAGAACATTAACTCAGGGATATCCCAAAAAAAAAATTCACCGTGCAATCGTACAATACTAAAAAAAACGACAATAAATAAATGAAGTAAAATAAATACCTAATAGATGTGTCATCTTCTTTTTTTCATAGCTTGAAATCATTCCATCACATCGTCATCTTTTACTTCACGTAAAAAATCCTTTTCGACCCCACAAATCATAGCATTGTTCAAAAATTCTGGGCCCATTCGATTGCGTAAATCCGTCTTGACAAGCTTCAATTTCGAAAAACATCTTTCAACGGTTGCGGTTGCAACCGGTAAAAGCAAAGCTAGCTTTACTACTCGATAAACTGAAGGACAAGAACTATGCGTTCCCGTTTTAACCATAACACGCGCAAGATCACTTATTCCACTCAAGTTTGCAAATTTATCATCATCGCTTATAGTGTGACGAAATGGGCAATTGGGATTTCGGCTTATTATTTTCAATTGATTGGTATCTTTGTAGTTGTGTCGTGCCGTGCATTAAAACTTCAGGCCAATTGGGCAATTATTTACAATCTTTTATTATTTTGGGTTAACATATTGGGCAATTGGGCTTATTATTTACAAACTTCAATTGATTTGGGCTAACACATTGGGCAATTGGGATTTGGGCTTATTATTTTCAATTGATTTGGGTTTACAGACTTTTTTAGGGGTGTCCTCGTAGTTGTTCAAGTGTATCCTTGGTATAAAAACCAAAAAAAAAAAATTACACTACCGATAAAAAGTTGAGCCGTAGCCCATGCTCGGCTCGGTATACATAGGGTCCACCCTGTACACATAACTCTGCATTGATGATTTCACTGAGATAAAGTAGTGAACGGGTATGTTTCTAAATCCTATGCAAAGCCTTACAAGCCATGCGTATAGAAGACCATGGTCCTAAAGCCTACGCAAGGCCTTACAAACCATGCGCACTGAAGACCATACCTAAACTTAGCAACACAACCTTAGCTATCACCAGAGCAAATGCGCAAGCCCTTGTCTGTGCATGCAATGCAATGACAACTAATATAAGTACAAATAGTTTTCGTATGGAAATTTTTAGGTATGTAAGTTTTCGACCCCCTTTTATAATTTTTTTAGGTATATACGTTTTCGACCTCCGATCGAAAATCTTAAGCTTCGCCACACTTCCATTCCTCTAATTAATTGCCCCCATACAATGAGCCACACTTTCTTAAGTCCATTCGTCGGCCTTTCTTATCTATGTTGCCCAATGTAATTTTAATATGAAATCAATGGTGCAGCCCATACGCAAGTTTATGTTCAGCCCAATAAATTTTGTGATTAAAATCTACGTAATGTCATCAGCCCATCTTCATTTATTCAATACATTCTACAATCAAAACTAAGTTAATTAATAAGAGAATAAGTTAGCTCATAATTGTGTAACCAATTAAAGTGTAATAAAAATATTGAGTAAACTACCATTTTAGTCTCTATGGTAAACACCCAACAGCATGTTGAGTTTCTATTTGGCAAAATTGAACAATCAAGTCCATGTAGTTGTCGATTTGGTCAATCATGTCCCTGCTAACAGATTTTGTTAGTCAACCATTAGTTAACCTGGGCAATATTGTCTTTTCAAGTAAAATTCGAAGGGCAAATGTGTCTTTTGCATTATTATTGAAACAATACCACCACTTCATCTTTTTAAGATATTTATGTTCATCAGATCTTTTCATCATCGTCACCATATAACATCTTCATCAACAAGACATACACTCACCCCCAAATCATCACCCCACCTCTGCCACCCCTCTCAACACCACCACCACCACCGCCGCCCCTTCCTCACCTCACAACCACCACTGTCGTCGTAAGAACAATAACCACCTTTGTTGATTCTTGAACTATAATTCAATGTTTAGATTAACATATTGGTATCACTTATTGGTGGATATATGGACTTATTGGTAGCACTTTGATATGTAATAGATCAATCTGAAGAAAATTTGTTCCTTTAAGTTTGATCTTGACTAGCCATTCTTTGGCTAAATTCTTCTTTGACATTTTGCCCTAACATGTTACCTAGTGCATATGGCATTTCTTTGAGACCTTGAATGCCACTGGCATCGTATTACAGACCCTGGTTGAACTCCTGTCAAGAATCAGATGTAACGATGAAATTAAGAATCAGATGTATGCACGAAATCAAGAATAGATTGCAGTTCTAGCAAAACAAAAATCAAGATTCAAGATTTAACAAACAAGAAGCTAAATCAACACTAAATTATCAACAAATTCATCCAAACACCTCCATCTCACACCTGCATCACCATACTTGCATTACCATCCCCATCCCAACCATACTTGCATCACCACACCTACATCACCATCCAAACACTTCCATCCCACCGTCCCACCCCAACCATACCCTCCCGTTGCCCTGCTAACATCCAACAAACATCTCCCTGTCACTGCACCACCCCAACCATACGGCTCCACGGTCGCCGTCCCTTCCTCACACTATATTAGGCTTGAGATTGAGTAGAATGTTTGTAAGTGAAGCCGGAAAAGATGATCATAGGTTTTCAGGTGGTGGTTGTTCACGGATATTGTGAAAAGGTGGAAAGGTTCCCTGTAATGCTTCTATCCGATTATTAACGGATATTGTGAAAAGGTGAATTGCAAGTTTTGTCCTTTATCTATATGCCAAGTTTTAGGCGGTGTCCTTTTATTTAGAATTGACGAGTTTTGTACTTAATGTTTTAAAATAATACACGTTTTGTCCTTTAGCCCTAACCCAATTACATTTTTTTTGTTAGTTTAGATGACAAAAGGGTACTTTAGTCGTTTAACCCATTTCTATAGAAATGTTTTAACAAAAACAAAAATAAATTTAAAAAACTAATCTCACTCTATATAATATGTCTACCCCTCTCTCTCTCTCCATTTCTCTCTACCTCTCTCTCTCTCTCTACATCTCTCTCCACCACCACCCACCACCAACAACTAACAACATCAATCGTCAACAGCCACCACCATGAACCATCACAATCCACCACCACCACTCTCAACATCACCACCACACCACCACTGTCTACACTAACCACCACCGCCCCACCTGCCACCATAAAACCACCACACCACCACTATCTCCTCCAACCACCACCACCCACCTGCCACCATAAACCCATCCCGGATAAAATAAAACATTAAATTCAACATAGAGTACTTTCAAATAAAACATTAAATTCAAGAAAGAGTACACATTTGTGATGCGTATATGCTCAAAAAATTTAAAACAACCAAACCCGACTACCGAATTGGTGCAACAATGGTGACGACAAGCTTCCATTCTGCCAATTCTTGGTAAATATCGTCTGGAACTACCGCTATATAACACGTTAGAGCTGTCACCATAAAACCATCACCATCTATCCACCCACCACTGATGCAACCCCCACCATCACCACCCACCCACCACCGATGCAACCCTATCGTTTTCAGATTTACACCCTCCAAGAACCAATTGTTTTGAGATTTGTTACTTACCAATCCCATTCCAAAAGGCGTCGTTTTTTAGATTTGCGATGGTGGAGGTCTAGGGTTTAAGGAGTGTATCGGTTTTCAACATTAAAGTACAGCAGAGTTTGTAAGTTTGCGACGGTGGTGATGGTGACGGTGGCCGCCGAAGAGAGATTTTAGTCACTGGATATATATTATTTACAAAATAGTCCATAATGAGTGAAATGACAGATATGCCCTAATGTGCAAGGCACGTGACCTAATTTAATGTTAAAAACTAATTAGGTTAGCGCCAAAGAACGTGTCGTGCAAGATTTTGAAACAAAAAGTACAAAACTCGTCAATTTTAAAGACAAAGGACACTGCCTGAAACTTGGTATATAGATAAAGAACAAATTCATAATTCACTCTTTTGGTGGATTTTGTAAACTTATTTTTATGGAATTTTATTGAGGAGTGAAGGTAAGGTAGCTAGGGTTTTGAAGTCGAAATGGGGAGATTGCAGGAACTGGGTATAGATAAATAAATAAAAACGATAAATAAATAAAGATTTTTTATTTCTTAAGTTTAAATACAATAAGATAAGGGTATTTTAGACTTTTCAACGGTCAACTAATGGTCAACTAACAAATTATGTCAAGAGGGACATTATTGATCCAAATCGACAACCATATGGACTTGATTGTTTAGTTTTGCCAAATAGGGACTCAACGTCTCATTGGTGTTTACCACAAGGACTAAAATTGTAGTTTACCCAAAAATATATAATGACCATTTAATTAGTTGACTTGTACACCTACGATAACTACATGACTTTAGCATTTCTTATATTGATAATACCACATTACATGAGCTTCTACGATTACTTATTAAAATATCTTTCATCTTTTTTCTCTTTTTTCTTTTTATTTATTTAATTTGACCGTTTAACTCGTTTTCATTTGAAACTTATGAAATCTAAATATTCACTAATTATAAATAAGATTCAATAAAAACTAACCTAAAACTATTCAAATTGTCACACCCTCAAATTCCATCTGCGGGGTTTTACCGCGAGCCGCGTGACAAATCAGGATCCAAGACACTAGTCATATAGAACGACCTCTATATGAGTAAAAATACGTTTTTCAAAACCAAGGTAAGTTGCGGAAGCATAAAGTAAATGTAATGTAAAGCAGTGCGTCAAAACAAACGCCCAAAAACCAACATAGGTAAATGTATGAATGCAAACGCCAAAAATAGTTTTAAATGTCATGTTGTCCTTCTAGCCGTGATTGAGTGCCTTAGCATCCTAAGAAAAAGGTGCAAGTACAAGTGTCAACAAATAATGATGAATGAGTTCACAGGTTTTGTTCACAGATGTAAAATAGTTCGTTATTTCAGTTGTTTACATTTTATAGTAGTGACTAGCAGTTGCTTGTTATATTTGCAGGTAGCTAACCTATGCGTTATGTCACTAAGCGTTCACAACCGAAGCTGACTGTTTATGCGTATACGTTATGTCACTAAGCGTTCGCAACCGAATCTAACTGTTTATGTGTTGTTGCCTTTGATTACCAGGTCTATTACTGACCATGGCGATGTGATAGGCAAATTTAATATTCGTTCGACCATTACCGGTTGAGTTAGCTCGACTAACTCGGGTGGGGCTTGTCGGACGCAGTAGTACTACTCGAAATTTCCTCGTTATAATCCAATACTAATGATCCGAGATAAAGGACTTCCTATGATAGTGTGCACTTTCGTGACCATAACTAATATAATAAAAACTCTAACACTAGTGACGTTACTTTACCGTAACGTAAGACATTACTTTACCGTAATGTAAAACCTGCTTTCTCCCCCTGTGTTTTGTAAAAGTTAAAAGCGCAGGGGCCGTGAACTCACCTTCGATTTGCTCAGATAGAATTAAAGTGACTAAGGGTAGGTGTGGTCAACCACTTACTGATATGGTTATCGTTTTAATGTTAGTTATCATTCACGTAAGTCACTTGAATTCTACACGTATACTAACACATAATATGCAAACAAGTTGACACTTAGTTATCCGTTCGTGTGGGTATGGGTATGTGCATGTGTTGATCTCATAACATGCAACACGTTTAATGATAATCGTTTAGGTATCAAACAATAAGTAACACCTTGTAGTAACACATAAACATACTTAGAAACATATACACTAACTTTCAGCAGTTCCAGCTCAACCTCCTAAGTTGGTTTTTTTTTGTGAAGTTTGTTAAAATACTTGACGAGCTAGAAAAATTACAAATACTTTATGAGGCGTGTCATTAGGTCCGAAAAGGTTTACGAAATTTTCTCAAAGTCTAATTGTTCATAGAAAAATCACTAAAAATCATTTAACACATAAAGGGAAATCTCATCACATTTTGTCGACAGTTTACAGTTTATTTTATTTAAAAATCCATGTCGATCCGATTGACGAAATTCTAGTCCGAGAATATTCTAACCTCCTAGCACTATCTACTTTAAAAATTACAAGTATTAACTCCAAACATATACCAAGTTATGACTTTCGTAACAGGCTGTAATTTCTGCAAAAAAAACGCAGCCTGCACCTGTGTTTCTATTTTAATCTTTTCGCTGACCTAAACTTGTCAAACAATTATGATGTCAGTTGGGTTTCAAAGCTATTTCATTGAAGTTATTTTTAGACTCAAGAACTACATGTTTTCATTATGTTATGATCAAGTTACAGCCAATACAAGTTGACATTAAATTCTGCGCAGAAACCGTTTTAAACCCGATCTTTATAAAAACGTGTTTATGAACATACTATCAAACTTTTCGACTATTAATGCATGCATAACAATATGTAGATCAGTTTATCGTTAAGATCATCAAGTTCATGTTATAAATAAAAAAACCCTAGCATGCCTACATACATACAAAACATACAAACTAGCAAATCTTCGTAAATGATAAAAAAAACTTGCTATTTACACAAAATCCTAGCATTCAAGATTTATGTTTTCATGTAAACATATAAAGAAAACATAGTTAAACGCTATAACAAGATGTAGATGGATTACCAAAAGCAATAGAGATCAAGAAAGCTTGAAAGCCAAAGAGTTGAGAGCCTTGAAGATCACAGTTGTCGTTCAGAATGAGAGGAAGAAAGATCGCAGAAACAGATTACGATTTAGGGTTTGCATGCATTCTATTTATATATATGGAACTTTGAGTCGGTATGGGCTTTTCCGAATTTGACAAACCCAAAGGGTCCAAGTTTGTGAATGGGGGTAGGGGTTTCGAATTTGTGAGTGGGGAAAAGGGGGTTCCGAATTTGTGAGTGGGAGGGAGGGTATTCCGAATTTGTGGAGGAGAAGGGGGTATCCGAACTTGTGAGTGAGTTAGGGGCTCCGAATTTATAGGGGGTCCGAGTTTAAGAATTGTATAATAATAATAATAATAATTCGATTTTAGTTGTTTGTTGAATTAATACACATTAGTCCCCTCAAGTTCCAAACTTGCACCTTATATAGAAAGTTATTCTAATATAACTTTGTGTTATGACGAGACAAGTCTCATGTGTGTCCAAACTTTACCGTTTGTATAGAAGTTAATACGTTGAGTTTGAATGTATGCACAAAACTATGTGTTGTATTATAACTTTGATGCTAGATATAATTATGTGTAAGAAATCACAAAGATTTAACTCAGAGGGTTTACGGTGTTAACCTAAAAGTATGGGATGTCACACAAATTGTAGGAAATATTTATATATAATTATGTATATATTTGAGAAAATTAGTTGTGAAGAAGGAACCTAATCCTGCTAACACAAAAGATGCGGAATTTGTGCAAGAAAGAAAAGTTGTTGTCTAAGAAAAGTCCCAAGAAAAGAAGTAGCATCAAAAAACAAAAACAAAAGGAGGTGGAGCCAAGTATCTATTCCAAGACTATGATTCTGATATATTGGCAAAGGCTTAGGATTACAAAAGTCTCGAACATGAGTTGGAGTATTACAACCATAATCCATACCAAGACAAGCATGAATCATACTCAGTCTGGTTAAATGATTAGGCTCATTAGAAATAATGTTGTTTGTTTACTTGTGTAGGTGAGTAGGTTTAAAATGGTCATTTGTTATTTATGTATCCAAGCACTATCCTTAATCAAGTTACAATACAACTTTAAATGCACTTTTATTACTCAAGTTACAAAATCATCAAGTTGTAAGCATTTCATATATCAACTTAAAGTCAGATTACAAGAAAAAACAAATGCATTACATTAGTCAACATCGAGGTCAAAATTGACCCTTACAACTAAACAAATCAAGTCAAGAATACAAACAAACACCAACTGAAACCAAGTATAATCTTCAACCTTTTTGCTTCATATGCTTTTGCAATAGCTAAGTCGTCATGTTAGTTCATTCATTTTAGCAATCCAGGTATTATGATTCTTGACCTTGTACACATTGGAGGATCGAATCAAAACACGAAACCACAAGTCGATCTCAGTTAACTAAGTTCACATGTATAAGATAAGTAGAGGAAAATTATAAACTTTAGGTTTTTAAAAGTTCTTACACAACGCTGAAAGTGACGACCAGGGTTTGTATCCGTCTATGAAGTGCGAAGATAGGTAGTAGAGCCACAAGAGCAAATTGGAGGCTCAACATTCCAGTTTGAAACTAAATTTTGTGGTTGAAGACAAATAGAGCTTGAATTTGACATATGGTTTCCATTGAGGAGGGGGTTGATTTAGGGTTCTATATTAAAGAACGATGTTGTTGCACATTTTAATCTAAGAGATGCGAGTGTTAAAAGGTGTGAAAAGATAAAATTACCCCTCACGTGAGGAGCACATGTGTTTGGGGGAGGGGGGCTAACGGTTCGTTAGACGGTCATCCATCCCAATGACATTTTTTGTTACAAGTACAAACCAAATAACCCAGCGTTGTTAATTTTGGACTGAACTTGTTAACTAGGGTAAACAACAAACAAAAACAACACTTTACTCATTTAAAGACTTTATTCATATTGTGTATGCTATCATCTTTTATTATTTATACTATAATAAAATTTACATATTTATATATTTAAAGCATTTTATAGTGTGATGATATGTATGTAAATATAAATAACACTAAAACACAAATTACTAGCTACAAAACAAAAACAAAAAACCCTTCATTTTAAATCTAATTCCTAAAGTGCCAATTGTTGGTGCATACGTCTGTCGACTTCGTCTTGTAACGAGTCTTATACTAGAATTGTTAGATCAGGGTTTGTAGTATGAGAAATTTAGGGTTTTGAGTGTTGTTTTAGGCTAATTCCGCTTGAATGTGTGATTCCGCTTGAAAGTGGCAAACATCATTTCAAGCGAAATCAACATAAGCTATTTCGCTTGAAATGACATGTGCTTTTTTCAAGTGAAATCTCAACTCTATATATAGCACTCAAGCGAGATCATTTGTAATCTTCTTGTTTCCGACGGCGAAGCTCTGTCGAAGTGTCTTCAGATCTGTAATCGTTTCAGAATTAATATACAAGACAGTTTAAGTGAATATCTAGCTGATTTCAACTCATCATGTCTGTTTCCGCCTTTCATTTTGAGTAGAACGCCTCCGATTGACTCATTTCGGGTCTGTACACGATCCTACACCAATTAACATATGTAGGTCAGCCCGGGCTAGGCCACCTGGCAATCTGGCATGCATCAAATTTGTAAGCGCAGTATCTACTGACTGGATATATCAATGTCAGATAGAACTGATAGCAACAGTTAAGAGGGAGTTTGTAAGTGCAGTTCCTGATGGGTAACTGTGTTTTAACAGTTCTGGTCATCAAAGGTAGAAAGTCCAAGTCAAATCCAAGTCAAGAATTCAGAAGCTTTATCAGTTCCGAGTTTATGATGTTAAACTCGGAATATCTTGATCATTATGTTATTGTTCTGGAAATATGTTGTTCAGGATTATTGTATTGCTTTGTATCCCAGACATTGTGTTTTGTTTGGGTTTAGTCCCTGACGTGTGTGAGGTGTGCATATAAATTTTAGATTATTTTAAGCACTTTTTACTCGTGATCAAGCTTTAAATTTATAAAACACGATACAATACAATCACTCTACACACGTTAGGGCAAGTGCACCCATCATAGACATAGTATAGTGATGGTAAGATACTGAAGTCGTCCAGGGACACAAGAGCTTTTAATACCGGCTTATCGTTAACGTCTAATCTAACCAAATTTTGATAAAAGTTTTGAAGGTTTTTAAAGATAAACTAAAAATAAAAATGAATGGAAAAACAAATAGACAAGAAGGAATCACTTGGTTCCAACTCCTCTTTTATGTATCCTTTGATGATTTCCACACTTTGGGCTTTTTAAGAGAATATCTTAGTTATAGTGGTAGGCCCCTCTTGTGAAGGCGACGTTACCCTCAACACTATTGGTCTGAGTCAGCAACGACACAGTCCCGCAAGGTCGGATTATTGAAAGATAATTAAATAAGTTATTAATGTGAAAAATGGTAGGCCCCTCTTGTGAATGCAACGTTACCCTTAGCCATATTGGTCTTCGTCAGCAGGGATAGAGTCCCGCAAGGCCGGATAAAGTTTTAATAGTAGTTAATTTATAAGGGATTACAAGCCGTTCTTACTTCCCCCAATTTGATGCTATCTGCCTCAAGGGAAGTCCTAATAAGCTTGAATCATGTCCTCACGGGATCTATACACTAAACGAGGCAAGAACTTTACCCAAACAACCTTCTAACCCCCTTTAACCCCCTTCCAGGCAGTTAACGCGATTTATATAGACATTAAAGACACGAATGAGTGAATCAACAAAACATGAAGAAATGATTAAATAAAGTTCACATTCAATATAAAAAAACTAGTTATTAAAGTCATTAATACATATCTAATTAAAAAGTTGTCAAAGATAGGAAATCATAGTAATACATAAAAGATTTGTCTTCACCAAGTGATGTAAGAGATTTAGCCAAGCATGGCCTTTGATTGACGAGAACTCTTACGATCGATCATGGATCCCGAGACTACTACACATTATAAAAGATGAAAGATGGATGATGATAGTGGTGGGTGTTGGTGTTATAGTGATTGTGGACTGATGGCAAGTGTGAGAGAAGTGGTTTGCCAAGGGATGCCTTTCACTTGAACCAAGAACCTCTATTTATAGTTGGAAAGAGAGGTCTGGCACGGCCCTGTGGTCTTCTATTTCTCTCCCTTCATTAACTGCAGATGTCAGGTCTTTGTACTAACACACCCCGTGGTGACAGAACATGGCCCTGTGTTGAGTGTACTTGTTGTACTATCTTAGATTCTGTGAATCCTAGATATGACCACGGCCCATGTTGACTTGGCACGGCCCCGTGTTGGTTTGTCTTTTGTTGTTGTCTTTTTCTGCAGGGAATCTTGACTATGCACGGCCCTGTGCCTAAGCTTCTGTCTTTGTTATTTTTGTTGTTTTGGATGTAGATGGGGGTTTGTGTAACACCCCGAAAATATAAAACTTTATATTGAAATTTTTAAAGTATAAAATAATCGAAAATAAACTAACTAGGAATAAATAACCTAGTTAGTCACAAGTCTAGTAGTAACAAAGAAACTTGGTTAAAGCATCTAAAATTTAACTTGACATTAGTTGGAGGGCCAAAAGTGTTAAAATGGAAATTTGTTTTAATAAAACAATAACTAAAATTCCAAACACACACTTGGTGTGTGTGTCTGGATCGAACAAGCACAAGGGCGACCAAAGCTCCCCTCACAAAACCCTAGTTATTGCTTTTCTATCAAATTGAAGGGGTAAATCTAACCCAAATCGAAATCTAAGCACAAATTCGCGATCACCTCGGTGAAGGGATCATAAGGTATGCTAAATTTCATCATTTGGTTCTATCTCAAATTCTTGATGATTTGTGAAATCGAAATCGGAGCTTGATTACTTGATGTTTAGATGAAGTTTGTAATGAAAACATATCTAGGAGTGAATCCTAGTTGATAACTTGCTGAATTTGTGTTCAAATTATGAAATTCATGATAATCCATTTATAAGTTAAATGGGTTTTGTAGAAATAGGATGAACACAAGAATTATGACTACCAAAAGTGGTGTTACTTGATTTCTATGAGATAACTCTGATGTTAGTATGCATGCTTGACATAATAGAGTTGAAATGTATGTTGATAATTGGCAAAAATAACAAGTTGTGAACTTGATTTTAATTATGTAAAATTATACCCGTTAGGTGTTCGTTAAAATGCCTAAGTAAAAAATAAAATGTTGAAAATCGGACAAAAACGCGTGTTTGATTTACATGGCAAATTATGCGTTAAAACTTATAAAAAGGGTTCTAAAACGGTTGTGAATTGAACTCTTTAGGCAAGGAATCCTGATCGTCAAGCGGACAAGCCGGTGGTGATACACGTTTGAAAGGAGCACTTTGAAGGTACGTAACTATTAGTTTCGTCAATTATACAAAAATGTCAAGTTATAGATTCATAATAATACCGTAGCGTGATAAAGGCGTTTGATGTGTCATTGAAGTGACGGAGATCACTCGACAGATCAAACGAGTCAATTTGAGTGATTAGAGTATGTTGGTAAGCCATAGAAGTGATGAAGTTCACTCGGCGAAACCAACGGATCGAAATAGACGGTTAAAGTATAATTGGATTAAGTAAATATGGGTTTAAAAGAACGATTAGAATCGTTTGGTATATCATAGGAAATGGGTCAGAACAATGTTTGGAATAAGTTTGGTTGTCAAGGAAGTGAAAGTCCTCACTCGACAACCAAAAAACGGGTCAAAATTATGCTTTTAAAACGACAATGTATGTAGAGACTTGAAAGCCACATAATATGCTAGTGAAAGAATGCGAAATGCCAAGGAATTGGATACACCAAGTTTGATTTTAAGGAACCCTTGATGTTGGGTCAAACAATTAGAAATTACTTGCAAAATTTGCATAAAGCGGCATGCTTGAAATATGGAAAGACAAGCATGAATTCTATTGCGTGCGAAAAACCATGTAGTGGTAATGATACGCCAAAGTTGACAAGCCCGGGGAGTGGGTAATTAAGTTTAGAAATCAATAAAATTGAATGATGTAAAATATGTCATATAACAAACGGGTCGAATAATCGAAATATGGATTTATGAACTATTCGTTTATAAACCGGGTTTTGATGCGTATAATTAGGATGAATGGATCCGTATTTTGATTACGGACGCGTAGGAAAAGGAATCGCGTAAAACGGACATGTAGGTAAAAAGTTATGTACATTAGAAGTTGGAATTTTTGGAAAAATCGGTTCTGGGAAAAAATGCTGTTCCAAAACATGCACCCGCTGGAAAACGGTCTCCCCCGCGGCACGCGCAGGGGGAAGGTTACACTGGCGTGACACGCGGGGCCGCTCGCGGCCCGCGAAAGATTAAAGGGAGTCTGTCGCGTGGCGCGACAGACCAAATTCTGAAATTTTATTTTTGTTTCCATTTGTTTGGTATTAGAACTTGATTATACGTGTTTATATGTCATCAAAACTAACATTTGAGATGGTTTTGATGTTACGTGAGGTAGCTGGTATCCCGGATGCCGATCAAGCTTATAGCAAGAACCGAACACCCTAATTTTGAGGCTTCCGCAAACAATGTCTTTTGTTTAGTTTTAGTTTGGAACGTGTAACACTTAATGCTACAATATACTGTCTTTATTAGTAAGGATGTAGAATCCTAGATACTCATTTTTGTAAGTACTTAAAACGTATCGGAAAAACTTTTGTAATCCGTCTTTTCTTTAAATCAAATGTGTATTTAGTAGAATTATCATGATAAAATGAGATGGGTCTTACAGTTCGGCAGGTCGTATCAATCTTTCTTCTTTGTATTTGTGTTGGTTTCTACTGTTAATTTGTTCCTTTTATTCGTTTAAGCTCTTTTGATCCTGTACATTAAAAGTAAACAAAGAAACATGCTTTTTCCGACATTAGTACCGAAAGAGGGTTGATTTTATGTCTCGTTTGATGTAATTTATATGTTACATTTTGCGCATATCAAATACCCCCACACTTGAATCTTTGCTTGTCCTCAAGCAAAACTCTATAATGTGGCTTACACACCCAAATGGAATTGATAGAAGAGAAGTTTTGGGTTTATCTTTGGAGTGTCGGGAATCCAAGTTCTAAATTTATTTTGTTTTTGTTTTATTTACAATCTTATTCGTCATGATTTATTTAAAGCACATTTTAAGAAAAATTATTTGTTTTGGGCATAACATGCCTTTATAAAATTATATAAATTTACACACCTTACAAGTGGTCACTCAACACTTGGCCGAAGATGTTTAAGTGAAAACACTCGGACCCAGTGTGGAACTTACTCATACTATAGGCTTGACAAACAATCAAACCTCCTCCTTTTTGATGTTTAATCCTCGTAAATATCAAGAGGGCTTTTAAAATGGTAGGTTTTGGCTCGGGTAGGTGTTTTTAGCTAAAATGGTGAAAAGCGTAAAAAGTGTCGGTTTTTTTCATTGCTTTGTTGCTTAGCAAAAAAAAACATTAGTTAATGTTTGTTGTTTTTTTAACCAAAGTTGAAACTAAGCCATATTTTTTATTTTATAACAGAACTTTTTACAAAAATAAAGGGTGTACATAAAAATTTTGTAGGTGTGAGTGGTTTTTTTTTTGTTTTGCAAAAGTTTATATCTTTGCGGGTTTAGAAACGAAAGGGTTAAGGCTCAAAGGGGTTTAACTAAGGGGATATTTTTGGTAAGGGGTGAAAAGAAAAACAAAGGTTCAGAATGAAAAATGGGTATAGTTTTAATGCCTTTATCATTTACTTACTTAGATTTATGTCAGTAAGGAATTGTAACATATTGATTTGGCAAGTTCTAGATTTGTAAGAACCAAACGGGCTACTCACACAAGAAACGAAAAATTGAGCAATTAGTATGGATGTGTATTTGTATGCTCGATAAAGGCTCAAAACTCACTTTTTTTTAGAAAAAAGGGTATAGTGTAAAAATGTATATATAATCAAATTTTACAAAAATTTGTTATGTTTGTTTTTATAATTTTCTTAATTGGTTCTTTTTATCATGACGCTGTCAGGTGTAAATTAGTAAAAACATATTTTTAGAACTTATTTTTCCCAACTAATCCAAGATAAGTAAAGAAATAAAAAAAATTAACAAAAAAATGTTTGGGGTAATTAGCGGTTTTCCAATGCGAGTTTTGTGTATGGCTTGTTTTTAGGACAAGAGATTCAAGGTTTTAACATCCCCCCACACTTAAATTACACATTGTCCTCAATATGTCCCAAATAGGATTTGTTTGGATTAAAGGTGCAAAAAGTAGGGAAAATAACAACGTTTTTTGGTTACTGGTCACTGGGCACGGGGGCGTGTCTGGTGGACACGCCCCCGTGGTCAAAGGGTCAGTAACATAATGTAATAGAAAACTTACAGTATGGTGGACACGGGGGGCGTGCTTGGTGGGCACGGCCCGTACCACCTTCTCGGCATAATTTTTTTAACATCAGACATTTGGGCACGGGGCGTGCCTGGTGGGCAGGGCCCCGTGCTGCAGACTCTGATTTGCAGCTTTTGAAGCGGGAGGCTCTGGTTTACGTGCATGGGGTCCCTTTTTCTCAGTTTTTCACACCATTCCACCATTTACAAACACCACATTTTTATTTAGAACAACCATCCATTACAAACTAAAAGAAAAAGAAAAAAGTACATAATCTTAAAGTCCTAAGATAGATTAGCCTCCTAATGTCAAGAAATAAAACCCTTGAAAAGCTCTCCCAAGAATAGTCGAAACAAAAACCCAGAGGTGGTTTTCGGATGTTGAAGGGCTTTTGAGCTTTTCCCCGAATGGTGTTCCGTCATATGTTGTTGAACATCTCCTCTATCTCCCTCGGGAGAAAGAGGAAAGGTTCATCATCCACAACTTCTTGTGGGAGAGGGGTGGTGGTCACCGGAACCTCATGTAGTGTGTCTAGAGGTGGTTCCGGTGGAATTTCATCCCATCCAGTGGGGATGATGATTTCTTGAGCAAGGTTCCAATCTTCTTATGGGAAGATTGGCTCCATGGGAGGCATAGCAAGAATGTTCAACCTTTGGTTCAAAAGGTTGATTTCTTGGAAGCTTCTCTCAAGTCCCATTGTTAAGTAGTTGACCCGGTCTATCTGGATCTCTTCCACCGATGTGATCTCCTCCATAGCCTCCCTTAGCGTACTCACGTAACGGACAAGAGTAGCCTCGATGGAGAGCCTTCTTCCCCTCCTGCTGTTCCACGTTGTAGTTGACAAAGTTCCACTATTTCTACTTGACATTATAAGAAAACAAGGAGGTTGTCATTTACGCAGAACATCACCACGACCCCGTGCCTCCACGTCTGTTATGATTTCGAACCTAGAACTTTCTGTTTTAAGTTATTTTTTCTTTGGTTTTTGAAAATTTTGAACGTAAATAACTTTGAAACATTGTTGTAAAACATTTATTTTAAGAGAGTTTGGGTTTAAAATCGCTTATTTATGTTGAAAAAGCTTGAAGCTTTGAAGATTCAAGCTTTCATGGAGGTTGAATGTTTTGGAGAAGAAGGAAATAGATAAAAGTGGCAAAGACAAGAAGGTTTGATGAAACTTTTTTAAGAATATATCTTTTTGGGTATATGTGTAGAATCAGATCAGATCTTTGTCTTTGGAATGAGTCCAAGACATGCTGCCAAAGGGCTGACTTTATAGAAAGCGAAAGCACAGTGGCCACGGCCCCGTGCCTGGGTGGCACGACCCCGTGGTCTGCAACGGGCCAGACTGGCTTTTGGCAGCTAGTGGCCACGGGGCGTGTTGGCTAGACACGACCCCATGGTGTCTTAATGGATGGGAACAAGGGCGTGCTTATGTGGCACGACCCAGTGTTATTTTTGAGATTTATGAAGTTTTGTCATATTTAAGGCGCTTTGTTTTATCAGGTGGCTCTTTACTGGTAGGGACAACACCAAAGTGCTGGATGTACCTAAGGTGCTTGTGATTTATACGATGGGTTCATTAGGTAATGGGGGTCGAAATTTAGAAAGTAGCATTCTAAATCTCGATGGAACCGACTACATAATTGACACCATTCAACGTATGAATTGCGAAAGTAAAAATAATCAATATCGTCCATATTTTTATCAGATGTTATTAACCGTTAGGATCGGACGGTCCTGTTTTACAGTTGCTGGCAGGGAAACATGACCCCGTGTTGAGCTAACACGGCCCCGTGTCACAACTACTGTCTGACTAAAACAGTTTTTCCCAGCTGCTTTTAAGGGCACGGCCCCGTGTTTAGCAAGCACGGCCCCGTGCTACTGCTACAGGAAAAATGCAGAAAATATAAAATCAAAGAAAAATCCTAAAAATTAAAAAGAAAAAGATAAAAAAATGATTAGGCCGTTAATTCTAAGATTTCTCAAAATCCTTGTGTCCCCGGCAACGGCGCCAAAAACTTGACGTGTGTGGGGTGTGCATATAAATTTTAGATTATTTTAAGCACTTTTTACTCGTGATCAAGCTTTAAATTTATAAAACACGATACAATACTATCACTCTACACACGTTAGCGCAAGTGCACCCATCGTAGATGTAGTATAGTGATGGTAAGCTACCGAGGTCGTCCAATGACACAAGAGCTTTTAATATCGACTTATCGTTAACGTCTAATCTAGCCGAATTTTGATAAAAGTTTTGAAAGTTTTAAAAGATAAACTAAAAATAAAAAAGAAAATAGATGGAAAAGGAAAAACAAATAGACAAGAAGGAATCACTTTGTTTCAACTCCACTTTTTTGTATCCTTTGATGATTTCCACACTTTGGCTTTTTAAAAGATTATCTTAGTTATAGTGGTAGGCCCCTCTTGTGAAGGTGACGTTACCCTCAACACTGTTGGTCTGAGTCAGCAACGATACAGTCCCGCAAGGTCGGATTATAGAAAGATAATTAAATAAGTTTTTAATGTGAAAAGTGGTAGGCCCCTCTTGTGAAGGCGACGTTACCCTCGGCCATATTGGTCTGAGTCAGCATGGATACAGTCATGCATGGCCGGATAAAGTTTTAATAGTAGTTAATTTATAAGGGATTACAAGTCGTTCTTAATTCCCCCGATTTGATGCTATCTGCCTCAAGGGAAGTCCTAATAAGCTTGAATCAGGTCTTCACAGGATCTATACACTGAATGAGGCAAGAACTTTATCTAAACACCCTTCTAACCCCCTTCCAGGCACTTAACGCGCTTTATATAGACCGTGAAGTCACGAATGAGTGAATCAACAAAACATGAAGAAATGATTAAATAAAGTTCACCTTCAATATAAAAAAAACTACTTATTAAAGTCATTAATACATACCCAATTAAAAAGTTGCCAAAGATTGGAAATCAAAAGTAATACATAACAGATTTGTCTTCCCCAAATGATGTAAGAGATTTAGCCAAGCATGGCCTTTGATTAACAAGAACTCTTACTATCGATCTTGGATCCCGAGACTACTACACACTCTGAAAGATGAAAGATGGATGATGGTTGTGGGTGTTGGTGTTGTAGTGGTGGAGTGATGGCAAGTGTGAGAGAAGTGGTTTGCCAAGGGATGCCTTTCACTTGAACCAAGCACCTCTATTTATAGTTAGAAACAGAGGTCTGGCACGGCCACGTGCCCTCCTGGCACAGCCCCGTGATCTTCTATTTCTATCCCTTCATTAACTGCAGATATCAGGTCTTTGTACTAACACGCCCCGTGGTGACAGAACACAGCCCCGTGGTGAGTGTATTTGCTGTACTATCTCAAATTCTACGAATCCTAGAGTTGACCACGGCCCATGTTGACTTGACATGACCCCGTGTTGATTCGTTTTTTGCTCTCGTCTTTTTCTGCAGGGAATCTTGAGTGGGCACGGCCCCGTGCCTGGTGGGCACAGCCCCGTGCCTAAGCTTCTGTCTTTGTTATTTTTGTTGTTTTGGATGTAGACGGGGGTTCGGTAGGTCGTATCAATCCTTCTTCTTTGTATTTGTGTTGGTTTATGCTGCTAATTTGTTCCTTTTATCCATTTAAGCTCTTTTGATCCTGTAAATTAGAAGTAAACAAAGAAACATGTTTTTTTGTCAACATTAGTACCAAAAAGGGTTGATTTTATGCATCATTTGATGTAATTTATATGTGTTGCATTTTGCACACATCAGTCCCTTGTCTATATATTTGTGTTGATAAGTTAGATTAGGGTAACCCTTGAGATTTCTTGGTGTACCTCTCATAAATCCTAGCCATCCTCCATTAGTGTGTGCATTCTAGAAAGAGAGGGATACTATGTGTTAGAGAAAGAGATAGGTTTAGATCTTGGTGATCTAAACCAGCTTGTAGTAGATGATGTATACTCTTTCGGTTTATGTAATCTGTGATGACTAATTCAATATTAAAAGGTTTCATCTTCTACGTCTTTCTATCTTGTTTGTGTTTTGATGTTTCACGTCTTGTTCAAGTGCAATGTTGATGTTCGCCATGAATCAAGTGCTTTCACAGTGGTATCAGAGCATGGTTACCGATTTGGAATGGTCTAACCACATTCCGAATCACCATTTCTCTTGATTTGATTTTTGTTTCCGACAAACATCATGAAGACGTGAAGTTTTTGTCGAAAACTTAAAGAAGTTTGAATAAAATTTGGTTCAAATATGAAGAAATTTGAGCTGTTTTAGAGAGAACTGTCGGGGTTTTTTTCTAGATCTAGGGTTTTGATCTGAAAAAGGCTCTGTCCGGATTTCTGTAAGTGTTAAAAGTTCAGAAGTTCTGGGTCAGGACTTCCTGTTCCGAATTTGTTCCTTTCGGATTATCAGTGACCCATATGTGAAGTCATGTATAGGTAGATAGTTCGGAAGATGATGTTCCGAGTTTACCTATCCAGGTTTTGGGAACTCTGGATTTGTTTCCGTGTTTACCAAATGCTTGAATTTGTGAGCTTAAACTGGTCCGAGTTTACAGTGGTTAAACCTGTCCGGGCTTATACATATTAAAGTCCAGTCCGAGTTATTTTTATAAAGCCTGGTCTGAGTTTAATGGTATTACAACTTCCGAGTTTAAGCTATCAAGAGCTTTGATCCAAGTTTAAGCTTTAAATCCTTTCCGAGTTTAACCCTTAAGTGTTGTCCGAGTTTAAGTCACTATTAGATTCCGTGTTTAAAGTTTATTAAGTTTCAACCATCCGAGTTTAATCCTCTATAACCTGTCTAAGTTTCTACCTCTTAAAACCATGTCTGAGTTTAACCTTTAAGTGTTGTCTGAGTTTAAGTCGCGGATTTGTAAGGATTTGAGTCCGAGTTTACAAATGTCCAGACTTGTGAAATTGGAAGTTGTCCGGGTTTGTTAAAATAAGAGTTTATATGATTAAATTTGGACTTTTAGGTTAAATTCAGAGAATATATGGTTAAATTCGGAATAGGTGTGATTATATTCGGAAGTTTTAGGATAAATTCGAAAAAAAAATATTCAACAAATTCGGAATATTATGCTCAAATTCAGAATAATGTGCTATGTTTGGACTAAAAAATCCGAATTTATTGAATAAATACGGAAATTATATGTTAAATTCGGAGTTTCTACAAATTCGGAGTTAAGAAAAAAAATTTGGTCCGACTTTGTTAAAAAATTCTGATTTATGGGTTATGTTCGGAATTGTTGAGTTCAATTCGGTTTCTAGATTCTCGGTGTTCAGATTTGTTATGTACTACAGTTTAGGGACAATTTGGGACTTTTATCGGGCATTCGAAGAAATACGTAGGTGAAGTGACTTAGACGTTGACAGTTTACAAAGAAAAAGGGGGAGTAAAAATTTACTATTTTCTTCGTAAATCTAAAGCTTTTGCATGAAATAGCTCGTGTGTGATGGAGTTTTGTCACGTGTGTTTGTGTTCTTAATCAAGTATTGATGTGATGAAGTTGATTTCTCGGTTGGCGACTAGTTAAAGATTGAGCCTTATTAAGTTGTTGTTTAGAATAGAGAAGATTGGTTTCTTGGTCTCTCTTTAGTAGAGAAGATTAGTTTCTTGGTCCCTCTTCCAAGACGGTTGCTGGTCAGTTCTCGAAATAATGTGGTGCTTCTTGATTTGAGGGGAAGATCGGAGATAAAAGCCATCGGGAATTCAGTGGATTCGTGAAGATAAGAGATTGATTCATGAAGATACGTGATGAGATGAGATCATACATGAAGGGTGGAAGACTTTTGATCAAGATGTGGATGTACATTTACGGAGTTCGGTTTGTTATTAAGTTATCGAACTGTATTTCATATCTTAGTAAAGTTTAAAGTGTTCAAGGTTAGGCATTGGAAATCCAATGTTTCTTTCTGCTGCCGGTTAGGTTTAAAATTAATGTAACGAGCGATATTCTTACATGTGGTTGTAGGTCGGTTCGCGTTAACTTGATCCGGGAGTAGATTGAGGGGGAGGATTTACAGTGTTTGATGTTGGATTCTTTGGGTTTCTCAAAGCGGCCTTAAGTGATCGTCCGCAAGTCTTTTATTAGAAGGGTTAAAGATCGATGTGCTCTACCGAAAAGATCAAGTCTCAGCCAAAGTTGAAAGCATGCATGATATCATCAGTCAAGGGGGAATTTGTAAGTGCAGTATCCGGTGACTGAAGATATCAATGTCAGACAGAACTGATAGCAACAGTTAAGGGGGAGTCTGTAAGTGCAGTTTCTACCGGGTAACTGTGCTTTATCAGTTCTAGTCATCAAAGGCAGAAAGTCCAAGTCAAAGCCAAGTCAAGAATTCGGAAGCTTTATCAGTTCCGAGTTTATGATGTTAAACTCAGAATATCTTGATCATTATTGTTATTCCGGATTATTTGTTTTGTATCCCGGACAATATGTTTTGTCCAGGTTTAGTCCCTAGTCTATATATATGTGTTGTATAGGGTGGATTAGGGCTACTCTGGAGAAAGCTTGGTGCGCCTCTCACAAATCCCAGCCATCCTCCATCAGTGTGTGCATTCTAGAGAGAGGGGGGACTATGTGTTAGTGAGAGAAAGCTAGGGTTTAGATCTTTGTGATCTAAACCAACTTGTAGAAGATGATGTATACTAGTTCGGTATGTAATCTGTGTTGATTGTTATGAATGAATAAGTTTCTTATACATCTTCTTCTGCATCTTCTATGTTTATGTTGTTTCACGTCATGAATCAAGTGCAATGTTGATCTTCGTCATCGATCAAGTGCTTTCACAAATTTCATGAACTAATCTACACTCGTTTGAAACATTCGAAATGCCAAAGGGCCACATTGTTGGGATTTCGTGTCATACAAATGAAATTTTGACACGTGAGTTTTTTCTATATATTATCATTGATTTTTATGTAATAAATTGTGTTTGTTAATTTTTAAAATATCTACAAACATAGTCATGTTTAATTTTTTTCTGTCTACATTCCAATATACATTTTATTGAAAACGGGTTGGTTACCTTATATAATTTTGATGCAGTTTGAAAATCATAAAATTATATAATACTAGAATGTTAATGAAAATAAATTTACTTAACATCTTTAGCAAATATATATAACATAACTAAGGATGACAATGATACGACTATTGGTGATTAAGTCTCTTTATCATCCTTAGTAGAGATGTTTAGTGTCTGGTTTTTACGGTTTTAAAGCAAACCTTAAGTCAGACCATTAGTAATGATTTTTATTTAAAAAAAAATCAAAACATAACCCTTAGAATTTAAAACCAAACCGTAACTAACGGTTTATTGGACCTTTGTAAAAAATAAAAAAGTTTACCAATTATGGGTGAGGATCAAATAGAAAGTTTATTTTGGATAGGGAGGATTGGAATCAATAGGATTATGACATGTAACAAAATTTAAAGTAAAGAGGAAGGGTATTTTAGTCAATCATATCCTTTCTTCTTCCTTCTTCTCCCCGGTAACTTCAAAACCCACCATTTTCAAAACCCACAATCTTCAACCATTTCTTCACTTTCTATCTTAATAATCACTATATTATAGTGCGATTTTCATCACCAATCAATGATTCAAACACCCGATCAACTTGTTCTTCAGTTTTTTTTTTTTTTTTTTTTTGAAGAAAACCCAGTTTAATTTAATTCAAAATCTCGTTTTTCCCCGTGATTTTGAAGATAATCACTCGATCCGTTCGATTCGATCGCTGATAAGTGCTTCTATCATTCAAATTTCGTCAATCGTTGAAGAAATCGGCTTCGATCCATGTAAGAAATTCTTTAATTTCATTTTTACGATCTGGGTTTTCGATGTAGTCATTGCGTTTTACGATCTTGACGGGGGTCCGGGGGCAGCGCCCCTGTAAATTTGCCTATAGAAAACTGTATTCGTAGACAGTTTTATGCCATTGCGTTTTAGGACTGCATTCCTGGTTCAGACAATTCACAGACAAAACTATTATCCTGGTTCAATGCGTTTTAGAGAGAACAATTTCTTTGGTGTTTTATGCCATTGCGTTTTAGAACTAAGACATTTTTATGTGTTTTCTGGCCATTGCGTTTTCGAAAAACACATTTTTGAAGTGTTTTTAGTCATTGCGTTTTAGGTAAAACACATTTTTAGGTGTTTTCAGTCCATTGCGTTTTAGAGAGAACACATTCTTTTGTATTTTTAGGCCATTGCGTTTTAGAAATGAGACATTTTTAAGTGTTTTCTGGCCATTGCGTTTTATAAATAAGACATTTCTTTATGTTTTTTGTGCATTGCGTTTTAGGTAAAACACATTTTTATGTGTTTTCATTCCATTGCGTTTTAGAAAACAGACATTTTAAGTGTTTTCTGGCCATTGCGTTTTAGAAATAAGACATTTGTTTGTGTTTTTTGTGCGTTGCGTTTTAGGTTAAACACATTTTTATGTGTTTTCAGTGCATTGCGTTTTAGAAAGTACACTTTCTTTTGTGTTTTAGGCTATTGCGTTTTAGAAATAAGACATTTCTTTGTGTTTTTTGTGCATTGCGTTTTAGAAAAATGTCATTTTTAGGTTTTTTTTTTCCATTGTGTTTTACGCAACTGGGTTTTTTCCATTGCGTTTTACGCAACTGGGTTTTCTAAGAAAATTTTCGAAAATATAGCAATAGTATACTCGTTATAAAGATAAAAAACACTCGTTTTTTGGTGCAATTTTTATAAAAAATAATGTCGTATGAAAGAGTTATTAACGTTTAAAAAATGAGGGGAATTGGAGGAGAGAGAAACTATTGTGGTGGAGTGACTAGAATACCCTTACACAACCCACGCGCCTCTTTTTTTTATCTTCAATTTCACTCATTTAATCTTAGCCCTTGATTAAATCTATTGATAGTCAAGATTACTTTCAAGCCTTCCTAGCCAAATAAACTTCCTATTATATCATAACCCTACCAATTATTTGCTAACTTTTTCTTTTTCTTTTTTTTTTTCAAAACAAGAGAAATGCCTTATTTGAAACCAAATGAATAATCAATTTAAAAGATTTTTACGGATTTAAAATAAATTATAAGGCTATAAGGTGTGGTCATGACCTTCCTCCTGACCACCAAGACTCTTCACGTCAGCGTCATGTCACGCACCTCTAATCTACCATCCAAAACCACTACCCTAAGGGTGTAGTCATGACCCAAACCACTATCCCCTAATTTATTTTATTTTTATTTTTTTTGCCTAAAGTAAAAGGAAAGAAATATTGGAAAATGGAAAATAGCACCATGGTTTCCATGGTTTAATCCATGTTAACCATGGTGGATCAGACGAGGGGATGGTGTAGTTTCATTCATGTTCTTACGTGGCGAATCATGTCACAACTATAAGACTGCGAGGAGTGGTGGCGTTGGTTGGGACGGGGGAAGCCAGACAACGCTGGCTAATCACTATGTGCCAGCGTTGGTTTCACGTTGCCCAGCCAGCGTCGCTTTGAAGCCCGACGTTGGGCGGGGGCGGGGTGAGCTGGCTAAGCTGGGATTGGCTGTGGAAATCTGACCGTTGGGGGTAGTCCTTAGCCAAACGGCTAGTTAATTAAAAAAATATTTTTTTATACCGTATAAGTACTACCCCTTTTTATTATTTTTTACCACTTCTATACATCTTTACTTCTTCTATCTCTATATTTTTATAAATTAACTCATATCCTACAATGTATCCTTATAACTATGGATACGACCCAAGCAACCCCTTTGGATACCAAGAATCCCCGAATCCAAGCCCCCCACAAAACCGTCAACCAACAAACCGACCGTTGGGAGTGGCCCTTTAAACTACTCACCGGTTCCCAACCTAGCGGGAATCGCTTCGTTTATAGGAAACTGTGTTTATACGAACTTTCCATACGACGAATCATCTATTCCCGTCGTTAACCTTTCCCAACCCGATTTCGTACCCGAAACACAACCGCAAGACGTTAGTGGTTCGTCATCCAAACAGGCCAAAAAAAAGTCACAAAAAAACGGATGAGGAAAAAGCACTAGCTGCCGCTCAACGAACACAAATAAAGTGGACACCTCAAGAAGAAACCACGTTTGGCAAAATGTTACATCAACGAATCGCAAGATCCAATTCAAGGTATTTTTTTACATAACAAGATTATTTTTTAGTTTTAATATAACTTTTTTATAATGTCTATTTTTATTTTTATTTTTTTGAATAGGGAATTAACGACACCACAAGGATTTTTGGGATTCCATTAAGAAATCCTTTCATATGCAAACGAAAAACGAGGAAGTGTATCGTGAAAATGATAGGCTCTCGTCCAAAGGGGTGACATAAATACACAAGTCACCGCGTTCAACGGATTTTTCCATAAGGCGAGAAACTCGCCAAGGAGAGGTGAAACAGAGACGGACTTTATCAAGAACGCCGTTATAGCATATAGAGACAACAAGAAGCATGAGTTCAAGTAAATGCATTGTTGGGATGTATGTAGGTACGCTTCTAAATGGACGAAAGTTCCTACTGCTAGCGCATCTACTTCATCCAAAAGAGCACGAACACCCTCGTCTCTAGCTCAGCTCGTGATCAAGAGCTTGATCTAAATTTGGAATATTTTGATGATTCTCCTCGCCCACCAAGTAGAGACACGTCAAAAAAGCGGGTTCAAAGAGGGAGATCGAGTTCGGCATCGGGTTCGGCCCCTAGCTTGGCCTCGGGTAAAGGGTTGTACACCGACCAATTGGAAGAAATTGGAACGAAAATCAACACATTCAAGTTCATCCAACAACAAATGATCGAGATCAGGAAAAGTATCCAAGCCGCGTACGATAAAAAACATATAACAAAGAAAAACGCGAGTATATGAAATTTCTCGCCATGAACGTCGATCATCTTAGCGGCCCAAAATTGGAATTGACGTTGAAAATGAAAATAGAAATCTTAAAAAAATATAATATGGGGGAATCTTGAAGTATTTAATTTTTTTTTTTTATGTAGCTTTTTTTTTTATTTTATGTAGTTTTTCTTAATTTTATTTACAGGTTTTTAAAAAATATATATTTAATATTCTGTTTTAATTAAAAGAAATTTTAAATAGTTAAAAAAAACTAACAAATGACACATGGCCCTTCACGCCACACCATACCATGTGACCTCACCAGCTGTCACTTGTCGCTCAATCCTCCCAACCCAAGCCACCCACTCTAACCCCCACACCCTCCTAAAAATCTTGATCCTTGTATCATTTATAGCTTAATTTCATTTAGTCTAATTGAAAGCTAACAAATTACGATTGTCTTAATTGCTCTCAATAACATATAGCCTCTTTTTTGTAGGTTCTTTTCTTCATCCTTTGTCCAATAGAAAAATCCCCTACTATTTTAATTCTCTCATTGCTTCTCGAGACTACGAGCCTCAAGTTCTTATAAGGTAACTCCAAAACTTAAGGATACCGTCCATGCACCGGTAGATTTATGTAGCAATACCAACTAAAACATAAACTTGTTAGTATGTCGGATTGCTATAAAAACTTCAAGGAGTCAAGAACCAACATCATATATACCAATAATTCAAATCTATATATTATTTACAACAATATATGTTAAAATATAATAATATTGACCTTTTCAAGAAACAAAAGTATAAATTATTTCTTTTTATTGGGAAGAGCATAATTCTCTTTTAACCTTTCCCATTCCCAATTTTCCCCTTTACCCTTTTTTTTATTCTCAACTATTTTTTTGTATACTTTAATTATTGTTACTTATTCTTTCATATCGTTTTATTAATCATTCATTTTTTTACAAAAAGTAAAAACTTTCTTTCAAAACTCCATTCATCGTCATCATATAATTTAATGCTCTTTTAATAATATAATATAAAGACAACTTATTTATAAATCACACACATCCTTTCTTAAAAACACCAATTTACACGTCACACAAAACGACAACCTCCAGAGTTACCCAAACATCCTCGTCACCACCAAGTGGCAACACCAAACCCTTGTGACAGTCCATCGTTTACCGTACACCGACCCACACCAGATACCACCTTTCAAATTTACACTAGTGTAGTACAAGCAGAAGTTTTCGGGTCCCACATAGCCGGAACCAAGTACTTTCTCCCATTTAACCCGTGCGCATTATAGCTAGCACCCGTAGTCTTATCCACCAACACCTGACCCGCATACCCCGGGTACGCACCCGACCCGAATATCCCCGTACAAGCCGAAACCGCCTCTAACGGCGCGTTAGCCGGCCCTTGAAAATACCCTTGGTTAAACGGGTTCGTAACGGCACCGGCCAACACCGTAGCTAAATTAATCACCATTCCGTCCACTCCAACGTCGCCGTTAGGAGAAACTAACGGCGGCGATTGTGGCCCGTATATCGGTTGATGAAACGGCCATGCACACTGACCCGGACACTGAGTCTCCGAGTTACCAACCCACGCGTACGCGACACGGTTACCCGTTTTCGTCGACCCGTGTGTCCCGCACCGGCTCCGACAAAACCCGTCTACACCGACTTCCTTTGCCGTTAACACGACGTTAATGGAGTTTTTTTGTGAAACTTTTGTCGCTAAATATTGGATATGGTAGTTTTTTAAGAACTTTCCCAACGAGTAGTTTTCGTCGAGGATTTGTTTCCCGACGACCGTTGCTGACGACCCGTTGTGATATTTCTCCGTGGTTTTCCACCATGTTGCGACGGAGGGTGGTGGTGGCGGCGCCGACCTTTTTGCCGTTTTAACGGTGTTTAAAGATTGAAGAAAGTCAACGATGATTGACCGTTGGGTGGGTGTAAACTTACCATACCAGACGATATTAACGGTAACGGGGCCTTTTAACAGAGCGCCGTTATGATATTTTAACACAAGGGGCTGCTGAGTGACCAAGGCTGAAAAAGATATTTTGAGGAACAAGAAGATGAGAATAATGGCAAGATGGTAATTATGAGCCATGAGGAAGGTTAAAGTGGGAAGTGGGGAGGTGGTGAAGATGGGAGTATGAAGGGTTTGGTTTATATAGGGGAGACAGCTGTAGGGTCATTATGGTTTGGTGACACGTGGAAGAAGGGGATTGGTGGGAGTGGTAGGAAGCCAGGCTGTAAGGTTCTGTTGACGTGGCGTGGTTAAGGGTTGATGGTGACATGGCGGATTAAAAGCGTGGATGAGTGTATGGTGTATGGATGATTATGATGTACGTATCAATGTTGATTTGACTCACATCACATTTTACATTTGAGTCCAATTATATGATTTTTAATTGGTGTTGTATTTACTGGGATGATATATATATGTGGTGTAGAAAAATAAATAAATTGTCTATATCATGTATTTTTATAAGGTTGATGTACAAATATATTCATTTTTATGGGGTCTTATTTTATTCTATATTTTACTAAGATGGTGGGGTTTTAAATTCCAAGTTTAGTTTTATAGTAAGTTTTAAATTTTAAATTCTTGATAGTTGGGAGTGAAGACCGAACCTCTTCTTGATAGTGTGATTATAAATAGCCAAGAAGATAGGTGGGTTTGGAATAATGCTAAAGGTGAAGATTTGCCAGTGTCTCTGGTTTGCGGGAAGATTGCACAGGCGAGCTGTCAAGTAAATGATGGTAAGTGGTCGTTATGGAATAATTGGGCTCCCCTAAAAATAAATTATTTCATGTGGCGTGTCTCGCTAAACCGGATCCCGGTCAAAAAGGGGTTAGAGGAGTGGGGCTTGCGGATGGCATATGTGGAAGGTGTGGGTTGGGCGATGAATCTGTCGACCACTCTTTAGTGTCTTGTTTGCTAGCTTGCACGGTTTGGTGGAATGTTTTAGTGTGGTTGAAAATTCCATATCCACCGGAGGAGTTTTCTTACACTTCGGTTTGGGACCTTTTGAAAGTTGTGAACGGCTCAATGGAATATTAAAAAACTGTAGCCGCTATCTTCATGGAAACTTTTTGGCAAGGAAGACTCGAAACGCTAAGAAATTTGGTGATTGGAGCATTCCGGTAGCGAAGGCTGTAGAGGAGATCAAGTTGAACTCTTTCATTTGGATTAAATGTAGATCAGAATTTAATGCGCTAAATTGCGATAGGTGGATAGATTTCAACCTTCGTGATGTAATTCTCTAACTTTTGTATTGTTTTGTTGGGTTTTTCAGTTTCTTGCTAGCCCGGGTTCTAAATGTTATATAGAAATTATTGGAGTTCAAAAAAAAATTGTCTATATCATGCATTTTTCTAAAGTTAATAAATAAATTTAACCAATTTTTATGGGGTGTTTAAATGTAAATTCAGACATATTATGTCCTTTTATTCAATTGTATTTATTAGGAGTTTGGTAGAAAACATATTACCAAGTTTTCATAAGAAAAGTTATTGTATAGTATTTAACATTTTATTAGTTTTGTTTATTGAGATTGTGAGAGTTTTTAATTCCAAGTTGATCTATCAGTAAATTTATATTGCTAAGTATAAGCATAAGTTGGGAATTTAAATCACTAATAATCAAAGTTGTTTATCTACGCATTGTGAATCCAACTGTAAACTTTGTTTTTTAAAATACAAATCAAGCAACTCAGATTGTTTAATAATTTAATCAGATTAAAAAATATAAAAATTGTTAATTGGATTGGAGTGATTTTTTGTTAGCGGATAGGAGAACACCGTAACTATAGGCCCACATGACCCGAGGGCTCTTTCAAATATTTATATTTTTCTATTTTATATTATAATGCATGAGTGAGGGATATTTTATGATACCCAAAAAATAAGAACTTTCATCCCCCCTTTGTTTATAGAAAGACCCCTAAAATGATGGTAGTTTGGTCTTTTAAATACTATTTTTTTTAGCCCTAAACTTATTACACTTAAATCGCTAAGGTTTTATCTAAATTATAGATTATTAGTTACAATTCACCCATCCACAACAAACTTATAATTTTTTTTATGTATTCTTGACATATCTTATAAACTATACTGTTTGAAAAAATCCAAATATAGCATGACGACCTACCCATTTTTGTCGACGTTTCGATAGTTGTTTTGTTCAATATCGACGCACGGATTAAAAGGTACAAGTCGATAATGCTTTAATGTGCAAGTAATTAATACTTATGATCTAATGCACTTAATCTACAAAGATTGGCTCCATCTGTCACACCCCAACCGATGGCGGAAACATCGGGATGAGACGAAGTGTGTATAGATTGCAAGAGACTTCATAACACTATGTGACAATATTTAATTAAATTCGAATTTCATTGCAAGTGCTAAATTGTCATACAATAATCAAAACGAAATACAACATTGTTTTAACAAATAACATAACATTAAAAGATAAACGATTTATAGGTGTGTATCTAGTCCACCCTATTCTTGTTTCATCTTTCATCATACTTCAACAATTTAACCTGCAACATGTATTAAAATAGGGTTTCAATGCAAAAGCAAGGGCGAGTATACAAGTTTGTTTACATAGCATAATAGAATAAAAACTCAAATCCAACATGATTCATAATATGTGATTACTAGTATGCAATTTTGGCGTACAATATGATCAAACCCTAGAATACAACGCATAAAATAGCCTAATCCCAATAGTTTAGCGGGGTGGTAATGTTTAACTTAACAATACCCAAAAGTATAACGGGCGGGGCGTTAATCCTATAACGCTATAATTGTTAAGGTGGGCGAGCAAAGTTAATGAGCATATAACGTTCCAAATCGTTCACATAGCATACGAGAATAACAAGTAAGTCACATTAGTTTCATGCTTGATCAAGGATTGAGTATGTTTAGTTTAAAAGTTGTTTGCATAATTATACATGTTGCATCCCAAAGTGTAAAGGGGAAAAAAGGGATCGAGTATACTCATGGTGGTTGCAAGCTTTCCTACTTGAAAATCCCGCGAGTGAATTGGTGGATGGATTAGTTTGGAGCACCTAGTCCTTCTACACGAGGAAACATAGGTGTGTGAGTTTGGCGTTTAACGGAAGATTATGGATTCGGATATAACATGGCATAAAGTACAATATAAAAATAATCATCTTTAACTTATACTCTTATATGACACTATGTAACCACTAGGGTTATATTGTATTTCATGGGTAGTACACCCATTAGAATCATATCAAGGTTCTAAGTCTTAGATGATATTCTACTACTTTAACATATAAACACAAGTTCAACATTAAAGGTTCGAATGAGTATATATATATATCTAGGTTACATATTATTTAGTCCAATAATTCATGTAGGAGGTAGAAGATTAGGATCTTCATTTAGGCACCTCGAGTTATCATGGATGTCATGTATGGGGTAGGAAGAGCAAGCTTCCATTTAGGAACCCATTGAATGTTCACCATTTCACTTGATGTAAAAACAACCAAGGAGGGTTACGAACTAGGATTTGTACAATAATGTAAACGACCTAACTAAAGAGAAATCATCAAATCATGTGAGGATTGTATGTTTGGACAACCCAAGTTGTTCCATAATCACTCTACATCAAGACCTAAGCTTGAACATGACTTGTGGGCGAAATACCCTAAATTTTCGCCCTAAATAAAACAGAAAGTATTTGAGGTTTATCCTCTGATTTTATATGTCTCAATCATGTTATTATACCTAAATAACCATAGGAAAGATTGTAGGCATTGTTACATAAGTTTGAGATGTGTTAGACACAAGTTTGATAAGTTTAAGCAAGTTTTTGAATAACTTAAAACAAAACAAAAAGTTTTGGTCCTTTTTAGGGCAATTCCAGGTCTGATTTCTCCATGGAGAAACCAAGGAATCAAACCCAAGGATATAACAAAGCAATAGAAGAAAGAATCAAGTGATTTGGAGTGAAAACAAACAAGTTACACTCACTTTTGTTAAGTTGTATGAATCTGTCCAAGAACTCTGATTTGCAACAGATTGAGAGTGGATTTGTGAAGTGTAATGAGTTGTGAAAGTGTAAAATGGGTTGGAGAAGGTGTGTATTTATAGTGGAAGAGTTTAGAGGTGATTGGAGGTGATTAGAGGTGGATTAAAGGTGATTGGGTGAGATTATAACTTGGGATTTCGTGCAACCAGCTGAAGGAAACACAAGGGTCTGTCGAAACAGGGGCCTAGCGTGACGCGAGGGGGCTTGGCGTCACGCGGCGCCCTAGTCTTGACAAGTTTTGATTTGTTGCACTTTAGTCCCAGTAGTTTATGTTTGAGTCCTTTTTTATGCCTTTTTGATAGTTTGGGGACTTGTTTGGACATAAAGGCATAGTATAAGGTGAAATCAAGCATGGCGATCATAATTAAAGTATATTTGAGCGTATAAGTGTCATAATCAAGTATCGTTTACGTTCAAAACACGTTTCATGCATAAGTTTAGTTTAACTACAAGTTTAGCACATAGTTTCCGAGAATATCGTTTAAGCATCAATTGATTCACAAAATCAAACATACGAGCATATATAGAGTGTGTATAACATAAACGTAACAAAACACATGTTTCATTAATGATCCAAGTCTCGGTTTTACAATGATTACAAAGAAAGAACGATTACAAGAATACAAGGTTTCCAAAAATAGAAATACGAACAAAACTTTCTATAAATGGAAAGTACAAAAGAGCCGGGCGTTACAGTCTCCCCTCCTTTAGGAAATTTCGTCCCGAAATTTAGGAAGATGTAGCGAAAAGATAGGGATACTTCGTCTTCATTTCACTTTTAAGTTCCCAAGTAAATTCAGCGCCACGTTTTCCTTCCCATCGAACCTTGACGATAGGAATTTTACTGCGCCTCAATAACTTGACTCCTTGATCCATGATTTCGACGGGTTTTTCCACAAAGTGCATAGTTTCGTTGATTTGGAGATCTTCGAGAGGAACATGAAGTCCCTCATCAGCGAGACATTTCTTTAGATTGGAGACATGGAACGTCGGATGAACGTTGTTGAGCTCTTGAGGTAAATCGAGTCTATAAGCCACCGCACCAATCCTTTCGAGTATCTTGAAAGGACCAACATAGCGAGGGGCAAGCTTTCCCTTTCTACCAAAACGAACCACTCCTTTCCAAGGAGACACTTTGAGTAAAACGTGATCCCCTACGTTGAATTCCATCGGTTTGCGTCCCTTATCAGCATAGACCTTTTGACGATTTCGGGCCTTGAGTAGATTATCACGGATTTGGTGAATCTTATCCATTGCTTCTTGTATGATTTCAGGGCCAGTAAAATGTTTGTCACCAATCTCGTGCCAGTTTAAGGGAGATCGGCATTTGCGACCATACAATGCCTCGAATGGAGCCATTTTAATACTGGAGTGGTAGCTATTGTTGTACGAGAACTCGACCAAAGGTAAATGCACATCCCAACTACCACCAAAGTCGATGACACAAGAACGGAGCATGTCCTCTAGGGTTTGGATAGTACGTTAAGTCTGTCCATCCGTTTGAGGATGAAAAGCCGTACCGAGATTCAAATGAGTACCCATAGCAGACTGAAAGGTTTGCCAGAGACGCGAAGTAAATCGACCATCGCGATCAGAAATGATGTCAAGAGGAATACCATGATGGCGTATGACTTCTTCGGTATAGATGCGAGCAAGTCGTTCCACCTTGAAATCTTCGCGAATAGGGATGAATTGAGGGGACTTGGTCAAACGATCGATGATCACCCAAATACTATCGTGACCAGAAGGCGTACGAGGGAGTTTGGTTATGAAGTCCATCGCAATGCTATCCCATTTCCAAACGGGGATTTCAGGTTGTTCGAGTAGACTGGAAGGTCGTTGATGCTCGGCTTTGACTTTCGAACAGGTAAGACACTTAGAAACGTACACGGCAATGTCTCTCTTCATACCGGGCCACCAATAGGATGTACGTAGATTATGGTACATCTTGTCGGCACCAGGATGGATTGAGTACTTGGATTTGTGTGCCTCGTTCATAATGAGATCACGAAGATTGTCGCGATCTGATACCCAGATGCGATCATGACAGTAGAGCAGACCATCAGATTTTGAAGTGAGTAGGTCTTCAGAAGCTCCACGTATTTCTACAGGCATCGAACCTTCGTTAATAGACGAATATTGCGCTTCACGAATGCATTTGTGAAGATCGCTCGAGATGTGAAAACAACGAATGTAATCTACATGAGTCTTACGACTAAGTGCATCGGCCACGACATTCGCTTTACCAGGGTGATAGCGGATCTCGCAGTCATAGTCGTTAAGTAATTCCACCCAACGTCGCTGACGCATATTAAGCTCTTTTTGGTCAAAGATGTGCTGTAGGCTCTTATGGTCAGTGAAAACCACACACTTTGTACCGTATAGGTAGTGCCGCCAAATCTTTAACGCAAAAAAAACTGCGCCAAGCTCGAGGTCATGGGTAGTATAATTTTTCTCATGTATTTTGAGTTGGCGAGAGGCATAAGCGATGACTTTGTCTCGTTGCATGAGAACACAACCAAGACCACGATTCGAGGCATCACAATACACCACGAAATCATCATTCCCATCAGGGAGAGCGAGAATAGGAGCATTGCAAAGCATGTCCTTGAGAGTCTGAAAAGATTTCTCTTGCTCAGGACCCCAAGCAAAAGGTTTCTCCTTTTGAGTCAGCGAAGTGAAAGGAACGGCGATTTTTGAAAAATTCGAGATGAATCGGGGGTAATAACCCGCCAATCCTAGGAAGGAACGGATTTCAGAAGGAGATTTAGGCGCGGTCCAATTTTTCACAGCTTCGATTTTTGAAGGGTCAACGTGGATCCCTTTTTCACTAACAACGTGTCCAAGGAATTGGACTTCTTTAATCCAAAACTCGCATTTGGAGAACTTAGTGTATAAGCGTTCAATACGTAAGAGCTCGAGTATAAGACGAAGATGACGTTCATGATCGGCCGGAGATTTAGAATAAATGAGAATATCATCAATGAAGACGATCACAAAACGATCCAAGTAGGGCTTACAAACACGATTCATAAGATCCATGAACACAGCGGGTGCGTTGGTCAAGCCAAAAGGCATAACCACGAACTCGTAGTGCCCATAGCGAGTGCGAAAAGCGGTTTTGGGGATGTCCTTATCGAGAACACGAAGTTGGTGATAACCAGAACGAAGATCGATCTTGGAGAAACAGGTAGCGCCTTGAAGTTGATCAAAGAGATCGTCGATACGCGGAAGAGGGTAACGATTTTTTACGGTGAGTTTGTTAAGCTCACGATAATCGATGCACATGCGGAAAGAGCCATCCTTCTTTTTTACGAAGAGCACAGGAGCACCCCAAGGTGAGGTACTTGGACGAATGAAACCCTTATCGAGGAGTTCTTGAAGTTGCGTAGATAACTCTTGCATCTCAGAAGGTGCAAGACGATAAGGAGCTTTAGCGACAGGAGTCGCACCAGGTACGAGGTCAATACGAAAGTCAACAGATCGAGGTGGAGGAGGAGCAGGTAAATCTTCAGGAAAGACGTCAGGGAAGTCGCGAACCACTGGAACATCACTTAAACTCTTTCCCTTGCCCTTTTCTTCCACAACGTGGGCTAAAAAGGCAAGATACTGTTTGCGTAAGTACTTGTTCGCTTGTGTGCAGGACATCAACTTCAGTCCCTTTGAAGGTCGGTCTCCATAGACGTGCAACACATCGCCAGATGGAAGGGGTAAACGAACGTATTTCTCGTGACAAGCGATTTCAGCATGGTTTTTTTGAAGCCAATCCATGCCTATGATGACGTCGAAACTACCCAGTTGCATGGGTATGAGATCGATAGGGAAAACGTGTTCGTTAAGAGTAGGACGACAATCACGAATGACGGAATTGACTGAGATGGATTTGCCATTGGCGACTTCAACGGAAAACGACTTAGGTAGCTTAGAGTGTGTGCAATTTAACAACGATTCGAATTCTAAGGACACAAAGCTTTTGTCCGCCCCAGTATCAAACAGTATCGAATCATAAAGATGGTTAACAAGAAACGTATCGTTAACGACATCATTGTCGTTGCGCGCTTGATTTGTGTTCAGATTGAAAGCACGTCCACGAGGAGGTTGTTGCTGCTCTTGATTCCATAGTGGGCATTGAGGACGAAGATGATTGACGTCCCCACATTTGAAACAAGCTCTAGCGGGTCTTGCGTTTTGAGGAGCGGCCGGAGCTTGTTGCGCTTGCTGAGCTGGTGGTGCTTGTTGTTGTTGATAGCCACAGAAGGCGGTGTCATGTCCATAACGGTTACAATTGGTACAACGACGACACCTGGCATTGGCGGGATGGTGATAGTTACAAGTGGCACACTTGGGGTGAATCCCAGTGTACGAATTTTGGGTGTTATCAGGAGCAACAATATTTGGGTTAACGGGTGGCACAATCGCATTGCAAACAGGGTTCGATTGCTTTCGCTTCTTCCCCCTATTGCTACTCGATTGTTGGGTAATTTGGTTGGCTGGCTTGAAAGAAGCGGGGTTTGCGGCTTGTTTATCGCGTACACGGTTGTTGTTCAGGGAAGCGGCCAAACGATAAACAGCTTCGATATTGTCGAGTTTGGCAGCCTCGATGGTATCGCGCATAGCAGAGGGTAACCCATTGATGTACTTCCTTATCTTGCGGTCGGTGGTCATAACGAGGTGAGGAACAATGAAGCTAAGTTGTTTGAAATGGGTCACTACAAAAAAATAGAGTATTAGGGACTAAAAAATTAGTATCTGATACATCCAAATCAGTCCTTAATGATTATCAAGGACTGATTTGCCAGTCTCCAGCCAGTCTCGGATACCTAGTACTAGATAGTGGTTTTAGTAACTAAAAATTAGTCCCCATCGTACGACAACAATGGCGACCAACATTCAGTCTTCAATACATAAAAATTTAGTCCTTAATTTACCCCTGGTACCACATCATTACAGTCCCTAATACATTTCTTCAGTGACTGTAAATGAGTCTTGGATACTATGATATTTCAGTTCTTAATGTATAACTTTAGGGATTAAAAATCAGTCCTAAACATATCTATATTGTCCTTAATACGCTTCGTTATGTTTGTGATTCCATACCGAATTAATCTCAAATAATAGGTTTTAAAGACTTAGAATTAGTCCCTAGTACGATGCAATTTCAGTCCTTAATATGCTCTTTTAGGGACCGAAAATTTATCGCAGATGGCATGTGATTTTAGTCCCTAATATGTACTTTTAAAGTCTAATTAACAGTCTAAAATAATTAGTCTTGAATATGTTTATTTAGGGTTTAAGAATCAGTCTCCTAAACTAGTCCATTGTTTTTTATGACTATTTTTTAGTCTTTAATACTATGTCTCAACTGCAATTTTTTTCTTATTTAAAACTGAAAAAAATCTTTCAGTACAATTTAATTTAGTCCCCAACAGTAATATCATTCATAAATCTGTCTCTTGCTTTTCCAAAATCATAATACATTCAAGCATTAATATCATAACAAGAGCCAATCGAAATAATACCAATTAATCAATTCTAAAGCTTAAAGGCTTTTAGATAAAAGAAGCAATAAATGTCTTTACTAACGCCATAGATCGTGTTGTCACTATGCCTGAGTAATCCATCTAAAGTATCAGCTTCATTACTTGTAGGTGTGAATATTGTGCACTTGAATTCTCGAAACTTTGTGATCATGTACTCTGGCATTTTTTTTTTCATATTTCTCCCTATCATGTTGAAGTTTCTCCCCGAGTGCAATAACCTTATTTCTCATATCTCCAATCTCACTTGTATCTTGTTGAGATGATTAGGCTGAAGATTTATGGCTTATTTCTCAATCTTGTTGTTCCATATCAATAGTAATGCAGTTCCTTCAAAATTTTAATTTATCCACGATGACCTCTTTATGTTGAATACTATTTTCCTAAAATAATTGAAGGTACGAAATCAACATTTAAAACCAATAGCGACCCAAAATCAATATTTCACAAAAATAAAATTCAAAATTAAAAGCTTTTAACAAGGAGACACTTACATATTCAATGCATGAGTGATCATTTAGCCATCCTTGTTTCTTGGTTAGCCTCATCTAGTGAAACTAGCATTTTGGTAAGCCTTTTCTTTTTCTTCCTGACATGTTAGATTTAATTGAATCTATTATATATGATAAGATCTGACCATTTTTTTAACTCACATTTATGATCTATTCTTACTAGATATGGTGTTCAAGGATAATTCAAAATGTAAGTACTGAAATGGATATATTTATTTGCTGCACTAACTAACTAAACTCAAACATGCACTTCCTATAAATTCCAAACACTTGGTTTCTTGAAAGGAATGAAATTATACCATCAAGATATCTTAATCATAAAAAAAGTTATGAACCCGAAACATTAACCCATAAAGAGAGTAGAGTGAAATACGTGAGAATAGAGCAGAGCAAGCAGTTCCCATGAATGAGAGTTGATCTGCTCTGTTAGTAAGGTGTGAGTAGACTCATAGCAAGCACAAAATAACCTGCAAAAATAAGCACAATAAAAAAATTGTTATAAATTTCAACTTTAGAAATTATTAGTTATCTACTTGTATATTACACATACCTACAAATGAATATCCTCCTTTTGACATAATTTAGAAGGCACTAGTGTTCAATAAAAAGCAACTTATAGTCCATTCATATAAGAATCATGAAGAGTAAAGTTAGATATTACTATAAGCATATTGTTCATTTGGTAAGTTTATATTCAGGTCATCCGGTACAAATTACAATCATTCTAATCACAATCTGATCTATCTTAATATTGCAATGAGAAATGTGAAATTCATAGTATAAAAACAAAACAAAAAATCATCGGATTACAGTTCAAACTTTAAAGTAAAACGGTATTTTCGTACTAAAAATGATATTTTCATACTATTTGTCTTGCTTAAAAAACACTCACTTTTTAAGCGGCTTGCACCTAGGCTCTAGTCGATGCCAAATAAAACATATGCTAATAAAAAGATGAAGTCATTCTGCAACCAATAACTTAACTATTCAACTTAGTTATGAACGAAATTTAAAAAGAAACCATGGTCATTATCTTACTCCCAAAACTTGAACAAATTCTGTTGATACCGATGGTTAAATGTTTGGAAAATTGACGTCATAGCAATGTACCTCCTAGATATAGCACTGGTAGACCTTTCTCCCAATTAATTTAGGGTCAAGACAACATGCTCTCTATGTGGCATTTCATCAAACATGTTGCGAGCAAAGAACGCTTATTAGCATAACACGATCCAAAAGTCAAAAAATAGAGCAAATCACACAAAAATAAAGCCCTTGCAACAGAAACTTTCAGAACCAAATCGAAACCAAAAAAAGAAAAAAGAAATCAGAAACAGGGATTGAACGGACCTTTACAAACAAGAACCGATAAAGGGTGAAGAGAACAGCTTCCACCGGCATTGCTAGCTCTGATAGAGAGTCGGAGCGATTCATGGACGGGAGGTTGAGAAACACACTAATGATGAGTAGATTAGGGTTTGGGGAAATTAATTTGGTTGGTTGTGGGGGAATCAAATTATAAGATGGAGCGGGAGTTAAAATGGAGGGATTTTCAATTTTTAACAAAAGTTTACATATTTTTTAAATTTTAAAATCCTGATCATTTCATTTTTGAGAATTTTGAAAGTTTTTAGTTCAACTATCATTTATTTAAACATTAGGCCGCGGGGTATGGTGGGGCTTGGGTTGGGGCATTGGTTGACATGTGGAAAGCAAATTTAAACCTACGCCCATGGGGTATAGTCTCTAATGGTCACTTTTTTGTAGTGGTATTAGCTAGGTTCTCATCTCCCACTTGCTTTAGCGCCCAAAATTCTTCCTCTAGTCTTTGTTGCTCATGCGGAGGGCAAAACTCGTCCATCATTAGGGCCTTAACTTCTTCCCAAGTCAACGCATAGGCCAGTTCGTTCGAGCGGATGTTCCTTTCGTTCGTCCACCATTCGAGAGCTTGGGCTTGGAATACCCCAGTCGCACTACGCGTTTTGAGCTCATCGGGGCAATCACTGTTGATGAACGTGACCTCCATGCCATCAAACCACTCAAGCATGGCGGTCACCCCATCATTGCCGGTGAATGGCTTGGGATTGCACGATGAAAAGTGCTTGAAGTTGAACGAAGCGGGCTTGCGTACTTCGACCTTAGAGTCGACGGAAGAGTGAGGAGTTTCAGAAGCCCGAATCTCGGTAATGACCTTTGGAACGACGCGCGCAAATTGATCGGCCATGAAAGCCATCATCTTCTTCGTAGCACGGGACTTTGACTTCTTAGACGAGTTGGATTGACGAGAAGACATCTAAGATTCAAAAGAACGAATAGGTGAGACTTGATCATAATGTTTGTTTAAGAAAATTTGCTTGCATAAATTGATTCACATAGCATAGAGTGTCACATAGCACAAAGGGTTCAAATTAATTCACATAGCGTAAAGAGTTTAAACGTCACACATAGCATAGTCATGAGTTCCACATAGCATAGCATGAATAAATGAAAGCATTGTAAATTTAGTTTGTTCACAAGGGATTATTATTGTTTATGATTGCGATCAACGTGCGAAACGAGTAAAACAAAATTTTGAAATGAACGAACGTTCAAGTATAAAATCACATATAAATTGAGATACATAAAAGAGAGGCTCAATAAAACATAGGATTGTTTCGGGTAGAGAAACGTCGACTATTCCAAAGTGGGTCGAAAGGTCTTTCGAATTAGAGAAAATGTGCTTTGGCCTATAGGTAAGATACTCTCATCGAGAAGCGATTAACGGTATCTTACCCTTCCGGTTACTACACGTCTCTAATTGATTGAAACAATCGGGACTTTGGCGAGATTGAAAATCGAGGAATGGGACTTAATCGACGAGATGCGGGTTTCACCCCTAACTTGACGATTTCGTACCCTAAATGTGGTTGGTACTTGTCGGGTCAAAATAAAATTTCGACACTATGACAAGGGTCCACTAGAGTTGAAATGGAAATTACCATTAAGTTGTGGATTTCACTCCTAGCTTAATGGTGGAATTTCGTGCAAAAATAGTTTAAGGTAGAATGAGAGTCGTTTACCAAATTGTGGGTTTCACGCCTATTTTGGTAAAGTTGTCTCGTTTGTGTTACAAGAGTATACAAATAGACAAAGTGTATTCATGTTAACCTTAGGAAAGGCCTATAAATTTAATCAACAAGAAGTATAGCTAGGAAGCATGCATGGTAGAGTACAAAAGTTTTAAACAACACATAAGAGGCAAAATTCCTAAAACTATAGATTAGGGCAAAAGCATGGCAATTTTCCTAATTCCCTATAGTTATGGCTCTGATACCAATCTGTCACACCCCAACCGATGGTGGAAACATCGGGATGAGACGAAGTGTGTATAGATTGCAAGAGACTTCATAACACTATGTGACAATATTTAATTAAATTCGAATTTCATTGCAAGTGCTAAATTGTCATACAATAATCAAAACGAAATACAACATTGTTTTAACAAATAAGATAACATTAAAAGATAAACGATTTATAGGTGTGTATCTAGTCCATCCTATTCTTGTTTCATCTTTCATCATACTTCAACAATTTAACCTGCAACATGTATTAAAATAAGGTTTCAATGCAAAAGCAAGGGCGAGTATACAAGTTTGTTTACATAGCATAATAGAATAAAAACTCAAATCCAACATGATTCATAATATGTGATTACTAGTATGCAATTTTGGCGTACAATATGATCAAACCCTAGAATACAACGCATAAAATAGCCTAATCCCAATAGTTTAGCGGGGTGGTAATGTTTAACTTAACAATACCCAAAAGTATAACGGGCGGGGCGTTAATCCTATAGCGCTATAATTGTTAAGGTGGGCGAGCAAAGTTAATGAGCATATAACGTTCCAAATCGTTCACATAGCATACGCGAATAACAAGTAAGTCACATTAGTTTCATGCTTGATCAAGGATTGAGTATGTTTAGTTTAAAAGTTGTTTGCATAATTATACATGTTGCATCCCAAAGTGTAAAGGGGAAAAAAGGGATCGAGTATACTCACGGTGGTTGCAAGCTTTCCTACTTGAAAATCCCGCGAGTGAGTTGGTGGATGGATTAGTTTGGAGCACCTAGTCCTTCTACACAAGGAAACATAGGTGTGTGAGTTTGGCGTTTAACGGAAGATTATGGATTCGGATATAACATGGCATAAAATACAATATAAAAATAATCATTTTTAACTTATACTCTTATATGACACTATGTAACCACTAGGGTTATATTGTATTTCATGGGTAGTACACCCATTAGAATCATATCAAGGTTCTAAGTCTTAGATGATATTCTACTTCTTTAACATATAAACACAAGTTCAACATTAAAGGTTCGAATGAGTATATATATATATATATATATCTAGGTTACATATTATTTAGTCCAATAATTCATGTAGGAGGTAGAAGATTAGGATCTTCATTTAGGCACCTCGAGTTATCATGGATGTCATGTATGGGGTAGGAAGAGCAAGCTTCCATTTAGGAACCCCTTGAATGTTCACCATTTCACTTGATGTAAAAACAACCAAGGAGGGTCACGAACTAGGATTTGTACAATAATGTAAACGACCTAACTAAAGAGAAATCATCAAATCATGTGAGGATTGTATGTTTGGACAACCCAAGTTGTTCCATAATCACTCTACATCAAGACCTAAGCTTGAACATGACTTGTGGGCGAAATACCCTAAATTTTCGCCCTAAATAAAACAGAAAGTATTTGAGGTTTATCCTCTGATTTTATATGTCTCAATCATGTTATTATACCTAAATAACCATAGGAAAGATTGTAGGCATTGTTACATAAGTTTGAGATGTGTTAGACACAAGTTTGATAAGTTTAAGCAAGTTTTTGAATAACTTAAAACAAAACAAAAAGTTTTGGTCCTTTTTAGGGCAATTCCAGGTCTGATTTCTCCATGGAGAAACCAAGGAATCAAACCCAAGGATATAACAAAGCAATAGAAGAAAGAATCAAGTGATTTGGAGTGAAAACAAACAAGTTACACTCACTTTTGTTAAGTTGTATGAATCTGTCCAAGAACTCTGATTTGCAACAGATTGAGAGTGGATTTGTGAAGTGTAATGAGTTGTGAAAGTGTAAAATGGGTTGGAGAAGGTGTGTATTTATAGTGGAAGAGTTTAGAGGTGATTGGAGGTGATTAGAGGTGGATTAAAGGTGATTGGGTGAGATTATAACTTGGGATTTCGTGCAACCAGCTGAAGGAAACACAAGGGTCTGTCGAAACAGGGGCCTAGCGTGACGCGAGGGGGCTTGGCGTCACGCGGCGCCCTAGTCTTGACAAGTTTTGATTTGTTGCACTTTAGTCCCAGTAGTTTATGTTTGAGTCCTTTTTGATGCCTTTTTGATAGTTTGGGGACTTGTTTGGACATAAAAGCATAGTATAAGGTGAAATCAAGCATGGCGATCATAATTAAAGTATATTTGAGCGTATAAGTGTCATAATCAAGTATCGTTTACGTTCAAAACACGTTTCATGCATAAGTTTAGTTTAACTACAAGTTTAGCACATAGTTTCCGAGAATATCGTTTAAGCATCAATTGATTCACAAAATTAAACATACGAGCATATATAGAGTGTGTATAACATAAACGTAACAAAACACATGTTTCATTAATGATCCAAGTCTCGGTTTTACAATGATTACAAAGAAAGAACGATTACAAGAATAAAAGGTTTCCAAAAATAGAAATACGAACAACACTTTCTATAAATTGAAATTACAAAAGAGCCGGGCGTTACACCATCCAACCATGCAAACAAAAACAAAAAGAATTAAAAATACTGTAAAATAAAATGAAGATATTATGTGTCACATTTTATTTTATTAAAACTGCCTAATATATATACTTAGATATACCTTATAAAAACTTAAAACTAACCACAACAAACTTCCTAAACAAAAGGGGTGGCAAATCTAAAATTAAACCTTACTGCACTTCTATAGTTACTACTATAAATACTTAGCAGGATACCCTATATCTATTGCTAAACAAAGTTAAAAAATGGATCCAGTTCTAAATTCAATTGTTGCGAAAAACCAAGCATGCGAGATTGAAAATTCTAAGGTCAGTTCTGTTATATCGCAGCAATGAATAATTGTTTTCTTTTATTTACTTTTATGACAATGTTAACTTATTTGATTTTTCAGATTCAGTTGCATGATGAACATGCCAATTTAAACAACCCATTTGTCGAACAAGCTTCTATGTTTTTGATTTTGCTGGTTTTAAGTATTATTTTTGCGTATATCTTTAACATGTTCGTTATGTTATTATATGTGTGTTTTATTGCAGGATGATGGTGATAAAAGTGTTGATATTATTTCTTACGGTGCAATGTTTAGTCCATACAAGTCTAATCTTCAACGTGAATTTAGTGAAGAGGTAATTTTAAGGTTTGTTTAATCTTTTTTTTTTAACTTTTGTATTCAATTTTTGTCTTTTTTTAAGGATCGAAAGTTTAAGACTCAAAGGAAGAGACCCAATAGACTCTCTTAATGGAAATAGAGTGAGGTTATTAATTTAGACGATTATGAGGACAAAGACAAAGAAGAGGAATTAGAAGATACTGCCGATTCAAGCACAAACCAGAAAACCCAATTAAAAATATCTCGAGTGTCAATTCAGAAGCGGAACAGATTTCATGCAGTGTAATATGAAATCTATCAAGTGTTTTTATGTTTTTTTTTATTTTCAGTTGTTATGTTTGATCTAGACGTATGAATAAAGTTTATTTTATATTTGAACTTTATTTTTGGTGTTAATATAATGCAGTTATTGATCATATTAATAAAGTTCAAAATAAAGTTAGTATCCTAAATTTACAATTCATCTGAACTTATATAAGTTAATATCTTAAAGTTGCAATAAATATATATTGTAGTTATATATAGTCAAGCTGAAATTATAAAATATTACAGTTATTCTTATATATTAATTTAATAATTTGTATTTCTTAATTAAAAAATAATAAAGTAATAAACTTTAAAGCTAAACTAAAAAACTGAACTTACTATGATATAAAGTGAATAAAGATGTAAACTCATAAAGTTTATTGGATGAGTACCATGTGGATATTTAAAAAAATTATGAACTTTAAAGAATAAAATTATACTTTATAATCTAGCCAATAAAATAAACATACTATTTTTTGTCTTTTGATTATTAATTTTTATATCCACTACAATAATGTTATCAAAAATATTATACGAATAAGAAAACTATCAGAAATGAGTGCCGTAATGCAAAGTGTCGCCTCCGCCGCATCACGCGGGCACGCTACTAGTTAAGTTATATTTAAAAATCAATTTACAACTACTCTTTTTTTATCGTAAGTTAAGGTTTTTGTGAAATTTTACAATTTTTTTTATCAAAATTTACAAGCTATTATGCCTTTTTTTTCAGAAAAAAAGTTTTTGTGTTTATATAGAAAAAATATCGTTTTAAACTAATATATCCAAATAATAACCTAACTTCTGAAGATTTACACAATAAATGAGTCGTTGCTGTAAGAGAAAATTAATGACTAGTTTTTTTCTTATAAATGCAACCCAGAGTCTTTATTATACTTACGAATCCTATTCTTTCTTTAGCTCTTCAACTTTTACATATTTTTAAACTTTCTAAAGTACAAGTTTCAACTTTTACATATTTTAAACTTTCTAAAGTACAAGTAAAATATTTGAATTTTTTAACTAAGCTATGTAAGACATTCTAAATTCGAAAATATATAGGAAGAGATCGTGTAGGCCGTAGGGTGACAAGATCATCTTTGTAAGGATGAATTTTATGATTAACCAATATTGTAGTTTTGTTCATGAGAAATTTAGGACTTTTTCTTACCGTCTAAGAGGAGAATTCTTATAAGGGTGAGAGGGGCACTCCCCTCTTAGGAGAGTCACCTCTCTTACACACACCTAATCAGGTTATGCCACGTCAACTCCCCTCTTAAACTCCCCTCACACCCTCAATTTGATGGCGCCACTCCCCTCTTAACTCCCCTTGTTTTTTTATTCAAAAAAAAAAAAAGGAAATCTTTTGATTGGTTGAAAAAAGGCTGCCCCCTCTCTCTCTCCTCTCTCTCATGCGGTAACTACACCCCGAGACCACTCACCGAATTCACTCACCGCGGGGATGGCGGCGGTGTTCCCGCCGGGGAATGGGGTCACCGATCCCCCTCCCCGCGAGTGCCCCGATCACCCTAAGGTTGCTTATTTTAGAATTACTTTGACCCATGCATGTTTAACTATAGAGTTCTACCTTCGCCCAAGTCAAAGCATCCAAAACACGTCTGTGATATCCCTTTGTGACTCATAATTTCTCTTAGGGTATGTGTAGTGGGGCGGTATGCCCACTTATAGCGCCGGTATGGCGCCTGAAACACCAAAACTGAAGGCGCCATTTTTGCAAATTTTCGAGCGGCGCGATGTTGATAACGGCGCTATCAAATTGAATTTTGTTATTTTTGACCGTTTACCAACGGTCAATTCCTTAAAAAAAAATCAATTTTTTTTCAAACTTTCTTTAATAAATACCTCATTTCCTATTTTTTTTTACCATACACACTCAACCCAACCCTTTATCTCTTCCACTTTTTTTTAGAAATCCTTATATTTTATACAATGCATCCATTCAATCGTGGCTTCATTCCTCCCCGATCAAGTGCGGACCCAAACCAAAGTGGTAATCCTACTCGCCCCGTGTCGCCGGTTCCCACTCGACCCAACCCTTTTGGCTCCGGTTTTCTCGACTACAATCAACAAAATCCCGGGTTCATGAATCATTTGAACCAACCGCTATCATGGGACCTGAATCTCTACGGGTGGAACCCGAATCAAAACACCGACGGAATGGGGTCGTCTCAAGCGTTCGGGTCGGCTCAAGCTTTCGGCTCCCCACAACACGAACCCGATGTTGTTCCGGAAACACAACCCGAAGGAGCGGAGACGCAAAAAGGAAAAGGAAAAGCAAAAGCAAAACGGGCACATAAAAAGAAAGCGGAAACCACCACCCGAGCGAAAAAAAATGTGATATCGTGGGAGTCCGATGAGGAGTATGCGTTAACCCGCGCTTGGATCGATGTGTCGGAGGACCCGGTTATAGGTATATTTTTTAATTTTTTTCTGTTTTTCCGTTTTTTTTTTTTTTTTTTCTGTTTTTTGCAGTTTTTTTTAATTATTTTCTGTTTTTATTTTTCTGTTTTTTGCAGTTTTTTTATTTATTTTCTGTTTTTTTTTTTTCTGTTTTTTGCAGTTTTTTAAATTATTTTCTGTTTTTATTTTTCTGTTTTTTTTTTCTGTTTTTTTGCAGTTTTTTTAGACTAATAAATTATATCTTTTTTTTGTAGCAAACAATCAAGATAAATCAGTTTTTTGGCGCCGAATACGAGCGCTTTTTTTCGAGCTAATTGGCAAAGATGAGGAATACCGCCCAGCGGACTCTATATCGGGCAAGTGGACCGATATAAACAAACAATGCACGAACTTTCAAACCGTGTACCAATGCAATTTTGCCGGATGGAAAAGTGGAAGCAAGGACGAGGACATCACGCAAGCGGCGTTGGTCGAGTATACGAATGCTAATGGCCATTTCCCGTACATGAGGTGTTGGCAAATCCTTCGCCATAGCCCCAAATGGGCCACCATATCTACTCCGAGTGGTCGTTCGGGAAATAAACGGCCGTCAAAGAGGTCCAAAACAAACGAGTCGGGTGAACCCGAAACGCCAACCTCCGACGCTCGAAACACCGACTTGAACGAGGATATTCCGGATGACGAGCCGGTGGAGGAGCTACCAAGACCGCCCGGAAGAAGTAGGCGGGCGAAAAAGCCCGAGTCGTCATCGATATCTATGGGAACGGATATGAGTGACGCATTTTCGGAGATAAACAAGCGACTTCAAGACATACACGAACTCGGTAGTAAACGTATGGAGGAGAACCGCGAATTTACGGAGATTATGCGGGATAGACAATGGGCTCACGACTTTGAGTTTTACTCGAAACCGCACGACCACCTTACCGGAAAAGCTTTGAAGATGGCGTTGGCCCAAAAGGAAAGGATCGAAAAAAAATATAATCTTTGAAGTGTTGTTTTTTTATTTTTTTATTTTTTTAGTCAAACTTTTTTTTTTAGTGGAACCGTTTTTTTTTTTTAAGTGTAATGTTTTTATTTTTATTTTAGTGTAATATTTTTTTAATTTAATGAAATGAATTTTAATTTTATAAAGTTAGAAAATAATCATTAAAAAATAGAAATTAACAATTGAGTAATGATTAGGCGGGGGCTTTATGACTACGGGCTTAAAATGCATAACGCCCCATAACGCCCACCCGCACACGTGGCGCGCCACGTGTCGCATAACGCCCACAAAGGGGCGTTATGACTACACATGGCCTTATGGACGGAACAAAATGAGATTTAATTAAGGCGTTATAAGCACTCTTCACTTGGAACTTATCATCCTTAATGAGGTTTATCACACCATATTAAGTAGAATGAGAGTAGGGATGAGATTTTTTACCGAAATACCGGTACCGTACCGGTACCATACCGGTACCGTACCGATGCCGTACCGTACCGATCATAAACGGTACCGGTATCGGTAATAGATTTTTCTAAATTCGGTATAGGTAAAAAACGGTATCGGTAAAGGTATTTTTCGGTAAATACCGGTATTAATACCGTATTTAATAATGAATTCTTTTTTAGACTTTGTACGTAACTTAGTCAGAAAAGTTTGATTTGAGTGATATAAGAGTTACTACTTTGCCACAGAATTTTGTAAACAATTCAGTTTTTATTTGTTGAATTGTCAAAATAGGCTATTTAAATTGAGTTCGAACTATGGGAATATTGAAGAATTTGGGTATATATTTATTTTTATTCGAGATCACTAACAGTAGTGACTATAAAAGCATTGGATACAGCTATGTTCATCCCCATTGCCATTTGATCATTTTTTAATCAATTATGATGCTTTTTTAGACACGGTGGAATTTGGATGTTAAAAGTCGAACCTATGGATGGTTACTTTTTGATTTTTTGACTACTTAATATGTTTACCTTTTGTTTACATTTCTCTATATATTACTCTAGTTCAGTTAATAATGGATGGATGGGTTGCACATGATATTTTTTTAGGTAAAACAATGCACGACACCAAAACGGTACCAATGTGGTAAAATACCGAAATACCGGTACCGATACCGTACCGGTACCGAATATATAAATACGGTACGGTAATCGGTATCCACATTTCCTTAATTTCGGTAACGGTATTTACGGTATCGGTACCGGTACGGTACCGGTATCGTACCGATCTCATCCCTAAATGAGAGTGACTCGAATACCATATGCAACATGTGATCTTTGATACCAACCAAAATTTACTTTACTAATATGATTATAAGCAAAATAAAATAAAATCTAAACAAAAGCAATTATAACACCTATATTAAAATATATATATATATATATATATATAGGGAGGAGCTCATGCAAGAACCACCTTTATTGTGAGAACCGCGAGAACCAATGTGAACACAACCTAAAATAGCTAAAAAAAACCTAAACCCCCTCCCCCCCAAGCTAAATGCTAAAAACTAAAACCACCAAAAAACCTAACCCCCCCCCCCCCCCCAAGCTAAATGCTAAAAACTAAAACCTCCAAAAAACCTAACCCCCCCCCCCCCACCCCCAAGCTCAAATGCTAAAAACTAAACCCTCAAAAAACCTCAAAAAATCTAAAAAAATAAAAAAAAAATCAAATTTTTTTTTTTTTTTAATATTTTTTATGTTAAAATCGCTACTTTTAGAAGCCAAAATTTTTATTTTTTTTTATTTTTTGGCTTCGAAAAGTAGTGATTTTTTTATAAAAAATATTAATTTTTTTTTGTGTGATTTTTAGCTATTTTTAGGCATTTTTGGTTGTGTTCACATTGGTTCTCGCGGTTCTCGCAATAAGAGGTGGTTCTCGCATGATCTTCTCCCTATATATATATATAAACTAACAAACCAAAAAAACGTTGAATGAACTCCATTACAACAATTTACTTTAAAGAATAACTAAGAAAACAAAAAAAATATGATTGATACACCGTAGCATGTTTATCACGCACATGACATTACATTAATGTTTTAAAAAAAATCATTTGATAAAAACAACATTATACTTAAATTAAAAAGAAAAAGAAAACGTTGTTCGACGTTATAGTACTAATTTTATACCTTATGATGAGTACTCAGCAACCTATCGATCCAACAGATCAAGAGAATTTTGATCGTCGACCAGCTTGCCCTACGAAGTATTCAGAATAATAAATTTTATAATAAACTGGTAGGAGATTTTCGGGTTTGGATGGTAAGGGTAAATTTGAAAAAGATAAATCTAGAGTCGAATGTTATAAATGTCACAAGCTATGACACTTTGCTAGAGAATGTAGAGGTTCTACACAGAACTCCTCATCATATGTGACTTATCCTAGTAAAATGAAACAATCTATTTCAACGACCAAACACAAGTTTTCAAAATACACATTAATAGTCATCCCAAAATGCCCTTGGCCTAAACACATAGTCCCCGGTTCACTTTATCTATGAATAAGCTCAAATGTCATATGAATATGTTAATGGGCCACCACAGTACCAAATTGCTCATGTCGACACGCCACAAGCACATAGAAACTACTGGATGCCCTCCACTAGAAATTACTCAACAAAGTTTTTTTCACTTAAAGCTTTGTAGACTATAGTAGTTTGTTTGAGGATTTGAATGATGAGCACTTTGGTATGATTGCTATGGATCAAGGAAACAAAAACCTTGCACTAGTGGCATTTGAGATCATAAGTGAGACTTCATATTAGAGTACCATCACCAGAAACTATTGGTTCTTGCACTAGTGGCATAGAGAAGCTTGAAGCCAAGAAAAGAAAAGAAAAGAAAGATCTCTCAAGTGAGTAGGGTTCCTGCGCAAAGCGTGTTTTTCCTACAAAGTGTGAGAATCAATCTAGGCCATCCGATGAGTGTGGTTAATAGTTGAGATCAAGTTAGTGGCATTTTTGTAATATTTATGTGTCATTAATTAATTGTTATAATAGGTTAGGGTTAGTCTGGTAATTTTACGTGTTTTAAATCAATCAAATAACTGTCATAAATAACACACGCCCCTACAATCTCGCGATCTTCCCTCTCTCTCTAAAACTAATTATAGAAACCCTTCTTTCATACCAAAAATAGTTAGAATCATGGATCAAGATAACAAATTCGGATTGAAATATAAGCACAATTGATACCATGTTTATCATTTCTTTCATAATTCATCATCTTTTTCTAAAGCACATTCAATTCGTGTTCCATTTGGTTCGTCACAGTGTTTTTTATCACTAAAACACACTACTATGAAACACATCCATTATCCAATTTCAAGTGTAGTAAAACACAATACTATGATAAAACACAATGTGAAGAAACTAGAAACTGATAAAATACAGTGTCAAGACAATGTTATTTACGTTGATATTGTTTTAGGGATTGATGTGTTAAAGCTACATTGTTATTAAATCCTGCATATACATGTATCCAATATGTTTTGTTGAAGACAGTGTTGTTTTTTAAAGTTTGATCATAGTAATGTGTTTTACTACACTTGATGTTGGATACTAGATGTTTTCATAGTAGTATGTTTTAGTGATAAAACACAATGTGACGAACAAAAGTCACTGTCTTGGTAAAGGTGTTGTTTTTACATTGATATTGTTTTAAGGATTGATGTGTTAAAGCTACATTGTTATTAGATCCTGCATATACATGTATTCAGTATGTTTTGTTGAAGACAATGTGTTTTTTTAAGTTTGATCATAGTATTGTGTTTTACTACACTTGAAGTTGGATACCAGTTCATAGTAGTGTGTTTTAGTGATAAAACACAATGTGACGAACCAGATGAAATACGAATTGAATGTGCTTTAGAAGAAGATGATTAATTGCGAATAGAATGATAAACATGGTATCAATCTAATATAACCGATAGTTCGAAATAAATGAGATATTTGGTTTCCTTAAATTTCTCATATGTTAGTTTAGAATATAATAAATCCCAAAAATAAAATAAATATCAAATTACATTTTTGCCCTTTTCATTAAAATAATTAATTGCCACATGTCATTAGGATGTGGCTTCCTACACTTTGTAGGAAAAATTGGCTTTGTAGCCAACTCCTACTCCTCTCAAGCTCAACCTTATAAACATATCCTAGGTCAAACAGCTAGACCAGGTCAAACAATTGGACAAGTCAAAACTATTGGAACACAGACTAGTGCAAAACCATCTATTGTTAAAACTACTGGAACACAGACTAGTACAAAGCCAGTTGTTGTTGAGAAACCAGTAGAAAAAACAGTAGTTACCTTTACAAGAAAGAGAAAATTGGTACTACCTGAAGAATCAGAAGACTCTCCACCATCCAAAGAACAAAATAAATATGAGAGATCATCTGTTCCAGCATCAACAAAAAAATCACAAAGAGTTTCAAAGAAAATCCCAAAAATCTAGTCAATCCAGAATTAGATGAAGATCCTCCCCCCTCACTAAGATTTATTATGTCTGCCACTACTCAAAGTAGATAAAAGTTGAATCATGTGGAGAATTCCAAAAGAATGGAGGAAGAAGGAATAAAGGAATTCACAGGTAATCAAACAAAAATGACATACAAGAAAGCTTAGTATATAATGGATAGAAAAAATTGAAGAAAATAAAAGCCAATGAACACTACATGTTTCAAGAATCCCAAAGGCTCTCCCAAATTACACCTTTCAAGGATTCAAATGTTGTAAAACTGTTAAAGGATGAATGCATTGTCTGGTTAAAAGGGCATGTGCCATACCCAGTCAAAAGCTTCTACATCTTTCAAAACTGGGATCTAAATAATTTGCTGGATGAAGTGGAGAGGGTCAAGAGAATGATTGCAGATCCTAATGTGAAGGTAACCCTTCCCAGCTGGAAGCTTGGTAGTAAAAGAAAACCAACACCAAAAGTTGCAGCAAAGTTATTCATAATGAAACAAGAGCCGATTCATGCACAATGGGCTCTAAAGAACTCGATAGTCATATGGAAAGATTCTACTCTCACAAGTGAATATTCAGACTATAAAGCTACATTGAAGAAGCATATAGAGAAATTCCCTCCACCACTTACTCAGAAGAACACGGAGATCCATCTTGCAGACAAAAAGAAGAAGTCAAGTGTTGTTCCATTTAATCCCCAAGAGATACTATCCTACAATTTAAAGATCATGGAGAACTATATGCACAACCAAAAGGAAAAGCATGGTTATGACCATTGGATTCCTGGGTTAGATGATGAAGAAAAACTTCTCCTTGTGAATTACATGCTAGATGTTACACATGTATTCAGAACTACATGAGATCGAGCTACAGGTACTTATATTGTTGAGTTAGCTACACCGCAAGATTCACAACATCAATTAGTGGCACACCAGGGGATAACAGTACCTACAAGGCCAGATTCACCTCCACCCACTTAAGTCCTAGACTTACCTCTAATCCCCCCTAACCGAAGGATTGTGATATGGAAAACAATGAAAGACTCAAATGATGTGTAAATCTTCAGAGAAGATGGCTTTGTAACCCAATTTGATAGGTATGATGTTCAAGGCTAAGATTAGATAATATAAAAATCATACTGGATCTGGAACTTGAAAAAGAAGAAAATGATCACCAAGTTATCAACATGGAGATGTGAATCAAAGGCATAATAAAAGTCAGGCCAATAAGTGTGATTTTGGCATTAGCGGATCTAGGGGAGATTGTTGGGTTATATAAGATTTACTGATGATGAAAGCTAAAACCCAAAGGAACCATCTTCCTTAGCATGTGAAATAAGATTCTGCAATCTTCAAAGTACCAGAAGTTCCCCCTTAAAATCTGCTCAAACAACCACCAATACAGCTAGAAAAGAACTACCGGGATCAAAAGACTTGGAAGACCAAGTCAAAGAAAGTGCTGAAATATGAAAGATGTAAGACCCAACCAATTAAATACATGAAATTTAGTTTCGTATATAAACTATACCACCATAAGATTAATTCTCTTAAAAACACAAGCTACCTAAGGTAGAAATAATTTGATTTCCAAGTACATGTCCATAAGTCTTAAAATTTGAAACATAAACACGAAAACACCGAAGCGAATAATCAATATATGTGTTTGGTTCTTGAGGCAGCATGATCTTTATGTGCTACTATAGATGAGAGTAGCCTATCATTAAAAATCACTTAAACGATTATTAACCAAAGCATTTAAACGAAACAATCAAATCCGGAAACAAAAATAACATTTCAAAGGACCCCACGCATCGCGGAGGGATCCCTTGTCGCCCCCGCGTGGCGCGGGGAGAAGCAAATTGACCAAAAAGTTGACCAGGCTCGCCCGCGCATCGCGAAGGAACCAGGCGTGTCCCACGCGTGGTGCGGCCGAGACACTTTTTTCTAGAAAGTTGCAGCACTGGCAACCTTTGAACCCTTAACCCAATTTTACCATTTTGTCAAATACATGTCCAGATCAGTCCTAACCCGATTTTATCACTTAAAACTTATTTCTTAACATTTATAAACCCACAACCCTTCAACCGGACCCAGATTTATCAAGTGTCCACTCCATTCGTTTGGTTTGGTGAGTATTACCCAAACCAACCCATTATGAGATTTAAGCTCTTTAACTTAAAACATCTGTGTTCTTTTAACTGGGTTTCTCATATTCATCCAACCACAATCAAAGATCATGGTTGATAACATTGGACAATACCTTGGCCTCTACGACCCCGCAGGTCATTTATACCTTAGTTTTACTAGTCCGTTATTTAGTTTAGGGACTTATATACCATAAACGGCCCGTCTGGTATGCTCATATGATTAATCATTTTCACCATGGTCATTAGCCATGTCCATTTGCGTTGGGCATCTCTTCCGCTTTTATGACCCCACGGGTCATTTATACATTGGTTTTACATGCCCTTGACACGATTCTCTTAAAACTCATTTTCTTTTCTTTCTTGTTGTATATTCTACAACTGCTTCAAATCAATTCCTATAACGTCTCTTTTAACAACACCAACAAATTAATTACAAAAAAACGTAACAACAAGCTACGTACCTTAGAGCTTTCCTTTGAGACGAGTCTCCTTTCCCGTTTGGTCTCCCGATGTATCACTTGAGTTGCCTTATGCTGTGATGATGTGAGGTGCTTTAGATCTTCAAACATGCAATCAAAACCCTTTCAATTTCACTCTTGATTTCTCAGATTTGTGTTTGAAGTTTCTGTGGGGTTTCCCCCCTTTCCCTCTCTCAATCACGACATACACACAAGATTGTGTGTGTGTTTTCTGTTTTGTGTTTTTCGTAATTAAATACCCATATGTTTAGTTAATATCCCATTTCAGCTCTTATAGTTTGGTTTTATTATTATAATTACGACATTATTTACTCTTTTTACTAACAAACAACATATTTTTAACTAGGTTAGGTAGTCCTATTTATTATACTCATGTTATCTACTACAAAGGTGAAAATTGAATATTTTTGGGGTGTTACAAAAGAGTTGGTCAACAAGACAAAGTTGAAAACAAGTGTTGGTCAACAAGTCAACAACTGAAGACTAAAAGAGCTGGAAACTAAAAGTACTGAATTATTCCAGTAGTTTTCTTTTCCAGCCGTTTCCATTGTATTTCCAGTAGTTTAGTGTTTTCGGTTACTTTTGTTATCTATCCAACAATTTTGCAAACTGCTAACAGTTACACCTCTATTGGGTTGTTTTGGGCTCATTTTCATGGAGACATCACCAGCAGTTCTCTCCTCTTATAAATAGAACAATACACTAATGTAATTAGTTAACTCTTACAATTGAAAATCTTAAATCAAAGAATCTAGAAAGACAGAGGCTAAAGTAAGAGAGAGGGAGAGAGAGCACTTGATAGGGGGAGTGACAATTCTACTATGATATTACACTGAAATCAGTAATGGAAATTGTTAGACAAGCATTCCTTACAAATCCAATTATTACATTGTTTGATGCGTTTATTATGAGCTTTTATTGATGATCTTTTGAATTATTAAAACAGTTTTTATCAAAAACACACAAGCACACACTTTCAGATCCAACAAGGGGATTTACCCGAGTCAAGAGGTACAGGTACTATTTTTTGTAGTAGTCGACCGGTTAACAAAGTTTGCACATTTCATTGCTCTGTCTCGCCTTACACTGCAGCCATTGTAGCTCAAGTCTTTTTACACCATGATTCTAAATTCCATAGTTGGCTAGAAACCATTGTTTCAGAAAGATACCCTATTTTGTGAGCAATTTTTGGAAAGAGTTTACACGTTTGCATGGGGTGTCCTTGGTCATGTCCACAACTTATCACCCACAATCGGATGGGAAAACTGAGTAGTTAATAGATGCTTGGAATCATACCTTCGTTGTATGACTATGGGCATGCCTAAAGAGTGGAGTAAATGGTCATTATTTGCTGAATGGTGGTACAATTCCAGTTTCCACTCTAGCATTAATATGAGCCCATTTGAAGCTCTATATGGGTTTCCACCTACTATCTTTATTCCCTAAATTCCAAGGGATGCAAGGGTAGCAGCAATAAATAATCTTTGTAGAGATAGGGATGAGATGATTAAAGAGTTAAAACAATCATTATATCGAGCTAAAAACGGAATGAAACAATTAGCAAACAAGTACCGCTCATACATAATTTTCGAAGTGGGTACATGGGTTTATGTTAAGATCCACCCTTATTGTGAAGCTACTTTGTAAGGTCACCTAGGTCTCTCTAATCAGGATCTATCACTAACAACACACTCGCGTAGTATGCGGAAACTACCACACGATCACACCGCGTAGATTTACAATAGGAAGGTGAAGAAAACAGAAGGAAAACAATATGAGAATCCACAAAGTATTCTCAGATATGAAAAACATACAGTAAAACACACACACACACATACACAATGATATTAGGGTTTCTCTCTCTATAGTTTTCTGCACCACAATGTTTCCCAAATAGTTTATTCTAGAACCTGAACATATCAGAATATACACAGACTGATACTTCGGAACACACAAGTTCCGAAGTATTATACATAAATTCGGACAAAACATCATTCTAACCTATGTTCCGAATTACCCACTTAGTAATCCGGAACTTACGTAAATTCAGAATATACATATCATAAAAACTTATATATAACAAAGTTACATAAAAGACCTTGCATTCTTCAGACTTGACGAGTCCAGCACTTCATCACATTTCGTGCACTTACATACGTTGAGGTACGCTAAACATTCCAAGCTTTCACCTAAGTAGTATGGTCCTTTCATGATCTTAGAGCGAACTGGCCCTATTGCTTATAAACTAGATTTACCAAATGCTGTGCTTGTTCACCATACATTCCATGCCCCACTCCTTAAAAAGGCTCATGGACCAACCGTTCATGTGATTCCGCTTTCAAAAGAACCCAAGTTCCAATTGCAGCTGGCTGCCGTTCTTGATAAAAAAAAATAGAATGGGTCAAACGAGGCTACAAAGGGTCTTATCAATTGATGATTCATTAGCAAGGGCTACCTCCTACTGAAGCTACCTGGGAAGACCACCAAGAATTTCAATTGTGGTTTCCTGGTTTTAAGATTTGAGCCTTGATTATGTTATATAATAGTTAGTAGCTCAATTATAATTGTCATAAGTCTAGGGGTTAATCTGTAGTATGTACAAGTGTGATGATTGATTTGTAATTAAGTCTAACGATTTTTAACAATTTCATATATGAGTTTGTTGAGCAATAAACGACCTAGTTTTGAGTTGTAAACCTTTCTTCTATTATATCTCTCTTAACTATATGACACTACGAGAGCCTGTGCAACGACCTAGCTACGTTATATAACCCGAAAGTCATTATCAATTCCCTCGATTTTCTTTAAATATTCATGAGGCGATATATTTTAGTGACTTTGTGAATATATGAACAAACAAAAAATAGTTCCACACTCAATAATTAAAAAAACCCCTCAACTAGCGGCTAAGAAACAAAATACACATTATTATAATACATGGAAGTGCTAGCAAATTAATTCCAAAATAGCAATTCATACCATCACAATACATCCTAATCATATATATATGAGAATGAAGCTCTTATATGAAATTTATTGAGGATAATTTAGTTATCATTACCATTTTGAGATAAACTTAGTTTTGACATTGAACTTTTAAAAATCATAGCTCTTAAAACTCAGTTTTCACATTCAACTTTTAAAAATCATAGTCCTTAAAATGCATGCTTATGAGGATCATGGCCCTCAATTACAACAATGAGGGACCGAACTCCTCAAACACAACCTTGTAATAATCATCATACTTAATATCAAACAATGAATGATGAAACACTTGTTAACACTTAGGCTAACCAGCCGGGTTGTCTCTTGTGTAGGGTTCAATCTCCTTCTCCACTCGCTGATTATAAGCTTCCTACAAAACAGAACACCGGTGACTCGCCACAAGGAGGAGAATAGGGGGTTCTCCTTGTGACCACCCTCCGGCGTGAGAATAAGTACTGTTCTGAGGAGAAAATAGTATGTGTTATAGGTGAAATGTGAGGAGAGCAAAATGTTAAACCTGAAGGAGGAGTGTCCTATTTATAGCCGAAGGATGAAGGAGGGAGGAGAGGCCTTGCTAGTTGCTATCGGGCGCCAGCTGCCCGACCAAGAGGAATATCCTCTTGGTCTCCTCTGCTACACTCAGAGTAGTGGGTGACGTGGCGCGCCGTTATTTGTCCAGGTGGGAGAATTGTATCAGCAACTGTTGGCTTGTCTTAAGATCGTGTTGCAGGTCCAAGTGGCATCCTACCATTGGTGACACGTATTGTCCTTTTTGTCTGGAGGAGCATCTTTGGTGTTACCTGTGATATCTTCCAGAAGCTTCTGGATATTCTTTGCTGATGTAGACGCCATGTAGGATAAAGGTGGTGTGGTCCCTGCCATGTGTGCATGGATTTGGGACCATACCTCTTCAAGTCCTCCCAGTCCAGAGTACCTTCTAGTTGAGTTTATCATCTAGGAGGGATTCTGGACTCATAAGGGTTGTGGTTTTGTTGTTTGATTTCCTTTGAATTTTTCATCTTATCGCGCGTGTTCTATGACGTGCTGGGTTAACTCAAAATGGTGTACAACATGTGGAAATGGTATGCGAGTTTGAGCTGAAACGACGCGTGGCGCACGGTGATGATCTCCAAAACTTGAGCCAAAATAGGGCATGGCGCATGAAGATGACTTGCAAAGTTGAGCCAAAATCGTGCATGGCGCATGAGGGTGACTTGCAATTTTTGAGCCATAATAGTGCATGGCGCATGTAGATGACTTGCAAAATTGAGCATGAATAGCGTATGGCGCATGAGGGTCACTTGCAATTTTTTAGCAAAAATAGCGCATGGAGTATGTAGATGACTTGCAAAATTGAGCCAAAATAGCGCATGGCGCATGAGGATTTATTTAGAGGTTTCTTCTAGGGCAAGTTTTTTTTTCATCTATGTGGAGATTATGACAACTGGTGTGACTGATGTTCCGTCTGAGGTGGTTGTCTTGTCGGAGACGTGAACAGTTACTTTTTGCAGGGTGTCAGGCACGCTTTTCGTCGCTTTCAGGCGGATGGCGGCCACGCGCCCTGAAGAGACGGCGTTTCCTCCTCTCTCTTCTGACGTGTCAACGTTTGACTAGGTGTCCTTCTGTCTTCCTGACGGTCCATTACCCATCGCGTTAAATGCGATGTGTATAAATATGAGGCGGTTACTACCAGATTACCACTTTTTTCTCCTTTTTCAAATTTCAAACTCCATATTCTCCTCTCCAAATCTTCATCCAAGTTCTTTTTTCCTCTTCATCTTTTCTCATCATGTCTACTGGTACGAAGTCTGCCGCCACCAGGAAGAGAAAATACAAACCAAGAAATCCACCCGATCCGAATCAAGCGGAGATAAACTAGAAAGAGGAAGAACTGCATAATTTGGTTCAGAATTTTGGCTTTCATTCTGATTGGGGAGTCCAATTTCCGACGCCTAATTCCGCTGCACTTGATGCACCTCCGGGATATATGACGTTATATGCTGACTTTTTCCGAGAAGGCAACTTTCGTCTTCCGATGGCCAAGTTCATCGGAGAGGTGTTGACGAACTATGGCTTGCACATTTCACAGATAAATGCCCTGGGGTTACCACGACTCACCCATTTTGAGTTCATTTGCCGGGCTAATCGCGTTGAACCGACATTTTAAAAGTTCAATGTTTTTTATTTTGTCACTTATACCGGTGGTTTTTATTCTTACAACTCCCGTACTAGTGGAGTTAACCCTTGCAGCCGGGACCTTCCCAAGAGTCAACATGATTGGAAGCAGAAATTCTTCTACATTCATCGTGGCGTCATCCCTATTGACAAGCACTACATATCTGAGAGTGAGGGCATCCCACGTGTGAATGTTTCGATACCTTTTACTGAACAAGATTAGTATACCACCTTAACCTGGAAGGTTACTCCGACTGTTCAAAGGGAAAGGTATTACTTTTTACCTACTTTGTTACTTTTTACCTACTTTGTTACTTGCTTCTCCTTTTACTGAACAAGATTAGTAACCCCTCAGAACCCTAGGGGTTTCCCGGTGTAAGGATACAAAAGGAAAGGTATTACTTTTTACCTACTTTGTTACTTGCTTCTCCTTTTAGGTCTCTTCACACCTTTTTGTGTTTTGCAGCAGGGTATAGTTTGATGAACATTTTTTATCCTAAAGCTGGTGGTTCCATGGTTGTTGTTGTTTTACCCGAGGGGAGGCCCTTGTGGATTGATCAAATAAGGGAAAATTTCCTGAACCCTTCAAGTGAAAGCATGGCGACTTATGCTAATGCTGTTCTTGGTAATGGTGGTGAAGATGAAATTAATGTTGATCCTGCTCCTACTCGAGAGGAGCCTATAATCCTTTTGAGTGAGGAGTTTGGTGACTCGTGTCAGGATTTAATTCATCGTTCCACGCGTGCAGGTCCACAACAAGGATCTGTTCGAGAACCTGCTGTTGAAACTGTTGATACTCCTGTTGTGGATCTACAAGCTGGTGCTGCTAAACAAGTGGAGACTAGGAAGAAGAAAAGAGAGGAGAAAACTGAGGGAAAGAAAGCTGAGGAGCCAGTTGTTGGGACATCTCGTAAGCTTCCTTCTAACTCCTCTTTCCTGGACTATGTTGTCGTGTCTGACACACTATCTGGTTTAGACGCAGGAGTTAAACGACAATCTTGTGATCCTGACGATGATGCCACGTTGACTGAGATGATGAAGAAAAGAAAAATGCTTGAGGATAAAAAGCAAGAGCTTGATGCGCAAGCTGCTGCTGCATTGGCTGAGAAAAAATTCAAAACTCCAGAAGGAAACTACTGCTGCACCTTCAGAGTCGGAAATTGACTTAGGTGTGTTCAGCGAGAAGACTGGTAATCACTTGGAAAAAATATTCAAGTCTGCTTCTGCCCCCGAGGTATGCTTTCTTCTGTTGTATATGTTTTGCGTATTGTTTTGCCTCTTTTGAATGCTTATGCTTTGTTGTAGCAACTTCAAAATCTGCCTGTTCTGGGTCTAAAATTGATATTTCCAAGATTACTCCTCCCGCTTCTCCTTCGTCTAATCCTCTTGATTTATCTCCTCCTCGCCGGGACCCGAAGGGGAAAGGGAAGGAGGGTGATGTTGAGGTTGAGGTTGAGCGGAAGGAAAGAGTGGTTGAAAATGTTGCTGCTGGTACTGGAAGAGATGAAGTTCATGCTGAGGGCATGGAGAATGAAGTTGAGTCAAGTGAAGCTACTCCTCAGGGCATGGTTTATACTAAACGTGTGCGCGGTTCTAGAGGCGGTGGTGCATCTGGTACTCATCAGAGTCCTGAATTTCATCGTGTTCAGGGTGGATCGTGGACTACCCACAACCCTGCTTACGATGACCATCCTCACGCTCCTCATTGGATTTTGACTCAGGGCTCCAGGATGGACAACCTCCCTAACTTCCACGAGTTTTATTCTTTGTCCCTCCCCCCAGCTGAGAGACTTTTCCAGAAAAACCACCACCGCATGGATCTTTTGGATGCTCGTATCCATGCTGGTGTGAACTTCTATGCCACGCCCCAAGAAATTGTGAGGGAGTGGCAGGCGATGGGGGAGTTTTGATGATGCGATCACGGATTGTGGAAGTTAGTGGGGTAGTCATGATACTGGTGCAGAATGTTTATCATTTAGGGTATCTGACTATTTATGGGCCAAAACGTAAAATCCTCAAAGGCGAAAAACTGACAATTGGGGCGAATATTGTGATATTCTAGTTTGGTCAAGTTTTTCGGAGAAGAGAATTGAAAACTGAATTCAGTTTGAGGGGGAATTCAGTGATGGAGACGTCAGAATTTGCAAAAATGAGGGGGAATAAAAATTTCACTGTCGTATTTTGAAATTCCGTCATTTTTGAAATTCATGACACTGCAACAGTATTCGGGTAGTTTTCGACTTCAGATTATCAGGGGAATGTGAATCTGATCGCGAGTGTAAGCTTCCGCGATCAAGAGGATCCGAGGTGTTGATATCTGATCATGGACGAAAGCATCAGAGATCTGAGAGTGATCGTGGATGATAGCTTCTGAGATCTAGATTATCCGAGGAGATGAATCTGATTGTGGACGAATGCTTCAGAGATCAGATCGCATTTCCAGATGATTTGTTTTCTGATGAAGATTTGCTGATTGTGGAGAATACCGTTTACACGGATCTATCATTCTTACGGTGCGTTAACATGGATCACGGTAAACAGGATATCAGATCTTCAGGGGGAATCACGAATTTGAAGTTAACCAGTTGAGAATTTGAAGTTTCTATCAATTGCCGGTTGAGTTTTTGTACATTCTTAGATCGAGCAGGCGGAATGCGAAGATCGTGGTGCTTACTTGTGATATCAAAAATTGGGTTCGAATGCGGTTAAAGTTGAAACAGAGGATGCTGCATTGATTAGTTTTAAGTTGGTGATTGTTCGTGAAGGTTGCAGTTTAGAAAATCAAAGGAGAGTCGTAAAAGTTCTAAAACTAAGGCATAAGCCTCCTATTTATAGGCCAAGGCTTTAATGAGAAAACTCATTAATTACAATATTGCCACCTTGCCTTTTCCCTACTTATTACAATATAAAGTCCTGTTTTCTTGGGATTTCTGCTACGGACTGATTGACGGAGGCGATAGACATAAATGCACTAACAGACTCCCCCTTGGATATTGCCACATTCAATCTCGTAGCATCTTGTCTTTCTCTCTCTCTCTCTCTGAGTCTTCTTGAAGCTTTATCATCTTCAGCAACATAGACTCCCTCTTGCTTGAACAGAATCCCCGTGGATCTGTCTTCAGCTTCAGCTCCCCCTTTCAGTAGACTCTTTCTTCAGGCTCCCCCTTTCGTCAAGCTTCCGTGGTTTTGGGATCGACACCTGGCTTTCCGGTTACAAGCTCCCCCTTGCGTTGAGCTCGTCTTCAGACTCCCCCTTTGGCTCGGCTATCGGGATCGTAGTCTGGAATAGCATCTGCAAATCTCAAACATTTATTAGTGAAAATGTTTTGAACATCCAGGATTGAAAACCTAGCTCTCTTAGCATAATATTTCGACAGTGAAAGCATTTTCGATTGTCCAGGAATCGTGACCTAGCTTTTAAAAACTTTTAATCAAGATGCTGGCTCTAAAATATAATAATATGAATATATCCAGGATTACTTGATTATCTCCCCCTATCAAAATACTTTATAGATTTGACGATTTAAGCAGCCAAAATCGAAATCTAGCTCTTTTCAACAAATTTTAACAGTTTAAGCATCCAAAACCTTCCTGATTTATCATCCAAGTCCAAATTAATGACCTTGGAGATATCACAAACTGTTTTTGATTTTTTATTTTAAAACTTCAAGTTTCAAATTAATGAACTTGTTTTATTTTCAGAAACACGATCAGCATACTTAGATTTTGAAACTCAGCATTCAGACATCGGTTGTCGAAAATAAAGTGAAATCAAAATCTTTTTGACTGTTTATGAAGCAGAAAGCAGTAAAGAAATATTTACAAACATATTTACAGACAATATTTTTGTTTGAGTTCGTGTCAGAGGATCATATCAGTTTATGACAAGTCACTAGCACCGTTGAGCTTTTAACACATTAAGTTCTAAACGATTCATTTAGATTGTCAGTATACTGATCCACTTAAATTTTCACACAAAGTTCAATTGAATCGAGATACGAGATTAGTGTTTTAATGACTTAACTTATTCGCGTGTCCCACCTCAGAATATACTCCCGTATCAAAATTCCCTAGATTCAGTCTTATAGGTGAGTATACCAGTTTGATATCTGTAATCTGGGTTAGTGCGAGACCTTGAGAGCTCAGGTATGAACTTCCGTTCAGTCAAAGAAATGAAGGCTCGACTTTAGGTGTGTTCCCTTTAGAGAATCTTTTCTTCAACTGCAATTGATTCATATCTTTCTATATTTTTCTATTTTTGTGCAGAGGGTGAGCCTTTTAAAGTGCGTAAAGTATTATACGAGGTCTAGGCCATTGCTTCCGCAATATCAGAAGACCAGGTATAATACCCCAGATATCAAACAGTATAAAGACCTAGTATCTCAGAATCAGGCAATCTCTCAAACAAGATTTCGGGGGTTACCCATATATCCGAGAGATGTTCCCCACGAGATAAGTAAGTATTTGATATTTAGGTTTATATCTCGAAAACAATCTACTAAACGTGTAAAAACCTACTGGCATATTATCAGTGAGACCGTTTATCACATTTTAACATTTCATTTCTTTAGCGTACTGTGATTGTCTATTGATGTACTATCATTTCCTCTTTTTACACAAAAACTCATTTTTGAATTTTATTATGTTTTTTACTATTTCAAATTTTCAAATGTTTTTGGATTTTCTGAAATTTCTTACTCCCCCTAAAATTCAAAACATTTTAAAGAAAATTTGACAACCTGATACTGATAGCTTTGTCTCGCCATCCATTTTCTGCTTTACATGCTCTGTTTTGCAGAAAATATACCCCCATGATTTACAACACATTGATTTTTTACTGTTTGAAAACCGTTTTTCAATCTTGTGAAATTAATCATGTTTGTTCCACCGTGAGGGTTTCGGCATATTCAAGTAACATATTTTTAAATTTTTGATTTTTGACAAAATATAAAAACATATTTCTGGTTTTTAAATTTTTAAATTTTTAGGGTTTTTAGAAATATTGTTTATTTATTTACAGAAACACAAACTCCCTGTTTAACAGTCGCAGGGACCAACAACCTTCTCTTCTCGTGCCAGGCTGCTCCGACACTCCTCTTGATGACATTCAGTTTTCTTCGGAATCACCTGCACATTCAACTTAATTCAATCACTTGAATAAGTTAGCCCAGGTCTGTTTGACCTTAGGCATTTCAACACAATATGATTCATTCAACTTTGGAAAATTATCATTGTTTTGAACAAACAACTTTTCATCTTTTACTTCATCCTTTTTTATTGAATCAGTTTTCTGTTCAGAACTAAATTGTGTTTTAACTACCCAGCTTTGACCTTTTGAAGCACTTCTTTTATAAAAATGTGATTCATTTTGAACAACAACTTTTGGTTTCCAAAACTGGTTTGGTTTAGTTGCATCAACAGTTGTTTTCCAACTTTTTGTTGTTCGTAATTTGGGTGTCACCGATTTCCATGTTTGTTGTGAGTCAGCCTTTGACATTTTCGGCTTCCAAGTTTGCTTTGAATCAAACTTGGTTGACTTCTGATTCACAACACCAGAATTCTTTTTCGTCTCAACACCAACATGTTTCAAATTTGGACACTTGCGAGCAAGATGTCCTGGTTGATCACATTTGAAACATGTTCTCTTTGAAACATCTTTCACCTGTTGTTGTTGCTTTTTCTTTTGAGCACATAACTCTTCATTAGACTGACGTCTAAATTGGAGTTCTTTCTCTTTTTCTGAACTTGTACCATGAACAAAATTCATCTTTGTCTGATAATTTGGCGTTTCATTTTTCTTCCAATTTTGTTTCCTTTTATAACCCAACCCAACCTTCATGTTTTTCTTTTTTGTAACCAGGTTTGTTATAAAAAGTTTTATAACTCTTTCCAGCAAACTTTGAAATCTCAGACTTTTCAATTTCAATCATTTTAAACACTTTGTCAATCTTTTCTGAAATGACATTCTGAATCGGGTGTCACGGCCCCAACCTGGTTTTACCCGTTTCAGGAGCCGCGGGACAGAAAACCCGTGGTATTGTTTATATTGGCAGCGGAGTTTTTAACAGGATCTTTTAAACCGAAAATTCCCAATTATTTTATTTCACTTTTTGGGACAAACCCCATAATTTACAATAAAGGAAATTTTACTGGGAAATCCCTGTTTTACAAAAACATGTTTATTTATTTTATTTACTGAGCCACATTCTTTAAGCGGGTGTGCTATGTAACACCTTTCCTAGTTCACAGTAAAATCACCTGAATCATTTTAAAAAGATTTTATCAGCGGGGAAATACTGGCGAGTCATTCATTTTGCACAAAACGACACATTGTTATAAATTACAGGACTAAGAGCGATTACAATTGCCACTATCTTATAATTATCTGGTCCAGTGTCACCCCTGGTGACGATGGTCATACCACTATTAGGTCCTTTCACCCAATGGTGATGATTATCACTGTTTAGGTTCGTCCACTTAAAAGTGAGAAAACAATAGTAATGTGCACAATACCCCACTTACTGCCAGTAATTTAAGATAACAAAGACTTACCCCCTGTAAAATATAACTTGAAAATAATTTAAGGTTTTATAAAACAGTTTTGATAAAAAAGAGAATGACTCACATTGCAGGTTTAGTTGGACAGAACTTTGCCTGCTGATTTAGCCTCGTAACCTAGTTAAATAACAATGCACACGAAACTAGGTCAGTAACTTAATACAACATTTATGACAAACTCACGAAATCAAAACCCTCACGACGAATGACAAAGTATAGCCCGAATTCGGGCAACACTTAAACATCCATCGAATCGGTTTCAATCGATCGGACATTGTATCGTAGCAGTGATCGAGTTAATACCCTGTAATCGTGGCAGCGTCTCGACACCTTAACACTCGTTTTAAGCAGAATATGGACGTTTTGAACTAAGTTTTCGAACACAGAAGCAAGCCCCATGCACGACCTATTTATAACAGAAAATTGAGTTTTTCGCGGCCGACATAAACTCTAACAATATCTTACGCGGCCCGCGAGTGCCACCCTAGCTACGGCTAGGGCTAGCGTGTCATGCGTAGGCCCGCCACGTGGCTAACACATGGCCTAAAGCTTATCCGGTCGAACCATCAAGCTGTCGCGCCCTGTGTAAGATTCCCTTAAGGCTTACGCGGCCCGCGAGCGACCCATAAATTTTGAATTTCTTCATTTTCAACAAGGATTAGGATTTTAGGGGTCCAGGTTTCTACTTACGGGTCGTTTTGGGACATTTTCGCGTGAGTCCTTACATCCTCCCCACCTTATTTAAAATCTCGTCCTCGAGATTTACTGAAATAGATGAGGATACTTTCGCTTCATTTCCGATTCCAGTTCCCAAGTGTACTCAGGTCCTCTTTTCGAATTCCACTTGACTTTGACCAGTACTAGTCTTTTGTGCTTGAGAAACTTGACCTTTCTGTCTTCTATTTGAAGCGGTTTCTCTACAAATTTCAACTTTTCATTTACCTCTATATCTTGAAGTGGTACTACCAGGGATTCATCAGATAAACATTTCTTGAGGTTGGATACATGAAATACGTCATGTACCCCAGCTAGCTCTTCTGGTAGTTGTAAGCGATAGGCAACTGGTCCTATGTGTTGGACAACTGTGAATGGTCCTATGTACCTTGGACTTAGCTTTCCTTTCTTACCGAACCGAACTACCCCTTTCCAAGGAGAAACTTTTAAGAGTACATTGTCTCCAACTTGAAATTATAGCGGCTTGCGTCGATTGTGTGCATAACTCTTCTGGCGATCTCGAGCTGTTTTCAGTCTTTCCATGATTTGAGTTATCTTGTCGGTGGTTTCCTGTACAATCTCAGGACCTGATAATTGACTTTCTCCTATTTCGGCCCAGCAAACTGGAGTTCTACACTTTCGTCCATACAGTGCTTCGAATGGGGCCACTTCGATGCTTGTATGATAACTATTGTTATAGGAGAATTCGATTAAGGGTAGGTAGTTATCCCAGTTTCCACCAAAATCTATTACACATGCCTTGAGCATGTCTTCCAGGGTTTGGATCGTCCTTTCACTCTGTCCATCTGTTTGGGGATGGTATGAAGTACTTAAATTCAGTCGAGTCCCCATTGCTTCTTGGAAACTTGTCCAAAAATGCGAAGTGAAACGACTATCCATATCCGATACTATGGAGAGTGGAACTCCATGTAAGGATACTACCTCGTCTACGTACAATTTTGCTAATCTTTCCTTGCTAAAGGTTTCCTTCATTGGCAGGAAGTGGGCTGATTTGGTTAATCGATCCACAATTACCCAAATCGCGTTGTTACCTTTCCTGGTCTTGGGTAACTTAGTAACAAAGTCCATTGTTATTAGTTCCCATTTCCATACAGGCATTTCTAGTTATTGAAGTAACCCTGAAGGTTTCTGGTGTTCTGCCTTAATTTGTGAATAAGTTAGACACTTAGATACATATCTAGCTATGTCCTTTTTCATTCCTATCCACCAGAAGTTATTTCTTAAATCTTGGTACATTTTATTATTACCAGGGTGCATGGTATATCTAGATTTATGGGCTTCCTCTAAAATCTTATCTCGTAAATTTCTTGCTTAGGTACCCAAATCCTTTTCTTGTGGAATCTCCAAATTCCATTAGTCCCTTGCTCTAACTCTTTTATTCGTCCTTTCATTCTTTCAGCATCATCCTTGATTGCTGTCTCCTGTATATTCTTTAGTTGTTCCATTAAATCTAATTGTAGATTTAATCTAAGAGCACGAACTCGTCTTTTTTTATGATACTTACGACTTAAGGCATCTGCGACTACATTTGCCTTTCCCTCGTGATATTGAATATCACTGTCGTAGTCACTTAATATTTCCATCCATCTTCTTTGCCTCATGTTTAATTCTTTTTTGCCCAAATATGTACCTTAAACTCTTATGATCTGTATAGACTGTAAACTTACTTCCGTAAAGATAGTGTCTCCAAATTTTAAGGGAAAAAATTATTGCTCCTAATTCTAAGTCATGGGACGTATAATTTTCCTCGTGCTTTTTCAATTGCCTTGAGGCATACGCAATTACCTTTTTGCGTTGCATTAGCACACATCCTAACCCTTGCTTAGAAGCGTCACAGTAAACTTCAAAATCTTATGTCCCTTCTGGTAAGGCAAGAATTGGGGCGTTTGTTAACCTTTGCTTTAAAATCTTAAAGGCCTCTTCTTGCCTAGGTCCCCATTCAAGCTTAACTGTTTAATAGGTTAGCTTAGTTAATGGTACATCTATCTTAGAAAAGTCTCTTATGAAGCGCGTGTAATACCCGGCTAATACTAGAAAACTTCTAACTTCGGTAGCTGATTGCGGGACTTTCCACTTGGTGATCGCTTCTACTTTGGAAGGATCTATGTGAATACCTTCGTGGTTCATCATGTGACCTAAGAATTGCACTTCCTGTAGCCAAAATTCACACTTTGAGAATTTGGCATAAAGTTTTTCCTTTCTTAATAAGGTTAAGAGTACATGTAGGTGCTCACAATGCTCGTCCTGACTTTTGGAATAAATAAGTATATCGTCGATGAAGACAATTACGAATTTATCCAAGTACGGCTTACAGATTCTATTCATCATGTCCATAAATGTTGCAGGAGCATTTATTAATCCAAATGGAATGACTGTAAACTCATAGTGACCATATCTAGTTCTGAAAGCGGTTTTAGGTATGTCTTCTTCTTGTACCTTCAACTGGTGGTATCCGGAGCGTAAATGTATCTTAGAAAAATATCTAGCTCCCTGAAGTTGATCGAAAAGATCATCAATCCTAGGTAATGGGTATCGACTCTTAATTGTAACCTTATTCAATTCCCTATAATCGATACATATTCGAATTGAACCATCTTTCTTTTTCCCAAACAACACTGGTGCTCCCCAAGGGGATGAACTAGGTTGTATGAATCCTTTACTTAGCAATCCATCTAACTGCTTTTTCAGTTCTAACATTTCGGTGGGTGCTAGCCAGTAGGGTGCCTTGGCTATTAGTGTAGTTCCAGGAATTAGATGAATTCTAAACTCTACTTCCCTATCTTGTGGTAATCCTGGTAGTTCTTCTGAGAATACATCCGGGTATTTTGATACTACAGGAATTTCCTTAAGTTCCTTACTTTTAGTGTTAATGATTACTGAAATCATATACACTATTCCTTGTTTTCGTTCATAACTAGCAACTTTCATTACTGAAATAAACTTCATTGGCCTCCGCGGCTTATCTCCTGTAACCATAATTATTTCCCCTACGGGTGTGGATTTCTATGGAGTTCTTATCACAGAGGATTCGAGCATGGTTGGCTACTAACCAATCCATTACTAGTACGACATCGAATCCAGCTAAATTCATAGGTAGCAGGTTTGCAGAAAATTTGTGGCCTGAGAGTTATATCTTTCCTTCTTGAAGAACCTTATCTATGTTAACAGAATTACCATCTGCTGTTTCTACCATATAATTCTGCCTAAGTTTGGTTAAAGGTTGCTTAAGAGCTTGGCAGAATGAAGTATTTATAAAACTTTGGTTTGCACCAGAGTCAAATAATATTTTTGCATAAACGTCGTGTACCAAAAACGTACCAGCTATTACATCGGGAATCAAATCTGCTTCCTGGGTAGTCAGCTGGAAGGCTCTTACATTTTTCTTATTAGTTCCTTCAGCTGGTTTAGCCTTGTTATCAGCTGGCTTGACTAATTTTGGGCATTCTGGTCTAAAGTGCCTTGCTTAACCGTAGTTGTAGCAAATCGTTGATTTCTTCCTCCTGCATTCTTCTTCTGGGTGCCCCGGTCTATTGCAAAAATTGCAATACCCTTCACATTTCCCAAAATGCTTTCTTTTACAGGTACTGCACAATGGCAGGGTGGAGGATTGCCCAGTTCCCCTCTTCATGAAGTTGCTACTAGTATTACCCCCACGGAATCCTTGGGTAATTTTCTGGGCCAATTCCTTCTTCCTGTTTTCTTCTCGTGTACGCACCAGCCCGTCGGTCATGGTGTTGGCTAATTCCACCGCATCGTCAATTGTGCGGGGGTCTCGCAGCTTTGACGATATCACGAATCTCGCTAATTAAAACCCAAATATATCGAGAAATAAGTACCATTTCTTGCGAAGCCAGAGTTGGTACAATTCTGGCATATTCGAAGAATTTCGAAGTATACCCTCGACACTCAACGTCCACCATCCGGTGGTTCAGGAACTTATTTGTCATTTGTTCCTTTTCATAGTCGGGACAACTCATGGCATAAGCCATGTACTTCCATTGGCTTGCAACACTGTATTCCACTATTCCAATGCCTCTTCTTTGAAAAGGTGAGATGCATACATAACCTTGTCTTCTTCGGCGCATTTGCTTATTTTAATTACTGCTTCGGTTTTCTCTAACCAACGTAGTGCAGCAGTCGCCCCTTCATTGCCTGCAAATTCGACTGGCTTACAGGCAAAAAATTCTTTATAAGTGCAACCAGGTGTTGCAACTTTCATTTTCTTGAGTATTGGGGCTTGAACCACATTATTATCATTGTTGCCGCCTCCAATTACACTATTGCTAAAATTATTGTCGCGCGTGCGTCTACTATGGTTGGCTTACGAAGGTTCAACAGGGCTTTTAACAGCAGCGACGATTGCTGGGATAGCATTGGCTATTCCCTGGGCAACGATATTTTCTATATCTTGTCTATTAAGAAAGTGATCCTCATTGTTTTGTTCAGATTGACTAACTTCCTTGACTGGTTGGTTTTCCGCGTTTTCCATCTGAATGATTAACAATATATACAATTTACTACCACAAAATAGATAACAACCAAACACAATAAAGCAATCACACATAATCATGTCAACACGTATAGCCAAAATTGTCGACTTTGCGACTTTCAAATTTTTATATATATTAGTATGCATCGATACACACCGTGTATTTTACAAAAGTTTTATTTTTGGTTGTTATTATATAATATTATATTATTATTATTATTATTACACAACCACAGTCAGCTGGCATTTCAGAAACGACGCTCCCTCTCCTCGTATTTCCATGAGATCTTCTCCCCCACGTCCCGAATTCTATTTACAGCATCCACCAGTTCCTCACCATAGTGACTAAGTTCAGCTAAGTTTTCTGTGCTCATAGGTGGGTATGGTGCAGGCTCAGGGTCAAACTGGGGAAAATAGACATTAGGGTTATTCATGAAGTTCTGAAATTGCCAATCATTCGTCCACCATTCCTCCAATTCTCCGGGTAGAAGTTGGTAGTTGACAATAGGACCTGGGATAGCAGGCTACAAATTAATTGGAAGTTGTGATTGGGCAGGGAAATTGAAGAGGTTTTCATCGGCAGGTCCGATAAGGTCACAATTTGCCAGTTTGCGGTCAAGCTCCTCCCAAGGTGGCATTTCCTGGGCTTCCCGGAACTTTCCCCGATCTCCTTTCCTTTCCCTTTATCTTTAGAATCTTCAGTCTTTTTAACCTTCTGGGCAGCTGGCTTCTTCCTACGTCCGCGTTTCCAGTCCAAGATTCTCCTCCTCTTTTTCGGCTTTGGTTTCTCCTGGGACTGGAATGTTTGTGGTTCCTCAGTATCCGCCTGGTAGCCAGATGGGTTTCCTGTGGTATCCATATCGGTGGTATGGATAGTAAAGTTTCGGAGTGCCTTCGACAGTTCATTCATGCTGTTAGCACACATGAAGAAACACACACAAATTTAAGTTAAATTTTTATTTATTAATTTAAATTCTCACAGAATCACAAAATGGCAATCTGAAAAATTAAGTATTTCTAAATACTTAATTAGCTTAAATCAGTGGCTCTGATACCACCTTTTTCTGTCACTGCCCCCGACCCGGTTTTACCCGTTTCAGGAGCCGCGGGACAGAAAACCCGTGGTATTGTTTATTTTGGCAGCGGAGTTTTTAACAGGATATTTTAAACCGAAAATGCCGAATTATTTTATTTCACATTTTGGGACAAACCCCATAATTTACAATAAAGGAAATTTTACTGGGAAATCCCTGTTTTACAAAAAAACATGTTTATTTATTTTATTTACTGAGCCACATTCTTCAAGCGGGTGTGCTATGCAACACCTTTCATGGTTCACAGTAAATCACCTGAAACATGTTTAAAAAGATTTTATCAGCGGGGAAATACTGGCGAGTCATTCATTTTGCACAAAACGACACATTGTTATAAATTACAGGACTAAGAGCGATTACAATTGCCACTATCTTCTAATTATCTGGTCCAGTGTCACCCCCTGGTGACGATGGTTATACCACTATTGGGTCCTTTCACCCAATGGTGATGATTATCACTGTTTAGGTTCGTCCACCTAAAAGTGAGAAAACAATAGTAATGTGCACAATACCCCACTTACTGCCAGTAATTTAAGATAACAAAGACTTACCCCCTGTAAAATATAACTTGAAAATAATTTAAGGGTTTATAAAACAGTTTTGATAAAAAGAGAATGACTCACATTGTAGGTTTAGTTGGACAGAACTTTGCCTACTGATTTAGCCTCGTAACCTAGTTAAATAACAATGCACACGAAACTAGGTCAGTAACTTGATACAACATTTACGATAAACTCATGAAATCAAAACCCTCACGACGAATGACAAAGTATAGCCCGAATTCGGGCAGCACTTAAATATCCATCGGATCGGTTTCAATCGATCGGACATTGTATCGTAGCAGTGATCGAGTTAATACCCTGTAATCGTGGCAGCGTCTCAACACCTTAACACTCGTTTTTAAGTAGAATATGGACGTTATGAACTAAATTTTCGAACACAGAAGAAAGCCCCATGCACGGCCTATCTATAGCAGAAAATTGAGTTTGTTGTGGCCCGCGTAAACTCGTACAATATCTTACGCAGCCCACGAGGGCCACCCTAGCTACGGCTAGGGCTAGCGTGTCACGCGTAGGCCCGCCACATGGCTAACACGTGGCCTAAAGCTTATCTGGTCGAACCATCAAGCTGTCGCGCCCCGCGTAAGTTTCCCTTAAGGCTTACGCGGCCCGCGAGCGACCCATAAATTTTGAATTTCTTGATTTTCAACAAGGATTAGGGTTTTTGGGGTCCAGGTTTCTACTTACGGGTTGTTTTGGGACATTTTCGCGCGAGTCCTTACATCGGGACTTCAAGATCTGAGAATAATTTGTCCGATCCAATCATGGTGTACACCAATCCTTTTGAATCATCATTCGTATTTTTCTTAGATTTTGAGTTTTTCAGATAACCTTCATGAAAACTACCTTCATTTTCATCCTGTGATTCAGATTTACCTGTATCAACCGACTCTTCTTTCAAAATACTTTCAACGACCTTACCTACCACCTCTGAATCACTAGAATCATCAGATTTGGAATAGGTTACGTCAATGTTATTTGGCAATTGATCAACCATGTTGAAAGCTTTTTCGACCTCCTCGTCATCATAAAATGCGAACTTTTCCGGTGGTGGAACTTGATGAAACTCTGAGCCAATACCTTTCTTCTTTTGCTCAGAATTTTTAGCATCCGGTTTTAGATTGAAAATGCGTTCAAGAACATATGATGAAGCGTGATAACTGTGTAACTTGTTGTTATCTTGTTCTAAATCAGCTATTTGACGCTTTAGCTTAGCAACATCCTCAATATAAGAGTTTACAACTTGTTGCTTTATTTCAAACTGTCGCTTAAGCGTATCAGTTGTTTCAGAACAATATTTCAATCTGGATTGAATAAGTTTCATTTGACTCTTCACATCTTCATATGACTTTTTTGTAATATGGTATGCAAGTTTTATTGAATCGTATTCCTTTTTCATTTCTTGAAATTCATTTTCTTTTTGCTCACATTCTTTTGTCATTTTCAAAACATTTTCTTTCAAACCTTCATTTTCTTTTTCTAATCTTTTGCATTTTTGTGAAAGTTTTTCATCATTTTCTTTTAAAACTTTTTCGGTTTCTAGCATTTCTTTGCATTTTTCTTTAAAAACATTTTCGATTTTAGTGAATTCAAGATCTCTTGTTCTGAATTTTTCATCTTTTTTAGTACAAGCACTGTACGTTTTCATGCATTTCTTGCACTGTTCAACATTTCTGTTTAAGATTTGAAAATCAGTTTTTACCTCAGTGATTGGCACCTCGACTTTTTCTGCTGTCTCTATCTGATCGGCTTCTTCTTTCTTCGGATCCTCACCAACACCAACAACATCAGTATCAACCACTTTAATCGATCTTTCCATCTTCACTTCTTCTACCTCTTTCTTCTTCATTTCTTCTTCATCCACCTGCTGTTCTTCAGTAACAACTTCTTTTTCTTCAACATCTTCTTTCACAATCTCTTCTTCTGCCTTCTTTTCTTCATCAACCTTCTTTTCCTCAGCAATTTTCTTCTGTTCATCCACCAGATTCTCAACATTCTTCTTCATCCTCTCTTCATTTCTTCGTCGTAGACTCACTGTCATGACGTCTCTGACAATTTTCTTCAGCTTTTTCTCATAATTTCTATCTTTTTCAATATTTGCATAAAATTCACCAGACAAAGGGATTACTACAAGAACATCTTCATAAACTATCTCCTTTTGGTGGACAACTGGTTCACCTTCTTTGTTGACAAAGCACTCTCGCTTCTTGTCATATCTTCCATTGCTCCTAGCTTCTTTATACTCTTTCTCCATCTCTTCAATTCTGTATCCAACAATGCATCTCTCTCTATGTGTTTTCTCTTTCAGAATCTATTCTCTTGTTTTCTCTTTTATCCCAGCGATGAAAGCACGATGTTTGTTCAATGCTTCCTTTTTAGCTTTTGCTTTGAAGTGTTCATCAACAATATCATCTTCTGGAAGAAACTCGCTCCAGTCAAACCCTTCGTCATCTTGTATCACCACACAACCTCTTGATTTTTCTTTTGGATTATTCTCAATTTGTTTCACACTCGGTGGCTCTTCTTTGCTTCTGTGATAAATTGCTTTTCAATAATAATCTTCATTGAAAGGATTTTCGTTTCCATCATCTGCAGAATTATTGCATTCTCTCTTGAAATGACCTTTCTACTTACACTTGAAGCAGATCACTTTAGACTTATCGAACCCCAGTTTCGTTGATGGACCACCGATTGACTGCTTACCAGTAATCTCCATGTATCTTTGAGCTCTGCGGATGCAACTTGCCAAACACCATCGAATATCGATGAGTTCCATTTCCTCTGGATCGATCTGGTCGTAGTCTTCTTTGGTTAACTCAGAATTTCCAATTTTACCAGCTAAAAGACCTTCATACGACTCCAGGATAGATGCAAGAAAACTCATTTGCTGTTTAGCACAGTTGATGCTCATTGCCGGAGAATTTTTCAACTTTAAAGCGATGTTGCAAAGAATTTCTTCTGATTCTTCAGGATTTGCTTTTGCAGAAGACGAATGATACCTTGGATTATAACTTGATGAGCCTTTCTGTGGTTCTTTTGTCTTTTCAACACTAAGTGCTGTCTTTGGTGACTCACCAACTGTCACCGAAGGTATGCTACCTTTGTAATAAAGACCAACATTCTGTTGATGTGAAGAACTGTTCATCTTGCTCTATTTCTGCAATTCAAGCTCACGAGTTTCAATCTTTTCAATCAGCACATCAAGAGTAACTGTATTATATAACACATCGTTTTTCAAAATAAACACGAACGTTTGCCACTGATCAGCTTGTGGTAACACTTCAATGATTTTATCTATAATTTCCTCTCGTGTTTTTACTATTCCAAACCTATCAAGCTCAATTTTTAAATGGCAAAATCTCTCAATCATTTGCCTCACCGACTCTCCTTTTAGACTATCAAACAAATCAAACTCTTTCTTTAACAAAGCAATTTTATTTTTCTTTATTTGTTTACCCCCCTCAGCCTTAATCCTTAAAGCTTCCCAAACATATGATTGGATTAGAGCAATCATTCTCTGTTCATATGAGAAGTTTTTCTTGTCATCAGTGGTTAAGCTCTTGAGTGGGATTTCTTCCCCTTTGTCATTGACAGGTCTATCATATCCAAACTCCATACAAAACCAGCTTTCGTGTGCATAAGCTTTGGTCCAGTTGATGAATCTTTCTTTCCACCATGTGTAATCTTCAATACTTTCAAGCTTTGGTGGTTTTGAATGTGTTCCGTAGAAGTTATCATGTTTAATATTATCATTGATTACTTTTGTTATGGTTTTCGGTGTAACGATTGAGGTTTCAGAAGACTCGGACGTGAACGCCTTGTAAAACGTGTTGTAGAACTCTTCAGCCATGACGTTCTTGTTTAAAGCCTTGTTTATCACCTCGAATCACCTGAATCACGAACAAACACGATCAGTTTAAAAACTATCAAACAGCTGGATCGGACGGGTATCCGATCGAGTGAGGTCAACGAGGGTCAATAGAATAACAAAGATCGGATAACAACGGATCGGATGGTGATCCGATCGAGTGACGATTCAACACTTGACAATGTGCTTTGGATCAAATGGTGATCCGATCGAGTGACACCAACCAAGTATCGGATGGTGATCCGATCGAGTGGTGATCCGATTCTTGAACCTGAGACACAAGCAAATAGTGTGATTAGGATTGATGGCAATCCGTTCGGATTGCCACTCGACACTTGAACTTTAAAATTTGAACGAACAATGTTCTTTAATACCTTGATTGTTGGTGCATATTTCGTACGTCTGCCACTGTGCGAATAGTTAGATAGAGTATGTGTTGAATATTGTATAGAATAGGAAAAAGTTGGACATGTTTTGTAATTGTCAAAGCCAATCTGATCGGATGGCAATCCGAACGGATGACACATGGTATGTGATGTCTATAAATAGGGGTATGGGGTTCCCATTTGGACAAGCTTTTGGTTCCCAGAGGGGAAATGTTGTCCAACTGGTCTCGTGGTGCTGTAATTGTTGAATAATCAATAGAGACCAGATTATAAGTGACTGCTCGGTGTCGTATTCTGTTTCTTTTTCTTTCTTAGTCGTAATAAACGCACCGAACACGTCGTTTCGGGACCGAAGCTCCGTCGAACTCACCGGATCCTGGAATCAGCAGTGGTATCAGAGCTACGGTACCAATTTAATCGATCTAACAGTCGGTTAAATCACCCAAAGCTCATCAATTTTCGGTTAAACGGGAGTTTTGACGTTGAAATACAGAAAATCATCAAAATAAAGGTCAATTCACGGATGGATTTTGAATTGAAGACATCATTCTATTCGGAATTTTAGCGCACAATCCTGTGAAGTTTCATCATGAAATTCACACAAATAAAGATTTGGAGTGTTCTTGAGCTGTTAGAACATTTCTAATCGGATGGCAATCCGATCGGATGACCATCCGATCCGTATCACTATCTTTGTTGAAGGATTATCGATGCTTTCAATCGGATGACAATCCGATCGGATGGCAATCCAATCGGATGACCATCCGACACTTGTCACCATCTTGCTTGAAGGATTGTTGAAGGTTTATATGTTTTCAATCGGATGACAATCCGATCGGATGGCAATCTGATCGGATGACCATCCGATCCATATCACTATTTTGAAGGCTAATTGGAGGATAACTGCTTTTCAATCAGATGGCAATCTGATCGGATGACCATCTGATCCATGTCATTATGGGATGATTGAGAGATCAGCTGTTGTCAATCGGATGACAATCCGATCGGATGGCAATCCGATCGGATGACCATCCGATCCACAAGCACAAGTCACCCAGCGAATGACAATCCGATCGGATATCCGACACCTTGACATTCGACCAGATGATCAAATGCCTAAAAAAGGAATTTTTTGATCGCAACGACGAGGAGTGTCTCTAGAAAAAATTTGGTGATTGTCAATTTTTTTCGGGTTTTTAACGACCAAGCTAGGTTGTTCGGGGACACCGTCGGGGGCTTCAGTGATCAGATTTGATGATGCGATCACGGATTGTGGAAATTAGTGGGGTAGTCATGATACTGGTGCAAAATGTTTATCATTCAGGGTATCTGACTATTTATGGGCCAAAACGTAAAATCCACAAAGGCGAAAAACTGACAATTGTGGCGAATATTGTGATATTCTAGTTTGGTCAAGTTTTTCGGAGAAGAGAATTGAAAACTGAATTCAGTTTGAGGGGGAATTCAGTGATAGAGATATCAGAATTTGCAAAAATGAGGGGAATAAAAATTTCACTGTCGTATGTTGAAATTCTGGCATTTTTGAAATTCGTGACACTACAACAGTATTCGGGTAGTTTCGACTTCAGATTGTCAGGGGGAATGTGAATCTAATCGTGAGTGGAAGCTTCTGAGATCAAGAGGATCCGAGGTGTTGATATATGATCGTGGATGAAAGCATCAGAGATCTGAGATTGATCGTGGATGATAGCTTCTGAGATCTAGATTATCCGAGGAGATGAATCTGATTGTGGACGAATGCTTCAGAGATCGGATTACATTACCAGATGATTTGTTTTCTGATGAAGATTTGCTGATTGTGGAGAATATTGTTTACACGGTTCTGTCATTCTTACGATACGTTAAAGTGGACCACGGTGAACAGGATATCAGATCTTCAGGGGGAATCACGGATTTGAAGTTAACTAGAGGAGTATTTGAAGTTTCTATCAATTGTCGGTTGAGTTTTTGTACATTCTTAGATCGAGCAGGCGGAATGCGAAGATCGTGGTGCTTACTTGTGATATAAAAAACTGAGCTCGGATGCGGTTAAAGTTGAAACAGAGGATGCTGCATTGTTTAGTTTCAAGTTAGTGATTGTCGTGAAGGTTGCAGTTTAGCAAATCAGAGGAGAGTCGTAAACTGTGCAAAAGAACTGAAGGTTCATTCCAGGGGGAATTTGTGCTTTTCTTTGGCAAAAGCAAACCCGAATCATCAATCGAGGGGGAATTTGGACAGTCAGATTTCAAGATACCTGATTGAAGTTGCAGAAAAGTTGAAGATTACAGAATATTCAAACATGGCTCAAGGTTTAAAAAAGTTTTAAAGACAATTCGACAGTGACATCCGAGGGGGAATCTGTTGGTGCATATTTCGTACGTCTGCCACTGTGCGAATAGTTAGATAGAGCGTGTGTTGAATATTGTATAGAATAGGAGAAAGTTGGACAAGTTTTGTAATTGTCAAAGCCAATCTGATCGGATGGCAATCCGATCGGATGACACATGGTATGTAATGTTTATAAATAGGGGCATGGGGTTCCCATTTGGACAAGCTTTTGGTTCCTAGAGGGGAAATGATGTCCAACTGGTCTCGTGGTGCTGTAATTGTTGAATAATCAATAGAGACCAGATTATAAGTGACTGCTCGGTGTCGTATTCTGTTTCTACTCCTTTCTTAGTCGTAATAAACGCACCGAACACGTGGTTTCAGGACCGAGGCTCCGTCAAACTCACCGGATCCTAGAATAAGCAGTGCTCTGATACCACTGCTGATTCTAGGATCCAGTGAGTTCGACGGAGCTTCGGTCCCGAAACGACGTGTTCGGTGCGTTTATTATGACTAAGAAAGGAGTAGAAACAGAATACGACACCGAGCAGTCACTTATAATCTGGTCTCTATTGATTATTCAACAATTACAACACCACGATACCAGTTGGACAGCATTTCCCCTCTGGGAACCAAAAGCTTGTCCAAATGGGAACCCCATGCCCCTATTTATAGACATCACATACCATGTGTCATCCGATCGGATTGCCATCCGATCGGACTGACATTGACAATATCAAAACCTGTCCAACTTTCTCTATTCTATACAATATTCAACACACGCTCTATCTAACTATTCGCACAGTGGCAGACGTACGAAATATGCACAAATAATTTTGTTCTTAAAATAAAAATATCTAGGCTAGGACTTCTTTATGGTTTGAGATTTATTGTAGTTCATGACCTAATTATCTAGATTTAGTTTATGCTTTTTATTTTCTAGGACATTATGTAATTCACTCTTGAATGAATGATGGTTTCTAAGTATTAAATGGTGATTGGATGATGTTGTGATGGTTAAACACACTCGAAATGGTGGAGGTTACTAAGGGAAACTTGAACTCACACCCCATGCACAAAAACAGAGCCTCCCAACAATTTTTCTTCATTACAGCAAGTTCAGCCCAACACGCCCCCGTGCCCAAGGATCTGTTGAAAACGCTCAGTTCAGGTAACTGGACACGGGGTCGTGCTCACTGAACACGCCCCCATGCCCAGCCTTCTGTTAATTATGATACTGGCGATCTGAACACGGGCCCGTGCCCAGATGACCAGTAACATAAATTTTTTTAAACACCTTTTTACACATTCAATCAACCTAAAAACTTATTTTTGGGACACATTCAGGACAGTGTGTAATTTAAGTGTGAGGGAATGCTAAAACCTTGAATTTTGCAAGTCCTAATAACAAGCCTTACACAAAACTCTATTGGAACCGCTAATCACCCCAAATTTTTTCAAAAAAAAATTCAATTTTTTACTTGTCTTGGTTTAATTTGGGAATAACAAGTTCTAAAAAGGGTATATTTTTACAAATTTACAACCGATAGCGTCGTGATAAAAAGAACCAACATAAGAAAATTATGAAACGGTATGGCAAATCTAGTTAAAATTTGATTATATATACTTGATCACATTATAAACCCATTCCCACAAAAAGTGAGTTTTGAGCCTTTATTGAACTTACAAGCATACATCTTTAAATTAAATGCTCATCTTTCGTTTCTTGTGTGAATAGCCGCTTGGTTCTTATGAGTCTAGAACTTGTCAGGATAATACATTCCCGGTCCTTACCAACTTAAACCCAAGTAAGTAAATGATGGAGGCATTAGGACTAACCCATTTTCTTTTCAACGCTATTATTTTTCAATTTTTTTATCACCTACCCAAAATCCCCCTAGTTAACCCCTTTGAGCCCAAACATTTTCATTTCTAAACCCACAAAACAAACACCCTTTACCCACCAAAACCTTTTTCTTTTAAACCCTTTATTTTAGTAAAAAGCTCGGTTTTCTTGTGACGTTCCTTATAAAAAATGAAGTCTAGCAATAAACAAACAAGTTCCTCAAAGAAACTTTATTTGAAACTGCTTAGTTTGAATAAAAGTCACAAAAACAAAAGGTTTTACGACGACCGACGCTTTTTGTGCTTTTAGCCCTTTTTACTAACCACTAACACAAAACCACCTACCTTTAACCCAAGCCTAACCCTTCCACAAGTCCTCTTGATATTTACAAAGGTTTATAGTTAAAAAGGAGGAGGATTGATTGCTTGGTAAGCATATGGTAGAAGTAAGTTCCATGCCGGACTCGAGTGTTTCACAAAAAATACATCTTCGGCCGAGTGTTGAGTGATCTCCCGTGAGGTATGTGAACTTGTATATAAATGGAATTTTAAAGAGACATGTTATGCCCAAATAAGTAATTTCTCTTATGAAACTTTCAAAATAAATCATAACGAATAGGATTGTAAATAGTATAAAAATAAAACCCAATAAATATCTTGGATTCCCGACACTCAAGACAAGCCCAAAACTTCTCTTCTACCCATTCCATTTGGGTGTGTAAGCCACAAAATGAAGTCTTTTGCTTGAGGACAAACAAAGATTCAAGTGTGTGGGTATTTGATGTGTGTAAAATGCAACATATAAATTACATCAAATGAGGCATAAAACTAACCCCTTTTTAGTACTAATGTTGGAAAAATTGTGCTTTTGTCTTCCTTTTGTATTATCAGGACCAAATGAGCTTAAATGAACAAAAGGAACAAATATGCAGCAAAAATCTAACATAAATACAATGAAAAGGAATAAATTTGGCATGCCTGACCCCTCGACAGCATCTTCCCAAGCAAAAACAAGAAACAGAAGGCTGACCACGGCCCCGTGCCCAGCGGACACGGGGGCGTGGCCAGATGTCTGCAAAAAATGAAAAAGTGGTAGAAGCTTCTATTCCCACCACGGGGGCGTGCCCAACTCAACACGTGTCGTGGTCAACGCTAAGATTCGTAAAATCTTGATAGTACAGATACGCTTCTGCACAGGGGGCTGTGCCCAGCGAACACGGGGGCGTGTGGAGCCTAATGCAGACAATAGTAATTAATGAAGAAAGAGAAAGTGGATGGCCATGGGGCCATGTCCAGCGGACACGGGGCTGTGTCCGGGCTTCTGTACAGGCTATAAATAGGGGTGCTTGGCTCACTTCAAAGGCATCCCTTGGAAAACCACCTCTCTCCTACTTCACCACCACTACAACACCCACATCCACAACCATCATCCATCATCCACCTTAGAGTATGTGTAGTAGTCTCGGGATCCAAGATTGATAGTAAGAGTTCTTGTCAATCAAAGGCCATGAGTGGCTAAGTCTCCTACATCACTTGGTGAAGACAAGCATTTAATGTAATACTTTTGATTTTTAATCTTTTTGCACTTTTTATTTGGTTTTGTATTAATGACTTTAATAACTAGTTTCTTATGTTGAAGGTGAAACTTCCTTATCATTTGTCCGTTGTGTCTTGGCATTATTTTACTGTCTATATAAAATAAAAGATTTTCACCATTCATATCTCAACGGTCTATATAGAGATATGTTAGCTACCTGGTCGGGGGTTAAGGGAATGGTTTGGTAAGGTTCTTGCCTTGTTCAGTATATAGATCCTGCAAGGACCTGGGTCAAGCCTACTAGGACCTCCTTCAATACCCACTGGTATTGGATGGCGGGGGTGCGAATGGCTTGATCCCCTCATATGTAAACTACTATTAATACATTAACCCGACTACTTGGGATTGTATCCCTGCTGACTCAAACCACTTAGCCGAGGGTAACGTCGCCTTCAAAAGAGGGGCCTACCACATTACGCATTAATAACTTAATTAATTATCTTTCAATATTCCGACCCTTTGGGATTGTATACTTGCTGACTCAAACCACTGGGTTGAGGGTAACGTCACCTTCAAAAGAGGGGCCTACTACTATAACTAAGATAATCTCTTAAAAAATGCAAAAGTGCGGAAATCATCAAAGGTTACATTAAAGGCGAGTCGGATCCAAGTGATTCATCTTGTTTATCTGTTTTTATTTTTTTTTTATTTTTTCAGCATTTTTAGTTTTTATTTTTCATGTCTAAAACCTTTTCTAAAACTTTTGATTTGATTAGACGTTGAGGATAAATCGGTACTAAAATCTCTTGTGGCCTTGGACGACCTCGGTATCTTACCAACGCTATACTACGCTCACGATGGGTGCATTTGCCCATATGTGTGTTTAGTGTTAGTAGAATATCGTGTTTTATAAATTTAAAATTTGACTAATGTGTTAAAAAGGGCTTAAAATATCAATAAACTCATATAACGCTACACACGCATCACTAACCGTAGGATGTTAATTTGCATGTGTGAATTTTGCTTTAGTTACAATATGTGCATATGTTCAATTGCTTTGATCAGGTATTGCGAATGAATGATGGCTATGACAGTTTATTGTGTGTTTGCCTCTCGTCTTTGCACTTTGTTGTGCTAAGCTCGAGTGACTCTACAATGTTTGTTTTGTCGTTATGCCCATTGTTTGTTCGCTTATACGAAGTGATCGTTAACAAGTTATTGTGTTATAATGATTCGGCTGTGCACTTGGTGCTTCCCAGTCTTGGAGGTCTACAATGTTTATTTTACCTTGTCTACGATGCTTTCGTGTATAGATGTGTACGAAGTAATGGTTGGCTGACAGGTTTTTATTACGTATATTTGACCTGGCTGTGCACTTAGTCGTGACGAGCCTTGGAGGTCTACAATGTTTTCTGTCGTTAAGCCATCGATGTTTTCGTGTATACCCATAGAAATATATGCAGTTGTAACAAAAATTCACAAAAGATAAGATAACCCACACTTCTTGTATTAAGTATGATTGTGTTGGGCATGCGGCCTTACATAAAAAAGAACATCACTAGCCGATTACATATAGCACTTCCTTAACTGTTGAACGTTCCAAGTCTTGGGGACTTCCTTGTTTTCCAGCGTGCGTAACTTGTACGCCCCTTTGCCTAGGACCTTGTCAACAACCTATGGTCCTTCCCACTTTGGGGCTAATTTGCCTGGTCTTTCGGCATTAGATGCCTCGTTGTCTCTCAAGACCTAATCCCCAGGGTTAAAGGTGCAGACCCTCACCTTGCTGTAGTAATATTTCTCGAGCTTGGTTTTGTACTTTGCTTCGTTTATTGCTGCCATTTTCCTCCTTTCCTCTAGGAGGTCCAAATCCAACTTTCTTTGCTCTTCATTGTTGATGGCGTTCATTGACAACATTCATGGGGATGGTAAGCCGATTTCTACAGGTATCACTGCTTCAGACCCGTATACTAGAGTGAACGGGGTTTCACCATTGCTTGTCTTTGGCATTGTCCTGTGGGCCCACAAGATACCGGGTAATTCATCTACCCAACCCCTTCGTTGCGTGCCAAGTCTTGCTTTTATGCCATCAATGATGCTTTTGTTCACTGCCTCCACTTGACCATTTCCTTATGGATGTGCCACTGAGGAAAAGGTATGTTCAATTTTCAGCTCTTTGAACCAATTCTGGAGGTCTTTAGCAGCAAAGTTTATTCCATTGTCAGTTATGATTCACAGAGGTAAGCCGAAATGACAGATTATTTGCTCCCAAATGAACCTTCGAACCACTGTAGACGTGGTTGATGCCAATGATTTCGCCTCCACCCATTTGGTAAAATAGTCTACGGCAACTATGATAAATTTTACGGCTCCAGGAGCTTCCGAGAAAGGACCAACCATGTCTATTCCCCACTGTTGAAACGGCCATGCCGTTGTGATCAGAACCAATCTGTTTTTGGGGCGCATGGTTTTCGGGGCATGCCTCTGACATCCGCTGCATTTTCTCAAAACCTTGACTGCGTCTAAGTGCATTCCCGGCCAATAATAGCCTGCGTTCATCACTTTTGCTAGTACCATCCTTGGACCTGCATGAATGCCAGAGATTCCTTCGTGCACCTCGCGAATTAAGTAATTAGCATCTTCTGGGTCTACGCAACGTAGCAGTGGTCCAAGGTATGACTTCCTGTACAGGATTCTGTCAGACATCTGGTAGTGCTTTGACTTGTCCTATATTTTCCTTACTTCCGCCTTGTTTTCAGGCAAGATTCCAGATTGGAGGTACATGATGATTGGAGTCATCCAAGATGTTGATCCCAGTTGGATAACGTTAACTTGCCGCAATGGGACAGATGGGCTGCTCAGCACTTCAATGCGCACGTCTTTAGCCAGGTGTTGAAAACTGGTTGATGCAAGTTTGCTCAGTGTGTCTGCCGGCTTATTTTCACTTCTGTTGATATGATGTATCTTGAAAGAATTGAAGTTTTGGAGAAGGGTTCTTGCTTGCTATAAGTATAGTGCCATGATATCTCCTTTTGTGTCATATTGACCGTTGATTTTCCCCGCCACGAGCATTGAGTCAACATGCGCTTCTATGTGTTTGGCCCCCATCTTGATTGCCAATCGTAGTCCGACCAGAAAAGGTTCATATTTTGCCTCGTTGTTTGTGCTCTTGAAGTCCAAACGAATGGCGTATGTGAATTCGTGTTTTTCTGGGCTTACCAACCTTAGGCCTGCCCCTGCGCCATCTTCATTGGATGCGCCATCTGTATACAGCAGCCACGGCTCTTATGTGTTTTTCTGCTTTCTCCATTGCTTTGCATTCTCTTTCTTTATCGTCAGGTACTTCTATGAGGAAATCAGCTAGCACCTGGCCTTTGATTGCTGGCCTTGGCCTAAACACCATGTTATGACCTCCCAATTCGATAGCCCACTTTGCTAATCTCCCTGATATTTCTGGTCTTGCTAGAATATTACCACTGTTGTAATTTGTTAGAACATGGATAACATGATTGGCGAAATATATGCGCAACCGTCTAGACGCGTGAATCAGTTCTAGGACTAGCTTTTCCATTATAGCGTATCTTGTTTCTGGATCATTCAAATTGCGGCTTACGTAGTATACTGGTGTCTGTACGCACTGGCGATCGACTAAAAGAACTGCCCCACTGCTTTCTCTGAAGCTGATAAGTACATGACCAAGGGCTCGTCTTTCATTGGTGCTGTTAGCGTTGGTAGCCGAATCAGAAAGTCTTTCATTTCCCTAAATCCGAGCTCTACTTATGGGGTCCACAGGAACTGGTTCCTCTTCACACAGTTGCGAAGGGTTTTGATAAATGGGAGCGATTTTACTGCATGATTGGCAAGGAAATGGTTTAGCGCTACTAAACGTCCAGCCAACTTCTGCATTTCTTTTATCGTTGATGGGGAAGGCATCCGCTTTATTGCTTGCACTTTCTCGGGATTGACCTTGAACCCATCTTTGGTAACGATAAAACCCAGGAATTTTCCTTGCTCCATTCCAAAGGAACACTTTGCTGGATTCAACTTGATGTTTACCCCTCGCAGCGTGTCAAATGTTTTCTGAATGTTTACCAGCATCAGATCTTCCTCTTTACTCATGATGACCAGATCATCCGTCTATACTTTAATGTATTTTCTGATGGCATCACTAAACGTTTTGTTCATTAATCTTTGATATGTTACTCCTGCATTCTTTAATCCAAAGGGCATTTTCGTGTAACAATACAGCCCTATTAGTGTTCGAAATGTTGTCATGTCTTCATCTTGGATTGCCATCTGCACCTGATGGTATCCCTTATAACAGTCGAGAAAACATTTCCATCGGAAAGATGCCAGCGAATCAATCTTCTCATCGATCTCAGGTAAAGCGTAACAATCGCGCGGGCAAGCTTTGTTCAAATCTTTATAATCCACACACATCCTCCAGCCACCATTTCCTTTCGGAACCATTACTGGGCTGGCTACCCAGGTTTGGTATCTTACTTCTCTGATAATGCAAGCATTCAGCAATCACACCCCCAAAATACCACATGCGGAATCCCCCGCGAGGCGTGTGACGTACCAGGATATAGCCACCAATCACATTGAACTCATAACATTATTTCAAATAAAACTTTCACTTATTTAAATTAGCATTACAAAACATTGTTTACATTTCAGCGGAAGCATACTACAATAATTGAGTGTTACATATTCCAAGTGTATAAAAGCCATTAGACGTGTCTCATGATTCCATGTAGATCGACCCATGACCACTCCAGCACCCCAGACAGCAAGTTCCAATGATATGTACCTATAGACCTGCAAGCATGCAGAAAAGTGTATCAGACAACGATGGTGAGTTCAAAGTTTGTTAACATGTTTAGTTACCAGATATCAGTTTCAAAACATTTTAGAGATTTGATGTTGTTAATACCTCGATTACCGTAGATGGCTCCAGATTATTTTCCCTTCCCTAATGCTCTATCAAACATTGGTCAAGTGGTTAAGGTAATTAGTTCACGACCGTCCTCCCCGGTACGGTGTGAGGGTGCCAAACCTAATAGCGCTATCAACTAATAACCCCGTTGCCTCCCCGACAACCAATCGGTATATGATGGGACTTAATGATAGAAATGAGTGTATTAACCAACATCCCAGGTTTAATATTCCAGTCAAACCCAATTACCCGACATTCCTCCCTGGAACGTTTACCAGATGTCCCTCCCCGGGAAGCATGCTTGGAAAAAGAGCAGTGAACTCACCTTAGATTTGCTAGGTATTTGACAAGGTATCCATTCCAGTTAATCAACCAACCCTACCGTGGTTACCAATCAAGATCAGTTTCATCACAAGAACACCGTATGATATGTAGCAAATACTCAGTTTTCATGCTAGTCCACATTCCACGTGCATGTCATGCAATAGTATCTAACAGTTAAAGTGATTGTTCACATTAATACATACAAGTTTCCTTATTTCTATTCATGGTTGCATCTATCACATGAACATCTCAAATTGTATATCAGGTACTCAGTTATCGGGATAACATTTAAAAGATGGATTGACTACCTATACAAGTCGGGTCAAGACCCTCACAACCAGTTTACATTACTATAATGCCTTAAACAGAAAATCACAACACATGCTAATAACATAAACAGATGAGACGAAGTATCAAATCACATGAGAATTGTTCTGACCATGCACCACCTCGACGAACAATCACATGTGACGAAGAATCAATCTTCGTCAAAACTAGTTTGTGACGAACTATGCATTCTTCGTCGAGACCCGATTGTGACGAACTATGCATTCTTCGTCGAGACTAACAGCGACGAAGTATCAATCCTTCATCGTGACTACATAGATGGTTATGGTGCACCTGCAAACCCTAATTGTCCTAACTGTTTCATCGCATCAACATAGTCAACCTCATTTTCATCGGTTTAATCATGTATACATTCAACATTCAATCAGTTATTAATAAAACTCATGGACACCAATTCATGCCTACTGTTACATCGATTTCACAGTGGATCACATTCAAATCATATCAAGGCCAGTTTTGTTTTAATGTATGCAATCTATTCAGGAATATCATAACATTCGAACCCCATTATCATGCCAAGAACCATCCACAACTCATCGAAATCCTTAACAATTTAACCCAATCAGATTTCAATTCAATTTACAAACCAAAACCCTAAGTCATCTACGACCATACACCTACCTCTATCATACAACACGTACACACGAGATCAATGATCAATCAATTCACACATCAGCCCTATAAATCCTACCAGTTGTTATTCAGGTTGTATATCAAAGATCCTCCTAATTATCCAACCCCTAGCAAAAATCATCAAGACATCATGCAAAGGCATCATCAACCAAACACTACGCAATGATCCACAATAGTTTCACTATAAAGAAACACTAACCAGATTGGAAGTAAATTCAGAAAGGCTTCGAGAGACTCACAGGCATGCTGCCGTCGATCTTCGAAGGAAGGAGGGATTGAGAGTTTAGGGTTTTAGAAATCATACAGCTGTGTATAAGTTTATGGTGCGAACAGGCTGGCCTTGACCGGGTTTCTCTTGGGCCGAGCCTAATCATGGCGAACAACATACTTCGTCGGCTCATCATGGCGAACTATAAACTTCGTCGGCCCATAAGGTGATGAAGAACTATAATGCTTCGTCGAGCACAAGGTGAAACATAACAATTCATAAGTTGTTCATTAAACAACCAATACAACCTAAAGCGATTTGCTGAAACGGGGTAGCCCGACAACTGATGAGTAGAGAAAGGACCTTGAGATTTCGGGTTCTCACATCATCCCCAACTTGAAGTAAATTTCGTCCCGAAATTTAATAAGCAGTCAATGAGGGCATGAAGTGATGAGTAAATCGGGATAACTGTGGATTTTCCCCCGGGTACCACATCAGCCCCAACTTGAAAGGGAATTTCGTCCTGAAATTCATCAATGACATCTGAAGTTAAATCAACCGCTTGAACAATTGAGGATACTAGAGCTTCATCTGATTTTTGCATTCCCACATGAACTCCGGTCCGCGTTTTGAGTTCCGGCGAACTCCCACAATTGCAATCCGACTATGCCTACGGACCTTGACTTCCCGGTCCATACTTTCGATAGATTCCTCGACAACTACAACCTGTCGTTAACCTTAGGCTCTAGCAAAAGTATTATGAGTGCTTCATCAGACAAATATTTCCTTAGATTCCAGATATAACTGACATCATGCACATTACTCCATTCGTCGGGTAACTTGAGTTTGTAGGCCATGTCGTAAATTCATCTTGCCACGCTTTCCAAAGTGCACCGCACCTTCCCAGAGTGAGGCTTTCAATCATGAAACGTTCACCCGCAGCGAACTCCCAGCGTTTCCTAAGCTTATCAGCTTTCCTGGCGGTCACGCTTTGCCGCCATACGATTCCCGCTCTAGACAGTCTTCTCAAATATTTTGTGTACGAGTCCTGGACTTGTGATTAGTCCAACAAGGGTATCGACATTATCGTCCATGCAATGCTTCAAACAGAGCTACCTGAATACTAGAATGGTAACTGCTGAAGTAAAACTCAACCAAAGGTAAGTGTCCTTCCAACTTTCACTAAAGTCAACCACACACATGCTCGCAGTATGTCTTCGAGTGTCAGGATGGTTCGTTTATTCTGTTCGTTTGTCCTACGGTGATAAGCAATATTCGTGTCTATACGTGAGCCAAGGGTGTTGTGTTTTGCCCGGCTTAAATCAAGTACAGATCAAAATCAGAGCTGCCTAAAAACCGCCCTTCACATGTAGTACTCACAGGATACGAAGACTTTGTCAGTTTTCCTTGTTTGTAGAAAGTGCACCGGTTACATGAGACAATTAAGGATCGCCCCAGTGATATTGTTTCCGTTTTGAGTTTCAAGAAGGACAATGACAAAATCATTGGTAGTCTGTTCCCATTTCCATATAGGTGTTTCCAGTTGCTGACACACAGCAGAAGGTTTCTGATATTCCACCTTGACTTTCTGACAAGTCAAACATCGTTCACATACTTTGCTATGTGGGCCTGCATGCCCGGTCGCCAGTACAAGATTTATAGATCCTAATATCTCCTATCAAAACCCAGACTACTAGAATATCGAGGCTGGTGTGCTTCGCTCAACACAAGTTTCCCTACGGTTGCCGTATTCGTGGGATCCATATTCATTCCATGAAGTAGCGAATATCGTCCGACTTGCCAAAAGTTGCTCCTCCATGCCCCGCATGGATCCAAATTGAAAATTCTCTTCCTTCAGTGCTTCGATTTGGACAGGGCAACTCTGATCGGGTAGGCTAGAGTCGATGGTGAGCTGCAAGCTCATGCGCGTTTAGGTTCCACAGTCGAAATCATTCAAAAGTTCCATCCAGCGATGCCATCACATGTTTAGCTCTCTCGAAACAAGGGTACACTGGAGGCCCTTGTGATCGGTCTAAGTAGTGCATTTAGTACCGTCCAAGTAATGCATCCAACTTAAGTCCAAAGGCTATGGCTTCCATCGCAGGTTGTGACTCGTGCAATTCTTCTTGTAAATCCACTATGTAAGCCATCTCCTTCTCGTATTGTATCGGCGCATGACTGGGACTCTGCTTCGAACCATCTTGGTATACCACTAGATCACCCGTACCCTCGGGTAAAGACGATGCTCAGTGAATTGTTGAGTGGGGTTTCTAAAGCTGGAATGACGTTCCCCTGTTTTGTTTCCCATGAATTCACAGCACCTTGCTGCCTTAAAGAGATTAGAGCTACTCAATCTTCGATAGCATCTAGCGAGACCAAGAAATTATTGTATCCCCGAAGGACTCTTTGGTGCCAATCTATAGCTAATAGAATGGATCTCAGTGAAATCCACGTGTATCCCCACTTCGTTGGCTACGCGATCAAGAAAGTGTACTTCTCAAATCCTGAAGTCACACTTAGGTAAGCTTTGCATGGAGTTGCTCCTCTCCTAGGAGCTCTAAGATGATATACAAGTGTCGTTCATGGTGTTCCTTTCTCCTGGAAGTAATTCAGAACGTCGTAGATAAACAAGGTTGACAAATCTCGCGAGATGAGGTTGACACATACTACTCATATGATCCTTAAGGCTGCTGGTGTGTTAGATAACTTAAACATGAACAGAAAATCATAGTGGTCGTACTGTGTCTGTAACACCGTGTTAGGAATCATCCTCCCCCGAGTCTTCCACCAGTTGGCAGTCCGATCTTAAGTCGATTTCCGAACAGAAGCTTAATCATTGCAGCTGGTCAAGCAGGTCGTCAATGCGAGATAGAGGGTGACGGTCTATGATTGCCACCTTGTGGTAGTGTGTACACGTACAAAATGACTCTTCCTTCATTTCCACAATAGAGCTCGGGTTCCATTCCCCAAGACGAGGAGCAAGATCAATAAAATTCTCACCCAATAGTTCTTGTAGTTGATTAGACAATTCTTGCAATCCTTTCCTGGTGCAAGACGGTAAGGAGTACGAGTAATCAGGGCTGCCTCTGGCGTGAGGTCAAACTGAGATTCTACCTAATCAGTTATGGAAGTAAACCTGAAAGTCCCCCGAGTAGCACACGGAGAGGAGTCACGAACAATTGGTGGATCCCCGATCCTCTTTTCCTTAGCCTTAACATTAGTAACGGTTGCCAATTTAGCAGGGTAATCCCTCCGTAGACACTTCTGAGCTTTCATTGCTGAAATGATGCTAACCTTTACACCACTTTGGTACTTTAGAACCGACGACGATTCTCCACTATGGAGAGGGATACGCAAAATTTCCTCCTGATAGGGTATATCTGCGCGATATCTGGATAACCAATCCACACTAACTACTGCTTCAGAACTATCAAGGGTAGCAGAAGGAAGGTCGATGTCGAACACTTATCCCACAAGGTCGAGTTTGCATCCCAACGAACATATGAGGTCTTAATTGGCTTGCCATCAGTCGATTCCACCACAGGTTCGGTTTCAAGAAGCATCAGGGTTAAACAGAACAGAGACGAAGCGATTAGCTACCAATACAAGCTACCATGTTGCTAATATGCTTGGCGTTGCCTACGCCAATCCTAAATGCCCTTCCATGAGCACCACTACCAGCGTTGTTGTTACGGTCACAAGGATTCCCAATACTGTCATCGTTCCCTTGGTTGTTGACATTTTGTCTTAACAACAGTCAATCCTTGTCGAAGTCACCTTCGTTTCTATACTGTAGGTTACGTTTATGAGTACCTTGATGTCGCTGTGACTGTTGCCCCTATTGTCGTTGCTTGTAAAGGAGTCCTGCGACCTTTCACCAACAGGGTCCATCTTTTCACATTCCTTGTCACGTACTAAGGCGCTACTCACTGCGCGGGAAGTTACACATTCCACTCTATAGTCAATTGTCATCGTTCATGTCCCAGTTGATTCGTAAGAGTTGTCTCCCATAAACCGCTGACTAGGTTTAAGGGTTTGATTGAAGTCAATTTGCCGGCGTTCGTTGCCGGTAATCAGGGTCGTTCTAATACTGAGGTTGATAAGGCACTACGCTCATCCCCCTGTCCATCGTCCTTGCAAGTCGATAGAGTAGTACACGGTATGTTTCTAGAGTGTTCCGGAAGTGATCGCACTTACAGAATCTAAGGCGTCAATACATTGAGTTCCAGTCAATGAAGAGGAGTGAGAAAGCTTTCGACCAATCATTCGACGCTGCGACATTCAACTCAGGAATGTTCGTATCAGCACCTAACATTCTACACAGTTCGCTAGGCGTTCAGATGGGTGTTCAGGTAATACTCGATAGCTTCAAAATTCGTAAGGATTTAGAGAGGAGTGAGAAGATCACGTTCAAGTAGGAGGCAATCATTTCTAGGACTCCTATAGATTTGTTACGTTTCTCACTGATTAATTAACAGGACAGAACCCCCTTTTCACTTGTTAAGCCTCCCTGGGACTCACATGCACCCCACATTATTATTATGTGTGCACCCACAATAATATTGTGATTTGCATGCTCATCTCAGTTCCTCCTAACTCGTGTTAAATAGTTCCTCATACTCGAGTAGCAAACAAAGAACATCACAAAACATGGGTTACAAATGTCTAGGGTAACACCACACTATAAATCACTTAACACATGCAAGTAATACATGAATTCATATTGTTGTGCTAAACGTGCAATCACATGCAATATCATATGTAAGTGTCCACTAGTTATACTGTGCAATGAGTAAACGAGAGACGAACCTTGCAGTCTGGAGCTGAGTGTCATGGTCATATTCAGAACTTGTTCGGTTATAGTCTGGTTTTATTAAAACATTTTAAAACCAAGTTCACTATAACCAATGGCTCTGATACCAAACTGTCACACCCCTAAAATACCACATGCGGAATCCCCGGCGAGGCGTGTGACGTACCAGGATCTAGCCACCAATCACATTGAACTCATAACATTATTTCAAATAAAACTTTCACTTAATAAAATTAGCATTACAAAACATTGTTTACATTTCAGCGGAAGCATACTACAACAATTGAGTGTTACATACTCCAAGTGTATAAGAGCCATTAGACGTGTCTCATGATTCCATGTAGATCGACCCATGACCACTCTAGCACCCCAGACAGCAAGTTCCAATGATATGTACCTATAGACCTGCAAGCATGCAGAAAAGTGTATCAGACAACGCTGGTGAGTTCAAAGTTTGTTAACATGATTAGTTACCAGATATCAGTTTAAAAACATTTCAGAGATTTGATGTTGTTAATAACTCGATTACCGTAGATGGCTCCAGATTATTTGCCCTTCCCCAATGCTCTATCAAACATTAGTCAAGTGGTTAAGGTAATTAGTTCACGACCGTCCTCCCCGGTACGGTGTGAGGGTGCCAAACCTAATATCGCTATCAACTAAGAACCCCGTTGCCTCCCCGGCAACCAATCGGTATATGATGGGACTTAATGATAGAAATGAGTGTATTAACCAACATCCCAGGTTTCACATTCCAGTCAAACCCAATTACCCGACATTTCTCCCCGAAACGTTTATCAGATGTCCCTCCCCGGGACGCATGCTTGGAAAAAGAGCAGTGAACTCACCTTAGATTTGCTCGGTATTTAACAAGTTACCCATTCCAGTTAATCAACCAACCCTACCGTGGTTACCAATCAAGATCAGTTTTATCATAAGAACACCGTATGATATGTAGCAAATACTTAGTTTTCATGCTAGTCCACATTCCACGTGCATGCCATGCAATAGTATCCAACAGTTAAAGTGATTGTTCACATTAATACATACAAGTTTCCTTATTTCTATTCATGGTTGCATCTATCACATGAACATCTTAAATTGCATATCAGGTACTCAGTTATCGGGATAACATTTAACAGATGGATTGACTACCTATACAAGTCGGGTCAAGACCCTCACAACCAGTTTACATTACTATAATGGCTTAAACAGAAAATCACAACACATGCTAATAACATAAATAGATGAGACGAAGTATCAAATCACATGAGAACTGTTCTGAGCATGCACCACCTCGACGAATAATCACATGTGACGAAGAATCAATCTTCGTCAAAACTAGGTTGTGATGAACTATGCATTCTTCGTCGAGACCCGATTGTGACGAACTATGCATTCTTCGTCGAGACTAACAGTGACGAAGTATCAATCCTTCATTGTGAGTACATAGATGGTTATGGTGCACCTGCAAACCCTAATTGTCCTAACTGTTTCATCGCATCAACATAGTCAACCTCATTTTCATCGGTTTAATCATGTATACATTCAACATTCAATCAGTTATTAATAAAACTCATGGACACCAATTCATGCCTACTGTTACATCGATTTCACAGTGGATCACATTCAAATCATATCAAGGCCAGTTTTGTTTCAATATATGCAATCTATTTAGGAATATCATAACATTTGAACCCCATTATCATGCCAAGAACCATCCACAACTCATCGAAATCCTTAACAATCTAATCCATTCAGATTTCAATGTTTTATTGCTTCATGTTTTATGTCTCCTAGGTGATTTGTTCTTGCATGGCTTCATGTTTAATGTCTCCTAGGTGGCGTTTAGTGTGTACCACCGGTTCGGCGTTTTCAGCGACGTTAAACCTGTGTTCTGCTATATGCCGTGGAACGCCAACCATATCGGCCGGTGTCCAGGAAAACACGTCCATATTTTTGAACAACAATTTTTTTAGCGATGCGCGCGTGAGTTCTAACATTTCCAGACCCAAATTGATTGTTTGCTCTGGATATTTTCTGTTTAAGATCCATTTTTCGGGCTCTGCGCGCGGTGTGGGTTTGCTTGATTTTGCAGGTCTGACTTCGTCAGTTACAAGAACCTCTTTGCTTGCATAGATTATGGCTATCCCAGTCTCTGTTGGGAATCCAACTGCTAAGTGTGGCCCTGAACAAATCATGCTAAAATCTCCTTGGGACTCTCTTCCCAAAAGGATGTCGTGCCGTGAATTTACTGGTAGAACCATGAACATGACTTCTTCCGTCCTTGAGTTCTTTCCTTCAGAGAGTAGCACCGGGAAAGATATCTGACCAAGAGGAAAGACGGCCTCGTTGCAGAAACCAGTGAGTGGGTAATCCGCCGGCTCTAAGCGCGCCTTATCTTCTTGGTCCAGTTGATTGAAACATTGCTCGTATATGATGTCCACGGTGCTTCCTGGGTCTATAAAAATGTAGTCAGTCTGGTAGTGGCCAAATACACCAGGAATGACTATTGGTCTTCTTTCTCTCGGACCACCTCGTACTACTGGAAAGATAACTTGCCTCTCACGCCAGGAGTCATCCTGGGCGCGCTTGTTGTAATTTTTCCTCGGTCTTCTCTGACCTCCTTGGATCATGTGTGTTTACGGTTTTCGAAGTTTCTTGTTGTCTGGACCCTCTTCCCTTCTTTGGATTTGACGATTGTCTCTTTTTCCCCCTTTAACCAAATGGGTGAGCCTGCCGCCTTTCAAAGCTCGTTCTATCTCCTGCCTCAAACTAATACAGTCATCTATCAGATGACCTGTATCTTTGTGGAATTCACAAAAGAGATTTAGGTCTTGCCCTCTTTTGTTTCGCATCTGCAATGGAGGTTTAAATTGATGGTTTTCTGTTGACAGGACTTCAGAAGGGGTTTTTGTCAGAGGTGTCCACTGTTTTTCTCTGTTTTCTTTCTTGACTTCTTTGCGGTAGCTGATTTGATTGATGGTCGTGCGCGCATCTTCGGCTGGTGGACTTCTTTCTTTATAGCCGGATGCTTTCCAGGGTTGACCCTTGCCCTTCTTGTTGCGTCTATCATTGGTATGCTGGCTATAGTTATACTGACAGCTGTCGTCACTAGTCAGCTACTTGTCGACTCTTGCAATAGTTTTTGCTTCTTCGATGAAAGTATCCCAATCTTTGTGGCCTCCATCTCTTCCTTTGACCCTTTTTATTAGGTCATCACATTTAACAGCTCTCATGAAATGCGCGTGCATCATCTTTTCCCCCACATCTCCGATTTACTGACATTCTTTGTTGTATCTGGTGATAAAGTCTTCAATGCTTTAGTGATCCTTCCCCCAGATGTTTAAGTAATCTGCTGGATCTCTAGTGTGCCTGCGCTGTTGGGAAAAGTATGCTAGAAACTTGTGTTGAAAATCCATCCAGGACTTGATCTTTCCTTCTGGTAAACTGTCAAACCATGCGTGCGCCGCGCCCACGAAGGTTTGCACAAACAGATGACACCAAGTGGGTAATGACCAACCACCTACCACCCCTGCGCCCGTGAAAACTTGGAGGTGGTCATCCGGAACTGTTAGGCCATTGTACTTACCCACATTGTGTGGTAATTTCGTCTTGTCAATATCAGCCGTGGCAATTTCTCTGATAAACTTTAATTTCTCAGCTATGCCCTCTGGATGATAGCTTAACGTGTAATCGTATTCAGCGTTTGGATTGTACCCCACGCGTGCGCGGGGCCTATACGCCTCATGATTTGGTGGTAAACTGCTAAATACCGTACTTTCTTGCGTATAAGTTGTGTCATCGTCTTCATTGTAACTTCCCCATTCATTGTTTATGTTGCGCGAGACTAAACGACTGTGCAATGGCTTCCTTTGTTGGTAAGTGTGCTGCTCATAGTTGCTTTCAGTTTCACCATAGGTGTTGCGCGTGTCATGCACGCTTTGTTTCCTGATGGTGGATGATTTCTCATGTTACAAGTTCCACGCGTGCCCATGCACATGCATTTGTTGAGGAATCTGAGTACTTGGTGGTCTTTGAGGTGGCGTAACAAAAGCAGATGGAGCAGCTTGCACTTGGAGCAAAGCTTGTTGTGTGCTTAATTGCGCATAGACTAGGTTCAAAGACGTCGTTTGCTTGGCATACCAGAAGGCCAGAGTTTCTCCTTCAGGTAGCCCTAAGATTGCTGAGAAGTTCAACTGTGCCTGAGCCTGAGCCGATGATGCTGAAGGACCAGCACCATGGTTTGGCGTCTGGACTCATGGAGTTGACTGGTTAACGACTCCAGGAGGTGTTTGGAGGTTAGCTCCGTTTGTGGTTTGGTTGATAACTCTGGAAGTGCTTCCAAAGAGATCAGGTATCTCATTGTTCACTTGTTCTTCTCTGACGGTCCCGTTCCTTTGGTGCCTTTGGACGTGAACGGTGTCCGTATGAAACTCAAAGGAAGAGCTTTCTTCGTCTACGTGAAGAGAAGGGTTTTATTCAGCCATTCAGAGAGTGTTTTTTGAAGAGAAAATAGATGAAAGTGGTTTGCAAAAGATGCCGTGGACGCCAATGATGAAACACTGGTTAACACTTAGGCTAACCAGCTGGGTTGTCTCTTATGTGGGGTTCAATCTCCTTCTCCACTTGATAATTATAAGCTTCCTGCAAAACAGAACACCGGTGACTCGCCACAAGGAGGAGAATAGGGGGTTCTCTTGTGACCACCCTCCGGAGTGAAAATAAGTACTGTTCTGAGGAAATAGTGTGTGTTGTAAGTGAAATGTGAGGAGAGCAGAATGTTAAACCTGAAGGAGGAGTGCCCTATTTATAGCCGAAGGATGAAGGAGGGAGGAGAGGCCTTGTCAGCTGCTATCGGGCGCCAGCTGTCCGACCAAGAGGAATATCCTCTTGGTCTCCTCTGCTGCACTCGGAGTAGTGGGTAACGTGGCGCGCCGTTATTTGTCCAGGTGGGAGAATTGTATCAGCAGCTGTCGGCTTGTCTTAAGATCGTGCTGCAGGTCCAGGTGGCATCCTACCATTGGTGACACGTATTGTCCTTTTTTGTCTGGAGGAGCATCTTTGGTGTTACATGCGATATATTCCAGAAGCGTCTAGAAGCTTCTGGATATTCGTTGCTGATGTAGACACCATGTAGGATAAAGGTAGTGTGGTCCCTGCCATGTATGCATGGATTTGGTACGAATGAAGAATCAAAATTTTGAACTCTCCTAAATCAAGATCATTTAAGAGTCACATTCTCAATACCAAATCCATGCAAGTTATAATCAAACACTAGCTGACTAACATACAACATCTTGCAATAAAAATCTAGAGCTACCGTGATCTTAAACAAATATTGGTTTATATGAGTTAGCCACAACATTGTGACACCTGTGTCACTACAACCATCATACAAATACCAAAACAATGAAATATTGTATTTCATACTGGGGATTTGTATAAATATGGGTATCATTTGCACATATCAATTCTTGTTTGATTTCGAGCTCTAAATCGCTTTCTAGAAAGTTATACGCGAGCTGATGCGTAAACGTAATCAGTTTTACACAACAAACACTCCGGAACAGTGACATGGGCTTAACATACCTTGAATAACCTTTACATAACTTAGAAATAAGTTTTGAAGGCTTTGGTATACAAAATCAAGTTTATTCGCTTACAAGGACTTTTTGTGTCAAACTGTGAAAGTATGCCGATTCGTTCTGTATCGAACATTCCCGGAACTTGATCATAAGTTAAACATGCCCTAGATATCCTTTACATAGCTTAGAAATAGGCTTTGAGGTGTTTGGTGCGCAAAAATAAACTTTCTTGACAATAGGGACTAAAAGCGTCAAAAAGTGCGTAAGTTTGCATTTTCGCGCATATCTTACGTTCTGAATATATCCGGACTTCCAAAAATTTATGTAATCATTAAAATATTTTATTTTAGTGATTGGCATGATAAAATTCCATTCGTCGCGTAATCTGGATCGTTTTTGCGTTCATTACGATTTCCGTCGTAATTAACCGAATAACGCAACCGTACGACCAAACGAACCAACATCTGAGATGTTTTCAAGCATAAATTAAGTTCCCTATACTTTAACTTCATTTTAGAGCCTTGAAATTGGGTTAACGGGGCTTAAAAGTGTCAAAATTGCATCGAAAATCAAGTTTCTGGGCTGCAGGGACCAAAAGTGAAAATCTGCCATAGTTACCAGGAGGGGCGCGTAAGCCTGGTCCTATTCTTACGCGGCCCGCGACAGCAGCTCAGATTAGAAACATTGAATCTGGCTTTCCAGCCTGTTTTTGATGGTTTTGTCCATGGTTTTGGAATACCATTTGATGGATTTTGATGGTTTTTAGTGTCCCATTGTTTTGTTAAACCATGTGCCCAAGTGTAAGGCCTAAATCGAAGCACGAATTGCGAGGAACGATCCTAACGGTTCTAGGAAATCTATAAATACCCAACACTTTCATTCCTTGCAACTCACAATCTGATTCAATTTGCTCTAAGTTGGGGTCTAACACTTCATACCTGAGCAATTTGAATCAAGATCTTCCTAGCTTGGACCCTTTGTAAGTTTCTTTCATTCTTTTATGCGTTTTCAAGCACGAAAGTCAAATAGTGTTTGACTTTCTACTTTGATCAAGTCCTTGGTCAACACAAAGTTCGTTTGAACTTTGCAACGTGAGCGTAATCACGATGGTTAAAGTCCCGTTTGACTATACCTACTGATTACCACGTTGATAAGGTGTAGTGACGAGTCATAGTTTCGGTCAAAATGCGTGTTCATGCGTATTTTGCAACCAAACTATCCTTGGGTATCAAAACCCTTTGTTTTGATATCAAAACCTGTTTCTAACTTAGTTAAACATGTTTAGCTCGTCACTGTTAGTTTAGTTCTTGTATAGAGTCATAAGTCAAGCTGTCTAAACACCCGCTTAGATTTTCGAACTAGACCCGTTTGGTCGATCTTTAGAATCCGACCAAGCATGTTTAGTGACCATAGTTGTATAGGGAGTAACCTTCCGAGGTTATACCTTATGGTCACTTAGTTTAAATTAGTTGTATGATAGGTAGTTTACATGCCTTAGGTAAATTACCAAAATGCCTTTTTTATGCATAATTGGGTTTTAAGCATATGTAACATAAACTTTTGTCACTTAACTAATTACACAACATGTTTAGGCATATAATGCTTGTCATAGGACTAGTTAGGCGTCTCAAACGCGGTTTTGCGCGAACGACGCGTTAAAGTTGCATAAGCTACCTTAATCGGTCGTAACGGGTCGAAAGCACTTAGGATAGATTCCGATTTAGAATGTAGGCTTTGTTAAACCATATTACATTAGTTCCTATACTCATTTGGTTTACGAAACCTCATTCTATCCGATCTTCCGATTTAGAATGTAGACAATATTTGTATTTATCTGATTTGTAATAAAACGATGAGTTCAATAATTCAATAAAACGAAACTATTTAATCCATGGTTGTGAAACAATGATTCTGTTACGACACTCCCCGACGTTTCAGCCACGATTTGTTGTTTTACGTGGTCGGGGTGTGACAGAAAAGTTGGTATCAGAGCCAATGGTTATAGGGAATTAGGTTATTAGTAATGCTTTGACCTAGACTATAACCTTCCTAGGACCCTAACACAAGTTATCTTGTGTTTACTCTTAAAACAATACCGTCACCTATCCTTAGGTGATAACCACAACGAGAACACAATAACGAATCCGCTTCGAAAATTAATCATCTGTTCTTGGATGATTGATTACTAGGTTTTGAACCCTCTAAGTTTTCAAAATCACGTCAAAGTTTGGGTCATATAGTGTGAACACGTGCAATCTGGAAGGGTGGATGCCTGTATCCTGAGTTTTTTTTGTCTAAGGCTAGATTGTTCGTACAAATCCACATAATCGGACCAGTCATTCTTACCTGGGAATTCTTGGGATGAGTTTCCACTTATAGGCTAAAGTAGGTCTTCGCGATACATTATATTGACCCATTTACTTTGATTAATCACTGCGTGTCATTTGTTTGTTCGAGGTAACGAACGAATAATCGCCTTCCTTGTGTTTTGTCGATGTTTTCCACACCTCATTTGTTTTTCCAATTGACAGCCTCACTCGTTCTCATGTTTCCTTTTTAGACAATGCCTCCTCGACGAGATGCACAACCTCTAACTAACGAAGAAGTCGCAGCCCTTGTCTCTCAGCAAATGGCTGCTGTGCTTCCGAACATAGTAACCCAGATCCATCAGTTATACAACAACAATAACAACAACAATGCTCAGTGTAGTTTCAAAACCTTCAATTCTGCTAAACCTTTGAAGTTTTCTGGGTCTCAAGGAGCAACCGAGCTCCTGCAATGGTTCGAAAGTTTGGAGAGCACATTCAGGCATGTGCAATGTCCGAATGAGCGTAAGGTTGAGTTTGCATCCAGTGTGTTCGAGAAGCGTGCTCTTACATGGTGGAACGGAGTGATGCGTGATAGGGGTGCCGATGTGGCACTGGCTCAAACTTGGGAAGAGCTTCGAGCTCTAATGATGAAGGATTTCTGTCCTCGTCATGAGCTTATGGCGTTAGAAAGGGAATTCGACGATCTAAAGCAATTCAGCGGTGAACATCGAGCCTACACTAACCGTTATGAGGAACTGAGCCTGTTATGTCCTGCCATGGTTACGCCTTTGGAAAAGGCGATCGAAAAAGTACATTGATGGTCTCCCTGACCCAGTTCAGGATATCGTTACTGGTAGTAACCCTACTACCATCAGACAGGCCATCGAATTGTCTGCTACCCTGACTGAATCCCAGATCAAGAAAGGTAAGCCTTTCTGAAAGGGCGACCCGAAACCATCTGACGAGCCTACACAAGAAAAACCAAAGGAAAAATAGATTGAGACCTCCAAAAAGTCGAAGAAGCGTAAGGCTTCGCAAAACTTCGCAATGGTTGCTCAGAACAACCAGGTTGCACCAAACCAGCCAACACAACCCCGTACAAGGAAAAACTATGTTGGTACTGCACCTCTGTGCAACAAATGCAACCGACATCATCTAGAGCAAACACAGTGTCACAAATGTACCCACTGTGGGCGATTGGGATATTTGGTCAATACATGCCGTTATGCTAACCAAGCTGCTGCAAATCCTGCTGCTGCTCAAGCACAGTTTCCACCTAGTCGTGTTATAACTGTGGTGACCTTACTCACTACCGAAACAATTGCCCAAGACTTGTTAACGCAAATCCAGCGCGTGGACGAGTGTTTAACATAAACGAGGCAAACGCAAACGACAATGCAGTAGTGAACAATTAGTCTTTTATATTTCCTTGTATGTTATCTTTGATGTTTGAATCAACTCAGTTGTTATATAAATAAAATTTGTTGTTTCAGTTTTATTTTACGAAACTGATACGATTGTGTGTATGTTTGATACAACCCTATGATGCCGACACCAAGGAACTGTGTTCCTTACAAAACAAACTACTCGTGTGGTTCTTTCATTTTTTATGATCACTTGTGATCTCCCCGAAGATCTTAAGTACTCGTTTCTTTTAAGAAACAAAGCCGAATTCCTATTAAGATCTTCCTATCTTCATAGTTAGATTCTTGAAGATGTTTAAAGTGCCAAATGAAATCCACGGATTGGATTCCTGGTATGCTTTAAATGCATGTGAACAAATCAACAACAAATTAACAAAATGAAGATCAAGTTAAACAATTATGTGATTATATGCTTATGTGTTTTCTTATATGTTTTGTGTGATCCGAATATTCATTATCCAAATCCTCGTAGAATCTTCCATATCTCCATATCTCCATATGAGGGATTCATAGTAGTATATCGAAAGGTACTACCTTAAATCCTTAATGGGCTTCTACGTAATAGTTAAGACACTTGGATTATGAAGTACTATTCTATAATTGGACCCCTTGAGTGGTCTAGCTAAAAAGATTGATTCAAAAATCTGGTTAGGAATATCATATGATGATATAGCTGAAAAGATCCCTTAAGTGGTCTATTTAAGGAGATCGTATGACGGTCTAGTTAAAGAGATCATGTGTTGATCTAGTTAAAAAGATCGTTCATTGATCTAGTTAAAAAGATCCTTTGGTGGTCTAAGTCAAGTCACTTCATGTTTATTCGATTGATTTTCCCCTACGCATTATGAAATGAACTGTGTGGACTGTGCAAGGAATTACGTAATTATGGATGCATACATAATTATGGAATTCAGTGCACAGAAACCACAGCAAGTTTTGTCATGTGTTAAGACCTATAGTGATGAGAATAACGAAACGGGAACAATGTAGAAAGGGACATGGTGGATACGCCGCTGGTACTTCCTATATATAAGTGTTCCTTATTACATTGCGAACGTAGCGTTATTTAAGTTACTAGAAGTCCTGGACCTTGACCAATGTTATTTTATCTTACAATCTCCGACTCTGATTTTCGAGCACACACAAGTTTCCTATAACAAGTCTTCATAGGAAACATCCTTCTAACCGTTGTTCGAAACTCCATGTTTTGTTACTGCAAGAACATCACTTGGACAATTGACAAATTCGCTAAGAATCTAAATGTGGCCTAGAGTTTTACTTAGGGTACGAAGGATTCATTCAAAAGCGAAACAATCACAGTTGTCTTCACAGGTTTCCTCTAAAATTAAATTTTGGGACGAAATTTCCTAAAGTAGGGGAGACTGTGACACCTGTGTCACTACAACCATCATACAAATACCAAAACAATGAAAAATTGAATTTCATACTTGGGATTTGTATAAATATGGGTATAATTTGCACATATCAATTCTTGTTCGATTTCGAGCTCTAAGTATGCCGATTCGTTCTGTATCGAACATTCTAGAACTTGATCATAAGTTAAACATGCCCTAGATATCCTTTACATAGCTTAGAAATAGGCTTTGAGGTGTTTGGTGCGCAAAAATAAACTTTCTTGATCAATAGGGACTAAAAGCGTCAAAAAGTGCGTAAGTTTGCATTTTCGCTCATATCTTACGTTCTGAATATATCCGGACATTAAAAAATTTATGTAATCATTAAAATATTTTATTTTAGTGATTGGCATGATAAAATTCCATTCGTCGCGTAATCTGGATCGTTTTTGCGTTCGTTACGATTCCCGTCGTAATTAACCGAATAACGCAACCGTACGACCAAACGAACAAACATCCGAGATGTTTTCAAGCATAAATTAAGTTCCCTATACTTTAACTTCGTTTTAGAGCCTTGAAATGGGGTTAACAGGGCTTAAACGTGTCAAAATTGCATCGAAAATCAAGTTTCTGGGCTGCAGGGACCAAAAGTGACAATCTGCCATAGTTACCAGGAGGGGCGCGTAAGCCTAGTCCTATTCTTACGCGGCCCGTGACAGCAGCCCAGATCAGAAACATTGAATCTGGCTTTCCAACCTGTTTTTTATGGTTTTGTCCACGGTTTTGCAATACCATTTGATGCATTTTGATGGTTCTAGGAAATCTATAAATACCCCACATTTTCATTCCTTTCAACTCATAATCTTATTCAATTTGCTCTAAGTTGGGGTCTAACACTTCATACCTGAGCAATTTGAATCAAGATCTTCCTAGCTTGGACCCTTTGTAAGTTTCTTTCATTCTTTTATGTGTTTTCTAGCACGAAAGTCAAACAGTGTTTGACTTTCTGCTTTGACCAAGTCCTTGGTCAACACAAAGTTCTTTTGAACTTTGCAACGTGAGCATAATCACGATGGTTATAGACCTGTGTGACTATACCTACTGATTACCACGTTGATTAGGTGTAGTGACGAGTCATACTTTTGGTCAAAATGTGTGTTCATGCGTATTTTGCAACCAAACTATCATTGGGTATCAAAACCCTTTTTTTGATATCAAAACCTGTTTTCTAACTTAGTTAAACATGTTTTTACATGTTTAGCTCGTCGCTTTTAGTTTAGTGCTTGTATAGAGTCGTAAGTCAAGCGGTCTAAACACCCGCTTAGACTTTCGAACTAGACCCGTTTGGTCGATCTTTAGGATCCGATCAAGCATGTTTAGTGACCATAGTTGTATAGGGAGTAACCTTCCGAGGTTATACCTTATGGTCACTTAGTTTAAATTAGTTGTATGATAGGTAGTTTATATGCCTTAGGTAAATGACCAAAATGCCTTTTTTATGCATAATTGGATTTTAAGCATATGTAACTTAAACTTTTGTCACTTAACTAATTATGCAACATGTTTAGGCATATAATGCTTGTCATAGGACTAGTTAGGCGTCTCAAACGCGCTTTTGCGCGAACGACGCGTTAAAGTAGCATAAGCTACCCTAATGGGTCGTAACGGGTCGAAAGCACTTAGGATAGATTTCGATTTAGAATGTAGGTTTTGTTAAACCATATTACATGAGTTCCTATACTCATTTGGTTTACGAAACCTCATTTTATCCGATCTTCCGATTTAGGTCCGGTTTATTAACATAGTTACCTATATTAGGTGTCGTTTGATTCCGTGGTCCCTCTAGCTTTGCTTGGTTGTTATTCAAGACTTCTAAGCATCCTCAAGTGAGTACATAGTCCCCTCTTTTACTGTTTTCAAATGTTTTGGGGTGAAACATGTGTACCTATTCGTTATTTTCATGATTTCAATATATGACTATACATGCTAGTACTTATCTTTTGACAAATTGAATGATTATCTTTGGTTTAAACACAAATTTTCAAAGATTATAAAACAAATTGTTGGATTGTACTTGTTTTATACATTCATCAAGCCGATTGGTAGTATGATATAGCGCTATAGGACTAGACACCTCATTCCTGTTGTATGGAATGTCAGAATCCAAATTTTAACCAAATAGAAATTGCATTTGTAGTATTTCTATAGTCTCTAAGTTGTAGTTTGATGCACTAAGGTTTGAATGAAATACCAAATCACATTTTCTTTTGTATATTTTGATATACTACCAAAGTATAGTTTGATGTGCTCCCAAAATGTGATATTATTTACCAAAGTATAATTTGATATACTATGTACAAAACCAACATATATTTTAATATACTACTGGCCTTATTATTTACTAAAGCATAGTGGATATGCTATTTTCAAGACTAAAGCATAGTTTGATATGTTATTTACAAAACCAAAGTATAAAAGGGTATACTACCGATGCTTTCATTTTTAAACCAAAGTATACTTATGATGTACTACCGAAAACTATATTTTACAACTAAAGTATATTTGATATACTATCGGCTTAGTCCATTTCAAGTTAGACATATTGCATTTTACACAAATATCACATCTTCATGAAACACTGTTTTACAAACAACATATTTTATACAAACTCATTTTACTTTGTTATTTATTTATCTATGCATTATTCTTTTATATCATCTGATTTCTTATCGATTTTCGCATGATTTATAAAAGGAAACATTTTTATAAGTTCATGACTACTATTTGTTAAACATTCTTTTAAACTTACAAGTCATGAATCCTATTTTAATAAAACATATGTATCTCACAGACATTTTTATGCTGACGTACCTATTTTTACATATGTTTCAGGTGCTGCTATGTGATGATTGTTGATGCATGTTATACATAAGATGGACTCGTGCCTTAGCGACTTTAAAACTTGAAAGACAATATTTGTATTTATCTGATTTGTAATAAAACAATGAGTTCGATAATTCAATAAAACGAAACTATTTAATCCATGGTTGTGAAACAATGATTCTGTTACGACACTCCCCGACGTTTCCGTCATGATTTGTTGTTTTACGTGGTCGGGGTGTGACAAACATATTGCCCAAATAGGCCACTTGTGTAATGTTTGAGGAACTTAGCAATCAAACTAAATTGTCCTTATAATGAATAATTTGGCTTATAAATAGTTTCGAAAAGCTATATGTACTCAACTGAGCAATGCTAGCTTTCAAAATTACTTGATCTTGCCTAGCATGAACACGTATCTTGAGTTTATTCCCAAACTAGTGTAGGTGGAAAACTTATTTACCAAAATGGGTGATTTGAAAAATATTTACCAAAATAGGTGTTTTTTAAAAAACTTCATTTTTCTCACTCTTAATCTTATTGAATAAAAACTAATTTGATTGTAGAAATTATTCTTTTCAAAAAGATAAGAAAATAGTTTTACAATAAATAACAAAAATATATATTTTTTTGTTGGATCTTGATAGTTTGGAAAAAAAAAAATTAATGCGTCTTTAATTCTGTTATTAATATTTTGTTTTAACTCTTTTAAAATAGAGAAATCTTATATTTTCATATACACTTTTTTATGTTGTAACCTGAATTAACAATATAAAAAAAAGTGTCTCAATGGGGCTTAGAAAATTTAGAAACTGTATTTTTGAATTATGATATTGTATAAAAAGTTTTTTTTTGTATGAGCTTTATTTAACTTTTCATAAAATATAAACATTATTGTCTTTTATAAATATTTTTGTAATCTTTTTACGTATATATTTATAAATATGTTTCCTTTTAATTTCTCAAAAAAAAGCATTTATATCTTTCTTTCTTTTTTTTGAAATGATTTTACATACCTTTACCTGTGGTTTGTATTGTTCATTGGATTTTATGTAGTATTTTATAAAATTAGACTTACTATTAAGTTTTCTAAGCCCCATGGACGTACTTTTTGTTATATTGTTAATTCAGGTTACCACATAAAAAAGTGTAGATGAAAATATAAGATTTCTCTTTTTAAATAAAATTAATTTTTAAAAGAAACTAGTTAAAAGTGCCATTATTCAAATTCAGTACACATACTTATATTTTTTTTCACATTATATATAGTTAAATCTCAAAAAAAGTATTTTATTACCACATGTAGAGTTACTGGGTTGAAAAAAAAAACCTTATAAATAAGTATTTATAAAATAAGTAGAAAATTTTTATCAAAGACTAAACATATTTCTATTTTAAAAGAGTTAAAACAAAATATTAATAACAGAATTAAAGAAGCATGAATTTTCTTTTTTCCAAACTATCACGATCCAACAAAAATATATATATATTTTTGTTATTTATTGTAAAACTCTTTTCTTATGTTTTTTAAAAGAATAATTTCTACAATCAAATTAGTTTTTATTCAATAAGATTAACAGTGAGAAAAATGAAGTTTTTAAAAAACACCCATTTTGGTAAATATTTTTCAAATAACCCATTTTGGTAAATAAGTTTTCCACCTACACTAGTTTGGGAAAAAACTCCACGTATCTTCCTTCAAAATCTCTATGCATGTGTTTCTTTGAACATGATATGCAACAATTTAACCTTTGAGTAGACCAATACGTCATCAGTTATCCAAAATCCCAATGTTTTGAAAATCTTGCCGATCACTCATACGCCCACTCTATTGGTTACTCAATTTTTTTAACGGCCAAAGAATCTTTCAGATGGGCTACTGGCGAAATTCATCACATTGGGATACACTCGCCTTCAAATCAGGGAAAACCCTCACCTAGGGCCGAAGCCCGTAAACACTCGCCCGAAGGCACAGCAGTGCGGTGAGGTAAAACCCGGTTAGTTCAAGGATCAAACTAGCGATCTCCGCCTACTCGCCTAGTCTTCCGTCATCACCAGGTGCGATAGAAAATAATGAGAGCAGAAATCGAACTTAAGTCTCTTAGAACACCAAGTCTCTCCCTTACCACTCCATTACCACTAGGGCTGCAAACGAACCAAACGTTCGACGAACAGTTCGTGAATCGTTCGGCGGGAAGTTCGTTTGTGTTCGTTCGTTTATTAAACAAACGAACACGAACAAGAAATTGTGTTCGTTTAGTTAAATGAATAAAGGTCGTGTTTGTTCGTTTTATGTTCGTGAACGTTCGGTAACGTGTCCGTTTATGTTTGATAGTTCATTAGTGTTTTAGTTTTTATATCTATTTAAATACTTCAAAATTCCGACAAATTAAATATCTAATAAGTGTCAGTGTATTATATATTCTGTTCATAAAACGATTGTTTGTGTTCGTTTATTTCCATTTGTGTTCATGAACATTAGTTTGTGCTCATTTGTGTTCGTCAACGTTCGTTTTTGTTCGTTGCCTAAAATTAACAAACAAACACAAACGAACACGAACAATTTCATTTCCTTAACAAACGAACACGAACATAATATCTCATTCGATAAGTGTTCGTGAACGGTTTACGAACACATATATTTCTTAACAAACGAACACGAACAAGGTCTTGTTCGTGTTCGTTCGGTTCGTTTACAGCCCTAATTACCACCTTATTGGCCTATTGGTTACTCATTGAGGGGAGTATTTTATAATACTCCAATAATGCATCCTATATTCCTATGTAACTCACGGAACTCAATTTCCAACAACTTGATCGAACACCAAACATTATTTGAAATTGTTTTTAATAGCCATTTCATACACCAAACTTAAATCATAGAATATCATTCTTGCCATCATATATTAATTCTTTTGCGTTTTTGTATATAATAACTCTTGTCATGAAAGTGACAAAGGAAAAGACGAAACACTAATACTAGACATATTAAATAACTAGAGATTTAGCACTTTTAAAGTTGTATTCTTTTCTCTTATCATCGTTAGACTTTAAGTGACATCCAACAACTATGAATTTACTATCGGGCAGTCCCTCATCATCTTTAAAAATGCAAATCTACTTGAAATTTTATAACCGAGTGGAGAGTATCACACATCAATAGTTTTATTTTTTTTATAGCAAACACACACAACCCCTTCCTCCTCTCATCATTTTAAATTTATTTCTAAATCCACCTATTGCGTATTTTTAAGGCCTTGTGTTTAGACCGTGCGTACTCGTGAAGAAATGGACGTCTTTAATGTCATCCACGCTCAAAGCACGCCCCATCTCACCCCCCATGGGCGTTTTTTTCAAAAAAAAAAAAGTGAGGAGCGTGCAATATTCCACGCCCAGCCCCTTTTCTTGTGTCCATTCATCTTCATTTTCCTTTTTTGTAAAACCATCATTTTTTGTAAAACCAATCAGATTTTTTTTTGATATTTTTTTATTTAATTTTATTACAAACATAATGCCCCACAATGCCCACATTCCCACTACACCCATTTTAGAAAACGCCCCATAATACCCCATTGCTGACTGGGCTGTCACATGACGCAAAACGCCAAAGAGTAAGGTGTTAACCACTACACATGGTCTTAGTACCACTAGGTCTCAAATGAACTGGTTTTTATAACAATACACAACCATATATTGAGATGAGATCCATTTGGTCATGAGGTTACCCCTTAATTGGATCTGAAGTTGAAACGCTAAAACACACATTTTCACCTACACAACCGTTAAGATACGTTTGATTATCTTCCACACCAAAAATAAAATTAAGATGTTGAAATAAGTGTAAGTTATGGTCTAAATTCAGTAATTAAAATTCCAACAAAAAGTATATTAGATATTTTAGTGTAACTGTGATTGGTTTAGTGATCAACGTGAACTATAATACACATCAAGCAAGTTAGGAGGTGGGGAGGTGCACGCTTCTTTGAGTTGTTATAGTTACAAATGTTTGGGTGGAGCACCTAGTTAATGGGGATTGGGGGTCCGGTGAGGTCTAAGGGGCAAAGAAAATGTAGTAGAAAAATTCCTGAAATTTTCTTTTTTTGAGATGGAAAAAAATATGACATTTGAAGAGAATATTTTAACTTAAAATAATAACGGTCAAAAGGTAGTTACCAGAGTTTTACCACTAAATTCGAAAATGGTTCTTGACACACAGTTCGGGTTCATACGAATGCTCATCATACACCTACTAAGTTCTGTTTTTGATTCTGAGTTGTATCTGATTGAATTATTCGAAAGAAACACCGAAATAATTTAATCTAAAAGTAACCACGTGCCTTTCAAACCATCTGCAGTTACTATTTTCCCATCAAAGTACGTTAAATTGTAAATTTTGATTAAAATATGATTGCTCATAATCAAACAAAGATGTTAAAATTCCGTCAGATGTTCAAACATATTTTGTCTTCTTACAAAAAGAAGAAAGATAAAAGAAAAATAAAAAGCAAAGCATGAAAAGCATGTATAAGGAAAAAAAGAATCCTTCTTTCGTCAACCAATAATCATATATGAAATGCAACTCACAATATTGTATAAGAAAACCCAATTAATAAAGGGTGCTACTTTCTACACCATCCCTAATTACTTTTTACACCCCCTCCTCTCACATACTTACAGGTGGGGCCCTTGTGGGACTGACAGTTTTCCTCTCACAAGGGGGGTATAATCAGGAGGGGGGGGTGTGTTTAAATGAGCCTTAATTTAATGAACCTCTATCACAGCCATTAGCAGAACATAATAATTAAGTATATTTAAAATAGAATAAAACATATTTATACAATTATTATAACCATATAAGTAATAGTGTATTAGGGGAAGGTTCAAATGAAAACCACTAGTTAACTCGAAAACTAACTAAAAAGCCTAAAAAACATACTAATATTTTTTTCATACCAATTTTCGATATTTTAGATATATAAAAAAAAACTTTTTTTTAAAAAAAAAATTAGAAAAAAAAGTTGTAGTGCACATGTGTATGTGTACTACACATGTGAACTACAAATTTTTTTAATTTTATATAGAAAACTAGCGATTTTTAATAAAGAAATTGCAAAAAAAAAAAATGGTGTGTTTTTTAAGTTTTTTTAGTTAGTTTTCGAGTTTTCGCGTTAAAAGTGGTTTCATTTGATCCATCCCCTAGTGTATTTAATATTGTATTGTGTTTATATTTATATTTATATATACTATAAAATCAATGTGGGGGAATAGTGTCAGGTTGCTGCCTGACACTTCTTCATTGCCCGACTATGATACGATTTTGCCCCTTAGTTAAAAATTATGAATTTGCCCCTGTTCAAAACTATGTTGTTTGCGCCTAGTTAAAAATTACAATATTGTTATCGCTTTAGCTTTTAACAAGTTACGATTTTACCTCAGCCAAAATTTACAATTTTGCCCCCAGTTCAAAATTATAGTATTGCCATCATTTTAGTTCTTTTAGCAAAATAATAGAAGTGTTTTGTTTTAATCGGTTGACTTCATTTTTATTCATGTCAAGCAGTTGCCTGACACTCGCTCATTAGTCCACCTAAAAAATTACAGTTTTGCCCCGAGCTCAAAATTACCGTCTTCCCATCGTTTTAATTTTTTTTCTAGCAAAACTATGGTATTATTTTTTTAATTGGTTGAGAAATATTCGGCATATCGCCTTGCAACGCGGACGGGGCATCAACTAATCAGTGACAATTAACATAGAGGGGAATAGTAACCTGGTAAATCTTGAATTGCCACACAAATTTTTGAAAAAATTACACCGTTGGTATTTGTGGTTTTTGCCAAATTTCAATGTCGGGTACTAATAATTTTTTGTTCCAAATCATGTATTAATGTTCTAATTTGTTACAATGTTGAGTACTATGGCCAAATCTTATCACAATGTTGAGTACTAAGGCCAAACATTGTTAATTTTTTTTTTGTTAAGTCTTACTAAAATGACTAAAATGTCCTTTAATATCTAGAGAGTCTATTTTTTAATTAATTATATTTGACTAAAATAATTTAAAGTTTTATTTATATTTATATTTTTATATTTTTCAGTTTTATTTATATGTTTTATAAAATTAAATGGATTTGAAGTTTATTATTTATAAACTTTGAGTTTATATATAAGGAAAATTGGTTTTTAATAAACCAACCTTTGCCCCATTGGTAAATAATAATCCTACCTACAGAATTGGTAATTAATAATCCTACGTTTCAATATGTTGGTACTCAATGGACCTCCGTTAGTTTTTTTTAACTGAAATTAGTTTTTAAGTTTTATTTATTACACAAACAGTCCCTGTAATTATAATTTACTAGTTTTAACTATGAGTTAATAGCCAAAATGGTCCCTGAGGTTTGCACCACCACCACTACCACCACCACCACCACCACCACCACCACCACCAAAGCACCGCCGCCACCACCACCGCCACCACCACCACAGCACCGCCACCACCACCACCGCCACAGCACCGCCACCACCACCACCACCGCACCGCCACCACCATCACCACCACCACAGCACCGCCACCACCACCACCACCACAGCACCGCCACCACCACCACCACCACCACCGCACCGCCACCACCACCACCACCGTTTTCGAAACGGTCCGGGTCGAAAACGGTCTGGGTCGAAACGGTCCGGGTCGAAACGGTACGCGTCGAAACGGTACGCGTCGAAACGGTACGGGTCGAAACGGTCCGGGTCGAAACGGTCCGGGTCGAAACGGTCCGGGTCGAAACGGTACGGTTCGAAACGGTTCGGGTCGAAAGGGTTCGGGTCGAAACGGTACGCGTCGAAACGGTACGGGTCGAAACGGTACGGGTCGAAACGGTCCGGGTTGAAACGGTACGGTTCGCATCGAAACGGTTCGGGTCGAAACGGTTCGCGTCGAAACGTTTGCTTTTTTTGAATTTTTTTTATTTTTAGAGTTTTTTTATTTTTTAGAATTTTTTTGGATTTTTTAGAGTTTTTTTGATTTTTTTAGGATTTTTATGATTTTTTTAGAGTTTTTTTGATTTTTTTAGGATTTTTATGTTTTTTATAATTTTTATGATTTTTTAGATTTTTTTGAATTTTTATGAATTTTTATGATTTTTTTTTATTTTTTTAGAATTTTTTTAATTTTTTTAGAATTTTTTTGAATTTTTCTAATTTTTTAGATTTTTTTTTATTTTTATGATTTTTTTATAACTACAGGGACTGTTTGTGTAATAAATAAAACTTAAAAACTAACTTCAGTTAAAAAAAACTAACGGAGGTCCATTGAGTACCAACATATTGAAACGTAGGATTATTAATTACTAATTCTGTATGTAGGATTATTATTTACCAATGGGGTAAAGGTCGGTTTATTAAAAACCAATTTTCCTATATATAATAATTAGGTTTTTACCCGGGATTGCTTCCCGGGCTCGGGAAACTTAGTTATATTAATTACTATTTGTTATTAATACGACCACATTACATCAACCATCTCATTCGATTCAACAACAATGTCTTCAAATCACCGGATTAGATCATGAACCCATATTAGAGGTCAAACAAAAGCACAACAGGACCACATGAATAATATTATTTCCACTTTTACTTCAATGCACTTACATGATAGGGTGATTTGGGATTTTGTAAAAATGTTTGTTTTTGTACTTCTTTACAAAATAAGATGTTGACCAAAATTCAAACAGATGTTGACCAAAAGTCAATCAGATGTTGACCAATAGTCAAACAGATGTTGATCTTAAACAGATGTTTGGTTTAAGGCCAAACATCTGTTTATGGCCAAACATCTGTTTAAGGTCAAACATCTGTTTAAGTCCAAATATATGATATAGAAGGCGAAACATCTGTTTAAGGCAAAACATCTGTTTAAGGTCAAGCATCTGTTTATGGCCAAACATCTGTTTAAGGTCAAACAATTGTTTAAGTCCAAACCTCTGATATAAAAGGCCAAACATTTGTTAAAGGCCAAACATCTGTTTAAGCCTGAACAGATGTTTAACTTAATAAGATCTACTGTACAATGTTTTCCTCTTCAAAACAATGTTCAACCTAACATGGATTTCCCTTAACTATTGACCAAAATGCAAACAGATGTTCAAACCACTGTTTGTTATTGTATTTCTTTACAAAATTACATAGAATTCAAGAAAATGAAACAATGACTTAAAGAACTATAATTTAACACATAATCTAGTCGGGCAAAGCAATATATTATCTGACAATTCCGTGGTTTTTACAACATGAAACACAACATCATCATGCCAAATACATTCATATATATCCATCCATTATTCTGAATTTATAAACCCATAAATGCAGAAGAATGTCACATTTGCAATTAATAAACCAAGTTTCTACTAATTGCAGTTACTATTAGCAAAAAGAAACATCATATCATCTATATATAAAACATACAGTGCTAATAATAGTGTTTTATAATGTTAGCCATACATAACAACAAACCATCAAGTTAATAATTTAAAAAAAAACATACAACATCACCATCAAAAAATTCATAGTTATAGTATCTGATATCAGAACATACTTAAATGTCTTTGTTAAACTGACGTAACTTGATTTAATACGATCATCTGTTGCAAAGACACGTATGTGAAGTGTAACATATCACCAAACCTCAAGTTATTGTCAGTCATAAACTTTCGCCAACCGTCTAACGCATAACGTGGGTTCAATTCATTTAACTCCGACTTAACATCATAAACCTCCACAACTCCAACCATGTTTTGAACTTTCAAAGGATGAAGATCAAGAGAAAGACCTGCTCGTCTGGCAACTTTAGCAGGAAGACGCTACATGTATTGTGTGGAAAAAAATAATAGTCAGACAAATAAACATAAATCATTAGTTTGTTATAAAAATGGTATACCAGCCTATAGTCTCCTTTGCGATCAAAATGAAAGAACTCAGGGTCGAGAAGATGTCAAGAATGTTTTTTTGCAGTCTTTGCAATCTTATTTCTACGGTTAAGCTTTTTCTGAACATTGGCGGCTCTTTTCCCCTTGATGAAAAAGTAAACATATACATGTGAATTAAAGAAATGTTGAATATATGCACACAAAAAAAAAAACAATTTATAAAACATATACTAATTAACTGGCAAGTGTAGATACCTTAACTTTATGAGCAGATGAAGAACATCCAATATGATCACTTGTGTCGACAGGTAAGGCAACATTTCCCTTAGCCCTATTCTTGACCGTCTCCTTTCTCTCAGAAGTAACTTTACCTTTCTTCTTAACCTGTTGTCATAGAGTAACTTTAATAACAATAGTAATATAACAATCTTTAAGATGGTAAACTTACATCTTGGGTTTTGTTCAATCGTGAAGACATGCGTCTGCTCGACGTGCATTCGGCATTGGTTGGTAATTTCTTCTAAATAATACATTATTGGATAAATATAACATCAGTAAACAACATTACTAATAGTTTTAAAAACATTAAATTCTTATATGTGTTAAATTAAAAATAAATAATTTTAATAATTTAGTAAGTACCTGAGTAACGGTTCTACCTTCACCTACAGACACAACTTCTTCATCCTCATAGATGTCCGGGTCAACATTAATGAAATAATTAATACAATACTAAAAAACTAAAACTTTTACTGCTAATGCTAAATACTTACGTACCTTGAACGCATTCTCAACATAATCGGCCTTCGATATCTCAAGTACACTATCATCGTCAGATTCAGGTTTCTTCAAAAAGCAAATCTCAGTCTCATCTTTATAAACTACTACCTCAAAAACAACATCATCAATTCTGCTAAACACAAGCAAATCATCCTCCAGTATCCCAACATCGTTGCACATTTCCGGCCATCCTCTAGCAAATACAAAGTTGGTATCAACCTTAGACGCCTCAACATTCCAATAGGAACCCTTATAACAGATTTGAAATTTGCCACTTGGTGTGCTGTTTACGTAAAATTGTTTAATGAAGCAGTCTTCGATTACCTGCATAAAATTGAAAATAATGAATACTATACGTGAAGTATGTAACTTATGAGAATAAGTGTTGACACGTTAAAGATGCAAAAGAATTCAAGTTAAGATCAATACTCATACCGTAAAACCAAATCTTGCATAACGATTAAACATGAAATAAGATTCACCACACATGCCATCAACAAAACATGAAAGTTCAAGCCCAAAATCACATAACGGTTTGAAAACCAACAAAGTATCCCTCGGCAGATTGAGATCTTTAACAACATTGTCCCAACCGTCAGTTATTATTGGCGTTGAATTTTCTGTTCTGACCCTCACAACCCATTTTTTACCAAACTCCTGATAGATTCGCAACTTATTTTTTTTGCCAACAATCTCCCCACTTTTGATTAGCAAAGGCAATAGGTACATTCTGTATATAATTTTTAAGTAGTGTAAGAAAATAAAAACCATAAGAACTGTTAAATATATATCTCAATAAAAATAAATTATGTATGTAAAAACATGTCATACTAGTTTCAAAGATTCTGGGTTGTCAAGAAACTTGACAAATGAAGTATACATCATAAAACCTGAATCAATAAAGATGTTAAAAGATTGTAATTAAATAGTTGGCTTCGAAGATGAACATTAACTTTTTGTATTAACAGAGTATCTACTGAAATTAATCATAGAAACAGAGTATGAGTTAAAATTTTCTGCAAATAATAACTATTTTAACATGTTCTCAACAAATGATTCAAACACCTAACTAAACCCTTCTTGAATGTATAGCAATAAACGTTTAAAATCGTATTTGTAGCAAGATAGGATTTGAATTAAGATCGGTTAAACAATATAAAGTTCATTACAATATGAATGTACATACCAGTTGCTGAAGAAAAAACAATAAAACCTCAGGTGATTGAAGTGTAGAAGACAGAGAATAAGAAAGTTGAAACCCTAGAAAATGACTGGGAAGAAGAGATTTTTGAAAGAAGAGATGATAGATGTTTGATGTGTAATGATGATGAAGAAATAATGACGGTTGTGTTTTTCTCTTCCCATATTTTCAACTATTGAAAAATATTTACACATACACCCCTTATTGAATTTGTTATTTACATTTACATTAAGATACAAGAGTAAAGTGGATGATTAGTTGAATTGATTTGGTATTCAAATTAACAAAGAAAAATAATTCTTCTTATAGCAAAGCCATTAACATATCATATTTTTTCTATGCTTTAAATCATGTATTAATCATAATTAGTTTTAACATAAGTAAGTTTCAAGAGCTCGGGAAGCAATGTCGGGTGAAAATCTAGTTTTATCTATTATAATTAGCTTTTAACATAAGTAGTTTGACTTTGGTCAAACAGACTTTCGTCAAACAGCGTTTTAACATTGCTCAAACAGTGTTTTATCTATTATAATTAGCTTTTAACATAAGTAGTTAGACTTTGGTCAAACAGACTTTGGTCAAAAAGCGTTTTAACATTGCTCAAACAGTGTTTTAACTTTGGTAAAACAGACTTTCGAACCACTAAGAATCATATTTTTTGCAAACAGTGGTTTGATTTTGGTCAAACAGTGGTTTGATTTTGGTGAAACGGTTTTTTTGGCTGGTGTAGGTTTGAAATTGATCGGTTCATAGCCTCTTATGCAATCCAAATCCGGAATAATTTTCTTCCATATTGATAGTGAACACGGGGATCTTCACAATTGTTTGCGTTGTAAATTACTTATGAATAAATTTATCACACATTGTTCTGAGATGCAAAACACAATAGAGTTTATAAAGTTTAAACCAAATAAAATTTAAACAAAATAGTAATTAAGAAAATATATATACAACTATACTTAGAACGGTGGAAGTTAAAACTCAGAAAAAACAATGATTACAAGCTAGTAAAAACTTCTTTGTAAAAAACATTAGAAGTCTTATTTGTTGGTTTTCCGTCAGCGTCGAATATTAGTATTTTAACGCCTTCTCTGGTCTTGACCCTTGATAATGCAACGTACAACTAACCATGAGTGAAGACAGGATCTTTCAAATAAAGACCAACCTTTGATAACGATTGTCCTTGACTCTTGTTAATTGTCATGGCAAAACAAACTGATAAAGGAAATTGTCTTCGTTGAAATTGAAAAGGTATTTTTTTGTCAGACGGGATCATATTAATCCTTGGAATAAAAACTCTCGTGCCAATGTTACCACTAGATATTACTTCAGCTTCTACAACTCGTTTACCAAGAAAAGTAATTTGAAGCCTTGTACCGTTACATAACCCTTTCTATTGATCCATGTTTCAAAGAAGCATCACAGGAACACCAACTTTAAGAACTAATATGTGATTAGGCAAGCCAGAAATCTTAAGAGCATTCAAATTTTCTGTTGAGTATAAGCTTTCTTGAAAGGAATCAAGAATTTGTTCAGTTTGACATATACTATCAGAACTCATATACTCTTTCGCATCACCAGGAAATAACAAAAGCAATCGATCATTAATTTCATGAACTACCTCATTTTTTGGTGCTAGAATTGCTCGCTCCAAAAAAAATCCAGGAATCCTAAATTGTTCAATAATTGAAGGATATACAAAGTCAATTAAACTTTGTATTAGGTCATAAATATCGGTGATTAGTAGATCACCATCATTATCATCTCCAACGTTTCCTTCACCAATATCAATAAGCCATTTTGCAAATTCTCTGATAGACTCCATATTTGAACTTTCAGCTCCAATAGTTAGACGCATGTTTTTAGTCAGCCGTAACAGTCTGCATTTTGACCATATGTATGAAGAGCTTAAACATGCACTAACAATTTCTTGTCTAGTACCATTAGGAATAACAGGTAGGATTTGTCTAAAGTCACCACCAAATACAATAACTTTACCTCCAAAAGGAATATCCGAACGAATACTCCTACCTTCCGAAAATACGTCGGTCATCGTCCTATCTAAAGCTTCAAAGGCATGTTTGTGTACCATCGGTGCTTCGTCCCATATGATTAATTGGGTTTCCTTTAATAATCTAGCAATATCACTATTTGGCTTAATATTGCACATTGAATCTTCTGTTAGATTAATGGGGATATGGAACCGAGAATGAGCTGTCCTTCCACGGGAAAGTAATAACGAAGCAATACCACTTGAAGCCACATTTAAAACTATTCCATTTCTACATCGAACAGCTGAAGCCAAAGTCTTACATAAAAAGGTTTTTCCAGTTCCACCGTAACCATAGACAAAAAAAAGGCCTCCTTTACGGCCTACAACTGCTTCCATTATTTCATCAAAAACCGCTCGTTGTTCATCTGTAAGAGATTGATGCAACCTGTTAAACTCAGCTTGTACTTCATCTAGGTCATGTTACAGCTCTTCATTGATCAGACGATTAGAAGCATCATGTAAGGAATCGTCATCAGGGTACGGTATAGTGACAAACCTTCATAATGATTAACCATTCGAAATTAAATAGTTTTCAATTTTCAACAAAGTAAGTTTCTTAATCTGATATTCAGGAAGCACTAAACCTAACAAATCAAAAAATTAACATTATTAATTAAAAAATCAAAATGTACTATGTGAAATAAAAAAGATAGATCAGAACTTGAAAAATTTGTTTCTTTTTTACGACTATAAACAATATCATCAGCTAAGTATTTCCGCGTGTTCTCCCAGACAAATTCTGGCCATGAAAGAGTATTTGACAAAAGCAGGGTAGCAAATAACGCTCGAAGATACCCAACATGTCCTTCAAAACTTGCTTCTTTAATGGCCTCAACGTATTCATTGTCATCATCTAAGAGTCCCATCGCATAGCAAGCATCTCTAAAAGTCGGGAATAATTGACCGTTAACTGTATGTATCTCCTCGAATGATCTAGGCCCTTTAACTTTATTGAGTAGTATCCTCAAAAAATAAGGTTCGCCCAATGCAGGAGATACAGAATGAATCTGGCCAACACACTGGTACAACTTACGTACCTGCCAACATCTATCTTTAAATATCCAAACAAATTTGGAAGGAAACTCAACATAAGTCAGCTTTCTAGCATCTTCATTTGTCTCATTCAACTTCATCAATTGCACAAATATTGAAGAAGCAACAGAAGGCTTGCTTAAAACATTATCAATATCGTCATCCGCACCATACACAACATTCTGTTGGCCCTGCAAATGAAAGGGAAGCCTCATAACAGCAGGATACCTATAATGAACCTCATTAGAGAATATTCTACAGGATGCCTCACACGCTGAAATATATCTACAATCATAATACTCCTTGATCTCGTCTTTTAGCTTTTCCTTGATGGTTGAATTTGTATCACCAGAAACTACCGCAGTAGCCATATCAGGGCCTTTGTTAATGTACTTGAACAAATATTTCACTGAACCGGCTTGATTACACCATTCAACATTAATGTGTGCTTGATATCTTTTCAAAAGCCTTTTGTTATAAGGAATAACATTTCTGTTGTCTAATCTAACACCAGATTTTATAACTGTATGACCTGAATCTCTTTTTCTGTATACAGGAAAACCACTTGAATCAATAGTTGTATGTGGTGTGAATTTCTTCGGAAAGTTTTTTGAACATCTTTTATCAACCATGCAAGGACAATTCAAATTAGCATTCCCACACGGACCATGAATCATATAATCAGTCACAAGAGAATAAAGTTCAGGATCTTCTTTTTTATCGGGAATCTCAGCAGAAATAAATGGATCTATGTGATCTATGGTTGGAAGTTTGTGATCGACCTTCATGAATAAGCATATATGTGCATGAGGAAGACCACGCTTTTGAAATTCAACTGTATAAACAACTAAATAAAAAGGAAAATAAATAGATTTAGTAGTTGATAACCTTGATTACAAAATATATATCAGAGGATAAGATGTGAAAACGAAATAACATACCAGCGTTAATCTCACCGAAATACTTAGAAGCCTCCAAATCTTTGAGTAAGGAATCAAGCTTCATTTTAAACAATCGACACAATATGTCAGGCCTGTCTTCGGCTTTGATGGTTGAATCTTTTAGAAATCTTTTTACTTCAGGCCACTTAGGATTACATGTTATAGTTATAGTTATGAAGAAATCAGGTACCCATACCACTTACATGAGGCCATTGCATCGAGGTAATTTTGTTGCATGAATCTTGCACCACCAGTAAATGAAGAAGGAAGTATAACAGGCTTTCCAGTATCTGTTAAAACTTCCTTACCTTTAGATTTATACTTTTGAAGATTCTCAAATGTTTCAGAGCGAAGGTTCGCTTGTTGCCTACAGATGTACTTTAGTCTTTCGCTCTCAATCATTGTGTACGCATCAACCAAAAACTGTTGTAACAACCTTCACCCATTTAAAATTAAGGAAAATCCATAAGTTCTATCTTGGATCCTATATGAAAAAAATTCTCTCATTGTGCGCTTTGGTTTTATTTTCTTTTGTGTGGACATAAAATCTCTATGAGGAATATCAATTCTATAACCATCATCACCATATGGGAAAAGTAATGGATATTGCAGAGCAAGATACGATGAGTGTAATTCGCAAATACGCTGCAGCATTCCCGACTGAGTCTCGACAACAATATCACGAAGGTCTATAGCTTTATCTATGTCTCCGACAACCAAAGTAGCAACTTCAGATGTGGTGGGTAAGCTATATGTCCTGCCGTCTTTTTCTCTTCTATAAATAAGTCGCAGACTAAGGTTGGCCTCTGGAGATTGGTGAAAATGGTCTCTGACCATCCTATATATCTTAACCAACATATTTTTTGAATCTAATAAAGCCCTCAAATATTCTATCATTTCAACATCAAGTTCTTTATCAGTAGGCGATGAAGGTTTGGTTCCTTTGCTGTTAAAAGAAAAAAAAACAACAAAACATTAACATAACATAACTATAATAGTATCTCGTTTTATAAAAACTTATAGAATATGTTGAGAAAAAGTAAGATTTCAGTTTACCTACAACCACTGATGAGTTTAGATTGAATAAACCAAACTACTGTTTAGTCCTAAGTCAAACAGCTGATGGAAACCTTGTAAGCACTGCTAGTGATTAAAACACTGATGGTACTTAACAACTGATAGTGAACTACATATGGTTAACAACTGCTATTGTAATTAGCAGTGGATAGAGAATCAGTGATTAATAATTAATTGTTAAGGAAGAGCAGTCGTTAACAACTGCTGATACCAGCCCAAAACTTTTAGAGTATGTTGAGAAAAAGTAACATTTCAGTTTACCTACAACCACTGATGAATTTAGAATGAATAAAGCAAACTACTGTTAAGTCAAACAGCTGATGGAAACCTTGTAAGCACTGCTAGTGATTAAAACACTTATGGTACTTAACAACTGATAGTGAACTACTAATGGTTAACAACTGCTGTTGTAGTAACCAGTGGATAGAGAATCAGTGATTAAAAATTAAGTGATGGTACTTAACAACTGATAGTGAACTACAAATGCTTCAATTTCTAGTTGTTCTTTAATAGAATAAAAATGGAACTTAGAAATCACTCGTACCTGAATAATGCCTGTCTGTTTGTTATTTCATTTTCGGTATCATGTATGTATAGCTGACAAAACTTAGCTTCATTTCCATCTGGAGGTTTGAGACTCCCCATGCAATGATAGTTTTGGCCACTGATACGATATATAAATGGAGCATTGCCTTTGTTGATATAAGAATCAACCTTTCCACCCATAGATGTAAAAGAGAACATAGAGTTGTATCGTCTTATGTTCTTCAGGAAGAAATTGCTTTTTGCATTTGAGGAAGAAAACAAATTTTGATAAGACGGATGTTCATCCTTTAAAGGCGGTAGCTGAACTTTATCATACCCACAACACATACTATAACATAGCTTATTTATAGTTAAACGACCTTTTCCACCTTCTGATGTCCATAACCTTGCACTACAAACCTGACATGTAAGCAGCTGGTCACCATGGACCAAATAATCTGTTAAAAAATGATTGATAGTTATATTACAGGTGGAACACAACAAATGTCCCAAAACAGTAAAATAGATTAAAACCTTTAGATATCCCTTTATAAGGATCTTCATCAGTGCACAAAAACACATCGTGTTCATCTGAATCCAAAGTCAGCATAGGTACAGGAGTATTATCACGTTTCTTGCGCTTGAGGTTACGTTTACCAGAAGACAGTCGTGTAAGGATAGAGGTACTACCCAATATCGGCTGATTGTTACTTCTAATGATGCTAGAAGTAATGGAATATCGACGGTTGCTATCTAGAGGTGTACGTATGTTTATGCCATTATATGAACATTCAATATTAAAACATACATGTTAGTATCGGTATGTTGTTTAGTAATGTATTTATCAAAAGAAATAATAAAGAAACAAAATACAAACCTGGTGTAGTTGAAATTAAAGAACCAGTAGCATTTCTAACTGCTCGGCATGCAATGGAGTACATATGTTGATCCGTAGTATCAGAACATTCCAGCAAATTTGCATTGTCAGAAAAGATGTTACGAACATTCGTTGATGATGACGATGAATTCTTTGATTTCTTATTATCAAGTATTAATTTTCGAAGCTTACGCCTTTCATTCGGTGAAGTAACTAAATAACAGAGAAAGTATAATAAGTACGAAACACAAGAATCAGTCCACTTGGAAACATAAAACGGAAAAAAATATACTTATAATCAAATTCAAGAGCTATTACCATTTGTGATATCTGAAAGAGGAGATCTATTTGAGATATCTGAAAGGGGAGTTCTCATAAGAGGACCTACAAAAAACCAAGTAGAATTATGATTTCAATCTGAAAGCTGATTTTGATTTGGGAAATGATGAGTTAAGAAGTTATAATTTCACTTACTATGTAAATTTCGTTGAGATGAATTAGCAGCTGTAGAAGTTGAATGTGAATTCTTTGACATTGCATACATGAGAGAAGGAGAAGGATTCAAAAGAAGAAAGAGTAAAAGATCAGGAACATTAAAAAAATAGAACCAAATAGTGGTTTTTAAATTTTGAATTACAATATGTCATACCTAGGGATTAACATATCCTCAATAAATTATAATATTCCATTTTATCATTTTATAATTAAAAATCAGTTCATGAAAAGCAAAATAGAATTGTTTCAAATTATTGAATTAATTATTTCAAGCAATCTATTACATTGATAAAAAAAACTTAACAACAAATTTTGTAATCTTTGTGGAATGTAAATCGGGTGTTCATCGGTTAGGTTTATGGTTTATTTGTATATAATTTTTAAAATAAAATATTATTATCTTTATTTAATAAATAATTAAGTTAAAGGGTTTTTTTATTCAGTTATCCAAATAAACCAAACAAAACAAATAAAATAAAACGTGGATCCATAAACCGAACAAAATGGGTTTGCATTTACGCTTCTTACTTGGTTACGGGTTTTCTAAACACCCTACTTTGAATGACTTAGACAAAATTTGAAGTATATAAATAAGCTATTGAATGAGATTACTTAAATAAATTAATGGGAGAAACAGACACAAATTAAATATTTTTTATAAACTGTAATATATGATGGATACTTATTAAACCTTAGTGAGCAGGGATAACGGTAAAAACCAATAAAAAACAACCACATCCACTGATAATCCTATATAAATTATGAGATAAGATAATAAAGCGAAACATAAATATTGAATATTGAACATCTCAATATTTGGGTTTATACAATATATATTATAAATTGTTGCTCCTATTCATACACATAAGTTTTAAACATAAATATTGAATATTGAACATCTCAATATTTATTTAACATATACATTATAATAAGCAAATAAAGGTCATACTCATTATAATATTAGAACATAACAGTATAATAAGAGATAAGTTTTCAGAAATTCAAAACCACACAATCAGTCCAAAACATAACAACACCAAACACCCAAAACCAACAAAGCGAAAACCATAAGTTCAACGTGGCAACAACATATGAAATCAACACGTAAATGTATTTGAAAATACAGAGAAAACTATTTCTCAATCTTGGGAATCAAAAGCGTCGAAACACCAGCATCTTCATCCTGAGACAGTTCATCACTCATGCGGCGCTTTGTCGAGGAGCAACCTAATGCATCATCTACGTCGCACACTTCACGAATATTACGTTTTCTTTCATCAGAAGAGGGATTCTTATTGCCTACAAGTGCTTTGGATGCAGGTGTAACATTGTCACCGCTAAATGACATCTCATCCTGGTATAAAAAGACAATAAATATTAACGTTTCAAAAAAATTAGTACAAATAACCAAATTCTTATATTACCTTCATAAGGTCAACAGGAGTAGACAAACTGCAGGAATCTGGAACATCCAACGATTCGGACTGCTCATGCTTTAATTACATAATACACAGTAACATAAAATACACACAATGGTATAAATCTATTTCAAAACGATATGACTATGAAGTGAAAAGAATGACATAATGAAGATTTAAACCTGGTTAAGATTGAATTTGGCGCAGAGCGCGGCAAGGATCTCATCATCGTTAGTGGCCATTGAAATACCATAGTTTTCAACCTAATGCTCAATGTTATAGTCTTTAACATTTATGATGAACGCATACCCCTTTCCAATCAACGTGTCAAAAATCTCAGGATATGGGTTCGGTATCTCTCCAGAATTAACAACCTATGATTTTATAAAAATTAATATAAATTACAATGAGCACAATGATTCCATAATTAAGAACCTACAATTTTATAAAAATTAATTTTAAATTATATTTACTACATGGCCAAATAACTGAATGCATGTATTTGTTACCTGATCTTGGATAGCAAGTAACTCTTTGGCAGTTTTCTTAAGAATCTTGTAAGCTTCGAAATCAAACAGTGTCAAAGACACAGTACCGGAAGAGTCTTGCACCCTAATAGGTATCTTGAAGCTATCAAAGTTAAAAACAAATGAAAACATTAGTATTACTAATAATAGAAGTGTGGTTCATATTAGTATTTAGTATAAGGAAATAAAACTGTAATCTCAAACCGCGGAATAGAATAGATGTTGACTCCTTCACATTTATCATTTGTACACACCAAATATTTTGCATGATCAACATCAAATGAACCATCCACATTTTCTTTCGTTACAAATCTTTCCTCCACACTCGACTTACAGTGGTTACAACCATTGTAATACCTAAGTTTATCAGTGCATATAGCTATGATTGTGCCAAGAACCAAAACCTTCTTTGTCTATCAATATCAAACAACAATAATAATACTTAGAAAAGACTATAAAAAAACTCAGCATGTAAAGTACTTATAAGAAAATACACACCGTTGATATGGTTCCAAGGAAACCAATAAGCATGAAATCAGGGTTATTAAGAAACTCATCTTCAACACTTGAGATAACGTTTGAACCAACATGCTCATTTGATGAAGATGAAGCAGAAATTTTCTCTACATACCTAAACAGGTTCATGTGATCAAATTAAAACGTAAAAAGTAAATGTAGGTACAAAATAATACTGTTTAATATTTATATGCATATTACTAACTATACCTCTTCCTAAAAGAGGATATCTCTTCAATGTTAGTGTCGATAAAAAGTCTACTAAGCTCAAACCCGTTTGCAACTCCACGCTTGCCTGAATTTAAAAATAAAACCAAATGTAGATCAATATAAACAGTGTCAAATTTAAAACATATAAATAAATATAATATAAATATAAATTACTAAAAAAAATTAAACTAATTAAGTTTAAATTGTACCTTTGTAAAGGTTGACCATACCAAAATGACAAAGGATAACAACATATTTCTCTCGTTTCTTATCATTCATGTAAGCAAACATGTCAATAGCAAAAGCATCCCACAAAGTAACCGTACACTTTTGGCCTCTAAAATATTAACATAAAACATAATAACATCAAGCAACCTTGTAATGCTTTAAACGTCAAAATGCAGCAACTTAATAAAAAGAACTCACTCAAGGTCTTCAACTCTAAGATTAAGTCTCTTGCCCTTGCTCCCATCCTTCTTTGATGTATCCTCTAGATTGAAACAAACTTCCACATAACCAATCCAATCTATAAACAAAAATATATTGTTAAAAGAAAACAGCATTAAGAAGCGATAACATGAAAAAAAAAAAACAATAAGACAAAATAGTACATATATATCATATAGTGATTTACATACCAATAACTGTATTAACTTCAATTTTATTTTGAACAACATCCTTGAGGTTAACGAAATTAAAACGGTATTTCGGTCCAGACCAGTCAAGGCATTTCTCAACAGAAGTATAGAAATACAGTGATATTTTGTCATTTCTCTTGGTAAACTTAGTAGAGGACTTATTAGCAGCAAGAGACGGTTTGGTGATAAGAAGACATTCATCCACCTGAAGGAAGTCTTTGAATTTTCCTAGCATCTTATGTAGACAGCTGGCTTGTATCATAGTTCCCTAAGAATATGAAACATCCGATTAAATAAAAAACGTGTTATATAACATTTGGGTATTCATATGTCCAAAATAATTATAAGACAAATATATACGGTACCATCTCATCCATGAAGATCATATCAAGACGATATATTTCATTTTTGTTTTCATTCATTATATTCTTGGACATGCTAACAATCTTCACTCTAATCGAATAGTTGTTTGAGAATGTATTAAGATCGTTAAGCATGCTAACCTTTGCAACCTCCATTTGAAGACTGTACATAAAAAAAAATAAGAAAAATATATCTATTGTTAAACGTAATATGATAATACAATAAGCATGGATGTTCTTAAAAAAATATCAAGGTTGGAATTCAAGCTTACCGATTCTCCATTCAAAATTTTAATTGAATGCAGTAGCAAATGTAATTTCAAAGGTAAGTAGTGTATATCCTGCTTTATTAAAGTAATTAAATATTAGAAATGACATGCAAAGGAGGAAAAAAAAGAGAGAGAACGTCAATTTTAAATTACCATTTTGCATATTTTGAATTTTAAAATTACTGATATTATCAGTAATTACTGATTTGATTTGAAAGCAATTGTCATGATGACTTTTCTAATTTTTATTTTAACTTTAATTAAGAGATAATAACCGTCAATTTGAAATTCATATTTTGCAAATTTTCAATGTCAAAAGCTCAAGAAATTAGCATTAATTACTGATTTGATTTGCAACAAATTGTCATCAACAGTATTTTATTTATTTTTTATTTTAACTTTAATTTTTATCACGAAAACAATGTTGGAGAAACTCTTATCTCATTGGAATGTAACGATTAGGTAAAATGGTAATTTCATTGTAATTCTAGTATTCTTTTGATAATTTCATTCTATCACTAATTAACCCCATCAATAATAAAAATGTGAGCAGTGACTGTTTTTTAGGGAAACCACTGATGGTCAATATCAGTGGATATCAACAATAAAAATGTGAGCAGTGGCTGTTTTTTTGACTATCAGTGGATAGCCAACAGTGACTGAAACACTGATGTTTAGTCAATCAATGGTTAACATGAAGAATGAAGAAACAGAGGTTGTCTTTCAGCAGTGGATAACTTTTAACAATCAGATGTTTGAACTAACACAGTGGTTGTAACATACTTTTAATGATTAATTAAAACTATCATTTTTAAGTAATTTGAAGAGTGTTAAAAGATAAGAAGACAGTGGATCTGGTTAAACATCTGTTTAGACTTAAACAGATGTTGGGGCTTAAAAAGATGTTTGGCCTTATATATCAGTTGTCTGGACTTAAACAGAAGTTTGACACTGATGTGATAAATACTGTTACATATAAACACTGTTAACATAAACAAAGGTAGAATAATTGCTGTTGATGCTGAACCACTGTTGTTGTTGGGCAGTGGTTCACCTTTGGTTGATCAGACCTTTGGTTCATCAGTGCTTGTCTTCAACAGAGCTTTGGTCTTCATGAGTGCTTTAGTCTTCAACAGTGGATAATCCTCATCAGCCTTTGTGTACAACAGTCTTTATATCCAACAGTTGTTAGGCAGATCAGTGTTTTGCCTTATTAACTTGTTATAACCACTGTCATTGGAGGAAACTTAGATGGGCAGTGCTTATTGTGGATCAACGTGCAGCTTCAACAGCCAGATCAACATCATCTTAATATCCTTCAGCAATATCCGATATCTTTTCTTCGGTTCTTGGATCAAACGTCTCGAACGTTTTCCCTTTTCATCAAAACAAAACCAATATATATATAGCAACAATTAATCTAAAAAAAACACATGGAACTAACAGCAAAAAGTGTACCTGAAATAGAATCAACGATTAAGAATCAAAAAAACATGAGGAATTAACAAATGCATGGATTAATGAACGAAACTTACGGTGCTGTTTAAGAAAACTCTGTTTAATTTCTCAAATTAAGATGACGGGTGATCTGCAAGTGATTACAAATGAATCAATGCATCAATAAACAATAAATCAAAATGTTACAAATACCAAAAAATAAATCAGACCAATTGAGGTTACCATGGTGTTGTGCAATGAAGAAGGAAGAAGATGATGCAACAATTATATGGCAAAAGAACAAGTTTAAGTATATTATAACTCAAAAAAGTCACATATTAGTTTTTATGCAATTGCTCTACACCAAAAATACACCTTGGAGGCATGTGAGATCACCTCGATGTCTATGACAACAGCACCTTCTTAAAAAAACAAAGCAAAACTGATTGTAAGATTAAGTACCATACCGAATAACAAAAAGCGATGAAGCCTAAACTTTTGGGCTGGTATGACCTATAAACAAAGCTGAAAACAAAATTAGTTTCTAAACAATGACTTCATGAAACTGAAAATCATTAAAGTAAACACAAATTAAGTAACAACCAACCTTAATTCACAAGCCTGCAAATATAAAGTTGCCACATGAATAATCAAGTAGAACTTGCTGCAAAAATAATAAGGTGTGAAAACAATCTCAAAAACTTCTTTGTAATTGAGTAGTAAAGCGACTCAATTTAGTTAACTACATAAACAATACAACAATGAATTTACCGTCCTTCTCCTTCTCTTTCACATTTCCAACTCCTCAACAACCATCCGGCAGAGGTTACTTCTAATCAACAAACAGATTGTGAAAAACAGAGGATCAAGAAACATAGGTGCATCCAACATTACTAACATGGGTGAATAAATCAACAAAACATATTGTGAAAAACAAAAACAAAAACTACAAACATATCAAAATCAATCTACTCGTAACACATGATACAACAAAGCAAGTGATGTGTGTAAAATGCAACATATAAATTACATCAAATAAGGCATAAAACTAACCCTTTTTAAGTACTAATATTGGAAAAAGAGTGTTTTTGTCTTCCTTTTGTATTTTCAGGATTAAATGAGCTCAAAAACGCAAAAGAAGCAAAAAGACAGCTAAATCCAACATAAATACAAGAAAAGGAACATTAGTGGACTGCCCGACCCCTCAACGGCACCTTCCAAAGCAAAAAGGAGAAGACAGAAGCCTGAACACGCCCCGTGCTCAGCCAGCACGGGCCGTGCCCAAGAAGCAGCAGAAAAGACAAATCCATAGAAGCTTCTATTGCCCACCACGGGCCGTGCTCAGCGGACACGGGGCCGTGTCGAAAGTACAGCAGGCGCATTTATTGTAATTGCGAATTACAATTAATGAGGAGAGAGGATGTCAGACAGGCACGGGGCCGTGCCCAGCGGACACGGGCCGTGCCCAGCTCTCTGTTCAGCCTATAAATAGGAGTGCTTGGATTCATTTCATCTCATCCCTTGGCACTCCACCTCTCTCACACTTCATCCACCACCCACCACCATCACAACACCATCATCCACCACCATCATCCATTGTCCATCATAGAGTGTGTGTGAGTCGTCTCGGGATCCAAGATTGATCGTAAGAGTTCTTGACAATCAAGGCCATGTTTGCCTAAGTCTCTTACATCACTTGGTGAAGACAAAGTGTCTAGTATAATACTTTTTATTTCTAATCTTTTGCACTTTTTATTTGGTTTTGTATTAATGACTTTAATAACTAGTTACTTATGTTGAAGGTGATCTTTCCTTATCGTTTGTCCGTGGTGTCTTGGCATTATTTTACTGTCTATATAAAATAAAAGATTTTCACCATTCATATCTCCACGGTCTATATGGAGGTATGTTGGCTACCTGGTAGGGGGTTAAGGGAACGGTTTGGTAAAGGTCTTGCCATTGTTCAGCGTTTAGAGGTCCTGCAATGGACCTGGGTCAAATTTAGTAGGACCTCCTTCAATACTTCACGGTATTGGATGGCGGGGGTCCAAACTCTTTGACCCCCTCATAAGTTAACTACTATTAATACTATAACCCGGCTATTTAGGACTGTATCCCTGCTGACTCAGACTACTTAGCCGAGGGTAACGTCACCGCCAAAAGCGGGGCCTACCACAATACTGCATTAATAACTTAATTCATTATCTTCCAATAATCCACCCTTTTAGGATTGTATCCCTGCTGACTCAAACTACTGGGGTGAGGGTAACGTCGCCTTCAAAAGAGGGGCCTACTACAATAACTAAGATAATCTCTTAATTATGTGCAAAAGTGCGGAAATAATCAAAGGTTATACTAGATACGAGTCGGAACCAAGTGATTCATCTTGTCTATCTGTTTTTCTTTTATTTTTATTTTCAGCATTTTAGTTAGTTTTTATTTTTCTTAGTTTAAAACATTTTTCTAAACTTTTATTTTGGTTAGACGTTGAGGATAAACCGGTATTAAAAGCTCTTGTGTCCTTGGACGACCTCGGTATCTTACCAACGCTATACTACACTCAACGATGGGTGCACTTGCCCATATGTGTGTTTAGTGTTAGTGAAATATCGTGTTTTATAAATTTAAAACTTGGCTAAAATAAGTGTTAAAAAGGGCTTAAAATATACACCTAATATATATAACACTTCGCACGCATCAGCAAGCATCTGAATAAACAATAAAAAATAAAAGACAAAAATCAAAAGCTACAAAAAGTTATTAATATAAACAATAATAAAAACATTATTACAACATATCAGGATCACTGATTAACAGGAGCTTGTACTAAAGGGTTCATTGTGTACGATAAGAAATCCTAGGAGAGCTTCTTCTTCTTCTGAATGTACAAAAGGGTTCATCGTGTTCAGTATAAGAAAATAGATAAAACCAAATAAAATTTCGGAATGAGAAAGTAGATCTTACATGATTATTCTGTTCTTCAACTACTCGACGGTACATGATTTAGGGTTTCAAACGCAGATGTATCCAATAGATGTAACCTCTGTCGGACGTTGTTGATGAGATGAAAATGTGAAGAAGGAGAAGGATGAACAGCAGAGAGAAAGGGGATCTTGTATGGAAAGGTGAAGGAGAAGAATGAAATAGGGTTTGTGAAAATGTGAGAAAAAAGGGCAGTGGTTACTGTTGGGCGGGAAAAGGGGAAATACGATGCCCTAATTAAGTGACACGTGGCCCAAATCACTTTCATTTATTATATATAATAGATATGCTAGTAAAATAAACTTTTTAACTTAATCTAGATAATATTATATATAAACTCAAATTTTATAAATAATAAACTTCAAATCCATATAATTTTATAAAAAATATAAATAAAACAGAAAAATATAAATATAAATAAAACTTTAAATTATTTAAGTCAAATATATTTAACTAAAAATAGACTCTCTATTTATTGAAGGGCATTTTAGCCATGTTATTAAGACTTAACAAAAATAACTAACAAGGTTTGGCCTTAGTACTCAACATTGTGTCAAATTAGAAAGTTAATACCTGATTTTGCAACAAAAAAACTATTAGTATCCTACATTGAAATTTGGTAGAAACCACAAGGACCAACGGTGTAATTTTTTCTAATTTTTTTTTGAGTTTTAGCTCAACTAATAATACTCTAAATAATAGAGTTAATTACATGGTTAGTCCTTATGGTTTATGTGAAGTAACAAGGTCATGTACTAATAGTATAAAGTCAACCTTGAGGTATTAACTTTCAAATTTGTAACAACTTGAGGTACTAAGATTAACATATGTTAGTTATCTGTTACGTTCAAGGGCATTTAAATCATTTTATATTTAAAGGACTAATTATGTAACTATATAATTAATGAGGGGCTATTTTTGAACCATAATAGATTGAACAAACTGCATCGATCCCAACGTTATTAACCCCTCTAAGCTATAAACCCTAGTCGACAGTAGAGTTCAGTGTAATGATGAATATGGCTGTTGTTGAGCACGTGGTGATTGGCGGTGGCGGTTTCGTTGGAGATGGTTGTGGTGGGTGTGGAGGTCAGATGTGGATATATGGGTGGGTCAGTTACAACGTCAGGAGGCTGTATAAGATGATGGTTGGGTTACCCATCGACATTCATCACCCCCATCGACATTCATCATCCTCCATATCCAATTCACCCACATCGATTACCTTCGAGCGTGATTTTAAACTATTAGTACCTAACCTTGTTATTTCATATAAACCACAAGGACTAACCATGTAATTAACTCTAAATAATATATGTTCTCAATCTTTTTAGAGTTTTAGTTTCACCCATTATATTATAAATAATATATGTACTTAATTTATAGTATTATATTATATTTACTTTTAAACATATTTTGTTTTGTCTTAATAAATTTAAAATAATATATTTTCCAAAATTTTGAATGTACTTTTGCGACTTGTTTATATTTATCAACGTTTGAAAATATATCTTATTTAAAACCGACCTGGCTCGAATATAATATATTTCTTATTTTTTATTATTAAATACAATTTGGTTTTCTTCTTTTACTTATTGTTATATACAGTTTTATAAATTTTTTGAATATACGTAACGCACCTATTTTTATCTATATTTTGATATAAATGATTTTTTAAATCAAGTTTTGTCCAAGCTCACCATGTTCACTACGTATATATTGAACACATACCTAAACAAATCGTTCTAACAACTACCAACACCTTTTTACCAAAAATATATTTTTTTCTACTTTGTCAAGTTACTAATAAGAGTAAACTCTCATTTTGGTCACTAAGGTTTAGTCACTTTTGGAACTTTAGTCCAAAACTCAGACCTTTTAAATCTGGGTCCCTGGTGGTCTCAATTTTGTTGGCATTTTGGTCCAAAAGCAAAGTCAGCTCAGGTTTCTAAAAAAAACTGGTTTTTTGTCCTTTTCCTCAGTTTAGGGAAGGGCATTTTGGTCATTACAAGTTTTATTATAACAAATTTTTAATTAAAATAATAAAATAAAATTCAATCTTTGACCTTATAAAAGCAGACAAGAGATCATCTTCTTCCCCAAATTAAACCCTTATCCAAAGGAGATAGAGGGCTCTGCTAGAGAGAGACTGATGAACCAAGAGCTCCGATTAAGATTGCAAACTCGAATTCCGGTGGATCCGACGACTGAGGTAAGCACCGTAACCTAGGGTTTCAACTAAGATTGATATTGCATACTGATTTTATACGAAGAAAGCAAACCTAGCTACCCCCGCCACCCTAGCCATCGTAAGCCCCCTCCCCCCACCACCATCAGCCACCGCAAGCCTCCCCCCGCCACCACTAGCCTCCACCGCCTCCTCCAAACCCGATCACCCCCAAATCGAAACCCTCAACAACAGGCCTAATTTTTATGGTTATTGAATCATTAATATTTGTTATAATCAAGATACTGTTTTGGATTGTGGTCTATGTATCTGTATAGGGAATCCTGTTATTATTGAGTGGATTCAGGTTTGACTGATTTGTTTTCTTAAAATAAAATATGTAATGACCAAAATGCCCTTCACTAAACTGGGTAAAAAGACATAAAAGCATGGTTTTTTTTGAGAAATCTGAGCTGACGTTGCTTGTGGACCAAAATGGCAACAAAATTGAAATCACAGTGACCCAGATTCAAAAGATTTGAGTTTTGGACTAAAGTGGCAAAAGTGATCAAATCTCAGGGACCAAAATGACAGTTTACTCTACTAATAAAGATCCCAAAAAATAGAAATCTCATGCTATTTAAAGTTTATTACATGTGTTCACAAAGTTTGTAACTCACAAACACAGCTTTAATTTGATCAAATAGAGTAAAATGTCAAAATCGTTCATGAAGTTTGATCATATTTGTCTGTTCCATTCAAAATATTTTTTTTTGTATCATTTGAGCTCTTCAGGTTTGTGTTTTATTGTCATTTCCATCCAATTCGCTTACGTTGTTTAAATTTAACGTTAACTTAGGGAAATGTAGATATTTTATTTTTTTTAGTTTTTAATTTTCTTTTTTTACATTTTTAAACTTTAAATAAAAAAATGTTATAAAACATTCTCCCCCTCTGAACCTCTGCATATACCATCTCACAGTCCACCTCCGCCGATGCAATCCTACCATCATCGCTGCTCTGACCTTTACCGGTCGATATCCCCACCGTTCACCCCACCTCTACAAACCCTAAGAGCTGCACATCCAACCTCCCATTTTTACCTTATATTACTCCAAAAATCACTATCTTTTTACTCTCCTTTTTAATACTTTTATCATTATATTTTCTCTCTCTTCCACTTACAATCACTTTCTCTCATATATTATATCACGTAGATTTTGGGAATGATGTAGCAAGGTGCTACAATTGTTATCTCCCCTCTACTGTCTCTCCTCAAGGACCGAATAGTTACTTTGAACCTCAAGTTTGGAGCAAAATGTTGTTTCATTTTCTTTTTATAAATTATTCTTTGTTGGTTTTTATCGTATTTTTGTATATTATGCATGCAATTCGAGATTTTCATCATAATATAGGAATACCATATGTATTTATTTAACGACTTGTGATTTTTTTCTCACTTATTTTTTTTTCCAGTTCATTGTAATTGAATATTCACATAAGAAATGGAACGTTTCTATCATTTTAAATTTTATCTCAACACCATTAAATATTATATATTTTACTTTGAGTAACTTAGACGAGTAGTGTTTATATACAAAGATCTCAACACATTGCATAGACAAATTCTGATACTTTGTAACATTATATATATTGTTGACGAGGTATGATGAATAGTAACTTTCTTTTTATAATAATATATAACTTTTTTATTATTTTATTATTTAATATATTAAATAGTTTATTATTATATTTACTTTTAATAACATATTTTTAATTTTTTCCTTTTTTAAAAAATATATATTTTCTTTACCATTTTTTAATAATTGTTTTTTTTTCTTTTTTAAACATATGTTAATTTATGATTAATTTGATACTTCTTTAATAATTTACATTATAATTTTTTCTAAAAACTTAAGTACGTAGTTGTGCTTAATTTTTTCCATGACATTTTGTTATATTTTTTGTTAAAAATGAAGTTGTATTCAAAATAAAGTATTCATTTGGTATAATAAAACGGTAGGATGATAAACTAAATCGGTCTAATGGTTTGGCGTTCTAAACAACATGCTTTATTTTCAAATCACGTTTGTTTTACGTTATCATTTACTCGGTTTCGCCGCAACGCGCGACGTAAAAAAAACTAGTTGTTTATAGTTTTCATATTGCAATGTAGTTTTTAGAGTAAACTGCAATTTTAGCCCCTGGGGTTTAGGCCAATTGGCACTCTAACCCCTTCTAACGAAATAATTGCAATTTTACCCCCCAACGTTGATATTCTGTTGCAATTTTACCCCCTGCCGTCAGTCAACAGTTATTTGACTGTTATAGGTAGGGGTATTTTGGTAATCTTACCCCATATTTATTATTATTATTATTATTTATACAATTAAATTATCATCATCATCTTCAAATAACCAGATCCATCATCATCATCTTCAAATAACCCAGATCCATCATCATCTTCTTCAAATAACCTAGATCCATCATCATCTTCAACTAACCCAGATCCACTTCAACGATTCTTCTTCTCTAGTCACTGAAATTAAACATTCTAGCTTGATTAAGGTTCGTTTAACAAATCAATGGCAAACTCAACAGACCCCCTTAATTCATCATCATCTTCTTCAAATAATCAATGGTGAACTCAACAGACCTGCTTGATTGCTTCCTGATCTTCAGGGGAAGTTTTCCGAAGCTTGCAAAAAACACTTAAAACCAATAAAAAACCACCACAACCACTTCCATCGGCTTAATTCCATGGCCTTATCCACTCCCTCAACCACCGTAACCACTCCTCCTCATCACCTCCCACAACTCTTCCACCCTTACTCTTCCCTCTTCGGAGTAAGTTTTTCGGCGAAACCCAGCACCGGCGGGCAGCAGCTGACACTAACACAATCACCCATCTTAAAATGGAAAGCCAATGTTTCTTTTTTCTCAGGCTTGTTGAACAAAACTAAGGATGCAAGCTCCATTAAACAGGAGCTTGTTGACGCCATTGCTCCAAATTGTTGTGTGTTTTTGGGGCATCTTCTGTATCTATTTCATATTTGGATTGTATGTTAGATTCCCCTATCCCCTTATATCATACATTTAGACCTCATGTGAGAACGGTTCTTTTTGTTTTTGGTCAAAGTTTTTGTAACACCTCGAAAATTCACGTCCTATAATGTATTGACACGTGTAATAAGCTTGAACGTGTGAAAGAATACTCTAGAGGGACTAAAGTTGACAAACATGAAAAAGTATGTGAATATGAGGGTTCAAAATGTCAACAGTGAATAAATATACTTTACAATAACCCTACATGATGTTTATATCATCAAACGAATAAACATGGATCATACGGAGCTAAAAGTGAGAGATTACAAACTACAAGGGTTAAATGTGTCAACATGTTTAAGTTATACCTCTGAGTGACCTTTTAGCAAACCCGAAGCTTTGTAACGATTAATTATGCTCACTAGAATGCGCGATAAAAATTTCATAAAGTTTCGTTATCGTATGAGAAAGTTATGATCAAATTCGTATACAAGGGGTTAAAGCGTTAACGTTGAAAGTTATGACTTTTCGGGTTAACCAGAAGTGTCCAGGGACTTGGCAAAATGGGTATAAGTCCTAAAGCCCTTGTAGGTAAATAAGAAGGGGTCAAATTGCAAGAAAAATGCTTAGTTGACCTTTCGAAGAGCCAAGGGACAATATGCAAAAACATGAAAAAGTGAAATTCTGAAAATGAGGTCCAGGCGGGCCGCGTAAGAGATTAAGGTGTCTTACGCGGGCCGCGTCAGACACACAGTAACAGCAACATCAGGCAGCAGCCTGTAAACGCGCAGAATCGACCCAAAACCGATATTTTCACATTGTGGGCGACCCCTAAACAGTTCCTAGAGCACTAGGGACACTTGTGGGTAAGTTATGGTCAGTTGTAGACTTAGATGTCAACAATCTATGGTGATTTAAACACTATATAAAGGCCCTTAAGTTGCAACAATTGATCACACCTTCCATCTGCAATTGAGGAGCTTTCTGGAGCTTGAGAGCAGACACAAGTCCTTCCTAATCGTGCATAGGACTTCAGTAAGTATGCTTAACCTTTCTTAGTTGAGTTTTTACTTAGTTTTAGCTTAAAAGTCAAACCGTCGTAATTAACGGTTGACTTAGCGATTAATCATTGATGGTCCAGTGATTGGTCGAATTGAAAGTAGTTATAAGTTGGTAATTATGTGGGCATTAAACCCTTAAAAGGGCTCCCTCTGATTCCCACTCTAACTAGATCAAATGTCGGGTCAAAGTTGATTAGAAAAAGTTAACAGAACCTTAATTTGCGAATTAACGCCTAATTAACAATGTAGAAGCTTTGAAACCTATTTTATCATTCATATAACTTAGTAATAAATGTAAGAACATGTCTAAACATGTTCGACCCGACAATTTTCTGTTTAGACCCGGTTCGGAACCGAAAGTCGCAAAACTTTGACTTTTGCTTTGACTTCTGTTCTGACCCAATTTAGTATGATTTGGAAATGCCTTAGAGCTTCCTTAGGACCAGGCTACATGTTAGCATAACCCTCTGTGGTTGGATCGTTGATTGTCCTATTCGTTTACTCGTTTCCGTTAAATGCCTAATGTTGACCAATATGCCCTTTTGACCATAAAACGAGAATTTTGGAAATGTGAAAGGACAATAATCCTTATTACTGATTTATAAAGTTGTCCCTAAAATTTTACATCAGTTGGAGGTCTAGATTAGGAGTTATGCTCATTAGCGTAATTATAACGCCTTTTAGTAATTAAAAGGCGCAATTAGCATAAAGCCTATCTAAACCCAATTTTTGACACCAAACCTTTTACCCACTAATGTAATATAATATTTTGGGATTTTTAAAGATTTTTAATTATTTTTAACCTGCTCATAACCTAGGGTTATCGCGTTAATTCGGTAAATACCGATTATGCCCTTTTAGGCCATGAAATGAGTTTTACAAGCCCTTTTGATACCAATCCAATTGCTATTGATTTTCTATAATAAATAAAGTATTTTGAACTTTATAACCTATTCAAAAAACTCAGATTTCCTGTATAACCCAGAAATCGCTTAAAATGGCTTTTAAAGCGTATTAAACGCATAGTTTGGGTTTAAAACCATTTTGCCACATAAGACCTATTACCAACTGATATGACCTATTCAAATAAGTTATTTTACTGATGTATTCGGACCCGAATCTCAGAACTTCATTTAATCTCTTTTATAATCTTTAAAATGACCAAAATACCCCTACGAGGCTTATTTTGAGATTAAACTCGTTTTGGGCATAATGGAAGATATCCTACTGATATCACAACATTTTTAAGGCATATTAACTTAGGAAACCTGTATAGGACCCATATGGTTACCCGTTAGGCTTCTTACGCATTCGGTTCGGTTTATGTAACTTGTTTGCATAAGTTAGCCGAAACGGGTCAAACCTTATCATTTTTATCTCAAAATCCAGAAGGTGTTTAGATTACCCATATTATACAAGTCTTCAAACTTGTCGGGTCTAAAACACATTCTATTCCGGTCTTCGCTTAATCATGCGTTGGAACCGTATATTTCCTTAAAACTAACCGGTCTAAGTTTAGGCTTAATTAAAGACCCGTTAGTATTCTAATTGGTTATTTATACCATCATTCCAGACTAGAGCCTTCCGGTAAATTGTACCTACGCTTACTTAAGTGAATACGGCTGAGTTATTAAATTCTTGCTATTTAAGGCAGGAGCTAGCTCAGGTAAATACTTTTAACTTATTTTCCCTTATACGGGCTTGGGATACGGTATATATAGAAATACCGCTTGGTCGGGTGTAGAAACCTTTTAATCGGAGATGATTAAATTGCATAATCCCGTTTTAATCTGTATTGATTGATAACAAATAACATTAGGGGTTAATGACCGTGTCCTGGATATCCTTGGCTCATTTAAAAAGTGAATGGCCATAACTTAAGCACAAGGTGTAGGCATAACACCTCCTGTTGCGTATGTAAAAGATATACTCACTCGTAAGGATGTCTTCTTGTGAGTTATATTTATGGTGTGTCGATTAATCTTGACCGGCTTGTATTGTATAATCATCGGCCCTAAATGTTGGACAACCATGTAAATCGGATACAAGATCTTTATTAATAAAATTGTCCCAAGTATAAAAGATATTTTGTGCCTCGTGCATTCAAACCAATTTTCAAACTCTTTTTCCAAAATGAGTCAGTTAATTGTATTTACCAGTGTAAACTGACGTATTTTCCAAAAGGTTAAGTGACAGGTACTGAACGTAATTGGCTGGAAGCTCATGGCGTTAATAAGGAATCTTGCAAGTTCTAGGCGTCTAAAGTCTGTTGAACAGTTTTTCCTTTTATTTGATCCGCCTGTGGATCCTTTACTTTCCGTTGTAATACTGGATATTACTTTATATTCGGATTGTAATATATTTATCTTTTGCTTCCGCTGTGCATTTATATATTGTGTTGTTTGACTATGATGATATCAACTACGTCACGATACTCCCCTACCGGGCCCACCGGTGAAACGTGGAAATATCGGGGTGTGACAGGTTGGTATCAGAGCCAACATTGAGTGAATTAAACACTAGTGTTTCGTGTTTAATCTCAATGACACAGTAGCACATTCCTTGACCTTCTGAGTCTTGAGTTAACATATGAATACTCTCAATCCTAATCTGTAAATATTGCTTCCAATTTTTTTATATTGGATATGTCGCCAAGCGAAGAAGCTGTATTAGAAATTCTCCACATCCGGAGCCTAGAAATGCTGAGCTTCGTACCACGGCGAGAATGAAACGAGCATCCAGGGAGAGAACATTCAGAAGTAAAGTGAAGAAGAAAACCCCTTTTGCTGAAGATCGTTTCTTTAATAAGTCCTTATAAGGACATATTTATCTTTCAGTCCCTTCGAGGACACATTATTCCTTTCAAAGACCCGCTTAGGGCAACTCTGTACTTTTATTTTCATATAATGGATTGATTAAATTAAGTTTTCATTCTAAACATGAAATATGAAATAAATGGAAAATAACATCCCTTAGAAGGGAAGTGCCTACGGGCTATAATTAACGTCCTCTGAGACTAAAGACAGTGGTAGCCTACAACTCCCTGTTAAGAAAAGGTAATGAACTTTGATTCAAACCTTAATGCCTCGATTCTCTGAAATCATGGCTTATATCATCCTATAAGATGATTATATTATAAACATCCCTTAGAAGGGAAGTGCATACGGCCTATAGTTAATGTCCTCTAAGACTAAAGACAGTGGTAGCCTACAACTCCCTGTCAAGAAAAGGTAATGAACTTTGATTCAAACCTTAAGGCCTCGATTCTCTGAAATCATGGCTTATAAATTTAAACTTGTCTACGTGACTAGGCCATTTGTGCTATTATTAACTTGTAAATTAGGATTTATGATAAAAATCCCGAATAAAATAAATATCATCCCTTTCCTACCTGTATACATATTGAAAAGAATCTTAAAGGTAAAACCTAGCCTACATGTCATTTTAGACATGGCCACGATGGTGAAGACCTATTCAAGAGATTCAAATCCTTGTTAACACCTAAGAACGTGTTAGCACTCTTGTCAAATGTGATTCGAGAAAATCACAACAGTCATTCTTATATTGGATTCTTCCAATTTTCTTATCTAGCCTAGTGATTTAGAAATCATGGTTTAAATCATCGAATACAGATGATCATATTTTTAAACACCTAAGAACGTGTTAAACACTCTTGACAAAAGTGATCTAAGAAAAATCACAATAGTCATCCCTATATTGGAAATTTTCAAATTTCCTGATTTGGCCTAATGATCTAGAAATCATGGCTTATGTCATCCTATAAGATGAACATATTATAAACATCCATTAGTGATGAAGTGCCTACGGGCTAAACTTGTTGTTCGATAAGACAACGACAGTGGTGGTCTTTGACCTCCTGCCTAAAATGTTGGACCATGTCCAAGCATAATAGTCGGTATGTTCCAAACGATCTTGACTAATAGCATCTGAAAAGATGATCATATCATAAACATCCCTCAGAAGGGAAATGCCCACGGGCTATATCTATTGTCCTAAAAGACAAAAGGCAGTTGTAGTCTTCGACTCTCTGTCAAGAAAAGTAACCGACTATGCTCAAACCTTAAATGCCACGATCCCAAACGATCATGGCTTATAAATTCAAATTTGTCCTCGTGACAAGGCCGTTGTGCCACTTTAATATCCTTAATGTCTTGTATACTAGGATAAATTATAATGAAAATACTAATAAAATTAACAAATTAACCCATATGGTTTATATTACCATGGTTAATAAATCATCAAAAATGATAATTTCATAATAACCTTTGAGTAAATCATTGTCAATATTTATGTAGCAATCAAGCTACATGGCTGGATCAGATGAAGTTAACAGCCACTTGAAGGTGAACAATGATACTACCAGGGTTAATATAACTGGAGCGGAACTGCAGGCATTAATAGGTGATGCTGTTACTCGTGCTCTTGACAGACAGTATAATGAATCATATGATACCCGCTCTAAGACTCTATCTGTGGCTCGTAGTAAGCCCCCTTCTAAATCACATGAGTCAAAGGAAGACGATGTTCATAACTTGTCAAATCAGAGGAGTGTTCCGTCTAGACAGGTTGTGCTTAACGAAGAGCCACATGTTAAAACCTGTTCATATAAATATTTTGTCTCCTGCAAGCCCAGAGACTTTACAGGAGAGGAAGGGGCCATCGACTGCATGACATGGCTCGATGAGATGGACACTATTGTTGACATCAGTGGTTGTGCGGAGCAAGATGTTGTGAAATTTGTTTCACAATCATTTAAAGGAGAAGCGTTGGCATGGTGGAGATCATTGCTCCAAGCCACGGGAAAGGTCCTACTCTACAACTTATCCTGGGATCAATTTGCTGCATTAGTCAAGGAAAACTATTTCCCTCAGCATGAGGTAGAGAGGATAGAATCAGACTTCTTGACTCTGGTCATGAAGAATTTGGATTGTCAGGCATATGTGACAAGTTTCAACACTATGTCCCGCCTAGTTCCTTATTTAGTCACCCCTGAACCTAAACGCATAGCGCGTTTCATTGGGGGCCTAGCACCAGAGATAAAGGGAAATGTTAAAGCATCTAGGCCTACCACATATAGGTCCGCGGTGGACTTATCCTTATCTCTCACTTTAGATGCTATCATGAATAAGTCTGTTAAAACTTCTGGCGAGGGAAAAAGGAAAGAAGACGAGGAAAACTCGCATCAATCTAACAAGAAGAAGAAGGGAAGCTCTGAGCACGAGAAAGATTTCGAGTTTAGGAAAAGCTCAAGTCAGTTCAATAACAAGCCCAAATGCAGTAACTGCAGAAAACAACATTCTGGAAAATGTACGATTGACCCAAGTGCTAAATTGTGTGGAATTTGCAAGACCAAGGGTCACAAAAATTTAGATTGCAAGGAGTTGAAGAACGCGACATGTTACAATTGTAACGAGGAAGGGCACATCAAAACCAACTGCCCAAAACTTATAAGGAAGCCTAGAGAGGCCAAGGGAACAAATGCATGAGACTTCCAGAGGAACAACCAGGAGATGATGCAGAATGATGACGATATAGCAGGTACCTTACTTTATCAAGAAGTTTATGCATAAATTTATTTGATGCTGGCACATATGATTCTATAATGAATGATAAATGTTGAGAACTGTTGTCTCCACCTGATTGGGACTCCGGTCATTTAAATGCGAGATAGAAATTGGCCGATGATACTTTAGAGAATGCTCCAACAAACCTTAGATCGATATCTTATATCTATTATGAATCACTCTTTTCTGATATCCTTATGGCAAGCTTTCAAGCTATCCAAATTCATCAATATAATAAAGACAGATGTGAGATTTTGATCCCCTGTCAAAAAGGTGATGGACTAAGTCCAACCCTTAAATGCCATTGATGGTCTTTTGTGACCTAGGCTAAGTGATATTGATATGTTTTTAAAATAACGTTCATTAAGAATGTTAGTGCCATATTGGCCTGTATAGTTTAATGAAACCATGGTTAGTATATGTTAAGGCCATCAGGGTGATGAATAGCAGTTGTTGGATTGCAACTAAGTAAATGATTCATTTGGTAATAGGAACCAGTTCTTCTGTGCCTGTCAGAAATCTTCAGTCATAAAATTCTAATGTACTCTCTCTCCATATAAATGCATTCAAATGTAATTGATATCTCTTTGATCCCTATTGATTTCGAATACCAAATGGTATGACAAAAGCACCATATGAGGATTGGTGTATCTTAATATGTTCCATAGATTGCTTCCATGCCTGATCAGTATGGAGGTTTAATGCATGGGACCACAAAGATATTCCAACGGTCATATGGTACTAAGGTCAACTAATGGTATTCAAAGATGATATCCAGAATGGAATTGTCTAAGTAAGTGTCTCTGATTAAGAAATCCGTGGACTCGTAACATAAATGTGTCACTCATTCGACACCAGCAAGGATGGATGAACTGGTGCCTGAGATTTGGAAAATCTCTGTAACCTCCTTGTATCTTGATTATCTTCTCCTAAGACTACCCTGTTTACCTCTCGAGAGACAAGTAGAGTTAAGATTAACATCCCGCTTTGGGTTGAAGTGTTGTAAGAACACATGTTGATTATGGAATAACCGAAACCCTGATTAAGTAAATTCTAAGATATAGGTTCATATAGCCTGACTCAATATCCGGAGAATTCGGTATAGTTAATTATGAAAGACGGTTCATTTTGCTTATGCATTTTTGCTGCAACCCTAATTAGGCAACGATTAAGAATTTCCATCAGCTACCCAGGATCGTCGATTTGTTCGGCTAACGACAAGGATTAGCTATTCCTTGAAATTAGTTAAGCAGTGGTTGGAATAACCATCTCACCTTAAGATAAGCTTTTCTATAATAGTTGATATGTAAGCATCAAGGCTGCTCCCTTGGAGACCTTGTATAAATGGAATGTTAAACATCTATTGTTAGGACAATAGATTGGTAAGTTCAATTATCAGGATCTGAAAGTTGCATTGGAAACAACAAATAAGATCACACAAATCCCTAATTATCTGTAAGTTGCCAGTATTCGGCAGAAAATCAAGGATTAATGAAAAGTAGCAACCTTCCTAAATTTTTGTTAAGGAATAGGGTTCAACAAGGGATATCACCCAGGAAGGGTGTGCCAAATTGTTAAATTTTCAGGCTAGTTAAGCTCTGAATATATAGAACCATTCGAAGGAAATCGAATGTATCAAGATTAAATAGCTTACGAGCTAAGACCTAATTAAGGAACTGGGTGGAACGCGCAATGTACCCCACACTAATGATTTAAGGACGTGTTTCTCCAATAAGTCAAGAAGCACTAGCACATAATGATATACAGATTTATGATATGATGAGAAACTTGTGTCGATTAAGGATCGACAGGATTAGAAGCTCCAAAAAGATACATGTACCTATTATAAAGCTCAATTGGAGTGCCTTAGAGGCTCAAAGGTACTGGGGAAGATTAAGCCCAATATAAGGCAGAAAATACTTCCTTTATTTTAACAAATCTCAAGATCGAGATTTCTTTTAAGGGGGTGAGGATGTAACACCTCGAAAATTCACGTCCTATAATGTATTGACACGTGTCATAAGCTTGAACATGTGAAAGAATACTCTAGAGGGACTAAAGTTGACAAATATGAAAAAGTATGTGAATATAAGGGTTCAAAATGTCAACAGTGAATAAATATACTTTACAATAACCCTACATGATGTTTATATCATCAAACGAATAAATCATGGATCATACGGAGCTAAAAGTGAGAGATTACAAACTACAGGGGTTAAATGTGTCAACATGTTTAAGTTATACCTCTGAGTGACCTTTTAGCAAACCCGAAGCTTTGTAACAATTAATTATGCTCACTAGAATGCACGATAAAAATTTCATAAAGTTTCGTTATCGTATGAGAAAGTTATGATCAAATTCGTATACAAGGGGTTAAAGCGTTAACGTTGAAAGTTATGACTTTTCGGGTTAACCAGAAGTGTCCAGGGACTTGGCAAAATGGGTATAAGTCCTAAATCCCTTGTAGGTAAATAAGAAGGGGTCAAATTGCAAGAAAAATGCTTAGTTGACCTTTCGAAGAGCCAAGGGACAATATGCAAAAACATGAAAAAGTGAAATTCTGAAAATGAGGTCCAGGCGGGCCGCGTAAGAGATTAAGGTGTCTTACGCGGGCCGCGTCAGACACACAGTAACAGCAACATCAGGCAGCAGCCTGTAAACGCGCAGAATCGACCCAAAACCGATATTTTCACATTGTGGGCGACCCCTAAACAGTTCCTAGAGCACTAGGGACACTTGTGGGTAAGTTATGGTCAGTTGTAGACTTAGATGTCAACAATCTATGGTGATTTAAACACTATATAAAGGCCCTTAAGTTGCAACAATTGATCACACCTTCCATCTGCAATTGAGGAGCTTTCTGGAGCTTGAGAGCAGACACAAGTCCTTCCTAATCGTGCATAGGACTTCAGTAAGTATGCTTAACCTTTCTTAGTTGAGTTTTTACTTAGTTTTAGCTTAAAAGTTAAACCGTCGTAATTAACGGTTGACTTAGCGATTAATCATTGATGGTCCAGTGATTGGTCGAATTGAAAGTAGTTATAAGTTGGTAATTATGTGGGCATTAAACCCTTAAAAGGGCTCCCTCTGATTCCCACTCTAACTAGATCAAATGTCGGGTCAAAGTTGATTAGAAAAAGTCAACAGAACCTTAATTTGCGAATTAACGCCTAATTAACAATGTAGAAGCTTTGAAACCTATTTTATCATTCATATAACTTAGTAATAAATGTAAGAACATGTCCAAATATGTTCGACCCGACAATTTTCTGTTTAGACCCGGTTCGGAACCGAAAGTCGCAAAACTTTGACTTTTGCTTTGACTTCAGTTCTGACCCGATTTAGTATGATTTGGAAATGCCTTAGAGCTTCCTTAGGACCAGGCTACATGTTAGCATAACCCTCTGTGGTTGGATCGTTGATTGTCCGATTCGTTTACTCGTTTCCGTTAAATGCCTAATGTTGACCAATATGCCATTTTGACCATAAAACGAGAATTTTGCAAATCTGAAAGGACGATAATCCTTATTACTGATTTATAAAGTTGTCCCTAAAAGTTTACATCAGTTGGAGGTCTAGATTAGGAGTTATGCTCATTAGCGTAATTATAACGCCTTTTAGTAATTAAAAGGCGCAATTAGCATAAAGCCTATCTAAACCCAATTTTTGACACCAAAACTTTTACCCACTGATGTAATATAATATTTTGGGATTTTTAAAGATTTTTAATTATTTTTAACCTGCTCATAACCTAGGGTTATCGCCTTAATTCGGTAAATACCGATTATGCCCTTTTAGGCCATGAAATGAGTTTTACAAGCCCTTTTGATACCAATCCAATTGCTATTGATTTTATATAATAAATAAAGTATTTTGAACTTTATAACCTGTTCAGAAAACTCAGATTTCCTGTATAACCCGGAAATCGCTTAAAATGGCTTTTAAAGCGTATTAAACGCATAGTTTGGGTTTAAAACCATTTAGCCACATAAGACCTATTACCAACTGATATGACCTATTCAAATAAGTTATTTTACTGATGTATTCGGACCCGAATCTCAGAACTTCATTTAATCTCTTTTATAATCTTTAAAATGACCAAAATACCCCTACGAGGCTTATTTTGAGATTAAACTCATTTTGGGCGTAATGGATGATATCCTACTGATATCACAACATGTTTAAGGCATATTAACTTAGGAAACCTGTATAGGACCCATATGGTTACCCGTTACGCTTCTTACGCGTTTGGTTCGGTTTATGTAACTTGTTTGCATAAGTTAGCCGAAACGGGTCAAACCTTATCATTTTTATCTCAAAATCCTGAAGGTGTTTAGATTACCCATATTATACAAGTCTTCAAACTTGTCGGGTCTAAAACACATTCTATTCCGGTCTTCGCTTAATCATGCGTTGGAACCGTATATTTCCTTAAAACTAACCGGTCTAAGTTTAGGCTTAATTAAAGACCCGTTAGTATTCTAATTGGTTATTTATACCATCATTCCAGACTAGAGCCTTCCGGTAAATTGTACCTACGCTTACTTAAGTGAATACGGCTGAGTTATTAAATTCTTGCTATTTAAGGCAGGAGCTAGCTCAGGTAAATACTTTTAACTTATTTTCCCTTATACGGGCTTGGGATACGGTATATATAGAAATACCGCTTGGTCGGGTGTAGAAACCTTTTAATCGGAGATGATTAAATTGCATAATCCCGTTTTAATCTGTATTGATTGATAACAAATAACATTAGGGGTTAATGACCGTGTCCTGGATATCCTTGGCTCATTTAAAAAGTGAATGGCCATAACTTAAGCACAAGGTGTAGGCATAACACCTCCTGTTGCGTATGTAAAAGATATACTCACTCGTAAGGATGTCTTCTTGTGAGTTATATTTATGGTGTGTCGATTAATCTTGACCGGCTTGTATTGTATAATCATCGGCCCTAAATGTTGGACAACCATGTAAATCGGATACAAGATCTTTATTAATAAAATTGTCCCAAGTATAAAAGATATTTTGTGCCTCGTGCATTCAAACCAATTTTCAAACTCTTTTTCCAAAATGAGTCAGTTAATTGTATTTACCAGTGTAAACTGACGTATTTTCCAAAAGGTTAAGTGACAGGTACTGAACGTAATTGGCTGGAAGCTCATGGCGTTAATAAGGAATCTTGCAAGTTCTAGGCGTCTAAAGTCTGTTGAACAGTTTTTCCTTTTATTTGATCCGCCTGTGGATCCTTTACTTTCCGTTGTAATACTGGATATTACTTTATATTCGGATTGTAATATATTTATCTTTTGCTTTCGCTGTGCATTTATATATTGTGTTGTTTGACTATGATGATATCAACTACGTCACGATACTCCCCTACCGGGCCCACCGGTGAAACCTGGAAATATCGGGGTGTGACAGTTTTGGTCTTCATGTTGTTTGCAGTTTGTTCATGATGAAAGTTGTGTGATTTTTGGTCAAAACATTGAGTAAAGACTCTGCAAGATTGGATCTTTATGATGTTTTGTGGTCAAAGTTTTGGTCTTCATGTTGTTTAGTACAATTTTGGGATATTAGTACATGAATTAATTAGGTATTTCTGAAATTAGTTATAGCAATTTTGTTTCTTGTCTGAATATTTATTTCCATTACATTGGGGTTAGAAGTGTATATGGTCTGATTTTTCGTCCGAAAATTTTAAAATTATATAGGATCGCCACCCCGATTATTTTTCCTAAATGATGGGTATTTTGGTAAATATATTTTAACTCTTATTTTTATTTGTTTAACCCTAGATTACCCACCATACAATAAACTTAATACCCAAATTATTAACTATCAAATATAATTAATCTTGATCCAGCCGACATATATGTTCTGCGATTCTGCTCTGCGGCTCTGCCACTGCCAAAGACTTTTGGGGCCAATTTTTGGTGAGTGTTGCAACTTGCAATCCTTATCCTTTTTACTTTTTTGTTTTCCAATTCATTCCTAATTCACAATTTCCTAACAATTCTTTATTTTTTTTATTGTTATTAGGAATGCATTGAGTAACAATTCTCTATTCTTTTATTATTATTAGGAATGCATTGAGTAACAATTCTCTATTCTTTTATTGTTATTAGGAATGCATTAATGTTTATCTTTATTCATGAATAAGAATCATATTTACATAAATGATAGATCTAAAATACTTAATAGATAAAGAGGTTTTGATACCTTGATGATGAATTAATTAATGTATTATTAGTACTTTTTGTTAGGAATTCATGGGAAAGACGAAAACTATTGATTCTTTTTTCAAAAGAAAGGATGATGAACAAGAGAGTAAACGTAAAAAAACTTCAACTAGTGAGCCTGAAGAGCATGAAGCGCCACCACCACCACAATCAAACACAATTCCAAACGAAGCTCCACCACCACAATCAAACTCAAATGAAGCTCCACAACCACAATCAGACACTAATGAAGTGGATGCTAATCTTATAGAAAGAGATCCCGGTAAACGAAAACCAATGTGGGAGCATCCGGTTAATTTAAGAGAACAAATAAGACGTACTTATCTTTCTTTTGGACCTTACCAAATAGAACTTACAGAATATAAAGTTAATGGTACAAAGAAGCAAGCTCGTAGGTTCCGATATCCTTGGTTCAAACTTTACCCTAATTGGTTAGAGTATTCTCCACCAACACATTCGGCTTATTGTTTTCTATGTTATCTTTTTGTGACAAACCAAATTTGAGCCATGGTCATGATACATTTAGAGTTAAAGGGTTTGATAATTGGAATAAAGTTTGTGGGAAACAATGTACATTCATGAAGCACATTAAAACTTCAAATCATAGAGACGCCCTTTTATTCAGTCAAAACTTACAGAACCAAGAAGCACACGTTGATAATTCCATATCGAAGCCAAATAAGGAGATAATTATGAAGAACCGTTTACGATTAAAGACTACTGTTAATGTAGTTCATTGGTTGACATACCAAGCTTGTGCTTTACGAGGACATGATGAATCTGCTAGTTCTAAAAATCGAGGTAATTTTCTGGAATTGCTAACACTTCTTGCTTCTTATAATGATGAAGTTTCAAAGGTTATACTAGAGAATGCTCCTTATAATGCAAAGTATACTTCTGGAGATATTAAAAAAGAAATTCTTAGTATTATTGCAAATAAAATTCGAAAGCATATTCGTAGTGAAGTGGGGGATTCGGCCTTTTGTGTCATGGTTGATGAGTCACGAGATGAGTCAAAGAAAGAGCAAATGGCCATAGTTGTGAGATTTGTTGATGAAGAAGGGATGATACAAGAAAGGTTCTTGGATTTGGTTCATGTTAGGGATACTTTATCAGCAACCCTAAAAACAAGTTTGTGGAAACAACTTTTGCATTATCAGTTTGATGTTAGTAAAATTCATGGGCAAGGTTATGACGGTGCTAGCAATATGAGAGGGAAATGGAACGGATTACAAGCACTTGTTCTTGAAGAATGTCCTTATGCGTATTACGTTCATTGCTTTGCTCACAGGTTAGTTACTTGGTTATTTTTTCTTTCATTATTAAGTTTGACTAAAATACTTTTATGCTTATTACGGTTTTGCTTTTTGCTAACAGGTTACAACTTGCCTTGGTTTGTGCTTCAAGGGAAGTTATTCCAGTACACCAATTCTTTACATACTTAGTTGACATAGTTAATGTGGTTTGTGCTTCTAGTAAGTGGCATGATGAATTACAAAAGGCAAAGGCAAGCGAGGTTGAAAAGTTATTGGAACTGGGTGAAATCAATTCGGGGAAAGGACATAATCAACTTGGGACATTAAGAAGAGCTGGTGATACTCGTTGGGGGTCTCACTATAACTCCGTTTGTAGTTTGATTAAGATGTTTGATGCCACTCGTGTTGTTCACGCTGGAATAATCGATGACGTAGCTCATACTACTTTTGCTCAACGTGGAGATACTGAAGGAGCTTGGCGTAACATGCAATCATTTGAGTTTGTCTTTATTCTTCACTTGATAGAGAAAGTAATGGGAAAAACCGAAATACTTTCTCAAGCATTACAAAGGAAATCCCAAGATATTCTGAATGCCATGGAATTAGTTTCGGCAACAAAGATTACTCTAAATAATTACAGAAACGATGGATGGGATTCTTTAATTAAAGAAGTTACTTTGTTTTGTAACAAACATCTAATAGAAGTTCCGGATATGAAAGCTCCATTTACATCTACTCGGTATCGGGCTCGTAAAAACGATCTTCAATTTACATTTGAACATTATTACCGAGTAGATCTGTTTACATCCACATTGGATAAATAGATACATGAGTTAAATAGTAGATTCAATGAGCGCACGATTGAGTTGTTATCTCTTAGTTCTAGTCTAGTTTCAAAAGTGATTAACATTGATCAGATTTGTCTTCTAGTTGAGAAGTTTTATCATGAAGATTTTATGGACAAAGAGATCACTGGGTTACGAAGACAGTTAGAGCTTTTTAATGTTGAATTATCAAAGAATATCAGGCTAAGTAGTGTATCAACTCTTTCTGAACTATGCAAAACTCTTGTGAAAACTAACAAACGAGAGGAGTACGCTTTGGTTGATAGAGTTATTCAGCTAATCTTGACACTTCCAGTTTCAACTGCACCAACAGAGCGGGTATTTTCAGCAATGAAAATATTCAAGAATCGCCTTCGCAATAAAATGGCAGATGAATATCTCACAAATAGCTTGGTGATTTACATAGAAAAAGAAATTGCTGATAAGTTTGATTCGGAAGACATAATTGATGAATTCAAAAATCTTAAAGGTCGTCGGGCTAAGTTGTAATTCGTCGTCCAGGTTCCATTTATCTCATATCTTTATATATATATATATATATAAGTCTTTTGTTTGTTATACAATATTTAGTTTTTCTATGTGTAAGAACGGGTCCTTTGAATGAGTGATTTTTTTTAGTTTTATTTGGAACTATTATTATTTGACCCGACTTGAATCGAATAGCCGACCTGACCCGACCCGAAACATAACTATAGGAAAAAAAAATTTAAGTCCCATCACTTTACGTCCACTCGAAACTTTTGGTCAAGCTCCGCCACTGCCTATGGATCCAAAAGATCAAGAGAATTTTGATCGTCGACCAGCTTGCCCTATGAAGTATTCAGAATAATAAATTAATAAAACTGGTAGGAGATTTTCAGGTTTGGATGGTAAGGGTAAATTTGAAAAAGACAAAATCTAGAGTCAAATGTTATAAATGTCACACGCTATGACACTTTGCTAGAGAATGTAGAGGTTCTACACAGAAGTCCTCATCATATGTGACTTATCCTAGTAAAATGAAACAATCTATTTCAATGACCAAACCCAAGTTTTCAAAATACACATTAATATTCATCCCAAAATGCCCTTGGCCCAAACACATAGTCCCTTGTTCACTTTGTCCATGAGTCAGCTCAAATGTCATATGAATATGTTAATGGGCCACCACAATACCAAATTGCTCATGTCGACATGCCACAAGCACATATCCAAACACCCTCTTAGACACAGGTTCTATCCCAGACTCAAGCACCAGGTGTTTGGGAAACTACTAGATGCCCTCCACCAGAAATTACTCAACAAAGTTTGTTCACTTAAATCTTTGTAGACTAGAGTAGTTTGCCTGAGTATTTGAATGATGAGCACTTTGGTATGCTTGCTATGGATCAAGGAAACAAAAACCTTGCACTAGTGGCATTTGAGATCATAAGCGAGACTTCAGATTATAGTACCATCACCAGAAACTATTGATTCTTGCACTGAGTCACATGCTGAATCAACGAATGAGATCACACTCAGAATATTGATATATCCCCTGAAATCTTAAAAGAACTTTGTTCTGATAAGGCATCAAGGAATTTGGGTATATTAAAGCAGTGAACATCATCTTAGGAGAAAACTCTGAAAGACCATAAAGAATTTCGAGTCAAACCATGAGCTCTCATAAAGAAGCTCTCAAAGAAAAGGATCAAGTGATCTCAAATCTAAAACATGAAACCACAATTTATGTTGCACAGTTAGGGTCACTTCCCACAAAATATCAAATGTGTCAAAAAGAGCTTGAATCTACCGAGGTGAATTGCCAGAAATGGGTAGAATCATGCAAAGGTTGTAAGATACTCCTAAACCAACAAACAAAAAGTAATGTAAAATTTTGTGTTGCATATCATCACACACAAGAACCAAATAATTACACTCCTCAAACTCAGATTAAGGATGAAACTGAGTTTTTACCCAAAAATGCAAATGGGAAGGAGATTGTTATCACAAACCCCAAAGAGATGGAAATCACTATTGACAAATCCAAATGTTATTCATGTGCAAATTCTTATCCCTCACAAAACTTCCATGACGAACACAACTCAAACTGGTTTGATTAAACATGTGTTGACCAGGACTTTCAAGCCAATGAACTTTGTGACCACAGAAGGGAAAATAGCACCAATTGTTGCCCCTATAGTAGTTTCATCTCAAACTACTAGCCCCAAACAAGGCTCTAAAACCAAATCAAAATCTAGTTCAAAAAGGGGTAAAGGCATATTGTTTAGCATGTGAAAGAACAAATCACAACACTGAGGATTGTTATATGGTCATTGCTTATGAGAATAGCAAAAGGATGAATCTGCAAAACTTTTAAGAAAATACAGTTTTCTATCCATGTAGTAAATCCAGTTATTGTGATTTAACACAATCATTTGAAGTGTTTAACACTATTGAAACTGGAGTATTAAAGGGCCTAAACCATAGGAAATTCACTACACCAACAGTGGCGGATCTAGAAAATAGTTATAGGGGTAACGTTCCAAAAAAAAAATTGAGCGGGCTTCATACAAATACAATGTGACATAGTTTAATGTTCATACAATGTAACGAAACAAAAATAATAGCACGGTTATAAATAGATTTAAACATGTACCTAAATTATAGCTCCTCTTCGGTTTTTGAAAGCTTGAAATCGACTCATGACATCCTCTTCTTTTATTTATAAAAAGTTTCTTTCTCGACCGCACAAATTAGAGCATTGTTCAAATACTCCTCACCCATTCGATTGCGTAAATCTATCTTGATAAGCTTCATTTTAGAAAAAAAAACATCTTTCAACAGTTGCGGTTGCAACCGATAAAACCAACGCTAGCTTCAATGTTCGATAAACCAAAGGAAAAGTTTCATTTTTTCCGGTTTCCACCATTACACGAGCAAGGTGACTCAATCCAGTCAATTTTGCAAATTTATCATCTTCCTTTAAAGTGTGATAAAAGGTCGAAAGATCACCCGCAAGACCTCTTTCTTTTTATTAAAGTCATTCGGATACATCTCAGAAAACGCCACTATCTTAGATATGTCAAACTTAGCAAATGAATCACAGGGATTTAAACCCGACATATTTTCTATCAAACTAGTTGAGACCTCACTAAATCGGTTTCCATTTTCTTGAATTTGCATAACCAAAACCGTATTAAAAACTTCAACATCAAAGTGATGTCGACTAGTAATGACATACTTTCGGTTTCTTTGATTACCGTAACTTTCCGTCACATCTAACATGAAGATGTTTTTTTTTTCACAAAAAGATGTCACTTTTGCCAACATCTTTTCAAACCCATTTTGTCTTAGATAATTCAAAGTTCATTTTGTCTCGTTTATCAAATGAGACGCTTCTAGAAAGTCTTGGCTTTTTTTTAAGATGTTTTGATAGAGCATTTGTGAGGCCTAAGATATCGTTCAACAAGTATATGTAAAACACAAATTCAAGACTCTCAAAATATGATAGAATACTTGATGCATTAGATCATTGTTGGAAGGTCTCTCCATCTTATTTAATAAAAGTAAGTACCTCAACAACTTCCGGAAATAATTTCAACAAACTTATGATCGTTCTATGGTGTGAACCCCATCGTGTGTCTCCGGGTCGAGCAAGGGAAACCTCCTGGTTTAATCCTTTTCCTGTATTAATTTCACCTGCTAGAATTTCGTTTTCGACTCTCTCTTTTTTTGCCTCCAACATCATATCTTTTCTTTTGCAAGAAGCACCAACCGTATTAACAACCATTCCAAGTGTTTCATCAAATTCTTTAACACCATTATGCTTTTTTGCTACAACCACAATAACTAACTGAAGTTGATGAGCAAAGCAATGTATGTAATGTGCTGATAGATTGTCTTTTAGAACTAAAGCTTTTAGTCCATTAAACTCTCCCCGCATGTTGCTTGCACTATCATAACTTTAACCCCTGACCTGTTTAAGCAAAAAACAAACAATAAAATATAATGATATGTCATATAATCCTTATTAAAGTTTATGTAATGAAATTATGAAACAAATAATTTACTTGATCTATGCTCAACTAGTTATCTACTAACAAATAAACAATGACTTCTTTAAGAGTTAAAGAATATGTATTCTTCACATGAGCAACTCCAGTTAAACTCTCTTTAATAACTCCGAGTCTATCGACATATCTCACCACTATGGCCATTTGTTCCTTTAAAGACACGTCGCTAGACTCATCAACTAACAACCCAAACACATTGTCTTTAATTTCTTCACAAATCATTTTGGTTACTTCTTTCGCATAGCAATTGATGATCTCTTTCTGAATTGATGGAGCCGTTAGCTTAATATTCTTTTTGGCCTTCCCTAAAGTATATTTACCAATATCGGGTTGTTCACACTAATCAACTTTAAAACCGAAAGAAAGACACGTTTATTAAGAGACTTTTTAGATTCGTGATGACCACGAAATGGTAAACTATTTTCTAAGCAAAATCCAGCACTACGAACAGAACCCATTTATCGATACCGATTTCCAATCTTTTCTTCCTTGTTATGCCTTTTCGCATTCGCATCATATGATCACTTTTGGTTCAAGAGATTTACACATTTTTGCGCCGCATTATTATGTAAACTATAGACTAACCCAACATGTTCTTTCAAGACACCCGGTTTACTCCACTGCCACTGCCTCCACTTACAAAAGTATCTCTTCCACCTTTACTACCAACACTTTCATTATACAAGTAACAACATAAACAATATGCTTTTTCTTATTTTGTGCTATACTCCAACCAATGATATTTATCAAACCATTTTACATTAAAACGTCTCCGGCCACTAGCATAGTTTGTCCATTTGAAGTCATGACCTCATGGTTGAAAAGCCTTTTTAACAAGATACACTCTTCTTATGTCGTCTATTTGATTAGGATGATATAGGTGGTGATGCGTGTGTAGCGTTATATGTTTTTATTAATATTTTAAGCCCTTTTTAACACATTAGTCAAGTTTTAAATTTATAAAACACGATATTTTAGTAACACTAAACACGCATATGGGCAAGTGCACCCATTGTGAGTGTAGTATAGCGTTGGTAAGATACCGAGGTCGTCCAAGGACACAAGAGCTTTTAGTACCGTTTATCCTCAACGTCTAATCAAATCAAATTTTTTTAGAAAAGGTTTTTAAACATGAAAAACAAAAACTAAAAATGCTGAAAAATAAAAATAAAATAAAGACAGATAGACAAGATGAATCACTTAGATCCCACTCGCCTTTTTAGAACTTTTTATTCCCAAATTGAACCAAAATAAGTAAAAAAACGAAAAGTTTTTGAAAAAATTTGGGGTGATTAGCGGTTCCAATAGAGTTTTATGTAAGGCTTGTTATTAGGACTTGCAAAATTCAAGGTTTTAACATCCCCCCCCCCCACTTAAATTACACATTGTCCTCAATGTGTCCCAAAAATAAGTTTTTAGGTTTATTGAATGTGTAAAAAGGTGTTTAAAAACAAAATCTTATGTTACTTGGCGTCTAGGCACGGGCCCGTGTTGGTCCGGGGACGGCCCCGTGTTCAGATCGCCAGTACATAATTAACGGAAAGCTGGCCACAGGGGCGTGTTCAGTGAGCACGGTCCCATGTCTAGTTACCTGAATTGGGCGTTTGCTGCAGATCCTCGGGCACGGGGGCGTGTTGGGGTGAGCACGGCCCCGTGCTGAACTTGCTGTAATGAAGAAAAATTGGCGAGAGGCTCTGTTTTTGTGCATGGGATGTGGGTTCAACTTTCCCTTAGTAACCTTCACCATTTCGAGTGTGTTCAACCATTATAACATCATCCAAACACCATTTAATACTTAGAAACCATCATTCATTTAAGAGTGGATTACATAATGTCCTAAAATAAGAAAACATAAACTAAATCTGGATAAATAGGTCATGAAATACAAGAAATCTCAAACCACAAAGAAGTCCTAGCCTAGATATTTTTATTTTAAGAACAAAACTTTCGAAAAGATAATTTTTTCAGTTGAAAAAGGCTTGTACAACTTCTTCTCCGGAAAGGGCCCCTCACACATCGTTAAGCCATTCTTCTATCTCCCGAGTGAGAAGGAAGGCGGGCTCATTGGCGTCCTCGTTTTGAGGGGGTGTGACTTCCACCGGAACCTCTTGTAAGTTGTCAAGAGGAGGTTCCGCGGGAATGTCATCCCACTCGGTGGGGTTAATGATTTCTTGTGTCAAGTTCCAATCTTCTTGGGGAAAGATTGGTTCCAAAGGAGGCATTGCAAGAATATTCAACATTTGGTGCAAAAGGTTGATTTCTTGGAAGCTATTTTCTAGCCCCACCTTTAGATAGTTGATACGGTCGATAAGGACTTCTTCTACGGATGTCATCTCGTCGAGACCTTCTCTCAGTGCCATCACATAGCGCACAAGGGTTGCTTCAATCGAGAGCCTTCGTTCCCTGCGACTGTTCCTTGAATGTGCTGAAGAGGTTTCGCTATTATGGCTTGACATTCTAAGAAAACAAGTCGAAAAGTTCAATTTAATGAAACAGTACTCCGGCCACGGCCCCGCCCCGTGCTCGCTGAGCACGGCCCCGTGGCCACCTCTCTGCAGATTTTTAAGACAAGGAATCTTATAGCTTTAAATTATTTTTCTGACTTTTGAAGCATTTTTAAGCAAAAATAATTTAAAACAGTGTTATAAAACTTATTTTTGATAAGATTCCCTGAATAAAAACCTAACAATTATAACAATAAAGCTTGAAATCATGGAGATTTCAAGGTTTAATGGAGGTTTTGAGGAGAGAATGAAGAAGAAGGCAATAGACAAAAGTAGTAAAGATAAGATGGTTGTTGAGAACCTTCTTTAAAATATACCTTGTAGGATATATGTAAAGATCCTACCAGATCTTTGTCTTTGGAATGAGTTCAAGTGTGAAGGAATCTTGCTGCATTTATAGAAAACGACAGCACGCTGGACACGACCCCGTGTCGATTGGTCCCTGTGGTTTCACGTTTTTTCATGTTTAGTCCCTATCGTTTGAAAATAGCATGTATGCTTCCTTTGGTTTTCTCGATTGTTACTCGGATAGTCCCCTGACTAGATGGTGGTTAATTTTTCCAGTTAAGTTGATGAGAAATGACTATATTACCCTCCCCACCCACCCACTCTCTTCTCCATCCACTTTCTTCTCCACCTTTGATCAAAAATCCAAAGCCCGTACCCCTAATCCGGCACCACATCCACCGCCTCCTGTACTGTCACGTAATCACACCCACCACCCTTACACACCATCACATCCGCCTTCAACCCCACCGGAACCCCCAGTGAATTTTGTACAGATGAGAAAGACTCAGGCTGGTTCAATATGGCCCTGTGCATCTAATATCAACCCCATTCCCCTCAATAGTCCAAACCCCAACGATAAATTCGTTCACTCTTTCGTCGTCCCAATCGATGAAGAAATTAATAGAATTTAGGAAGAAATGGATGTTCTACGCAAGAGTTTTATCGGGCTACGAAGAACGTCACATCTGATCTTGGAGAAGAGAGTGGGTGGGTGGGTAATATAGTCATTTCTCATCAACTTAATTAGAAAAATTAACCACCATCTAGTCAGGGGACTATCCGGGTAACAACCAAGCAAACCACAGGGAGCATATGTGCTATTTCCAAAAGATGAGGACTAAACATGAAAAAACGTGAAACCACAGGGACCATCCGGGCAATTAACTCTTTTTAATATGTTCACGTGAAAATCACCACGAAGCTGGCCACTGAGTTTAATTATTCATCAGTTTTTTTTTTTATTATATCCTTTAATTTTGGTTATGACTAATAATATATATAAGAGTATTTTCAGGCACTTAACTAATAAACTAATAAAAGTATGAACATATAAGATGTCTTTATAATTTAAATAATCTTTTAAAAACAGAACCAAACTTTTAGTGGAATTATATAAGATCTCTTTACACTAGTTTACTAGAAGAAGAATAAACCTTTTTTTCAACTTTTGTCTTAAAATAAAATAAACAAATAATTTCTTAATTACTAAAGGGTATCACAATATCATAAATTTTTAGATTAATGGGATGACGGCCCATTAATCTTTAAATAGTTTGGAAAAGGAAAAGTCTTGTGTTCAAATCCTACGTATTTCTATAAATAAAAGTAATTTGATGTTCAAAAAATTAGATTCACAAGGTTTGGTTCTAAGTCCACGGATAACAGGAGAAAAGAAATTTGTAATTCTATATTTTTATAAATACTTAGAAAGGAAAAATTGTAGTAGCATGACAAGTCAATTCTATATTTTTATAAATACTTTAGGGTATCCGGGGCATCATGCGGGGACTTGTTCGGTGACCCCAGTCCCCGATCGGGAACAACGCCGCCATCACCGCGGGGACCCAAATCGGGGAGGGGAGTCGGAGTTGGTTCACCGCGATGAATTGCACATGGATCGAGGAACGGTCACTTTTCCAACGGTCAAATTAAAACCTATATAAATTAGCAACATGTATATGCATAATGAGTTGTAACCTATGCTTTGGACGTTTTCCCCAAAAAAAAAATGATTTTCTACTTTTCACCCAAAGGTTTATATCTTTTACAATTTTAACCCTACATAGTTTGGTTTTATAACTTTAACCCAAAACTTTTCATTATTTGCAATTTAACTTCACAACTTTTTTCACTTATAGTTTTCATCTTTCGCAAATTTTCGTTTTACGTATAGTTCTAAATTTTTCGAGTTAATACGACGCAACGTGCATGTGTGGTTCAACGTTTTTACCTCTATTTTTCCACGTTTGAAAGGTTCGTCGCAACACGCATATCCTAGGTCGAGTCAGTGTTGGTGGTCGATGACGGTTGTGTGACATTAGTACTATTTGACACCGTTTTACGCCCCGCCGCAACACGGGGTGTGCTTTGAGGGTTTTCTAAAGAAAAAATGGTTATGCATATGGTTGTCGTAATGTTGGCTTTGGGGGTTTTCCAAAAAAACTGATTTTTTTACTTTTCACCAAAAAGCATGTCATAAATTACTTTTAACCCAAAACTATTTATTTTTTTTACTTTTAACCCAAAATTTTTTATGTTTTGCAATCTATCCTCAAAACTTTTTTTACTTTCAACTTTGGCCTTTTATAGTTTTCATTTGCCGCAAATTTTTCGCTTTATGCTTGGTTCTAAATTTTGTGACTTAACACATTGCAACGTGCGTCTTTGGTTTAACGTTTTTACGTTTCGTTCTAAATTTTGCGAGTTAACACGACGCAACGTGCGTGTGTGGGTGAACGTTTTTACATCGTCTATTTTTCCCCGTTTAACAGGTTTAACATAACGTGCGGGTCCTAGATCCACTTTGTTATAACTAAAGAATCCCCGCTGCATTGCGGCGGGTCGCAATCCTAGTTATTCCATATATAAGTTAGTAAGTTTTTTGTGCATTAGCACTTGTAACTTGTGCTTAGAGAGTTTTCCAAAAAAAAACTTACTTTTTCACTTTCAACCCAAAAGTTTTATCTTTTACGTTTTAACCCCTTTTATTTTTTTTTACTTTTAACTCAAAGTTTTCCATCTTTTATAATTTAACATAACACTTTGTTATTTACAACTTTGGTCCCCCATACTTTTTATCTTTCGCAAGTTTTTCGTTTTACGTTTCGTTCTAAATTTTGCGAGTTAACATGTCGTAGCGTGCATGTGAGGTTCAACGTTTTTGCTCTATTTTTCATATTTGACAGACCCATCGCAACGCATCCCATCTTTCCTCTTTTGAAAAGTTTGCCGCAACGGACGGGTCGTAGATCAACTAAGTTATTATTTTCTACGTTTTACGTTTCTGCTTAATTTCTTCGCATTAAGACACTGTAACGGGTGTGCGTGGTTCAACAATTTTAGTCTACTTTTCGTTCTGTGTAATATTTACCATTTTATCTATTTTATTTTTACGATGTTGAGAGTCGATGTCGTTGTGGCATTGGTGCTACTTGGCACGGTTTTACGAACATTTTTTACTAATATTTTCTTTCGGATTACCCCTATTCTTCCTTTACTTAAAAACTATTTTTATGTGCAGATTTTATGTACGGGTGTGTATAAATATGATCTGTTCTATATTTTGACGTAAACTTTTTTTATAGACGAGTCAGGTCAAATATATTACGTTTTCGTTTAAAGAAACCATTTTTACGTGCATATTTTTACGTACGTTTTGGTATAAATTCAAGTTGTTCTACGTTTTGATGTAAACTTTTTTTGGGAAATGATTTAGGTCAAATATAATATGTTTTCGTGTTTATTTTATGTATGTTTCTTAAAGTTTGTTTCGAACCGAGTGGAGTCGAATTATGGTTTCTTTTTCTCCCTTTTTCCGAAAGCTCTAATTAATCCCTTTCGATTACATGTGCATATTTTCCTTCATACCTGTTACGTTTTCTATGTATGAGTTGGGTCACATATAATACGTTATGATTGTTCGATATGAATTCCATTTACTTTACGTTTGATCCAATCACAATGTTTATACAGGTTACACTGAGTTCAACTGGATACGTCGAAATGTGTGTTTTCATATGGTTAATGCATCATATAACGTTTGGACTAATCCATTCAATATTTACGATGTACCCGCACCGCAACGCGGGCGGGTCTTAACCCTAGTTTAAAAAAAAAATTCAATTTAAACTTAATATAAATAACCAACTTCACTAATTTTTTTACCACACCCACCACTCTCAAACTTTTATACTCTAAAAATCTATCAAATACAACAAAAGCCAAACCGAGCAATGGAGAACCAACCCCGCGAAGCCAAGAAAAAAACTAAGGGACGGGGCTCGCAACCGTCTCGTGGTGGTTCGAGCGGTGCAAGTGCACTACCACAACCCCCTTTCGGATATACTTCACAACCACCCCCGTTTTTTTACCAACAACCTTCACACCCCTCCTTTTACAACACCCAACCACAACCCACTTTCGGCTATTATCAAAATTTGTTATCAATGGATCCACCTCAATCCCCCGTCTTCGACCCGTATGGTTTTCGTTCCCCACAAGTTCCATATACACGAGAAAATGTTGAACGTCCTCTACCTATTCACGAGGACGAAGACGAGGAAGTAGTGCCCGAAACTCAAAATTTGGGCGACTATGAAAATGACACCGGCGACGATGAATATAATGTGGATCAAGACGCCGGCAACGAAGAAGATGACGCTCTAGCAACGGGAAAAATGGAGAGCCAAAAATGGACAAAGGTTCAAGAAGAGGCGTTGGCGAAAGCGTGGGTACATTGCTCTACCAACAAAAAAAGGGCAATCAACAAAACCGCGATAGTTTTTGGCGTAAGATTTTAAATCATTTTAACGACACCGTTGGTGGAAGTAACCGGACCGTGCATCAAGTACGGTCTAAATGGGGCCCGATGATGACGAAAATAAACTTTTTCAACGGCCTATACCAACAAGCGGTAAAAATTATATTTTTTAACGTTGTATATTTTTTAATTTTGTTTACTAATATGTAAAAATTATATTTTTTAACACTTGTTATTTTATAATATGTAGGATCGCACACGAGGAAGCGGGTGTAGCAATCTCCACGTGATGAAAGTCGCTTTAAAGGATTTTAAAGATAGATATCCGAACGGTTTTCAACATATCGAGGCATGGGAGGTCGTTCGAAAACACGACAAATGGGCTCAAGACCCATTGTTGGGTGAGGAAGGGGAAGGTTCGGGACAAAAAAGAAAACCCGTTGAGGTGGACCCTTCCATACCCGATATGAACGAAGACCCCTCGCCGCAAAGAACACAACGGCGAGACAAGCGTCAAGCGACATCGTCCGAGGGCTCGGCCGAGTTGGCGGCACAATTCAAAGAGTACACCGCCATGAAAGAAAAGAAGCACGCGATTGAATTGGAGGCGATTGAATTGAGGAAGAAAAGAGAGTCGGAGGCTCGCGAGCTCATATCGGAACAACGCGAGACGATGAAAAACTACAATTACGATCGAGATATGAAAACATTCCTCAAGCCGCACGACGATGCTCCGCCGGAAATGTTGCCGTTCATCCTCGCCCGAAAGCGCGACATCGCTAACAAGTACGGGTGGCCGTGCAATTTCTAAAATTTTTATTTTCTAATTTGAATGTAATTTTTATTTTCTAGTTTGAATGTAATTTTTTTTTTCTACTTTGAAATGTCTTTTGTTAAACTTTATTTAATTTTTATTAATATTTTTTTTAATTTATAAACATGCATAATTACAACAAATAAAAAAATAAAAAAAAGTCCCCTAAGAGGGGAATGCCGCCATCAAATTGGGATGTGAGGGGAGTTTAAGAGGAGAGTTGACGTGGCATAACCTGATTGGTTGTGCGTAAGAGAGGGGACTCCCCTAAGAGGGGAGTGCACCCTTATAAGGGGGGTAGGGGTGGGATAACTCACACCCAATTCTATCACTCACAACATCCAATCAGGTTCTGTCATGTCATCAACCATTATTTCCATCACTCACACCCTTTTTTGCTGGAAATGGTCATCACTTGTACAAATTCCATCACTCACAAATTTTTTTAATTTTTAATTTTTTTAAATTATAAATTAACACAAATAAATAAGTTAGGTTGTTGCTGGAAATGGCCGTTCAAAAGAAAAAAAAAATCACATACATACTCACCATGAACCCTAGTTCAAGTTAACACAAAATTGAAGGAGATAAGCTTTATAATCTCCTAAATTGATATGGGGCTTTCGCTCACACAGTGAAATCGACCCACAATCACCTAAGAATACCTGCTATTGGGGACCGAATGACGAGAATAGGTTGTTGCCGGAGCTCCGACGCCGACGGTTTCTCCGGTGGACACGCAGAAGATCAGCAACAATGGAGCTTTTGTTGTTGCTGTTGCTGTCTTGCTGCTGTTGTTGTTGGTCAAATGCAGCAACAATCATCCCCCAGGTCAAAAAAAGGGCTGCTTCTTCATTCTTCAACGCGTCATACGGTTCACGCGTTAAACATTAAACGCGTTAAAAACGAAGGCGGCGGCGGTGTGGGCATATCTTCCACGCGTGATATTTGGGTATCACGTACCCACCCCGGGTGCTCTAAAGGAAAAATTGTAGTAGCATGACAAGTCAAGGTGTTAAAATGAAATATAAGCAGGGGCCTATGAGATATATATCTTAATATTATTACACGTATATATCCTAGTGTGTAAGTAGGGGAGCAGCCTTAGGCTAGGTGGTCAAAGACTGAGGGGAGTGGGGCGACTCCCACCCCAAGTCGCCCCCAAGTCTCCTTCAACACCGCCCCCCATGGCGTCCCCCTCCGGCGTCCCCCTCCTGCCCGTCCTCTGCACGTCGCCTCCTCCCTCTCACACAACAACTTTCTGGCACAAAGTTTCAAGGATTCCCCCTTGGAGGTCGCCCCAAGTCGCCCCAAACACCACGCCCCCTTTTTTGAGGACGCCCCAAGTCGCCCCCCAAACGCCACGTGTCGCAAGACGCCCTCTTTTGAGGTCGCCCCACTCCCTTCAGTCTAATGGGTGCTTAAAGAAAGGAGCAGTAGGACCCACAATCAGGATAAAGAGGTGTATTACGTCACTGGTTGCATAAAGGTACAAGCCGAATATAAATCTTAAATCACACAACTTTCACGCTTCTTAAAATTCAAAACGACTACCCATTGGGTTGTTGGGATTTTCTATTTTATTTTTAATTTAGGGATATACCCCACTAACATATTAATCCAAAGAAGGGGATAAAATGTGGCACCGTTTTCAAATTTGTCACGCTCTTGTGTCTTTGCAGCAGCGCATCATGCACGGGATGCGTTCTTCAAGCATGGGATGTGTCTTTAGAGCGAAATCCCACAAAAAATGGACACGTGGCCACGGGATGCGTTCTTCAAGCACCGGATGAGTCGGGCAAGTTTCTAAAGCGTCCGACGAGGTTTCCGGCGAGTTGCAGATTTCCGATGAGTTTTCCAGCGAGTTTTTCCCTTAAAGAATTGTGGCTGAGAAGATAGGCTGGAGAATGACGTGGCATGATTGTTAACCAGCCAGTAAACCGTTGGTCGTGGTGAAGTGAACACAGCAGCCGTTCCTCCTGGATGTCAATGGAGGTCTATACGCAGCCTGGGAGTGTTGCAATCATCGTTTCCCCCAAGACCAAGACCAAGATCAAAACGACTACTACTCCAATTAGGAGGAATTTCATGAGATATCATCATCCCGTTCAGACCCCTTGCCCGACGGGATGAGTCGGGCAAGTTTCAATGAAATAACTCGCCGGAAAACTCATTGGAAATCTGCAACTCGCCGGAAACCTCGCCGGGCGCTTCAGAAACTTGCCCGACTCATCCCGTGCTCCAAGGATGCATCCCGTGCTTGAAGGACGCATCCCGTGGCCACGTGTCCATTTTTTATTGGGTTTCGCTCCAAGGACACATCCTGTGCTTGAAGGACGCATCCCGCACATGATGCGCCGCTCCAAGGACGCAGGAGCGTGACAAATTTGAAAACAGGTTTGATCAACTAACATTTTCGTAATTTTCCCATAAAATGTTTGGCCAAGTTTTCAACAACACTTCATTGAAAAATACGATTTCTCCATCTTCACTAGCTTTGACCACATGGAATGGGCATGGTGGTCTTTTCACTCCGGACACACCACCTCAGGAACAACATGAAGGAGGAGGCGGGGTTTTTTCACCGGCATGGAAGGCTTGGGGTGACGACATGGCATGACCTGGCTGGGTGTGGATTCTAGCAGTTGTCCACAACGGTACTTCTGAATGAAATTACTTTTCAATAATTTTTTACTTTTCTTATTTAATCTAAACCTATTCTATCATTTTTCCCATTCAAAATCTCTCAACTTTCATCTCATTTCTCACAAAACTCTTCAAAATGGCAATGAGTCCATGAAACGAAGAAGAGGACATTGCGTTGTGTAAATCTTGGATCCAACAGTTACCAACAACGTGCCCCCTTACCCAAGCATCCGTTTTGGGAACACGTTTTCCAACAATTTTGTATGCATAAGGGTGAGGCTACCTGAATAATGGACGCATGTTTCTGGATTATTCGTATGACTAGTTCGAGATTTGAGATGATTGTGAATGTTGTGGACAACGACGCTGGTGAGCTTACTGAAGACGACCTCATCCAAGTCGCCATCGTAGACTGTAGGCACGCGTACCATCGTGACTTCAAACACGCCGCGGTGTGGCAAATAATAATAATTTTTCAGTTAAGTATATTTAGGTTAACGTTTAATTTTAATTATGTAATGTTTCTTTTAGTTTCGTTTTTTTAGTTTTGTAATGTTTTTATTTTTTAAACTTATCTTATATTTTTATTTTTATATTTATATTATCTAATGTTTTTTATTAATGTTATTTGTTTAATTAGTATTAATGGTTTTTATATTAAATTTAATAGATTTTATATAATTTTTATATATAAATAATAATAATAATAATAATAATGATAATAATAAGTGTGTATCACGTGTCAAATAATGTCACTCTTTCACGTCCCATCCCATTCGTCCTTTTTTTTGCACCACGTCACTTTTCTGACACGTGCTTATGTGCCAGACACATGTCGAAAACGCCATTCTTTTATGCCCCCAACTCCATATAGTCTTAGTTTATATAGACACAAAATATTTGTCGATGGCAATCACAATGAGAATTTACTAATGACTATGAAGAGTTCTCTCTATTTTTAAAAGATCCTTAACGAGAATATTGGAGACCACTGTTCATACTAAGAATGAGTAAAGCTCTCAAACATATCATTGCATACAATCATAGTTTTCTTTCCCATAAGGTAGCCTGATGCAGAAGTATCAAACAGAGCTCGGGTCTCATATGTGAGACCGTTGTAGAATTTCTCTACAAGTGACCAATCAGATAAACCATGTTGGGAGCATCGAGCAAGTAGGTTTAGGAATCTCTCCCACGCTAAGTAATATGGCTCATCAGGTTCCATCCGGAACGAATGGATCTGATCCCTAAGTCTAGAAGCTTTCACATGCGGGAAATATTTGTTTAAAAATCCTTCGCACAGGGCTGCCCATGTGGTAAAAGTACCAGCAGGCTGAGAATCGAGCCAAGTAGCAGCTCGTCCTGCCAAGGTGAATGAGGACAACTGAAGGTATATTGCATCATCTGTGGCACCTTGAAGCTTAAAAGTACGACAAATGCGGGTCCGGCGGGTGATGTGGGCGGGTGCATCATCGTCATCGCGACCATGGAATTGTCATGTTAGCTATAACGGTCATGATATACGAGGGAATCTACCATGAGTTTTTGTTTGTGATGGGTGGCATGGTAATGGGAGAGTTTACACTAGTGAACCCAGGGTGGCTTGCTGATGGATGATCCTACGGTTATCGGCCATGATAGGACCTGGGTGGGGTCTAATAGGTGGTGCGGGTGGTGTAGATGGTGGATTAGAGTCAGATTGGGCCGAATATGATGATGAAGAAGTACTAACCTCGAACTTTAGATCCGAAAGCTTTGGAATAACGAACGATGGCGGTGGTCCTTGCGAACGCATATGGGGCATTCACTGCAAACACAAACACAAAAAAAAAACAAGTGAGAAGCCTCGAAACACGACTAAACTCAAAACAAAAGGACACTAGCACATATATAGCAAGAATATCTAATCAAAGCTAACAAACGCAATCGCCAAGAGTCCCTGGAAACAGCGCCAAAAACTTTATGTGCTCGAAGTGGTCAAATAAAAACTAACTAATATTAACCTAAACTAGACACACTAAGTTTTAAATTTATAAAACATACTCTCTGAAATCTAGACCACACAACCAGCAAGTGTACTGGTCAATATAGTATAGCCTAAGTAAGTATGAGTATCGAACCCACCATACTCTCTAATTACATTTACTAGACTCGATGATTATTACTAATCTGACTCGACTAATTTGTTTTGTTTATTGGGGATTTTCTAACAAACTACTAAATTAACTAGGACTGACTAGACACATGAACTAACACTGAGATGTGATTAGATGATGGGAAACATAAAACCTAGGTCTGAATACTACACTTGAATGATGCGTTCTAATGGTTTTGGAACTAATGTGGAAACCGTGATCTTAAGATGCTAAACTTAAAGGATAATCGAACCGGACCCTTGACCCTTCTCGAGAAGACACCTATGGCAACCTATTAAGCTGTTCTAATACCAGTTTATAGAACTCCCTCCCAGGCTATCCTAGTGTAATAATAGAGCACCCTTGGATACTCTACCTCATGGCACAAAAATCTAGGAAAACTATGGTTTATAATCTAACTCAGCTAGCAGACAGAGACCATGAACTATGGGATCTTCTCATCAACAATCTAACCTAGAAACCTAATGACTCGAGACTAGCCAACAACCTTTCACCTCACGGCTATTGTGATTAGTAGAACACTTAACATTAATTAAATCCCAATCACAGTTTCTATGGGAAATCGTATACTATTAACCGTAAACTAGCCGCTAACACAAAGTCCACGACCTAACTAGCATTCATACATAGAAGACATCCACAAGAACGCAAGTGAAACATATGAAAAAGATTCAAACAAGATTAAGCATGCATATACATTTAATCATTGAAACGAAAGTTATATACTTTATTGATCAAAACCAAATAATCATCCAAAAACCGAAAAGAAACAAATCAAACAAGTGTATTCATCATTCGACCTAGATAGTGCATAGAAATTTAGCCTAACATAGCTTTGAAAACATAAACAAGGTCTAAACTAGGTTCACAAGACATGATTGACTCAACTAAGATAAGGAAACAAAGAAACCAAATGATGTAACCCGATGAATCTTCACTCCCAATGCTTAAAGTCTTCAACTTTTGGTGTCTTGATCTCCAAAATCACCTGTTCTTGGCTGCAAATTTGTATAGGGTTGTGTGTGTTATGATTAGGGTTAATTATGGGCTTAAATAGGGTGAAAGATGGACTTTTTCGTGCTGACTAGGCCCCTGCTCGCGTCACGTGGGCATGGTCACGTTCCGTGGTCGCGCGACGCGACCAACATCCATACACATAAAACCGTTTTCATCATAATTTCTTCGTTTCAACTCTGTTTTCTTCACCGTTTTCGTCTACGGCTTCGTAATTCAATTCTCTATCATCTCAGCTTCTCAAATATCCATTTCCATTCCATAAGAATCCTTCACTAAGCCCAAACCTTCTCTTGTGTACATGTTTCTTTAACATTTTAGCTCGTTTTTACCTCGGAAACCCTGTAAAACACACAAGAGACGATAATATACAAAACCAATGGTAAAATGACACAAAACGACTCAAATTATTATACAAACCATACATGGAAACATATGTAATTTACATTAGATTAGTCATTTAGGCTGACTGGTGCTCCTGCAACATTCATGGATTTGATAAATCGAGCATGTAGACCAATATTGGACCAATCAACGATCATATTTATTGATGATATCCTAATCAACATGAAGAATGAAGGTGACAATGCTTTTATAAATAGGAGGTACTGGAAACATTGAGGGGATAGAAACTATACGATAAGTGTTCGAAATATGCCTTTTAGTAATGCGAAGTATGTTTTCAGGGTCATGTTATTAACCCAAATGTAATAATGATGTACCTCAACATTGCAAAGCAACAATGCAATGGAATCCTCCAAAAACGCAACCAGAAGTTCGTAGCTTCCTCGGCTTAGCAAGATATTATAGTAGATTCATTCAGGATATCTCAAGGATAGCAAAACCCATGACTAAACTGTCTAGGATATAAGTCAAATTTGATTGGTGCCTTGAGCAAAAGAGTGCATTTTAAGTGTTGAAGAAATAGTTAACCAGTGCTCTGGTGTTGACCTTACCAGATGGAAATGAAGAAGTTGATGTATACTCTAATGCTTCATATCAAGGGCTAGGTTGCATGTTGATGTAATGTGTCACATCAACTGGAATTGCATGAAGCCAACTATCTCACCTGCAATTTGGAGCTTGTAGCTGTGGTGCTTACATTAAATATATGGAGGTATTACATGTATGGAGTCATATGTACCGCATATCACAAGAGTCTAAAGTATTTCTTCAAACAAAAAGACTTGAACATGAGGCAGAGGAGATAGCTTAAGCTGATAAAGGACTAGGACTGTGAGTTCACGTATCATCCATGGAAGGCTAACGTGGTAACCAATGCCTAAAGCCGTAAAAAAAGACACAGATTGATTCGAGTGAAAGATCATGAGTTAATTGTGACTCCAGATGTTTTGAAGCATATCCGTGAGGTTCAAGAGGAAGCATTCAACGAAGACAAAATTAAGAAGGAAAGAATGGTAGGAAAAGAAGCAAAAATAGTAAAATAGGCCCACAATGTTTGAACTAGTGTTGGTTGGATGTGGATTCCTCAGCATGGGGAACTCCAGGAAAGAATATTGGATGGGGCGCACAAGTCGCAGTACTCTATCCACCCTGATGCCTTAGTATCATAATCTACAAAAGGATTATTGGTGGTTGGGAATGAAACGAGAATTACTAGCTATATATATAAGTGCTTAACGTGCTTGCAAGTTAAGACCGAATACCAAAAAACCTTAATGAAAGATCCAACAAATGAATATACCATAATGGAAATTGGAATACATTACTATGGACTTCAAAACAAAACTACCTAAGACAATAGTGGCAGAGCTTGATCAAAAGTTTCGCCGGGGGGGGGGGGGGGGAGGTCATGAGACTCAACTTTTTTCCTATCGCTATGTTTCGGTTATATCTTTGGGTCGGCTATTCGTTTCGGGTCAGGTCAAACAATAATAACTCCAAATAAAACTAAATAATCTTGTTTCATTTAAAGGATCCATTCTTACACACAAAAGAAACTAAATATTGTTTAAAAAAAGACCAAAAGAATAATAATGAAGCAAAAATATGTATAAAGAATTGAAGATTTGACAGCTTCAAAAACCTTAAGAACACATAACTTTTTTTTTTTTGAAGTCGAACAACACAGATATGGATGGCAAAAATACCCAAGCCCGACGGGTACACCCGAAACCCGACACAAATGGGACGGGTATACCCGATACCCGGCGAGTATTGGGCCGGGTATATGATTAGTTTAAAAAAATTTCGGGGGTATGGGTCAGGTATGGGATTAGGTGATACCCCACCCGATTACCCGAAACCACATACCCGTTTACCCGAACTATATATCTGATCATATATCCGATTTTTTTAATTTATATTTTTATTTTTCATTAACCTTTTGTCTATTAGTGATTTATTTTAATATGTTCATAATGTGAAAAAATAAATTTTCTTTTAGTATATGTATTTGATAATAGTATTTATATTTTATATGTTGTGAAATATATACATATAAGTGTATAAGTATTATAAAGTTATTATTAATTATGATAAAACTTATATGTATGTAATGTACATTTTTTGTTTATAATAGTTGTTGTATAAATAAAATTATATAATAATTATAATAGTAAAGAAATGTATTTGGAACTCCCAACGTATATCTTTCAACAAACTAACGGGTATACCCGATAACCGCGGTTATACCCTATACTCGATGGGTAATTACCCGACAAATACCCGACTGGTATTGGGTCGGGTATGAGACACGATTTTACAACCAGGTATGGGTATGAAATTACTAATACCCGACCCGAACCCGACCCATTGCCATCCCTAAACACAGATGGGGCACTTGTATCCTCACGTATTGTTCTTTTTTTTTTCTTTAAACATCTTTCAATTAACACAAAAATGAACCCTCAAGTTTCATTTAAAAAAAAACTAGTTTCAAACTTTATTTAAACTCACTTTAGGTTTAAAAACAATTATAAAAATTATTAATAGCAATGTTCTTCACCATTCTTTTTTAACTCAATACGAAAATATGTATGAATTTTGGGACACTAAACTTGGTAGGGGCAGTAAATTTTTAGGCAAAATAATTGACGGAGGCGAACCTATATAATTTTAAAAATTTTGGACCAAACATCGAAAAAATTACACTAATAACCAAAACATTAGCAATGACGGGTACGCCCTGAGATGCTATGCTGGTGTCCCCGCTGCGTTGGACAGGGACACGCATGGAAGCATTCCATATTTTTAACTACTTATATTAAAAAAAAAAAAACCGACACAAATAATAGATCAAAGACAAAACCTATGGAAACCAATGATTTGATGTGCTCGAAATTCACCGAACGAGAATGAATGAAAGTGTAACCATCGGATTATTATTATAAAGAATAAATGGTGAGGATATGATTGCAAGTTGAGAGGTGACTAAAATTAAGAATCTTACCCAATTATTGTCGAAAAGGATGTGTTAATATGATTATGAGTGTGGTTGTGGATTAATATTATCTTTAGACCACAAGAAAATGGCCCAACAAGTTTATTTATAGCAAAAGAAAAAAAAATGAATAAAAATTGCATATATTGGTTGTTGCCAATAACGTATAGTCGTATACCAATAGTTTTGGAAAGTTTAATATTCATCATTTAGAAGTCATCGCAAATCATTATGCCATTTGTAAAGGATATGATTAATATAAGTTAAACATTCATATCATGATAACATTTAAAAACCATACTATACTCGAGAATGCTGCAGTTGTGAAACAGATGATTAGAGAGAGATATGTAGTCTATATTCAGTATGGGACTTTTTATACAAAAGCAACACCTTACATAGGTACACATAACAATACAAATAAAGTACAATATACTAAACAAAGCACATAGATAATGAGTCCTAGGAATATTAAGGCTAGACGGTATTGGGAACGTCCTCCTTCGTCCCGGACCGTTGCCGAACCAAACATCCCCCCCCCCCCGCTCCTCGTCCTGAGCGTCGCATGCTAGCCGTTTGATACGGAGCGCTAGATGACAAAAAGTTGTGGGGTTTGATGCTTGTTGACCGTTACGATAATAAAAATTAAATTTCAATTTTTACACCTACTTCAACGGCTAAATTTAAAAAAAAAAACACCAAAATCATACCAAATATTATAAATATTCACCACTTTTACACTATTTTTCACACTTTTTCAACCACTACAATCCCATATCTCTCTCACATTTTATAAACACTGTTCCCTTTTTATATAAACTCAACTTTTTTATACCATTTTTTACTCACTACCACCCCATCTCTCTCTCAAAATTTACCATGTCTTCACCTTCTTCAATTTCTTCATCTTCTTCAATTTCTTCATCTTCTTCCTCTACGTGGTATTCATCATCTTCGGGCGAGAATGACGCGTTTTTCGAAAACATGATTATGTACGCAGCTCAGGTCTTCATGGCGGATGATGAAGCGTCGTCCCAACGGCTAACTAGACGAGCAAAATTAAAGCGAGACAAAGAAGGTACTTTACTTTTTTTACGTATGTTTATTTAAATTTAAAAATGTATTTTATAATGAATTTGATATATTTTTCGTTTTAAATATATAGCCGCCCACGATAAACTAGTGGCCGATTATTTTGCCGACGAACCCGTGTACACAGACGGGATGTTTCGACGTCGGTTCCGAATGAGTCGTCGACTTTTTTTACGTATCACAGACGACATGGCCCAGTCTGATCCGTTTTTTACACTGCGATACGACGCTAGGGGGCAAAGGGGTTTCACTAATTTACAAAAATGTACGTCGGCCATTCGCCAACTGGCATATGGGTACACACCCGGTGCATTAGACGAGTATTTAAGGATGTCCGAAAGAACCGCACGTCTATGTCTGCACATGTTTTGCTAATGTGTTGTCAAATTATATAGCAAGATATACCTGCGGAGACCAAATGCAAACGACGTTAAAAAATTATATCAAGCACACGAACAAAGACATGGTTTTCCAGGAATGCTCGGGAGCATTGATTGCATGCACTGGGCGTGGAAGAACTGCCTTGCAAGGTCAGTATACTCGGGGAGATCATGGTGATCTCACTATTATTCTAGAGGCTGTTGTGTCACAGGATCTCTGGATCTGCCATGCTTTTTTTGGTCTACCTGGTTCGCTTAATGACCTTAACATCATATACCAGTCACAGATATTTGACGATGTAGTGGCGGGAACAGGTCCAGACACAAGTTTTACGGTTTCGGGGGTGGAATACAGGCGGGGTTACTACCTTGCAGATGGAATATACCCAACGTACTCGACAATCGTTAAAACTATTCCGCACCCGACAGACGATAAAAGAAAAAAAATTTGCGAAGTATCAAGAGGGTGCGAGAAAAGATATTGAACGGGCTTTTGGGGTTCTAAAAAAAATGGCATATCATTGAACATCAAGCATGTTCGGCTACACCAAAGAGGTTACGACACATTATGTATGCTTGTATCATCCGTCATAACATGGACATTGAAGACGAAGGTAGAGCAATATGCGAGTACGACGAAAACGCGTCTATCGGAAATTCTGTTCCAGTTAGTTTGGAACAACAAGATTTGAACATGTTCTCTCTACGTAAGGAGTACACACATCATAACCTACAAGCAGACTTGGTGGAGTACATTTGGAACAACGCTCAAAACGAACCAGACGACCATATGCAGGATGAAGACTAGTAGGTTTTTAATATTTTTTTAATGCTTAGGATTTTTTAAACGAACCAGACGACCATATGCAGGATGAAGACTAGTAGGTTTTTAATATTTTTTTAATGCTTAGGATTTTTTTTAAGTTTATGTTTTTTTAAGTTTATGTTTTTTTTAAGTTATTAGGATTTTTTAAAGTTTATGGTTTTTTTTTAAGTTTATGTAATGTTGTTTAATATTAATGAAAATATTTTCTTATTTTATTTGTTAAATGTAAAAAAAAAAACAACTAAAATGGTGGGGTAGGATCATCCTCCCATTTCCATTGTTTTTGTGGGATGGACCATCCTCCCAAGGACTATGATGTGGCACCTAGGTGGCGGATCATCCTTCAAGGGAGGACCATCACCATACCATGTAGCCTAAGATCATGTGAAAGAACGTTGTCGAATTAAAGTGTATATCAATCTTTGGTTTCATGCTCTCATAAAACACATCTTCCTTGATAAAATGCAACATTGATTATTGTAGACTAAAAATTTCCAGACATTATGTAGGATAATGATCAAGTGACAAGGGAAGCAAACAAAGTGAAGACATGTACATTGCAAAGCTTTGTGTTGGAATTCAACACTTGAATCGAAGTCGCGAGACGTGGCATGTTGCGTTGAGTCGTGGCTTGCTTTGAGTCGAAGTTCTTTGCGTGTGTCACGACCGAGAACAAGCAAGGTGCGACAAAAAGTTAAGTGAGAACTGTGCAAAAGTATTGGAAACTATGAAGCACGGGGACGGCTATGGGCCTCTAGTACCCGTCCTGGGGACGGTTTGGGGACGGAAATGCCGCGGGGATGGCTGGGGACGTTTCTAAAATGTATCCTGAAATCGGGGGACGACAACCAAACGTTTCCTTTCATTTTTAGGGTTTCCAGGAAGAAGATGATGAAGAGCAAAAGAAGATGAGGAAGACAGTGGCAATCAAACATTTCCTTTCATTTTTAGGGTTTCTAGGAAGAAAAAAATGAAGAAGATGAAGAGCAGAAGAAGACGAGGAAGACAGTGGGCAACAACTGGGTTTTTAGGCTTTAGGGTTATGCAACTTTATGTATTTTGACATTTAGCCCATCTATCTTTCACTAGTTTCTATTTATTCTCTAAAACTGGTAAAAATTTACGTAAAAGTGTAATATTAGTTTGTACATTTTAACATTTAACTCTCTTTATTTTCACTAGTTTATATTTGGTCCTTCATTTTATAAATTATTACATGAAAAATATAAAACTAACATAATATGTGTATATATAAATTATAAATAGCTATTTTTTTATATTTTTTTGCCGTACCCGTATCTTGGATTTTTGAGTTTTGTCGTTCTCCGTACCCGTATCGTCCCCGTACCTTAGTCCCGTACCCGTACCCGTGCTACATAGATTGGAATGAATAACGCTGATGTTAGGAGGGAGTGCTTGTTGTCAACCACGAAGTTGAAGATGCAAGTTGCAGCTCGAAGGGAATTGAGTTGCAGCTAGGGTTCAGTTGAAGAAACGAGCTTTGACTAGAGGAGCTGGCTTTAGCAAACGGAGATCACAAGCTACAAACTAGTTGGAGGAATGCTATTCTTGAGCTTGACATAACAAACATACACACATAAACATATATATACACACACAGGGAGAAGAGGATAAATTCCTTCTTTGTAGCTTTCGTGACAAAACACTGAGCGGTCTTTGAAATAGTGGTAGTGGTACTCATATCAAGAACATATAAGTTATTTTCACTCATAACATGCATCTGAATCCACTCTTCTAGAATAATAAATCCTGGTTTCAATATCATGCACTCCTTGTCAGTAAAGTGAGTGAAGAACGTCTTGTCACAAATATGTGAAACACGCCACATATTGTTCTCTAATTCGGCGATGTAGTTCACGTTATCAAATGAAAATCCCATTAGTCAAAGTTCCTTCTCCAACAATCCTTCCTCCTTGGTTACCTGCAAATCCGGCGTACCCACCCTTAATTGGTCTGACAACGTATAACAGGGCAAGCATTCCTGTCATGTGATGGGATGCTCCACTATCCATAATCCACTTTGAAAATGTGGATCTTCAGAGCCCCTGCACAATGTTAGGATCTGAGTTTGTTTGATTGTGTTGTTTAACAAAAATGATTAATGAAAGAAGATAGATCAAAGGATAATTGTAGCGGAAATAGAAAGTAAACTTTATAACACAATCAAAGAAGAATAGTTTTCAATCATACATGATTTCATTAGTCAAAAGATTGTATGAATTACAAAAGTTTAACTATGCATGCATGAACACTAAATTCCCCCTCAGCCTGAGCTCACTAGTTTGTTCGTACAAGATGATTGGTGCGAAAGAATAGAACAGTACATGTACTATTATATTTATAGTACAAATCTAACCACTGAGCATCTTGGCTGACGTCACCTAGACAGTGACATCTAACAGACTAACAACCTCTAAACACTGATCTAGACAAAGACTGTTACATTGAATACACTGATACTCCTTTCCACTGTTGTTGCCTAAGCATTGATGTTGTAGATCAGTGCTTTCTTCAATGGTTGATCAGGCCTTGAATCAGCAGTGCTTTAGTCTTCATTAGGGCTTTGACAATCAGCAGTTGTTAGGTCTTCAGTCTTTGTATCCAACTGTACTTAGATGAACAGATGTTGAGAAGATCAGACTTTAGGATGATCAGCCGATAGAAGTACTGCCATTGGAGGGAACTTAGAACATGCATTGCTTATTGTGGATCAACTGTTGAGAACCAATTTTGGCTTTCTGAATCATCTGTTCTTCTAGGTTTGATCACATGGGCCAACAATCTCCCCCTAGAACAGATGATGCCAAAACACTTCTTTATTCTCTCATTAGCTTTTCCCTAACTTGCCCTTTGAATTGGAGCTCAAAGTTAAGGGAATCTTCATCATCTTCATCCCTATGAAGTTGAAGTTCCAAAAGATCTAAGAGGTCAGCTGCATTCAGACCTAATGCATCATCTCTTGAAATATGTTCAATTCTACAATTGGACTTCAGCAAATTCAATACGTGGGTCTTTTTATCAGACTTCGACTTTAGTATTTTTGAGTCCAATGGGTTTCTTGGGAGAAGCTTTATTTGTGATGAGTTTAGAGATGGAGGTCTGCTTGTCAGCCTTTTAACAGTTTCAACAACTTGAGCTTGAAGCCTTAATGAAGCATCATCCAATCCACATAATAATTGATTCTTGATAGCTAGTTTCATGATGTCAGCTTCTCTCTTTTCATCTTCCTCATCCATCTGCTTCTGTCTTTTTCTTTGATTCAAGACTTGGGTGGATAAGTCAGAGGATGTGAATAGTGTTTTAAGAGAGAGGGTTTGCTGTTGTGGCTTATCAGTGGTTTTGTCTTTGTATGCTGGCTTCTTTGGTACTGTAGGATCTGTCTCTCTTAGTTTTTCCAACTTATCATATATCTGATCAACATACTGCCCGGACCATCTTGAAATGGTCCTTGCATTCCCATACTTTGCAGCAACCAACTCAGCTCTCTTCCTCTTGTATTCTAAGGCAAGATCTGCATGGACTTTTTAAAGTTGTTCCAGTCTGGTGCAGTCTTCCTCATCTGAGGATCATTCTTCATTCTTTCACATTTGTTTGCTTCTTCCTTGAGAGCTGTGAGAGGCCAGACTTTGAACTGATGCTCTTTGGCTGGGTATGGTTTGTCTCTCATGATAAGTTCTATGAGATCTTTCCTTAGCAGTTTTTGAAGATCAACATTGGGTGGTAGATTTGACATCTTCTTGCTCAAGTCTCTTGCAAAGTCTTCCTGTTTCCTGACTTTACTTAGCCCATGCTGCATTCGACTTGACAAGTTGGTGTCACCTTTCCCTTTACTCTCTTGTTTAGCAATGTATTCAGCTTGCTTGGCTTTTAGTTTCAGATACTCATCCATGTTTCTTGGAGTTCTGAAGCCATGAAGAGATGGGAAGGTTCTCTTGGATGGATCATCCTCTATGTAGAATTGAAGTATTTCATCTTTAACTGCATGCAATTCCATAGGATATGTTACTGCCAATGGTATGTCTCGTGTAGGATTGTGATCAGTGAGTGGTTGAGTAAGTGGATTTGATGTTGGTGATGGTGATGGTGGAGGATTAAATGGTTCAGGAGAAGTTTGAATGAATGGTGAGTATGACAAAGGTGTAGGTGCAGGTATATCATCATCATTCACAGTGAACTTCCTTTTTCTTGTATAAACATATTTAGGAGAAGGAGTTTTTGTTGGAGAATTGGAAATAGGAATGAAAATTGATTGAGAAGGAAATTGGAAAGTTGTGGAAGTGGTTGGTTGACTAACAACTGTTGAAACAACATGTGTCTCAACCGCTGTTGTCTTAACATCTGTTGCAGTGGAGGATGGTAATGGTGATGATGGTTTTGTTTTCTGCTTTTTGGCAGGGTGTTTTTGTGGTGGTGGAGTTGGTTTGGGTGTAGCAGTGGAAGGCTTTTTGATACCAGCAGTGGTTTTGAGACATGCAGTGGTTTGTTTTTTAGGTTTGTCGGAGGTTTGTTTTGGTGGTGAAGGTGATCTTGGGTATGTGGCAAGAGGTGGTTTATTGTGTTTGTGTGATTTTCTTTTGTCAGAAGTACCAAGATCCTTTGTTTTTATCTCCCAATTTTCAACTCCTTTTGTTCCTTCTTCCAAATCCTCTCCTTTATTTCATTTTGATTCTAAATAGTCTTTTTATTAGCAGCTTTTTCATCTGCTTGAATGTTCAGGCTCTGGCTTTTGATTTGGCTTCGTCCTTAGAGTAGGCTTGCCAAAGTTTTTCATGTTATGTTTTTCCCCTTATTTGGCATCATCATCTTCATCTTCTTTGTCAAAGACGAATGCAGGGGTAGTGCCAGTCAATTTTACCAGAGCTTCTTTGATGCCCCTGATATCAGCCTGAGTATCTTTATATCTTGCCTCAACCATAATTCTTACAAACTCCATTTCTGTTTTATGTTGAGCAGCAAGCAGTTCCCTTTGAGCAGCAAGAATAGGTTGGACAACATTCCATAGCTCTTGAGAAACTGTTGTGGAGTGGGTTAACTTTTGGAAGCTTCTACCAAGAACTGTATGGATTTATTCATTGTTGCAACGGTGGTTTCAATTGTAGAGAGCCTTTCCGTCAAATCTTGATATTTTAAACCATCACCCAAGTTAATGGGATTATCTAATTTCCCACCAATGGTGGTTGTATCTACTGTTGAAACAGGAGGAGTATCCGAGTTTTCGTCAACATATGCCCCTTTTTTCTCGGTACTGGGGACTTCCCTCTGCAGTGGTTAGCTTAGACAACTCACCAGTGGTTAACTTAACACACTAGTGGTTACTTTGGTAGCATCAGCAATGGTTGCCTTCAAGGGAGTCTTACTTATGAAACTACTGCCCATATGTAGATTAGTGGATCCAACACCTGTAGTAGCTGCTCCACTTGAACTACCAACAAGAATTTTATGAAATTCAAGTGGTGTAGCCTCCTCAGCTGTTTGTGGGATAACCAATTGAATTGGTTTAGACACAACCATTGTAGAGGTTGTACTTTCAGTAATTAGTTGGTGAGAGGGGTTGCTTTGAGTCTGAAATTCAATGGCATCAAACAAAGGTATGATGGATGGTGGTATTTGAGATGAGGGGAGTGGTGTAGAAAGATAATTTACCCCGGGAGAAGGATTGTTAAGCATACTCTCAAGTGAGGGTAATACTTTATATTGAGGTGTCCCTGTGTATACAACATGTTTCTTTTATGAGGAAGCATGAGGAGTTGAGGCTTTAGGTGGAGATCTTACCAACTATTGTGAGGAAGTAGCAACAGTGGTTTCAGGTGAGTTTTGTGTTGTCACTGGGTAAAATTCTGGGATCTCATATTCCAGAAGGCCCTTTTTGGTGGGTTTGGTGGATTTCTTTTTGGTCTTTTTGGTGGGGGTTGCACAGCAGTGGTTGTGCTGCTGTGGTCACCATGAGCAGTGGGCTCAGCAGCTGAAGTCTGACGAGCAGATGTGGACTCATCCAAATTTTGCTCAGACTCCCCTACTTGTGTTTTAGAAACTTTTGACTCTTTAGCCATCAGGCGAGTAAATGTTTCAGTAGAAAGTCTGTTTATTTGAAAAGTTGTTCCCCGTTCCAAAAGTTTTGCATTTTCTTTTGGAATTTTCTGTTGTAAATAATAGCTAAGGAACCTAGGAAACAGCAAGAAGGCCTGTGGCTTCTTGTCTTTAACATTTTTAACATTATTAACCAAATCAGTAAAAATTGCTTGGGAGTAATTGAAATCAGTTTTAGACATGATAGCATACCCCAAGTATTGGATTTTCAAAGGAATTTCGTTAAAAGCAGTTGCTTTATTTGAAACACAGGTGAGCAGGGTATGAAACATGAATTTCATAGGATGTGGAAATTCTCCTTTTTGCATAGTAGCTTTTGATAACTGTCCTGTATACCCTCTTTCGATCAAATCAATTTGATAATCATCCTTAGTGAAAGAAGTTTTACCTGCTAAGTCGTTCATTTGAAAAACCTCTGAGATGGTTTGTGGTGTTATTGGGACCAAAACACCTACAACTTTTGATGAGATTGCCCAAGGCTTTTTATCTTGAATTTCAAGGTTGGCATTTGCCCAGAAATCTCGCAGGGTATCTTGGTAATTGGGAGCATTACAAGTGAGCAAAGTTTTGTACTTTGAAGATGATAGGGTGTCGATAATGGAATGAAAACCTGTTTTTTTGTTAGTTTTTTCGAAGGTACAGAGATAGTTATGTGGATGTTTAATGATGAGAGCCATGATTGAAGTGAGAAATCAAGAATGAAGGAGAAAGAGATGAATGGAAGATGGTAGCCGCTTTGAAGAATTTTTGAATTCGATACGACAGTGAAAACTTTGTTTGGGGGTTTTTATCAGGGTTTTATTAAAGGGAAAAAGTGAATGATGACATGGCAGCGGTTTCGAAGATCGGACAGGTAACATCTGCCCACATGGCAAACTCTGATGGACAAAGTGGAAGACAGATGTCTGGAAACCACTGATGGACAATATCAGTGGTTGAGAACTGTGAATAATGATATCAGTGGCTGATTTTTATCTATCAGTGGATAGACATCAGTGGTTGAAACACTAATGTTTAAGCAACAGTGGACAACAGTGATTTAGAGAAACAGAGGTTGTCTTTCAGCAGTGGGTGAATTTTCAACAAACAGATATTTGAAACTAACAGTGGATATGGACAGACTTTTAAGGATTTATGAAAAAAATTCATTTTAGCTATTTTTAAGGATGGATTTTTGATTTTCTGAAAACATTTTAATGTTTTTTATTCATGGAAAACCAAGTTTTTCTTGTTAATCCATGTTAAGCATGCCAATCCTAGAGATCAAGCTTTCAAAGGTGGATGTGTCTATGTGACAACTGGCACCAAACCGGTAATTTCCGTACAATTTAATTAATACTTAATGACTGCAATTATGTGCTTAAATGTCAACATTTTGTTGATTACATGATATACTTGTGAATTCATGCACGTTTTATACTACAAGAAATTTGCTTTATACATTAATGATAGCGTTGCGTCAGAAATACTAGTAAACTCACCGGTAAGACACATTGTGTCAACACTTCTGCAGAAAGCAATCAGACAATAGAATTGGAGCCTAGGTGTAGGTCCAACATCAAGAATACATTAAAACCCAAGAGTATATACAAGGGTTAACATATAGACTTTCCGGAAGCAAAAATATGCACTAAAAAGCACCCGAAACGCACTTTAAATGCAGAATTATGCACAAATCAGCTATAATCAGTTTTTTAACACATAAATATTATGCAGAATTCATGTTTTATTATTCCAGAATACCCTCCTAAGTGTTGGGAATTAAAAGGGTTACAAAAGGATACACAAGGGACATTAAACGGTGCAATTTAGCACTTTAACGAACCAGTATTTAACCGGACATTACCCGAAACATAAAAATATTACTAGAAGCATTGTTTTAATGTTTCTGAACTAGTTATGGTCCCCGAACACCATAACACCTCTTATAACTTAGTAACACATCAAGTCCCTAAAAATTACACATGAAAGCTAACTTGTTTATAAATTAGAGTTTGGAAATTACACTCCCCCCCCCCCCCATTCTTGTCTACGGTCACAAAGGGGTGGCCCCCATCAAAGATCTTGCTTGGATTCATTAGATTTAATATGATCTTGCTTGGATTTCTTTTGATTTCATAAGATATTACTAAGATATTCTTGGATATTGTAAGATTCACTAGGAGGACTATAAATATAATCATCTTCAACACACTTCACCACTCCACCTCCCTCATACTCTCTCTTTCCCTCTCGGCCTAGAAGTGCCGCTGTGACAACTGTGTTCTGTAATCATCGTATAATGTAAAACAATGTCAGTTATCAATAAAACAATGTGCTTTGGTGTTATTATATGTGTTTTGGTGATATTATGTGTGCAATTGTGTTTAATGATTTTACAATTTGATTCGACTCCGATTTCAAGCTTTAAATCACTTTCTGGAAGGTTATACGCAAACTGGTGCATAAACGCAGTTAGTTTAACGCGACGTACACTCCGGAACTGTGACATAAGCTAAACATACCCTAAATATCCTTTACATAACTTAGAAATAAGTTTCGAAGGATTCGGTATGGCGAAAACATGTTTGTTTGAACTAAAGAACTAATTACGACAAAACTGCAAAACGAACGTGGGTGACCGCCCGGATAATATTTAAATCCCACAAATATTCTGTTATGATTAAAATCTTATTTTAATTAGGTTCGTGTTGAAAAATAAATTAAAACGCTTAAAAACGTTATTTTTCAAGTTTAAGCGCGTACCGAGTGTTTCTGCACGACACAGTGCTTTTACTGCGAAACACAGACAACGTAGCCAGTCTTGGCAACTGAAATTTATTTCAGTAATATTTTGGAGAGTTTATTTTTATAGAATAATAAAAATAATTTAGAACGCCATTAATCGGGATTTGAACGCTAGATAAAATACCCGGTACACAATTAAACACTTTAACGAAACGATACCCAACCAAACAACCGGACTTTACCCGGAACACTAAATTAATGCTAGAAGCATTGTCCCTATTTTTCTGAACTAGTTAGGGTTCCCGAACACCCTAACACACTTTATATTAACAACACAAACTAGATACTTAATCTCCTAACTAGTTTTGTAACTAAACTAGTAACCAATACTTGAGACCCAACCAAGTACTGTCACACCCTGGCTTTGCGGAAGCGTGGGTTTATTTGGTGTGACTTCTTAATACCATAGCTTAATCATAACAAAGCTATATGAAAATAAAACCATGCAGATCATCCATTGATTTAAGTTTGAAAAGTAAAATACCACAACATTGTCTTAAAGCGTTGACACATGCAACGGAAATTACAACCTAATGACATAAAAACGTTGTTTGAAAGACACAACCACAAACTTAAGATAGACGTAGTTTAAGAACTGTGACTCGTCCAGGTAAAAGCCAAAACCCCTAAACTCGGATGTTCCCATAATTCTACGCAGCGTGAAAACGTAACATACCGTGCCAGATCCTTAGTTTCCTGAAATACATGTAAGTTGGAAAAATGAACAAAAATGTTGAGCGAGTTCATGTGTAAGTGAGTATGTAAAACCTTTGTAAGTATAAAATCCCTGGTATGTAGCAAATAAGGAAACAGAGATCGATTAATGTGTAGCTAATACATTAATAAGTGACATGGACTAGGAAGCACTCAAACCTGTAACGCGTATTTTATACCGGTCCTTCCGGCGGAACGACATAGTCACCACATGCAGCCGCACGCTGGCCCATGTGTGGGGCTCGCAACACCCGATAGATCTATCACTCATGCCTCTCGGTCCTTAAACAAGGATTAATGGTCTTACGATAATAGCCTATCCATTCACGTGATCTAGTAGTAAGTTCCTTAGCTAATCATACCGTGTATAAAACGTTTGTAGTAAATGTAACATGTATTTCACCCCCGCAGTTTAAAAACTGAAAACAGTTAAGAGAAAAGGGGGAGCATGAACTCACCGAAGTGCGTCTCTAAAAAGTAAACTCCCTGTCAACCTGCTGTGCGATGACCTACACGTACTAACTTCTATTAGACGGACGGCCGTGCCTTAGCTTAAGGTTTAATGTCTTTGGGAAATAGTTAGGCAACTATTTCGTAATTACACTTTGTAATTATTTTGTAAATATATTCCTTCCCAAGGATGGGGGACTTAATACATGTGCGTTCGTATAACTTCGAAATATATTATTAAGTCTCATTTAATAAAATATATTTTATTTCATTTGTCCAAAAATACTTTACTTCCAAAATATAAATATTTTCCCAAAAATGTTATATTTTATTCCATACAATTCTCCAAAATAATATCCTTGTCAAAATACACGCTTATGAGTATTTTCTGAATTTACGTAAGTTACGGATAAAGATCGGGTGGTAATAGTAATACCGTTGTAACTTAATATTTATTGTGAAGGCGTTAGAATTATTTTGGAGTCGTTATGGTAATATTATTTTTACCCTAAAAATAATATTTACGTAGTTCACAAAATACTCACAAAATTTACACAAGTGTTGTTATGAAAATATATATTCTAAATATATATTTTAGCAAGTTTTATTTTGTAAAAATCCCATCTCCGACACTTGCTTAATTTGTAATAAAAAATCGTGACGAAATTTATTTGGAAAAATAAGTTAAAAAAATATCCATAACACTTGTGATAAAAATATTTACAAGTGTTAGATTTTTGGAAAAATTTCGCCAGAGTTTCCTCTGTAACTGGAGGTGGCCACGCTTTCAAGCGTATCATTTTCTTTTATAATTCAAATCAACAATGTTCCCAACATCAATAAAAAACAATATTCCAACATCATACTAGTTCAAAAATATCACAAACGTATGAACTTGTGGGTTGTGTAAAAGTGGGTAGTAATTTCCCATTTTTTTTTATAGATCTTTCTACTTTTATAAATGGAATCGGTTTCTCGAAAATCTTATTTTTACAGAAAATGCATTTGTACATCTTCTAGTCAAAATTTTAAAAGTAATTCATTTTGTTAAAACTTTTTGTCACACAAGTGTCTACACACTTGTGTGTTTACAAAAATCACCTTTGTTTAGGAAAGATCCAGCTTTAAAAATATGATTTCTTTTGACACCTGGTCCTTTGAAAATACCACTTGTAGATCCGTAGATCTACTAGTTTAGAACTCCATTTTGTAAGAAAAATTGTTTTTACACAAGTTCATGGTTATAAGTAGTAGTGGTCTTCATCTAACCACTTTTCACACTATAACATACACTAGGTCATGTTCCATGAACATGACTTAGTCGGGTTAGATGACGATCCGAACTAACACTAGCATAAAACAACACTAAATAATCATAACAAAACAAGTCTTATAAGTTTTACACCAATATTCATCTATTAACCACTTTGTTTATATTATTTTAGTAGACTTTAAATTTTGTTCTTACATGTTCATAAATTTCAACCGTCAAAATTCTTATTAACCACTTTAGAATAGATCAAAAATGCGTTTAGAGTAACTTACTACTAGCTCGAGGCTAGGGAAGAAACTAGTCGAAAAACGAGTGGTTAAAAGCGTTGAGGTGAGGTCCTTGCGATTCCGTGAACACCGGGCTTCCTTGTGCGTGATCCTTTACCCTTGAATGTATATAAAATGCCAAGATCAAAATGGAAAATGGATGTGGGTGGGTGCTTGGTGGTTGGCCGAGAACCAAGGCAAGAGAGAAAGAGGGTTCACGTTTTTGGTGGTGTTGTTGCAAATGGAAGCTTAACTCACCACCAAGTATTCTTATAGCCCATATATTACAATTGTCCAAGAGTTAACATGCTTAGTGGATATTAGAGAAAGAAATTAATTAATTATACATTGTGGAGGTGTGTCCCCTTCATGGGAACCGAACAGGTATGGGGGGTTGGGTAGATAATTGGATTTGAACTAAATAGTTAGTGGTTAAGTTAGTTTAGTTGGAGATCTAATTAGTTATTAGTGGGTAGTAAATTATAACGGGTGTTAGGGTATTCGGGGACCCTAACTGGCGCAGAAAAAGAAAAACAATGTTCATGACAATATTTTTATGTCCCGGGTTAAGTCCGGTTGTTTGGTTGGATAGTAATCCGTTAGATTTCTAAATAATTATTTAAAGTGTCGTTAATATTATTTTTAGTGACACAATTTATTCCCGACATTTTGGAAAGTGTCTAGTAATATTTTCTCATGTTTTGGCACTTTATTAGTTTAGATAAATGCTGAATTTTTGTGATAAAGTGCAGGATTTTGTACTTTAAAGTACGTTTTAGGCACATCCGGTCACTATAAATATCACCTAGTGACGCAGTTCTACAATCCTTACTTCCCTACACTCTCTACTAGTGTAGTAAACTATTCCCGGCTCAAGCTGGCCTTAGAGGCAGTGTCTACCTGATGCTGGTTATATCAGCATGTTTAATGGGTATACCGTATAGTGTGCTCACTGTGCTTTTTGTGCATCAAGGTTGTCACTGATGTTCGTGTAAAAATAATAGAGTGACAGTATAAAATGTGATGCATGAGTATGTATGTATCGGAAATCAATAAGTAGTTTAATCACAGTTGTAAGCAAGCACAGTAATTAAGCAGCAATTAAATATCAATTAATTCGTACGGATACCTGGTTTGGTGAGGGTTGTCACAAGTACCCCCCCCCCCCTTTGAGAACCGGTTACATGGGGCTTCACACCCCAAGATTTTCTTGATTTTTTTATTGGATATGCCATGTACTCTAGGGGACACTTAGTATGTTGGACAATACCTTGATGGGGGATTATAAGAGTAACTTGTAGTCCATCATTCTTATCATCACCATCACAATTCACTTGCAAACTCTTCTCTCCCTCTCTTCATTTCGGCAGCCAACAACCAGCCATCATACACCACCATCAAGCCACTTTCTAGCCATTTTCCATACATCCAAAGGTGTTAGAGAGCAAACAACGAAGCTTGGTGCGTTCGGAAGTTAAAGAACCGCTCTCGTTTTCTTTTATCCACCACTTTTCTACACTCGAACTCCCCTAGCCTTGTGCTAGTGGTAAGCACTTAGATCCTTGCATTTTACATGATTGTTGAGTGGTTAATGATGTTTAAAGATCAAAAAGTTAGAAAGTCTAAAGAACTTAAACAAGTCTTGAACATTAACTAACACATGATAAAGTAGTGCTAAAATGATGATGGAATATGTTAATGCATGATAAATCTGAAATATATAGGTGATAATCTGCTGTAAGTATTGTTGTGATCGCTAAACATGTTAACGAAATCAATCGAACACACTTTATAATGTGAAAAGACTGAAAACAGCTTGCTGATCTGCATTTCCAGCCGCCTTTAACTGGCTGTAACCAGACCGTAACTTAACGAAAAATGTATTTTCTTAAGTCTATAATGTGTTATTATAAAATACGGTTCTAATGACACTGGAATCATAATTTTTGGACTCCGTTTACTATTTTTAAAGTGTCTTTTCGTAACAGCAGCTAGAGCTGCATTTTTGCTGCTGAAAATATGCGCCCTGTTTTCAGTCATAACTCGAATTCTGTGTAGGTTTAGATCATGAGATTTATACTGTAGATGGTCACTGTTGTCATCGTGACCCTCCAACTAGAATTACGTCAAACGGACTTACGATTAATTTTTAGTGAATTATTCCGTAGACTGTGATCAGAAAGTAACAAATCTGATTGCAGTCGGGAAAATGAATTTTTATAAAATATTTGTAATAAACTGGACCCCGATATTTTTACACAATAAAATTTTGATCGTTTAAGACATTCTGTAAAAATTTAGGAATTTTTGGAATAAGTTAACTATTTTATTTAAATGTCCGAAAACAGTCCAGTTTCGTATATATTAAAACAGAAATAACATAAGTAGCATTTTGCATGTTGAAGCGTGGGTTTTGATTATTAAAATCATTCTTATTTAATTTAGGGCGGATAAACAATTGAGGGATTGTGTTAACATTTAAAAACGCACCCGAAGGTGAGTACATAGATCCCCTCTTTTTACTGTCTTCGATTGTTTTGGGGTGATTCATATGTATCAAAACGATTTCAATATTCCAACGATGGTTTCGAAACGATTAAGATGGTTTATACAAAACTAATAACGATTTCGATATTGTGAACGAACTTGTTGGTTAAAAGAGACATGGCAGCGGTATGAATCACCCCAAAAACAAGTGACATTAAAAGAGTTATCAGGGTTTTATTAAAGGGAAAAAGTGAATGATGACATGGCAGCGGTTTTGAAGATCGGACAGGTAACATCTACCCACGTGGCAAACTCTGATGGACAAAGTGGAAGACAGATGTCTGGAAACCACTGATGGACAATATCAGTGGTTGAGAACAGTGAATAATGATATCAGTGGCTGATTTTTATCTATCAGTGGATAGACATCAATGGTTGAAACACTAATGTTTAAGCAACAGTGGACAACAGTGATTTAGAGAAACAGAGGTTGTTTTTCAGCAGTGGGTGAATTTTCAACAAACAGATATTTGAAACTAACAGTGGATATGGACAGACTTTTAAGGATTTATGAAAAAAATTCATTTTAGCTATTTTTAAGGATGGATTTTTGATTTTCTGAAAACATTTTAATGCTTTTTGTTCATGGAAAACCAAGTTTTGCTTCTTAATCCATGTTAAGCATGCCAATCCTAGAGATCAAGCTTTCAAAGGTGGATGTGTCTATGTGACAACTGGCACCAAACCGGTAATTTCCGTACAATTTAATTAATACTTAATGACTGCAATTATGTGCTTAAATGTCAACATTTTGTTGATTACATGATATACTTGTGAATTCATGCACGTTTTATACTACAAGAAATTTGCTTTATGCATTAATGATAGCGTTGCGTCAGAAATACTAGTAAACTCACCGGTAAGACACATTGTGTCAACACTTCTGCAGAAAGCAATCAGACAATAGAATTGGAGCCTAGGTGTAGGTCCAACATCAAGAATACATTAAAACCCAAGAGTATATACAAGGGTTAACATATAGACTTTCCGGAAGCAAAAATATGCACTAAAAAGCACCCGAAACGCACTTTAAATGCAGAATTCTGCACAAATCAGCTATAATCAGTTTTTTAACACATAAATATTATGCAGAATTCATGTTTTATTATTCCAGAATACCCTCCTAAGTGTTGGGAATTAAAAGGGTTACAAAAGGATACACAAGGGACATTAAACGGTGCAATTTAGCACTTTAACGAACCAGTATTTAACCGGACATTACCCGAAAGATAAAAATATTACTAGAAGCATTGTTTTAATGTTTCTGAACTAGTTATGGTCCCCGAACACCATAACACCTCTTATAACTTAGTAACACATCAAGTCCCTAAAAATTACACATGAAAGCTAACTTGTTTATAAATTAGAGTTTGGAAATTACACTTCCCCCCCCCCCCCCCAATTCTTGTCTACGGTCACAAAGGGGTGGCCCCCATCAAAGATCTTGCTTGGATTCATTAGATTTAATATGATCTTGCTTGGATTTCTTTTGATTTCATAAGATATTACTAAGATATTCTTGGATATTGTAAGATTCACTAGGAGGACTATAAATATAATCATCTTCAACACACTTCACCACTCCACCTCCCTCATACTCTCTCTCTCCCTCTCGGCCTAGAAGTGCCGCTGTGACAACTGTGTTCTGTAATCATCGTATAATGTAAAACAATGTCAGTTATCAATAAAACAATGTGCTTTGGTGTTATTATATGTGTTTTGGTGATATTATGTGTGCAATTGTGTTTAATGATTTTACAATTTGATTCGACTCCGATTTCAAGCTTTAAATCACTTTCTGGAAGGTTATACGCAAACTGGTGCATAAACGCAGTTAGTTTAACGCGACGTACACTTCGGAACTGTGACATAAGCTAAACATACCCTAAATATCCTTTACATAACTTAGAAATAAGTTTCGAAGGATTCGGTATGGCGAAAACATGTTTGTTTGAACTAAAGAACTAATTACGACAAAACTGCAAAACGAACGTTGGTGACCGCCCGGATAATATTTAAATCCCACAAATATTCTGTTATGATTAAAATCTTATTTTAATTAGGTTCGTGTTGAAAAATAAATTAAAACGCTTAAAAACGTTATTTTTCAAGTTTAAGCGCGTACCGAGTGTTTCTGCACGACACAGTGCTTTTACTGCGAAACACAGACAACGTAGCCAGTCTTGGCAACTGAAATTTATTTCAGTAATATTTTGGCGAGTTTATTTTTATAGAATAATAAAAATAATTTAGAACGCCATTAATCGGGATTTGAACGCTAGATAAAATACCCGGTACACAATTAAACACTTTAACGAAACGATACCCAACCAAACAACCGGACTTTACCCGGAACACTAAAATAATGCTAGAAGCATTGAGCCTATTTTTCTGAACTAGTTAGGGTTCCCGAACACCCTAACACACTTTATATTAACAACACAAACTAGATACTTAATCTCCTAACTAGTTTTGTAACTAAACTAGTAACCAATACTTGAGACCCAACCAAGTACTGTCACACCCTGGCTTTGCGGAAGCGTGGGTTTATTTGGTGTGACTTCTTAATACCATAGCTTAATCACAACAAAGCTATATGAAAATAAAACCATGCAGATCATCCATTGATTTAAGTTTGAAAAGTAAAATACCACAACATTGTCTTAAAGCGTTGACACATGCAACGGAAATTACAACCTAATGACATAAAAACATTGTTTGAAAGACACAACCACAAACTTAAGATAGACGTAGTTTAAGAACTGTGACTCGTCCAGGTAAAAGCCACAACCCCTAAACTCGGATGATCCCATAATTCTACGCAGCATGAAAACGTAGCATACCGTGCCAGATCCTTAGTTCCCTGAAATACATGTAAGTTGGAAAAATCAACAAAAATGTTGAGCGAGTTCATGTGTAAGTGAGTATGTAAAACCTTTATAAGTATAAAATCCCTGGTATGTAGCAAATAAGGAAACAGAGATCGATTAATGTGTAGCTAATACATTAATAAGTGACATGGACTAGGAAGCACTCAAACCTGTAACGCGTATTTTATACCGGTCCTTCCGGCGGAACGACATAGTCACCACATGCAACCGCACGCTGGCCCATGTGTGGGGCTCGCAACACCCGATAGATCTATCACTCATGCCTCTCGGTCCTTAAACTAGGATTAATGGTCTTACGATAATAGCCTATCCATTCACATGATCTAGTAGTAAGTTCCTTAGCTAATCATACCGTGTATAAAACGTTTGTAGTAAATGTAACATGTATTTCACCCCCGCAGTTTAAAAACTGAAAACAGTTAAGAGAAAAGGGGGAGCATGAACACACCGAAGTGCGTCTCTAAAAAGTAAACTCCCTGTCAACCTGCTGTGCGACGACCTACACGTACTAACTTCTATTAGACGGACGACCGTGCCTTAGCTTAAGGTTTAATGTCTTTGGGAAATAGTTAGGCAACTATTTCGTAATTACACTTCGTAATTATTTTGTAAATATATTCCTTCCCAAGGATGGGGGACTTAATACATGTGCGTTCGTATAACTTCGAAATATATTATTAAGTCTCATTTAATAAAATATATTTTATTTCATTTGTCCAAAAATACTTTACTTCCAAAATATAAATATTTTCCCAAAAATGTTATATTTTATTCCATACAATTCTCCAAAATAATATCCTTGTCAAAATACACGCTTATGAGTATTTTCTGAAAATACGAAAGTTACGGATAAAGATCGGGTGGTAATAGTAATACCGTTGTAACTTAATATTTATTGTGAAGGCGTTAGAATTATTTTGGAGTCGTTATGGTAATATTATTTTTACCCTAAAAATAATATTTACGTAGTTCACAAAATACTCACAAAATTTACACAAGTGTTGTTATGAAAATATATATTTTAGCAAGTTTTATTTTGTAAAAATCCCACCTCCGAACTTGCTTAATTTGTAATAAAAAATCGTGACGAAATTTATTTGGAAAAATAAGTTAAAAAAAATATCCATAACACTTGTGATAAAAATATTTACAAGTGTTAGATTTTTGGAAAAATTTCGCCAGAGTTTCCTCTGTAACTGGAGGTGGCCACGCTTTCAAGCGTATCATTTTCTTTTATAATTCAAATCAACAATGTTCCCAACATCAATAACAAACAATATTCCAACATCATACTAGTTCAAAAATATCACAAACGTATGAACTTGTGGGTTGTGTAAAAGTGGGTAGTAATTTCCCATTTTTTTTATAGATCTTTCTACTTTTATAAATGGAATCGGTTTCTCGAAAATCTTATTTTTACAGAAAATGCATTTGTACATCTTCTAGTCAAAATTTTAAAAGTAATTCTTTTGTTAAAACTTTTTGTCACACAAGTGTCTACACACTTGTGTGTTTACAAAAATCACCTTTGTTTAGGAAAGATCCAGCTTTAAAAATATGATTTCTTTTGACACTTGGTCCTTTGAAAATACCACTTGTAGATCCGTAGATCTACTAGTTTAGAACTCCATTTTGTAAGAAAATTTGTTTTTACACAAGTTCATGGTTATAAGTAGTAGTGGTCTTCATCTAACCACTTTTCACACTATAACATACACTAGGTCATGTTCCATGAACATGACTTAGTCGGGTTAGATGACGATCCGAACTAACACTAGCATAAAACAACACTAAATAATCATAACAAAACAAGTCTTATAAGTTTTACACCAATATTCATCTATTAACCACTTTGTTTATATTATTTTAGTAGACTTTAAATTTTGTTCTTACATGTTCATAAATTTCAACCGTCAAAATTCTTATTAACCACTTTAGAATAGATCAAAAAGGCGTTTAGAGTCACTTACTACTAGCTCGAGGCTAGGGAAGAAACTAGTCGAAAAACGAGTGGTTAAAAGCGTTGAGGTGAGGTCCTTGCGATTCCGTGAACACCGGGCTTCCTTGTGCGTGATCCTTTACCCTTGAATGTATATAAAATGCCAAGATCAAAATGGAAAATGGATGTGGGTGGGTGCTTGGTGGTTGGCCGAGAACCAAGGCAAGAGAGAAAGAGGGTTCACGTTTTGGTGTTGTTGTTGCAAATGGAAGCTTAACTCACCACCAAGTATTCTTATAGCCCACATATTACAATTGTCCAAGAGTTAACATGCTTAGTGGATATTAGACAAAGAAATTAATTAATTATACTTTGTGGAGGTGTGTCCCCTTCATGGGAACCGAACGGGTATGGGGGGTTGGGTAGATAATTGGATTTGAACTAAATAGTTAGTGGTTAAGTTAGTTTAGTTGGAGATCTAATTAGTTATTAGTGGGTAGTAAATTATAACGGGTGTTAGGGTATTCGGGGACCCTAACTGGCGCAGAAAAAGAAAAACAACGTTCATGACAATATTTTTATGTCCCGGGTTAAGTCCGGTTGTTTGGTTGGATAGTAATCCGTTAAAGTTCTAAATAATTATTTAAAGTGTCGTTAATATTATTTTTAGTGACACAATTTATTCCCGACATTTTGGAAAGTGTCTAGTAATATTTTCTCATGTTTTGGCACTTTACTAGTTTAGATAAATGCTGAATTTTTGTGATAAAGTGCAGGATTTTGTACTTTAAAGTACGTTTTAGGCACATCCGGTCACTATAAATATCACCTAGTGACGCAGTTCTACAATCCTTACTTCCCTACACTCTCTACTAGTGTAGTAAACTATTCCCGGCTCAAGCTGGCCTTAGAGGCAGTGTCTGCCTGATGCTGGTTATATCAGCATGTTTAATGGGTATACCGTATAGTGTGCTCACTGTGCTTTTTGTGCATCAAGGTTGTCACTGATGTTCGTGTAAAAATAATAGAGTGACAGTATAAAATGTGATGCATGAGTATGTATGTATCGGAAATCAATAAGCAGTTTAATCACAGTTGTAAGCAAGCACAGTAATTAAGCAGTAATTAAATATCAATTAATTCGTACGGATACCTGGTTTGGTGAGGGTTGTCACATTCTCCCCCCGTTAAATAAATTTCCTCCCGAAATTTAAGTTCTGCTAGTAGATGCAGGGTTCTTAGGAAATAAATGGGGGTATTTCTCTTTCATCCGATCCTCACGTTCCCACGTGAAATCAGGTCCATGCCTTGCATTCCAACGAAATTTGACGAGTTTGACACTGCTCCTGCGAGTTTTGTTAACTTTCCAATCCGTGACCTCAACAGGTTCTTCAGTGAAGTGGAGCGTGTCGTCGATATGAACTTCGTCAGTAGGAATGATCACTGTATCTTGTGTTGGACTTTTTCTCAAATTGGATACATGGAATGTATCGTGAACACCATGGAGTTCAGCAGGTAGGTCCAACTTGTAGGCTACAAGCCCAATCCTTTGCAGGATTCTGAAAGGGCCAATGTAACGCGGATTCAACTTCCCACGCTTTCCGAAGCGTGCCACACCCTTCCAGGGTGAAACTTTCAATAAAACCATATCTCCAACTTGGAATTCCAAATGTTTCCAGTTTGGATCTGCAGAGGCTTTCTGTCTTTCGCGAGCCGCTTCGATGCGTTTTCGAATTTGCGCAATCTTGTCCGTTGTTTCTTGGACGATTTCAGGACCAACAAGCTGCCTATCACCTGCGTCAGCCCAGCATAGGGGTGATCGACACTTGCGTCCGTAAAGAGCTTCAAATGGCGCGGCTCCAATACTGGTGTGGTAGCTGTTGTTGTATGAGAATTCGGCCAATGGTAAATGCTTATCCCAGCTATCACCAAGATCCATTACACATGCTCTCAGCATATCCTCCAATGTCTGAATAGTTCTTTCACTTTGGCCATCAGTTTGCGGATGAAATGCAGTGCTTAGGTTCAATTGCGAGCCAAAATCTTCTTGGAAGGATTGCCAAATCCTTGATACAAATCTCCCATCTCTATCTGAGATAATCGAGAGAGGCACTCCATGACGTGCAACGATCTCTCGCATGTAAATTTCCGCAAGTTTACTAGTGTTGTCTTTCTCCTTGATTGGCAAGAAGTGCGCGGACTTGGTCAGACGGTCAACTATTACCCAAATAGTGTCATGACCTCTGGGCGTCCTTGGCAACTTTGTTATAAAATCCATTGAAATCTGTTCCCATTTCCACTTGGGAATTTCAGGTTGTTGCAGAAGTCCCGAAGGCTTCTGATATTCAGCTTTCACCTTGGCACACGTCAAACATTTGCTAACATAAACAGCAACGTCGCCCTTCATCCTGGGCCACCAATAATAATCCTTAAGATCCTGGTACATCTTATCCGCACCGGGATGAATAGAGTACCGTGATTTGTGTGCCTTATCAAAAATAACTTTTCTCAAACCACCAAACAGTGGAACCCAAATCCTTTTCATAAAACATAACGTTCCTTCCTCGTTTGGTACTAATTGCTTCTCCATCCCACGGAGATATTCTTCTTCAAGGTTTCTTTCCTTAAGAGCTTCTTTTTGTGCGGCACGAATGCGTAGAGAGAGATCTATCTGGATAATCATTTCTAAAGCCCTAACCCTTATGGGCTTGATCCTTTCTTTACGACTTAGGGCATCGGCGACCACATTCGCCTTCCCTGGATGGTACTTTATCTCGCAGTCATAATCGTTCAACAATTCGACCCAACGTCTTTGTCTCATATTCAGCTTTTTTCTGGTTGAATATGTGTTGTAGGCTCTTGTGGTATATGAAAATTGTACACTTTGTACCATACAAATAATGTCTCCAGATTTTCAGCGCAAATACCACTGCGCCTAGTTCCAAATCATGCGTGGTATAGTTCTTTTCATGTACTTTCAAGTGACGTGACGCGTAGGCTATGACCTTCTGGCGTTGCATCAACACGCAACCCAATCCTTGACGTGAGGCGTCACAGTATACCACGAAATCATCTGTACCCTCTGGTAGTGCTAAGATTGGCGCATTGCAGAACTTATCTTTCAGTAACTGGAACGCTTCCTCCTGTTTGATTCCCCAATCAAACTTCTTATCCTTCTGTGTGAGCGCGGTCAGTGGTTGAGCGATTTTTGAAAAATCCTCAATGAATCTTCGATAGTAGCCAGCCAAACCTAAGAATTGGCGAATCTCGGTCGGCGTCTTTGGAGTCTCCCAGCTCTTTATCGCCTCGATCTTTGTGGGATCAACATGGATTCCATTTCCATTAACCACGTGTCCAAGGAATTGGACTTCACGTAGCCAAAACTCGCACTTGGAGAATGTGGCATATAACTGTTCCTTTTTCAGCAACTCCAAAATGGCTCTTAAGTGCTGTTCGTGTTCAGCCTTTGTCTTTGAATAAATCAAAATATCGTCGATGAATACAATCACGAACTTATCGAGATACGGCTTGCAAACTCTGTTCATTAGATCCATAAAAACAGCAGGCGCGTTTGTCAACCCAAACGGCATAACTAGGAACTCGTAGTGTCCATAACGAGTTCTGAAGGCTGTTTTCGGGATACTCTCCTCTTGTATCCTTAGCTGATGGTATCCAGATCGAAGATCGATCTTTGAATAAAAGCTTGAACCTTGGAGTTGATCGAATAAATCATCGATTCTTGGCAGAGGGTATATATTCTTGATCGTCAGCTTGTTCAACTCCCGGTAGTCAATACACATACGAAAACTAACGTCTTTCTTTTTGACAAATAACACTGGAGCTCCCCAAGGTGAGAAGTTTGGTCTGATGAATCCTTTGTCTAGCAACTCTTGGAGTTGTGTCGACAATTCCTATATTTCTGACGGTGCAAGCCTATAAGGTGCCCTAGCTACAGGTGCGGCGCCTGGAACTAAGTCAATACGGAACTCCACTTGCCTCTGGGGTGGCAATCCTGGCAAGTCCTCAGGAAAGACTTCAGGATATTCCCTCACGATAGGGATGTCTTCGATTTTCGGCTCAGCAGCTTTCTTATCCACGATGTGTGCCAGGAAGGCAGCACATCCCTTTTGTAAACACTTACGAGCTTTCAGGCAACTGATAATTCTTAAAGGCGTATCCCGCTTCTCCCCATGAACCACAATTGTTTCTCCATCTTCGGTTAGGATCCGAACGACCTTTTCGTGACAAACAATCTCAGCCTTGTTGCTTGATAACCAATCCATTCCTACTACCACGTCGAAGCTCCCCAGCTGGACTGGTAGTAGATCCATAGTAAACTCACGCTCTCCCAACTCGGTTACACAACCTCTGACCACTTCATTGGCTTTTACTAACTTTCCATTCACCAATTTGATTGAGTACGGGATATCTAGTTTACTAGCGGCTAAACCAAGCATATTCTTAAATTCTAACGATACGAAGCTATAATCGGCACCAGTATCAAACAAAATAGATGCAAAAGTTTTGGTTGTTAGAGAACGTACCAGTAATCACGCCTGGATCCTGGCATGCTTCACAAGCTCCGATGTTGGATGTTCTTTCACGGTCTTGTTTCAACTTCGGGCATTCCCTCTTAAGGTGTCCAACGTCCCCACAATGGAAGCATCCTGGCACTCGGCCATTTCCTTTCCCATTTCCACCTTGAGCGTTGTTACTGTTTTCTCCTTGTCTGGGGCTCTTCATCCCACAACCATCCTTGTTGTGTCCTTTCCTCACGCACCTAGGCTTCCGACATCCATAATCGTGGTGATACTTGCACCCAGCACGTCTTGGTTTAGTCTCTAAGTAAATCTTATCATTGGCCTGTTTGTTGTTAGGGCAATCTTTCTTGAAATGCCCTTTGTCCCCGCAGTCAAAACAACCTCGAATAGATCTTTGTTCATCATTATTCGTTCGGGTATCTTCGGTGAGCTTCCTTTTGTTCTTTCCGGACGACTCTACCTGAGTCTCCTTGTCAGGGTTTGCAAGTTTTTCTAGTCTAATTGCTTCCGTAACGAGTGCCAAGTCCATCTTACTTGCAGCCATAGTTGTTGGTGGCGTAGATGCTGTCATTAAGCTCAGGACTTGAGGTGCCAGTTCCCAAATGAAATGTCCTAATTTCTCCAATTCTGGTTCCACCAAGTACGGAACGACTCGTGCCAAATCATGAAGTCTTTGCATGTATTCCAACATTTTCGGACCTTCCATCATCAGGCTCTGGAATTCACCTTCCAACCTTTGGGTTTCTGTTTGGGTGCAATACTTCTTACGCATTATTCCTTTCAACTCATCCCAAGTTAACACGTATGCTGTAGTTAGGCCCATTATTCGAACATGAAGATTCCACCATAATCGAACTCCATCTTGAAACAACTCAGAAACGTATGGGACTTGTTGTTCTGGCGTACAACCACTCATTCGAAAGATGGATTCCATACTTTCAATCCATTTCACAAAAGCTATGGCACCTCCAGTGCCGTCGAACTTCGGAGGCTTGTAGTTGAGGAAGTGCCAGTAGGGACAACTGTTATTTTCTGAGGTACCTCTGTTAGGTTCGGAGCGTAGGGCCTCGCGCTGTGCTATAGCTGCAGCAATTATCTCTTGAAGTTCCGCCTCTGAGGTGGGCATGCGCATTTCGCGTCTTGGTGGCATCTTCTAAAAGATGTTTCACGTAGGTTAGGTCATAGCAAGTAAAATGTACGTATGTATTCAACAATATCAGCACATAACATCTCATGCTATAAATAAATCAACCACATAACATCTCATGTCATAGAACATAAACAATAGATCAAACATCACAAGTGATGAGAATACTGCGATTGCATTGCCACAAATCGAGACCACAATGTAAAGCTTACAAGTACACAACTGTATCATACAACATCAATGACTTAGTAGGGGACGACCCTAGACAAGTCGTGCGATCACTGGACATGTTCAGGAATCTCTGGTTCGTCCATTTTCAAATTCCAGAACTCCACCTCAAGCTTCTGAATACCAGCCCTAGAACAGTAATTCTTCTCAATCATTTCTTTGAGCTCGTCCCAGCTCAGTGCATAAGCAGCATCTGTACCAAGGGTCTGAACCTGAAGATCCCACCATGAGAGTGTGCCATCTAGAAATAATCCCGAGATATAGGCAATACTCTGTTGGGGTGAACAGTTACTCATTCTTAGAATGGATTCAGTCTTCTCGGACCAACGAACAAATGCCACGGCGCCTCCTGCTCCGTCAAAGTTCAAAGGCTTGCAGTTCAGGAACTGCTTATAGGTGCAGCCAGTTGGAGGGTTATTTCCAGTAATGCCATCGTTGTGCTTAGAGCGGAGGGCTTCATGTCGTGCATTTGCCTGTGATATGCGTTCTTGCAACTCGGCTTCTGTCCTTGGCAGTGTACTGGTGTCTGTGTCACGCCTGGGTGGCATTTTCTTCTGTCGTAGTGGTATGAAGTGGGTTAGACAACATTTCAATTGTCTATGAGATACATAGCACCATAAGCCCTCAGGTAATCACCCAATTCCACACGTAAATATACTCAATGTATGAGTGAGGAAATAAATTTCTGAGCCTTCACATAGGCTTGCCAAAATGGCTTGTTGCTTGTAATAGAATGAACTCGAGGCTACATCGCCTTGGTCATTCGTGTTTTAGTTATTTCCTGCTACATGGGTTTTCATTAGCTTGACCCGCAGAGTCCACCAGGATTTCTGTGCACTACAAGCCGTTATTACGTGGGCCCCCGTAATAATAGATTGTCTTGCACAGTTGTCCCAATTTTCTCTCGTCCAAGCAGATGGTCAATCAAGGAGCAACAACATGTGCATCGGCATGAACAGGGTCATGCTCCAATGCGGGGTCAGGAGCAACGCAGGATCAACAAACACAGGGGTCACGGCTGGCTCCCGATCAACAAACACAGGGGTCACAGGATCCTCCAAGGGCTGGTCTAAGTGTATGAACTCAATGTCATGGTCTGGATCAAAACCAGGTGGAAACACAGGATCATCCTCAATATCGTGATCAAACTCAAAGCTGTGTGCGGGAACCGGTGTAGCTGATGACGCCATATCAGGGTCGGCGTCGTGTGAGTGGTGCTGCACTCCCTGTATATGCGAAGATGCGGACGCCACAGACTCAAATGAGTTTGTGACAGGTGAATGAGCATGAGCCTCCTCTGTAGGAGCGTCAGCAAGCAGTAGGCTACCACCAGCAGCAATAGGGCCTCGCCTTCAAGTGGGTCCTCCTCTAATAGTTCGACATCGTCGTCAGAGACAACGTCGGGGGGCATATGAACGATGGGATAAGCGGCAAGGGGCACATGAGCAGGGATCACCGCGAGTGGCAAATCCCCAACAAGATGGACATCAGCAGGCTCTGCTACGACATCAGGCAGCGCAAAGGGCTGAAAGTCGTCATCGTCTGTGCTGGTAGAATCGGAAATGTACACCTCGTGCTCTGATGAAACTATGTCGCCTGATACTATGGCCATGGGATCTGTAGTGTCTGACTCTCCAGTATCTGATGAAGGCATGACGTTTTGTAATACAAACACACATATGCATAAATAATCAATCATATAGTCAGATAAACATATTAGTCACCAATAAGCAATCATATAGTTCTCCTAGTCCCACTAGCCTACTTCCTCAGCCTCCTAGACCGAGCCTCAGCCTCCCAGACCGAGCCTCAGCCTCCCAGACTGAGCCTATAACTAACAATTAAAATGTGCTCAACTTTGTTTGTAAAAACGTTTTGGATCTGGACTTAAGTGGTATGCAATGTAAAAATGTTTTCGTGAGAGCCCTAGTGATCATAGTCTAGACTCGTGAAAGAATCCTAGTTCGCTATGATCGAGGCTCTGATACCAAGCTATCACACCCTGGCTTTGCGGAAGCGTGGGTTTATTTGGTGTGACTTCTTAATACCATAGCTTAATCACAACAAAGCTATATGAAAATAAAACCATGCAGATCATCCATTGATTTAAGTTTGAAAAGTAAAATACCACAACATTGTCTTAAAGCGTTGACACATGCAACGGAAATTACAACCTAATGACATAAAAACATTGTTTGAAAGACACAACCACAAACTTAAGATAGACGTAGTTTAAGAACTGTGACTCGCCCAGGTAAAAGCCACAACCCCTAAACTCGGATGATCCCATAATTCTACGCAGCGTGAAAACGTAGCATACCGTGCCAGATCCTTAGTTCCCTGAAATACATGTAAGTTGGAAAAATCAACAAAAATGTTGAGCGAGTTCATGTGTAAGTGAGTATGTAAAACCTTTGTAAGTATAAAATCCCTGGTATGTAACAAATAAGGAAACAGAGATAGATTAATGTGTAGCTAATACATTAATAAGTGACATGGACTAGGAAGCACTCAAACCTGTAACGCGTATTTTATACCGGTCCTTCCGGCGGAACGACATAGTCACCACATGCAGCCGCACGCTGGCCCATGTGTGGGGCTCGCAACACCCGATAGATCTATCACTCATGCCTCTCGGTCCTTAAACAAGGATTAATGGTCTTACGATAATAGCCTATCCATTCACGTGATCTAGTAGTAAGTTCCTTAGCTAATCATACCGTGTATAAAACGTTTGTAGTAATTGTAACATGTATTTCACCCCCGCAGTTGAAAAACTGAAAACAGTTAAGAGAAAAGGGGGAGCATGAACTCACCGAAGTGCGTCTCTAAAAAGTAAACTCCCTGTCAACCTGCTGTGCGACGACCTACACGTACTAACTTCTATTAGACGGACGGCCGTGCCTTAGCTTAAGGTTTAATGTCTTTGGGAAATAGTTAGGCAACTATTTCGTAATTACACTTCGTAATTATTTTGTAAATATATTCCTTCCCAAGGATGGGGGACTTAATACATGTGCGTTATATTATTAAGTCTCATTTAATAAAATATATTTTATTTCATTTGTCCAAAAATACTTTACTTCCAAAATATAAATATTTTCCCAAAAATGTTATATTTTATTCCATACAATTCTCCAAAATAATATCCTTGTCAAAATACACGCTTATGAGTATTTTCTGAAAATACGTAAGTTACGGATAAAGATCGGGTGGTAATAGTAATACCGTTGTAACTTAATATTTATTGTGAAGGCGTTAGAATTATTTTGGAGTCGTTATGGTAATATTATTTTTACCCTAAAAATAATATTTACGTAGTTCACAAAATACTCACAAAATTTACACAAGTGTTATGAAAATATATATTCTAAATATATATTTTAGCAACTTTTATTTTGTAAAAATCCCACCTCCGACACTTGCTTAATTTGTAATAAAAAATCGTGACGAAATTTATTTGGAAAAATAAGTTAAAAAAAATATCCATAACACTTGTGATAAAAATATTTACAAGTGTTAGATTTTTGGAAAAATTTCGCCAGAGTTTCCTCTGTAACTGGAGGTGGCCACGCTTTCAAGCGTATCATTTTCTTTTATAATTCAAATCAACAATGTTCCCAACATCAATAACAAACAATATTCCAACATCATACTAGTTCAAAAATATCACAAACGTATGAACTTGTGGGTTGTGTCAAAGTGGGTAGTAATTTCCCATTTTTTTTATAGATCTTTCTACTTTTATAAATGGAATCGGTTTCTCGAAAATCTTATTTTTACAGAAAATGCATTTGTACATCTTCTAGTCAAAAATTTAAAAGTAATTCTTTTGTTAAAACTTTTTGTCACACAAGTGTCTACACACTTGTGTGTTTACAAAAATCACCTTTGTTTAGGAAAGATCCAGCTTTAAAAATATGATTTCTTTTGACACTTGGTCCTTTGAAAATACCACTTGTAGATCCGTAGATCTACTAGTTTAGAACTCCATTTTGTAAGAAAATTTGTTTTTACACAAGTTCATGGTTATAAGTAGTAGTGGTCTTCATCTAACCACTTTTCACACTATAACATACACTAGGTCATGTTCCATGAACATGACTTAGTCGGGTTAGATGACGATCCGAACTAACACTAGCATAAAACAACACTAAATAATCATAACAAAACAAGTCTTATAAGTTTTACACCAATATTCATCTATTAACCACTTTGTTTATATTATTTTAGTAGACTTTAAATTTTGTTCTTACATGTTCATAAATTTCAACCGTCAAAATTCTTATTAACCACTTTAGAATAGATCAAAAAGGCGTTTAGAGTCACTTACTACTAGCTCGAGGCTAGGGAAGAAACTAGTCGAAAAACGAGTGGTTAAAAGCGTTGAGGTGAGGTCCTTGCGATTCCGTGAACACCGGGCTTCCTTGTGCGTGATCCTTTACCCTTGAATGTATATAAAATGCCAAGATCAAAATGGAAAATGGATGTGGGTGGGTGCTTGGTGGTTGGCCAAGAACCAAGGCAAGAGAGAAAGAGGGTTCACGTTTTGGTGTTGTTGTTGCAAATGGAAGCTTAACTCACCACCAAGTATTCTTATAGCCCACATATTACAATTGTCCAAGAGTTAACATGCTTAGTGGATATTAGACAAAGAAATTAATTAATTATACTTTGTGGAGGTGTGTCCCCTTCATGGGAACCGAACGGGTATGGGGGGTTGGGTAGATAATTGGATTTGAACTAAATAGTTAGTGGTTAAGTTAGTTTAGTTGGAGATCTAATTAGTTATTAGTGGGTAGTAAATTATAACGGGTGTTAGGGTATTCGGGGACCCTAACTGGCGCAGAAAAAGAAAAACAACGTTCATGACAATATTTTTATGTCCCGGGTTAAGTCCGGTTGTTTGGTTGGATAGTAATCCGTTAGAGTTCTAAATAATTATTTAAAGTGTCGTTAATATTATTTTTAGTGACACAATTTATTCCCGACATTTTGGAAAGTGTCTAGTAATATTTTCTCATGTTTTGGCACTTTACTAGTTTAGATAAATGCTGAATTTTTGTGATAAAGTGCAGGATTTTGTACTTTAAAGTACGTTTTAGGCACATCCGGTCACTATAAATATCACCTAGTGACGCAGTTCTACAATCCTTACTTCCCTACACTCTCTACTAGTGTAGTAAACTATTCCCGGCTCAAGCTGGCCTTAGAGGCAGTGTCTGCCTGATGCTGGTTATATCAGCATGTTTAATGGGTATACCGTATAGTGTGCTCACTGTGCATCAAGGTTGTCACTGATGTTCGTGTAAAAATAATAGAGTGACAGTATAAAATGTGATGCATGAGTATGTATGTATCGGAATTCAATAAGTAGTTTAATCACAGTTGTAAGCAAACACAATAATTAAGCAGTAATTAAATATCAATTAATTCGTACGGATACCTGGTTTGGTGAGGGTTGTCACAAGTACCCCCCCCCCCCCTTTGAGAACCGGTTACATGGGGCTTCACACCCCAAGATTTTCTTGATTTTTTTATTGGATATGCCATGTACTCTAGGGGACACTTAGTATGTTGGACAATACCTTGATGAGGGATTATAAGAGTAACTTGTAGTCCATCATTCTTATCATCACCATCACAATTCACTTGCAAACTCTTCTCTCCCTCTCTTCATTTCGGCAGCCAACAACCAGCCATCATACACCACCATCAAGCCACTTTCTAGCCATTTTCCATACATCCAAAGGTGTTAGGAGCAAACAACGAAGCTTGGTGCGTTCGGAAGTTGAAGAACCGCTCTCGTTTTCTTTTATCCACCACTTTTCTACACTCGAACTCCCCTAGCCTTGTGCTAGTGGTAAGCACTTAGATCCTTATATTTTACATGATTGTTGAGTGGTTAATGATGTTTAAAGATCAAAAAGTTAGAAAGTCTAAAGAACTTAAACAAGTCTTGAACATTAACTAACACATGATAAAGTAGTGCTAAAATGATGATGGAATATGTTAATGCATGATAAATCTGAAATATATAGGTGATAATCTGCTGTAAGCATTGTTGTGATCGCTACACATGTTAACGAAATCAATCGAACACACTTTATAATGTGAAAAGACTGAAAACAGCTTGCTGATCTGCATTTCCAGCCGCCTTTAACTGGCTGTAACCAGACCGTAACTTAACGAAAAATGTATTTTCTTAAGTCATGTGTTAATATAAAATACGGTTCTAATGACACTGTAATCATAATTTTTGGACTCCGTTTACTATTTTTAAAGTGTCTTTTCGTAACAGCAGCTAGAGCTGCATTTTTGCTGCTGAAAATATGCGCCCTGTTTTCAGTCATAACTCGAATTCTGTGTAGGGTTAGATCATGAGATTTATACTGTAGATGGTCACTGTTGTCGCCGTGACCCTCCAACTGGAATTATGTCAAATGGACTTACGATTAATTTTTTGTGAATTATTCCGTAGACTGTGATAAGAAAGTAACAAATCTGATTGCAGTCGGGAAAATGAATTTTTATAAAATTTTGGTAACAAACTGGACCCCGATATTTTTACACAATAAAATTTGGATCATTTAAGACATTCTGTAAAAATTTGGGAATTTTTGGAATAAGTTAACTATTTTATTTAAATGTCCGAAAACAGTCCAGTTTCGTATATATTAAAACAGAAATAACATAAGTAGCATTTTGCATGTCGAAGCGTGGATTTTGATTATTAAAATCATTCTTATTTAATTTAGGGCGGATAAACAATTGAGGGATTGTGTTAACATTTAAAAACGCACCCGAAGGTGAGTACATAGATCCCCTCTTTTTACTGTCTTCGATTGTTTTGGGGTGATTCATATGTATCAAAACGATTTCAATATTCTAACGATGGTTTCGAAATGATTAAGATGGTTTATACAAAACTAATAACGATTTCGATATTGTGAACGAACTTGTTGGTTGTATTTACATAACGAATGACATTCATTAGCATTGATCAAGCCGACCAGTATTAGGTTATGGTACCATAGGATCTGACAAATCCCGTTATCAGACCGCACCCATTGTTATGTGTGGGTTAGGTGGGTAACGACTGAATCTGATGATTGTTAACTTACCCTTTGGTGGTTTGTTAATACGAAAACGATTTGAACAATAGACGAGTCACAAAGGTTTGAATGTTATTAGCGAGACGACCAAAAGTAGTTTTCACAATTAAAACGAGAACGAGTTAGACGATATCACACGACGATGTTTACGAAACTATATAACCCATACAAGTGTTATTACAAGAATGATTTATGATTTGGTTTACATAAACAAATGTTTTGGGTTAAGATTCATGGCATTGAGGTTTATAAATTATGACCAATCTATTTTGACTTGGTTATTCATTTACAATACAAACATTTTACAAAACAAGGTTTTCTAATATCAATTAACGAAGTTGTACACATTGTTTCAAACTACAAACGAGCCATGAATCTGATACTCACACAAAACCTATGTACTCGCCAGCATTTCTTTGCTGACTTTGTTTTTACATATGTTTCAGGTGAAGTTGCTTAGTGTTGATTGCAAGTAGGATGCATGCTCACTTAGGACCGGACGAGGCCTTAGTGATTTAATAACGATAATAGACTGTGTTTGACTTGTTTGTTTAACTTAAGACAATGTTTAATATGTAATAAAACGAAACTCTTTGCATCCATGGTTTGAAACAATAATTCTGTTACGACACTCCCCGACGTTTCCGCCACGGTTTGTTGTTTTACGTGGTCGGGGTGTGACAGAAGAGTTGGTATCAGAGCCAATGGTTATTGGGAATTAGGTTATTAGTAAAATTTTGACCTAGACTATAACTTTCTAGGACCCCAACGCAAGTTGATTTGCGTTTTGAATTTTAAAAACGAAATATGAATCTGCTTCGAAAATTAATCATCCGTTCCAGGATGATTGATTACTAGGTTTTGAACCCTTCCAGTTTGATTCATTTTTGGCTTAGTGCCTATTGAGTTTTCAAAATCTCGTCGAAGTTTGGGTCTAAATAATGGGAATACGTGCAAACTGGAAGAGTAAATGCCTGTACCCTGAGTTTTCTGTCTAAGGCTAGAGTGTTCGTACAAATCCACATAATCGGACCAGTCACTCTTACCTGGGAACTCTTGGGGTGAGTGTTCACTTATAGGCGAGCATGTCTTCGCGATACATTATTTTGATTCATTACTTTGACTAGTCACTGCGTGTCGTTTGTTTGTTCGAGGTAACGAACAAATGATCGCCTTCCTCATGATTCGTCGATATTTTCAATACCTCTCTTGTTTTTCCTAATTGTCGACCTTACACATTTCTCATATTTCCTTGTTAGACAATGCCTCCTCGACGTGATGCACAATCTTTTACTGCTGAAGAACTCGCAGCCCTTGTCTCTCAACAAATGGCTGCTGTGCTTCCCGGTGTTGTGACCCAAGTCCACGAGCTGTACAACAACAATAACGATAACAATGCACAATGTAATTTCAAGAGTTTCAATTCTGCAAAGCCGTTGAAGTTTTCTGGGTCACAAGGAGCAACTGCACTCCTTCATTGGTTCGAAAGTATCTAGAACATATTCAGACATGTGCAATGTCCGAATGGGCGTAAGGTTGAATTTGCATCAAGTGTGTTCGAGAAGCGTGCTCTTACTTGGTGGAATGGAGTGATACATGATAGGGGTGCCGAAGTGGCGTTGGCACAAACAAGGGAAGAGCTTGGAGCTCTCATGATGAGAGAGTTCTGCCCCCGTCACGAAATTCGAGCTTTGGAACGAGAATTTGACGATCTGAAACAAGACGGGGGAGAACACCATGCGTATACGGATCAATTTGAGGAGCTCAGTCTTTTGTGTCCTACTATGGTTACCCCGTTGGAGAAAGCGATAGAGAGATATATCGATGGTCTACCCGATTCCATACAGGATATTGTTACTGGTGTTAATCATGCTACTGTTCATCAAGCGATTGAGTTATCTGCTACCCTGACTGAGTCATAAGTCAGGAAGGGTAAACTTACCTGCAAGGGTGATAAGAAGAAGTCAACTGATTCTGCTAAAGACAAAGAAAAGGGTAAGGGTAAGAAGGGTGAGTCTTCGAAGAAGTCGAGAAAGCGAAAGGGTGCTCAGAATTTTGCAGTAACTGCACAAACTGCCCAGAATCCTCAGAACCCACCAGCTCAACCTCTTGCAAAGAAAGTGTATGTTGGTACCGCACCTCATTGTGCTCGCTGCAACGGTCATCATGTTGCACAACAAGCTTGTAGACAATGCACAACGTGTGGTAAGCTTGGGCATCTGGCCAACGTCTGTTGTTCGGGTCAGAATCAGATTGTTCAGAATCAAGTTGCTCAGGTTCAAGCCCCAGTTCAGGGGAATGCTGCTAGATTCCCACCGGGTTCATGCTTCAATTGTGGAGAGTATGGTCACTTCCGCAACAACTGTCCAAGGTTGGCAAATGCGAATGCAAATCCGAACGTGAATGTCAATGCGAATGCGAATCCCGCTCGTGGACGAGTATTCAATCTGAATACAAACGAGGCGCGAGCTGACAACCTCGTCGTCAATGGTACGTTTCTTGTTAACAATCGACCTGCATCCATTCTTTTTTATTCTGGTGCCGATAGGAGTTTTGTTTCATTATCTTTTGAGCCTTTGCTTGCGATACCTAGAACTAAACTGAGGAAAACCTTATCTGTCGAAGTTGCTACTGGTAAACCCCTTGTTCTTGATTCTGTTATTCGTGGTTGTCAGTTAAACCTTGATAACCATCTTTTTCCCATCGACCTCACGCCGATGCAACTCGGGAGTTTCGATATTATCGTGGGGATGGATTGGTTAACCAAACATCATGCTGAGGTGGTTTGTTTCGATAAAATTGTTCGTATTCCTCTTCCTTCTGGCGATATTCTGGAAGTTCATGTAGAGAAGCCATCTGGTGGTTTGAAGCTTATGTCGTGTACAAAGGCCCAGAGCTATTTGCGGAAAGGATATGTTGCTTTCTTGGCACATGTCACCGAGGAGAAAGGCAAGAGAAAGAGTATTCAGGATATTCTGATTGTTCGGGATTATCCGGAGGTGTTTCCCGATGAACTGCCTGGTTTGCCTCCACTTCGTCAAGTCGAGTTTCATATTGACCTTGTACCCAATGCCAACCCGATTGCGAAAGCACCTTATCGTCTTGCACCGTCGGAAATGCAAGAGTTATCGAAACAGCTTCAAGAGTTGTCTGATAAAGGATTCATCCGTCCAAGCTTTTCGCCTTGGGGAGCTCCTGTTCTCTTTGTGAAAAAAAAAGATGGATCTTTTCGAATGTGTATCGATTATCGTGAGCTTAATAAGCTTACCATTAAGAATCGATATCCCCTACCTAGAATTGATGATCTCTTCGACCAGCTGCAAGGTGCTTCATGTTTTTCCAAGATCGATCTGCGTTCTGGGTATCATCAACTTCGCGTGTTCGAAGAAGATATCCCCAAAACTGCTTTTCGTACAAGATATGGGCACTACGAGTTCACTGTCATGCCCTTTGGTTTGACAAATGCCCCAGCTATCTTCATGGACTTAATGAATAGGGTTTGTAAACCTTATTTAGATAAGTTCATCATTGTGTTCATCGACGATATTCTCATTTATTCAAAGTCTCAAGCAGAGCATGAGCAACACCTTCGTTTGACATTGGAACTCCTAAAGAAGGAACAACTTTTTGCTAAATTCTCCAAGTGTGAATTCTGGCTTAAAGAAGTTCAGTTCTTGGGTCATATTGTCAATAAGCAGGGTATTCATGTAGATCCATCCAAGATTGTTGCAATTAAGGATTGGAATACACCGACGACACCTACATAAGTTCGTTCTTTTCTAGGTCTTGCTGGTTATTATCGACGATTTATTTCTAATTTCTCAAAGATCGCGGTTCCACTCACTGCTTTGACTCAGAAAAATAAGCCTTTTGAGTGGGGACCTAAACAAGAAGAAGCGTTCCAAACGCTGAAACGAAAGCTCTGTGATGCCCCTGTTCTATCTCTACCTGAGGGAAACGATGATTTTGTTGTCTATTGTGACGCGTCGAATCTAGGACTTGGTTGCGTTCTTATGCAACGTGGTAAAGTTATAGCTTATGCGTCTAGACAGCTGAAAATTCACGAAAAGAACTATACGACTCATGATCTTGAGTTAGGAGCTGTGGTTTTTGTGCTTAAAATCTGTAGACACTACCTCTATGGAACGAAGTGTGTGGTTTTCACAGACCACAAAAGTCTCCAGCATATTCTCAATCAGAAGGAACTGAACATGAGGCAACGACATTGGGTTGAACTCTTAAACGATTATGATTGCGAGATCCGCTACCATCCTGGTAAGGAGAATGTCGTAGCCGATGCGCTTAGTCGAAAGGAATGAGTCAAGCTTCTTTCTGTTCGAACTCTATCTGATATTCAATCTCGCGTCCTTCAAACTCAACGATCTTGTGTGATCAAAGACTTATTGAAGTATGAACTACCGCTTCAACTTGAGCTTAAACTCGAAAGGAAAGACGATGGTTTACTCTATTTTGAGAATCGTTTGTGGATTCCAAATCAGGACGATCTTCGCACCTTAGTAATGGACGAATCTCACAAGTCTCGATATTCTATCCATCCTGGTGCTGATAAAATGTACAAGGATCTTCGTACCCAGTATTGGTGGCCTGGTATGAAGTAGGATGTTGCCTTGTATGTATCGAAATGCCTAACTTGTCTCAAGGTCAAGGCTGAACATTAACTACCTTCTGGTTTGCTTGTACAACCAGAGATACCGGTTTGGAAATGGGAGAACATTGCAATGGACCTCATTACTAAGTTACCGCGTACATCTAAAGGTCACGATGCTATTTGGGTTGTAGTTGATCGTTTGACAAAATCCGCTCACTTCTTACCAATCCGTGAGGATTTCTCTGCTGAAAAGCTTGCCAAGATCTATGTAGACGAGATTGTATCACGGCATGATGTTCCTCTAGATATCATTTCCGATCGTGATGCTCGATTTTCATCTCATTTTTGGAAGACCATGCAATCTGCTTTGGGAACCCAACTGAATCTAAGCACTGCTTATCATCCCCAAACAGATGGTCAATCTGAGAGGACGATTCAAACTTTGGAGGATATGCTTAGAACATGCGTGATAGACTTTGGAGGTAACTGGGATCCTCATCTGCCATTGATCGAGTTCTCATACAATAATAGTTATCATGCTAGCATTAAGATGGCACCATTCGAAGCACTCTACGGTCGAAAATGTCGTTCACCCGTCTGTTGGAATGAGATAGGTGAAGCTCAGCTTACTGGACCTGAGCTCATTCTGGAAACAACAGACAAAATCAAGAAAATCCGCGATAATCTTGTGACAGCTAGAAGCCGTCAAAAGAGTTATGCAGATTTGGGACGCAAGCCCATGGAATTTCAAATCGGAGACCGTGTCCTACTCAAGGTGTCGCCTTGGAAGGGAGTGGTGAGATTTGGAAAGAAAGGAAAACTTGCACCACGATATGTTGGACCATTTAAGATTGTTGAAAGAATTGGAAAAGTTGCCTATCGACTAGAGCTACCTCCAGAGCTTGGAAATGTTCATCCGACTTTTCACGTATCCAATTTGCGAAAGTGTTTAGCTGATGCTGATATTCACATTCCTCTCGACGAGATTCAAATTGATGAAACGATGCACTTTGTCGAGAAACCTGTGGAGATAGTGGAACGTACATACAAACAGTTGAAGAACAAACGAATTCATTTGGTCAAAGTTCGCTGGGAATCCAAACGTGGCCCCGAGTTTACTTGGGAACGTAAGGACCAGATGAAGGCAAAATATCCACATTTGTTTTCACAAGAATCCTCTAAATAAAATTTCGGGACGAAATTTCCTAAAGTAGGGGAGACTGTGACAACTGTGTTCTGTAATCATCGTATAATGTAAAACAATGTCAGTTATCAATAAAACAATGTGCTTTGGTGTTATTATATGTGTTTTGGTGATATTATGTGTACAATTGTGTTTAATGATTTTACAATTTGATTCGACTCCGATTTCAAGCTTTAAATCACTTTCTGGAAGGTTATACGCAAACTGGTGCATAAACGCAATTAGTTTAACGTGACGTACACTCCGGAACTGTGACATAAGCTAAACATACCCTAAATATCCTTTACATAAATTAGAAATAAGTTTCGAAGGATTCGGTATGGCAAAAACATGTTTGTTTGAACTAAAGAAGTAATTACGACAAAACTGCAAAACGAACGTTGCTGACCGCCCGGATAATATTTAAATCCCACAAATATTCTGTTATGATTAAAATCTTATTTTAATCAGGTTCGTGTTGAAAAATAAATTAAAACGCTTAAAAACGTTATTTTTCAAGTTTAAGCTCGTACCGTGTGTTTCTGCACGACACAGTGCTTTTACTACGAAACACAGACAACGTAGCCAGTCTTAGCAACTAAAATTTATTTCAGTAATATTTTGGCGAGTTTATTTTTATAGAATAATAAAAATAATTTAGAACGCCATAAATCGGGATTTGAACGCTAGATAAAATACCCGGTACACAATTAAACACTTTAACGAAACGATACCTAACCAAACAACCGGACTTTACCTGGAACACTAAAATAATACTAGAAGCATTGTCCCTATTTTTCTGAACTAGTTAGGGTTCCCGAACACCCTAACACACTTTATATTAACAACACAAACTAGATACTTAATCTCCTAACTAGTTTTGTAAATAAACTAGTAACCAATACTTGAGACCCAACCAAGTACCCCCCCCCCCCTTTGAGAACCGGTTACATGGGGCTTCACACCCCAAGTTTTTCTTGATTTTTTTATTGGATATGCCATGTACTCTAGGGGACACTTAGTATGTTGGACAATAACTTGATGGGAGATTATAAGAGTAACTTGTAGTCCATCATTCTTATCATCACCATCACAATTCACTTGCAAACTCTTCTCTCCCTCTCTTCTTCATTTCGGTAGCCAACAACCAGCCATCATACACCACCATCAAGCCACTTTCTAGCCATTTTCCATACATCCAAAGGTGTTAGAGAGCAAACAACGAAGCTTGGTGCGTTCGGAAGTTGAAGAACCGCTCTCGTTTTCTTTTATCCACCACTTTTCTACACTCGAACTCCCCTAGCCTTGTGCTAGTGGTAATCACTTAGATCCTTGCATTTTACATGATTGTTGAGTGGTTAATGATGTTTAAAGATCAAAAAGTTAGAAAGTCTAAAGAAGTTAAACAAGTCTTGAACATTAACTAACACATGATAAAGTAGTGCTAAATGATGATGGAATATGTTAATGCATGATAAATCTGAAATATATAGGTGATAATCTTCTGTAAGTATTGTTGTGATCGCTAAACATGTTAACGAAATCAATCGAACACACTTTATAATGTGAAAAGACTGAAAACAGCTTGCTGATCTGCATTTCCAGCCGCCTTTAATTGGCTGTAACCAGACCGTAACTTAAAGAAAAATGTATTTTCTTAAGTCTATAATTTGTTATTATAAAATACGGTTCTAATGACACTGGAATCATAATTTTTGGACTCCGTTTACTATTTTTAAAGTGTCTTTTCGTAACAGCAGCTAGAGCTGCATTTTTGCTGTTGAAAATATGCGCCCTGTTTTCAGTCATAACTCGAATTCTGTGTAGGGTTAGATCATGAGATTTATACTGTAGATGGTCACTGTTGTCGCCGTGACCCTCCAACTGGAATTATGTCAAATGGACTTACGATTAATTTTTTGTGAATTATTCCGTAGACTGTGATAAGAAAGTAACAAATCTGATTGCAGTCGGGAAAATGAATTTTTATAAAATATTGGTAACAAACTGGACCCCGATATTTTTACACAATAAAATTTGGATCGTTTAAGACATTCTGTAAAAATTTGGGAATTTTTGGAATAAGTTAACTATTTTATTTAAATGTCCGAAAACAGTCCAGTTTCGTATATATTAAAACAGAAATAACATAAGTAGCATTTTGCATGTCGAAGCGTGGGTTTTGATTATTAAAATCATTCTTATTTAATTTAGGGCGGATAAACAATTGAGGGATTGTGTTAACATTTAAAAACGCACCCGAAGGTGAGTACATAGATCTCCTCTTTTTACTGTCTTCGATTGTTTTGGGGTGATTCATATGTATCAAAACGATTTCAATATTCTAACGATGGTTTCGAAACGATTAAGATGGTTTATACAAAACTAATAACGATTTCGATAATGTGAACGAACTTGTTGGTTGTATTTACATAACGAATGACATTCATTAGCATTGATCAAGCCGACCAGTATTAGGTTATGGTACCATAGGATCTGACAAATCCCGTTATCAGACCGCACCCATGGTGATGTGTGGGTTAGGTGGGTAACGACTGAATCTGATGATTGTTAACTTACCCTTTGGTGGTTTGTTAATACGAAAACGAGTTGAACAATAGACGAGTCACAAAGGTTTGAATGTTATTAGCGAGACGACCAAAAGTAGTTTTCACAATTAAAACGAGAACGAGTTAGACGATATCACACGACGATGTTTACGAAACTATATAACCCATACAAGTGTTATTACAAGAATGATTTATGATTTGGTTTACATAAACAAATGTTTAGGGTTAAGATTCATGCCATTGAGGTTTATAAATTATGACCAATCTATTTTGAGTTGGTTATTTATTTACAATACAAACATTTTACAAAACAAGGTTTTCTAATATCAATTAACGAAGTTGTACAAATTGTTTCAACCTACAAACGAGCCATGAATCTGATACTCACACAAAAACTATGTACTCGCCAGCATTTCTTTGCTGACTTTGTTTTTACATATGTTTCAGGTGAAGTTGCTTAGTGTTGATTGCAAGTAGGATGCATGCTCACTTAGGACCGGACGAGGCCTTAGTGATTTAATAACGATAATAGACTGTGTTTGACTTGTTTGTTTAACTTAAGACAATGTTTAATATGTAATAAAACAAAACTCTTTGCATCCATGGTTTGAAACAATAATTCTGTTACGACACTCCCCGTCGTTTCCGCCACGGTTTGTTGTTTTACGTGGTCGGGGTGTGACAGCCGCCACCACCACCATACTCAACCACCATTCATCCAATTTCAAGCTCATTTCAAGTGTTAGAAGGTGTCTTGTGGAGCTTGGTGCTTGAAGAATTTGAAGAACCTTCATCCATTGCTTTCACACACCATTTTCATCATCTTTTCTTCAAGTGATCTCCCCTAGCTTTTGAGCTAGTTGTAAGCTTCTTGTTACTAGTTTTTATTTCTTATTTTGTTGGTTAAAAAGATGTATATTGTTGAGAATCACAAGAACACTAAAAGAACATAAACAAGAATCATAAGCATAAGCTTACATATGATAATTTATGGATGAAATAAGGTTGTTAAATACATGCATGACACTAGATTGTTATTTACTTGAAATTATGATGTTGATCATCATAAGGAGCTTGCTAGATTGTGATTAAACACATGATTTAGCAAGTTAGAGGATGATTATGTGTTAACCCAAGAAGATCATCCTCACTTATAAACATGAACTTGAAAATAAAATTATTTCTTGAAAAATAGTAAATAAAATGAGCTAGTAATTTTATGAACCTAAGATTCATGAATGATTTTCCAAGAAAACCAAGTTTAAAATATGATTTTTAGTAGAAATTGATTCTTACATAAATGTACATTGTTTTTGGTGATAAAATAAGTGTAAGAACACTCTGTTTACACGAAGAGTTCAAAAGAATAATTTTTGTAGAATATGTTTACAAGTTGTAAACATCTAAAATTTTCAAGAAGGAAGTTTATTAAGAAATAAACACACTTTCAGGGGTAACTAAACCTACTAAACACCCTACCAAATTACTACAAGTTTTTACAAAAACTTCAAGTTCATGATGTAGTATAACTTACTTGATTTTGACACTCGATAAGTGTTAAATGAGTTGATGATTGTTATGTTGACTTTTAAAAGAAAATAAACACATGTTTTGAAAACATGGGAAACCTCCATTTTTAGGGGAAACTCTGTCAAAATTTCTATAAATTTTGACACTTAGAAAATATAAGATTTTGGTGAAACTTATTCCCTAAAAAAATATTTACCAAGGTTTCCCTAAGTTTTTATGTAAACTTCAAGTTAAGAAATGATGATTTCTTCAAGATAAAAATTGATACTAAGTATGTATATATTTGAGGAAAATATATATATTTATTGATCACCAAATTGTGTGCTAAGTGTATGTAGTATGTATTACATGTAATAGTGTATTAGGAATTGAAAATACACTAAATACTCCCAAGGAGTGAAAATACAAAAATACACATACAACATGCTTAGACTAATACAAAAGAATATATTTATGAAAATATATTACTTGATAGATTGAATAACTTGGACAAGTTATGAACATGAAATGAAGTTTTGGACAAAATACATAACTCGGGTGAAAAATACAAGAAACTTATATTTATTTTTGAGAAAATAATATAAGTAAGATACATAGTTAAAAATATAAATTATTTTTAACACATAAAGAACAAATACATAAGAGATAGTGACTTGTACTTGTGCGATACAAGTCTAGTGACTGACGTTAATAAAACACGTTTAGGTCACGACGCTAGATAAGCAAAAACCGGTGAAGTTTACGGCGCAAGGAACGCAAAGTTGTGAGTTCATGCTCCCCCTTTTCTTTTAACTGTTTTCAGTTTTATAATTTCGGGGGTGAAATACATGTTACAAATGTTACAATGTTTACAAATGGTATGATGAATACAAGAATTGAGAAATGATACGAGAAATCGTGTCACGAATAGGGTACCATAAGCACCATTAATCAACAATATACATAGACCGCAGAACAAAAGGTTAGATCTAACGGGTTTTCGGGCCGCCACACTCTTGGTGAGAATGAGTACCGAGTAGTGCTTTTGTGTCTCCGTCGTGAATCGACAACTAGAAAAATGCCTATGGTTTGGTTTGCTTCCTATGTAGTGTCACATGTTAATGGCCTTGCAACCCATTAACAAACTTGATACATACAAGAATACTTGATTTATACAAATTACATACCATGTTTTCATACAAAGTATACAAACGTTCAATACAGAAACTGCATGAATTCACACCAACATTATGTTGACGTTTTTCCAAAAACTCACATGTATTTCAGGTAACTAAAGTGGATGTGCGCGCGGTCTTACTCATGCTCTTGGATGTTGTTTATGTTTATCGTTGAATAAAGTTGTAAACTTTCAGACAATATGTTGTCTCGTGATGTAAACACTTAACTATGTTTTCCATTATGTAATGATAATGGTGTTTGAAGTTATTTTTACGAGCATGTAGTATGTTTACCTTTCGTATGCAATGAGAACCTTTCATGATCACACCTCGTGCTTCCGCCTAAAAAAGGGGTGTGACAGATTGGTATCAGAGCTGCGATTGTAGTGAACCAGGATTCCTTCTCGAGTCTAGTCTACAATCTTTAGGATCCTTTCACGAAAACAATTTTTCAAAGAGTTTTCATTGCATAAAACTTTCCGCGACATCCTCTACTTGAAACTGTTTACAAGAGTCAAGAAAAGATACTATGAGACTTAGGGTGCACTGGAGTAGCACTTGTCTTTGACTAGAAATTACTTGCAACTATGTGAAATAATTGATATATACATATGCTAGAAATAGAATGTCTCAGGTACTCGTGACTTTACCTGAAAACAATGGCCTATCAGAAGGAAGTGATACGAGGATGAAACGAACTGTGCGGACTGTGCAAGGAGTTACGTAATTATGGATGCATACATAATTATGGAATTTAGTGCACAGAAACCACAACAAGTCTTGTCACGTATCATAAGAGATTCCTTCAAATACGAGAGAGGGTCAAACGTGAACACCCTTCCTCCAGCCTATAAAATACTCTGTTGGAGTAATAAATTAGGGTATAAAGACATGAACCGCCAATGTGAAGAAAGATATTTTGTCCTTTACATATATTAAACTTGCACTATGGGGTGATGTAACCCCTATGCATTTTGTTTACTTTGCAAACAATGACGTAATAAGTTGCCCTGATATGTGTAAAGACATCGGTGAATATCTTATGACGCATTAGTATTTATCTAATTATGCATGCTAGTTGCTGTATGAATTGATTTATACATTTGGCGGATTGTTTGATGTCACTTATGTAGTATATGCCTGTGTATATATACTACTACTTTCTCGTATGACGATATCAAACATATGTCTAACCCTTTTGTGTTGTGTTCTTTCAGAACATGGCACCTAGAAGAGCTGTGAACGCTCATGATCAACCTCCTCCTCCCCCACTGCCAAGAACTGCTGAAGAGCTAAACGCCCTACTGGAAGAAAGGATCTCCGCAGCTATCGCCTAGTACGAGGCGAACCGTACTGAACAAAGTGGAGGACCAAGCAATGCTAGACGTAATGGGAATGGAGATTCATCTGGAGGCAACGCAGCTCAGGGCTACACTTTCAAGCAGTTTCTCGACTGCAAGCCGCTGAACTACGATGGCACTGGAGGTGCAGTGGCGTTTGTACGCTGGACTGAGACGACGGATGCCACTATCCGTATGAGCAAGTGTACCGCGGATCAGCAAGTCACTTTTGCTACTGGGTTGTTTGTTGATGAGGTTTTGACTTGGTGGAATTTGCAAGTCCAGACTCTGGGTGATGATGCCGCGTATGGCATGACGTGGGATGCGCTAAAGGAACAAATGAGAGAGAAGTATTGCTCTCGTGCTGAACTCCAAAAAGCACTTGACCATGGAAGGTGCTGACATTACTGGTTATACCCGAAGGTTCCACGATTTGTCGAGAGTGATCCCCTATATGGTGATTCCCGAATTTAAGCATGTTGAACGCTACATTTGGGGACTGGCCTCAGAATTTCGCAGCATGGTAACTTCCGCCAAACCTCAAACGATTACTGATGCTATAACTATGGCTGTCAGCCTTACCGAAGATGCTTTCTGTATGAAGAAGTTGTCATTGAACCCAACTGAAAAGACCGAGACGCATGTTGAGTCGTCTGGTGACAAGAAAAGGAAGCATGCGAACCTGAATCAAGCAACACGCAACAACAAGGGTTCTAACAACAAGAAACGAGATTCCTACCCGCCTCAGGAGGCGAAAACTCTTGCAACCATGAACGAAGCACCTGCCAAAAGGTACTTAGGCACTCTGCCCACCTGCAACCTGTGCAAGCGTCATCATGAAGGAGTTTGCCGCATTCTAAAATGCGACAAGTGTGGAAATCTGGGTCACCATATTGAGGATTGTTGGGGAAAAGGAAATAGGAACGGGAATGGAAACCGCAACGGTGCTGGTAATAGGAACAATGGTGGAAATGGAATTGGCAATGGTAACCGGAATGGCAATGGAGCTGGGCAAAACCAAGGATGCTTTGGTTGTGGAAGCAAGGAGCATTTCATAAAAGATTGCCCAAGGGGAAACAATGCTCAGGCTCGAGCATTTGTGATTGGAGCAAAGAACGCACGCGAGGAGCCTAATGTGGTCACTGGTACGTTTCTTGTTAACAATCACTTTGCATCCATATTATTTGACACTGGTGCCGATTATAGCTTCATGTCTGTGGAATTTAAACGTATGCTTGGAATAGAATCTAGTAGATTAGATATTCCTTATTCCATAGAACTAGCCAACGGTAAACTCGTTGAATCGAGCGAAGTTGTTAGAGGTTGTACATTAGAACTTGGTGAGCAAAAATTTAGCATCAATCTCTTACCTATTCAATTGGGTAGCTTCGATGTAGTGGTCAGAATGGACTGGTTGTCCAAGAACAAAGCTGAAGTTGTTTGTCACGAGAAAATCATTCGCATCCCTCTGACGAATGTTGAAACTCTCATCGTACATGGAGAAAAACAAGACACGCCTCTGTGAATCATCAGTTGTATGAAGGCACAGAAGTACTTAAGGAAAGGATGTGTTGCTTTCCTGGCGCACGTTGTAGATAAAAAGGCTGAGGAGCCAAAACTCGAAGATATTCCTGTGGTGAAGGAATTCCCTGATGTTTTCCCGAAGATCTGCTAGGACTACCTCCACAACGACAACTCGAATTCCGTATAGACTTGGTTCTAGGAGCCGCTCCTGTAGCCAAGGCACCCTATCGGCTTGCACCATCCGAGATGCAGGAATTATCTACACAATTCCAGAAGTTGTTGGATAAAGGATTCATAAGGCCAAGCTTCTTGCCTTGGGGAGCTCCAGTATTGTTCGTGAAGAAGAAGGATGGAACACTGCGGATGTGTATCGATTACAGAGAACTGAATAAGCTCACAATCAAGAATCGGTACCCCCTACCGAGGATTGATAACTTATTCGATCAATTGCAAGGATCGAACTACTATTCCAAGATCGACCTTCGATCTGGATACCATCAGTTAAGGATTCAAGAGGAAAGCGTACCAAAGACTGCATTCCGAACACGTTCTGGACATTACGAGTTCCTTGTGATGCCATTCGGACTGACGAACGCGCCAGCGGTATTTATGGATCTGATGAACAGCGTATGCAAACCATATCTCGATAAATTCGTGATTGTATTTATCGATGATATCCTGATTTACTCACGAACGAGAGAAGAACACGAGCAACACCTCAGGACCATTCTGGAACTACTGAAGAAATAGAAACTTTATGTAAAGTTTTCGAAGTGCGAATTCTGGATTCACGAAGTACAGTTCCTTGGTCACGTTGTGAATGAGAAAGGCATTCATGTAGACCCATCCAATATAGAAGCCATAAAGAATTGGGAAGCCCCCAAAACACCAACTGAAGTTCGACAATTTTTGAGCTTAGCGGGCTATTACCGAAGATTTATCGAGAATTTCTCCAAGATAGCTCGACCGCTGACGACCCTTACGCAGAAAGACAAGAAGTACGACTGGGGTGACAAGCATGAAGAAGCCTTCCAACTGCTAAAAAATAAGCTATGCGATGCACCAATACTATCCTTGCCCGAAGGCACTGAAGACTTCGTGGTATATTGCGACGCTTCGCGTCAAGGTTTGGGTTGCGTGCTCATGCAACGCCAAAAGGTCATTGCTTACGCTTCAAGGCAGCTGAAAGTACATGAAAGGAACTATACCCCTCATAACCTAGAGCTAGGCGCAGTGGTATTTTCCTTGAAGATCTGGCGACACTACTTATATGGTACTCGATGCACTATCTTCACAGATCACAAAAGCTTACAACACATATTTGATCAGAAGGAATTAAATATGCGTCAACGACGTTGGGTCGAGCTGCTGAACGATTACGACTGTGAGATTAAGTACCATCCTGGAAAGGCTAACGTTGTAGCAGATACGTTAAGCCGAAAAGAAAGGGTTAAGACCCTAAGGGTTCGAGCATTAGAAATGACGATTCAAACGAACCTCACTGCACGCATTCGTGACGCACAACAAGAAGCCCTTAAGATGGAGAATCATAGAACTGAATACCTCCGAGGCATGCTGAAGAATTTTGTGCCAAACAAAGAGGGAACCTTGTACTTTAAGGAGCGTATTTGGGTTCCGTTCTATGGCGATATGCGAGAAGTCATTCTTAATGAAGCTCATAAGTCAAGATACTCGAACCATCCAGGATCGGACAAAACATATCAAGACTTGAAGGATTACTATTGGTGGCCGAGACTTAAAAGCGATGTTGCTATTTTTATTGGAAAGTGCCTAACCTGTGCTAAGGTTAAGGCTGAATATCAGAAACCGTCTGGGCTACTGCAACAACCAGAGATACCCATGTGGAAGTGGGAGCAAATCTCAATGGACTTCATAACGAAATTACCCAGGACCCCGAGAGGGCACGATATGATATGGGTGATAGTTGATCGATTGACGAAATATGCGCATTTCCTACCGATCCAAGAGAAAGATAGCACTAGAAAGCTTGCTGAGCTGTACTTGAAAGAAATCGTGGCACGTCATGGAGAGCCTATCTCAATTATTTCAGACAGAGATGGACGTTTTGTCTCGAGGATCTGGAAATCCTTTCAGGAAGCCTTTGGATCTCAACTAGATCTAAGCACGGCCTTCCATCCGCAAACAGACGGCCAGAGTGAACGGACCATACAAACTCTAGAAGATATACTTCGCGCATGTGTTATGGACCTAGGCGGCAGCTGGGATACTCATCTACCTTTAGTTGAGTTTTCCTACAATAACAGTTACTATACAAGCATAAAAGCCGCACCGTTCGAAGCTCTGTATGGCCGCAAATGCTGCTCGCCATTATGTTGGGCAGATGCTGGAGACAAACGTATGGTTGGTCCTGAACTTGTACAAGAGACAACCGACAAGATTATGCAGATCCGAGAGCGCATTAAGGTGGCTCGAGATCGACAAAAGAGCTACGCTGATTGAAGACGAAAACCCTTAGAATTCGAGGTAGGAGACAAAGTTTTGTTAAAGGTCTCACCTTGGAAGGGCGTTGTAAGATTCGGAAAACGTGGAAAGCTGAATCCATGATACATCGGACCATTCAAGATCTTGGAAAGAATTGGTACCGTGGCGTACAAGTTGGAATTACCGGAAGAACTTTACGGAGTACATGATACGTTTCATGTATCCAATCTCAAGAAGAGTCCAACACAAGAAACAGTGATCATCCCTGCGAATGAAGTGCATATTGATGACACCCTCTGATTTACAGAACAACCCGTTGAGGTTACAGACTGGAAAGTCAACAACACCCGAAGGAGTAGTGTCAAGCTTGTCAAAGTACGTTGGAACTCTAAGCACGGACCCGAATACACGTGGGAACGTGAAGACCAGTTTAAAGAAAAGTACCCCACCTATTCAAGAAAACTCCTGCGAGAGTTAGTTCAGCCTGAATTTCGGGACGAAATTCTTTTGACGGGGGGAGACTGTGACAACTGGCACCAAACCGGTAATTTCCGTACAATTTAATTAATACTTAATGACTGCAATTATGTGCTTAAATGTCAACATTTGTTGATTACATGATATACTTGTGAATTCATGCACGTTTTATACTACAAGAAATTTGCTTTATGCATTAATGATAGCGTTGCGTCAGAAATACAAGTAAACTCACCGGTAAGACACATTGTGTCAACAATTCTACAAAAAAGCAGTCAGACAATAGAATTGGAGCCTAGGTGTAGGTCCAACGTCAAGAATACATTAAAACCAAAGAGTATATACAAAGGTTAATATATAGACTTTCCGGAAGCAAAAATATGCACTAAAAAGCACCCGAAACGCACTTTAAATGCATAATTCTGCACAAATAAACTATAATCAGCTTTTTAACACATAAATATTATGCAGAATTCATGTGTTATTATCCAGAATACCCTCCAAAGTGTTGGGAATTAAAAGGGTTACAAAAGGATACATAAGGGACATTAAACGGTGCAATTTAGCACTTTAACGAACTGGTATTTAACCAAATAACCGGACATTACCCGGAACATAAAAATATTACTAGAAGCATTGTTTTAATGTTTCTGAACTAGTTATGGTCCCCGAACACCATAACACCTCTTATAACTTAGTAACACATCAAGTCCCTAAAAATTACACATGAAAGCTAACTTGTTTATAAATTAGAGTTTGGAAATTACACTTTGCCCCCCCCCCATTCTTGTCTACGGTCACAAAGGGGTGGCCCCCATCAAAGATCTTGCTTGGATTCATTAGATTTAATATGATCTTGCTTGGATTTCTTTTGATTTCATAAGATATTACTAAGATATTCTTGGATATTGTAAGATTCACTAGGAGGACTATAAATATAATCATCTTCAACACACTTCACCACTCCACCACTCCACCACCCTCATACTCTCTCTCTCCCTCTCGGCCTAGAAGTGCCGCCACCACCACCACCATACTCAACCACCATTCATCCAATTTCAAGCTCATTTCAAGTGTTAGAAGGTGTCTTGTGGAGCTTGGTGCTTAAAGAATTTGAAGAACCTTCATCCATTGCTTTCACACACCATTTTCATCATCTTTTCTTCAAGTGATCTCCCCTAGCTTTTGAGCTAGTTGTAAGCTTCTTGTTACTAGTTTTTATTTCTTATTTTGTTGGTTAAAAAGATGTATATTGTTGAGAATCACAAGAACACTAAAAGAACATAAACAAGAATCATAAGCATAAGCTTACATATGATGATTTATGGATGAAATAAGGTTGTTAAATACATGCATGACACTAGATTGTTATTTACTTGAAATTATGATGTTGATCATCATAAGGAGCTTGCTAGATTGTGATTAAACACATGATTTAGCAAGTTAGAGGATGATTATGTGTTAACCCAGGAAGATCATCCTCACTTATAAACATGAACTTGAAAATAAAATTATTTCTTGAAAAATAGTAAATAAAATGAGCTAGTAATTTTATGAACCTAAGATTCATGAATGATTTTCCAAGAAAACCAAGTTCAAAATATGATTTTTAGTAGAACTTGATTCTTACATAAATGTACATTGTTTTTGGTGATAAATAAGTGTAAGAACACTTTGTTTACACGAAGAGTTCAAAAGAATAATTTTTGTAGAATATGTTTACAAGTTGTAAACATCTAAAATTTTCAAGAAGGAAGTTTATTAAGAAATAAACACACTTTGAGGGGTAACTAAACCTACTAAACACCCTACCAAATTACTACAAGTTTTTACAAAAACTTCAAGTTCATGATGTAGTATAACTTACTTGATTTTGACACTCGATAAGTGTTAAATGAGTTGATGATTGTTATGATGACTTTTAAAAGAAAATAAATACATGTTTTGAAAACATGGGAAACCTCAATTTTTAGGGGAAACTCTGTCAAAATTTCTATAAATTTTGACACTTAGAAAATATAAGTTTTTGGTGAAACTTATTCCCTAAAAAAATATTTACCATGGTTTCCCTAAGTTTTTATGTAAACTTCAAGTTAAGAAATGATGATTTCTTCAAGATAAAAATTGATACTAAGTATGCACATTTTTGAGGTAAATATATATATTTATTGATCACCAAATTGTGTGCTAAGTGTATGTAGTATGTATTAAATGTAATAGTGTATTAGGAATTGAAAATACACTAAATACTCCCAAGGAGTGAAAATACAAAAATACACATACACATACAACATGCTTAGACTAATACAAAAGAATATATTTATGAAAATATATTACTTGATAGATTGAATAACTTGGACAAGTTATGAACATGAAATGAAGTTTTGGACAAAATACATAACTCGGGTGAAAAAATACAAGAAACTTATATTTATTTTTGAGAAAATAATATAAGTAAGATACATAGTTAAAAATATAAATTATTTTTAACACACAAAGAACAAATACATAAGAGATAGTGACTTGTACTTGTGCGATACAAGTCTAGTGATTGACGTTAATAAAACACGTTTAGGTCACGACGCTAGATAAGCAAAAACCGGTGAAGTTTAGGGCGCAAGGAACGCAAAGTTGTGAGTTCATGCTCCCCCTTTTCTTTTAACTGTTTTCAGTTTTATAATTTCGGGGGTGAAATACATGTTACAAATGTTACAATGTTTACAAATGGTATGATGAATACAAGAATTGAGAAATGATACAAGAAATGATACGAGAAATCGTGTCACGAATAGGGTACCATAAGTACCATTAATCAACAATATACCTAGACTGCAGAACAAAAGGTTAGATCTAACGGGTTTTCGGGTAGCCACACTCTTGGTGAGAACGAGTACCGAGTAGTGCTTTTGTGTCTCCGTCGTGAATCGACAACTAGAAAAATGCCTATGGTTTGGTTTGCTTCCTATGTCGTGTCACATGTTAATGGCCTTACAACCCATTAACAAACTTGATACATACAAGAATACTTGATTTATACAAATTACATACCATGTTTTCATACAAAGTATACAAACGTTCAATACAGAAACTGCATGAATTCACACCAACATTATGTTGACGTTTTTTCCAAAAACTCACATGTATTTCAGGTAACTACAGTGGATGTGCACGCGGTCTTACTCATGCTCTTGGATGTTGTTTATGTTTATCCTTGAATAAAGTTGTAAACTTTCAGACAATATGTTGTCTCGTGATGTAAACACTTAACTATGTTTTCCATTATGTAATGATAATGGTGTTTGAAGTTATTTTTACGAGCATGTAGTATGTTTACCTTTCGTATGCAATGAGAACCTTTCATGATCACACCTCGTGCTTCCGCCTAAGAAAGGGGTGTGACAGTCTAATGCTTTTGTTAGCAAATCTTCCTGCTGATCTTTAGTTGGAGCATGATGTAGAGAAATCAAACCTTTTTCATAGCAATACCTCACAAAGTGATGTCTGATGTCAATGTGCTTGGTGGTTGAATGAGAGACTGGATTTTTGATGATACATTCAGCTGCTTGACTATCCAACATGAGAGGTGTCTTTAAAGCAGTTATACCAAAATCCAGCAATTGATTTTGAAGCCACAACCGTTGGACTATATAGCTTGGAGCAGTAATGTATTCTGCCTCAGCAGTGGATGTGGAAACAACTGCTTGCTTTTTGCTTTGCCAAGACACTAAGCAATTGCTTAGGAATTGACACCCTCTTGATGTAGACTTCCTTGTGGTGTTGCATCCAGCAAAATCACTGTCTGAGAAACCTAAAAGCTTAACATTCCCATTAGCAGGGTACCAGATACCAAGTGTGGGAACACCTTTTATGTATCTGAATATCCTTTTCACAGCAATGAGGTTAGACTTCCTAGGTGCTGATAGGGATCTGGCACAAACACATGTTTCAAACATGATGTCTGGCCTAGATGCAGTTAGGTACAATAAAGACCCAATCTTGCTTCTATATAATGTTTGATCAACCAAATCATCTTTCTCATCAGACATGACAAGCTTTGTGGTTGCCATGGGTGTACTACATGGTTTACAATCATTCATCTCAAATTTGTTTAAAAGTTCTTTTACATATTTTCTTTGATGAATGGAAGTACCATTTTGCATTTGCTTAACTTGGAGACCAAGAAAGCATTGTAGTTCACCCATTGCACTCATCTCAAACTCAGCTGTCATGAGTTGTCTGAACTCTTCACACATTGCATTGCAAGTGCTTCCAAAATGATGTCATCTATATAAATTTGGATAATCATCAAATCTTTTTCTCTCCATTTTAAAACAAGGTTTTATCAATTTTACCTCTTGTGAAACCAATAGAGATGAGAAAAGTGGAAAGAGTTTCATACCAGGCCCTTGGTGCTTGTTTCAAGCCATACAAATCTTTATTTAGCTTGTAGACATGATTTGGATAAAATGGATCATCAAAGGCAGGAGGTTGACAAACATATACCTCTTCTTGAATTTTACCATAGAGGAATGCACATTTGATATCCATTTGATATACCTTGATATTGTGGTTGACAGCAAAGGCTAAGAACAGTCTGATAGCTTCAAGTCTTGCTACAGGGGCAAAAGTTTCATCATAATCAATGCCCTCTTCCTGTGTGTAACCTTGAACCACAAGCCTAGCTTTGTTCCTGACAATAATGCCCCTTTCATCAATTTTGTTTTTGAAGACCCACTTTGTGCCAATTGGACTTACATCCTCTGGCAGTGGTATAGGTTCCCATACTTGTTGTCTCTTAAACTGTTGGAGCTCTTCTTGCATAGCTTCTACCCAACTGTTGTCTTTCTGTGCCTCTTGGTACTTGACTGGTTGATGGAGTGATAGAAAGCCAGCAAAAACACAAATGTTTTGGGATTGACTTCTTGTGAGAACCCCTTCATTGATGTTGCCAATTACTTGATCAGGTGGATGAGATTTAAGAAAGATCAGATTTCCCTTGTATGGAACAATGGCATTTAAGGGTGAAGGCTTCAGATGTGAATCATCTGAGCTAACATCTGTCGGTGACTTTGATAATCCAACAGCTGTTTGAAATGGAGGTGGTGGAATAGGTGGAATGGGTGTGGCACATTGTTGATTTTTATCCACTGTTGATGGATTTTTATCAACAGTGGTTTGGGATGATGTGGTGACAGAGGTTGAATGGCTACTTTGGTCAACAACTATTGATGCAGCAGTGGATGAGCTTTGACAGTTGTTTTAAACATCTGTTGCTCTGGTGGTGGATGTGATTTTGTATTGTATTGTATTGTGGGATCACAAAATCATATCCATAATCTTGTGGTGGAGATTGTGGGGTACCTGCAGGGTTAGTCTTGACAGACACATCTTCAAATGTAAATTTATCAAGATCAAATAATTCAGCAAGGTTTGCAGGGATTTTCAGTGAAGAAAGTTCATTGAACTTTACATTCAAAGTCTCTTACACACAACTAGTCCTTGTGTTAAACACTTTATAGGCCTTGGTAATGGTTGAGTATCCCAGATTATAACCACAATCTACTTTGGCTGCAAATTTTGAAATTGAATCTTTTAGATTTAAAATAAAACATGGGCAGCCAAAGATTTTAAGATATGAGATCAGTGGTTTGATTTTGAACAGATTTTCATAGGCAGTCTTTTGATGCCTGGGGTTGATCAAAACTCAGTTCTTCACATAACAAGCAGTGTTTACAGCCTCTGCCCAAAAAGTTAAGGGTAAACCTGAGTCTGCAAGCATTGTTCTGGCAGCTTCAATCAAAGTTCTGTTTTTCCTTTCAACAACCCCATTTTGATCTGGTGTTCTTGGGATGTTGTACTGCCTTACAATCCCTTTTGACACACAGAAATCATCCAACTCCTTGTTTCTAAACTCTGTTCCATTCTCACTTCTAAAGATTTTTACTGGAAGGTCAAATTGCTCTTCAACCTGTTTGAAAAAGTCTTGCAAAATGCCTGCAGTCTCATCTTTAAAATGCAAAAGCAAGTTCATGTAAACCTAGAAAAATCATCTACAATAACCAAACAGTATCTTTTCTTTCTTAAACTCATGATTTTTACTAGGCCAAACAAATTCATGTGCAGCATTTGTAAACACTTCGTTGTTTTGGACTTTTCAATGGACTTGTGTGAGCTTTTATGTTTACCTTTTAAACAGTAAACACAATGCTCAGAACAAGTAAACAGTTTTTGTGGAAGACCTCTTACAAGGCCTTGTTTTGAGAGTGTAGTGATAGTATTGGGATTTGTGTGCCCAAGTCTTCTGTGCCATAATTCTGTCTCTTTGTTAAAGGCAGCTGAGAACAGACAAGCATCAGTCATTGGGTTATCTTTTCACATATCAACTACATACACATTGCCACTCCTTTTAGCAACAAGATGTGTTTTCCCCCAGCTATGACTTCTTCAATCTTTTTCACCATTTCTGGCCCAACAATCTTACAGCTATCCTTAGTGAAGAATGACCCATAGCCTTTTTCACTCATTTGTGAGACACTAAGGAGATTGGATTTCAGATTGTCAATAAGATTGACATTTTCAAACTTGAGTTTTCCTGATTGAACTGTTCCAGACCCCAACACCTTCCCTTTAGAATTGTTACCAAAGGATATATCACCCCCTCCAAGTTTTTTGAAATCTTTGAGCAGGGCTCTACATCCTGTCATGTGCCTAGAGCCTCCACTATCTACATACCATAAACTATCTAAGCATTCAGAAGCTCCTTGCACATCAAGTAAACAATTAGTTCAGGAGGGTCTCCAAAGCCAATAAGGCTTTAAATGGGGTCTCAGGTACATCAGCCTCAAGTCCAGGAACATGGACAGTGGTTAGGTCAGAGTTTTGAACTTGTTTTTGAACATTTTTCCCTAACCACTGTTGTGAGCCATTCCCTGTCAGATGTTGGAAATTAAACGATGCCTGTTCACTTTGGGTTTAGAAGGCTTTTTTTAAACCTCATAAACATGTGGGACCCTTTGGTATGGAGGTTGACCTTTTCCTCTTTGGAATTGGTTAGCTGGTGGTGCATCTGTCACTTGAACTTCTCTAAGATTAGAGTTTTTGTTCAACTGTTTTGTAACAACTATTTGGACAGACACAAATGATTGTTGTTTCTTGATGGATGATTTTGATGAACTCTCAAGTGTTTTTGAAGTGTACTCTTCTGAAGGTGACGTTACCCTCGGCTAAGTGGTTTGAGTCAGCAATGATACAATCCTTAAAGGTTGGATTATTGGAAGATAATAAATTAAGTTATTAATGTGTAATGTGGTAGGCCCCTCTTCTGAAGGTGACGTTACCCTCGGCTAAGTGGTTTGAGTCAGCAGGGATACAATACCAAGTAGCCAGGTTAATGTATTGATAGTAGTTTACATATGATGAGATCAAGCCATTCGCACCCCCGCCATCCAATACCAGTGGGTATTGAAGGAGGTCCTAGTAAGCTTGACCCAGGTCCTTGCAGGATCTATACACTGAACAAGGTAAGAACCTTACCAAACCATTCCCTTAACCCCCTACCAAGTAGCCAACATATCTCAATATAGACCGTGGAGATATAAATGGTGTAAATCCTTTATTTTATATAGACAGTAAAATAACGCCAAGACACCACGGACAAATGATAAAGAAGTTTCACCATCAACATAAGAAACTAGTTATTAAAGTCATTAATACAATACCAAATAAAAAGTGCGAAAATATTAAAAATAAAAAGTATTGTACTAAATGCTTGTCTTCACCAAGTGATGTTAGAGACTTAGGCAAACATGGCCTTTGATTGTCAAGAACTCTTACTATCAATCTTGGATCCCGAGACTACTACACACACTCTATGATGCATGATGGATGATGGTGGTGGATGTGGGTTGTGATGGTGGTGGAGTGTGGGTGAAGTGTGAGAGAGGTGGTTTGCCAAGGGATGCCTTTGAAGTGAACCAAGCACCTCTATTTATAGCCTGCACAGAAGCCCGGACACGGCCCCATGCCCGCTGGGCACGGCCCTGTGTCCATCCATCTTCTCTTTCTTCATTAAATGCAGTTTGTCTGTATTAGTTGACCATGCCCCCGTGTCCCCCAGTGTGCAGAAGTGTATCTGTACTATCAAGATTTGCTTGGATTCTGCGAATCTGAGCGTTGACCATGGCCCCATGTCCGCTGGGCACGCCCCCGTGTTGGGAAATAGAAGCTTCTACAACTTTGTCTTATCTGTAGACACTTGGGCACGCCCCCGTGTCCGCTGGGCACGGGGCGTGTTCAGCCTTCTGATTTCCTGTTTTTGCTTGGGAATATGCTGTCGAGGGGTCGGGCATGCCACGTTTATTCCTTTTCTTGTATTTATGTTAGATTTAGCTGTATTTTTGCTTCTTTTGTTCATTTAAGCTCTTTTAACCCTGAAAATACAAAAGGAAGACAAAAGCACACTTGTTGGGATTGAACCCTATCAGAGGAACAGATAATTAAAGCCAAAACTGGATCAGAGCAGTGGATCTAGAATAAGCAGATGATTATAGTTAGTTCATGCAAATCTCTCCCCTTGAAAGTGGCTTTATATCTGCTGACCTCCTATCTGCTGATCTTACCAAGTGCTGATCCACAACTGCTGCCTTGCATCTACTGCCAAATGTTATAGACTGATAGAAGACCAAAGTTCTGCTGACTCAATCTACTGCCTTGAGTCAAGTACTGCTGATCCGGACAAGCACTGCTGGGTTCACAGCAGTGGAAGGATGCAGCAGCTGTTTAAGTGTCTTTTATGTAATAAATTGTAATAGCAGTAGTTACTACATCAGTGTTTGTATAGATCAGAGGTTAGAGTATGTTAGGAGGTTAGATGTCACTTTCATGGTGACGTCAGCTAAGATGCTCAGTGGTTTGCAAGTGCCTATAAATAGTTCAGTACTTTGTACTGTTCTATTAGCTCTTTTGATCACATCGTCTTCTTGCACGAACAAACTACTGAGCTCTGGCTGAGGGGGAGTTTGCATTCATTCATCAATCATTGTAATCGTTGTTGAAACAAATTCAATCTTTCGATTCATTGTGTAAAGATGTTTGATTAAAGTATTACTCTCGTTTGATTGTATGCAAAGTTTGCTTTCATCTTAATTTCAAACGAAAATACAATAAAACAGAAACTCAGATCCAACAATTGGTATCAGAGCTTGGACAGTCAAATTTGATTTAACAATCATTTTGACGTAAATAGTTCAGCTCATAACAGTTGATACTGATCGTTTGTTCGTCCGTTGAAAAACAGAGCAAGGATTAATCACCATTAAAGTTGATTTCTCAGTGTCTGTAAAACAACAAGAATGACGTCACAATCTCAGGATGATAAAAACAACATCGGCTCGCTTTTTAAACCACCTATGCTAAAAAGAAATGAGTACAACATCTGGCAGAGGAGGATGGGTCACATCCTCGCTCAACAAAGCACAGGTTGTTGGAGGTCTGTCATTTATGGTCCCCATGTTCCTTCAGTGCCAAGCGCTGAAGATGCTAAAAAGTTCGTTCCTAAACCAGTTGAAAATTATACCGAAACCGACTTTCAAAAGATCGAACTAGATGCTAAAGCTTTTAGCATCATAGCATCAGCGCTGCCCAATGAGATATATGATGGACTGTTACACTGTAACAGTGCCAAAGAGTTATGGGACGCACTTAAGGAACAGTTTGGTGGAACTGAAGAAGTCATAGAAAACAATAGGGATATCCTGAACCAACAGTATGAAACATTTTGCTACGTTAAAGGTGAATCACTAACGCAACAATTTGAGCGTTTTAGCTGTCTCATCAGTGAACTGAGGCTTGTTAACACCACTTTTACAAACTCAACTCAAAATAGCAGGTTCCTCAGGTCACTGCCAGAAAAATGGGACACTATAGCTTTTGTCACCCGAAACTCACCTGAATTCAAGGATCTGACCTTGACCCAACTCCACGGTCGACTCCTGACCTACGAAAGGGAGTTGAACCAGAAAAGGAGGTTACAAGAGTCAGGAAAAGTTACCGATGATTACACTTTCGGTAATACTGCTCTTCTGGGTCAAGAAGAATCTGGGAGCAGTGGTAAGGACCAGGGTTATGATCACTTCATTGACATAACTGCTGGTGCAAATTTCAACAACCCTGATCCTCACTCTGCTAGTTATGCATTCACTGCAAATGAAAACCAGATGTCAGATAATCTAAGCTTTGAACTCAATGATTTACAACATTTCGATCCCACTGACTTAGAGGAAATGGACATCCTGCACCAACTGGCGTTGCTAAGTGTTAGAACTAGCAAATTTTACAAGAGAACAGGGCGAAAATTCCCAGGTTTGCATGGGAATCTAAGGGTTGGGTTGGATAAATCGAAAATTAAGTGCTACATGTGTAATAGGTTGGGACATTTCGCTAGGGAATGTAGGAGTCAAACTACTGGTCCCATAATTACTCATCCTAGCTCAAATCCTAGACCTCAAAACCAAAGCACTGTGCACTATGCCCAATATGCCCCAGCAGCTCAAGTGAACACTGCTCACTATGCTGCTGCCTCTGTGCCAGTACATTATGTCCAAACTACTGTTCCACAAATCCAATATGTTCAAACCCCTGCTCCACAGGTACAAGTGCAACCTGTTGCACCTCAAACCACTGCTCCAGCAGCAGCACAACCAGATCAACAAAGTTTTTTCACTCAAGGGTTTGTTGACTGGAGCAGTATGCCTGATGATCTTAGTGATGAAAATTTTGCACTCTATGCTTCTAATGATTCTTCACATGATGAGTTTTGTTTGATGGCATTAGAGTCAATACAGGAGGGGGTTGAAGCTGAGGAGGAACAACAGTGCTTTGAAACAGTAGAAGAGGTGACTGAAGCAGTGGTTACTGCTGTGGCTGGTGAAATACTGATTGGAGAAAGTTCAGGTACCCTGATTGAACCAATGACAGATCCATGGTCCATAGAGGACAAAGAAGAAGAGAAAGAAGAAAAGGCTGGTGAAAAGAAGGTAAAAGCTGATGATGATGAAGATCATCAATGTGATTGTGCAATGATGGCAGCTGCCAAGGTATCTCCTCAAGTTCTTGAAAAACTGTGTTCTGACAATTGCATAATTGCTTTTGCTAACATCAAAGAGGTGAATGAAAACCTTCGGGATAAAATCTTGTCTGATGAGGTCAAATTTGAAAGGTCTTTAAAAGAACTTAAAAACAAATTGACTGAAAAAGAAAAAGAAATCAGCTGTCTAAAAGAAGAGCAAAGCATCACCAAAACCCAACTTCAAACTATGGTAGAAAAATACCAAAGTTGCAAAAAGGAGTTGGAATCCACCCAGATCACTTGTGAAAGATGGGTAGAATCCTGCAGAGGATATGAGGTGATGCTTGCTAAACAGATTGAAAGTAATGTGAAATTTGGGGTTGGGTATAGAAAATATGATGATGAACACATTGCTTGTGAAAAATCTGTTCAAAACACTGATGTAACCACTGAGTTCATCCCCACAAACAAAAATGGCCAAGAAGTGAAAATCACTGACAAACTTGGTAACAAAATCACACTTGGCAGAACAAGGAGTTCCTCAACTTTTGAAGAACTTGAAAAATATCAGTTTAAACCTACCTGGTCTGACGAGTGTGATATTCTTGAAAATTTCAAGCCAATGGACTTTACATCAACTGATGGTGTTAAAGCTCCAAAAGCTAAAGTCATACCTCTCAAGGACATCCCAGCAGTGGTTAAAACCTCTGCTGCAAAGGAGTCTGAAAAGAGAAAGAAGAAAGAAAAAATTGACAACTTGTTTTGTGAATTCTGTGAGAAAAGGAATCATCTAACAAAAGACTGTTTCCACTTGAAAGCTTATGATTTAAACAAAACAAGTGTTATTGTTTCAGTAGAAAGTTGCATTGTTTGTGGTAAAACAAACCACAAAACTCAAGCATGTGTGTACCTCAAAAACTTTGATGTGAAAAAGAATGAGTACATGGCTAAAACATCCTTGAGTCCATCATCATCCTCACCATCTGTAAAATTCACCAAGAAACAACCACTGTTTGTGCCAGTTCAAACAGCTGTTACAAAACAGCTGAACCAAACATCTGTCAAAAGAGATGTTCAGGTTACTGATGCACCTCCTGCCAATCAGTTCAGAAAAGGCAGAGAAAAACAGTCTTACCAAAGGATTCCTCACGTTTATGAGGCCTACAAAAGGCCCTCTAAACCCAAAGTGAACAAGCATCCTTTTGGTTATCAGCAGATGATTGGTCAGGACCCACAACAGTGCTTAGAGAAACATGTCCCAAAACAGTTCAAACCCCTGACCTAACCACTGTCCATCATTCTGCATCCATCCCAGACAATGTTGAGACCCCATCCAAAGCCTTGTTGGCTTTGGAGACCTTAATGAACTAATCCTTTTACTTCATGTGCAGGGAGCTTCTGCATGCTTTGATAGTCTTTGGTATGTAGATAGTGGAGGCTCCAGGCACATGACAGGATGTAAAGCCCTCCTCAAAGACTTTAAAATCCATGGAGGGGGTGATATATCCTTTGGGAATAATAGTAAAGGAAAAGTTCTGGGGTCGGGTACAGTGGAGTCTGGAAAAGTAAAATTTGAAAATATCAATCTAATAGACAATCTAAAATTCAACCTTCTGAGTGTGTCCCAAATGAGTGACAAGGGTTTTGGGTCATTCTTCACAAAAGATTGTTGTAGGATTGTTGGACCAGAAATGGTCAAAAAGATTGAAGCAATAATCAAAACTGGTCAAACTAAACTTGTTGCTCAAAGAAGTGGCAATGTTTATGTTGTTGACATGTCAAAAGAGTGTCCCAGAGCTGATACCTGTCTGTTCTCAGCTGCCTCTAACAAAGAGACAGAACTTTGGCACAGAAGGCTGGGACACACAAATCTTAAGAAAATCACAGAAATTTCAAAAAATGGTTTGGTGAGAGGCCTACCACAAAAATTGTTTTCATGTCCTGAACATTGCATTTCCTGTTTAAAAGGAAAACAGCATAAAAGTTCTTACAAGTCCATTGAAGAGTCCAAAACAACCCAGTGTTTGCAAATGCTACACATGGATTTGTTTGGCCCAGTTCAAGTCATGAGCCTCAAAAAGAAAAGATATTGTTTGGTTATTGTTGATGACTTTTCTAGGTTCACATGGACTTTCTTTTTTGCACTCAAAAGATGAAACTGCAGGCATTTTGCAAGACTTTGTAATACAGGTTGAAAAGCAATTTGACCTTCCAGTGAAAAGCTTCAGGAGTGACAATGGCACAGAATTCAAAAATAGGGAGTTGGATGCCTTCTGTGTGAAGAAAGGGATTGTAAGGCAGTATAGCATCCCAAGAACACCAGAGCAGAATGGGGTAGTGGAAAGGAAGAACAGAACTCTGATTGAGGCTGCCAGAACCATGCTTGCAGATTCAGGTTTGCCATTAACTTTCTGGGCAGAGGCAGTAAACACTGCTTGCTATGTTCAGAACAGAGTTTTAATAAACCCCAGGCACAAAAAGACTGCCTATGAAATTCTGTATAAAATTAAACCACCGATCTCATATTTCAAAGTGTTTGGCTGCCCATGCTTTATTTTGAACTTAAAAGATTTCATTTCAAAATTTGCAGCCAAAATTGATTGTGGTTATCATCTGGGATACTCAACCACTGCCAAGGCCTACAAAGTGTTCAATACACGGACCAAGGCAGTGGAGGAGACTTTGAATGTTAAGTTCAATGAACTCTCATCAATGAAAATCCCAGCAAACCCTGCAGATCTGTTTGATCTTGAAAAATTCACTTTTGAAAATACTGCTGTCAAGACTAACAGTGCAGGTCCATCAGAGGATACAACACCAGACTATGGGTATGAAATCATCATCCCTCAAAGGTCTGCCACAAAGGGAAAAGCACCAGCTGTTCAAAACAGTTGTCAAAGCTCAACCACTGCTACCTCAACTGTTGTTGACCAAAGTAGCCCATCAACCACTGCTTCCACATCCTCAAACACTGCTGACAAAAGTCCTCAAACAGTGGATAAAAGTCAGCAGTTGTCCACTTCATTACCTCCAATTCCACCACCTTTTGAAGCCACTGCTGGATCATCAAAGTCCCCAGCAGTGGTTAGCTCAGATGATACACATTTGCAGCCTTCACCAACCAATGCCATCATACCATATCAAGGAGATTTAATCTTCTTGAGATCTCATCCACCTGATCAAATCATTGGCAACATAAATGAAGGGGTGCTCACAAGAAGTCAAACCCAAAACATTTGTCTTTTTGCTGGTTTTCTATCACTCCATCAGCCAGTCAAGTACCAAGAGGCACTGAAAGACAACAGCTGGGTAGAAGCCATGCAAGAGGAGCTCCAACAATTTAAAAGACAACAAGTATGGGAGCTTGTACCACTGCCAGAAGAGGTTAGTCCCATTGGCACAAAGTGGGTCTTCAAGAACAAAACTGATGAAAGGGGTATTGTTGTCAAGAATAAAGCTAGGCTTGTGGTTCAAGGTTACAGACAGGAAGAGGGGATTGATTATGATGAAACATTTACCCCTGTTGCAAGATTGGAAGCCATTAGACTGTTCCTGGCCTTTGCTGTCAACCACAACATGAAGGTGTTTCAAATGGATATCAAAAGTGCTTTCCTCTATGGTACAATTCAAGAAGAGGTGTATGTTTGTCAACCTCCAGGCTTTGAGGATCCATTTTATCCAGATCATGTCTACAGGCTAAACAAAGCCTTGTATGGCTTGAAACAAGCACCAAGGGCCTGGTATGAAACTCTTTCCAACTTCCTACTCTCAAATGGTTTCAAAAGAGGTACCATTGATAAAACACTGTTTTTAAAATGGAGAGGGAAGGATTTAATGATTGTCCAGATTTATGTGGATGACATTATTTTTGGAAGCACATGTAACTCAATGTGTGAAGAGTTTAGAGAGCTCATGACAGCTGAGTTTGAAATGAGTGCTATGGGTGAGCTGCAATGCTTTCTTGGTCTCCAAGTACAGCAATTGCAAAATGGAACTTTCATTCATCAAAGCAAATATGCTAAAGAACTTTTAACCAAATTTGATATGAATGATTGTAAACCATGCAGCACACCCATGGCCACAAATAAGCTGGTCATGTCTGATGAAAAGGATGAGCTGATTGACCAAACACTTTATAGAAGCATGATTGGGTCTTTATTGTACCTTACTGCATCTAGACCAGACATCATGTTTGCAACATGTGTCTGTGCAAGAAGTCAATCAGCTCCCAGAAAATCAAATCTCATTGCTGTAAAAAGGATCTTCAAATACATAAAAGGTGCTCCCACACTTGGTATCTGGTATCCAGCTAATGGGAACATCAAGCGTTCAGGTTTCTCAGACAGTGACTTTGCTGGATGTCACACCACAAGGAAGTCCACATCAGGAGGGTGCCAGTTTCTAGGTGATTGCTTAGTTTCATGGCAAAGCAAAAAGCAAGCAGCTGTTTCAACATCCACTGCTGAAGCTGAATACATTGCTGCTGCAAGCTGTACAGCCCAACTCCTGTGGCTTCAAAATCAGTTGCTGGATTTTGGTATCACTGCCTTAAAGACACCACTCATGTTGGACAGTCAGGCAGCAGAAAATATCATCAAAAATCCAGTTTCCCATTCAACCACCAAACACATCGACATCAGACATCACTTTGTGATGGATTGCTATGAAAAAGGTTTGATTTCTCTGCATCATGTCCCAACTAAAGACCAGCTAGCTGATGTGCTCACAAAAGCACTTGATACAGCCACTTTTGAAAGTTTGGTCTCTAGGATTGGGATGCTGAACATGGAATAACAAGCAACATCTTGTTTTTCTATGAATGAAAGCAACAAAATGTTTTCAGAAAATCAAAACTCCATCCTTAAAAATAGCTAAAAATGAAAATTTTTCATTAAAATCCTTAAAAGTCTGCCATTAACCACTGATTGTTCAAAAGTCTGTCCACTGCTGAAAGTCAACCCCTGCTCTCTCATTTTTTTGATAAACTCTGTTGTTCAAAAGCAGTGTCTTATCCACTGATATGCTATCCATTGATAGTGAAAATCATCCACTGCTTTCATACCACTGCCTTCATATGTCCCTATCACACAAAGTACTGTCCTTCACTTTCAACAGGGGTTGTCACGTGGGCAGTACATATTGGTCAGACTTTTTGTAACGGCTGCCACCTCAGCATTCACTTTCTTCCCTATAAAATCCCCCACTCACCACCAAAACAGGGTTTTACTGTCGAATTGAATTCTTAAAAATTCTCTTCTCAAAGCAGTTTTTCATCTCATTTCTTCACAAATTTCTTCGATCAATCATCCTCAAAATGACAAAATCAAAGAAATCTTCAAAACCCTCATCCAAATCATCATAAAAAACAGCCTCTCAAAAGGCAATCTCCACTGAAATTCCATATAAACCATCTCACAATCTCCTGGGTCTTCTCACAAAACCAGGAACCACCAAAAAGTTCGATTCCATCATTGACATCATGGCAAAATCAAAGTACAAAACTTTGTTCATCGCAGATGCACCCATCTATTTGGCAACCCAAAGGGAGTTCTGGAAAAATGCAACCCTTGAAAAACAAGGAGACACTGCAACCACCATAAACTCTTCGATAAAGGGTAAAGTTGTCCAAATCACGCCACAATCCATTTCAGAGGTCTTTCAACTCGGTGATCAGGAAGGTAAAATTTCTTTCACTAAAAATGAGTTACAAACTGACTTCATTGAGAGAGGGTATGAAGCCACAATGATGAAGAAAATTACCTTAGAAAAAGGTTATTTTCCTTCTGCAACCAGATTTCTGTTTCATACCCTCCTACTATGTGTTTCAAATAAAACCACTTCTTTCAATGAAATCCCTTTAAAGATTCAAAATCTGGGATATGCAATTCTTCAAGGAGAAAATTTTAACTATTCTAGGGAAATTTTTAAAGATTTGGTTAATAATGTTGACACAAAATCATTCTTACTATTTCCAAGGTTTTTAAGTTACTATTTTTCAAAGAAATTCAGTAAGGATGATTTAGCTATAATAAACCAAGGTGATTCTACTCAAATAAACAGTTTAACAACTGAAACTTTTTCAAGAATGTTAGCACCTTGCAAAACACAAGCAGAGGTGCCTGAGCAGATTTTAGCAGTTACAACTGCTCCTCAGGTATCTGCTGCTGAACCCACTGCTCAAGGTGATCAAAGCAGCAGCACAACTGTTTTGAAACCCACACCTACAATCACCAAAAAGCCAACAAAAAGAAAAACACAAACCCCCCCCCCCCCCCCAAAACCATCAAAAAGGCATCTCTGGAGGATGAGATACCAGAGCTCCTGCCAGTGACAACACAAAAGTCACAAGAAACCACTGCTGCTACTTCCTCACAGCAGTTGGTACAAATATCTCAACCCATAACCGAAACTCCTCCTGTTTCTTCACAAAAAGAACAGGTTGTACAAATAGGGTCTCCACATCATGATGCTCTGGAAACACTCGTTTCTATCATCCACAGTCCAATGCCCGGGACACATCCTCTTTCTACACCAATCATCACATCCCAAATTCCCTCACCAATAAAACCACTGTTGGATGCAATTGATTTGAACCAGACATTAACCAGTCCTTCTCAATCACCTATCAATGAGAATATGCCTCAACCACTGACTGGGTCTGCTGTATCAATCTTTGCTAACCCACCAACACAACCTGAAGAGGTTGGACCCCTTGAGTTACAAGTAACTCTTGGTGGTAATCCAAGTGAAGCAGCCACTACAATTGTTACACCCACTGGGTTACATTTGGACAGTGGTTACATTAATAAGACTTCCTTGGAGGCAATTCCTTTTATAGCACCTCTGCCAACCACCAGTGGATTTATTTATCCTACTGGCAACATCAAAAGGTTGTCAAGTGTTGAAGGAAGAAGACCCCAGTACCAAGAAAAAGGGGCATCAGTGGTTAATGTTTGGAGTATACTCCCTACATCTACCACTGATAAAACCACTGCTAGTGGGAAATCAGATGATCCCATTAACTTGGGTGATGGTTTAAAGTACCAGAAATTGACCGATCATATTGTAAAGCTTGATAACTCTGTTGCAGAACTCAAAGATATGCTACAACAGGTGTTACAAGTTCAGAAGGTACAATCAACTGCTGTTCCACCTCAAGAACCTGTTCCACAAAGGGCACCTGCTACAAATGAGCTCTGGAATCTATTTCAATATTTTCTCCAACAACAAGCACAATTAGCAGATCAGCAACATGAAAAACATGTACAACAGCTGAGAAATGCAATGGAGTCAAGGTTCAAGAACACTCAGGCTGATTTAAAGGCTCTCAAAACTCAGATCTTGCACACCACTGGCACTGCTCCTCCAAAAGTACGCTACATTTATCAACTCCCAGAAGATAATGCCAAAAAGGGGGAGAAAATTAAGGAGTGGAAAAAGAAGGGTATAGAGGATGGTCTCTATCTTGAACCAGAGAATTCAAACATGACCAAAAAGATCCCTTTGCCAGATGGCAGCAAGAAAATTGATGTGACAACAAATGCACTAGCAGAAGCAGTTGCAAGTGTAAAAAGAGATAGAGAGGCCAAAAGGAAAGCCAGGGTGGACAGAATGGATCATCCAGATCAGGGTACTTCTGGGTCAAAGGATCATGAAAATCCTGTTGAGGAAAAGAAGAGGCCTACTAGAAAAGTAAGGCAACCCAAATCCATTCCAACCAGACATTCAAAGTCTGCTCAAAAACCACCATACAAAACAGCTGATGCAACAGGAGTTACAAAAACTACTGCTTGCCAAACAGTTGTTCCATCAACACACACCACTTCAACACACACAACATCCACCGCTCTACCCTCATCACCACCAAAAACAACACCTGCTGACATACAGCAGAAGACAGCAGATGTTATAACATCTGTTGTAATGACAACAGTGGTTGAAACACCAGTTGTTTCAACAGCTGTTAGTCAATCACAATCCACTGCCACTACATCTACCACCACTGTTCCATTTAAAACATCATCAGTCTCTCCTAAACCAAAAAGGAGAAGGCTAATTTTAAAAGATGATGACACATCTCCATCACCAACATCTTCAAAATCCCTATCACTTGTCACTATTCCAAAACCCATACCTCTCTCTTCAGCTCAAATTGTAAAACCACTACCTCCTGCTGGTGTCTCATTTCCTCTGGAACTCATTGCAGTCAGAGAAGAAATCAAATCATTTTATTATGAAGATGACCCAGCCAAAAGGAGTTTACCATCAATTGCAAATTATCCTAGGCCTAACAATCTTGAAGAATACTTGAAACTCAAGGCCAAACAAGCAGAGGATATTGCAATCAAAAATAAAAAGGGGAAATCTGATAGAGAATTTCAACAAAACTATCAGTTTTTACTCTCACAGGTCAATGCTATGGAGCGTTTTGCTAAAAATGTATGTCAGAATATTTCTGAAAGGGCAGATGAGTCCTTAAGGAAAGACTACATGACCTACAAGAAATACAAGGGGGAGAAACACATGTACAAGAACTGGACCATTCCTGAGCTTGAAAAAGAAGCAGCCAGGATTCAAGACATGATCAAAAATAAGGTCAAGCAGACTCCTCCTGAAAAATTCAAACAATTTGAAGCTGAGAAGATGTTAGAGTTGAAGAGAATGAAAGAGGAGCTAATTGCAGCTGATTATGGGTCAAAGAACTCTGTGACAAAGTGGGGAGAAGATAGAGTCAGGGCAACATATAAAAAATTAGAGGAACTTAGAAAGAAAGATCCAAGAGTTCCACAAAAGCCTGACTATTCCAAAGCAGAGGTCTCAAAAAGACCACCAAAGCTGCAAGTCAAAAGAACCACTGCTCCAGCTGGTGCTGCCATCTACAAAAGAAGGAGCAAAAACCAGTTTAGCATGGAAACAATTCAAGATCTATTAGCTGGAGATGCCATTGTAAAAGCAGGCACGAAAGTAATGATAAAAGAAGATCTTGAATTGGAACAAACTGCAAGTGCTGCTCAGCCAGCCATGAATAGGCCAGCCTCACCAAATACTTCTGCAAATAAACATCTCCCAAGAAACCCACCAGGCTCAAAAATACAAAAGTGGGAAACTGACAAACAGACCTGCGTATTGACTTTGCTCAGGTCTGGTGGAGTAGTGGAGAAAATATCAAGGGAACAAGCTCTTGGCCTGAGTCTTGAAGATTTGCAGGATCTCCTTGATCTTCCACTTAGCAGGGATGATGAAGATACAGATGCCCTAGACTTTAAATTACAATTTAAAGGTCAGATAAAGGAGCTGTTGATGAGGCAATAAAGAATTCCACAAATAATGAAGAGTTTTGGCATTATCTGTTCCAGGGGGAGATTGTTGGGATTGAACCCTATCAGAGGAACAGATAATTAAAGCCAAAACTGGATCAGAGCAGTGGATCCAGAATAAGCAGATGATTACAGTTAGTTCATGCAAATCTCTCCCCTTGAAAGTGGCTTTGTATCTGCTGACCTCCTATCTGCTGATCTTACCAAGTGCTGATCCACAACTGCTGCCTTGCATCAACTGCCAAATGTTATAGACTGATAGAAGACCAAAGTTCTGCTGACTCAATCTACTGCCTTGAGTCAAGTACTGCTGATCCGGACAAGCACTGCTGGGTTCACAGCAGTGGAAGGATGTAGCAGCTGTTTAAGTGTCTTTTATGTAATAAATTGTAATAGCAGTAGTTACTACATCAGTGTTTGTATAGATCAGAGGTTAGAGTTTGTTAGGAGGTTAGATGTCACTTTCATGGTGACGTCAGCTAAGATGCTCAGTGGTTTGCAAGTGCCTATAAATAGTTCAGTACTTTGTACTGTTCTATTAGCTCTTTTGATCACATCGTCTTCTTGCACGAACAAACTACTGAGCTCTGGCTGAGGGGGAGTTTGCATTCATTCATCAATCATTGTAATCGTTGTTGAAACAAATTCAATCTTTCGATTCATTGTGTAAAGATGTTTGATTAAAGTATTACTCTCGTTTGATTGTATGCAAAGTTTGCTTTCATCTTAATTCCGCTGCACAACTCTTCCATTTTCATCTTAATTTCAAACGAAAATACAATAAAAAAGAAACTCAGATCCAACAACACTTTTTCCAACATTAGTACTAAAAAGGGTTAGTTTTATGCCTCATTTGATGTAATTTATATGTTGCATTTTACACACATCATACACACACTCATGAGTAAGATGGTTGGTTTTTCCACAGATGGTGCACATAGGTGCAAGCTCAATTGTGCTTGTTTTGTTTATGTCAAAAGATTTTAAATGAAAACAATCCTTTGTGGAATGGTTTCTCTTTTCACAAAAGTCACAAAACAAATTTTTAACTTTTTCGCTTTTCTTCCTCTTTTCAACTTCCTTTTCAACAGAGTTTTTAACCTCTGTTGGGATGTCTTTTAAAGGGATGACTTTTGCGTTAGGGGTTTTCACACCCTCAACTGTGGAAAAATCCATTGATTTGAAATTCTCAAGGATGTCACATTCATCTGACCAGGTAGGATTGAATTGATATTTTTCAATCTCTTAAACGGTTGATGTGTAACTCTTGTGCAAAATTTCGGACTTTCAAAAACTTTTTCTATGAAAACAATTCGATAACCAATGCTTAAATGTAATCCGTTTAATGCAACGTACACACCGGGACGAGGACACAAGCTACACGTACCCTAAATACCCTTACATAACTTAGAAATAAGCTTCGAAGGGTTTGGGACGACAAAAACATGATTATTCGATCACAGGGACTATTTGCGACAAACTTCAAAAGTCTGCCGATTCGCATAGCGACAAACACTCTAGATCAAGATCATAAGCCAAACATACACTAAATACCCTTAACATAGCTTAGAAATAAGTTTTGAGGGGTTCGGTATGCGAAAATGCGCTAATTTGATCTTAGGGACTAAAAGCGTCAAAAACTGCGAAAGTTTGCATACGTGTGCATATCTTGCATTCTGACCATATCCGGACATCCAAAATTTTTTGTAATCACTAAAATATTTTATTTTAGTGATAGGAATGGAAGAATACCATTCGTCGCGCAATTTGGATAGTTTTCGCGTTCGTTACGACTTCCGTCGTAATTAACCGCAAAACGCGACCGTATGACCGAATGAAACAACATCCACGACATTTCCAGACATATTTCAAGTCCCCTAAGCTTTAACGCCCTTGTAGAGCGTGTAGGTACTGGGGAGGAGGACGGATGTGTGGAGCGTGTAGGACAAGAGCTTCTTGAGGGTTCCATGCATGCCCTTGAACTGTTTGAAACCTGACCGTCCCGTCATCCGCTTCATAGATCAAGTTCATGGAGCAGCAAATGACCATTTCCACTTTTCCCAACCATGGACCCTTTTGAAAGGACCTTGGCATCCTCACAAAGTGTTTGAAAAGGCGGTAAATCCACCCTACAAAGAAGATAGGAGTCGGGGGAGTAGCAAGTTGGTTCAAGTGCATGTTACGGAGTAGCAGGTATAGGACATCAAGGTTAACACGGTTGTGAATGCAATGGAGAACTAGCAGATCCCGTAGCCCTAAAAACCACTGCTGTCGTGTCTCAGGCTAAGAGAGTAGGTGAGGACCCTGTGGATGTAGCGGTAGAGAGGGTCCCTCAACTGTGTGCTCTTAGTTCGGCTCGGGTTATAGTTTCCTTCCCCGATCTGAGCCTAAGCAGCTTGGCGTTGATTTTCTAGAATTTCGCCGAGACCGCCGGTGTTCTCTTCATCCCCAGCATCCTCTTCTGAGTACAACCCGACAATTGCCCCAAATTGTGCAACTGATTTCGAGTGTGTGGTCCCTCCACAATGGAACTCTACCCCATCATTGTCAAACGGTTCCGCTCTTGACTTAAGGACAAACGTGCTGTAAAATTCCATGTTATATTCATGCACGGAGTGAAGTCGAGTGCAAAGAGCCACTCGTAGCGGGCCGGTAACAATGTTGTTGATGCGATCTATTTGGTTCACTGCTTCAAGGGTGTCCATGCACACTTGTCGGGGATTTTCCTCTGGCCTAGTTCTTAACACATCATATCGCGCCTGAGCAGCCAACCCACTTGCTTTGCATCTGGTAAATTTCTTGGCCATCTGAAAGAAAACACCAAATAATTAGCACGAAACAGTGAAATTATCGAAGAAAACTGAAAACAGTTGGCTGAACCCGGCCCCGTGTTCAGCGGACAGGCCCCATGTGTGCCTGAAAGTAGCTCGATACTGCCCCGTGCTCGCTGAGCACGACCCCGTGTCCAGGTGTCTGTTTCCTAAAATTCTCATTTTTTGACCCGGTTCCGAAAACTTGAAAATTTTTGGTCCAGTAGGGGCGGTTTTCGCCGAAAATGAAACCCCAAGTACCGTTTTTCCCAAAACAAACCGTTTACCCCTTCAATTTCATCTTTTTTGGTTCGAAAATAAGGGTTTGGGGTTATTGTGAGAAATCGGGCAAATCTACAAACAATACAAGTTGATTTACTTCCTGTAACATGCATCTATACTAATACTAACATATCTAAGCAAAAATTTGAGGTTTGATCCGATTCAAGTTGAAGAACCCAAGATTTTTCCCCAAATTTTGATGTTAAACTACATGCAATTACTTAATCTAACTAATTAGGGTGGTAGAATCATACCTTAACGTTGTTAGAAGTTGGGGGAACGTAGAAATCTGCAGAAATTTTCGCCGGAACCAGAGAGTTTTTGGGGAAACGGGACGTGTTGAAATGAATGAAAGAATGAAGGAAAAGGTGTTTTATCCCCGACAGTTGCGCGGACTCGGCACCGTGTCCACTGGACACGCCCCCGTGGGCGGGCAAAATTATGTGTGTGTATATATATATATATATATATATATATATATATATATATATATATTTAGTGCTCGTGTGAGTGCCCTGTTTCCCGAAACTTGTTTTTAGAAATCTTACCGATTTAGATGTTTTCCCGATGTTCGTAACTTATAAGGTATGATGTTGATGCTTGAATCTTTGTTTTATTCTCCGGCCGCTTGCAGCGAAATTTCTTCCTCCTCATCCTCAATAAATCCTTGATAGAGCTTTAGCCGTTGGCCATTGACTTTGAATGGAATTCCATTCCGAGATTTAATTTCGACTGCACCGTGTGGGAAAATATGGGTGATGGAAAAAGGTCCTGACCACCTAGACTTTAATTTACCAGGAAATAATCGAAGTCGTGAATTAAACAATATAACTTGATCTCCTACCCGAAATTCATTAGGTTTAATGTGTTTATCGTGCAAATTTTTCATTCTTTCCTTATTATTTTCGGAGTTAGAGTATGCATAATTCCTTAATTCGTCTAATTCAATTAATTGGCAAAATCGATTTTTACCGGCAATTTCTAAGTCTAAGTTTATGTTTTTAATTGCCCAGTAGGCCTTATGTGCTATTTCTACTGGTAAATGACAACTTTTTCCATAGACAAGCTTATATGGGGTTGTACCTATTGTTGTTTTATAAGCAGTTCGAAAAGCCTATAAAGCATCGTCTAATTTATCGGCCCATTCTTTTTTATTTAACCTTACAGTTTTTTCAAGTATTCTTTTTAAACCTCTGTTACTCACTTCGGCTTGTCCGTTTGTTTGAGGGTGATATGCCGTTGAGACCCGGTGATAGACCTCATACCTTGTTAAAAAAATTTCAAGTTGATGGTTACAAAAATGGCTACCTCTATCACTTATTAATGCTTTTGGTGTTCCAAAACGAGAGAATAGTCTTTTCATAAATCTTACCACGACTCTTCCATCGTTTGTTGGAAGTGCCTCGGCCTCGGCCCATTTAGACAAGTAATCTAATGCCACAAGTATATATTTGTTTCTTTTTTACGGTGGGAAAGGTCCCATAAAGTCGAGTCCCCACACATAAAAAATTTCACAAACAAGAATGCCATTTTGTGGCATTTCGTTTTTGGAAGAAATATTACCTGATCTATGGCAAGCGTTACATGTCTTGACAAGATTTTGGGCGTCTTTGTAAATGGTTGGCCAGTAAAATCCTGAATCAAATACCTTTCGTGCAGTACTAGCGGCACCATGATGTCCTCCGTATGGACCTTCATGACAATGGCGGAGAATTCTTCTTGCTTCACTACTATGTACACATCGACAGATGTGTTGATCGGCACACATTTTGAAAAGATAAGGATCTTCCCAAAAATAATGCTTTACATCGGCAAATAATTTTTTTCTTTGATGATGTGGCCATCCTTTTGCGAGTATACTGCTAGCTAGGTAGTTAGCATAGTCGGCGTACCATGGTTCTTCTCGGTATTCCACCATTTCCAGGGACTCCGTTGGGAACTTTTCGTTGATTTGTTCGTCCCTGGTTGCCTCCAAAGATGGATCTTCCAAGCGGGAAAGATGATCTGCTGCGGTATTTTCTGCTCCTCTTTTGTCTTTTATTTCAATGTCAAACTCTTGGAGGAGTAGAATCCACCGAATCAAATGTGGTTTAGCATCCTGTTTCTTAAAGAGATATCGAATGGCTGCATGATCTGTATAAACTATCATTCTAGAAAGAACAAGATAAGAACGAAATTTATCAAAAACAAATACCACAACAAGTAATTCCTTTTCTGTTGTTGTGTAATTTTCTTGTGCATCATTAAGTGTTTTACTAGCATAATAAATTGGGTGAAAATGCTTATCTTTTCTTTGTCCCAAGATGGCTCCAACTGCAAAGTCACTTACATCACACATGATTTCGAAGGGTAGTTTCCAATCAGGCGCTATCATGATAGGTGCATTGACTAGCATTTCCTTTAGTGTTAGAAATGCTTGATTGCAATCCTTGTCAAAGATGAAAGGGGCACCTTTTTCAAGTAGTTTTGTTAGAGGCCTTAAGATTTTAGAAAAGTCTTTGATAAATCGTCTATAAAATCCGGCATGCCCTAGGAAACTTCTGATAGCTCTAACGGAGGAAGGGGTGGTAATCGAGAAATAGTGTCTATTTTTGCCCGATCAACCTCCATTCCTTCGCTTGAGATTTTGTGACCGAGTACTATTACCTCCGTTACCATGAAATGGCATTTTCCCAGTTAAGGGCGAGGTTAGTTTCCTCACATCGGGGTAGCATTCGTTCAAGATTATCGAGGCATTGGTCGTATGAATCTCAAAAAATAGAAAAGTCGTCCATGAAGACTTCCATTGTCTTTTCTATCATGTCATGGAAAATGGCCACCATGCAACGTTGGAAGGTTGCGGGGGCATTAAATAGACCAAAAGGCATGCGTCGATAAGCAAAAGTTCCATAGGGATATGTGAATGTTGTCTTTTCTTGGTCTTCGGGTGCTATCGGTATTTGAAAGTAACCTGAAAAACCATCTAAGAAACAATAAAATTTGTGACCGGATAATCTTTCTAACATTTGATCAATAAAAGGCAAAGGAAAGTGATCTTTCCTTGTTGCCTCATTTAATCGACGATAATCTATACATACTCTCCATCCTGTGACGGTTCTTGTTGGTATTAATTCATTTTTCTCATTAGTTATTACCGTCATACCTTCTTTCTTTGGAACTACTTGGACGGGACTTACCCAGGGACTATCGGAGATTGGGTAAATGAGTCCGGCGTCAAGTAGTTTGATGACTTCATTTTAACCACTTCTTGGACATTTGGATTTACTCTAGTTGTGGTTGTATTTCCGATTTGTAGTCATCATTCATTAAAATTTTGTGCGTGCACATGGAAGGACTTATTCCTTTAATATCTACAAGCTTCCAAGCGATTGCGTTTTTGTGTTTTTTCAAAAGTGCAATTAATTTTTCTTTTTCTAAACTAGTTAATTTTGACGAAATAATTACAGGTGATTTACCATCTTTGTCCAGAAAAGCATATTCCAAACCTTTTGGAAGTTCCTTGAGCTCAAGAGGTGGGTCTTTAGGAGACTCCTTATTTGGTTGCTCATTTTTATCAAGAACCACAAAGGTTTGTTCTATGGCGACCTCTTCTTCAACAAAGTGTTCGGTTTCTTCTCTTGTATCGGGTGGTTCAACTTCATCTTCAATTAGGGGGTCATTATTTCCGAATGTATATTTCATTGAACGCTCAAGATCGACACTCCTTTTAAATGCCCCTAATTGAATAGATAGATTGTTGTACTTCTGATTTTTCAAAGCTTCGTGGGTTTTTACAAAAGGTCGTCCCAACACTAGAGGAGCGTCATCAAGGATGACAAAGTCGGTTGGGATTACCAATTGATTTGTTTGAACCAAGAGATCCTCAACTACCCCTATTGATTTTACTACTTTCTGATTAGATAAAAAAAATGGATATTTGAAATGGAGAAAAATAACCAATACTTAATTTTTCGAAAATGTAATTTGGCATTATATTAACATAAAGATCTTTATCAATTGTAATATTACTAATAAAGGAATTTAAAAAAAAAACATGGAACCGGTGTAATGTTAATTTAATGGATCTTCTTTTTCAGTGCAGTTTGATCATTTGTTAAATTAATGCTTACCGTTTCGTCAATTTTTGTGCTAGTGTTTAACTCTTTTAAAAACTTAGCATGAGTGGGTACTAAACGATGATTCTCGAAAGAAGGTGACAAGAGATTAATTTATTTAAAATTAGACTCTTCTTGAATTTTAACGTTGTCGGACTCGCCTTTTTCGTTGTTTAACTCATGTGTTGGCTTTTCACTTACTTGTTCTTCCATTTTTACACCTTCAACTATCTCTTCTTTATTTAATTTTTCCTGTACACGGGACTCCTCTTCCCTTGCGCGGGGTTCTTTTATATAGCGCTCGATAGTTTTAAGGTGTTCTATTATCTTTTCGGCTACGGGTGAGATAGTTGGTGGTTCATCAAAGTGAGTTGAATAAGTATCATCAAAGCTTAAATTCGGAAGTTTGATCCTTGGCTCCTCATAGCACTCATATGAGGTAGATGGTTCACACCATTGTTCCTTATCGTAAGTATATGAAGGATAAGGGTCGGTCGTAACTTTGTTCTTCATAATACTCATATGAGGTGGGTTGTTCAATCCATGGTTCCTCATAATAAGCATATGAAGGTGAAGACTCATATCTTGGTTCCTCAAAGTATGAGTATGAAGGCTCACACCTTGGTTCATCAAAATATGAGTATGAGGGAGAAGGTTCAAACCTTGGGTCTTCATAAGGTGTATATGAAGTGGACGGCTCGTAACAGGGCTCCTCATAGTAGTTGTATGAAGTGGATGGTTCAAAGAGGTCACAATATTGTACCGAGTGAGGGTTACCACAAATGGTGCAATAGTCTTCCCTATAATCATCCTCCTCATTGGTGTAGTTGTAATCTCCTGAGTATTGATCCATAAGAATCACTCAGCAGACCAAAACAGAGTCTCGAGACTAGAAAATAAAAATAAAAACGGAAACAGAGGCTAGACACGGCCCCGTGTTCAGTGAGCACGGCCCGATTTCAGGTTCTGTATCTGGGCGTTTTAATAAAAGTGACTGGTTTTGTGCAGCACGGGGGCGTGTTCGATGAGCACGACCCCGTGTTCAGACTCTGTATCTGGGAGTTTTGAAAAAATGTGCAGCATGGCCCCGTGTTCAGTGAACACGGCCCGTGTTCAATCTACTGTAAATGTAGAAATTAACTAAAATGCAGAAAATGTGCGTGCAATTAAAGAGGTTTTGAAAAACAGATTAGGCCGTCGATTTTAAGCTTTCTTAAAATCCTTATGTCCCCGGCAACGGCGCCAAAAACTTGATGTGCGTTAGGTGTGATATATTTTTTATATATATTTTAAGCCCTTTTTAACACTTTCGTCAAGTTTTAAATTTATAAAACACGATATTTTACTAACACTAAACACACATATGGGCAAGTGCACCCATCGTGAGAGTAGTATAGCGTTGGTAAGATACCGAGGTCGGCCAAGGACACAAGAGCTTTTAATACCGGTTTATCCTCAACGTCTATTCAAATCAAAATTTTTGAAAAAGGTTTTAAACATGAAAATAAAAACTAAAAATGCTGAAAATAAAATAAAAATAAAAAGAGATAGAAAAGATGAATCACTTGGATCCGACTCGCCTTTAGTGTAACCTTTGATTCTTTCTGCACTTTTGCACTTTTTAAGAGATTATCTTAGTTATAGTAGTAGGCCCCTCTTTTGAAGGTGACGTTACCCTCAACCCAGCAGTTTGAGTCAGCAAGGATACAATCCTAAAGGGTTGGATTATTGGAAGATAATTAATTAAGTTATTAATGCGTAATGTGGTAGGCCCCTCTTTTGAAGGTGACGTTACCCTCGGCTAAGTGGTTTGAGTCAGCAGGGATACAATCCCAAGTAGCCGGGATAATGTATTAATAGCAGTTTACATATGAGGGGATTAAGCCTTTCGACCCCCCGCCATCCAATACCAGTGGGTATTGAAGGAGGTTCTAGTAAGCTTGACCCAGGTCCTTGCAGGATCTATACACTGAACAAGGTAATAACCTTACCAAACCATTCTCTTAACCCCCGACCAGGTAGCCAACATATCTCCATATAGACCGTGAAGATATGAATGGTGTAAATATTTTATTTTATATAGACAGTAAAATAACGCCAAGACACCACGGACAAATGATAAAGAAGTTTCACCTTCAACATAAGAAACTAGTTATTAAAGTCATTAATACAAAACCAAATAAAAAGTGCGAAAAGATTAAAAATAAAAAGAATTACACTAAATGCTTGTCTTCACCAAGTGATGTAAGAGACTTAGGCAAACATGGCCTTTGATTGTCAAGAACTCTTACTATCAATCTTGGATCCCGAGACTACTACACACACTATATGATGGATGATGGTGGTGGGTGTGGGTTGTGATGGTGGTGGAGTGTGGGTGAAGTGTGAGAGAGGTGGTTTGCCAAGGGATGCCCTTGAAGTGAACCAAGCACCTCTATTTATAGCCTGCACAGAAGCCCGGACATGGCCCCGTGCCCGCTGGGCACGGCCCTGTGTCCATCCATCTTCTCTTTCTTCATTAAATGCAGTTTGTCTGTATTAGTTGACCAATCCCCCGTGTCCGCTGGGCACGGCCCCGTGTGCAGAAGCGTATCTGTACTATCAACATATTCTTGGATTCAGGGAATCTTAATGTTGACCACGGCCCCGTGTCCGCTAGGCACGCCCCCCGTGTTGGGAAATATAAGCTTCTACAACTTTGTCTTTTCTGCAGACACTTGGGCACGCCCCCCGTGTCCCCTGGGCACGGGGCGTGTTCAGCCTTCTGATTTCCTGTTTTTGCTTGGGAAGATGTTGTCGAGGGGTCGAGCATGCCACGTTTATTCCTTTTCTTGTATTTATGTTAGATTTAGCTGTATTTTTGCTTCTTTTGTTCATTTAAGCTCTTTTAACTCTAAAAATACAAAAGGAAGACAAAAACACACTTTTTCCAACATTAGTACTAAAAAGGGGTTAGTTTTATGCCTCATTTAATGTAATTTATATGTTGCATTTTATACACGTCATACACACACTCATGAGTAAGATGGTTGGTTTTTCCACAGATGGTGCACATAGGTGTAGGCTCAATTATGCTTGTTTTGTTTATGTCAAAAGCTTTTAAATGAAAACAATCCTTTGTGGAATGGTTTCTCTTTTCACAAAAGTCACAAAACAAATTTTAACTTTTTTGCTTTTCTTCCTCTTTTCAACAGAGTTTTTAACCTCTGTTGGGATGTATTTTAAAGGGATGACTTTTGCCTTAGGGGTTTTCACACCCTCAACTGTGGAAAAATCCATTGATTTGAAATTCTCAAGGATGTCACATTCATCTGACCAGATAGGTTTGAATTGATATTTTTCAATCTCTTCAAAGGTTGATGTGTAACCCTTGTGCAAAATTTCGGGCTTTCAAAAACTTTTTCTATGAAAACAATTCGATAACTGATGCTTAAACATAATCCGTTTAATGCAAGTACACATCGGGATGAGGACACAAGCTACACATACCCTAAATACCCTTACATAACTTAGAAATAAGCTTCGAAGGGTTTGGGACGACAAAAACAAGATTATTCGATCACAGGGACTATTTGCGACAAACTGCAAAGGTCTGCCGATTCGCATAGCGACAAACACTCTGGATCAAGATCATAAGCCAAACATACCCTAAATACCCTTAACATAGCTTAGAAATAAGTTTTGACGGGTTCGGTATGCGAGAATGCGCTAATTTGATCTTAGGGACTAAGCGTCAAAAACTGCGAAAGTTTGCATACGCGTGCATATCTTACATTCTGACCATATCCGGACATCCAAAATTTTTTGTAATCACTAAAATATTTTATTTTAGTGATAGGAATGCAAGAATACCATTCGTCGCACAATTTGGATAGTTTTCGCGTTCGTTAAGACTTCCGTCGTAATTAACCGCAAAACGCAACCGTATGACCGAATGAAACAACATCCATGACATTTCCGGACATATTTCAAGTCCCCTAAGCTTTAACGTCCTTGTAGAGCCTTGAGAATGGGTTAACGGGGGTTAAACGCATCAAAAACAAGTTTAAATACGTGCAGGGACTATTTCTGTAAATTTTGAAACTTCTGATATACGTAGTTGCGCCACGCGACGGCCCAAGCCTTCCCTGGTCACGCAACGCGAGCCTGATGTCTGGGCAGAAATAATATTCTAGCAACAGCAGCCTGTTTTGTTGATTTATTTAAATTATTTTGCATCCTTGATCACCAAGTACAGTATTCCCCAAGCTTAGAATCAGATTTGCAACACATGTATGGTCCATATTCAATCCTTGGGCAATACTTAAGCCACTTGGCATGATCCTACACCTCATGAACAAATATAAATAGCCAACATCTTCACTTCATCCATTAAAAGCTGGAGTTGCTACCATTATTGGATGCCTCCCAACTGAGTTTCTCTAGTTCATTTTCCAGCCTTAGAACATTTTGTAAGTGTTCTTTCATGGCTAGTTTATTTATTTTCAGCAATTAAAAGCTGAAAGTAAACAGTTTGACTACCGTTTGACTTTCGGTTTTGACCATGAATTTGTCAAGTCAAAGTTCAATCGAACTTTGCAACATGATCGTAATCACGATGGTTATAATCCCTAGCGATTATACCTACTAATTTCCACGATTATTAGTCGAAGTGACGAGTCAAAGTTTCGGTAAAAATGCACGTTTATGTGCATTTTACGACGAAGCTATTTCAAGGTATCAAAACACTTTGTTTTTATACCAAATCAGTTTTCTAACTTAGTTAAACATGTTATAACATTTTTAACTCGTCACTTCTAGTTTAGTGCTTGTTTAGGGTCGTAAGTCAAACGGTCTTAACAACCGCTTAGACTTTCGATCCCGACCCGTTTCGTCGATCATTAGGATCCAACCAAACATGTTTTACGACCATATTTGTATGGGGAATAACCTTCTGTGGTTATACCTTATGGTCACTTAGGTTGGTTAGTTATTTGTTAAATCGTTTATATGCCCGTTAAAAATGACCAAAATGCCCTTTTTGTGCATAACTTTTTTTAACATATGTAATCAAACTTTTGACATCTAAACTGATTTAATAACCTTTTTAAACATATTTGGGCATATAAGACTTAACATATGACATAAATAACCATCCGACCTTATATTTGCGCAAATGACATGTTAAAGTAGCGTAAAACTACCTTAACGGGTCATAACAGGTCAAAAGCACTTAGGATAGGTTTCAAATCAGAATGTAGGCCTTGTTAAACCATTTCATATGAGTTCCAACACTCATTTGGTTTACAATACCTCATTCTATCCGATTCCTCGATTTATGTCCCGTTACACTGACATAGTATTCGATACACGAGGAACCACTTCAACAGTCGAACTCTTAATCCTTTGAGCTTTGTGAGTACATAGTTCCCCTCTTTTACATTTAAGCAAGACCTATACGCAATCCCAGGTGAGTACATAGTTCCCCTCTTTTACATTTTCAAATGTTTTGGGGTGATTCATATGTGTAACCAATTTGTTTTTCAAATGTATGACATATATGTGTTTACTAAGTGCTTTTCTGTGTATTATTCCGATTATGCAAACATAATGGTTATCCAAATCCTTATAAGATCTATTTATCTTCATAGTTAGATTCTTGCAGGGTATTTGAAGTACAGTCTTAGATCTTTCTATCTTCATAGTGAGATTTTTAAGAAGTACTTTACAAGACGATGGTTATGGTTTATGTGTAGAGATTGTTGGTGATTTAGATAACGAAACTAGAGTAATACAATAAGAACATGGTGGATACGCCGCTGGTACTTCCTATATAAAAGTGTGCTTATTGTATTACCCTTCGTGGCGTTATCCCGAATCACCATAGGGATTTAGGATGTTATGATTCAATGATTCAATGTGACAAAAACCAAATCCTTTTAGCATCGATCTATCTTCATAGATTGATTCTTGTAGGATGTTTAAAGTACTAATATTGGAGTCCTTGTTTGGATTCATTGTGTGCTTTAAATGCATAATTGACTAGACAATGTGATAGAAACCAAATCCTTATAGCATCTATCTATCTTCATAGATCGATTCTTGTAGGATGTTTAAAGTACTAATATTGGAGTCCTTGTTTGGATTCATTGTGTACTTTAATGCGTATGTAACAAGTCGATGTGACAAAAACCGGATTCCTGTAGTATCTATCTATCTTCATAGCTAGACACTCAAGGGATGTTTAAAGTTCTAATATCGGAGTCCTTGTTTGGATTCATTGTGTACTTTAATACGTGTTTACAAGTTGGTGGCAAGTTGACGATTTATGTGTTTATGTGATAGTTGTGATTTAGATAACGAAACTGGTGTAATAAAATAAGAACATGGTGGATACGCCGCTGGTACTTCCTATATATAAGTGTTCTTATTTTATTACTCTTGTAGCGTTATCTGAATCACATAAGGGTTTATGTGTTCAAATGATTCAATGTTCAAGTATTCAAATCCTTGTAGAGTCTTCCATATCTTCATATGTTAGATTCTTAGGAGGATATCCAAAGTATTGTTATAAATCATTGACTTGATTTAAATAACACTCACACAAGTTATGACAGATTTCAAAACAGTTATTACTAATCCTTGATTAGATTTCTAATAACACATTAACAAGTTTTACGATGATTTCAAAGAGATTACAAAGTACAATTTCAATGGCATAAAAAATTACTTAGTAATAATCATATTTCCATATACAAAACTCTTGGTCACAAGTTTTCACAATCAAGATATTGTATTGCAATACTAAACTTTTGCCATTCTTTGGCTTCAAAATTTCATTTTCAGTCGACAACTCTCGTAGTTGTCAAAGTATTGCAGTACCAAACGTTTTGCCATTTATTTGGCTAACAAAACCTATGTACTCGTCGACATTTTTATGCTGACTATTTTTCACATATGTTTCAGGTTTCAATTATTCGAGCTGCAACGCATAGGACTGCATCCGGGCCTTAGACTTCTTAAAATCAAAAGACAATTACATGTGTTCTGTGTTTGTAAGACAATGTTAACAATAATGAAACAATTTAGTACCAGTAGTTGTGAGCAATTTGTAACGTGACTCCCCGATATTTCCGCCGCGTGTTGTTGTATTACGCGATTGGGGTGTTACATGATGACCCCTCTGGTTTTTGAAAAATGATTTTGTTACCATTTTTGTCAGTGATTTTAATTTCTTGACCATCCTTGTTTGTTGGTATTATCTCAACAGAACCAGAATCATTTATAGTAGTGTTTTCAGTTTGGTCATTTTTTCCTGAAACCTATGCCAAACTTTACATTGCTTTTGACCTGTTTCTCAAACATCAGCTCTTAACCTTTGCAGGATTCCACCCATTTTTCACAAGGGATTTGGGTGGATTCCAAATCTTTTTTACAAGTTTGATATTTTTCTATCATAGATTGGAGTTGGTCCTTGGTTATGCTATGTTCATGTTTCAGACTGCAGATTTCATTATCTTTTTCATACAATTTGTTTTTCAATTCTTTAACAGATTTTTCAAATTGTACTTCATCTTTTAAGATTTTATCTCTAAGGTTTTCATTCACCTCTTTTATATTAGCAAATTCAATGATACATTTGTCTGAATATAGGTTTTTCAAGACATGAGGTGATACCTTAGCTGCAGCCATCATGGCACATTCACATTCATTCTCTCAAGCACTGGTATCCTTCTCCACGTCATCAGCACACCATGGGTCAGCAAGAGGTTCCAACAATGGTTCAAGTTCTTTTTCAACAACTGCTTCAGCAACTTCATCCACTATTTCAGCACTGGGTTCCACTTCTTCAGTTTCCAGCTGTTCTAGAATTGACTCTAATGCTGCAAAACAAAATTCATCACAGGGAGCATCATTCTTAGCAAATAGAGCAAAATTTTCATCAGATAGATCATCAGGTAAACTGCTCCAATAAACAAAACCTTGAGTAAAGAAACTCTGTTGACTAGGTTCTGCTTGTGCAAATGTTTATGCCGTTTGTTGAGGTGCATGTTGTTGCACTTGGACCTGAGAGACTGGGGCTTGGATATACTGGATTTGTGGAACAGTGGTTTGAACATATTGCACTGGAACAGTGTTTACAGGATGTGCATAATGGGCAGTGTTTTGCATGTGTGGAGCAGGGGTATATTGGGAATACTTCACAGTGTTTTGTGTTTTTTGAGGTCTAGGGCTAGGATGTGTAATGATTGGTCCACTATTTTGACTTCTACATTCTCTAGCAAAGTGTCCTAGCCTATTACACTTGTAGCACTTAATTTTGGATTTAACCAACCCCACTTTTAAATTCCTATGCAGTCCTGGAAACTTTCTCCCTGTTCTCTTATAAAACTTGCTGGTTCTTACACTCAGCAGTGCCAGTTGGTGCAAAATGTCCATTTCCTCTAGATCAGTGGGATCAAAGTGTTAGAGGTCCTTGAGCTCAAAGGATAAGTTGTCAGAATTCTGGTTGCTGTAAAAGTATAGTTGTCACACCCCGAAATTATCAGAGCTGGCGTGACTGGACCGGTATCTTCATTGCACAGCGGAAGCAAAATAAGCTAAGTCTTTTAGAACATGAACACCCACTAAGTACTCGACTCCACATGGTTCTCCTATTCCAACCGTGCCATGATTTCTGATAAGCAACCTGAGAAAGAAACATGCGAAAAATCAACATAAAGTTGAGCGAGTTCATAGTTTGTTTGTAAAAGATTTGAAATAAATCTTTTTGAATAACCGGTTTTTGAAGTATTGTTGAGAAAACGAATTTAAAATCATTTTCTTGTCATGTTATACGGAAAGTTTGTATGAAAACATAGTATGTATCTTGTATAAATCGAGTATTTCTGTATGTGTCATGTATAAATCAAGTATTTTTGTATGTGTCATGTATAAATCAAGTATTTATGTATGCGTCATGTATAAATCAAGTATTTCTGTATGTATCTTGTACAAATCAAGTATTTCTGTATGTATCTTGTTGTTAATGGGTTGCAAGGCCATTAACATGTGACACGACATAGGAAGCAACCAAACCGTAGGCATTTTTCTAGTTGTCGATTCACGACGGAGACACAAAAACACTACTCGGTACTAGTTATCACCAAGAGTGGGGCTGCCCTGGTACCCATTAGATCTAATCTTTTGTTCTGCGGTCTAAGTATGTACATGACTAATGGTGCTTATGGTACCCTATTCGTGACACGATTTCTCGTATCATTTCTCAAAATGCATCATATTTGGTACTAGTTATCACCAAGAGTGCTTCTTGTTTTTGTATCATACCATTTATAAACATTGTAACATTTGTATCTTGTAAACTCTTGTATTTGTATTTTCCCATAGTTTAGAAAACTAGAACTCGTGTGTATGCATATTTCGAAAAATACGCTTGTTTGAAAAACCGGTATAAAACATAAGCTTTTCGTAAACCATTTGTGTCAGTTAAAACTTGCTTGTAAAATGGTTTAGAAATATGTAATTCTTGTATGCTTTGCAAAAAGTGCATGTCTTTCCACCCCGAAAACATTTAGAAAAATGTAAAACCGTAAAATGTGGGGTTATGATCTCACCTGAATTTCCATGTGCAAAGCTAGCTATAGATGACTTCGTGACGTCGTTTCCAAGACGTGACTCGCTAGCGTGCATTCTACAATATTCCTAACACGGAATACCTTATAAGTTTCTAATTAATGTGGTAACTAATTTACGTGTTACCGAGCTCTAGTGAATCGTTAACCGAACGATTCGACTGTAAGTTATGACGGTAAATGAACGACGGTAACTAAACTATGTGTCGTTTAGGCGTTTTGAAATAAATATAACAACTTATGTTTATTTAATAGCGTTTTCGTGTTGATACGATAGTTATATTTATTTCATAGAAGAATACGAGTTGTTTGGCGCTTGAAATAAATATATAAAATATATTTATTTTATAAAAGAATTGTCGTTTTCGTATGTGATAAAGCGTCGTCGAAAGTGATATACACATTTACATTGGTTCTCATAAGAGTCGCTTTTCAATAAAACATGTTTTGCTTTTACGGGTTTTCTCGAAAAAAATGGGCAGAGTTTCCTATGTTTTTGGATGCCCCGAGAACACAAGTTGTCTTTATATTTTCAAAATTCAATCACTACTCAAACAATCAATATTTATATAAGTCTTGATGAATAATTTAAGATATAAACTAATAGTTAATCGTTTTGAGCTCGTTTCACACGTAAGTATTAAAACTAAAAATATAACGTAAACATTAAACACGTCGTTAATCTTTACCAAATCTTCGCGCCGAAATATCGAGCCGCTTGACCGAGTGGACTCGGTTTGACCGAGTCGCGAACCCGAACCATTCTGTTGACTGCTTTGACTCGTTGTCCGAGTTGTTGACTCACTGGGTTGACCTGAGTTGATTAATGAGTTAACCGGGTCGAGCCGAGTTGCACCGAGTCGGCCCGTTTCACGAATTCCGAACCTCCGTTGACCGAAAATGATACGCGACCCGAACTGAACCCAACTCGCTGACTTGTTAACCCGAATAATAAGCTGACCCAAACATCATCCTTGAACCGAACCTGTTCGACCAAGTCGGACACGGTTCAAAACCCGAGCCCAACCTGAAACTTTATCAACAACAGGAAGAAAGAAGAAAAATAAAATAGATAAATATGTGAAGTATTCGACAGCTCACCGGAGCTCTGCTGGAATCCCACCGCCGTCAGCAACAGTCGCCGAAAAAGTGCCGTCTCCGCTGTTGACTGGTCAACCTTCATCATCTTCCTCCTTGGGGTTTGAAACCCATCGGTTAATAACAAGGACCGCCGGTCCGAGACACCATCCGCCACTGAAACTCATCGGATAAAAACACGAACCACTGGATCGAGGCACATACCGCCTGACCGAGAAACGAAACATCGGTTCGAGACACATACCGCTGGTCTGAGTCTCCGACCACCGGTCTGAGCTTCCGACCGCCGGAGATTTTCTCCATTCTTTCTCTCTTTCTTCTTCTCTCTCTTCTCTTCCGATCTTCGTCGCCGGAAACCGAGGGAAACAGGGGTGTTGGTGTGATGGGTTTAAAGAGGAACAGGGTGTGGCTGCTCTGCTTGTCGCCGGTAAGAAATGAGGCGCCGGAGCTCCGATCTCCAGTCACCGGTGACTGGTGTCGGCCAGAATTACTCCGGTGATAGGTTAGGTGTTTAATCGAGAGAGAGAGCAAAGGGGGTTCAGGGTGTGCTCAGATTGTTAGCAATGAGAGAATAGGGCTGGATATCCTATTTATACATAGGTTTTAAGTGGTGGGTTGGGCCATAGGCCCATTATCTCGTTTCAATTCGCTAGCGTGGCCCAAATGCACTCCCGGGGCCCGATTTTGAACCTGTTGTCGTGTAATGTCATAAAATGAAATTTTAGTGTCGAAACAACAAAAAAACTACGTCAAAGATTTATAATTGACGCGTTCGCTCATCGGTTACTCTAAAATCGCGTAATTGCCTCGTTTGGTGTTTCTAATCCATTTTTTGATCCGGTTTCAACTACGATTGTAAAAATTTAATTACGAAGCAAAATATATTGAAAAATTCAAGTTTTGAGGGCAACAGGCGTGTCCGATGCTTCCGTTTCGTTACCGGTGTGTTTCCTGTAGTCGCGTTTCTCGTTCCTGTTTGCGTTTTGTGATGTACGGAAGCGAAATAAATTCACAATATTAAATTCATAAATATAAAATATTCGTAGAAAATCGGTATTTGTCAGCATGGTCAGTATTTCGCACGGTATCAGTTCGTTGTCGCGTAATATTCAGTAGGTTTATCTGTAAACCATCGTTCGCGCACTGTAAAGTCGTATAGACGTTCCTAGGCACTCCAAAGGCCTAATTAAGTTAATTTGCGTCGTAATCACTATTTAATGTCGCGTAAATCACCTGTTAATCATGTAATTAAGAGCCATAAATTACCGGTTGTCACAATAGTTGGGTGAGTAAGGCTCAGAGTTAAAGGCTCCACCTGCAGTTATGTCAATATAATGATCATAACTCTGGTCCTTACTACCACAAGATTCTTCTTGACCCAAAAGTGCTATGTTACCAAAGGTGTAATCATCAGCAACTTTCCCAGATTCCTTCAACTTCTTTTTTTGGTTCAACTCTCTCTCATATGTGAGGAGTCTACCATGAAGTTGGGTCAGACAAAATTCTTTGAAACCCACAGAATTTCTGGTCATAAAAGCTATAGTGTCCTATTTGTCTGGTAATGATCTTAGAAACCTACTATTTAAAGTGGATTTTGCAAATTCAACATTAATCAGTTTAAGTTAACTAATGAAATAGCTAAATCTTTCAAACTGTTGGGTTAGTGACTCTCCTTTGACATGACAAAACGTTTCATATTTCTGATTCAACACCTCCCTGTTGTTTTCTATAACCTCTTCTGTTCCACCGAACTGCTCTTTCAGTGCATCCCAAAGCTCTTTGGCATTGTTATAATGTAACAGTCTAGCATTAATGTCATTTGGAAGAGTTGAAGCCAGAATGCTAAAAGCCTTTGCATCTAGTTTAATTTTTTTGAAAATCATGATTTGAGTAATTTTCAAGGCTTTTAGGCACTTGGGATCTTCCATGCTAGGAACCATTGAACATGTGGTCAAAAGATGACTGACTTCCAGAAGTCGGTGTTTTGCTGATCTAACACATGGCCCATCCTATGTTGCCAGATATTGTACTCGGATCTGATAAGCATAGGTGGCTTGAATAGTGTTCCGGTGTTGTGAGGGTCCTGTGAGTGTGATGTCATCTTGGTTGTTTTACAAAAGTTTTTGAATAATCAACTTTATACGTGATTACCCTTTACTCTGTTTTTCAACTGATACGAACAACTTTAGTATCAGTGGATTTGAGCTGAACTTTTATGTCAAATTGATTGTTAGATCGAATTTTGACTGTCCTTTGCTCTGATACCAATTGTTAGGATCTGAGTTTGTTTGATTGTGTTGTTTAACAGAAATGATTAATGAAAGAAGATAGATCAGAGGATAATTGCAGTGGAAATAGAAAGTAAACTTTATAACACAATCAAAGAAGAATAGTTTTCAATCATACATGATTTCATTAGTCAAAAGATTGTATGAATTACAAAAGTTTAACTATGCATGCATGAACACTAAACTCCCCCTCAGCCTGAGCTCACTAGTTTGTTCGTACAAGATGATTGGTGCGAAAGAGCTAATAGAACAGTACAGTTACTGTTCTATTTATAGTACAAATCTAACCACTGAGCATCTTGGCTGACGTCACCTAGACAGTGGCATCTAACAGACTAACAACCTCTAAACACTGATCTAGACAAACATTGTTACATTGAGAACACTGATATACTAAACACTGATACTCCTTTCCACTGTTATTGCCTATGCACTGATGTTAGACAGTGACATCTAACAGATCAGTGCTTTCTTCAATGGTTGATCAGGCCTTGAATCAACAGTGCTTTAGTCTTCATCAGGGCTTTGACAATCAGCGGTTGTTAGGTCTTCAGTCTTTGTATCCAGCAGTACTTAGATGAACAGATGTTGAGAAGATCAGACTTTAGGTTGATCAGCTGATAGAAGTACTGCCATTGGAGGGAACTTAGAACATGCATTGCTTATTGTGGATCAACTGTTGAGAACCAATTTTGGCTTTCTGAATCATCTGTTCTTCTAGGTTTGTTCACATGGGCTAACACACAAGCAAGAAACAGATTAGTTTTAGATGGAAACCTAAGCCTTGTTAGTCTTGGGTTCTCCAATTTCTAAAATATCCTCACTTTTCACTAACTTCTCACTTAAACACTCATTTTTAACAACTGACCCTGAAGTGTCAACTTTCTTGGCAACCCAGCTCTACTTACTCAATAAAGTTTTCCTAAAAATAAATCTTTGAGTTAGCGGCTTTAATTTTAACACCTGAAGTTTCACTTGTTTCTAAATGTTTAGCTTTTACTGGTTGATATTGAATTTTAACAGGTTCAACTTTCTTCAAAATCTATTTGATTTCAACTTTTGAAGCAGATTTTGATATAGTTGGTTTGACCATTTCGGGTTTGTGAGCATGAACATGCTTAGGACTATTGTGCGGACAGTTATAAAACACATGTCCGACTTCTTGACAATTAAAGCATGTTCACTTATCATTGTGTTTTCTCACATAGAAAAGAGGTCCTTCAGCATGTTTTTGTTTCTCTCTTTGTTCAAGAAACTCTTGGTTTGATTGGTTTCAATTGAGCTACATTCTCGCTCTCAGAACTAGTTTCAGAAACAAACTTGATATTTTTTAAAAATTTTGATTTTCCCTGAAAGTTGTTGTTTTGAACCTGTTCCCCACATGATTATTACCCATTACCCAATCACCTTTTCCTTGAAAACCAGAAGATTGATTCCCACGTTTTGAGTATATAATTTCTGATTATTAAAAGCATTCTGAGACTGGTAATAAGTGGTTTCAGCAAAACGTTTTTCATTATTCCATAGATATTTAGACAAATTTCTGTTTTGTGGAACATCATTTCTATCATTTTTAAATTTCATAGCAATACTTTTAATAAATTTTAGTGTTTGAGTGATTAAATTCATGCTTTCATTTATTGGAAACTCTTGATCAGAAAAAATATTTTTTTGTAGATTTTGCTTCTTTTACCCAAACCTTTTCTCGTTGATAAACTTTTTCTTAACATATGATTTCTCACTATTAGTTGATTCACTTTTAACAGATTCAGTTTCAACAGATTCTTTTCCAATTGATTCATTCTCAAAAACTTTTTCTACCACAGCATTGCAAACTTCTTCATCACAATCAAAACTCTTTTCAGATCTTTCATACGACAAATTGATAGTTTCGAGTAAAATCTCATTAGGATCAGCCACCAAAACAGTTTTCACTTCCACATTAATGGCTTTGTCAACACCCTCCGGAGATTTTTTAGAGTAATTACTCCACATTAGAGGTGGACATTTCTTATACTTGCTTCCTCGATTACCATATCCATAGATGTCTTCTCGAGTTTCCTCATCTTTACTTGTAGGTTTGGAAAGTATATAATCTAGGACATGTGAAGCTGCCACATAACTCGTCAATTTTGTATCAACCCATTTCGATTCAATTTTTACTTTTTTCATTTCCTGTTTTAGCTCAGCCATCCCATCGAGATATTTATCAATAGCATTTGTTTGTCTAAAATAGTGGCCTTTAACATAGAAATCATTTTCTTATCTTTATTGATTATTTCCTTAAACTCCTTTTCATCTTTTTGAAGCTTGTTATATTCTTCTTGAGGTTTCCTAAGATTAGCCAACAATGATCAGTATGTTTTTTAAGCTTCTTAACATCATCCTTTTTAATACATTGATCACAAGGAATCAAGCAGTACAAACATTTAAAGGATGATGTTGGTTCATCGTTTACTTCGACTTTGGCTTATAGTAATTCTTTTACCAATGCATTTTTAATTTCCTTGTTAGACTCGATTTTCAGTGACGACTCTGGATTTACCTCTTTTAACTGTGTCATTTTTAAATTTCCTCCTGAGTTATCTCCTCCAATGATTCAGCATTAATCTCGTTCACATTTATCATATCAACAACTTCATCTTTTTCTTCGTCAAAATTGATCTTTCCAAAGGGAGCTTGCTCTCTAGAGAAAAATTCTGCAAAACTATCAATAATATCAGGAGGAAATATAGTTTTAAAAATATCAGGTTGAACAATAAAACACTTCCCCTCTTCGATATTATTTGTCGGCACTAATTCAGTTTCAGTGGTAGATTGTGTTGATTCAGCTTCAACGACATAAGTTGATACTTCTTTGATCTTAACTTCATCAGTCTTTGCTCCCTCACTTTGTTCACATGTAACAACAACTTCTTCAATCTCTGTGATCTCTGCAAACAACGCTAAACCCTTTGTTTTTTATATAACCGAGTTCCAGTTAACACCATCATCATTCTGAATAACAACTAAAGCCTTTTCATTTGAATTTGATGAAGATCTCCCTTCAATTGGTATGATCTGAGAATTCACTGAACCAGGATTGTTCTGTTGGTTATGGTGTGTTGAATTGCCCTCTGATAATAATCTCTCTCGAATGGGTTAACATTGCTGTCAGACGGCTTGTTCGTGTAATCTCTGTAACGGTTAGCATTATGTACTTTCCTTATTTAGAAAGAGAAATCGTATTTCTATTTATGGAAACTTGCTTTAGTATCATGTTCGTATTTCATTTCCTATCTTGTAATCTGAGGCCTTGATCATAATGGAATCCCATTTTGTACATAGACGTGCTACATACTTGAAACAGGTGTTACAAACTTGATTACATGCTCATATACGAAAACCGACACTTGAAATACTTGAAATTGATATTTATACATGCATTACACTTATACATTAGTCAGATATGCTTGAAATACTTAAAACCGGCTAAAGCACGAGAAAACGATGCAATATAACCCAAACTACCCCACTTGTGCGGACGTAGCATCTCCTTTGCACGAACTTACCTTCGCACAAAGGACTTACCTTCGCACGAACATGTCACCTTTGCAAGAAGGACTTACCTTCGCACGAACATGTCACCTCCACACGAACGGAGCTGGCAACGGGATTTCGGGCAGAAAAACATAAACAGCCGCGTTTTTACCACTTTTTCACCTTTTTTCCAACTACCAACCACCAACTACTTCATTAATAACTTAAACCCTAATCCTATCTTATAAATAGGAGCCTCCATGCACTCCTAAACACTTTCCAAACACTTAAATCACTATAAAATCTTCATATTTTCTCTCTAATCTACAAGACTTGGCAGAAAGTTTCAAGCCTTCTAAGCGAGTTTTAGCTCACTTCTCTTCCTATTTCTTCTTTCGTTCTACTTGGATAACCTCTAGGAAGGTTTTCACAAGTTTTCCATGGCAAACTAAGGTGAAACCTCACCATATTTGAGGTCCAAAGTAAAGATAAAATTATGCTTTCACTTATGTTTTTATAACTTACATTTCCTCACAAAAACTTGGTGAAATCTTGTACCCACAAAGCTCCCAACTAAGTTCATAGTTGTGGGTTTGTGCTGTGGTTGATTTCTACCAAGAAACAAGTTCAAAAACTCTTTTAGATTATGCTCTTACATGTTCCAAGTGTTGAAACCATCCAATATTCACCATCTTTAATATAGATGAACTTGTGTCTTGGTAGAAGTGTGAACCGTGGGAGCCTTGGCTTTCCAAACTAGTTCCACTACCTCACTTGTGGACTTGTGTATGAACATCCAAGTAGCTTCCAAGACTCAAAATAACACAACCCCGCCGCACCTCCAACATTTACCATGATGGGTATGGAACACCCGGGTTGATCTTACTTGGCTACTTGGCAAAATTTGTTAGTTTATGTTATTCTTATTCATGACCAACCGGGTTTATCAAATACGTTGATAAACCTTGTACTTTGGTGAATCTTAAAATGAGGTTATTCATGCCTCCATGCTTGACTTATATGACACTACATGATGTACCAATAATCTAAACTATATAATATATATAATATAAAATATATATTAAACGAATTCTTGATGATAACCAGATTATGGTTATATGTCATGAACATAGGTTATTTTATCTTCGTCCTAAACTCCTCGATTTTGATTCTAATAGGCAAATTAGGACCCATGAAATCATTTAAAAACTTATTGTCAAAATGAGTATTTAAACAAGATATATTTTCGCGTATTTATACTTTTTAAAATTAAAATTCCGAATCTGAACTATCTGCCAAATCTGAATACTTACACACCTACGTTTCCCTAATGTAGGGTAACTTCAGGGTTATCGACTCTCAACGCATCACTCACGTACGCGGGATTTATACGCAAACCGTGAGTATACTCGATTTGAGTGCAACATGTACACATATACAAAAATCACGAATCACGATTAAACTTGTTTACGCACATGCTCTATCCGTTAATAAAATGACACGTGTATTCTCCTTGTTAATCGCATGCTATGTTATACTTGTGTTCTATATGCTCATTAACTTTGCAAGCCTACCTTAACAAATATAGCGCTATAGGATTAACGCACTGCCTGTATTCTTGTGGTATTGTTAAGTAAACTATTTTACAACCTTGTCGTTTCGGCGACAATGGTATGCACGATTCTGGTACACTTTGATTTGACTTATAGTTAACACATGCTAGTGTGTTAGTAACAATGTATGCAATTTACCATGATGGATATGAGGCAACTTTTACTCAGATATGCTATGTAATCAAACTTGTATACTCGCCAACTTTTTTTGATCATTATTTTAATACATGTTGTAGGAAACTAGTTGATGTCGATGAAGAACACTACTTAGGGTGGATTAGAAACACACCTAGATTTAAACTTATGTATTCCGTTTCATGTCATTTTATTATTTGAGACTTGTTGTACTTTTATTTCCGAAACAATTTACATGTCCTCTTTAGCATCAATGAAACTGAATTATTTAAATATTGTCAGAATTAGTTGTTATGAAGTCTCTTGCAATCTCGTCTTCGTCTCACTCAGATGTTTCCACCATCGGTTGGGGTGTGACAATCTCTCTTGAAGTGACCTCTCTCCTTACATCTAAAACAAGTCACTTTTGATTAATCAATCCTAATCTTTGTATCTAGACCTTCTAAACAGTTACTCCTGGTAATTTCCATAAATCCCTACGCTCTTCAAATCACACTTGCCATGTACCATCTGATATCGATCAATTCCATCTCTTCTGAATCAATCTGGTCGTAGTCTTCTTTAGTAAGATTTTAATTGCCTATTCGACCTGCGATTAATTTGTAACATTAGAAAGATTTCAAAGATTGTAAGCTTCCGATCATTACCGTATTTTATAAAGTTTTATATTTTATGTACGGGTTTCGTAATCGAACGATCAAGCAAGACGATATTCACGACATTCCAGAACAAAATCCAAGTTACACATGCCTTTATACCCTTCACATGACCTAAACAATGAGTTAGAAGAGTTAAAAAGGGCAAAAAACTAATAATACAAGTCTAGGGGCCAAAACTGTCAAAAAACTACAATCTGCCCACCAGACGGCCTTGCGAACCGCAAGGCCTAGGCCCTTACGGTCCGTAAGGGATGCCTAGTGAGCAGAAAACTGCTGGCAGCAGCCTTGTTTACCAAGTATGGACACCTTGCAATATTCTTGCCACTTAAATTCTTGTTAAGACACTTGTTAGGACACTAAGCAACATCAAGACACCTCACATAACACTTGGCAACATCTCCTTGATCCAAAATCACTACAAATAGGCTTCAAAGTCTTGTGTTTTCTTCACACCATTCTTTTCTTTCTCATTCAATCACTCTTGGAGCTTGCTTCTGGACTTGAAGCCTCCATTCTTGAGTTCTAATCTTTCCTTCAAACACTAGTAAGTGTTTCTCCTAGTCTATTTCATTTTATTTAGTTAGTTATGAACCAAAAGTCAAGCAAATAGAATTTTTCTTTGACTTTCGGTTATGACAATTTCGGTCAGGTCAAAGTTCAAATTGAACTTTGCTACGTGATCGTAATAATGAAGATGTTAATCCCTTGCGATTACACCCTCTGATCATCACATTTAGTAGGCGAAATGACGAGTCAAACATGTTTTAAATAAAAGTAAAAAACGCATAAATTGCATTTTACGACGAATGGATTTTTAAGTATCAAAACTATAAATGTTGACATTAGAACAGCTTATATAACATTATAAGACATGTTTTATCATGTCTAACTCATCATTTCTAGTATAGTGCTCAATTCCTAGTCAAAAGTCAAGAAGTTTGACTTCTGCTTTGACTTTCGAATCTGACCCATTTGGTCAACCTTAGGACCCAATCAAGCCCAATAATATGACCATAATAATATAGGGAATAATCCTCTGATATTATACATTATGGTCATTCCGTTTGGTGAGTCAATTAACGAGTCAACTATATACATACTTTAAAATGTCAAAAATGCCCTTTTGGCATAAAATGGGTTTAAACTTAAATGATCTACATTTTGACTTCAATACTTATCATATAATATCATAAACGATATTTTGACATGTCGTACTCGTTATAGGACTCATTCGACCATTCGGACCCGTATTTACGCATATGACCCGTTAAAATGGCATAAACAATTTAACAAGTCGTAACGGGTCAAAACACTTCTAGACACTTTCCAATCAGAATGTCATGTTTTATAAAACATATTACACGAGATCCTTCACTCGTTTAATTATAAACCACATTCTATTCGATCTTCCGTTTAAGCCACAATATACACTAACAATATAATTATCTGAATTATTAGGAAGCACTTGAGCTTTGCAAACACAATTAAGGAAGTCATCATCAATCAAGTGAGTACATAGTCCCACCTTTACGTTTCAAAATGTTTTGGGGTGATACATATGTGCCTACTATTTTCCAAGTTTACAAAACAATATATATATTGTTTATATATACAATATATTTTCAATTTTGTGTGAAACTTAGTGGTGTGTTATCCATAACACGAGTACGTTCATTAACTTTGGCCAAGCGACCGATAGTATGTTACGGTAGCATAAGATTGACAATCGTGTTTCCACTTTCCGGGTTTGTGGGGAAGTTTGGGAAACGACATAAACTGTGCAATTTTGATGAACCCTGCTTGGGTTTGTCTGACGAGTCAACACAGGCTTGAATCTATTCACCAGACGTCCACGCATGTTTATACAAAATGAAACTATTGAGACAAAACAATTGGCTTATACAAAACGAAACTATTGAGACGAAACAATTTTTTTATACAAAACGGAACTATTGAGACGAAAAAGTTGGTTTATACAAAACAAAACTATTGAGACGAAACAATTGGTTTATACAAGATGACACATTTGGTTTACACAAGGTTACAAATGGTTTCCAAACATATATATATATATATATATATAGGATTAGGTTCAAGAGTGAACACTAGTGTAGTTTGCGAACTGAGCAAACTAATACTTGCCATACATGTGTGTAGATCAATGGGCAGGATTTGATGATGAAATACACTAGTGTATTTTTACGATTTGATGATGAAATCCTAGCCATCCACGTGTGTAAATCAATGACCAAGATTTGTTCACTCAGTTCGCAAGTACACTAGCGTTCACTCTAGAACCCCACCATATATATATATATATATATATATAAACCATACAATTTACAAGTAAACAATTGATTACTTACACATTCTTACAAAGAAACACTTTTGTCAAGATTCATGGTTACTAGGTTTTCTTTATTATACCAACTTACGTAGTTGGTTAAACATATTGCAATACCAAACACAATTGATACACGTTTGGTTACAAGGTTTTCTCTCATCGACTCTCATAGTGGGACGAGGTATTGCAATAAAAATTCATAGCCATAAATTTGACCACAAAACCTATGTTACTTACTAACTTAATTGTTGACCGTTTATTTTCACATACGTTTCAGGTACTAACGCATTATATACTAGTATGCTACACGTAGGATCTGGACTCGGGCCTTAGTTTGCTTATAATCTAAAAACAATAGTTTATAATCCTTTGAGTTTTAAAGACAATGTAATTCATTACAATTAAACTTTAGTACCATGTGTTGTGAACAATTTCTAACGTGACTCTGTTACGTTTCCACCACAAGTTTCCACATGGTCGAGGTGTTATAGATTGGTATCAGAGCCATGGTTATAGGGAATTAGGTTATTAGAAATGCTTTTGACCTAGACTATAACCTTCCTAGGACCAAACGTGTGGTAACTCGCGTCTAGATTCTTAGTACTACAAACATACAAAACCATCACCAATCCTTAGGTGATTATAAAACATACAAAGTCATTATTCATCCTTAAAAGCCAAATTTTTCGAATATTAAGAAATCATCATCTATTCTTAGATGAATTATTTTAGGCTTTTAAGCCTTGAATGTTTTCAAAATCTAGTCAAAGTTTTAGGTTTTAATAAGGTGAACACATGCAATCTGGAAGGGTGGGCGTCTGTACCCTAAGTTTTCGGTATAAGGCTAGAGTGTTTTTATAAAAATCTTTAATAAGCGCGCCACACAACACACTGACAAAATTGAAATATGTGTGCCTTCTAACCGATGACAAGTCCTAGTATCTACCTGGAAAATATGCAGCGGAAACATTTAACCATTTTTTCTAAGTCCAGAGCTCCAATCGCTTACATCCATGCATGGAGGAAGCACTAGACTGCGGGGACTTGAAGGGGTATGGTCCCACATCATACGCTGACATGTGCAATGCCAAGAATAGGTCACGCGCATAGCGCCATACCCAAATCAGATATACCTGACCCTTAGTCATTTTCAGTAGATTAGCGCAAGCCTCAACAACGCGAGTCTATGCATGACAGCAAGGCATAGTACACCTAGTATGAACGTCAAAGCATGCGACCAATGGGCGCATGCCAGACTGTATATAGTAGAGCTGCACGATGAAAGATCGTGTAGGAGATGAAAAGTACAAAAAGACAGCAACGTGTCAGTAATCACCGTGCGCCAACCACTGCTCCACGATCTCCATTAACCGCTGGTGACAGATCCAACAACAAGGACAACTGTCAGGCCACGTGGATCCATTCAATGTGTGACATCTTCTCACTTGCCTGCAGACACTAACGATTGTGTCTAAGGAGATAAACGTGATATTCCTTGATGTCGACGTCGAGCCCAAGGCCCATCATTCCACCTCCTTTGTCATTCCCTTCGGCTATAAATAGAGGACTTGATCTACAGGTTTAAGGACCGCTCTCTTGCTCTCTCACTTAATACACACACTTATTATCCTCAAAACAAATTCGTATTCTCACGCGGAGGGTGGTCAGAAGGAGAACCCCTACTCCCCCTCCTTGTAATGAGCTTCACGGTGTTGTGTTGTTTTGCAAGATCAAGCAATAGATATTCGAATAAGAAAGAAGATTAACCTTATTTCAACGAGACTAATCCCACAAGTTAACTCACGGTTTAACTTGGTGTTTCTTCATTTACGTAACCGTGTTGATTGCTTATTTTTACTATTGGTTAGATTAAAGCCTGCATGGTCTATGATAACCCATCGATATATCATGAAACAAGTACTACGACCCCGCTATGAAGCACGGGCTCCAATACTAGTTTTTAACAAAATAAAACTTGATGTCTTACATAATTTTTAAGTTCTTGAATACTATATCCTGATTTCTTTCTTTTCTTTTCTTTTCTTTCTTAAACAGCGAATGCTCGGACACTCGAGATCATCCTAGCAAATAAATCACCCTTCCGTTCGAAGAATATAATGTGATAACCCACAACTGAGAAAAAACCCCTGGCTCAATCCGGATCAAAATTTGTCCCAAACGGGACTCCAACGCTTGGCCTTACATTTGGAAAGTCGTAAGGTTACCACTCAACTAGAAGGCTGGGTAGTAACATCCTCATTTCTTACATTTACGTAACTTAGTGTTGATTACTTAGGCTATGTCCATTGGTGACTTTTTCTCAGGGTTGGGTTGTTTAAAAAATAGAGAAATCCATTTAATTTGCCCAACCGGGTGTTGCTACCACCTTTGGGTTATGGTTTTTTTAGGAATATTGGATTTTAATAATTTCAACTATTTGTCGTTGGCCGCCAATAGTCCAACTTAGAAAATAACCACTGACAATCCCAACTATTAACATATTGGCCACTAATGGACCCTGACTAACATAAACCTAATGTTGTTAGTCTCCGGTCGCCGGAAAAACGGGTTTGGCCGGAAAACTCAACATTTTGGTCCCAAACCTCTTTGTAACCTTATTATGGATCTTTAGGAACATTTTTCTAGTAAAAGCCCCAATTATTGAAGTCGCCGTAAAACTCATTTTTCGCCTGAAAACTTCTTTTTTGCCGAAAAAACTCAACTTTTTGGCCGGAAAACTCAACTTTTTTTCCGGAAAACTCAACATTTTCGTGCCAAACCACTTTGTAACCTTAGATCGAACGATTAGAAACCTTTTTCTGGCCAAAAACGGTTTTCCGGTGACCAGAGACTAGCGGCGTTAGGGTTCTGTTAGTCAGGTTCTATTGATGGCCAATATGTCAATAGTTGGGATTGCAAGTGGTTATTTTTGAAGTTGTAACTGTTGGCGGCCAACGACGAATAGTTGGGATTATTAAAATTCGATATTCCTATTTTTAATGAATTTTAAGATGACACTTATCATCTGCAGGATGGTTGGATTTTAATTTTGTTTTTTATTTATCTTTTTTAACAATTAATTCCACCTAAATTTTGATTTTCTTTAATAACTTATTAATATTTAATTTTTTTAAATAATCTGAATACACAGTTTTGTTTAACTTTTTTTTGGACATTCCGATATAAATTTTATAAAGAGCCGAATTCGTTCAAAAATAGATTTTTAAATAAATATTTTTTCAAAAAAATGCATTATCTTTGTTTTCCACATGTTTGATGCGTGGTTTCCATATTTTAATATTTCTTATATTGTTTTACTTATTTTACACTTAAAATAAATCGGTTTCAAATAAAAATATTTATTTTAATTATTTTTAATATATTTTATGGATAAATAATAAGCGCAAAAATATACATTTAATAAAATTTATTTTAAGGTTTGGTTGAAATGGGAGTAAAAGGTTAAGTTGTGTTGGGTTGGGTTGTGTAGGTAGAGGAAAAAATATTAGTTTTTTATTAACAGGTTGGGTCGAAGAAAGTTATGAATAGGTGTAACCTTAGCCATTTGTTAAAATCGTGCTTATTATACTAATTTGGTAACTTTAACATCTGTTTATTTATGCGTATTTATGTCTTATTCATGTTTGGTGACCAGTCATGTCAATAATTTGTTACTTGTGTTGTGTCATCTATGTTATAAAGCTACTTATGTTAGTCGTGTTTTAATGTATCGTGCTTGGTGTTGGAAAAATTGGTGAAAATGATTTTTTCTTATTTTGGATTAGAAATAAATATAATAAAATGAGCGGGTTTTTTTTTTAATTACATTCGTTTTAATATATAACGTTCCAAAAAGTTTAGCCAAACAAATTACACCAAGATAGCCGGTAAGCGGGCAACAAGTTGCGCCGCTACCCCCTTTTGAATAGCGAAACCTAACCTAGTAAAAACGAAACCCCGATCTCTAGGAGACGAAATGTTGCTGTGAACAACCCGTTGGACCCGTCCAAGAAATCTGATGGCTTCTGGGGCTAGCGAGCCAAAGGTATCAAAGGCAAAAGGGATAAAGGAATGTTGATTATCCTCGCAGGCTTTTGCATGTTTGTCCATTTTCTTCGCTGCCGCCCTTGCAATCGCCTGACCAGGGACAAAACCTGTATCCCGAAAGCCTACAAGGGGGGAAACCCCGGTAAGATCAACACAAGCGTGTTTACCTGCATCCCACCAGAAAACTAAAATGTCCGCGGGGCGCAATGTGGATCTTCCTTCCCTCGGATCTGTCAAAAAGTTTACGGGGGCTTCTTTCTTCACCGAGATCCCCGCCCGTTTGAGGATGTCCCCCAAGACATCCCGCACCCAGTCGTGCCTATACTTAAAACCTGGCAGTTCTTTACAGTGCAGAGCATGCTCCCCAAATTGGTCTAAGCAAGCTTTCCGGCAAATCGGGCATTGCTCATCATCAGGGAACATAGGAATCATGAGCCGATATTTTAAGATAACACGGTATTCAACGGCTGACATCTTTTGGCCTAAGCCCTCAATGGGGATGACCGATAGAAAATCTTGGGCGTGGGGGCCCCGCAAGCATTCTAGGACGGCGTTCTGACGAGGGGTCGTACATAAATCTGATCCAATATTCTGAGCGATACGACAAAACAGAGCACTCGCCAAAGTCTTCTGGGTCTTCGGTGGGGCGGTATCCCTGTTAGCGAAACCGCCAATATCCAAATCCGGGAGGTGTCTATGCAACTCCCCCAGAGCCATGTCATAATCCCCATCCATTCCAACAACCCCACTCTCGCGCAAGATGTGATCTTGCAGCCCCCATAATTGAGCTCGCGAGGCAAAAAAACCGTAAATGGAGACATCCATGGCCGATAGAAGCCCAAGCCCCCCATCTTACAGGGCAGAGAAGCAACCCGCCACTGAAAATCCCCAAAAAACGGACCCCCACACACCACAATGTCCTCTATAGCCCCCCGTAACCCTTTATCGAATAAGGATACCGCCTCCTTTACAAACATAGGTTGACAAGTACGCAGACCAAAAAGGAGCTTGGCGACACCCATGCAAGAGCGCAGCAGGAGAAGCTCACTTTGTGGGTCTCGGAGTTGCGAAAGGCTACTCATAAGGCCCACTGCCCGGGAAGCTCGCTGCGCAGCCAAAGCACTAATGAAACTGGGGTCCCGGCTCACAGCTCCCCCAAGGAGTCTCACGCCCCCCGTTGGTCTTCCAATCTCCTTCGGGAATAAACTAGCCTCCAATTTTTCTCCATTGCAAGACGGCCAATATACCTCTGTTTTTTTTTTATATTAAGCCGGAGCCCCAAAGGTGGCCCCTCAGATTGAATGATAGCCAGAGCCTTTGCTACCTCAGATGTTTTTCCCATAATAGTACCATCATCGTAATACCACGCGTGGAAGGGGAGGGTGCAACTGTCTCGTATACGCTGTGTGAGGGGGTGCAAGACAAGGGCGAACAATAGAGGCCCCAAAGGATCCCCCTGCTGGACCCTCGTGGACGACCCAATACAGTCATTACCCATATAAAGCCTAACGGTTTGCCCATAAAGAAAATGTATCCACGGAAATATAGATGGGCATCGAATCCCAACCTCCTGCAGAAGAGCTGTGCGATCCACTAGGTTGAAAGCATTGGAGAAGTCAACGGTAAGCATGGCGAAAGGCCCATCATCGTGAAAGGCGTTAAGGAACCTGTTCGCGCTATGGAGGATAGCTTCAGCCCCATCTGGTGTCCCAACCCCGAATTGATGATCCCCCAGGTACCTAACCATCTCTTTCCCTACCTTTTTATCGCTATTTTGGAGACCAGCCTACGCCAAATGGCCCCGACCGCAATAGGACGGATCCCCCCATCAGGTTTCGGCAAGGGGGTCAGAGGAGCGGAGGCAACGAACTCAGCAAGAGACCTAGGGCATAACCCCCCCCCCCAAGAAGACATTGACTACCCCGGTGATGGCTAAAACTAAACCCGAGGAAGTTGAGGACCCCTCTCCACAAAAGCTATCCAGTAAGTGTTGCGCCCTGAGCCCATCTCTCCCGCACGAAGTTCCTTTGAGGAATGACTTAATGCACCCCAAAACGCACTTCGCATCAACAGTTAAGGGTGCCTGAGGGATTGTGTCTGCCGGCACAACCGGAGGGGGCGTAACCGGGTGTTTCTCCGCGAGGGCCTCCATAGTGGAGGGCCCAAAGGGGGCAACGCCAGAAGAGGACAACACCTTGACCGCAGCTGTGAAATGACCATCTGCCACTTTACGAAGGCACTGCTTAACATTGGTTCGGCCCTCCCGACCTTCGGGAAACGGGTCGGACCCATTTACCGTCCCTTTCTCCTTTACATCCTGAAAGAGGGAAGCAACTAGCTCGCTAATCCCTTCCCCATCTTTCCAGACAGAAAGAGCCCGTTGGATGCTAAAGCACTGTAACGTTTTCCTGTTCCCGGACCGACGTTCCTGCCTATTGGCAGGGCGCACAACTTTTAAAGTACAGCGAGGCAACAAGAGTAGCTTAACCTAATATTCAACCGACCCAGGGGTAGCAATCACCTTCCGCATAGCCGATGTTAAAGCTTGCGCGAACGCCATTCGACAACTAGGAATGCTCTTGACTGTCGCGATGGGAAGAGAAAAAACCCACTCCAAAAGGGAGCCATCCACACCGGCAGAGGCAATGCCTTCCCCTGAAGCCTCCCCCCCCTCCCGAAACTTGTGGTTTAGGAATCCCCACAATAAAGTCCTCGGTCCCCCTCGAGCTAGGGACGAATTTAACAAGGTCATCAACATGATGACACCCCCGGCTAAGAGCATGCACAACCATGCACTCCCCGCACAGCCAGTTGTTAAGCGTTTTCAAAGTTTCTCCCATGTCCTCATATAAGTCGGGATCCTTAGCAATCGCATCCCGTAAAGTATCTTTCCCGTTATCTGACTTGAGGTGGTCCCGTTGGAAGTGAGAGAGCAGTCTCGCGTACCCTTTGGACCCTACAAAACCATCTTTGCAAGAGTGGAAATTCCTGAAGGGGCAAGGCCTAACACCCTTAGGGCCTCCCCCCTGCAGAACACCTTTCATCATACACCTAAGAACAAAAACCCAACTCGAGTGAAGTAGGGGGATGCGCCAAAAACTAAAACTCCCTGGAACATGAAACGATCATTTCAAGAAACGGTCAAACAGGCAATAAAATCGAGCACCAGCCTCTTAAATCAACCCAATTACCCCAATAATGTAGTGGGTCATGATCCAGACATAAAAAGATCAAAAACTTTTAGTGGGGAATTTCATCGAACACTTGGCATGCACAAAAAAAAAAAACCCAAAAAACAAGAAATCCAAATCAACCAACCGCGTGAAGAGGGAGAGGTTGGAGAAATCCAAATAAAATCGAGCACCAGTGTAAAATGGTGGCTAATCGAAGTTGCTGAATCGAAGCTTACCTGTTGATTCCCTCCCTGCCGAAAGTAGAATGGTGTTTTCGGTGTGATTGCCCTAAATTTCGCCAAGGATTGATGAAATCATGAAAAGGGGTTTTGAGTTTTGTGAAATCTTGAAGTGGGTGTGGGTCTGATTGGGAAGTATTGAAAGCTACAACGTCAACAATGGGATCAAAACTGATTGTTACAATGACCGGAGATCCAACACTCGTGCAAACGACAAGAAATTTATCAATGAAAACACCATTGTTTTATAAATTTATTTGTGGGTTTGTGCTCTATGTTGGAGGAGCTATGCAACAAACTAAACCACGTCCAAAACGGAGCTAAGATGAATGAGATATCGATGCTCAAAGTTGGGTGTTTGGAACATTGAATGCCGAAACAAAAGGGAAAGTTGCACCTTGTCTCACATAGGAGGAGAGATGAAACTTAAATGGATATTTAAGTGGGAACTCTCCATCCTTATTATTTCATGAAAGCACACACACTAAGTGTACTCGCGAAGGGTGCGGAGCACCCTAACTCGCACTCGCACGTGGCGTGGGCGATGAGGCGCAATGTGGCGCTTTGATGGCGCACTTTGAAGTGGCGTGCGGGTTCGAGTCACGTGATGTGGCAGTCCGCGCGTGAGTACATGTGGCATGAAGGCACGCGGTTGCGCGCATGGTTCATGGGCCCTGATGTGACGTGCGCGGCGCACCAAAGTGAGCCAAAATGGCTCGACTGTGTGGCGTGCTCGTAGAGGCTCATAGGTGACGTGGCGCACGCGCGTAGGCGTGCATGGACCTAAGTCAGTGTGGTGCACGCGCGCATGGCAGTGAGCCAAAAGGACGAAGCGTGCATGAGCGTGCAGACCTGCGCGCACAAGGACACGCGCGCACTAGTGTGTCTTGCGCACGCGCAGGAGCTTCTAGCATTTAATGACGAAGCAGTTTCAGTTCAGCATTCGAAACTGACGAGTCAAACGGTTTTAACAGCGAATTAAATGACATATTAAATTGCATTGAAGACGTTTCATGCAATTTAAACCTCTCCTTTCATTCCTTTTGACCGTTTCAAATCAGGAGCTGTATAAATACAGCTCCATACCCAACTGCAGAAGATACCAGCAACACAACAGTAAAATTCAACTTTCTCTCTACAGCGTTCTGATCTTCTCCAGCAATTTTCAAGGTAGCCTTCGGGTTGTAGGCCAATTCCGGCAGTACGCTGCTTCGGCTGTTGTACCCTGGGAAAAAAACGAGTACTCCTGGGAGACTCGGAATTTGTTTTAAGGGAAACGTGTTGAACACGTGCCTCAGTCAATCTATTTCTACTCCTTTCTTGTATTTTGGTTTATTTCAATTGTATTTGTACAAGTTTGTTTAGCTTTCTAATTTTGTATTGTAATTGTTAAATAAAATTTGTTTTATTTTATCATTTACGCGAACGGTTCCTACAATCTTAAAACAAATTTTAAAACACCGTTCATGTAACAAAACCACTCTGTTTGTGATTCAAACCAGTTTTGTCTCACTCAGTTTGTGTTTTAAAAACAATTTTTTTTTCTGTTTTCATCTTCAAAGGAGCGACTTTGGTTGAAAATAGAGCTGGTTACATTCAGTTTTGTCCTAAAATTGCTAAAAACTTTCTGTCTTGGTCTTCAAAGTTAGACTTAGAAGCCAAACAGTAAGTTCTAATATTTTTAAATTTTCTGTTTTTTGGTCTTCAAAGTTGGACTTAGAAGCCAAAACAGTAAATTTGTGGTAAAATAAAATTAACAGGTTAATTCTGTTTTTTGGTTGTATAAAACAGAACCTTTTAGACTAAACTTGGTAATTTTATTTTTTAGAATGTCGAACGAAAATGTCAACGTTAACAACACGAATGTTGTGACGGGAACCCCCCTGAACGCCACCACTGTGGGAGCGTCCACAGTGGCTAATCATGCTGAACGACCGAGAAGTTCTCGGGTCAACACTTTAAGAGGTTGTCACACCCCTTTCTTAGGCGGAAGCACGAGGTGTGATCATGAAAGGTTTTCATTCCATACGATTGGTAAACATACTACATGCTCATAAAATAACTTCAAACACCATTACCATTACATAACAGAAAACATAGTTAAGAGTTTACACCACGAAATAACATACTGTCTGAAAGTTTACAACTTATTTAAGACAAACATAAACGACATCCACGAGCATGAGTAAGACCGCGCGCACATCCACTTTTAATTACCTGAAATACATGTGAGTTTTGGAAAAACGTCAACATAATGTTGGTGTGAATTCATGCAGTTCTTGTATTGAACGTTTGTATGCTTGTATGAAAAACATGGTATGTATCTTGTGAAAATCCAGTATTCATGTATAAATCAAGTATTCTTGTATAAATCATGTATTCTTGTATAACTCAAGTATTCCTGTATGTATCAAGTTGTTAATGGGTTGCAAGGCCATTAACATGTGACACGACATAGGAAGCAACCAAACCATATGCATTTTTCTAGTTGTCGATTCATGACGGAGACACAAAAACACTACTTGGTACTAGTTATCACCAAGAGTGGGGATGCCCTGGTACCCATTAGATCTAACCTTTTGTTCTGCGGTCTAAGTGTGTACACGATTAAAGGTGCTTATGGTACCCTATTCGTGACACGATTTCTCGTATCATTTCTCAAAACGCATCATACTTGGTACTTGTTATCACCAAGAGTGCTTCTTGTTTTTGTATCATACCATTTATAAACATTGTAATTTTGGTAACATGTATTTCATCCCCGAAGTTATAAAACTGAAAACAGTTAAAAGAAAAGGGGGAGCATGAACTCACAACTTTGCGTTCTTTGCGTCGTAAACTTCATCGGTTTTTGCTTATCTAGCGTCGTGACCTAAACGTGTTTTATTAACGTTAGTCACTAGACTTGTATCGCACAAGTACAAGTCACTATCTTTTGTATATGTTTTCTTGTGTTAAAAATAATTTATATTTTTAACTATGTATTTTACTTATATTATTTTCTCAAAAATAAATATAAGTATCTTGTATTTTGCACCCGAATTGTGTATTTTGTTGTCACACCCCGATATTTCCACGTATTGCCGGTGGGCCTGGTGGGGAGTATCGTGACGTAGTTGATATCATCATAGTCAGACAACACAATATTTAAATGCACAGCGGAAGCAAAAGATAATTATATTACAATCCGAATATAAAGTAATGTCAAAGTATTACAACGGAAAGTAAAGGATCCACAGGCGGATCAAATAAAAGTAAACTGTTCAACAGACTTCAGGCATCTAGAACTTGCAAGATTCCTTATTAACGCCCTGAGCTCCCAGCCAATTACGTACAGTACCTGTCACTTAACCTTTTTGGAAAATACGTCAGTTTACACTGGTAAATACAATTAACTGACTCATTTTGGAAAAGAGTTTGAAAAATTGATTTGAATGCACGAGGCACAAAATATCTTTTATAACTTGGGACAATTTTATTAATAAAAATCTTGTATCCGATTTACATGGTTGTCCAACATTTAGGGCCGGTGATTATACAATACAAGCCGGTCAAGAATAATCGACACACCATAAATATAACTCACAAGAAGACATCCTTACAAGTGAGTATATCTTTTACATACGCAACAGGAGGTGTTATGCCTACACCTTGTGCTTAAGTTATGGCCATTCACTTTTTAAATGAACCAAGGATATCCAGGACACAGTCATTAACCCCTAATGTTATTTGTTATCAATCAATACGGATTAAAACGGGATTATGCACTTCAATCATCCCCGATTAAAAGGTTTCTACACCCGACCAAGCGGTATTTTTATAATACCGTATCCCAAGCCCGTATAAGGGAAAATAAGTTAAAAGTATTTACCTGAGTTAGCAGTGCAATTTATACTCAGCCGTATATTCTAATCAGCAAGCACAAGTACTTCTACTGGGGCTCTTAATCTAGAATGGAGGTTTTATTAACCTATTAGATTCCTAACGGGTCTTATTTAAGTCGTAACTTAGACCGGTTACTTTTAAGGAAATGTTTACGGTTCAAAACGCATGATTAAGTGAAGACCGGAATAGAATGTGATTTAGACCCGACAAGTTTGGAGACTTGTATAATATGGTTAAACTAAACACATTCTGGATTTTGAGATAAAAATAATAACGTTTGACCCGTTTCGGCTAATTTATGCAAACTAGTTACATAAAGCGAACCGAACGCGCAAGAGGCGTAACGGGTAACCATATAGGTCATATACAGGTTTCCTAAGTTAATATGCCTTAAATATGTTGTGATATCAGTAGGATACCTTCCATTATGCCCAAAACGAGTTAAATCTCAATTTAAGCCCCGTAGGGGTATTTTGGTCATTTTAAAGATTATAAAAGAGATTAATTTTAATTCTGAGACTCGGGTCTGAAATAATCAGTAAAACAACTTAATTTTATAGGTTATATCAGTTGGTGATAAGTCTTATGTGATAAAATGGTTTTAAACCCATACTAGGCGTTTAATACGCGTAAAAAGCCCTTTTAAGCGATTTCCGGGTTATACAGGAAATCTGAGTTTTCTGATCAGGTTATAAAGTTCAAAATACTTTATTTATTATATCAAATCAGTAGCAATTGGATTGGTGTCAAAATATTATGTAGAACTCATTTTATACACAAAAGGGTATAATCGGTATTTACCGAATTAAGGCGATAACCTTAGGTTATGCTCAGTTTAAAAATAATTAAAAATCTTTAAAAATCTCAAAATATTATATTACATCAGTGGGTAAAAGGTTTGGTGTCAAAAATTGGGTTTAGATAGGCTTTATGCTAATGACGCCGTTTAATTACTAAAAAGCGTTCTAATTACTCATTGAGCATAACTCCTAATCTAGACCTCAAACTGATGTGAAAATTTAGGGAGATGTTTATAAATTAGTAATAAAGATTATTGTCCTTTCATATTTCCAAAATTCTCGTTTTATGGACAAAAGGGCATATTGGTCAACATTAGGCATTTAGCGGAAACGAGTAAACGAATCGGACAATCAACGATCCAACCACAGAGGGTTATACTATCATGTAACCTAGTCCTAAGGAAACCCTAAGGCATTTCCAAACCCTTCTAAATCGGGTCAGAATTGAAGTCAAAGCAAAAGTCAAAGTTTTGCGACTTTCGGTTCCGAATCGAGCCTAAACAGAAAATTGTCGGATCAAACAAGCTTAGATCAGTTCTTATACTTATTACCAAGTTATATGAGTGATACAATAGGTTACATGCCTTCTACATTGCTAATTACATGATAATTTGTAAATTAAGCTTATGTTGACTTTTTCTAAACAACTTTGACCCGATATTTGATCTAGTTAGAGTGGGAATCTGAGGGTGCCCTTTTAAGGGTTTATTGCCCACATAAATACCAAATTATAACTACCTTCAATTCGACTAATCACTGGACCATTAATGATTAATCGCTAAGTCAAACATTAATTACGACGGTTTGACTTTTAAGCTAATAACTAAGTAAAACTCAACTAAGGAAGGTCAAGGACACTTACCAAAAGCCTAATTACGACCAGAGGTGGTTGAGGACTGATCTTAAGCTCCAGGGAGTCCCACAATTGCAGATGGAATGAATGCAAGAAATGTTGCAACATGAGGGACCTTTTATAGTGTTCTTGATCCATTATGATGATGACAACTAAGGCTATACATGATCCGTGATGATTAACAAGTGTCCCTAAGGCCTAAGAATTTGTTTGGGCGGCTCTTGGAAGTGATAAAGGGTCATATAAGTCGTTACATGGGCTGAACAACCATTTTTCTGAGTTTCTGCATCTGGGCAAGGCTTACGTACCGTAAGACTCCCAGCATACGGTCCGTAAGGACCTGGTCAGAAGTCAGAAACTTTCACTTGTTGACAGATTTAGCCCCTGCACTTCCAAAAGCCATTTCCGACACATCCAAGGCCCGTTAAACCATTTTTAAGGCTCTACAATGATGCCTAAGTATGGGAAACTTGAAAAATGCTTAAAAATATGCCGGATGTCGGTTCACTTGGTCGTACGGTCACGTTGTTCGGTTAATTACGACGAAACACGGACGGACGCGAAAAACGAACCAAATGACACGACGAGTGAAATTTTATCAAGCCAAACACTAAAATAACATATTTTAGTGCTTACATAAATTTTTGGGTGTCCGGGGATATTCAGAATGATGCGCGTAAACGCAAACTTGTGCGCTTTTTGACACTTTTAGTCCCTGCATGACTTAAAAGCTTATTATTGCGCACCAAACACCTTTAAGCCTATATCTAAGCTATATTAAGGATAAATAGGGTATGTTTATCTCATGGTCATATTCTGGAAAGTCCGATAACATACGAATCGGTATACTTTAGTAGTTTAACGCTTTAGGTCCCTCTAATGCGCAAACTTGCGTAAATCATCAATTAATAGCATTGAAGCCTCATCTAATCCATATTAGGCATTCTTGAAAGTATTATTAAACATCAAAATGCTTCGGGCTCGATAAAAGGTCATTCAGAGGTATAATTAAACATATTGACACTTTTAGTCCCTTATACTTGCAAGGTTGCGCGTAGCTTCACTTTTAGGCATAAAAGCCTTAGATGGCCAATGATTGGCATTCCCGAGAGTATAATTAAATATCATGAGATTCTCGGTTTGTTAAAAGGTCACTCAGAGGTAAGAATTAACATGTTGATGCTTTTAACCCTTTATTGCGCAAACTTTCAATTAATTACGCACACGGCTACACTTGATTAACAAGTGGCTCATTTGTGAATATAAAACCGTAAAAGGTTATTTAGAAACTTGTGATAATACTTCCAGTTCTTTCATAATCAAGGTTTTCGATTTTTCGAAAAAAATAGTCCCTTGAATTCAATGTCTGACTTCATTAGGGTTTATTACACGTGTCAATACTTTATTGGACGTGATTTTACGAGGTGTTACATCCTCACCCCCTTAAAAGAAATCTCGACCTCGAGATTTGCTTAAAGTAAAGGAAGTACTTTCTGTCTTATATTGAACTTAGCCTTCCTTAGTACATTTGGGCCTCTAAGGCACCCCAGTTGACCTCTATAATAGGTCATGTATCCTTTTGGAGTTTCTTAAGCTGTCGATCCTAAATTGATACGGGTTTCTCGTCCAATCATAATCTGCATAACACTATGTGATAATGCTTCTTGACTTATTGGCGAAACACATCCTTAAATCATTAGTATATAACGCATTGCAAGCTCCACTAAGCTCCTTATATAGGTTTTAGCTCATAAGCTATTGACCTTTGTTGCATTTGATTTCCCGAAGGTTCCTATATATATATCCAGGGCTTAACTTACCCTGAGGAATTAAATTCTAGCACACCCTTCTTAGGGTGATACCTTTGATTGAACCTTATCCCTTATTAAGGACTTAAGAAGGTTGCTACTAATTATTAATCCTTGATTTTCTGCCGAATACTGGCGCCTTACTTATAACTATGGACTTGCATAATCTTATTTGTTGTCTCCCAGGCAACTTTCAGGCCCTGATAATTGGACCTACCAATCCTTTGTCTAACATTAGATGCTTAACATTCCATCCATATAAGGTCTCCCAAGGAGCAGCCTTAATACTTATATAATAACTATTATAGGAAGGCTTATTTTAAGGTGAGATGGTTATTCCAACCACTGCTTGAAACTAGTCTTAAGGAATAGCTAATCCTCATAGTTAGTCTAACCAATCGACGATCCTGGGTAGCTGATGGCAATTCTTAATTGTTGCCTAAATAGGGTTGCGGTAATTAATGCATAAGCAAAATGAACCGTCTTTCTTAATTAACAATACTGAATTCTCAGAATATTGAGTTAGGCTTTATGAATCTATATCTTAAAACTTACTTAATCAGGGTTTTCAATTTTTCCAATAATGGTACTAGCTGTCTTGGAGATTTCATAATGGTACAGTCCTAAATGGGATATAAATCTTAACTCTACTTGCCTCTCAGAAGGTAAACAGGGTAATCTTAGGAGAAGATAATCAGGATACGAGGAGGTTACAGAGATTTTCCATATCTCTGGCTCCGGTTCATCCGTCATTGCTTGTGCCAAATAAGTGGCACATTTATGTTACAAGTCCACGAATTCCTTAATTGGGAACATTTACTTGGACAATTCCATTCTGGATATCTTCTTTGAATACCAATAGTTGACTTTAGTACCATATGACCATCGGGATATCTTTGTGGTCCCATGCATTAAACCTCCATACTGATCAGGCATGGAAGTAATCTATGGAATTTATTAAGATACACCAATCCTCACATGGCGCTTTTATCATACCGTCTGGTATTCGCAATCGATAGAGATCAAAGAGATATCAACTATGTATGCTGATGCACTTCCTCCAGAGAGAGGATACCTCTAAAATTCTATGCCTGAAGGCTTCTGACAGGAACAGAATAAATGGTTCTTATGATTTCGCCTGTAAGTTTTACCCTTCACTTAATAACTATGGTTCTTATGAAAGATTTTAATGGTGTGCTATACTTATAGTTTATGAAGGATTTGGAGCAAGTAGCATTCGGCTCTTTGAACTTTTTCACGATCTCCTTCACAGCTTTTCCAACAGTTGCGTCTTATCATAGTTTGAAGATCGTCCTTGGACTTTCTAAGGTTTACAATTGTAGTATCATTAGCATGAGTCACATCATCAAATGGCGCGATTGACTGATGTCTTATCCGGTCTTGTCATACTTAAGATTTGGTTCCTATCACCAAATGAATCATTTACTTAGTTGCAATCCAACAACTGCTATTCATCACCCTGATGGCCTTAACAAATACTAACCATGGTATCAATAGACCATACAGGCTAATATAGTACTAACATCCTTAATAGATGTTATTTAATATATATCAATTATACTTAGCCTAGGCCACAAAAGACCATCAATGGCATTTAAGGTTTGGACCTAATCCATCATTTTCTTGAAAGGGGACCAAAATGTCACATCTGTCTTTATTATGTTGATGAATTTGGATAGCTTGAAAGCTTGCCATAAGGATATCAGAAAAGAGTGATTCCTAATAGATATAAGATATCAATCTAAGATTTGTTGGAGCATTTTCTAAAGTATCATCGGCCAATTTCTACCTCGCGTTATATGACCGGAGTCCTAATCAGGTGGAGACAACAGTTCTCAACATTTATCGTTCATTATAGTATCATATGTGCCAGCATCAAATAAATTTCTGCATAAACTACTTGATAAGGAAAGGTACCTGCTATATAGTTATCATTCTGCACCATCTACTGGGCGTTCCTCTGGAAAACTCATGCGTTTGTTTTCCTGACCTCTCCAGGCTTCTTTATAAGCTTTGGGCAGTTGGTTTTGATGTGCCCTTCCTCGTTACAACTGTAACATGTGGCGTTCTTTAACTCCTTGCAATCTAAGGTTTTGTGACCCTTGGTCTTGCAAATTCCACACAATTTAGCACGTGGGTCGATTTTACATTTTCCAAAATGTTGCTTTCTGCAGTTACTGCATTTGGGTCTGTTATTAGACTGACTCGAGTTTTTCCTAAACTAGGTATCTTTCCCGTGCTCAGAGCTTCCCTTCTTCTTCTTGTTATATTGATGAGAGTTTTCCTCCTCTCTTTCTCTTCTTCCCTCGCCAGAAGCCTTAACAGACTTAATTCTGATTGCATCTAAGGTGAGAGATAAGGATAAGTCCACCGCAGACCTATATGTGGTTGGCCTAGATGCTTTAACATTTCCTTTAATCTCGGTGCTAGGCCTCCAATGAAACGCGCTATGCATTTAGGTTCAGGGGTGACTAAATAAGGAACTAGGCGGGACATAGTGTTGAAACTTGTCACATATGCCTGACAATCCAAATTCTCCATGACCAGAGTCAAGAAGTCTGATTCTAACTTTTCTACTTCATGCTGAGGGCAATAGTTTTCCTTGACTAGTGCAACAAATTGATCCCAATATAAGTTGTAGAGTAGAACCTTTCCCGTGGCTTGGAGCAATGATCTCCACCATGCCAACGCTTCTCCTTTGAATGATTGTGAAACAAATTTCACAACATCTTGCTCCGCACAACCGCTGATGTCAACAACAGCGTCCATCTCATCGAGCCATGTCATGCAATCAATGGCCCCTTTTTCTCCTGTAAAGTCTCTGGGCTTGCAGGAGACAAAATATTTATATGAGCAGGTCTTAACTGGTGCCTCTTGATGAAGCACAACCCATCTAAACGGAAAACTCCTTTGATTTGACATTTTTAAACATCGTCCTCCCTTGACTCATGTGTTTTAGAAGGGGGGTTACTACGAGCCACAGATAGAGTCTTAGAGTGGGTATCATTTGATTCATCATACTGTCTGTCAAGAGCTCGAGTAACAGCATAATCTATTATTGCTTGCAGTTCTGCTCCAGTTACATTAATTCTGGTAGTATCATTGTTCTCCTTCAAGTGACTGTTAACTTCATCTAATCCAGCCATGTAGCTTGATGGCTACATAAACATTGACAATGATTTATTCAGAGGTTATTATGAAATTAACATTTTTGATAATTTATTAACCATGGTAATATAAACCATATTGGTTAATTTGTTAATTTTATTAGTATTTTCATCATAATCTATCCTAGTGTATAAATCATTAAGGATATTTAAAGTGGCACAACAGGCCTTGTCACGAGGACAGTTTTGAATTTATAAGCCATGATCGTTTGGGATCGAGGCATTTAAGGTTTGAGCATAGTTGGTTACTTTTCTTGACAGAGAGTCGACGACTACAACTGTCTTTTGTCTTCTAGGACAATAGATATAGCCCGTGGGCATTTCCCTTCTGAGGGATGTTTATGATATGATCATCTTTTCAGATGCTATTAGTCAAGATCGTATGGATCATACCGACTATTATGCTTGGACAAGGTCCAACATTTTTAGACAGGAGGTCAAGACCACCATTGTCGTTGTCTTATCAGACAAGAAGTTTAGCCCGTAGACACCTCATCACTAATGGATGTTTATAATATGATCATCTTATAGGATGATATAAGCCATGATTTCTAGATCATTAGGCCAAATCAGGAAATTTGAAAAATTCCAATATAGGGATGACTATTGTGATTTTCTCAGATCACTTTTATCAAGAGTGCTAACACGTTCTTAGGTGTTAACAATATGATCATCTTTATTCGATGATTTAAGCCATGATTGCTAAATCACTAGGCTAGATACGAAAATTGGAAGAATCCAATATAAGGATGACTGTTGTGATTTTCTCGAATCACATTTGTCAGGAGTGCTAACACGTTCTTAGGTGTTAACAAGGATCTGAATCTCTTGAATAGGTTTCACCATCTTGGCCACGTCTGAAATGACATGTAGGCTAGGTTTCACCTTTAAGATTCTTTTTAATATTTAAACTGGCAGAAAAAGGAATGATATTTATTTTATTCAGGATTTTTATCATAAATCCTAATTTACAAGTTAATAATAGCACAAATGGCCTAGTCACGTAGACAAGTTTAATTTATGAGCCCTGATTTTATGAAATCGAGGCATTAAGGTTTGAATCAAAGTTCATTACCTTTTCTTGACAGGGAGTTGTAGGCTACGACTGTCTTTAGTCTCAGAGGACGTTAATTATAGCCCGTAGGCACTTCATCCTTAAGGGATGATTATATAAATGAGGGAATTTAGAATAACCCAATTTTTAAGAATGACTTATGTGGTTTTATCGAATCACAATTTGTCAAACGTGTTAACATGTTACAAATGTTAACAAGGATTTGAATCTAATTGAGGAACTACCATCTTAGCCTCGTCTTAAAATGACACATGGGCTAGGTCTTGTCCTTTTTAGATTTTGCCATTTTATTATAATGGTAGAGCTTATAAAAGGAATGATACTTTCATTTATTTCATGTTTCATGTTTAGAATGAAAACTTAAATTTAATCATTCCACTATAAAGTTAAAAGTACAGATGTGCCCTAGACGGGACTTGAAAGGAATAATGTTGTCCTCGAAGGGACTGAAAGATAAATATGTCCTTATAAGGACTATTAAGGAAACGATTTTTAGCAAAAGGAGTTTCTTCTTCATTTTATTTCTGAATGTTCCCTCCCTGGATGCTCGTTTCATTCTAGTCGCGGTGCAAGGCTCCGCATTCCTCGGCTTCGGATGGGGAGGATTTTCATTACGGCTCCTTTGCTTGGCGATATATTAAAAGTATATAGAATTTAAAGCAATAGTTCTCCGAATAGAGACGAGAGCATTCCTATGTTAAGTCTAGACTCAGAAGGTCAAGGAATATGATATTGTGTCATTGAGATTAAACACAAAAGGATAGTGTTTAATTCACTCAATGTTGGCTCTGATACCAACCTGTCACACCCCAATATTTCCACGTATTGCCGGTGGGCCCGTTGGGGAGTATCGTGACGTAGTTGATATCATCATAGTCAGACAACACAATATTTAAATGCACAGCGGAAGCAAAAGATAATTATATTACAATCCGAATATAAAGTAATGTCAAAGTATTACAACGGAAAGTAAAGGATCCACAGGCGGATCAAATAAAAGAAAACTGTTCAACAGACGTCAGGTATCTAGAACTTGCAAGATTCCTTATTAACGCCCTGAGCTCCCAGCCAATTACGTACAGTACCTGTCACTTAACTTTTTTGGAAAATACGTCAGTTTACACTGGTAAATACAATTAACTGACTCATTTTGGAAAAGAGTTTGAAAAATTGATTTGAATGCACGAGGCACAAAATATCTTTTATAACTTGGGACAATTTTATTAATAAAAATCTTGTATCCGATTTACATGGTTGTCCAACATTTAGGGCCGGTGATTATACAATACAAGCCGGTCAAGATTAATCGACACGCCATAAATATAACTCACAAGAAGACATCCTTACGAGTGAGTATATCTTTTACATACGCAACAGGAGGTGTTATGCCTACACCTTGTGCTTAAGTTATGGCCATTCACTTTTTAAATGAGCCAAGGATATCCAGGACACGGTCATTAACCCCTAATGTTATTTGTTATCAATCAATACAGATTAAAACGGGATTATGCAATTCAATCATCTCCGATTAAAAGGTTTCTACACTCGACCAAGCGGTATTTTTATAATACCGTATCCCAAGCCCGTATAAGGGAAAATAAGTTAAAAATATTTACCTGAGTTAGCAGTGCAATTTATACTCAGCCGTATATTCTAATCAGCAAGCACAAGTACTTCTACTGGGGCTCTTAATCTGGAACGAAGGTTTTATTAACATATTAGATTCCTAACGGGTCTTATTTAAGTCGTAACTTAGACCGGTTAGTTTTAAGGAAAGGTTTACGGTTCAAAACGCATGATTAAGCGAAGACCGGAATAGAATGTGATTTAGACCCGACAAGTTTGGAGACTTGTATAATATGGGTAAACTAAACACATTCTGGATTTTGAGATAAAAATAATAACGTTTGACCCGTTTCGGCTAATTTATGCAAACTAGTTACATAAACCGAACCGAACGCGCAAGAGGCGTAACGGGTAACCATATAGGTCATATACAGGTTTCCTAAGTTAATATGCCTTAAATATGTTGTGATATCAGTAGGATACCTTCCATTATGCCCAAAACGAGTTAAATCTCAATTTAAGCCCCGTATGGGTATTTTAGTCATTTTAAAGATTATAAAAGAGATTAATTTTAATTCTGAGACTCGGGTCTGAAATAATCAGTAAAACAACTTAATTTTATAGGTTATATCAGTTGGTGATAAGTCTTATGTGATAAAATGGTTTTAAACCCATACTAGGCGTTTAATACGCGTAAAAAGCCCTTTTAAGCGATTTACGGGTTATACATGAAATCTGAGTTTTCTGATCAGGTTATAAAGTTCAAAATACTTTATTTATTATATCAAATCATTAGCAATTGGATTGGTGTCAAAATATTATGTAGAACTCATTTTATACACAAAAAGGGTATAATCGGTATTTACCGAATTAAGGCGAAAACCTTAGGTTATGATCAGTTTAAAAATAATTAAAAATCTTTAAAAATATCAAAATATTATATTACATCAGTGGGTAAAAGGTTTGGTGTCAAAAATTGGGTTTAGATAGGCTTTATGCTAATGACGCCGTTTAATTACTAAAAAGCGTTCTAATTACGTCATTGAGCATAACTCCTAATCTAGACCTCAAACTGATGTGAAAATTTAGGGACATGTTTATAAATCAGTAATAAAGATTATTGTCCTTTCATATTTCCAAAATTCTCGTTTTATGGACAAAAGGGCATATTGGTCAACATTAGGCATTTAACGGAAACGAGTAAACGAATCGGACAATCAACGATCCAACCACAGAGGGTTATACTATCATGTAACCTGGTCCTAAGGAAACCCTACGGCATTTCCAAACCCTTCTAAATCGGGTCAGAACTGAAGTCAAAGCAAAAGTCAAAGTTTTGCGACTTTCGGTTCCGAATCGAGCCTAAACAGAAAATTGTCGTATCAAACAAGCTTAGATCAGTTCTTATACATATTACCAAGTTATATGAGTGATAAAATAGGTTACATGCCTTCTACATTGCTAATTACATGATAATTTGTAAATTAAGCTTATGTTGACTTTTTCTAAACAACTTTGACCCGATATTTGATCTAGTTAGAGTGGGAATCTGAGGGTGCCCTTTTAAGGGTTTATTGCCCACATAAATACCAAATTATAACTACCTTCAATTCGACTAATCACTGGACCATTAATGATTAATCGCTAAGTCAAACGTTAATTACGACGGTTTGACTTTTAAGCTAATAACTAAGTAAAACTCAACTAAGGAAGGTCAAGGACACTTACCAAAAGCCTAATTACGACCAGAGGTGGTTGAGGACTGATCTTAAGCTCCAGGGAGTCCCACAATTGCAGATGGAATGAATGCAAGAAATGTTGCAACATGAGGGACCTTTTATAGTGTTCTTGATCAATTATGATGATGACAACTAAGGCTATACATGATCCCTGATGATTAACAAGTGTCCCTGAGGCCTAAGAATTTGTTTAAGCAGCTCTTGGAAGTGATAAAGGGTCATATAAGTCGTTACATGGGCTGAACAGCCATTTTTCCGTGTTTCTGCATCTGAGCAAGGCTTACGGACCGTAAGACTCCGAGCATACGGTCCGTAAGGACCTGGTCAGAAGTCAGAAACTTTCACTTGTTGACAGATTTAGCCCCTACACTTCCAAAAGCCATTTCCGACACATCCAAGGCCCGTTAAACCATTTTTAAGGCTCTACAATGATGCCTAAGTATGGGGAACATGAAACATGCTCAAAAATATGCCGGATGTCGGTTCGTTTGGTCGTACGGTCACGTTGTTCGGTTAATTACGACGAAACACGGACGGACGCGAAAAACGAACCAAATGGCGCGACGAATGGAATTTTATCAAGCCAAACACTAAAATAACATATTTTAGTGCTTACATAAATTTTTGGGTGTCCGGGGATATTCAGAATGTAGGATATGCGCGTAAACGCAAACTTGTGCGCTTTTTGACATTTTTAGTCCCTGCATGACTTAAACGCTTATTATTGCGCACCAAACACCTTTAAACCTATATCTAAGCTATATTAAGGATAAATAGGGTATGTTTATCTCATGGTCATATTCTGGAAAGTCCGATAACATACGAATCGGTATACTTTAGTAGTTTGACGCTTTAGGTCCCTTTAATGTGCAAACTTGCGTAAGTCATCAATTAATAGCATTGAAGCCTCATCTAATCCATATTAGGCATTCTTGAAAGTATTATTAAACATCAAAATGCTTCGGGCTCGATAAAAGGTCATTCAGAGGTATAATTAAACATATTGACACTTTTAGTCCCTTATACTTGCAAGGTAAGAATTAACATGTTGATGCTTTTAACCCTTTATTGCGCAAACTTTCAATTTATTACGCACACGGCTACACTTGATTAACAAGTGGCTCATTTGTGAATATAAAACCATAAAAGGTTATTTAGAAACTTATGATAATACTTCCAGTTCTTTCATAATCAAGGTTTTCGATTTTTCGAAAAAATTAGTCCCTTGAATTCAATGTCTGACTTCATTAGGGTTTATTACACGTGTCAATACTTTATTGGACATGATTTTACGAGGTGTTACATTTGTCCAAGTAATATATTTTCATAAATATATCTTCTTGTATGTGCTTAAGCATGTTGTATGTGTATTTTTGTGTTTTCACTTCACAATAGTATTTAGTGTATTTTCAAGTCCTAATACACTATCACGTATAATACATACTACATACACTTAGCACAAAGTTTGGTGACCAATAAATATATATATTTTCTCAAAAATATACATACTTAGTATCAATTTTTATCTTGAAGAAATCATCATTTCTTATCACAAAAATTAGGGAAACCTTGGTAAATTTTCTAGACACATTTTTAGGGAATAAGTTTCTCAAAACTTATATTTTTCTAAGTGTCAAAATTTATAGAAATTTTGACATGGTTCCCCCTAAAAATGGAGGTTTCCCATGTTTTCAAAACACGTGTTTATTTTCTTTTAAAATCATCATCAATCAATTTCAACAACAATCATCAACAATATACATTAATTTCTCTATTTCATGAACTTGATAATTTATAAAAATGTGTAGTAACTTACTAGTGTATTTAGTAAGTCTTGTTACCCCATTAAAGTGTGGTTGCTTCTTTAAAAACCCCATTTTTAAAGAATATGACTCTTTACAACTTATGTTCATGTTTTCTAAAAATACTTCTTCATGTATTTTTCTTGTTACACGTGTGTTTCTTTACTTTGTTAACCACTAAAAATGATGTTTATTTATGTAAGAACCAAGGTTTAGTGAAACTTGTATTTTTAACTTGGTTTCTTGGTAAATCATACTTGAAATATTTAGATTTACAAGACTTTAAACTTACTTGTTCATCATTTTACAAGAAACATCATATTTATTCAAGTTCATGACTTTTTGTGAGGATGATTCATAACCTTTAACATGTTCATCCCCTTATCTTGCTAGATTATGTTTTTAATCATGATCTAGCAAGATTATATGAGGATCTACATCACTTCTACAAACAAACAATAATCAACAAGTATATCAACACTAAAACAACATGATTTCTTTATATTTAGAGCTTATGTCCATGTTTCATTCTTGTGATTCTTAGTGTTCTTTAAGATTATCATCATGTATCCTACTTTAACCACTAAGATAAGATGAAATATGAAGGGATTCATGTTCTTACCACTAGGTCAAGGCTAGGGATGCTCAAGAGAAGAAATGAGGTGGTTAATAGCAAACGAAGAAGGTCCTTCAAGTTCCGTTGCTTCCACACTTCCTAACTTAGCTTCTTACACCTTGGAGTTACCTTAGAATGCTTGATATGGAGCTTGAAATGGATGTGTGTGTGTGTGTATGGTTGGAGCCGTAGCCAAGGGGGAAAGAAGAAGGAAGGAGGTGATGGTGTTGTGAAGTAAGAGAATGGAGAACTTATGGTTACTTATAATAATTTTCCAACATTTCTTTACACCATGTGTATTATGTTCCTAATCCTTCCACATGATCTTATAAAATAATGAAAAAAAAATCAAGGGTGTGGGACCCTTGTCTAGAACCGGTCATGGGGGGGGGGGTCCTAGTTCCATCTTAATGGTTAGTTACACAACTTAGTTAGCTATCAAGTGTTATGTTTAGGTAATTTATGTTATTTAGTGTTTAGGAGATGAAATAAGATGTTCGGTGACCATAACTAGCTCAGAAATATTAAAACGATGCTTCTAATTTTGATGTTTCGGGTAATGTCCGGTTGTTCGGCCAGATACCAGTTCGTTAAAGTGCTAAATTGCACCGTTTAGTGTCTTTCAAGTATCTTTTTGGTGACACTTTTAATTCCCGACACTTAGGGAAGTATTCTGGATGATAAATCATAATTTCTGCATAATATTTCAGTGTCCTAGTGCTGATTATAGCTGAATTTACTGAAATTCTGCACTTAAAATGCGTTTCGGGTGCTTTCTAGTGCTTATTTTAGCTTCCGGAATGTCTATATGTTAACCCTTGTATGTACTCTTGGGTTTTAATGTATTCTTGTCGTTGGACCTACACCTAGTCCCTAATTCTTTTGTCTGGCTGCTTTCTGCAGATTTGTTTACACAATGTGTCTTACCTGTGAGTTTACTAGTATTTCTGACGCAACGATGTTCATTAATGCATAGAGTAATTCTTGTAGTATAAAACGTGCATGAATTCACAAGTATATCATGTAATCAAACAAGGTTGACATTTAAGCACATAATTGCAGTCATTAAATAATAATTAAAGTGTACGAAAATTACCGGTTTGGTGCCAGTTGTCACAGTCTCCCCCCGTTAAAAGAATTTCGTCCCGAAATTCAGGCTAATCTATCTCTCACAGGAGTTTTCTTGAATAGGTGGGGATACTTTTCTTTGAATTGGTCTTCACATTCCCACGTGTACTCGGGTCCGTGCTTAGAGTTCCAACGTACTTTGACATGTTTCACACTGCTCCTCCTGGTCTTGTTGACTTTCCAGTCGGTAACCTCAACGGGTTGTTCTGTAAATTGGTGGGCATCATCAATATGCACTTCATCCGCAGGGATGATCACGTTTTCTTGTGTTGGACTCTTCTTGAGGTTGGGTACATGAAACGTATCATGTACCCCATTAAGTTCTTCCGGTAATTCCAACTTGTATACCACGGTACCAATTCTTTCCAAAATCTTGAATGGCCCGATGTATCGTGGATTCAGCTTTCCACGTTTTCCAAATCTTACCACGCCCTTCCAAGGTGAGACCTTCAACAGAACTTTGTCTCCTACCTCGAATTCTAATGGTTTTCGTCTTCGATCAGCGTAGCTCTTTTGTCGATCTCGAGCCGCCTTAATGCGCTCTCGGATCTGCATAATCTTGTCGGTTGTCTCTTGCACAAGTTCAGGACCAACCATACGTTTATCTCCAGCGTCTGCCCAACATAAGGGCGATCGGCACTTGCGGCCATACAGAGCTTCGAACGGTGCGGCTTTTATACTTGTATGATAACTGTTATTGTAGGAAAACTCAACTAAAGGTAGATGAGTATCCCAGCTGCCGCCTAGGTCCATGACACATGCGCGAAACATATCTTCTAACGTTTGTATGGTTCATTCGCTCTGGCCATATGTTTGTGGATGGAATGCCGTGCTTAGATCTAGCTGAGATCCAAAGGCTTCCTGAAAGGATTGCCATATTCTTGAGACAAAGCGCCCATCTCTGTCTGAAATAATTGAGATAGGCACTCCATGACGTGCCACGATTTCCTTTAAGTATATCTCAGCAAGCTTTCTAGTGCTGTCTTTCTCTCGGATTGGTAGGAAATGCGCAGATTTCGTCAATCGATCAACTATTACCCATATCATATCGTGCCCTCTCGGGGTCCTGGGTAATTTCGTTATGAAGCCAATCGAGATTTGCTCCCATTTCCACATGGGTATCTCTGGTTGTTGTAGTAGGCCGGACGGTTTTTGATATTCAGCCTTAATCTTAGCACATGTTAGGCATTTTCCAACGTAAACAGCAACATCGCTCTTGAGTCTCGGCCACCAATAGTAGTCTTTCAAGTCTTGATACATTTTGTCCGATCCTGGATGGATCGAGTATCTCGATTTATACGCTTCATCAAGGATGACTTCTCGAATACCACCATAGAGCGGAACCCAAATACGCTTTTTAAAGTTTAAGGTTCCCTCTTCGTTTGGTACCATGTATTTCAACATACCCCGGAGGTATTCAGCTTTACGGTTCTCTATCTTAAGGGCTTCTTATTGTGCACCACGAATGCGTGTAGCGAGGTTCGTTCGTATAGTAATTCCCAATGCTCGAACCCTTAGGGTCTTAACCCTTTCCTTTTGACTTAGCGCGTCTGCTACAACGTTTCCCTTTCCAGGATGGTACTTAATTTCACAGTCATAATCATTTAGCAGTTCGACCCATCGTCGTTGACGCATGTTTAATTCCTTCTGATCAAATATGTGTTGCAAGATTTTGTGATCTGTGAAGATTGTACATCGAGTACCATATAAATAATGTCGCCAGATCTTCAAGGCGAATACCACCGCACCCAGTTCCAAGTTGTGCGTGGTGTAGTTCCTTTCATGAACCTTCAATTGTCTTGAAGCATAAGCGATGACTTTCTGGCGTTGCATGAGCACGCAACCCAAACCTTGTCGTGAAGCGTCGCAGTATACCACGAAGTCTTCAGTGCCTTCGGGTAATGATAGTATTGGTGCATCGCATAGCTTATTTTTAAGTAGCCGGAAGGCTTCTTCCTGTTTGTCACCCCAGTCGTACTTCTTGTCTTTCTGCGTAAGGGTAGTTAGCGGTTGAGCTATCTTTGAGAAATTCTCAATAAACCGTCGATAATAGCCCGCTAAGCCCAAAAATTGTCAAACTTCAGTTGGGGTTTTGGGGGCTTCCCAATTCTTTATGGCTTCTATCTTGGACGGGTCGACATGAATGCCCTTCTCGTTCACAACGTGACCAAGAAATTGTACTGCGCGAATCCAGAATTCGCACTTCGAGAATTTCGCATAAAGTTTCTCTTTCTTCAGTAGTTCCAAAATGGTTCTGAGATGTTGCTCGTGCTCTTCTTTCATTCGCGAGTAAATCAAGATATCATCGATAAATACAATCACGAATTTATCGAGATATGGTTTGCATACGCAGTTCATTAGATCCATAAATACCGCTGGTGCGTTCGTTAGCCCGAACGGCATCACAAGAAACTCGTAATGCCTATAGCGTGTTCTGAATGCAGTCTTTGGTACGCTCTCTTCTTGTATCCTTAACTGATGGTATCCAGATCGAAGATCGATCTTGGAATAGTAGCTTGATCCTTGCAATTGATCAAATAAGTCGTCAATCCTCGGTAGTGGGTACCGATTCTTGATTGTGAGCTTGTTCAGTTCTCTGTAGTCGATACACATTCGCAGAGTTCCATCCTTCTTCTTTACGAACAATACTGGAGCTCCCCAGGGTGAGAAGCTTGGCCTTATGAATCCTTTATCCAACAACTCCTGAAGTTGTGTAGATAATTCTTGCATTTCGGATGGTGCAAGCCGATAGGGTGCCTTGGCTACAGGAGCGGCTCCTGGAACCAAGTCTATACGGAATTCGACTTGTCGTTGCGTAGGTAGTCCTGGCAGATCTTTGGGAAAAACTTTAGGGAATTCCTTCACCATGGAAATGTCTTTGAGTTTCGGCTCCTCAGCCTTCTTATCTACAACGTGAGCTAGGAAGGCAACACATCCTTTCCTTAAGCACTTTTGTGCCTTCATGCAACTGATGATTCGCAGGGGCGCGTCTCGCTTTTCTCCATGTACGATGAGAGTTTCATCATTCACCAAAGGGATGCGAATGATTTTCTCGTGACAAATAACTTCAGCTTTGTTTTTGGACAACCAGTCCATTCCGACCACTACATCGAAGCTACCCAATTGAATAGGTAAGAGGTCGATGTTAAATCTTCGTTCACCAAGTTCTAGTGTACAGCCTCTAACAACTTCGCCCGATTCAACAAGTTTACCATTGGCTAGTTCTATGGAGTAAGGAATATCCAATATACTAGACTCTATCTCAAGCATACGTTTAAATTCCACATACATGAAACTATAATCGGCACCAGTGTCAAATAATATGGATGCAAAGTGATTGTTAACGAGAAACGTACCGGTGACCACGTTAGGGTCCTCGCGTGCGTCCCTTGCTCCAATCACAAATGCTCGAGCCTGAGCGTTGTTTCCCTTTAGGTAGTCTTTCATGAAATGATCATTGCTTCCACAACTGAAGCATCCTTGGTTATGCCCAGCTCTATTACCATTCCGGTTACCGTTGCCGTTCCTACCATTATTTCCATTTCCAGCACCGTTGCGGTTTCCATTCCCGTTCCTATTTCCCTTACCCCAACAGTCCACCGTATGGTGACCCAGTTTTCCACACTTGTCGCATTTTGGGATGCGACAGACTCCTTCGTGATGACGCTTGCACTGATTGCATTTGGGCAGAGTGCCCAGGTATCCCTTAGCCGGGGCGTCATTCATGGCTGCAAGAGATTTCGCCTCCTGAGGCGGGTTGGGGTCACGCTTCTTGTTGGAACTCCTGTTGCTGCGAGTTGCTTGATTCAGATTCGCATGTTTCCTTTTCTTGTCCCCAGACGACTCAGCATGCGTTTCAGACCTTTCTGTTGGGTTCAGAGATAGCTTCTTCATACGAACACAATCTTCCGTAAGGCTGACAGCCAGAGTTACAGCCTCAGTGATTGTTTGAGGTTTGTCTTAAGTTACCATGCCGCGAAACTCTGGGGCCAGTCCCCAAATGTAGCGTTCAGTGCGCTTAAATTCGGGAGTCACCATGTAGGGAAGCATTCTAGACAGATCGTGGAACCTTCGAGTATACCCATTAATGTCAGCACCTTCCATGGTCAAATGCCAGAACTCCGTTTCCAGTCTTTGGAGTTCTGCACGGGAGCAATACTTTTCTCTCATTTTCTCTTTCAGTTCATCCCAAGTCATGCCATACGCGGCATCATCACCCAAAGTTTGGACTTGCAAGTTCCACCAAGCCAGAGCTTCATCAACAAACAACCCAGTAGCAAAAGTGACTTGTTGATCCGCGGTACACTTGCTCATACGGATAGTGGCCTCTGTCTTCTCCGTCCAGCGTATAAATGCCACTGCACCTCCAGTGCCGTCGTAGTTCAGCGGTTTGCAATCGAGGAACTGCTTGAAAGTACAGCCCTGAGCTGCGTTTCCTCCAGATGAATCTCCATTCCCATTACGTCTAGCATTGCTTGGCTCGCCATTGTCTTGAGTTCGGTTCGCCTCGTATTGAGCGATAGCAGCGAAGATCCTTTCTTCCAGTAGAGCGTTCAGCTCTTCAGCGGTTCTTGACAGTGGGGGAGGAGGTTGATCATGAGCGTTCACAGCTCTTCTTGGTGCCATGTTCTGAAAGAACACCACACAATAGGTTTAGGCATTTGTTTGATATCGTCATACTAGACAGTAGTAGTATATATATTCACAGGCATATACCACATAAGCGACATCAAACAATTTTTACTCTAGCAGAGTGTTTAATGGGCTGGTGTTCACGTTTGACCCTTTTCTTGAGGGGATCTATACGTGACAAGACTTGCTGTGGTTTCTGTGCACTGAATTCCATAATTATGTATGCATCCATAATTACGTAACTCCTTGCACAGTCTGCACAGTTCGTTTCATCCTCGTATTTCTTCCTTCAGCTAGGCCATTGTTTTCAGGTAGAGGCACGTATATTTGTGACATTCTACTTCTAGTATATGTCAATTATCACACATAATTGCAAGTAATTCTTAATCAACGACAAGTGCTACTCCAGTGCACCCTAAGTCTCGTAGTGTCTTTTCTTGACTATTGTAAATAGTTTCAGGTAGTGGATGTCACGGAACGTTTTATGCAATGAAAACTTTTTGAAAAATTGTTTTCGTGAAAGGATCCTAGAGATTGTAGTCTAGACTCGAGAAGGAATCCTGGTTCACTACAATCGCAGCTCTGATACCAATCTGTCACACCCCTTTCTTAGGTGGAAGCACGAGGTGTGATCATGAAAGGTTTTCATTGCATACGATTGGTAAACATACTACATGCTCATAAAATAAGTTCAAACACCATTACCATTACATAACAGAAAACATAGTTAAGAGTTTACACCACGAAATAACATACTGTCTGAAAGTTTACAACTTATTTAAGACAAACATAAACGACATCCATGAGCATGAGTAAGACCGCGCGCACATCCACTTTTATACCTGAAATACATGTGAGTTTTGTTAAAACGTCAACATAATGTTGGTGTGAATTCATGCAGTTCTTGTATTGAATGTTTGTATGCTTGTATGAAAAACATGATATGTATCTTGTAAAAATCCAGTATTTATGTATAAATCAAGTATTCTTGTATAAATCATGTATTCTTGTATAACTCAAGTATTCCTGTATGTATCAAGTTGTTAATGGGTTGCAAGGCCATTAACATGTGACACGACATAGGAAGCAACCAAACCATAGGCATTTTTCTAGTTGTCGATTCACGACGGAGACACAAAAACACTACTTGGTACCAGTTATCACCAAGAGTGGGGCTGCCCTGGTACCCATTAGATCTAACCATTTGTTCTGCGGTCTAAGTATGTACACGATTAATGGTGCTTATGGTACCCTATTCGTGACACGATTTCTCGTATCATTTCTCAAAACGCATCATACTTGGTACTTGTTATCACCAAGAGTGCTTCTTGTTTTTGTATCATACCATTTATAAACATTGTAATTTTGGTAACATGTATTTCATCCCCGAAGTTATAAAACTGAAAACAGTTAAAAGAAAAGGGGGAGCATGAACTCACAACTTTGCGTTCCTTACGTCGTAAACTTCACCGGGTTTTGCTTATCTAGCGTCGTGACCTAAACGTGTTTTATTAACGTTAATCACTAGACTTGTATCGCACAAGTACAAGTCACTATCTTTTGTATATGTTTTCTTGTGTTAAAAATAATTTATATTTTTAACTATGTATTTTACTTATATTATTTTCTCAAAAATAAATATAAGTATCTTGTATTTTTCACCCAAATTGTGTATTTTGTCCAAGTAATATATTTTCATAAATATATCTTCTTGTATGTGCTTAAGCATGTTGTATATGTATTTTTGTGTTTTCACTTCTCAAGAGTATTTAGTGTATTTTCAAGTCCTAATACACTATCACGTATAATACATACTACATACACTTAGCACAAAGTTTGGTGACCAATAAATATATATATTTTCTCAAAAATATACATACATAGTATCAATTTTTATCTTGAAGAAATCATCATTTCTTATCACAAAAATTAGGGAAACCTTGGTAAATTTTCTAGACACATTTTTAGGGAATAAGTTTCTCAAAACTTATATTTTTCTAAGTGTCAAAATTTATAGAAATTTTGACATGGTTCCCCCTAAAAATGGAGGTTTCCCATGTTTTCAAAACACGTGTTTATTTTCTTTTAAAATCATCATCAATCAATTTCAACAACAATCATCAACAATATACATTAATTTCTCTATTTCATGAACTTGATAATTTATAAAAATGTGTAGTAACTTACTAGTGTATTTAGTAAGTCTTGTTACCCCTTTAAAGTGTGGTTGCTTCTTTAAAACCCCCATTTTTAAAGAATATGACTCTTTACAACTTATGTTCATGTTTTCTAAAAATACTTCTTCATGTATTTTTCTTGTTACACGTGTGTTTCTTTACTTTGTTAACCACTAAAAATGATGTTTATTTATGTAAGAACCAAGGTTTAGTGAAACTTGTATTTTTAACTTGGTTTCTTGGTAAATCATACTTGAAATATTTAGATTTACAAGACTTTAAACTTACTTGTTCATCATTTTACAAGAAACATCATATTTATTCAAGTTCATGACTTTTTGTGAGGATGATTCATAACCTTTAACATGTTCATCCCCTTATCTTGCTAGATTATGTTTTTAATCATGATCTAGCAAGATTATATGAGGATCTACATCATTTCTACAAACAAACAATAATCAACAAGTATATCAACACTAAAACAACATGATTTCTTTATATTTAGAGCTTATGTCCATGTTTCATTCTTGTGATTCTTAGTGTTCTTTAAGATTATCATCGTGTATCCTACTTTAACCACTAAGATAAGATGAAATATGAAGGGATTCATGTTCTTACCACTAGCTCAAGGCTAGGTTCTGATTCGAATAAATGGCATGGTAGATTAGGTCACGTAAATTTTAATGCAATACGCCGTTTAATCAATTTAAATTGTATACCAACATTCCATATTGATTCACATTATAAATGCGAAACATGTGTAGAATCTAAACTTACAAGATCATCATCGAAATCGGTTGAACGAATAACCGAACCCCTTGATTTAATTCACACCGATATTTGTGATTTAAAAGCGGTACCCACAAGAGGTGGAAATAAGTACTTCATCACGTTTATTGATAATAGTACTAAATATTGCTATGTATATTTACCAAAAAGTAAAGATGAAGCAATAAGTAAATTTATCTTGTATAAAAATGAAGTTGAGAATCAACTTCAAAAGAAGATAAAAGCTTTGTGAAGCGACCGAGGAGGCGAATATGTTGCACCTTTTGCCGATTTATGCGCAAAAAGTGGCATTGTACATGAGTGTACACCTCCTTATTCTCCACAATCAAATGGCATGGCGGAACGAAAGAACCATACATTGAAAGAAATGATGAACGCCATGTTGATAAGTTCTGGGGTGAGCCAGGAAATGTGGGGGGAAGCCATTCTCTCGGCTAATTATCTTTTGAATAAGATACCACTCAAAAAGAGAGACGAAACTCCATATGAGTTATGGAAAAGGAAGAAGCCTTCATACAAATACTTGAAAGTGTGGGGGTGCCTAGCAAAGGTGATTGTACCACCTCCTAAGGCTCTTAGGATAGGACCCAAAACTGTTGATTGCATATTCATTGGGTAAGCACATCAAAGTAGTGCACATCGCTTTCTTGTACATGAGTCCAAGAATCCAGATGTACACGTAAACACTATCATGGAGGTGAATCCTAACGTTGTGTCTTACTTTGAAAATGTGTTTCCTTTGAGAAGACAAACACATGCAACGTCATCAACACCTAATTTTGAAGTAGGTGAAAGCTCATCTACACCAGTTGATGAGGTAGTTCATGATAAGACACATGAACGACCTGAGGTTGAAGAAGGTGATCGTAGGCGAAGTAAAAGGCCAAGGGTTGAAAAATCTTTCGGTCCAGACTTCGTTAGCTATATGGTTGAGGGCGAGCCCAATACATATCGCGAAGCGGTTTCCTCTTCAGAAGGACCTCAATGGAAAGAAGCAATAAAGAATGAAATTGATTCGATATTGCAAAATTATACTTGGGAGTTAGTAGATCTTCCACCTGGTTGCAAACCACTTGGATATCGTTGGATATTCAAAAGGAAGATGAAAACGGATGGAAGTATTGATAAATACAAGGCTAGGTTGGTGATTAAAGGATTTAGACAAAAGGAAGGTCTAGATTACTTTGATACCTACTCGCCTGTGACGCGCATAACCTCGATTAGATTGGTTCTTGCTATAGCGGCTTTAAGAAATTTGGAAGTTCACCAAATGGACGTTAAAACCGCATTTCTAAACGGCGATTTAGAAGAAGAGATTTACATGGAGCAACCTGAAGGTTTCTCCGCCCTAGGTCAAGAGGGTAAAGTATGTAAACTCGTCAAGTCTTTGTATGGCTTGAAGCAAGCACCAAAACAATGGCACCAAAAGTTTGATCATGTCATGATGGACAATGGTTTCAAAATAAATGAGTGCGACAAATGTGTTTATTTCAAAGACACAAATGAAGGTTATGTGATCTTATGCCTTTATGTAGACGATATGCTTATCATTGGGAGTAATGATAAAATTATCAAAGTTACTAAAAGCATGTTGAAAGCGAGATTTGATATGAAAGACATGGGTTTAGCGGATGTGATTCTTGGAGTAAAGATCATAAGAATCCAAGATGGTCTTGTGTTAAGTCAATCTCACTATGTGGATAAAATTCTTGAAAAATTCAACTCGAGAGATACGAGTGTAGCTCGAACTCCAGGTGATACCTCCCAACATCTCAATAAAAATAAAGGAGATGGAGTTGCTCAGTTAGAGTATTCAAGAATTATTGGCAGTCTAATGTATCTAATGACATGTACTAGACCCGACTTGGCTTACGCGGTGAGTAGGCTAAGTAGATACACCAGCAATCCGTGTGTGGATCATTGGAAAGCTATCACGAGGGTTCTTAGATACATAAGATACACAAGAGATTATGGACTGCATTATACCCGACAACCAGCAGTGATCGAAGGATACGCTGATGCAAACTGGATATCGGATAATAAAGATTCCAAATCAACAAGTGGTTACATGTTTACACTTGGATGAGCTGTTATTGCTTAGAAGTCTTCTAAGCAAACGGTCATAGCGAGATCCACAATGGAATCTGAATTTATCGCCTTGGATAAGTCAGGAGAGGAGGCGGAATGGCTACGTCAATTCATGGAATATATTCCAAGATGGCCAAAGCCTTTGCCAGCCATTTGTATACATTATGATAGCCAATCAGCGATTGGTAGAGCTCAAAGCTTGATGTACAATGGCAGATCAAGGCACATGCGATGTAGACATAACACGGTATGACAACTACTCTCAACGGGTGATATCACAATTGATTATGTGAGATCAAAGGATAACATTGCAGACTCGTTTACAAAAGGCTTAAGCAGAGAGTTAGTAGAAACGTCATCAAGAGGAATGGGACTAAAGCCCATGATAAATGAGAATATGAGGGAAACCTAACCTAGTTGTCTGGAGATCCCAAGATCTAGGTTCAATAGGCAAACTTAATCATAAACCCAAAGGGAGTCACTGGGGGGGGTGCCCCAAAAATCAATAAAGGGAGTAACATACTTCCTAGTCCATTCCAATCAGTGACATGAAGTGAGGTTAAGCATGTTGAGGTTAAGGATTTTGAGTAAATCCAAATTAACCATGATGCTTTTAATAATTCAGAGGAATCACCTATTTTAGAGAGAAGTGGGGTCGCTTCGAATGGATTTGTGGGGTGCGCAAATCCTAGAGCTCTCGCAGAACCAGGCTAGTGTTCCATGACCATAATAGGACACGAAAATGAGGGGTTGGCCAGACCAGGGAGAGTATTGTGTGAAGTGTATTGTCGTTTACACAAATGGGGGTATGTTCAAGGACATCGCATCTACAAACCGCTAGTAAGCTAAGTATGCTTCACAAAAAAAGGTTCAAAGGTTACAACCTACCTATCTTGCAATACTCAACTGTCGAAGTTTATCGTTGAAAAGTGTAAGGAAAGATCGATTTCCATACATGTGGGGGATTGTTGGAAATTTGATGAAAATAGCATTTTTCATGTGGGGGATTGTTGGAAAAATTGGTGAAAATAGCAATTTTCACAAATATAGGAAAATGATTTTTTCCTATTTTGGACTAGAAATAAATATAATAAAATGAGCGGGTTTTATATATTTATTTGTGGGTTTGTGCTCTATGTTGGAAGAGCTTCGCAACAAACTAAACACGTCCAAAACGGAGCTAAGATGAATGAGATATCGATGCTCAAAGTTGGGTGTTTGGAACATTGAATGCCGAAACAAAAGGGAAAGTTGCACCTTGTCCCACATAGGAGGAGAGATGAAAGTTAAATGGGTATTTAAGTGGGAACTCTACATCCTTATTGCTTTATGGAAGCACACATTAAGTGTACTCGCGAAGGGTGCGGAGCACCCTAACTCGCACTCGCACACGCACGCGCGCGTGGCGTGGGCGATGAGGTGCAATGTGGAGCTTTGATGGCGCACTTCAACCGCTTGAGAGCCGCCTTGGTATTTTTGACCACGTGCGTGTGGTGGATCACAGAGGCTGCAAGGACCAAGTGGTTGAAGTGGCATGCGGGTTCGAGTCACGTGACGTGGCAGTCCGCGCGTGAGTACATGTGGCATGAAGGCGCGCGGTTGCGCGCATGGTGCATGGGCCCTGATGTGACGTGCGCGGCGCACCAAAGTGAGCCAAAACGGCACGACTGTGTGGCGTGCTCGTAGAGGATCACAGGTGACGTGGCGCACACGCGCATGGCAGTGAGCCAAAAGGACGCAGCATGCATGAGCGTGCAGACCTGCGCGTGCAAGGACGCGCGCACACTAGTGTGTCTTGCGCACGCGCGCAGGAGCTTCCAGCATGAAATGACGAAGCAGTTTCAGTTCAGCATTCGAAACTGACGAGTCAAACGGTTTTAACAGCGAATTAATTGACGTATTAAATTGCATTGAAGACGTTTAATGCAATTTAAACCTCTCCTTTAATTCCTTTTGACCGTTTCGAATCAGGAGCTGTAAAAATACAATTCCATACCCAACTGCAGAAGATACCGGCAACACAACAGTAAAATTCAACTTTCTCTCTACAGCGTTCTGATCTTCTCGAGAAATTTTCAAGGTAGCCTTCGGGTTGTAGGCCAATTCCGGCAGTACGCTGCTTCGGCTATTATACCCTGGGAAACAAAACGAGTACTCTTGGGAGACTCGGAATTTGTTTTAAGGGAAGCTTGTTGAACACGTGCCTCAGTCAATTTGTTTCTACTCCTTTCTTGTATTTTAGTTTATTTCAGTTGTATTTGTACAAGTTTGTTTAGCTTTCTAATTTTGTATTGTAATTGTTAAATAAAATTTGTTTTATTTTATTCATTTACGCAAACGGTTCCTACACTTGGTGTTATTGTATTCGGTTACATTTAATCAGTTTGGAAGTGTTGTGCCATGTATTAAATGGACATTAGTGTTTATGAAAACATGTCGTGTTCTATAGGGATGTGTAAATAGATTCGTATTCGAAATCGAACACAAACTATTAGAAATTTCTGAACCTAAAATATTCAGAAATTCAGATGTATGGAATTTTTGGATTCGGATTTGAATAACGTTTTTTTTTAAATTGTATATTTGGAACACACGAGATATGTTAAATGTGTGATGTCAAACACAACCATCAACCATTTAACAAAACTTATTTCTCACGAACAAGTAATACTTTGTCATTGAATTAATAGTATTAAGCTCTTTGAAATATTAAATAGGGTTAAGTTATTCTACAAAGCTCCTAAAAATAAGAAGCGTACGACACTTGGCACAAGATGACACAATATCGAGCAAAATATAACAAAACTAGGCTAATGCCCGCGTTAAACGCGGCTTCAACAAAAAACTGATTATTTATGTTCAAAAATTAATACTATGTAAAAACATCTACGTTGGAAGACAAAAAAAACAAATTTATTCAAAGTATAAATAGCGAGCAAAATTAGACGTTTGAACTAACACAATACATGAATATTTTATAAATTTCTAAAAACTTGGTGTCTTTACATCCCTACTTTTATCTAATACACTATTCACAAAAGTCAAAAGAATTTAAATGCTTTGCGTTAACACAACCCAAACTGTTTAAAGAAAATTACCTGTTGCGGTAACCCAAACAGCCCATTTTGCCACTTCTATCCAACCAACCATAGTCAGAGAAACCTCATATTTAAAAAACGAAAAAAAAAACTTGCCTTGACTTGGTTATCTGTAGGTAGCTTCTCAACTGCTTTCCAGATTTTCTGTTTCTCATCATTGGAGAGAATGAAAGTGTGCCTGCGAAAATTGATAATTCAGAAAGACAAAATCACCTGATCTTAACATCATAACACAAAATTGATCAAAAATACCTCACGAATTTCCAAAGTAGGCATATATAAAAACAAAATCATCAACAATTTGCTCAAAATCAAACTCATGACCAGGGATCTTCATCTCATATTCTAGGTACTCTCTTAAGAGTCAAAATGTTGACGAACTGTAACCAAGGGTAAAATTAAGATATTGTAATTATCTAAGTACACTTGGGCTCACTTTCATGATTCATCCCATTTGACCATTTTTCGTTTTATGCGGACCATTCCAGCACTGTTAATAAAAATATATAGAAAAGATAGTGTTAAAACCGACCCGGACCATCTAGGATCAGTTGTGGGCTAGGGTTATAAAACCGGTTTTCACAGGTGAGGAAAAAAACCGAACCGGTTTAAAAAAAACGATCTGTACACCTCTAGTTCCAGACCCACATACACCCACTCACATCTGAGCCCTTGCTATCCGCTACTGAATAATTAAAAACGGAAAGTTGACTGAACATGTTTTTGAATGATTTAAAAAATGAGTAATTACAAAAAGGAAAGGTGTTTTAAAATAATTAAAAAAAACTATCTGGCATTATTAGATCAAAGATATAACAAATTAAAAAAAAAGTAAGGGTGCAATCACTCACCCCTGTGCTATATTTTTTTATTGTCAAATAATATTAAACACAACCAATACGTACCATGATAATCTAGCCAGCGGTTCGATGACATACCGTAGCAGCCCCATTGTTACACTTCCCTGTCCCATTTACACGTCAGAGTGTTTATACATATGAGATTTCAAACTTTGTCACTGCTCCCACTCCACACTCTGAAGCTTGGACCGATCCTTTTCCGTAGCCCTATGCTATATATTCCAATATATGTATGTACAAATAACAGGTATAACCGAGTGAAGCACTAAATTATATAAATAACAGAAAAGATTTTGCAAAGATGATAAGGTTTCAATAGAAATCAGCCAACATTATTTATAACCAAGTGAAGCACTAAATATGTATAACAGAGAAGATTTTGCAAAAATGATAAAGTTTCAATTGAAATTACCAACATTTATAACCAAATGAAGCACTAAACTATATAAATAGCAAGTTTACTTTAATAACTTGATCAAGGTATATGTAGTACTTGTATAAATAATGACATACAACTTCATAAATAATCTAACGATTCGGTTTTCGGTGCTCAAAAACCGTTACTAACGGTTTGGCTTAAGGTTATACCCATGAACACCCCTATAAAAGAGCAGTACATACTTAAAGTGCATTTGCACCAAGTAGAATTATGGGTATAAATTAACAGCCAAGTTATATAAACAACGATCATTCAAATTTCTCCTATGTTAATGTGGTGTGAAGTCCATTAACGTGTATAATCAATAACATAATTAAGATCCAATTCCATTGGACGCTACAAAGTATCCTACTCCAACACTTGGGAATGGAAGCACTTACCTATAGAAGGAGGTTTGATTCCTTGGGAATGGACGCACACACGTCAAAAGAATTTTTATACATGCTGCTTCTGAAAGCCAATATGATATTTACCATTTGGACAGAAAATATATGCTCCAGATGCCTAAAACATATAAAATAAACCCTTATGAGGGGCTCATTTTTTTTAACATGTGCAAATACATAATTTCTAGGTAATATAACAAAAATGATAATGGAATGACATAATAATAGTTATAATAAAGTTACCAGTAGCCTCGTAGCTCCATCAAATCTAGCATAAAAGCTATGATTGCTCCAAAGAGGTATCAACCTGTCATAACACAAGATTATACAGGCAGTGGTGCAGCTATGAAGGGGCCGGAGGGGGCGCCCAACCCCCCAAACTTTTCGCTCAGTAGTGTGTCGGTGCATACGTCTGTCCACTTCGTCTTGTATCGAGTCTTGTAATAGAATTGTTAGATCAGCGCACGTTATACGAGGAAATTAGGATTTGGGTGTGATTGAGCTATTTCGCACAAAATAGCAAAGAGTTATTTCGTACGAAAGAACCATTGGCTATTTCGCACGAAATAGCAAGTTGTTATTCCGTGCGAAATACCCACCACTATAAATACCCAAGTTGTCAAGTCATTTGTAACGTTCGTGATTCTGGTACCGAAGTGCTGCCGACGTGTCGTTTGATCTGTAAACGTGTTATACCAATAAAACAAGACAATTAAGAGTGAATCAATCTGTTACAAAGTCTAATCAATGAATTTCACCTCTGATTAGACCGAGAACTCTTCTGATAGACTCGTTTCGATCGTCTTCTCGATCCTACAAGTGGTATCAGAGCTCAGGAGGAAGAGTTCTTACCAAATTCAGCTTGTTTTTTTTTTAAATCTGACTTCTACACCTTCTTTCTCAAAATTAACAAGTTTTTTCGGTTAAAATGGATTGAATTTCATATATTACACGCGTAACAGTGTTTTAATGAATCCTTGAAAGAATTAGACCTTTATTCAGCTTAAAACTTGATCAATTTACCAAAAATCAGATCGATCATGGTGACATCAGCAACATTCCGCGCGAAATAGACTATTTCCTGTGAAATTGACATCTTATTTCGTACGAAATAAGTCATTTCGTTTGAACTTGAAAGTTGTTTTCACACGAAATCAACTTCTTGAGTTTCATTTCACATGAAATCAACCCTTGGATATCATTTCGCATGAAATACACTGTTTGGACTTCATTTCGTACGAAATCAACATCTATTTCGTACCAGAGGGCCATTTCATTTGAAATATGTATTTCGTGTGAATCATTTCGTTTGAAAAGACTATTTCGCATCAAAGTTTGATTTCGTTTGAAGAAGTTTTTTCGCACCTAATTGTTTCGTTTGAATTCTCATTTCGTGTGAAATTTTCACTGTTGTTTGAACTTTGTAAATTTGTGAAACAGGTTTTCAAAACATGGAAGAGGAGTTTTACAATGCGTTTGCTACACCAGTTGCTCCAGTTACAGCTGCTGAAACTGTTTACAGTGAGAATGAGACAGGAACTTACCAGAAACCGCCGAAGCTTATGTACATTGAGGATTTTAGAGGATGGCAAAATCGATTTGAAAACTGGGTGCAAGCTTATAAGTTTGACGCATGGTGTTCGTTAGAGGTAGATTACGTGAAACCAAAAAATGAACGTGGGCTTGAAAAAGCGTTAAGTGATTACTCAGATGGTGAAAAATTGAAATATACGAGTGAAAAAATGATGATTAGTATTCTCCAACAAGCAGTTAAAGAAGATATCCTTGTTTTGCTCCAACATGAGGCTACTGCTAGATCAATTTGGACGGCGTTAATTCAAAAATTTAAAGGAAGTGCAGATATGATCAAGAACAAAAAAGCTTTACTAAAGAAATCAGTTGATATGTTTGTAGCTTTTGAAGGTGAAACAACAAAAATGACCATTGATAGATATTGTCATCTGGTTCTGGAAATGGGAAGATTGGAAATAAAGAAAGACGACGATGAATGGGTTGATAAGTTAGCCGATGCGTTACCACAGAATAAATGGGGAACATATTTGCTGATCTTAAAACATATGAGAAAATCTGAAAGTATGAATTTGGCGAAATTCATTCAAAAGATTGAAGAACATGAGTTGGATATTCAGAAAACTGCTATTATGAGTAATCCAAATGCGCAACAAAATGTCAGTTTATACTATAGAGGAAATAAATTTGAAACTACTCCGAGTCCAAAGATTCAGACTGCTTTCAGTACTGATAGTTCTTCTGGAACAAAGGGTAGTATTGTAACTCAGAGTGGTGGACATTCGTCTTCATATTCAAACTTTGATCCAAATTATACAACACCAAGTTCTCAACGACAGAATTCAACGAATCTGCAATGCAATGCAATGCAATGCAATGCAATGTTACATTAAACATTCAAAATGGTCAAAATCTTTCTCCAGAAATAACTAAGCAACACATGGCATCACTTGTTGCTATGTTAGAATCGTATGAAAGTTTAGTTGCTGGCAAAATTGAAAATCTGATGCTCACCAAAGAGGATTATGACCAAATTGATGCTGAGGAACTTGAGTTAATGGATGTAAAGTGGTGTTTGGCCAGTGCTGTTAGAAGAGCAGAAAAATTCCAACAAATTACCGGGAGAGATGAGTTTCGAGAAATGGGTGCATCTCCAATAGGGTTTGACAAATCAAAAGTTACATGTTTTCGTTGCAAAGAAAAGGGACATTTTAAACGAGAGTGTAAAAATAAAGAAGCAACTGGAAGACAAGATGGAAAGAATGATTATTATCAAAAGTCAATTTTTCATCAGCTTGCTCAACAACCATCATCATCTCGTGCCATTGAAGTTGAGAAGAAGAAAGCATATCTTGTTAATCAAGATGATGAAAAGGTTGCAGAGGGTTTTAGCTGGGACAAATACATTCCACCTGGTTCAAGTCTTGTTGCTAGAATTCTGGAAGAAGTAAAAGTTAAATCTAGTCCGAAAAGAATACCTATTTTTCCAAATTTAGGAAGTGATGCAGATACCGATGATGAAGAAGAATATATTAATAAAGCTAGAAAAGGTTTGGATCCTGATAGTTTTAATTTGTTCTTTGCAGATAAGGTTGAAATGCTGAATGAGAAGAAGGCTGACAGATTGAAGAGAGAGTTGGAAGCAAAAAGGATTGCTGAAGAAAAGATAAAACTGGAAGCTGAGAAAGCAGAAGTTGAAGAAAGTTCAACAGAGAAGGTTGAAGTTGAAGGATGGGAAAAGAGTTAGAATTCAATGGAGAACAGGATATTGTTGAAAATATAGTGGAGAAAATTGTTGAAGTCAAAAAAATAGTTGAAAAAATTGTTGAAGTTGAGAAAATCATCGAAGTTGAGAAAATCGTTGAAGTTGAGAAGGTTGTTGAGGTTGAAAAGATAGTGGAGGTCATAAAACCTTGTCCAGAATGCTTAGAATCATGTAAAGATTGTGAATAAAAAGACAAGACGATTCGTGACCTGGAAGAATTAAAAGAAAAACTGTTGTTTGATGTGAAGTATGTGAAGGAATCATATGATGTGTTGAACAGAACAGTTGATGGTCTGAAAAAGACAAATTTAGAAGTTAATGTTGCTATGACAATGATGAGTTCAACATTAATGATGAAGCAGAAAGTCATCAATGAGTATATTGAAGACTGTGCAAAGCTGAAGCAGGATTTGGAACTTGAAAAGATAAAAAGTGAAAGAATCAAACGTTTGCTGTTGAGTTATATAACGTGTGATTATCTGATTGACATAGTTTATCCTACTGTTGCAGGTCTTGAAGCTTTTCAAGAATAAAAGAAAGAAGAAACGGATACTGGTAAGAAACAAAGTGTCAAGTATAACAAGTGTCTGCCCCCGATCTACGAAAGTTATTCTCCCAGAAAACCAAATGAGGAGCGTTTAAATAAGGAACTCAACATAAAGTTAACGTCTGAAACCATTGATGAGTTACCAGACAATATTGATGTCACATTCACAGCGTCTGACACTGATCATGAGTCTGAATTGTTAAAGAAAGTGGTCGATCAGGTGTTGGATATGGATGAAGAGTCAAAGTCGGAGTCTAAGTCTGAAAGTTCGAGTTCATCAGAAAAGAGTCCGAGTTCACCGGTTAAACGAGTTTATAATAAAGAATTCCTGTTATCAAATTCTAATTTGAATGATGGATCAATCAAAGTGGCATATACTTTGAATGATTCAGACATATTATATTCTAATGAGGAATTTCCAATAAGAGGTGTTAAACCAGAAATGATAAAAAAGGTTTTCAAACTAATAGAAATTAATATTTCTGAAATAAAAGATGAAAATCTTTCTGAAAAACCTAAACCTTACACCTCAAGAGTTCAACAAAGGTTAAACGAGAAAAGGGGTTACAGTTCTGGTTATGGTTTTCAAAAGAAACCAAACCATAACAATAATTTCAAAAAGAAAGGTCTTGGTTTTAGTTCTTCAGAAAATTATAAAAAAGAGAAAAATTATAAACCAAAAACAAAATTTGTTGCAGGAGGAAGTTCTGAAGAAGAGCAGAAGAAGCCATTCTGGAGACAGTCAAATCAAGAATTTCTTGCTAAAAGAAAGAAGAATTTAAATAAAACTGTACCAAGAGTTGATAGAAGAACCTGTTTCAAATGCCAAAAAGTTGGACACATTGCTTGGAATTGCCAACAGTTCAACAACATAAAACAGGGAGTTTCTTTTAACTCAAAATTGAAAGCAAAACGTGTTGATGAAAAGAAACAACCAACTGAGAAATCTAAAGTGTTTGAAAATTCGACTTTCGAAACTAGTGATGGTTCGAAACATTTTTACAAAAGAAAAGAAAAGTTGATTTGAACAAACAAAGATGGGTTGTAAAATCTGAGAGTAGTTCTGACAATGAATCTGATTCCATAAAATCAGAGGAGTCATCTGTTGAGAAAAAGAATGAGAATTCCGTTCCAGAGTTGAACGATGAAAACTTTCCGCCATTGTCAAAAGAAAAATTGAAGTTAAAAATTGGAAAGATTGAGATTTCAGATCAATTCTTCCCTGGTAAAGGAGAATTTGATGCTGAAAAGGCTTTCAATGGGAAAGTCAAACATATCTTCGGGAAGATGGTTGACGGTAAAGTAAAAGGTGTGAAAGATTTTTACAAATAAAAAAGATGGTGGGAAAAAGATGATTCAAAATCACCCAAGGCTGGTCAGGCTTGGGTGAATGCATTTTCTACTTAAAAACCTGACTTGCCGGAGCTCCCAAGTGGGTAATCGTGGAGCTTGAATTGGCATCATTCTTGAAAAATTGTTTTTGTAAAACATTTAAAAATTGTTAAAATTCTACAGGTTGTGGACTTGCCGGAATTCCCAGGTTGGTAAGTGTGGAGTAGGAATCGGCATTTTCTTGCAAGTGATATTTCAGTTTACAAGTGGTTTTGGTTATTAAGTAAATCTACAAGTGGTTTAAGAAGGTTTTTACTTACAAGTGGTTGATCAAGGTCATTAAGTTGAACTTGATTTAACTTTCATTCAAATGATTGGGAAACAAAGTGATGATCATAACCCCGATCTTACAAGTGGTAAAATCAACAAAACTTATTTTCCAGAAAAACAATTTTGATTAAAACAAACTTAAGTGTTTTGAAATTATAATGGGAAAATAGTTTGTTGTCAAGGGGAGTTCTGATTGTTTATGCCAAGAGGATAGCGAATTGAAGCAATTCACAACAGTTGTTACTTTACTTGTACAGTTTGTTTTCAAATTTTCTTTAAATGGTTTTGAATTTTAGGGGGAGTAAGAAATTTGAAAAAGCTAAAAACATGATAAAAATAAAAAAAAATGAGTTTTGTTGTAAAAAGAGGAAATGATAGTACGTTGGTGGACTATCACAGCATGCTAAAGAATTGGAAAGTCAATATGTGATAAACGGTCTCACTGATGATATGCCAGTAGATTTTTACAAATTTAGTAGATTGTGTTCGAGATATAAACCTAAATTTCAAACTTACTTATCTCGTGGGGAACATCTCTAGGATATATGGGTAACCCCCGAAATCTTGTTTGAAAGACCCCTCTTTCTAAGATACTAGGTCTTTATGCTTAGTGATATCTGGGGTATTATCCCGGGACTTCTGATTTTGCGGAAGCAATGGCCTAGTCCCCGTATAATATTTTTCGCTTGCTTGAAATATAGCACCACCCTCAGCATAAAAAATGATGAAACATTGAAAAATGCTAATCATGTGATGTTGAAGAAAAGATTCTTTAAAGGGAACATACCTAAAAGTCAAAGCCATCATCTCTCGGATTTTGCGGAAGCAATAGCCTGAGCTCTCATGGCCCTCGCATTTAACCCTTTACAGATATCATCTAGGTATACTCACCTGTAAGACTGAATATTGGGATCTGGATACGGGAGTATATTCTGAGGTGGGACACGCGAATAAGTTTAAGTCTCTAAAACATTAATCTCGTATCTCGAAACAGTTGAACTTTGTGTGAAAATTTAAGTGGATCAGTATACTGACAATCTAAGTGAATTGTTTAGAACTTAAAATGTTTAAAGCTTAACGGTGTTGGTGATTTGTCTTAAAAACTGATATGATCCTCTTACACAAACTCACAAAAATATTGTTTGTAAATATTTCTTTACTGTTTTTCAAAATCCAAAAAGATTTTCAGAGTGTTTTAGCATAAATTTTGAAAAATACAAAAAGATTTTAGACAACTGATGTTGAAAAGCTGATTTTCAAAATTCCGAGTGCTAAACATGATGAAAAACAGGGTTGGAAGAGTATGTTGATATGAAAAATGTTTTTGAAAAGATTAAATGGTTCATTCAGTTGAAACCAAATTTGAATGTTTCATATACAAGTGGAAAGCAGAAAGTTTAAATTTATCAAATTTTGAATTTGTGAAATTTACTTTGAGGTAGAGAATTTGCAGGTTATGGCTATGAGAGAGCCAAGTTGCGATTCTAGAACCTGTGAAAGCCAGACTACGATCCCAAGCATTCTTTAAGGGGGAGTCTGATGATGAATAGCTTAAGGAACCAAGAGATCTGATTAAGAGCTTGTGAAGAGATAGATAGAGAGTCAGAAGTGTTAAAGATGAAGGGTGCTTACACTGTCAGATAATTCTGAAAAGGCCCGAAGACTGATAAAGGCTGAAGATTGTGAAGACTCGACACCGAAGACTTCGTCAACATCCGAGGGGGAGTCTATTGGTGCATACGTCTGTCGACTTCGTCTTGTATCGAGTCTTGTAATAGAATTGTTAGATCAGGGCACGTTGTACGAGGAAATTAGGATTTGGGTGTGATTGAGCTATTTCGCACGAAATAGCAAGTTGTTATTCCGTGCGAAAATACCCACCACTATAAATACCCAAGTTGTCAAGTCATTTGTAACGTTCGTGATTCCGGTACCGAAGTGCTTCCGACGTGTCGTTTGATCTGTAAACGTGTTATATCAATAAAACAAGACAATTAAGAGTGAATCAAGCTGTTACAAAGTCTAATCAATGAATTCCGCCTCTGAGTAGACCAAGAACTCTTCTGATAGACTCGTTTCGATCTTCTTCTCGATCCTACATAGTGTTATGTATGTACGTTTCATATAGAATTTTTTAGGTATATACGTTCTCGCCACCCCGGTTTTATAAAAATAATTTTTTTAGGTATATACTTTTATGTCCGGTGACTTCTGACCCCTCGGTGGAAATTTTCATGCTTCGCCACTGCATACAGGTTAGATACAAATTAGCAATTTAAATGATAATAATATGTATATTAATATACTCTTTCAAATATGAAGCATAACAAACAAATAATCAAATTACATTAAACTTTGTGACTCTACCATGTCATTAGTGATAAGAAAATGGAAGGTCTTATGAAAAAAAATATTGAACTAATAAATGATGATGTCCACCTAATTCAAGAAACTAAATAAAAAGCTACCAAATCAAAAGGAATGCACTTTCAGCCACCACAAACACTAACACAACCCAAACTGTTTAAAGAAAAATACATGTTGCATCCATGGCTGTTAACGCTGTCTCAAAGAAATAAAATATAAAATTAATAAAGCGAACAAAAATCGAAACACATACAACCCATGGCTATTAACGCTGTCTCAAAGAACACCCCGTCGTGATTCAAGTTCCGGTCACCTAATATTGGAATTAACAGAGCTACAGAAGTACAGAGCAATGCTTATATAATAAACACTACCCTTAACAAAAGACTTAACCAAATCAAAAGTTGAAACACCAATTTTAACATATTAAGACATACAAACCCTAAGAAACATGAAAAGCTCACCGATATCCGACCAACCAATGTGAGTAGACTTCTATTTATATGGCTGCCTTCCTTCAATCGGGCACCTGCAACATACGTTTGAGATGCACGCTCACTGCCAGCAAGATCCACAAGACTCTGCAAGACAATGGATACCTCATAACTAACTAATTGTGCAAGAGAAGATTTCTAAGTGTGTAGAGTTACCTAAGGGTATCGGAACTTCGCTCGTCGGAAAGATGCTACAGTCAGCCTCAGAGTTTACACAAAAACGAAAGCACCATGGCTGCAAGGGAGGTTGCAGATGAAGATCTACCATCCTTCAACCCTATCAAGCCAAGGTGCCATATTCAACAATATTTAATCAGAACTTCGAACTCATCATTGTCTTATCGAAAACTCTAATATAGCAAAAGGGGGAACAAAAGAAACAAAGAAGGAAGGACACAAGGGTAATCAAACCACAGTAATCGTGTCCGTATCATCTCAGCTGTAGGCCATACCCTTTTCTATTCATCATCCGAAAGTGAAAATCAAAATCATATAAACAAACAACATGATATCAGCTTTTAAAACCCTAAGAAAAAAAGGAATAAGTTAATCGATCTTCAAACCATGTAAAATAACTATATAGATCATCAAATAACAGTCAATGTATAAGAAATCATAATACAGCAAACGATTAAAACAGAATCAATCATAAAAGAAGAAGATATCGGAATCAATACCGTCACTGATGATTATTGACTATTCAAGACTGATTATACCTCTTCGCACAGGATCGATTGTAAGGGTAAGGAGTTGAATCGCCGATTAGGGTTTCGGAGAATGCTTTGAACGATTTGGAGAGAATGAGAGAGAGAGTATAGAATAGCGTATGTGAGAAGCCAAACCAATCCGCCCCTATGAGCTATGCCACATGTCCGCCCCTATGAGATATGCCACATGTCTGCTTAGGTGTCTGCTGATTTGGCTTAAACTAATGGATGACATGTGTCCCCCATGGTTTCTTTTATTAGAGATATAGATGTCAAAAAAATATAATATAATGTTGAGGAAAAAAGACAAAATAAGTTGCAAAAAAAAAAAAAAAAAAAAAAAAAAAAAAAAAACAGAATAACGTAAATATAGAAAAGGCACAATGATAAATAAAAGACAAAATGATAATAAACAAAAATTCTAAAATCTACAACCTTCAAATCCAAAAGTGAAAACCTAAAATTTCACATCGTAGAGTTCGATAACACGGTTCCAATGCCGCTTGAATAAGGTCAATCGGAGTTCATTTCATACCCTATGTATGACTTTTTATTTTTAGGAGTCTTTGTATTTGATCCTAAACCATATTAAATAAGGCAAAATATCAAATATAAATACCCTTATCGTACAAAACGTACGAAAGACATGAAAAGGTAAAAAAAAACATGATGACATTTTCGTAATTATATACTCATAGAGTAATTATCAAAATTACTCTACAATTGATTTTGTAGGGTAATTTTGATTTTGTATGGTAATTTTGTAAAATGACCTTATAGGATAATTTTGTAGAGCGTCATAATTAGTCTACAAATTATCTTGTAGGGTAATTTTGATTTTGTAGGGTAATTTTAATTTTGTATGGTAATTTTGTAGGTTATCATAATTACTTTACAAATGATCTTGTAGGGTAAATTTGATCTTGTAAAGTAAATTTGATCCTGTTGGGTAATTTCGAGTATAATAATTACGAAATACCACCGCGGTTTTTTTTTTTTACCTTTTCATGCCTTTCGTACGTTTTGTACGACAAGACTATTTATACAGGATCTTTACGCTATTAAATAATAAAAAATAGGATTATATAAAGATTTGTAAAATTCTAATATGAATGAGATACATATTTGTCGACAAGAGATGAAGGGCCCGAGTAGAGGAATATCATTTTCAAATGCGCATGCTTACCAAGACAAAGAAAGACCCCATTTAATACTTCCAATCACTTGGTGCCGATGGGTGGATAAACGTTTCAATCATACGCCAAATACATCAATAAATTAAAATTCAACATACAAACATCAAAATATTCATTTATTATTAATAATATATCACATTTATTTCGTCCCGTATTTAAACAGCTAATAATGAAGATATCACTTGTGTACAAAGTTGAACATGTTCATAAATTCATCAAATTTTATAAGTTTTATGATATTTGTATGTTTTATATGTACCCCCGACTTTTTTATTTAATTCAAAGTACAGAATTTTATATGTCAAGTACAAAATTTTATATGTCATTTTTTGTTAATTATATTACATTTTTTTTTAACGGCAAATTTGAATCACTGATTACTGATGTACCACTGGAGTATCATCCTGTCACCAGTTGAACCACCCGATCATATCTATCTTCACCAGGCATAATGCCTATACATCAATTCAGGAGGAAACCCAACAAATATGGGAAAAACCCCCTTGTGGGAATCAAACTCATGACCTATTGGTCTCAAATTCTTATCCCACCCCAAGATACCACTAGGCTATGAAGCCATGGACTGTTAATTATATTACATAACTTAAGTATATCCAATTAATCTACTTTAATTTGTTCATGATGAAGAAGCTGAAAAGTTTATACGCTTTATATTGCACAAAGGCCTGTAAACGAACCGAACATTTATAACTTGTTCATGAACTGTTCGATGAGAAGTTCGTTTATTTATATGAACGAACGAACATGAACATTTTATTGTTCATTTAATTAAACGAACAAACATGAACACACGTTTTGTTCGTTCATTTATGTTCATGTATTTACGTCCATTTATGTACGTTTAAATTCTAATAAATATATAAGTGGTTATATTTATATAAATATAGGGGACCGCTAAAATGAGAACCACCTCCAGTTGTAAGAACCGTGAGAACTACACCGTACGGGGCGAGGTGGACCAAAATTTTTTTTCATAAACGTAGATGCATGTATTATAAACACATTTGTAAAAAAAATTCAAAAAAAAATGTCGGGTGAGTAGTTTTGAGCACCCCAAGTTTGTGTTTTCGGGTACCGTAAATTTTATTTAAAATTTACGGTACCCGTAAACACAAACTTGTGGTGCTCAAAACTACACACACTACACTTTTTTTTTTGAATTTTTTTTTACAAATGTGTTTATAATACAAGCATCTACGTTTATGAAAAAAAAAATTGGTTCAACTCGCCCCAGATCAAAAAGTTCTCACGGTTCTTACAACTGGGGTGGTTCTCATTTTAGCGGTCCCCTATAAATATAAACATTAAATAGGGTTTCCAACTGCTTATATAAAGATAACTAATTAGCATGGTTGCAAAAGTCGTTAGGCGCTCCCTAGTCGGTCGACTGGGGAGTTGAGAGTACTTGGCTTAAGTGGAGAGTACATGGGGAGTACTCGGATATGTCAAATTATAAAAAAATTAGTTTTCGAAAATTAAATATATGTCAAATAATATAAATTTACTAATATTTATAACAAAATACGTGAAATTGATATTCATTCCTTAATATTCTTTAATATGATAGGCATAGAAATTATGTTTTATTTTATTTTAATCAAACTCGGTCTGAGTTGACCTACTAGATCCGATTTTGGCCGATGTTGACCACATTTGATCGATTTTGAGTAATTAGTCGGAGTTGAAGAAAGTCGCCTCGGCAACCTACCTTGTAGTGACTACTCGGGGAGTACTCGGCCTTCGAGACCTTGTTTTACAACCATGCTAATTAGTAATTCGGTTTTCTACTAATAAAAAAGACTATTGAACTTAGCATAACTAATCACTAGTTTATATAAAAGCCAGTACTTAATGTTCGTTTATGTTTAGTTAGATGTTAATTGATGTTCGCTATGTTTATTAAATTATGTGCGTATAAGTTTGTTTGTTTATATTCGTAAACTATTCATTTAAGTATTAAATGAATGAGCATAAACGTACACAAACATGCTAATTTTCATAATGAACAAAAAAAACTGTGTTCGATTATATGTTCGTGTTCGATTAAAGTTAAATGAATGAACACGAACATGATTGCATTCGTGTTCATTTGGTTTATGTCTAATTGTATATATTACAACTTATCAAACTAAATATACGATTCGTTATTATTGAACAACACATATGCGTATGAGAAAACTATCTTTTACCTTCTGTTACATGTTGAACTTTTAGTTATTTTTTAAAGAGTAAACTGCTAAATTCGTCCCTGAGGTTTGATTCAAATTGCTAGATCAGTCCAAAATCAAGTTTTGTTGCTAAAACAGTCCCTGAGCCTAGTTTCTGTTGCTATTTCAGTCCAATAAATTAACACCGTTAGAACCTCTGTTAATGAATGGGTAAAACTGCTAAATTCGTCCCTGAGGTTTGATTCAAGTTGCTAGATCAGTCCAAAATCAAGTTTTTTGAATTTGTTAATTATAAACTTATTTAGGTATATAATTTTATTATTATTATCATTAAATGTTTACTAATTATATACTTAAGTATTTAAATAAGATAATACTTAATTTAAATAAAATTAGTTTTAAAAATATAAATGTAGCTTTTTTGAAGAGCGCAATTTAACCGGCCTAGCCTTAAATACTGATTTTATTTTGATGTTGTTATTGTTGTTGTTGTTACCATGTAAATATTTAGTATTTATTTAAGGATTTAAATAAGACAACAGTTAATTTAAACAATATTTAGTTATGAAAAATACAAACATTATATGTAAATTTAAATATTAAGAAATTAACATAATTTTTATTTATTTTTATTTAAATCGTAATATTTAATGTTTAATATTTATCAATTATTTTAATTTAATATTTGTAATATTTAGGGTAGACTTGTAATTTATCTTAAATTTTAAGACATTTAAGAAAATATATAATGCATTTGGTACAAGTATTGATGCATTAAGAACCTGTCATTTACCATTTTTTTTCTCTTGTGATATTAATGATTTATTCAACGAACATAAATATAACTGGACCCGCCTTAAACTGTATTTGGGTATTATTATTGTTATAACTTTCTAAATAAGATCACACTTATTATTGTTATAACAATTGTTAGTTATAACTCAATACTATTTAGATTATTTAGATACTTACGTATATAACTACTAAATATTTACAAAGTTATAACAATAATAATAATAATACCCAAAACATTAAATATTACGATTTAAATAAAAATAAATAAAAACTATGTTAATTTCTTAATATTTAAATTTACATATAATGTTTGTATTTTTCATAATTAAATATTGTTTAAATTAACTGTTGTCTTATTTAAATCCTTAAATAAATACTAAATATTTACATGGTAACAACAACAATAACATCAAAATAAAATCAGTATTTAAGGCTGGGCCGGTTAAATTGCGCTCTTCAAAAAAGCTACATTTATATTTTTAAAACTAATTTTATTTAAATTAAGTATTATCTTATTTAAATACTTAAGTATATAATTAGTAAACATTTAATGATAATAATAATAATAATAATCAAAATAACTAACAAATAACTTTTCTAGACTTGCAAATTATATACCTAAATAAGTTTATAATCTAAATAAGTTTATAATTAACAAATTCAAAAAATTAATGCAAGTCTAGAAAAATTATATACCTAAATAAGTTTATAATTAACAAATTCAAAAAACTTGATTTTGGACTGATCTAGCAACTTGAATCAAACCTCAGGGACGAATTTAGCAGTTTTACCCATTCATTAACGGAGGTTCTAACGGTGTTAATTTATTGGACTGAAATAGCAACAGAAACTAGGCTCAGGGACTGTTTTAGCAACAAAACTTGATTTTGGACTGATCTAGCAATTTGAGTCAAACCTCAGGGACGAATTTAGCAGTTTACTCTTTTTTAAAAGTTATTTGGACTACTTATTTAAAAACCGTTAATAAATTGTAACATTATTTTTCTTGTATTTGGTATTTTGGTTTGTGCTAAAGTTGTTGAAGAAACACATAGTAAGCTGGTAGCATATTGCTTAGTTTCTGATATTAGTTATATATTAGTTTTATACAAATTGAATTACGTTATTGAATAATATAGTTTACTTGAGTACCAATTTTAACCATTTTGTTATGTTCACGATACAAAAATTAATTTGTTTATTAAATCTATTTTTTCATATTTCCGTTATAGCTTCTAATCAGGGGCGGCTCTGTGGTGGGCGGGGAGGACCACCTGCCAGAGCCCGTGTTTTCCGATGACACATTTAAAAAAAATTACATTAAAAATGGCCACATTTTATTTTTAATTTTTTAATTCAAATAACAATTACAGATGCACATGTGCATATGTCATATTTCTTGACAACACCTATTCAATCACTACCATCTGTAGTATATTGCCAATATTATACAATTTCTCTTCCGTATACATTACAATTTATAAAATTAAAACCTTTATAAATATTTTTACAATTTTTTTATAAAATCACTAAGGTCATTCATATTGATGCACATGTGCGTAGTTTATACAGTAATTAGAGAATTAATGTTAATGCAAATATGCATTAAGTTGGTATGTTTGGTTATCTTACGAGTTGTCTATTATTGTAGATCAATAAATGGAAAAAAAGTGAAGAAGATAACTTTTGTTCTGAAATCGATAAATAAAGGGTACAAAAAAAAATGTGAGATGCTATGAAGGATGATGACATAATGATGCTATGGAGGATGATGACGTAATGGTTAATCAAAGAGTTAAAAAAGGTTCTTTGTTATTTAATGATACAGTTGGAAAGATATGCACATGTGCATCACATTATAAATGATGTTGTCATTTGTATGTTTGGTTACAAATTCATTTTGGTTATTTTTGTCTGGTGGTTGATAGTTTGGTTATACTTGTCTGTTTATGATAATATTGTTTGGTATGGTATGAAGGTTGGTGATGTACATGTGCAAAGTTTGAAATATTATACATATTGGCAATGTATTACGAATAGTAGCGTATACGGAATTGAAATTGTATAATATTGGTAATGTATTATGGATTGTAGTATAGATGGAAAGGAAATTGTATAGGTGTTGTCAAGAAATATGAAATATGCTCGTATGCATAAGTAATTGTTATTCGGATTAAAAACAAAATAAAAAAAATTATAAATAAAATGTGACGATTTTTAATGTAAAATTAAAAAACAATTGTGATTTTAAGTTTTTTAAGTAATTTTGGTTGTGTTCACACTGGTTCTCGCGGTTCTCGTAATAAAGAGTGGTTTATAACGTATCACAATGCTCTCTCTCTCTCTCTCTATATATATATATATATAGAGAGAGAGAGAGAGAGAGAAAGAATATATATATATATATATATATATATATATAGGGGACCGCTAAAATGAGAACCACCTCGAGTTGTAAGAACCGTGAGAACTACACCGTACGGGGCGAGGTGGACCAAAATTTTTTTCATAAACGTAGATGTGTGTATTATAAACACATTTGTAAAAAAAAATTCAAAAAAAAATGTCGTGTGTGTAGTTTTGAGCACCACAAGTTTGTGTTTACGGGTACCGTAAATTTAACCGGAAAATTTACGGTACCCGTAAACACAAACTTGTGGTGCTCAAAACTACACACACGACATTTGTTTTTGAATTATTTTTTTACATATGTGTTTATAATATACGCATCTACGTTTATAAAAAAATTTTTGGTCCACCTCGCCCCGGATCAAAAAGTTCTCATGGTTCTTACAACTCGAGGTGGTTCTCATTTTAGCGGTCACTTATATATATATATATATAGAGAGAGAGAGAGGGGATTCGGTTCAAATGAAAACCACCACGAATTGTGAGAACCGTGAGACTTTTTGATCCCGTGTGAATTAGGCCAAAATTTTTTTGCACAAACATAAATGAAAACATTATAAACACATCTGTAAAAAAAGTAAAAAAATTGTCGAGTCGTTAGTTTTGACTGATGCAAGTTTTTTTTACACGCTGGTGGTAACTATTTTTTATCAGGGCGTAAAAAAAACTTGCATCAGTCAAAACTAACGACTCGACAACTTTTTTTACTTTTTTAACGGATGTGTTTATAATGTTTTCTTCTACGTTTGTGCAAAAAAAATTTTTGACCCAACTCGCGCGGGATCAGAAAGTTATCACGGTTCTCACGACTCGTAGTGATTCTCATTTTAACCCATCCCCATACATACATACATACATACATACATATATATATATATATATATACTATACCTATACAAAACATCAAGTTATTGATAAACCCATTTACAAATCTATCTTGAATTTTATAAGCTAGCTCACTAGATTTAGCTCAATACCTATTTGATTTTAAAAAAATAAGAGTATATTACAAGTTTTGTCCTTTATGTTTGTCTCAAATTCCAGGCGCTGTCCTTTACCTTTAAAATTGATGATTTTTGTAATTAATATTGGAAAATGTTGCACGTTATGTCCTTTAGGGCAAACCCAGTTAGAATTTTCTTTTAAGTTATGTCACATGCATTGGACACGAGGGTAGAATAGTCATTTCCTCCCCCCTTTATCTCGAACTTCTATCCTGCAACTTCAGCTACACCACACCACCACCGCCAGATAGACCACCATTGTCGGGCTGAACAAAGTTTTAAAAGGGGGGGGGGGGGGAATCTGTCAATTTCTTTTATTTTGACTTTAATTCATATCTCCTTCGCTAACCTCAGCCGGGCTTAACAGAGTTCACGAGAAATGAGAATTTCAATCCCGATCAAACACTAGAACACTATATATATACCCTCGAATCTGCCAATCGTTGCTGATTTTGATCCTTCTTTGACATCCAGGGTTCTGATTTTGATTGTGATCCCCTCGAATCTGCCAATCGCTACATCGCACCACTACCTCGCCGCAACACCTCAAACCTCTTCTGTTCAGGTTGTACAACCACTTCAACTGCAATCTCCACCACCACAAGTTCTGATTTTAATGATGGATTCTTGCGATCTTATAGATCTGAAAATGATGGAGTTTACATATCTAAAATCGATGGAGGTTGGTTATGCAATGGTGGAGTTGCAGCAGTGATGTTGAAGATATGTCAGATTTGGTATTAAGGAAGATAGGACTTGTTGTTTAGGTTTCTTTGGTTCCATTCTATCTAAATTGCTGAGATCTAAACTAGGATTCCAGTGAGTTTGAAACCTTTTTTGTTTAGGGATGTCAATTTTGGTAGTGTATTTGAAGGTGTTCAAAGGTTTTAGGAGTGACCGGTGTGTGTATCTTACTCTACTATAGCTTATGTGATTTTTTATTTCATAGTGGTAGTAGCTAGATTTGAATGTGTTCAAGGCGGCGATGATGGTCTATCTGGCGGTGGTGTTGTGGTGTAGCTGAAGTTGCAGGAGAGATGTTAGAGATAAAGAAGGGGGAAACACAAGTGGGGAGGGGAAATGATTGTTCTACCCTCGTGTGCAATGCATGTGACATAACTTAACAGAAAATCTAACTGGGTTTGCCCTAAAACACATAACGTGAAACATTTTCAAACATTAAGTACAAAAGTCATCAATTTTAAAGGTAAAGGACAACGCCTGAAATTTGAGACAATCATAAAGGTCAAAACTTGTAATTTACTCAAAAAAAAAAAATAATAAAACAATATCCTTTTATTTGGGCGGCAATTGGCAAACACTTGGAGATTGAAACGACACACAAACAAGACAACAACCCACCACGTAAATTAACAGTTGCTTCGTCCTTTCGGATCGAAATTACGGCAGTTCTTTGGCTTCTCTAGATGCACGGACGCGAAGGCAGGGACTACAATGTTGTGTCTATTGCAGAATTTGCAATCCGCCCTCGCTCCCTTGTCATCTTCTTGCTCTCCATGCAACTCCGACTCGGTGATTCATAACTTGCAAGACTCTGTGACACTAACCAGGTATGATAAGTTAGGTATTATTTGGCGTATCATTGTCAATTATTTGCGTATTATTTGGCGTTAATTGTCGATTAGTTATGTGTTATTTTGAGTGCTATTTGGCGTCATATTTCGTTAGGCCTAAGGGACGTATTTTTTCGAGCTCTAACATGATATCTGAATTCTTAGGGTCTACCAAGCTTATAAAGTTGAATATATAAATTCAGTACCATTTTACATCACAGACTAGTGAGATATGTTGATGATAGTACCATATTTATATAGATTACTTTTGTAATATTAAATTTTTTTTAATTTCAATTATTTATTGAATTAAATTAATAGTTTTTTTACAAGTTATTTAAACTACTACTCAAAATCGTTGTAAATATATCTGATATTATCTATTAGTATTCTGTTAATTTTAAAGTTACTAATGAACATTCTATAGAGTACCATATTTATAGAGATTGTTTTAAAGTTTTTCTACTGTTTTATTAATTATTATCTCTTAATCGTTATGCAGTGGATTGAATAATTTCTTACTAATATAATTATTCCATTGATAAGATTAATCAAGAAAAGATTTTGAGTTGATTATGATGAACACAAACAGAGAAAAAGGAGTAATACTACTTTAAATTAAAATTTAAAATTTCAGAATTTTTTGTCTTGTGATTAATTGCTTAAATCAATGGTTTTTATCACTTTGATTAATTGAATGCTTTGAAATCTTGATGTTTTTTTTATGGGATGCTTTGACTATATTATTTGTAATTTTAGGGATGCTTCGAGTCTTCGACTATTGTTTTTGTACTCGAGTTGCATATCGAATTCAAATTGTGTTTTGTAATTTTAGGTGATGATCTTCTTTCAGACTCCTTCCCCTACAAGGAACTCTTGAATGGGATCCTATGGGAAGTTGAAGGAAAGGTATATCTTGCATCGTTCTTTATCTATATCTTGACTGGGATCCTATGGGAAATTGATCTCTATTCGATTCACTGATGTATATTCTTCTCCTCACCATTTTGTTCCGTTAATCAACTCATGTGTGCTCTTATGTTTGATACCAGATCTGATTCCAGTGATTAATATCCGTTTGAGTAACCCAATCTGAGTCTGATTTTTTCGTTAAGGATTCAGGTAAACTTTCATGATTTGGGTTTTTTTGCAAGGCTAATCATCTAAATTAATTTGTTATTTTTATGGTTTACCATTGCATAAGTTAGTATAATTTGTTGACAAAGTTTTGTTTTGGGGGATAGTAGTCATAAAGTGAGTAATATTCAAGGTTTATGTGTTTTTATTTTGATTCGTTAGGTGTTTATTTTGGATGGTCCGAAGTTTTTGGCTGCAACTATGTTGGACAGAGATATGCTTGCTGTGGCTGGAAATTGGTACCATGTCGGTTGGTTTTGCTTGGCAAGGTTAGACTTTCCTAATAAATTTGCTTGATTTACGGGATTGAATATTAGTGATTTGATATTCAGATTTTAAATTTTAAATTTTGAAGTCAGTCATTATTTTAAATTTAAATTTTGAAGTAAACCATTATTGTGTTTGATTTTAAATTTTCAATTTCAAAGTCAATTATTATTTTAAATTGAAATTTGAAAGTTTACCATTAATGTGTTTGATTTTAAATTTCGAAGTCAATCATTATTTTAATTTAAATTTGAAAGTAAACCATTAATGTGTTTCACCCGTTTAGTCCATTCCTTTTTTCAATTAACTTAATTCATCATTAATGTGACAGAATTGATGGAGCGCTCTAAGAAGGTTTCTTTGTTAATTAATTCTTCTGTTCGGCTTACAAGGGATGACGCTAAGGTAATTAACATCAAAATTCTATCTTTTTATTACTTGAATTCTCTTGATTTATAATATCTTTCAATGTATTATTTTGTGTTTTGACTTGGATATAAAACATAATGTGAAGGTATAATTAAATAGATAAATGATATAGGATGATTAGGATCACTTACTGGTTATTACTATCATTTTGTAATTACATTTCTTATTGAGATAGCTTGGTTTTGCAATTACAATCCTTTTTAGTTATATTTCTTATTCAGATAGCTGGTGATGCAGCAGGGTAATGTTGCAACTACTTTTCAACAATCACCTATAAGGCCTATGTAAGTGTTGTGCATTGTGTTTAATTAATATGCTTATTAACAGGTTTTTAATTTGATACATATTTTGAATTAGAATGGGCATGTGTATAGATTGAAATTAAGCTTATTTCACAAAACTTTAAGTCTTTGTTAAAAGAGTTGTAATTTCTTTAATGTTGATTGTGATAATTGTGTATCATTCTTAAATTTAGGATTAAGTCATAAACTGTTCTGAGACAGAGGTGCTGCATGTTGTTAGATCAAAAAACTATAATGGATGAACAAGTATGCAGCAAGATACAAGATATGTTTTTAAGTTTTAACTCTGCATTTAAAATGAATTTATACATATATTTGAATGTTTTGGAACTACTTACTGCATTGAATTCAATAGCAAGTACTGGTGTATTGGAAATATTATAATAGTGATGTGAAGTTTACAATAAGAAAAAGTCTATAAAACGAATTAAAAATTTATAGTGGAGAAAACAGAAAGAGGATACTTTAGAGGTTAAAAATGTTATTTTTATACTTTTATTTGTTGTAAATTAAATTTTCCTACCCGGAAAATTTCCGGGTTATAACCTAGTATAGTATAAAGTAAATATACATTATTATTTCAAGGAAAATTGGTTTTTAATAAACCAACCTTTGCCCCATTGGTAAATAATAATCCTACCTACATAATTGGTAATTAATAATCATACGTTTCAATATGTTGATACTCAATGGACCTCCGTTAGTTTTTTTTAACTGAAGTTAGTTTTTAAGTTTTATTTATTACACAAACAGTCCCTGTAGTTATAATTTACTAGTTTTAACTATTATTTATTACACAAACAGTCCCTGTAGTTATAAAAAAAAATCATAAAAATAAAAAAAAATCTAAAAAATCTAAAAAATTCAAAAAAATCATAAAAATTCTAAAAAAATTCAAAAAAAATCAAAAAAACTCTAAAAAATCATAAAAATTCTAAAAAACATAAAAATCCTAAAAAAATCAAAAAAAACTCTAAAAAAATCATAAAAATCCTAAAAAAATAAAAAAAACTCTAAAAAATCATAAAAATCCTAAAAAAATCAAAAAAATTCTAAAAAATCCAAAAAATTCTAAAAAATAAAAAAAACTCTAAAAATTAAAAAAAATTCAAAAAAAGCAAACGTTTCGACGCGAACCGTTTCGACCCGAACCGTTTCGACGCGAACCGTTTCGAACCGTACCGTTTCGACCCGGACCGTTTCGACCCGGACCGTTTCGACCCGGACCGTTTCGACCCGGACCGTTTCGACGCGTACCGTTTCGACCCGAACCGTTTTCGACCCGGACCGTTTCGACCCAGACCGTTTTCGACCCGGACCGTTTCGAAAACGTTGGTGGTGGTGGCGGTGCGGTGGTGGTGGTGCTGTGGTGGTGGCGGTGCTGTGGTGGTGGTGGTGGTGGTGGCGGTGCGGTGGTGGTGGTGGTGGCGGTGCGGTGGTGGTGGTGGCGGTGGCGGTGCTGTGGTGGTGGTGGCGGTGCGGTGGTGGTGGTGGTGGCGGTGCGGTGGTGGTGGTGGTGGTGGTGGCGGTGTTGTGGTGGTGGTGGTGGTGGCGGTGCTGTGGTGGTGGTGGTGGTGGTGGCGGTGCTGTGGTGGTGGTGGTGGCGGTGTTGTGGTGGTGGCGGCGGCGGTGCTTTGGTGGTGGTGATGGTGGTAGTGGTGGTGGTGCAAACCTCAGGGACCATTTTGGCTATTAACTCATAGTTAAAACTAGTAAATTATAACTACAGGGACTGTTTGTGTAATAAATAAAACTTAAAAACTAACTTTGGTTAAAAAAAACTATCGGAGGTCCATTGAGTACCAACATATTGAAACGTAGGATTATTAATTACCAATTCTGTAGGTAGGATTATTATTTACCAACTGGTTAAAGGTTGGTTTATTAAAAACCAATTTTCCTTATTTCAAAGGGTTAAAGTATTTTGTTAATTTTAAAGTTACTAATGAAAATTCTAAAGAGTACCATATTTATATAGATTGTTTTTGTAATATTAAATATATTTATCGATCAAAGCTTATAAATGTATAAAGTAAAAGTACATTATTTCAATGTATAAAGTAAAAGTACATTATTTCAAATAGGAATGGCAATGGGCCGGGTATTGATAATCCCAGGCCCGTACCCGGTTATAAATCTTTGTCCCATACCCGGCCCGTTACCCGTCGGGTATTTTTCGGGTAATTACCCGTCGGGTATTTTTCGGGTAATTACCCATCGGGTATCGGGCATACCCGCAGGTATCGGGTATACCCGTTAATTTTTTAAAAATACCCGTTGGGACATATGTGCAATTTTTACTTTGATGTTTATATAATTTACTTGTTTAATGACTATAACAAATGAAAATATAATTAATAACTTAGATATCATATTCAGACTACATGTACTAAACTAAATTAAAATGATTACTTAATTAAGTAATTGTATCAGGACCACCTAATTGCATAAAAGATCCACATATTAAAGGGTGATAGGTTTCATATCCAATATATATGCTCAAAAATAAGTTATATGTTCACTAAACACTTGCAAAATACATATTCACATATGACTATAGTTTATATATAAATACATGTACTAATTTTATATATATAGAAATCTATAATATGATACTTTCGGGTAAATGGGCCGGGTATCGCGCGGGTATCACTAAATCCCATACCCGTACCCATACCCGAATTTTTTCTATTTTTAAGCCCGTACCCGGCCCATACCCATTGGGCTTCGGGTATACCCGGCCCGTATGTTTCGGGTATACCCGTCGGGCTTGGGCTTTTTTGCCATCCCTAATTTCAAAGGGTTAAAAATAATATTTGAAACCAAGTTTTCAAATCAACTTTCGGGACCATTTACTCAAATAGTCAAACAATACTGTGAGCTGTATTGTGTGGGCATCTCTTACGCTAAGTGCATGAATGCAGACCCGCTACTTATTACTAAAAGTATAGGTATTTTAAAAATACAAAATTCATGAAAAGAAAACCTAATTTTTTATATTTTAACTAGAAAATTGACCCGTGCGTGTTGCGCCGCGAGCAACAAAATTGACGTTCAGGCGATCAAATTTACAAACTCTAGGATTAACCTTATTACAAACTCTAGGATTAGCCTTATCATACTTAGTTCGTCATCCAAATACTATGATGTTCAATAGCATAAATGACAACCTCCAACAATCAAATGAACGAAAAATTATAACCAATAATTCAACAAACAAAAGCACAAAATATTTCAGCGAAAACTTATTTGTAATAACGGAATAATCTATGAATAACAAACACATCCAATAAACAATAGAAACATGATTTTTATTATGTATTGGGATCCAATGATTTTGTCACAAAATGCCTACAAAATAATATTCAAATATTCGGATGAAATTTGAAAACCACAAACACTAATTCAATTTGCCAACCAAGGCTATTGTTTCCCCTTTCTTGGAACCCCCACACATCTTCACGCACAATCATTTTCTCTTTCATCTTATGTTGGCTCTTTGACTAATTCTAATATATTCTTTTTACTCCAAGAACCCAGCCCAAAATTAAATCCATCTTTTTCCAATCCAGAAAAAAGGTAAAAATAAACATCAAAATCTTTATCTTTGGTAAGCCGTCGATAACGATGGTGCTAACATACTCATGTATGGAGGCTCAGACAAGGTGAATCTCATCATCATCATCACCTAGATCCATAGTCAAATCAATACCATAGTCACATTGTGACTATCATCGGCTCAAAGAAAAAGCTTTAATGCGTGAAACACAGAAAAGAAGGAATCATGCAATGTAAATCCGACGCCGCCATGGAGGACAAAAGCCGACGGCAACGGCGGGGCAAAACCTTCTCTCTGTGTTGCTCAAACACTTTAAACCCAAAGTGGGTACAACCCACTCAAACCATATGTACACCCCTCAAATGCAAACAACACTAACAAAGCATAGGGTACAACACCTAATGCTTAGAAATGATTATTGTACCCACATGAAAGTCACCGACGATGGTGACAACAAACCCACAGACAACACCGACGGAGGTACCGGCAAATCCACAAACAAACACGCCGACAAAGCTAACAAAACATGATAAAACGGTGGGAACGGCTTCTAAAGCAAACACCGCCAGCGTTTAAGTAGAGTGTGAACATGTTGATAGGTGGAGATCTCTAGAGAGAGAAAGTAGAGAGCAGAGAAAAAGAGGAAAATACAGATTTTATAGAGAGAGAAGAACAATGGGTTTTAAAACCCAAAATGAGTACAACCCACTCAAACCATGTGTACACCCCTCAAATGCACACAACACTAACAAAGCATAGCGTACAATGTAACAACCCGACTCTTCGAGTCATTACCCATCGATTGTCTTTTCTTGTATACGCTTGTACTCCCGAGATTCGGTTAACGCAATGGGTTAAACTACGTTTTAAACTATACATTTTCAACGACGCTTATTCAAAAACGCAGCTATCACATCTAAACGCTATTTTACAACGCATACTACTTAAACGCATTACATCGCACGCTTAGACTAAACGCAATTGCAACGTTATCCCAACACAAACTCAACGCAACTCGAAACGCGGATTTATTTATGATATGTGTGTGATTATTATTTAAATGTTATGAAGTTATCAACGCAATGCTTACACGCTTAAATGCTCACTCGCAACTCGATTAAACACACAACGTATCGCTTAACAAAACGAAACGAAAGTTGGAAAACTAACAAACGCAATCCGGCTGTCCGAATGGATATCCGATCGAATGGACTCCCGCCCGGATGACCATCCGCTCGGATGACCATCCGATTGGATGGCCATTCTACCGGGCAAGCAATCCGACCGAACACCACTTCGCGCACCGACTTAAACTGCCCTCACTCGCCTATAAATACTGCCGTACACCTCATTCTCTGATGTTGACACTTTCATCCACTCACACGCTCTCAGTCACTTTAGATCGCGAATCAAAGCTATTTTGTAAGCATTTCTTCTCAAATCTTGTACAACCTTAATCTCTAATCACTTCTACATCATCTTCTTCATCAAAATCACACACACACTCACTAACTTTTCTCTGAAATCACTGATTTGAGCCCCTTGAAGGTGTTCTTCACTCATTTTGCTTATGCAAACTGTTATGAAGCACCAACTCATCAAGATTGGTTCGGATCTAAGTGATTTCCACAACTTTTCAACTAAGTTTTGCATGATTTCAACATTTTTTCATCTATTTTCAACTTTTCTTCACTTTTCTACTCAAAACTGATGGAAACTGGACTCAATCAGACTCCTAACTCGTTCCTTAGTTGAGAGCTGGCTTGAAAACGGATTTCCACCAGAAAGATGACCGATTAACGGGTCAACCATGAAATTACATCAAGTACAGCTCGTCTGTCCGAAGGGATGGTACCCATCCGACCGAATGAACTAAAACTGGTGTGTTTCCATTGCTTGACGCGTCATCAGACCGTCTCCGTTAAACTCAAAACTTGTTACTTAGAAAATTTTACCAAAAACACCAACTACAGATCATCTCGACCGAATGGCCATCCGACCAGATGACCATCCGCTCGGATGATCTGGTATCTATTTCACATTGTTTAAAATACGAAACTTCGAATTTTAATGATTTACAAACAACAACCACACAGTCACTCGAATGGCCATCCGCTTGGATGACCATCCGTTCGGATGGGTTATGCCCATTCATTCGGATCACCAGTCGAACACTTAACCTTCCGACCTTCTGTTACACACCGCTCAACGACTTATGCTACTGTTCACAGGCTAACTCAACGCGTTCCCTTCAATCCAATTCCGCCTGTGTTTACTTGATAAACACCTACTGTGAGTATACTCGAACCCATTTTCATTCTGTGAGAACTGTTAAAATTCCAGGTATCCATACAACTATTAAACCATGATTAGTGCTTAATGACTATGCTGAATTACAATTAATGATTTGAATTGCTTTCTGATTATTGCTTTATACATACATGTGCATCACATAATGCAAATGACATATCATTATTGCATGAGAACCTTATTGACTCAAATGAAGCACGAAACACAGTTAGCACAGTTATTAGACAAATCAGAAAAATGCCGACGGAGTTCAGTACATAGACAGACAAGGTGTTGAGACACAAAATGGGCCAGAAACCAAGTATTACACTAGTATAATGAGTAGGAAAGTAAGGATCACAAAACTGCCTTCCTAGAGATAGTTTAAGTGCCGGAAAGTGCCTAAAACTCACATAAACTGTAGAATTCTGCAGAAAATCAACAAGTTCAGCATTTGAACACTCTAATATCATGCAGAAATGTGGTTAAATGGTCCTGAATGCTTTCCTAAGTGTCGGGAATCAAAAGTGTACTAAACTGTATAGTTTAGCACATTAACGAACCGGTAACCAACCGAACAACCGGACACTACCCGAAACCCCAAATTTTCACTAGAAGCACTGTTTTAACATTACCAAGCTAGTTATGGTCCCCGAACATCATAACACATCACAAAACATCTAGTAACTAATACACCTAACTAAATACTTGATTTCTAACTATGAACTAACTAATTGGTTAAAACCTGGACCTATACCCCCCCCACCTAGTAATCGGCCAACACCAAGGGCCCACATTGGATTTTATTTTGTTAAAATAATAGATCTTGTTTTCTCTTTATATAACATAAAAACCAAAGGAAATTACTTAATAGTGGATATAAGTATGAACCATTAGAACCATAACCATTCATTCACCAACATCACACCAACACACATATTCTCCTTCCTCCTCCCCATAGCTACGGCCGAGGACCCCCACACCATCATCACCTTCATCATTCAAGTTTCATACAATTCCAAGCATACACAAAGGTGTTAGAAGGTGCACAAAGAAGCTAGGAGCTTTCGGAAGTTGAAGAACCTTCACCATTTGTTTTTATCCACTTCATTTCTTCTCTTGATCATCCCTAGCCTTGAGCTAGTAGTAAGAACACTAAACTCTTCATTTTTCATCATATTTTGTTGGTTAAAAGAAGATACATGATGTTAATCTTGAAGAACACTAAGAAACAAGAACATGAAACATGAACATAAGCTTAATATCTTAACAAATCATGTTGTTTAGTGTTGAATGTGCTACTTGAAGATTGATTGTTTATGTTAATGATGTAGATCATCATATGACCTTGCTAGATGATGATTAAAAACATAATCTAGCAAGATGAGACGATGAAAATGTTAGAGATCATTGGATCATCCTCACATAAATCATGAACTTGAAAGAATATATTGTTTTCTTATAAAGTGATGATCAAAGTAAGATGTAAGTCTTGTAAATCTAATATTTCAAGAATGATTTTTCAAGAAACCAAGTTAAAAATACAAAGTTTGCTTAATCTTGGTTCTTAAAGAAATAATCCATGTTTTTAGAGGTTAAACATGTGTAGAAACACATATGTAACAAGAGAAATCTAAGAAGAAGCATTTTTAGAAAATGTGATCACAAGTTGTAAAGAACGATTTTCTTTAAAAATGATATTTTTAAAGAATCAACCACACTTTAAAGGGTAACAAGACTTACTAAACACACTAGTAAGTTACTACACATTTTTATAAATTTTCAAGTTCATGAAGTGGTAGTTTATGCTTGTTTTTTTGGAAAAATTGGTAAGTGTAGATCGTTTATTGTGTTGATTTATAATTGAAAATGACATGCCTTGAAGGCATGGAAACCTCCATTTTTAGGGGAAACTATGGCAAATTTTTTCTAGAAATTAAACACTTAGAAAAATATTTTTAAACAAATATTTACAAGTATATTTCAAACCATGAATTTTTATATAAAGTTTGCAATAATTTTTGTTACAAAAATTACAGATACTGGAGGTTGGTTTTTATAAATAAAAGTGACTAAATATGTATTTAGGAAAATATATATTTAGATGTCACCATTTGTGTGATTATTTGTATATTATGTGTATTAGTTATATTATTTTAGGACTTGAAATAATATAACTCTTCAAAATACCAAGAAATTACAATCCAAAATATTACCAAAATCCCAAGAATATAAATATACAAAGAATACCCAAACTATTGGTAAAACCGAACAAAGGAATATAACTTACAAAATATTCCAGAAAATTTATTCACGGGTATATTTTTTTTGGTAAATAATATTTTGGACACCAAAAGAACAAAAATCTGATTTTTACAAATATTACAAGATTTCTTAGTGCATATTCTGTGACAACAGCTTAATAGTTTGATTGTTTAGTCTTTGGATATTTTGTAATGGGCTTAGCATATTGGTTAGGGAGTTATTTGTTGTAATGGGCTTGGAGAATGGCCAAGCCCAGACCAAAGGGCTAGTATGCAAACTTGGCTATAGTATATAAACAACATTATGCATTAGGGTTTAGGTTAGCCAGTGAGTAGCCAGTTAAGAGAAAAGTTTGAGATGAGTTCAAAATCTATAGAGAGTGGCTAGGAGATTTTGAGTGGTCTTGAATTGATTGTAAACGTTTATGTTGGATAATCAATAGAAGACCAGATTGATTGAATTGTGTTCGTGTTCTTCGTCTAATAATCTTGTTTCTGGTTCGAAGATTAATTAAGGAGATTCCGCATCCTTGATTAGTTAGCAGTCTTGTTACAATCCATACGGGATTAACGTGACCTACAATTGGTATCAGAGCTTTTGCTCTTGTGCGTGGTTCAAGATTGATCGTCAGGATTCAAGTTATTTTTGGTTGAAGAATTTTTGGTGTCTCATTCATAATTTTCGTGAAGAACAGCAAGAACACGGAAGAAAAGTTTGAAATTTAGTGGTTTGATCTGATTTGGTGGTTGTTGTTGAATGTTTGCTAAAATTCAGGAACTATAGTTGGAAAGTTCTTTATAGGAATAAAATATTCGAAATTGTTTTCTTGGTTAACTGATTTGGAAATTACTTGATTTTCGGGATTGGCTGTTATTGGTTGGAAGTGTGAGAGACAAACAGCTGGACTCAAAAGAAAATGGAATTGAATTTTGAGGTTTTGGAAAGATTTACGGATTTCTAGTTGCTGATTTTTTGAGATATTGGTTGATTATTTAGCTGGATTCAAGAGATAACTGAACTTGTGCGGCTAGAATTGTTCTTGTGCGACCAGAATTGTTCTTGTGCGTCTCGGATTCAATCTTGTTCGATCAAAAGTTAGCTTGTGCGATCAGATTCAATCTTGTGCGATCAAGGGTTAATCTTGTACGATCAGGATTAAACTTGTGCGACCAGTATTGATCTTGTGCGATTGGAGGTGATATTGTGCGATTGGAGGTGATCTTGTGCGATTGAAAAATTGTACGATCAGGCCCAATTAAGTTAACTGTTCGGCCCAATTTAATGGATTGTGCGATCCAATTATCCTTGTGCGACTTGGACTAACTTGTGCGACCCTCAATTGTGCGATTCTGAAGTGGTGGAATTTTTCAAGGCAAGCGTAGGAAAAATTTCACTGTTTCGTGTTTAGAGAATTATCTATAGCTCATCTGGACAAGCCGTTTGCACCGTTAAATCCACAAACAAACACGCTGACAAAGCTAACAAAACATGATAAAATGGTAGGAACGACTTCTAAAGCAAACACCGCCAGCGTTCAAGTAGAGTGTGAACATGTTGATGGGTGGAGATCTCTAGAGAGAGAGTAGAGAGCAGAGAAAAAGAGGAAAATACAGATTTTATAGAGAGAGAAGGACAATGGGTTTTTAAACCCAAAATGAGTACAACCCACTCAAACCATGTATACACCCCTCAAATGCACACAACACTAACAAAGCATAGCGTACAATGTAACAACCCGACTCTTCGAGTCATTACCCATCGATTGTCTTTTCTCGTATACCCTTGTACTCCCGATATTTGGTTAACGCAATGGGTTAAACTACGTTTTAAACTATACATTTTCAATGACGCTTATTCAAAAACACAGCTGTCATATCTAAACACTATTTTACTACGCATACTACTTAAATGCATTACATTGCATGCTTAGACTAAACGCAATTGCAACATTATCACAACACAAACTCAACGCAACTCGAAACGCGGATTTATTTATGATATGTGTGTTATTTGTGTGATTATTATTTAAATGTTATGAAGTTATCAACGCAACGCTTACACGCTTAAATGCTCACTCGCAACTCGATTAAACACACAATGTATTGCTTAACAAAACGGAACGAAAGTTGGAAAACACACAACAAACGCAATCCGACAGTCCAAATGGACATCCGATCGAATGGACACCCTCCCGGATGACCATCCGCCCGGATGACCATCCGATCGGATGGCCATTCGACCGGGTAAGCCATCCGACCGAACACCACTTCGCGCACCGACTTGAACCGCCCTCACTCGCCTATAAATACCGCCGTACACCTCATTCTATGATGTTGACACTTTCATCCACTCACACGCTCTCAGTCACTTTAGATCGCGAATCAAAGCTATTTTGTAAGCATTTCTTCTCAAATCTTGTACAACCTTAATCTCTAATCACTTCTACATCATCTTCTTCATCAAAATCACACACACTCACTAACTTTTCTCTGAAATCACTGATTTGAGCCCCTTTAAGGTGTTCTTCACTATTTTTGCTTATGCAAACTGTTGTGAAGCACCATCTCATCAAGACTGGTTCAGATCTAAGAGATTTACACAACTTTTCAACTATGTTTTGCAAGATTTCAACATTTTTTCATCTATTTTCAACTTTTCTTCACTTTTCTACTCAAAACTGATGGAAACTGGACTCAATCAGACTCCCAACTCGTTCCTTAGTTGAGAGCCGGCTTGAAAACGGATTTCCACTAGAGAGATTACTGATTAACGGGTCAACCATGAAATTACATCAAGTACAGCTCGTCTGTCCGATGGGATGGTACCCATCCGACCGAATAAACTGAATCTGGTGTGTTTCCATTGCTTGACGCGTCATCACACCGTCTCCGTTAAACTCAAAACTTGTTACTTAGAAAATTTTACCAAAAACACCAACTATAGATCATCTAGACCGAATGGCTATCCGACCAGATGACCATCCGCTCGGATGATCTGGTATCTATTTCACATTGTTTAAACTACGATTCGAATTTTAACAATTTACAAACAACAACCACACACTCACTCGAATGACCATCCGTTCGAATGGCTATCCGCTCGGATGACCATCTGTTCGGATGGGTTATGCCCATTCATTCGGATCACCAGCCGAACAGTTAACCTTTCAACCTTCTGTTACACACCGCTCAACGACTTATGCTACTGTTCACAGGCTAACTCAACGCGCCCCCTTCAATCCAATTCCGCTTGTGTTTACTTGATAAACACCTACTGTGAGTATACTCGAACCCATTTTTATTTTGTGAGAACTGTCAAAGTTCTAGGTATCCGTACAACTATTAAACCATGATTAGTGCTTAATGACTGTGCTGAATTACAATTAATGATTTGAATTGCTTTCTGATTATTGCTTTATACATACATGTGCATCACATATTGCAAATGACATATCATTATTTCATGAGAACCTTATTGACTCAAATGATGAACGAAACACAGTTAGCACAGTTATCAGACAAATCAGAAAAATACTGACGGAGTTCCGTACATAGACAGACAAGATGTTGAGACACAAAATGGGCCAGAAACAAAGTATTACACTAGTATAGTGAGTAGGAAAGTAAGGATCACAAAACTGCTTTCCTAGACATAGTTTAAGTGCCGGAAAGTGCCTAAAACTCACATAAACTGCAGAATCCTGCAGAAAATCAGCAAATTCAGCATTTAAACACTCTAATATCATGCAGAAATGTGGTTAAATGGTCCTGAATACTTTTCTAAGTGCCGGGAATCAAAAGTGTCACAAAAGGGTACATAAAGCACACCAAACTGCATAGTTTACCACCTTAACGAACAGGTAAGCAACAGAACAACCGGACACTACCCGAAACACCAAATTTTCACTAGAAGCACTGTTTTAACATTACCAAGCTAGTTATGGTCCCCGAACATCATAACACATCACATAACATCTAGTAATTAATACACCTAACTAAATACTTGATTTCTAACTATGAACTAACTAATTGGTTAAAACCTAGACCTATACACCCCCCCACCTAGTAATCGGCCAACACCAAGGGCCCACATTGGATTTTATTTTGTTAAAATAATATATCTTGTTTTCTCTTTATATAACATAAAAACCAAAGGAAATTACTTAATAGTGGATATAAGTATGAACCATTAGAACCATAACCATTCATTCACCAACATCACACCAACACACATCTTCTCCTTCCTCCTCCCCATAGCTACGGCCGAGGACCCCCACACCATCATCACCTTCATCATTCAAGTTTCATACAATTCCAAGCATACACAAAGGTGTTAGAAGGTGCACAAAGAAGCTAGGAGCTTTCGGAAGTTGAAGAACCTTCACCATTTGCTTTTATCCACTTCATTTCTTCTCTTGATCATCCCTAGCCTTGAGCTAGTAGTAAAAACACTAAACTCTTCATTCTTCATCATATTTTGTTGGTTAAAAGAAGATATATGATGTTAATCTTGAAGAACACTAAGAAACAAGAACATGAAACATGAACATAAGCTTAATATCTTAACAAATCAAGTTGTTTAGTGTTGAATGTGCTACTTGATAATTGATTGTTTATGTTAATGATGTAGATCATCATATGATCTTGCTAGATGATGATTAAAAATATAATCTAGCAAGATGAGAGGATGAAAATGTTAGAGATCAATGGATCATCCTCACATAAATCATGAACTTGAAAGAATATATTGTTTTCTTATAAAGTGATGATCAAAGTAAGATGTAAGTCTTGTAAATCTAATATTTCAAGAATGATTTTTCAAGAAACCAAGTTAAAAATACAAAGTTTGCTTAATCTTGGTACCCATCCGACCGAATGAACTGAAACTGGTGTGTTTCCATTGCTTGACGCGTCATCACACTGTCTCCGTTAAACTCAAAACTTGTTACTTAGAAAATTTTACCAAAAACACCAACTACAGATCATCTCGACCGAATGGCCATCCAACCAGATGACCATCCGCTCGGATGATCTGGTATCTATTTCACATTGTTTAAAATACGAAACTTCGAATTTTAATGATTTACAAACAACAACCACACAGTCACTCGAATGGCCATCTGTTCGAATGGCCATCCGCTTAGATGACCATCCGTTCGGATGGGTTATGCCCATTCATTCGGATCACCAGTCGAACACTTAACCTTCCGACCTTCTGTTACACACCGCTCAATGATTTATGCTACTATTCACAGGCTAACTCAACGCGTTCCCTTCAATCCAATTCCGCCTATGTTTACTTGATAAACACCTACTGTGAGTATACTCGAACCCATTTTCATTTTGTGAGAGCTGTCAAAATTCCAGGCATCCGTACAACTATTAAACCATGATTAGTGCTTAATGACTGTGCTGAATTACAATTAATGATTTGAATTGCTTTCTGATTATTGCTTTATACATACATGTGCATCACATAATGTAAATGACATATCATTATTGCATGAGAACCTTATTGACTCAAATGATGCACGAAACACAGTTAGCACAGTTATCAGACAAATCAGAAAAATGCTGACGGAGTTCAGTACATAGACAGACAAGGTTTTGAGACACAAAATGGGCCAGAAACCAAGTATTACACTAGTATAATGAGTAGGAAGGTAAGGATCACAAAACTGCCTTCCTAGAGATAGTTTAAGTGCCGGAAAGTGCCTAAAACTCACATAAACTGTAGAATTCTGCAGAAAATCAACAAGTTCGGCATTTGAACACTCTAATATCATGCAGAAATGTTGTTAAATGGTCCTGAATGCTTTCCTAAGTGTCAGGAATCAAAAGTGTACTAAATTGCATAGTTTAGCACATTAACGAACCGGTAACCAACCGAACAACTGGACACTACCTGAAACCCCAAATTTTCACTAGAAGCACTGTTTTAACATCACCAAGCTAGTTATGGTCCCCGAACATCATAACACATCACATAACATCTAGTAACTAATACACCTAACTAAATACTTGATTTCTAACTATGAACTAACTAATTGGTTAAAACCTAGCCTATACCCCCCCCCCCCCCACCTAGTAATCGGCCAACACCAAGGGCCCACATTGGATTTTATTTTGTTAAAATAATAGATCTTGTTTTCTCTTTATATAACATAAAAACCAAAGGAAATTACTTAATAGTGGATATAAGTATGAACCATTAGAACCATAACCATTCATTCACCAACATCATACCAACACACATATTCTCTTTCCTCCTCTCCATAGCTACGGCCGAGGACCCCCCACACCATCATCACCTTCGTCATTCTAGTTTCATACAATTCCAATCATACACAAAGGTGTTAGAAGGTGCACAAAAAAGCTAGGAGCTTTCGGAAGTTGAAGAACCTTGACCATTTGCTTTTATCCACTTCATTTCTTCTCTTGATCATCCCTAGCCTTGAGCTAGTAGTAAGAACACTAAACTCTTCATTTTTCATCAGATTTTGTTGGTTAAAAGAAGATACATGATGTTAATCTTGAAGAACACTAAGAAACATGAACATAAGCTTAATATCTTAACAAATCAAGTTGTTTAGTGTTGAATGTGCCACTTGATGATTGATTGTTTATGTTAATGATGTAGATCATCATATGATCTTGCTAGATGATGATTAAAAACATAATCTAGCAAGATGAGACGATGAAAATGTTAGAGATCATTGGATCATCCTCACATAAATCATGAACTTGAAAGAATATATTGTTTTCTTATAAAGTGATGATCAAAGTAAGATGTAAGTCTTGTAAATCTAATATTTCAAGAATGATTTTTCAAGAAACCAAGTTAAAAATACAAAGTTTGCTTAATCTTGGTTCTTAAAGAAATAATCCATGTTTTTAGAGGTTAAACATGTGTAGAAACACATATGTAACAAGAGAAATCTAAGAAGAAGCATTTTTAAAGAATCAACCACATTTTAAAGGGTAACAAGACTTACTAAATACACTAGTAAGTTACTACACATTTTTATAAATTTTCAAGTTCATGAAGTGGTAGTTTATGCTTGTTTTTGGCAAAATTGGTAAGTGAACTTGTGCGGCTAGAATTGTTCTTGTGCGACCAGAATTGTTCTTGTGCGTCTCAGATTTGATCTTGTGTGATCAGAAGTTAGCTTGTGCGATCAGATTCAATCTTGTGCGATCAAGGGTTAATCTTGTACGATCAGGATTAAACTTGTGCGACCAGTATTGATCTTGTGCGATTGGAGGTGATATTGTGCGATTGGAGGTGATCTTGTGCGATTGAAAAATTGTGCGATCAGGCCCAATTAAGTTAACTGTTCGGCCCAATTTAATGGATTGTGAGATCCAGTTATCCTTGTGCGACTTGGACTAACTTGTGCGACCCTCAATTGTGCGATTCTGAAGTGGTGGAATTTTTCAAGGCAAGCGTAGGAAAAATTTCACTGTTTCGTGTTTAGAGAATTATCTATAGCTTATCTGGACAAGCCGTTTGCACCGTTAAATCCACAAACAAACACGCCGACAAAGCTAACAAAACATGATAAAACGGTGCGAACGGCTTCTAAAGCAATTACCGCCAGCGTTCAAGTAGAGTGTGAATATGTTGATGGGTGGAGATCTCTAGAGAGAGAGAGTAGAGAGCAGAGAAAAAGAGGAAAATACAGATTTTATAGAGAGAGAAGGACAATGGGTTTTTAAACCCAAAATGAGTACAACCCACTCAAACCATGTATACACCCCTCAAATACACACAACACTAACAAAGCATAGCGTACAATGTAACAAACCGACTCTTCGAGTCATTACCCATCGATTGTCTTTTCTCGTATACGCTTGTACTCCCGAGATTTGGTTAACGCAATGGGTTAAACTATGTTTTAAACTATACATTTTCAACGACGCTTATTCAAAAACGCAGCTGTCACATCTAAACGCTATTTTACAACGCATACTACTTAAACGCATTACATCACATGCTTAGACTAAACGCAATTGCAACGTTATCACAACACATACTCAACGCAACTCGAAACGCGGATTTATTTATGATATGTGTGTTATTTGTGTGATTATTATTTGTTAAAATAATAGATCTTGTTTTCTCTTTATATAACATAAAAACCAAAGGAAATTACTTAATAGTGGATATAAGTATGAACCATTAGAACCATAACCATTCATTCACCAACATCACACCAACACACATCTTCTCCTTCCTCCTCCCCATAGCTACGGCCGAGGACCCCCACACCATCATCACATTCATCATTCAAGTTTCATACAATTCCAAGCATACACAAAGGTGTTAGAAGGTGCACAAAGAAGCTAGGAGCTTTCAGAAGTTGAAGAACTTTCACCATTTGCTTTTATCCACTTCATTTCTTCTCTTGATCATCCCTAGCCTTGAGCTAGTACTAAGAACACTAAACTCTTCATTTTCATCATATTTTGTTGGTTAAAAGAAGATACATGATGTTAATCTTAAAGAACACTAAGAAACAAGAACATGAAACATGAACATAAGCTTAATATCTTAACAAATCAAGTTGTTTAGAATGTGCTACTTGATGATTGATTGTTTATGTTAATGATGTAGATCATCATATGATCTTGCTAGATGATGATTAAAAACATAATCTAGCAAGATGAGAGGATGAAAATGTTAGAGATCAATGGATCATCCTCACATAAATCATGAACTTGAAAGAATATATTGTTTTCTTATAAAGTGATGATCAAAGTAAGATGTAAGTCTTGTAAATCTAATATTTCAAGAATGATTTTTCAAGAAACCAAGCTAAAAATACAAAGTTTGCTTAATCTTGGTTCTTAAAGAAATCAACTATGTTTTTAGAGGTTAAACATGTGTAGAAACACATATGTAACAAGAGAAATCCAAGAAGAAGCATTTTTAAAGAATCAACCACACTTTAAAGGGTAACAAGACTTACTAAATACACTAGTAAGTTACTACACATTTTTATAAATTTTCAAGTTCATGAAGTGGTAGTTTATGCTTGTTTTTGGCAAAATTGGTAAGTGTAGATTGTTTATTGTTGATTGTGTTGATTTATAAAAGAAAATGATATGCCTTTAAGGCATGGAAACATCCATTTTTAGGGGAAACTATGGCAAAATTTTTCTAGAAATTAAACACTTAGAAAAATATTTTTAAACACATATTTACAAGTATATTTCAAAGCATGAATTTTTATATAAAGTTTGCCATAAATTTTGTTACAAAAATTACAGATATTGGAGGTTGGTTTTTATAAATAAAAGTGACTAAATTTGTATTTAGGAAAATATATATTTAGATGTCACCATGTGTGTGATTATTTGTATATTATGTGTATTACTTATATTATTTTTGGACTTGAAATAGTATAACTCATCAAAATACCAAGAAATTACAATCCAAAATATTACCAAAATCCCAAGAATATAAATATGCAAAGAATACCCAAACTATTGGTAAAACTGAACAAAGGAATACAACTTACAAAATATTCCGGAAAATTTATTCACAAGTATATAATATTTTGGACACCAAAAGAACAAAAATATGATTTTTACAATTATTACAAGATTTGTTAGTGTATATTCTGTGACAACAGCTTAATAGTTTGATTGTTTAGTCTTTGGATATTTTGTAATGGGCTTAGCATATTGGTTAGGGAGTTATTTGTTGTAATGGGCTTGGAGAATGGCCAAGCCCAGGCCAAAGCCCAGTATGCAAACATGGCTATAGTATATAAACAGCATTATGCATTAGGGTTTAGGTTAGCCAGTGAGTAGCCAGTTAAGAGAAAAGTTTGAGATGAGTTCGAAATCTACAGAGAGTGGCTAGGAGATTTCGAGTGGTCTTGAATTGATTGTAAACGTTTATGTTGGATAATCAATAGAAGACGAGATTGATTGAATTATGTTCGTGTTCTTCGTCTAATAATCTTTTTTCTGGTTCAAAGATTAATCAAGGAGATTCTGCATCCTTGATTAGTTAGCAGTCTTGTTACGATCCATACGGGATTACCGGGAACTACAAGATTATATCATATTTTTGAAAAGGAGAAAATATATTAGTACTGGCAAGTAAAAATATATATATTTTCTTGGAATCATTAGAAGGTATATTATTTTTGGAAGAAATTATATTTTCTCAAATAAACATGAAATACATTATTTTTGAGAGAAAATGTATTTTCTTAAATAAACTTGAAGTATATTATTTTTGGAAGGAAAATGGATTTATATATATTTTCTAAGTTAGACTTGGAAATATATTATTTTTTGAGACTTGTATGAGATTTATAAATATTTTTGCCAAAGGAAAAATTATAAATAATTTTCTAAGTAAATATCTCTTAAAATATATATTTTGGAAATATATATTGATGAATTTTTATTAAAGATATTATTCCGGAAAAGTTAATTCAAAATTTAGTATAAGGATACTTAATAATTGCAAGAAATACGTATTCTCGTACGTATAGATACACACCAGAATACGACACCAATACATGGCAAAAATATACAAGTTTAAGAATACGAATACAAGTACATCCATCCTTTGGAAGGATATACATGTTTAAATACTTGAGAAGTAACAAGTTAAAATATATTATTTTAACTATTATTCCAAAATTTAATAAATATAATTTAAGTTAAAGTATTTATTATTTTAACAAATAATTATATAACTTGGAATAATATTGAAGACACAAAGAACGTAACTCAAAGACACTAATTAATACAAAGTCAAGGCACGACACGCTCGTCTAATAGACCTTAGTACGTTGTAGGTAGTCGTGTACATTCGAAGGAGCTTTGAGTTACTGAGATTACGAAGAACGCAAGACTGTGAGTTCATGTCCCCCCTTTTCTTTTAACTGTTTTCGGTTTTATAACTTCGGGGGTGAAGTACATGTTACAAACTGTTTACAAACATTTATATGTGGTATGGTTAGCTAAGGAAATGTACTACTAGATCATGTGAGTGGTGGGTATAACGCTTAAGACCATTAATCCACGTTGTAGGACCGAGGGACATGAGTGATAGATCTATTTGGGTGTAGCGAGCCCCGCCCATGTGGACCAGGGTTTGGCCCATGAGGTGACTATGTCTTACAGCCGGAAGCCCGATGTAAAGTCTGCTAGGTTTGAGCCTTCCTTCATCACGTCACACATATTAATGGCCTTGCAAACCATTAATGATCTGTTTTCCTTGTTTGCTTTCATATCGGGATTTACAAAACATACATACTTACAAAGATTACAAAGGTTTATTCATGCACACATACAAACACATGAACTCGCTCAACTTTTGTTGATGTTTTCAAACTACATGTATTTCAGGGAATTAAATGTGGATTTGGCAGGCGTTTGGAAGTTTCAAGTAATGTTGAGAATAAAAGATGTCATTCGAAGTCTAAGGATTTGGATAGTGTGTCTTATCCTAGATAAGACACATCTTTCAAAGCCTGGTTTTATTTAAAGTCTTTTATCGAGTCCTTATGGAACTCTAAACAATTTGCATGGTTTGTATTATGGATTGAAGTCTGTGTTGGATTTCTAAACAATGTTGTTGTTATGTTTTAAAACATAAAATTAATGGATGGACATCTTTAGTTTTATCATATAGTTGTTTGTTATGGTTGAATGCAATGATATTAAGCAAGTCACACATAATCACGCTTCCACAAAAGTCAGGGTGTGACACATTTAACGCACTTTTGGGTGTTATATGTGTTCTATATCAAAACACAACACACAACACAAATACTTTATAATGATAATCGCTCCCGCATGCTATACGTGAACTATGAATGCTTGTACAGTGTTACACTATACCGCCTCTAGCAACGATAGTACTATAGTTTGGACTCAGCACCTGTCATGGACAGGGGTTGCTAGGGATCACATCTCTTTACTTCACGTGTTCGCTGAACATGTGTCGCGCATACTCTAAAACACAGTCTCGTGGTTAAGTTGTATACATTGTTTGATAGTTACATGCTTCGCCCGTTACGTGTTACATGCTGGTTATGCGTAAACGCTTTTCATACTATATGCTATGCAAACTTGTGTACTCACCTTTACATTTTATGTATTGACTTTATTTTAACGTATGTGACTGGTTGATAGGATGCTATGCTATGCTGAATCAAGTAGGAAGTCTAGATACCCGCTAAATAAATCTGAGTTGTCAGAACATTATTTGTTTTTGAGACTTATATCTATAATGACTGTTTTTGCGTTATCTGTTAGTAGTATGGGATATTAACATTAAAGATATTGTCACATAATAGTTGTTTTGGATTCTCTTAAACAATCGGTTTCGCTCAGTGCCACGCCCCGATGATTTCGCCATCGGTTGGGGTGTGACAGATTGGTATCAGAGCCATAACTCTAGGGAATTAGGATGACTCGACCTAGTTCGGAGTTTGAGTCATGTAAAGTTGACTTAGTCTATAGTCTAAGCACTAACAGACCGCTTTGTGCAAATCCAAAAGGGGTTTTATACGAAACGACTCTTGATGTTCTCGTTCAAACTCGTGAAAACTACAACTTCGTGTGAACCCGCATACTATAGTTTCGCATGAAGGCAGCCTTTCCTAAGGCTGGGAATACTACTTGTCTTTCCTAAGGCTGACACAATACACACGTTTTTTAAAACACTCGCATAACACAAACGAGTGATTATGTCGAGAATAGGTTTGAAAACCAAGAACTCTCGATAAGATCGCTCACACTACGCGTAATTTTACTCTCAGGATGAGAACCTCCGTTGAGTTAGGAGTGACATCCATACCTCGACAAAGAATCTCCATCTCTATTCTATGGTTTTACCACACTTTTAGGAGCAAGGTTGTTAAGTTAGGGGTGAAACCTGCATCTTAATAACGCGTTCCACTCGCTACCTTTGAATTTTACAAAACTCTCACCAAAGTCTTGATGGATTCCAACGACTTGAGTCACGTAGTAACCAAAAGGATGAGTGTCGTTCGCCATATTCCGCAAGAGCACAGTCTATTAGGCCAAGGCGTGTACTCGAACTCGTCGAGGATAGTCGAATCACTTTGGGTAGTCGACATCTAACACCCAGGACGCTCTATTTTCTAGCCTGCAATTGCCGATCTTACGCTTTATTGATTTTTTGTGTTTATATGTTTATATGTTTCAATTTTGGAGATTTTACGCTTTCCGCTCCTCGCATTATTAAAAACGCGCACAACTCGCACAGCTCTCGCAATCTTAAACGCTAACTAATCGCAACTCAAACTAAGAACTCTCGTACGCTATACTACTCGCGGCACTACTCGCTACGCTACTCGCTATCGCTCGCGACTCTCGATCACGCTAACGCGGGTTTGAAGGATAGGTGAATACGTGCAAAATATGTAGGTGAATACATGTAAAATATAGGTGAATACGTGCAAAATATGTGCTTACGTGGATTATGTGCTCCTGTGTGCTTATGTGTATACGTGCCTATGTGGTTTATGTGCCTACATGCCTATGTGTTTATGTGCCGACGTGTTCTCGATCTTTATAGAGTAATAATAATAATAATAAATTTGCTGGTTAAACGCTAAACTTTTCCAAAACATGATATAATCTAATCTCGCCTAAATCATATGACGACGTCTGCTGCAGACAATGTCGTCATTTGGATCGCATACCCAACGCGCTGCTCGACGAAACCATGCTGACAAGCGTATCGCTTCACTGGTAGCCAAGGAAATGGCTAAAGTCATACCTCAGATTGTCAGTGAGATCAACGAGGTCAGCAGCAAATTATCCGTCGACTCAAAGGCTGAAGCTCTGAAAGCGCCTTTCAGCTTTAAGCAATTTAAAGCCTGTGGTCCTGCTAACTTCACTGGTGAGGACGGACCCAGTGCTATGTTCCAGTGGTTTGACTCTATCGAAGTCACCTTCAGGCAAACTAGTAGAGAAATGGAAGCCTTTTTCTAGAAAAGATGAAGACAGGGAATCACAACTAAATCATTCTTTCTTTGTCGACTATGGACTTTGACGACTCTAGCTTCATCTTAGGGAAAGTCAAAAGAAGCGCAGGTTCTAGTCCTGCTATACCAAACCTAACTTGCAATATTGCCAGGAGAATCTGCGTACTGTGAATGCTACTTGAGTCTTTCAGTCCAGGGCTCTGGACTGGTGGACTGCTGAGCGCAACAGGCGCAGTAATGATGAAGCTTATGGCCTCTCATGGGAGGAACTCAGGGAGCTTTTGATGAAGGAGTTTTGCCCTCCTCATGAAGTTCAAAAGCTGGAGAACGAATTCTAGCACATCAAGCAGGATGGAGGTGACAACGTTGGTCTCACCGCTCGCTTCAAGAAGCTCAATATTATCTGTCCTAGTCAGGTGGCAACGCCTGATATGATAATCAAGAAGTACATTTGAGCTTTACCTGATTGTGTAGCTGACTTTGTACAAGCAGCTAAACCTACTACCATTGAGGAAACCTACCAACTCGTAGCTGAGATCAACGACAAGCGAGTCTTAGCTGAGTATTTCAAAACCTCGACCAAGAGTCTCATTCAGGTCACTGCTACTCCCGCTACCGACAGTGCAGCATCACAAGGTTCAAAGTCTTCACGTCAGAATTGCAAGCGATGTACAACCTAACAACCAGAACCGCCAAGCTACTGTCACCAACGCACCGGCTGCTAAGCGTGCGTATACTGGTGTTCATCCTCTGTGCCCAACCTGCACCTATCATCACCCAACAGGGGTGAATTGCCTTTTTGTACAAACTGCAACATATATGGGCACTTTACTGCTCACTGCCGTTCAGGACCCCGTCAACAAGCTGTTCAAGCTCCTCCAGCACCACCAGCTCAACCCCACACTATTCAGGGTAACCAAGCAGCTCCTGCCCCACTGTTCATGCACGAGCTTGCTACTCTTGTGGAGACCTGAATCACTTTGCTAACGCCTGCCATCTGCGTGTTGTGAAACAAGAATCGCAGCCACAGCAACAACAACAACAGCAGCAGCCTCAACAGCAGCCGCAGCAGCAGCAACCACAATAAGCAACCCGCGGAAGAACTTTCAACATCAACGTCCGCCAGGCGTAGACTGACAACAATGTTGTCAATGGTACGTTCCTTGTTAACGATATTTATGCTTCGTGTTTATTTGATACTGGAGCCGATAACTATTTTGTGTCGTTTGAATTCGAAAAGCTCCTAAACCATAAATGTGCTAACCTCCCAATGACGTTTGACATAGAAATTGCCACCAGAATGTAACACCTCGTAAAAAACGTGTACAATTATGAGAAGACACGTGTCCTAAACCCTAAATATGTGAAAGGTTTAATTCCAAGGACTAAAGTTGTCAAACGATGAAAATATGTATGAGAAGGGACTAAAAGTGTCAACATGCCAAACTTGTGCCTCTGAATGACCACACACGATGAATATATTCTTAAACGAGTAATTATTCAGATATAAGAAGCCGTTTGTGAAAGTAAACGAAAGTTTACAAGATACAGGGGTTAAACGTGTCAACAAATTAATTCTTACCTCTGAGTGGCCTTTTAATGAACCCGGGACTTCGTAATGTTCGATTATACTCTTAAGAATATATGATAACAAATTCACGAGGTTTCGTGATCGTCATGTATTATTATGCAAATTCCCGAGAATAAGGGCTAAAAGCGTCAACGAGATGAAACTAGTGTATTCGGTGATCGTTTAACGACACCAGGCCTAGCAGTGTTTGATTATACTCCTAAGATCATCTACAAACTCACTACAAGGTTTAAAAGTGCCTAAAATGAAGTTAATTTGGGTAAATAAAGGCCAGGGACTGAAACTGCCAAGTTTCAAACATTTTTAACCTGAACTAAGGGGTGTCGCAGGGCGGGTAGACCTGCCCCTCTATCCTTCGCGGCCCTCGAGAGCTCCCAGCGCAGAAAAATACTGCCAGCTGCAAGTTTCTGCAATTCACCGACTTAAACACCTGAAATTCGATACCAGGAGCTTGTTGATGGTTTTAGATTACCACTAGGACACCTGTGATGATCCTAGACACTCCATAACACCTGTGATGATCTTGAATCATGATCTTCCACTATAAATAGGACTCATTGGTGCCTTGTTTCATTGCTCAATTCAATTTTATCTCTTCTCTTTCTATTGCTGGGATTCCTGACCATAAGGAAGCTCATTCTAGTTGCAAAGATTAGCTAGGACCATTTATAAGTGTCCTTAGCCCCTCTTTAGTTCAGTTTTGTTATTTAAAAACCGAAAAGTCAAAGTTGCCGCAAAACGGTTTTGACCTTCGGTTTCGACCTAAATGGTCCAGCCATTGTTTGAGGCGAATATGGCTACGTGATCGTAATTAGGTGTGTGTTAATCCCTCAAGAGGGCACATCCTAATTACCATGTTTACTTAGTTAATTGTCGGGTCAAAGTAGTTGATTAAAAAGTCAAACTAGTCAAATTTTTAAATAAAAACATAATCTGATAATGTAGAAGGTATAAACCATATTTATCACATTAATAACTTGGTAAACATTATTAGAACATGTCTAAGCATGTTTAACCCGACAATTCTGAGTTTAGGGTCAGTTCGCAACCGAAAGTCGCAAAAGCTTGACTTTTGCCTTGACTTTCAGTTCTGACCCGGTTGAGCTTAATTCTTCTATGTTTTAAGCTTCCATTAGGACCATTTTATGTTGTAGTATAACCCTTTGAGGTTATATTACCTGTTCATTAATATTCTGAATTATATGCTAGTTTCCGTTATTATGCTTATAATTGACCAATATGCCCTCTTTAGTTTAAAAAAGAGATTTTAAATATATAAGCATGCAAATAGCTTTGTTACTGATATATAAACATGTCTAAGTTAATTTGACATTATTTTCTGGTCTCAAAACGATATTATGCAAGATGTCATAAAATTGAACTTTTTATTAATTAAATTACGCGTTTGTGCATAATCCATGTTTAAACATAGATTTTGATCCAAAACTCATTACCTACTGTTATGATATCATTTTTAGGAAATTTGGAATGTTGGGTCAGATTAAATGCTGACCATAACTTAGAGTTCTTGTATAAATTCCATAATTGACGATAATGCCCTTTTGGCTAATAAAATGTGTTTTACATATGATTAACATGCCAAACCTTTTTCTACTGATTTGATATGAAAAGTAAAATATTTTAGACATTCAAGGCTGATCAAAATCTCAGAATCACATAAACATTTTGAATATCGTCTATTATCGACTTTTACGCTAATTAGGTGCATAGTATGGTTTAAAACCATATTTAGCACCTAAGACTTGTTACCTACTGAATTTATAAATAAATTCTAATATTTTTTACAGTAGGTATAAGTCATGAACTCAGAATTCCAAAATAAATATTTTTGGCCATAATACCCTTTCAGGGCATAGTTTGGCCATAAATGGTAAACCACACATATGAATGATATCCTACTGTTTTAACACCATAAAATAAATATTTTTACTGAATATTTTAGACCAGAATATCAGTTTACTAAAAAACCTCTTTTATAAATATTAAAATGACCAAAATGCCCTTACGGGACTTAAATTGGTTTTAATTACGTTTTGGGCATATATGTTAACATCCTACTGATGTATTAACATATTCTAAGCATAATAACATATGGGACTTGTATATGGTTCGTTTGGTTACCCATTATGCATATATGCGTTCGGTTCGGTTTATGTGACTAGTTAACATAAATTAGCCGAAATGGGTTTAACCTTATAATTAAATTTTCAAAATCCAGAATGTGTTTAGTTTACCCACATTATACAAGTATCCAAACTTGTGGGGTCTAAATCACATTCTATTCCGGTCTCCGCTTAATCTAGCGTTTCGAACTGTAAAGTATCTTTCAAACTAGCCGGTCTAAGTCTTTGACTTAAATAAAGACCCGTTAGTATCCTAATAGGGTAATAAACCTTCCATACAGATTGAGTAGCTTCGGTAGAAGGTATTTACATAAGGCTTTAGGAAACATACGGCTGAGCAACATCTTACACATCTAGCTCAGGTAAATACTTTTAACTTATTTTCCTTATACGGGCTTGGGATACGGTATAATAATAAGGCTTGGTCGGGTATGAAATCATTTAATCGGATTGTGATTAATAAATTGCATAACCTGTTTTAATCTGTTTTGTTTGATAACATAAACATTGGGGGTTAACGACCGTGTCCGGGATATCCTCGGCTCATTTAAATTGTAAATGGCCACGACCTATGCACGGGATGTAGGCATACACCTGACATATGCAAAATGCTAAATAATAAATAACCCACACGTTGGGGATAACTCCTTTGTGGGTTTTATAAGTGGTGAGTCGGTTAATCATGATCGACTTCCAAACCGGCCCCAATTGTATGACAAACATGTAAATATGTATACAAGATTTTATTAAAAATTGTCCCAAGTTATAAATGGTTTTGTGCCTTGTGCACTTGAATCAGTTTTCATAAAATTTTTTCAAATGAGTCGGTTAATTGTATTTACCAGTGAAAACTGACGTATTTTCCAAAGACTAAGTGACAGGTACCTCTCGAAATTAGGTTGGAGCTACTTGGTGTCAAATAAGAGGATCTTGCAAATCCTTAGATGCCTGAAGTCTGTTATTTCAGTTTTCTTGTATTTGTTTTTATGATCCGCCTGTAGATCTCTATTACAACAAGTCTGTATATTCTTTTATTTCGGACACTCGGACATTATGGTTTGTAATAGTAATTATCTACCAAGCCTTCGGCTGTGCTATAATATTGTGTTAATTGTCTATGATGATATCAACTACGTCACAATACTCCCCACCAGGGCCACCGGTAATATGTGAAAATATCGGGGTGTGACAGGTTGGTATCAGAACCAACATTGAGTGAATTAAACACTAGCCTTTTGTGTTTAATTTTAATGACACAATAGCGCATTCCTTAGACTCCCAAGTCTAGGCAATGACCTAGGATTTATTCTTAACTTTCCTTTTGTTGTTTATAAGTTGTTTTCTTGTTCTTGCAGGTTTTATAAAATGCCGCCACGTGTTAGAGGAAAAGGAAAAAGGTCATATGCATGGAGGACCGTCAAGTAACGCTAGACCCTCACACAGACGCACTCCATCCGCGTCCTTTAGTACCTTTGATTCAAACGATGATTGGAGGCAATCTTTACAACCCGCGAGGCGATCCGTCTCGCTAAGTACACCACCCTCATTTCACCCTTCCTTTGAGCAGCCTATATAAGACGAGTCCTAACATTCATACCATTCTCACCACTCACATCATTCACATCACTCGCTACACTCACATTCATTTCACCATTCTGATTCTCACCATTCTTATTCACCGGGTCAATTTAACCCCAACCATTATATCAATGAACCACCAGCATATAATGTACTAGGACCCGAGGACCACTTCTCACAAGGTGGAACACATACAAATGGGAATACACCCCTTCTTTTCATAACTCTCCATCACAACCTCCAATGGATGAACCATACATCCAGGCGGTAAATCCACCGCCATTGCCAGTTGAGGAGCCACCTCAACAACAACCACAACCACCTTCTGAGCCACTAAGGCGAAGGAGGAACGCACGGATGTCCGTGCGAGGGGGACCGAGATTCAGTTCCCCACAAGCTTCAAGCACTTACCCTCCAATCCATGAAGATCCACAAATGGGTGGACCTTCTCACGCGGTGCCGGAAAATGATCCCCTGCCGGTTACCTTTGCAGTACTGCCACCGCCAGTGGCTTATGTAACCCAATACCTACTTACCCAGGTTCGTCTGGGTATAACCTGTTTGAGTATCAAGCTCCTACGGGTTATGAATATCAACCCTCTGCCCATGATCCATATCTTGAGGCAGCACACTTTAACGCCCTTTACCCCTCACCGTTTCCTCCGGCATACCCAACTGGGTATCCCGCGCAAGGGTATCAATACCCTCATTATCAGCAGCAACCTCCACCTCTACATCAACCTTCTCAAACGCAAGAAATCTTGCAAAGGTTGTATGAGGTTGAACAAAAAGCGGAGGAACGGGAAAAGAAGGCCAATAAATTCCTTAAGGGTCTTGCGAACTTCATCAAGGGAAAGAAGAAGTACAAATTTTATTTTATTTGTAATTTCAACTAAGTCCCTGTGTGGACATCTCTTTTTAGTATTAGTCCCTGCGTGGACTTGTTTCTTTTCTTTAGTCCCTGAATGGACAATTTGTTTATTTCAAAGACCCGTTTAGGGCACTTTTTGTAATCGTTTAGTGTTATTAACGGAGTTCCTTTTGAAATTTTTATGTGTATTTTATTACATCATCATGCAAATATCATTTCAATTTTTATTTGATCTGCCAAAGAAATTTCAAAACAAGTTCTTAAATGTATAACCTTAGCCAAAATAATAATGGCTATGATGGTGTAACCTTTTTAAGACAATTATTCCCTATTAACATCTAAAAACATGTTAACACTCCTGGCAGTGTGCCTTGAGAAACCACACTAGCTTCCAAAAAGTACTTGGATCTTTCCAAGCCACCTACATAGCCTATATGATCAATATGAATCATGGCTATTAAACACCAATGGTGATGTCCTTACAAAACATCCATTTGAGGTGTTATGCCTATTGGCCAATAAGTATTCATGACAAAGATAGTTTTATAAACTTCTTGTTAAAAAGGCGAGGAACTATGTTCGACCCTTACATCTCGATCTAAAGGATCATGATCATATTTTAAACTGTCCAAATGAAAAGGCCTATCATGCCATTTAAATGTCCTTCGAGACGAGCCTTTGTGCTATATGTATAAAATGTCTACATTGACAGTTGTGACTATGTCCCCTGTTTAATGAATATAAAGGATTAAATCCTACTCGTTTGCCCATAATGGTTCCTTTACAACCTAGGCAAATCATAATCAAATAAATTTTGACTTATTAACAAAATGCTCTATATGGTTTATTAATACCATGATCACCAAATCATCAAAATTCGATGATTTATTATATAATCTAAATAAATCATTATTGTTTGATTTTAGTATTCAAATCATGGCTGGCTCCGATGAAGCTAACAGTCACTCAGTTGAGGGAGACAATAATAACATGAAAATAAATGTTACTGGTGCCGAACTTCTGGCCATGATAAACACAGCAGTGGCTCAAGCTGTGAATGAGATGTTTAAAGAACCAAGTAATGTTCGATCTAAAACTCATTCAAAAAACCCTTTCAAAACAGCATACTTCAAGAAAGGATGATTCACAACATTCATCCAATCAAAGATCTGAACCTCAAAAGATCGTGCTTGATCAGACTCCCAGGTACAACAAGGGTTGTACCTACAAATACTTTGTCTCTTGTAAACCAAGAGATTTCACTGGAGAAAAGGGGGCTATCGATTGCATGAAGTGGTTGGATGAGATGGAGACAGTAGTTGATATCAGTGGATGTGCCAAGGAGGACATTGTAAAGTTTGTGTCACAGTCCTTCAAGGGTGATGCCCTGGCATGGTGGAAAGCCTTAGTGCAATCCACGGGAAAGATCCCCCCATATAACCTTTCTTGGGCTGAATTTGTTGAACTTATAAAAGATACTTACTGCCCACATCATGAAGTGGAGAAGGTGGAGACTGATTTCCTCACACTGGTCATGAAAGATCTGGATTGTAGATCTTATGCTACTAGTTTTAACTCAATGTCTCGACTCGTCCCGTATTTGGTCACTCCAGAGCCAAAATGCATTGCGCGTTTTATTGGTGGTTTAGCCCCTGAAATAAAGGGGAATGTTAAGGCTTCTAAGCCTACTTCTTATAGATCAGTTATGGATCTTTCACTGTCTCTAACCCTTAATGCAATAAGAAGTAAGTCAAGGAGGATCACTGAGGACAGGAAGAGAAAGCGAGAAGATGATCAATCCCATCAGTTGAATAAGAAGAAGGGTAGTTGTGGGTTTAAGAAGGGTCAGCCTGGTGACAAACCCAGGTGTAAGGTTTGTGATAAGAGGCACTTTGGGAAGTGTAATCAGGATCCACAAGCTAAGCCTTGTGGAATCTGCAAAAAAAAAGGACACAAAACTCTGGAGTGTCGAAATTTAAAGGATGCAACCTGCTATGGTTGTAATGAAAAGGGGCACATTAAGACTAATTGCCTTAAGAATACCAAGAAGCCTGATGAGGCGAAGAAAACCAATGCTAGGGTTTTTCAGATGTACGACAGGGAGGCGGTGAATAATGACAAGGTCATAACAGGTACCTTCCTCATTAATGATATTTATGCTAGAGTTTTATTTGATTCAGGTGCTGATAAGTCCTTCGTAGACCATAAGTTTAATAAGTTACTGAATCTGCCTATTAAAACTCTAGACATTAAATATGAGGTAGAACTCGCAGATGGTACCTTAGAAACCGCTTCAACTCTTCTTGATGGATGCTTTATATCGATTAAGAATCATTTTATCCCGTTATCTCTTTTGCCAATGAAATTGGCTGGGTTTGATGTAGTTTTAGGCATGGATTGGTTGTCGCATAACCAAGCCCAAATTGCCCGTGATAAGAAACTAGTTAATATCAAAACCCCATCAGGTGAAGTAGTCACCATTCATGGAGATACACACTATGGTTTGCCCGATAATGTATCCATACTTAAGGCATCCAAGTGTCTGAAGAACGGATGTGTCATCTACATGGCACGGGTGACAGTTGATGAACTGAAACCCAAGATTGAAGACATTCCAATCATCTCTGAATACCCTGAGGTCTTTCCTGATAAACTACCTGGGTTACCTCCTGAGAGGCAAGTCGAATTCAGGATAGACATTCTGCCAGGAGCAGCACCGATTGCACGAGCTCCCTACCGTCTAGCTCCAACAGAGATGAGAGAGTTGAGAACTCAACTGGATGATTTACTGGAAAAGGGTTTTATACAACCCAGCTCATCACCTTGGGGAGCACCCATACTGTTCGTGAAGAAAAAGGATGGTTCAATGCGTCTGTGCATTGATTACCGTGAGATAAACAAGGTAACAATCAAGAACGTTATCCATTGCCCAGGATCGACGACTTGTTCGATCAACTCCAAGGGGAAAGCTTCTTCTCGAAGATTGATTTAAGATCAGGGTATCATCAACTAAAAGTTAGAACTGAAGATGTACCTAAAACAACATTTAGAACGAGGTATTGCCACTATGAGTTCTTAGTGATGCCTTTTGGGCTCACTAACGTACCTGCAGCATTCATGGATCTCATGAATCGAGTCTTCAAGCCATACCTAGATAAGTTTATCATCGTCTTTATAGACGACATACTTATCTATTCTCGTAATCAAGTTGATCACGAGAAACACCTCTGATGTATCTTAGGATTGTTTCGACAAGAAAAGTTGTACGCTAAATTCTCCAAGTGCGAGTTCTGGCTTCGCGAAGTCCAATTCCTTGGACATGTTGTGAGCGAGCGTGGTATCTAAGTGGATCCCGCTAAAATAGAAGCAATCATGAACTGGGAAGCACCTAAGACACCTACAGAGATTCGCAGCTTTGTGGGTTTAGCTAGTTATTGTAGAAGATTCATTGAGAGCTTCTCAAGGATAGCTGCACCATTAACAACTCTGACCCGCATGTGACGTTTGATTGGGGTCCAAAATAACTAGAGTCTTTTGAGATCCTCAAACAGAAATTGAGCAATGCTCCTGTGTTGACATTTCCTGAAGGAATAGAAGAGTTTGTCGTTTATTGTGATACTTCGCACACTGGCATGGGCTGTGTGCTTATGCAGAGGGGCAAAGTAATTGCCTATGCATCACGACAACTGAAGGTGCACGAAAAGAATTACACCACCCACGATTTGGAATTGGGTGCCGTTGTATTTACACTTAAGTTATGGAGACATTATTTATATGGAACCAAATGTGTGATATATTCAGATCACAAAAGTCTCCAACACTTGTTCGATCAAAAGGATCTCAATATGAGGCAACGCCGTTGGATGGAAACCTTGAATGACAATGATTGTGAAATTCGCTACCATCCTGGTAAAGCGAATGTAGTCGCAGATGCATTGAGCAGAAAGGAAAGGATTAAACCTATACGGATTAATGCCAAGAGTATCGAGCTTAAGAACAACTTGAATGAAAGACTATTAGCTGCTCAGAAGGAAGCTATATTGGAAGCTAACTTTCCAAGTGAAAAGTTAGGTGTAATTGCTGATTAGTTGTCAGCTGGCAAGGATGGAATCCTTAGATTAAATGGTCGAGTCTGGGTTCCCATCCATGGAGGACTTAGAGATATAATCCTCCAAGAAGCTCATAATTCAAGACACTCAGTTCATTCTGGAGGTGACAAGATGTATCAAGATTTAAAGGCAAATTATTGGTGGATAGGTTTTAAGAAATCTTTAGCCACACACGTAGCTAAATGTCTGACTTGTGCTCAAATTAAAGTTGAACACCAAAAGCCGTCAGGTTTGCTACAACAACCAGAACTTCCCACATGGAAGTGGGAATTGGTAACCATGGATTTTATAACCAAGTTACCTAAAACATGGCATGGAAATGATACGATATGGGTCATAGTTGACAGACTGACTAAGTTAGCACATCTCTTACCCATCAAGGAGACTCATAGCTCTGACAAGCTAGCTCAGCTGTATGTAGATAAGAATGTATCTCTCCACGGAGTACCAGTATCTATTATATCTAATAGAGATACTAGATACACCTCTCATTTTTGGAAAAGTTTCCAACAATCATTAGGCACTCGTTTGAACTTTAGTACTGCTTACCATCCTCAAACGGATGGACAAAGTGAGCGTACAATTCAAAATTTGGAAGACATGCTTCGTGCATGTGTTATTGATTTGGGTGGTAGCTGGGATGACCACCTACCTTTGATTGAGTTCTCCTATAATAATAGTTACCATACTAGCATACAGGCTGCGCCTTTTGAGGCATTGTATGGGAGGAAATGCAGAACGCCTGTTTGTTGGGCGGAAGTTGGAGAGACTCAGTTATCAGGACCTGATATTTTCCTTGAAACAACGGACAAGATTGTCCAAATTCGTGATCGCCTAAAAGCTGCTAGGGATAGGCAGAAGAGTTATGCAGATAAGAGGCAAAAACCTCTAAAGTTTGAGGTAGGCGACAAAGTCTTACTAAAGGTATCACCCTGGAAAGGTGTGTTGCGTTTTGGTAAGAAGGGCAAGCTAAGCCCAAGGTATATCGGACCATTCGAGATCATCTAATGTGTCGGCAGTGTAGCTTATAAGCTAAACTTGCCTGGGGAGCTTAGTGGAATACACAATGTGTTCCACATCTGTAACCTAAAGAAATGTCTAGCTGATGAAACGCTATCAATGTCTCACACTGACGTAAAGATTGATGAAAGCATGAGGTTTGTTGAAAAACCTATATCGATCGAGGATCGACAGGTTAAAAAGCTCCGAAGAAAGCACGTGCCTATAGTGAAAGTTAAATGGGATGCCTGTAGAGGCCCTGAGTATGCATAGGAGGTTGTAACACCTCGTAAAAAACGTGTACAATTATGAGAAGACACGTGTCCTAAACCCTAAATATGTGAAAGGTTTAATTCCAAGGACAAAAGTTGTCAAATGATGAAAACATGTATACGAAGGGACTAAAAGTGTCAACATGCCAAACTTGTGCCTCTGATTGACCACACACGACGAATATTTTCTTAAACGAGTAATTATTCGGATATTAGAAGACGTTTGTGAAAGTAAACGAAAGTTTACAAGATACAGGGGTTAAACATGTCAACATGTTAATTCTTACCTCTGAGTGGCCTTTTAACGAACCCGGGACTTCGTAATATTCGATTATACTCTCAAGAATATATGATAACAAATTCACGAGGTTTCGTGATCGTCATGTATTATTTACGCAAATTCCTGAGAATAAAAGCGTCAACGAGATGAAACTAGTGTATTCGGTAATCGTTTAATGAAGCTGAACCTAACGGTGTTTGACTATACTCCTAAGATCATTTACAAACTAACTACAAGGGTTAAAAGTTCCTAAAATGAAGTTAATTTGGGTAAATAAAGGCCAGGGACTAAAACTGCCAAGTTTCAAACATTTTTAACCTGGACTAAGGGGTGTCGCGGGGCGCGTAGACCTGCCCCTGTATCCTTCGCGGCCCGCAAGAGAACTCCCAGCGCAGAAAAATACTGCCAGCTGTAAGTTTCTGCAATTCACCGACTTAAACACATGAAATTCGATACCAGGAGCTTGTTGATGGTTTTAGATTACCACTAGGACACCTGTGATGATCCTAGATACTCCACAACACCTGCGATGATCTTGAATCATGATCTTCCACTATAAATAGGACTCATTGGTGCCTTGTTTCATTGCTCAATTCAATTTTATCTTTTCTCTTCTCTATTGCTGGGATTCCTGACCATAAGGAAGCTCATTCTAGTTGAAAAGATTAGCTAGGACCCTTTGTAAGTGTCCTTAGCCCCCCTTTAGTTCAGTTTTGTTATTTAAAAACCGAAAAGTCAAAGTTGCCGTAAAACGGATTTGACCTTCAGTTTAGACCTAAACGGTCCAGCCATTGTTTGAGGCGAATATGGCTACGTGATCGTAATTAGGTGTGTGTTAATCCCTCAAGAGGGCACATCCTAATTACCACGTTTACTTAGTTAATTGTCGGGTCAAAGTAGTTAATTAAAAAGTCAAACTAGTCATGTTTTTAAATAAAAACATAATCTGATAATGTAGAAGGTATAAACCATATTTTATCACTTTAATAACTTGTTAAACATTATTAGAACATGTCTAAGCATGTTCAACCCGACAATTCTGAGTTTAGGGTCGGTTCGCAACCGAAAGTCGCAAAAGCTTGACTTTTGCCTTGACTTTCAGTTCTGACTCGATTGAGCTTAATTCTTCTATGTTTTAAGCTTCCATTAGGACCATTTTATGTTATAGTATAACCCTCTGAGGTTATACTACACGGTCATTAATATTCTGAATTATATGCTAGTTTCCGTTATTATGCTTATAATTGACCAATATGTCCTCTTTAGTTAAAAAAAGAGATTTTAAATATATAAGCATGCAAATAGCTTTGTTACTGATATATAAACATGTCTAAGTTAATTTGACATTATTTTCTGGTCTCAAAACGATATTATGCAAGATGTCGTAAAATTGAACTTTTTATTAATTAAATTACGCGTTTGTGCATAATCCATGTTTAAACATAGATTTTGACCCAAAACTCATTACCTATTGTTATGATTTCATTTTTAGGCAATTTTGGAATGTTGGGTCAGATTAAATACTGACCATAACTTAGAGTTCTTGTATAAATTTCTTAATTGATGATAATGCCATTTTGGCTAATAAAATGTGTTTTACATATGATTAACATGCCAAACCTTTTTCTACTGTATTTGATATGAAAAGTAAAATATTTTAGACATTCAAGGCTGATCAAAATCTCAGAATCACATAAACATTTTGAATATCGTCAATTATCGACTTTTACACTAATTTGGTGCATAGTATGGTTTAAAAGTATATTTAGCACCTAAGACTTGCTACCTACTGAATTTATAAATAAATTCTAATATTTTTACAGTAGGTGTAAGTTGTGAACTCAGACTTCCAATTATGTCCTTAAAAGCATATGTGAAATGACCAAAATAGCCTTTCGGGGCATAGTTTGGCCATAAATGGTAAACCACACATATGAATGATATCCTACTGTTTTTACACCATAAAATAATTACTTTTACTGAATATTTTAGACCAGAATATCACTTTACTATAAAACCTCTTTTATAAATATTAAAATGACCAAAATGCCCTTACGGGACTTAAATTGGTTTTAATTACTTTTTGGGTATATATGTTAACATCCTACTGATGTATTTAATATACTCTGAGCATAATAACATATGGGACTTTTATATGGTTCATTTGGTTACCCGTTATGCATATATGCGTTCGGTTCGGTTTATGTGACTAGTTTACATAAATTAGCCGAAATGGGTTTAACCTTATCATTAAATTTTCAAAATCCAGAATGGGTTTAGTTTACCCACATTATACAAGTATCCAAACTTGTCGGGTCTAAATCACATTCTATTCCGGTCTCCGCTTAATCTAGCGTTTCGAACCGTAAAGTATCTTTCAAACTAGCCGGTCTAAGTCTTTGACTTAAATAAAGACCCGTTAGTATCCTAATAGGTTAATAAACCTTCCATACAGATTGAGTAGTTTCGGTAGAAGGTATTTACATAAGGCTTTAGGAAACATATGGCTGAGTAACATCTTACACATCTAGCTCAGGTAAATACTTTTAACTTATTTTCCTTATACGGGCTTGGGATACGGTATAATAATACTGCTTGGTCGGGTATGAAATCATTTAATCAGACTGTGATTAATAAATTAAATAACCCGTTTTAATCCGTTTTGTTTGATAACATAAACATTGGGGGGTTAACGACCGTGTCCTGGATATCCTCGGCTCATTTAAATTGTAAATGACCACGACCTATGCACGGGGTGTAGGCATACACCTGACAGATGCGAAATGCTAAATAATAAATAACCCACATGTTGGGGATAACTCCTTTGTGGGTTTTATAAGCGGTGAGTCGGTTAATCATGACCGACTTCCAAACCGGCCCCAATTGTATGACAAACATCTAAATCTGTATACAAGATTTTATTAAAAATTGTCCCAAGTTATAAATGGTTTTGTGCCTTGTGCACTTAAATCAATTTTCATAAACTCTTTTCAAATGAGTCGGTTAATTGTATTTACCAGTGAAAACTGACGTATTTTCCAAAGACTAAGTGACAGGTACCTCTCGAAATTAGGCTGGAGCTACTTGGTGTCAAATAAGTGGATCTTGCAAATCCTTAGATGCCTGAAGTCTGTTATTTCAGTTTTCTTGTATTTGTTTTTATGATCCGCCTGTGGATCTCTATTACAACCAGTCTGTATATTCTTTTATTTCAGATACTCGGACATTATGGTTTGTAATAGTAATTATCTACCAAGCCTTCTGCTGTGCTATAATATTGTGTTAATTATCTACGATGATATCAACTACGTCACGATACTCCCCACCAGGCCCACCGGTAATATGTGGAAATATCGGGGTGTGACACGGAAGAACCGTCACCATCAGTTCCGTTCTCCGTGATTGTACTCTCGAACTCAACAATCACGTTTTCCCGATCAATCTCGTTCCGATGCAACTTGATAGTTTCGATGTCATGGTAGGTATGGATTTTCTTCTTGAAAATCATCCCGAAGTTGTTTGTTCAAAAAGATGATCCGTTTCTCTCTTTCATATGGTGATCAACTCTGTGTTTATGGTGAAGTATCCTCAAAGGAACTTAAACTGATGTCGTGTAATTCAAGCAAGCAAGTACCTCCGCAAGGAATACTTAGCTTTCTTAGCTCATATTGTAGTAGCAGAGAAGGAAAAGAAGTCGATGGAAAAGGTACTTGTGGTTCGTGATTTTCCTAATGTCTTTCCTGACGATTTACCCGGTCTATGTAGGTCCCCTTGATGTATGGATCTTTCACAGAATTGTCAATCTAATCAAGAGTGCGGAATCCTCTAGATCAGATTTGTTATAGAAACGAGTAGAAACAGAATTTCACAATCAAACGGGTCTTCTATTGATTATCCAACTTGCAGTTTACAATCAATTCAAGACCTCACAATCTCACAGCCTATCTCTGTGATCTTGCTACTCTCAATTTCGAATTCTCTCTCTCTAGACTTTCTCTCTCTAGAATTCTCTAACCACTAAAACCCTAATCACAAAACATGTTTATATACCACATGTCTGTGAACTGGGCTTCCTACTTGGCTAGGCCATTTTCCAAGCCCATTACAACAATAAACTCACTAACCAATAAGCTAAGCCCAATACAAACTATTAAGCTGTTGTCACCGAATATGCACCAACAGACTCCCCCCTGACAATAGCTTCATAGTGTAACTTTGTCTTCAATCATCTTGTGTTCTTTTGGTCTTTAGATAGCGTCAGCTACACAACTTCTGACATCAACAGACTCCCCCTTAGCTGATGCTTCCAATCTCCAAAACTTTCATTCATTTGTAGATCAGTTAGCTAGCAATCCTTGGTTAAGTAAGTAAGCTCCAACTCTTTCATATCACATTCTCTCTGCAATGCAGTAGAAGGATCCTACCATGCATCTTCACACATCTTCACTTCACTCTTAATCTGCACTTTACTTGTATTCTGCACTTCATTTTGATAACTGCATCAATCTGTTTAGCAACACAGGCAAGTATCTCGAAAAACCATTAGTCTTTTTCACATTAAAAGATAAACCAATATTTTATCTTAGTTTGCAAAAACAACTACCTGTCAATTCAAAATGGAAGTCCTTTTAAAAAGAAATATTTTTGGTATTTTTGATATTTTAAGAAAGCAGTAAACTATTTACAAAAGCAATAAACACTCTATTTTTGTGAGAATCGCCGGTAAGATCATATCAGCACAATCAAACTGTTTTCACACTATTAGATAATTCTTTATTTAATTTTTCATGAAAAGCAGTCCAAGACGATTACCAGTATGTTTGTCCACTTAAACAAAATGCATGAAAATTTCAAGTACCATTACCGTATGATACGTTAAGGTAATTTTATATCTGATATACTAGTGTGTCTTACTTCAGAATATACCCCCGCGATCAAGGTATGCACAAAGATTTATCGAAGTAGGTGAGTATACTGAATTCATCCGTTTTGTTTTTCAACGTTTAGATAATTGGTGAACAGGTCAATACTTCCGTACAACAAAGAGACCAAAATATCTAACGAGGGCTAAGACAAATACCAATTTTTGGTACGATTTATGCATTTTGCACTTTTTGAATAACTCTCTTTGAGAGCTTCTTCATTTAAGGGTTTTGGCATTTTTAGCTCTTTTAAGATATCCTGGGTGTGTCTAGGTCAGCATATATCTGGATGCAGCAGAAGGACCCCCCTGATATCCCCAGATGAAATAACAGTATAAAGACCCAAAACTTCAGATTTTGGCAATCTATCAACGCAAGATTTAAGGTCATTAAACCATACACCACTAATGTGTTCCCCACTCATATTCAGTTCATTTAGGTTTATATCACTTTGGTAAGTTGATTATTTCATGCTTTTTGCCTACTGGTACATCGTATGATGAAGCTGTTATCACACTTAAGCAATTTAATTCAGTTTCAGTGTGACAGTCTAACTTGCTGATGTACTATCATTTCTCCTTTTTCACACAGTGATAACTCATTTTTAATTATTTTTTTTTATGTTTTTAATTTTTTTCAATGTTTTTGTATTTTTAATTTTTAATTTATAACTTACTCCCCCTAAACACATGCATTAACTAAACTCTTTTTGGCTTAGGGTGATTTCTCCCCCTAAATTTTTGTTTTTATGGAGTAAGTTTCAAAAACACAAACAGACTCCCACTTCAATCTGACAATAAGTTTTTCACCCATAAATCATCAATCATTCACCAAAGTAAATAGTTTGTTACCAATTTTAACCTACTATTCACCTCAGACGCTTTACAGGGACAACCACTGTCGAACACATCAACAGTCCTTCTTGGTCATCCTGCACATTCTCAACAACTTAGTTAGACTTAACAACCCAAACCTGACCGGTTTTGGGTTGACCATGTAAATCCACATACGATGCTTCTAACCAATATCCATCACACTTTGCTGGTGTCTTGGATGTTGTACTCGTTGTTGAACAAGATTCATAACTTCCACTAGGTCTTTTATCACGAGAGTTCCAATAAAATCTCGGATTTTCTTACCTCTGAAAATTATTATCTTGATACCTTCTTCTCCCATTACCAAACCATGAATTTTGGAAAAATTTTGGATTTTGTTGAACATTTGAGTTACTAAAACCCCTATGTTCGTTTCTTCTTTGAAAATTTCGATTACCAGAAGTTTGGTATCGATTTTGATATCCAAAATTTCTATTTTGATTTTGAAACCGATTTGATTTACCATTATAATAACTAAATTGTGTAGAATAGCTTCTTGGTCTATCAAAACTTCCTGAAGTTGAAGTCTTAGATTGAAAGCTTGGTTGATTATATTGACAATGTGGTTGCACATTATTATTTAAACAACCCTTTTCCCATCTTTAACTTCATCAACTTTTTGCTTATTTTTCTTCAAAGGACAACAACTTGCCACGTGCCCTTTGTTGTGACATCTAAAACAAGATTTTGTCTTATAATTTCTCTTTTTCTTAAATCTCTTTTTAAATGTTTTCTTCTTTTCGTCTTCAGTATCCTCATCCGATTTATGAGGTGTACTGCTAGACTCAACAGATTCTTTCAAAGATACTGGACTACTTAGCAAGTCCACAGCTATCGGATCCACTACAGCTGGTGTAGTAGGCACAAAATCAATTAACTCATTCTCATCAGGCAGAAAAGAGTAGTCTTGATCCTTAGAAGATGAAGCTTTACTAAAACCCACTCCCGTTCTATCATTACTCCTTTTCAGCCCTTTTTGAATTTGAGTCCTAACTAATGAAGAATTTCCAAATTTGTCTAACTTTTCTTTTAGTTCAACAATTTGGTCTTGTGCAATGGCCAATTCCCTGCACTTTTTAGAAAACTCATTAGTTTTATCCTTTACAGTTTCACGAGCCAAATCAATGATCTGTAACAGTTCATTGACTTTGCTTGTTAAACTGCTGATTTCTTGTTCATTCGATTTGAGTTCATTTAAACAATTTGACTCTCTTTTAATCAAAAGAACATTTGACTCTTTTTGTTTTTCCAATTCAGCTAACAGAATTTTGTTCTGCTCCGATAGTCTGTTAACTTTACCTTGTAGTTCAGTGCAATTATGACATGTATGATTTACAGATTCTGATGATACCTTCACCTCTGCTGTAAGTCTGTTCACATCAGTCAAGCCCTTTGAAACTTCTGTATCCTACTTCTCACCTTTCTCCTTATCATCTTTCTTATTCTCTTCTACCACAACATCTGCTTTTTCATCTAAAGCACGACCTCCTACACTCTTCCTTGATAAATTCTGATAACGTTTTTCTAAACCTTCCCACAGATCTCTAGAAGTCCCATAGTGCTTGATGGTATGTTTAATTCCCTCAGGCAAGGACTTCTTGATCACTGCTAAAACTTTCTTCTCAGCATCAACCATAAGTTTCTCAGATTCATCCATCATCTCATAAGAAATCACCTTAACCCTTCCTTCAACACGACGTGTAGGAGCAACATATTCATCAATCATACAACACCACATTCTGAAATCTTCACTCTTCACAACCGATTCAAACTTCTCTTTCCAGTCAACATATTCTTTGACGTTTGTAAGCTTTGGCCAAATCTTAATAGTCTCACTGACCTGATCCATTTTGACCATCTTTTAACACGTTTTTTCGTAAGCGTACTGATAAAAACGTACAAAATTTTTCCGAAAACGGTTTTTACCAAATTATACCGTTAGAATCGTCTCGAAAAAACGAATCCAATGATATATAATGTCGAAAACCAAAATCGAGATTTTCCAGAGGTTTTTTTTTGGTCCTAAAAATCAATCGAGTTCAACGGTGCAAACGGTTTCGGCAGATGAGCTACGGATCAAATTCTATTCACGAAAACGTTAATTCCTCTATGCGTATCTAAATAAATACTCCACCTTTTAATTTTGCTGGCAAACCAAGTTAATTTCGCTGTGTCACGCTAATTATGCAGGCAAACCAAGTTAAATATGCTGATAGAGTAGTTATAATTATGCTGGTAGAGGAATTATAATTATGCTGGTTTTTAAATTCGCTGGAATAAATATGCTAGCTGATCAAATTCGCTGGGTAATTCCTCTGATCATTTAAATTCGCTGGGTAATTCCTCTGATCACTTAAATTCACTAGATAATTCCTCAGATCACTTAAATTCGCTGGGTAATTATGCTGCCTAGTCAAATACTCCAGTTAATTTCGCCGGTTAATTATGCTAGCTGATCAGTTCACTATAACGACGACTATTAACTTCGCCGATCACCGTAATAATGTCGCCGAGGACAATTATAACGGTTACCAAAGTCGCCTTTGGATTTAATTTCGCCGGTCACCGAGGTTAAATTCGCTGGATCAGATAATTGGGAAATTTAATTTCACCGGTCACCAAGGTTAAATTTGTTGGATCAGATAATTCCTCTGATTTGTCAGCGGAATTGTTAATTATGCTAGGAAATTATGGAAACTCAATAAGTTCGAATTTTCTGAAGATTTTCCAGATCCTTCTAACAGTTTCCTGCAAAATTGAACAACCAAATCAGCCTAAAAATTTTCGAAAATTGTGAAGAACACAAAGAACACGAATAACAATCTTCGAATCTTCAAGCCTTTCCAGCCAAAATCCTTCAAACAATCAACCAAACCTGCAACCAAAAACACTTAAACAGCAAAATTAAATACGCAAACAGATCAAACAGACCAAAAATTTCGAAAATCCCAAGAACAAAACTCAAAATTTTCAAAATTTTTCCAAAACCCTAGTTTTCAGGTTTCAAATTTTCAAAAATTTTAACACTTCCACCCGAATTCTGCAGTCTGCAATTCTGAACCGAGCTTCTTCAAGAGCCTAACGCTCTGATACCAATTGAAGGTCCCCTTGATGTGTATGGATCTTTCACAGAATTGTCAATCTAATCAAGAGTGCGGAATCCTCTAGATCAGATTTGTTACAGAAACGAGTAGAAACAGAATTTCACAATCAAAAGGGTCTTCTATTGATTATCCAACTTGCAGTTTACAATCAATTCAAGACCTCACAACCTCACAGCCTATCTCTGTAATCTTGCTACTCTCAATTTCGAATTCTCTCTCTCTCTAGACTTTCTCTCTCTAGAATTCTCTAACCACTAAAACCCTAATCACAAAACATGTTTATATACCACATGTCTGTGAACTGGGCTTCCTACTTGGCTAGGCCATTTTCCAAGCCCATTACAACAATAAACTCACTAACCAATAAGCTAAGCCCAATACAAACTATTAAGCTGTTGTCACCGAATATGCACCAACAGTCTACCCCATACTCGTGATATCGATTTCCGTATTGACCTCATTCCTGGAGCTAACCCTGTTGCTAAAGCCCCTTATCGCCTCGCACCGTCCGAAATGCGTGAACTTTCCAGCCAACTCCAGGAATTACTTGATAAAGGCTTCATACGCCCTAGCACATCACCATGGGGTGCACCTGTCCTTTTCTTGAAAAAGAAGGATGGATCGTTCCGAATGTGCATCGATTATAGGGAACTCAACAAGCTTACCATCAAGAATTGCTACCCTTTACTCCGAATCAACGACTTATTTGATCAATTGAAAGGCGCTACGTGTTTCTCTAAGATCGATTTACGTTCTGGTTATCATCAACTGTGAATTCAGGAACAAGACATCCCTAAAACCGCTTTTCGTACCCGCTATGGCCATTATGAATTCGTGGTCATGCCTTTTGGTCTTACCAACGCACCCGTAGTCTTCATGGATTTGATGAACCGTGTGTGTAAAACCTTTCTTGATCGCTTCGTCATTGTGTTTATCAATGATATCCTTATCTATTCGAAGTCGAGATCCGAACACGCGCAACATCTTCGTTTATTTCTCAAGCTTTTCCAAGGGAATCGCCTCTATGCCAAGTTCTCCAAGTGTGAATTTTGGCTCGAGGAGGTTCAATTCCTCAGTCACATCGTCAATAGTCAAGGTATTCACGTCAATCATGCGAAAATTGAAGTAGTTAAGAGTTGGATTACGCTGAAAACCGCATCCGAAGTTTGTTCTTTTCTCGGATTGGCGGGTTATTACCGTTGATTTATCGCTGATTTCTCTAAAATCGACTTTCCTCTCACCTCCCTAACGCATAAAGACAAGCCTTTCGTTTGGGGAACCGAACAAGAGGATGCCTTTCAAACTCTCAAGTGTATGCTTTGCAACGCTCCTGTACTCGCGCTACCCGATGGAAACGACGCCTTTGTCATCTATTGTGATGCCTCTAACCTAGGTCTTGGTTGTGTTCTTATGCAACAAGACGAGGTTATCGCGTATGCATCTCGACAGCTCAAGGTCCACGAGAAGAACTATACAACCCACGATCTTGAACTCGGTGCAGTTGTTTTTGCGTTAAGGATTTGGAGACACTACCTTTATGGTACCAAGTGTACGGTCTTCACCGACCATAAGAGCCTGCAACACATCTTGAACCAGAAAGAGCTGAATATGCGCCAACGCAGATGGGTCGAACTTCTCAACGATTACGATTGTGAGATACGCTACAACCCTGGTAAGGCAAATGTCGTAGCCAACGCTCTTAGCTGAAGAAGCTATTTGCATAGTGTTCGTAATGTTCAAGCCCAACACGACCTCGAAGCCCTCATTCGCGACGCTCAACACGCCTGTTTTCTCGAAAATACATTGAAGGAAGAAAGGATTCTTGGAACCAAAAATCATCTAGTGAATAAACCGAATGGTATCTTTCACTATCTCGACCGAATTTGGATCCCTAGTCATCATAATCTCCGAGAGATATTGATGACTGAAGCCCACAAATCTCGATATTCCATTCATCCAGTTGCCGACAAGATGTACCAGGACCTTCGCTCCAGGTACTGGTGGCCTGGAAAGAAGAAAGATATCGCTCTCTATGTTTCGAAATGCCTAACTTGCTCGAAAGTTAAGGCCGAACACCAACGAACCTCTGGCTTACTCGAACAACCCGAAATCCTGATGTGGAAATGGGAGAGTATTGCCATGGATTTCATTACAAAACTCCCTCGCACGCCATCAGGTCATGATAGCATTTGGGTTATCGTTGATCGTCTTACGAAATCCGCACACTTTTTACCGATACGAGGAGACTACAAGGTTGAACGATTGGCATGAATCTATACCAACGAAGTCATTTGTCGACATGGGACGCCTCGTGACATCATCTCTGACCGCGATTGTCGATTTACCTCACGTCTTTGGGAGACATTCCAATCCGCTCTCGGTACTACTCTTAACCTCAGTACCGCTTTTCATCCCCAGACCGACGGTCAGACTGTGCACATGATTCGCACCCTTGAAGACATGCTTCGTTCGTGCGTTATGGATTTTGGTGGTAATTGAGATTCGCATTTACCCTTAGTCAAATTCTCGTACACCAACATTTATCATGCTAGTATTCAAATGGCACCCTTTGAGGCCTTGTATGGTAGAAAATGTCGATCGCCTATTGTATGGCACAAGATCGGAGACGCTCAAATCACCGGTCCTGAGTTATTACAAGAAACGACTGACCAGATCCTCCAAATATGAGACAATCTCTTGAAAGTTCGGAGTCGTCAGAAGAGTTACACCAATAAATGCCGCAAGCCCCTTGAGTTTGAATTTGGTGATCACGTACTCCTAAAGGTTTCACCTTGGAAGAGGGTGATCCGATTCGGCAAGAAAGGAAAGCTAGCGCCACGATACGTGGGTCCCTTTAAGATTCTAGAAAGAATTGGCAAAGTGGCCTATCGACTCGAATTACCAGCGGAACTCAGCAACGTACATCCGACTTTCCACATCTCGAACCTCAAGAAGTGCCTAGCTGAAGAGAATCTTCATGTCCCTCTTGATGATTTGCACGTAAATTAAACTCTACACTTTGTGGAAAAGCTAGTAGAAATCATGGATCGAGAAACCAAGAAACTTCGACGCTCTCGCATTCCTATAGTGAAGGTTCGCTGGGAAGGCAAACGCGGCGCCGAGTTCACTTGGGAACTCGAAAGTGATATGAAAGCTAAATATCCACAACTCTTCGTTACGCCTGCTCCTTAATTTTGGGACGAAATTCCTTAAAGTAGGGGAGGCTGTAACAACCCGACTCTTCGGGTCATTACCCATCGATTATCTTTTCTCGTATACGCTTATACTCACGAGATTCGGTTAACACAATGGGTTAAACTACGTTTTAAACTATACATTTTCAACGACACTTATTCAAAAACGCAGTCATCACATCTATACACTATTTTACAATGCATACTACTTAAACGCATTACATCGCATGCTTAGACTAAACGCAATCGCAACGCTATCACAATGCAAACTCAACGCAACTCGAAACGTGGATTTATTTATGTTATGTGTGTTATTTGTGTGATTATTGTGTAAACGGTATGAGGTTATCAACGCAACGCTTACACGCTTAAATGCTCACTCGCAACTCGATTAAACACATTATGCATCGCTTAACAAAACGAAACGATAGTTGGAAAACTAACAAACGTAATCCGGCTGTCCGAATGGACATCCGATCGAATGGACTCCCGCCCGGATGACCATCCGATCAAATGGCCATTCGATCGGGCGAGCCATCCGACCGAACACCACTTCGCGCACCGACTTAAACCGCCTTTACTCGCCTATAAATACCGTCGTACACCTCATTCTCTAATGTTGACACTTTCATCCGCTCATACGCTCTCAGTCACTTTAGATCGCGAATCAAAGCTATTTTGTAAGCATTTCTTCTCAAATCTTGTACAACCTTAATCTCTAATCACTTCTACATTATCTTCTTCATCAAAATCACACACACACTCACTAACTTTTCTCTGAAATCACCGATTTGAGCCCCTTGAAGGTGTTCTTCACTCATTTTGCTTATGCAAACTGTTGTTAAGCACCATCTCATCAAGATTGGTTCAGATCTAAGAGATTTCCACAACTTTTCAACTAAGTTTTGCAAGATTTCAACACTTTTTCATCTATTTTCAACTTTTCTTCACTTTTCTACTCAAAACTGATGGAATCTGGACTCAATCAGACTCCCAACTCGTTCCTTAGTTGAGAGCTGGCTTGAAAACGGATTTCCACCGGAGAGATGACCGATTAATGGGTCAACCATGAAATTACATCAAGTACATCTCGTCTGTCCGAAGGGGTGGTACCCATCCGATCGAATGAACTAAATTTGGTGTGTTTCCATTGCTTGACGCGTCATCACACCGTCTCCGTTAAACTCAAAACTTGTTACTTAGAAAATTTTACCAAAAACACCAACTACAGATCATCTCGACCGAATGGCCATCCGACTGGATGACCATCTGCTCGGATGATCTGGTATCTATTTCACATTGTTTAAACTACGAAACTTTAAATTTTAACGATTTACAAGCAACACCCACACACTCACTCGAATGGCCATCCGTTCGAATGGCCATTCGCTCAGATGACCATCCGTCCGGATGACCATCTATTCGGATAGGTTATTCCCATTCGTTAGGATCACCAGTCGAACACTTAACCATCCGACCTTCTGTTACACACCGTTCAACGACTTATGCTACTGTTCACAGGCTAACTCAACGCGCTCCTTTCAATCCAATTCCGCTTGTGTTTACTTGATAAACACCTACTGTGAGTATACTCGAACCCATTTTCATTTAACGCACTTTTGGGTGTTACAAACGTTCTATATCAAAACACAACACACAACGTAAATACTTTATAACGCTAACCGCTCCCGCATGCTATACGTGAACTATGAATACTTGTACTATGCTCATACAGTGTTACACTATACCACCTCTAGCAACGATAGTACTATAGTTCGGACTCAGCACATGTCATGGACAAGGGTTGCTAGGGATCACATCTCTTTACAACGCAGTCTCGTGGTTAAGTTGTATACATTGTTTGATAGTTACATGCTTCGCCCGTTACGTGTTACATGTTGGTTATGCGTAAACGCTTTTCATACTATATGCTATGCAAACTTGTGTACTCACCTTTACATTTTATGTATTGACTTTATTTTAACGTATGTGACAGGTTGATAGGATGCTATGCTGAATCAAGTAGGAAGTCTAGAAACACGCTAAATAAATCTGAGTTGTCGGAACAGTATTTGTGTTTGAGACTTATATCTGTAATGACTGTTTTTGCCTTATCTGTTAGTAGTATGGGATATTAACATTAAAGATATCGTCACATAATAGTTGTTGTGAATTCTCTTGAACAATCTGTTTCGCTCAGTGCCACACCCCGATGATTCCGCCATCGGTTGAGGTGTGACATACAACATCTAATGCTTAGAAATGATGCAAATTATAATAGTATATAATATATAATTATATGTTATAATCATTATTTTTTTTAAAAATTATAGGTTATTGGATCCATTCTTAAAACCTGACTAATTAATTTAGTAATTTAATCATAAGAGAGAGAGAAAATAAAACAACTTAAAAAATTATAAGACATATCTGGTGGTAATGTGTCTTTACTCTATTATACTCCATGGAAAGTTAAAATCGTGTAAAATATAGATATTGATGGTTAATAAGAGTAAATCGTGGGTATATTAGTTTGTCGTTAAAAATAGACACATAAGAAAAAGAAATATAAAAATATAACAAAAGTATATATGTATTGTTATCCGTTAGTCATAAAACTTACGAGAGGTTTGTACATATATATGGTGCGGTACAAGAGATAATCACAAAGTTACAAAAACACAAAAAGAATCACAATCAACCAATCATTTATTTATATATTTTTTCTTTAGGTTTTAATAAAATTTTGGTGTGTATATATATATATATATATAGGGGATGGATCATGAGAAAACTAGTTTAAATGAGAAAACCAAAAAACTAACAAAAAAAGCCTAAAAAAAACCTATAAACATACCAATTTTTTTTTTACAATTTTTTTTTTAAAAAAATCGCTACTTTTTATGTATGGAAAAAAATTTTCAAAATTTTTTTTTTTTCTTTTTTTTGGTTGTACTACACAGGTGCACTAATACATAAAGCTTAAACCACTTAACCCACACCCCACCGACACCCCCCAAAAACCTAAACTCCCCAACCCCACCCCCCCCCCCAAAGAAAAAACCTAAATTCACCCTCCCACCAAAAGCCTAATCCCCCCACCCCCCAAAAACCTAAACCCCCCCCCACCCACCACCCTCCCGAAAACCTAAAACTAAACCCTAAACATAAACCCGAAAAAAACCTAAACCCCCCCTCACCCCCACCCCCCAAAAACCTAAACCCCCCTCCCCCCCACACTCAAAAACCTAATCCTAATCCTAAACCTCCAAAAAAACTAACCCTAAAAGCTAAACTAGACTTAAAAAACTAATTTTAAGCATGTAATGCAATTGTAGTACATGTTATATTGCACATGTGCACTACTATAATAATAGTATTGAAAACAAGACAACACCATAAATCTTTTTTTATGTCATAAAAAATATGCTCGAATATACTTGAATGAAAGATACAAAAATTTGTGATCTTATGGTGCCATTTTTTGTTTTAAAATGATAACGTATGGAGAAATGGGAAATGTTTGAAAAGTTATATATTTTTTTTTTCCAATTTTACCCATCCTTCATTAAAAGTCCCCCCTCATTCATTAAAAGTCTCTCCCCTCCTTTTTAGTGCTTTTTTGGTTAGTTTTTTGGTTTTCTCATTTATATCTAGTTTTCTCATGATCATCTATATATATATATATATATATATATATAGGGAGGAACTCATGCGAGAACCACCCTTATTGCGAGAACCGCGAGAACCAATGTGAACACAACCTAAAATAGCTAAAAAACCTAAAAAAAACCTAACCCCCACCCCCCAAGCTAAAATGCTAAAAACTAAACCCCCAAAAAACCTAAAAAAATATAAAAAAATCTATTTTTTTAATATTTTTTATGCTCAAGTCGCTACTTTTAGTGGCAAAAAAAAAATTAAAAAAAAAAATTTTAATTTTTTTTTCTTCGAAAAGTAGCGATTTTTATATATATAGGGAGGAGATCATGCGAGAACCACCTCTTATTGCGAGAACCAATGTGAATACAACCTAAAATAGCTAAAAAAACCTAACCCCCATCCCCCCCCCCCCCAAAAAAAAAAACCTAACCCCCCCCCCCCCCAAAAACCTAAACCCCCCACCCCCCCCCCCCCCCCAAGCTAAAATGCTAAAAACTAAACCCCCAAAAACCCTAAAAAAATCTAAAAAAATCAAAAAAAAATCTAAAAAAATAAAAAAAAAATCTAAATTTTTTTTTAATATTTTTTATGCTCAAATCGCTACTTTTAGTAGCCAAAAAAATAAAAATAAATGTATTTTTAAATTTTTTTTTTTGGCTTCGAAAAGTAACGATTTTTATATAAAAAATATTAAAAAAAAAATTTTGTGTGATTTTTAGCTATTTTTAGGCATTTTTGGTTGTGTTCACATTGGTTCTCGCGGTTCTCGCAATAAAAGGTGGTTCTCGCATGATCTTCTCCCTATATATATTGTATGGTTAGTCTACAAAAGACATTTTTTTCTTAGAAATGTAAGATTAGTCGATGTGGAAGGGCATGAAGCACCACATGACATTCCCGTCAGCAGAGTAAGATTTCCTATTCAAGCCTCAAAAAGCATGGTGTGAAAGGGTGGCGTGAAACAATATGTGACATACATTTTTTATTTAATTTATGGTTAAAAAATAAAACATATCTATTAAATAAAAATTAATATTAAATAGAGAAATAACATTAATTAAAAAATTTACATAAACATTACATAAATTAAAAAACAAAATTAAAAATACAGAATTTTAATTATCATCTTCGTCATTGTCGTTTAGAGAAACACTCTAAATATGTTTAACCAAATTCACTAATTGTCATAAATTCCTCGTGCATTCGCTTCCCTCGCTTCATCACTGGTGTCTTCAATATTTGGTTGTCTATCCTCCCCAGAGTACTCGCAAATTGCGCGTTTTTCATCCTCCAAAATCATGTTATGTAAAATAACACACACGTACATCAAATTTCTAACTCTATATTTTTCCATAATCGTGCACGATATGCTCAGAATGCGTCATCTTTTCTGGAAAATACCAAAGGCTCGTTTGATGTTTTTTTCATTCCGCCATTTGAGCACCATTAAACTTTGTTCTCTTTCGTCTAATGTTGTACGCTTTGTAAATGATTTTCCAAACACCGCATATTCCAGGTCAATTCTATCTGTTAGATAATAACCGTATTTGTACTCCGTATCGTTTACAAAAAAAAAAAGAAGTCTTTGGCCCAACACCGTTTATATAGTAACTGAAAATGGGTTATTAATTAAGAAATTTAAATCGTTATTCTAAAGGCTTTGGGATGCAACCACTTCAAGAATCATAATATGTTTTTATGATTCCTCTAGTATGTTGGCCGCGCCACGCAGTTTGGCAACTTTCTCACTCCTATTTTATACAATCTAAACTACTAATCATCACAGGGAAACCATGTTGATTTTCACAAAGCCTCCAAAATTTGTTGTGTACACCAAACGTAGGTTTTCTCAAATATTTTTTTAAGTATACATCAATAACATACTCACAAAAATAATATAGACTTTCACTCGCCACTCATTCTGACATTTTTATATAGCACCCTTTATGTCGGAACCCGTGTTATAAGGCAATTGTTTAATCGCGGCCTTGACTTTTTGCAACGTGCTAAATCCCGTACTGCCATGCGCATTTTTTTTTTGGAAAAATTCATATTTATTTTGTGAATCATTTGATATTCTTAGAAATGAACCTTGAATCATACGAAAACGATGCCTAAAACTCCTATCATCATATGTTGGGTTGGGTGAAAAATAATCACTTACCAATAAGTCGTGTGAGGTGAGCCAGTCACGTATTATATATTTCCTCCTTTTGGTTGTGAGGTCCCTTCATCTTCAAATATAGTTTGAACAACTTTCTGAACCGCTGATATTATTAGCTCGGGTCCCTCTTAGACGATGATGAGAATAAAAGAAGCTTTTCAAGCGAAGACGATGACGATGACGATGATGAAATTGAGCTTTCCATTTTTTTAGAGAATTATAAAATTGAGAGTCAAAAATTATATTAGTATGGAGAAATAGGTTGGATTTGTTGTGTGTGTATGGAAAAATAAGGTTGTATTTGTTTAATACGTAAGGTGTTTTGGAAAAGATTTTTTTAACTTTGTAGCCGTTGGAACGGTTAGTTCTTTGACCAATTACCAACTGCCACGTCACCGCCCTTATGCCCTCCACGCCGGTCGAATTATCCACGCCTTTCCCACACAGGGAAACGAGGCAGTGTGCTGGCGTGGTTGGAGCATCCACGACCCTTGTTGCCTCCCACACCGTCCGATCTAAGAAGTCTACGTAGGAATCATGTTTTGGAGTAAAAATTGAGGTTTGAGTTGTTTTGGCATTGTGTTATATAGAAATACACCAAAAATAATAAGTTAAAACACAATGCTATTTTTTTGTTTTTTGTTTTTTTTTTTTGGCATGCTGTTTTAAGTTTTAAGCCTAAAATATATTGCATTGTGTTTTTTGTTGTTACCTTTGGTGTTTTTCCTATATAATACAATGCCAAAACAAAAACATCATGGCTAAGTCTAAAACATGATGCTTACATGTAAATTCATATGCTTTCTTAGCCTTTTTAGGATTTTCATCCTTTGTAGAGGGATATATACAGGTAAAGGTTTAATAGAGAACCTCAAAGAAAAATGAAACCGGGGAACCATGCATTTAACATGGTAAATATATCAAAAAATTAACTTCACATGTAAAAAATTAATTTTTCAAAGTTTTATTGAAGTTTTTGCATATAATGATATGTAGAAGTCATTCTAATAATCTGCTCTTTAAGCATTTTTTTTATTAAAAAATAGTTTCTACATGTATTTATATGCAAACGCCTCAAAAGAAAATTTGAAAATATTTTTCTAAATGTTCATTGATTTTTTATGATTTATTTAACATGTTAAATGCACGGTTCCCCACGTTTCGCAGTAAGGATCCGGTAGGAACCACCCTTTATTGCGAGAACCATGAGAACCAGTGTGAACACAACTAAAAAAATTTAAAAACACACAATTTTTTTTGGGACGAAAAGTAGCGATTTAAAAAAAACTTTTTTTAGCATTTAGTTGTGGGGTTTAGCTTTAGGGTTTAGTTTTTAACATTTAGATTAGGTGGGGTGGGGTTAGGTTTTTGGGTGGTGATGGGTTGGGGGTGAGTGTTTAGATTTTGGGTGGTGGGGGAGTGGGTTTATTTTGTTGTGTTCACATTGGTTCTCATGGTTCTCGCAATAAGAGTGGTTCTCAAAAGAACGCTACCCTATATATGTGTATGTGTGTGTACGCGTAGCGTATCATTACTTAACTTATTTTGTCGTTACATGTCGTATTATGATGTATATTGTCAATAAGTTTCATATTATGCCGTATTTTGTTCATACGTATCGTGTCAGTGGCGTTTATTGTCTGTAAGTGTCGTATTAGAGCGTAGATTGTCTGTACATGTCGTATTATTGTGTATTATGGCGTATTATGAATGTACTTGTTGTATTGTTCCGTATTATGTTGTATTATGTCTGTATGATGTCGTATTTGACATATATTTTGACGTATTGTATAATTAAACAAAAAAAAAATACTTGAAAATACATTATACAAACGAAAATACATTTAAAATTACAAATTAACCTAGATAATACATTTTCTTGTCTAGATTTGGCTTTGTTATCGACTTATACCAATCTATGTGTTCTGTGTAGTTTTACTCCCATAGTACTGCTTCTTCTCATAGGTTATTATTCCAGAGATAGTTCGGTGACGACATTGGATAATCCCCTTCTAGTTTTACATCGATGAAATGACCTTTGTCAACAAATTCTAGTGTAACCATTTGATAAGGGACATGTTCATGATCGAGATGATAGAAGGAGAATAAAGTCGAACTGCCTCACAAGTATAATAGTTGAACAATCACACTAAACCTATTCGCAAGTAGGAGTCCCTCCTAAGGTATCTTCATGCAATGCTCCATGGGTGCTTTTCCAACTCCGGTAACATTTATTCTCTTTAGTGCGTGTCGTAGTCTCCTGGTAAATCCCTGTTAAAAATGTACTCCCACATTTTTTTGTTCTCGCCCGTCATCTCCTTTACTAGTACACTCCGAATATAACCACAGTAGTGTTGACTTAACCTTAAACCCTCAGCCGCTACCCGAAACCCACAACGTCCATCCGTCTTGACATCTTTTATTCTTGAAATGTTGGAGTAGAACAATTTGGAGTTTGATTTTTGTATTTGAGAACATCTTCAGTCGATTCATTCGCCTGGATCAATGGAAATCCATGGTCCTTTCATGGATCTTTTATTTGGGAACCTTTGAATGACCACATTGCATTACTGACTTTTGAAACATTGCAACAGTATTTTGTATTAAAGTGTTTTGCAACAGTACATAAGAGATGTGTCAGGAGGGTCACACCTGCTTTGTTCGGAAGGCCCAACCGAGTTATGTCTAGCAGCCCGTTCTCTCCTTTGTTGTTAGACCTTCAATGTTGGACGTCCGCGAGTGTTTTCTTGTACGACAGGCGGCTTTTTGTCGCTCATCAGTGGGTTAACACCGCCTTGATCTTCGACATCATGCTTTTCTTCACTTGCGGGGGTTCTGAAGCATTTTCTGTTTCACATCATCGAATTCTTTTTCCAGATCGACGTCTTCATTGTCAATTGTTGACGGAGCAAGGTCAAGTTTTCTCCAGAATATGTCTATATCATTGAGCCAAATAGTGAGACTTGCAATAAAAAAACGATGATCTAGTTACTCGCATATTAAAATAATATATTAAATCGTAAAATAAGCTTATAAGTACCTATATATTCCATTTTAGTAGGTCAAGCGCATGGATGGAAACTTTACGAATTAGATAACGAAACAAAGGATTCTGAAGGAGGTGGTTCATTTGCTTGGAGTTACTTTCTTCCAAACATTTCTTTTTTTGTTTATGTTGTTTTAATAACATATCATCGACCTTATTCACCAGGCTATCCAGAGAGCATTTATTTGAGTTAAGTTGTCTTTTTAATTCAGGATGCAAGCTTTCGGCTCTATTTGTCGTAGTTTAGTGAAAGTTGACCATCTGATTGGTCCATCCAAATACAAATTTCTCTCGTGATATCTTTTACCAGTTATCCTACAGGTAAAGAAAAACATCCAAAAATATAAAAAAGAGTAAACTGCAATTTTACCCCCTGGGGTTTTAGCCAATTGGCACTCTGACCCCCTCCATGGAAATAATTACAATTTTACCGCCCAACGTTGATGTTATGTCGCATAATTACCCCCTGGCGTCAAATATGTTAACAGATCTGTTAACTGGAATGTGAAATGACTATCTTACCCTTTCATATTACCCCCTATGGTTAGTTCTACTCTGTAATATTACCCCCTGGTGTAAAATGACTAAATTGTCCTTTCTTATTACCCCCTATGGTTTGTTGTACTCTGTAATATTACCCCCCGGTGTTAAATAGTTCTTGCAAACCTTACCCTCTGCAGAAAAAAAACCTTTCCCGCCTAAACCACCATCAGCCGCCATCACCCACCTCAACTACCATCAGCCGCCACCACCCACCTTCACCTCCATCGCCGCTACCCACCTCCACCTCATCTCCTCCACCACATTTTATAGAGTAATTGTTGTTTATATGTTGTGGTTTCTCTCAATAAACCAAATAACAAAGCCATTGTATAGAGTATGCTGTTGTTATCCACCACATTTTCGCAGTGAAAGGCTTCAAGAACAACCACGGCTGGTTTGATAATCTAGATCGAGCGGGTACAATCATCTCCAAACCTAACTCCGTGAACGGTTGTGTGAAATCTACATATTTTAGCCTTTCTGATATAATCGTTACATCACCCGCTATAGCATCAAACCTCTGCTCCAAATTAATAAAAATGAATAAACATATGAATATCAAATTATGAACTAGTAATGGGAAAGCATGAGTTTTCTAACCTGTAAATGAATTTCTTTTATCAAGTCATCATATGAACCATTAATATATGGATACAAATGATATGATAAATTCATTTTTGTCATCATTTCATGGAACACATCAACTACGAATCCACTGAAGTGATCATTCTTGGAATCATAAAGCACGAATTGCTTGAACAAAGAATGAGCCGGAACAGCTATATTGCTCTAGAGTACTTCAAGCACGGCATTGTGGATGAGAAGATCGATGTATTTTCTTATGAGGAGATGAGGTGGAGGTGGGTAGCGGCGATGGAGGTGGAGGTGGGTGGTGGGTGGTGGCTGTTGATGGTTGTGGGTGGTGGCGGGTGATGGTGGTGGAGGTAGGTGATTGCGGCTGATGGTGGTTTAGGCGGGAAAGGTTTTTTTCTGTAGGGGGTAAGGTTTGCAAGAACTATTTAACACCGGGGGGTAATATTGCCGAGTACAACAAACCACAGGGGGTAATAAGAAAGGACAATTTAGTCATTTTACACCAGGGGGTATTATTACAGAGTAGAACAAACCATAGGGGGTAATATGAAAGGGTAAGATAGTCATTTCACATCCCAGTTAAAAGATCTGTTAACTTATTTGATGGCAGGGGGTAATTATGCAACATAACAACAACGTTGGGGGGGGGGGGGGGGTAAATTGCAATTATTTCCTTGGAGGGGCTAACAGTGCCAATTGGCTCTAACCCCAGGGGGTAAAATTGCAGTTTACTCTATAAAAAACATAATCAAATTATGTATCTATTTAAATGAATGTATAAATTTCAATCAAAACTTAAGTTCACGTTAGTCTCTAACAAGGTGTCTATGAAGGTTGGAGACGTTATAGTCGTATAATGCCTAATTTAGAAAATCACACACTTTCGACCATGCACGAGTAAAGTCCTCCCATTCCCGTTTAGTAAAGGAATTCTTATAGTAGTTTACGATATTCTGTAAAATGTGGAACCTAGAAAAGATACCTGTGTGTGTTCAGGAATATTTTATCACACGCGTTTATTAGGGTCTTTATCTGTAAAAATTTCATGCAGCTCCATATACTTGCACAACATAGACCTGATCCTCTCCAGGACCCAAATGTACGTTACTTCCTTCTCGTTTGAAAGAAATTCATGTGCAACACAAAAGGTCTTTGTCGACGTCATACCACAACTTGTGAAAATGAAAGATTGTACATGTTGGTTTGTAGGTCGTATTGATCATCAACACATTCAGAAATGTATACCACATTTCGAATGATAACTTATGACAAAAAGATATTCTCAATGGCGTTGGTATAGGGTTCCTCCTATGTGTGATAGGTGAATTGTTTCTCCTAGAGGATTTGTTCCACTCACTGCATGGGAGACATTTTTTTTTATCAAATATTAGGGCTCTAATCTTTTGGCAAGTGTTCTGTATGTCCTTCGGAACAAACTCGTTTTCGGGGTTCTGTTCGATTATGGCTTTCTAGATTTTACGGGGCTCTGTGTCATGATCTGTTAGCTTTTGCACCAATCTAAACTCATTACGAGTGAGTCTCCTTGCATACACGTAACCCTCCACATTTGAACAGGGTTGTGGTTATGTTTCGTCTTATGATTCTTGTTCAACTTATCTATCCACCAAGCGCCACGACTTTCCCCGAGAAACTCTATCACCAAAAAAGAGCATCCACATTTTTTGTTGCCCGGTTTTCCTAACTGTGGCCTTACTCTCATGCTCGCCGCTACGGCGGCATTGAAGCCATGTCCTATGTTTCTTAGACCGTCTTGTACCAATAATGTAACCGTTATCTAAACCCCTTTGTTTTATCCAAGCTCCCAACTCATCTCGGGACATAAAATCCTAAACAACGTCAATGAATATATATATATATATATATATATGTAACATTTACAATAATATTTTAACGAAATATTTAACATTTTAAAAAATATAGATAACATTTAGAATAATATTTTAACAAAATATATAACATTTATAATACATTATAATATATATAACATTTTATTAAAATATTTTAACAATATATATAATTACAATAATATTTAACAAATTACATTATAATATATATATATATATATATATATAACATTTTATTAAAATATTTTAACAATATATATAATTACAATAATATTTAACAAAATTTATAACATTTATAATACATTTTAGCAAAACATACAACATTATTACCTGATCAGTTTCGTACGAAACTTCCGGGTAAGCGGGTTAATCGTCAACCAAACTGGAAAAAAACAACAAGTATAAGATGACAGTAAATCTAACGCTTAATTCAAATAAGTACATAAATGCTTATGTTGTTCAGGTCTGTCAACAACGGTCCGCTAGGCCTAACAAACTGAAATGTAGGATCGTTGTTTGACCCAAACGAGTCTATCAGAAGAGTTCTCGGTCTAATCAGAGGCAGAATTCATTGATTAGACTTTGTAACAGCTTGATTCACACTTAATTGTCTTGTTTTATTGATATAACACGTTTACAGATCAAACGACATGTCAGCAGCACTTCGGTACCGGAAACATGAACCTTACAAATGAGATAGCAACTTCCCTATTTATAGGTGTTGGTATTTCGCACGGAATTGGCAAATGCTATTTCGTGCGAAATAGCAAACTGTTATTTCGTGCGAAATAGCACTGCTATTTCGTGCGAAATTAACTATCATCACACATCTCCTATTCTTTCGTACAACGTGCCCTGATCTAACAATTCTAATACAAGACTCGATACAAGACGAAGTCGACAGACGTAATGCACCAACAGACTCCCCCTCGGATGTTGACGAAGTCTTCGGTATCGAGTCTTCACAATCTTCAGCCTTGATCAGTCTTCGGGCTTTTCCAGAATTATCTGACAGTGTAAGCACCCTTCATCTTTAACACTTCTACTCTCTCTCTTATCATCAGGATTCGATTCTGGCTCTTGCATCTACAGACTCCCCCTTAAAGATTGCTTGGGATCGTAGTCTGGCGTTCACAGGTTCAGGATCGATCCCTGGCTCTATTCTGCATCTATTCAGGATTTGAAATCCTGGCTAACCTGCACAGTCTCTACCCAAAACATAAGTTCACAAATTTAAAATTTGACAAATTTAACCTTTCTGCTTAACACTTGTATAATTAAATTCAACACATTATCTTGTAATAATATGACATTTCACAAATTCTCTTAACCACTTGTATGTGACATTTTCAAATTTGGTTTCAATTGAATGAACCATTTAATCATTTCAAAAACATTTTTCATTCCAAACAAACTTTCCCAACCCTGTTGTTCATCATGTTTAGCACTCAGAATTTTGAAAATCAGCTTTTCAACATCAGTTGTCAAAAATCTTTTTGTATTTTCAAAAATTTATGCTAAAACACACTTAAAATCTTTTTGGATTTTTGATATTAACGAAATGCAGTAAAGACGTATATACATACAATATTTTGGTGAGTTTGTGTAAGAGGATCATATCAGTTATTAAGACAAATCACCAACACCATTAAGCTTTAAACATTTTAAGTTCTAAACGATTCACTTAGATTGTCAGTATACTGATCCACTTAAATTTTCACACAAAATTCAACTGTTTCGAGATACGAGATTAATGTTTTAGAGACTTAAACTTGTACGTGTGTCCCACCTCAGAATATACTCCCGTATCTAGATCCCAGTATTCAGTCTTACAGGTGAGTATACCTAGATGATATCTGTAAAGGGTTAAATGCGAGGGCCATGAGAGCTCAGGCTATTGCTTCCGCAAAATCAGAGAGATGATGGCTTCGACTTTAGGTGTGTTCCTTTTAGAGAATCTTTTCTTCAACAGCACATGATTAGCATTTTGCAATGTTTCATCATTTTTTATGCTGATAGGTATGCTATATTTCAAGCAAGCGGAAAGTATTATACGGGGACTAGGCCATTGCTTCCGCAAAATCAGAAGTCCCGGGATAATACCCCAGATATCACTAAGTATAAAGACCTAGTATCTCAGAAAGAGGGACCTTTCAAACAAGATTTCGGGGGTTACCCATATGTCCGAGAGATGTTCCCCACGAGATAAGTAAGTTTGAAATTTAGGTTTATATCTCGACACAATCTACTAAATGTGCAAAAACCTACTGGCACATCATCAATGAGACCGTTTATCACTTTTTAACTTTCCAATTCTTTAGCATGCTGTGATAGTCCACTGATGTACTATCATTTCCTCTTTTTACAACAAAACTAAATTTTGATTTTATCATGTTTTTGCCTTTTTCAAATTTTCTAATGTTTTTAGATTTTCCAAAATTTCTTACTCCCCCTAAAATTCAAAATCATTTAAAGGAAATTTGAAAAAAAACTTGTACAAATAAAATGACAACTGTTTTTCAAGCTTCAATTCGCCATCCACTTGGCATAAACAATCTGTAGGTCCTTTGGATAGGATCTGTTCTTAGGAAACTAGATGAATCGGCTTTGATTAATGTGCGGAATCCATTGAATCAAACTACAGATATACGACAAAGTATTCAACTCTAAAATGTTGTCTGATCTTTCTATTCAATGAATATGAAATTACAAAAGTTCCTCTGAAAGTCAGACTGACATGAGTTCTCCAGAGAGTCAAAGGTGCAAAAGTTCTAAATGAGAACCCTAATGGTTCTATTTATAGGCCAAGGATATAAGGAGGTTCTCCTTATTTACAGTTATGCCACCTTGCCTTTTACTAACTAGATATTACAAAATAAGCCTAAAATTAATCTATTTCTACTACGGTCTTGAGATGACAGAGGCAATAGACATACTGCACTAACAAACTCCCCCTTGGATATTGTCGCAGTCAATCTCAAACATTTAGTCAGACTCGTAGCGTCTGGTCTTTCTCTTTTTAGCTTGAACAGAATCCCCGTGGATCTGTCTTCAGCTTCAGCTTCTTCCTTTCGGTAGACTCTTCAGGCTCCCCCTTTCGACAAGCTTCCGTGCTTTGGGATCGACACCTGGCTTTCCGGTTACAAGCTCCTCTGGGATAGTTACGTGGCTCCTTGAATGCACGCTCCCCCTTGCGTTGAGCTCGTCTTCAGACTCCCCCTTAGACTCTGCTATCGGGATCGTAGTCTGGAATACCATCTGCAAATCTCAAATGTTTATAAGTAACAACGTTTTGAACTTCCAGGATTGAAAACCTGGCTCTCTCAGCTTATGCTAAAATATTTTTATAATGAAAGCATTTTCGGTTTTCCAGGAATCGTATCCTGGCTCTATAAAACTTTCTAATTCAAGATCCTGGCTCTAAGATATAATAATATGAAAATATCCAGGATTACATGATTCTCTTCCCTTATCAACAATCTTCAAAGATTTGGCAGTTTTAGTAAACAGATTCAGAATCTGGCTCTATTACAATAGATTTTAACAATCTTAGCATCCAAATCCCTCACAATTAATCATCCAAGTCCAAATTAATGACCTTGGAGATATTACAAACTGTTTTTGATTTTGATTTTAAAATTTCAAGTTTCAAGTTAATGAACTTGTTTATTTTCAGAAACACAATCAACATACTCAGATTTTGAAACTCAGCTTCTCAGATATCGGTTATCGAAAATAAAGCAAAAATCAAAATCTTTTTGCATTTTCTGAAAATATAAAGCAATAAGGAAATATTTACAAACATATTTACACATAATATTTTTGTTTGAGTTTGCGTCAGAGGATCATATCAGTTTTTGACAAGTCACAAGTACCGTTGAGCTTAGTTACACATTAAGAATTAAACAATTCACTTAGATTGTCGATATACTGATCCACTTAAATTTTCACACAAATTTCAACTGATTCAGGATACGAATTAGGTGTTTTAAGAACTTAAACTTAATCATGTGTCCCACCTCTTGAATATACTCCCGTATCCAGATCCCAATATTCAGTCTTACAGGTGAGTATACCTAGATGATATCTGTAAGGGGAATAAATTATAGTACGAAACCGTGAGAGCTCAGGTCAGAACTTCCGTTCAGCAGAGAGATGACGGCTCGACTTTTGGTGTGTCCCCTTTAGAGGATCTTTTGTATTACAACAGCAATGACTATCAATTTTATTGTTTCATCAATTTGCTGAGGGCGGCGCTATATTTCAAGCAATGCAGAAAGTATTCTCCGGGGACTAGGCCATTGCTTCCGCAAAATCAGAATTCCCGGGATAATACCCCAGATATCACTAAGCATAAAGACCTAGTATCTCAGAAAGAGGGGTCCTTCAAACGAGATTTCAGGGGTTACCTATATATCCAAGTAGTGTTCCCCACGAAATAAGCAAGTTTAAATTTAAGTTTATATCCCGAAAAAGTTTACTAAATGTATAAAAACCTATCGGCATATCATCAGTGAGACTGTTTAATGCTTTATAATCATTACATTTCTTTAGCATACTGTAACTGTCTACTGATGTACTATCATTTCCTCTTTTTACACAAAAACTCAATTTTTGAATTTTATCATGTTTTTGACTTTTTCAAATTTTCAAATATTTTTGTATTTTCCAACAATATTACTCCCCCTAAAATGCAAAATCATTTAAAGAAAATTTGACAACCAATACTGATAGCTTTGTCTCGCCATCCATTTTCTGCTTCTCATGCACTGATTTGCAGAAAATTTAACGTACCCTCATGATTTACAACACATTGATTTTCGACAATTTGAAAACCGTTTTTCAATCTTGTGAAAGTAATCATGTTTGTTCAGCCGTGATGGTTTCGGCGTATTCAATCAGCACATATTTTTGGTTTTTTTTTTTTAAGTTTTTCAAATTTTTAGAGTTTTTGAAAATATTGTTTATTTATGTACAGAAAATGTTAAACTCCCTGTTCAACCAAACCAGGGTCCAGTAGCCTCCTCTCCTCGTTGTGACAGGCTGCTCCAACTTGCATTCTCACAATCTTTGATTTTGTTGAGCACCTGCACATTTAGACTACTTGATTACCTGAACAATTTAGCCTAGGTCTGTTGGACCTTAGGCATTTCAACACAATATGTATCATTCAATTTCGGAAAATCTTTTTCATTCTGAACAAAGACTTTTTCATCTTTAACTTCAATTTTCTCATCTTTTACCAAAGACACTAGTTTCTTAACACTCCATGTTTGTCCTTTTGGAGTACCTCTTTTGTAAAAATGTGAATCTTTTTGAACATTTTGTTTTTGAACAACAACTTTTGGTTTCCAAAACTGTTGGGATTTTGTCATATCAACTGATGTGTTCCAACTTTGTGTTGTTCTGAATCTGGGTGTGTGAAAAATCTGTGTTTGTCTAGAATCAGACCTAGTATGTTTTGATTTCCAAGTTTGATTCGAAGCAAACTTGTTTGTGTTGTACCTCCAAGTTTGTTTTGAATCAAATCTGGTTAGCCTTTGTTTCACACTCTCAGATTTTTGTTTCTCAACATTTTCAAACTTCTTTTTGGTCTCAACATCTATAGGTTTCAGATTTGGACACTTTCGTGCAAGATGTCCTAATTGATCACACTTAAAACATGTTCTTTTTGAAACATCTTTAACCTGTGGTTGTTGCCTTTTCTTTTGAGCATAAAACTCTTCATTAGACTGTTGTCTAAATTTGAGTTTTTCCTCTTCTTCAAAACTTTTTCCTTGAACAAAACTCATTTTTGCCTGATAATTTGGCATTTCATTTCTTTTCCAACTTTGTTTCTTCTTATAACCCAACCCAGCCTTCATGTTTTTCTTCTTGTAACCAGGTTTGTTATAAAAAGGTTTGTGACCTTTTCCAGCAAATTTTGAAATTTCAGATTTTTCAATCTCAACCATTTTGAAAACTTTATCAACCTTTTCTGAAATCACATTCTGAATCGGGAATACAACATCTAAGAATAATTTTTCCGATCCAATCATGGTATAAACCAATACTTTTGAATCATCATTCAATTTTTTCTCGGATTTTGTTTGTTTAAGATAGCCATCATGAAAATTTCCCTCATTTTCATCATGTGATTCAGACTTACCTTTGTTTGACTCATCTTTCAGAACGCTTTCAACAACCTTACTTACCACCTCTGAATCATTAGCTTCATCAGATTTGGAGTAAGTCACATTGATGCTTTCAGGTAATTGGTCAACTATGTTCAGACCTTTTGCCACCTTTTCCTCATCATAAAAAGTATAATTATTTCTCAATGGTGGTGGTACCTGATGAAATTCTGAACCAATACCCTTTTTGTTCTTGTTAGTATCTTTGTCATCTGGTGTGATGTTGAAAATGCGTTAGAGAATGTATGAAGAGTTATGATAACTTTGAAGTTTGGTAACAACCTTTTCTTTTTCAGCCAGAACTTGTTTAAGATTAACAATTTCATCAACACATTTGTTTAATTCAAGTTTCTTTTCTTTAAACTTTCTCTCATACATTTCTTTAGTTACCAAAGTTTCAGCCAATCTTGGATCAAAACATTTAACTTGGCTCTTCAAAGTATCATAAGCCTCTTGTACTCTCTGACTCGACCACTTTAAAACATCATACTCTTTTTGAAAATCTTGAAACTTATTTTCTTTTTCAACACAACCAACACATTTTGCTGTACACATTTGTTTATACACATCATTTTCTTTTTCAAGATCTTGACATTTCTGTGTCAGCTTTTCAACTTTTAGTTTCAAAATTTCTTCTTTTTCAATCATTTCTTTACATTTTGTTTTGAAAATATTTTCAAGTTTGCTTGTTTCAATACTTTTTGTTTTGATTGTTTCATCTTTTTCAATACAGGCTTTGCACATTTCTATGCAATTCCTGCATTTGTTCTCATTTTTATCAACAATTTCAACACTCGATAGATCAGAAGATTCATTTACCTCTGTCTCTTTCAGCACCAGTTCGTCTGTCTGATCTTCCTTTTTGTTCTCTTCTTCTTCTTCTTCTTCTTCTTCTTCTTCTTCTTTCTGTTCTTCTTCAATCTTCTGCTCCTCTTCAGCAGCAAGCTTTGCAGTAATCTTCACTTCCTCTACCATCTTTTTCAACTCTTCTTCTTTTCTCTTCTTCATTTCTACCACCTTTGGTAGACTTGCTTCACAAACTTCTTTGATTTTGTTCACCAAATCTGGCAAATATTCTTTTTCAGATAACCTTCTTGTGTTGAAAGTAGCCTGACTTGGAAGCAAATTTGTTACAACTTCAAAATACACCTTTGATGGGTCAACAACTGGATTACCCTGTGGATCCATGTAACATTCCAATTCGTCATTCCATCTTTTGGCTCTCTGGGCTTCTTTGAATGGTTCTCTGAATTTTTCAATTTCCCATCTAGCGTAATCTCTTCTCCACCATTTATCATGATCAAAATCAGCTACAAATGCATATCCAACTGCATCTTCTTCAGGTAGAACTTGATTCCAGTTATAACCTTCACCGTCATGAATAACTGCCAAAGCTCTTGATTTTTCTTCAGGCTGCTTCAATCTGGGAGGTTCAGATTTATTCTGATGATAGATTGCTTTCTTGTAATAATCTTCTTTGAAAGGATTAGCAGTATCATCAGCATAAGCATTCCTGCACTCACGTTTAAAGTGACCTTTCTGTTTGCATTTAAAGCATGTCACTTTGGACTTGTCAAAGCCTAACTTGGTAGACAGTCCACCAATAGACTGCCTTCCGGTAATTTCCATAAAACGTTGTGCCCTCCTCACTGCACTGGCCATACACCATCTTATGTCGATCAATTTCATCTCCTCAGGATCTATTTGATCATAGTCTTCCTTCGTAAGATTGGTGTTGCCTATCTTGCCTGCAACGAGACTTTCATACGACTCCAACACAGATGCTAAGAAGACCATCTGTTACTTTGCAGACTCCTCATTGAAATTTTGACAATTCTTCAGATCCACTGTGTCACACCCCCAAAATCCACACGCGGAGTACTACCGCTTGGAGGCGTGACATGACCAGGATCAAGCCACCAATCATATTGAACATAAGTATGTATCTCAAAAGTCATTCATCAATACGATAGGTGTTTACAAAACCAAATATAAACAAGTGTGTAGCGGAAGCATTTAATGTAAACCCAACAAAAGTTTAAGTACAAAATGTTATAATGTTTAACAACACAATCACGATCCATGTCCACAACGACTGTGCCTCCCGTGCAAGCTCCAAAAGTACCTATGGTCCTGCAAGGCATGTAACAGAGGGTCAACAAAAAGTTGAGCGAGCTCACAGAAAGTAATGCGTAATAGTAAGTTTGTTTGTAACATGTGGCTCTACTGGGCCGGTAGTAAGTTCTATTGGTGGGGGCTTCCCGTGTTGTATAACCACTAGACTATTTGTAACCACTATGTGTTCTTCACAACCGAGAACAGTAATACGTACCAGTGTTACGTAGGTTTTACGTAAGTATCCTTCACAACCGAGGATAGTAAATAGCATAAGTATACGTAGGTTTTACGTAAGTATCCTTCACAACCGAGGATAGTAAATAGCATAAGTATACGTAGGTTTTACGTAAGTATCCTTCACAACCGAGGATAGTAAATAGCATAAGTATACGTAGGTTTTACGTAAGTATCCTTCACAACCGAGGACGATGGTATGGTAGTCTAGTAATAATGTCCGCATGAATCCATTCAACCTTATTCCTTAAATCCCATTCCCAAGCCCTGGGAATCCCATGCCTTGGTAGAAGTGTGAACTCACCTGAGTTTGCTCGGTATGCTAAGTATGTGCTCAAAGTAAGTCAATCACGTCCTAAAGTACGCACGTATAGAATAATCAGTTGGTGTTCAAGTTGCTCACGTATAAGCAGGTAGCACGTAATCACAATCATACAAGTCATGTCTAACGTCTAACAGCAGTTAAATTTTCCAGTTAACACTTAACAGAATCCATTCAAGTTACAGCACAGCTCGACGAAACACATATGTTGGCGAAACAAAATATTGACGAAACACATTCTGTTTCGTCGAGGTGTCCCCTGGCGAAACAGAACTTCTGATTCGTCGACTACTCTTGGCGAAACACATTCTGTTTCGCCGAGAGTTCTGTTTCGTCGGACGTCAGTTTCGCAGACAACAGATGCAGCAGTTACGAATATACACAGAACCCTAATCATGCTAGCAGCCGTTATCAGTATCAGAAATCATATGAAGGTCAATGTGCAGAACGAATCATCACAACTCAATCATCCAAGAATCATTGTCTAGCATAAACCCTAGTTTTTGTGTATAACATATAAATTTAACATCCAACAATCATATCATTGCACCCTATCAAGATGCTAACTTGAATTCAGAATCAAATCATATTAACAACATTCAGAACCGAGCATTCGATCATATTCAGTTTCGCATAGAATTACGCATCCGATTAACCATGTATATCGCAATCAAGAACATCATACCCATATACTCCTATATAATCCAGAAATCAAGTATATACACAAACATGAATCGAGCTATTACAGAAATATTAAACCGATTAACGAACACACACTAACCGGAATAAGAGAAATACGAATCGATCGCTAAGATATCGCCGGGAACCTCCAACTGCCGTCGCACAGGAGGGAAAGGGGCTCTAGGGTTTTGGTTGTTTGATAGCAGATGTAAAAACTGATGTTGTTTCACGTTTTAAACTCAAAATAGCGTGTTGGGCCCGAACTGGGCTTCGGTGAAACTGGGCTCGGCGAAACAGACTTCTGTTTCGTCGAGATGCTTTTGGCGAAACAGTCTGTTTCGTCGAGATTTGTTATGGCGAAACACACTTGTGTTTCGTCGGGTTCTTTCATAAGTTAAGCAGTTTACGTTTCTCGACAGGTTCCATGTTATACAATCAAACACATAATCATGTAAACACAATACGTTTATTATAACACGAAGTGTACAGTTACAAGTCAGACAAGTCAAACAACTAAACAGTCAAAGTCAACGTGCATTAAATGCAAATAAAGAATGTTGGAAATTTCGAGTTGTCACATTATCCCCAACTTGAAAGAAATTTCGTCCCGAAATTTAGTATGCAGTTACTAAGGAAGCTAATAGTGTGACGTTGTTTACCTGTTTCGTATCGCGGCTCCCCGAGCATGTATGCGAAGATTACTGGTTTTCCTGGGGTGTCACATTATCCCCCCCCCGTTGAGTTGGAATTTCGTCCCGAAATTCTGCAATAGTAGCTTCAGCCTCAGCAGTAGTTGCATTGGTTCCGAATAACTGGGGATATTTGAGTTCCATTTGATCTTCTCGTTCCCAGGTATACTCTGGGCCACGACGGGAGTTCCAACGAACTCGTACAAGAGGGATTCTCGTGTTCTTGAGGACCTTAACATCCCGGTCCGTGATTTCAACAGGTTCCTCGACGAAGTGCAACCGCTCGTCGATAGTGAGTTCCTTTAAGGGAACTATGTGGGTCTCATCTGACGTACACTTCTTCAGATTCGACACGTGAAAGACATTGTGAACTGCACTGAGTTCAGGTGGTAAGTTCAATCTGTAGGCCACTTTGCCTATTTTCTCAATAACCTCGAAAGGTCCAACATATCGTGGATTTAGTTTGCCGTGTTTGCCAAAACGAACCACACCCTTCCAGGGTGAAACTTTAAGTAGCGCTCGATCCCCAACCTGGAATTCGAGTAGTTTCCTGTCTCAATCAGCGTATGCTTTCTGACGGTCGCGTGCTGCCGCCATGCGTTGTCGTATTTATGCAATCTTTTCTGTAGTATCGACTACCATTTCTGGACCTGTGATTTGACTTTCTCCCACCTCTGCCCAACAGAGAGGTGACTGGCACTTACGCCCTTACAGTGCCTCGAGTGGTGCAGCTTTAATGCTGGTGTGGTAGCTGTTGTTGTAAGAAAATTTCACAAGTGGCAGATGTTTTTCCCAACCATTGCCAAAGTCAATTACGCATGCCCGAAGCATGTCTTCTAGAGTTTGAATAGTACGCTCAGACTGCCCATCCGTCTGAGGATGATAAGCTGTGCTCATGTCTAGTCGAGAGTCAAAAGATTTGTGCATTGCTTGCCACAGTTCTGAAGTAAAGCGTGCATCACGATCAGAGATGATAGAGGTTGGCACCCCGTGCCTTGAAACCATTTCTTTTAAGTAGATGTCTGCTAGGGTAGAGAACTTGTCTGTTTCCTTAATAGCCAGGAAGTGAGCAGACTTTGTGAGTCGATCCACGATCACCCAAATAGTATCATTTCCGTGCTGAGATCTAGGTAAGCCTGTAACAAAATCCATGGAAATTTGTTCCCATTTCCATTGTGGTATCTCAGGTTGTTGAAGTGAACCTGATGGTTTCTGGTATTCGGCTTTGACTCTTGTACAAGTCAGGCACTTGCTAACGTATGTCGCCATGTGGGCCTTCATGCTAGGCCACCAGTATGTAGTTTTGATATCGTGGTACATTTTATCCGAACCTGGATGTACCGAGTAGCAAGACTTATGAGCTTCATCCATTACAAGCTCGCGTAGGTTGCCATAGAGTGGGACCCAGATGCGTCCGGTTACATAATAGGCGCCGTCTGCCCTTTGTTCTAACCGTTGTCTTGAGCCGCGTAGAGCTTCAGCCCTGACATTTTCCGGTTTCAATGCTTCTACCTGAGCATCTCGTATCTGTGAAGGAAGACTAGACTGAATAGTGAGTTGCAACGCTCGTACACGTCTAGGTATAGTATCCTTTCGACTGAGGGCGTCGGCCACCACATTGGCCTTGCCTGGATGGTACTTTATAGCACATTCGTAATCGTTCAGTAGCTCGACCCATCGACGCTGTCGCATGTTCAGGTCTTTCTGCTTGAAAATATACTCAAGACTCCTGTGATCGGTGTAAATGGTGCACTTGGTGCCATACAGATAATGTCGCCATATCTTGAGCGCAAAAACAACAGCTCCAAGCTCTAAATCGTGTGTAGTGTAATTCCGTTCGTGAATCTTAAGTTGGCGTGAAGCATAAGCAATAACTTTATCCCGCTGCATCAACACACATCCAAGACCTTGGATAGATGCATCGCAGTAGACTACAAAGTCGTCCGTGCCTTCAGGCAATGAGAGGATAGGTGCGCTACAAAGTCTATCCTTTAAGTGCTGAAACGCTGTATCCTGTGTATCACTCCAACGGTAAGCAATACCTTTCTGTGTCAGTAATGTAAGCGGCTGTGCAATCTTTGAGAAGTCTTTGATAAACCGTCTGTAATAACCCGCCAAACCCAAGAATTGGCGTATTTCTGTAGGTGTACGAGGCGCAGGCCAATTCTTGATCGAATCTACCTTGGATGGATCAACATGTATCCCATCCTTGTTTACCACGTGGCCTAGAAAGTGGACTTCACGAAGCCAGAAGTCGCATTTTGAAAACTTAGCGTACAGTTGTTCCGTTCGAAGGAGTTCCAGAATAAGTCGTAAATGCTGTTCGTGTTCCTCCCGATTCTTCGAGTAAATCAGGATGTCGTCAATGAAAACAATAACAAACTTGTCAAGATAAGGTTTGCACACCCTGTTCATAAGATCCATGAAAACCGCAGGCGCGTTCGTTAGCCCGAAAGGCATGACTAAAAACTCGTAATGGCCGTAGCGAGTTCTGAATGCTGTTTTGGAGACGTCCTCATCCCGGACTCTCAGCTGATGGTATCCTGACCTTAAGTCTATCTTGGAGTAGTAGCTCGACCCTTGCTGCTGGTCGAATAAATCATCTATGCGCGGAAGAGGATAACGATTCTTGATCGTCACCTTGTTGAGTTCACGGTAGTCTATACACATCCTGAACGTACCGTCTTTCTTCTTTACGAATAACACTGGAGCTCCCCAAGGCGAAGAGCTAGGACGTATGAAACCCTTTTCCAAGAGTTCTTGTAGTTGCTTAGACAGTTCTTCCAGTTCCGTTGGAGCTAAGCGATAAGGTGCTCGAGCTATGGGTGCTACTCCTGGAGCGAGCTCGATCTGAAACTCGACCACTGGAATATCCCCAATCTGTTTCTCTTTCTTCGATGTATCAGTAACGAGTGCTAAAACAGCTGTGTGGCCGTCCTTTCGTAAACACTTCTGGGCCTTCAAGAAGGGTATGATGCCACTCACGACACCACTCTTGTCGCCTTGAACTTCGAGAGGTTCCTTGCCCGAACGAGGAATACGAATAACCTTTTCTTTACATAAGATCTCCGCTTGCTGTTGAGATAACCAATCCATACCAATGACGACGTCAAAGCTACCCAGAGTTATAGGAATGAGGTCGATAGAGAAAGTCTGACCAGCGAGGATAAGGTTACAACCCTGAACTATGTGTGGCTTCTAAACTTCTACCGTTTGCTAACTCTACGACATGTTTGGTGTTCAAAAGTGTTGGTGCGCGTTTAAGCATTTGACTAACTTTCAGAGACATATAACTGGTATCCGCACCCGAATCAAATAGTATAGTAACATAAAAGTCGTCGAGAAGAAACTTACCCATAATCACATTAGGATCGTTCCTTGCATCAGCCTGACCAATCACGAATGCTCGTTCCCTAGCACCATTGTCATCGTTATTACCCCACGTTGTTGTCTTCCCTAGTTCCCGTTTCCTTGGTTGTAGTTCTGATTCTGGTTCTGATTCAATCGTGGGCAGTGTCTCTTGAAGTGACCTTCAGCCCCACACTGATAACATCCCTTGTTACCCTGCCGTTGCTGCTGATTCTATAGATCTTGTATCTGTTGTTGTTGGTTCTGGCTTGCAGAACGTGAGTTTCTACCATCCTTGGCTCCATGACCAAGCTTGTCGCATCATTGACAATGATTTCGGTTGCACTGCCCGCTGTGGTGCAAGTTACATCGTTTGCACTTAGGGTGGTTTCCCCTGTATCCACCCTGCCATTGACTGCTGAAAGGTTGCTGACCAGGACTTTGGTTGTCATCGATCTTTCACTGTTGTGCCTGGGACAGAATCGTAGTCGAACCCTTGCCAGAGGTTCCATTCCACTTTCATTCGTTGTCACTGAGGATAGCAAAAGTAGTTGAAGTAGTAGCACCAATACGTCTGGGCAGCTTGTTCTGTTCCACTGCCTGGTCTGTGGGACGATGAGCAAGATGAGTAACATCTTGAATAGTAGCAAGATTAGCAGTCATCACATGACTTTGAATTTCTGGTACTAAGCCTTTGAGGTACCGCTCTCGGTGCGCTTGATGGGAGGTTCCACCATAGTAGGGCACAAAGTTGCCAGTTCGTTAGATCGCTTCGTATACGCCTCTATTTATGACCCCGTCATCTTCAGGTTAAAGAACTCCACTTCCAGTTTGTGGATGTTATCATAGTTACAGTATTCTAGTTTGATTAGTTTCTTGAATTCGTCCCAAGGGGTGGCATTAGCAGCCGCCAGCCCCCAGCATCGTAACTTGCGCGTTCCACCAAGTTTGTGCAGTGTCTTCGAGACTATCAGTGGCATATTTCACCTTACTAGCCTCGGGTCATTCGCATAATCGAAGTCCGATTCGAGTTCCTCGAACTTAACGGGGGAGTCCAACAGCTCCTTCAGTGTCGTTGAAAGTAGTAGGACGACAGTCCATAAAAAGTCGTGTATATGCATACAGGTGGCTGAGCGTGTTGACTTGTCGTGTGCGTAAGAGTAACCAAAATTAAGCACAAGTGTTGAGTTACGAGAGTAGGATCTAAAAATCCTAGAGTAAGTGGCGATGGCAGGTTACACCTCCTGCCTGGGCAGCTGCGAGTGCTGCAGTGACTTGTTCAGTGATCGAAGCCGCCAACTGGGCTTGAGTTAGGTTAACGCGTCCACACATGATCTTGACATCAAGGAGAACATGTGGGTGAGAGGTTCGCGAATAGTGCGAAGAGAGTGAGCACCCAAGTATTCTCAAGCAACAACATATAGTAGGTTCTGTAATCTAAGCATACCGCGAGCAAAGTTCTATGTAGTTCTAGCATGTAGGTAAAGTAACATGAATAGTAGTACCTATGATGTTGAGCCTTGCACGTGGAGCGAAGCGTCGTTGTGGATCGTTGAGAGCACTGTTCTGGTTATAGTCTGGTTTTAACGAAATCGTTTTCCCTTTATTAAAACCGAGTTCTCTATAACCAATGGCTCTGATACCAATCTGTCACACCCCCAAAATCCACACGCGGAGTACTACCGCTCGGAGGCGTGACATGACCAGGATCAAGCCACCAATCATATTGAACATAAGTATGTATCTCAAAAGTCATTCATCAATACGATAGGTGTTTACAAAACCAAATATAAACAAGTGTGTAGCGGAAGCATTTAATGTAAACCCAACAAAAGTTTAAGTACAAAATGTTATAATGTTTAACAACACAATCACGATCCATGTCCACAACGACTGTGCCTCCCGTGCAAGCTCCAAAAGTACCTATGGTCCTGCAAGGCATGTAACAGAGGGTCAACAAAAAGTTGAGCGAGCTCACAGAAAGTAATGCGTAATAGTAAGTTTGTTTGTAACATGTGGCTCTACTGGGCCGGTAGTAAGTTCTATTGGTGGGGGCTTCCCGTGTTGTATAACCACTAGACTATTTGTAACCACTATGTGTTCTTCACAACCGAGAACAGTAATACGTACCAGTGTTACGTAGGTTTTACGTAAGTATCCTTCACAACCGAGGATAGTAAATAGCATAAGTATACGTAGGTTTTACGTAAGTATCCTTCACAACCGAGGATAGTAAATAGCATAAGTATACGTAGGTTTTACGTAAGTATCCTTCACAACCGAGGATAGTAAATAGCATAAGTATACGTAGGTTTTACGTAAGTATCCTTCACAACCGAGGACGATGGTATGGTAGTCTAGTAATAATGTCCGCATGAATCCATTCAACCTTATTCCTTAAATCCCATTCCCAAGCCCTGGGAATCCCATGCCTTGGTAGAAGTGTGAACTCACCTGAGTTTGCTCGGTATGCTAAGTATGTGCTCAAAGTAAGTCAATCACGTCCTAAAGTACGCACGTATAGAATAATCAGTTGGTGTTCAAGTTGCTCACGTATAAGCAGGTAGCACGTAATCACAATCATACAAGTCATGTCTAACGTCTAACAGCAGTTAAATTTTCCAGTTAACACTTAACAGAATCCATTCAAGTTACAGCACAGCTCGACGAAACACATATGTTGGCGAAACAAAATATTGACGAAACACATTCTGTTTCGTCGAGGTGTCCCCTGGCGAAACAGAACTTCTGATTCGTCGACTACTCTTGGCGAAACACATTCTGTTTCGCCGAGAGTTCTGTTTCGTCGGACGTCAGTTTCGCAGACAACAGATGCAGCAGTTACGAATATACACAGAACCCTAATCATGCTAGCAGCCGTTATCAGTATCAGAAATCATATGAAGGTCAATGTGCAGAACGAATCATCACAACTCAATCATCCAAGAATCATTGTCTAGCATAAACCCTAGTTTTTGTGTATAACATATAAATTTAACATCCAACAATCATATCATTGCACCCTATCAAGATGCTAACTTGAATTCAGAATCAAATCATATTAACAACATTCAGAACCGAGCATTCGATCATATTCAGTTTCGCATAGAATTACGCATCCGATTAACCATGTATATCGCAATCAAGAACATCATACCCATATACTCCTATATAATCCAGAAATCAAGTATATACACAAACATGAATCGAGCTATTACAGAAATATTAAACCGATTAACGAACACACACTAACCGGAATAAGAGAAATACGAATCGATCGCTAAGATATCGCCGGGAACCTCCAACTGCCGTCGCACAGGAGGGAAAGGGGCTCTAGGGTTTTGGTTGTTTGATAGCAGATGTAAAAACTGATGTTGTTTCACGTTTTAAACTCAAAATAGCGTGTTGGGCCCGAACTGGGCTTCGGTGAAACTGGGCTCGGCGAAACAGACTTCTGTTTCGTCGAGATGCTTTTGGCGAAACAGTCTGTTTCGTCGAGATTTGTTATGGCGAAACACACTTGTGTTTCGTCGGGTTCTTTCATAAGTTAAGCAGTTTACGTTTCTCGACAGGTTCCATGTTATACAATCAAACACATAATCATGTAAACACAATACGTTTATTATAACACGAAGTGTACAGTTACAAGTCAGACAAGTCAAACAACTAAACAGTCAAAGTCAACGTGCATTAAATGCAAATAAAGAATGTTGGAAATTTCGAGTTGTCACACACTGCGATATTAAACTGAAATAAATTCTTTGAAGCATTTTGACTTGAAGTGGTTGAAGAAGATCCACTGTGAAAACCACTATGAATGATTGCGAATCAAATGATATCAATTTTATCAATTTTTTAACCGTGGATTCACGTTCAATTTTAAGTTTTTCTGATTTTAAGATGACAAACTAAGAAATAATGCGAGAAATGAGTAGAAAGAGAAGAAATGTGTCAAATCTCCGGTGAAATTTGACTCTGATCGGCAAATAAAACTCAAATTTCGGTGAATTCAGTGTCGTTGATCTCGATTCAGCTCCCTGGATGCTCTGATACCACTTGTAGGTCCTTTGGATAGGATCTGTTCTTAGGAAACTAGATGAATTGGCTTTGATTAATGTGCGGAATCCATTGAATCAAACTACAGATATACGACAAAGTATTCAACTCTAAAATGCTGTCTGATCTTTCTATTAAATGAATATGAAATTACAAAAGTTCCTCTGAAAGTCAGACTGACATGAGTTCTCCAGAGAGTCAAAGGTGCAAAAGTTCTAAATGAGAACCCTAATGGTTCTATTTATAGGCCAAGGATATTAGGAGGTTCTCCTTATTTACAGTTATGCCACCTTGCCTTTTACTAACTAGATATTACAAAATAAGCCTAAAATTAATCTATTTCTGCTACGGTCTTGAGATGACAGAGGCAATAGACATACTGCACTAACACAATCAGAACTCCCCCTGACAACAAACTATTTTCCCATTAAGATTTCAAAACACTTAAGTTTGTTTTAATAAAAAATGGTTTTTCCGGAAAATAAGTTTCATTGATTTTATCATTTGTAGATTAGGGGATCAATCCATCACCTTGTTTTTCTTTAACCACTTGTAGGAAAGATAAATCAAGTACAACTTAATGTCCCTGATTTACCACTTGTAAGTATACACAAACACCACTTGTAGATCCTATACAAACACAATTATCAAGAATGATGCCGATTCCTACTCCCCAATTACCAACTTGGGAGTTCCGGCAAGTCAGGATTTTAAGTAGAAAATGCAGTCACCCAAGCCTGACCAGCCTTGGGTGATTTTGATTCAACTCTATCCCAACCTCCTTTTGATCTGTAAAATTCTTTGGCACCTTTAACCTTCCCATCAACCATCTTCCCAAAAATATGTTTGACTTTCCCATTGAAAGCCTTTTCAGCATCAAATTCTTCTTTACTAGAGAAGAATTGACTTGAAATCTCAAACCTACCTTTTGATTTCAGATTTTCTGCCTGCAATGGTGGAAAATTTTCATCGTTCAACTCAAGAACGGAATTCTCATTCTTTTTCTCAACAAATGACTCCTCTGATTTTATGGAATCAGATTCATTGTCAGAACTACTCTCAGATTTTACAACCCATCTTTGTTTGTTCAAATAAACTTTTCTTTTGTAAAAACGTTTTGAATTTTCACCTTCTTTGAAAGTCGAATTTTCAAACTCTTTAGATTTTTCAGTTGATTGTTTCTTTTCATCAACACATTTTTCTTTCAAATTTGAGTTAAAAGAAACTCCCTGTTTTGTGTTGTTGAACTGTTGACAATTCCAAGCAATATGTCCAACTTTTTGACATTTGAAACAGGTTCTTCTATCAACTCTTGGTACTGTTTTATTCAAATTTTTCTTTCTTTCAGCAAGGAATTCTTGATTTGACTGTCTCCAGAATGGTTTCTTCTGCTCTTCTTCAGAACTTCCTCCTGCAACAAATTTTGTTTTTGGTTTATAATTTTTCTCATTTTTATAATTTTCTGAAGAACTAAAACCTAAACCTTTCTTTTTTAAATTACCGTTTTGGTTTGGTTTCTTTCGATAACCTGAACCAGAACTGTAACCCTTTTTCTTGTTCAATCTCTGTTGAACTCTTGAAGTGTATTTTTTTAGGTTTTTCATGAAGATTTAAATCTTTTAATTCAGAAATATTAATTTCTGTTAATTTGAAAACCTGTTTGATCATTTTAGATTTGACACTTCTTATTGGAAATTCCTCATCAGAATATAATTTGTCTGAATCATTCAAAGTATAAGGCACTTTGATTGATCCATCATTCAAATTAGATTTTGATAACAAAAATTCCTTATTGTAAACCCGTTTAACCGGTGAACTCGGACTCTTTTCTGATGAACTTGAACTTTCAGATTTAGACTCCGACTTTGACTCTTCATCCATATCCAATACCTGATCGACCACTTTCTTTAACAACTCAAACTCATGATCAGTGTCAGACGCTGTGAATGTGACATCAATGTTATCTGGTAACTCATCAATAGTTTCAGACTTTAACTTTATGTTGAGAGCCTTATTTAAACGTTCCTCATTTGGCTTTCTGGGAGAATAACTATTCAAAATCGGGGGCGGGCACTTGTTATACTTGACACTTTGTTTCTTACCAGTATCCGTATCTTCTGTCTTTTTATCTTGAAACGCTTCAAGACCTGCAACAGTAGGATAAACTCTAACAATCAAATAATCACATGTTGTATAACTCAACAACAAACGTTTGAATCTTTCACTCTCAATCTTTTCAAGTTCCAAATCCTGCTTTAGCTTTGCACAGTCTTCAATATACTCATTGATGACTTTCTGTTTTGTCATTAAAGTGGAACTCATCATTGTCATAGCAGCATCAACTTCTGAATTTGTCTTTTTCAGACCATCAACTGTTCTGTTCAGCACATCATATGATTCTTTTAGATACTTCACATCAGACAACAAATTCTCTTTCAGCTCTTCCAGTTCACGAATCTTCTTGTCTTTCCCCTCACAATGTTTGCAGGACTCCAAACATTTCAGACAAGGTTTAATGACCTCAACTATCTTTTCAACCTCGACAATCTTCTCAATTTCAACAATTTTTTCTACCTCGATGATTTTCTCAACTTCGACGAGTTTTTCAACTTCGACTATTTTTTCGACCTCAACAATTTTCTCTACCACTTTCTCCACTTCAATGATTTTTTCTATCACCTTCTTAATTACTGGTTCAACATTTGCTTCTTCAGCTTCCATCTTTGCCTTTTCATCAGCTATTCTTCTTACTTCCAGTTTTCTCTTCAATCTGGCAATCTTCTTCTCATTCAGCTTCTCAACTTTATCTGCAAAAAACAAATTAAAACTATCAGGATCTAGACCTTTTCTAGCTTTATTAATGTATTCTTCTTCATCATCAGTATCTACATCACTTCCAAAATCTGGAAAAATCGGTATTCTTTTCGGACTAATTTTGAATTCATCTTCTTCCAGAATTCTAGCAACAAGACCTGAACCAGGTGGAATGTATTTATCCCAGCTAAATCCCTCTGCAACCTTTTCATCATCTTGGTCAATTATACCATAACAAGCTCTTTTCTCTTTTTCTTCAATGGCACGTGCATGTGCAGTTTGTAGTTGTTGAGCAATCTGATGAAAAATTGATTTTTGATAATAATTGTTTTTTCCAGACTGATCTTGTCTTCCATTTGCTTCTTTGTTTTTGCACTCACGCTTAAAATGACCTTTTTCTCGACAACGAAACACGTAACCTTTGATTTGTCAAACCCTATCGGAGATTTAGACATCTCACTAAAATCATCTCTTCCGGTGATTTGTTGAAACTTTTCTGCCCTTCGAATAGCACTGGCTAAACACCACTTTACATCCATCAACTCAAGTTCCTCAGCATCAATCTGGTCATAATCCTCTTTGGTAAGCATCGGATTTCCAATTTTGCCAGCGATCAAGCTTTCATATGATTCCAACATAGCAACAAGTGATGCCACGTGTTGCTTAGCTATTTCTGGAGAAAGATTTTGACCATTTTGAATGTTTAAGGTAACGTTGCACTGCAGATTTGTAGAATTCTGTCGTTGAGGACTTGGTGTTGTAAAATTTGGATCAAGGCTTGAATACGAATACGAAGATCCACCACTTTGAGTCACAGTACTTCCCTTTGTTCCAGAAGAACTATCAGCACTGAAACCAGTTTGAATCTTTGGGCTTGGAGTAACTTCAAATTTGTTTCCTCTGTAGTATAAACTGACATCTTGTTGAGCATTTGGATTAGTCATGATTGCCGTTTTCTGGATATCCAACTCATGCTCTTCAATCTTCTGAATAAACTGTGCCAGATTCATATTTTCAGATTTTCTCATGTGTTTTAGGATCAACAAATAAGTTCCCCATTTCTGCTGAGGTAATGCATCGGCTAGTTTATCAACCCATTCATCGTCGTCTTTCTTTATGTCCAATCTTCCCATTTCCAAAACCAGATGACAATATCTATCAATGGTCATTTTGGTTGTTTCATTTTCAAAGGCTACAAACATATCAAATGATTTCTTCAGTAAAGCCTTTTTGTTCTTGATCATATCTGCACTTCCTTTAAACTTTTGAATTAATGTTGTCCAAATTGATCTAGCAGTACCCTCATGTTGGAGCAAAACAAAGATATCTTCTTTAACTGCTTGTTGAAGAATACTAATCATCATTTTTTTCACTTGTAAATATTTCACTTTTTCAACTTCTGAAAAATCACAAAAAGCCTTTTCAAGCCCACGTTCATTTTTAGGTTTTTCGTAATCTTTCTCTAATGAACACCATGCGTCAAACTTATAAGCTTGCACCTAGTTTTCAAATCGATTTTGCCATCCTCTAAAATCTTCAATGTACAAAAGTTTCGGCGGTTTTTGATAAGTTCCTGTCTCATTCTCACTGTAAAGAGTTTCAGCAGCTGTAACAGGAGCAACTTGTGTAGCAAACGCATTGTAGAATTACTCTTCCATGATTCAGTAATCTGTATCACAAAGTCAACAAAGTTCAAACAACAATGAAGGTTTACACGAAATAAGAGTTCAAACGAAAACACTTGGTGCGAAATGATCAAACTCAAACGAAATCAGAATTGGTGCGAAATATGAATTTCAAACGAAATCACCAACTCAAACGAAATACCCTGATTTCGTGTGAAATGAATGATTTCGTACGAAATGACAAGCTGATTTCGTACGAAATAGCAAAACTGAAGTAATTTCGTGCGAAATACACCAAATAAAGTGATTTCGTGCGAAATTAGGTGTACTGTTCAAACGAAATAGCAATTTCAAGCGAAATCAATTGCTTATTTCATGCGAAATACTGCTGATGTCATCATGTCGATCTGATTTTTGTAAAATTGACCAAGTTTTAATCTAAATAAGGGTCTAATTCTTTCAAGGATTTGTTAAAACACTGTTTCGCACTTAATATGTGAAATTCAAACCATTTTGACAGTTAAATTTTGTTTAATTTTGAAAAAAGGTGTAGAGTCAGATTTTATGGCTGTTTTTGGCAAGAACTCTTCCTCCTGAGCTCTGATACCACTTGTAGGATCGTTGTTTGACCCAAACGAGTCTATCAGAAGAGTTCTCGGTCTAATCAGAGGCGGAATTCATTGATTAGACTTTGTAACAGCTTGATTCACACTTAATTGTCTTGTTTTATTGATATAACACGTTTACAGATCAAACGACACGTCGGTAGCACTTCGGTACCGGAAACATGAACCTTACAAATGAGATAACAACTTCCCTATTTATAGGTGTTGGTATTTCGCACGGAATTGGCAAATGCTATTTCGTGCGAAATAGCAAACTGTTATTTCGTGCGAAATAGCACTGCTATTTCGTGCGAAATTAACTATCATCACACATCTCCTATTCTTTCGTACAACGTGCCCTGATCTAACAATTCTAATACAAGACTCGATACAAGACGAAGTCGACAGACGTAATGCACCAACATGAAAAAACCGACGGGTAAAAGATGATGGTAAATCTATCGCCTAATTCAAATAAGTGAATAAATGCTTACCTCGTTTAGTTCTGGCAACAAATGGTTCCTTGTAATAAGAACGAAAGCCAGAAACGACCTCGTCCGCGTGTTCATCATTTAATCTCCTTGTCGTAAGAATTAGGGATGACCCGCCCCTCCTAAAACAACAGTGTGGTAAGTATTTCATAAATAAAATAAACAAAATAAGTTAACAAAAACTATACCAGGTTTCTTTTTGGAATAAACGTGCTCGTGTTGCCTGCGAATCGCTTAAAACGTAATTGAGGTCGAACCAAGACATCAAAATATCAAATGTTTGAATTGTTTGGTGATGTGTGCAAAATGCAACATATAAATTACATCAAGTGGGGCATAAAAGTAACCTTTTTTAGTACTAATGTTGGAAAAAGCTGTAGATCCCAATATCAATCCGGATCACAGTGGTTGGTTGTTTTAGTCCAAAACACCTATTGATTAGGTGTTTGCACTATGAGAAAGTTAAGAAAAATCATAGAATGAAGATGAAGCTAATGGTATGATGAATACAACAAGTATTGTATTGAATCCAAACAATGAAATGAACAATAAAGCACCTGGAGATCTGATTAAGCACTATCAAAGATTGATCAAATGTAAACAACACAAGTTTTCATCAAGAGTGGCCAAAAGCTTGGCTAGGGCACCATTACATGAGTTTATATAGGATCTGACTTGCCAGCATAATTATAATTATGCTGGCATCTTAATTACACCAAGTCAGATTTACTACTATCAAACTATTACAATATTAGTCCCTAGACTTTAATAAAGCTACAAACTATAACAAAATCAATCCAGTGCAAGTATGAACGATCTCACGAGCTCTAACAATATCCCCCCTAGATCGTTGCATACTTGTTTAAACTTTCATTCTTCAGTAATGGCTTCTGGATTGTTTGCAGCTTCCTTTTCGGGCTCTGGTTGGATTTTTGCAGATACTGTTGCTTCCGGTTATGGTGGAACTTCATTTGTTGTTGCAGGAGTTTCTTGGATTAAAACAGCTTCCCTAATTGATCGTGGATACTCCATAATGGCCTCAGATGTGGATGAGGCTGGAGGTTGTGATGTTGCTTGAGGAGTTGACGTGGATTCTTTTGTCTTTGAAGAAGTCTTATCTTTCTTTTTGTTGAGCTTTTTCTTCTTCCTAGCTTCCTCCTTCTTCTTTGCTTCTTCATCTTTCTTCATCTCAATTCTTTCAATAATGTCGAGCATCTCAAGTTTTCTCTTCCAGGCTCTCTCTACTGCTCTTTGAAACAACATTGCGTCTTCTAAATTGGCATTTCCGGCTTCAGCATTTATGCGATTGGAATTCAGCACATTTAGATCAGAAAGTCCGAACATGAAGACGCCCATCAGATCCAATATTCTAATATCTTCATTTACATTTGATCGGATCACTGCTTCGCCTATGTGACTGTCATAAAACCACTTCTTAAAGTTGTTTAGACAGACTGGGACTTCTGCTGGGAGCTTAATTCTAGTGACTACTTTTGCTAGGTTGATAACCCACGTCACTTTTCCTTTGCCTATGATGGGATCTTTTGTTGTTTTGGAAACTCTTCTTCAAGGATGTTGTGGCTTGAAATTTTCAAAACCTTTGTTGCATTCTTTCGCAATAATATGTTCAAAATCTGCTCCAAGGCTACTGCGATCTGGATTTAGCATATCCAGCCTGCCAAGCTCCCTCACATCCCATCTAGGAAGAGAAAACATATCATACCCTGTCTTGAAATATTGAATCACACTTCCTCTGCGTTTAACCACAAACATCCCTCTAAAATTGTTGTACATCCAACTGATGATTTTATCAGTAATTTTTGTCTTTTCAACAGTGATTACTTGATACAAGTCTGGTAGTTTTTCTCTCTCTTTTCTGAACCATTCAGGGTGCTGTGGAGTGAACGTTTCTCCATCTTCTTGTTCATAGAGACTTCTTCTTCTAACCCCCACTCAATAAACCTTAAGGGCATCTCATCGCTGTCTATTTCCTCTTCGTCACTATCATCACCAATAGTGACCTTCTCTGTGGATTCTAGATGCCTTTTCTTCGCTTCAGCCTCTTGGCTTTTCTGTTTGTTTCTTCTTCTTTATACTTCTCGAAGTCGAAGATCTCTGCAAAGGAGAACATGGGCTCTATCTCAATTTTGGCACAAATTTTCTTCATCATTCTGTACAACTTTTCAATTCCATGCTGTTGAAATCTTATGTACTTTGATTGCTCAGTAACGTAAGCATGCATTTCTCTGTTTTTCTTCCTCTGTTCCTTCAGCTTTTCTCTCAAAATGTTTGTATCATTTACTTGGTTTTTGAGAATACAGATCTCTTTGGCTGGAATCGCGCCGATTTCTTTGACAAGCTTATCAGACAACTCTTGGAAGGGTCGAATCCTTTGAGGTGGGACTTCAGGTTTTGTAATCCTCGTTGGTTTCACATGAGGATGCTTCGAGGATCCTTCATCTGTCTTCTTCTTTTTGGATGGAGGCGTTTTTCTTGCAGAAGGTTCATCAGGATCTATCAGCAGATTTTCGACAAAATCATTTAGACTTTCTTGTTCTTCAGTTACTGTAAGAGGAGTCTCAGATTCCGTCATTGGACGTCTTTCAAGCTTCTTTTCTCTCTTTTGTCTTTCTTCCATTTCATGAATTGCTCGAATATCTTGAATGTGCCGGCGATGTTCTTCAGAATCTGCGGCTCTAAAGCTAGCCCCTATAAGCCTTTCGGGATTCTCTGTTGATTTCTTTTTCTTTGGAGGTTCTTCATCAGCTGCCTTCTTTCCTTTTCTCTTTCTCTTTAACTGTTCTTCTTCTTCCTCTACAACTTCTTCCTCTGCTTGCACTTTTCTTTGTTGTTTTGCTTTGAGTGCTTCCCTATACTTTTTATATGCAGCCTTAGCCAAGGGAAGTCTTTCTGCAGTGTACATCCAGTCGTGCAGCATCGCCCACTCGTTTGTTTTGATCTCTGTAAGCAGTCGACTAGTGGAAACATTGAATGTGTAACGATCTCCGTCATGTGGCAATTCGGGATATTGATCATTGATTAGCATCTGAACGAATCTAGGGTACATTGCCCATGTGTTCCCTCTTGAATTTTTGATCATGTAGTTGAAGATTAGTCCTGAGAAGTTGAACTTTTGATTTAAACATAAGTTCAACATAGCTCCTGACCATTCCAGATTCAGGCCGTCGTAGCCTCCCTTTCGATGAGCAAGGCTTATTGCAATCACATGTAAGATAAACCTCCAATCTCTTGTAAGGCCGTTCCTCTTAATCTCTTTATTTTGTCTGAAATCTCCAAAATATCCCATTCCACAAAAGCCATCCAGAATATCATCTTTGTTAAGACTAATAGGATCATTGCGTTCATCTCCAAGCCTCAATACTGTGCGGGTTCTTTCTTCAGAAACAACGACTTTCTTATTGCGAACTGTTGCTGTAATGCATCTAAGTTTTTTGATAGTTTCAGGTTTTGCCGTTTGCCAGAACTCTTGGATGTGAATACGACGAATAATAGCTTCTGTTTGTACAGCGTAACTAATCCTGCACGATCTGATCCATCTAGCCACATCTTCAAAATCTTTTGGTGCTGGATTGAGTATGATTGGCTAATTGTGCTTTAGAGTCTTATCCCACTCTATATTTTTCACCATCTTGCTGTTATCATGACAAACGAGCCAAGTTAGAATTTTTACGACACAAAGATATAATATTTACAACTATGTTTTAAAAAATATATATATATACAGTATAATATTTTAATTAAAATAATATTTACATAAACAAAGTTTGAAAAATATTTACAAATATTAAGGAAACAAAATCAGATTTTAAAAAACCAATGTTATCTTCGTTGCTGATCTAAAACGAGACAAGACAATTTCGCCGGTGATAATGATGGGTCAAGGATGTTTTTGCTGGCAATGAAGATATGACCCAGACTTAAATCCGCTGATGATTGTCGGCGAAGATAGAGTTTGGTCTCGGAACAAGTTGATCAGCGAAGACATTCGTCTAAGCAGACTTACCGGCGAAATAAACTATTTCGCCGGTTGCTCGAACTCGCGTTCGAGACTTTTGAGTTGTAACACCCCGAAAACGGGTTTGGTAATTAAACCCCGTTAATACTAAAGACGAGGAAAGTACCGTTAGTGGTAAAAGTAAACTGGCAAATATTAGGAATTTATTTAATAATCCTAATATTTATTTGAAGTGAATAAAAAGCTTTTAAGAAATAAAGTGATAGAAGGCCCGAGTTAACGGGACCCGAAATAAACTTAGTTATAGATATTCTCAAACCCGCAAAGTTAACTAGGAATATTAAACCTAGTTAATAAGTGGGGAATATTGTTAGAAATAAGTAGGTTGTGCCCTACTTAATTAACTAACCAAATTAGAGGGGCCAATATTGTTAAAATTGAAACTTATATTATTGATTTTAATTAAAAACAAAAACAAAACACCCCATTTGGGGGTCTGGTCGATCAAGAATGCGCAGGGGGTGACACCCCACTCTCAAACCCTAGAAAAATTCACTAAAACTCTCAATTGGAGGTGCAAATCTGGTCCAAAACGAAATTCGAGCATAGATTATTGATCCTCGTCACAAGAGGATTACGAGGTATGTAAAATTTCATGAAAACTCTCAACTTGAAATTCTCATGAAATTGGGAAAAACTGAAATTCATGGTTGCATGTTTGTTTTATGATGAATTAGGAACCATATAGTGTCCAGGGACAAACCCTAGACAAATACAAGTTGAAATCATGTGGAATTTTAGTGAAATCTATGAACACCATTGTAGGTGATTAGTGGGTTATGTGTAAATTGGTGAACACTAGGATTTTGATAGTTGTACTAGTGTAAATTGAATTCTATAAAGCAATTTCAGATTTGTTGATGTTAAAATTTATGTGAAATTGCCAAATTGATGTTAACCATGGTAAAGATAACTAGTTAGTAAATATGGAAAATTATGCACACTAGGTGTTTGATAAAATGCCTAAGTGAAAACTAAAGTGTTGAAATTAGAGCGAAAACGCGCGTTTGAATGATATGGTGATTACGCGTAATATGGAGTGAGAAGGGTTCTAAATATTATGTTGATTTAGACTTAATGTTGTAAACCTTGTGATTTAAAGTAGTTAACTTTAATAAGCTAAGTTAACTAATCATGAAGTCGAATAGTAGTTTCGACTTAGAATCCGTAAGATGAAATAGTCATAATAATGATGACTAATCTAACCGTCTTACGAATCATGGTGATAGTTTGACCATTAACAAGCTAGATGGAGGCTTGGGCAAGGAGCGGGTCAAACGGATTGTGTACGCGAAAAAGAGCATAACCGGATGCAAGGTAAGCGACGCTTACATCCTTTTTGTAGAATATGCATTATTTTGTAAACTACAAATGTGATTAGTGTAATATCCGAAATAAGGGTTCCGACGCTATTGACACGAGTCGGAACAAACATAAATGATAAAAACCATGGGTCATGGTGAAAAGAGGCGAAACGGTAATTTAGTCATGTGATGACTAATAATTAATGAGTTTTTGTTAAGATGACTTTAAAATGCAACTAATAACGAGAAAATGAGTAAAAATAGAAATTTAGCCAAGTAACGACTAAAGTGAATTGTAGTTAAAAAGGGGCACCCGTGGCGTAAGCCGAATGGGTAAAAATATAAGAAAAGAGTTTAAGAGAAAAATGGGTCTAGTGGCAAAAATCCGAAATGGGCCGGATGAACAAATTGGTAATTTATAACCATGTTTTGCTACTAATGAAAATGCTTGGTCTTATAGGCCAAACGGGTCAAATGGTGTGATAACACCATTTGACAATATCGATTAATATGGCTGTCAAGTCTTGTGTTAACAGGAGCGATTAGCGATTGGTTAATTGCGTCCATAGAATATGTGATAATAAAAGCGAGGTATAAATCGGGTCAATTTGTTGACTCGAGCCAGGTACGCATCAATGAGATTACATTTTAAATGTGCGATTTTGATCATAATTGTAGTGAAAGTCCTTCATCGTAAATGAAGGACTAATGTTGATAAATATACCTTTGATGGGTAAATCAGGCAAATGGCTCGTATGGGTGGTTTGGGAATCACGTATTATAATCATGTAATCCTTAGATAAGTATCAAGGTGATAGGCATAAACCTTTGTGGGTCAATTGCCTATAAATAGGTCTTTTTCGTAATATGACGAACCGAGAGGTAAAACGCGACATAAATAATCTACTACATCGAATCCACCACAAATATAATTGTGGTGGAAGACCATTTGAGATCCAATGTGAAAACATGGTGCTTAAAATGAATGAGCGAGATTTATGCCTAAAAGGACATAAATACCCTTAACGGGTCAAAATAAGACTATAAGTAAGAATGGGTTAATGATGCGTAAAATCCATAATTGGAACCTAATATGATAGGTAATATTGGACTTAAAGGGTTCATGAGAAATAGGGGTTAAACAAATAAGTTTGTTTGATAAAAGAATTGAACGGGTCAAAATTTGGTAAAAAGGGTAATAAGCCGAAGAAATAAAAGTCTGGAATTTTGTTAATCCGGATGTCGGATTTAACTCCATACGATGGAGAATTTAATTTCGGTCGCGTAGGAAAAAGAATCGCCTAAAACGGACTTACGAGTCAAAAGTTATGGCCTAATGAAGTTAAAAACTTGAATTTCCGGAGCTGGCAGAAAAATGCAGCTCAAAAACGTAATCTGCTGGAAAACCCATTCCCCCGCGCCACGCGGAGGAAATCTGAAACTTGTCGCGACACGCGGGGCACTCTAGCGGCCCGCGTAAAATTAAACAAGATCTGTCGCGGGCCGCGACAGATCATAAAGCTGAAATTATTTATTTTTCTCGTTTGTTTGATATTGGAACTTGATTAAATACATTTTAATGTTGTCAAAACTAACAATTGACGTGGTTTTGACATTAGGTGATGTTGAAATCTTTAATGGATGGCGATCAAGAAAGAAGCTACGAAGAACCGAACACTAAAGAATAAAGCTTCCGCACGGCGTTACGTCATAACTTTTAAATGACGAACTTTTTATATTATGTTGAAAACTTTTAAATTGTAAAAGTTTTAAATTACTTGTATTTTCTAAGGATACTTAATCTTAATTACATGTTTTTTGTCGTATTTATACGACAAATTCTAAAATAATAACATGGGTGTTACAAGTTGGTAATCAGAGCTCAAGGTTGTTGACAAATGTGTTCGGTTCGAGGCTTGATCGCAAATCCGGTAAGTACAAGTATGTTAATAGTTTAGCATGTTAAAGTGCTGTAAACAACACCTAGGGCTATCGTGCGATACACGTTACCCCAACTAAAACGATTGATATAGTTGACGAAAATACGCGCGTTGACGCGTATAGTAGAAAAAGCCCTGTATTATAATACGGGCGATTATTGAAGTTGACGTTACTAACTTTTGTGAATGTTTTAATTGAAGGACACTCGCGTTTGAAGACGACGAGAGTCAAACGAATTGTGGATATGATGATGGAACGGTCCGAAGTATGACAAGAGGAGCATGCTCACCGAGGACTAAATCGCGTAACGACCGCGAACAAGGTTAATGGCAAGGAACGCCCGTCGGGGCAAACATTACCAGGTGCACATTTTAAATAATCGCATAAATAGTAATATGCAACAAATATGCAGAGATTGAGAGTTACATATGTAGATTGAAAACTTGGAAAAACCTGAATAGAAAACCTATCCGGGATATTGTTTCCAAGAAAAACAAATAGAGGCATTACTTACATGGGGTGTAATGTGAAAATTATAAAAAGGTCATGTATACCAGGTGTTGATCGCTTACTCTGGCCAAGTAAGTAGTGAACACGGGGTACCATGAACTTCTTATGATGGACACATTTATGTCCGATGTAGTAAGGGTGGGGAGAATGGGACTAACTTAAAAGTACCCAAATGAATCAAACGAGCAAAATATTTGATAATAATGTAAACGCACAGCCGGGTGACGGAAGCGTATTACATTAGGATAATGAGCCCGAGTGAAGGGACAAAGATTAATGTAAAAGGATTAAGGTATGCAATTGGGAGGGGTGTGCTTACACTCGAACCCGGAGAATGCAAATATGACTCTTAACGAGCCTATTTTGTAAAACACCAAATTTGAGAATAAAGTAGGAATATAAAAGCGAAACGAAGTCATAATGCATACCGTAAGGGTTGAAATAATAACGACTTCGGTAAAACACCCGGTTGATGGGTAAGGAATTAAACGCATGCGTAAACTGAGAAACAGGAACGCGAAATAGAAAGTCAAAAGACTCGGAATATGAGTCATGACTAAAAGATGACAAGAATTTTCACAAACATAAATTTGGGTAATTACGTTCAACCATTTCAGAGTTGGACGGGTCAAATAAAGGATGAAGTTTGACGTTCACCAGTGATGAAATTTCACACGAACAAGTCAAACGAATTAAATAAATGATGACGCTGGCTAATGTAAGTAGGCGCGGATTGAATAAGTAAAAGTGTGAGATGTTAACTAACCTATGTAAATGGGTTATGGGCGTTAAGAACGTTAAGATAAAAGAACCCGGGTAATGGGTTGTATAGAAGTATAAGTATAAACCGGGAGACGGTAAGCGTAGAACAAACTGACGCGTAAATAACGTCAGAAGTCATAAAGTCGGAGGACTAGTCCGGAAGTAAACAAATGAAGCCTTAGACTACGGTCAAGGTCAATTGAGGTTCAAGAGCGAAAATAAACGATTCCAAACATAATAAGAGATGCCTTGAAGCTATATATGTATATATACATTTGAATATAGACAAGAATAAAAGATGATCTACGGGATCATCATAACCTACGGGACATTAATTAGTGTAAAGGTCTACGGAGCCAAAATGACCTACGGGTCATGAATAGAAGCAAAGGGATCATAAGGGTCTCGTCTTAAAGAGATGAAAGCCTAAGGAAATAGCCTACGAGGTTAAGTGAAGGAAATTACGGGTCAATTGTGTAAGGTGAGGGAACTTGTTACGATTCCCCGCGTAAAATGAGAACGGAAAACAATAAATTATGGGTTGTCAATTTCCTTGATATGAGTAATCGACATAGTTAAAGAGAGAAACGTTAAACTAAAATTCAGTTTTAGTAAGAAATAACGTTTTTACAAACATAGATTCTGATAGGAATTTAAATAATAAGTATGAAAGATACAAGTCTTGACACTGATAGGCACAAGACAATATATTCGAAAAGTGATATTTTCGAAAATGAAAAGGTTGATATAAATTAAACATGATGTGACATGATCACGGTCAAGAGGTACAATGTGAAGTAGAATCACATTATAACCAAGCGAGCGGTAAAAAGAAACCGGACTAATAAGTCTAGTTAGTGAAACCGGTTAAGGTCAGTAATTCAAGTTAAGAAATTTGGTTTGCTTGTAAGCGGTAAATTCGGTATAACTGAACCGAATAAATAAATTTGAAAATAAAAAGATTTGTTGCTAAAAGTGAAAGATTTCACTAAAGACCTTTAAACGGGTCAAAGTAACGGGTTCATAAAGAAATCCGATAGTATATGAAAGCATTGAATATCGCTAAGTTGATTAAACTAGTGGAAATAACGAGATTACGTTATTTCAAGTCGCATTATGTCATATAAGATACGTAGATGATTAATAACCAAAAGGATATTACCATACTTTTCTGGTAATACTAACAATCGGTTAAGATATGAGAAATGCTTAATTGATTATCGAGAGCAAATGCATGGAGTGGAACTCGATAAATTAAGTAAGAAAAGGTTTCGGGGATGAAACCTCTTTTAGGGGGGTAGACTTGTAACACCCCGAAAACGGGTTTGGTAATTAAACCCCGTTAATACTAAAGACGGGGAAAGTACCGTTAGTGGTAAAAGTAAACTGGCAAATATTAGGAATTTATTTAATAATCCTAATATTTATTTGAAGTGAATAAAAAGCTTTTAAGAAATAAAGTGATAGAAGGCCCGAGTTAACGGGACCCGAAATAAACTTAGTTATAGATATTCTCGAACCCGCAAAGTTAACTAGGAATATTAAACCTAGTTAATAAGTGGGGAATATTGTTAGAAATAAGTAGGTTGTGCCCTACTTAATTAACTAACCAAATTAGAGGGGCCAATATTGTTAAAATTGAAACTTATATTATTGATTTTAATTAAAAACAAAAACAAAACACCCCATTTGGGGGTCTGGTCGATCAAGAATGAGCAGGGGGCGACACCCCACTCTCAAACCCTAGAAAAATTCACTAAAACTCTCAATTGGAGGTGCAAATCTGGTCCAAAACGAAATTCGAGCATAGATTATTGATCCTCGTCACAAGAGGATTACGAGGTATGTAAAATTTCTTGAAAACTCTCAACTTGAAATTCTCATGAAATTGGGAAAAACTGAAATTCATGGTTGCATGTTTGTTTTATGATGAATTAGGAACCATATAGTGTCTAGGGACAAACCCTAGACAAATACAAGTTGAAATCATGTGGAATTTTAGTGAAACCTATGAACACCATTGTAGGTGATTAGTGGGTTATGTGTAAATTGGTGAACACTAGGATTTTGATAGTTGTACTAGTGTAAATTGAATTCTATAAAGCAATTTCAGATTTGTTGATGTTAAAATTTATGTGAAATTGCCAAATTGATGTTAACCATGGTAAAGATAACTAGTTAGTAAATATGGAAAATTATGCACACTAGGTGTTTAATAAAATGCCTAAGTGAAAACTAAAGTGTTGAAATTAGAGCGAAAACGCGCGTTTGAATGATATGGTGATTACGCGTAATATGGAGTGAGAAGGGTTCTAAATATTATGTTGATTTAGACTTAATGTTGTAAACCTTGTGATTTAAAGTAGTTAACTTTAATAAGCTAAGTTAACTAATCATGAAGTCGAATAGTAGTTTCGACTTAGAATCCGTAAGATGAAATAGTCATAATAATGATGACTAATCTAACCGTCTTACAAATCATGGTGATAGTTTGACCATTAACAAGCTAGATGGAGGCTTGGGCAAGGAGCGGGTCAAACGGATTGTGTACGCGAAAAAGAGCATAACCGGATGCAAGGTAAGCGACGCTTACATCCTTTTTGTAGAATATGCATTATTTTGTAAACTACAAATGTGATTAGTGTAATATCCGAAATAAGGGTTCCGACGCTATTGACACGAGTCGGAACAAACATAAATGATAAAAACCATGGGTCATGGTGAAAAGAGGCGAAACGGTAATTTAGTCATGTGATGACTAATAATTAATGAGTTTTCGTTAAGATGACTTTAAAATGCAACTAATAACGAGAAAATGAGTAAAAATATAAATTTAGCCAAGTAACGACTAAAGTGAATTGTAGTTAAAAAGGGGCACCCGTGGCGTAAGCCGAATGGGTAAAAATATAAGAAAAGAGTTTAAGAGAAAAAGGGGTCTAGTGGCAAAAATCCGAAATGGGCCGGATGAACAAATTGGTAATTTATAACCATGTTTTGCTACTAATGAAAATGCTTGGTCTTATAGGCCAAACGGGTCAAATGGTGTGATAACACCATTTGACAATATCGATTAATATGGTTGTCAAGTCTTGTGTTAACAGGAGCGATTAGCGATTGGTTAATTGCGTCCATAGAATATGTGATAATAAAAGCGAGGTATAAATCGGGTCAATTTGTTGACCCGAGCCAGGTACGCATCAATGAGATTACATTTTAAATGTGCGATTTTGATCATAATTGTAGTGAAAGTCCTTCATCGTAAATGAAGGACTAATGTTGATAAATATACCTTTGATGGGTAAATCAGGCAAATGGCTCGTATGGGTGGTTTGGGAATCACGTATTATAATCATGTAATCCTTAGATAAGCATCAAGGTGATAGGCATAAACCTTTGTGGGTCAATTGCCTAGAAATAGGTCTTTTTCGTAATATGACGAACCGAGAGGTAAAACGCGACATAAATAATCTACTACATCGAATCCACCACAAATATAATTGTGGTGGAAGACCATTTGTGATCCAATGTGAAAATATGGTGCTTAAAATGAATGAGCGAGATTTATGCCTAAAAGGACATAAATACCCTTAACGGGTCAAAATAAGACTATAAGTAAGAATGGGTTAATGATTCATAAAAATCCGTAATTGGAACCTAATATGATAGGTAATATTGGACTTAAAGGGTTCATGAGAAATAGGGGTCAAACAAATAAGTTTGTTTGATAAAAGAATTGAACGGGTCAAAATTTGGTAAAAAGGGTAATAAGCCGAAGAAATAAAAGTCTGGAATTTTGTTAATCCGGATGTCGGATTTTAACTCCATACGATGGAGAATTTAATTTCGGTCGCGTAGGAAAAAGAATCGCCTAAAACGGACTTACGAGTCAAAAGTTATGGCCTAATGAAGTTAAAAACTTGAATTTCCGGAGCTGGCAGAAAAATGCAGCTCAAAAATGTAATCTGCTGGAAAACCCATTCCCCCGCGCCACGCGGAGGAAATCTGAAACTTGTCGCGACACGCGGGGCACTCTAGCGGCCCGCGTAAAATTAAACAAGATCTGTCGCGGGCCGCGACAGATCATAAAGCTGAAATTATTTATTTTTCTCGTTTGTTTGATATTGGAACTTGATTAAATACATTCTAATGTTGTCAAAACTAAAGTTTGACGTGGTTTTGACATTAGGTGATGTTGAAATCTTTAACGGATGGCGATCAAGAAAGAAGCTACGAAGAACCGAACACTAAAGAATAAAGCTTCCGCACGGCGTTACGTCATAACTTTTAAATGACAAACTTTTTATATTATGTTGAAAACTTTTAAATTGTAAAAGTTTTAAATTACTTGTATTTTCTAAGGATACTTAATCTTAATTACATGTTTGTTGTCGTATTTATACGACAAATTCTAAAATAATAACATGGGTGTTACATGAGTTTCTTTGATCTGTTTTTAAATTCTCCATCATCATCGCCATATTCAAATTAATTTCGCTGGCCACAAACTGTTCTTGATAAACCCCTCATAAACCCTAACTGTCAGAATTTATGATGAACACAAGTGTTAATCTTTGATAAAAAACAGTTTAAACACGATCAAAAACCTTGAAAATTTGATCATATCCTATCTCAATCTTTCTAAAGACCTTTGATTTAACAAACATTAGTTGGTGATTATTAACCAAACACACAAGAAATCTAAAAAACTTATAAGAAGGATCAATGAGACAAATCATTAAACAAACAGATCATGTAAGCATCGATCAAATTATGGGTTACCTAAGGTTCTTGAACAGACACTGAGAGATAATGAGAAAAGAATTAGGGTCTTTGAGTGATATTAACCGTAAATAGTGAGAGAGATAAAGAAGATGTTTGAAAATTTTTGAAATTATGGTCGGTTAAGGTGTTTTATAGGTGGTTTAGCTTAAGTAGCGAAATTATTAATTTTGCTGGATAATTAATTCTGCCGCCACAGGTGATGGAAACACTTTTTCAAAATCAAATTTAAATACGCTTGAGAATTTCAAACTTTCTCGAAAAACATGCCCATTTTAGATTAAAATAATAAAATTAGGAAGTATTCACAAACTAGATAAAATTTGGGCAATTTTGACTCCGAACTTCATTTTTCAAATCTGGGAGGTTCCATTTTTGCTTATTTTCTTGTTCTTTTAACGCTTGTTGACTTACCTACAGAAGATGACATTGTCAACACTTGTCAAATCCTTAATTATTCTTTTAAGCGTATCAAGGCACAAGAAAAACTGACAGTATGTTTGTCCGCTTAAATCCATGCATCCTTCTTTCAACATGCCTTCGGTAAGCGCATTTATCATGTTTTTGGTAATATTGACAAGAATTCTATGGCCCCCACACAAGCTATTGAAAACAGAATCATTACACCCGTGAGTCACACATCAGGACATACCCCCACGATCAAGGTATGCACAAAGGTTCCTCATAACAGGTGAGTATATTGGATTCATTCGTTTTGCTTTTCAACGATAGATAATTGGTGATCAGGTCAGTACTTCCGTACAGCAGAGAGACCAAAATCTACCGAGGGCGGAGACAGATACCAGAAATGGTACGATTTGTGCATTTTTGCGCATTTGAATAACTTTCTATGAAAGCTTCTTCAATTTAGGGTTTTGCCCGTTTTGGCTCTATTCTTGAAAAGATATCATAGCGTCTAGGTCAGCATGTATCTGGATGCAGTAGAAGAACAACTATGATATCCCCGAATGAAAAACAAATATAGAGACCTGAAATCTCAGACTTTGGCAATCTGTCAACGCAAGATTCAATACCATTAAGTCATATGCCGCAACGTGTTACCCACATTGATGCGTAATGCCTGAGGAAAGCCATAATCCTTGTGTAGATGTTATGTTTTGCCACCTAATAGCAGTTTACTCGTTGGTATTGCTGAATCTACTGACACGTCATTGCTTGGTACCACAATTCCTTTTTTTTCTATTTTTCAAGAAATGACAAAATGTTAGCAATTTTACTATCATTTCTTCTAACAGGAGTCAGACACAAGCATCTGTTTTGATTTTCTGCGATATCCCCCCTAAAATTTTTATTTTCGTAAGTCCATTGCCCGAAAAAGAAATCTTTAAGATCAGAAAATCTTTTTGGTGGGCAACGTTTTAAGATACTTGTTTTACTTTTATCAAATGTTTTTTTTTAATATGGACAAAAGATAGAGCATTTACACACAATTATAAACGACAAAATTCATTTCCACTCAAGGAAATTAACCATTTCCAACCAGGTTACCAGCTGGTTGAATCGGGTTTTATCAAAAGCTTTCGTGAATATGTCGGCCCGTTGCTGTGTTGTATCCACTGGAACCACTTGAATATATCCTTTCTCATAAGCATCTCGAATTGCGTGAATATGAATCTCGATATGCTTTGTTCTTGAGTGATGGATGGGATTCTTCATAATTCCCAGACACGCCTCATTGTCGATGAATATAGGAGTCTTCATGATGTTGATTCCATAATCCAACAACTGATTTTGTATTCAAAGAACTTGTGAACAGCAACTGTAGGCCGCAGTGTACTCAGCTTGCGTAGTGGAGGTGGACACAGTCATCTGCTTCTTGCTTTGCCAGGAGATTAGACGATTTCCCAAGAATTGACATCCTCCTGATACAGACCTCTGATCAACTTTACAACATGATCACTGTCAGAGTAAGCAATAAGATCAAAATTACTATCTTTAGGATACCAAAGACCTAGTTTCGGAGTTTGTTGGTGCATGCGTCTGTCGACTTCGTCTTGTATCGAGTCTTGCATTATCCATGGCATGAAAATTGAGAAAACAAGTCAAAGTGCTAGTTTCGCTTGAAGAGAACATGGCAGGTTCAAGCGAAATCAGCTATTTCGCTTGAACTGGTGATCTTGCTTAAGTTGGTGATTTCGCTTGAATGGCATTTCGCTTGAGCATGTTCAAGCAGAATCTCTTGGCCTATATATAGTGGTAGTCTGATTTCGCTTGTAGAACTTTGTGTATGTGTGTTTCCGACGGCGAAGCTCTGTCGAAGTGTCGTCTTGCTGTAAAAACGTTCCAGATCAATATAAACGACAGATTAAGTGATATCTAGCTGAATTCAACTCATTATGTCTGTTTCCGCCTTTCATTTTGAGTAGAACACCTCTGAACGACTCATTTCGGGTCCGTACACGATCCTACATGTGGTATCAGAGCTCAGGAGGAGGAGTTCTGCAGTTTTCAGCTTGATTTCATCCCATTTTCTTACTTCTACACCTTCTTTTATCAATTGGACAACTTTTCACGGTTAAAATGGCCTGAATTTTTCACAACATAAGCGAAACAGTGTTTTAACAAACCCTTGAGAAAATCAGATCAAAATTCGGACTAAATCTGATAAAATAGGACTAAAAACCAAATTCCGCTTGAACGTAACATCAGATTCCGCTTGAAAATTTGTGATAGTTTCAAGCGAAATAAGGGATTTCGCTTGAAATTCATCTGATTTCGCTTGTGAAAGAGTTTTCGCTTGAAATTCATTTGGATTTCGCTTGAAATTGCAAATTTGATTTTGCTTCAAACGATCATTTCACTTGAATTGATATTTTGTTTGAAAATTTTGATTTCGCTTAAAGTGTGTGTGCAGGTTATTTCGCTTGAAGACCTTATTCCGCTTGAAAGTGACTGTGTTTGAGAAAAAGTTTAAGGAATCATGAGTGAAGAATTTTACAACGCATTTGCAACATCCCTGACTACTCCGGCTACCATTGCTCAAAACATGAACTTGGAAACTGAAACTGGAACTACACAAACCCCCCGAAGCTAATAAGCATTGAGGAGTATTACGGTTGGAAAGATCGGTTTGAAAACTGGGTTCAAGCAAATCATTTGAGATCTTAGGAGTGTATTTTGAAGAAATATGTATTACCACGTACTGATCTGCAAGTTGAGAAAGAAATCTCTGAATTCAATGATAAAGAACGAGACATGTACCGGGCTGAAAAGATGATGATTAGTCTGCTTCAGCAAGCTATTAAAGAAGACATCTTTGTATTACTTCAACATGACAAAACTTCAAAATCAATTTGGGATGCACTTAAAATCAAGTTTGAGGGAAGTGAAAATATGATCAAGAGTAAAAAATCCTTACTTAAGAAAGAATTTGATCTATTCACAAGTCTACCAGGGGAAGATACAAAGAAACTGATTGAAAGATATTGCCACTTAGTTCGTTCCATGTCATTGTTAAGCATAACCAAAGACAGAGAGGAATGGGTCGACAAATTAGCTGATGCTTTACCTCAAAAGGAATGGGGTACATTTTTTATGATCTTGAAAAACACCGGAGTTTATGATGGTTTGACGATATCTCAGTTCATTAAGAAGATTGAGGGTCAAGATCTAGAACAACAAAAGATTGCGAGGATGAGTAATCCGAGTGGTCAACAAGATGTGAAAATGTACTACAAAGGCAATGTTCAAGAAGCTGAAAAGAGTCCGAAAATTCAAACTACCTTTAGTGCTGGAAACTCATCAGAAAATGTTGAACAAAGTCCAAATAGCAGCAATGGATTTTCTTCATATCCAAGTGTTAATCCGAAGAGTTCAACATCAAGTTTTCATTCTCAAAGCTCTAAAAGTGGAAATGGTTGTGTGATACAGTGCAACATTGCGTTGAATCTTCCAGATGGTCAAAGTTTTTCTGAAGAAATTGCAAAAGATCACATGGCGTTACTTGCAACGGTGCTACAATCCTATGAAGGTCTGGTTGCAGGAAGGATCGGAAATCCTATGCTGACGAAAGAGGATTACGATCAGATAGACGCTGAAGAGATGGAGCTTGTGGACATCAAATGGTGTCTAGCTAGTGTATTGAGGAGAGCAGAAAAATTTAAAATGATCACAGGGAGAAATGATTTTCTGGATGCACATGTGTCTACTTTGGGTTTTGATAAATCTAAAGTTACTTGTTTTCGATGCAGGGAGAAAGGTCATTTCAAAAGAGAATGCAATAATCAGGAAGCAAGTGGAGCAAAGAATCCATTTGGAAAAGATGACTATTATCGGAAAGCCATATATCAACAAGTTGCTCATCAACCATATCAACAAAAAGAAATACAAACTACTCATGGGAAGATGATCGAAGATGCAAATAAGAAAGCTTATTCTGGTATCATTGATCAAGATGATGAGAAAATAGCTCCAGGATTTAGTTGGAACAAGTATATTTCAGCTGACAGTAAAGCATGTTTAATAAATCAAGATGATGAAAAGTTACGTGAAGGATTCAGCTGGGATCAGTTTGCGGATGAGAATGGGAATTTTAAAGCTTTCATTGCAAAGATAGTTCAAGAACCCAATTTGTTTACAGAATGGATGAAAGCGATTGGTGTTCATGAGAAGAATCAAGAAGAAGAATCTGTTTCATCCGATGAAAGTTCAGAACAAGCAACTGATGGTGATCAGACATCATCTGATTCTGGTTCTTCAGATGATGGTTCTGAAAAGATATTAGATTTTGATCAAACACCTTCTGATTCTAGTTCTTCAGATGATAATATTGAAAAAGAGATAGATTTTGATCAATCACCAACTGATGACAGTGGTGATGATGAGGAAGAAAGACATATTAATGTTGCAAAAGCTCATCTATCTCCTGAAAGTTTTCATTTCTATTTTGCAGATCGCTTGGAAAAGCTGAAGGAGAGACGTGCAGTAAAAGAACAAAAGAAAGTGAAGAGTGAAAATGCTGATAAAGAAGAAGAGAATGTTCAAAAGGAAGAAGTTGAAGCTGAGAAGGTGACTGAAGTTAAACCAGTAATTGAGGTTAAGAAGGTCATTGAAGTTGAAAAGATTGTGGAAGTCATCAAGCTTTGCTCAAAGTGTTTGGAATCCTGCAAGCAATGTGCAGAAAAAGATGAAAAATTGGTAGAGTTAGAAAAGATGAAAGAACAATTATTTTTCAATCTCAACTACGTGAAAGAGTCTTATGATGTGTTGAACAGAACGGTTACTGGTCTACAAAAGACTAACTCTGAAAGAGAAGATGCATTGACTATGATGAATTCTGTGATGATGACAAAGCAAAAAGCGATAAATCATTATATCAAAGAATGTGCAAAGCTGCAGAGAGAGTTGGAGACAGAAAAGATTGAGAATTAGAGAATCAGACGGTTATTACAGAGTTATTCTAGTTCTGATTATCTTATTGATCGAATTTATCCAACTGTTGCAGGTTTTGAAGCATTTAAAGATGATGAGAAACCAAAGAAGAAGGATACTGGTAAGAAACAGAGCGTTAGTTATAATAAATGTCCGCCTCCGATTTGGGAAGGGTATTCGCCTAGAAAACCGAATGAGGAGCAAGTCGAAAAAGCAGTCAATATAAAGTTAAATTCCGACATAACCGATGAATTACAAGAAAACATTGACATCGTTTTTACATCGTCTGACACTGATCATGAGTCCGAGTTAATAAAAAAAGGTGGTCGATCAGGTGTTGGATACAGATGAGGAGTCGGAGTTAAAGTCTGAGTCGGAGTTAAAGTCTGAGTCAAAGTCCGAGTCTGGATGTTCAAGTTCGTCAGTCAAAAGTTTGAGTTCGTCGGTCAAGAATAAAAAATCGTCGGTTAAACGGGTTTACAATAAAGAATTCCTGTTATCAAAATCTAATTTGAATGACGAAGCAATCAAAGTGGCATATACATTGATTGATTCAGACAAATTATATTCTGATGAGAAATTTCCAATAAGAAGTGTTAATTTTAACAAGATCAAAAAGGTTTTCAAACTAACAGAAATTAATATTTCTGAAATAAAAGATGTAAATCTTACTGAAAAACCTAAAAAGTACACTTCAAGAGTTCAACAACGTTTAAACAAGAAAAAGGGTTACGGTTCTGGTTTTGGTTTTCAAAAGAAACCAAACCATAACGGTAATTTCAAAAAGAAAGGACTTGGTTTTATTCCACCAGAAAATTATAAAAATGAAAAATATGTCCAAGATTTTAAATCAAAAATGAAATTTGTTTCAGGAGGAAGTGCTGAGGAAGAACAGAAGAAACCTTTCTGGAGACAATCAAACCAGGAGTTTCTTGCTGAGAAGAAGAGAATAGGAACTGGAGTTTTTCATAGAAAGGATACTCGAACCTGTTTTAGATGCAATGAAGCTGGTCACATTGCATGGAATTGTCCGTTGGATACAAAGACAAAACAGGGAGTTTCTGAAAAACTCAAAGGAAAAGTTGTTGAGAAAAATGAACCACCTACTGAAAAATTCAAGGTTTTTGAAAATTCAACATATGAAGTTGGTGAATGTTCAAAGAGATTTTACAAGAGAAGTGTGAATCCTGAAAAACAAAAGTGGGTGGTTAAGAAAATTCATGGCGATGAATCTGATTCCACAAAGTCAGAGGAGCAACAAGCTGAGCAAAAAAAAAGAAACATCAGTTCCGCCAATGGATGAGGTCAATTTCCCACCATTGAGGGCTGAAAATTTTAAATCAAAAGTTGGGAAAGTAGAGATCTCAGATCAATTCTATTCTGAAAAGAAAGAATTTGATGTTGAGAAAGCATTTAATGGAAATGTTAAAAAGATTTTTGGAAAAATGGTTGAGGGTAAAGTAAAAGGGGTAAAGGACTTTTATGAAACAAAGAAAGCAACATTTTACCCAAGTGCAAATGCAGGTGAGGAAGAAACATCCAAGTTTGGAGAAGCTTGGATGTCTGTTTTTTATAAGTGATAAGTATGACTTGCCGGAGCTCCCAGGTTGGTAAGAGTGGAGCAGGAATCGGCATCATTCTTGAAAGGTTTGATTGATAATCTTACAAGTGGAACAGTTGGTAAAGATACAGGTGGTATTTTCTTAAACTGTTATATTTTCAAGTGGTTGATGAATGAATTCACAAGTGGTTGAAGAAATTTTCAACTGCAAGTGGTAAATCAGGGTCATTAAGTTGAACTTGATTTGACCATACTTACAAGTGATTATTTTGAAAAATAAGATGATGAAACCCTAACCTACAAGTGGTTAAAATAAAATCAACAAAACTTATTTTCCGAAAAAATCATTTTGATTAAAACAAACTTAAGTGTTTTGAAATCATAATGAGAAAATAGTTTGTTGTAAGGGGGAGTTCTGATTGTTTATGCCAAGTGGATGGCGATTTGAAGCGATTTGATATCGGTTGTCAAATTTATTGTACCGTTTTTTTCAAATTTCCTAAAATGTGTTTGCCTTTTTGGGGGACTAAAAATTTTCAGAAAATCCAAAAACATTAGAAAATTTGAAAAAGACAAAAACATGATAAAATTCAAAATGAGTTTTTGTGTCAAAGAAGAGGAAATGATAGTACATCAGTAGACAGTTACAGTATGCTAAAGAAATGTAATGATTAAATAACGTTAAACAGTCTCACTGATGATATGCCGATAGGTTTTTACACATTTAGTAAACTTTTTCGGGATATAAACTTAAATTCAAACTTGCTTATTTTGTGGGGAACACTACTTGGATTTATAGGTAACCCCTGAAATCTCGTTTGAAAGGTCCCTCTTTCTGAGATACTAGGTCTTTATACTCAGTGATATCTGGGGTATTATCCCGGGACTTCTGATTTTGCGGAAGCAATGGCCTAGTCCCCGGAGAATACTTTTCACTTGCTTAAAAAATAGCGCCGCCCTCAGCAAAAATAATGAAACAATAAAATTGATAATCATTGTTGTTGTAAAAAAGATCCTCTAAAGGGGACACACCAAAAGTCGAGTCGTGATCTCTCTGCTGAACGGTAGTTCTGACCTGAGCTCTCACAGTTCTTCATAATTTATAACCCCTTATAGATATCATCTGTGGTATACTCACCTGTAAGACTGAATATTGGGATCTGAATACGAGAGTATATTCAAGAGGTGGGACACATGAATGAGTTTACATTCTTAAAACACCTAATTCGTATCCTGAATCAGTTGAAATTTGTGTGAAAATTTAAGTGGATCAGTATATCGGCAATCTAAGTGAATTGTTTAATTCTTAATGTGTAACTAAGCTCAATGGTACTTGTGATTTGTTAAAAAAAACTGATATGATCCTCTTACACAAACTCACAAAAATAGTGTCTGTAAATATTTCTTTACTGCATTTCATTTCATTGAAAAAGATATTAGTGTGTTTTAGCATAAATTTTGAAAAATCCAAAATGATTTTTGATAACTGATGTTGGAAAGCTGATTTTCAAAATTCCAAGCGCTAAACATGATGAGCATGAAGTGAGGGGGAGCTTGTGTTTAAATGAGAAAAGTTTTTGAATATTCAAGTGGTTCATCTGAAATTATCATTGATAAATCATTCTGGTTTAATTTGCGAAGGGAGTCTGTATAGATAAATTTGTCAAATGTTAAATTTGTGAAATTTATTTCTGGGTTAAGAATGTTCAGGTGTAGCCAGGTTTCGATCTTGAACCTGAAGAAAGAGAACAAAGCCAGGTTCCGATACCTGAGGACTATGTGATTTCAACAAGCCAGACTGCAATCCCAGCATAATGAAAGGGGGAGTCTGAAGACACCTGTGGAAAAAGCAAAGAGCTAGGTTGAGATTCTGGAGGAAAGACAAGAAAGAGATAAAGTTTGAGGATGCTTACACGTTCAGACTGATAAAGACTGAAGACGTTGAAGACTCGACACTTTAAGACTCGTCAACATTCAAGGGGGAGTCTGTTGGTGCATGCGTCTGTCGACTTTGTCTTGTATCGAGTCTTGCATTATCCATGGCACGAAGATTGAGAAAACAAGTCAAAGTGCTAATTTCGCTTGAAGAGAACATGGCAGGTTCAAGCGAAATCAGCTATTTCACTTGAACTGGTGATCTTGCTTAAGTTGGTGATTTCGCTTGAATGGCATTCCGCTTGAGCATGTTCAAGCGGAATCTCTTGGCCTATATATAGTGGTAGTCTGATTTCGCTTGTAGAACTTTGTGTATGTGTGTTTCCGATGGCGAAGCTCTGTTGAAGTGTCGTCTTGCTGTAAAAACGTTCCAGATCAATATAAACGACAGATTAAGTGATATCTAGCTGAATTCAACTCATTATGTCTGTTTCCGCCTTTCATTTTGAGTAGAACACCTCTAAACGACTCATTTCGGGTCCGTACACGATCCTACAGAGTTCCTTTAAGATAGTGGAAGATGCGCTTCACAGCAGTTTCATGTAATTCTTTGGGATTTGTCTGAAAACGAGCACAGAGACAGATGGCCCACATAATGTCAGGCCTGCCTGTAGTTAAGTACATCAGAGAGTCTACCATGGAGCAGTAAAAGGACTTATTCACTGGTTTTCCTTGAGGATCTTGAGTAAGCTCGGTCTGTGAGGCGAATGGGGTGCTTGCAACTTTGCAGTCGTTCATGTTGTACTTTACGAGGATATCCCGAATGTACTTAGCCTGATGAATAAGAATGTCGTCCTCCTTTTGATTCACTTCTATTCCTAAGAAGAACATGAGTTCTCCCATCATGCTCATTTTGAATTTTGCCTTCATAACAGTCTCGAATTCCTTACACAGCTCCTCATTTGTTGACCCGAAGATGATATCGTCCACATAAATCTGAAACAGCATTACGTCTTCTCCGATTCGTTTGGTGAAGAGAGTCATGTCGATTTTTCCTCTGGAATAAACATTTCAAAAGATAAGTTGACAAAGTCTCGTACCAGGCACGTGGAGCTTGGTGAAGACCATACAGAGCTTTGTCCAGTTTGTACTAGCGTCCTGGGAAGTGAGGATCTTCGAAGCCCGGAGGTTGACAAACGTAGACTTCTTCCTTTACCTTGCCATACAGAAAAGCGCTCTTCACGTCCATCTGGAAAACTTTGAAATTCTTGTATGATCCGTACGCTAAGAATATTCTTATTGCCTCTAATCTTGCAACTGGGAAAAAACTTCCTCATAATCAATTCCCTCCTCCTGACGAAAGCCTTACACTACCAATCTAGCCTTGTTCTTGATTACTACTCCCCGATCATCCATTTTGTTGTGAAAGACCCATTTTGTACCATTCGAAAACTTTCCATCAGGCAAATCAACTAGCTCCCAAACTTTGGGTTTGCGAAACTGAGATAGTTCTTCCTGCATGGCCTGTACCCAACTGGAGTCTTGAATAGCTTCTTCAATATCATGAGGCTTAGACTGCGAGAGAAAAGCGGCATAGAGCCCTTTGTTGATGTTCGATGACTGACCACGTGTACGCACTCCATCTTCTACTGCACCTATGACATTCTCAAGAGGATGATTACGATTTGTCTTGTATCCTGGATTTGTGTGGGTTTCAATTTGCTGGGGAAGATTGGTGAAGTGTTCATCAACATAGATCACCGGAGGTCCATCTTCCTGATTTGGTTCATCCACATTCGCTTGTGAAGAAGAAGCACCATTTTGTGAAGTGTTCTCAGGCGAAGTGTCACCATTTACTTCATCCATAGAGATAAGTGGATTAGCTGAGAATGGAGAGAATCGAGTAGTGAAAGGAGTTATACCAATATCTGAAGAGTCAAACAGAGGTTCAACTTGAGCAGGTTCGGCTTCAGGAAGATCTTCTAGAATTTCAAAGGTGTTGAAAATCACACCTACATCGTAAAACCAATCGGGAGTACTTCCAGTGTTAGTGTAGTTTCCTTCTTGGAAGTCAACGTAATAAGATTCAATCACCATCTTCGTCCGTTTGTTGTAGACTATGTAAGCTTTCTGAGTTGATGAATACCCCATGAAGTAACAGATATCACCCACTGCTTCGAACTTGATAAGATTTTCTTGAGTGTTTAGAAGAGTACAAGAACATTCGAATGGCCTGAAGAAATCAATAAGAGGCTTTCTTTTGAAAAGAAATTCATATGCAGTCTTTCCGTGAGGTTTGACGATGAGAACCCTGTTCAGAACATAGCATGCTGTATTGACCGCTTCCGCCCAAAAGATAATTGGAAGCTTTAAATCCACCAGCATAGTTCTTGCAGCTTCGATCAAAGTTCTGTTCTTTCAATCTGCGACTCCATTTTGTTGAGGAGTTTTAGCCACACTGTATTGAATATGAATTCCTTTTTCTGCACAAAAGGATATGAAGGTTTGATTCTTGAATTCGGAACCATTATCGCTTCTGATCGACTTCACTTTCAATCTGGTCACATTTTCAATCAAGGGTATAAATGACTTGAGGATATCAGCCGTCTCACTTTTGGCTAAAAGTAAACCCATGAGAAACAAGAGAAATCATCTATAATCACCAAACAATAAGAACTTTTAGCAAGACTCTTAACACTTATTGGACCAAAAAGATCCATATGCATCAATTGAAGAGGCGCAATAATCGTATTCACTGCTATGGGCTTATGCGATTTCTTGTGTTTCTTTCCTTGGGCGCATGCTATACATTTTTCAGAAAAAGGAAATTATTTTATCGGAAGACCTCTTACTAAGTTTAACTTAGAGAGTTTGTTCATATTTTTGAAATTCACATGCCCCAATCGCCTGTGCCAAAGCAGTGATTCCAATTCTGAAGCCTTAGAGATCAAACACGTCAAGTTATCATTTGTCTTGCATTTTTCATGTTGAGCACGTATGTGTTGTTTTGTCATGGAGCTGTAAGCATGATTATTTCAGCAGGAACAACATATTCTGGTTTGAGAAACAGACATTCCACGTCGTTGAAAAGCACCGATATTCCTTTATCACAGACTTGTGATACACTCATAAGATTGTAGCACAATTCTGGAACATAGTTGACGTTTTCTAACATAAGTGCTTCAGATACAACATCTCCTACTCCCACGATTTTCCCTCCCTTTTCGTCTTCAGTGAATGACACGAAGTCGCCATCAATAAAACAAAAATTCTTCAGAAGACCCTTTAAGCCTGTCATATGCCTTGAGCATCCACTGTCTACATGCCAGATATATTCCATGAGCATCCAAAGCCATTTCTGGAGTTTATTCTGAAATACAAATATATACACAAATTAGTTTGATTTGGGAACCCACATTTGCTTCACCCTGGATCTATCGTGGTTTTGTCCCACGATATCCTCTTTCTATTTCCAAAAACAAGCAGTTGAATTAACCAGATTTTTTGACATATTTCTTAAGGTAGTCAAGCTGATCTGTGAAATTTTTAACAAAATTATATTCTGGTTTAGAAAAATTTTTGTTTTTACAATGTTTCGCTGTATGTCCTAAATGACCACAGTGAAAACATCGTTTGCGTCTGGGCCTTTTGGTGTTAGAAGATGACGTATGTGATGAGTGTCTTAAGCTATTTGAAGAGTCTTTTGATGCGGTGTATCTTGAGCTCTCGACTTTCTTCATTTTCTTGTCAATGCGGCTTTCATCATCTGAGCAGTCTTCATCATTGTCGGGATCTGATGAAATTTCTGATGTTTGATCTTCACTTGAATTTTTTGAATTTTGATCTTCACTTGAATCGACACTTGTATCTTCAGAGCTTTGATCTTCTATTGTTTGATCTTCACTTGAATTTTCTGATTCTTGATCTTCATCAGAACATGAAGTATCTTCTTCCTTTTCTAAGGCAGAAAAGCTTGAGTCTTCTTTGCTGCAATCTTCAGTGACTTCCTTTTCTGAATCTGTCATACCTATTCGAGATGGAATAAATTTTGGAATTTCCTCGGTGAGGAATTTGCCAAAACTATTCTTTTTCAATTCTAGCACAAATATGGGAGATTCATACACATTTTTATCATCACAAAATGCAGAATTTAAATCATGACATTCAAACACAGTATGTTCACGATCACGGGTCTTAAATGTAGGCACATGGCCCTTACAGTCATCCAAAAAGTTAAATTTAGGCACATGGCCATTATTACATTCATCCCGAATATTGTTCTGCTTATCACAGTTCCAGGCGAACCAATTAACAGTTGAATAACTGTCGCCTGAATAACCTATTCCTATTTTTGAACCGCCGCAGTCTTCATCCTCATCGCATACATCTTCTTTACACACAAATGAATCTTCATTACTTTAAACAACATTAGCGGTGGTTTCATTTGTAAAAGAATTGTTTTGAGCGATAGAGGACATTTCATCAATCAAATCGTTGTCGGGATGAGGAGTCGGCATAGGCACATAGTTTTTGCTATGTGGTGGAAAGAAAAGCTTTCTTTTATTTCCTTGCATGTCCTTATACCCGATCCCATCTTTTACATGCGTAGGTCGTTGGCAGTTTTTGATGTCAGTAAAGGCCTTTTGACTGGCATTCCATTTATCTATTTAATTTGCAATTTATTGTTTTCGTTTAAAGATTTTTCTAGTCTTTCTGTTAAATCATTGATGATAAAATCTTTTCTAAAGACAAATTCTTTTAGAGTTTGCATTTCAGCTAAAGTTGAATTCAACTTTCTCTGATATACGGCCTCATTTTGTTTAAGTTCTTTATTAAATTTTAAAGCTTTGTTTTTTTCCCTCATAAATTCAAGATTAAGGAACTTATAGTGTGCCACGACGTCTACGCATGACTGTGTGCATAACTTTACTTTAAAATCGTGCGGAATGCTATTTACCAAGTCCTTGTCAGCCTTTTCCTTCGAGGACTCGATTTTCATAGCTGCCGCTGAGGCTTTTTCTTTCTCTTTCTTCTCATCAGATGATTCTTTCGGAACCTGCTCTTTGGGCTTCTCAGCTTTTTTTAGGATTCTTGTCTTTCTCAAGCTCAGAGGAGGTGAGAATGCTTTTTAGACCTTTGTCAGCAACGTTATCTCCTTTTGGGATTCCAGCAGCCTGTTTCTCGACCTGTTTTGATGATGACTCGCTCGAGATCTTTGCCATGAGGGCTTTGTTGACTTGTTCCTTAGCTTCAGCAATTTCTTTACCCCAATCGTAATCTTCAACTACGGGGGCTTTTGGTGTGTTAGGAGCAACATTGTTTTTGTTTTCTTTGATAGCGATTTTTTTTATAGCAGGAGCAGCTTCAGTGTTTCCATCCTTCAACAGAGGACAATCTCGCTTGAAATGACCCAAATTCTTGCAGTTATAACATCTCAGCTTGGATTTGTCGAAACCGGCTTTTCCAAGACCTAGACGCTTCCCAGTCTTGTCCTGAAACTTCTTTAACCTTAGAGTGATCATAGCCATCTGCCATTTCAAATCCATCTCCTCCATATCATCTGGATCAACCTGATACATGTCTTCAGCAGTGAACATCTCCTTCTTGAGTTCTCCCGACATTAAAGCTTCATAGCTACTAAAAAACATGTTAAAAAGTGCCATGTTTTCAGTTGACACTTTTAAAGCTTGAGTATCCCTAACCACGACAGTCTTATCACTAGATTGTGGAGCCTTTGATGAGCTTGCGGAAGCGTTAAAGTAGGTCGTGTTGGAAGCTTGTTGACAGACGCCTCCTGAAGCAAGAAGTGCCACATTCTTCAGTCCAGCAGAAGTCTGAGCGGACTTTGGGGTGTAACCAGCCGTATTCATCTCATGCTAGTTGACTTCCATTTCAAAAGCCCTCAAAGTGTTGATTAAATCGGACAGAGTGACAGGATTTGGGTTGTTGAGGAAATCCTTTTTGATCATCATGCATTGCAGGCTCCATTCCTTTGGAAGCGGGTCCAAAAACTTCTTTATGGCAGCACGGTTAGTGACAGGATTTCCTGCCTTCTTCATCTTGGTCATCATATTCAGAAAGTGACTGATATGATCGGATAGGCTTTCTCCACGAACTCCACAAAACATGTCGTATTGCTTCTGCACCATGTCTCTTTTGCTCCCAATGAGCTCTTCGTTTCCCTCGTAATATTCGATCAAAGCGAGCCAGAGTTGATTTGCAGTTCTGTATTCTTCAAACATGTTACAGTCATCAGTTGACAACGCCATGGTTAAAGCAGCATGTGCACGACGGTCGCGTTGGATTAGGGCTTTGTCTTCATCAGTGTAGGTTGTGGGGTCGTTGTTATTGACTATCACATCTCCTCGAACCACCGTTGGAACGTGGGGTCCAGCGGTGACAGAGAGCCACAAATTGTAGTCAGTGTATTCGAAGAACGATTGGATACGAATCTTCCAAGTACTGAAATCGTCTGCTCCTTTCAACTTTGGTGGTCTAGTGGTGGTTCCGGTCTCAAGTTCAGCTTGAGCAATTGGACTTAGTTGATTCAAAGACATTTTGACTAGTTTTTGACTTAAGAATGCTGATCAGAAGCTAATTTCACTGACAGGCTGAATGTTGAGCAATTTCGCCGGTGATGTAGTTAACTTCGCCCGTAAGCTGACAGAATTTTGTGAATCAAGACAATTTCGCCGACAATCTTCGCTGATCAAATATCTTCGCCGGAACTAGGAGAAGTCCTGCACTAGCGAAGAAAGCTAATTCCGCTGAGACAATACACAAACGCGTTAGAATGGCTAATTTCACCGGACACCATGATAAAAACGCTGTGGTTCTTTATCACTGTTCTCGAAGTCGCCTTCGATAAATTCGCTACAGGGTCAATGACACTATTTCATTGGAAATTAATAAGTTCGCTCGTGTTTTAATCGGTGAAATTGTTAATTATGCGATAGTCAAGATAATTTCGCTGTGTTCAAATTAAAATCATTGTATTCAAGTTTATCTACGCTGACCAGAAGGTTTAACACAAACTAAAACCCTCTAATCACCCCAAAACGACTCGAAAACCATGTTTCTTTGCATCAAAATGTCAAAAATGACTCCCTAATCACTGATTAACAACAACCTCTCAATTAAACATACCAATTCAATCCATTTTAAGTCCAAAAATTTGAAAAACTTGAAACTTTTGAAAAACCTTCAAAACTTGAAGAATCTTAATAAAAACACAACAACCAAGAGCACTAACGCTTTGACACCAAATTGTAGATCCCAATATCAATCCGGATCACAGGGGTTGGTTGTTTTAGTCCAAAACACCTATTGATTAGGTGTTTGCACTATGAGAAAGTTAAGAAAAATCATAGAATGAAGATGAAGATGAAGCTAATGGTATGATGAATACAACAAGTGTTGTATTGAATCCAAACAATGAAATGAACAATAAAGCACTTGGAGATCTGATTAAGCACTATCAAAGATTGATCAAATGTAAACAACACAAGTTTTCATCAAGAGTGGCCAAAAGCTTGGCTATGGCACCATTACATGAGTTTATATAGGATCTAACTTGCCAGCATAATTATAATTATGTTGGCATCTTAATTACACCAAGTTAAATTTGCTACTATCAAACTATTACAATATTAGTCCCTAGACTTTAAGCTACAAACTATAACAAAATCAATCCAGTGCAAGTATCAACGATCTCACAAGCTAAAACAAAAGCATGTTTCTTTCTTCCTTTTGAATTTACAGGACCAAATGAGAGCTTAAACGAACAAAATGAGCAAATAAGCAGCTAAAACAAACATAAATACAAAAAGAAGGAATAAACGTGACATGCCCGACCCCTCGGCAGCATCCCCAAAAGCAAAACAAGGAAACAGAAGACTGACCACGGGGCCGTGGCCAGGTGAACACGGGGCGTGGTCAGACACCTGCACAAAAGACAAATCTGTAGAAGCTTCCATGCCCACCACGGGGCGTGCCCAGCTCAGCATGAGGCGTGGTCAACGCAAAGATACGCAGAATATTGCTAAATCTTGATAGTACAGATACAAAGTTGACCACGGGACCGTGCCCAGGAGACAGGGGGCATTGTGGGGCCCTTTGCTGAAAGTTTTAATTAATGAAGGAAGAGAAAAGGCTGGCCATGGGGCGTGCCAAGCGGGCACAGGGCCGTGGCCAGAGTTCTGTACAGGCTATAAATAGGGGTGCTTAGTTCACTTGGAAGGCATCCCTTGGCAAACCAGTACTCTCCCACTTTGCCACCACTCCACCACCACTACAACAACAACACCCACCACCATCATCCATCATCCATCTTTAGAGTGTGTAGTAGTCTCGGGATCCAAGATTGATTGTAAGGGTTCTTGCCAATCAAAGGTCGTGTTTGGTTAAGCCTCTTAGATCACTTGGTGAAGACAAATCTTTATTGTATTACTTTTGATTTTTAATCTTTCGGCACTTTTTATTTGAGTTTGTAATAATGACTTTAATAACTAGTTTCTTATATTGAAGGTGAATTTTTCTTATCATTCTTTCATGGTGTCTTGAAGTTATTTTACTGTCTATATAAAGTAAAAGATTGCATCATTCATGTTTTTACGGTCTATATAAAAGCATGTTGACTACCTGGTCTGGGGTTAGGGGAATGGTGTTGGATCGTTGTATGACCCTAACGAGTCAATCTGAAGAGTTCAGAATCAATATCAAAGGCAGAATCAATGATATCGATGTGAACACAGCTTGATACTTCCTAATTATCTTCTTTTATTGATTTCCAAAGCTTTTACAAATCAAATAACAATCCGGCAGCACCTTGGCTCTGAATCAATGACCTAATTCCGTTTTAAATGACACAGCAATACACCTATATATAGAGTTGGTAATTCCGCTTGAAAGTGTCACAGCCATTTCAAGCGAAATCTCATAGGTTAATTCCGTTTGAAATTGCCGTGACCATTTCAAGCGAAATTACACACTAATACATACAAAACCCTAGTTTTTAACCTGCTGTGCACTCGTTTATCCTATCTAGACATAAGACTCGATAAAGACGAAGTTAACAGACATTTGTGCACCAACAGACTCCCCCTTGGATGTTGACGAAGTCTTTAGCATCCAGTCTTCAGTCTTTGTCTATCTTCTTGCTCTTATCCAATTTGTCTGACACTGTAAGCATCCATCAATTCTTCTCTTCTTCTATCAACAGCTAACACAAATCACAGAATCTGAATCTTTAACAACCTTCAAACTCCCCCTTGAATGTAGATCCAGAATCTGTATCTGACTTTTAAGTCTTCAGACTCCCCCTCTCAGTTAGCTGGGATTTTGCTATGCTGTTTTCAATAACAAACCTGTTACCTGCACAATCTCTACCTTAACATAAGATTTATGATTATGACAATTTCAATCCAAATTTACCATTTGACTTCATTTGTTGGTTTTGTCAGAATTTAGAAATCCACTTAAGTATTCAGGTCCAAATTAATGACCCTGTGTACTTAGTTTGTCTACCAAGTCCAATTTAATGACCTTGGTTGACCTAAGACAAATCACACTGACATTTTGTACACATTTTTCAAAACACTTTTCTGAAAATCACAAGTTTCAAATTAATGAACTTGTTTTGACTTTTCAATATTTAGGTTTAACAAGATTAGCTCACAACTCATCTTCCAGCTGAAAAACTTCCTGCATCTGCTTCGAATTGAGAATCTGAAGATCAGCTTTTCACTTTGGTTTGTCGGAAAATAAAGTAGAAATGTAAAATCTTTTTGGATTTTTAATAAAGTTTCTAGACTAGAAATGAATTACATAAATAAAATGCAGTAAATGTAAAATATTTACAAACATATTTTTGGTGAGCGTGTTAGGGAATCATATCAACTTTTCGACAAGTCACAAGTACCATTAATCTTTGATTACATACTTAGAATTAAACAATTCACTTAGATTGTCGATATACTGATCCACATAAATCTCACACAATTTTCAATTTTCCCAGGATACGAATTAAGTGAATTAAGAACTTAAACTCATTCATGTGTCCCACCTCTTGAATATACTCCCGTATCCAGATCCCAATATTCAGTCTTACAGGTGAGTGTACCACAGATGATATCTGTAAGGGGTTAATTGCAAGGGCCGTGAGAGCTCAGGTCAGAACTTCCGTTCAGCAGAGAGATGACGGCTTCGACTTTAAGTGGGCCCCCTTTAGAGGATCTTTTTTACAACAGCACATGATTAGCATTTTTCAATGTTTCATCATTTTTATGCTGAGGGCAGGCTTTTATTTCAAGCAGCATTAAAGTATTATACGGGGACTAGGCCATTGCTTCCGCAAAATCAGAAGTCCCGGGATAATACCCCAGATATCACTGAGTATAAAGACCTAGTATCTCAGAAAGAGGGATCCTTCAAACAAGATTTCAGGGGTTACCTATATATCCAAGTAGTGTTCCCCACGACATAAGCAAGTTTGAATTTAGGTTTATATCCCGAACAAACCTACTAAATGTGTAAAAACCTATCGGCATATCATCAGCGAGACTGTTTAAGACTTTACATATCTTTAGCATACCGTAACTGTCAAGCCGATGTACTATAATTTTCCCTTTTTACACAAGCTCTTTTCTGGTTTTCTATTGTTTTTGTATTTTGAAAATACCTCATGTTTTTGGATTTTTGAATTTTTTATTGTTTTTGTATTTTCTGAAAATATTAGAAAATAAAATATTACCCTATACTCCCCCTAAATACCAAAACAAGTAAAAAATCAACAAACCATTGCAGATTGCTTCTCAACATCATCATCTACAATGTTATCCTCATCAACGCCAATAATCCCATCCAACACCGATAAAATCTTCATACCATTTAGTTTTAAAAGATATTTAAAACGAGTTTTGTCAAATGCTTTGGTATGTAAATCAGCTTTCTGTTCGTCAGTGTGGATTTTCTCAATTCGTATCAACTTCTTCTCGTAACAATCTCGGATGAAGTGATGACGAATTTCAATGTGTTTTGTTTTATCGTGATGAACAGGATTTTTAGTAATGTTTATCGCTGCCTCATTATCAACAAAGATAGGGGTGTTAAGAAATTGCAAACCGTAGTCGCGCATCTGTTGCTGGATCCACAAGATCTGAGAGCAGCAACTGCTAGCAGATACATACTCAGCTTCACATGTGGACAAAGCTACAGAGGTCTGCTTCTTGCATTGCCAGGTAACCAATCGTGGTCCGAAAAACTAGCACCCCGCTGTTGTTGATTTAGTGTTAACTTTGCAGCATCCGAAATCGGAATCGGAATACCCTTCGAGCATGAAATCACCTTCTTTTAGATACCACAACCCCAATGATGGAGTTCCTCTCAGGTAGCGTAATATCCGTTTCACAATCACCATATGCGAAGCTCTTGGGTTAGATTGAAATCTTGCTGCGAGGCAGGTTGGATACATAATATCGGGTCTTGAAGCTGTCAAGTACATCATCGATCCGATCATGGAACGATACAACGTTTCATCTCCCTTCTCTCCGGTGAGATCAGGGTTTATCCCATGGTTCGTTGCTAACGGGGTGGAAGCTGGAGTAGAACCTGACATCCTAAATTTCTCTAAGATATCATGAACATACTTCGTTTGATGTATGAAAATTCCCTTAGGCAGTTGATCAACTTGAAGTCCCAAGAAGAATTTCATCTCACCCATCGATGACATTTCAAATTTCTACTTCATAACTCTTTCAAAATCTTTGCACAGATTCTCATTTGTTGACCCAAATATAATGTCGTCCACGTATATCTGAACTATCAGAAGATGTCCGTCGACTTCTTTGGTGAAGAGTGTGGCATCCACTTTTCCACAGATGAAGCTGTTGGTAAGTAAGTGTTGAGACAAAGTCTCGTACCAGGCTCTCGGGGCCGGGTGTAAACCATACAGCGCTTTATCCAGCAAATAAACCTTGTTTTGTGGATTGGATTGGTGAAGCCCGGTGGTTGTCCGACATATACCTCCTCTTTTACCTTCCCATAGAGAAACGCCGATTTAACATCTAGCTGATAAACTTTAAAATTTTCCAAGATGCAAATGCTAGGAAGATTCTGATTGCTTCTAGTCTAGCAACCGGAGCATACACTTCAGTGAAATCTATACCCTCCTGCTGACTGAAACCCTGGACTACGAGTTGAGCTTTGTTACGAATAATAACCCCTCGATCATCTCTCTTACACTTGAACACCCACTTGGTGTTTATCTTCCTTTGACCATCAGGCAAGTCTACCAATTTCCACACTCCTAGCTTCTCAAACTGACTTAGCTCCTCTTGCATTGCATTGACCCAAGAATCTTCAGTTAGCGCCTCTTTTATATTCGCGGTTCAATCTGCGAAATAAAACAACTAAGTGAAAACTCAGTTTGTAATGAAGCTACTTATAGAATAAAAACATGTAAGGCCTTGGTCAATTTGACGTCTAGTGCGAATGCCTGATTGTAATTCTCCAATAATCAACTCTTCTGGATGATACGAAAGAGTTCTCGGCATCATCTCGCCTAGAACATCTACCTCGCCTTCCAAATTTGTAACATTCTGATTTGCACCTTGTTCACTGACTGGAATTGTTTGACTTGAAATCTGGATCTGCTCCCTCTCAGAATCTGAATTACCATGATCAAATACAGGCATATTAGCAGAGTCTTGATTATCATTGACTACCGTTTGATTGTCAAGAGTATGCTGAATATCGTCATGCTCTCCAGCATTACTAAGACCGGCTTCATCGTCATTAGAAGCTCGATTTTGACGTCTAGAATACTCAGCTGGGAATCTTTCTTGTGATTCTTCATACTCTCTCAGAATATCCAACTCGTCAAAGAAATTTGTTTCTTCTTCAATGTCAAACGAATCCCACAAAGTATCGTAATGAAAACGCCATGAATCGCCTGGATTCTGTGGTGGCATAGTATAACCTTGGCATTCAACATTGTGTGCTTCAATAATCCACTTCAAACTTGGAACAAAGACTCGCTTTAATGGACTTGAGTAACCCACAAATATTCCTTCAATGCTCTTTGCACCAAATTTACCAAAAGGCTCTAGAACAGTGCAGGGAGACCTAAACGGTTCTAAATACTTCAGGTTCGGTTTGCGGTTATTGATCAGTTCGAAACATGTCTTGTTGAATTTCTTCACTGTAAGAACCTGGTTAAGTGTATAGCATGCGGCTGACACTGCTTCTGCCCAAAAGTTGACAGGTAGTTTAGAATCAGCAAGCATCGTCCTGGCCATTTCAATTAGCGTCCTGTTCTTTCTTTCAGCTACTCCATTCTCCTGCGGAGTGTAAGGCGCGCTAAATTCATGCAATATACCCCTTTCATCACAATATTCTTCCATTTTGAAATTCTTGAACTCAGTACCATTGTCACTACGTAATCTTCTGATGCGGGTTTGGTACAAGTTTTCCATCTTCTTGAAAAGCGTCATCAAACGATCAAACGTCTCATCTTTTGACTTCAAAAATAATACCCATGAAAATCTTGAGTAATCGTCTGTAACTACTAGACAATAGAGATCCCCAGTTATGCTTTTGACGTTCACTGGACCAAACAAATCCATATGGAGTCTCTCTAAAGGTTTCGAGATTGAGTTTTCCTTCTTCCCAGGGTGAGATTTCTTCTTTTGCTTGCCTTTGACACAGCTAATGCACTCCCCCTCAAGATGAAAACCTTTCACATGAACACCAATTACTAAGTCGTTATGCACCAGGTGATTCATTTTTCGCAAGTGTATATGACCCATCTTTCGATGCCATAACTGTGATTCTTTTTCCATTTCTCTTGACATAAAACAATGAGCCTGACCCGTGGTAGTAGTTGCTACACTCATGTCCAATACGTACAAAATCATTGACTCTGGGCGCTCTCATGATAACCCACTCTTCGGGAACAACAAATCCTGGTTTCAAGATCAAACATTCTTTGTCTGTAAAATGCGTTGTATACATTCTATCACAGATTTGAGATATGCTCATAATATTGTTTTCAAGCTCGGCGATGTAGTTTACTCTTTCAAACGTAACAATACCGTTCGATAAAGTTCCTTCACCAACTATTCGAACACCTTGATTGCCTGCAAATCCCACGTAACCTCCATTAAAACCATGAACATCGTACAACAGGGTTTTCTTCCCTGTCATGTGCCTAGAAGCTCCACTATCCATAATCCAATGGGAAACGGATCTTGGAAGCTCCTGCACATTTCAAAAACACTTTAGTTAGATTTTGATGCTGCCCAAGCCTCTTTTGACTCAGGTAGGTTGACTTTGATGTGAGATTTAACAGTGTAAAGTGGCGGAAAATTCTTGTCATTCATCTTTAAGCTCTCTTCAGATCCAATCTCAACCTTTTTGTATAAAAAGAAATCATTTTCAGAAGGTTGACCAGATGATTGATCTTTCTTTGATACATACTTCTTCTCAGAAGTAGTAGCCTCTTGTGGTTCAAGTTTCTCATAGTAATCCAAAGGTACATGCATCTTCTTAGTTGAAGATGATGATTTTGCAGTCTCAGAAACCTTTGGTTTTGGAGAAATTGTTTTCTTTTCAACAACTTTTGGCTTCCATGTTTGTTGAGATGACGCAACCCGTTTGTAAAACTTGTCATTTTTAGTTACCACATTTTTAACACGTTCAGTTTTGACTTTGATGTTTTCATTTTTCAAAACCTTTTGCTCAACAACCATTGGAGCTTTTCCTTTCATATCAACTTTCCTTTTCTGAATCTCAACAACTTCAGTCTTAGGCTTCAAGTCGGTACACTTTCGTGCAATATGTCCAACTTGATTGCATTTGAAGCATGTTCGGGCGTCAACTACCCGACTTGTGCCTTCAGACTGAGGCTGTGAGGCCTTCTTCTCAAAGAACTCTTTGTTTGATTTTGAAAAAATTTTAGATTCTTCATCAGAAAGTGAACTCGAACTTGAACTTTTCACAAACACCTTTTTCTCAGCAAACCTTCTGTTTTGACCATTCTTTTTCTAATAATTCTTACCACCCTGATATCCACCCGACCATTTGTTTTGATTGTTGTTATAAAAACGTGGTGGAACAACAGGATTTTTGTAGTAAGCTTTATCTTTTTCGAAATTCATTTGCCTCTTTGTCCGATTTAAACCTTCTACTTCAGACATATCAATTTCAACCAATTTGAACACATTTGTCAATTTAGCAACATTAACATTCTCTAGTGGAAACTCAGAATCCGAATACAACTTATCCGATCCTGACATCTTGTACATGACAAGAGTAGGTTCTTCATTTAAGTTGTTTTTAGATTTTGGTTTCGGAATGTAATTGTTCAAGAAACATTCTTCATCCTCAGCTGAATTACTTTCAGACTTCAAAACATTCTCAGCCATGCTTTTAACAATTTCTGACTGAACACTATCCTCATCGGATGATGTACTGAATGTAACATCAATTGACTCTGGAAGTTTAACCTCATCAATATCTTTATCATCATTAACCAAACCGGACTTTTTCTTTGAAAAATTGTTTAACACTGGCGGTGGAACCTGATGATACCCAACCCCAGTTCCATCCGAATAAACATCTTCGCCTGCTTTGTTTTTCCCGATGGGTTTGGGAACAATGTGTTGTAAAACAAAGCTTGCGGAGTTGTAACTGGTTAATTTCAGATTGATGCGCTCATTTTCAATTTTAGCTTCTTGAACTTGAAGCTTCAGATTAGCAATCTCATCCAACTGTTGGTTGATTTGCTCTTCTTTAACTCTAAGAACACCAGTCAGCTGAAGATTTTCTTTGTCTGTTTCACCATTTCTTTCATCAGAATCTTTTACCGTTCGTTTTAATTTTTCAAAATTTTCTGAAATTTGCCGATTTTCAAGAATCAATTTTTCATTTTCTTTCCTAATTCTTTCTACGTCATTTTTATCGTTTTCGATTTTCTCAGTAAATTCTTTTAATTTGTCGTTCGAAGCTTTTAACAATTTATCATGGTTTAAGATCTGATCTTCAACACTTCTGACTCTACCAGTCAGTTCTTCAACCTTTTTACCACTGAGGTAAGCAATTGTACTACAAACTTTGCACTCTTTCATGCAATTTTTGCAGTCGTTCTCAGATTTAACTTTCTTACCTGACTCATGTATATTGTTTGAACTGACCTTGTTTTTGGATTCAGTTCCAGAACCAGAAACTACCTCTAGTTCTTTTGCAGCAAGAACTTTGTCAGCCATCTTCTTCAAATTTTCAGCAGTGAATTCTTGTGACGTATCAACATCAACTTTCTTTGGCTGTGGCTCTTTTTCTGTCTCTTTCACTTTCTCATCAGCTTCTCCTCCTCCCCACCACATTCTTTGCCTGGCTTCTTCTTCTTCATCAATTTGTTTGGTGAGAATATCAACAGTATTTGGATCAACAGCTATGTTTCCATTAGGATCGAGATAACATTCTCTATCCGGATCCCATCGATTTGCTTTCTTTGCTTCCATCCATGTACGATAGATTTTGCTTTTCATGAATTGAGTTGTTGCCTTCCTGTTGACGTACTTCACTTCTTCAGATCTGGTATCTTTAAAAGGAACAATCTTTGCTGCTGTAAGGGCATATCCAACTGCATCTTCCTCAGGCAAAACATCACTCCAATCATAACCTTCATCATCATGAAAAACAGCAAGTGCCTTGGATTTTTCTTTGAGTGCCTCCTCTATCTGCTTCATCCTTTGAGGTTCTGCTTGTTGGTGCATGCGTCTGTCGACTTCGTCATGTATCGAGTCTTGTATGTTTTTAGATAGATCAAGGCACGTTATTCGAGGAAAATGTCAAATATAGGGTGGATGGCAGTTTCAAGCGAAATAACATCTTGAGGTTTCGCTTGAAATGAACATGTCCACTTCAAGCGAAATTACATGTTCTTATTTCGCTTGAAGTGCGATCGCTTGAAACATGATTTCGCTTGAGTCTATTTGGAGCGAAATCAGGACCCTATATATACCTTTGTGTCTTGTTCATTTGTAACAGTTCCGGTCAGTGTAACGAAGTGTTGCCGAAGTGTCCACAGGCTTGTATTTGATCTAAAATCAATATAAGGACAGTTTAAAGTGTAAATCTAGTTGAATTGAACTCGATACGTTTGTTTCCGCCACTCGTATTGAGATAAACTCTTCTGGTCGACTCGTTCGGGTCTGAAAACGATCCTACAAGTGGTATCGGAGCTCAGGAGGAAGAGTTCATACCAATTCAGCTGCAAATTCTGATTTCTACACCTTCTTTTCAAAATTAAACAACTTTTCACAGTTAAAATCGGCTAATTTTCTCACAATGTGTGCGTAATTGTGTTTTAATAAACCCTTGAGAGTTTCAGAACTTAATTTGGCTTAAAACTTGATCAATTGGACAAAATTTGGATCGAATTGCTGACATCATGCTGATTTCGCTTGAGTTGTTCTTGTTGATTTCGCTTGAGATTGCACTTTGGATCTGATTTCGCTTGAGAATTTGTGTTGATTCCGCTTGAAATCGATATTTCGCTTGAGATATTGGATTGATTTCGCTTGAACAGGTTTCGCTTGAGAAATTCTGTTGATTTCGCTTGAAACTTGTTATTCAGCTTCAAAGTCTTGATTTCGCTTCAGTGGTAGTTTCGCTTGAGAAATTAATTTCGCTTGAAAGACTGGTTTTGTAAACTTTTGAAAACTGAAGACTTGGAGAACGAGTTTTATAATTCCTTTGCTAGCCCAATGGCTGTTACTCAAAGTACATTGCTTGAAAATGAAACTGGAAAAACACAAAAACTGCCTAAGCTTTTGGACATTGATGATTTTAGTGGATGGGCTGAACGATTTGGTAACTAGGTTGAAGCTTATCATTGAGATGCATGGGAACATACTGAAGTTCAATATTTTAGACCAGTTGGTAGTGATCGAGAGAAAATACCAATTAGAGATTTGAGTGCTGAGGAGAAAAAGAAATACAAAGATGAGAAGTTGATGGTTAGTTTGTTGCAGCAGGAAATTAAAGAAGACATCTTGATTTTACTTCAACATAATGGAACTGCACATTCGATATGGACAGAATTAGAAGCAAAGTTTCTTGGTAGTGATGACATGCTTAAGAACAAAAAGTCGTTGATGAAGAAGGAATTCGATTTGTTCCGAGGTTTAAGAAATGAAAGCACCAAGCAGATCATTGAAAGATATTGCAATTTATTGAAAAACATGAACAGATTGAGTATCAGAAAGGATAAAGATGAGTTGATTGAAAAGTTAGCTGATGCGTTGCCACATGATGAGTGGGGCACGTATCTTATGATGTTGAAAAACAAACCGGGTTTTAATGATCTAACATTGAGTGATTTTATTAAACAGCTTGAAGCTCAAGAAATGGAGCAACGAAAGATAGCGAGAATGAAGAATTATGATGGAGAGCAAGACATTGGTTTGTACTATAAAAGTGGTGTTAATGACAAAACCAAGTTTTCGCCAAAAGTTGAAACTGCTTTCAATACAACAGGATCTTCTGAAAAGCCATCTCAAGGATCAAGTAACAAGATGTGATTTTCTTCATTTCCATCATTTGATCCACACTTTTCTACAACAAAGAGTGGCAAAATACTTCAATGCAACATTGCTTTAAACCTTGAAAATGATCAGAATTATACCGAGGAAGTTGCTAAAAGCCACATGTCTTTGTTGGTAACTGTGCTTGAATCCTATGGAGGTTTAGTTGCAGGAAGGATCGGAAATCCAATGCTAACAAAAGAGGATTACGATCAAATTGATGCTGAGCAGATGGAATTGATGGACGTAAAATGGTGCAAGGCTAGTGTATTGAGACGAGTTGAAAAGTTTAAAGAAATTACAGGCAGAGATGATTTTCGCGATGCAAATGTTTCAACTTTAGGATTTGATAAATCTAAAGTTACTTGTTTTTGATGCAGGGAAAAAGGACATTTCAAGAGGGAGTGCACAAATCGTGAAGCAAGTGGAGCTCAAAACCCCTTTGGAAACAATGATTACTATCGAAAAGCATTATATCATCAAGTTGCTCAACAGCCACATCAACAACAGCCACAAACAGCTCATGGTAGGAAAGAAATTGAAGATTCAAAGAGAGCATGTCTTGGTAATCAAGATAAAGGAAATGGTTTCAGTTGGGATAAATACATTTCAAAAGATAGTAAAGTATGTATGGTAGAACAAGAAGATGAGAAATTGGCAGAAGGTTTCAATTGGGACGATTATTGCCCAGACAAAGAATTCCTAGCTAAAGGATTTGTTGCTCAGGTTATCAATGATTATACTGATGATTATTGGGCAGAAAAAGTCAGAAAACGTTTAAATGGTGAAGAAAAGAAAAAGAAAGAAGTTGTAGAAGAAGTTCAAGTGAGAGCAGTTAAAGAAGTTCAAGCATTTGAAATCAAAACAGATGATGAGGTAATCAAGGTTGCTGAGAAGTGTATGAATTATGACTCTCTGATAATGCAGAACAATGAATTGCTGCACAACATAAAAAGGCTGAAAGAATCATATGATACTTTGAACAGAGAGATGAATAAGTACAACGAGTCAAGCAGTGAACAAGTTGTAGCAATGAATACACTCAAAGGAGCTTACATGAGACAGCTTGACGATGTCAACTATTACACAGAGAAGTGTGCTGAGCTTGAATTGAAGTTGGCAACACAAAGAATTGAAACTGAAAGGGTTAACAATTTATTAAAAAGTTACTCATGTTCTACTTTTGTTGTTGACAGGATTTACCCCATAGTGGAAAAATTGAAGATATTTGAAGAAGAGAAGACTTCGGAAGGGGAAAAGTTTGTGACAAAAGAAGATGATGAAGTGAATACATCTGGTAAGAAATCAAGTGTGGTTTATAACAAATGTCCGCCCCCTGTTGAAAATGCATATTCTCCGCGAAATGTTAATTCTGAAAGAGTAAAAAAGGCAACGAACTTACAGTGGGAGTCTAAGTCGTCAGATAATTTGCCAGAAAGTATAGATGTCACTTTCACGTAGTCCGATACTGATCATGAGTCGGAGTTAATAAAAAAGGTGGTCGATCAGGTGTTGGATAAGGATGAACCGGAGGAGTCAATGTCGGAGTCGAAATCAGAGTCCAAGTCAAAGTCCGACATGTCAAGTCAAAAAGTCAAACAGGAAAAATGGGTGTATAATAAAGAGTTTTTGTTATCAAAATCTTATTTGAATGACGAATCGGTCAAAGTAGCATATACTTTGATAGATTCTGACAAATTATATTCTGATGAGGTTTTTCCAATAAGAGGTGTTAAGCCAGAAATGATTAAAAAGGTTTTTAAACTAACAGAAATTAATATTTCTGAAATAAAGGATGTAAATCTTTCTGAAAAACCAAGACCTTACACCTCAAGAGTTCAACAACGATTAAACAAGAAAATGGGTTACAATTCTGGTTATGGTTATCGAAAGAAACCAAACCATAACAGTAATTTCAAAAAGAATGGTTTGGGTTTTATTGCACCGAAAATTTATAAAAATGAGAAAATTTATAAACCAAAAATTGTTTTTGTTTCAGGGAAAACGACTGAAGAAGAGAAGGAGCAAGCATTCAGAAAACAGACGAACAAAGAATTCCTTGCCAAGAAGCAAGATGAATTGAAGAAAAGCTTGGCTCAGAAAAAGATAGAGACTAGAACCTGTTTTCAATGTAAAACGGTTGGTCACATTGCCAGGAATTGTCCAAAGGCAATGCAAACAAAACAGGAAGTCTCTGGTAAACTAAAAGAAAAAGTTGTTGAAAAAACAGAACTTACAACCAGAAAATTTACAGGTTTTGAAAATTCAATTTTTGAAATTGGTGAATGTTCAAGGAATGTTTTAAAAAGAAAAGAAAATCTGAAAAATCAGAAGTGGGTATTTAAGGGTTCAGGAAGTAGTTCTAGCGATGAATCTGATTTATTAAAATCAGAGGAGCTATCTACTGGCGATGAATCTGTCTCCACAAAGACAGAGGAGCCACAGATTGTTGAGAAAAATGAGAAATCTGTTCCGATTATGAATGATGAAAATTTTCCATTACTAAAGGCTGAAAATTTTAAAAAGAAAGTTGGAAAAGTGGAAATTTCAAATCAATTTTTTTCTGAAAAGAATAAGTTTGATGTTGAAAAGGCTTTCAACGGAAATGTGAAACACATTTTTGGAAAAATGGTCAATGGTAAGGCCAAAGGAGTGAAAGAATTTTATGCTTCCAAAAACTGTGTTCACAGGTCGATTGAAAGTAACAGTAAAGAAGAAGTTGTTACACCCAAGGATGGTCAGGCTTGGGTGGATATATTTTTCAATGAATAAAAACCTGACTTGCCGGAGCTCCCAAGTTGGTAATCGTGGAGCATGAATCGGCATCATTCATTGTTTATGAAAATTGTTTTTGTACAAGTATGACTTGCCGGAACTCCCAGGTTTGTAAGTGTGGAGTAGGAATCGTCATATTGAGAATTCAACCTACAAGTGGTTTTTGGTTGAAATAGAAACAAATGGTTTATCAAGGTCATTAGATTGAACTTGATTGGACCATTCCTACAAGTGGTATTTGGAAAAACAATGTGATGATCCCCTACCTTTTCAAATGATAAAATCAACAAAACTTATTTTCCAGAAAAACCATTTGATTGAAACAAACTTAAGTGTTTTGAAATTACAATGGGAAAATAGTTTGTTGTAAGGGGGGGGTTCTGATTGTTTAAGCCAAGTGGATGGCGAATTGAAGTGATTCAATATCGGTTGTCAGTTTGTTTGTACAGTTTGTTTTCAAATTTTTTTTAAATGTTTCTGAATTTTAGGGGGAGTAAGAATTTCAGAAAATCCAAAAACATTAGAAAATTTGAAAATTTGAAAAATCCAAAAACATGATAAAATCAAAAATGAGTTTTGCTGTGAAATAGAGGAAATGATAGTACATCAGTGGGCTATCACAACATGCTAAAGAAATGGAATGATAAAGTGTGATAGACGGTCTCACTAAAGATGTGACGATAGGCTCAGCTAGACTAGTAGATTTGCGATAACGATACAAACTTAAATGAAAAAGCCTAGTTCTAGTGGGAAACATGGTTGAAAGCATAGTACTTAGTTTTGTCCTTCTTGATTGTGTGCCTACTCAGTAATCGCTGATTGTCGAAAGACATAAAACTGGTTAAGTTTGTGAATTTTCACAACTTTGCTGAAAAATCACTGTGATTATGCATTTCATTTTGCAAAGATTTAAACTTGTCTTATTTCTTTATTTTGTTTAAGCATTGGACATCCTCTGCGTATACGTGAGTATCGACCTGGATGTTATTTCCTAAACGTTCTGCTTTATTTTCTTTGGTGTTTCGTTTAAGCTTTGGACCTCCTCTGCGTATACGGAAGTATCGACCTGGTGGTTAAAGCCTAAACAACTTCAACTTGTTTTATTTTTCTTATTTTGTTTAAACATTGGACTTTCTCTGCGTATACGGAAGTATCGACCTGATTGTTAATGTTTAAACATTCTGCTTTGTTTTCGCACAAATCACAGTTGATAAAAGTTTAAAGGCATTACTTGAGTTAGTGTATTGCATGATGAGGGGATATGCTGAGATCGCGGGGTCCATAAGAACTTAGTGCAAAACAAATATACCTAAATGTATCGGTAAGCATTTCGAAAGTTTTTAGATTGAGTTTAAGTGGACAACAATATCGCCAGTCTATGTGAATCGTTTAGAACTTAAAATGTTTAAAGCTTAACGGTGTTGGTGATTTGTCTCATATACTGATATGATCCTCTTACACAAGCTCACAAAAATAGTGTCTGTAAATATTTCTTTATTGCATTTCATTACATTCAAAAATCCAAAAAGAGTTTAGTGTGTTTTAGCATAATTTTTGAAAAATTCAAAAAAAATTTCGACAACTGATGTTGAAGAGCTGATTTTCAAAATTCCAAGTGCTAAACTTGATGAACAGGTTTGGGAAAAATGTATGAAGAAGTTATGTTTTCTAGTGGTTATCAAAGGTTAAATCATTTTTAAATGATACCTGCAAGTGATTTCTAAATTTGCAAAATTGTAAATTTGTGAAACTTATTTTTGGGTAGAGATTTGTACAGGTTAGCCAGGTTCCAATACCTAAGTTAGATGAGTGCCAGGTTACGATCTAAGAACCTGTGGAAAATGAATTCCAGACTGCGATCCCAGCTTAGCGAAAGGGGGAGTCTGATGACATCAAGAGGGAGTCTGAAGATAGTAGTGCCAGATTCAGATCCTGAAGATTACAAGAAAGAGAAAGAGATTGATTGAGGATGCTTTCAATGAAGATTTTTGAAGAGAGTGAGCATAGTGATAAAGACTGAAGGTTTGACAACCGAAGACTCGACACCGAAGACTTCGTCAACATTCGAGGGGGAGTCTGTTGGTGCATGCGTCTGTCGACTTCGTCTTGTATCGAGTCTTGTATGTTTTTAGATAGATCAAGGCACGTTATTCGAGGAAAATCTCAAATATAGGGTGGATGGCAGTTTCAAGCGAAATAACATCTTGAGGTTTCGCTTGAAATGAACATCTCCACTTCAAGCGAAATCACATGTTCTTATTTCGCTTGAAGTGCTATCACTTGAAACATGATTTCGCTTGAGTCTGTTTGGAGCGAAATCAGGACCCTATATATACCTTTGTGTCTTGTTCATTTGTAACAGTTCTGGTCAGTGTAACGAAGTGCTGCCGAAGTGTCCACAGGCTTGTATTTGATCTAAAATCAATATAAGGACAGTTTAAAGTGTGAATCTAGTTAAATTGAACTCGATACGTTTGTTTCCGCCACTCGTATTGAGATAAACTCTTCTGATCGACTCGTTCGGGTCTGAAAACGATCCTACACTGCTTTATTATGATGATAAATTGCTCTTTTGTAATAATCCTCTCGAAAAGGATTTGCAGTATCATCAGAGTAAGCATTTCGGCACTCACGCTTAAAATGACCTTTTTGTTTACATTTAAAACATGTGACTTTTGACTTGTCAAAGCCTAACTTGGTAGAAGGTCCACCAATAGACTATCTCCCGGTAATCTCCATGAATCGTTGCGCTCTTCTCACTGCACTCGCCATACACCACCTTATATCGATCAACTCCATCTCCTCAGGATCGATATGATCGTAGTCTTCTTTTGTTAGGTTGGTGTTTCCAATCTTTCCTGCAACGAGACTTTCGTACGATTCTAACACAGACGCTAAAAACACCATCTGTTGTTTGGCAGATTCTTCACTAAAATTCTGACCATTCTTTAAATCCACAGCAATGTTGCATTGAAATAGATTTTTCAGAACAGATTGACTTTGAGCAGTCGATGAGGATCCACTATGATAACCACTGCTAGGAGTTTCTTGATTCACTGTATTTGAACTTTCTGTGGAAAATGTTGTTTTTGGTGATGCAGATTTCGGGATAATACTTCCTCTATAATACAGCTCCACATTCTGCTGGTATGATGTGTTGTTGACTTTATTAGATTTTCTGATCTCCAATTCATGGCTTTCCAGTCTTTCGATAAGCAGATCAACCGTCAATTCTGTCGACTTTACTGTATTCTTCAGCATCAATGCAAAATACTGCCAATCTTGCTCATTTGGTAGTGAATCAAACAATTTGTCAACCAACTCCTCTCGAGTGTATATGATTTCGTGTCTTGCAAGCTCCATCTTCAAATGCCTAAATCTTTCAATCATTTTAGACACCGATTCGTTTTTCAAACATCCAAACAAATCAAATTCCTCTCGTAACAATTTCTTTTTATTTTTAACTATCTCAGCACTACCAACACATTTTATTTTTAATTTTTCCCAAAGGTCTCTCGAATCTTTGTACTCAATCAATGAAATGATGTCGTCTCTCACAGACTGGTGAAGCAGAGCAATGCACTTTTGTTCAGCAACATATCTTTCTATTTGGTTATCTTCCAAATTTTCATAATCCGTTCTCCCCAAATCAAAACCATTTTTCAAGCTTTTCCAACTGAGATATGCAAACGCTTGAAGCCATTCTTCAAATCTTGTAGCCCATATGTTGTAATCTTCAATTGCCATCAACTTGGGCGGCTTATTGTATGTTCCATATGCACTGTCTACACTTATAGCATCAGAAAGAATTTTCTTTGCACTCGGTGTTGGTGTAGTTTCATTCGTATTATTTGATGTGCCATCTCCCGAACCACTGGTAAATGCAAACATATCACTAAATGGATTCATGAAATCATCCATCTTTCAAGTACCTGAAACAATCAGCAAACACTTAGAAAATTTTTGAAATTTTGAAAAGCAGTTTCAAACGGAATCAGTTTAAGCGAAATCAGCTTTCAAGCGAAATAAGCTTTTTCACACGGAATAGGGTTTTCAAACGAAATCACCAAACGGAATCAAGTTTGGTGCGGAATAGCTAATTTCATTTGAAATAACAACACTTTCAAACGAAATCAGTCACTTTGAGACGAAATAGCTAATTTCGTTTGAACTTTCAAACGGAATTAGTTATTCCGTGTGAAATCAATGACAATTTCAAACGGAACTAGTGATTCCGTGTGAAATCAAAGCAATTTCAAACGGAATTAACCCACAAAAGCTAATTCCGTGTGGAATTACACGTGCTATTTCTAGCGGAATTAGGATGACGTCAGCACTGTCGATCACAATTTCGTCAAATTGATCCTGTTTTACTTCGAATTAAGGTCCAATTTTTTCAAGGATTAGTTAAAACAGTGTTTCACTTATAATATGTGAAAATCAAGCCATTTTGTCCGTTAAATTCTGATTAATTTTGAAAAGAAAGAGTAGAAGAGAGAGAATCCGATGAAATCAAGCTGAATTGGTATGAACTCCTCGTCCTGAGCTTTGATACCACTTGTTGGATCATCGTGTGACCCTAACGAGTCAATCTGAAGAGTTCAGAATCAATATCAAAGGCGGAATCAGCGATATCGATGTGAACACAGCTTGATACTTCCTAATTATCTTCTTTTATTGATTTCCAAAGCTTTTACAAATCAAATAACAATCCGGCAGTACCTCGGCTCTGAATCAATGACCTAATTCCGTTTTAAATGACACAGCAACACACCTATATATAGAGTTGGTAATTCCGCTTGAAAGTGTCACAGCCATTTCAAGCGAAATCTCATAGGTTAATTCCGTTTGAAATGGTCATGACCATTTCAAGCGAAATTACACACTAATACACACAAAACCCTAGTTTTTAACCTGCTGTGCACTCGTTTATCCTATCTAGACATAAGACTCGATAAAGATGAAGTTAACAGACATTTGTGCACCAACAAATGGTTTGGTAAGGTTCTTGCCTTGTTCAGTGTATAGATCCTACAAGGAACTGGTTCAAGCTTACTAGGACCTCCTTCAATACCCACTGGTATTGGATGGCGGGGGTGTGAATAGCTTGAACCCCTCATATGTAAACTACTATTAATACTTTAAACCGGCTACTTGGGATTGTATCCTTGCTGACTCAAACCACTTAGCCAAGGGTAACGTCATCTTCAAAAGAGGGGCCTACCACTTTTCGCATTAATAACTTACTTAATTATCTTTTAATATTCCAACCCTTTGGGATTGTATCCCTGCTGATTCAAACCACTGGGTTGAGGGTAACGACGCCTTCAAAAGAGGGGCCTACTACTATAACTAAGATAATCTTTTAAAAAGTCCGAAAGTGCGAAAATCATCAAAGGATACATTAAAGACGAGTCGGATCCAAGTGATTCTATCTTGTCTATATGTTTTTATTTTATTTATCTTTTCATTGTTAGTTTTTATTTTCATGTTTCAAACTTTTCTCAAAAATTTAGATTGATTAGACATTGAGGATAAACCGGTATTAAAAGCTCTTGTGTCATTGGACGACCTCGGTATCTTACCAACGCTATACTACGCTCACGATGGGTGCACTTGCCCAAGTTTTATAAATTTAAAACTTGACTAATGCGTAAAAATGGGCTCAAAATATTAATAAAAACATATCACGCTTCGCACACACCAAGTTTTTGGCGCTGTTGCCTGGGACACTAGGATTTTAAGAAAGTTTAAAATCAACGGCCTAATTATTTTTACTTATTTTTCTATTTTTTTAGGATTTTTCTAAATTTTTCAGTTTCTGCAGAGTTCGGCACGGGCCGTGCTCAGCCAGACACAGGGTCGTGCCCATCTTTGTTACTGGAAATCCTGTTTTAAAGTCAGACAGTAGCTGAACACGGGGCCGTGTCCGCCCGACACGCCCCCGTGTCCACCCCCTAATTGCTGAAAACAGAACTGTAAGATCCCGACGGTTGGTAATTTCTGACAAAAATATGAGTGATATTGATTATTTTTACTTTCGCTCCTCTTACGGTGAGTGGTGTCAAATATGTGGTGGATTCCATAAAGATTTAGAATGTTTCTTACTAAATTGCACTCCCCACTATCTAGACCCATCGATTTCCTGTAATAACCTTAAGATGGCAGAAAGTAAAAACGATCACTATCCCTCGCCCGAATGCCCTCAACCATCTTTTTTAGACGATATAACTTCCGAAGAATTATGTCGACTCGAAGAAATAATTCTCCAAAATTAAAAGAATTAGAGCTTGAGATGAAAACAAATTATTTATCACAAGAAAACGACCAAGGAGAATTGTTGAGGACACATTCAGATTCTACTAACATCGACGACACCAAAAGTACCTCAACCTCTTTTGAATACATGAGCGATAGTCGTCCCTGTGTCGATTGTGCCATGAAGGACTCTCCATCGGCCCCCACCGATGCGCTCATAGACCTGAGCGATTCGACATATATCTTCTTTAACAAGAGCTCGGATTAGGGGAATAAAGGTTGGTTTCGCCCACTGGTATTTAGTTTAGGTTTTACCCTTTCCGATAACCTCTTGTGTTCTTGTTTAAATCAAGAGCAATTAAGGTACCTTAGGAACTTCGGTGTTGTTCCCTCCAGTAACGAACCACCCGATCCGAATAAAAACCTTAAATTAGACGCCGCTTCATAAATACTCTAGCCATGGGGCCGTGTCCAGGTCAACATGCCCCGTGCCCACCTCAATTCTGACCATGGGGTCGTGTCTAGGCCAACACGCCCCGTGCTCATAATACGGACAAAATGTGTCAGAGTCTTGTCTGACCACAGGTAGGTGTCCAGCCGACACGGGGCCGTGGTCAGCGTGCTGTCATTTTCTATAAAGTCAGCATGATTCCTACACATTTGGACTTATTCCAAAGACCAAGATTTGTTGGGATCTTCACACATACCTTAAAAGGTGTATTCCAAAGAAGGTTTCTCAACAACCATCTTGTCTTTGCCACTTTTTGTCACTTACCTTCTTATCCAAAACTTTTCAACCTCCATTAAAGCTTGAAATATTCATAACTTCAAGCTTTACTGTAGTATTTACATGGGTTTAACCTAGGAATCTTATCAAAAATAAGTTTTACAACACTGTTTTAAGTTAAATATGTTTAGAAATGTTTCAAAATACAGAAAAATAATTTAAAACGATAATATTCCTTGATTCAAAACTTGCAGAGGTTTGACCACCGGGCCGTGCCCAGCGGGCACGGGGCCGTGGCCAGAGTGTCAGTTTCATTCTTTTGAAATTTTCGTCTTGTTTTCTTAGAATGTCGAGCCAAAACAGTGGAACATCTTCAACTCACTCAAGAAACAGTTGAAGGGGGAGAAGACCATCGATAGAGGCTACCCTTGTCCGATACGTGTGTGCACTAAAGGAAGCACTTGATGAAATGACTTCAGTGGAAGAGGTCCTCATTGACCGTATCAACTATTTGACAGTGGGGCTGGAGAATAGCTTTCAAGAGATCAACCTTTTGCACCAAATGTTGAATATCTTTGCTATGCCACCCATGGAACCAATATTCCCACAAGAAGATTGGAACTTGGTGCAAGAAGTTGTCAATCAAACTGGATGGGATGACATTCCTCTAGAGCCTCCTCTAGACACATTACACGAGGTTTCGGTGCATGTCACACCTCCCCCACAAGAGATTGTGGACAATGAGCCTGTCTTCCTTCTCCCTCGGGAGAATGAGGAATGGCTCAATGATGTTTAAGGAGAACCATTCGGGTTGAAGTTCTAAGAGCCTTTATCAACCGAAAAATCATTTTTCGGGTTTTTGTTGTTCTTGTCATGAAAACATCTAGGATAGAACTTCTTCACGGTTTAAATTTCTTGCATTCTAGGACCTACCTATCTATCCTAGTTTCAATTTTATAATTTCAATTTCTAGGACCTATATATTATGCACTCTTAATAAATGATGGTTTAAATTATTATATGGTGTGTTGATGATGTTATAATGGTGTAACACACTCGAGAGAAGATGAAAATTGCCAAGGGAACGTTAAAATCACACCCCATGCACGAAAACAGAGCCTTCCGACAACTTTTCCAGCATTTAAGCATGTTCAGAACGAGGGCGTGCCCAGCCCAACTCGCCCCGTGCCTAGGCTCTGCAGAAAAAACTCCCAGTTCAGGTAACTGGCCAAGGGCCGTGCTCATTGAACACGCCCCGTGGCCAGCCTTCTGTTCAATTATGATACTGGCGATCTGACCACGGGGTCGTGCCCGGACAACACGGGGCTGTGGCCAGACGCCCACTAACATAAAAATTTGTTTTTCAACACCTTTTACGCATTCGAATCAACCTGAAAACTTATTTTTGTGACACGTTGAGGAAAATGTGTAATTTAAGTATGGGGGGATGCTAAAACCTTGAATCTTGTAAGTCCTTATAACAAGCCTTACACAAAACTCTATTGGAACCGCTAATCACTCCAAAATTTTCAAAAAATTTCATTTTTTTTAATTGTCTTCGTTTAATTCGGGAATAACAAGTTCTAAAAAGGTTATATTTTTACAAATTTACAACCAATAATGTCGTGATAAAAAGAACCAAATAAGAAAATTATGAAAAGGCATGACAAATCTAATTAAAATTTGATTATATATACTTGATCACATTATAAACTCATTCCCACGACAAGTGAGTTTTGAGCCTTTATTGAGCATACAAGCATATATCTTTAAACTAAATGCTCATTTTTCGTTTCTTGTGTGAATAGCCGCTTGGTTCTTACGACTCTAGAACTTTCCACGACGATACATTCCCGGTCCTTACCAACTTGAACCCAAGTAAGTAAATGATAGAGGCATTAAGACTAACCATTTTTCCTTTCAACACCATTATTTTTCATCTTTTTTATCACCTACCCAAAATCCCCCTAGTTAACCCCTTTAAACCTAAACCTTTTCATTTCAAAACCCACAAAACAAACACCCTTTACCCACCAAAACCTTTTTCTTTTCAACCCCTTTGTTTTAGTAAAAAGCTCGGTTATCTTGTGACACGAAAAAAAATGGAAGTCTTGCAATAAACAAACAAGTTCCTCAAAGAAATCTTGTTTGAATGTGCTTAGTTTGAATAAAAGTCCCAAAAAAAAAATTTTTACGATGACCGACTCTTTTAGCCATTTTTACTAACCACTAACCAAAACCACCTACCCTTAGCCCAAGCCTAACCCTTCCCAAAAGTCCTCTTGATATTTACAAAGGTTTATAGTTAAAAAGGAGGAGCTTGGCAAGCATATGGTAGAAGTAAATTCCATGCCGGTCTCGAGTGTTTCACAAAAATACATCTTCGGCCGAGTGTTGAGTGATCTCCCGTGAGGTATGTGAACTTGTATATAAATGGAATTTTAAAGAGTGTAGGATCATTGTGCGACCTGAATGAGTCGATCAGAAGAGTTTTGTATCCGAATCAAAGGCGGAATCAATGACACGGACGCTCGATACAATTTAAATGTCTCTTGTATTGATATAATAGTCTTACAGCACCGGGAGACAGTGGTTAAATTGTGAGGGCCATGAGAGCTCAGGTCAGAACTTCCGTTCAGCAGAGAGATGACGGCTTCGACTTTTGGTGTGTCCCCTTTAGAGGATCTTTTCTTCAACAGCACATGATTAGCATTTTGCAATGTTTCATCATGTTTTATGCTGAGGGCGGTGCTATGTTTCAAGCAAGCAGAAAGTATTATACGGGGACTAGGCCATTGCTTCCGCAAAATCAGAAGTCCCGGGATAATACCCCAGATATCACTAAGCATAAAGACCTAGTATCTCAGAAAGAGGGGTCCTTCAAACGAGATTTCAGGGGTTACCTATATATCCAAGTAGTGTTCCCCACGAAATAAGCAAGTTTGAATTTAAGTTTATATCCCGAAAAAGTTTACTAAATGTATAAAAACCTATCGGCATATCATCAGTGAGACTGTTTAATGCTATATAATCATTACATTTCTTTAGTATACTGTAACTGTCTACTGATGTACTATCATTTCCTCTTTTTACACAAAAACTCAATTTTGAATTTTATCATGTTTTTTTTTTTTTACTTTTTCAAATTTTCAAATGTTTTTGGATTTTCTAACAATATTACTCCCCCTAAAATGCAAAATCATTTAAATAAAATTTGATAACCGATATTGATAGCTTTGTTTTGCCATCCATTTTCTACTTAAAGTGCTCTGTTTTGCAGAAAATCTAACATAAGAAGCAACAATTACCCCCATGATTTACAACACATTGATTTTTACAGTTGGAAAAACCGTTTTTCAATCTTGTAAAATTAATCATGTTTGTTCCGCCGTGAGGGTTTCGGCATATTCAAGCAACATATTTTTTGTATTTTTTAATATTTTGATGAATTTAAAAACAAACATATTTTTGGTTTTTAAATTTTTCAATTTTTAGGGTTTTTGAAATATTGTTTATTTATATACAGAAAACAAACAAACTCCCTGTTCAACCAACACAAGGTTCAGCAACCTCCTCTTCCCGTTGTGCCAGGCTGCTCCGAATACTATTTTCACAATCTTCAGTTTTCTTGAGCACCTACACATTCCAACTACTTAATTACTTGAACAATTTAGCCCAGGTCTGTTTGACCTTAGGCAATTCAACACAATATGCATCATGCAGTTTCGGAAAATCTTTGTCATCAAAGACTTTTTCAACTTTTTCATCATTTACCGGAACAATTTGTTTCTTAGCACTCCAAATTTGACCTTTAGGAGTACCTCGTTTGTAAAAAATTGACTCTTTTTGAACATTTTGATGTTGAACAACAACTTTTGGTTTCCAAAACTCGTTTGGTTTTATTGCATCGACAGTTGTTTTTCAACTTTGTGTTGTTCTTAATCTGGGTGTGTGAGAATTCCAAGTTTGTCTAGAATCGAACCTATTCGGGTTTGATTTCCAAGTTTGGTTCGAAATAAACTTGTTTCTGTTGTACCTACAAGTTTGTTTTGAATCAAATCTGGTTGACCTTTGTTTCACATCTTCAGATTTCCGTTTCTCAACATTTTCAGACTTCTTTTTGTCAACAACCACAGGTTTCAGATTTGGACACTTTCGTGCAAGATGTCCAATTTGATCACATTTAAAACATGTTCTCTTAGACACATCTTTGACCTGTGGTTGTTGCTTTTTCTTTTGAGCATAGAACTCTTCATTAGACTATCGTCTAAATTGGAGTTCTTTCTCTTCTTCAGAACTTGTTCCATGAACAAAATTCATCTTCGTCTGATAATTTGACGTTTCATTTTTATTTCGACTTTGTTTCTTCTTATAACCCAACCCAGCCTTCATGTTTTTCTTCTTGTAACCAGGTTTATTATAAAAAGTTTTATGACTTTTTCCAGCAAACTTTGAAATTTCAGATTTCTCAATCTCAACCATTTTGAAAACTTTATCAACCTTTTCTGAAATCACATTCTGAATCGGGAATACAACATCTAAGAATAATTTGTCTGATCCAATCATGGTATAAACCAATCCTTTTGAATCATCATCCAGATTTTTCTCGGATTTTGAGTTTTTCAGATATCCATCATGAAAATTACCTTCATTTTCATCCTGTGATTCAGATTTACCTGTATCAATTGACTCTTCTTTCAATACACTTTCAACGACCTTACCTACCACCTCTGAATCACTAGAATCATCAGATTTGGAATAGGTTACGTCAATGTTATCTGGCAATTGATCTACCATGTTGAAAGCTTTTTCGACCTTTTCATCATCATAAAACGCAAACTTTTCCGGTGGTGGAACTTGATGAAACTCTGAGCCAATACCTTTCTTGTTTTGCTCAGAATCTTGTCCATCCAGTTTTATGTTGAAAATTCTTTCAAGCACATATGACGACGCGTGATAACTTTTTAACTTGTTATTATCCTGTTCTAACTCAACAATCTGACGCTTAAGTTTAGCAACATCCTCAATGTAAGAATTAACAACTTGTTGCTTTATTTCATAGTTTCACTTAAACTCCTTAGTTGTTTCAGAACAGTAATTCAATCTTGATTGAACAAATTTCATTTCACTTTTCACCTTTTCATATGACTCTTTTGTAATGTGATATGCTAATTTTATTGAATCATATTCCTTTTTCATTTCTTAACAAACATTTTTTTTATCACATTCTTCTAAAAGTTTTTCCTCATTATCTTTCAAAACTTTTTCATTTTCAAACATTTCTTTGTATTTATTTTTGAAAACCTCTTCAATTTTGGTAAATTCAAGATCTCTTGTTCTGAACCTTTCTTCTTTTTCAGTACAAGCATTGCACGTTTCCATGCATTTCTTGCACTGTTCAACGGTTTTTAAGATTTCAGAATCAGAAATTACCTCAGTGATTGGCACTTCGGTGTATGCTTCTGTTTGCTTCAACTCAGCTTCACTCTTCTTTTCTTCACCAGTACCAGCATCACCAACACTATCAGCAACTAAAACCTCATTCTTCACTACTTCTTCTTCTTTCTTCTTCATTTCTTCAGTAACGACTTCTTTCACAACTTCTTCATTCACAACAACTTCTTCTTTTACTTCTTCAGCTACCTTCTTCAACTCATCAACCATCTTCTCAACGTTATTCTTCATTCTCTCTTCATCCTTCTTCCTCAAGCTTGAAGTCATAACATCCCTTATGATTTTTCCAAGCTTTTTCTCATATGATTTATCTTTCACATCATTTGAATAATATTCTCCGGCTCGAGGAATTACTAGAAGAACATCATCATAAACTATGTCCTTCGTGGGAACAACAGGTTCACCTTCTCTGTTAACATAGCACTCTCGTTTCTTATCCCATCTTTTGTAGCTGATAGCATCTTCATATTCTTCTTGCATTTCATTCATTCTGTTCCAAGCCATGCTTATTTCTCTGTATGTTTTCTCATTCAGAATCTCTTCTCTGGTTTTCTCTTTGATTTCAGCTATAACATTTTCTTCTTTATTTTCCTCTTTGATTTCTGCAACAAAAACACAATGATTGCTCTTTGATGGTTTTCTGCCATGAGCTGTACTTCGAATATCAACACGATCTTCTTCTGGAAGAATCTGACTCCAATCATATCCTTCGTCATCATGGAATACATCATAAGCTTTAGATTTCTCTCTGGGTTTATCTTCGATCATTGTCGGCTCTTCTTTGCTTCGGTGGTAGATTGCCTTTAGGTAATAATCATCATTTAATGGATGTTTATTTCCATCAACTGTAGAATTGTTGCATTCTCTCTTGAAATGACCTTTTTGCTTACATTTGAAGCAGGTCACTTTGGACTTATCAAATCCAAGCTTTGTTGATGCACTGCCTAATGATTGTTTCCCAGTAATCTTCATATATCTCTGAGCTCTGCGGATGCAACTTGCCAAGCACCAGCGGATGTCAATGAGTTCCATCTCTTTCGGATCAATCTGGTCGTAGTCTTCTTTGGTTAACTCTGAGTTTCCAATTTTGCCAGCTACAAGACCTTCATACGATTCCAAAATAGATGCAAGGAAGCTCATTTGCTGCTTAGCTGCATTAATGCTCATAGCAGGAGAATTCTTCAACTTGAGAGCAATGTTGCACAGTATCTCATTTGATTCTTCAGAACTAGCTTTTGGCAAATATGAATGATAACCCGAATCGTAACTTGATGAGCTTTTCTATGGCTCTTTTGTCCTCTCACCACTGAATGTTGTCTTTGGTGATTCTCCAACTTTCACCGAAGGTAAATTACCTTTGTAGTAGAGACTGACATTCTGTTGATGTGAAGAGCTGCTCATCTTGTTTTGTTTCTGCAATTCAAGCTCATGACTTTCTATCTTTTCTATCAAGACATCAAGAGAAATTGTATCATATAAAGCATCATTTTTCAATATGAATACAAACGTTTGCCACTGATCAGCTCGTGGTAACGCTTCTATGATCTTATCAATTATTTCTTCTCTAGTTTTAACAATACCAAACCGATCAAGTTCAATTTTTAAATGACCAAATCTCTCTATCATTTGTCTAACTGATTCATCTTTCAAACTATCAAACAAATCAAATTCTTTCTTTAATAGTGCAATTTTATTTTTCTTGATTTGTTTACCCCCCTCAGCTTTTACCCGTAAAGCTTCCCAGATAGATTTCGATGTTCCGTCATGTTGCAATAAAGCAAACATGTCATTCCTGATTGAAGATTGAATCAAAGCAATCATTCTTTGTTCTGCTGAGAATTCTGCTTTGTCTTCTTTGGGTAAGTTCTTGAGTGGAAGCTCTTCTCCTTTATCATTGGTCGACCTCTTATACCCAAAGTCCAAACAAAACCAGCTTTCATGAGCATAAGCTTTTGCCCAGTTGATGAACCGATCTTTCCACCAAGTATAGTCTTCAATACTTTCCAGAGTTGGTGGTTTTAAATGTGTGACATAAAAGTTATCATGTTTATGTTCTCATTTATCGCTTTTGTAATGGTTTTTGGCGTGACAGTTGTGATTTCTGAAGACTCAGATGTAAACGCGTTGTAGAACGTATTGTAGAACTCTTCAGCCATGATATGAAATTCTTGAATTACCTGGAGACAAAGACAATCAAACAAACACAATCAGTTTAAACAATATCAAACAAATAGAAATAAACTGACACTCGGTTGACGTGAAATGATCTTGACGCGAAATGTCCACTTTCAAACGGAATAGTGATTTTCAAACGGAATAAGATTTCAAACGAAATCACTTTGGTGCGGAATACCCTCTTCAAACGAGATAACCACTTTCAAACGGAATCAGGACTTTCAAACGAAATCACTTGTATGACACTTCAAACGAAATAAGAACTTCAAATGGGATTACTTGTTTCAAGCGAAATCTTCAAACGGAATTACACTTTGAAGCGAAATAGCTGATTCCGTATGAACCTTTCAAACGGAATTACCCTTTTCAAACGGAATCTACTGTAATTTCAAACAAAATTAGTAATTTCGTGTGAAACTGGCTCAACTTTTCAAGCGAAATCAGAAGCTTCGTTCAAACAGAATTAGCTTTTTGGTCCATTTTTGTCACTTTTAAGCTGAATTTTGGTCTGATTCTTTCAAGGGTTTATTAAAACACTGTTTCGCATGCAATGTGTGAAATTCAGTCCATTTTGACCGTGAAATCTTGTGAATTTTGAAAAAGAAGGTGTAGAAATCAGAAAACTGATGATATCAAGCTAAACTCTTCCTCCTGAGCTCTTATACCACTTGTAGGAACGTTGTGCGACCTGAATGAGTCGATCAGAAGAGTTTTGTATCCGAATCAAAGGCGGAATCAATGACACGGACGCTCGATACAATTTAAATGCCTCTTGTATTGATATAATAGTCTTACAGCACCTGGAGACAGTTCGGCAGCACTTCGTTACCGAATCACAAGATCTAATTCCGTATCAAATGACACACCAAGTGCTCCTATTTATAGACATGTATTTCCGTTTGAAATGACCAAGCCACTTTCAAGCGAAATTAACTAAGTTAATTTCGTTTGAACTGGCCTATGGCTGTTTCAAGCGGAATTAACCTATTTAACATGTTTTCTCGTTTCTAGCAACCCGAGCACTGGTTTATCTTATCCTATACATGACTCGATACAAGACGAAGTCAATAGACATAGTGCCCTAACAAAGAGGCATGTTATGCCCAAATAAGTAATTTTTCTTATAAAGTGTTCTAAATAAATCATGACGAATAGGATTGTAAATAAAATAAAAATAAAACTCAATAAAGATCTTGGATTCCTGACACTCAAGATGAGCCTAAAACGTCTCCTCTACCTCTTCCATTTGGGTGTGTAAGCCACATATTAAATAGTTTTGCTTGAGGACAAACAAAGATTCAAGTGTGGGGGTATTTGATGTGTGCAAAATGCAACATATAAATTACATAAAATGAGGCATAAAACTAACCCTTTTAAGTACTAATGTTGGAAAAAGCGTGTTTCTTTCTTCCTTTTGAATTTATAGGACCAAATGAGCTTAAACGAACAAAAGGAGCAAATAAGCAGCCAAACCCAAAATAAATACAAAAAGAAGGAATAAACGTTACATGCCCGATCCCTCGGCAGCATCCCCAAAAGCAAAACAAGGAAACAGAAGACTGACCACGAGGCCGTGCCCAAGTGAACACGGGGTGTGGTCAGACACCTGCACAAAAGACAAACCTGTAGAAGCTTCCACGCCCACCATGGGGGCGTGCCCAGCTCAGGACGGGGCGTCGTCAACGCAAAGATACGCAGAATCTTGCTAAATCTTGATAGTACAGATACGAAGTTGACAACGGGGTCATGCCCAGGAGACACGGGGCCGTGTGGGGCCCTCTGCTGACACTTGCAATTAATGAAGGAAGAGAAAAGGCTGCCCATGGGGCGTGCCCAGCAGGCACGGTGCCGTGGCCAGAGTTCTGTACAGGCTATAAATAGGGGTGCTTGGTTCACTTGGAAGGCATCCCATGGCAAACCACTACTCCCCCACTTTGCCACCACTCCACCACCACTGCAACACCAACACCCACCACCATCATCCATCTTTAGAGTGTGTAGTAGTCTCGGGATCCAAGTTGATTGTAAGGGTTCTTGCCAATCAAAGGCCATGTTTGGTTAAGCCTCTTACATCATTTGGTGAAGACAAGTCTTTATTGTATTACTTTTGATTTTTAATCTTTCGGCACTTTTTATTTGAGTTTGTATTAATGACTTTAATAACTAGTTTCTTATGTTGAAGGTAAATTTTTCTTATCATTTTTCCGTGGTGTGTTGAAGTTACTTTACTGTCTATATAAAGTAAAAGATTGCATCATTCATGTTTTTATGGTCTATATAAAAGCATGTTGACTACCTGGTAGGGGTTTAGGGGAATGGTTTGGTAAGGTTCTTGCCTTGTTCAGTGTATAGATCCCGCAAGGACTTGGTTCAAGCTTACTAGAACCTCCTTCAATACCCACTGGTATTGGATGGCTGGGGTGCGAATAGCTTGAACCCCTCATATGTAAACTACTATTAATACTTTAAACCATCTTCTTGGGATTGTATCCTTGCTAACTCAAACTACATAGCCTAGGGTAACGTCACCTTCAAAAGAGGGGCCTACCAATTTTCGCATTAATAACTTACTTAATTATCTTTCAATATTCCAACCCTTTGGGATTGTATCCCTGCTGATTCAAAAGAGAGGCCTACTACTATAACTAAGATAATCTCTTAAAAAGTCCAAAAGTGCGAAAATTATCAAAGGATACATTAAAGACGAGTCGGATCCAAGTGATTCTATCTTGTCTATCAGTTTTTATTTTATTTATCTTTTCATTTTTAGTTTTTATTTTCATGTTTCAAACTTTTCTCAAAAATTTAGATTGATTAGACGTTGAGTATAAACCGGTATTAAAAGTTCTTGTGTCCTTGGACGACCTCGGTATCTTACCAACGCTATACTACGTTCACGATGGGTGCACTTGCCCAAGTATGTGTTTAGTGTTAGTAGAATATCGTGTTTTATAAATTTAAAACTTGACTAATGCGCAAAAATGGGCTCAAAATATTAATAAAAACATATCACGGTTCGCACACACCATTTGTCGAAAGAAAGAAAGAAGAATGAAACAATGACTGCTTCTTCATGGTTTAAAAGGGAGAAAGAGTGGCAAAACCAATCATTCACCAGAGCTATATGCGATTCGTATAGGGCTGACGTAATATTACATCCATCACTTTATATCATTGTTGAATGACATCGTACTACCTTGTACTTATTACGGGTCGTATAGCTCTATATGACCAGTATAGAGTTCACATGTGACAACAATGTCAACCTTTAACCGACCTTAGGAATTGTTATTCCAGTATACGGGTCGTATAGCTCTATACGATCCGTATAGAGAGTGTCGATTGAAGGGGACTAGGTGTCCAGGTAATATGACCCATTGAATAATTATAATCAATAGAAACAAGTAGGGATGAGCAAATTCGAAACCGGTACCAGTACCAAATTTCTCAAACTGAGTTGATTTTCAGGACCGTTATTTACCGAATTTTACCCTCAAATACCGGTATCGAATGGTACCGTACCAGATTTTTTCGGTAATGGTACAGGAACCTGTTTGTTAGGCTTTTCGGTATCAATATCTATACCGGTTCGGTAACGATTGATACCGAACTCATCCCTAGAAACAAGTTACCTAAATAATTTTAACAAACTTTATTAAAATCATAAGCAAAATGTTTTCCACATTTAAAAGCATCATCTGGAAATGAAGTTTCACTTTTAAGAAACATAAACTCAAACATGAATAGTTTATTTTACAATTTTATGGTGCCCCCACTATCTATTCAAGACGCCTCACAACCAACGCAACCAAAGTTCACAAGTGAAAGTTATAATGTCGGTATTAACTATTTAAGTTAATTCTCTTCTCTTAAAAATGTTCATGGGCTACGGTGGGCCTAGGCCCCCTCCGTATATGCTGTATCCGCTAACGTTAATGTATTATAGACAATCTTACTTCCTGCACTACCGTTATACCATACGGTCTAGGGCCGTTCAAATCGCTCGCCGCTCGCTCGACGCTCGTTCGGAAATTGCTCGGAAAATGCTCGTTCGATTTGACACTCGGTTGTAAACGAGCCGCTCTGCTCGGTTCGGTTTGTAAACGAGCCAAGCGTGAGCAAAGGTCCGCTCGGCTCGGTTCGGTTCGAATTATTATTTTAAATAGTATATATATACATATATATATATACACATACATCTATAAACATATATATACACAAATATAAATTATACATATATATATACACATACACCTATATATAAAATAGTATATATATACATATACATATACACATACATCTATAAACATGTATATACACAAATATAAATTATACATATATATACACACATACACCTATATATATACACATACTTACACATACATATATACTTAAATATAAATTAAATCTATAGTTTTATATGTACCAGTCTATTAGATTTTGGTCAACTATATACAAATTTACAACTGTATCTATACGTACTAACCCAATCATGCCAATAAAAATTTAAAATCAAAACTAGAAGTTAAACCCTAAACCGATAAACGACAGTCTGTTCATCACCTTAATGTTTCATGTTGTTACCCTAAGTCGATCGTCTCCTGCTCTCAACGTAATTGTTCGTGCAATATGATAATCGCCTCGTCAGCCACAACATTGTTATTTATAAGAAAAATATTATGCCATGAAATATGCATGTTTTTAAAGACATAAAAACTTGAAACCCAACATTGTCACTATCTCTCTCAGCAAATTTAAATTGGGCGACTCGGTTGTCCAAATCGCTCGAGGTTCGCTCGACGCCCGCTCGGTATTTTTACTGCTCGAAAAATGCTCGCTTGATTTGATGCTTGGTTTTAAATGAGCCGCTCCGCTCGGTTCGGTTTGAAAACGAGCCAAGCACGAGCAAAGGTCCGCTCGGTTCGGCTCGGCTCGTGAACAGCCCTAATACGGTCTAATAGTTAAGTTACATTTGAAATGGAAAAAAGTAAAAGAGAGGTATTCCCCGATGCTACGAATTCCAGATGTAATATTAATTTATAGCCAAAAATATATTATTAGGAATAACCATAATAAGTTAATAGCTGTCAACATTTCCCTATTTGCAAAATTAATGATTCGCTAGAGATATTTTTTCCATTTTATTTTTCGAAAGTGATAACTTACATGGTTGATTGGCTGTTCAAAAAATGATTTAATTTTCAGAATGTCCAAGATAACCTTTCATTTCAGTAACCAATTATTTGAAAAGAAAGTTGATAGTATATAGTCCAAGACAACCTTTTATATGCGATAAGTATGACGGGTCATAATTGGATGACTAATCCCATTATTATTATTATTATTATTATTATTATTATTATTATTATTATTATTATTATTATTATTATTACTATTACTATTATGAATGCAGACATTCAGGCCCATAGGCCAAGCCTGACCTAATGTTAATGGGCTTTAGGGTTGTTGTATTGATCTATATATATATATATGTACATGAAATATGTGTGAATAAAATTCTTTTATGATGTTTGCTTTCTTGTATATAACACGTTATCAGCACGATTGCTCTCTTACATCAGTTTTTTTATCTCATTCTTTTTCACAAAATTATCATGGGAGATCTTTGACAATCTTTCGAAGATCCTTTTTGGTTATTGCTAGCATTGTGGAAAAATCAAGCGAGCACCGTAGATAAAAACCGAATGAGAGTTACTAGGATAGGTGATGGTTGTAATGGCTGCAACCTCATAATCTCCAGAAACTATGTCATGTGCCCACAGTGATAGGCACCGAATTCTTCCGTTTTTCCTTTTTAGTCGACAACCAGGTAACAACTAATTCCCTTCTAATAATATATATTCTGATCATAGCACAAGTTAGGTAGTAGCTAAGTTTTAAATGAAAATATAATGCTGGGTTTCTGACCGTAAATTTAAATGGTGGTCGGAGATCTGTTATAGATCTCGATTAAAACCTACTCAATCAATTGGTATGTTACCTTCCATTGTGAATTCGATCATGTGATGCAACATCCAAATTTTTTTTTACGGTAACACGGTCGGTTGTTCGTGAGGGCTCAAGAAAATGGAGTGGCCTGTAACCGTAACAGCCGGCAAATTTTTTGTCTTTTCTTGATTTTCCTTCGAACGGTTTTTCCTTAATTTTTCCTTGATGATAATGAAAAAAAAAATCAAATAACCGTCGGCGCAACTTTTTAGCAACTGAGACTATTACGCATTATATTTTTTTTCGTAACTTAACTAGAGTTATAGTAATTTGACCAAGTCAAATACACTTCTATTAAACCACAATTGTTTTCAACGTCACGTTCCATAAAGTTCGCCGTTCTCTTGTAACGAAGAGAAAAGAAAACGGTGAGATAATCATCATAATCATTAAATATATTTAATATCACAACAACCAGTTAATATTCTGAAAATTATATTTATCACATTTTTGAAAATTTAAAACCATCAATGTTTTTGTAGTTACCAGTTTGAACGTACATAAAAAGTTTTGTTTCTTTATTTTTCAATAATCACTAACAGTTACTATTATTATTAGTTCAACTTTCAAAAAAAAAAGTTACTATTATTATTAGATTAATACGGGCATTAAACGCAAACGGGACTACAAAACTGATAACACACCGGTTACTATTATTATTAGATTATTATTATTAGATTAATTAACAACCAAGTCCGCCATTTCCTGCATCACCTAACTTGGTTAATATATAACGAGAATACCTATTCAACGAGTTAATCCAATACCACTACAAATGTTGATAATCACTAAAATTACCAACACTTTCTTCAATCCTCGGAAATTCAATTGTTTTTTTTTCTTGACATGACAAGCAAATTAATATGAGCTTAATCTCTTTAACACTCACACACACATATATGTATACGTATAATATCCTAGGATTGTGTGTGATTTATATATGTAATTGATATGCATATAAATTGTGAATAATTAACATGCATATAACTTGCTTATGGGTAGATATTACGGATTTCATTTGTTTAGCAATACTTCTGTTGGTCTCATTGTTTTAGATAGCATATATGTTATATGTATTACCTTTTGACAAGTTAAATGTGTTAAACAAATTAATACAAATTTCATTGGTAGCTGGTTACCAAACAACTACACTGAGATAAACATTGTTATGCTTTAGTGATTTGATATTTCAGCTTGTTACAATGCTATGCATAGTCAACATAATTCATTGTGTGGTTATTATTCTAATTGCTTGTTGTTGCTGATATAGTCATTAGAAATGTGCCCTCACATGAAAATGATGAAAAATAGCTATGAAAATAATTAGTGGACTTTAGCTTAAGTAAACTAATCTGATGTTAGTTACTTAAATTGATAGATAATAATTCATTTGAGTTAGTGTTGATGCTCATTTATACTGAATTTCACATGAATCCTAAATCAATGTTGAGAACCCGAAGTTCTCCCAAATATATACAAAGTCCCGTTTATTTTAATAATGATTTTTCAAGTTCAACCCAAACTTTAGTTCATCGCACTTGGCATTTTTGACTAACATATAACCTAGTGATGGAAAACCTTATGAATAGTACATGTTTTCCCTCTAAACAAAGGCTAAAACTATAATATTTCTCCTCCATGACGTATTCTAGACGTGTGAAGGTACCCGATCGACATGTTTGACCACCAGAAGTTAGTCATCCTTTGAAAAGCTTGCTATAAATTTTCTCGACATGCTCCTGATGCAGCAATACCGAGAATGTGATTTCACAAAATGCTCGGATGTAAATGTTATAATTTGTTAATGTCACCAGAGGAGCAAAGGATTATCGGCCGCAGTATAGGCCTTACGTGTGGATGATCATGAAAAAAAAACTGATATCTATGGCCCAAACATATGCAAATCTAGAAGCTCCAGTAGAGCTATCACAAATTGAGGTGGCAAATGTCTGATACACATCACAACTAACACTGTCACAAACATAAGTAATATAATTTTTAGTTGTCTTGGTAGAGACGCTATTGATACTATTTCACGTGTTAATAGCATATTAAATGCTCTAGAAGAGCATCGATAGTTTACCCGCTGATATCGATTTTTTTAATTCATAATGCATCATATTTTAATGTATACCGAAGAAATTTATTAAGTTTCCACTATGTTTGAATGAAAAGTCATCACCTTGGAATGGTGTAAAAGAAAATGCACTAAATATCTAAAATATATCATATAGCAAATATGGCCAGAAGACTATATTAGAAGTTACTAGAAATGATACTAATTTTCCACAATATTCCATTAAATCAAATATGGTGAGTAACCAGAAGTTACTAGAATATTTATACGTTCACCACATGGCATGACCAAATAGGTCATCAAGATAGCATCATGATATGCTAAACAATCAAACATGCTAACCGGCACCTTAGCACCTCTAAGTAATCTAAAAACATTGCTCCCAAAATGCCTTATCATATGTCTAGTTAGTTTTTTTTTTTTTTTTTTTGGCAAATAAATTTTTATGCTCTTTCAAACAATAAACTCCTACAAACAATCCCTCTTATATGGGACCATTGAAATATACAGTTGTGTGGATTGTGGCATTCATACATGGTTACATGTGAGTTTTTAGCTACCCGTATGTAGCATATGCCCAACACTATGGAACGTTGTTTTTTTGACATGGTTTAACATTGTTCTTTGACAACCCAATTGTATGGACCATTGTTGGACACAATGTGAAATATAGTGAGAGGCATACGTAGTAGAGACGGAATTCGTCGATTGATTATATCAATTCAAAACCAACTGCTTATAACAAATACTCCCCATTATAACTGGTCTCCTGAAGAGAACCAACTTTCTATTTTTTATATATTTTGTTGTGCAGCCTATGTACCAATAGCACCACCATAACATATAAAATGGGATATGTACATCGTATTCCCAGTCTTAGGGGGAGACAAGAAAATGAAAGACTGGTAACATAAAAAAATGCATCATATTATATATCGACCCCTGAAGTGGTCAATGCAAATCTGAAGTCCAAAAGAAAGAGTGCGTATTTGCAAATAATAACAAATGAAATACAAGATGCATTCACTAACACAAATAAGGTGACAAAGTCACATACACCAGCTTAAACTTATCTGCTCGAATGGAAGTACTCACAAAATGATTATCATATTAATAAATTGTGAGAGATAAATCGGTTCCAAAAATATAAAACCCACAAACACAAAAAGAGTAGAGTAACGCAGTTGGTGTAACCCCAAAAGAGGTAGCACATAAAACACCATAAGTGGTTGCATACAAAACCCCAGAAGTGGTTGCATACTAAACCTTAAAGAAGGTTGTTGTCAAAACCCCAAAAGAGGCTAATGGAGTTCTAAAAGAAACTCTAGTACCAAACAAATATGAGATCGCGATATAAGTACAATATGGAACCGTAATGAAACACGTGTAAAATGATATATTTGATTATGCTATAGCAATAGATGTAATCGATAAAAAAAAGGATTACGTATATAGAAAGTGTGCAAGAGTGTACGCACATAAATAGCCAAAATGGCTACATGACTTAAGGTTGAACTAAATTTGCTCGACAAACTAAACGTTTTCGAACCAGCAGTTCGAACACCCATAGACGTCAAACCAGTAGGTTATAAATGGGTGTCTTTAAATAAAAGGAAACGTAAATAATGAGTTTTGCGATGTAAGGCACGCATTTTAACATAAAGATTTTTCCCAAATCCCAGCAGTTGATTACGAGGAAACGTATACCCCTGTAGTGGATGCGATAATCTTTAGATGTTTAAGCGACCTCGCAATCTCAGAGTGACTTCAGATAAAACAACTTATGGATGTCATCACCGTATACATGTACGAGACAATTGCAAATGACATTTGCATGAAAACCCCCGAAGGATTTAAAATGCTCAAAGCATTATGAAACAATAACCCCATATGTGTTATATATATGAATCTTAAAGGAAACTACTCATATGTGGTACAGTCGACTATACTCTGAAAATAGAAGTATAATTTTGATAAAATGAGCTACATCTATTTAACAAGATTTCACTCTTACAGTGATAATGTAAACATCATCGAGAGGGAACTCTCAAACTAAAGAGGAAAATTTTGAATGACCTTTACAAAGTGTAGTTATTCTCGACCTGTAGTTCGAGTATATATGTACTATTTTTGCTCATCAATCTGACTACATCTAGAAGATGTTATATAGAAAAAGCTCATTCGTTGAGTACATGAACGATTGTCTGATTGCTTGACATAGAAAAATATTCTTATCAACCCAAAGAAAAGGATGTTGAACTACTTAGTCAAGAAGTACCATACTTAATTGCGATCAGAGCATTGACGTATCTTGCTAACAAGACGACATCTGATATTACGTTCTTGCTAGATGTATTGGTAAGATTACAGTTCTAATCTCAAATGTTGCACTCTTTTTCCCTTCACTAAGTTTTTCCCATTGGGTTTTCTTGGTAAGGTTTTTAACGAGACAACATAACTGATCCAGTAGTATCAATTTATCTTATAGGTCCCGAAGTACTAATTTAACATCATCATAAATCATGTTGTTAATTATGTATAATGCGTAGTGCACTCTTTTCCCTTAGCTACGGTTTTGTCCCATTGGGTTTTCCTGGCATGGTTTTTAACGAGGCAGAATTATAAAGCGCATTAAATAATTATTTGACATATTTACAAACTCGAGACACGGGATAGTTCCACAAGAACAATATCATGTCCTGGGTTATGATTGATATATATTAGACTCGCATAGAGTTCGATCTCAATCCAGATACAAGTTATGAAGGTCGAAGATTTCAGCATATTTAAGAAGTATGTAGATTAGAGTTGATCAAGAGAAGCTCAAGCTATACTGTATGAAGACAATGTAGACAACAAGACTCAAATCAAAGAAGACTACGCCAAATATCAAGTCAAGCAATTGTCACAGAAGATTGGATTCAACATCATCAAGATTTACAAGTAAAATTAAGGGGGAGTAATGTACCCATAATATACACAGTGTATGTACTCTTTTTCCTTGACTAAGTTTTGTCCCACTGGGTTTTTCTTAGTAAGGTTTTAATGAGGCAATATAACTGGTCCTGCAGTATCAGTTAACATCGGTCCTGAAGAATCGTGTAAACATTATCTAGTAGTATAATGTTAACAGTGTATGTGTATTTCTAAATGTCTGAGGGGGAGTGTTATGAATGCAGACATTCAGGCCCATAGGCAAGCCTGACCTAATGTTAATGGGCTTTAGGGTTGTTGTATTGATCTCTATATATATATATATATATATATATATATATATATATATGTACATGAAATATGTGTGAATAAAATCCTTTTCTGATGTTTGCTTTCTTGTATATAACAATTATTACTATTATTATTATATTATCATTATTATTATGATTATTATTATTATTTATTATTATTATTATTATTATTATTATTATTATCATGCTTATTCTTCTTCTTCTTCTTCTTCTTATTATTATTATTATTTTTATTATTATTATTATTATTATTATAATTATTATTATTATGCTTATTCTTATTCTTATTATTATTATTCTTCTTCTTCTTATTATTATTATTATGCTTATTATTATTATTATTATATTTAATATTATTATTCTTATTATTCTTATTATTATTATTATGCTTATTATTATTATTATTATTATTATTATTATTATGTGTGCAAATGAGGCTGATAATCATTTTATACACATGTAAGATGTTAACCAGCCACGTCAGTCCACAAATGTTAAGCCACATCAGCAATATTTTAACCTAGTTAGTGTTTTTTTAACGTGAGAGTATTTTACAAACAAAAGTGAATAGTTCGAATTATTATTGGTGATTAAATGAGTTGGGATTATTATTGGGCAATAACAGTGAGTTGGTATTATTTATTTCCAATTTGCCTTATTATTATTATTATTATTATTATTCTTATTATTATTGTTGTTGTTGTTGTTATTATTATGCTTATTCTTATTATTATTATTATTATTATTATTATTATTATTATTATTATTATTATTCTTATTCTTATGCTTATTCTTATTATTATTATTGTTGTTGTTGTTATTCTTATTATTCTAATTATTGTTATTATTATTATTATTATTATTATTATTATTTTTATTATTGTTATTATTATTATTATTGTTATTCTTATTGTTATTATTATTGTTATTATTATTTTTATTATTATTATTATTATTATTATGTTGTTGTTGTTGTTGTTGTTGTTGTTGTTGTAAAGAAGCAACTTTTTTGTGTATTAGGAGTTGTACTCCAAGCTTGGTGAATTTTTAAAAAGAAAAAAAAAACTTGATTTTTCACTTTTAACCCACACATTTCATATTTGGTATTTTAACAATTTAACCCATTTTAATCTTTTTTTTTTTACTTTTAGCCCAAAGTTTTCCATCTTTTATAATTTAACACAACACTTTATTATTTACAACTTTGGTCCCCCATACTTTTTATCTTTCGCAAGTTTTCGTTTTACATTTCGTTCTAAATTTTGTGAGTTAACATGTCGTAGCGTGCATGTGAGGTTCAACGTTTTTTGCTCTATTTTTCCGTATTTGACAGATCCATCGCAAAGCGTTCATTTTTTCCCTTTTGAAAAGTTCGCCGCAACTGGCTGGTCCTAGATCGACTAAGTTATTATTTTCTACTTTTTACGGGTCTGGTTAATTTCTTCGTATTAACACACTGTAACGGGTGTGCGTGGTTCAACGATTTTAGTCTGCTTTTCATTCAATGTACTTTTTACCATTTTATCTATTTTATTTTTACGATTTTAAGAGTCAATGTTGTTGTGGCATTGGTGCTACTTGGCACTGTTTTATTAACGTTTTTAACCTATTAAATTTTTTACTGATATTTTGTTTCGGTTTAACCCTATACTTCCTTTACTTAAAAACTATTTTTTACTTGCATATTTTATGTACGCGTATGTATAAATATGATTTGTTCTACATTCCGATGTAAACTTTTTTTATAGACGAGTCAGGTCAAATATAATACGTTTTCGTATAAAGAAACCATTTTTACGTGCATATTTTTATGTACGTTTTGGTATAAATTCAAGTTGTTCTACGTTTCGACGTAAACTTTTTTGGGAAATGATTCATGTCAAATATAATATGTTTTCGTGTTTATTTTATTTATGTTTCGTAAAGTTTGTTTCGAACCGAGTGGAGTCAAATTATGGGAGTTTTTTCCTAAACTAGTGTTTGTGGAAAAAGTATTTACCATTTTAGTGTTTCTTCAAAACTATTTACCAAAATAGTATTTTTACTCATTTTGTATTTGCCTTTTCTTTTAATCAACAAAAAAAACTTACTATTTTTCTTTATATTAAATCAATCCACTGTTAGCATTTTTATTTGTTTATAAAAGAATAAAAATGGAAAAGAATAAATTGTTTCTTTCTTTTTCCTTGTTGACTCTTTTTATTTACATATTAATACCGTCTTTTAAAAACTCAAGCCTCTACAAAATAGTAATTCTTTCTTTTTAGAGTATATTCCTCATTCAGTGAATGTAATATTATAATTACACTAGGAAGTTAAGAAAACAGTGAAAAGATGTCGTAAAATTATTAAGTCTCATTAGTAGAGTGAAACCATCAAGTAATCATCTTTTTTTTTATCATATCACTAAGTTAATATTAAAAAACAAATTCGTTGTTCATTAATGCATACCATTTTGTTTTTGAAATTGATTTTTTTGCTATCTTAACCCAAGAATGTTCGTATAAGCTTCACTACAGTTATAATGTTTGATTAGTTTTTTTTTATTTCATTGTTTAAATTTACTGTGAATGATTTTATAAATTTGTCTTTGACATGGGTTGGTTGAAAAAAAATTATAACAAGATGGAAAAGTGTATAATATTGATTTAATATAAAAAATAATAAGTTCTTTACGTTGATTAAAAAAAAGTAAATACAAAATAAATAAAACATAAATAATTTGATTGAAAAAAAAAACATATCGGATTGATTAAAAAAAGGTATAATAAAAGAAATAAAAATACACACAGCGAATTGATTGAATAAAAAAGAATAAGTCTATTATGTTGGTTAAAAAAAAGCAAATACAAAATAAATGAAACCCCAAATTTGGTAAATAGTTTTGAAGGAACACCAAAATGGTAAATACTTTTACTTCCAACACTAGTTTGTTAAAAAACTCCAAATTATGGTTTCTTTTTCTCCCATTTTTTCGAAAGCACTAATTAATCTCTTTCGATTACATGTATATATTTTCCTTCATACCCGTTACGTTTTCTATGTATGAGTTGGGCCACGTGTAATACGTTATAATTGTTCGATATGAATTTGATTTACTTTACGTTTGATCCAATCACAATGCTTATACACGTTACATTGAGTTCAACTGGATACGTCGAAATGTATGTTTTCATATGGTTAATGCATCATATAACGTTTGGACTAATTCATTCAATGTTTACAATGTACCAGCGCCGCAACACGGGCGGGTCTTAACCCTAGTATATATTTATATTTAACTAGTTTTTGTCCCGACCGCGTTGTGGGGCACTAAGCCGAATATTTATCTCTCGTAACATGTAGGTTTGTGTTTTGGTTACTTGTACCTAATACTCATAACACGACCTAAAAAAATTAAATCGAGTCAACCAATAAAAACAAAATTTTACCATAGTTTTGCTAAAAAAACTAAAACGATGGAAACACTATAATTTTATACTAGGGGCGAAATTGTATTTTTTCAGGACAAATGAGCCTGTGTCAGACAACCGACTAACACGAATAAAAATTACACAGATTCAACTAATTAAAACAAAACACTACCATAATTTTATAAAAAAAACTATGGCATGACTGTAATTTTACACTAGGTCAAAATCGTAATTTCACAGGGGAAAAAAGGATAGCAAAACTGTAAATTTGAACTGAGGGCAAAAATCGTAATTTGGATGGGAAGAAAAAAAAACAAAACCAATGACAAAACTGTAAATTTAAATAGACAAAATTGTAAGTTAGGGGCTGTTTGACAACTTCTGAATGGTTAAGTGCTAAACCAATAAGATGTCTGAATTATTAAGTGCTGAACCAGTAAGAGGTCTGGCCCATTAAGAGCCAGTATAATGCTTAACCGTTCAGAGGCAAATGTTTGACCAATTCAAATTAGATGTCTTAATCATTCAGGCTCGGTATAATGCTTAACCATTCAGTGTGTTTGAGCGTGTGTCAGACAACTGATTAACACGAATAAAAATTACACAGATTCAACCAATTAAAACAAAACACTACCATAATTTTATAAAAAAAAAACTATGGCAAGACTGTAATTTTACACTAGGTCAAAATCGTAATTTCACAGGGGAAAAAAGGATAGCAAAACTGTAAATTTGAACTGAGGGCAAAATCGTAATTTGGATGGGAAAAAAAAACAAAACCAATGACAAAACTGTAAATTTAAACAGACAAAATTGTAATTTAGGGGCTGTTTGACAACTTCTGAATGGTTAAGTGCTAAACCAATAAGATGTCTGAATTATTAAGTGCTGAACCAGTAAGAGGTCTGAACCATTAAGAGCCAGTATAATGCTTAACCGTTCAGAGGCAAATGTTTGACCAATTCAAATTAGATGTCTTAATCATTCAGGCTCGGTATAATGCTTAACCATTCAGTGTGTTTGAACCATTCAGACATCTGCTCACGAAACAAACACTCTGAACCATTAAGAGCTGAACCAGTAAGAGATCTAAACCATTAAGAGTCTCGTTAAGAGGTAAACAAACAACCCCTTAGCTTAATCAATTGGGAAATGCTAGCGTAGCAGTTGGCCGCCCATTTCAACCAATGACAGGAAAACACTGTTCCCTGCGATGGTAATTGTTGTTATAGGTAATAATAATAATAAACAATATATACTATTTTAATTCATAGCGTCACCTTGATAGTGACATCTAATATTCTAACAGAAAAGATTCCACAGATGTTGTAAACATCAACATCTATACAAATCCTACCATCTATTCTAATTAGTCTAAACACTAATGCAAGATAAATATTGTTACATTGAGAAACCACTATCTACACTATCCTCTCTTTCTATTACCTAAACATATACTTTAACAGTTATGATTAGTATCACTCGTTGTTTAAAAATATTTTGAATAGCAGAAGTGATACTAAGGTGTTGTTTGTTTTTTAAGAGGTAAAATGTCTGCAGTCTGCGGACCACATTTGCAAACATCTGTTGAAGAAGAGGTGGACCAAATGTCTGCAATCTGCAAGAAGAAGACTGTTTGTTTTTTTAACATATGTAGACTTCTAATATAAACTTGTGGAGGTGTACAGACAGTGGTGGGTGGTGGACGGTGGTAGTGGTGGGTGGTGGATGGTGGTGGTGATGGACGGTGGTGGTGATGGACGGTGGTGGTTGGTGGTGGTGGTAGACTGTGGTGGTGAGTAGTGGACGGTGGCGGTGGTGATGGTGGGTGGTGGTGGATGGTGGTAGTGGATGGTGGTGGTAGACGGTGGTGGTGGGTGGTGGACGGTGGTGGTGGTGGTCGGTGGTGGTGGTGGTGGTGGTGGCCGGTGGTGCTGGGTGGTGGACGATGGTGGTGGGTGGTGGACGGTTGTGGTGGGTGGTGGACGATTGTGGTGGTGGTGGTAGACGGTGGTGGACGGTGGTGGTCGGTGGTGGTGGGTGGTGGCTGGTGGTGGCTGGTGGTGGTGGGTGGTGGCCGGTGGTGGTGGGTGGTGAAGTTTAACCCTCTGCAGACCTTAAAAAATCTTAGAAGTGGTTGGACCTCGAAAGTGATATGAAAGCTAAATATCCACACCCCTTTATTACGTCAACTACTTAAATTTCGGGACGAAATTCCCTAAAGTATGGGTGACTGGACCGACCTGACTTTTCGGATTGTTATTCGTTGCTACTTGCTCCGATTTGTAATCGTCCTGTACACTGAGATTCAATATAAACAATGGGTTTCGTTAGTCTAAATACATTTTCATCACACCGCACTACTGCACATTTAAACGCTTTATAGTCGCAAACGCTTAACGTTAACGCAACATGAATCATAGAGTACTATATTACTCTAATTGCCGAGTGTGTTTGTTTGTTCGGTAACCACTCTCGCCTTTGCATTCTCTTATCGCGCTAAAACGCTAAACCGCAAACACTGTTAATGGTAGTAGTAACATTATGTTGTGTATTCTTATGTGCTTTACTTGTGTGTGTGTAACAACTCTAATCAAAAGTCATATTTATTTAATTAAATTGTCTAATAGGAAACCCTAATTGAGAAACCCAAGTGATTCTGCATAATCCCTAAAATTTTCAGAACATTTGGAATTAGGATTAGGGCCCCTAAAACTCAGGGGGGTAAACCCTAATTGATAATTATCTTTAAAATGCGTTGTCTGAAATGAGAATTCACGAAACATTAACTCACCAGGCCTATACTAGTGACGAAGCAACCCTAGGCTAGGTAGGTTTCCCAGGCGAGTCGCGACAGGGGAAGGGAATCCCTTCGCGACACGCGGGGGGTGCACATTTAGGGTATAAATAGTAGGCTGTGGGACTTGATTCTGGGCATTGATGCGACGTTAAAATTCTTTACGTACGCTGAATTATAGTATAATCACTACAAAAACACACACTAATCACGAAGTGCTGCCACAATTCAGGGTAATAACTCGATCGCTGCTACGATTCAATGTCCGATCGATTAAACTATCCAATGGATGTTTAAGTGCTGCCCACATTAGGGTTTATGCTTTGTCATTCGTCGTTAAATCGATGGATGTTTAAGTATCGCACTTTGTCATTCGTTGTGAAGGTTGTAATCTCGTGAGTTATCGTAAATGCTGTATTAAGTTACTAACCTAGTTTGTGTGCTTGATTATTTAAACTAGGTTATCAAGGCTAATCAGTAGGATAAGCTCTGTTAAATCTGCAATGTGAGTCATTCTCTTTTTATCAAATTTGTTTACAAAAGCATGTTGTTTTCAAAGATTATAATTACAGTGATTAAGTATATGTAGTCACCAATTTACAGCCGGTATGTGGGGTATTGTGCACATTACTGTTTTTATCAATTTAGGTGGGCGTACCTAATTAATGATACTCGTTACTATTGGGTGAACGGACTCAATAGTAATATGACCACAGTCACCGAAACGAGTCGATGACAAGTACTGTGGGTATTTGGTTGAAATAAACATTGTAATCTCTCTTAATACTGTGAATTATAATAAAAGAGTCATTTTAGTAAAATGAATGATTCACTCAGTATTTTCCCGCTGACAAAACCTTTTCAAACATGTTTCAGGTAATCTATTGTGATCCAGGAAAAAGTGCCGTGAAGCACTATCAGCTTAAGAAAGTGGCTCAGAAATAAAGAAAACATGTTTTGTAAAATAAGAGATTTCCTAGTGAAATCTCAAGATTGTAAATTATCGGGTTTTATTCCGAATTGTGAAATAAAATAATCGGGAAATATTTTAGTTTTAAAAGATCCTGAAGAAACTTTCGCTGTTAATTAAAATACCACGGGATTTCTGTCCAGCGGCGCCTGAAACGGGTCAAACCGGGTCGGGGGCCGTGACAGAAATAAGGTGGTATCAGAGCCACTGATTTAAGCCTATTAAGTATTTAGAAATACTTAATTTTTACTGATTGCCAATTATGTGATTATGTGTTTTATTAACTGATTATTTGTTAATTACAGTATGGGTAAACAAAAGCTGTCAAACATCTACCTAAAACTAGATAGGTCAACCAACGAGAAGGGAAGTTCATCCCAAACAAAACCTTACGTAATTCCTGAAGAAGGAATATTTGTCCGTAAGGCACATTACGAGGAACCACTTTCTCCTAATAGAAGAAGCTTGATTATTAGGAAAAGTCAGGAGGAAATAAGGAAAAACCGAGAGAAGAAAGTTAAACAAGAAACCCAGGATTTAATCAATAAATCACCTTGGGAGGACAAATTAGATGAGAAATGGGCAAATCTTTATATGCTAGCCACAGTAGCAGAAAATGCAAATCTCTAAATACTCAAAAGTTTTAGCACTTTTATTTCCCATAAATCTTATTTAGTAAATAAATAAGTTACAGTAAATCATAGTATAATTTACTTGTCAGTTGTTTCATGTATGCAATAATATTTACAGGTTATCTATAAAATGTTGTTTTAACATTTGGTATGTATTTTGCATATCTGCTAAACAGCATGAATGAGATATCGGAAGGTTTAGAAAATCTTAACCTCTATCCCGTTAAGATAGAAGTTTCCAAGGAATTCACTGGTTATTTCGCTGATAAAGAAGAACCCATGGAATTTCAATCCAAACCACTGGCAAAACCTAAACCCAAGAAAAGAAGCAGATTTATGGGCTGGAGGCGTGTACGAAGGAAAAAAGCCAGCAACAAGAAAGGTTACCAAAACTGAAGAACCAAAATACAAAGGAAAGGGGATAGAAATTGAGGAAAACATTAATCAAATAGGGATAGAAACTGAGAATAGTTTTAAGCAAACAGAAAGAGAAGTCGGAGAAAGTTCTAGCCAAAAACAGAAAATGACTCCTTGGGAAGTTTTAGATCATCAATTAGTAATGAGTGACCTCATCGGACCTGCCGATGGAAACCTTGAAGCAGCTAATCCAAACCTTATATTCACTGAAGAAGATCTTTTCAGTTACCCACTAGAAGCTCCAATCCCAATCAATCTGGAACCTGCTATTCCAGATCCTATTGTCCAACCTCAACCATTACCAGTAGAATTAGATGAATGGTGGACAACCGATTGGCAATACCAAAACCTTTTAAACAACCCTGATACATTTTTCCCACAAGTTGACCCAGAACCTCCAATATACCCAACTATGAGCCCGGAGAATCTGACTGAACTTCGCCTCTGGGGCGAAGAGTTAATTGATGCAGGAAATCGGATTAGGGATGTGGGAGAAAGAGTTACTTGGAAGTATGACGAAAGGGAGCGTCGTTTTTAAGAAAATTAGCTAACCAGATAATGAAAGTTTGCAGGAATATGTGTAAATAAATAATCATAATAACCAGTATGTGTAATAACTTAACAATAAAATGTTGTATGATAATCGTGTGTACGAGGTATAATATAATATATAGAAATGAAACTTGTGAAATCGATAATTTTAATTATACATGTTAAATGTGATTATTGTTTTATTATATTTGTATTTATACTAATTATTTATATAAAATTTATTATCAGATGTCAAACATTGGTAATGAACCAGCAAATGAGGTTAATCAGTCAGAGCAACATCCAGGAGATCAATATATGACTAGACAAGATATCGAAAATATTGTTGCTCAAGGGATAGCCAATGCTATTCCAGCATTCGTTGCCGCTATAAAGAATCCAATTGAACCGCAACAAATCGTTCCAAGTAAACGTATTACTGAAGATAACTTCAGTAATAGTGTAAACGGAGGCAATAATAATGTTAATCATAATAGGGAACCACATCAAGCTCCATTACCCAAGAAAATGAAAACTGCAACACCTGGTTGCACTTTCAAAGAATTCCTTGCTTGTAAACCCATTGAATTTGCAGGCAATGAAGGAGCAACTGCATCACTGTGTTGGTTAGAGAAAACCGAAGCAGTCATTGCAATAAGTAAATGTGCTAAAGAGGATCAGGTCATGTATGCATCAAATCTTTTCAAGGAAGGAGCACTGGAATGGTGGAACACTGTGTTACAATCAAAAGGAAGAATAATAGCTTATGCTATGACTTGGGAAGAATTTAAGGGTTTAGTAGAAAGAAAATTCTGTCCTGAGTATGAAAATGAACAAATGACTAATAAGTTCCTAAATCATAGGATGATGGGTGTAGATTGTTGCGGTTATACTTCGACATTCTTTGAATATGCTAGAGTGGTACCAACACTGGCTTCGCCAGAACCGGTACTCATTTCTCGCTACATTTGCGGACTGATTAGTGAAATCCGCAACATTGTTAAAGCTGCGAGACCTCGCACTATTGACGATGCTGTGGAATTAGCTAATACCCTAACCGACGAACTGGTACGCACAAGAGATGAAGACAGGAAGAAGGAATTAGCTCAGAAAATTACCCAAGGATTTCGTACGAATAATAATAATAGCTTCAAAAGAAGGGGAACAGGGCAATCTTCAAATATGCCATTCTGCAGGAATTGCAAAAAGAAACATAATGGCAGATGTAATATAATCTGCAATTTTTGCAAAGTTGTAGGACATCGGGAAGAAAACTGCAGGAAGAAATCCACAATCTGTTACAATTGTGGAGAAGTTGGACATTTCAAAACAGAATGTCCTAAATTGGGTAAACCAGTAGACAACAAAACCAAGGCGACCGACGGAACTAGTAAGAAGAATGCTAGGGCATTTCAGCTGACCACTCAAGAAGCAGAACTCATCCCAGATGTGATAGCGGGTACGTTCTTAGTTCACAACATTTATGCCAAAGTATTATTTGACTCTGGTGCAAACCAAAGTTTTATTAATACTTCATTCTGCCAAGCTCTTAATTTACCTTTAACCAATATTAGGCAGATTTTTACTGTAGAAACGGCAGACGGAAATTCAGTTAAAATAGATAAAGTTTTGCAAGAAGAAAACATAGAACTTTTAGGACATAAATTCTCTGCAAAACTATTGCCGATGAATTTAGCTGAATTTGATGTTGTATTAGGAATGGATTGGTTAGTAGCCAACCATGCTCGAATCCTTTGTGATCAGAATTCCATAGAAATTCAATCACCCACCGGAGAAATAATTAGGATCACAGGAGACAAACCACGTAAGCCTATGAAGTTCATATCAGTAATGAAAGTTGCTAATTATGAACGAAAACAAGGAATAGTGTATATGATTTCGGTAATCATTAGCACTAAGGGTAAAGAACTTAAAGAGATTCCAGTAGTCTCAGAGTATTCGGATGTATTCCCAGAAGATTTACCGGGATTACCTCCGGATAGGGAAGTAGAATTTAGGATTCATCTAATTCCAGGAACTACACCGATAGTCAAGGCACCTTATCGGTTAGCACCCACAGAAATGTTAGAACTGAAAAAGCAATTAGATGAATTACTAAGTAAAGGATTCATACAACCTAGCTCATCCCCTTGGGGAGCGCCAGTGTTGTTTGTAAAGAAGAAAGATGGTTCAATGAGAATGTGTATCGATTATAGAGAATTGAATAAGGTTACAATTAAGAATCGATATCCATTACCTAGGATTGATGATCTTTTTGATCAACTTCAAGGAGCTAGATATTTTTCTAAGATAGATTTACGCTCCGGATATCATCAATTGAAGGTACAAGAAGAGGACATACCTAAAACTACTTTCAGAACTAGGTATGGTCATTATGAGTTTACAGTCATGCCCTTTGGGTTAACGAATGCACCTGCTGCATTCATGGACATGATGAATAGGATCTGTAAACCATATTTGGATAAATTTGCAATTGTCTTCATAGACGATATACTTATTTATTCCAAAAGTCAGACAGAGCATTGTGAACACCTTCATGCACTCTTAACTTTATTAAGAAAAGAAAAGCTTTATGCCAAATTCTCAAAGTGTGAATTTTGGTTGCAAGAAGTGCAATTCTTAGGGCACATGGTGAATCACGAAGGTATTCATGTAGATCCTGCTAAGATAGAGGCAATTACCAAATGGAAGGTTCCACAAACAGCAATGGAAATTAGAAGTTTTATAGGTTTAGCTGGATATTATAGACGGTTTATTAAGGATTTTTCTAAGATAGCCGTACATTAACTAAGTTAACCTGTAAAGCGGTTAAGTTTGAATGGGGACCAAAGCAAGAAGAAGCCTTTAGAATATTGAAGCAGAAATTAACAAATGCACCAATCTTAGCCTTACCAGAAGGAACTGAAGATTTTGAAGTATATTGTGATGCTTCAAAACTAGGATTTGGATGTGTGCTCATGCAACGCAAAAAGGTGATTGCATATGCTTCAAGGCAATTGAAAAAGCACGAAGAAAACTATACGACTCATGATTTAGAATTAGGAGCCGTAATTTTTGCCCTTAAGATTTGGAAACATTATCTTTACGAAAGTAAATTTACTGTCTACACATACCACAAAAGTTTAAGATATATATTTGGGAAAAATGAGTTAAACATGAGGCAAAGGAGATGGATGGAAATCCTAAGTGACTACGACTGTGATATTCAGTATCACGAAGGAAAGGCAAATGTAGTTGCAGATGCTTTAAGTCGTAAGTATTATGAGAAACAACGACGAGTTCGTGCTCTCAGATTAAATCTACAAATAGATTTAATGGAACAATTGAAGAATGTTCAAACTACAGCAATCAAGGATGATGTTGAAGGAATGAAGGGACGAATCAAGGAATTAGAACAAGGAGTAGATGGAGTTTGGAGATTCCACAAAAGTAGAATTTGGGTACCTAAGCAGGGAGACTTAAGACCTAAAATTTTAGAAGAAGCTCATAAATCTAGGTATACTATGCACCCAGGAAACAATAAGATGTACCAAGATTTAAGAAAGAACTTTTGGTGGATAGGAATGAAAAAGGATATAGCACGATATGTTTCTAAATGTCTCACTTGTTCACAAGTTAAGGCAGAACATCAGAAACCTTCAGGTCTACTACAACAATTAGAAATGCCTGTATGGAAATGGGAACTCATAACAATGGATTTTGTTACTAAGTTACCCAAAACCAGAAAAGGTAATGATGCGATTTGGGTAATTGTGGATCGATTAACCAAATCAGCTCACTTTCTATCTATGAAAGAAACCTTTAGTATGGAAAGGTTAGCAAAGTTGTATGTAGATGAAGTCGTATCCTTACATGGAGTTCCACTCTCCATTGTTTCGGATAGGGATAGTCGTTTTACTTCTCATTTCTGGAAAAGTTTCCAGCAAGCTATGGGAACTCGACTAAATCTAAGCACTGCATATCATCCCCAAACAGATGGACAAAGTGAAAGGACAATCCAAACTCTAGAAGACATGCTTAGAGCATGTGTAATAGATTTTGGTGGAAATTGGGATGATCATTTACCATTAATTGAATTCTCCTATAACAATAGCTATCATTCAAGTATTGAAACCGCCCCATTTGAAGCACTGTATGGAAGAAAATGCAGAACTCCAGTCTGTTGGGCAGAAATAGGAGAAAGTCAATTATCAGGTCCTGAAATAGTGCAAGAAACGACTGATAAAATTACTCAAATCAAGGAAAGACTAAAGACGGCTGGAGATCGCCAGAAGAGTTATGCAGACAATAGATGCAAGCCACTTGAATTCCAAGTTGGAGACAAAGTACTATTGAAAGTTTCTCCTTGGAAAGGAGTAGTCAGATTCGGAAAGAAAGGAAAGCTAAGTCCAAGGTACGTAGGACCATTTTCAGTGATCCAACGTATAGGACCAGTCGCTTATCGTTTACGACTACCAGAAGAATTATCTGGAGTACATGATGTATTTCATGTATCCAATCTCAAGAAATGCTTATCAGATGAATCACTGGTAGTACCTCTTCGAGATATAGAGGTAAACAAAAAGCTGAAATTTGTTGAGAAACCTCTTCAAATTGAAGATCGAAAGATCAAGTTTCTCAAACACAAACGACTAGTTTTAGTCAAAGTCAGATGGGATTCAAAGAGAGGAGCTGAATACACTTGGGTGCTGGAATCAGAAATGAAGCGAAAGTATCCTCACTTATTCCAGTAAATCTCGAGGACGAGATTTTTATTAAGGTAGGGAGAATGTAACAACTCTAATCAAAAGTCATATTTATTTAATTAAATTGTCTAATAGGAAACCCTAATTGAGAAACCCAAGTGATTCTGCATAATCCCTAAAATTTTCAGAACATTTGGAATTAGGATTAGGGCCCCTAAAACTCAGGGGGGGTAAACCCTAATTGATAATTATCTTTAAAATGCGTTGTCTGAAATGAGAATTCATGAAACATTGACTCACCAGGCCTATACTAGTGACGAAGCAACCCTAGGCTAGGTAGGTTTCCCAGGCGAGTCGCGACAGGGGAAGGGAATCCCTTCGCGACACGCGGGGGGTGCACATTTAGGGTATAAATAGTAGGCTGTGGGACTTGATTCTGGGCATTGATGCGACGTTAAAATTCTTTACGTACGCTGAATTATAGTATAATCACTACAAAAACACACACTGATCACGAAGTGCTGCCACAATTCAGGGTAATAACTCGATCGCTGCTACAATTCAATGTCCGATCGATTAAACTATCCAATGGATGTTTAAGTGCTGCCCACATTAGGGTTTATGCTTTGTCATTCGTCGTTAAATCGATGGATGTTTAAGTATCGCACTTTGTCATTCGTTGTGAAGGTTGTAATCTCGTGAGTTATCGTAAATGTTGTATTAAGTTACTAACCTAGTTTGTGTGCTTGATTATTTAAACTAGGTTATCAAGGCTAATCAGTAGGATAAGCTCTGTTAAATCTGCAATGTGAGTCATTCTCTTTTTATCAAATTTGTTTACAAAAGCATGTTGTTTTCAAAGATTATAATTACAGTGATTAAGTATATGTAGTCACCAATTTACAGCCGGTATGTGGGGTATTGTGCACATTACTGTTTTTATCAATTTAGGTGGGTGTACCTAATTAATGATACTCGTTACTATTGGGTGAACGGACTCAATAGTAATATGACCACAGTCACCGAAACGAGTCGATGACAAGTACTGTGGGTATTTGGTTGAAATAAACATTGTAATCTCTCTTAATACTGTGAATTATAATAAAAGAGTCATTTTAGTAAAATGAATGATTCACTCAGTATTTTCCCGCTGAAAAAACCTTTTCAAACATGTTTCAGGTAATCTGTTGTGATCCAGGAAAAAGTGTCGTGAAGCACTATCAGCTTAAGAAAGTGGCTCAGAAATAAAGAAAACATGTTTTGTAAAATAAGAGATTTCCTAGTGAAATCTCAAGATTGTAAATTATCGGGTTTTATTCCGAATTGTGAAATAAAATAATCGGGAAATATTTTAGTTTTAAAAGATCCTGAAGAAACTTCCGCTGTTAATTAAAATACCACGGGATTTCTGTCCAGCGGCGCCTGAAACGGGTCAAACCGGGTCGGGGGCCGTGACAGTGTGCTTTATACGTCTATGAATTATGCTCACAACTCGATTATCGCATCAAAACAGAACGCAATAAACGCTATCTCGCTAAAATACCTAACATACTAGTACTAACCAACGCAACAAAAAACATTAAAGAAGCATTCGATACGTGACAACGAGAATACTCCAAGCAAAACAGGACCTTTGTTCGAAGCCAGGTAGCTTCATACGAAGGCATCCGGTTCGAACTGGCGCTTCTGTGCGATCAGACCTCGTCTATAAATAGCCAAGCCCCTTCCCTATTTCACTCACTTACTGCCTTTGATCCGAAACTCTGCTAAATTGTTGTCCGACCAATTTCAGGTAAGATTTAACAGTTTTCTATAACTACACAACGTTTTCCACTCGATTTTTCCACAAGTTTCACTTTGATTTCATCAAAACTTCATCTCTTTTCTACCAAACTTCAACTTTTTCAACTTTTCACAAGAACTTCATCTTTTTCGTACAAAATCTTCATCTTTTTCATCAAATCTTCTTCTTTCATCACGGATCTACACTTAAACGGGTGATTTGGGTATAGCTTCGGCTTCCCAAGTTGGAAATTAGCTGGTTTCAAACTCACCAAGTGTTAGATCTAGGTAAAAACCCTTTAAAACCTCTTTAAACTTGATTTTCACCCTAAGACGGACCTAAAACGGCATGTATTTCGTTCATTGAATAGTGGGACGAGGTAGTGTCAAAACGAGCTTGAAAAGGATTCGAAAACACGTCCGATTCAGGCGAAAATGCAGCTCCAAACGCCAAAAACAGTCACATTTGTGAACTGGACTGTTCTGTGCGAAGCCCAGCTTCGTACGAAGGCACTCATGGCTTTGTATGAAGGCAATGCCTTCGTATGAAGACACTGACTTCGCACCTAACAGTCCGATTCTCATCCGTGACTCAGACAAAGACCTCTCCGACTCCAAGTTTACTCAATAGCTTAAGATTGGAAGGATGAACACTTGATTTTCTGAAGAAGACGTGAAGAACACTCAATTTTGGATAATGAAAGCGACACGTGTATGAAGACCCTATCTTCGTACGAAGGCGCAGCTTAATACGAAGCTTCTGTTTCCCACCCGACACGTCAATTTCGACCGTTTCATCACTTGGAAGACTTACGCATTCTGTCCTTGTATGCATGCTGATCCGACGCTCCCTTCAATCCACTTCAGTTCGTGTTTATTAGTTAGACATGCACCGTGAGTATACTCGAACCTTTTTACGCTTAACGCACTTTTGGGTGTTACATACGTTCCCTATCAAAACACAACACACAACGCAAACACTTTTAACGCTAACAGCTCCCGCATGCTATACGTAATTAGTTGAATGCTTGTTGTTATGCTTATACAGTGATTACTTGCCCGACCGCCTTTAGCAACGATAGCACTATAGTTTGGACTCAACACCTGATTTGTCAGGGGCTGCTAAGGATCTCATACTTTACTTCACGTGTTCGCTCCGGTGAACATGTGTTGCGCATACTTTACTCACAGTCACGTGGTTAGGATATATCATTGTTGGTAGTTTGCATGCTTCGCACCGTTACGCGTTACATGCTGGTTATGCGTAAACGCTTTTATACTATATCTATGCAAACTTGTGTACTCTCACATTTACTTTATGTATTGACTTTTATTTTAACGTATGCGACATTTCCCTGTTTGCAAAATTAGGAATAACCATAATAAGTTAATAGCTGTCAACATTTCCCTGTTTGCAAAATTAATGATTCACTAGACATATTTTTCCATTTTTTTTCGAAAGTGATAACTTACATGGTTGATTGGCTGTTCAAAAAATGATTTAATTTTCAGAATGTCCAAGATAACCTTTCATTTCAGTAACCAATTATTTGAAAAGAAAGTAGATAGTATATAGTCCAAGACAACCTTTTATATGCGATAAGTATGACGGGGTCATAATTGGATGACTATTCCACATTATTATTATTATTATTATTATTATTATTATTATTATTATTATTATTATTATTATTATTATTATTTCCTACATATATAAAACACAACTTGAGGGAATAGTGCCAGGCAGCTTGCTGGCACTTCCCTATTGGATCAGCCAATTTTTAATTTAATTTTATTCTCAGTTTAAAATTACGCTTTCGTCATTTGTTTAAAATTACGTTTTTGCCCCAGCTCAAAATAAAATTATAATTTTGCCCCTAGCTTAAAATTACGCTTTTGCCCTTGGTTCAAAAACTCACTTTTAATTTTGTTCTAGTTTAAAATTACGGTTTCGCCCTCCGTTTAAAATTACGTTTTTTCCCACAGTTCAAAATTTGTCTGGCACTTCCCTATTGGACCAACCCAGTTTTAATTTAATTTTACTCCCAATTTAAAATTATGCTTTCGTCCTTTGTTTAAAATTACGTTTTTTCCCCCAGCTCAAAATAAAATTATAATTTTGCCGCTAGCTTAAAATTACGCTTTTGCCCTCGGTTCAAAAACTCACTTTTAATTTTGTTCCCAGTTTGTAAGTCCCGAAAACCGGATCTTTCAATGATATGAAAACTAATCTTGTGAGAGTGCGGAAACCAAACACAAGATGATTCAAGATAGACCGAAAAATATGAAAAATGATGAACACAATAACGAATCACTTTCAAACTTGCACACGTTCTATTACTTGAATAAGCAAAACGTCTAGTACAAGTTGACACACCACCAATCGCCTCTCTCTGACTCTCTGTAGAAAATTATGAAACAATGAGGCTCAAACCTAAAAACAAGTTAAAAACTTGTTTATATACTAACTCAAGCCCAATTCCCTACATGGGCTCCCCTTGGGCCTGCTTGGCCCACATGGCCTAAAGCTTGGCCCAAGTGACCTATAAAGGTCCAAAACCTAATATAACTAACCCGGTAAAGCCCGGTTCGTAACCATAATCCGTTGTGTTAATTTGATGTGCCAGTCTCACACTTTAGGGCCTAACAATCTCCCCTAGACTGATGCCATCAAATTGTCTTCGTAGCATGAATTCAACAACGTCTTCAACGAAGTCTATGGTTGTCGCTATGCTGCAGATGTTGTGGAAGTTCTTGACTTCTGAACTCTCAGCACCGGGTCTCTTTCTTCAGATCTTGTGGTTAGCTTCATATCAGGATTTCGATCAGCTTTGCTAAAAAATCTTGTTAAAAAGAATGCGAGAGGAGGATTCTCAGCAGGTCTTTTCTTCTTCAATCTTTGTCTTTCAAGTAGGTTCACAGGTACTTCTTCAAATGTACTTTCACTGTCAGACGGCGTTTCGTATCCAGTTCTTTTGACTCAGGTACATCTTGTTGTTGTGCTGCTTCAGGCTTCTTCAGCAACTAACAGCATCTCATTCTTCAATAACTCCTGTTCTTGATTGAAATCAAGTTCTGCACATGCTCACAAACTCATAAGCAAACATTTCTTATGCAACGGGGGAGAGTACCATATGAACACTAGGTACATCCAAGTACTTATACTCGGATTTCACAATTTAAATTCTTTCAACTTTTGATGATCAGTCAAATCTTCAAGAACGGTTATATTTTTTTTTTAATTTTAAGAAAACAAATAAACACTATATTTTTGGATTTTTGGTTTTATAGAAAAACAAGACACTATTTTTGTATTTTTGTATTTTTGAATTTTTTTATTTTTAATTTTTTAATTTTAAGAGCAAGAAACAAATAAGAACTCAAAATATAAACAACTACCATAATATAATATCCAATTACAATTGCAATGGGATCAAAATTCGTTCTCAGGCAGACTAAGGAACACTTTTCAGTACGAGCCTAATCAAACTGGTCTATGCGATTGCCAATATGTTTGTCCACTTAAACTTTAACGCTCAACTTTCAATTTTTCAACTTCGTGATATGCTTAAGGTAATATTATACTATTATACCCGTGTGTCCCATTCCAAGGCATACCCCCACGATCAAGGTAAGCACAACGATTCATCGTAGCAGGTGAGTATACTGATGTCATCCTTTTGATTTACAACGTTAGACCATTGGTGACAGGTCAGTACTTTCGTACAGCAGAGCGACTAACGATTATGTCCAACGAGGGCGAGGCAAATACCATTTTGGTACGAATTTGGCTCTTTGAGCATTGGGAATTTTCTCATTTTGAGATTTTATTCCTTAGGGTTTTTGTCCTCTTTGGGATCTTTTAAGATATCCTGACTGTGTCTAGGTCTGCATATAATCTGGATGCAACAGAAGGACAACCAAGATATTCCTGGATGATTCAACAATATAAAGACCTGAAACTTCAGACGTTGGCTATCTATCAACGCAAGATTTAAGACCATAAAATCATACGCCGTTGGTATGTTACTCACATGGTACATAGTTCGTTATGTTTATATCACTTAGTATCTTTTATCATGTTGAGCGTCAAGCCTATCAACATATCGCAGTAGATCCTAGTCTTTTCAGCTATGGCACCGTACATGTGTTAGTCAAACCCTTTAACATGAACATTTATTTCACTTCCCATATCATGCGATCTCTCTTTTTGGCTTTTTCATTTTTCAAATGTTTTTGTATTTTCTCATTTTCTCCCCCTAAAACAATGCATATATATATACAACAAACTCTTTTTGTATTTTTCTTTTCCTAAGTTTTCTTCCCCTAAACTCTATATCTATCTACATGTCCCTCTCCTCACCTTAATTTGTGCATAAATCTTGTATTTTTGCGCAAATTTACCATTTACTAGAGAAATGACACTTTATATACAAAATAATAAACTAAGAAAGAGAAAAAAAAATTTGCTTAACCGTTCTATCATCAGATTGAAGACTAATCAATATTCAAATCAAAGTACTGAATTTAAACGGTACCTTTTGCTGATCTTATCTTACTTCTCTAATCTCCTCCAAAGGAAACATATCATCTGTAAAAAAAATTTGAACTTTTTGAAACAGTGAAATGTTACCCGTTTTTATCTCTGGAACAACCGCTATCAACATTCCAGAGATTGTCAACAGCCCCTCCTTGGTTGTTCCTGAAAAATAAGGAGATTAGTAAGACATGGGTACCCAGGCCATCGTGGTCCTGGGATTTCCTGAAGCATCAAAATAAGACACTTCCTTTAAACATAAGTCCCATTTCGTCTCAAGGATTGGAGACGTTGCTGCTTTGGATTTGGGTTTCCAAATCTGTTTTGGTTTAACAAACGTATTTGTTGCCTTCGGTTGATCAACTTTAGCTGTTTCAGGTTTGTTAGTTTTAGAAACACGTTTTTGTTCCTGAACAGGCTTGCATTTGTTTTTAGCAGCGTTCCAATCCCCATCAGATGGTTTAACCTTGGGATTCACATTCTTCATTGCCTTAGGTGATGATACCATAATCGGCTTGGAATGATTGTTATCCTTTGGTGTAACCCTCTGATTTCGCATATAATATGGTACATGGGGACGCCGTGTACAGTTTCTAGCAATATGACCCGCAATGCCACAGTTGTAGCAAGTTTGTCTTTTCATCGGAAAGACATTTTGAGCAGCTTGATTTGCTCTAGCAGGTCCTAAAGGACAAACTGGTCCTTTTTGCATTGGATGCGCCTGCACTTTACTCTTAGACGAAGATGAATTTGGGTGCTTGTATTTGCTGTTCGCAGAAGTCTTGTTGCTCTGAGCACCATTCTTCGTCTTTTCTCCCTGATTGGAGCTTTTCTTCACCTTGTCACGAGCCTTACGAGATTGTGATTGTCCTTGATGAGCAGACTTCTTATATCCCTGAATTTGATCTGCTCGTTTTGGCTCCTTTTGTGTGTTGTGAACCGGCTCACAAACATCAGCACAAGAGTGAGTGTTGACATTTTGTTGCGTTTTTGGACGATGAACACAATTTCTAGCAATGTGTCCAGGAATTCCACAGTTGAAACATGTCTGTCGCTTCAATGTATGGAGATTCGAAGAGCTAGCAGCAGTAGCTGATCTGATGGGTTTGGATGAATGAGCTTGTTTAGATTGCTTTGCTTGTGTTCCACGTGCCTTTTCTGAGCTCTTAGGTACCTGCTGATCAGAACTAGAACAAGCATGAGATTCAGATAGATGATGTTTTTCGTCTTTTACAATTTTATCATGATCATTTTGAAAAGACGATTTAGTTTCTGTTTTAACTTTATTAACAGAAACATTTGTCGGTGACTGTTCATTTATTTTAACTCCTTTTTCTTCTTTAATAGATTTAGATTCAGTTTCAGTTTTAGAACAAATTGAAATTCCATCAACACATGTTTCGTCAACACATGTATCATGTGAATCTTCTTGAGATTTGCTTTCAGCCACAGTTTCCAATGGGGTCCCACTAGATTCAACATTAGGGACGTCCACTGAGACCGATTCAGAAGAAGAATCAGGACATTCTTGATTTTCTTGAGAAGAAGTTTCAGTGGTTTCACTGAATGTATCCTGAGGGACCTCACCTGTCACACTAACATCAGCTGTAGAGTTAGAAATATCACAATCACAATCATTAACTGAAAAACATCCATCATCAGACTTGCCCAAAACATCAGGCCCACTAGACACCAAAGAACAAAGCATACGAAAAATATTTTGTCCCAAAACAAAATCAGAATCAGTTTCATCAAAACAATTTTTAGGTAAATCAAAATTTAAAGGTTGTTCTACCCCAAGAGTGTCTTCACATCTCAAGTCTACTTTTTCTTCTGCACATGTAAACGATCTGTTAGGATCAACATTTCCTTTAGAGACAAAATTTATTGACGGGGCTGGTTGTTTATTACCAACAAATTTGTTGTTGACTGATGACTTATCAGTTTTTGGGCCATAAGTCATCTTGCCCTCATTAATTAACTCCTCTTCGGTGAAAGGCAAATAAGTATAGTTATGATTGTATGGAGGAGGAGTTTTAGTGTATCCCAAACCAGCCCCTTTCTTTTCTTTGTACTCTAGCTGAATGTCACAAATGTCCTTGACCAATTTGCTAGAAGTGTCATATTTTTTCATATTAATTTCGTTAACCTGATATTTCAACTTTATGTCTTCTAGCTCTTTGGTCAAGTCCTTAATTGTTGCTAGAGCATCTTTAAAGTTACAATTCTTAACGCTGATATCTTCTTTCAACTGAATGATATCTTTCCTTTGGGCTTCAATTTTTTCTTTATAAAGTTTTTCATTTTTAGCTAAAGTAAAGTTTTTATTTTTAATATCTTTGTAATCTTGAATTAACTCAGCGTTGTGTAACCGATATGACTCATTTCTTTCTCTACACTCAGGAGTGCAAAAGACAGAAAGTATCTCTTCACGTTCTTTAGTCACGGGTTTGTTAAACATAAATGTCATAATTTCAGTGAGTGGTTGATACTTTTGTTCTTCTCCTCAAAACATAAACCAAAGCGAGAACCCGTGTACTCGCTAACTCATACCCTTTGCACGCAAATGACCCCGCTTTCTGAACCGCACCTTAAAACCTGTCAAAGCTTATCACAACCAAACAAACCCCTTGTTTTATTATTATTATTATTATTATTATTTTTAATATTATAAAAACCAATGATTATGTAATGATTATCCAATAATTTATTAATAATTATATAATGATTATTAATATTATAATTATTATAATTAATATAATCAATTAAAAAAAACACTGTTCCTTCTTCTTCTTCGTAACTCAATCCCCGAACCCTAATTTCTAACTTTAGCCAGCCGTCGGAAGATGATGATCGGAGGATAGTGATGGTATAGTGATGAAAGACGGTGAATGGAGGTAACGACGGTTGAAGAATGGTGACCGAAGACGTCAAAGATGATAACGGTGATCAGTCTCGGAGATGACGGTTGAAACACAATCTGTCGTCGGCGATAACGAAGATATCGGAGAAAGATGAACGAAGGTGGTGAAGTGATGGATATGACGACGATGATTATGACGGTCTCCGATGAAGAAGAAAGGTTATTGAAGGATGATGGTTGTGGTCGGACGGAGGAGGTAATGTGGTAATATTCAAAACAAGTTCACCGTTGTCGACGAACGGAGCAGGTTAATGGAGTGATGAAGGAGGTTGCGACTCGAAATCTAGGTTGCGACTCGAGACCTGAAGATGAACGATGATTGAGGAGTCGAAACCAGTGAATGACTTGATACCAATGTGAAATGAGAGTGACTCGAGATTGTGAAATGAGTGAGTCGAGACCTCTGTGAAAGTTGATGAATCGAGACTGTTTGAAAGATGTGAAGTCGAAATCGTGATTGCGACTCGAGACGGTGAAGCTTTCAACTCTAGACCGTGTGAGGGTGATGAAAAGTCAAGACCGTGACTCGAGACCTCCTCGACTCGAGACCTGCTGAAGATGAGTCGAGACCTGCTGAAGATGAGTCGAGAACGTTGAGAGATAACTCGAGAACTCCAACCCTGCTTTTGGAAATGAATTTCTCCCGAGATTTTGGGGACTCGAAATGATGAGAAGAAAACTTTCACGAAAATCTCTCCAGATACTAGGGCCAAGATAGGAATGATATGCAACAGAATATGAAATTTCGAAAATAATGGAATTTTTCAAATCAATATTTGATTTTATCAAATCTTTTTAAATATACCAATTAAGAAACAGTTGGTATTCCGAAAATTTTGTAAAGTTTAAAATTTGTCCAATCTGTTAACACCTTTTCAAAAGATCAAAACACCAAAATAAAAGAATTTTCAATACAATTTGGATGAACACCACGAAGAAAACGAAGAACGCGAAGAACACCAACCCAAAAATAACGAAAATCTTGAATCTTTGATATCAAACCGAGCCTAGAAATAGGTTCTAAAGGCTCTGATACCAATTGTAAGTCCGGAAAACCGGATCTTTCAATGATATCAAAACTAATCTTGTGAGACTGTGGAAACCAAACACAAGATGATTCAAGATAGACCGAAAAATATGAAAAACGAAGAACACAATACCGAATCACTTTCAAATTTGCACACGTTCTATTACTTGAATAAGCAAAACGTCTAATACAAGTTGACACACCACCAATCGCCTCTCTCTGACTCTCTGTAGAAAATTCTGAAACAATGAGGCTCAAACCTAAAAACAAGTTAAAAACTTGTTTATATACTAACTCAAGCCCAATTCCCTACATGGGCTCCCCTTGGGCCTGCTTGGCCCAAGTGACCTATAAAGGTCCAAAACCTAATATAACTAACCCGGTAAAGCCCAGTTCGTAACAATAACCCGTTGTGTTAATTTGATGCGTCAGTCTCACACTTTAGGGCCTAACACAGTTTAAAATTACGGTTTCGCCCTCCGTTTAAAATTACGTTTTTGCCCCAGCTCAAAATAAAATGTTGTTTTTTCCTCTAGCTCAAAATTACGATTCTGGCCTCAGCTCAAAATTACGCTTTTGCCCACCGTTCAAAATGAAATTATGTTTTTCCCCTTAGCTCAAAATTATGATTTTGCTCTCAGTTTAAAATTATGATTACGCCTCCAGTTCAAAATATAATTACGATTTTGCCCTCTGTACAGACATACATGTTATGAGAGAGAAATATTCGGCTTATTGCCCCGCAACGCGGGCGGGGCAAAAACTAGTTATTATCATTAATTGAAACTCTTCATGAACAGTGTCTATATTTTTAAAGTATTTGTTTACTTTTCTACTTTTAGCATTTATTATTTATTTATTCTATGTTTTTAGTATTTATATTTTGTGAACTTTATTCATTATTTAGTTTAATATTTTCTAATAAGTTTTATTCTTTAACTTTTTAAAAAAATCTTACTTCGTAACTCTGTTTATATATTTTTTTCAACATTGCTATATAAGTTTTATTTAAAATGGATACCATGTCGTTGTCGTATTAAACTGAACCAAAATGGACGATGAATTATAATTTATTATTTGTTCTATGTTTAACTTTTTCAACATTGTAATAAACTGTTATTGGAAACGGATATTGTGCCGCTATCGTACCAGACTGAGCTGAAAGGACCAAACAACATCTGCATCGATGCAGGTATTTAGTTTTATTGTTTTTTACTTTCGATAAAATGACACCGTATCGCTATCATACTATACCGTACCAAACCGAACAAGATCAGTGACGGTACTTGTATCTATTTTATGGTTTCATGTATAATAATGAATATTGTGCTGCTACTGTAGTTAACCATGCCAAAACCGAAGGAACAATATCAGTTTCAGTACCATTATGTATTTTATTGTTTTTGCTTTCAATAAACTTACATCATATCGTACCGAACAACATTAGTACCAGGACCATACTCACTTTTATTTTTTTTGTTTCGATAATTTTCCATTTATACAACTCTAACTGCAATGGGATATAAATATTGGTACCGTGACGATCTGAACCGTTCGATACCGTTCGAACATCATCGTTGCTGGTACCAGTGTTCGCTTCTATTGTTTTGGATCGATGTATAATATATGTTTATTTCTATACTTAGTGCATGTATCGTACTGGTACTATAGCAAATCAAAGCAGTACTGATACAGTGCTCACGGTACCGTACCGCCGTAAGACGCGGTCAAATACACTAGTTATTATTATTACACTTTACACTATAAAGAAGCAATTTTTTTGTGCATTAGGAGTTGTACTCCAAGCTTGGGGAGTTTTTCAAGAAAAAAAAATAACCTTGATTTTTCACTTTTAACACAAACATTTCATATTTTGTATTTTAACCCCTTTTAATTTTTTTTACTTTTAACCCAAAGTTTTCCATCTTTTATAATTTAACACAACACTTTATTATTTACAACTTTGGTCCCCCATACTTTTTATCTTTCGCAAGTTTTCGTTTTACATTTCGTTCTAAATTTTGTGCATTAACATGTCGTAGCGTGCACGTGAGGTTCAACGTTTTTTGCTCTATTATTTCCGAATTTGATAGACCCGTCGCAATGCGTCCATTTTTTCCCTTTTAGAAAGTTCGCCGCAACGGGCGGGTCCTAGATCGACTAAGTTATTTTCTACGTTTTACGTTTCTGGTTAATTTCTTCACATTAACACATTGTAACGGGTGTTCGTGGTTCAACGATTTTAGTCTGCTTTTCGTTCAGTGTACTTTTTACCATTTTATCTATTTTATTTTTACGATGTTGAGAGTCGATTTTGTTGTAGCATTGGTGCTACTTGGCACGGTTTTACAAACGTTTTTAACCTATTAATTTTTTTACTAATATTTTGTTTCGGTTTACCCATATACTTCCTTTACTTAAAAACTATTTTTACGTGCATATTTTATATACGGGTATCTATAAATATGATTTGTTCTACATTCCGATGTAAACTTTTTTTTATAGACGAGTCAAGTCAAATATAATACGTTTTCGTTTAAAGAAACCATTTTTACGTGTATATTTTTATGTACGTTTTGGTATAAATTCAAGTTGTTCTACGTTTCGACGTAAACTTTTTTCGGAAATAATTCAGGTCAAATATAATATGTTTTCGTGTTTATTTTATGTATGTTTCATAAAGTTTGCTTCGAACTGAGTGGAGTCAAATTATGAGAGTTTTTTCCTAAACTAGTGTTGGTGAAAAATGTATTTACCATTTTAGAGTTCCTTCAAAACTATTTACCAAAATAGTGTTTTTACTCATTTTGTATTTGCCTTTTCTTTTAATAAAAAAAACTTATTATTTTTCTTTCTATTAAATCAATCCACTGTTAGCATTTTTATTTGTTTATAAAAGAATAAAAATGGAAAAGAGTAAAATTGTTTCTTTCCTTTTCCTTGTTGACTCTTTTTATTTACGTATTAATACTGTCTTTTAAAAACTCAAACCTCTACAAAACAATAATTTTTTTTTCAGAGTATATTTCTCATTCATTGAATGTAATATTATAATTTCATTAGGAAGTTAAGAAAACAATGAAAAGATGTCGTAAAATTATTAAGTCTCATTAGTAGAGTAAAACCATTAAGTAATCATCTTTTTTTTTAAAATCATATAACTAAGTTAATATCAAAAAACAAATTCGTTGTTCATAAATTCATACCATTTTGTTTTTGAAATTGATTTTTCTTGCTATCTTAACCCAAGAATGTTAGTATAAGTTTCACTACAGTTATAATGTTTGATTAGTTTTTTTCGTATGTTTTTCTTTATTTCATTGTTTAAATTTACTGTGAATGATTTTATTAGTTTGTCTTTGACATGGGTTGGTTGAAATTTTTTTTATAACAAGATAGAAAAGGGTATAATATTGATTTAATATAAAAAAATAATAAGTTCTTTACGTTGATTAAAAGAAAAAGTAAATACAAAATAAATAAAACATAAATAATTTGATTGAAAAAAAAAACATATCATATTGATTGAAAAAAAAGGTATAATAAAAGAAATAAAAATACACACAGCAAATTCATAAAAAAAGAATAAGTCTATTATGTTGGTTAAAAGAAAAAGACAAATACAAAATAAATGAAAACCCAAATTTGGTAAATAGTTTTGAAGGAACACCAAAATGGTAAATACTTTTACTACTAACACTAGTTTGGTAAAAAACTCCAAATTATAGTTTCTTTTTCTCCTATTTTTTCGAAAGCTCTAATTAATCCCTTTCGATTACATGTGTATATTTTCCTTCATACCCATTACGTTTTCTATGTATGAGTTGGGTCACGTATAATACGTTATGATTGTTCGATATGAATTTGATTTACTTTACGTTTGATCCAATCACAATGCTTATACATGTTACATTGAGTTCAACTGGATACGTCGAAATGTGTGTTTTCATATGGTTAATGCATCATATAACGTTTGGACCAATCCATTCAATGTTTACGATGTACCCGCGCCGCAACACTGGCGGGTCTTAACCCTTGTATATATTTATATTTAACTAGTTTTTGTCCCGTCCGCGTTGCGGGACACTAAGCCGAATATTTATCTCTCGTAACATGTAGGTCTGTGTTTCGGTTACTTGTACATATTACTCATAACACGACCTAAAAAAATTAAATCGAGTCAACCAATAAAAACAAAATACTATCATAGTTTTGCTAAAAAAACTAAAACGATGGAAACACTATAATTTTAAACTAGGGGCAAAATTGTATTTTTTTCAGGACAAATGAGCGTGTGTTAGACAGCCGATTGACGCGAATAAAAATTACACCGATTCAACCAATTAAAACAAAACACTACCATAATTTTATTAAAAAAAAACGATGGCATGACTGTAAGGTTACACTAGGTCAAACTCGTAATTTCACAGGGGAAAAAAGTATAGCAAAACTGTAAATTTGAACTGAGGGCAAAATCGTAATTTGGATGGGAAGAAAAAAACGAAACCAATGACAAAACTGTAAGTTTAAACAGACAAAATTGTAATTTAGGGGTTGTTTGACAACCTCTGAATGGTTAAGTGCTGAACCAATAAGATGTCTGAACTATTAAGTGCTGAACCAGTAAGAGGTCTGAACCATTAAGAGACAGTATAATGCTTAACCGTTCAGAGGCAAATGTTTGACCAATTCAGATTAGATGTCTTAATCATTCAGACTGGGTATAATGCTTAACCATTCAGACATCTGCTCACGAAACAAACAGTCTGAACCATTAAGAGCTGAACCAGTAAGAGATCTGAACCATTAAGAGTCCCGTTAAGAGGTAAACAAACAGGCTCTTAGCTTAACCAATAGGGAAATGCTAGCGTAGCAATTGGCCGCCCATTTCAACCAATGACAGGAAAACACTGTTCCCTGCCATGGTGATTGTTGTTATAGGTAATAATAATAAACAATATATACTATTTTAATTCATAGCGTCACCTTGATAGTAACAACTAATATTCTAACAGAAAAGATTCCACAGATGTTGTAAACATCATCTATACAAATCCTATCATATGTTCTAATTAGTCTAAACACTAATGCAAGATAAATATTGTTACATTAAGAAACCAATGTTGACCATGGCTTTATAGCCTAGTGACATCTTGGAGGTGAGATAAGGCTTTGGGACCAATAGGTCCTGGGTTCGATTCCCACAAAGGGGGGTTTTCTCATATTTATTGGGGTTCCTCCTGAATTGGTGTATAGGTATTATGCCTAGTGGAGATGGATATGATCGGGTGGTTCCGCTGGTGGCACGATGATACTCCAGTAGTCCGTCAGTGATCCAAATTTGCCGTTAAAAAAAAAAAAAAGAAACCATTGTCTACACTATCCTCTCTTTCTATTAACCTAAACATATATACTTTAAAAGTTACGATTTGTATCACTCGTTGTTTAAAAATATTTCGAATAAAATTAGCAGAACTGATACTAACAGTATATGGTTATAACTTCGAAAAGCATATTGGAGGTGATTTGTCTACCCAAAGAAGGTGATAAAAGGTAAAAGTTTTAGGTTTTTCAAAGAAATCTCAACTTTAAACATCGCTTCTTTCTAAGAAACCCAAAGGAGGTGATAAAAGGTAAAAGTTTTAGGTTTTTCAAAGAAATCTCAACTTTAAACATCTGTTCTTTCTAAGGGTGAGAGGGACACTCCCCTCTCTTACGCACACTCAATCAGGTTATGCCACGTCAACTCCTCTCTTAAACTTCCCTCGCACCCCAATTTGATGGCGGCACTCCCCTCTTAGGGGAATTGTTTTTTTATTCAAAAAAAAAAAAGTTTTCATTGGTTGAAAATGAGGGTGGCCCCACCTTCTTCGGTGCCCCCCCCCCCCCCCCCCCCCGATTAGGGTCCCCGCCTGGATGGCGGCGGTGTTCCCGCTCGGCAAAATTGGTCCCCGCACGGGGTCACCGAGGGTGCCCCGCTCACCCTAAGAAAAAAAAACTTTAAAACCTCGTAATTCTCTTATTGTGTAAATTCAAAGGATCTATAAAACCTCGTAACTCTCGTATTGTGTAAATTCAAAGGATGGGTTTTACGAGATGGTCTATATAGTCTGCGTTTTATTTTATTTATGATTTGGGCCATTCCACTTTTTTCTTAGGATTTCAAACCTAGCTAGATGAATAATTTAGAATTATTGGTACATTTTTTTTGAACGGTAACATTCTATGATTATAGAACACGGCCAGCATATGCTATAAAATCCAAAGATTACAAACATAAAACATAAAAACAAAAACAAAGCTAAACAAAAAACGTACAGTTTATCCCCGTTCCCCCATATTGTTCTCCTATCGTACTATTTTATTATATCTCTTACATTGAAGTCCACCCATCTTTCTCATACTAAATCCTTGAAATTTGATCTACATTTCATCCATAAAAACGTGTCTTCCTTGACATCTTCAACGACGTTATTTCCGGATCTTGAGATTCCTTTGAACTCCTTTTCATTCCTTGACTTCCATAGATGCCATATAGTTGCTTGAAATACCAATTTCACAACCTTCTTCCAGTCCGTTGATCCACTCAATCCATCCACATATGCCATTATCTTTTCACAAGAGCTAATGTCCACATACAACGGCAATTTCAACCAAGCAAGAATGTTCCACCATACTGATTTTGACAATGTACAGCCGCTGATTAGATGCTCTACCGACTCCTCCGACGTCCCACACCTTGTGCATAACTCATTTACCAGCTCAACCCCTCTCTTTCTCAGTTCTTGTTTTACCGCAATCCTTCCTAAAGCCGCCCTCCAGGTGAAGTAGTTAACTTTTGTCGGAGCCCAAGAATTCCAATGAGGCCACTGTACATCTTGTTCACTTTCCACTAGTTTTGCAATATGTTCCTTAACCGACGTCACCGTGAAGTCCTCCCATTTATCGGTCCGCCATCCCCATCGGTCTTCCCCTGAACCGAGACCTACTTTGTTTAAATCGCTCAACATTCCAGACCATTGTCCCCATTCTACATCGCTGTTCGGGGGTCTTGTCCATTCGATATTCCATTGAGTTTCGTTATGTACTTTAACCGCAAAATCCGCTATACATGCTCGCTTCCTCCTCGCAATTCTAAACAGATCCGGGTATCGCTCCTTGAACGGCATTCCACCTGCCCAGTTATCCAACCAGAACTTTACCTTCATTCCGTCTCCCAACTTCGCCTCCAGCCTTTCTTTCAAATTTATTCCTTTTCTTTCTAGTTCCTTGTATGATGTAACAATATCCTTCCATATACCTGGCACTCCACTGTTAACTGAAATAAGCTTGTGACTTCTCTTATTTTCATGAATTGCTCTCACTACTTTGGCCCATAAGGCTTTCGGATCCTCCTTGTACTTCCATCCCCACTTTGTTAATAAAGCTAAGTTGGCACTTCTAAGTTCACCGATTCCAAAACCTCCATATGTTCTTGGTTTCACCATTTTGTTCCATGCTATCCAACGAATCTTGTTAATACCGTCTTTTCTACCCCATACAAAGTCTCTACGAGTCGCTTCCAATGATTGTATAACCTTCTTTGGTGCATAGTACATCGATAAATAATAATTCGGCAAGGCTCCCATCACCGCTTTTGCTAGAGTCAATCTTCCGGCAAAAGATAGACATTTGGCTTTCCACGCTGAAAGTTTATTATTGAACTTATCCACCACCGGTTTCCAGAATTTCACTCTTTTCATGTTTGCACCTATTGTCAATCCAAGAAAGCCGAACGGTAATTTTCCTTCTTTACAACCTAGATTCTTAGCCATAAGTTCAACTTCCTCCTCTCCACCCCAACCCCGTATAGGCTTGATTTGTTTAGGTTCACTTTTAGCCCGGAACACAAGTAAAAGCATCTCAAAATCCTATTAAGGTTTAGAATATTTGTTTCGGACCATACACCCATGAATATTACATCGTCCGCATAACAGAGATGTGATATACATGGGCCTTCATTAGGCAGTTTTACTCCTTCGAAAGCTCCTCTTTCTCTAGCCCTAGTCATGATTACATCCAAAGCTTCCATGGCTAGAATAAATAAAAATGGTGACAGTGGATCACCTTGTCTTAATCCTCTTTGTAACTTAAACTCAGATGTAGGGGAGCCATTTACCAATACCGAGGCCCAACTCGACTTTAAGCTTGCACTTACCCATTTCCTCCAAAGTACCGGGAATTTCATCGCTTTTAAGTTCGCCAAGAGAAACTTCCAATTTATTGAATCATACGCCTTCTCAAAATCCACTTTAAACACAAACATTTTTTGTTTTTTTCTTTTTCGCCTAAGAAATAATTTCACTCGTTATGATAGGACCATCAAAAATCGACCTTCCTTCCACAAACACCGTTTGTACCGTGGCCACAACGGACGGGATAACCTTTTTTTATTCTTGTTGCTAGCACCTTAGCTATTACTTTGTATATGACTCCAATCAACGAAATAGGACAAAAATCACTTACTGATTTTGGGTCTCCTGTCTTCGGTATTAGCGCAATAAATGACGGATTGCAACCTCTTCCAATTTGAGCCTTCTTATGGAACTCCTTCAGAACTCCCACAAAGTGTTTTCCCAATTGATCCCAGAATCTCTTTATATACTTGAATGAAAACCCATCGGGCCCAGGAGCCCTGTCGCTGCCACAAGCCCACACTGCTTCCTTTATTTCCTCTATAGAGAACTCTTCAATCAACTTTTTTGCCTGGTCATTCGTTAACTGTCTAAAACCTCTGCCATCTAAAGTGGGTCTCCTGCTATATGGTTCGATAAATCTCGCTGAAAAACTTTCCAAAACTGCCTTCTTTATCGCCTTTGGTTCCGTTTCCATGCTCCCGTTTACCCATAACGTGTTTATCCTATTTTTTGCTTTCCTGCAATTTATGACTCCATGGAAAAACTTTGAGTTTTCATCTCCTAGTTTTGCCCACTTCAATTTTGCTTTCTGTTTCAGGTCTTCTATCCTCCTTTTTTCATACTTTTTTAGTTTCCACTTACCTTGAATTCTTTTCTCCTTTTCATTTGTTGTGAGTCTTCTAGTTTTCGCTACCCTCTCAATATCTTCTACTTCTTTCATCATTTTTTGCAGCTCCTTTTCTTGACTTGACTTAGATTCTTTCCTTCACTGTTTTATGTCAACTTTTAACTTTTTAAGAATATCTGCCAAGTTCCTCATGGTCATGTCACCAGTTTCATATCCCTCCAAAGCTTTGCGAACAACTTCCTCGATTCCTTTTATTTCAAGCCAACTATTATAGAATCTGAATGGTATCGGCCCAAAGTCCGGAGTAGAACATATTAGAGATAGAGGGCTGTGATCCGATAGGTATCTTGATAATGCTTCGAATTTTGCCGTTGGCCATTTGTTCATAAATTCATCGCAGACGAGGATCCTATCAATTTTACTTAGGCTAGATCCATCATCCGGCATGTATGTGAACTTATATCCCCCCATTTGGTATTCCATCATTCCTGTCTCCGCAATAAAAGTATTGAAAATCACCGCACTATGGCTATCAAATCTTGATATCATCCTATCCGCTTCTTTTCTGACTTTGTTAAAGTCCCCCTCCATTACCCTCATACCCTCTTTTTCGACCTTGATTCTTTTCAATTCTTCCCATAACATCCATCTGCGTATTGTCTCACATGGAGCATACAAATTTACTATATTTAACACTATTTCAGTTCCAGCAATACGACCTGTCACTACCAGGAATGACTCATTCTTAATGACACTTATCTTCGAGAATGCCCTCGGGCCCCAGGCCGATACTAACCCTCCCGATCTTCCCCTGGCATCTACAGACACCCATTCCATATCCACTTGTCCCCAAAACCTCCCAACTGTTACTTCATCTTTGTCGGAGACCTGAGTTTCTTGTATACAAAGAAAGGACGCTTTTTGTTCTTTTACTAACCTACTAATCCACAGTGGTTTTTTTGTTCCCCCAATTCCTCTGATATTTACTGTCAACAGATTCATGGTTCAACGTTCAACTCCAATTCATCTTGTACTATCCTTCTAAGTTCAGGCCGAAACTTAGAAACCCTTACCCTTATCTTTTTCCCCATCTCTAGCGTTGCATCTGTTTCCTCCGTCGTATCAACCGTGGGTTCTTTTAACGCCCTAACACGTTTTAACCAAATTTAACACAGCGGAAAATACATACTAAAAATTTCTTTATAAGTTATTATTTCTTTCACTTAAATACATTAATCCTATTTTATAAATTAATTAAAAACTAACATACGTATATCGAATTAAGTGACCACATACACACCCACGTACAATCCATGTCTTGACTCGATCTTCAACCGCGTACACATCTTGAGCAAACATTCATAAACCTGTACAACCTGCAGTCACCACAACCAATTACTTCATTAGCAACCAGTGACATAATATATATATATACTTTAAAACGTGCATAATCAAGCATCAACATCTCTTATTCTCGTTCATATGAGTCCATTCGTCCATCCATTTGTACACTCTCGTCTGACTTCCATATTTAACCTTCATTCTCCATTATTAGTATACCTGCACTTCCATTTCATTCTTAACAGAAAACAATTAGCATCATATACTTCCCTATCCACTTTCGACTCCTTTTTCCGTAAACTTACCTATTTACTTCCATTGTTAAATACTTTCTCACATGTATCACAATAATAATCAATCATCATACTACAATATATTTTACATCTAAAGTGTAAGTCCGGGATTTACTTACCTTACGCGTCCGTATTTGCATTCGCTTACACGAGTCTTCTTGTCCCGTTAGCCTTCCACGCTCCCATCCATCTTGACATGATTCCTATACTTTCATGTCATTACATTTACATCCTTATTAGCATACATGATTATTCTTATGAACGATCATATCAAGTTCATATCTCACATATGTATTTCATTAGCCGATTCAAACAAGCATATAGCATACTCAACATCATTATAACACAACCTTCACCTATTATTGTCATTTAGACATTTCATCAAACACGTGGTGTGCGTACTACTTCCTAGGCACCATGTACAACTAGTTTATGCATAATCTTCCTAGTTCATTCATATTTCATCAAATCTTCTTACTAATCAACAAGTATCATTAACACATAAACATCAAACATAGCATCATCATATTTCTCCTAATTCATCTAACAAGAATTCATCATACCCAGATAATACATCAATCTTTCCACAAGACTTGGACATAGGTGGTGATTCTAGTTATCATCTTCACCATAACTAACGGGTTTTACCTCTAATCATCAAATTAACACAAACCATACGTAACCCATGTTCTATACGAGGATTCTAACCCTTGTACATGGTTAATTTCATATTAACTCACGGATTAGATCATAACCCACTTCACCCATGATCACAAATCTTAGATTTAAGACATACCTTATGATCCCCTCATGATGGTGATCATTTATCCATGCTCGGTTATGATTTTAAGCGTCATCTTGCCTTTCAATTTGAGCATAAAGATGAAGTTAGGGTTTGAGGCTCCTTAGGAGCCTCCTGCTCGTTTATGAACACACACACGATGTGTGTCTATGTGTGTGTGTTGTTTACTTTTAATAAAACAACTTTCAAGTTGTTCACTTTGGTCCCACATGTTTCGTTTTAATTAAATAAGGCTACAACCCTTCGTTTAATACCAACGATACTAATATTCAACTAGGTTAATTATTCCTAGTTAATGTTCATTTACGGGTTCACTTTTTCCCTAACGGTATTTTACCCGTTCCTTTATATTAACCGGTTTAAATTACCAAACCCATTTTTGGGGTGTTACAAGTCTACCCCCCTTAAAAGAGGTTTCGTCCCCGAAACCTTGCTTACTTCACGGAACGATAATCCTTTACTTACTGATCCTTCTATGTAACACAATTCTAAATATATTCATATATCTTTAGATTCCAAATTCTTGCCTCCTGTTAGTTCCTTAGTGGTGTTCATCACTACATGTTTATTCATTCATTTCATTCAAAATACATACCATGGCAAGAATGCACTCATACTTTATAAAAATGCCTCATTCATGAACAAATATAACCATACGTCCTATCCTTACTTTCTTAAATCGAGCATAATACTTCGATGCGTTCATTGATCATAACGACTCGATCATATATATATATATATATATATATATATATATTTATAAATCATGTTGGATCTGTCACTCTTGCTTTCATTGCACAAATACTCATTACAACAGTCCATACTGTCACATATCCTTTTTATTTCCTTGACCCGTTAGTAACAGGTCAATATGCATACTTCTTCAAACTTGTAATAATACATACATTCGTATGATCTGTTTACTACGAATCTAACCTTTAATCCTATACATACAATGTATAACCTTTGATTCTTGTTTCGTTATCACAACAAAACTACTATTTCATAGTCACACATACTTGCTTAGCTCAAAAGTTAACATCATTCTACATCTGTTAACGTTACCTGCTACTGGGTATACTCATATACGTACATTCACACGCATGTTCATACATACAAGCCTTTGTGCACATTCAATCCCATTTAATACATACGTACATGCGTTTATATGTACTCGCATACATCTATTTACATACACCCGAAAACATACTTGCAACAATAGCACATCTATACGTACATGTTTACATGCTTATCTATCGTTATATAATGCACACACTCATACGTACCTACATAAATTTATTACATACATTCATACTATCCATATCTCTCTACATACATACATACGTTCATACGTATCTTCATACCTTCATACATCCCTACTTGTATACATACATACATTCCTACATCTTTTCATACATGCATACATTCATAGGCGCCTTCATACTTAATACGTTCATACATATATATACATAATTACATACATTCCTACACCTCTACGTACCCTTCCTACCTTCATGGACGATAATTCCTTCTTCAGGCATACGTACCTTTACATGTATATTCCTATATTACCTTACAAATCATTTCATTCGTGATTTCTCATGCATTACTTACTATTCACACATATGGGCGTTACTGAATACTTTAAGACTGAACTAAGATTTCATTCCTTTATTGGCCTCTAACCAGATTGATTTCATTCGTCTGTAAAATGAGCTCTCATCGTGAGCATCCTTTCAACACGTCTACTACCATCATCAGTCAAGAATTCCATCATTTTCATTTATAACATTAACGGTTATCACATTTCCTGTCATACTTGCGTTCATCATGGTGTTCATTCACACATAGTTCCTTCACAATTTCCCGATTTGCATTAGCATTATACTGTACATTGGTCAAATAATATAATTTGTAAGACCTAAGCTTACATAATTGAAATTTATAAGGATCTTCGCATTTTATATAAATAATGCCCATAACTTTCATACAATGTTTATAACATTTCAATACTTTAGGTTTGATAACATATTCATACTCATAAAACCCTTGCAAGGTTCATAATTGGTTCAATTCGTAACATAACGTAACTTTACCCTTTCTGAGATCAACTTTAATTCCTCATGCATCCAATGTTCTCATACCTGCATTACATTGTCTTCTCAACGGAAACACGATTAATAACGTTAATACTCAAACGTATCTAAATCGTACATACGTACATGCTTTCATACGTGCATACATACATACATCCATTTATACATATCTACATATGTGCATACATTAATACCTACCTTCATACGTACCTACATTCATTCATTCATACTTACATACATTCATACATACTTGCATACATTCGTACATACTTACATACGTGCATATATTCATTGGGACTAACGGGGGTTCGGGGGCAGCGCCCCCGAGAGAAGCGGGGTCCAAGGGGCGGCAGCCCCTGGCGGGGTCCAAGAGGCAGAGCTCCTGGCTGGGGTCGAGCTGCCAGGTCAGCTTGGAAAAATTTTATTCTGGACAATAATCCTTTATAAAAAATGCATCAAAAACTTAATTTCGGCCCATTCGGAAGCTTAACGGAGCACCGGGACGCGCTGCGAGACCACCGGAAGTTCAAGAGCGAAATAACCGAGTTCTCACAAAAGAGAGCCCGTCGCCGACGGGTCCCCAAGCCGTCGGCGACGGGTTGTAATTATACCCGTATGCTAAAAACCCCGTAGACAGGAGTATAGGCCGTCGGCCATTTTCGAACAAACCAAAGCCCGTCGGCGACGGGTGTCAGGCCAGTCGGCGACGCCCTCTCTAAAACCCATTTTTCTGCAGATTCGTTTTGTCGTCCGAACGCACTAAAACGCGCATAACTTTTGAACCGTTTACCCGTTTAACCTCCCGTTTCTTCCTACGTGACCAAAATTTGGTCCTCTTTCATATGGACTCAAAATCCCACATCCGGATTAAGAAAATTCTTAACTTACAAGATTTCGGCTTAATATTTATTTAAGAATTATTCGACCCGTTCGTGCAATTATCAAACAAACACGTTTGTTTGATCCCAATTTCTCAAGAACCCCATAAGTTCAATATTGCCTATCATACTAGGTTCCTATCACGGGTTATATGCGTTCTTAAACCCGTTTTCGCTCATATGCTTATTTTTGTCCCGTTAAGGGTATATAAGCATTTCCACGCATAAATCGCTTTTATTCGCTTCTAGCTTAGCATCACCACATTTCTTATCATATAATTTTCCCCTACAACTATATTTGTAGTGGATTTAATGCAAGAATCTATTTATTCCGAGTTTTACCCTTTGGATTATCCTTTTACGGCAAACGCCCATTACAAGGTATTACGCCAAAAGGGTTTATATCTTTCACTTTTACTCAACCACAAAGGTTTATTCATTTATAAAACTTATTTCCAAACTACCTTTAAGGGTCGTTTGCCCATTTTGCCTTTTGAGGGCGTTTTGGTCAATTTTAGCCCTTCTTTTACGACGAGGAATTTTCAACTACGTAATTGACCAAAATCGCACATCTTTGCTAAAATTTTAATTACACATACCTGGCTCGAGTCAAAGCATGGACCCGTTTAAGTACCTTGCATTTTTAATTACTAAGTAATATCAACGAAATTTCCATACGCTATCCATCCTGTGAGCATAAAGCTCTACAAACGTTCATTAATCATCATCGTCAAATGATCCTATCATCATTAATTGACCCATTTGGTCTACACGCCCCAAACCTTTTACATTTTAAATAAAATGGTATCGATTTACCATTTCGCTCATTTGACTCATTACGGATTTTCACCGTATGGTCATAATCTTTAAACCTTTCTTCCATACCTTTTACCCATCATCTCTTACGCCCTAGGGTATTCTTTAAACTTTATTTTCATTCGTCCATGTAACTAATTTACCGTTTTACCCTTTTTACTTATCATGGCATACATCATAACAAAATCTTTCAAAACTCATTATACTTTCATCATTCCATGACCAACTTACCATTTTACCCTTTTTACCGTCAAATATGGTTTACTTCCAGTTTTAACTTGTCCCGACCCGTATCGATTCGTTTCGGAACATTTTATTTCGAAATCTCTTTTTGAATAGTAACATCTTTTATTTCTAGTCAAATACATAAGTAGTTGTACTAATTTAAATGCCGTAAGCTTTACTTACCTTCCATCCGACTACGCTTTTTCGCGTACTTGATTCGTTTACTGCTTACGGCTCAAGCCTTTCATTCTTCTTTTCTTCCTTGCATATTTAATCCGTATTCACCACGGATTTAACTTTCATTCGTCTTTTCATTCTTCATAAGTTTGATCCGTATCCATCTACGGATCAAAACCTTCATTCATACCTTCCATTCTTTTCATTCCATTCCATTCGCGTTTGAATTCATTCACGAATTCAAACCTTTCCTTCCTCTCATTCCATTCCGGTTTGAATTCATTCCCGAATTCAACCCTTTCATTCCTTTCATTCCATTCCGGTTTGAATTCATTCCCGAATTCAACCCTTTCATTCCTTTCATTCCATTCCGGTTTGAATTCATTCCAGAATTCAAACCTTTCATTCATACTTTACATTCTTTTCATTTTTATCTTTATTCATATTTTTCATTCTTTTCATTCTTATCTTTCTTTCTCATGCTCGACCCGATTCTTAAAGAATCGGGGAACCCCTTTTCATCCCACACGACCCCTATTCCCGATTCGTCCGGACATACAGGTGATGATCCTCATGATCCCACGAGTGTCCTATGCTTCTTGCACACTGGCCAAGCGTGCAATCCACATACTAGTCTCGTGTCCTCATAAGAATTATCACTTTATGTCTAGGGAACCGGTCTTAAGTTCGTGCCACACCCATTTGAATCCTTCAATGATTTCACCCTCGAATATAAGGGTATGCTACATACTAATACTTGCCAAATTTAAAATTTGTGTACCTGGGGTCCATTTTCCTGACATACCGCACACCTTAGCTTTCGTACTTGGCCGCGACTGCGGAACATCCTCATTATCCATCAAGCTCACCTTTCAATATTCATCATTATTAGTAACCTCTCGCATACTTACTTATATTAAATCTTACCTTTCGGTCTTGATCGAGTCTTGGATTGTACGAGTCATTAATCACAAGAGCACACAGGTTTGAGTTCAAGTACTCACTCCTTTGTACTTGATTTCGCTCAAACCTAGGCTCTGATACCAACTTTTAACGCCCTAACACGTTTTAACCAAATTTAACACAGCGGAAAATACATACTAAAAATTTCTTTATAAGTTATTATTTCTTTCACTTAAATACATTAATCCTATTTTATAAATTAATTAAAAACTAACATACGTATATCGAATTAAGTGACCACATACACACCCACGTACAATCCATGTCTTGACTCGATCTTCAACCGCGTACACATCTTGAGCAAACATTCATAAACCTGTACAACCTGCAGTCACCACAACCAATTACTTCATTAGCAACCAGTGACATAATATATATATACTTTAAAACGTGCATAATCACGCATCAACATCTCTTATTCTCGTTCATATGAGTCCATTCGTCCATCCATTCGTACACTCTCGTCTGACTTCCATATTTAACCTTCATTCTCCATTATTAGTATACCTGCACTTCCATTTCATTCTTAACAGAAAACAATTAGCATCATATACTTCCCTATCCACTTTCGACTCCTTTTTCCGTAAACTTACCTATTTACTTCCATTGTTAAATACTTTCTCACATGTATCACAATAATAATTAATCATCATACTACAATATATTTTACATTTAAAGTGTAAGTCCGGGATTTACTTACCTTACGCGTCCGTATTTGCATTCGCTTACTCGAGTCTTCTTGTCCCGTTAGCCTTCCACGCTCCCATCCATCTTGACATGATTCCTATACTTTCATGTCATTACATTTACATCCTTATTAGCATACATGATTATTCTTATGAACGATCATATCAAGTTCATATCTCACATATGTATTTCATTAGCCGATTCAAACAAGCATATAGCATACTCAACATCATTATAACACAACCTTCACCTATTATTGTCATTTAGACATTTCATCAAACACGTGGTGTGCGTACTACTTCCTAGGCACCATGTACAACTAGTTTATGCATAATCTTCCTAGTTCATTCATATTTCATCAAATCTTCTTACTAATCAACAAGTATCATTAACACATAAACATCAAACATAGCATCATCATATTTCTCCTAATTCATCTAACAAGAATTCATCATACCCAGATAATACATCAATCTTTCCACAAGACTTGGACATAGGTGGTGATTCTAGTTATCATCTTCACCATAACTAACGGGTTTTACCTCTAATCATCAAATTAACACAAACCATACATAACCCATGTTCTATACGAGGATTCTAACCCTTGTACATGGTTAATTTCATATTAACTCACGGATTAGAACATAACCCACTTCACCCATGATCACAAATCTTAGATTTAAGACATACCTTATAATCCCCACGTGATGGTGATCATTTATCCATGCTCGGTTATGATTTTAAGCGTCATCTTGCCTTTCAATTTGAGCATAAAGATGAAGTTAGGGTTTGAGCCTCCTTGGGAGCCTCTTGCTCGTTTATGAACACACACACGATGTGTGTCTATGTGTGTGTGTTGTTTACTTTTAATAAAACAACTTTCAAGTTGTTCACTTTGGTCCCTCATGTTTCGTTTTAATTAAATAAGGCTACAACCCTTCGTTTAATACCAACGATACTAATATTCAACTAGGTTAATTATTCCTAGTTAATGTTCATTTACGGGTTCACTTTTTCCCTAACGGTATTTTACCTGTTCCTTTATATTAACCGGTTTAAATTACCAAACCCATTTTTGGGGTGTTACAGTTCTTCGTTCAAGTCCAAAGTTCTGTCAATTGGATCGGTCAGTTCGTCTGGTAGCACCTGCTCATTGATTCCACTCCCATTATTCATTCGAGTCCTCTTGTGTGTTGCTGCGTAACATCTGGTGAATGCACATGAATCCTCCCCTTTCTTTCTTTTCCTTTTAGTCTTACGTTTACTGGAGGCCCATATAATTTCTTCTAAATTAAATGGATCATCATTCAGCCCATTCTCTGTAATATTTGGTCCAGCCCCTTTTTGGTTTGATATTCTATTAGTGGCTGTTGGCCCATCATCAATTACCGGCCCACTTTCAATTGTCTCACCAATATCCCTATTCCCAGCTGTAAACTTTATTACACCGTTGTCCCCACATATATCCTCCTTGTTATTGGGATCAGTATTATTCCTTGGGCTAAGGTTACCTGTTGTCTTTTCATTTCTCATGCATTTAGCAAATATCTCTCTCCAATTACCGCCAAAATTCCTATCTGCATTAAATGTTTCTCCTTCCCCACCGCCCCCTTCGTTTTCCATTCCCGTTGCATTCTCCGATACACCTTCTCCGTTTTCCAGCGTTTCATCTTCTTCTCCGTTCACCGGCGTATCCTCTTCCTCTTCGATCACCGGATTACTCTCCCCTCTACCGTCTGCTTGAGAATTTTTTGGACCACTTTCTTCCCCATTTTCATCGATTACATCATTGTCAACTAGCCGAGCTTCATTTTCTTCATCTACCATATTTTCAACCGAAAAGTTAACGAACACCGATTCATCGTTTACAAATTTCGGTGACCAACTCCCTAGGACTTCTGATATCCAACATTTAAATATTTTTTCCTTATACTGAACTTCAACTTCAGTGTTTATCAGCTTACCAGTGTTAACAATAATTCCTATATGGGCAATAGACAAATTCCCATCTTCCTTACTAACCTCCCCAACTTCTACCACCTTCCCAATTTGCCTTGCAATATTATTGATGTTATGATTATTTCTTAAGCTAACCGGCACCCCATAGATGGTAACCCATGCAATCCTTTCGTAATGGTTCACATCTTCCTTCCACATCCTCCCATTACTAAAGAACTCTCCCCACTCTTTATTGTAATTCCTCAGAAAGTCTGTTGTCACCATTTGAGATCCAAAAGTAACTAAAATACTCAATCCCCAAGGTATCTAATTTCCATCGTGTCTGGAAATAGATTGCTAATAATCTCTTTTGCTCTACACAAAATCTTCACTGATTTTGCTTCCATCCTTACCGTCCTCTTACACCATTCTGCTATGTCCTCCGTCGTATGGTCCTCTAAAATAACCATGTCTCTCCTATCTCTGTTCCTTCCACCTGCAACAATTTCTGAATAAGACCAACCTCTCCTGTCATTATTCCATCCGTCTTGTGGTTTAGATGCCTTTACTTGTGTCACACCCCAACCAATGGCGGAAACATCGGGATGAGACGAAGTGTGAAGATTGCTAGAGACATCATAACGCTATTTGTGACGATAATTAAGTAATTCCCATTTCATTTCATAACTTCAAATTGTCAACATTACATAAACTCAAATAACAACAAGTTCAAAAGAAATACATAACAACATAAGCAAAATTGATACAACATATTAAACCTAAAGGTCTATATGTGTATCTAGGCATCAACGCTACTTCTTTTCATATCATCGTCATCATCAACCTGTAACTTTTTTAAAATACAATTCAATGCAAAAGCAATGGCGAGTATACAAGTTTGGTACGTACATAACAAAAGATAAGTTTTAAACAATTCCTCATAGCAAGCATGTGATTCAAGATAAACAATAAATATGGCATGTGTCTAACATATCAAACCAAGGAAACGCAACATGCTCATGACATAACCACAAGTTTACGGGCGGGTCGTTAATCCTATAGCGCTGCATATGTCACGGTTTGGCTCGTACGAAGTTAATGATAAGTTCAACACATAAGTTTCACCCAAGTTTAAAGTATCAAGCAATCACGTATACAAGCATGTTATAGGAATGTTCATGTGTTTAAGCAAAATGTTCATGTGTAAGTTTTGATAAGTAAACATGTTACACCCCAAAAGTGGTAAAAGTAAAAAGGGGAAAATACGAGTATACTCACAAAATTGCTAAGTCTTCCAATTATCCAAGTATGACGAGTTGATGAGATTAGGAGAATGGAACACCGAGGTCACCCTATCTGGGCAAACGATGGTGAATGAGTAAATAGAATTGCGACGAAAGATTTGAAGTGAAATATAAAGTCTATCTTATTGATATATACGTATATATATAAATATATATATATATGTGTGTATATATATATTACATGGTTTAAGTAAAAATTCTAAATTAGGTTTATCGAAAATATTATAGAAGCATTGTCTAAAATAATATGCATTTATAATTATGGCTATAAAAATCATTTGAATCCGATACGCTTCATTGGCGGTTCGACTATAAAGTATATGTATATGTTTTTAACGAAAATCGGGCAGAGTTTCCTCTGTTTTTGGACGATCCCGACAACTAACGTGTCGATATATTTCCAAAACACAACAGGTGAACAACTTTATAAATAGACTTCACTTCAAATGCTAAAATACAACTAATCGTCTAGTGTATTGGTTCGAGCTTGATTAGTATATAAAAAAAATGTATAAACCGAAATACTATAAAAATAAAAGTATCGTAAGTGTCATACCAAGACCCGTTATTCCAATCGTCGACCGGCACCAGTCAAACCTGACTTTGACCAAGTTTGACCAGGTTTGACCAGGCTTGACCCGATGTTGACTGTTTGACCGAGTTGACCCGAACAGAAACCGAACCGAATCTAACCGAGCCGAAACAAAACCCGCACATGAATCTGAGTCCGACCGAGCCTCATTTAAACCCAAGAGTTGACTTGAACAAGGCTGACTGTTGACTAAGTTGACCGAGTCGAAACGAACCCGAGCTGAACATGAGCTGAACTAAGTGAATCGAAACTGAACTTGAATCGAATCCGATTGTACAGAACCGGAACCTGAAGCGACTGCGTCGCGAAACTCGTGCTGGAGCCGGAGCCAAACAGTTGGCCGTCACCCGCACCATCATCTCGCAGCCCGAAACCGAATTGAGACTCGAAACGTGATAGGATCCGAAACGAACCCGAATGTAAACCGAGCCCACGGAACTGAAACCACACCTCTGCCGTGAACTGCCCGAACCCAGCCGCTGCCGTCGTCGGACTGTCGAGACCCCGCTGCGTCTCTGATTCATCTCTCTCATCTCTCACTCTCCTCGTCTCTCTCCTCTCGTCTGTGCACTCGCCGCCATACGCCACCACCGAAATGGTGGTGGCCGTCCGTTCATCGAACAGACGCAGCGGAGGGGGTGGTGGTTTAAGAAGAAGAAAGGGGGGTGAGGGGGGTGGTGTTTCCTGTCGGATAACCCGTCGCCGGAGAATCGACCGGAGAAGAGGAGTTGAAGGTGATGACTGATGATGTTATGTGTTGCTTGATCGAAGGATTTATTATTTGTGTGTATTGTCTTTGAGTTGCAGACAAAAGGAAACAAGGGTAAATATAATGTGCGGCGGTTGATAAAAAATTAGGGTTTAATTAATGGGTTTTGTTTAGATTGAGTGAAGGTATAAATGATATTTGAGCTGGGTTATCATCGATGTCAAGGCCCAGCTCAGCTGGTTTGTGTGAGTGCGTGTGAGGTGGGTGACACGGGTTCGAGTCCCGCGGTCAGCAGTTTTTGATGCTTTTATTATTATTATTATTATTATTTTTAAAGAACTAACCTTATAGTTTAAAAACTAACTATGTTAGTTTTAACTTTAAAAATCTGGCGAGACTAACTAGATTATTATATAAAAAGAATATAAACTTTTTAGATTGTAAAAATTGATTAATTTAATTAATTAAACAATGAAAAATTAACCAAGTTAAAAATTAAACAAATTAAAATAAGGATAAAAGATTTTTTGACAATACGACGAATTAAAATTTTGAAAGAGGCAAGCTTCTAAAAATAGATTTTTATGACTCGATTTCTAAATTAGGAAAGTTATGAAAATGCGGAGCGTTACAGTCTCCCCTCCTTTAGGAAATTTCGTCCCGAAATTTATTCAAGAGGAACACTCGAAAGGGTTTTTGGCAGACCAAAGAGGATTGCTTAAAATTGAGGCTTTGGAGTTTGAGACAACAGAGAATAATTGAGGTATTAGGGTGAACGATTGATCTAATAACGATTATGAGTATAAGAATAACATAAGTATCGGTAGATGAAAGTAGCGTGTTAAGAATGAAGTCTCGTCGTGGATAATCGGATATAATGCGTTGTGAGTTGTTTAAAGTTTGTATTAGGTCCAAAAGGTCAGCAAAACACTGAATTTCTCATGGCACTTTTTACGAAAGTTTGGTAACATGGTGAAAACACTTATATATAGGAAGTACCAGCGGCGTATCCACCATGTTTTGACCATGTAACGTCCGTTTCGTTATTCGGTGTCATGTTACGTTCCGTGTCTCACCATACACAGTAGTACACTCTATGGTTCTCATACGCCTATCACTATAATCCCGTGTGCACCCGCGATTATATTGATCGTCGCACGATCCGCATAGCTTGTACTAGTTGTGTATGAATCAGGTATATATAAATTTGAAAAGAAGGTTGTGTACGTGTAAGTATGTAGCACATAAGCAAGTCCATGCTTAAGTATGTATGAGACCCACGTAAGCGAATCCCTCGGATTCCGCTCGCGTACAAGTACGAATGTATGTATCATGAGTATGAATGAAAGTATGAGCATAAATATAAGTTTATGTATGAATATCCACGTAAGTATGAGTATAAACATAACACGTACGGGTAGTATATGTATACGTATAAGCATGCAACGTATGTGTATAAGTAAAAAAAACATGAAACATATGAATATAGGTAAAAACATGAAATATATGAGTATAAGTATGAATACGATTATAAGTATAAGCATAAAATGTATTGTTATGAATATGAGTGTGAGTGTGAGTACGAATACTAATGATTGCGTATATAGTATTAATTGAAACATAACAAAGTTAAGCAAGTAAAAGTGCTCAAGAGGTTGAGCATGTAAGTACGAACGATATAAATGAAAATGTCGCGATGCAACGACTAAAACGTGTATGATGATATGCATGTATAGTTCTTTAAACGAAACATTGAGTTCATCGAATCAAGATTAGATCGGGTTTGGTTTGAAAGGTAGAATATAGTTTTCATATGTAGGAGGATATAAAGTACTCACTGATTAAGCATAATGTATTTTGTAATGAATGGAAATGCTACTTTTGTTTTAAAAGAGTTTACATTTATTGGAGGTCATCGGTCTCCATGAAGTCTTTTTTTTTTTTTTTTTATGCCCACGTGTTTTGAGATTTGAATGACGACTTAAGCGGTGTAGAAAAGTTTTCGAAAATAATAAGTTCGCTTCATTTGCACCCAAACAAGAAATTTTGAATTTTGGAGGTTCTTGTGAAAACGTCGATCCTAAAAAAAAATTATCAAATGATTTGTTGTTGTTGAAAATAGTCTTAGGTAAAACGATCTTATAATATTTATAAGATCCTATATGTAATTGAGAAATGTTGGTTTGGTTTCAATTAAGAATGGAAGTCTCTAAAATGACGATATAATGCGAGCATATTTTAGTGATTAAGTCGAAGATGAAGTTCATGGGCAAGAGTTTCATTGGACCGATTAAATTGATAGGTTGCATTTCGTAAGGTTTGGAAATTTGTGTAGTAAAACGTTTAAGATATGATTAAGAATCTCGTGTATATGAGTTGAAAATAAATTGTAGGATAGAAAGTACGCTTGATGAAACAATGTATTTTGTATACGTATACGTATGTATTTTGAATAACGATAACTAATTTAAGTATAAAACATGATCGAGTTTGCATAATAAGATATTTGGAAGAGACGTTTTGTAACACCCCAAAACCCAAATGTTTATATTCGTTAAATGTTATGATATGGCACATCAAGAAATAAATAACTAGGTTATTTATCCTAGTTAAAAGTATGGTAGAAACAATTAGAGAATGAGAGTTGTGCCAATTATAAATAAGAGAGAGAACATGAGGGACTAAGATGGCCAAAAAATTGAAAATGAGTTTAATTAAAACAAGAATCTCACACACACTGGGTGTGTGTGTGCGTGAGATCGAGCAGGAGGAAGAAAGAATGGGTGTAAACCCTAGTTCACAAGAAAGCTTCAAATTGACAAGGAGATTAGTCTCAAATCCGATGCATGTGCTCGTTTTCTTGATAATCTAGCCCTAGCAAACATGTGGTAAGTTGTAATTTAAGATTTGATGATATTGTAAGAAGTGGGTTATGATCAATCCACGAAATTGTATGAAATTAAGCATGATTATGTGTTAACATCATCATAGGGAACATGTGTTATGCATAATTTTGACTAATTTGATGTTTAAGGATGTAAACCCACTAGTTGGGTGATTAAGATGACATGGGTGTTCATCATGTCCAATTCTTGTTAAATATTCATGAATTATGTTGTGTTATGATGAACTATTGTTAGTTGAATTGAAGGAAATATGGTGTTGATATGTTTGATGTTTATGTATTAATGATACTTGTTGATTAGTAAGAAGATTTGATGAAATAGGAATGAACTTGGAAGATTATGCTTAAACTAGTTGTACATGGTGCCTAGGAAGTAGTACGCACACCACGTGTTTGATAAAATGTCCAAATGACAATAATATGTGAAGGTTATGTTATGATGATGTTGAGTATGCTATGTGCTTGTTTGAATCGACTAATGAAATACATATATGAGATATGAACTTGATATGATCATTCATATGAATAATCATGTATGCTAATAAGGATGTAAATGTAATGACATGAAAGTATAGGAATCATGTCAAGATGGATGGGAGCGTGGAAGGCTAACGGGACAAGAAGACTCAAGTAAGCGAATGCAAATACGGACGCGTAAGGTAAGTGAACTCCGAACTTACCCTTTTGTTTGGTAATGTATTTATGATATACGGTAATTTATTTAATGTAATGTAAGAAGATATGAATCGATGTTGTTACTAAGGTATGTTTTAGTGGAATGAGTCGGAATTGGTTAAGAGAGAGATTCGATTAAGTTTGGGTAAGAAAGGGAAGCTAATGATACTAACCGTGTTTCTATTGAGAACTAATGTGAAGTATAGGCATCTTAACAATGGAAGTGATGGTTGACTCCGCTATCCGATGCGAGTGATCGAATGGATGGATGAAAGGGCTAGTATAAGAGAAAGCATGATATGTTGACGCCTTATTATACATGTGTTAAGATTTTGTATTATGTCACCGGTTACTAATGATGTGATTGAATGTGGTGACTGCAGGTTGTACAGGTTTATGGATGTTTCATAAAGAAGTGTACGCGGTTGAAGATCGAGTCAACGCATGGATTGTACGTGGGTGTGAATATGGTCACTTAACTTTATATAAGTATGTTAGTTTTTAATTAATTTATAAAAAGGGATTAATGTATTTAAGTGAAAGAATGAATATAATGAAAGAAAATTTTTAAAGTTCGTATTTCCGCTGCGACTTTCGATTATAACGTGTTAGGGCCTTACACGTTTTGGTAACGATCACCTAGGTAAGGGAATCACCCCTAACTCGTTGGTGAGGTCGTTTTTAAGAAAATGGGAGTGGAGTTAATCGTCAAGGTAAGGAAATCACTCCTATCTCGATGATATGTCCCCACTCGTCGTTACAAGGAATACGAATTTAAATTATATGAAAACATGCATATGTATAAATGAGTGAAAAGGATTTAATATGTTGGGTGTGTGTGAGGAGAAAATACCGAAAGTAAATTCGTATTTGAAAGATTGCATCGTATAAAACAAATAATATAACATATGTTTGATTAAAATTTGGGATGGTTCCAAAACGAAACGTTGACTAACCAAAGTGGTCGAAAAGCCTTTTGAATTTGAGTAGCATGCTTTGGCCTAATATGTGAAATACTCTCGCCGACAAGTCGGTTAACGGTATTTACCCTTCCGGTTACTACATGTCCCAATTCAATTGAAATATCGAGACTTGGCGGGATTTATGAAAATTAAGGAGTGGAACTCGTCGACAAGGTGCGGGTTTCACCCCTAACTTGGCGATTTCGTATCCTAAGTGTGGTTGGTACTCGTCGGGTCAAAATTTAATTTCAACACTTGACGAGGGTCCACTAGAATTTAAAATTTTGAATTTCTCCATCAAGGTGAGGATTTCACTCCTAACTTGATGGTGAATTTCGTGTAAGAAAAAAAAAATAGAAGGATTGAGAGTCATTCACCAAATTGTGGGTTTCATGCCTATTTTGGTGAAGTCGTCTCGTTTGTGTATTATGAGTGTTTTCGGATTTAGAAATACCGAGTAAAATGCATGAGGGATGTGTATGTCAAAGGAATACGCAAACAAGTATAAACGCGTAAGAAGGCATATCAAGAATGGTACATAAATAATGAAATGATAAATCAAGTATTAACACATAGAAAAATAGATCAAGAATAACACGTAAAGAATCGAACAACGAAACAAGTATTAACACATAATAAGACAAGCATTAATGCATAAGAATAACATGTCGAATATCACCCACGAGTGATATACATGTTTAAAAGAGCATAAATAAGAAACAAATAAAGTATCATGTAGTAGTTCAAGCAAAACATGCGAATAAGGCTCTAAAACTATAGACTAGGTAAAAGCATTCCTACTTTTCCTAATTCCCTATAGTCATGGCTCTGATACCAATCTGTCACACCCCAACCAATGGCGGAAACATCGGGATGAGACGAAGTGTGAAGATTGCTAGAGACATCATAACGCTATTTGTGACGATAATTAAGTAATTCCCATTTCATTTCATAACTTCAAATTGTCAACATTACATAAACTCAAATAACAACAAGTTCAAAAGAAATACATAACAACATAAGCAAAATTGATACAACATATTAAACCTAAACATCTATATGTGTATCTAGGCATCAACGCTACTTCTTTTCATATCATCGTCATCATCAACCTGTAACATGTTTAAAATACAATTCAATGCAAAAGCAATGGCGAGTATACAAGTTTGGTACGTACATAACAAAAGATAAGTTTTAAACAATTCCTCATAGCAAGCATGTGATTCAAGATAAACAATAAATATGGCATGTGTCTAACATATCAAACCAAGGAAACGCAACATGCTCATGACATAACCACAAGTTTACGGGCGGGTCGTTAATCCTATAGCGCTACATATGTCACGGTTTGGCTCGTACGAAGTTAATGATAAGTTCAACACATAAGTTTAACCCAAGTTTAAAGTATCAAGCAATCACGTATACAAGCATGTTATAGGAATGTTCATGTGTTTAAGCAAAATGTTCATGTGTAAGTTTTGATAAGTAAACATGTTACACCCCAAAAGTGGTAAAAGTAAAAAGGGGAAAATACGAGTATACTCACAAAATTGCTAAGTCTTCCAATTATCCAAGTATGACGAGTTGATGAGATTAGGAGAATGGAACACCGAGGTCACCCTATCTGGGCAAACGATGGTGAATGAGTAAATAGAATTGCGACGAAAGATTTGAAGTGAAATATAAAGTCTATCTTATTGATATATACGTATATATATATATATATATATATATATATATATTACATGGTTTAAGTAAAAATTCTAAATTAGGTTTATCGAAAATATTATAGAAGCATTGTCTAAAATAATATGCATTTATAATTATGGCTATAAAAATCATTTGAATCCGATACGCTTCATTGGCGGTTCGACTATAAAGTATATGTATATGTTTTTAACGAAAATCGGGCAGAGTTTCCTCTGTTTTTGGACGATCCCGACAACTAACGTGTCGATATATTTCCAAAACACAACAGGTGAACAACTTTATAAATAGAATTCACTTCAAATGCTAAAATACAACTAATCGTCTAGTGTATTGGTTCGAGCTTGATTAGTATATAAAAAAATGTATAAACCGAAATACTATAAAAATAAAAGTATCGTAAGTGTCATACCAAGACCCGTTATTCCGATCGTCGACCGGCACCAGTCAAACCTGACTTTGACCAAGTTTGACCAGGTTTGACCAGGCTTGACCCGATGTTGACTGTTTGACCGAGTTGACCCGAACAGAAACCGAACCGAATCTGACCGAGCCGAAACAAAACCCGCACATGAATCTGAGTCCGACCGAGCCTCATTTAAACCCAAGAGTTGACTCGAACAAGGCTGACCGTTGACTAAGTTGACCGAGTCGAAACGAACCCGAGCTGAACATGAGCTGAACTAAGTGAATCGAAACTGAACTTGAATCGAATCCGATTGTACAGAACCGAAACCTGAAGCGACTGCGTCGCGAAACTCATGCTGGAGCCGGAGCCGGAGCCAAACAGTTGGCCGTCACCCGCACCATCATCTCGCAGCCCGAAACCGAATTGAGACTCGAAACGTGATAGGATCCGAAACGAACCCGAATGTAAACCGAGCCCACGGAACTGAAACCACACCACTGCCGTGAACTGCCCGAACCCAGCCGCTGCCGTCGTCGGACTGTCGAGACCCCGCTGCGTCTCTGATTCATCTCTCTCATCTCTCACTCTCCTCGTCTCTCTCCTCTCGTCTGTGCACTCGCCGCCATACGCCACCACCGAAATGGTGGTGGCCGTCCGTTCATCGAACAGACGCAGCGGAGGGGGTGGTGGTTTAAGAAGAAGAAAGGGGGGTGAGGGGGGTGGCGTTGCCTGTCGGATAACCCGTCGCCGGAGAATCGACCGGGGAAGAGGAGTTGAAGGTGATGATGTTTTGTGTTGCTTGATCGAAGGATTTATTATTTGTGTGTATTGTCTTTGAGTTGCAGACAAAAGGAAACAAGGGTAAATATAATGTGCGGCGGTTGATAAAAAATTAGGGTTTAATTAATGGGTTTTGTTTAGATTGTGTGAAGGTATAAATGATATTTGAGCTGGGTTATCATCGATTTCAAGGCCCAGCTCAGCTGGTTTGTGTGAGTGCGTGTGAGGTGGGTGACACGGGTTCGAGTCCCGCGGTTAGTAGTTTTTGATGCTTTTATTATTATTATTATTATTATTATTATTATTTTTAAAGAACTAACCTTATAGTTTAAAAACTAACTAGGTTAGTTTTAACTTTAAAAATCTGGCGAGACTAACTAGATTATTATATAAAAAGAATATAAACTTTTTAGATTGTAAAAATTGATTAATTTAATTAATTAAACAATGAAAAATTAACCAAGTTAAAAATTAAACAAATTAAAATAAGGATAAAAGATTTTTTGACAATACGACGAATTATAATTTTGAAAGAGGCAAGCTTCTAAAAATAGATTTTTATGACTCGATTTCTAAATTAGGAAAGTTATGAAAATGCGGAGCGTTACAACTTGCACCTGTTCATTTTGCTTACTTCCTTGCTTGCCTCCTGTTCCTTCATACCTTCCCCCCCAGTTGTTTGCCTTACTCAGTCTCTCCCCGTTTGCCATCGTTGGCCGCCACTGACCTTCATAATACTTCTTGTTACCCCCTTCCCCTTATCTTCTTCTCTCTGGAACTTGGACACATTTGCCTTGACCCTTTTATCCCCGAACCAAACATTGTTTAAAGTTTGGACCAATTTACTAATATCTCTGATCTTTTTAAATCTTGCAAATGCAAATCTTTTACCTTTTAAGTCTCTTTTCCTAGGAAAGTACACATCTGACAAGTATCCACATCTTCTGATTTCCAACCATATTTCCTTGTCAGACACTTCATCTGGTAGATTTGCTAAGAATATAGTAGTGCTTGGGTCCTCAACTTCTTTCTCCTTCCCTTTCTTCCTTCTCACCGTCTCCCATTCCTCATCTTCCATAGTTCTGTCCCTCATCTCCGGTGGTTTTTCTTTAATCTTCCATCTCCATGACTCTTGCCCTCCCCTCTGTCTCCTTACCATGTTTGAATAAGATTACCTCCGGGAACACAATCCCAGTGGCGAATGGAGTCGCTGGAGAGTCAAGATAGAATGCAAGGTAAACTTGGAGCCCCAATCGATATGCGACTCAGATCGAACCTCACACCCTATCCCAATATCCACCTCCTCGTCGAGCCACCAACGATTTGCTCCCGGCACACTCAGTGTTTTTTACCCCGTCCCAGTCGGCGAATGGGAGGAACGATAGTCGGTTTAGGATTAAAGGTCAAGCCAACTATCGGCGACCTCGAACGCTAAACCAGATTATCACCACTCCGTCGAGCGACCGGCAACGGTCAGTTTAAGAATCCGGCGATAAAAGAGGGCAATAACTAACAAGTGGTCCAATCCAACCCTTTGGTAGTACTTATCCAAATAATTATGAGTGTTCAATTATTGGTACATGGTAAAGCAATAATAACATTTGTTGTTAAAAAATTAATAAAAATAAAACAAAAAATAAAAATAAAGTCTGCATTTTACATTTCGTCTTTGTCACTAAAGTGACCTATTGACTCATCGCTCGCGTAGGGTTTCTTCGTATCAATACGATACGACCTATTGATTCATCGCTCGCGTAGGGTTTCTTTGTATCAATATCAATGAACGAAGAGTTTCAATCACTAATAACAATTTCAATCTCTTCCACGTCAAATAATATGAATGGTGAAATGATATGACAAATGCATCCTCTTGTAGAGTCTCATCTCCTTTCTAGAAACAAAAAAATAATACTAATGTATCTACTTGATAGACCTAGGTCATAGTATCTTACTTTTCCTACGTTGATGAAAATTGGCTTTTTAGTTGGGCTGCTCACTTTCTTTTTGTGAGTAAAGTTTTGAAGGTGATTTTAGTTTTGTTTAGGTGATTTTGAAGGTGATGTTAACATAAGTGCATCCTCATTTTACAACAATAAGAATTGTCTTGTGATTTTTTTTTTCAAAATATTTGTAATCAAAATATTTACAGGTTTGATTATACTTTTTAAATCCCTTAAAAAGATCTATTGAGAAGTTCCATGGTTTGCAAAGAGGAACTTAGTTAATTATCAAATTTAATGTGTCACATCCACATATGGAACAAACCCACATGATGAAAAGAAAAACAAATCAAACTATTGCATGTTCTTTCTATGGCTTTTTGCCCTAACGAGGTTGGTAAATTTTAAACCCTCGACATATACTACAATTTTGCATCCATATCAGTGTATCTTTTCATCTTTCTTTATCCTAAAAAGAAATACACGTGAATCCTAAATAAACTGTGTAATTTAGACCTAAATCATTGTGGCATATCTTACTGAAATTTATCAAATTAATAACCAAAAACACAAAATGAATATCATAAATTCAGTCAGAAACCCGGCTAAGAGGCCTTTGGACCAATGAGGCTATGCGGTATGGTGATGGCCCATCCTTGGAGGATGATCCGCCACGTAAGCGTCACGTAGATCAGGTGTGAGGATGGGGCAAAGAGGATGAAGGTAAGGAAATGGGGGATGAACCTAATATCTATATATATGAGTTGTATGTATATGTGCGTGTGAGGGGAGTTTGTCTTGTAGTTGATCGGCTTCAACGTCTACACCCAGACGATTTGGACGCCGGCGGTTGGGGGGGGGGGGATGGGGGGAGGTGCGGCGCCGGTCCTCGACTATCCCAGGCTGAAGCCCACACCGGGCAGCCTGACAATGTACATCCTCCTCATTCCTCAAATGGTTCAAACTTTATGATGGACATTTTGATGAATTTTAGGTGGTGTAGAATTAGGCCGTTTGTGTCCATTCTAAAATTAGTGCTGGAAACCATATGAGTACTCAACAAAAGTGATTTTATCATTGCTATTTCATAAAAGCGTGATCATATTGTATGGGTTCATGTTCATGTTGAATAAAAAACCCAAGGAATTTTAAAAATAAAAACGTAAGTAATCAGAGAAAAACTAGAATAAAAAACTTTGCTTGTTTGTTGAGGAAAAATAAAATAGTATTCAATTTATAAAAGTCCAATATTGTCTCTCAGATACAAAAATCTACTTTAGAAAATCCAACTATGTTTGCAGCGCCTTATTGAGGTGCACAACAACTTTTCGACCCCTCAGGGGCGAGAATTTGTTTTTAACAGATTAGAGTTTTCTATTCAGAAGGGGATGGCGGTGCAGTTTGTTCCCGTCTACCTGATATCCTTATGTAATTTCTCCTGTTGATTGGAATAAAAATTTCACAAAACATTGTTTTCAATATAGACCATCTATAATTAACTTTGAACTAGTATGAATTCGAAGACATATGATTTATACTTTATATTAAACTAGTAGGAAACCCGCGCGATGCGGCGGGGAGCCATTTGATATGGGTTTGATTTATTACGGACTTACGGTATTGGTATGGCACCGACACTCAGCATAGCAACCAAGAAAAAAAAAACAAATAGCATGAAAAAAGTTTAAATCACATGAATATCGTGTCACTATTTTTAGATCAAGTGGTGGAACGTTTGCATTTATTTTGAGAGATGCAGGTTCAACTTCCACTTGGTGCAGAGTGAGGCACTGGTGGGCAATGATAGAAGACACAAGGAAACCTGGGTTCGATCCTTGAGTCAAACGAGTTTTATCGGTAATTTCACCGTCATGCCTACGGGCGAGTGAATTACCGGGTTTTCCTTGGAATTGGTCGTGGACTCGGGTTACTCTCGGAGTACTTCGTTTGTTCCAGTAAGTGTCTCGAGAGTGCTCGAGATTAATTTTGTTGGCCATTAAAAAAACTATTTTTAACCTTTTCGTATTCGAAGTCAAAATGTATGTAATACTTTTAGTCAAAAGGCTATCTTCCTAAAAATAGTTAGTCAAAATGGGTATACGAGTGAATACCCCAATTATAAAGGCCAGAAAAAATGTCGATTTCTTATATTTGATTAACGTTTTAAACTATATTTTCAGTTTTATATTAAAAAACATTTGTGTATAACTTCTTAAACTATAGATCATTTAGTTAATCAAGCATTCTTAAACTATAGATAATTTATTTTGTTGTTTTCGTCAATCAAGCAAGAAGGTTTGTTAGTTCAACGTTTATTTTTTTATCTTAAACCCCGGTAATACGTTAAGTCAGCCATATAGTGTCGTATGACATTTAAACTATGAATGACAAAAATGTTTAGTCATAAACTATAGAAGTCAAAATTAAAGTACAGACTGTAAAAACAAAAAAACCATAATTCTTTATAAAATGAATCATTTATTGCTAGTATTGACAGCGAATTTCATCTATGCTCGGAACAAATCTTTATCCACAATATCCAACTAAATCAAGTCAAATTCATCATATACAAAGAAAATCCAACAAACTGTGAATGAATATTACATCTCATAATAATAGGCTTTTGTATCTACATAACAAAACAGTTCCCCAGAATCCCAAGGTGTCTATTAAAAACACAACTAATACTTAAGTTTGTTGCCCATTTTTAGTACCTTAAAAGCATATTAAACTTGCTACTTTCTTCAACATTTACAGCAAATGACTCATCAAGACTCCCATTTGCCTCTTTAATTTCACAATTATACTTGAGAATTTTGGGTAATGTTTCCATAGAGTCATCTTCCTCGCTTAATGAAAACACTATTCTTGAATAGCATCATGAGCAGGCCCGTTACTGAAACAACATCCGCCATAGCTAAAAGTTGAAAATTTTAGTTTCACTAATTAAGTTATAAGATAGAAATAAAATAATACGTTCTAATAATTTTCTTGTGCAGCTATGATCATTTAACAAATTTAAGGTTATATTGTTCTCTACCCCAATAAACAGTGTGAGTTGGCAATGTCGCTTTAGTTTAACTAATCTTTATGCGGAATTTATACGAGCGCCTTGATAAATAACCCGTTATTAAAACTGTGAAGCAACCAACCAACTGGGAAAATAAATGATGTGTTATCAAACGTCTTAATAAAACTGACCCGTTTGAAAAGTTAAAAAATTGACCCGTTTAATTAAACTGACCGTTGGCTTTAATAAAAATGACCACAGCTTAACAAAACTGACTCGCTTGACCTGTTTTTGTTCATTTTGAAAGTGTAGACTCAATATTTAACCTTCCCAAAACAGAGTCGGATGTATGAGCTCCAAATTGAGACGTGGTTGGTATAAACGTAGGACGTACAACAACAGCAAGAATCTTCGAAAATATGCATATTTCAAAAATAAAAATAAAAAAGACCTGTAGAATGAAGCATATTTAAGATTTTTCACTGGATTGAACACTTCAAAGTAAACTGAAAATGATTACCTTAATGAACAAAACGACATAAAAACACCAAATTCAAAAGGCCTAAAAGAACAATCGTGTGCCAAAAATGGGAGACGTCTGGTGAAATAAGTGTCAAGATCTCTCAAATTAGATTAAAAAAATAAGAAAATAACTTATTTGTGCTGTTTTATAATCGAACTTTTTGCAGCCGTTATCAGTTGATTATCTAAAATTGAATACTTGCGACCAGCTAACATGATAATCTATTTCAAAATCACATCAAAACACCCCCGTAAAAGGAGGATAAAATTTATAAAAAAGGTACCTTCATCGTCGACAACAGCGTGTCCTCCATCGGCTCAGTCGGAGCTCCAATAGACTGCTGTCCTGAAGGCCCGGGCCTCTTGTTCAACTCTATAGGTGTTTTGTGTCAGGTTGTTCCCTAGGTAAGATAATTCAAAATATGGCTGCCAAGCATATATAGAACTTCAAGGCCTCAATGATATCATTTTTTAGACTGTTAGCAACATACTATTCTTGGCAGTCATGACATATTTACCTAAAAATAAGTAGATACAAAGTATATTTTATCTTTACTCTGTCAAATGGATGAACGTCTATCTAATAAAATAACATGTCAAATGGGTTGAACATGTTGAAAACCTCCCAACATGTATTCAGAGTGTATTGTTTCACTAACAAATAAGTAGACTATTATTTAAGTAGTATAATTTTTGTAATCCTATTTACATTATTTTTTTTTTAAATTAAGAAGAATTGCACAAAAACATGTTAGTGGGTAAATCTCAACTGTTTAACCCCACTTATTTTTCGAACCTTGGTTTCACGAATTTCAAAGACTCAAAATATAAAAATTAGGCTTTCCATACCTTCCAATGCTTCTTCATCAGTGATGATATACTATTCGGCACGACCTAGATCTTTCAGAAAGCTATGCTCAGGTCCAATCCAGGGTATTCGAACCAACACATCACAAATAATTAAAAGTTTAACGGCTAAAAGAGCTAAAAAAATATATACCAAAGGGACCATGAAGCAAGATTATTCTTGTTTAGCAATTTCAGAGAAACTCCCACTTCCAAAACACCCAAGCTTTGTGAAATAAATCATTAAATGATTCAATAGCTATGTACATGTTTATACCTCCCAAATACTCTCGTTGACTGAATTGGCTCAGTTGACCAAATTTGGCTTGGTTGATTGACACATACACTTAAATAGTTCCGAAGCTTTCGTCCTTGTTTCCACCGTGTACACTACAAGAAATTTGGTGCTTTACCAACACAAAGTATGTGTGGGAAAAAGCATATAGTGTGTTGGTAGTTGTCTTTACCTACACATAAATTAAGTGTAATGATGTGTAGACTCGTGACTGTGGAAATAGGCCATTACCCACACATAAGTTATGTGTAGGTATATAGCAAGCTATACCTACACATATATGTGTGGCTAAAAGGCATTTATATGTGTGGTTAAAAGTACAACAATTTGTTTAGAAGGCATCTACGTGGCAGGTGACATAGCATCTGACGTGGCAAGTGATGTGGCATCCAACGTGGCAGGTGACATGGCATCCGACGTGGCGGATGACGTGGCATGAATATATGTGTAGGTAAAAGTAATCTTATGTGTAGGTAAAAGTAATATTATGTATAGGTAAATGTTAAAGATGTGTTGGTATTGATCTTAATATGTGTTGAAACAAATGTAAACTAAAAGGCAGTAAAATCATACATAATGTCACAAACGTCACCATTGATTAATATATGAAACAAAGTGCCAATTTGATTAAAACATGAAACAAATGTAAACTACAAGGCAGTAAAATCATAAATAATCAAAAGGCGTGTCAACTTAACAAGAGAATCAAGAGTTGGATCTTGACCATTGATATGACCATGAAAATATAAATGTTACGATAGGTCCATAATACATCGTTAAGCCATTTTATCTAACTTGTGAGAGCATGAGCAAGCACTTTATTTTGAAATGTCTGCAAAAAAGAACAATCTTGAAACATAAGATGCTAATTTAAACTATCATTAATTAATGTAAAAGAAAACCACCTGCATGAGTGTGTTGAGAACATAAAAGACCTCAAAGATGCACACACAAGCTAATGTCGAAGCCCTTGCAAAAAAAAAAAGCCATAAAAATCAAATCAAAGTATGAAAGATATATAATATAAGTAGAGCATGGATTACCTTAGCTGCCAAACAAGATGCAAACCTGTTAGCATACTAAGTTACACTACAAGAAATCAGAGCAATGGCGGCGACTTTTGTCGCCGCTAAAAGATCTTAAACATAACAAAAAAAATTTCTAACCAAACATATCGTCACATTGATTCAGCAACACTTATCTTGCAAACCCCAACTGGAAAACCCACAAATAAAGATTCTAGTACCTGACCTTACATTCATAAAGCTAGCAAAACCCAACTGGAAAAAGTGCAAGTATACAGTCTAAATGAAAACAAATGATATATTGTAATGAATGAATCACTCGTATACAAAAAAAAAAGAGTTGGTGAAACAAATAGGACACTTTTGCAACTCTGATTCAGCAACACTTGTCTATTCACTATAAACCATTGCCTACTTTAAGGTCCTGATATTTAAAGCAAGATTTCAAGCAACAACCCAACCCGCCATAACCATAAGTAGCCTGCGTAATAATGAATAGATGATAATGTGAATATTAGGGGTGTTTATAAACTGTCAAAACGAATGAGCTGCCATAACCATAAGTATGCCGCCATCAACCACCATATTTCGCTCTATCACCAGCAATTACCATCATAGTCTCCAAGTTACCAATATTTGAACATTAGATGCCAGATTTGACTTACTGAATCATAAAAGTAGGAGTGAAAGCATTGATTGTTACCTTTTTTGACAGAGATGACAGTCTTGCAGTGAAAGAGCTCGCCGGAACCCTAATCATCTTGCCAGAAATCTTCACAATGCCATGTTAGTTTCTGTCGCCGAAAACTCACTCCAACTCGACCTGAATCAAACATGTGAAGCATGGAGGTTAATTAACCAAAGATGGAAATCAAAACCCCTAAAAACTATACCTGTGAATCGGCTTCGGCAAACAAATTGATGTTTTTCTTCTTTGATTTAAGGGTGAATCGAGAGAGGGGCGGATCTAGATCTGATTCTCATAGAATTTGAGAGAGAGAGAGAGAGAAGGAAGACATGAGACATGTTTGAATTTTGAAATGTGATTTTAGGGTTTAATTTGTTGCCAAGTTTATGGGATGAGCGGGATTCAGTATTTTGAATGAAATATTAGCCGCCCAAAAAGGTGGTGTTGGAAGGTTAAATCAATTTTGATATTCACTAGAAGATGCCCCGTCCGCGTTGCGGGGCGATGGCCGAATAATTTTCAACCAATTAAAAAAAGACCACTATAATTTTGCTTGGGAAAAAAAAAACAAAAACGATGATAAGACCGTAATTTTGAGCTCAGGGCAAAACTGTAATTTTTGAGGACTAATGAGCCAGTGTTAGGCAACTCCTTAACACGAAAAAAATAAAATCGAGTAAACCAATTAAAACAAAAAACCTTTATAGTTTTGGTAAAAAAAACTAAAACGATGGGGAAAAACGTAATTTTTAACTGAGGGCCAAATCATAATTTTAATTCAGGGATAAATCGTAAACTAAATGGACCAACGGGCGAGTGCCAGGAAGTTGCCGGCACGACTGTGATTTTGCACTGGGGGCAAACTTGTAATGTCACCAGGAAGGCAAAATGTTAATTTAAGTTGAGGGCAAAATCGTAACCTGGCTGTGAGAAAAAAAAACTAATGGCGAAAGTATAAATTTATACGGGGCAAAATCGTAAATTTGAGCCGAGGGCAAAATTAGAGCTTTTAGCCGGGAGGAAAAGCGTAAATTTATTTTTTAGCGTGGGCAAAAACATAACTTTGACCTGATGGCAAAATCGTAATTTTAAGGGGAAAAAACTAATGGCAAAACTGTAAATTGAAACGGGTCAAAATCGTAATTTTTAACCAGGGGCAAAATCGAAATATTTAGCTGAGAGTAAAAGCGCAAATTTATTTTTAAGTGGGGGCGAAAACATAAATTTGAACTGATGGCAAAAGCGTAAATTTAAAGCAGGACAAAATCGTAATTTTGTTGGGCCAATAGGGGAGTGCCAGGCAGCTGCCTGACACTGTTGAGCCTGCTGCCCTTTTTGGCCAATTGAAGAGGTCAACTATTACTTGCTGATGTCAGCAACTTCTCTTTGTAGTAGTTTAAATGTGCTTTAAGGGTGGAGGGTATAGGGCTCGGGGACATGTGCGGAGAATGGATATCACTGAGCGGTGACTATACCGTCGGTTTGAAGGTGAGCGGTGACCAAGAGAGAGGAGAAGGAAATCGGTGAACTTTCACCGAGAAGGGGGGAGAGTGATGAGAAGAGAGGAGAGGAGAGACAGGGGCTCAACCAATCAAGTTTTTTTTTAATTGAGGGGTGTTTGACCATACCTTGTGATTGAGTGCAAAATGGGGAGTGGAATGGAGAGTTGACATGACATAATATTATTAGGTAGAATTTCACTCAAACACTCTAGGGTGATTGACTATACCCTCCACCCTTAAACACTTTTACATCATACACTAATGCATCATTTACTTATACATTTCAATATACGTACGTCAATACTGATCAAGACACCTATCAAAACGTCGACAAAAATGAGTAGGTCGTCACGGTACCTTTGGATTCGTTAAAAACATTATAGTTTATAAGATATGGAAAAAATACGTAAAAGAATTGTAAGTTTGTTATGGAAGGGGAAAAGTGTAACTAATTATCTATAATTTTGTTAAAACTCAAGGATTTAAGTGTAATAAGTTTAGGGGCTAAAAAATAAATAATGGTTAATGTTTTGGTCAAAAATTACCTAAGCAATTAAGTGATCAAATTAGTTAAGTGAGGTAGTGTGCTAGAAATACGTGTGAAAAATGTGTTGGTTTGTTAGTTTGCAAAAACAGTTATCAGGATACGGCTCAGGATATAGAGCTGTATCTATGATCAAACAATGAGCAAAAATATAAAGGTGGACACGTGATGTACGAGGAAAGCCCTTGATCAATCTAGATCGCCGGCATAAAACCTCGGGAGCTGACAATCGCAGCTGCCTTGTTCTTCTATTGCTTCAAATATCAGGATACAGTGCAGGATGTGGTGCGGATCAACTATGTGTTACAATGTAATTCGAATACAAGTGTTTGAGTGTGGTGTTTGCAGTGAGTAAAAGTGTACGAGAGTGTAAGTGATAGATTGTGTCCCTTAAACTGATCCGCCCTCATCTATTTATAGTAAAGATGATGTAACAAACTATCCTAAACTTCCGGGATCCACCGAATATTCCTTAATCGAACGTTGTGGACCTGGTCTTTCGGGTTCAACGTCTCTCCTTCAAAAAACACGCCCGAGTCTTGAGGAGAAGAAGTCCACTTGACCGTTAGCAAGTCCCATTCTTCAACCTGCACGTGGTTAATTCGATAAAGCTTAGGATATCGCCCAAGATGTTAGCAATATCCTCTTCCAGCATCCTGGTCACAAATAAACAATTAAAGGCAGGATATTGGTCAGGATAAGTATGCTTAGAAAATGAGCCATAACAATTGTCCCCAAATATATCGGTTGGTATACCAATCCAACGGATATATTTCAAAAGTTTCACCTCTTATCTTAAGGCAATCAATACGACTAGACCCTTGAAATGACAGTGGTGCAACTTCCAAAGCATTATTTACTCTTTACCCCCTATATTCAACCTATATTAACCGAGGGACTCCTTATTACGGTTACCCTTATCTTCAACCGGACATCAGGTACTTTCCTCTCTATCCTTCTTTTTTTTTAAGTCTCTTTTAGTTTGCTCAATTTCTTTCATGGCATCATGAACAAAATCTCGATCGGACCGACCGGCCTCAGCCCTCGTAAGTCAAAACCTTATCTGCAACCCATCAAAGGAAGTCTGCTGTTTTAACAATGCCGACATCGCTGCTCTTAAAGATTCCGGCGCCTTCCCCACCGGAATAGTCTTTCGCCCTTTTGATCGGGAAGCCCGATCGGACGCGTCATCTGACGAGTGGGTTTGTTTCTTCGCCTACCCTTTCTCTCTTGGACTCCGGTACCCATTTCCACCCTTCACCTCTCGCTTTTTTGAACTCACCGGCCTTAGCTATGCTCAGATTATGCCAATGGTCTGGCGAGTCTTGATAGTGCTGGATCAAATCAAGTCTCGTCATTTTCCCAACCTGTTTATTGAAGACCTCCCTATAGCATACCGGTTGAGATCCCACGGCGATCACCGTTTTCTTCTGTTTTCTACCTCCAAGAACCCTTTGGTTCTTAAGGCCACCAAGAACGAGGATCGATGGCGACGAAAATTCTTTTTCGTAAAAAGAGACTCTATTGATAAGGGTTTCGATCTGCCGATTAAATGGTTAACCAAGGGTAGGATTTAGGGTTTTAGGAATATCCCCAATTATATCCTCAAACTATATCCTAAACTTATATCCTGACATTTTTATGCAGCGAACTTCAGAGATTTAGTGCCTCCTAGTGCAGAATCCGAATCCAAGATCGAGGAAATCTATCGACTTCCTGTCAGTGAAAGAACTTTCTCCCTGTCTCTCACAGATTCAAGCCAGAAATCAAGCTCAGAGATGTCTGGTAAGCACATTTTCAGTAGTTACATATATTCTAAATCAATTATTTTTCAAAAGTATAATGAGTTCAAGAATATCTTCCCTCGTGCAGTACCGGTTGTCAACCTTGAAGGTTTCCAACTCGACGAGTTGGATTGCTACTCCAGCCTCGAACCCATCAAACAAGAATCCAAGCCAAAGTCGTCTGCTACACCAAAGGCTACCTCCTCGAAGGCTGTTTCTGCTCCCAAAGGCCCTCCGGCATCCAGGACCCGGGCATCCAGCTTTCGGAAGAGAAAGGAGACGGACTCCCCAGCTGTTTCTGAAGCATTCTCTCTCGAGAATCATGGGTTCAACGAAGCCACTTCATTCCTCAAACAGGTAGAATTTTCTTTTCGATATCCTGCACAAGTATGTTAGTCCTTATCCTGCTGATTTTTACACCAATACCTGTGTCTTTATCGATAGGGTCTGGATCGTCTTATGCACTTGTATGAAGACGCCTGCGGGCTTAACAAGATGTTGGAGATCAAGCTGGAGAAAGCTGAGGCCACCATAGCTGATCAAGGAACCATTGCAGCTGCTAAATCCCAGCATTATGAAGACAAATACAAGGCAATGATCCGGGATCACCAAGCTACCCTCCACAAAGCCAACGAGGATGCTCAAGCCAAACTAGATGCCGCCCTTCTCCAATACCAGCAGAATATGAGTTCATATCGGGATAGCCTCAAAGCATCCGTGGTCGTCTCTCTTCTCCAAGCCAGGATAAGGATGGCTTACGAAGCCAGGGATTTGGGCTTCGAATGCCCCTCCTGGAATATAAAGGCTTGGGAGGAGAAACTTCAGGATCTCGGAGGTCATCCCGTTGCTCATCCTACAAAGCATGCTGGTGAAGAGCCCTCTAAGGCGGCCGAGGAAGTGACCAATGCTGATGGTGATGCCGAGAAGAATCCTGAGGCTGATGCTGGGGCGAATGCTGGCAAGGAGGTTGCTGATCAAGAAGGTGCCGCTTCTTAGGCGGCGAAGTGGGCGATGATGGATATACATGCCAAGGCCGGAGCCCACTTTTAAATTTCGTGGTTGTGGTTGTGTAAACAAATTACTTTTCCTGTCTTCGAACAATTTTATATTTCCTGCATTAGAACAATACGATGACCAAAGGTGGATGGGTCCTAGGTTTTAGGATGAAGCCCTTGGTCATCGATTAGTATAACTTGTTTTGAATGTGGTAACGGTTGTGAGTGGACAGGTCCTGTTTTGAGATAGATCCTGCAACCGTTACATAAGTATGGTAAAAACTAATTGTGCTTTTGGCGGATGGGCCTTGGTTTAAGGTGAAACCAAAAGCACATGTTTTGACTTGTTAATAATATAACTATCTTTTGACTTATTTGTTATTGCCTTGCATTACTTAGTGTAACTCTTAGCTTTGTAAAAATTTTGTATTGTTATCTTATGAAAATATCCTGATCAATATGCTCAGCGATATATTGTAAAAACTTTTTATTAGATAGAACTTCCAAACATTCCTTCAACTTTGTAGAAAGTTCTTTAGAGAGTGAAAAACAATCTATCTTTCCAAAACCAAGTTTTGATAATACTTAAATGATCAAAGTTCCAAACTAATACTAGTTTCAAACACCTTAATCAAATATCCTGAAAAGGATTTTGAGAATATACTAGGATATTTTACATAGTGTTATTAAAAACTTAAACGATGTTTACAAAGGAAAGATCATACCCGGAGTAGGATATAACCCTATTATCAAACCTCAATTTCCTTGCAACTTTTCCAATGAAGATGTCCCCTGTGTGAGATATTTAGCATACTAGTTCCGAACTTTAGCCTTTGAGCTTTACATCACTGCCTTGGTAGGAATGTCCCCTGTGTACAATGTCTTCGAATACTTAGAAATCTTCTGAATGTCAGTTTCAATTGTATAGGCAATTTTTTAGGCCCCAAGGGTAAAACCCAAGGATGTACTGGAGATAAATCCCTTGTCTCCTGGGGAAAATCCCAAATTTTCATGCGCTACAGGTGGGAGTGTATAAACTCCAAGACTTAGAAAGGTGAAAACCTTTAAACCTTAGAGAGTATGAAAATAACCTTTCGTGAGAGAGGGTGATCAATCCTCATATACCTTTAGGATTCAGGATATAGCCAACAGTAACGAAATTGTCAGCCACTTTTACATGGACTGGTCCCGCCACCTTGAACTATCCCTGAATAACTTGCGCTCCAGGCGGGGTGTTTAAACCCAATTCGGAAGAAAGGTGAATACCTTTAAACCTGTGAAGGGATCAGGATCCCTTGTACGTGAGAGAGGGGGCCAATCCTCTAATCTTTCGAAATATCCTGAGTGAGCATCCTGGAGCTATATCCCGAAGCATATACTGCAAAACATCCTTACACTAAGGTGGGTGTTAGCTTGGCTGACACCCCTCCGATGCTTAAGTCAGTATTGGGTTACAAAGAACAAATTAAACCAAACATATTTAAAAAAGGTAGAATTCATACCATCCTGAGTTAGAAATTAAATTCTAAACTCACTTGAAATAGAGCTTAAGGTGTATAGCATTCCAAGACCTCGGTAGCATATTCCCGTCCATATTCTTGAGTCTGTATGCTCATTTCCCTGCTTCTGATTCAACTTCATATGGTCCTTCCCATTTTGGAGCTAACTTGCCATCGGCAGGATTAGTAGTATTCTGAAAAGCCTTTCTTAACACCCAATCTCCAACCTTAAATCTTCTGGTCCTAATATTCTTGTTATATGCCCTGGATATTCTCTGTTGATATGCTGCCATCCTTAGCCTTGCCGCATCTCTCTTCTCATCTATAGTGTCTAAATCCTGACTCAAGGCTTCAGGATTCTGCTCAGGATCACTTAGGGTAGATCTTGCAGTAGGTATTGTCATTTCCGTTGGAATCATTGCTTCTGCTCCAAATACCAAGGAAAATGGAGTTTGGCCTGTTGCATTCTTTACCGTTGTCCTATCAGCCCACAAAACAAAGGGTAATTCTTCTGCCCATCTTCCTTTTTTGGCTCCAAGTCTCTTCTTTAAGTTATTGACAATTATCTTGTTTGAGGATTCTGCTTGTCCATTTGCTTGAGGATGTACCGGAGTAGATGTGATCATTTTGATTCCCCAACTCTTGCAAAAGTCAGTAGTTCTCTTGCTTATAAACTGAGAACCATTGTCACAGATTATCTCGGCTGGTACTCCGAATCTGGTCAGGATATTCCTCTTTATGAAGGATACTACTTCTTGATCCCTAACTTGAACAAATGCTTCAGCTTCAACCCACTTAGAGAAATAATCCGTCATTGCTAGCATAAAGACTTTTCCTCCCGGAGCTTTTGGTAGCTTTCCCAGTATATCCATACCCCACTTCATAAATGGCCAAGGGGAAACAATAGGATATAATGGTTCAGCAGGTTGATGCAGTATGTTACTATGTCTTTGACATGCGTCACATCTTCGAGCATATTCTGCTGCATCTTTTCTCATTGTTGGCCAATAATATCCTGTCCTTAACACTTTCGAGAATAACGACCTGCCCCCAGTATGGTTACCACAATCCCCTTCATGTATATCCTGAAGTACCTCTTTGGCTTCAGGATCCTCCAAGCACCTCAAATATGGTCCTGCAAGAGATTTCTTGTATAAAATATTATTTATAATAGTGAATCGTGATACCTTCATCCTAAATGCCTTAGGATTTTCATTTCCAGGGATGTGTCCTTCTTTGAGATATCTCACAATTGGAGCCGTCCAGGATTTAGGATCCTGTTTAGGATATTCCGCTCCAGGATCCCGAATCCCCGCTACTTCTTTACCGTGAGGATTCGTTGCAGGATATAAGACGTGTAATATTGGTATTTGGGTCCCTTCAGGTATCCTAATCGATGATCCCAAATTTGCTAAGGCATCCGCTTCAGCATTATCCTCCCTTGGTACCTGTTCAAGTGTAAAAACATCGAAATATCCTGCTAATTCTTTGAGAATATCGAGATATTCGATTAATCTCTCACCCTTAACTGTATAGGATCCATTAAAATGGTTAGTAATTAACAAGGAGTCAACATATACTTGCAAATTCTTGATACTCATATTCTTAGCCAATTCTAATCCTGCAATTAAAGCTTCATATTCTGCCTCATTATTAGTAGCAGGAAATTCACACCTAATAGCCTGGGGTAATATGTCCCCCTGTGGCGATTTTAGTAGTATACCTAAACCTACACCTCTTATATTGGATGCACCATCAGTATACAACGTCCAGGATCCTGAAGATTCTACTAACTGCTGAACTTCTAGGTCTGCCTCGTCCTGAATGTCACTACTGAAATCAGCCACAAAGTCAGCTAAAGCCTGAGACTTTATGGCATTCCTAGGCTCATACACTAAATCATAAGCACTTAACTTTACTGACCACTTGGCCATCCTGCCTGACATCTCTGGTTTCCTAAGCACATTTTTGACAGGATAGTTCGTTTTAACATGGATCCTATATGTCTCAAAATAATGTCTAAGCTTTGTCGACGCCATGACTAGAGCTAATATCAATTTTTCTAAATGAGAATACCTAGTTTCAGCATCTAACAAACTTTTACTTAACATAATAAACAGGATATTGCTGACCTTCATGGTCTTTTATAAGAACGGCACTTACAGCGTTCCCTGATACAGCAAGGTATAGGGATAATGGTTCACCATTTTCAGGCTTCATCAATAGAGGTGCGGTTGAGAGATATCGCTTCAAATCCTGCAAGGCTGCTTCATGCTTTGCTCCCCATTCAAATTTCTTATTCTTCTTGAGGATATCATAGAATTCCTTGCATTTTTTTGAGGATCTTGAAATAAATCTATTCAAAGCTGCTACTCGGCCTGTCAACCTTTGTACGTCCTTCATATTTGAGGGTGATTTTATATCCAGGATAGCTTTGATCTGCTCTGGGCTTGCTTCTATCCCCCTTTTTGTCACCATATATCCAAGAAACTTTCCTGCCCCCACTCCGAAATGGCATTTAGCAGGATTCAGCTTCATGTTGTATCGATCCGGGATATCAAATGCTCCCTTGATATCCTGGAGGTGATCCTCAGCCTTTTTAGATTTCACCACCATATCATCGATATATACCTCCATGGTGTCCCCCAGCTTATCCTTGAACATCATGTTTACCAATCTCTGGTATGTTGCACCTGCATTTTTCAAACCGAAAGGCATAGCAGTATAGCAATATATACCTGTTGGTGTCATGAAAGCAGTATCCTCCTGATCCGAAGGCTCCATTTGAATCTGCTGAAATCCTGAGGATGCGTCCATGAATGTTAACATCTCATGTCCAGCAGTAGCATCTACCATTGCATCGACATGAGGGCGAGGAAATGGGTCTTTAGGACAAGCCTTGTTCAAGTCCGTGTAGTCTACACAGACTCTCCATTTCCCGTTTTTCTTCTGTACCACAACTACGTTAGCTAGCCATCTTGGAAACTTGACTTCTCTGATCATCCTGGACTTCAACAACCTTTCAACGTCCTCTTGGATAATCGCATTCCGCTCAGGAGCAAATTTTCTTCTTTTTTGTTGAACAGGCTTGAATGATTTGTCAATTCCAAGCTTGTGAGTGATAATGTCTTTGGATATGCCTGTCATATCCTCATGCTTCCATGCAAACGTCGACATCCTGCATTTCAAAAAGTTAGTTAACTGTTCTTCAATATCCTGAGGGATACTGGTTCCTACGAGCACCGAGATATCAGGATTATCCTGATCTAGGATGATTTTCTTCACATCCTGCTCCGAATCCTCCACAATATCCTGGGCCCGCATCTTTAATTGCTATGCTGTACTAGGCTTAGTTGAGGATTTCATTGAGGATGAATAGCATTCTTTCGCTTCCTGTTGATCACTTTCCACCTTGACAACCCCCCAAGGAGTAGGGATCTTGATGCATTGGTGATATGTTGATGGCACAACCATCATATCGCGAATCCATGGTCTTCCCAGTATGATGTTATAGCAGGATAAGGAGTCCATCACACAGAAGCGTTGTATTGAGTTGACCCCTTCAACATATACTGGTAACTTTATCTCCCCTACGGTATTTCTAGCTTCCCCACTGAAACCAACAAGCACAGTGGACTTCGAAGTAATGTCCATCGGAGATACATTCATCCTCTTCAACGTTTCCAGCTGAATTATATTGACAGAACTACCGTTGTCTACCAGTATCCTGCGTACAAAATGGTTAGCCACATATAATGTTATTACTAAAGCATCATGGTGGGGATCTTGAATAGTATCCCTGTCATCACTATCGAAAGTGATCACTTTATCAGTTGTGAGGGTAGTCATCCTGACTGGTCTGTCCCCTCTCTCACTCTTAGCTTCCTTTGCATGTCTCTTGGCCGCCGAATACGAAGTCCCACAAATGTCAGATCCTCCTGAAATAAAGTTAATTATCTTGGCATCTGCTGGGGGTGATGCTGCTCGTTCAGGATCCTTCTTGGGATCCTGCCCTTTATTCTTCTTTTTTCCCAGCAAGTCCTTAAGATACCCCTTTCTTAACAGGTAGCTTATTTCTTTCCTTAAAGCAATGCAATCCTCGGTCATGTGTCCGAAGTCTTCGTGGAAGGCGCACCATTTGGACTTATCCTTCCAATCAGCTTTCTGCTGGTTCTTCCGAGGCCACCTAGCTTTGTCTCCTAAGCCCTGCATAGCATACATTAATTCAGGTATATTAACAGAAAAGCAGTATTCAGATAAGTCAGGATATTCTTCAGGATCCTCGTCTTCAACAGCATTTACTTTCTTGTTATCATTTCTGCCATATGGCCTGGAGCGATATGGCTTATACGAGGTCTCCGATTTCCTGTTAGTTGATTCATAGGTTGAGGTAGAGTTCATCCTCTCCTGCATCTTCTTGTCATCTTCCAGACGGATATATCTCAAAGCCCTGTTACGAGCTTCATCGAGATTCCTGCAGGGATTCATTACAAGATCCTGATAAAACTGAGAATCCTTTTGTAACCCCATCTTAAAAGTTTGCACAGCTGTTGCAACATCAAGATGTGGGATATCCAAGGATTCTCGACTGAATTTGTTCACATAATCCCTCAAGGATTCCTGAGGCCCTTGAGTTATCCTGTAAAGATCACTGGTTAGTTTCTCAAAACTCCGACTACATGAAAATTGACTGTTAAATAAATTAACCAAATGAGCAAACGAAGTAATTGAGTGAGGAGGAACGTTCAACAGCCATTTTAAGGCTGATCCTGTCAGAGTAGAACCAAATCCCTTGCATAAGCATGCTTCCTTGAGCTCCGGAGGGATAGGGTTAATCTCCATTCTTTCCCTATACTGGGCAATATGCTCTTCAGGGTCCGTAGTCCCATCATACAGCTTCATGTTGGGAGTCTGAAATCTTTTTGGGATTTCAGCATCACAGATAGGATATGCAAAGCGGGATATCCTGTGGCTGTCTTGGGATACTTCCGGAATTGGCTGGACTACTCCAGGTACACTGGATATCATGTCCTTCAATTTCTGGAGCTCCCTGGTAAATGTTGACGTCATACCTGCATCCTGCAAAGAGCCATTGTTGTTAGTAGCAAGAATATTATTATTTGACACATTACCGTTCTGAGGATTTTGGCCATATCCTGAAGCATATCCTGAACTTCTCACAGTCGATATCCTGACCGAAGAGGGTATCTCAGGGGTATGATTCTGAGAATGGCTTGGGATGATATTCCCCCTATTATCCTCAGTGTAAACTGCGGAACTGAAGTTCAAAGCCCTGGGCTGTATAGGAGTGACAGTTTCTTCAGCGGGTCTACTCGAGCTAGCTTTTAAGAGTTGTATTTCTCTTAACAGCATTTGGTTAGTCTCCTGTTGCTGCCTCATTTGTTCCTGCACACTTCCAAATAAAGTCAAAATTTCATCGTTAGAGGCTAAAACGGGAGCAGATCCCTGGACACTCCGAGTAGGGATAACATCTTGAGATTATGAAGAAAACGGCATCCTTGGAGGAGGTGGTGGAAGCACCGAACCAGTGGTAGCAGAGGTTGTAGCAGACATAGTGGAAGAGCTCATGTTTGATCTTGAGGCCATTGTAAACAATGTGGCAAAAAGTTTAGAAAATAGAAAACCGATTAATGATTTTGCAAAGATTTTTAGTAAAAGTAGCACCACTTGCCCCACGGTGGGCGCCAAATTGTTTTGGTCAAAAATTACCTAAGCAATTAAGTGATCAAATTAGTTAAGTGAGGTAGTGTGCTAGAAATACGTGTGAAAAATGTGTTGGTTTGTTAGTTTGCAAAAACAGTTATCAGGATACGGCTCAGGATATAGAGCTGTATCTATGATCAAACAATGAGCAAAAATGTAAAGGTGGACACGTGATGTACGAGGAAAGCCCTTGATCAATCTAGATCGCCGGCATAAAACCTCGGGAGCTGACAATCGCAGCTGCCCTGTTCTTCTATTGCTTCAAATATCAGGATACAGTGCAGGATGTGGTGCGGATCAACTATGTGTTACAATGTAATTCGAATACAAGTGTTTGAGTGTGGTGTTTGCAGTGAGTAAAAGTGTACGAGAGTGTAAGTGATAGATTGTGTCCCTTAAACTGATCCGCCCTCATCTATTTATAGTAAAGATAATGTAACAAACTATCCTAAACTTCCGGGATCCACCGAATATTCCTTAATCGAACGTTGTGGACCTGGTCTTTCGGGTTCAACGTCTCTCCTTCAACAAACACGCCCGAGTCTTGAGGAGAAGAAGTCCACTTGACCGTTATCAAGTCCCATTCTTCAACCTGCACGTGGTTAATTCGATAAAGCTCAGGATATCGCCCAAGATGTTAGCAATATCCTCTTCCAGCGTCCTGGTCACAAATAAACAATTAAAGGCATGATATTGGTCAGGATAAGTATGCTTAGAAAATGAGCCATAACAGTTAAAATACCAAATTACCCTCATTTTAAGGGTCTATCTATAAATAAAGGGGGGGAAAGTTCTTATTTTTTGGGGTATCTTAAAATACCCCTCCCTCATGCATTATAATATACTAGTAGGATGCCCGCGCGATGCAGCGGGAGCGACACATCGCATTGCGATACTCATTTTTGGTAATTTTCTTATTCATATAATATTTATTGTAGAATCATTGTGATAGATATACATCAAAAGTGAAGGAATCGGGTAATCCATTTCATTATGTTGTGAACGGTTCGGTCGGTTCGATTATTATCCTTAATGGAAACCGAAACCAAAGTTATCAGTTAGTCTATTTTATTAACCAATCGGTTTACGGTTAATCACTTTGGTTTATTCAGTTAGATTGATGGTTTTTGCTTTGGTTCATTTAATTTAAGTTAATAGCAAAAACCAAACTTGGGCTAAAACTTTTGCTTATAAATATATGAAATTAAAGTATAAATACATAAAATAAAAGTATAAATATATGAAATGGAGATATAAAATATGAAATATATGAATCGATGGTATAAAAGCTCAAAATATATGAAAATATGAATGACCTGGTTAGGTTTAGCTAAATTTGGTTAAACGAGAGCACGAAAATATTGATAACCAGTTTTTGGTTTATTTCGGTTCGGTTTCGTCTGCTATCGGCTTGGTTTAGGTTAACGCTTTAGTTATTGCTCACCGATAACCGATTTTGGTTAATGATCGATAGGTGTGTGCGCGATGCGGAGACATTGCCACAATGTGCATTGTTCGGTTGGTTACATCATTATCCTCAACCGAAATCTAGGTCATCGATTAGTCTGTTTTATTAACCAATCCATTTTCAGTTAATCGGTTTGGTTTATTCGGTTAGATTGATGATTTTTGGTTTGATTCATTTAATTTTGGTTAATAGTCAAAACCAAACTTGGGCTAAAACTTTTGATTAGAAATGTATGAAATTTAGGTATATTAATGGATGTACAGGTACATGAAATGGAGGTATAAATACATAAAATGAGTGTATAAATATGAAATACATGAAGTGGAGGTATAAAAGCTAGAAATATATGAAAATGTGAATGGTTCGGTTCAGTTAATTTTGGTTAAATGAGGGTACAAAAAAATCGACAATCGTTTTTGGTTAATTGGGGTTTGGGTTAATCAGTTTTCAGTTAATTCAGTTTTTGGTTGATTTTGGTTTGGTTTCGGTTAACGATTCAGTTATTACTCACCTTAAACACTGTTAATCACGTAATATATCAATTTTTTAATTAAAAAAAACTATAGCAATAATATATTCAAATTAAAGAGAATAAAATACCGTGTTTAATTTAAAAAAAAACTATATCAATACTATACTCAAATTAAAGAGAATAAAATACTCATTTATATAGTGTAATTTAAAAAAAAAATATTAACGTACCAAAACGTTATGACCGTTTAAAACTCGTGGGGGCAATTAGTTTTTCTAGGGGATAAAATGTAACAACTAACTAATTATCTATAATTTTGTTAAAGATGAGGGATTAAAGTGTAATCAAAATGAGAGGACTAAATTGAGGGTATTTAATTACTTGATATTTTGTAGTTATTAAACATTCTGGGATAGTGACTAAGTATGTTGGGCTTTAATAACTTATACACTAAGGCATCAACTACTTGTACCTTTTAATCCATACGTCAATACTAACCAAGACAACTATCGAAACGTTGACAAAAAATGAGTAGGTCGTCACGGTACTTTTGAATTTTTGTAAAACATTACAGTTTATAAGATATGGCAAGAATACGTAAAAGAATTATAAGTTTGTTGTGGAGGGAGAAAAGTGTAACTAATTACCCATAATTATTCTAAAACTCAAGGAGTTAAGTGTAATAAAATAGGGGGCTAAAATCTAATTATTGTTTAAAAGACCAATTTACCCTCATTTTAGGAGTGTATTTATAATTTTGGAGGAAAAAAGTTCTTATTTTTTGGGTATCTTAAATTGCCCCTCCCTCATGCATTATAATATAGTATAGATAAGTATAGATAAATGTATAAAATCATAATAATATATATTACCAACCTATATGATCGAACTAGTATGAATTTGAAGACATATGATTTATACTTTATATTAAATAAATGTATGAAAAACATAATAATATATATTACCAACCTATATGATATATACAGAAACATTAAACACCTTGAAATATACAACATTTACTCTATAACATTTAGGAAGTTTCACTAACAGTACATATATTACTAGGCTATCACCCGGGAACATCCCGGGTTAGGGAAATATAGTTTTCAATAATAAAACGTACACAAACATATTGAAACTTGTTAGTATCTTCTTTCCTTTCCCACAATAATTTATTTGTTCCGTTTCATCATTATCCTAACTTTGTCTGCATGTTTATTCATAGTTTTCGTGTAAAGCTAATTACCTTTCAATTCTTAATGAGATCTCAGTTAAACAATGTTTAGTAAACCGATCCAAAATGTTATATTTTTTGTTTTTAAATAAGTTATAGGGAGTGTCAGTACCGGCCAAACGGATTACGACCAAACATCGGTGGTACCAATACAGGTGTTATCATTTTTGACCCCTTACACCACCTCTAGTTGTTTTGTGTTTAACATAGTTTGTAGAAGAGAAATAATACTTATCAAGGCCAGTTTCATTGTGGAAACTTATGTGGCTTGATCAAAACTCTACAAAGCGTGTATTTTTTCCTTTATATTAACTACCAATTTTACCGTTGATGACTTACAATATTACCATGATGCGTACAAGTAATTACACACATTTTGCAGCTCATATAACTACATAAATAACTTTAGCTCCAAGTAAGATGTACACTGAATTTACTACTTTTTTACTCGATCCCTCTTCACATTCACACTAATTCAACTTTTATCATAAAATAAATTGACACAGCATTGTTCTTATAAGCATTAGGTACATTTAAATAATTTATTATAGAGAAAGCAATATTAAGTAGGGGGTAAAACAACTAAAGCAAAAACCAACGATTGTATAACCATGATTAGTTCCAAAACCCCAAACATTAAAAACCAAGGATTTATCACCATGATCAGTTCCAAAACGCAAATCCAAACACCCCATCTACCTAAAGAAAAAACAAAGTTACAAAACATCAATATTGTACCCGTGGGTTGAAATGGTTAGAGGGTTTAGCTCAACTATGGGCAATGGGGTCATTCACATGAAGGAAATTATATATGAGTACCATTAAGACCAGCCAATGGAAAGTCATTTACATCAAAAGTCATTGAAATGGTGACAGACTGTTAAGTACCAACCCGTGATAAATGATGTAGCTCAAGCAATGCTTAGACAACTCATAAATAAGATAATCCTTCAGCCCGTCTGAATAACTTTGAGTTACTCTTCAACAGGTCACACCACCAGCTTCTGGTCAATCATATTTATCATAGTGGCATGTGTATTTTTTTGCACCTCTAGAAGCAAATTTTGAACTGGTTGCAGCAGATCATTTCCAAGATACAAGCCCCCCATTAGTTGATAGTCAGATTTGCCTATTGTATCTGACCTTTCACAGTTGCAAGAATTGATGTCAAAACTAAGAAGCAAGGGAAGATCAAGCTGGCTTTAAACACTAAAAAAAACATTTGGGCAACTTTCGAGTTTCAGCCCGTTTCCTTCCAGAGGATCTCCATTGTGTATGTTAAACGTATCTTTACACTATATTAAAAAAGATTAACCTTTACCTTAATTTAGTGCAATATTTATAGTGTGTGCTAGTTTAGTGTCCGACCCGTTAAATAGAAAATAATCCAATCAATCCACTCTTATGTAAACAGGTCGTAATTCCCACCTCCTTATTTAACAACTTACAATAAAGCCGAAATTAACTATTTACACACCTCTTTGAGGGACTTGTGAAGTGCTCCACATCCTTCTTTGGGAATGCTAGCAGCAATCTGTACTGTATGGATTTTTGCCTGAATATGTAATATAGAACAGAATAAAGAAGTTGCATGATGTCGAGTTCATGTTAGGAACACAAACAAATTGAATGTGTAAGAAGGATACCAATAAAACACAAATCAAGGATAGAAGACGTATGGATATCTAAGAAACACCTTTTTGGTTCACCGATGCAAATATATAACCACACAACCACCTCTTTTTCTTTCTCCAACTATATCATCATTATGTATGGTGCTTATGTAGTTTTAGCAGTCACTACTTAAGATTTGTTTTGTATTGAACACGTTGCATAAAGAGTAATCTTACAGGTAATACATTTGATATGTAAATAATAATAATAATTTACCTTTTTTTGGTAATTGGAGTAACTTTTACATGTGAAGATGAATTGTCCACCAATCTTCACGAGTAAGGTTGTTTTCTAACGGTAGCAAGCAAACCTTATTTAGCTAAACAATGTTTTCTTCAAAATTAATCAAAGTAATATATGTCACACCCCGACCACGTAGAACATACAAAACGTGGCGGAAACGTCGGGGAGTGTTGTAACAGAATTAATCGTTTCAAATCCATGGCAATTAAAGTTTTGTTTTATTAATCAAACATGAGAGTTTACATTGTTTAAACAAGAAACAAAGGGTACATAACATAAATTAACTAGTTATTGTCTCGTTTTAAGTTGCTAAGGCACGGGTCCGCCTAAGTATGTCTTGATAAGTCCTATACATCATCACCTGAAAACACATGTGAAAATAGGTACGTCAGCATAAAAATGCCTGTGAGATACATAGGTTTTGTGAAAATAGGTTTCATGACTTATGTTTGAGAAAATGTTTAGTCATGAACCTTGTAATTTGCTTTGTTTTGTAAATCATTTGAAAAACGATAAGATCAGATGATATGTATAAATAAATGTAAGGTTAAATGAATAACCATGTAAAATGAGTTTGTATAAGATAAGTTGTTTGTAAATCAATGTCTTGTGAAAAGTATGTTATTTGTATAAAATGTTCTACGTCTCAAATTGAAATGATTCAAATAACGCTACGATATGTGATACCATACAAACACTTATATATAGGAAGTACCAGCGGCGTATCCACCATGCTTGTATCATATTACACACGCCTCGTTACTTAATCACTAACTCAAACCAAACCAAACAATGTAAGATGTCTATGTTTAAACCAACTTCCAAATGTATTGAAGCAATATGTTAAAATGTTTATGTCAAGATGTAAATCATATAATGTAAAACCAATGTCAAAAGTGTTTATGTGTCAAATGTAAACCATGTAATATGTAACCAAAATGATATGTATGGCTAGTGAAATGCATCAACTAAACCATATGCACAAGAACATAATATTGAAGTAAAACTTGGTTTAAATCAAAGTTATGTCCTGTGGAAATGCATGATCAATGTAAATCATATAATATGTATCCAAAATGTAAGCATGTGAAAACGATGCACTAAGTATGTAATCAAATGAACATACGTAGCGTGAAATGTAATGTAAAATGATGTACTAAGTAATGCACACAATGGGCACACCTAGCATGAAATGTAATGTAAAACGATGTACTAAGTAATGCACACAATGGGCACACCTAGTATGAAATGTAATGAAAATCATGTACTATAATGTACTAACGAACATAGCAGGTATATGATGTGAAAACAGGAAAGCACGAAAGTAACAAGTAGGCACATGTGTTCCACCCCAAAACAGTTTGGAAAACAGTAAAAGAGGGGTCTATGTACTCACTTGAGATTGCTCAGAAGTCCTAAGATAACCACCAAGCAATGCTAGAGATCTCGGAATATCAAACGGCACCTAATATAGGTAACTACATTAATAAACCGGACCTAAATCGGAAGATCGGATAGAATGAGGGCTCGTAAACCAAATGAGTATGGGAACTCATGTAGTATGGTTTGTTAAAGCCTACATACTAAATGAAACCTAACCTAAGTGCTTGTGACCCATTACGACCCGTTTAGGTAGCTTATGCTACTTTATCGCATCGTTCGCGTGAAACGCGTTCGGACCGCCTAACTAGTCCTATGACAAGTAATATATGCCTTAACATGTCTAATATGGTTGTCAAATCAGTTTAGATGTCAAAAGTTATGTTATATATGTTTAAAATGAATTTTGGCATCAAAGGGGTATTTTGGTAATTTACCTAAGGCATATAAACTACCTATCATACAACTAACTAAACGTCGTGACCATAAGGTATAACCTCGGAAGGTTATTCCATATATACTATGGTCACCTAACGTGTTTGGTCGGATCCTAAAGATCGACCAAATGGGTCGGGTTCGAAAGTATAAGCGATTGTTTAGATCGCTTACCTTACGACCCTATATAAGCACTAAACTAAAGTGACGAGCTAAGCATGTTAAAACATGCTTAACTAAGTTTAGAAAACAGGTTTGGTATCAAAACAAACGGTTTTGATACCCATAAGTAGTTTGGTTACAAAATACGCAAGAATACGTATTCTGACCGAAACTACGGCTCGTCACTGAGCCTAGATAACGTGGTAATCAGTAGGTATAGTCACTAGGGACTATAACCATCGTGATCACGCTCACGTTATGAAGTTCAAACGAACTTCGCATCGACCATAAACTGGTCAATGCAGAAAGTCAAACAAAGTTTGACTTTCGGACTCGAAAAGCAATAAAAGAACGAAAGAATACTTATGAAGGGTCCCCGAATGCTAATCTAGATCAAAATAACCCAGGTATGAAACAATGGTTTCAACTTAGAGTCTTTTTAATCAGATTCTAGTGGTTTTGGCTATGGAATGGGTTGGGTATTTATAGTATTCGGAGAACCGTTAAGATCGTTTGTCGAATATCGTGCCTAAATCTTGTGCGTACATTTGTCAAAATGTTATGGTTACTAAAAATGATCTTTAATGTGCTGAAAGGTCAAGTGTGGATTTGTGGTTGAGGATTAAACAGCTGGAAATCTGCTTACTGTTTAATCTAATCTGATCTGCAGAACCCATACGCACCGTAGGGCAAAAACCCATACGCATCGTAGGGCAAAAGTTTGGCAGAATTACACTTTTGGTCCCTGTTATGCAATAAGGTCATTTTTGACACGTTTAAGGCCCGTTAACCCCATTTCAAAGCTCTAAAATGAAGTTAAAGTATAGGGAACTTAAAACATGCTCAAAAATATCTCGGATGTCGGTTCGTTTAGCCGTACGGTTGCGATGTTCGGTTAATTACGACGGAATGCGCATAAGCGCGAAAAACGATCCTAATGACGCGACGAATGGATTTTTCTTATGCTGAACACTAAAATAAAATATTTTAGTGCTTACATAAATTTTTGGATGTCCGGATGTATTCAGAACATAAGTTATGCGCGAAAGTGCAAACTTGGGCACTTTTTGACGCTTTTAGTCCCTGAATGACACAAAAGTTTATTTTAGCACACCTAACCCCTCAAAGCCTATTTCTAAGCTATGTAAAGGATATTTATGGTATGTTTAACTTATGGTCATGTTCCGGAATGTCTGTTACAGTTCAAATTGGCATACTTTCGCAGTTTGTCAACTTTAGTCCCTGTAAGTGAATTAACTTGTTTTTGCAATACCAAAGCCCTCAAAACTTATTTCTAAGTTAGGTAAAGGTTATTTAAGGTATGTTAAGTATATGTCACTATTCCGGAGTGTTCGTTGCATTAAACTGGTTATATTTACGCATCAGTGCGCATATAACCTTCCAGAAAGCGATATAGAGTTTGAAATCGAACAAGAATTGATATGTGTAAATGATACACATATTTTTACAAATCCCAAGTATGAAATAAAATATTTCACTGGTTTGGCATTTGTTTGATGGTTGAAGTGACACAGGTGTCACAGTCTCCCCTACTTTAGGAAATTTCGTCCCGAAATTAATTCGTAGGAGTCCATTTGTGACTTTGTGTCAAATAACCCCAGAGATATGTATGGCATGATCCGGTCATTTCCTTAACGGACATTCCTCAAAACGAAAATGAACAGAATGAGTCATTTTCCACAACGAGTATTCATCAAAAGCGGAAATGAAGGAATAAACAAACGGGGATTCATTTCCTCAACGGACAAATCTTCAGAAACGAAAATGAACGGAAATGAGTTAACGAAAATGAACGAAACGAATCATTTTCCACGATTTCTTTAGAAACGAAAATGAACGAAAATGAGTTAACAAAAATGAACGAAACGAATCATTTTCCACGATTTCTTTAGAAACGAAAATGAACAGAATGAGTCATTTTCCACAACATCTTTAGAAACAAAAATGAACAGCATGAGTCATTTTTCACAACATCTTCAGAAACAAAAATGAACAGAATGAGTCATTTTTCACCATTTCTTCAGAAACAAAAATGAACAGAATGAGTCATTTTTCACAAACTCTTCAGAAACAAAAATGAACAGAATGAGTCATTTTTCACCGTTTCTTCAGAAACAAAAATGAACAGAATGAGTCATTTTTCACAACCTCTTCAGAAACAAAAATGAACAGAATGAGTCATTTTTCACCATTTCTTCAGAAACAAAAATAAACAGAATGAGTCATTTTTCACCATTTCTTCAGAAACAAAAATGAACAGAATGAGTCATTTTTCACAATTTCTTCAGAAACAAAAATGAACATGGTTAACTCCAGATACATGACAAAACTTGCTGTGGTTTCTGTGCACTGAATTCCATAATTATGTATGCATCCATAATTACGTAATTCCTTGCATAGTCCGCACAGTTTGTCTTGAAATGTTTTAGGGGAGGAAAATCAAACCTGTGATAAGTATGACTAGACTACCATAGGATCCTTTTAATTAGATCAACAGATGATCTTATTAATTAGGCCACCAAGGAGTCCTTTCAGCTATCTCATCACATGATAATCCTAACCAGATTTTTGGATCAATCTGTTTAACTAGACCACTCAGGGGTGTAATTATGGAATAGTACAATAAAATCCAAGGGTCTTTACTATTACGTAAAAGCCCATTGAGGATTTAATATAGTACCTTTGGATATCCTACTAAGAATCCCTTATACGAAGATATGGAAGATTCTACGAAGATTTGGATAACAAAAACTTGGATTACACAAAAACATAAAAGGAAACACATAAGCACATAATCACATAGTTGTTTAATTTGTTATTAACTTGTTATCTTTGGACGCGGATATATAAAGCACACCAGGAATCCAATTTGTGGATTTCATTTGGCACTTTAATCATTTCAAGGATCCATCCATGAAGATAGAATGATCTACCAAAAATTCGATTTTCGTTTTCAGGAAAACGCAATATTCGAATTAAGGTACACAATAATTTGAAGATACGGAAATACCCTTAGGTACCCTATTAAGAATTTATAGTGGTACTTGGGGTATTCGTACAGAGTTATTACTTGCACCTTGTACTTCGTTTCTTTGCAAGAGACGGGTACTTAGGATCTTTGTGGAAAACGCAAGAGATTGTAAAATGGAAGAATTTTGGGGGTAGTTTGCTTTTCAAGGAATATGATTCCTTGATTGTCGGTATTGTAGGGGATATGTTGTTTATACATACAATCACATAAATACATTGCAATGTAAATAAAAGATTTATTTATAAACGATGTTGACAACTGTTTCATGGACCTTGACAACAAAAGAAAATAATACATAAGATGTGATTATTTCTAAAGAGTGTTGTCTTCTAGTCGGTCAGATGCTCATCTCTGTGCTGGATTAGCATTAGCAAGCCTTGGGCAATTTCTTTGGAAGTGTCCCATCTCGCCACACTTGTAGCAAGAACCTGGTGGAAAGCGAGCTTGAGCAGGTTTGTTGTTAGCTTGATTTGGTGCAACTGCTGCTACGCAAACTTTTGCTGTATGACCTTTACGTCCACAAATTTGGCATTCGCGGCACTTCACATTGGCATGATGATGTAGGCCACATTGGTTGCACAAGGGTGAAGTTCCATTGTATGGCTTCCTAGTACGGGGTTGAGCTGGTTGGTTGGGGACGGCTTGATCATTGTGAGTAACCATGGCAAAGTTTTGAGAAGCCTTTCGCTTCTTTGACCGCTCAAGGGATCCAGACTGTTCATCCATGGTCTTTGATTCCTCGATTGGCTTCGATTCCTCGACCGGTTTCTTGTCACCCTTTCGGAAAAGCTTACGTTTCCTGATCTGAGATTCAGTCAAGGTTGCAGATAGCTCAATGGCCTGCCTAACCGTAGTGGGGTTACTACCAGTAACAATGTCCTGAACTGAGTCAGGGAGACCATCAATGTATTTTTCGATCGCCTTATCCAAAGGCATAACCATGGTAGGACACAACAGGCTCAGCTCCTCATATCGATCAGTGTATGCTCGATGTTCACCGCTGTCTTGCTTAAGATCATCGAATTCCCTTTCCAATGCCCTGGTCTCGTGACGAGGACAGAATTCCTTCATCATCAGTGCTCGAAGTTCTTCCCAAGTTTGGGCCAGTGCCACTTCGGCACCCCTATCTCTCACCACACCGTTCCACCACGTCAAAGCTCGTTTCTCAAAGACACTAGATGCGAAGTCTACCTTTCACTCGTTTGGACATTGAACATGCCTGAAGGTGCTCTCTAGGCTCTCGAACCATTGCAGAAGTGCAGTCGCTCCTTGAGACCCAGAAAACTTTGATGGCTTAGCCGAGTTGAACGTCTTGAAGTTGCAGAGGGCATTATTGTTGTTGATAGCTTGGTGACATTGGGCAACGATGGTCGGGATTGCAGCAGTTATTTGCTGTGTAATGACAGCTGCCAGCTCATCAATAGATACCGGGTTTTCACGTCGTGGAGGCATTCTAAAAAGAGGAAACATGAAAGGAAACGAGTGAGAGAATTAGACGAAAAGAATGAGATGAAACAAATCTGATGAAAGCAAGGGTAGTGGTCATTTGTTTGTTACTACAAAGCAACAAACGACCTCGGTGATTAATCAAAGTAGATAGGTCAAAAATAATGTATCGCGAAGACATGCTCGCCTATAAGTGAACACTCATCCCAAGAATTCCCAGGTAAGCACAACTGGTCTCGCGTCTGATGAGATGTATACGAAGTGCTTGCATAGACAGAAAACCCAGAATACAGGCATTCACCCTTCCAGTTTGCACGTGTTCACATTATTATTTAAAACTCAAAACCTTGACGAGATTTTGAAAATTCAAAGGGGTTCAAAACCATATAACAGAGGGTTCAAAACCTTACAATAGAGGGTTCAAAACCTTGTAATAAATCACCCTAGAACAGATGATTAGTTTTCAAAGCGGTTTTGAAAATTATGTTCTTGTTGTGGTAGTCGCCTAAGGATAGGTGACGGTATTGTTTTATGACTAAACGCAAGTAAACTCGCGTTAGGGTCCTAAGAAGGTTATAGACTAGGTCAAAGCATTACTAATAACCTAATTCCCTATAACCATTGGCTCTGATACCATCTTTTCTGTCACACCCCGACCACGTAGAACATAAAAAACGTGGCGGAAACGTCGGGGAGTGTTGTAACAGAATTAATCGTTTCAAATCCATGGCAATTAAAGTTTTGTTTTATTAATCAAACATGAGAGTTTACATTGTTTAAACAAGAAACAAAGGGTACATAACATAAATTAACTAGTTATTGTCTCGTTTTAAGTTGCTAAGGCACGGGTCCGCCTAAGTATGTCTTGATAAGTCCTATACATCATCACCTGAAAACACATGTGAAAATAGGTACGTCAGCATAAAAATGCCTGTGAGATACATAGGTTTTGTGAAAATAGGTTTCATGACTTATGTTTGAGAAAATGTTTAGTCATGAACCTCGTAATTTGCTTTGTTTTGTAAATCATTTGAAAAACGATAAGATCAGATGATATGTATAAATAAATGTAAGGTTAAATGAATAACCATGTAAAATGAGTTTGTATAAGATAAGTTGTTTGTAAATCAATGTCTTGTGAAAAGTATGTTATTTGTATAAAATGTTCTACGTCTCAAATTGAAATGATTCAAATAACGCTACGATATGTGATACCATACAAACACTTATATATAGGAAGTACCAGCGGCGTATCCACCATGCTTGTATCATATTACACACGCCTCGTTACTTAATCACTAACTCAAACCAAACCAAACAATGTAAGATGTCTATGTTTAAACCAAGTTCCAAATGTATTGAAACAATATGTTAAAATGTTTATGTCAAGATGTAAATCATATAATGTATAACCAATGTCAAAAGTGTTTATGTGTCAAATGTAAACCATGTAATATGTAACCAAAATGATATGTATGGCTAGTGAAATGCATCAACTAAACCATATGCACAAGAACATAATATTGAAGTAAAACTTGGTTTAAATCAAAGTTATGTCCTGTGGAAATGCATGATCAATGTAAATCATGTAATATGTATCCAAAATGTAAGCATGTGAAAACGATGCACTAAGTATGTAATCAAATGAACATACGTAGCGGGAAATGTAATGTAAAATGATGTACTAAGTAATGCACACAATGGGCACACCTAGCATGAAATGTAATGTAAAACGATGTACTAAGTAATGCACACAATGGGCACACCTAGTATGAAATGTAATGAAAATCATGTACTATAATGTACTAACGAACATAGCAGGTATATGATGTGAAAACAGGAAAGCACGAAAGTAACAAGTAGGCACATGTGTTCCACCCCAAAACAGTTTGGAAAACAGTAAAAGAGGGGTCTATGTACTCACTTGAGATTGCTCAGAAGTCCTAAGATAACCACCAAGCAATGCTAGAGATCTCGGAATATCAAACGGCACCTAATATAGGTAACTACATTAATAAACCGGACCTAAATCGGAAGATAGGATAGAATGAGGGCTCGTAAACCAAATGAGTATGGGAACTCATGTAGTATGGTTTGTTAAAGCCTACATACTAAATGAAACCTAACCTAAGTGCTTGTGACCCATTACGACCCGTTTAGGTAGCTTATGCTACTTTATCGCATCGTTCGCGTGAAACGCGTTCGGACCGCCTAACTAGTCCTATGACAAGTAATATATGCCTTAACATGTCTAATATGGTTGTCAAATCAGTTTAGATGTCAAAAGTTATGTTATATATGTTTAAAATGAATTTTGGCATCAAAGGGGTATTTTGGTAATTTACCTAAGGCATATAAACTACCTATCATACAACTAACTAAACGTCGTGACCATAAGGTATAACCTCAGAAGGTTATTCCATATATACTATGGTCACCTAACGTGTTTGGTCGGATCCTAAAGATCGACCAAATGGGTCGGGTTCGAAAGTATAAGCGATTGTTTAGATCGCTTACCTTACGACCCTATATAAGCACTAAACTAAAGTGACGAGCTAAGCATGTTAAAACATGCTTAACTAAGTTTAGAAAACAGGTTTGGTATCAAAACAAACGGTTTTGATACCCATAAGTAGTTTGGTTACAAAATACGCAAGAATACGTATTCTGACCGAAACTACGGCTCGTCACTGAGCCTAGATAACGTGGTAATCAGTAGGTATAGTCACTAGGGACTATAACCATCGTGATCACGCTCACGTTATGAAGTTCAAACGAACTTCGCATCGACCATAAACTGGTCAATGCAGAAAGTCAAACAAAGTTTGACTTTCGGACTCGAAAAGCAATAAAAGAACGAAAGAATACTTACGAAGGGTCCCCGAATGCTAATCTAGATCAAAATAACCCAGGTATGAAACAATGGTTTCAACTTAGAGTCTTTTTAATCAGATTCTAGTGGTTTTGGCTATGGAATGGGTTGGGTATTTATAGTATTCGGAGAACCGTTAAGATCGTTTGTCGAATATCGTGCCTAAATCTTATGCGTACATTTGTCAAAATGTTATGGTTACTGAAAATGATCTTTAATGTGCTGAAAGGTCAAGTGTGGATTTGTGGTTGAGGATTAAACAGCTGGAAATCTGCTGACTGTTTAATCTAATCTAATCTGCAGAACCCATACGCACCGTAGGGCAAAAACCCATACGCATCGTAGGGCAAAAGTTTGGCAGAATTACACTTTTGGTCCCTGTTATGCAATAAGGTCATTTTTGACACGTTTAAGGCCCGTTAACCCCATTTCAAAGCTCTAAAATGAAGTTAAAGTATAGGGAACTTAAAACATGCTCAAAAATATCTCGGATGTCGGTTCGTTTAGCCGTACGGTTGCGATGTTCGGTTAATTACGACGGAATGCGCATAAGCGCGAAAAACGATCCTAATGACGCGACGAATGGATTTTTCTTATGCCGAACACTAAAATAAAATATTTTAGTGCTTACATAAATTTTTGGATGTCCGGATGTATTCAGAACGTAAGTTATGCGCGAAAGTGCAAACTTGGGCACTTTTTGACGCTTTTAGTCCCTGAATGACACAAAAGTTTATTTTAGCACACCTAACCCCTCAAAGCCTATTTCTAAGCTATGTAAAGGATATTTATGGTATGTTTAACTTATGGTCATGTTCCGGAATGTCTGTTACAGTTCAAATTGGCATACTTTCGCAGTTTGTCAACTTTAGTCCCTGTAAGTGAATTAACTTGTTTTTGCAATACCAAAGCCCTCAAAACTTATTTCTAAGTTAGGTAAAGGTTATTTAAGGTATGTTAAGTATATGTCACTATTCCGGAGTGTTCGTTGCATTAAACTGGTTATATTTACGCATCAGTGCGCATATAACCTTCCAGAAAGCGATATAGAGTTTGAAATCGAACAAGAATTGATATGTGTAAATGATACACATATTTTTACAAATCCCAAGTATGAAATACAATATTTCACTGGTTTGGCATTTGTTTGATGGTTGAAGTGACACAGGTGTCACAATATAAAAACACGTAAACTTACATCTGGTGTTGAGCTAGAAGTCCCTCTGTTATTGCTTTCATTATAATATTCGGATAACATTCGAGTTATAAATATCTCAAAAAATTCATTTTGAACCAACACCCAAAAGTGCATTCGTTTAAACTAAGGTAAACATATACAGTTTACATACCAGTCCCTGCATGCTTTGTTGATTAACATAGTAACCATCATGAGGTTTAACCTTCGGAATATGCACTAATAGGCCTTATTTTATAGCTTAACCATAGGAAATTGCAGTCTTTCCAACACCTGGTTCACTGATGAGCACAGGGTTGTTCTTGGTTCTTCTAGAGAGAATCTGGATGCATCTGCGTATTTCATCGTCTCTTCCTATGACAGGGCCAAGCTTCCCTTCCCGAGCCATTGCAGTCAAATCTTTACCGTACTTCTCTAGTGATTCATACTTCGCTTCCGGATCTGACGTTCAAAAAAGACAGGAGAAAAAAACATATTAGGACCACTTGGGTTAATTCATCATCTCTTCCTCTTAACATGAATAAACTGTATATACCCTGGTCTATTACTGTTTGCCGTCCTCTGATGGATTCTATTGCACTCTTTAAGGTTTTCAATGAAATTTGGAATTCCTTGAACAATGGTTTCCCAAACCGATTATCTTGCACAAAACCAAGCACCAGATGTTCGACAGAAACAAATGAGTCACCATACTCTTTCTTGTAATCCCTAGCTCTCTGCATCAGGCTTTCCAAATCCTGTCCCAACATCGAACCCACTGACTCACTAATAACCTGCCATTTAGAAGGACCAAGTGAGAAACTGTTATAAGCATCGCATAATTAACAGTTACACGTATAAGTCCATCGTATCTAGAACACTATGTCACCCTCGGTTGGCGTTGAATGAACTTATCTGTAGCTTCTAAAAGATGAGTATTGTCCACACCAGCCTTGGAGAATATCCGGCGAGCCAGCCCGTTTTCTCTGCTCCAGTAGAGCTTTCGCCAAATGCTCGGTCTCCACAATCTGATGCTCGTTCTCCCTTGCAACTTCGAGAGACGACACAATTGCTTGCCATGCCATCTCTGTGAACTCTTGTTGAGTAACCCTAAAACGAAATCGTCTATATGAATACCATGCTAAAATATAATCTATACATATACTCATTACAAAACACATTGTACTCATAAGTCAAATTCATAATCCTGATATGTTCGGTTTCAATAATTCATTCAACCATAAATAATTAATCAGTTCCTGATCCAATCTAAATCTCATAATCAATAGCAACTATATGATTGTGATCTCAGATGACCTAACTTTGGAAATAAATTGTATGATACCTCACTGCTGGTGACATTTCCCTTCCTTTTACTTGTAAGAGCTTCAAGTACAGTATCTGTAATCTGGCGAACATCCAAATTAAGCAATTTAAGAGTTGATAATCCACACAAATATTTTAAACCTCCATCAGTAATAACAGTGAATGAGACTATGAGAGATTTAAGCTTTCAAGATTCATCAACCCTGAAGCAACAGTTAAATGACCATCCAATATATATGTATGATAATAAACTTTTCTTACAGTTGATTAATTGCGTCGATTACAAACAAAAAAAGTGCAACCCGATAGATGACGAAGACCGTTGCTTCCAACTATTGTATCGGACAACTCCAACATTTTAAATGATGAAGGCCTGTAGTTCATGCAACAATAAAAAATATGCACATCAGCTTCATTTTAATATAAATAACTTAAACAACTCGACAAGCGATTCACGGTTTAACATATTAATTATTTACAAAATTTATAAAGAGAATAGAAATATAGACCACCTGCTAAGTTAACCAGTCCCTTATCACGAATTATACATGAATCCAGATTTAAGCTCTCCAAATTTATCAAACCTGCATTGTGTAGTACAAAAATCATATACACCTATATGAGCATGACCCTTTTATTATTATAAGAGAAAAACTTTAGTTTTATATTTAGTTGATAAAAAGTAAAAATATGATGAAAGGATAAGAGGCACCTTTCAGATGTACCAAAACATCATCTGAAATATCATTGAATCCTAAATTGAGAGCTTTTAAACCCTTTAGCCCTGAAAGCACCAAAAAAAAAAAAAAAAACAAACATTTTCAGGGGAATCCTATTTACTTATTTAGCATGAAGAGTGCAGTAAAGATAGAAAATTTACTTGAAAATTTATCGCACCCATCACCAGTCATGTTACATCTGCTGCTTAAATTCAAATGAAGCAGACCCTCAATAGCTGCATACAACATAAGACCCGGCATGGTGAGAATAACTTTTTCTATTAATGACAACCCAAAGAACCTTACAGACAAATTATAATACAAAACACATACAGTAAAGTATACGGACAAGCTGAATAATATCAAATATACCTGATCACTTTGAAGAGATTGATCTAAAAATTGGAGTAAAGTCTTTTTAGGGTTTTGATATGATTTGAAGAGGTTCACTTATACTACCGTCACAACAGTCGATCGCCACTACCCCTTTCATTAACTAAGGACATTCTATCGCCATACACATTATCTACACGGCCTGTCACAAAAAACAACCAAAACCCGTTTTTAATAACGCCAAAATACAAAAATCAAATGAACTTTTTTTCTCAAAAAGATAATAGAGTGAGGAACAGACGTGGTTGCCCAGAACTTAGCAGCACGAAGCCATGAAGCAGAATAGGCTGCATATTAGAACAGAGTACGGCTTTGTCCACTTATCCGCCATGAGCACTTGAAGACGATGATGAGTTCCCTGTAAATGCCATTTCATGTACAAAAGGTTAAAATCGTAATATTCTGTCATATAAACAGTTATTAAACAGTCATTTGTCATTATATGCAGAACATCTTGACAAAATCATCACAAAAAGAGAATAAAACCTGACAACAAATCTTTTTTTTTGGGCTCAGATCTTCATGTTCGGAAATATTATATTCAGAAAACATAATTTTACCTCGAAACCGGAAGTAGCGCCACAGTAAAGAGCTACCGGTTGGCGATGATTTGTGGCCCCGACATCTTGCAACGAATCAAATACAGTTACATCGCCTACTTGAAATATCTGGAGTTCGAATGAAAAAGTAAGTAAAAATAACATTGGAGCTAATTTTTTTGCAAATCAATGACAAAGCCCAATTTACCTTGATAGGTTTCGGATGATCTTTATTGTGGGTGACTGTTTTCAGTATTCCATCCATGAGATTGCTTCTTACAACCTATAAGACTCAAAATTATTAAACTATTGGTATATAATTTTTTTAAACACAAGAAAAGTGGAAGTGGAAGCAAACCTCAAAATATATGGAGCGGGGATTTCCAATGACAACTGCAGTAGATTTGTCATCTTTACGGTTCAGCATGGCGAAATTCTCTTTGTAAGAACATAAGATCCATGTTAACACTTCCGTGTAACCACATCTAAAATAATATACATCAGTGCGTGTGGCATATTTTTTATATAATAATGTATAAAAGTAACAACAAAATTTATAAATTTTTTTTTCCAAAATTAGCATCTCCTTACCTTGCAAAACCTTACCAGTGACCAACAAAATGTAACCTTCATTATAGCATATTAAAAGTGCAATGACATATAAGAAAATTCAAGTTGCAACTAAGACCAAGTTAAAATACATAAATGTAAATTTTTGAGATTCTCGATAAACCTATCGAAACGCAGACGAAGACGAACACCGCAAATGCATCCGAGTCCCACCAATTTTCACCTTCACTAACTACATTCAAACGTTTGTATACCTCGTTTAGCATTTTCCTGATACATATAAACATGCTTGAACCAAAAGAATACGTTAGACACCAATTGCTCACTACCTCACCCAAAGACTCGAAGTGATCAAAAGGCACATCAAATTCTGCATAACCCACGCTACATCTCCAGCTCTATAAACCTTTTGATTCCGAACCAAAATCACAACTTTTAATCGAGAAACTAACATAGATGTTGATAATAAGTGACTACAGTGATTCATTCTTACGTGTACTTTAGCCATTTCAATTCCACAGCTCGCCTCTGAGATCCAATACCTAGTTGTGAGAAAAAAACGCCAAACCAATTGTAAGCAACATAACAAATCACTAAATCATTATTTTTAAATCAGTTTAAGCAAATCACCAAATCAATCGCCCGTTTTAAATATGTTACCTTGCTACACGAGTGGAGATAAAATCAAGTATCTCTGATCATCAATTCGGGTGACAGCTAGCCTTCCTATCGTTTAATCCAAAAAAAATCCATGCAATAAAGTTTTAAGTTGCCATCAACATTGTAGCGAACAACTTGAAGGATCCAAAGCGATCCTAAAAAGAATGGAACCATTATTCTTGAATATAAGGTTTCACAAGTTTTCCCGCCAAAAATCTAGTGAGGTTGCACCATGTATTGACACGTGTCCCACACCATGTATTCAAACGTTTGTATACCTCGTTTGGCATTTTCCTGATACATATAAACATGCTTGAACCAAAAGAATACGTTAGACACCAATTGCTCACTACCTCACCCAAAGACTCGAAGTGATCACAAGGCACATCAAATTCTGCATACGCTACATCTCCAGCTCTATAAACCTTTTGATTCCGAACGAAAATGACAACTTTTAATCGAGAAACTAACATAGATGTTGATAATAAGTGACTACAGTGATTCATTCTTACGTGTACTTTAGCCATTTCAATTCCACAGCTCGCCTCTGACATCCAATACCTAGTTGTGAGAAAAACGCCAAACCAATTGTAAGCAACATAACAAATCACTAAATCATTATTTTTAAATCAGTTTAAGCAAATCACCAAATCAATCGCTCGTTTTAAATATGTTACCTTGCTACATGAGTGGAGATAAAATCAAGTATCTCTGATCATCAATTCGGGTGACAGCTAGCCTTCCTATTGTTTAATCCAAAAAAAAAATCCATGCAATAAAGTTTTAAGTTGCCATCAACATTGTAGCCAAAATGAAACAAACATGAAGCGGTGTAATCTGACCTACTTTCAGTCATTACCAGCGAACAACTTGAAGGATCCAAAGCGATCCTAAAAAGAATGGAACCATTATTCTTGAACATAGCAAAGGGCAAAGAGTATGTTCCCTGTACAGAAAATTAAAATATCAAAAGGTGCAAGAAAGGATGAGAACTTTAAAAAAACAACAAATTTAGTAGCTGAATGAAAAAAAATGAGAACTTCAAACAAATCTTTTAATATTCTATATCCAGCAAACTTGCTAGCTTGTTCCAAGGTAACATGACCCACATTCATTTCCTGTTGCTTTTCACCTGTAAGAAAGTAAAACGGCCTCAATAAGCCACAAAGATCAGTTTTATAAACGATTTAATATCACTTCATCTTTTTGAAAACAAAGTTCACCCTCAATTAACATCTTTTACCTAGTTCAATATCATACGAGTATACTACATGGGTGTGTAGGTTGTAGTTTGCTTGCAAAACACGGCTATTTTTTAACAATTAATGAAAATGAAATATGAAGGATATACATTCTTCAGAACCCTAGTTTCAATTGGATAAAACGGAACAACAACTTACCAGTACCTGCCGAAACCAAAATCGGTCAGATTTATGTGTTGGTGGAACCCTAGCCGCCGCCCTTTCGCCATTTCCTAGAACCACAACCATCGCAAGACCACCAATGGAGAAACCCTAAATCAACCCGTGTCGTTGTCATCTTCCCTCTTCAGGTGACCACCACCGTCACCATCTTCCTCTTGGGCGATGAAACAGACAAATTTTAGAAAAAAAAATGAGCTGATAAACGAATGTAAAGAATAGAATCAATATGTACAGAATCGACATACCTGGAAGTGAATCGGCTTGATTTTGGAATCCTTTGTCAGGCGATTGAAGAAGAAAGTGGGAGCTTTTAGGGTTTTTGATGTGTGCTTCGATTTCCATGTAGATGGCAACGATTATGTGGTGAATTGGACAATTATGTGGATCACAGTTGTGGATAACCTGTAGGGTTTGCCTTCTAGAGGTTGTGCATCGAAGGCAGGGGAGAATCGGCAGAGAGATTGAACGGCGTATTAGGGTTTGGTGAATGATCAGGGTTTTTTTGTTCATTATATACCCGGGTCAAACTATGCGGGTGTGGGTCTTGCCATCTGGATCCCGTGTAAGAATATAAGGTTTCACAAGTTTTCCCGCCAAAAATCTAGTGAGGTTGCACCATGTATTGACACGTGTCCCACACTTTGTTTGTTTATTATATATATAGATTTTAAACTTCGAATTTATAAATATGTCCTTAGTGAAATTAGAGCCAAACCAATTTACGATTTTATCTCCTTTAAAATTACTATTTTGCCATCTGTTTAAAATTACGCTTTTACCTCCTGTTCAAAATGAAATTATGCCAGTGAAAAATTACACTTTTACCATCGGTTCAAAAATACGATTTTGCCCCCTTTAAATTTACAGTTTCGCCATTAGTTTTGTTTTCTTCCTCTCAGGTAAGTTACGATTTTGCCCTAAATTTAAATTTACATTTTTGTCATCGATTTTCTTTCCTTTCTGCTTATGAAGTTGTATAGAGGTTTATGACAAAACCATGTGCTATGGTGACTCACTTTTTAACACTTGTGTGTTTCAAATTTTGTCAGGACACTCACATTTGTATAGAAATAGGCATGTGCTATGGCAGTCTCTCTCATATAAAACTAACAGTACATATATTATTTTAAACTTCGAATTTATAAATATGTCCTTAGTGAAATTAGAGCCAAACCAATTTACGATTTTATCTCCTTTAAAATTATGATTTTGCCATCTGTTTAAAATTACGCTTTTACCTCCTGTTCAAAATGAAATTATGCTTTTGTCCTCAGTGAAAAATTACACTTTTACCATCGGTTCAAAAATACGATTTTGCCCCCTTTAAATTTACAGCTTCGCCATTAGTTTGGTTTTCTTCCTCTCAGGTAAGTTACGATTTTGCCCTGAATTTAAATTTACATTTTTGTCATCGATTTTCTTTGCTTTCCCAGTCAAATTACGATTTTGCCCCGTTTTAAAATTATGATTTTGCCATCAGTTAAAATTACGTTTTTACCTCCAGTTCAAAATAAAATTATGCTTTTGCCCCCGTGAAAAATTACAATTTTGCCTTCGATTTAAATTTACGATTTTGCCCCGTCTAAATTGACAGTTTTGCCATTAGTTTTGTTCTCTTCCTCACAGGTAAATTACGATTTTGCTCTCAATTTAAATTTACATATTTGTTATCTGTTTTGTTTGCTTTTCCAGTCAAATTACGATTTTGCCCCCAGTGTATAAGTACAGACACAAGATGGGGGCATAGTGCGAGACAACTGCCTGGAACTCCCCCATTGACCCAACCAATTTACGATTTTATCCCCGCTTTAAAATTACGATTTTGCCAGCAGTTCAAAATTACGTTTTTACACTGAGTTCAAAATAAATTTATGTTTTTGCCCACAACTAAAAATTACAATTTTGCCGTCGGTTTAAAATTACGATTTTACCCCGTTTAAATTTACACTTTTGCAATTAGTTTTGTTTTTCTCCTTCCAACTAAATTACGATTTTGCTCTCAATTTAAATTTATATCTTTGCCATCGTTTTTCTTTGCTTTGCTGTTTCTTTTCTTTTTTTGTGCTTTTTTACTTTATGTATATATTCTAGTTATTATTGCGCGAAACTATTAAGAAAAACTTTTGCAATTCAGTTGGTTGTACGAACATTCAAATATAGTGAATGTCTCGGGTTCGAAGCCCTTCATGGGAAAGAAAATTTTCTATTACTTGCTGCTAAATAAAAGTTTGAGTATCTATTATTATTAATAATATTTTCTGTGATTTATTCCTTCTTCTTTTTTTCACTTTTACGTTTTTTTCACTTTTACGTTGTTTTTTCTGTTTCTAAATTTGTAATTTCTATAACCAACCGGTATGGTATCGGTATTTACGGGTAAAACACCGGTAAGTAACGAACAGGACGGGTATCGTGCTTATCCCGTTACAAAACAAAACGAATCGATAACGTTCGAATTCCCCGCTGTGCAGCGCGGGGAATTTCACTAGTTACACAACATATATGAACAAAGATTGTTGCTAGTCTTGTTCATTCTAAGCTAAAAAGTGGTTTCCTCTTAACTCATCTCACTTGGTATTGTTAGTGTTGTGTTGTAACCTGACGGTCTCCAATTATTTTAACGGGGTTTATCGTTGCCAGTCTTGTTTTATCTATAGTTCAGGTCTACGGGCCTATGGCAGTTGGATGTAATGAGTTGGCATTTGTTGATCGTTTGTGTTCGTTGTTGTGCATTCTTTTCTTCTATGGACTGGGTCCGGTTGGATTAATGTTGGTCAACTAGTTTTGGTTGAGGTTGACAAATTCTGTTGGACCAAATTCGAAAAAGATCTGGTGAACAATACCGGGCAAAAAATTGGACCTCGATTTTTCATTTACGGTTCAAATGTCCACAATGTTATAATTTATGCATGTCCTTCATCATTGTTTATTTTTTTGGTAAATTACTTTTTGAGTCCCTGTATTTTAAGGGTTTTAACCACTTGAGTCCAATATCAAAATGTTTAACGCCCTGAGTCCCTATAACCACGTTTCTTAACTATTTGAGTCCAAATTTCTAACACCATCCACCAAGTTTGTTAACGACAAGGGCAATTTAGTCATTTACACACAAAGTACAACTCTTATAATGAACAAGTATTTAATGCATAGAAGTAAAATATTATATATTATATATAAAATAAATAAAAGTTTCATCTTTACACAATTCAAACTCCACCTTCTTCTCTCTCTAGAGATCCTACCACCACCACCCTCCATCACCGCACCACCATCCCCGCCACCGCACCACCACCATCCCCACCACTGCACCATATAAACATGTAACCTGCTGCTTCTTTGGCACAAACAAACGACCTCTGTATAATAGCGCCATCCTTCCTAGACCTGCGAGGCGAACTAACATGAGTACTAAACCCCACACGACGAGCATACGAGTTATAAAAACCCTTGGTAGCCTCTTCCGACTCAAACTCCATCCCTTCACATGGTTCAAGATCTAAATCCCTTTGCGAAACGTAACTCGAATTATCAATGAAAAAACCGCCACTCCCACTCCCACTCGCGGTAATTCCTCCCAGATTAATCCCGGCACTCGGTGAATCATCGGTTAAGTCCTCATCATCAATAATAGCTACAGATTCATCTCCACCTCCCCCAATCCTAATGTCAAATTCAATCACCTCATTTTCCATATTAAATCTAGGTCAAATCCAAACCTAATGATATATCTATTTCAATTGTAATCAAGGCATTCAAACAACCACTTGTAGTCAATTTCAAACCATAAACAACAAAAAATATAAAATAAACATTTGCACACCTTCATGGTCAATCTGCTTCATATAACAACACATGAATTGAAAAATGAACAATTGAAGATCAAATTAGGGTTTATGCTAACGTAAACTACCAAAAAACGAAGATATTACTGACAAAATCGCTTTTGGAATCGATGATTATGGATCTTTTGATGCTCCTACTGCTCGAATTCGTTAATTGTGGATGCTTTTTGGTGTTGAATTTGTTATTGTAAGTCCCGAAAATCCGGATCAAACAACGATATCAAACAATCACCAAGGATGGGCGGAATCCAAACTTGATGATCTTCAAGAAATCAAGAATAAGAAGATGAAGATTTGAAGATTCAAATGCTTAAACTTGCATACAATATAAATTGTCAAATACAAGTTTCTAAAACAAGAGAACCAACCATAAGCCCCTAATTATCATTTCCTATTTATAGTAAGGGGTTTCCCCTAAAACCCTAGGCCCATTATCCCTAAGCCCACTCTAATACCCACCACCTTTTAGAAGCTTGATCCATTTAGCAACAAACCTACTAATCCATAAACCTATAGGGCCTAACAATCTCCCCCTAGGTTTACTGGATTAGTTGCTGAATCCGTTTGGAGGACCACCAGGCAACAGAGCCGGATCAGCAAACAGACGATTCTTGATTACCTTCCCGAGCTTCTTTTTCAGCTTGGCTTTTAAAAGATATCAGCATACCCACATCACTTTGAAGTTGTTCGATCGCCTGATCTTTGCTTGATATTTGAGCCTGCAAAGATGAGATCGGTGACCTTTTTCAGGGCAGCATCTTGTTTCAACACAATCACTCTTCTTTGCAGCTTCGCTACATCAACAGTCGTATCGTCATCACTATCTCTTTCTTCAACAAATTTCATTTTGTTGGCTGCAAAGTGCATGGCTGCTTTATCATGCTCAGAGAAATCGGCACCACTAAACTTCCTACATTGAACCTGATGCCGCTTGAGCTTTCCGGTTGCAAATGAGTTGTTTCAAGCAGATCGAGATCGAGATCGAAATCGAATTTTAAATCAAAATCGAGATCTTGTGTGCTTGTTTCTTGAGTAGCAGCAATGACTTGTGGATCGGTGGGCATAGTAGGCTATAGATCTGAGCTTGGGCCAATAGAATGATTATTAGGAGCTGTTTCGGTTCTTCGTTTCTTGTTGGATGCTTGTTCAGCATCATCTTTCGAATCATCTTCAGTTTCAGGAATAGATTCGGAAGGAGGGTTTCCGACACTATCCTTCAAGAATTCAATCAGGGCTTGTAGGATTTCTTCAGTCATTAACGTTGATTTTCAAACAGGTTCGTCAGCTTTCTCAGAGACAATCACTTCGACATCACTGATGTCGTCAGATTCTTCTTCATTCAACTCTAACACTTCAGCTTCTATCTCAGCTTTAGCAACAGCACTCATGAGTTGCTCGTCATGTTCTTTGGCAACTGTGGCATTCAAGGGCTTTGGTTTGAAAAGTATAGGAACCTGCAAACCTTGTAATTCGAATAAGTGGTCTGGGAAGACAATGAGAGGATCTGAAATGCTTAGAAAGAGAAAAGGGCCGAAATGTGACTCGAAAGAGAAATGGTTGACAATTTATAGTGTTTCGGATTGGGCCTGAGATCAAACGGCCAAGCCCCAAGACGGAACAATGGTCCGAATTACATTCGAGAGCAATGGGCCGGATCTGATTCGTTTTATCCGAAATAGTGGGCCCCAATCCGAAACAGTGGGCCAGACTATCACTTTAATGTTTTGCATTTTCAGGATAGAAAACAACTTTCTCAAAATCAACGATCCAACCAACCGAGCAACCTTTTTTAGCAAAGAGATAATCAAAACAAAACAAATTAATAATAGAAAACTAATGGAGGAGTAATATAGGGAGAACCTGCCATGGGATCAAAATCGTTCTCGAACTGATTAAGGGACACTTTTCAGCTCTTCGTTTACTTAGGCCGGTCCACGCAATTGTTGATATGTTTGTCCTCTTAAATCCACCGCTCAAACTTCAACTTTTTGCTTTGTGATACGCTTTTAGGTAGTTTTATACTGTGACATCTGTGTGTCCCATTCCAAGGCATACCCCCACGATCAAGGAAAGCACAACGGTTCATCGTAGCAGGTGAGTATATTAAGATCATCCTTTTATTCTATTTTTTATTTTTTTAACGCCAGACTTCCTGGTGAACAGGTCAGTACTTCCGTATAGCAGAGAGACCAAGGAAGATCTGACGAGGGCCCTTTTATTCTATTTTTATTTTTTAACGCCAGACTTCCTGGTGAACAGGTCAGTACTTTCGTACAGCAGAGAGACCAAGGAAGATCTGACGAGGGCGAGACAGGTTTGGCCCTTTTGTGGCTCTTTTAGCAAGATATCCTGACTTTGTCCAGGTCTGCATATAATCTGGATGCAACAGAGGGACAACCCTGATATCCCGGATGAATCATCAGTATAAAGACCCAAAACCTCAGATGTTGGCTATCTATCAACGCAGGATTTAAGACCATGAAATTGATGTATGTAAAATGCAACATATAAATTACATCAAATGAGGCATAAAACTAACCCTTTTTAAGTACTAATATTGGAAAAAGAGTGTTTTTGTCTTCCTTTTGTATTTTCAGGATTAAATGAGCTCAAAAACACAAAAGAAGCAAAAAGACAGCTAAATCCAACATAAATACAAGAAAAGGAACATAAGTGGACTGCCCGACCCCTCAACGGCATCTTCCCAAGCAAAATAGAGAAAGCAGAAGACTGAACACGCCCCGTGCTCAGCCAGTACGGGGCCGTGCCCAAGAAGCAGCAGAAAAGACAAACCTATAGAAGCTTCTATTGCCCACCACGGGCCGTGTCCAGTGAGCACGGGGGCGTGGCGAAAGTACAGCAGGCGCATTAATTGTAATTGCGAATTACAATTAATGAAGAGAGAGAATGTCCGACAGGCACGGGGCCGTGTCCAGCGGACACGGGGCCGTGCCCAGCCTTCTGTTCAGCCTATAAATAGGAGTGCTTGGTTTCATTTCAACTCATCCCTTGGCACACCACCTCTCTCACACTTCATCCACCACCCACCACCATCACAACACCATCATCCACCACCATCATCCATTGTCCATCGTAGAGTGTGTGAGTCGTCTCGGGATCCAAGATTGATCGTAAGAGTTCTTGACAATCAAGGCCATGTTTGCCTAAGTCTCTTACATCACTTGGTGAAGACAAAGTGTCTAGTATAATACTTTTTATTTCTAATCTTTTGCACTTTTTATTTGGTTTTGTATTAATGACTTTAATAACTAGTTACTTATGTTGAAGGTGATCTTTCCTTATCGTTTGTCCGTGGTGTCTTGGCATTATTTTACTGTCTATATAAAATAAAAGATTTTCACCATTCATATCTCCACGGTCTATATGGAGGTATGTTGGCTACCTGGTCGGGGGTTAAGGGAACGGTTTGGTAAAGGTCTTGCCATTGTTCAGTGTTTAGAGGTCCTGCAATGGACCTGGGTCAAATTTAGTAGGACCTCCTTCAATACTTCACGGTATTGGATGGCGGGGGTCCAAACTCTTTGATCCCCTCATAAGTTAACTACTATTAATACCATAACCCGGCTATTTAGGACTGTATCCCTGCTGACTCAGACTACTTAGCCGAGGGTAACGTCACCGCCAAAAGCGGGGCCCACCACAATATTGCATTAATAACTTAATTCATTATCTTCCAATAATCCACCCTTTTAGGATTGTATCCTTGCTGACTCAAACTACTGGGGTGAGGGTAACGTCACCTTCAAAAGAGGGGCCTACTACAATAACTAAGATAATCTCTTAATTATGTGCAAAAGTGCGGAAATAATCAAAGGTTATACTAGATACGAGTCGGAACCAAGTGATTCATCTTGTCTATCTTTTTTTATTTTTATTTTATTTTCAGCATTTTAGTTAGTTTTATTTTTCTTAGTTTAAAACATTTTTTCTAACCTTTTTATTTTGATTAGACGTTGAGGATAAACCGGTATTAAAAGCTCTTGTGTCCTTGGACGACCTCGGTATCTTACCAACGCTATACTACGCTCACGATGGGTGCACTTGCCCATATGTGTGTTTAGTGTTAGTAAAATATCGTGTTTTATAAATTTAAAACTTGGCTAAAAATAAGTGTTAAAAGGGCTTAAAATATACACCTAATAAATATAACACTTTATCGCTCATCAAAATCATACACCGTTGGTCTGTTACCCACGAGATGTCCAATCCATTATGTTTGTATCACTTTGCTTCTTTTTGCTTTTCGAGCGGTAGACCTATCAACATATCGCAGTGGAGCCTAACCTGTTTAACATTGAAACCTTACGTGTGTTAATCAAGTTCTTTAGCACGAAAATTCATTTCACTTCCCAAGCAACTATTTCTCCCCCTCAAACGATGTGTATGCACATATATGTTTTTTTTTATTTATTGCTCTTCTCCCCCTCAAACTATGCATATGTACATATATGTCCCTCTCCCTCCCTAAATTTGTGCTTCACACTTTATGCGCAAATTTACTTATTTATTTACATTAGTATAGAAACCCTGTTTTTTTTTTTTTTTTTTGTTGTTGCTCAGTCGGTGATGCGCATCATTTTCAAAAGATCTACAAGCACATTGAATCTCGAGATGCTGACAGGTTTTGTAAAAAGATCCGCTGAATTAGAATCAGTGTGGATCGGTTTAAGTTTAAACAATCCTCTGTCAAAGCAATCTCGAATAAAGTGCACCTTGATACCAATGTGCTTGGTTTTAGAGTAAAAGGCAGGGTTTTTGATAATCTAGATAACGACATCATTATCAAACTAAGTAGTAGAGTTTAGATAAGTCAAACTGAAATCCTTGAGCTGGTGTTGCATCCAAAGAACCTGAGAGCAGCAGGCAGTAGATGCTGCAACGCACTTTGCTTCCGCTGCAAAAGTGAGCTGTTACTTCTTGCACTGCCATGAGATGAGACTGTCCCCCAAGAATTGGCATCCAGCTGATGTACACTTCATATCCCTGTTTTGACGAACTTGCAAGCCCAAAAAATTTTTACTCCTCCCAACGAGCGCATTTTGAACTTCATTCTCATCATAAGAAAGTACGAATGGCCTCCAGACGTGCCACCAGTGCGTATATTTCTCCAAGATCCGGACCTTCAACTTGTTCAAACCTTGAACTGCCAATCGTGCTTTGTTTCTCACTATCACGTCGGGGTCATCTTGTTTGTTTCTGAATAGACATGAGTTGATGCCCCCTGATTTGCTGTGGAATCACACACCAGCAGCTTGAGATTGAGAAACTTCTAGATATTATAACAGATTGCTCCCCCTCATTTGTTGCAGTAGCGCTGTTGATCACCGGTGGATCTACAGTGCAATCTGAGGGAATTGCTCCCAGAAACAGAGAAGTTCCTTGAATGTTTGAGAGTCCTGAGGAGACTTCAGTGTTACGGACTGCACCATCAGGGATAGCTATAGCAGGTTCAGAAATCGGCTTCTGAACAGTCGAAGAAGTAAAGTTGCGAGCCACTCTTGGTGAAGAGAACCTCTATTCCTTTGTCGCACATCTGAGATACGCTAAAAGGCTGTGCTACCGATCAGGGATATAATTTTCGTCTGAGAAAATGAGAACTCCGTTTTTAACTGTGCCCTTCATGGTTATTCTTCCAGTTTCCCCTCCCGCGAAGTTGACAAATCCACGGTCGATTTTTTTTTTGTTATTCAACTGGGATAAGTCTTCTGTCATGTTTATGGAACAACTACTATCGATAAACCAAGGTCTAACAATCGCCCTCCAAAGCCGTTCCTGCACACTTAGCGGGATTAATTAGAAACTGGAACCCAGGCCATTGTTGACCTGAGTTGACCATTGCTATCTGTATATGAAACCTCACGAAAAATCATATGACTTTTAGTAGAATTTGAGGTTTGAGATGAAGATGTAGATGTTGACGGTTTAGAACAGTGAGACTGGGATCCAGCAAGAACCGTGGGCTTCCAAATCTTAGAGTCAGTGTTGTTATTTGAAGAATTTTTCTTTACAGATGAGACTTTTGACTCCATTTGTTGTCTTTGGAACCCATTTGTTTTAGAAAACCTTTGATGGTTCCTTTTTGCTAGATTCCAGTCTACATCAGAAGGCTTGGCTTGAGAAAATCGATTTCCGTCTGATCGATAATGCATAGCCTTCTGATGATGTGTGTTACCAGAGTAGTAGGGACGATTAACACAGTTTCTTGCTATGTGCCCCGGAATTCCACAATTAAAACAGGTTTGTCTCTTTGAGAAAAAGACATTCAGTTCTGCTTGCGTTATTCTAGGGAACTCATTTGGTTTCTTCTTTCCATTTGGCACTGATTGCTTGTGTGCATGTTTGATCTTGGAAGAACCCTGCTTACAGTTATCAGCACAAGAGCAATTATCGAAAACCTTACCCTTCAGCTTAGGTTCAGTTTGCTTGAGAGTCGGGTTTTCCTTTTGAACTTTCTTTTTCCGTGGTCTTCTGTTTTTATGCGAACGTTTCCTTTTTGAAGGGGCAGATTCAATAGATTTTGTCTCGTGTGAAACACTCTCTACACAATCTGATCCTTTGGGGTCGAGAGCTAAATTATCTGTTGAATTGACTTCCACAGATTCCTTTTCCTCAGAAACTATGTTTTCAGAAGTTTCAGTAGAGAAGGCTTCCACAAAAATTTCCTCTTCAGTTTCATCAGCTGATTCAACTGTTGAATTGATTTCCATGGATTCTTTCTCTTCAGACTTCGAGATCTCATGAGATTCTTCAGAATTGGATTCTACGGATATCTCTTCTTCAGATTCATCAACCTCTGAGTCCTTGACATCAGCTGATTCTGGTTTATCACAGGAAGAGCAGTCTATGTTTGAAACTGTTTGTCTCTCTTCGGGCGTTGCACTACTTGAATATGAGTGTTTGTCACATTCATAATTCTCAGAAGCGCTACGCTCATTATCTGATATACCAGAATCTGCAACTTGAATGTCAGGTTCATCAGATGATCCCTGTTCATCAATTTCTTTACCAACACTGTTAAACATATCAACTTTCTCTTCTTTATCTTGTTTATAAGTTTCTGATGTATCAGTTGATGTTTCAGGCACACTAGAATAGTTGCCCGAATCACCATAACTGATTTCCGAGTCACTTGAAACAGGTGTTTCAAGTTTATCAGTCGATACATCAAATTTTCCTGTAAAAACATTTTCATCACCACGATCATAATCAAAAACCACAGCACCTGAATCATCAGTTTTAATAGGAATACCCCGACTCTCAGCATACCAAGACATAACACAGTTCCAAGCGTAATTATCGCATTCGGCAACATTTGAATTATCAGCAGCATCAGCAACATCAGTAGCGTTTGAATGTGATTCATCATCTATTGCGGACTGCTCTTCAACTGTCATTGATTCTGTACATGAACTAAAACAAGCAACATTATCTACAGAATCAGAATTTGACAAATCTTCTTTGGGCTCATTTGCGGATGTTTTCACTGGTTCTGGTTCATTTTCCTTTTCATTTAACTTTTCAGATTCCCCAGATGATTCGTTTGAACAAGTTTTATCCGCATCTTTAACAAAATTCATTGGTTTTTGAAAATCAACGGGTCTGGCATTCTTTGATCTGAAGGGCTCCCATGGAACATAGTCATTCGGTTTACCATATATCATTTTATCATAATTTTCCATTTCTCGCTCAGTAGTGGGCAATCTTGAGTAATTATGATTATATGGCGGTGGAACCTGTTTGTAGCCCAAACCCTTACCCTTATTTTCTTTATAAGCAAGTTGCACATCGCACATATTACGAACAGTGTCACTGGAAGTATCAAACTTTTTAATGTTTAACTCATTTTGTTTATACTTTCCAGTGAGGAGCTCTAGCTCACCCTTCACAGAGTCACGTTCAAGAGTTTTAACTGTGAGTCTATGTTTATAGTCGTGAACCCAACATTGCTGTTGATTCACGTCTCTGTGAAGTTGAGCTATGTCCTTCTTAAGTGCGTCAATCTTTTCATAGAGAATTTTATTGTTCTCTCGAAGACCGATGTACTTTTCCATGACACTGTTGTAATCATCCATCATTTTAGAATTGAGTGCCCTAAGTTGTGCAACCCTATTTCTGCAAGGGTCAGTACACAACAGATAGTTGACAGTGTCAATGAGTGATCTTGGTTTGTCTGGCTGAGTTTGGACTTGGGCTTGGGGTGCTGGTTTGGCCACTTCATCACGATGAGATACTGTTGATTGTGGGGCCTTCAAATCAGATGATGTAGCAGCCACAAGTGACGGTGAAGCTGAGGGAATCTGAGCAGCGTTGAGAGCAGCGTTGGGATCAGTAGCAACGACCTTCTGACAGTTAGACATAGGTGACGATGTGCTTGCATGATTCTGACTCCTCTGTTTGTCCTCCTGGACATATTCATTGACTAAGGAGATCACATCTTTAGTTTCCGTTGTACAATGATTACATGTCCCCATGATAACTGCAACACGATAGTCCTATGTCTTGCTACGCGGCAAATCGTATAGAAAAGCCCTGTTAATCCTACCAAGTGTCACTTTCAATCCGCTCTTCTCGACTTCAGAAAGCAGCTGCGTAAATCTTCTGATCACGTCTTCTACAGTTTCACCCTCAGTATATCCGAAACTATCGAGTTGTTTCCAGACCAACTCACGTTGAGATACAGTGCTTGGAGAATTCATCGTTGAATCAAGCGATAACCTGTAAACTTGCTAACTCAAGCACTCCGCAAACGTATGAACCCGCTTCCTGTATCGCTCGTCAAAAACTTGTCAAGACTTATCAAAACGAACAAACTTTTTTTTCTAATTTTATAACCCCCTTTTTAATTTTTTTTATAACCTCCTTTCTCTTTTTTTTAATAAATTAATTTTTTTTTGGATTTTAATAAATAATTTTTAATTTTTTAAAATATAATAATTAAAAATTTTAATATATTAAATAAACCTTTTTAATTTAATTTTAATTAATATGATAAACTTATATTTTAATATAATAATTATATATTTTAATAAAACCTAATATAATAACTATTAATCATTAAGGCATGATTACTTAATTATTATTAATATAATATAATTAACTAATAATAATAAAACCCAAAACGACAAAACCAGGTGTCGTTCTTCTTCGTTTCAAGTCCAAAAACCCTAATTTTAAAACTATCAGCCGCCAAGGATGAAGACGATGACCGGACAGAAGGCAACTGTGCACGGAGATTGGTGACGGTGGCCGGAGTTGATGGTTGCCGGAGGTAAGCAGTGGTCGCCGGAGAAGAAGGAGAAACGATAACAGAGATCAGTGGTCACCGGACGTAACAACAAGAAATGAAGATTTGATGTTGCAGGTTTCAGGTGGGTCAGAGACGGAGATGACGGGTTATGGAGATGGTGAAGTAGGAGGATAAGAACGGAGAAGATGATTGGAGTTCGCGGTGAAAGATGGAGACAAGATATGCGAAGTCAGAGGTGAATGATGGAGGTGAACGTGATGTAAACGAAGGTGACCGGAGATGAGATGTTGCAGGTTTGTTTCGAAAACGGTAACCGGAGAATGGTGGTTGATGTGGAGGCTGGTTATGTGATACGAAGAAGCAGGTTGTTGATTGGTGGTGGTCCGACGGTGTTCGGTTGGAGATAATTACAGGAAGTTTAAGGATGACGAATGTCTTGGTTCTGATTGTCGAAGTGAGGATCCCGGATGATTTCGGATTAGATGAAATGATTCCGGATGAAAAGAAAACAATGTCGGATGATTTCTCAAAATTTCGGATTGGTTCTGTTGTGTTGTGTTGGTGGAGGTGGTTTTAATAATAATAAAATGGTTTTTTTAAGTACAAGGGTAATTTGGTCATTTAACAAAAGTTAACAGAATAATTCTAACAGTGTTAGAAACTGGACTCAAATGGTTAAGAAAAGTGGCTACAGGGACTCAGGGCGTTAAACATTTTGATTTTGGACTCAAGTGGTTAAAATCTCAAAAACACAGGGACTCAAAAATTAATTTACCCTTGTTTTTAATTGATTTCTAGCCTAGCGACATTTTAGAGTGAGATAAGGCTTTGAGACCAATAGGTCCTGGGTTCGATTCCTACATGTGGGTTTTTCCCATATTTATTGGGTTACTTCCTGAATTGGTGTATATGCATTATGGCTAGTGGAGATGGATATGATCGGGTGTTTCTGTTAGTGGCACAATGATACTCCAATGGTCCGTCACTGATCCCAATTTACCGTTATTTTTTTTTATTTTGACATCGTTATTCGTTAACACAAGAATCAAGATCCAGCCAGGTTGGGTGGGTGTGAGACCAGACAGACTGGCTCTAGCGGTTTGATGGTTTCAGTCAATTATTTTTATACTTAAGTTTACGTTAAAGCTATTACATTGATTAGAAAGATTTTTATACATATACTATATAGGCACACACCTAACTACGTATATCATAAAAGACAAATCTATAAATCTATACTTTTATAAAAGGAGAAATCCCAATGACATAAGAAAAGCTGATGTGGCAGCCATAGAGGCTGTCCAACAATTCTTTTCTTATGTTATTATTGCATTCTAAAGCTTAACTTAAAATACATTTTAAATTTAAACCTCTGCCCTTCATTTAAAAGTCAAAGTCTACACTTCATTCAAAATTAAAACCTCTGCTCTTCAGACTTTCTTCAAACCGTTGCTCTTTATAAGAAAAGCAAACCTCTGGCCAGATTCAAAATTCTGGCTCCAGATTTTTCAATTCTAGCTCTAAATTCAAAATTCAAACCATATATTCGAACCATATAAATAACATATATGAATCTGTCTCCACAATTAAATTTCAATTCATCTCTCTCACTCATATTCGCGAGCATATCCATCTCTCTCGAATGCATAGCTCTCATTAATCAGCCGGTTAATCTCCGATTACAGTTCTTTGTTCGAACATTTGTTGATTCTGTATACTCATTATCGGTTCCAACATCGTCGTTCCAATGAAGCTTCCCATCACACATCAACGTTTCAACATCGATGATGTGATATCATTGTTGCAACATCGTGAAAAGTTGCATGTGCTACCTTCTTTGATGGGAGAGTTGCATTGTGGTGTGTGCGAGGTGTCTTATGGTTTTATTGATATTTTTAAGCCCATTTTACGCATTAGTGATGTATTGCAAAATACATCCTTTATTCGTGTATAGTTTGTACAATTTTCTGTTATTTATAGTTTAGTTTTAGTTAGAATTACGTGCTATTGATTATATCTGTGTTTTCCAGGTCTTGGTAAATAAAGTTGCTGAAAAAGGAGCAAATCCGAGCTAAATTGCTTAAACACTAAGTCCCGGAACTATTTGGAAAAAGATTTAGAATTATTTTGAAGATTTTGGGAGTTAGAGCTGGATTTTACACGCAACATTCTGTGAAAAAACGCCCATGGCGTCGCGCCACGGCTATAACCTTCCATCGTCGCGTAGCGCCAAGGGATATCAAAGAAAATCTAAACTTTTGCATGGTGGCGTCGCGCCACCAGGAGCACCTTCACCCGTCGCGGGACGTGACGGGCATGCCTGACGTGTTTGTTTCATGAAAAATTAGGGTTTAGTATAAAAATCAAGAGATAATCATTCATCAAAAACAACTTACAAATTGAAGAAACCCTAGGCGAATTTCGGAGTAGATTTCGAGTATTTCGGAGTGCTTTGGCTTGCGGGAATCATTTGGTTGAAGCATGGAGCATAGGAAAGAAGATTGTTCGGGTCTTATCTCCCGGTTTTCATTATTTTCTTGTTTCGATACTTTTACGATGAATTCTTGTTTTGAACTTGCTTTGTTGATTTTAAATACTATGTTTTCAGGCTAAAACCTTCGTTACTACCTAGGTTAGATGATAGTTTAATAAAGTTTGGATCTTTTAACGGTTTCTATTGTTTGTTATGGATTGATCTTTGAAAGTAAATTATTTTAGAATCTCTGATTTGGTGCATATGCGTATTTAACTTTAATTGTTGATTATTTGCTGTTTCACATAGATTTTGGTGAATGTCTTTCACATAATAAATTTGTGTTGATTATTTGCACCTTTGCGGGTTCGGGTGATCTTTGGGTAAATCGGCTGATAGCCTTAGAAACAGTAATTAAAATACAGTTAGAATTAAGTATTCTGCTTAACTTGTTGCTGAGAGGCTCGAGTTAGTTAGTAGGTCGCGGTGTAGTATATAGCTAAGATATGTTTTGAGAGAAGTCAATCTTAGTTCCCTAATTGCATCTGTGTCTATTAAACCAAGTTAGAGTCTAGGATTTCCTTAGACTGTCGCGCTGAGAGGTAGTGTCACACCCCCAAAATCCACAAGCGGAGTATCACCGTAGGGGGCGTGACTGACCAGGATCAAGCCACCAATCATATTGAACAATATAGTAAAGTAAATAAAAGTTCAACCACACAATATAAATGGTGTTCAAAACAATTTAACCAAGTTTAAGTTAAACAGCGGAAGCATAAAATGTAAAACCAAAATATAAGTCATAAGTTCTTAAAGTTTAACATGGCACACAACGGTCCATGTCCCAAAACGACTCCTCCTGCTCGTGCAAGCTCCATAGATACCTAACGACCTGCAAGGCATGTAACAACGAGTCAACAACAAAGTTGAGCGAGTTCACAGTTGGTTGTCTAGTTTAAAGTTGTTTCAAAATCCATAAGTTCATTTGAAAACCAGTTGTTTATCAGTTCCTTTGTTTCTCAAACCATAACCAGTGGGGGCTACCCCATGTTTTGAACCACTAGACTAGTTATATATTGGCGTCCTTCCCAATCCGAGGATGGAGGTACGTATTCTACCCAACCGAAAATACGTAGGTTAAATGTAGGCGTCCTTCACAATCCGAGGACGGAGGTACGTATTCTTCCCAATCCGAGAATACGCAAGTTTAATGTGGGCGTCCTTCCCAATCCGAGGACGGAGGTACGTATTCTTCCCAATCCGAGAATACGCATGTTAAGTGTCGGCGTCCTTCCCAATCCGAGGATGGAGGTACGTAGTCTATTAGTGGTGAATATACAGGTTTCGTCTTAGCTATTTAATCCCGTTCCCAACCCACCGGGAATCCCACGCCTTAAGAGTGTGAACTCACATTTGGTTGCTCGGTTGAACTCTTAAAATAGCTAATGGTCGGGGTTGGTCAATCACGTCCTAATATGATTACCATTTAGTTTGTTAATGGTTTTAAATAAAACACAAGGTTCCTACACATGTCTAGCAACTAGCACACAAACAAGAAATCACATAGCACGTCTATCATATGATTCCATAACCATGTTCACAACCTTTCTACGATATTATATACGCTATTTATACAACTATCAAACAAGCATGGATACTAAAAGTAGCAAGTTGGTTCTTATCCGTTCATGCTTTACTGTATAGAAAAATCACTGAAAATAGGCTATTTTGGGTGACCCGTTTATCCTGTTTACAAGTCTTCAAAAATTATGATTTTTTTATGTGACGTACATCTCAGTGGGTTAGGCCTTGTGTTAAAATTTCAAGGTCTAGCTCTTCCCCAATAATTCACAAAAATTCATTTACAAAGCTGCAATCAGATTCGTCACTTCTGACTGCAGCTTACGGAAAAATCCATTTAAAATTACTCGTTTATCCGATTGACGAAATTCCAGTTGGAGATTTTTTTAATCACCTGGAAGTAGTTACAGTAAAAATTTCAGATCATAACTTAATCCCTATATTGAGGTATGACATTCGTAATGGGCTGCAAATTCTGACAGAAAACGCAGCCTGGACCTATGTTACGAAAAAATTCAATTAATATATCAAACGGCATCGAAAAAATGCAATTCCAGTGGGGTTTGATAGATATTTCCTGGAATTACATTATAGAATCAAGAAACACTGATTTTAGTTCAATTTTGACCCGGTTACAGTCGACACAAGTCGGCTGTGACTTTCTGCACAGAATCAGTTTCGTTACCCAGCTTCCTAAAACGACTTTTGTGATTTTAATCACATCCCTAGCAACCAAGAACAACATGTATTTATCATTTACAGCAGGTTATCATCTAATTCATCAACCATGGTTAACAATATTAAAAACAAGATCATTCCACATCAAACCCTAGTAATCATACGAACTCTTATGCGACTATAACACTAATAATCATGCATTCTAGCAAACCCTAGACCACAAGTAGCATCACAAACATCAAGAACATCAAGAACCAAGAAAAACGCAGCCATGTATACATGAAACATCACAAATAAAAAACAACTAAGAACACTAACCTTGAGGAAAGATGGAAGAACTAGAGAAAGAGGGAGATGTGGGATCGATTGAAGAGGGGGTGGGGGCGCTTGCTACTGCCGTACGTGGGGGAGGGGAATTTAGGGTTTGCAATTTTTTTAAAAAACTCACACATGCATAATATAAAACACATAATGGGTCTTGGGCTTTGGTTTGGGTTTGGGTTTGGGGCTCAAAGCACAAGGGAGTCGATTTGGGCCGTAACCCATGAGGGTTTTAAGTTTGGGTCGCGCTAACACGTTACGGAATATATAAATCAACATATATAATTACCCTACGTTATCCGGATCATCATTAAATATATACACATAGTTAGCATTTAAATTACTCACAACGTAATAAACATAAATAGAATAAACGAGAACGGTGAACGGTTTTAACCTCGAAATTACGAGTTGTCACATCATCCCCAAGTTGAAATAAATTTCGTCCCGAAATTTAGCACGTAATGTTTTGGTCAAAAATTACCGAAGCAATTAAGTGATCAAATTAGTAAAGTGAGGTAGTGTGCTAGAGAGTGTACTTGAATATATACTTATTGAGTTAATTAGGAAATCAGTATTCAGGATACGGCTCAGGATATTGAGCTGTATCTATGATCAAACAATGAGCAAAAGTAAAGTAAATGACACGAGATGTACGAGGAAAGCCCTTGATCAATCTAGATTGCCGGCATAAAACCTCGGGAGCTGACAATCGCAGCTGCCTTGTTCTTCTATTACTTCAAGAATCAGGATACAGTGCAGGATGTGGTACGGATCGACTATGTGTTACAATGAAATTCGAATACAAGTGTGGTGTTTGCGATGAGCTAGAGAGTGAAAGTGTACGAGAGTGTTAGTGAAAATTGTGTGCCTTAAACTGATCTGCCCCCATCTATTTATAGTAAAGATAAAATAACAAACTATCCTAAACTTGCGGGATCCACCGAATATTCCTTCTTCGAACGTTGTAGACCTGGTCTTTCGGGCTCAACGTCTCTCCTTCAACAAATTCGTCCGAGTCTTGAGGAGAAGAAGTCCTCTTGACCGTTAGTAAGTCTCAGCCTTTAACCTGCACGTGGTTAATTCAATAAACCTCAGGATATCGCCCAAGATGTTAGCAATATCCTCTTCCAGCATCCTGGTCACAAATAAACAAACAAAGGCAGGATATTGGTCAGGATACGTATGCAAAGAAAATGAGCCCTAACAATTGTCCCCAAATATATCAGTTGGTATACCAATCCAACGGATATATTTCAAAAATCTTATCCCATAACTCAAGACATTTAAAACAAAGCGACGGTCAAGATCGCATTGTAACCTCCAACGCGTTTTTTACTCAATGGAGATCCACAATGCCCCTATATCTTCTCTTTTCTTGTTTGAAAAGCAGATATCTTCAACAGAACCTTCAGGTAATCCTCCACTTCCGATTTACTTTTTGTCAATTTCACCTTACTCGCAATGGACGCCGAAACCTTCACCCAGCAGAATCTCCTTAAAAATCCCGAAAAGGAGATCTGTGCTTTTGACAACGCAGACATTGCAGCTTTAAGAGCTTCCGACGCTTTCCCCGATAACACGGTCTTTAGACCATTCGATTGGTCAATCCGATCGGATGTTTCTTCCACCGAATGGGTTTGTTTTCCAGCATATCCTTTTTTATTAGGTCTTCGATACCCCTTTCCTGAATTCATGATGCAATTCTTTCGAATTACCGGCATCTCTTTCGCACAAACCATGCCCATGGTTTGGAGAGTACTAATTGTACTTAACCAAATCAAAAATCTCCATTGTTCCGACCTTCGCATCGAGGATCTGCCTATCGCTTATCGCCTCCGATCCCACGGCTCTAGCCGGTTCTTGCTCTTCTCAACCTCTAGCAAACCCCTGATTCTCAAGGCCACCAAAAACGAAGACGGATGGCAACGCAAATTTTTCTTTGTTAAACGAGACTCCATTGCTGAGGGTGCCAGCCTTCAGGTGGAGTGGTTAACCACCGGTAGGACCATAAATATCCTCATAGGCCATTTAATTGTTATCTTTCTATTAATACTCTTCTTTTTGATCTTTATGCAGTGAACTTCAAGGAAGTTGCTCCCCCTACCGCTGAGTCAGAAGAGAGAATCAATACTGTTTACCGGTTACCTGCAATAGACAGGACTTTCACCACACACGTCCCGAGTTCCAGTCAATACTCATCATCCGAGATGTCTGGTAAGAATTACTTTCAAAATAATTAGTCAAAACAGTATAATGATAAGATAAAGAGTAAAACTTTTCCCTTTATGCAGCACCAGCTAAGATCCCTGAAGTCTTTGACCTTGACGAATTGGACAGCTATTCCGACCAGATCCAAGTCAAGAAAGAACCTAGCCCCAAGACCACGGCTACATCTAAACCCAGCAGCTCCAAAGCCATCATCATTCCTAAACCTTCACCGGCTACCAAGCCCCGGAGTTCAAGTTCCCGCAAAAGGAAAGAACCTGATTCCTCTGACACATTTCCTTATGAGAAGCACGGGTTCATTGAAGCTAGCGGGTTTATGACTTCTTTTCTCAACCAGGTTAATATTCTCATATCATATCCTGTAATTTACGTTATTATCAAAGATTTATCAATATTAATACCTGTCGTCTTACTTTTGTAGGGTCTTGAGCGTTTGGTTAACTTATATCAAGAATCCTGCAAGCTCAACAAGACGCTTGAAACCAAGCTAAAGGAAGCTGAAATCACAATCTCCGATCAAGGCATGATTGCAGCCGCCAAATCTCGTCACTATGAGCAGAAATTTAAAGCCATGACTCAAGAACACCAAGCCGCTCTCAACAAAGTTACTCTTCAAGCCCAGGCCGATCTGGAAACCGCCCATGTGCAGTACGAACGGGATATGGTCAGCTACCGGGAAAGCCTCAAAAGTTCCGTCGTTATTTCTCTCCTTCAAGCTAGGTTGAAGATGGCTCATGAAGCCAAAACATTGGGTTTCGAATGCCCTTCTTGGGATGTTGGTGCTTGGGAGACCAAGCTGAAGAACCTCGGCGGCACCTCTTCCAAATCAACTGTCGACGAACCTTCCAAAGCAGTTGAAAAAGCAACCGATGCTGAGAAGGATGCTGAGGCGGATCCCAAGACGGATGTTGCTGAAACCACTATGGACCAAGAAGGCACTACCCCCTAGAGCTCTTTTCCTTTAAATCATTCGAACAATTTTATGTTTTTATGAACAATTTATTTCTGTATCGAAACAATTTGATAGCCGAAGGTGGATGGGTCCTGGGTTTCAGGATGAAACCTTCGGTTATCAACCAGTATTGATTGCTTCAAGAATAATTTCATCTTTTTATCTTTCTAAGTATAAATCTTAGCTTTGCAAAAAATTTCATACTGTTATCTTATAAAATATCCTGATCAGTATGCTCAGCGATATACTGTAAAAACCTTTTATTAGATAGAATTTTCAAACGTTCCTTCAACTTTGTAGAAATTTCTTTAGAAAGTGAAAAATAATCTATCTTTTCAAAACCAAGTTTTGATAATATTTAAATGATCAAAGTTCCAAACTAATATTAGTTTCAAACACCCTAGTCAAATATCCTTAAAAGGACTTTGAGGATATATACCAGGATACTTAACATAATGTCACTAAAAACTTAAATGAGGCTTACAAAGGAAAGATCATACCCGGAGTAGTATATAACCCTTTTATCAAACCTCAATCTTCTTGCAACTCTTCCAATGAAGATGTCCCCTGTGTGAGATATTTAGCATACTAGTTCCGAACTTTAGCCTTTGAGCTTTTCATCACTGCCCTGGTAGGAATGTCCCCTGTGTACAATGTCTTCAAAGACTTAGAAATCTTCTGAATGTCAGTTTCCATTGTATAGGCAATTTTTTAGGTCCCAAGGGTAAAACCCAAGGATGTACTGGAGATAAATCCCTTGTATCCTGGGGAAAATCCCAAATTTTCATGCGCTACAGGCTGGAGTGTATAAACTCCAAGACTTAGAAAGGTGAAAACCTTTAAACCTTAGAGAGTATGAAAATACCCTTTCGTGAGAGAGGGTGATCAATCCTCATATACCTTTAGGATTCAGGATATAACCAACAGTAACGAAATTGTCAGCCACTTTTACATGGACTGGTCCCGCCACCTTGAACTATCCCCGAATAACTTGCGCTCCAGGCGGGGTGTTTAAACCCAATTCGGAAGAAAGGTGAATACCTTTAAACCTGTGAAGGGATCAGTATCCCTTAAACGTGAGAGAGGGGGCCAATCCTCTAATCTTTCGAGTTATCCTGAGTACATATCCTGGAGCTATATCCTGAAACATATCTTGCAAAACAATTGTAAACTAAGGTGGGTGTTAGGTTGGCTAACACCCCTCCGATGCTTAAGTTAGTATTGAGTTTCAAAGAATAAATTAAACCAAAACATATTTAAAAAAGATAGAATTCATACCATTCTGAGTTAGAAATTGAATTCTAAACTCACTTGAAATAGAGCTTAAGGTGTATAGCATTCCAAGACCTCGGTAGCATATCTCCCTCCATATTCTTGAGTCTGTATGCTCCTTTTCCTGCTTCTGATTCAACTTCATATGGTCCTTCCCATTTTGGAGCTAACTTGCCATCGACAGGATTAGTAGTATTCTGAAAAGCCTTTCTTAGCACCCAATCTCCAACCTTAAATCTTCTGGTCCTAATATTCTTGTTATATGCCCTGGATATTCTCTGTTGATATGCTGCCATTCTTAGTCTTGCCGCATCTCTCTTCTCATCTATAGTGTCTAAATCCTGACTCAAGGCTTCAGGATTCTGTTCAGGATCACTTAGGGTAGATCTTGCAGTAGGTATTGTCATTTCTGTTGGAATCATTGCTTCTGCTCCAAATACCAAAGAAAATGGAGTTTGGCCTGTTGCACTCTTTACCGTTGTCCTACCAGCCCATAAAACAAAGGGTAATTCTTCTGCCCATCTTCCTTTTTTGGCTCCAAGTCTCTTCTTTAAGTTATTGACAATTATCTTGTTTGAGGATTCTGCTTGTCCATTTGCTTGAGGATGTACCGGAGTAGATGTAATCATTTTGATTCCCCAACTTTTGCAAAAGTCAGTAGTTCTCTTGCTTATAAATTGAGAACCATTGTCACAGATTATCTCGGCTGGTACTCCGAATCTGGTTAGGATATTCCTCTTTATGAAGGATACTACTTCTTGATCTCTCACTTGAACAAATGCTTCTGCTTCAACCCACTTAGAGAAATAATCCGTCATCGCTAACATAAAGACTTTTCCTCCCGAGGCTTTTGGTAGCTTTCCCACTATATCCATACCCCACTTCATAAACGGCCAAGGGGAAACAATAGGATATAATGGTTCAGCAGGTTGATGCAGTATATTACTATGTCTTTGACATGCGTCACATCTTCGAGCATATTCTGCTGCATCATTTCTCATTGTTGGCCAATAATATCCCGTCCTTAACACTTTTGAGAATAACGACCTGCCCCCAGTATGGTTACCACAATCCCCTTCATGTATATCCTGAAGTACTTCTTTGGCTTTAGGATCCTCCAAGCACCTCAAATACGGTCCTGCAAGAGATTTCTTGTATAAAATATTATTTATAATAGTGAATCGTGATACCTTCATCCTAAATGCCTTAGGATTCTCATTTCCAGGGATGTGTCCTTCTTTGAGATATCTCATGATTGGAGCCGTCCAGGATTTAGGATCCTTCTCAGGATGTTCTGCTCCAGGATCCTGAATACCCGCTACTTCTTTATCCTGAGGATTCGTTGCAGGATATAAGACATGTAATATTGGTATTTGGGTCCCTTCAGGTACCCTGATCAATGATCCCAAATTTGCTAAGGCATCCGCTTCAGCATTATCCTCCCTCGGTACTTGTTCAAGTATAAAAACATCGAAATATCCTGCTAATTTTTTGAGAATATCGAGATATTCGATTAATTTCTCACCCTTAACTGCATAGGATCCATTAAAATGGTTAGTAATTAACAAAGAGTCAACATATACTTGCAAATTTCTGACACTCATGCTCTTAGCCAACTCTAATCCTGCAATTAAAGCCTCATACTCTGCTTCATTATTAGTAGCAGGAAATTCACACCTAATAGCCTGGGGTAATATGTCCCCCTGTGACGATTTTAGTAGTATTCCTAATCCTACTCCTCTTACATTAGATGCACCGTCAGTATATAATGTCCAGGATCCTGAGGATTCGCCTAACTGTTGAACTTCTAGGTCTACCTCGTCCTGAATGTCACTACTAAAGTCAGCCACAAAGTCAGCTAAAGCCTGAGATTTTATGGCATTTCTAGGTTCATATACCAAATCATAAGCACTTAACTTTACTGACCACTTGGCCATCCTGCCTGACATCTCTGGTTTCCTAAGCACATTTTTGACAGGATAATTTGTTTTAACATGTATCCTATGTGTCTCGAAATAATGCCTAAGTTTCGTTGATGCCATGACTAATGCTAGTATCAATTTTTCTAAATGAGAATACCTAGTTTCAGCATCTAGCAAACTTTACTAACATAATAAACAGGATATTGCTGACCTTCATGATCCTTTATGAGAACGGCACTTACAGCATTCCCTGATACAGCAAGGTACAGGGATAGTGGTTCACCATTTTCAGGCTTCATCAATAGAGGTGCGGTTGAGAGATATCGTTTCAAATCCTGCAAGGCTGCTTCATGCTTCTCCCCCCATTCGAATCTTTTATTCTTCTTCAGGATATCATAAAAATCTTTGCACTTCTCTGAGGATCTCGAGATAAACCTGTTTAAAGCTGCTACTCGCCCTGTCAATCTTTGTACGTCCTTCATATTTGAAGGTGATTTTATATCCAGGATAGCTTTGATCTGCTCTGGGCTTGCTTCTATCCCCCTTTTTGTCACCATGTATCCAAGAAACTTTCCTGCCCCCACTCCGAAATGGCATTTAGCAGGATTCAGCTTCATGTTGTATTGGTCCAGAATATCAAATGCTCCCTTGATATCCCGGAGGTGATCCTCAGCCTTTTTAGATTTCACCACCATATCATCGATATATACCTCCATGGTGTCCCCCAGTTTGTCTTTGAACATCATGTTTACCAATCTTTGGTACGTTGCACCTGCATTTTTCAAACCAAAAGGCATAGCTGTATAACAATAAATACCTGTTGGTGTCATGAAGGCAGTATCCTCCTGGTCAGAAGGCTCCATTTGGATCTGTTGAAATCCTGAAGATGCGTCCATGAAGGTCAGCATTTCATGCCCGGCAGTGGCATCTACCATTGCATCGATGTGGGGAAGGGGAAATGGGTCTTTAGGACAGGCTTTGTTCAAGTCTGTGTAGTCTACACAAACTCTCCATTTCCCATTTTTCTTTTGTACTACAACCACGTTTGCTAGCCATCTTGGGAACTTAACCTCTCTGATCATTCTGGACTTTAATAGTCTTTCAACTTCCTCCTGGATAATAGTGTTCCGCTCAGGAGCAAACTTCCTTCTTTTTTGTTGCACAGGCTTGAATGACTTATCAATCCTAAGCTTGTGAGTGATAATATCTTTGGATATGCCCGTCATATCCTCGTGCTTCCATGCAAATGTTGACATCCTGCATTTCAAAAAGTTAATTAATTGTTCTTCAATATCCTGAGGGATATTGGTCCCTACAAGCACCGAAATATCGGGATTATCCTGGTCCAGGATAATTTTCTTCACATCCTGCTCCGGATCCTCCACGATACCCTGGGCCCGTGTCTTTAATTGCTATGCTGCACTAGGTTTGGTTGAGGATTTCATCGAGGATGAGTAGCATTCTTTCGCCTCCTGCTGATCACTATCAACTTTGACCACTCCCCAAGGGGTAGGTATCTTGATGCATTGGTGATATGTTGATGGCACGGCCTTCATATCGTGAATCCATGGTCTTCCCAGTATGATGTTATAGCAGGATAGAGAATCCATCACACAGAAACGTTGTATCGAGTTGACTCCTTCAACGTATACTGGCAACTTTATCTCTCCCACTGTGTTTCTAGCCTCTCCACTGAACCCAACAAGCACGGTAGACTTTGAAGTGATATCCATTGGAGATACATTCATTCTCTTCAGAGTTTCTAGTTGGATTATGTTGACGGAGCTGCCATTATCAACCAGTATCTTGCGTACAAAATGGTTAGCCACATATAACGTTATTACCAGAGCATCATGGTGAGGATCCTGGACAGTATCCCTGTCATCAGCATCAAAAGTGATCACTTTGTCAGTTGTGAGGGTAGTCATTCTGACAGGTTTGTCTCCCCTTTCGGCCTTAGCTTCCTTTGCATGTCTCTTTGCTACCGAATACGAAGTTCCACAAATGTCGGATCCTCCCAAAATGAAGTTGATTATCTTGGCATCCGCGGGAGGTGATGCTGCTCGCTCAGGATCCTTCTCAGTATCCCGAACCTTATTCTTCTTTCTTCCTAAGAGATCTTTCAGATATCCCATGCTTAGAAGATAGCTTATTTCTTTCCTTAGAGCAATGCAATCCTCAGTTACATGTCCGAAATCTTCGTGGAAAGCACACCATTTTGACTTATCTTTCCAGTCAGCCTTTTGTTGATTCTTTCGAGGCCACCTAGCCTTGTCTCCTAGACCCTGAATGGCATACATCAATTCAGGAATGTTAACAGAAAAGCAATATTCAGACAACTCAGGATACTCTTCAGGATCCTCATCTTCGACAGCATTCACTCTCTTGTTTTCGTTTCTACCATATGGCTTAGGCCGATATGACTTAAATGAGGATTCTGACTTCCTGTTAGTTGACTCATAAGTGTTAGATGAGTTCATCCTTTCTTGCATTTTCCTGTCATCTTCCAGACGGATATATCTCAAAGCCCTGTTACGAGCTTCCTCGAGATTCCTGCAGGGATTCATTACAAGATCCTGATAAAACTGAGAATCCTTTTGTAACCCCATCTTAAAAGCTTGCACAGTTGTTGCAACATCAAGATGTGGGATATCCAAGGATTCTCGACTGAATTTGTTCACATAATCCCTCAAGGATTCCTGAGGCCCTTGAGTTATCCTGTAAAGATCACTGGTTAGTTTCTCGAAACTCCGACTACAAGAAAATTGACTGTTAAATAAATTAACCAAATAAGCAAACGAAGTAATTGAGTGAGGAGGAACGTTTAACAGCCATTTCAAGGCTGATCCTGTTAAGGTAGAACCAAATCCCTTGCACAAGCACGCTTCCTTGAGCTCCGGAGGGATAGGGTTAATCTCCATTCTTTCCCTATACTGAGCAATATGCTCCTCAGGATCCGTCGTTCCGTCGTAAAGCTTCATGTTGGGGGTTTGGAATCTCTTTGGGATCTCAGCATCACAGATAGGATATGCAAAACGAGATATCTTGTGGCTGTCTTGGGACACTTCCGGGATCGGCTGGTCCACCCCAGGTACACTAGATATCATGTCCTTCAACTTCTGAAGTTCCCTAGTAAGTGCTGATGTTACACCTGTATCCTGCAAAGATCCACTATTGTTAGTAGCATGAGTATTATTATTATTTGACACGTTACCTGTTGGAGGATTTTGCCCATATCCTGAAGCATATCCTGAGCTCCTCATAGTTGACATCCTGACCGAGGAGGGTATTTCAGGAGTATGATTCTGAGGAAGACTGGGCACAATATTCCCCCTGTTATCCTCAGTATACACAGCTGAACTAAAGTTCAACGCTCTGGGGTGTAATGGAGTGACACTATCCTCAGCAGATCTGCTCGAGCCAGACTTCAGGAGTTGTATCTCCCTTAAAAGCATTTGGTTTGTTTCCTGTTGCTGCCTCATTTGTTCCTGCACACTTCCAAATAAAGTAAGAATTTCATCATTAGAAGCTAGAACAGGAGCAGATTCCTGAACACTGCGAGTAGGGATAATGTCCTGAGGTCGTGAAGAGGCTGGCATCCTTGGAGGAGGTGGTGGAAGCACCAAACCAGTAGTAGCAGAAGTCATAGCAGACACAGTAGAGGAACTCATGTTTGATCTTGAGGCCATTATGGACAATGTTGCAAAAAGTTTTGAAAATAGAAAGCCGATTAGCGATTTCACAAAAAATTCTAGTAAAGAGAGCACCACTTGCCCCACGGTGGGCGCCAAATTGTTTTGGTCAAAAATTACCGAAGCAATTAAGTGATCAAATTAGTAAAGTGAGGTAGTGTGCTAGAGAGTGTACTTGAAAATATACTTATTGAGTTAATTAGGAAATCAGTATTCAGGATACGGCTCAGGATATTGAGCTGTATCTATGATCAAACAATGAGCAAAAGTAAAGTAAATGACACGAGATGTACGAGGAAAGCCCTTGATCAATCTAGATCGCCGGCATAAAACCTCGGGAGCTGACAATCGCAGCTGCCTTGTTCTTCTATTACTTCAAGAATCAGGATACAGTGCAGGATGTGGTACGGATCGACTATGTGTTACAATGAAATTCGAATACAAGTGTGGTGTTTGCGATGAGCTAGAGAGTGAAAGTGTACGAGAGTGTTAGTGAAAATTGTGTGCCTTAAACTGATCCGCCCCCATCTATTTATAGTAAAGATAAAATAACAAACTATCCTAAACTTGCGGGATCCACCGAATATTCCTTCTTCGAACGTTGTAGACCTGGTCTTTCGGGCTCAACGTCTCTCCTTCAACAAATTCGTCCGAGTCTTGAGGAGAAGAAGTCCTCTTGACCGTTAGCAAGTCTCAGCCTTTAACCTGCACGTGGTTAATTCAATAAACCTCAGGATATCGCCCAAGATGTTAGCAATATCCTCTTCCAGCATCCTGGTCACAAATAAACAAACAAAGGCAGGATATTGGTCAGGATACGTATGCAAAGAAAATGAGCCCTAACACGTAATTACTGAGGAAGCTAGTTAGGTTGCGTGGTTTTCCAGGGGTGTCACATCCTTCCCCCGTTGGTTTGGAATTTCGTCCCAAAATTCCGCAATAGCTTCAGCCTCAGTAGTGGTTTCACTTTTCCCGAAGAATTGGGGATACTTGTGTTTCATTTGGTCTTCTCGTTCCCAGGTAAACTCTGGGCCATGACGGGAGTTCCAACGAACTCAAAAAAAGGGTATTCTGGTAAGTTTGAGAACCTTAACGACTCGGTCAGTAATCTCTACTGGTTCCTCGACGAATCGCAACTGATCGTCGATGGTGAGTTCCTCGAGAGGAACTACGAGGGTCTCATCTGACAGACACTACTTCAGATTCGACACATGGAATACGTTGTGAACTCCGCTGAGTTCTTCAGGTAGGTTCAGTTTGTAGGCCACCTTGCCTATTTCTCTGTGATTTCGAAAGGTCCAACATAACATGGATTCAGCTTGCCTCGCTTACCAAAACGAATCACACCTTTCCAAGGTGAAACTTTAAGTAGCACTCGATCCCCAACCTGGAACTCGAGTGGTTTCCTGCGCTTATCAGCATAGCTTTTCTGACGGTCACGAGCTGCCGCCATTCATTGACGTATTTGGGCAATCTTTTCTGTCGTGTCGACGACAAGTTCTGGGCCAGTGATTTGGCTGTCACCAACCTTTGCCCAGCATAGGGGTGAACAACATTTCCGTCCATACAAAACCTCGAACGGAGCAGCCTGGATGCTGGTGTGGTAACTGTTGTTATACAAAAACTCCTCCAAAGGTAGGTACCTTTCCCAGCCCTTACCAAAGTCGATTACACATGCCCGAAGCATGTCCTCAAGAGTCTGGATGGTGCGTTCAGTCTGCCCATCCGTCTGTGGATGATACGCTGTGCTCATGTCTAGACGTGGGCCGAAGGATTTGGGCTTCGCTGGCCACAAATCAGATGCAAAACGTGACTCTCGATCAGAACAGATAGAAGTTGGCACTTCGTGCCTAGAGACTACTTTCTTCAGATAGATGTCTGCGAGTGTAGAAAACTTGTCAGTTTCCTTGACTGCCAGAAGTGTGCAGACTTGGTTAGTCGATCCACGATCAACCAGATGTTGTCGTTTCCTCGCTGAGATCTAGGTAAGCCAGTGACGAAATTCATGGAAATCTGCTCCTATTTCCATGTTGGGATCTCTGGTTGTTGGAGTAGCTCTGATGGCTTCTGGTATTCAACCTTAACCTTAGTATAGGTCAAGCATTTACTAACATAGGTCGCTATGTTGGCTTTCATGTGGGGCCACCAGTAGAGAGTCTTGAGATCCTAGTAGATCTTGTCAGAACCAGGATGTACCAAGTAATGAGACTTGTATGCTTAAGTCCATCACAAGCTCTCGTAAGTTTCCATAAAATGGAACCCATACACGTTCCATGAAATAATAAGTGTCGTCTTCCTTGCATTCTAGTTTCTTCTCCATGCCCCGTAGGGATTCTGCTCTGAGGTTCACTTCCTTCAATGCTTCAATCTGAGCATCATGAATCTGGGTACGGAGACTGGAGTGGATGATAAGTTGTAAGGCACGTACACGCTTAGGTTTGGTTTCCTTACGACTGAGGGCGTCAGCCACAACGTTAGCTTTGCCTGGATGATACTTGATTGCACATTCGTAGTCGTTAAGGAGTTCAACCCATCGACACTGTCGCATGTTCAACTCCTTCTGATCCAAGATATCCTGGAGACGCATGTGATCGGTGTAGATGGTGCACTTGGTACCGTACAAGTAATGTCTCCACATCTTGAGTGCAAACACTACTGCTCCCATCTCCAAATCGTGGGTAGTGTAGTTCTTTTTGTGAGCCTTGAGTTGGCGTGATGCATAAGCAATGACTTTCTCACGTTGCATCAACACACAACTAAGTCCTTGAATCGACGCCTCACAATAAACAACGAAATCGTTTGTGCCTTCAGGTAACGAAAGGATGGGGGTACAACAGAGTTTCACCCTCAACTATTGAAACGCGGATTACTGAGCAATCTTTTGAGTTAGGGTTGCGAGGGTTTGTGCATAAGGTCAAGAAAAAGCGGACTTCGCAACACCAAAAGTCGTTCGTTGGAAACTAAACATAAGGTTGTTTGTGTTGTAGGGGCTCCATGGTAAGGTGTAGGTATCGTTCGGATTCCTACTAGTTCTTGGAGTAGTTTTCAGATGTCGTCAAGGAAAACAAGTGGCATATCTGTCAAGGTAGGCTAAATTCGAATGTCGTGACTAGGAACCTATCTCGGTCGTATCGAGTTCTACGGACAGTTCTCGTGATACCTCCATATCTGTGATATTCATGGCCCATTGCTCCTAGAGTATCGTTCGTAGAGAGTAACTCCTCCAAGCGAGAGTTCGCGAAAAATGTTGTTAAGACAAGGATTATAGGATTCGAGAAGTATATCGTGAATGGATGTGGAAACATGCTAAATGGTAGTCGCAATCGATGCGTAGGCGTTTAAAAATCCATGGCAGCGGTTTACCCGTTGTCGAGGGTATAGCTGGTCGTACAAAAGTTGCATAAGGTTAAAATGAAGAACGCCGCTTGCCGAATGGAGGTGCCACGTTGGTATATTAAGCATAACCGGAATTAACTAGAGAAGAATGGTTGTCGTACAAGTTTGTAGTGTTAAGGTTCGCTGAAACCTCCGTCTAAGTTGTCAGGCTCGCCCACATGCGAAGGAGGAATAATTAACCTTGATCCATGAACCTAGATGAGTTTGCGATTTATCGAGTTGGTAAGCAACCAAATTCGGAGGAGTTTCCTTAGGTCGGGTGAATGAATCTGAAATATGTCTGTGCAGTCAAGAGGTTTCAAAAAAAAAGGACGCGGAAACATGTTCAAGAGGGTATGATCGTATCGTCAACACATCACCATCCTCAGGGTTTCAAGAAGTGATCACCAATGATCGAAAGTCGAGCCTTCCAATTTCTCTAAACTAGAGAAATTCTGTATTAGTGTCTCTGCATGGAGAAGTGTGGACGTAGTGTCACTGTGGTAAAGGAATGATGGTTTTGTCAAAGTCAATAGTAAAAATTGGGCATGGCATTAATCAACAAGCATAGGTCGGTACAAAGGCTAGCGAAAAGATTTCACATAATCAAGATAAACTAACATAGGACCAGAATGTGACTCTTGTAGTGTAAGGGGAAAAGGGGTGAGGTAAATGTGTAGTTCACCATGTCCGTCTGTAGGTTGAGTAATCCGTATCTCCGTACTCGAATGTCCCGAAGACTATCCCATAATTAGGAGGCATCCGCTTGCTAAGTTGGGTATACGAAGGTGTAGATCAAAGTAGAATAATAATTAACCACCCAACAGGGTAATGGGGGGGGGGGTAATCTTGTGATCGGTGGAAATCGTGGTATGGTTGTTAGCGTTTCATTATATCGGTTGCGGATCGAAGAAATAGGAGATTGGCGATGTTCATAAGAAGAATTAAGCGAAAACAAAATCCAACAAGTAACCGAAGAATTCCGCCAACTATTCTGTTCTCCAGAGGCAGTTCTAGTAATGGTAGATGGTGGCAACGACACGAAAGAAAATTTCATTGCATCATGGTCACGTGAGTCTATCATTGGTACAAAACTAAGTTTGGATTATAGGGTTTCGAGTTGTACAACGCCAAACGCGTGTAACTGTGACTGCTTCGCTTCTGGTGACGACGACTAGTGGAGATGATGGGGTTCGTCAACATGGACGCGTGGGTATATTTTTCTCCTAAATCCGAGTTCGTTTGGGCTGGTTCTGGTCTACATGAATGTCGACGTGCAAACCGAATGTATGGAGGGTCAGATCTGAATTCTAGCTGTAACGGCGACGTCATGTCGAGACAATCGTATGGGAAAAAATAGAACGCATAAAACAGTTGTCGTAGTGGGGTGAGGAGAAAACTGGAAAAGAATTTGATCACTACTTGTCAAGTTTCAAGTAAACAATTAAGTGTCAAAGCGAGCACACTAGGGCTAATAAGAGCAACATGCTACTATGTTCACTAAGCATACCATCAATAATGCACCATGCAAATGTAACTAATAAGTAGGTAACATAATCATAGACCATACCATCTAAGTGTTGAGCCTTGCACGTGGAGCGAAGTGTCGTTGTGGATCGTTAAGCACTGAACAGGTTATAGTCTGGTTTTTGTCAAAAATATTTTTCCCTTTTTAAAACCAAGTTCGCTATAACCAATGGCTCTGATACCAATTTGTCACACCCCCAAAATCCACAAGCGGAGTATCACCGTAGGGGGCGTGACTGATCAGGATCAAGCCACCAATCATATTGAACAATATAGTAAAGTAAATAAAAGTTCAACCACACAATATAATTGGTGTTTAAAACAAGTTAACCAAGTTCAAGTTAAACAGCGGAAGCATAAAATGTAAAACCAAAATATAAGTCATAAGTTCTTAAAGTTTAACATGGCACAAAACGGTCCATGTCCCACAACGACTCCACCTGCTTGTGCAAGCTCCATAGATACCTAACGACCTGCAAGGCATGTAACAACGAGTCAACAACAAAGTTGAGCGAGTTCATAGTTGGTTGTCCAGTTTAAAGTTGTTTCAAAATCCATAAGTTCATTTGAAAACCAGTTGTTTATCAGTTCCTTGGTTTCTCAAACCATAACCAGTGGGGGCTACCCCATGTTGTGAACCACTAGACTAGTTATATATTGGCGTCCTTCCCAATCTGAGGATGGAGGTACGTATTCTACCCAACCGAGAATACGCAGGTTAAATGTAGGCGTCCTTCCCAATCCGAGGACGGAGGTACGTATTCTTCCCAATCCGAGAATACGCATGTTAAGTTTCGGTGTCCTTCCCAATCCGAGGACGGAGGTAAGTAGTCTATTAGTGGTGAATATACAGGTTTCGTCTTAGCTATTTAATCCCATTCCCAAACCACCGGGAATCCCATGCCTTAAGAGTGTGAACTCACCTTTGGTTGCTCGGTTGAACTCTTAAAATAGCTAACGGTCGGGGTTGGTCAATCACGTCCTAATATGATTACCATTTAGTTTGTTAATGGTTTTAAATAAAACACAAGGTTCCTACACATGTCTAGCAACTAGCACACAAACAAGAAATCACATAGCACGTCTATCATATGATTCCATAACCATGTTCACAACCTTTCTACGATATTATATACGCTATTTATACAACTATCAAACAAGCATGGATACTAAAAGTAGCAAGTTGGTTCTTATCCGTTCATGCTTTACTGTATAGAAAAATCACTGAAAATAGGATGTTTTGGGTGACCCGTTTAACCTGTTTACAAGTCTTTAAAAATTATGATTTTCTTATGTGACGTACATCTCAGTGGGTTAGGCCTTGTGTTAAAATTTCAAGGTCTAACACTTCCCCAATAATTCACAAAATTTCATTTACTAAGCTGCAATCAGATTCGTCACTTCTGACTGCAGCTTACGGAAAAATTCATTTAAAATTACTCGTTTATCCGATTGATGAAATTCCAGTTGGAGATTTTTTTAATTACCTGGAAGTAGTTACAGTAAAAATTTCAGATCATAATTCAATTTCTATATTGAGTTATGCCATTCGTAATGAGCTGAAAATTCTGACAGAAAACGCAGCCTGGACCTTTGTTACGAAAAAATTCAATTAAAATATCAAACGACATTGAAAAAATGCAATTCCAGTGGGGTTTGAAAGATATTTCCTAGAATTACATTATAGAATCAAGAAACACTAATTTTAGTTCCATTTTGACCCGGTTACAGTCGACAAAAGTCGGCTGTAACTTTCTGCACAGAATCAGTTTCGTTACCCAGCTTCCTAAAATGACTTTTGTGATTTTAATCACATCCCTAGCAACCAAGAACAACATGTATTTATCATTTACAGCAGGTTATCATCTAATTCATCAACCATGGTTAACAATATTCAAAACAAGATCATTCCACATCAAACCCTAGTAATCATACGAACTCTTATGCGACTATAACACTAATAATCATGCATTCTAGCAAACCCTAGACCACAAGTAGCATCACAAACATCAAGAACATCAAGAACCAAGAAAAATGCAGCCATGTATACATGAAACATTACAGATCGAAAACAACTAAGAACACTAACCTTGAGGAAAGATGGAAGAACTAGAGAAAGAGGGAGATGTGGGATCGTTTGAAGAATGGGTGGGGGCGCTTGCTACTGCCGTACGTGGGGGAGGGGAATTTAGGGTTTGCTAATTTTTTTTTAAAAAACTCACACATGCATAATATAAAACACATAATGGGTCTTGGGCTTTGGTTTGGGTTTGGGGCTCAAAGCACAAGGGAGTCGATTTGGGCCGTAACCCATGAGGGTTTTAAGTTTGGGTCGCGCTAACACGTTACGAAATATATAAATCGACATATATAATTACCCTACGTTATCCGGATCATCGTTAAATATATACACATAGTTAGCATTTAAATTACTCAGAACGTAATAAACATAAATAGAATAAACGAGAACGGTGAACGGTTCTAACCTCGAAATTACGAGTTGTCACAGGTAGATAGTCGTATTAGGGCACTTTTAGAGTCGTTAGAGGAATGAGAGGAAGTCTAACAATCGGTGTTCACAACAGCCTTGTAGGGTTTCCTAGGTTTCTTCCTAAGAAGGGTCGGGAAATCTTAGCTTGAAATACCTTAGGGTTTAGTGCTTCACGATCCCGATTCCATACCATACCACAATAGAACCGTTAGAAATCCATTCCTAGTAAAACTGGATTCAAGCCTAGGTATTCGTTAATCTCATTTGAATTAAACCTTAGTTGTCTTTCGTATTAGTCTAGTTTCATAGTTTAATTAGTATTAAATAGATTTCTTAGATTTTCCGTAAACCCCCCCCCCCCCCCCCCCCAAAAAAAAAAAAAAATTAAACAAGTTTAAGTCGCGTCCGTCAGTGTCTATTAGAGTCTAATTTACGTGATTTATAGAGTCTCGTGGTTCGATATCCGGACTTCCTAGGGTATACTACATTGATCGGTACACTTGCCGATTGTGTGGTTTTAGGTCGAGTCTAGAATTAAAGCTTTTTAGTGTCTTGAATAGAGAGTCTCATTTAGTTAATTTTTATAGTCTGTTTAGCACACATCAAGTTTTTGTCGCCGTTGACGGGGACTCTTGGCAATCTCGTTAATTAGCTTTGATAGACTTTGTTGACATATACGTGCTACGTGTCTTGTTTTGTTTTGAGTCTTTCATTTTTAATTTGTTTATCTTTCGTTTGAGTCTTAGTGACTAGTGCTTACTTTTCTCATATTTAGGAGAGAGTCACCTTCGAGATAGATTATTCCATGAACCACCTGAGTGGTTCCGATGACTATAGTGGTCCCTGCCATTCCGTATATTTCTTTAACTCTTTTATCTCATGTGTTGGCCATTGTCTTGAATATATTAGTGGAGCCTACTTAGTAGGAGGAGGGAGAGTCGAGGAAGAGTCGTTGAGGGTAGATGAAGTAGAAGTTGAGGTAATTCCTTTGATTCCCGAAGTGTTAGCCGTTAGTGATGACACCACCTAACCCCCACCCTTAGAGCTTAAGGTTCTTCCATCTCATTTAGAGTATGCTTTTCTAGGAGAGGGTTCTGAGCTACCGGTTATCATCTCATCGAAGTTAGAAGATGAGAGAAGTGAGAAAGAGGTGATAAGTGGTCCTAGTCTAGAGGAAGCGATAGGACCCAAGTGTGGGGATCCACCCGATAGGAGAGTAGATGATCTTGGAAAAAGGGTAAAGTGCGTAGAATCTAAGATAGAAGCACTGAGCAAGGCTCAATGTGGGGATAGAATTCGATTTGAAATGTATAAGTTTAAACCGCCCGATGATGGTTTGAGAGGTTGTGACAGGTATGCGGGTGTTCGGATAGATTCGGATAATAATAGGTATGATGGTGCTACAGCCCGTGAGGATTGGTATGGAGGTGAGCTGCGTCTACATGATCCTCCGTGAGTGTTAGAAAAGTTGATAACACACTTGTAGAGTTTGTAGATTTTGAGTCTTTATCGTAGTTTTAGTTCTTTTTCGTGTTTTGTGTTTTCGTGTTTACTTGGTTATTGAGTCGTTTATTTTGTACCATGAGTCTAAATTAGTGGTTCTTGAGTCATTTTTTTAAAGCGGTATTGCTTTGGTTTGTGCTTGTTTTTAGTTATGCAGGTTTGAATATGTACCACCCGTACGCAATCTCCATTCGGGTGAGTTTGGAGCTGTTGTTCGAATATAAGGCATTTATCAAGCGTATTAGTGTCAGAGTCAAAGCCGATCGCGACCGAAATGCTATACGATCGAGCAGGATGGGACGAGAGATTTGGAGCATACGCGTTGTTATTAATCAGCTAAGTCGTTCTCTTTATTCTGTTGTATTTATTTATTTATTTCGTTTGCAGTCGTTATTTATTTCGGTAGTTTAGTAGTTATTTCTAGTTAGTGAGTCGTATTTTCGTTCTTGCATTAGGGACAATGCAATCTCCAAGTGTGGGGATGAGATACATGTAAATAATCGAGTCTTAAATATGAAAAATCACAAAAAAATTAAAAATTTTAAAAATCCAAAAAAATCGAAAAATCATAAAAATGTCTTTTGAGTAAAGGAGTTTGCATATTTAAAACGGAAAATGATAGAAAAGGTGAATTTTTGATCGGGTTCGAATAATAATAATATGAGATATATAATAAATCGAGCTTGCGTCTAGTTAGGGATATGTGGATAGGCCTGGTTTTGGTTTTAAGTCCCTTTGAGCTAATATACCTTAATTGTCGGTCTGCTAGTGGCTTTTCGCCTGGGAGATATGGGAAATTAAAACTGGCGATAATAGTATAAGGGGCACCGTTATAAGTTAAAACTGTTAGAGTTTGTGATCATGCGAAAAAAATATAATAAAAAGTGAGCTAGAAACTAAATGAAAGTAGTGCATTCCTATGTAGTCTGGGTTGGGGATAGTGACTTTACAACCGGATTACCGCTAGGGTGTGTGAAATCGATTGTGCAAAGAAAAGAAAAAAGTACCGAAGCTTAAGTAATCTGAGTTGGGGATAGCGACTCTACAGCCGGATTGCCTCTTGGTTAGGGAGAGCATCGTCTACGCTCATGAAAAGAAAAAAAAAGAAAAGTGAAAAAAAAATGGAAAAAAAAATTTGATTGTAAACTCTCTTGGTTTTGATATAAGACGGTTGGAAATTGGTCCAATGATCGTTCCTTTAGTCCTATAAGCTTGAGGTGGGAGCAGGTGGACCGTAGATTCTAGTGTGAGGCCCTAGGTAAATTGACCGCACTTAAATTAAATTTACATGATAAGGGCTTAGGATTGGATTCGGGTTTAAGGGGACAAGTATATTCGCAATCGCGGCTAACGCAAGTTTTGGTTTTAATAAGATATAAATAATTTTCAACCCAAGTGATTATTCGTCTCTGATTCCGTTGCATAATTCTTTTTCGAGGACGAAAAAAGAGTAAGTGTGGGGATATTTGATGTATTGCAAAATGCATCCTTTATTCGTGTATAGTTTGTACAATTTTCCGTTATTTATAGTTTAGTTTTAGTTAGAATTACGTGCTATTGATTATATCTGTGTTTTCCAGGTCTTGGTATATAAAGTTGCTGAAAAAGGAGCAAATCCGAGCTAAATTGCTTAAACACCAAGTCCCGGAACTGTTTGGAAAAAGAGCTAGAATTATTTTGAAGATTTTGGGAGTTAGAGCTGGATTTTACACGCAACATTCTCTGAAAAAACACCCGTTGCGTCGCGCCACGGCTATAACCTTCCATCGTCGCGTAGCGCCAGGGGATATCAAAGAAAATCTGAACTTTTGCATGGAGGCGTCGCGCCACCAGGAGCTCCTTCACCCGTCGCGCGACGCGACGGGCATTCCTGACGTGTTTATTTCATGAAAAATTAGGGTTTAGTATAAAAATCAAGAGATAATCATTCATCAAAAACAACTTACGAATTGAAGAAACCCTAGGCGAATTTCGGAGCAGATTTCGAGTATTTCGGAGTGCTTTGGCTTGCGGGAATCATTCGGTTGAAGCACAGAGCATAGGAAAGAAGATTGTTCGGGTCTTATCTCCCGGTTTTCATTATTTTCTTGTTTCGATACTTTTACGATGAATTCTTTTTTTGAACTTACTTTGTTGATTTTAAATACTATGTTTTCAGGCTAAAACCTTCGTTACTACCTAGGTTAGATGATAGTTTAATAAAGTTTGGATCTTTTAACGGTTTCTATTGTTTGTTATGGATTGATCTTTGAAAGTAAATTATTTTAGAATCTCTGATTTGGTGCATATGCGTATTTAACTTTAATTGTTGATTATTTGCTGTTTCACATAGATTTTGGTGAATGTCTTTCACATAATAAATTTGTGTTGATTATTTGCACCTTTGCGGGTTTGGGTGATCTTTGGGTAAATCGGCCGATAGCCTTAGAAACAGTAATTAAAATACAGTTAGAATTAAGTATTCTGCTTAACTTGTCGCTGAGAGGCTCGAGTTAGTTAGTAGGTCGCAGTGTAGTATATAGCTAAGATAGGTTTTGAGAGAAGTCAATCTTAGTTCCCTAATTGCATCTGTGTCTATTAAACCAAGTTAGAGTCTAGGATTGCCTTAGACTGTCGCGCTGAGAGGTAGATAGTCGTATTAGGGCACTTTTAGAGTCGTTAGAGGACTGAGAGGAAGTCTAACAATCGGTGTTCACAACAGCCTTGTAGGGTTTCCTAGGTTTCTTCCTTAGAAGGGTCGGGAAGTCTTAGCTTGAAATACCTTAAGGTTTAGTACTTCACGATCTCGATTCCATACCACAATAGAACCGTTAGAAATCCATTCCTAGTTAAACTGGATTCAAGCCTAGGTAGTCGTTAATCTCATTTGAATTAAACCTTAGCTCTCTTTCGTATTAGTCTAGTTTCATAGTTTAATTAGTATTAAATAGATTTCTTAGATTTTTTGTAACCCCCCCCCCCCAAACAATTAAACAAGTTTAAGTCGCGTCCGTCAGTGTCAATTAGAGTCTAATTAGCGTGATTTATAGAGTCTCGAGGTTCGATATTCGGACTTCCTAGGTTATACTACATTGATCGGTACACTTGCCGATTGTGTGGTTTTAGGTCGAGTCTAGAATTAAATCTTTTTAGTGTCTAGAATAGAGAGTCTCATTTAGTTAATTTTTATAGTCTGTTTAGCACACATCAATTAGTCAAGTTTTAAATTTACAAAACATGATATTCTACTAACACTAAACACACACATGGGTAAGTGCACCCATCGTGAGCGTAGTATAGCGTTGGTAAGATACCGAGGTCGTCCAAGGACACAAAAACTTTTAATACCGGTTCATCCTCAACGTTTAATCAAACTAAAATTTTTGAGAAAAGATTTTAAACATGAAAAATAAAACTAAAAATGTTGAAATAAAAAAAATAAAAATAAAACAAATAGACAAGATGAATCACTTGGATCCGACTCGCCTTTAATGTATCCTTTGATGATTTCCGCACTTTTGCACTTTTTAAGAGATTATCTCAGTTATAGTAGTAGACCGCTCTTTTGAAGGTGACGTTACCCTCAACCCAGTGGTTTGAGTCAGTAAGGATACAATCCCAAAGGGTCGGAATATTGAAAGATAATTAATTAAGTTATTAATGCGAAAAGTGGTAGGCCCCTCTTTTGAAGGTGACGTTACCCTCGGCTAAGTCGCTTGAGTCAGGAGGGATACAATCCCAAGTAGCGGGTTTAATGTATTAATAGTAGTTTACATATGAGGGGATCAAGCCATTCGCACTCCCGCCATCTAATACCAGTGGGTATTGAAGGAGGTCCTAGTAAGCTTGACCCAGGTCCTTGCAGAATCTATACACTAAACAAGGCAAGAACCTTACTAAACCATTCCCTTAACCCCCGACCAGGTAGCCAACATATCTCTATATAGACCGTAGAGATATGAATGATGAAAATCTTTTACTTTATATAGACAGTAAAGTAATGCCAAGACACCACAGACAAATGATAAAGAAGTTTCACCTTCAACATAAGAAACTAGTCATTAAAGTCATTAATACAAAACCAAATAAAAAGTGCGAAAAGATTAAAAATCAAAAGTAATACATTAAAGGCTTGTTTTCACCAAGTGATGTAAGAGACTTAGCCAAACATGGCCTTTGATTGACAAGAACTCTTACTATCAATCTTGGATCCCGAGACTACTACACACTCTAAGGTGGATGATGGATGATGGTGGTGGATGTGGGTGTTGTAGTGGTGGTGGAGTGGTGGCAAAGTGGGAGAGAGGTGGTTTGCCAAGGGATGCCTTTGAAGTGAGCCAAGCACCCCTATTTATAGCCTGAACAGAAGCTCGGCCACGGCCCCGTGTCCGCTGGACACGCCCCCGTGGCCATTCATTTTCACTTCCTTCATTAATTGCATTTGTCTGCATAGGGCTTGACACGACCCATGTTCACTGGGCATGCCCCCATGGTGGGCATAGTAGCTTCCACATCTTTGTCCATTTCTGCAGACATCTGACCACGCCCCCGTGTCCAGTGGACACGGGCCGTGGTCAGCCTTCTGTTTCTTGTTTTTGCTCTTGGAGATGCTGTCGAGGGGTCGGGCATGCCAGATTTATCCCTTTTCTTTGTATTTCTGTTAGTTTTTGCTGCATATTTGTTCCTTTTGTTTGTTTGAGTTCATTTGGTCTTGAAAATATAAAAGGAAGACAAAGACACACTTTTTCCAACATTAGTACTGAAAAAATGGTTAGTTTTATGCCTCATTTGATGCAATTTATATGTTGCATTTTACACACATCACATTGTTCCAACATCGTTAAATGCCATTGAAGTTTTTCTTATGTCACTCGGATTTCTCCTTTTATAGAAAGTATAGATAGATTGTTGTAATATCGTGAAAAGTTATATGTGCTACCTTCTTTGATGGGAGAGTTGCATTTTAGGTTTGTGGCTTAATTTTATTAACTGTGGTTATACTAGTTTAATTTGATGTGTGAAGAAACAAGTGTTGATAATGTTGATAGTTTTTTATTAACATTCACATTTTAGAATATGTTAATATGCATATTGATAGTATTAAGTTAAATACATATACATAGAAAGATGAAAATTTTCTGAAATATGCATAAAGTATTACACACTACAGTTAACACTTGCTAGGATTTCGTAGACTCTCTCCTTTCTCATGTGATTTCATTCACCCTTTTGTTTTTCAGATCGGTTAGCATGTCGCTGATTTTCTGATCTTGTTTTAGTAGTTGTGTGAGAAACTCTTCTGCATTCTTTTGGAAATCTGATGGAAGAGAGTGGAGGACTTCATTAAGCAATGCTATGCTGTTCCAGGTTTTGTTGTAATTATTGTCACTGATTATGCCGACTTTTCTGTTTAGTTCTTCATCTGAACTTTTTTCTTTGAGTGATCAGATCGAGAATTGCGTTTTCACATCTCTGGTGTCTGACTGGTGGTAGAAGCATCTGTTTGCCATCTAGATTTTTGTTGGATTTTGCTGATTTTGATTTGTTTTTAACAGATAGTGATTTGTAAGACAGTTTGTTGATGTTTTGAATTAAACTAATCATCGGTCTTTTATAGTGTTCAAAACACGTCTATATGGTAAATGAAGAGGTTAATTGTAATTATGATAGCCTTTTTTTTTCTTTGAAGCTTTAAAATTTGTTCCTTGGGTTTCTTGATATTAATTTTATAGTTTTCCCATAAAAGATCGAGTTTGAAAAGGTTTTGCATTAAAAGGATGCTGTTTTGAAATATAAATTTATATGTTTATATTAAATCTACACGTTTTGCTTGATTAGAGTATTAAATGTACAATGAGTTTAAATCTGACCTCTTGGGCTGTTAGATATTTCACTATATAAACTCATTGCTACCTCTCCTGCTTTTCATCACGTTTTGCTTTGAAGATATCATTCTTTCACATCACTTGAGTAATATATAAGTTAAAATGGCGTCATACACTTCTGCATAGTCTGATGATTTAAAGCAGCGCTTTATTAGACAAATTGAGGAACATGTGTATGAGGATAGGGCTACTCTTCAAGAGCTGAAGAGATGTTTTCATGGACTGCACTAAGTAAAACAACCAAAATACTAATTAATATAAATCAAATAATAATTATTAAATGTCAAGATTAAAATTCAACACCGACCACCAATAGGCGATGTTTTATTTGGCGGTCGAACCCACAATTGGTTGGTCAGGTTGAACTAGATTTTACATGTTGGGTCCGGTCGGGCCAAATCTGTTTTAAAAGGTAGAACAGGCCAAACAAGCATCAAAGAATTTTATGGCTTTTTGATTTATAGAGTAGATACGGACGGATCTGTTTTAAGCTAAATTAACGTAATTTGACGTATTTTAGCGTATTGCAGCGTATTTTAACATATTTTCATGTATTTTAGCGAATTTTAAGGTATTTTTGCGTATTTTACCGTAAGTTAGAGTATTTTAGCGTATTTTAACGTATTTTGGCTTATTTTGACATATTTTAGCGTACTTCAGGGTATTATAGCGTATTTTAAGGTATTTTAACAAATTTTCATGTATCTTAGGGTATTTTAAGATATTTTTGCTTATTTTAGCATAGCGTATTTTAACGTATTTCGGCGTATTTTAACGTATCTCGGCATATTTTCGCATATTTTAGCGTATTTTCGTATTACAAATTAATCAATATAATGCATTGTTTTGGCAATAAACAAATGGAATACATTATACAAATAAATTATTCTTTAAAATTACAAATTAATCAATAACAAGCAATGTAGGGTCAATGTTAGGCTTCATTAGCGTATCATACCACGCTATCCGTTCCGTGTATTTTTCCTTCCAAAGTGCTGCTTCTGCGTCCGCGTGTCTACCCCAGAGAAGGTTCGGTGGCGGCATTGGATAGTCCCCTTCAAGTCTGACGTGGATGAAATGACTAAGATTAACAAATACCAGTGAAATGAACTGATGAGGGGCACGTGCGTGCTTTGGGTTATATAAGGGGAATACAGTAGAAGAACCTCAGATATCTAACATGTGAACAATCACACCAAACCTATGGGCAAGAAGGAGTCCTGCTTGAGGCATCTCCATCCAATGTTCCATGGGTGCCATTCCAACCTCGGTAAAATGTATTGTCTGTACTTGTGCATTATAGTCCCTGGTAATTCACTATCGAAGACGTACCTCCACATTTCTTGGTTATCACCCGTTAGCTCTTCCAGTAGTTGGTTTCGAATATACCCAAAGTAGTCTTATTCAAACCCTAAACCCACAGTCTTTGCCCGAAACCCACAATGTCCATCTGACCTGACATCTTTTATTCTTGAAATGTAGGGGTGGAACACTTTTGGAAAGGCTTCCCTCATGCGAAGCTATAGTATGCGGTTTCGCACGAAGATGTAGTTTTCGCGAGTTCGAACGGGAGTATCAGGAGTAGACTTGTACAAAACCCTTACTGGGTTCGCACAAGCTAGTCTGTTGGTACTTAGACTATAAACTAGGTCAATCCTAAGACTCGACCTAATTCCTTATAGTTATGGCTCTGATACCAATCTGTCACACCCCAACCGATAACGAAAACATCAGGGCGCGGCACTAGGCGAACCCAATTGCTCAAGAGATCCATAACAACTATTTGTTACCAATATTTTTAAAGATTAATTATCCCATACCAATCAACAAACATTCAATAAGTAATTATTACAGATAACGAGTTTCTCTCAAACAAAACAAGTCCGACAACCAAGATTTCTATTTGTGTAGTTTCTAGACTGCCTATCTTGATTCCACAAAAGATTTCATCAACCTGTCACATACGTTAAAATAGAGTCAATACATAAAATGTAAAGGTGAGTACAAAATTTTGCATAGCATATAGTAGTGAAAGTGTTTTATGCATAACCAGCATATAACACGTAACGGGCGAAGCATGTAACTATCAAAACTATGTTCACACTTAACCACGAGACTGCATTTTAGAGTACGCGCGACACATGTTCACCACTGTGAACACGTGAAGTAAAGTAATGTGAACCCTAGCAACCCCCGTCCTTGACAGGTGCTGAGTCCAAACTATAGTACTATCGTTGCTAGAGGCGGTATAGCGTAACACTGTATAAGCATAGTGACAAGCATTCATAGTTCACGTATAACATACTGGAGCAGTTAGCGTTGTAAAGTGTTTGCGTTGTGTGTTGATGTGTTTTGATATAGAACGTATGTAACACCCAAAAGTGCGTTAAATGATAATGAGTTCGAGTATACTCACAATTCGTGTTTAGCTAGTAAACACAGACTTGGATTGAAGGGAGCACGTTAGAGTTAGCCTGAGCATAGAACAATAGCGTAAGCATTGAACGGTGCGTAACAGAGTGTCGAATGGTGATTCGGTCGAATGGGTATAGCCCATCCGAACGGATGGTCATCCGGTCAGATGGTCATCCGAGCGGATGACCATTCGAACGGGTGGCCATTCGAGTGAGTGTGTGGGTGTTTGCAAATCGTTTCTAAAAATTTGAAGTTTTTGTTGTAGCGTTTAAACAATATAAAGTATAGATGCCAAGTTATTCGGTCGGATGGTCATCCGGACGGATGGCCATTCGATCGGATGGTTATTCGAGTGAGAAATTGGCACTTTAAAGTTTGTAAAATTTTCTAAGTAAAAGTTTTGAGTTTTGACGGAGACGGCGTGATGACGTGTCAAACAACGGAAAACACACCAAGGTTCAGTGCAATCGATCGGATGAGAACCACCCCATTCGATCAGTTTCCCTGTTCTTGATGGGATTTCATGTTCAACCCGTAAATTGGTCATCTCTTTGGTGGAAATCCGTTTTCAAGCCGGATCTCAACTAAAGAATGAGTAGAGAGTCTGAATGAACCTAGATTCCAACTGTTTTGGGCAGAAAAGTGAGAGAAAACTAGAAAACAGTTGTAAAATGTTGAAATCTTGTTGAGATTATGTAAAAAAGTGTGGAAATCCTTTAGATCTGAACAATTCTTGATGATATGATGTCACACCACAGCTTGCATAAGCATCTGAGTGAGAACCACCTTCAAGGAGTCTAAATCAGGTGATTTTGAGAAGAAAATGTGTGATTTTGATGGAGATGATGATATAGAAGTGTGTAGCGATGATGATTGTACAAGATTTAAGAAGAAACACTTCCGAAATTGACTTGAATCGTGATGAAAAGTGCTTGAGAGTGACTTGAGAGTGTGTGGTTGGATGGAGGTGTCAAATCAGTGAAAGGGACGTGAATGAGTGGTATTTATAGGGTGAGAGGGAGTTAAGGCGGTGGAGAGTGCGAGGTGCGCGTGGTCGGATGGTCATCCGAGCGGATGTCCATTCGATCAGTCGAGTTGGGCGAGTTAGTTTTCCAACTTTAGTTTCTTGCGTTAAGTGTTGCGTTGCGTTCAAGCGAGTTGCGAGTAAGCGTTGAGCGTGTAAGTGTTGCGTTTAATCACCACATAATATTTAAACAAACAATCACACAATCTACACACATAACTACTAAAATGCATAAAAGTAAATCCGCGTTTCGAGCTGCGTTGCGTTTGCGTTGAGATAGCGTTTAGACTAAACAAGCGATAAAATGCGTTTAAATAGTATGCGTTATAAACAGCGTTAAATGTGATAACTGTGTTTTGAATAAGCGTTGTAATCATGCGTTGTAATAATGCGTTAAAATGCGTCAAAATAGTTTAAAATGGTTAACAACCAATATATAGATTAACGACAAGGGTTAAACTATTATCAAATCTCAAAGTACAAGCAATTAAGCAAGAAATGACAGATGACGGTAATGACCCGAAGAGTCGGGTTGTTACAGCCTCCCCTACTTTAGGAAATTTTGTCCAAAAATTAAGGCGCAGCGTAATAAAGAGATGTGGATATTTAGCTTTCATATCACTTTCGAGTTCCCAAGTAAACTCGGCGCCGTGTTTGCCTTCCCAACGAACCTTCACTATAGGAATGCATGAGCGTCGAAGCTTCTTGGTCTCCCGATCCATGATTTCTATTGGCTTTTTAACAAAGTGTAGAGTTTCGTTCACTTGCAAATCCTCAAGAGGGACATGCAGGTTTTCTTCAGCTAAGTACTTCTTGAGGTTCGAAACGTGGAAAGTTAGATGTACGTTGCTGAGTTCCTTCGGTAATTCGAGTCGGTAGGCCACCTTGCCAATTCTTTCCAGAATTTTAAAGGGACCCACGTATCGTGGTGCTAGCTTTCCTTTCTTGCCGAATCGGATCACCCCCTTCCAAGGTGAAACCTTTAGGAGTACGTGATCACCAACTTCAAACTCAAGGGGCGTGCGTCGTTTATCGGCGTAACTCTTTTGACGACTCCGAGCTTTCAAGAGGTTGTCTCGTATCCGGAGGATCTTGTCAGTCGTTTCTTGTAATCACTTAGGACCGGTAATTTGCGCGTCTCTGATCTCGTGCCATACAATAGGCGATCGACATTTCCTTCCATATAATGCCTCAAAGGGAACCATTTGAATACTAGCGTGATAACTGTTATTGTACGACAACTCGACTAAAGGTAAATGCGAATCCCAATTACCACCAAAATCTATAACGCACGAACGAAGCATGTCTTCAAGGGTGCGAATCGTGCGTTCAGTCTGACCGTCGGTCTGGGGATGAAATGCGGTACTGAGCTTGAGAGTAGTACCGAGAGCGGATTGAAAGGTCTCCCAGAGACGCGAGGTAAACCGACCATCGCGGTCAGAGATGATGTCACGAGGTGTCCCATGTCGACAAATGATTTCGTCGGTATAGATTCATGCTAATCGTTCGACCTTGTAGTCTTCTCGTGTCGGTAAAAAGTGCGCGGATTTTGTAAGACGATCAATGATAACCCAAATGCTATCGTGACCTGATGGCGTGTGAGGGAGTATCGTAATGAAATCCATAGCTATACTCTCCCATTTCCACATTGGGATCTCGGGTTGTTCAAGTAAGCTAGAGGGTCGTTGGTGTTCAGCCTTGACTTTCGAACAAGTCAGGCATTTTGAAACGTAGAGAGCGATATCTTTCTTCATTCCTTGCCGCCAATACCGGGCACGGAGGTCCTGGTACATTTTGTCGGCACCTGGATGAATGGAATATCGAGATTTGTGGGCTTCAGTCATCAATATCTCACGAAGATTATGACGACTAGAAATCCAAATGCGATCGAGGTAGTGAAAGATACCATTCGGTTTATTCACCAGTTGGTTTTCGGTTCCAAGAATTCTTTCTTCCTTCAAAGTGTTTTCAGTAAAACAAGCGTGTTGAGTATCGCGAATGAGAGCTTCGAGGTTGTGCTGGGCTTGAACTTGATGAACGCTATGTAAGTAGCTTCGTCGGCTAAGAGCGTTAGCCATGACATTCGCTTTGACAGGATGATAGCGAATCTCGCAGTCGTAGTCGTTGAGAAGTTCAACCCATCTTTGTTGGCGCATATTCAGCTCTTTCTGGTTCAAGATATGTTGTAGGCTCTTATGGTCGGTGAAGACCGTACACTTGGTACCATATAGGTAGTGTCACCAAATCTTTAACGCGAAAATAACTGCACCGAGTTCGAGATCGTGGGTTGTGTAGTTCTTCTCGTGGACTTTGAGTTGGCGAGACACGTACGCAATAACCTTGTCTCGTTGCATAAGGACACAACCAAGACCAAGGTTTGAGTCATCTCAATAAACAACAAAGTCGTCGTTTCCATCGGGTAGCACAAGTACGGGATCGTTGCAAAGCATACGCTTAAGAGTTTGAAAGGCATCCTCTTGTTCGATTCCCCAAACAAAAGTCTTGTCTTTATGCTTGAGAAAGGTGAGAGGAACAGCGATTTTAGAGAATTCTGCGATGAATCAACGATAATAACCCGCCAATCCGAGAAAAGAGCGAACTTCAGACGGAGTTTTCGGGGTAATCCAACTCTTAACTGCTTCAATCTTCGCGGGGTCGACGTGTATACCTTGACTGTTGACGATGTGACCAAGAAATTGAACCTAATCGAGCCAAAATTCACACTTGGAGAACCTGGCGTAGAGGGTATTTCCTTAGAGAAGCTCGAGAACTAAACGAAGATGCTGCGCGTGTTCGGTTCTCGACTTCGAGTAGATAAGGATATCATTGATAAATACGATAACGAAACAATCAAGAAAGGGTTTACACACACGGTTCATGAAATCCATGAAGATCGCGGGTGCATTAGTCAGACTAAAAGGCATGACCACAAATTTGTAATGGCCATATAGGGTACGAAAGCAGTTTTAGGAATATCTTCCTCCTGAATTCACAGTTTATGATAACCAGAACATAAATCGATCTTAGAAAAACACGTAGCGCCTTGCAGTTGATCAAATAAATCGTTGATTCGGGGCAGAGGGTAGCGATTCTTGATAGTAAGCTTATTGAGTTCCCTATAATCAATGCACATTCGGAACGATCCATCCTTCTTTTTCACGAAAAGGACAGGTGCGCCCTATGGTGATGTGCTAGGGCGTATGAAGTCTTTATCAAGTAATTCCAGGAGTTGACTAGAAAGTTCACGCATTTCGGACGGTGCGAGGCGATAAAGGGGCTTTAGCAACAGGGTTAGCTCCAGGAATTAGGTCTATACGAAAGTCAATATCACGGGTAGGGTGTAGACTGGGTAAGTCGTCAGGAAAGAATTTAGGAAAATCACGAACCACAAGTACCTTTTCCATCGGCTTCTTTTCCTCCTCCGCTACTACAATGTGAGCCAAGAAAGCCATGTATTATTTTCGGAGATACTTGCTTGCTTGTATACACGACATTAGTTTTAGTTCTTTCGAAGATACTTCGCCATAAACATAGAGTTGATCACCGTTTGAAAGAGAGAAACAGATAATCTTTTCGAAACAAATGACTTCGGCACAATTTTCACAAAGAAAGTCCATGCCTACTATGACATCGAAACTACCAGGTTGCATCGGGATAAGATCGATCGGGAAGACGTGATTGTTGAGTTTGAGAGTACAATCACGGAGAACAGAACTGACGGTGACGGTTCTTCCAGTGGCAATTTCTACGTCGAAGGTCGTTGGGAGGTTAGCGCGTTTGCGTTTTAGGAGCTTTTCGAATTCAAATGACACAAAACAGTTCACGGCTCCAGTATCAAATAAATAAGAAGCATAAACACCGTTAACGAGGATCGTACCGTTGACAACATTGTTGTCAGTCTGAGCCTGGCGGACGTTGATGTTGAAGGTTCTTCCGCGGGCTGCTTGCTGTTGCTGCTGCTAGGGCTGATGTTGCTGCTGCGGTGGTTGCTGCGGTTCTTGTTTCACCACACGGTTCGGGCAGACGTTAGCAAAGTGATTCGGGTCTCCACAAGAGTAGCAGGCTCGTGGTTAAGTGTGAACATAGTTTTGATAGTTACATGTTGTCACCACATTGTTGTCAGTCTGAGCCTGGCGAACCTCGTTGAACTCACTGACGATCTGAGGTATGACTTTAGCCATTTCCTTGGTAATGAGAGAAGCGATACGCTTGTCAGCCTTGCTCCTCTGAGCATTTCGGCGAATGTGAGAACCAAGGGAAGACATTATCTGCAGCAGACATCGTCGTATGATTTAGACGAGATTCGATTATATCGGGCTTCGAAAAGTTTTGCGTTCATAAAACACCCTTTATTATTATTATTACCATAAAGCACAGGAACACGTCGGCACATAAGCACATAGTCACGTAGGCACAAAATCCACATAAGCACGTAAGCACGTAGGAGCACATAGCCCACTTAAGCACATATTTTGAACGTATTCACCTATCTTTCAAAGATGCGATGTGCGTGAGAGTTGCGAGATATAGCGAGTAACGTAGCGAGTAGCGTTGCGAGTAGAGTAAGTAAATAGCATAGCATACATCAGTGAGTACAGTAGCGTATGAGAGTTCATAATCTGAGTTGCGATTAGTTAGCGTTTTAGATTCGAGAGCTGTGCGAGTTATGCGCGTTTAGTAAAGCGATGAGCGGCAAAGCGATGAAATCTCCAAAAATCGAAACATATAAACATATAAGCATATAGAACACATTAAATCGATAACGCGCAAAAGCAGCGATTGCGAGCTTGAATCGAAAATAGAACGTCTTGGGTGTTAGACATCGACTATCCTTAACGAGATCGAGTACACGCTTTGGCCTAATAGACCGTGCTCTTGCCAAATATGGCGATTGGCACACATCCTTTTGGTTACTTCGTGACTCGAGTCATTGGAATCCATCGAGACTTTGGTGAGAGTTTTGTAAGATTTAAGTAGAGTGGATCTTGGTTATTAAGATGCGGGTTTCACCCCTAACTTAACAACTTCGTTCCTGAGAGTGTAGCAGTACCACTAGATAGAGATGGAGAATTCTTGTCGAGATGTGGATGTCACTCCTGACTCAATAGTGGTTCTCGTGCTGAGAGTAAAAATATGCGTAGAGTGAGTGATTTTATCGAGAGTTCTTGGTTTTCACACCTATTCTCGACTCAATCCCTCGGTTGTGTTATACGGGTGTTTTCAAAAACGTGTGTATTGTGTTGGCCTTATGAAAGGCAATTGTGCGTTTTCAGCCTTAGGAAAGGCTTCCCTCGTGCAAAGCTATAGTATGCGGGTTCGCACGAAGATGTAGTTTTCGCGAGTTCGAACGAGAGTATCAGGAGTAGGCTTGTACAAAACCCTTACTGGGTTTGCACAAGCTGGTCTGTTGGTACTTAGACTATAGACTAGGTCAATCCTAAGACTCGACCTAATTCCCTATAGTTATGGCTCTGATACCAATCTGCCACACCCCAACCGATGACGGAAACATCGGGGCGCGGCACTAGGCGAACCCGATTGCTCAAGAGATCCATAACAACTATTTGTTACCAATATTTTTAAAGGTTAATTGTCCCATACCAATCAACAAACATTCAACAAGTAATTATTATTTATTACAGATAACGAGTTTCTCTCACACAAAACAAGTCCGACAACCTAGATTTCTATTTGTGTAGTTTCTAGATTGCCTATCTTGATTCCGCAAAAGATTTCATCAACCGGTCACATACGTTAAAATAGAGTCAATACATAAAACGTAAAGGTGAGTACAAAATTTTGCATAACATATAGCAGTGAAAGCGTTTTACGCATAACCAGCATATAACACGTAACGGGAGAAGCATGTAACTATCAAAACTATGTTCACACTTAACCACGAGACTGCGTTTTAGAGTATGCGCGACACATGTTCACCACTGCGAACACTTGAAGTAAAGTAATGTGATCCCTAGCAACCCCAGTCCACGACAGGTGCTGAGTCCAAACTATAGTACTATCGTTGCTAGAGGCGGTATAGCGTAACACTGTATAAGCATAGTGACAGGCATTCGTAGTTCGCGTATAACATGCGTGAGCGGTTAGCGTTGTAAAGTGTTTGTGTTGTGTGTTGATTTGTTTTGATATAGAACGTATGTAACACCTAAAAGTGCGTTAAATAAAAATGGGTTCGAGTATATTCACAGTTCGTGTTTAGACAGTAAACACATACTTGGAATGAAGGGAGCGCGTTGGAGTTTGCCTGAGCAAAGAACAGTAGCGTAAGCGTTGAACGGTGCGTAACAGAGTGTCGAATGGTGATTCAGACGAATGGGTATAGCCCATCCAGACGGATGGTCATCCGAGCAGATGGCCATTCGAACGGGTGGCCATTCGAGTAAGTGCGTGGGTGTTTGCAAATCGTTTCTAAAAATTTGAAGTTTTTGTTGTAGCGTTTAAACAATATAAAGTATAGATGCCAAGTTATCCGGTCGAATGGTCATCCAGACGGATGGCCATTCGATCGGATGGCTATTCGAGTAAGAAATTGGCACTTTAAAGTTTGTAAAATTTTCTAAGTACAAGTTTTGAGTTTTGACGGAGACGACGTGATGACGTGTCAAACAACGGAAAACACACCAAGGTTCAGTGCAATCTATCGGATGGGAACCACCTAATTCGATCAATTTCCCTGATCTTGATGGGATCTCATGTTCAACCCGTAAATTGGTCATCTCTCCGATGGAAATCCGTTTTCAAGCCGGCTCTCAACTAAAGAATGAGTAGAGAGTCTGAATGAACCTAGATTCCAACGGTTTGGGCAGAAAAGGGAGAGAAGAGTAAAAAACAGTTGTAAAATGTTGAAATCTTGTTGAGATTATGTAAAAAAAATGTGTGGAAATCCGTTAGATCTGAACAATTCTTGATGAGATGATGTCACACCACAGCTTGCATAAGCATCTGAGTGAGAACCACCTTCAAGGAGTCCAAATTAGGTGATTTCGAGAAGAAAATGTGTGATTTTGATGGAGATGATGATGTAGAAGTGTGTAGTGATGATTATTGTACGAGATTTAAGAAATACTTACGAAATTGCTTTGAATCGAGATGAAAAGTGCTTGAGAGTATGTGGTCGGATGAAGGTGTCAAATCAGTGAAAGGGACGTGAATGAGTGGTATTTAAAGGGTGAGAGGGAGTTAAGGTGGTGGAGAGTGCGAGGTGCACGTGATCGGATGACCTGTCGATCGGATGGCCATCCGGTCGGATGGCCATCCGAGCGGATGTCCATTCGATCGGTTGGGCATTCGATCAGCCGAGTTGGGTGAGTTGGTTTTCCAACTTTAGTTTCGTGCCTTAAGCGTTGCGTTGCGTTCAAGCGAGTTGCGAGTATGCGTTGAGCGTGTAAGCGTTGCGTTTAATCACCACACAATATTTAAATAAATAATCACACAATCTACACACATAACTACTAAAATGCATAAAAGTAAATCCGCGTTTCGAGTTGCGTTATGTTTGCGTTGAAATAGCGTTACGATAGAGTTTAGACTAAACAAGCGATAAAAATGAGTTTAAATAGCATGCGTTATAAACAACGTTAAATGTGAGAGATGCGTTTTGAATAAGCGTTGTAATCATGTGTTGTAATAATGCGTTAAAATGCGTCAATATAGTTTAAAATGGTTAACAACCAATATATAGATTAACGCCAAGGGTTAAACTATTATCGAATCTTAGAGTACAAGCAATTAAGCAAGAAATGACAGATGACGGTAATGACCCGAAGAATCGGGTTGTTACTAGCTGTGTCGAGGAGGGTCACACCTACTTTCTTGTTTGGGAGGCCTAACTGAGCTATCTCTAGCAGGTTGTTCTTTTATTTGTTGTTGTACCTTGGACGTTAGCAGCCCACGAGTGTTTTCTTATACGACAGGCGGTTTTTTCGCTCATATATGGGTTTACCACCGCAATGATCTTCGATAAGACGCTCTTCCTCACTTGCGGGGGTTGGGTAGACAATTTCTGCTTCACATATTCTAATTGTTTGTCTACATCAACATCTTCCTCATCAAAATTTGATGGGTTCAGGTCAAGTTTTCTCTAGAAATTGTCTATATCTTCGAGCAGGATAACGCAGTCTGCAAAACAAAAAAGAGCATTAGACAAGCATATTAGATTAACACAACAAAACATTTTTTATAAGTCTTTAAGTACCTGTATTCTACAATCTCTCCAGGCGACAGGCACATAACAACCCGCAAACCGAGTACAGCTGGCAGCCACATGTCGATCCAAATGACCGCAACGTGATTATTCTCCGTGTTAGCTCGTTTTCTAATAGGTTAAGAGCATGGATGGAAACTTTACGAAGTAGGTTGCAAAACAAAGGAATCGTGGCTGTTCATTCGCTTGGTGCGGCTTTCTTCCAAGCATTTCTTTATTTGCGCATATTGCTTTAGTACCAATGTGTCCACCTTTTTCACCAGTGTTTCTAGACTGCATTTCGGTGTAGTCAGCTGTTTCTTTAATGCAGCATGTGCGCCTTCAGCTCTGTTTGTTGTAGCTTGGAAGAATGTCAGGGTTTGATTGGTCCATGCGGATACAAAAAAATGGCGGGAGGTGCTTAACCAGTAATTCCATAGGTAATCAAAAACGTCTTAAAAAATAAACATATTCAAATTATATATCTATTTAAATGAATGTATTAACTTAAAGAAAACATACGCTTACGTTGTTGATTGATAAGGTGTCTCTGAAGGTTGAGGAGGTTATAATCGAATAACCCCTCGGTAGTGGAATCACACACTGTTCTCCATAGACGAACAAAGTCATCCCAATCTTTCTGAGTAAACGAATTCTTGTAGCGCTTCACAATATTTTGTAAGATGTGGAACCTGCAGAGATAACTGTGTGCGCCAGGGAATATTTTTCTACACGTGTTTATCAATGCCTGGCCCCTGTCTGTTAGAATTACACGCGACTCCATGCACTCGTGCAGCATAGACCTAACCCTCTCCATGACCCAGACGTACGTTACCTCCTGCTCGTTTGAAAGAAATGCATGCGCAACCCAGAAGGTTTGGTTTGTCGACGTCATACCCATAACTTGCAAAAATGGAAGATTGTACATGTTAGTCTTGTAGGTAGCGTCGACCATAAGCACATGCGAGAATGCCCTCCACATTTCAAATGACTTCTCGTGACAAAAAAATACATGTTGAACGACGTTGGTGGAAGGTTCCACCTGTATGTAATAGGTCATCTTTTTTCCTAGAGGATTTGTTCCAGCCGCTGCATGGGAGACAGTTTTTTCTCGAACTTTATGGCCCTAATCTTTTGGCGAGCGTTGTGTATGTCTTTCGGAACACATTTGTTCTCAGGGTTCTGTTCGGTTACGGCCTTCCAGATTGTATGGGGTTGTATGTCTTGATCTGTCAGCTCTTGCACCAGCCTAAACTCATTAAGAGTAAGCCTCCTGGCATACGCGTAACCCTCTAGATGTTCAGCAGGGCCGTGGTTGTGGGTCTCGTTAAATTTTTTGTTCAGATAATCTATCCGCCAAGCTCGACGACTTTGGTCGAGACGAACTATCACCATAAAAGGGCACTCACATTTTTTGCTACCGGTTTTCCTAACCCTGGCCTTACTCTCATGCTCGCCACTAAGACAACATTGGAGCCACACCCGGTGATCCGTGGACCGTCTGGTAACAATAACGTATACGTTGGCTAAACCCCTTCGTTTTACCCAACCTTCCAAATCATCGCGGGATAAAAAATCCTAAATATGTAACAAATAATTTTAAAAAATATAACATTTTTTAATGTATTTTTTATTATTCTTAAAAAGATATAACAATTTTAATTAATTTTATAAAAATATAACATTTTTTAATTAATTTTTTATCCTATTTACAAAATATAACAATTTTGAATGTATTTTTTCTTTACAATTTAACGTGCAAATTATTATTGTGCAAATTACTATTGTTTTTTATTACGAGTAACGTGCGAATTGTGCATCGGTTTTGAAATGAACGAGGTAACAAGTATTAAAACACATAGAAATTGAGATAACGTAAAAGAGAGGCTTGATAAAACATTGGATTGCTTCGGGTTTAGAAACTTCGACTATTCCAAAGTGAATCGAAAGTCCTTTCAAATTAGGGAAACGTGCTTTGGCCTATAGGTAAAATACTCTCGTCGAGAATCGATTAATGATACTTTACCCTTCCAGTTACTACACGTCCCTAATCGATTGAAAAATCGAAACTTTGACGGGATTGAAAATCGGGGAACGGGACTAGTCGACAAGATGCGGGTTTCACCCCTAACTTGACGAATTCGTACCATAAGTGTGGTTGGTAGTCGTCGGGTCAAGAAAGTTAATTCCGACACTTTGACGAGGGTCCACTAGAGTTTGAATTGGAAACTTACCGTCAAGATGTGGATTTCACTCCTAACTTAATGGCGTCATTTCGTGCAAAATTGAATAAGCGGATTGAGAGTCATTCACCAAATTATGGGTTTCACGCCTATTTTGGTGAAATCATCTCGTTTGTATAATACGAGTGTCTTCAACTCTTAAACGAATATTTTAAAAGGATATAACAATTTTTAATGTATTTTTATAATATTTTAAAAAATATAACAGGTTTAATTAATTTTATAAAAATATTACATATAACATTTATTAATTAATTTTTATCCTATTTGAAAAATATAACAATTTTAATGTATTTTGTATTAACAATTTTATAATAATTTTTTAATAGAAAAAAATATAACATTTAACAAAAACATATATCGTTTGTACCTGATCAGTTTTCTACGAAACTTCAGGGTAAGCGCGTTGCTCATCACCCAATAACTCTTGCACGGGTGGCTCGTCACCCAATGACTCTTGCACATAAGAAGGCTGACCAACGTCTTCTTGTACTCCCGTGGCACCACTAACGAAAACGTTATTGCCATATTATTCCTGTCCGTACGAGGCACCGTAAGCGGCTTCATATTACGGAGACCCATAACCATGATCATAGCTAAACACGTTCAGATCTGGTAACAACGGTTGGCGGGGCATAGCAGACTAAAAAAAACCAATGGGTAAAAGGTAATGATAAATTTAATGTCGAATAGAAAAAAAAAGTAAATATATATACTTACCTCGTTGAGGTCTAGCAACAACGATTCATTATGATGGGGACGATATCCGGACACGACCTCGTGCGCGTGATCATCATTTCCACTCAAATCGCAAGAATCAGGGATATTAGACCCCGCCTAACACAAACGGTGTGCTAAGTATTTTATAAAAAAAAACAGAACCAGTTAAAAAAATGATATACCACACTGCTATCCGGAATAAACGTGTTTGTGTTTGCGTCAGACGGCTCGCCGAAAATGTGGTTGTACCAAGACATGTTAGTTAGTGAATGTGAATATATAACGAAGACGATATATATCATCGTCTTCTTCATCGTTTAAATAAGGGAGGCAAAATTATTCAGAATTCAATACGGGTCGTATAGCCCTATACGCATCGTATAGGGCTTACGTCAATCACTTTACGTCACTCAAAAGTGACAGAAAGCTGCTCGTACTAGTTTAAAAAAGTAATACGCATCGTATAGGCCTATACGATGCGTATTACTTTTACCCCGGGAGACATTGTCCAGCCTTTGACTGGCCTAAAAGTTTGAACCAACTTAATACGCATCGTATACGTCTATACGATGCGTATTAAGAGGGTCGATTTAATAAGCTAGGGTGTGCCAATAATAAGACGCTTATAAATGTGATTGGTTAAAGTAGATGATGGGTCGGTGGGTTTTGTGTAAATTAATCCGCTAGTTGTGTGTTAATTTAGTCGGTAGATTTTACTCTTGAAAGACGCCAAACTAGCAGCCACCGGCCCACCGTGGTTGTATACATGTTTTCGTTTTTGGTTTTTGGTTTTTGGTTTTGACTTTGCTTTCATTTATATCCAATAATTCATGACATGATTAAATATCCCACCGTGGTTCTATAATGTGAACGTTATGGACGGAGATAGAGGGCCGTCTATTATCACGTGACTTGATGTGATGACAAATTGGTTTGTGGATAGGTTTGGGCATTTATTTATTTTAATATACCAAGTGGAATTTTTCGTACATTGTGGTGAAACTTCAGCCAAGTTTGATTTATTAGCAATCAAAAAGAAAAAAAAAACTTGAAAAATAGTTGTGATATGCTGAAAATTGTTGGTGCATGCGTCTGTCGACTTCGTCTTGTATCGAGTCTTGTACGTAGAATGTTAGAACAGGGCACGTATTTTAAGATAAAGGTAATTTCGCTTGAAACATGTAATTTCGCTTGAAAGTGTATGGATGTTATTTCGAGCGAAATCAGATTCCGCTTGGAATCTTATTCCGCTTGAAATCACTTCAAGCGAAATCAGAACACTATATATATGCGTGTTCAAGCGAAATCAAGTAGAACTTTTCCGGTCAGAGCAACGAAGTGCTGCCGAAGTGTCGTCTCGTTGTAAAACGTCATTATATCAATAATACGACAGTTTAAAGTGTATATCTAGCTGAATTGATCTTGATACGTCTCTTTCCGCCTTTCGTATTGAGTAAAACTCTTCTGATCGACTCGTTCGGGTCTGAAAACGATCCTACAAGTGGTATCAGAGCTCAGGAAGAAGTGTTCTTACCAATTCAGCAACAAAATCTGATTTCTACACTTTCTTTTTCAAATTTAACAACTTTTCATGGTTAAAATCGGCTAAAATTCTCACATGTTGTGCGCATTAGTGTTTTAACAAATCCTTGAAAATTTCAGGCCTAAAATCGATCTAAAACTGGTAATTTTCATAATTCCGCTTGAAAACAGCTTGAGATTGATGACATCAGCAGCATTTCAAACGGAATTAGTTGGTTAATTCCGCTTGAATCTGGTATTTCGCTTGAAAATTCTGCTGATTTCGCTTGAAATGTGCTATTCCGCTTCAGTTGGGTTATTTCGCTTGAGTGATTCCGCTTGAATCACTGATTCCGCATCAAAGTTTCTTATTCCGCTTGAAAGAGTTGTGTATTCAAGCGAAATTAGGTATTTCGCTTGAAAGGAGTGTTTTCGCTTGAATTGTGTCTTTCCATTTGAAAGGGATTTCGCTTGAGTTCGTGATTCCGCTTGAAAACACTGTTTGACAATTTCTTGAAAACCGAAACATGGACGAGGAATTTTATAATGCATTCGCTACTCCGGTTACCCCGATTACTCTCGCACAAAACACGATGTTGGAAAATGAAACAGGAACGATGCAAAAACCACCTAAACTCATGAACATCGAGGAGTATAAAGGTTGGGAAGGATAGTTTGAGAATTGGGTACAAACAAACTACTTAGATGCTTGGGAATGTGTTGAAACGAACTATATTAGACCTACGAATGATGAGGAAGAGATTATTGCAATAAAAGACCTTAGTGCTGAAAATAGAAAGAAATACAAAGATGAGAAAATGATGTTAAGTCTATTACAACAAGCTGTGAAGGAAGATATCTTGGTTCTATTGCAACACAATGGAACTTCGTATTCAATATGGAAAGCATTAAGATCGAAGTTTGTTGGAAGCCAAGAGATGGTCAAGAACACGAAATCACTTTTAAAGAAAATGTTTGATCTATTCCGTGGTTTGAAAAATGAAAGTACAAAGCAAATCATTGAGAGATACTGCAATTTGCTAGCTAACATGAAGAGATTGAGCATCGAGAAAGATAATGAGGAGTTGATTGAGAAGCTAGCTGATGCATTGCCATATGAAACTTGGGGTACATATCTCATGATGTTGAGGAACAAGAAAGGTTTTAGCAGTTTGACACTGAGCAAGTTTATTGAAAAGATTGAGGCTTAGGAGATGGAACAGAGAAAGATTTCAAGAATGAAAGATTTTGACGGTGAACAAGACATTGGTCTTTACTACAAAGGTGCTATAAGTGACAAAACCACCAACATGTCACCAAAAATTGAAACTGCCTTCAATGCAAAGAGTTCATCTGGAAGTTCATCAAAAGGATCAAGCAGCAACACAAGTTTTTCATCATATCCGTCATTTAATTCAAACATTTCAGCAACAAAGAATGGAAAGAAGCTACAATGCAACATTGTTTTGAATTTGGAGAATGATGAGGATTATTCAGCAGAAGTTGCTAAGAGTCACATGTCTTTGTTGGGAACTGTATTGGAATCTTATGGAAGTTTTGTGGCAGGTCGGATCGGGAATCCAATGTTGACAAAAGAGGATTACGATCAGATTGACGCTGAAGAAATGGAATTGATAGATATTAAATGGTGTTTGGCAAGTGTGTTGAGAAGAGCTGAGAAATTTAAGCAGATCACAGGAAGAGATGACTTACATGAAGCTAATGTTTCTACTTTAGGTTTTGATAAATCTAAAGTCACTTGTTTTCGTTGCAGGGTAATTTTATAAAATATGCTTGTAGGATAAGTATCAAAATTACTCTACTAGTTTATCAAACAACATAAAATTCAAAATTACCCTACAAGATCATTTGTAGAGTAATTATGATACTCTACAAAATTACCCTTGTCGCAGCCCCCGACCCCTGCCCCGGAAGCGGGCGCCGCGAGTTCAGCAGAGTGGGTGGTATCTGTGTTTATTAATTTGGCAGTGGAAATGAGACATCAGGACCGTAGTTAGGAAATATTATCAGAGTTTCAAAACACCAAACTTTTAATTTGGCAGCGGAAATGAGACATCGCTCGTGTTGAAGAAGATAGTGATGATGATCGTGAATATTATGCTAAACGAATGGCAGATTATTTTAAAATGATAGCGAAGATGAAAAAGGTAAAAAGAAAAAGAAAAAAAAATAAAACACCGGTTAGCAGTGATGATGAGGAAGTTCCAGTGATAAGGAAGAAGATAAAGGAAGTTCCAAAGTTTAAAGTTGATGAAGAAGTTAATGCAAAAAAGATTCCGGTGATTTGTGAGAATTGTGAGATTATCAAAAAGAAAAATAGTGAACTGATTAACAACATAAATCAGTTGAAGGAATCTTACGATGTTCTGAACAAAGCCATGAATCAGTACAATCAATCAAGTGAAGAACTTGCAACAACCATGAAAACACTTAAGGGAACTTTCATGATAAAGCGGAAAGTTGTGAATAACTACATCGAGAAGTGTGCTGTGTTAGAACAGAAACTTGAAACTCAAAGGATTGAGACTGAAAGAGTTAACCGTTTGTTGAAAAGTTACTCATGTACTTCTTATGTCATTGACAGGATTTATCCAACTCTTGAAGGCATGAAGGCTTTTGAAGATGATGAAGTAATTGAAGAACAGAAGGTATCTGAAGAAAAGACTCCTGACAAAAAGAAAGAAAAGAAGAAGGATACTAAAGTGAATGATTCTGGTAAGAAACAAGGTTTTAGTTACAAAAAGTGTCCACCCCTGCTTGAAAATGGATATTCTCCGAGAAATCCAAATTCAGAAAGAGTCAAAAAGTTAACAAATTTACAGTGGGAGTCGGAGTCTTCAGTTAAACTGCCAGAAAATATTGATGTCACATTTACATCATCTGACACTGATCATGAGTCCGAGTTAATAAAGAAAGTGGTTGATCAGGTGTTGGATAAAGATGAATCCGAGGAGTCAAAGTCGGAGTCTATGTCAGAGTCAAAGTTTGAATCCAGCATTCCGAGTAAAACAAACAAACAGGGAAAAATAGTATACAATAAAGAATTTCTTCTATCAAAATCTAATTTGGATGACGAAATGTTTAAAGTTGCATATACTTTGAATGATTCTGACAAATTATATTTTGATGAGGAATTTCCAATAAGAGGTGTTAAACCTGACATGATAAAAAAGGTTTTCAAACTAACAGAAATTAATATTTCTGAAATAAAAAATGTAAATCTTAATGATAAACCTAAAAAGTACACCTCAAGAGTTCAACAAAGAGAAAACAAGAAAAAGGGTTACAGTTTTGGTTCTGGTTATCGAAAGAAACCAAACCATAACGGTAATTTTAAAAAGAAAGGTTTAGGATTTATTCCACCAGAAAATCATAAAAATGAAAAATTTGTTCGTGATTTTAAATCAAAAATGATATTTGTTACAGATACATCATCTGAAGAAGAGAAAGAAAATCTGTTCAGGAATCAGTCAAACAGAGAATTCCTTGCAAAGAAGCAAGAAGAGATGAAGACTGCGGGTCAGATGAAAGAAACGAGAACCTGTTTCCAATGCAACACTGTTGGACATATTGCCAAGAATTGTTCCAAGGCAATAAAATCAAAACAGGGAGTCTCTCGTAAATTGAAAGAGAAAGAAATTGAGTTTGAACCACCAATTGATAGAACCAAACTTTTCAAAAATTCGATTTTTGAGATTGGTGAATGTTCAAACAGGTTTTACAAGAAAAAGGGAAACCTTGACAACCAGAAATGGGTTGTTAAAAAATCGGATGATAATTCTGGTGATGAATCTGATTCCACAAAATTAGAGGAGCCACAATTTGAGGTTAAAAGTGAGAATTCAGTTCCTCCAATGGATGATGTTCATTTTCCACCATTGAAGGCTGAAAATTTTAAACAAAAAGTTGGTAAAGTTGAGATTTCAAATCAGTTCTTTTCTGAAAAGAAAGAATTTGATGTTGAAAAAGCGTTTAATTCCAAAGTGAAACATATTTTTGGAAAAATGGTTGACAGGAAGGTTAAGGGAGTCAAGGAATTTTATGAGAAGAAAACAAAGAAGCAAGGAAAAGTATCATCCCTGGTTTGTGACTGGGATGGCACTTACTATGAACAGTAAAATTCTGGACTTGCCGGAGCTCCCAAGTTGGTAATAGTGGAGCATGAATCGGCATTCTTATATTGTTTGTTTAAAAATTGAGATTTGGTCACAAGTATGACTTGCCGGAACTCCCAGGTTGGTAAGTGAGGAGTAGGTATCGGCATCTTGAGAATTCAACTTACATGTGGTATTGGTTGGTAAGCCATGTGGTTGAAAAAGAATTTGTGATACAAGTAGTAAAATCAAGGTCATTAGGTTGAACTTGATTGGACTATTCTTACAAGTGGTACTTAATTTTCAAAGATTAATCAGGGACATTAATTTGTACTTGATTTATCTTTCTTACAAGTGGTTGAAAAACAATATGATGAATCCCTAACCTACAATTGGTAAAATCAATTAACAAAACTTATTTTCTGGAAAAACCATTTGATTAAAACAAACTTAAGTGTTTTGAAATCATAATGGGAAAATAGTTTGTTGTGAGGGGGAGTTCTGATTGTTGATGACAAGTGGATGGCGAATTGAAGCGATTTAATATTAGTTGTCACGTTGCTTGTACAGTTTGTTTTCAAATTTCCTTAAATGATTTTGAATTTTAGGGGGAGTAAGAATTTTTCAGAAAATCCAAAAACATTTGAAAAAAAAAGTCAAAAACATGATAAAAATCAAAATGAGTTTTTGTGTCAAAGAAGAGGAAATGATAGTACATCAGTAGACAGTTACAGTATGCTAAAGAAATGTAATGTTTAAATAACATTAAACGGTCTCACTGATGATATGCCGATAGGTTTTTACACATTTAGTAAGCTTTTTCGGGATATAAACTTAAATTCAAACTTGCTTACTTCGTGGGGAACATTACTTGGATATATAGGTAACCCCTGAAATCTCGTTTGAAGGATCCCTCTTTCTGAGATACTAGGTCTTTATGCTCAGTGATATCTGGGGTATTATCCCGGGACTTCTGATTTTGCAGAAGCAATGGCCTAGTCCCCGGAGAATACTTTATTGCTTGCTTGAAATATTGCGCCGCCCTCAGCAAAAATGATGAAACAGTAAAATTGATAATCATTGCTGTTGTAAAAAAGATCCTCTAAAGGGGACTTACTAAAAGTCGAGCCGTCATCTCTCTGCTGAACGGAAGTTCTGACCTGAGCTCTCACGATTTCGCATTTAACCCCTTACAGATATCATCTATGGTATACTCACCTGTAAGACTGAATATTGGGATCTGGATACGGGAGTATATTCAAGAGGTGGGACACATGAATGAGTTTAAGTTCTTAAAACGCCTAATTCGTATCCTGAATAAGTTGAAATTAGTGTGAGAATTTAAGTGTATCAGTATATCGACAATCTAAGTGAATTGTTTAATTCTTATTGTGTAACTAAGCTCAACGGTACTTGTGACTTGTCATAAATTGATATGATCCTCTTACACAAACTCACAAAAATATTGTTTGTAAATATTGTTAGTTCATTCATCTGTCGACTTCGTCTTATATCGAGTCTCAGTTGCGTTGCGGATCTGAACGAGTGTGACATCATCTTATACAATGATGACGTCATCAAGATGACATCATCAATTGCATCATTACACAACAAGACAAAACATTATGGCATAATTCACGAAATCAGATTGTTATAAATGTGATTTCGCTCCAAATGAATTAGTTGATTTCGCTCAAAATGAATTAGGTGATTTCGCTCCTGTGTGTCTAGTGTGTTTAGGAGCGAAATCAGGAAGACTATAAATAGGCTGTTTGTCATTTCATTTGTAACGTTTCCAGATTTGATACCGAGGTGCTGCCGGTTTATTCTCTGATTGTAAACATTGTAAATTCAATATTTTAGAGAATTAAAGTGTGTTTCAAGCTGTTTTGACATCCGTTTCTCTGTTTCCGCCTCTGAAACGGATTTGAGCTCTTCCGAACGACTCATTTAGGTCGCTATCCGATCCTACAAGTGGTATCAGAGCAACTATTATCAGAAGCAACCGGGAATCAAGAAAAGAACAACTATTATCAGAAATCAATTTTCCATCAGATTACTCAACAACCACATACTGCACATTCTCATGCTATTGAAGATGGAAAGAAGAAAGCTTTACTTATCCATCAAGATGATGAATTTGTTGCTGAAGGATTTAGCTGGGACAAATACATACCTGGTTCAGCTCTTGTTGCTAGAGTTCTGGGTGAAGATGAGACTAATCAGAAAAGAATCCCGATTTTTCCAGATCTTGGAAGCGATGTAGATACCGATGATGAAGAAGAACATCTCAACAGAGCTAGAAAAGGAATTGATCCTTGACAGTTTTAATTTCTTCTTTGCAGATAAAATGGAAATGCTAAATCAGAAGAAGATTGCCAGATTAAGGAGAGAGCTGGAAGCAGCAAAAATGCAAGCTGATGAAAAGACAGAGACAGAAGCTGGAGAAGCAAATGTTGAACCAGTGACTGAGAAAGTAGTTGAGAAAATCGTTGAAGTGGAGAAAGTGGTGGAAAAACTTGTTGAAGTTGAAAAAATAGTTGAAGTTGAAAAATTAGTCGAAGTTGAGAAACTTGTCGAAGTAGAGAAAATCGTCGAAGTAGAAAAGATCGTTGAGGTTGAAAAGATAGTTGAAAAAGCGGTTGAATTTGAAAAACCGTGTTCGAAGTGTTCAGAATCTTGCAAAGTTTGTGAGGAGAAAGATATGAAGATTGCTGAGTTAGAGAAGATAAAAGAAGATTTACTATCTGATGTGAAGTACATTAAGGAATCTTATGATGTGCTGAATAGAACAGTTGATGGTCTGAAAAGGACAAATTCAGAAATTGAAAAAGCAAATGACAAAATGAGTGCAACTTTAATGACAAAGCAGAGCGTCATCAATGATTATATTGAAGATTGTGCTAATCTGAAGAAGGAGCTGGAACTTGAGAAGATTGAGAGTGAAAGGATTAAATGATTATTGTTGAGTTACACTACTTGTGATTATTTGATTGATCGTGTTTATCCTACAGTTGCAGGTCTGGAAGCGTTCATGGATAAAAAGACTGAAGATACTGATACTGGTAAGAAACCAAGTGTCAAGTATAACAGATGTCCGCCCCCGATCCATGAAACTTATTCTCCCAGGAATCCTAATGAGGAGCGGCTAAAAAAGGCAGTCAACATCAAGTTAAAGTCTGAAATCATTGATGAATTACCAGACACTATTGATGTTACATTCACAGCGTCTGACACTGATCATGAGTCTGAGTTAGTAAAGAAAGTTGTCGATCAGGTGTTAGATACGGATGAAGAGTCAAAGTCGGAGTCTAAGTCAGATAGTTCGAGTTCGTCTGAGAAGAGTCCGAGTTCACCGGTTAACAGGGTTTACAATAAAGAATTCATGTTATCAAAATCTAATTTGAGTGACGAACCAATCAAAGTAGCTTATACTTTGAATGATTCAGACAAATTATATTCTGATGAGGAATTTCCAATAAGAAGTGTAAAAACTGAAATGATCAAACAGGTTTTCAAATTGATAGAAATTAATATTTCTGAAATAAAAGATTTAAATCTTTCTGAAAAACCTAAAAAGTACACTTCAAGAGTTCAACAGAGATTGAACAAGAAAAAGGGTTACGGTTATGGTTATAATTTCCAAAAGAAATCAAACCATAATGGTAATCTCAAAAAGAAAGGTCTTGGTTTCAATTCTTCAGAAAATTATAAAAATCAGAAAACTTATAAACCAAAAACAAAATTTGTTTCAGGAGGAAGTTCAGAGGATGAACAGAAGAAACCATTCTGGAAGCAGTCGAATCAAGAGTTTCTTGCTGAAGTGAAAAAGAATGTGAGAAGGTTTGCTGAAAGAGTTGACAGAAGAACTTGTTTCAAATGCCAAGAAGTTGGACGTATAGCTTGGAATTGCCCCAAGACCAACTACCAAAAACAGGAAGTTTCTTCTAACTCTGTTTTGAGAAAGACTTGTGTTGATAAGAAAGAACAACCTGTAAAAAATGTTAAAAAGTTTGAAAATTCTACTTCTGAGGAAGGAGAAAGTTCAAAACGGTTTTACAAAAGAAGAGGTGATTTGAGTAAACAAAAGTGGGTGGTTAAATCTGAGGGTAATTCTGACAATGAATCTGATTCCATAAAATTAGAGGAGTCTTTGGTTGTGAAAAAGGTTGTGAATTCCGTTCCAGAGGTAAACGATGAGGATTTTCCTCCATTGTCAAAGGAAAATTTGATGAAGAAAGTGGGAAAGGTAGAGATCTCAAATCAATTCTTCGCTGATAAGGGAGAATTTGATGTTGAGAAGGTTTTTAATGGAAATGTTAAACATATTTTTGGAAAGATGGTTGACAGGAAAGTGAAGGATGCAAAAGAATTTTACAAATCAAAATGTTGGTGGGACAGATGTTTGCCACCAAAATCACCCAAGGCTGGTCAGGCTTGGGTGACAGCATTTTCACCATAAATTCCTGACTTGCCGGAGCTCCCAGGTTGGTAAGAGTGGAGCAGGAATCGACATCTTTCTTAGCAAATGATTCTACAAGTGGTACAGTTGGTAAAGTACATGTGGTATATTTGAATTGTTATATTTTGATTTTCAAGTGATGATGATTGATTGGGGAAAACCTGTAAGTGATTGAAAGAGGTTTTCATCTTCAAGTGGTAATCAAGGTCATTAAGTTGAACTTGATTGGACCATACTTACAAGTGGTATTTTGGAAAACAATGTGATGAACCCCTAACCTACAAATGATTTGAAAATCAACAAAACTTATTTTCCGGAAAAACCATTTGATTAAAACAAACTTAAGTGTTTTGAAATCACAATGGGAAAATAGTTTGTTGGGAGGGGGAGTTCTGATTGTTTATGCTAAGTGGATGGCGATTTGAAGTAATTTGATATCAGTTGTCACTTTATTGTACAGTGTATTTTCAAATTTCCTAAAATGTGTTTGCATTTTAGGGGGAGTAAAAATTTTCAGAAAATCCAAAAACATTAAAAAATTTGAAAAAGCAAAAACATGATAAAACCTAATGGCAAAATAAAAAAAAACAGTAAAAAATTAAAAATGAGTTTTGTTGTATAAAAGAGGAAATGATAGTACATCAGTGGACAATCACAACATGCAAAAGAATTGGAAAGTCAAATGTGATAAACGATCTCACTGTGGATGTGTGAGTAGGTTTTTGCACATTTAGTAGATTGTGACGAGATATAAACCTAAATTCAAACTTGCTTATTTCGTGGGTAACATCTCTCGGATATATGGGTAACCCCCGAAATCTTGTTTGAAGGACCCCTCTTTCTGAGATACTAGGTCTTTATGCTTAGTGATATCTGGGGTATTATCCCGGGACTTCTGATAATGCGGAAGCAATGGCCTAGTCCCCGGAGAATACTTTCTGCTTGCTTGAAATATAGCGCCGCCCTCAGCAAAATAGACAATAAAATTGCTAATTAATGCTGTTGTAAAAAAGATCCTCTAAAGTGGAACCTCCAAAAATCGATTCGTGATCTCTCTGCTGAACGGTAGTTCTGACCTGAGCTCTCACGATTTCGATCATAATTTATTCCCCTACAGATATCATTTGTGTCATATTTACCTGTAAGACTGAATATTGGGATCTGGATACGGGAGTATATTCTGAGGTGGGACACGCGAATAAGTTTAAGTGCTTAAAACATTAATCTCGTATCTCGAAACAGTTGAACTTTGTGTGAAAATTTAAGTGGATCAGTATACTGACAATCTAAATGAATCGTTTAGAACTTAAAATGTTTAAAGCTTAACGGTGTTGATGATTTGTCTCAAAAACTGATATGATCCTCTTACGCAAACTCACAAAAATATTGTTTGTATATATTTCTTTACTGCATTTCATTTCGGTTTTAAAAAAAAATCCAAAAAGATTTTCGGTGTGTTTTAGCATAAATTTTGAAAAATTCAAAAAGATTTTAGACGACTGATGTTGAAAAGCTGATTTTCAAAATTCCGAGTGCTGAACATGACGAACAGATTTGGGAAAGTTTGTTTAAAAATGTTTGAAATGAAAATGATATATATTCATGTGGTTCATCAGAAATTGACATGATAAATCTTTCTATTCAGGGTTGTGTCTTCAAGTGATTAGCAAAGTTTCTAAATTTGTTATATCTTATCTTTTATGAAACTTATGTTTTGGGTAGAGAATATGCAGGTGAATCAGGTTACGATACCTGAACCTGTGAAAGCCAGACTACGATCCCAGTACTAGTTGAGGGGGAGTCTATTAGAGAAAGAGAGTCTGAAGATGGAAGAGCTAGGCGTCAGAGATCCTGAAAGAGAATTGGAGATAGGATAGAGCCAGTTAGAGATCATGAAGGAAGTCCAAAGACTGATAAAGACTGAAGATTGAAATGACTCGACACTTAAGACTCGTCAACATCTGAGGGGGAGTCTGTTAGTGCATTCATCTGTCGACTTCGTCTTATATCGAGTCTCAGTTGCGTTGCGGATGTGAACGAGTGTGACATCATCTTATACAATGATGACGTCATCAAGATGACATCATCAATTGCATCATTACACAACAAGACAAAACATTATGGCATAATTCACGAAATCAGATTGTTATAAATGTGATTTCGCTCCAAATGAATTAGTTGATTTCGCTCAAAAGGAATTAGGTGATTTCGCTCCTGTGTGTCTAGTGTGTTTAGGAGCAAAATCAGGAAGACTATAAATAGGATGTTTGTCATTTCATTTGTAACAATTTCTAGATTTGATACCGAGGTGCTGCGGGTTTATTCTCTGATTGTAAACATTGTAAATTCAATATTTTAGAGAATTAAAGTGTGTTTCAAGCTGTTTTGACATCCGTTTCTCTGTTTTCGCCTCTGAAACGGATTTGAGCTCTTCCGAACGACTCATTTAGGTCGCTATCCGATCCGACAAATATTTTTTTACTGTATTTCTTTACATTCAAAAATTCAAAAAGATTTTCGGTGTGTTTTAGCATATATTTTGAAAATTTAAAAAAGATTTTCGACAACTGGTGTTGGAGAGCTGATTTTCAAAATTCCAAGTGCTAAACATAATGAACAAATGGTTTGGGTGAAAGTGTTTGAGATGTTTTGAAATGAAATGAGAAAAGTTTTTTTTGAAATATAAACGTTATTCTTGCAAGTGATTCATCAGAGGCTAACATTGTAAAATCATTGTCTGAATATCTTATCCACAAGTGTTTATTAGATGGTGAAATTGTTTTTACAAGTGATCATCAGAAAAATTATTTTTGGGTAGAGATTCGTGCAGGTAAGAGCCAGGAATCGATCCTGAATATGAACATGTGGAAAGAGCATAGAGCAAGGTTCCGATACCTGAGGACTATGTGATTTTAACAAGCCAGGCTGCGATCCCAGCCTATCGAAAGGGAGAGTCTGAAGACACCTAAAGGAAGGAGAGTGTTGGTGCTGATAAAAAAAAGAAGATAGAAGATTTGAGGATGTTTTACAGTGTCAGATACTTCAGAGAGTTCGAGAGGACTGATAAAGACTGAAGATGCGAAGACTCGACACTTTAAGACTCGTCAACATTCGAGGGGGAGTCTGTTGGAGCATGCGCCTGTCGACTTCGTCTTGTATAGAGTCTTGTACGTAGAATGTTAGAACAGGGCACGTATTTTAAGATAAAGGTAATTTCGCTTGAAACATGTAATTTCGCTTGAAAGTGTATGGATGTTATTTCGAGCGAAATCAGATTCCGCTTGGAATCTTATTCCGCTTGAAATCACTTCAAGCGAAATCAGAACACTATATATATGTGTGTTCAAGCGAAATCAAGTAGAACTTTTCCGGTCAGAGCAACGAAGTGCTGCCGAAGTGTCGTCTCGCTGTAAAACGTCATTATATCAATAATACGACAGTTTAAAGTGTATATCTAGCTGAATGGATATTGATACGTCTGTTTCCGCCTTTCGTATTGAGTAAAACTCTTCTGATCGACTCGTTCGGGTCTGAAAACGATCCTACAAGTGGTATCAGAGCTCAGGAAGAAGAGTTCTTACCAATTCAGCTACAAAATCTGATTTCTACACTTTCTTTTTCAAATTTAACAACTTTTCACGGTTAAAATCGGCTAAAATTGTCACATGTTGTGCGCATTAGTGTTTTAACAAAGCCTTGAAAATTTCAGGCCTAAAATCGATCTAAAACTGGTAATTTTCATTATTCCGCTTGAAAACAGCTTGAGATTGATGACATCAGCAGCATTTCAAATGAAATTAGTTGGTTAATTCCGCTTGAATCTGGTATTTCGCTTGAAAATTCTGCTGATTTCGCTTGAAACGTGCTATTCCGCTTCAGTTGGGATATTTCGCTTGAGTGATTCCGCTTAAATCACTGATTCCACTTCAAAGTTTCTTATTCCGCTTGAAAGAGTTGTGTATTCAAGCGAAATTAGGTATTTCGCTTGAAAGGAGTGTTTTCGCTTGAATTGTGTGTTTCCATTTGAAAGGGATTTCGCTTGAGTTCGTGATTCCACTTGAAAACACTGTTTGACAATTTCTTGAAAACCGAAACATGGACGAGGAATTTTATAACGCATTCGCTACTCCGGTTACCCCGATTACTCTCGCACAAAACACAATGTTGGAAAATGAAACAGGAACGATGCAAAAACCACCTAAACTCATGAACATCGAGGAGTATAAAGGTTGGGAAGGACGGTTTTAGAATTGGTACAAGCAAACTACTTAGATGCTTGGGAATGTGTTGAAACGAAATATATTAGACCTACGAATGATGAGGAAGAGATTATTGCAATAAAAGACCTTAGTGCTGAAAATAGAAAGAAATACAAAGATGAGAAAATGATGTTAAGTCTATTACAACAAGCTGTGAAGGAAGATATCTTGGTTCTATTGCAACACAATGGAACTTCGTATTCAATATGGAAAGCATTAAGATCGAAGTTTGTTGGAAGCCAAGAGATGGTCAACAACAAGAAATCACTTTTAAAGAAAGAGTTTGATCTATTCCGTGGTTTGAAAAATGAAAGTACAAAGCAAATCATTGAGAGATACTGCAATTTACTAGCTAACATGAAGAGATTGAGCATCGAGAAAGATAATGAGGAGTTGATTGAGAAGCTAGCTGATGCATTGCCATATGAAACTTGGGGTACATATCTCATGATGTTGAGGAACAAGAAAGGTTTTAGCAGTTTGACACTAAGCAAGTTTATTGAAAAGATTGACGCTCAGGAGATGGAACAGAGAAAGATTTCAAGAATGAAAGATTTCGACGGTGAACAAGACATTGTTCTTTACTACAAAGGTGGTATAAGTGACAAAACCACCAACATGTCACCAAAAATTGAAACTGCCTTCAATGCAAAGAGTTCATCTGGAAGTTCATCAAAAGGATCAAGCAGCAACACAACTTTTTCATCAAATCCGTCATTTGATTCAAACATTTCAGCAACAAAGAATTGAAAGAAGCTACAATGCAACATTGTTTTGAATTTGGAGAATGATGAGGATTATTCAGCAGAAGTTGCTAAGAGTCACATGTCTTTGTTGGGAACTGTATTGGAATCTTATGGTAGTTATGTGGCAGGTCGGATCGGGAATCCAATGTTGACAAAAGAGGATTACGATCAGATTGACGCTGAAGAAATGGAATTGATGGATATTAAATGGTGTTTGGCAAGTGTGTTGAGAAGAGCTGAGAAATTTAAGCAGATCACAGGAAGAGATGACTTACATGAAGCTAATGTTTCTACTTTAGGTTTTGATAAATCTAAAGTCACTTGTTTTCGTTGCAGGGTAATTTTACAAAATATGCTTGTAGGATAAGTATCAAAATTACTCTACTAGTTTATCAAACAACATAAAATTCAAAATTACCCCACAAGATCATTTGTAGAGTAATTATGATACTCTACAAAATTACCCTTGTCGCAGCCCCCGACCCCTACCCCGGAAGCGGGCGCCGCGAGTTCAGCAGAGCGGGTGGTACCGGTGTTTATTAATTTGGCAGCGGAAATGAGACATCAGGACCGTAGTTAGGAAATATTATCAGAGTTTCAAAACACCAAACTTTTAATTTGGCAGCGAAAATGAGACATCGCTCGTGTTGAAGAAGATAGTGATTATGATCGTGAATATTATGCTAAACGAATGGCAGATTATTTTAAAATGATAGCAGAAAGTGATAGTGAAGATGAAAAAGCTAAAAAGAAAAAGAAAAAAAATCAAAACACCGGTTAGCAGTGATGATGAGGAAGTTCCAGTGATAAGGAAGAAGATAAAGGATGTTCCAAAGTTTAAAGTTGATGAAGAAGTTAATGCAAAAAAGATTCCGGTGATTTGTGAGAATTGTGAGATTATCAAAAAGAAAAATAGTGAACTGATTAACAACATAAATCAGTTGAAGGAATCTTACGATGTTCTGAACAAAGCCATGAATCAGTACAATCAATCAAGTGAAGAACAGGCAACAGCCATGAAAACACTTCAGGGAGCTTTCATGATAAAGCAGAAAGTTGTGAATAACTACAACGAGAAGTGTGCTATGTTAGAACAGACACTTGAAACTCAAAGGATTGAGACTGAAAGAGTTAACCGTTTGTTGAAAAGTTACTCATGTACTTCTTATGTCATTGACAGGATTTATCCAACTCTTGAAGGCATGAAGGCTTTTGAAGATGATGAAGTAATTGAAGAACAGAAGGTATCTGAAGAAAAAACTCCTGACAAAAAGAAAGAAAAGAAGAAGGATACTAAAGTGAATGATTCTGGTAAGAAACAAGGTTTTAGTTACAACAAGTGTCCACCCCCGCTTGAAAATGGATATTCTCCGAGAAATCCGAATTCAGAAAGAGTCAAAAAGTCAACAAATTTACAATGGGAGTCGGAGTCTTCAGTTAAACTGCCAGAAAATATTGATGTCACGTTTACATCATCTGACACTGATCATGAGTCCGAGTTAATAAAGAAAGTGGTCGATCAGGTGTTGGATAAAGATGAATCCGAGGAGTCAAAGTCGGAGTCTAAGTCAGAGTCAAAGTTTTAGTCCAGCATTCCGAGTAAAACCAACAAACAGGGAAAAAGAGTATACAATAAAGAATTTCTTCTATCAAAATCTAATTTGGATGACGAAATGTTTAAAGTTGCATATACTTTGAATGATTCTGACAAATTATATTTTGATGAGGAATTTCCAATAAGAGGTGTTAAACCTGACATGATAAAAAAGGTTTTCAAACTAACAGAAATTAATATTTCTGAAATAAAAAATGTAAATCTTAATGATAAACCTAAAAAGTACACCTCAAGAGTTCAACAAAGAGAAAACAAGAAAAAGGGTTACAGTTTTGGTTCTGGTTATCGAAAGAAACCAAACCATAACGGTAATTTTAAAAAGAAAGGTTTAGGATTTATTCCACCAGAAAAACATAAAAATGAAAAATATGTTCGTGATTTTAAATCAAAAATGATATTTGTTACAGATACATCATCTGAAGAAGAGAAAGAAAATCTGTTCAGGAATCAGTCAAACAGAGAATTCCTTACAAAGAAGCAAGAAGAGATGAAGACTGCGGGTCAGATGAAAGAAACGAGAACCTGTTTCCAATGCAACACTGTTGGACATATTGCCAAGAATTGTTCCAAGGCAATAAAATCAAAATAGGGAGTCTCTCGTAAATTGAAAGAGAAAGAAATTGAGTTTGAACCACCAATTGATATAACCAAACTTTTCAAAAATTCGATTTTTGAGATTGGTGAATGTTCAAACAGGTTTTACAAGAAAAAGGGAAACCTTGACAACCAGAAATGGGTTGTTAAAAAATCGGATGATAATTCTGGTGATGAATCTGATTCCACAAAATCAGAGGAGCCACAATTTGAGGTTAAAAGTGAGAATTCAGTTCCTCCAATGGATGATGTTCATTTTCCACCATTGAAGGCTGAAAATTTTAAACAAAAAGTTGGTAAAGTTGAGATTTCAAATCAGTTCTTTCTGAAAAGAAAGAATTTGATGTTGAAAAAGCGTTTAATTCCAAAGTGAAACATATTTTTGGAAAAATGGTTGACAGGAAGGTTAAGGGAGTCAAGGAATTTTACGAGAAGAAAACAAAGAAGCAAGGAAAAGTATCATCCCTGGTTTGTGACTGGGATGGTACTTACTATGAACAGTAAAATTCTGGACTTGCCGGAGCTCCCAAGTTGGTAATAGTGGAGCATGAATCGGCATTCTTATATTGTTTGTTTAAAAATTGAGATTTGGTCACAAGTATGACTTGCCGGAACTCCCAGGTTGGTAAGTGAGGAGTAGGTATCAGCATCTTGAGAATTCAACTTACATGTGGTATTGGTTGGTAAGCCATGTGGTTGAAAAAGAATTTGTGATACAAGTAGTAAAATCAAGGTCATTAGGTTGAACTTGATTGGACTATTCTTACAAGTGGTACTTAATTTTCAAAGATTAATCAGGGACATTAATTTGTACTTGATTTATCTTTCTTACAAGTGGTTGAAAAACAATATGATGAATCCCTAACCTACAAATGGTAAAATCAATCAACAAAACTTATTTTCCGGAAAAACCATTTGATTAAAACAAACTTAAGTGTTTTGAAATCATAATGGGAAAATAGTTTGTTGTGAGGGGGAGTTCTGATTGTTTATGCCAAGTGGATGGCGAATTGAAGCGATTTGATATTAGTTGTCACGTTGCTTGTACAGTTTGTTTTCAAATTTCCTTAAATGATTTTGAATTTTAGGGGGAGTAAGAATTTTAAAGAAAATCCAAAAACATTTGAAAATTAAAAAAAAAGTAAAAAACATGATAAAAATCAAAATGAGTTTTTTGTGTCAAAGAATAGGAAATGATAGTACATCAGTAGACAGTTACAGTATGCTAAAGAAATGTAATGTTTAAATAGCGTTAAACGGTCTCACTGATGATATGCCGATAGGTTTTTACACATTTAGTAAGCTTTTTCGGGATATAAACTTAAATTCAAACTTGCTTATTTCGTGGGGAACATTACTTGGATATATAGGTAACCCCTGAAATCTCGTTTGAAGGATCCCTCTTTCTGAGATACTAGGTCTTTATGCTCAGTGATATCTGGGGTATTATCCCGGGACTTCTGATTTTGCGGAAGCAATGGCCTAGTCCCCGGAGAATACTTTATTGCTTGCTTGAAATATAGCGCCGCCCTCAGCAAAAATGATGAAACAATAAAATTGATAATCATTGTTGTTGTAAAAAAGATCCTCTAAAGGGGACTTACTAAAAGTCGAGCCGTCATCTCTCTACTGAACGGAAGTTCTGACCTGAGCTCTCACGGTTTCGCATTTAACCCCTTACAGATATCATCTATGGTATTCTCACCTGTAAGACTGAATATTGGGATCTGGATACGGGAGTATATTCAAGAGGTGGGACACATGAATGAGTTTAAGTTCTTAAAACACCTAATTCGTATCCTGAATCAGTTGAAATTTGTGTGAGAATTTAAGTGGATCAGTATATCGACAATCTAAGTGAATTGTTTAATTCTTATTGTGCAACTAAGCTCAACGGTACTTGTGACTTGTGATAAACTGATATGATCCTCTTACACAAACTAACAAAAATATTGTTTGTAAATATTTTTTTACTGTATTTCTTTACATTCAAAAATTCAAAAAGATTTTCGGTGTGTTTTAGCATATATTTTGAAAATTTAAAAAAGATTTTCGACAACTGGTGTTGGAGAGCTGATTTTCAAAATCCCAAGTGCTAAACATAATGAACAAATGGTTTGGGTGAAAGTGTTTGAGATGTTTTGAAATGAATTGAGAAAAGTTTTTTTGAAATATAAACGTTATTCTTGCAAGTGATTCATCAGAGGCTAACATTGTAAAATCATTGTCTGAATATCTTATCCACAAGTGTTTATTAGATGGTGAAATTGTTTTTACAAGTGATCATCAGAAAAATTATTTTTGGGTAGAGATTCGTGTAGGTAAGAGCCAGGAATCGATCCTGAATATGAACATGTGGAAAGAGCATAGAGCCAGGTTCCGATACCTGAGGACTATGTGATTTTAACAAGCCAGTCTGCGATCGCAGCATATCGAAAGGGAGAGTCTGAAGACACCTAAAGGAGGGAGTGTGTTGGTGCTGATAAAAAAAAGAAGAGAGAAGATTTGAGGATGTTTTACAGTGTCAGATACTTCAGAGAGTTCGAGAGGACTGATAAAGACTGAAGATGCGAAGACTCGACACTTTAAGACTCGTCAACATTCGAGGGGGAATCTGTTGGTGCATGCGTCTGTTGACTTCATCTTGTATCGAGTCTTGTACGTAGAATGTTAGAACAGGGCACGTATTTGAAGATAAAGGTAATTTCTCTTGAAACCTGTAATTTCGCTTGAAAGTGTATGGATGTTATTTCGAGCGAAATCAAATTCCGCTTGAAATCACTTTCAGCGAAATCAGAACACTATATATATGTGTGTTCAAGCGAAATCAAGTAGAACTTTTCCGGTCAGAGCAACGAAGTGCTGCCGAAGTGTCGTCTCGCTGTAAAACGTCATTATATCAATAATACGACAGTTTAAAGTGTATATCTAGCTGAATTGATCTTGATACGTCTGTTTCCGCCTTTCGTATTGAGTAAAATTCTTCTGATCGACTCGTTCGGGTCTGAAAACGATCCTACAAGTGGTATCACAGCTTAGGAAGAAGATTTCTTACCAATTCAGCTGCAAAATCTGATTTCTACACTTTCTTTTTCAAATTTAACAACTTTTCATGGTTAAAATCAGCTAAAATTCTCACATGTTGTGCGCATTAGTGTTTTAACGAAGCCTTGAAAATTTCAGGCCAAAAATCGATCTAAGACTGGTAATTTTCATAATTCCGCTTGAAAACAGCTTGAGATTGATGACATCAGCAGCATTTCAAATGAAATTAGTTGGTTAATTCCGCTTGAATCTGGTATTTCGCTTGAAAATTCTGCTGATTTCGCTTGAAACGTGCTATTCCGCTTCAGTTGGGTTATTTCGCTTGAGTGATTCCGCTTGAATCGATGATTCCACTTCAAAGTTTCTTTTTCCGCTTGAAAGAGTTGTGTATTCAAGCGAAATTAGGTATTTCACTTGAAAGGAGTGTTTTCGCTTGAATTGTGTGTTTCCATTTGAAAGGGATTTCGCTTGAGTTCGTGATTCCGCTTGAAAACACTATTTGACAATTTCTTGAAAACCGAAACATGGACGAGGAATTTTATAACGCATTCGCTACTCCGGTTACCCGGATTACTCTCGCACAAAACACGATGTTGGAAAATGAAACAGGAACGATGCAAAAACCACCTAAACTCATGAACATCGAGAAGTATAAAGGTTGGGAAGGACAGTTTGAGAATTGGGTACAAGCAAACTACTTAGATGCTTGGGAATGTGTTGAAACGAACTATATTAGACCTACGAATGATGAGGTTATTGCAATAAAAGACCTTAGTGCTGAAAATAGAAAGAAATACAAAGATGAGAAAATGATGTTAAGTCTATTACAACAAGCTGTGAAGGAAGATATCTTGGTTCTATTGCAACACAATGGAACTTCGTATTCAATATGGAAAGCATTAAGATCGAAGTTTGTTGGAAGCCAAGAGATGGTCAACAACAAGAAATCACTTTTAAAGAAAGAGTTTGATCTATTCCGTGGTTTGAAAAATGAAAGTACAAAGCAAATCATTGAGAGATACTGCAATTTGCTAGCTAACATGAAGAGATTGAGCATCGAGAAAGATAATGAGGAGTTGATTGAGAAGCTAGCGGATGCATTGCCATATGAAACTTGGGGTACATATCTCATGATGTTGAGGAACAAGAAAGGTTTTAGCAGTTTGACACTGAGCAAGTTTATTGAAAATATTGACGCTCAGGAGATGGAACAGAGAAAGATTTCAAGAATGAAAGATTTCGACGGGGAACAAGACATTGGTCTTTACTACAAAGGTGGTATAAGTGACAAAACCACCAACATGTCACCAAAAATTGAAACTGCCTTCAATGCAAAGAGTTCATCTGGAAGTTCATCAAAAGGATCAAGCAGCAACACAAGTTTTTCATCATATCCGTCATTTGATTCAAACATTTCAGCAACAAAGAATGGAAAGAAGCTACAATGCAACATTGTTTTGAATTTGGAGAATGATGAGGATTATTCAGCAGAAGTTGCTAAGAGTCACATGTCTTTGTTGGGAACTGTATTGGAATCTTATGGAAGTTTTGTGGCAGGTCGGATCGGGAATCCAATGTTGACAAAAGAGGATTACGATCAGATTGACGCTGAAGAAATGGAATTGATGGATATTAAATGGTGTTTGGTAAGTGTGTTGAGAAGAGCTGAGAAATTTAAGCAGATCACAGGAAGAGATGACTTACATGAAGCTAATGTTTCTACTTTAGGTTTTGATAAATCTAAAGTCACTTGTTTTCGTTGCAGGGTAATTTTATAAAATATGCTTGTAGGATAAGTATCAAAATTACTCTACTAGTTTATCAAACAACATAAAATTCAAAATTACCCCAGATCATTTGTAGAGTAATTATGATACTCTACAAAATTACCCTTGTCGCAGCCCCCGACCCCTACCCCGGAAGCGGGCGCCGCGAGTTCAGCAGAGCGGGTGGTATCGGTGTTTATTAATTTGGCAGCGGAAATGAGACATCAGGACCGTAGTTAGGAAATATTATCAGAGTTTCAAAACACCAAACTTTTATATTAAATAAATGGGATACACCCAAATTTCATTCACAATACATTTATAGGGATAAAACCCTAATTATTGAAAACATAATCTCCTTTTTATTTAGGTAACTTTTATAGCCACTTCTTTAAGCCTTCAGTGCTCTCCAGCTGACTTCTATTAGCTTCACATTAAGTTACCTGAAAATGCGTTTTAAAAGATTTTATCAGCAAGAAATACTGGCGAGTGCATCCCAGTTTAATCAACACAGTTTTTATAACTTTACAGTATTGAGAGCATCAGCGATTACAATGTTTATATCTACCAATATACTCATTCAGTATTTGTCATATTCACTGATTCCACAGTTCTATGACTGTGGTCATGTTACACATTGGCTAACTCGTCGTCCAATAGTAACGGATTTCAAGTAGTGTATACAAAACCCCACATACCGGACGCAATTGTAGAATTCAAAGACTCAATCACTGTTAAGTATAATTTAAACATTTGAGGTTTTGGTGAAACAGTTTGGTAGAATGACTCACAAACAGTGAGAAAAAGAGAATGTACTCACATTGTTGACTTAGGTGTTTCTACGGCTTCCTGGAGGTGTTCTTGATTATTATCTATTAAAATTAAACAATGCACACGTGTTAGTAAGATAACCCAAATCACATTAGCCATACGACCGAGACAGAACTCCAACGAACTGAGTCAGGCAGAGCCTTGACATGCGTTACGAAGCCCTAGATCAATCGGGTTGGGTAACGAATACGTGATCGGGGGTTAAAATACTTACAACGAGGCAAAGCTTTGCTTTTTAGGGGTATAATACCCGAGAGTTTTGCCTATCAGATAATTTGAGAGAGTAAAAGAAAATGAACGGTTGAAGAATGAAGCCGAAGCCTCCTTTTATAGCCTGGTCGAAGGGCGGCTCGCGCCCCGCGACCCACAACTGCTTCTCCTTCGCGGCCCACGAGCAGGGTAGGTTAGGCTATAACTTTGGGTCAACTCACTAAAATCAACACCCAGGTGGACACGTGGCGCAAGGCGGTGTCGCCTGGTGTTACTCCGTCGCGGCCCGCGACTCGCAAGCCCAAGTGGGTCGCGCCCCAACAGAAGCTATATTATTTGTTTTTATGTGATTTTTTTATTAATATAAATGTTATTTAGGTTCGTTTACGAGTATTCGGGGTATATTAAGAGCGTTAGGGGTGTTTCAGAAGGGTTGTTATATCCTCCCCACCTTGTTTTAAATCCCGTCCACGAGATCTACTGGAACAGGTGTGGATATTTCCGTTGCATCTCTTATTCGAGTTCCCATGTGTATTCTGGTCCTCTCTTGGAATCCCATTTTACTTTGACCAGAACTAACCTCTTATACTTGAGATTCTTGATCTTTCTATCTTCAATCTGTAATGGTTTCTCTACAAACTTAAGTTTCTCATTTACCTTTATGTCCTGAAGAGATATCACTAGTGATACGTCTGCTAAACATTTCTTGAGGTTGCAAACATGAAACACATCATGTATTCCTGCCATTTCCTCTGGCAGTTGTAGCTGATAAGCTACTGGTCCTATTATTTTGATAATCTCAAAAGGTCCAACATACCTGAGGCTTAGTTTTCCTCTTTTAACGAATCTGACCACTCCTTTCCATGGAGAAACTTTTAACAATACCTTGTCTCCAACTTGAAATTCCAATGGTTTTCGTTTGTTATCTGCATAACTCTTTTGACGATCTCGTGCTGGTTTTAGTCTTTCCTTGACTTGAATAATCTTGTCTATTGTTTCTTGTACTATCTCGGGTCCAGATAGTTGCTTCTATCCAATTTCTGCCCAACATACTGTAGTTCGGCACTTTCGTCCATAAAGTGCTTCATACGGTGCAGCATTGATGCTGGTATGATAGTTGTTATTGTAGGAAAATTCTATTAATGGCAAATGATCGTCCCAATTTCCTCCGAAGTCAATTACACAGTCTCTAAGCATATCTTCCATTGTCTGAATTGTCCTTTCGCTTTCTCCGTCCGTTTGAGGGTGATAAGTTGTGCTTAGATTTATCCTGGTTCCCATTGCTTTTTGGAAACTTGTCCAAAAATGAGATTTAAAACGGCTATCTCTATTAGATACAATAGATAAAGGAATTCCATGTAATGAAACTATTTCATTTACATATAACTTGGCTAACTGTTCCACACTGAAAGTTTCCTTCATAGGTACGAAATGAGCAGATTTGGTTAATCTGTCAACAATCACCCAGATTGTATCGTTACCTTTTCGTGTCTTGGGTAATTTGGTAACAAAGTCCATTGTTATCAATTCCTATTTCCATATTGGCATTTCTAATTGCTGTAATAAACCTGAATGTTTCTAATGCTCAGCTTTAAGCTGTGAGCAGGTTAGACATTTAGCAACATGGTTGGCTATATCCTTTTTCATTCCTATCCACCAAAAAATATTTCTTAGACCTTGATACATCTTATCACTACCAGGATGTATCGTATTGTCACACCCTCAAAATCCACGAGCGGAGTATTACCGCGAGGCGTGTGACTGGCCAGGATCATACCACCAATCATAATAAACATTAAGTAAAGTAAAACCATTGCAAACTAAACGTTTAAAGTTCACCAAACCAAAGTCCAAAACCAAATTTAAAGGTCAGCGGAAGCATAAGATCAAAAACCAAAGTATAAGTTTAACGTTTCATAAACTTATCAAGAACACACAGCGGTTCATGGCCCACAACAACTCCTTCCCCATGCAAGCTCCAGCAAATAACCTAACGACCTGCAAAGCATGTGGTAACGTGTCAACAAAAGGTTGGCGAGTTCATAGTTGGTTGTCTGTTTTAATGTTGTTCCAAAAACCGTAAGTTGTTTCAAAAACCAAAAAGTTGTTAAATTCCTTGTTCCCATAACCATATACCGTGGGGACTACCCCATGTTGTAAACCACTAGACACGTTACCATATCGACTACTTTGAGTGCCCTGCGTCAATGTCTATCATCATTGACTAAGTGCCCAAGTACATTAGTTCACTCCCATCCTCTGCGGCACGGTGTGAGGCTTGTCAGACCTAATAGCGCTATTTAACTAATGACCCGTTCGCCAATGGCCCGGCGATTAAGTCGATATAAAAAAATGAGGGAGTTCATGATAGAGTTGTTGTCTAGTAAGTTTAAGGCTGTTGTCCTACCCAAGGAGGACGGAGGTACGTATCCTACCCAAGGAGGACGGAGGTACGTATCCTACCCAAGGAGAATATGCAGATTATATCCCACCTAAGGGGGATAGTTGTTATTTAACTCATTCCCAAACCACCGGGAATCCCATGCTTTGACAAAAGTGTGAACTCACCTTCGGTTACTCGGTTGGAATCTTAAAAATAGCTAACAGTCAGGGTTGGTCAATCATGTCCTAGTATGATTACCATTTAGTCCATTAGTGGTTTTAAATAGAGCACAAAGTTCCTACACGCATCTACCACATAACATGCACTCACTTTGACAGTTCACACCCATATATATATTCCACCTATAACTACTCAAGAGCAAGCACACGATACTTCACATAACACTTTCGTTGACATATAACAAGTTGGATCATTATCAGATAACATAACTGACATTTAGACACGCAAATCACTACTTATATTGTTTCAACTTTAACATCCAAAACTGGGCTATTTTCGGGTATTTTTATAAAATAGTTAACTTATTCCAAAAATTCTAAAATTTTTACAGAATGTTCTAAACATTCCACGTATTATGCTGTAAAAATCTTGGGACTCAATTCATTACCAATTACTTTATAAAAATCATTTACCGGGCTGCACTCTGATTCGTCACTTTCTGATTGCAGTCCATGGAAAAAATTCATTTAAAATTCATCGTAAGTCCGATTGATGAAATTCCAGAAGGAGAATTACAACGACACCCGTGGCCATCTATTGTACAAATTTCGTGACCTAAATCTATCCAGATTTCAAGTTATGACGAAAAACATAACACACATTTTCTGCAGAAAAAATGCAGCTTTTGCTGCTGTACAAAATGGACCTTTAAAAATAGCAAACGACCTCAAAAAAAAATATGATTCCAGTGCCATTGGAAGCTTTTTTCGAAAACATATAATTTAGACTTTAGAAAATCAATTTTTTGATTTTCGTTAATCAGCATGCTGTTTTACATTTAAACGACACCAAAACGCGTGTAAACGATCCCGACTCTTCCTAATAACAACCAAAAGCAGGCTAACCATCAATTACCATCTAACCATATCAAAATCATAAAACCCTAGGTGTAAAACATCATGATTTTCACCAAAAACGCAGCCAACAATCATTTACGCATACATATCATCGCTTAATTCAACAAATCGCATACTCAAACGAAATAAATCATGTAACATCAAAACCATAGCATGTTAACTAAAAATCACAGCCATGTTTCCACAAAAGCACACCATGAATCACTATGTTCAGAGCGTCGGGCCTCATGTTGTGCGATTGCCTGTGAAATCCGTTCTTGCAGTTCTGCCTCTGTTGTGGGCAACTGAGTGTTCCTTCGAGGAGGAATCTTCTTAAAGAAGATTGTATAGGTCAGGTATTATTTGTATAATGATTATATAGTACGTATATAATAGCATATATCATAGCAAGCAAACATATAACATCCCAATCCTAGCACAAGCATGTAATTCAACAACGCGTTTAATGAGAACATGACGATTGAGCTTTCATTAATCATCGACCACAAATATTGTTACATGTTTTACAAAATGTATCATATCAAAAGGAACACAAGGTCACACTACCCTTGTCCAACAAGTCTATCAGTCAACAATAGTCATATAATTAAAAGGGTGATCTCCAAAAGGCTTAACAAGCTCAGCTCAATAGTGGTGCTCTCATCAAAGGCAAAGCTACCTACATAAAACCAAAAACCGGCTATGCTGATGGTGGTGGACGAGGAGGAGGTGGAGGAAAGAAAAGCAAGCTGCGCACATGCGCAAGCTCCTCCTCAAGCTTATAAACATTACGCAGCAGATAACTGATCTACTGCTCGACGATGAGAAATCGAGCATCAAACTCAGGAAATGGAGTAAGAGGTGCGGGTGGATGTGAAAATGGAGATGGTGATGAATGAGGGGGAACAAAAGCAGGCTGACATGGACATGGTAAAGGACGCGGTATCATCTCAAGCTCCAAAATCCTGCGACTCATGATCTCATACTGGAGCTAAAGTGACAGAAGTAACTCATCCCGTGTATAACCAACAAACTGTAAGGGATGGTAGGGATCCGAAATCGACATAGTATACGGAGGGAACCATCTGAGTGGCTCATCAAGTGGTGAAGTGGTAAAAGTAGCAAAAGGTGCAGACTGGGGTATGTGTGGAAAAGCTGCTGAAACATGAGGATCATGACTAGGCTGCTGGCCTGAAGTACCATCCCCTGGACGGGGTGCGGGTATGTCCTGCAAGAAAATGATAGGGAGATCAACACGGTGAACATTAGACTCCACTGGGTGAGAATGAGCAACATCAGCGGGTGCAGGAACTGGATCAGGTATGAGGGGTGCAATGTCAGGTAATCCAAAAGGAATAGGGTCATGATCAGGTAAGGGATCAGGATCAGCAGGTGCAACATCGGGCTGATCGACAGGAACAAAATCTAGCTCAAGATCAAACTCGGGATCGTGTGGAGGGGATGGTGCAGCTGACATGGCCGTATCATCATCAGAATCAGTGGCATAACGTCACAATCCAACTGCCTATAGGGCTGAAGACGTCACAGACTCAAAGGAATCTAAGACAGAGTGCAAACTAGAGTCAGAGGAAATCTCAATAACAGGGATCTCAGGAAGTGGACTAGCAACAACGTTGATGTGCTCTAAAATATACATATTTTATATAATTATTCCTACACTTTTGAGTGGCTTTATGGTTGTTTTTTTGATTAAAATCCACTCGTAGTTGGTTTGTGGTTAAAGTTTGATGATTTTTAGTGAAAACGAGCAAAATAATGAATTCATTTATATAAAGTTAATTATCATCAAGATATTGAATGTGCATTAATAAATGGTTAAATGCATTAATGATGATTAAAAAAATAAATCATGTCCAAGTGTCGTAAGACACCAAAAGAAAGAATGCCTTAACTATAATTAAATAGATTTTTGATGCTTAATAAGTTCTTATGATAAATGTAGGCACTATTATTAGTTATGGGATATGGATACAAAAGGAATCTTTGGATGCTTTGAGGACTTGGGTGCATACATATTTTTAACGATGGCAATTCTTAAAGGAAAAAAAAAGAAATGCAAGTCATGGAAAACAAAAGAATAGGGTTCATGCTTTTCTGTTGACCGAGTAAAGAGGTGTTGACCAAATTCTAACCTGTTGACCGTCAGATTATAGATTTGTAGTGTTTGGGCAGACCAATAAAGTGGACATGGCCCACTCGATCTTAGCAGCTCGCTAGAAGCCCATGTTGGGGAGAATTGTATTTTGAGTCCAATGCAGTATCCTATGAGGGGTGAAAATTCGTAATATTATATACCACAAAAGGAGCCTATTAAAAAAACGCAGACGGCAGCAGCAATAGACATATTGGAGAGCAGCCGCACATCAGACGCAAAGCAGGAGAAGACGAAAAGGGTTGATTTTAGGAGGAGGAGGAGATTCGTGTTCGTTCGAGTTTCAAGATCAAGAGTTCAAGATTCGTGTCAGGATCCGCAATCGAGTTGGTTTAGTTTTTATTACTTTGTGTTATTAAAACTATGAACTTGATTTATTTATTATTTGAGACTCGTTTCTTTTTCTTGACTATGATTCTTGACTAGTTATTTTTCTACCCGGGTTTGTGATGATTATTCGTGTCAATTAGTAATTTCTCGGTTTTGGAAATTTTATTGATGGATTAATATTAAAGTAAGAGACCTAAATGTTTTTGACTAGATGTGTGTGCATACTTTATTCTAATTTATTATCGTTCAATCGTTCCTCATGTGTCTTTGTGAATGTCTTTCATGCATAGATGCATGTTAGGTTACCTACTTTGTGTTTGTAACTAGTTTATGGTATACTGAGCTCGTATTCCATAGGAACGTTGTTTGATAATTTAGAGGAGTTTAGTGTTCTACCTATTCTTGAGACCGGAAGGAGATAGATAGTTAAGATTGTCTTTGGTGCTAGGTATTTAGGTGCAGTGAGACCGGGAGGAGATCTGTCTAAGTTCCCTAGTATAATTTGTTTTCCTAAGTCTTGTCAAGTGTTTTTAGGTTACCCCGTACACTCTAGGGTGTATTGTGATTAGTGAGACCGGGAGGAGATCTAGTTTTTTGGTACTTTAGTATTGTTGGAGAGACCGGGAGGTGATCCAACTCATACCAGTGAGTTTTATTTTACCTTAGGACCTTAGGAGAAGTTGATGAGACCGGGAGGAGATTCAACCTGTCTTTAGTCTTAAAGTGTCATATTATTAGACCCTGGTTTCATCATAGTTACCATTGCCGAGAGAAAACCGATAGTCACGAGTATGATTCCAAACCTGGGTAGTACTTTCTCATCCTTGATTTCACCTTAGTAGCCTTCAGCTTACGTCTCAGTCCGTCTTAGTTCTCGTTAATTTAATTAGATTATTAGTTAATTAGTTAAAACCTCAAATCCAAAACAATTAAAACCAGTTAAGTAATTAGTTGAGTCAGAGTCTAGTGTAGCGTCGCTAGTGTCTCTTGGGTTCGATACTCGGACTTCATTAGGCTTTACTACGTACGATAGGTACACTTGCCTGTCAGTGGTCTAGCATTTAGAGAGTCTTAGTTTAGAAATTTAAAACTAGGGTGTCTAGATTAGGTTAGTTTTTTTATAGACCATAATTACCACATAAAGTTTTTGGCGCCGTTGCCGGGGACATTTAGGCGATTGCGTTATTAGCTTTGACTGGTCTTATTTGTTTACTTGGTCTTATTTGTAATTTGAGTCTTAGAGTTTGTGTCTACTAGCAGTGTGTCGAGTCATTATTTTTGTAATTTTTTTATTAGTTAGTTTGTTTTTTTTTTCTTTTCTTTCCTCTCTCTACTTTGTGTTGTTTTTGCTACTCTCTTCAATGCAGGTTATCATAGCGAGTACCCTCCCTATGTTTGGGCATTCGTGGAATCATGTCAAATATTCGCTCAGATAACGACAACAGCACAAGACCAAGGAGATCCAAGGTTTCTCGAAATGTTCACCATTCTTGAGCGAATGATCGAGACACTGAGTCAAATGATTAAGGAAGGCATGAATAAGCACGTACATCCAAGGTGTCAGGACTGTGGTGGACCGCACTGGTACGAAGATTGTCCGATTTACATGAATCAAAAGAAAAATCAAAGTACAATATGGTCTACATGGGATGATTACTATGATAATGATATTGGCTTTGAGAGCTATGGGGGAGAAGAAGAAGTAGTAGAGCTAAAAGAGGTTGAAGAGGAGCTTCCCGGTGATCCAGAGTTGTCAGATGTAGAATTGGAGACGACAACGGACGATTCAGTCCCACCTCCGGTTAAACAGGACGTGACGCCTAATTGGTATTCCACGCCATGGTATTACGGTCCTGAACCCATTGATGATCACTTCTGGAATGATGATGAGGGGGAAGACGTGGGTGAGCCACTAGACAAGATGGAGGATGAGAAGGAGCATGTACCATCTTGGGAGGATGAGTTTGGTGATGAGTTGGTTGGTTTACCAACACTTGTAGATGAAGAATTTGACCCGGTTTGTGATCTAGCATATCTAGAGACATTACTTAAAGAGAAGCAAACCATGGAGATCAAACAAATACCAAACGTAGAAGAAGAGAAAGTGGCTGAAGATTTGGATAACTGGCCCGTAAAAGATTTAGATGTTGGATCGCCATCATATTTAAAATCACGGGAGAAGGCGAGAAGAAGCTTGGATCAACACATTGTGAGGGTCAGAAGATGGTATAAAAAGAAGCAAAGTGAGAAACTGAAGTGCAGAGACAACCATCTTCCTCGTTACATGCATTGTATCAGATTTGGTCCAGGTAAATTTAAAGTTTGGTGGTTTGACCCGGTTGAACACTTAAAAATATTTTCTAGTTTCATCATTAATTTCTTAATAAACAATGATGAACAATTAGAATTAAACGAGTTAGACCGAGGTTGGATAAAAGAAAAACCTCCTAATTAAGTTCAAGTGTGGGGAGGTTTTGTAGAGTTTTGTAATTTTATATATATTTTCGGTTCGTTTACGGTACGTGTTTATATGTATTGTGAGTCGTTTATTTTGTATCATGAGTCTAAATTAGTTGGTTTGAGTTTTTGTTTAGAGTCGGTACTGCTTTGGTTTTTGTTTGTTTTTGTCTATGCAGGTTTGAATTGTACCACCCGTACTCAATCTCCATTCGGGTGATTTCGGAGCTGCTTTTCAGATATCAGGCATTTACCGAGCATACCAGTCAGAGTCAAAGCCGATCGCGAATGAAATGCTATACGATCGAGCTGGATTGGACGAGACTTTCGGAGCTTACGCGTTATTAAACCAGCTAAGTCCTTTCCAATTTGCCCTTAGTCTTTTATTTCTTATTTATTTTTAGTTTTTTTGAGTCAATTTCCATCCTACATTGAGGGCAATGTAGAGTTTAAGTGTGGGGATGGGAAACTATCGTTTAGGTTCTAGTTATTGAGTCTTGAGTCAAAAAAAAAAAAATTGAAAAATAAAAAAAAATTAAAATTTAAAAAATCCAAAAAAAATGAAAAAAATAAAAAAAAATGTCTCTTGTTTTAGATGTTTGCAAAATTAAAAACGGAAAATGATAGAAACATCAGGTTTATTCAGGTTTCAAATAATAATAATATGAGAATAAAAGTTGAGCTTGTGTCTAACTTGGGATGTGTGAGTAGGCCTGACCTGGTTTTAGGTTCCTTTGAGCTAAATATACCTAATTGTTAGTTTACTAGTGGGTTCTCATCTAGGAAAAGTAGGGAAGCCGAAACCGTCAATAATAGTATAAGGGATACCGTTATAAGCTAAGATTATTAGAATTTTTATCAAAAAAAAAAAAGAAAAAAAAAAAAAATAAAAGAGCTAGACTGAAAAAAATGACAAGACCTATGTAATCTCCGTTGGGGATAGTGACTCTGACTTAGAATGCCTCTAGGATTGTTAAAGAAAAATGCAAAAAAATACTGATGCCTATGTAATCTCTCTTGGGGATGGTGACTCTGATTGAGAATGCCTCTGGGATAAGGTACGCATAGTCTAAAAGCTCAAAAGAAAAAAAAAGAGATGAAAATTTTGATTTTAAATTCTCTTGATTTTGGTATAAAACGGTTAGGAAATAGTCCAGTGACCTTTCCTTTTGTTCTATAAGCTTGAGGCGGGATTAGGTGAAACTGCGGTTTTTAGTGTGAGATCCTATGTAAATTGACTTGAACTTAAACTTAAACTACATGATAAGGGCTTGGAACCGGGTTTGGGTTTAAGAGGATAAGTATACTTGCAATCGCGGTTAACACGAGTTTCAATTTTAATAAGTAATCTAGATTTTTGAACCTGAATATTTTCTGATTCTGATTCCGTTAGCATAAGTCTTTTTCAGGGACGAAAAATGTTTAAGTGTGGGGATATTTGATGTGCTCTAAAATATACATATTTTATATAATTATTCCTACACTTTTGAGTGGCTTTATGGTTGTTTTTTTGATTAAAATCCACTCGTAGTTGGTTTGTGGTTAAAGTTTGATGATTTTTAGTGAAAACGAGCAAAATAATGAATTCATTTATATAAAGTTAATTATCATCAAGATATTGAATGTGCATTAATAAATGGTTAAATGCATTAATGATGATTAAAAAAATAAATCATGTCCAAGTGTCGTAAGACACCAAAAGAAAGAATGCCTTAACTATAATTAAATAGATTTTTGATGCTTAATAAGTTCTTATGATAAATGTAGGCACTATTATTAGTTATGGGATATGGATACAAAAGGAATCTTTGGATGCTTTGAGGACCTGGGTGCATACATATTTTTAACGATGGCAATTCTTAGTCCTTGCGTAGTGGGCGCGAACAAAGGCGTTTTGGTGGCTATGGCGCCCCATAGCGCCCCGAACACCGCTACGGGGGGCGTTATGGGGGTTTTTTGGTTGGGCGGCGCGATATATATCGCGGCGTTATGTATGTTTGGTTACTTCTTTTGTCCAATCAAAAAATAGAATGAGTTTTTATAATTAATTAATAAAATTGAAAATTATTAAATAGGTAATGATGGGTAGGGGCTTTATGACTACGGCCTCTAGTGATATAACGCCCCATAAAGCCCCCGTGTGACGTGGCACGACACGTGTCGCATAACGCCCCACAAGGGGCTTTATGACTACGGATGGTCTTAAAGGAAAAAAAAAAGAAATGCAAGCATGGAAAACAAAAGAATAGGGTTCATGCTTTTCTGTTGACCGAGTAAAGAGGTGTTGACCAAATTCTAACCTGTTGACCGTCATATTATAGATTTGTAGTGTTTGGGCAGACCAATAAAGTGGACATGGCCCACTCGATCTTAGCAGCTCGCTAGAAGCCCATGTTGGGGAGAATTGTATTTTGAGTCCAATGCAGTATCCTATGAGGGGTGAAAATTCGTAATATTATATACCACAAAAGGAGCCTATTAAAAAAACGCAGACGGCAGCAGCAATAGACATATTGGAGAGCAGCCGCACATCAGACGCAAAGCAGGAGAAGACGAAAAGGGTTGATTTTAGGAGGAGGAGGAGGAGATTCGTGTTCGTTCGAGTTTCAAGATCAAGAGTTCAAGATTCGTGTCAGGATCCGCAATCGAGTTGGTTTAGTTTTTATTACTTTGTGTTATTAAAACTATGAACTTGATTTATTTATTATTTGAGACTCGTTTCTTTTTCTTGACTATGATTCTTGACTAGTTATTTTTCTACCCGGGTTTGTGATGATTATTCGTGTCAATTAGTAATTTCTCGGTTTTGGTAATTTTATTGATGGATTAATATTAAAGTAAGAGACCTAAATGTTTTTTACTAGATGTGTGTGCATACTTTATTCTAATATATTATCGTTCAATCGTTCCTCATGTGTCTTTGTGAATGTCTTTCATGTATAGATGGATGTTAGGTTACCTACTTTGTGTTTGTAACTAGTTTATGGTATACTGAGCTCGTATTCCATAGGAACGTTGTTTGATAATTTAGAGGAGTTTAGTGTTCTACCTATTCTTGAGACCGGAAGGAGATAGATAGTTAAGATTGTCTTTGGTGCTAGGTATTTAGGTGCAGTGAGACCGGGAGGAGATCTGTCTAAGTTCCCTAGTATTATTTGTTTTCCTAAGTCTTGTCAAGTGTTTTTAGGTTACCCCGTACACTCTAGGGTGTATTGTGATTAGTGAGACCGGGAGGAGATCTAGTTTTTGGGTACTTTAGTATTGTTGGAGAGACCGGGAGGTGATCCAACTCATACCAGTGAGTTTTATTTTACCTTAGGACCTTAGGAGAAGTTGATGAGACCGGGAGGAGATTCAACCTGTCTTTAGTCTTAAAGTGTCATATTATTAGACCCTGGTTTCATCATAGTTATCATTGCCGAGAGAAAACCGATAGTCACGAGTATGATTCCAAACCTGGGTAGTACTTTCTCATCCTTGATTTCACCTTAGTTGCCTTCAGCTTACGTCTCAGTCCGTCTTAGTTCTCGTTAATTTAATTAGATTATTAGTTAATTAGTTAAAACCTCAAATCCAAAACAATTAAAACCAGTTAAGTAATTAGTTGAGTCAGAGTCTAGTGTAGCGTCGCTAGTGTCTCTTGGGTTCGATACTCGGACTTCATTAGGCTTTACTACGTACGATAGGTACACTTGCCTGTCAGTGGTCTAGCATTTAGAGAGTCTTAGTTTATAAATTTAAAACTAGGGTGTCTAGATTAGGTTAGTTTTTTATAGACCATAATTACCACATCAAACGTCCTCATCTAGCTCTCCGTCGCCATGGGCGTCATCGGGAGGGCCATCAACAAACAGATCAAAATCATCATCAAAGGGATCGTCAAAAGGCCAATCCTATGGAGGGATGACTACTAAGGGAACAGGAGCGAGGATCGGTGCCACAAGATGCTCGCCATCGGGATGACCGATGATAAGATGATCGTGGACTGGAATGGGAATAACAAAAGGATCCTCGTCTGGGATACCATCAGCAAGCGATAAGTCGTCTCCAAAATCAGGCAGCGCAAATGGCTGAAAATCATCCTCGTCATCGGACATCATCTCCGGGTCACTCTCTGTATCGGATGTAAAGATCTCTGGCTCTGGGGCGATCTCATCGTCAGAAACAATAGCCATGGGGTCATGGTCGTCGGACAATCCACTCTCGGATGAAGACATGGTGTCTGTAATATAACAATCACAACATATGCACATATATTAACCAATTAACATTAAGTATGCAAGCAAAGTCAATGTATCATAAAATCATGTATCCTCGTGATTCCACACGAACCACTTTCTATCCTTCCTAGTCTCCCAGACTAGACCACCTAGTCTCCCAGACTGAACCACCTAGTCTCCCAGACTAAACCACTTAGTCTTCCAGACTAAACCACCTAGTCACCCAGACTAAACCACCAAAGTAACCGTGCAATGTGTTTCTTGTCTTTTCGTTTGTAAAAATGTTTGTTTCCCTGGATTTGGGCATTTCGTGTATGCAATGAAAACATGTTGTAAAAATACTTTCGTGAGAGCCCTAATGATTGTAGTCTAGACTCGAGAAAGAATCCTAGTTCGCTACAATCGAAGCTCTGATACCAAACTGTCACACCCTGACTTTTGCGGAAGCGTGATTATGTGTAACTTGCTTAATATCATTGCATTCAATCATAACAACAACTATATGATAAAACCAAAGATGATCATCCATTAAATAAGTTCAAAATACAACTTCATTGTTTTAAACATAGACTTCAAATTCGAGTACGAACCATGCAACTTGTTCTTAGAGTTCACAAGGACTCGACAAAAGACATTAAATAAAACCAGGCTTTGAAAGATGTGTCTTATCCAGGATAAGACACACTATCCAAACCCTAAGACACTGGATGACATCTTTTATTCCCGACATAACTTGAAACATCTAAACGCCCGCCAGATCCACACTTAATTCCCTGAAATACATGTAGTTTGAAAACATCAACAAAAGTTGAGCGAGTTCATGTGTTTGTTTGTGTGCGCGAATAAACCTTTGAATCATAGACAGTATGTATGTATGTTTGTAAACTCCTGGTATGAAAGCAACAAGGAAAACATATCATTAATGGTTTGCAAGGCCATTAATATGTGTGACGTGATGCAGGAAGACTCAAACCTAGCAAATTTGTCTCTGGGAATAAGACATAGTCACCTCATTAGCCAAACCCTGGTCCACATGGGTGTGGGCTCACTACACCCAAATAGATCTATCACTCATGTCCCTCGGTCCTACAAAGAGGATTGATGGTCTTAAGCGTCATACCCACCACTCACATGATCTAGCAGTACCCTTCCTTAGCTAACCATACCACATATAATCGTTTGTAAATAGTTTGTAACATGTACTTCACCCCCGAAGTTATAAAACTGAAAACAGTTAAAAGAAAAGGGGGAACATGAACTCACAGTCTTGCGTTCTTCGTAATCACTGTAACTCAAAGCTTCGCCTGGCGTACACGACTACCTACAACGTACTAAGGTCTACTAGACGAGCGGGTCGTGCCCTGACTTAGTATAGATTAGTGTCTTTGAGTTACGTTCTTCGTGTCTTCAGTATTATTCCAAGTTAGATAATTATTTGTTAAAATAATAAATATTTTAACTTAAATTATATTTATTAAATCTTGGAATAATTGTTAAAATAATATATTTTAACTTGATAACTTTCAGGTATTTATACATGTATTTCCTTCCCAAGGATGGGTGTATTTGTATTCGTATTCTTATACTTGTATATTCTTTCCATGTATCAGTGTCGTATTCCGGAGTGTATTTATACGTACGAGAATACGTATATCCTTGTAATTATTAAGTATCCTTATACTTAATGTTATATTAACTTTTCCGGAATAATATCCTTAATAAAAAATCATATATATTTCCAAAATATATATTTTAAGAAATATTTACTTAGAAAAATTATTTGTAATTTTTCCCTTGGCAAAAATATTTGTATTTTCATATAAGTTCCAAAAATAATATATTTTCAAGTCTAACTTGGAAAATATATATGTAAATCCATTTTTCTTCCAAAAATAATATACTCCATGTTTGTTTGAGAAAAATATATATTTCTTCCAAGAATAGTATATCTTCAATTAATTCCAAGAAAATATATATATTTTTATTTGCCAAAAATAATACATTTTCTTTTTGTAAAAAATATGATATAATTTTGTAATAATTGTGAAAATCATATTTTTGTTCTCTTGGTGTCCAAAATATTATTTACCAAAATATACTTGTGAATAATTTTCCGGAATATTTTGTAAGTTATATTCCTTTGTTCGGTTTCACCAATAAATTGGGTATTCTTTGTATATTTGTTCCTTGGAATTTTGGTAATATTTTGAATTGTAACTTCTTGGTATTTTGATAAGTTATATTATTTCAAGTCCTAAAATAATATAACTAATACATGTAATATACAAATAATCACACACATGGTGCCCTCTAAATATATATTTCCTAAATACATATTTAGTAACTTTTATTTATAAAAACTAACCTCCAATATTTGTAATTTTTGAAAAAAAATCTATGGCAAACCTTATGTGAAAATCCATGGTTTGAAATACACTTGCACATATTTGTTTAGAAATATTTTTCTAAGTGTTTAATTTTTAGAAAAGTTTTGCCATAGTTTCCCCTAAATATGGAGGTTTCCATGCCTTCATGGCATATCATTTTCTTTTGTAAATCAACACAATCAATCAACATTCAACAATAAACAATCTATACTTACCAATTTTGCAAAAAACAAGCATAAACTACCACTTCATGAACTTGAAAATTTATAAAAAAATTTTGTAACTTACTAGTGTATTTAGGAAGTCTTGTTACCCTTTAAAGTGTGGTTGATTCTTAAAAAAAAATCATTTTTAAAGAATTTAGATCTTTACAACTTGTAATCATATTTTCTAAAAATGTTTCTTCTTGGATTTCTCTTGTTACATAAGTGTTTCTACACTTGTTTAATCATCAAAAATGAGGTTTGTTTATTTAAGAACCAAGATTAAGTAAATCTTGTATTTTTAACTTGGTTTCTTGAAAATCATTCTTAAAATCTTTAGATTTACAAGACTTTAAGCTTAATTTGTTCATCACTTAACAAGAAAACAATTTATTCATTCAAGTTCATGACTTTTGAGAGGATGATCCATTAATCTTTAACACTATCATCCTCTCATCTTGCTAGATTATGTTTTTAATCATGGTCTAGCAAGATCATATGATGATCTACATCATTTACACAAGTAAACAACAATCAACAAGTAAATCAACAGATAAACAACATGATTTCTTCATGATTTAAGCTTATGTTCATGTTCCATTCTCTTGATTCTTAGTGTTCTTCAAGTTAATCATCATGTATCATTCTTTAACCACTTGTATGAGATGTAAAATGGAAAGATTAGTGTTCTTACCACCAGCTTAAGGCCAGGGATGATCAAGAGAAGAAATAGAGTGGATAAAAACAAATAGAGGTCTTTCAACTTCTACAAGCTCCTAGCTCCTTTGTGCACCTTCTATCACCCTTGTATATGCTTGGAATTGTATGAAGATGAGTGAATGATGGTGGTGGTGTTGTTGGTTACGGCCGAACCCAAGAAGAAAGGGAGAAGAAAGTGTGGTGTTGTATGAGAAATGAAGTTTAGGAACCCTTATGTCTTCTTATAATCCATAAAACACAATTTCCATTGGTCTATATGTTTTATAAAGTATAAACAAGATCAAATATTTAAATCAAATAAAATCTAAGTGTGGGGGCCATGTTGGCCGATTACATACGGGGGGGGGGGGGTAGTAGACTAGGTTTAAACCATTAAGTTACTTCATAGTTGAAATGCAAGTATTTGGTTAGATGTTTAGTTGGTTGATATTTATATGATGTGTTATGATGTTCGGGGACCATAACTAGCTTGGTAATGTTAAAACAGTGCTCCTAGTGTAAATTTGGTGTTTCAGGTAGTGTCCGGTTGTTCGGTTGGATATTGGTTGCAGTTTAGTGTGCTTTATGTACCCTTTTGTGACAGTTTTGATTCCCGACACTTAGTAAAGCATTCAGGATCATTTAACTATATTTCTGCATGATATAAGTGTGTTTAAATGCTGAATTTGCTGAATTTCTGCAGAATTCTGTAGTTTAGATGAGTTTTTGGCACTTTCCGACACTTAAACTATTTCTAGGAAGGCAGTTTTCTGATCCTTACTTTCCTACACACTATACTAGTGTAATACTTGGTTTCTGGCTCATTCTGTGTCTCAACACATTGTCTGTCTATGTACTGAACTCCGTCAGCATTTTCCCGGTTTGTCTGATAAATGTGCTAACTGTGTTTCGTGCATCATTTGAGTCAATAAAGTTTCCATGCAATAATGATATATCATTTACAATATATGATGCACATGTATGTATATGGCAATTTAAGTCCTTAATTGTAATGCAACACAGTCATTAAGCACTAATTATGGTTTAATAGTTGTACGGATACCTGCACTTTTGATAGTTGTCACATTCTCCCACTGTTAAGAAAATTTCGTCCCGAAATTTTAAGCTTTACTACTAACAGCAGGGGAGTTAGGGAACAAATGCGGGTATTTTGCTTTCATGCGGTCTTCACGCTCCCAAGTAAACTCTGGGCCGTGACGCGCATTCCATCGAACCTTGACGAGTTTAACACGACTCCTCCGAGTCTTGTTAACTTTCCAGTCAGTAACCTCAACAGGTTCTTCGGTAAAGTGGAGTGTGTCATCAATGTGAACTTCATTAGTAGGGATAACCACTGTTTCCTGAGTTGGACTCTTCTTCAGATTAGATACATGGAATGTATCATGAACACCATTAAGTTCTGCGGGTAGCTCCAACTTGTATGCTACCGTACCAACTCTTTCCAGGATTCTGAATGGTTCGATATATCGTGGGTTTAACTTACCACTCTTCCCAAAGCGTGCCACACCTTTCCAAGGTGAGACTTTTAACAGAACCATATCACCCACTTCAAATTCCAAAGGTTTTCGTCTTTGGTTCGCATAGCTCTTTTGTCGATCACGAGCTGCCTTAATGCGCTCTCGGATCTGCATGATCTTATCTGTTGTTTCTTGGACCAGTTCGGGACTAACCAGCTGTCTATCACCTGCATCTGCCCAGGATAATGGTGATCGACACTTGCGTCCGTAGAGAGCCTCGAACGGTGCAGCTTGAATGCTTGTATGGTAGCTGTTGTTATAGAAGAATCAACCAAAGGTAGGTGAGTGTCCCAACTTCCACCCAAGTCCATAACGCACGCACGTAGCATATCTTCTAATGTCTGTATCGTTCTTTCGCTCTGACCGTCCGTCTGTGGATGGAAAGCAGTACTCAGATTCAACTGAGAACCAAAAGCTTCTTGGAAGGATTGCCAAATCCTTGACACAAATCTTCCATCTCTATCAGATATAATCGAGATAGGTACTCCATGACGTGCTACTATCTCCCTTAGGTACAGCTCAGCTAGCTTACCAGTGTTATCCTTCTCTCTGATCGGCAAGAAGTGCGCAGACTTTGTCAAACGGTCCATGATTACCCAAATCGTGTCATGACCTCTGGGTGTCTTGGGCAACTTTGTTATGAAATCCATTGAGATCTGTTCCCATTTCCACATGGGTATCTCGGGTTGCTGTAGAAGACCTGAAGGCTTTTGATACTCGGCCTTCACCTTGGCACAAGTCAAACACTTCCCAACATAAGTAGCCACATCACCCTTAAGTCTTGGCCACCAGTAATAATCCTTCAAATCTTGGTACATCTTGTCCGATCCTGGGTGGATCGAGTACCTCGATTTATGAGCTTCATCAAAAATAACATCTCTAAGACCACCAAAGAGGGGAACCCAAATTCGTGCCATAAAATACAAGGTTCCTTCCTCGTTGGGTACCAGCTTTTTCTCCATCCCACGGAGATATTCAGCCCTCAAATTTTATTTCTTAAGAGCTTCTCTCTGTGCAGCACGAATGCGCAACGAGAGGTCTGTCTGTATAATCATCTCCAAAGCCCTAACCCTTATGGGCTTAATCCTCTCTTTTTGACTTAAGGCGTCTACCACCACATTTGCCTTTCCTGGATGATATTTGATTTCGCAATCATAATCATTTAACGGCTCTACCCATTGCCTGTCTCATATTAAGCTCTTTCTGATCAAATATGTGCTGTAGGCTCTTATGATCTGTAAAGATCATGCATCGGGTGCCATACAAATAATGCCGCCAAATCTTCAAAGCAAACACCACTGCGCCTAATTCCAAATCATATGTGGTGTAATTTTTCTCATGAACCTTCAATTGGCGCGAAGCATATGCGATAACCTTTTGTCGCTGCATAAGCACACAGCCCAATCCTAGACGCGAGGCGTCACAATATACCACGAAGTCATCGGTGCCTTCGGGTAGGGATAAAATAGGTGCATCGCAAAGCTTGTTCTTTAGCAGCTGAAAAGCTTCCTCTTGTTTGTCTCCCCATTCATACTTCTTATCCTTTTGAGTAAGGGAGGTCAGCGGTTGAGCGATTTTAGAAAATCCTCATTGAATCTTCGATAACACCCTGCTAAGCCCAAACACTGTCGGATCTCGGTTGGCGTCTTTGGAGTTTCCCAATTCTTAATCGCCTTGATCTTTGTGGGATCCACATGAATTCCATTTTCATTCACCACGTGACTAAGGAACTGTACCTCACTTAACCAAAACTCGCACTTCAAAAACTTAGCATTGAGCTTCTCCTTCTTAAGCAGTGACGTGTGCGCGACTACACATATTTTTGCAATGAAATTACACACGATTTGGTTTTAAATTTATAAAAGTGATTATTACTTTTACATCAAAACACACACGAAAGAGGCAAGTGTACCTCGTCATATATGTAGTAAAGTATCGGTAAGAACCAAGTATCGATCCAAGGAAATGGGCGGAGAAATAATACTAGACCTTTGTCACTAAACTACCGGTAAAAACGTAAGTTGTATGATTTTTTATAAACTAAAGTAAGCATAAACAAATACTATAAAAACATAATAGATAATAGATAAATAGCCTTGCTTAATACACAACCAAAGTATGTCAACTAAGTCGGTTTTGGCACTAGAAGTATTCGGTCAATTTTCCATTTTATGACAATTAGTATCCCTTTCGGGAATACTAACATGACAATCATTCGGAAAGTTAAAACGATAAACACACTTTAACCACCTAAAATTGTTCTTTAACGTGCAATTGATAAATGTCTATGAAAATCTCTTAAAAATAAGTTAGTCATCCGTTAGGAGTTTTCTAACCTCACTTAAACAAGGAAAGCGACACCGATAAACACAATGCAACCACCGAGAAAAGCATAAACTAGATTAAATTACAACCGAGTTCATTTTACAAATCTTACACATAAATTCACCAAGATAGCAATTTTGGCCTAAACTACTAACTAAGATAACAAATCATGGCAAGAATTTATAACGACACCATTTAACCCGTTAAGGTCCTTACGTAACGGCAAGCTTTCTTGATTAACAATAATTACATTTTATTAAATCACTAACCATTTCTAGTATCATGATGCATACATTTTAACCAAACTAAACTAGTTAACCAAGTTTAAAGTTTACTAATACAAGATTAATTAATCTTTATTTTCAACTATCTTAACTAATCAAATACCAATCATCCAACACAATTACTTATAATCAAGAAATCAATATCAATAACAAGGTTGCAAACTAATCATTAAAGATTAACATAGAAAATACTTCCAAATGTCATTACAAACAAAGATTAACATACTAATGGTTATAATCAAGCAAGGGATTGTTGTGTTTTAGCCCAAAGGCTACAATAATACATAAACATTAATCTAAATGCTTGAAAGATTAACAAAATCATGGAAAGATTAGAAAACCAAACCATAAACAAGCATAAGATTAAGAATCCGGATAGTAATCGAGCTAAACGGGACAATGTGGCTTGAATCCGGGTGAAAGCTAACGCCTACGGAGCCTGAAAATCGCCTGCATTGCTCTCCAAAATTCCAGAGTTACGAGCAGAATGTTTCTGCAAGTTTTTTATATAATTTCGGTTTCGCACGGTCGTGCGTCCTGTTGCACGACCGTTCACTTTATGCAATTATTGCAGGTATGGTGCACCATACTGCATGACGTCACAGATCTTGACCAGTCGTAGGTCTCGCACGACCGTTCTTCAGATGGAACGACCGTGCATTTCCGGGATCATGTGGCACGGACTGCTGCATTGGTCGTTCAGTTCCGGGGTTTGGTTGGACATCGGATCCGCACGGGGTGCAAAACACCGCACGTCTGTGCGTCACCGGGATTACCTTGCACGCCGAGTTGCACACTCGTTCACTTCCGGGCTGGCTTTCATTTGTCGGAGATGCACGGTCGTGCATTAGGTTGCACGACCGTTCCACTCGCCCAGGTCAGAATTCTAACAGAAGGTTCGCAGCTTCGTCGTTTCGTCCGGAAAATCCTCGTTTTCGCTATCATCTTGTCTGGTATGCAGTTTAAGGCCTGTTAACAAAAGTGTAGATGATTAAGCATCCGAATGACGGTTTTACGGCCGAAAACACATAAAATGGGGATAAAATAGGGGACTAAAATATGTGTAAATTAGCGAATATCAAATCTCCCCACACTTGAACCTTGCTTGTCCTCAAGCAAGCTAAACTAAAATGCAATAATGGAAAGAATCAAATAAGAACGATAATTTACACACTATTTTATTGAAATAACTACAAACGGCTAGCCGGCTTTTCGAAAGACAACATCAAAAGAATCAAACCCAACAAGCATATGCAAATACGTGGCGATAACCAAAAAGTCGTGACTCACTTTCAATTGACTTAACATGTTAATCTTTACACAACTCACAATGTTCACACATACTCGGTTTTATTTATGAAACATACATAAAATGTGTATGCGCAAACACTCAATGCCTCGTCAATGAAATGTGTAATATCATAAGCTTGTCATAAGATCTCGTCTCCACCAACTAACATGCGAAAAAGTGTAAATCAAGAGGTCTTTACGGGTTGTAACGTTAGGCTTGGGCGAAGGGTATGGAAATGGATATTTAAAGTAGTGAAATGGTTAAAACTCGGTTTTAGCGTTTAACTAGCACCAAACAAAACAACTATACAAACAAACGCCTTAAAAAGGCGACTTTTGCAAAATCGAGCTCATCAACGAAATTTTAACATTTTAGCATTCAAAATTGCTCGATTTTTGTCGACTTCACCCTATTTTAGGGTGTTTTATTTTCTGTTTTTTTTTAACATACTAGATATACAATAAACAATCAACTATAACAAACGCTAGTTAAACGATTATTTTGACCGAGTTTCAACACTAAAAGGTTTAAAACATAAAAAGGCTAAATTTGGTTAAGTGGGCGATAATGTTGGGTAAACAAAGGTAAACTGGAAGGCTCGACATGGTTAAACCTAAAGGGAAATGTAAGGTGTACGGGAAACACAACATAAAGAACAAGGTTAACAACAAAGGGGTAATCTAAGTGCCTCTATCACTTCTACACAATTCCGCAAGTTCATGGTCTTAACAAGCATACTAGTGACAAGTTCTAAATTACACATAACATCCGGCTCACTCCTATATTCGAAATGAACAAATATATAACAATCAAGGCTCAAAAATGCTCACATAACGGAAGGAAATGGGTGAAAGTGTGAAAACTATCATGCAAGTCTTTCTTTGTTTGTCACGCTTTCCGGTTTTCTTTTCAAAATTTATTTCGCTTGTCGAGTTTTTATCAAGTCCGAAGCTTTCTAAAACACAACTAACCGGTTTATTTACTAAAATATAAACAGAATACAGATATTTTTGAATGATTTTTCTGATTTTTTTTAGAGGACAAACAAAGTTAACAAAGTTAACCCCCTCCCCACACTTGAACTTCGCATTGTCCCCAATGCGAAACCCGAAATAAAGAGAAAAAGGATAATAGTACTCCCCTCAAGATGATTTCTGATGAAACGAGACTTCCAAAGCTGTATCTGTCATGTGCTCCGGTCCAAGATTTGATATCCGAAATCTGCAAGTATGTCATATGGTGCAGCAAAACAGAACATAAACAAATAAACCAAATAAACCATAATGTACATAAATAGTAGAACTAAAAATCCAAACAAATACAAGACATAAAGTAAAGTGTCTGAAAATAAAGTACAATCCGAGGGTGTTTGAAATACAACCAAAATGAATACCCGAAATATAAAGTACTGAAATAATAAAACCACAAACGATCAACACCACCAACTACTACTCGTCGTCACCATCGTCATCTCTTGCGAAGGACGGGCCCGTATCTCCATAACCAGATGGGTTCCAGGGTGGGAACTGCGGAGGATGCTGAAAGTAGTCTGGATAGGCATGATGCATCTCTCCGAATAGGTATGAAAATCCAGCACTCACCCCCTGGTACAAGCTGTCTTGGTTCGCCCTAAGCTGATCCTGAGTGGCCCTGAGCTGATCCTGACTAGCCCTAATCTGGTCCTGACTAGTCTTAATCAGGTCGATCTAAGTCCCATGCTGCTCCTGCGTAACTCGCATCTGTTGGAACTGCTGGTAGAACTCTGGCCAGTCCTGGTGCTGGTGGTAATCGTGGTGTAGCGGTGAGTGTGGTGGTGGCGGTGGTGGTGGCTGGTGCTGCTCAAGCTGCTGCTCCTGATCATGCATCTCCTCATCCTCGTGTTCCTCCTCAGCTGGGGGCAACGGGTCCCAGACCTTGTTGTTTAGACCCCTCAATCTATCCCCCCGATCCAGCTCAACAATCAACCCCATTGCTTTCAGTGACCGAATATCAACATATACCCCTTCGGTCACCAGAGTGAGACTCGCAAGCACCTCGTCAGTCATCAAGCCTAAGTTGTAGGCAATTTCGGTCACATATTAACCGCCATGAATTTGACTGTTAGCTGTCCTCCCTGAGCACTTCACGAAATATTCAGCCATCCTTGCGGCTAGGTTGATGTGTACTCCATCAACCAGCGCGTATAGAAAAATCAAATCCGGTGTTGGACAGTTCCCTAAACTGTCCATGCGGCCGCAAATGGTGTGGCTAAATACATGATGCATCACTCTAACCAAAGGGTCTCGTAGCCTCGAGGCTTTCGACATTCTCGGGTCGTAAGGGTCGCCAACCGCATTTTCAGCCCAAAACTCGGCCTGTGCTGCATCACTCGGGAAGACAAACTGCTCCGTGAAGAATTCAGAACCCATTTCTTTCTTGTGTAAATTCCAAGCCTCCTACCCAATCGACCCACTGACCAAGTGTGCCATTGTCCACCCAACCTGAAAGTTATCCGCTCCTTGTAGCAGAATTTTGGCCTTCTATGAGCAATTGGTTTTTCGTAGGCATATTTGGAGAAGAACTCTATCGTTAGCTCCCGATAGATGGGTCGGTTAATAGATACTAAGCGCGCAAGTGGGATAGTGAGCATGTTGTCAAGCCTGTCATACTGATTTAGCTCCCTCATGACATCCCAATCCAACCTCCGGGGTACTCCGAATTGTCCTCGCCTTCTCAATAAGGCATCACGTCTCGGGATACAAAGAGCTTCTTTCTCATCATCGGGGTTAAATTGCAAGAAAGGATGGTCCATCTGTATGAGGAATATTGTTAGAAAGATGGGAACAGGAAAATTTTTAATCAAAAACAGCAGCACAGACAGTTATGAAGAAACTGTGATTCTGATATGGGACTGTGGCACGGACGTGCGACGAGACGCACGGTCGTGCATCGCCGAGAACGAACACCAGTGGCCCAAATATGTCGGATATGCACGGGGTGCGACCAACGGCACCACCGTGCAACACCGAGACAACAGCAGATCATCGTGAATAACCGGCAGTGCACGACCGTTCCATCCAGGGAACGTCCGTGCGACCTTGTTTCTGCAGTTTTCAAACCCTGAACTTCGAATAGCCTGATTTTTTTCAAAATCAACAACTCTTTTGTACAAACAGGGGTCAGAAACCCAACCGGATGTTCACGATACGAATGGTTCTTGCAAGGGTTAGGGTTTCGCTTGTATTTATGAAGGGAACCCTAAAAATCCTTGAAGAAACGAATGAATCTAACCTAGAAAGCGGAAAAATAGAAAATCTACAAGAAGGAACGTACCGTGCTAAGACGTGTGTGAAACCGTGCGAAGAAACCGTGCGGTTTGAAGTGATATCGCTCTGGAACGGCCGCAGATGGTTAGGGTTCGCGAAAGAAGGGAATGGAAGCAGATGGAGGTTTTTATAAGGTGCAAAAGACCAAACTGCCCCTGCCTCTCGCACGGTCGTGCGACAGCTCGCACGGTCGTGCGTCACCTACATTTTTCAAACCCTACACGCTGTTCTCGGAGATGCACCGGGGGTGCGACTCGTCGTGCAAGCTACCTCGCAAACGCACGGTCGTGCGACAGATCGCACGGTCGTGCGAGAGATCGCACGGTCGTGCAACGGCTGCAGATCAGTTTTTTCTGCAGAAGCTATTTCCAGCAACTGTTTTGGCCGTTTTTCGCCATTTTTTCAACATGCAAACTGTTTTAACAATATTGCAACATAGAACCTTCGCCCGACACGTAAGAAAATTGTACAAACTAACGTAAACTAACAAACATACCTAAATTACGCTAAAACTACAAAAACACATAAAAAGATGATACTACCCCTAAAGCGCAAAATACGCTCTTGCTACATTTTTGATCCGTGAGTCAGTAGCGTAGACTCTCTCCTCCCCACACTTATGATGTGTGCGGGGTTTGGAGCTCAATTACCTCCACCGCCGACTCTATCGGCCCGGCAACGTACAACTTCAACCGATGTCCATTTACTTTGAATGTAACGCCATTCGCGTTCTCTACTGCAACAGTACCATACTGAAATACTTCCTTAACTGTGTATGGTCCTGTCCAGCGTGAATGAAGCTTCCCTGGAAATAAGCGCAACCGTGAATTGTAAAGAAGAACAAGATCACCCGCTTGGAATTCTTTGTGGTCCTTCAAGCGTTTGTCGTGAAATTTCTTCGTGCGCTCTTTGTAAAGGACGGAGCTCTCATAAGCTTGTTATCGCAGCTCTTCCAATTCATGGATCTAGAGAAACCGGGCTTCACCTCCGGTTTTCAAGTCCAGATTCGCCGTTTTCAAAGCCCACATAGCTTTGTGCTCCAGCTCTACCGGTAAATGACATGCTTTTCCGTATACCAACCTAAAGGGAGTGGTCCCAATAGGGGTCTTATAAGCTGTACGGAATGCCCACAATGCCTCATCGAGTTTATCCGACCACTCCTTGCGGTTTGCACCAACAGACCGCTCAAGGATGCGCTTTAGCCCTCGGTTAGTGACTTCCACCTGCCCGCTTGTCTGTGGATGATAAGGCGTGGACAAATGGTGATGCACACCGTAACGGGACAAAGCCTTTTCAAGCTCTGTATTACAGAAATGAGTCCCTCTGTGTAACACCCCGTGTTTTCACAAGTCAAAGTCAAAGTCAAGGTCTAAGTCAACGACCGATTTCGCGCAACTTGACTTATAGAAATTTCTTTATTTTATTAGTATTATGTGGAGTAAGTGTTGTTAATGGCAATAATCGATGTGTGTTAATCGCTATTCAATCGACCTACGACTGTGAACTATAGGAAGTAACAATGCAATAAAGTTGACTAATCAATAATCAAGCTATGTTAATCGAATCGACATCGATTCGCAACTCGAGCTACGAACTTTTGCTTATTATTCTACGTGTGTGTGTGCCTTACGTGTTACCTGTGCATGTTTATTTATGTTTTATTGTGATAATCAAGTGAACTCAATCGGAACTCGAAATCTAACTCGAAATGCAATCGAACTCGAATTGTGAACGAAGTTGGATAATTGGTGGAAAATAGATTATGCGAGATATGAGTGTTTGGGACTGAAAGTAATTTGACTAGGAAACCCTATCGAATCGTACCACCCGTAATCGAAATTGAAATATCAAAAAAATCATCGCGCGAAACACTCAAAAGGTGCAACTGAGGCTCCCAGCCGATCGAATAGCCAGCCGAACGGACTGCTGTTTGATCGGACAAGCTGTCCGATCGTGCTGCCTGACCGATCAGCCAGCCCTTTCCTCTTTTGTCATCCTATAAATACCCCTGTCATTGTCGTCCTTTTCCACTTTTGGAAACCCCTGTTCGACCAGCACGCTCAACACACCTTTTCGCAGATTTCTCTCGATTCCGGTAAGTTTTCGTCCTAAATCTTGTACTTTCTTGATCTATACACACTCCTACACCTTTCTATCTTTCAAATCTTAACTTTTAACCGTGAAATCATCAAGATTCAAGTGTTCTAGGATGATGTCATCATGGGTTCTTAAAGAACTTCATGTTTTCGCCTCAATCCACCAAGAACGACTTGGATCTAGCCGATTTCCACATAAACAAACAAAGATCCTTCATAGATCTGAACACATATACGGTGACAAGGATTGGAAGACGGAATTTCCAACTTTCCTTCAACTCTTTGTCACTCAATAACTTCGAACCGGTAGAAACGGAGCCTGAGTCGGTTTACAAATCACTTCGGTGGTTGTATGGCTCAAGATCCGGATTCTATCCACAAGGTTAACCGACTTCGGGTTAAATGTTAAACCTCGTTCCGAATAGACCACCGACCGGATTTGGGTGATTCCTGTCCGATCCGGGAAGTCAAGTAAGGACGAGGCATCTATGGTTTTACTCGCTGTCGAAATACCTTGATAAAACGACAAACAAACAGAACAACCAAGTGTTCGACAAAAGGGCTGATCAAGTCAGGATGCTGACCGATCGGACTGCTGTCCGAACGGACAACAAGCCAATCGGATAATCAGCCGATCGACTGGCCAGCCGATCGGCTAGCACATGGTCACACACAATCAACTCATTTTGAAGACTAGTATTGAACGAACTGTTGTTCGATCGAACTACTGTCCGATCGGATTACTCGCCGGATTATGAGATACTATGCTTCAACACTTAATCGATTTTTCAACACATTCAATGCACTAGAAGTGCCACCCGATCGAACAGCCGTCCGATCAGGTGACACCCTGCCGTCCGATCGAACAGCAGTTGTGCTATCCGATCGATCAACTATCCGATCCACTGCACCACAATTTACATTCATTAAAGTCTTTGACTTGTTGACCTGTCCGATCGAACACCTGTCCGACCGAACACATGTCCGATCCAAAGACTAAACATTGCAATTTCCTTGAATGCCTAACCGATCGGATTGCCGGCCGATCGAACAGCCGTCCGATCGACCGACCTGAAAGGCAAAGGTACTTCAATGTTTTCAAATGCTACAACGAAAACTTCAAAAGTCAAACCATCATACACAAACACATCCTTCTCAAAGGAAGGAAAAATCCACTCGAACAACCATCCGATCGGCCTACCGACCGACCGGACAACCGTCCGAGCGACCAGCTGTCCGACTCTCCCACACTTGTTTCCTGTTTTACGTTTCACTTATCGCTATGCTATCGAATCTATTCAGGCTAACCGTACTCGCTAAGCGCTCCCTTCAATCCATTAATCACTGTGAGTATACTCGATCCCTTTTTGCTTTAAGCACTTTTGGGTGTTACATACGTTACGAATATTCAAACTACAACTATCACACTACTCAACTATTTGAACGCTAACCGTTAATGCATGTTATACGTGGCTTATGAATGCTTGTTTGTTATGATTACACATGGAATGTTGTCTACCTGCCTTAGCAACGATAGTACTATAGTTTGGACTCAGCACCCGTTCACACGGGGGTTGTTAAGGATCTTTACTTGCATGGATTACGGTGGTAATCATGTATTGCGAACTGCCTCGGGCAGTCAACCCGCAGTCATTGGTATCGATGGATCTATGTCGATAACTAACGTGCTTCATTTCACTATGTGTACGTGCTGGTTATGCGTAAACGAATTCGAACTCTATATGCTATTATCAAACTTGTATGCTCACCTTTACATTTTATGTATTGACTTTATTTTAACGTATGTGACAGGTGCTTATGATGCATATGTGGTAGGAATTTGAAGCTAGAATAAAGCTTTAGAGCCCAACAAATAGTTGTCTGTGGATAACGAATTAGGGGTCTCTAGAAGCAGATAAACAATTGCTGTCTATTTAAATCTGAGTTGTCGGAACAGAATATTTGACTGGATTTATGTCTGTAATAATTATTTTGCTGTTTGAGATACGGTATGGGACGTATTATTTAAATTGAATAGTATTGATAATTGTTATGGAAACTTCTGGACAATCTGTTTCGCTCAGTGCCGCGCCCCGATGATTCCGCCATCGGTTGGGGTGTGACAGATTGGTATCAGAGCCATAACTATAGGGAATTAGGCAAGACTCGACCTAGTCCGGGTCAAAGTCTTAGAAACCTAGACTATAGCTAAGAACCAACAGACCGACTTGTGCGTATCCGTTAGGGAATATGCATGAGCTCACTACTATCACTCGCTATTCTCGCTTATTCTACGCTATCACTACACTCAAATTTTCAACTATGAGCATGCAATAAGGTTGAGAATAGGTGTGAAAACCATAAACTCTCGACTAAAGTTGCTTACTCAACTCGTATTTTAACTGCAAATAAGGAGAATTATGCCAAATCAGGAGTGAAATCTGTATTTTGGTGAATAATCTCCTCAATTCTATTAAAAACAGGGACGAAGTTGTTGAGCCAGGGGTGAAACCCTAACCTTGACGACTAGTTCCGCTTTTATACAAAACTCTCACCAAAGTCTCGACGGACTCCAACGACCTGAAGGCACAAAATGACCAACGGGATGTGTGCCAAACGCCCAAGAATCGAGGCAAAGGCATAGTCCTGAAGGTTAAATGTGCACAACGGATCCTTGTGAATAGTTGAGTTACTTTGGTTAGTCGAAGTCTACTAGCCGCAGACAATCTATTTCTCGATTTTTAAATATTTAGATTCAGAACCCGCAACTGCCAATTCTGATAATTTGCCGATTTTATGTGTTTTATGTGCTATTACCCGGTTTATGTGCTTATTTTTCGCTCCAAAACGACTGCGAACCAAACATGTGACGAATGGAATCAGTGCATAAACGTGCGTTAAAGACCGGTTTCGACTCCAAACGATTGCGTAACGACACGTTCGACGCGCGAAATCCGTGAACGTGCGAGACCGAACACACTAGACATACAGTTTACCGTGATTCTTATTGATCAGTTAGACAAGTACACGCTCTAAGAATCACCTTTTGCACTTTCCCTCTCTTGCTTCTTTCCCTAGACCTAGGTTTCTGTTTTCTGACTGCCTCTAGTGACTGAATGTGTATGCGTTTCCTTGTTTCTGTGCTTACATGCTTAGGAATTATGTGATTAAATGGTTTGTGTCTTATGTGGTTACATGCCTATGTGTTTACACGGTACGTGTTACTGAGCTTTAGCATTAGTAGACGTGTGAGGTGAGATTCGAATACAATGTGTTGAGTCCTGTGACGATATCTGTTGCAGACAATGTCATCTGGATCCCGTCATGCACTTTCTCGTCAAGAAAAGAGAGACAAACACCTTGCTTCCATCATCGCCAAAAGTGTGGCAAAGGCTGTGAGCGATGTTTATGAGAATGCCAGCAAATCGTCTGAGGAATCGAGGACTGAAGCTCCCAAAGCTGCCGCAAGACCCTTCAGTTTCAATCAATTCAAGTCGTGTGGGCCAAAAGAATTCACTGGCGAAGGAGGTCCCACTGCACTATTTCACTGGTTTGATTCCATTGAGGTTACTCTGCGACAGAGTGGTTGCCCTGATGACCTCCGTACTCTGAATGCTACCAGCGTTTTCCAGTCCCGTGCACTAGACTGGTGGACGGCCGAGAGGAACAAGCGAGGGAACGATGCAGCCTACGGTCTGTCGTGGGACGAGCTCAAGGAAGTTATGCTAGAGGAATTCTGCCGTCCTCCCGAACGTCAAAAACTAGAAGATGAATTTTGGCACATACAGCAAAAGGATGGTGACAATGCTGGTCTCACTGCTCGTTTCAAACAGCTCAGCATTATCTGTCCCGATCAAGTCAAGACTCCCGACATGACAATCAAGAAGTACATCTGAGCCCTGCCCGATTGCATTGCTAATTTCGTACAAGCGGCCAAGACTACAACGATCGAGGAAACTTATCTACTGGCCGCTGAAATCAACGATAAGCGGGTTAAGGCTGGTGTCTGGGATAAGAATTCCAAGCATCTGCATCAAGCTACCACTACCGCACCAACTGCTGAACCCACCTCATCGAGCAACAAGAGGAAGAACAAGAGAAAGAACAGCTCCAGCAACAAGAATTGTGCGATCACTGCCGCACCAATTCAAGCAGTACCTGCCCAACATCGTCAAGTAGCGGTGCCTGTGGCCAATGCACCGCCTACAAAGCGTGCATACACTGGACCACATCCGCTCTGCCCTACTTGCACCTACCACCACCCGACTGCTATCCCTTACCGCTTCTGTGCTCATTGCAATGTATACGGCCATTTTACTGCCAACTGCCGTATTCGTCAAGCTCCTGCCAATCAAGCTCTACTCACTGCCCCGCAGGGTCAACAAGCTCCTCCGGCACCCGCAGTCAAAGCCAGAGCCTGCTTCGCGTGTGGCGACCCGAATCATTTCGCCAACGTGTGCCCAAACAGGGTCGTGAAACAAGAGCCTCAGCAACAACAGCCCCAGCAGCAACAACAACAGCAGCAGCAGCAACAACAGGCCGCATGTGCCAGAACTTTCAACCTCAATGTGCGTCAAGCCCAGGCCGACAACAACATGGTCAATGGTACGTTCCTTGTGATTGGTATTTATGCTTCATGTTTGTTTGATACCGGAGCCGATAATTGCTTTGTGTCGTTCGAATTTGAGAAACTCCTTAGTCGTAAACGCTCCAAATTTTCCTCGACATTCGATGTTGAAGTCGCTACCGGAAGAACCGTCGCTGTCAATTCTATTCTTCGTGATTGTACTCTTGAGCTCAACAATCACATCTTCCCAATTGACCTTATCCCAATGCAACTCGGAAGCTTCGACGTCATAGTAGGCATGGACTTTCTTCGAGAAAACCATGCTGAAGTTGTGTGCTTCGATAAGATGATTCGATTTTCGCTCGCAAATGGTGACTTATTGTGTGTATATGGCGATACTACTTCAAAGGGGCTCAAGCTTATGTCATGCATGCAAGCTAGCAAGTATCTCCGCAAGGAATACAGAGCTTTCTTGGCTAACATCGTAGTAGCGGAGAAGGAAAAGAAAGAGAAGAAGGAAGTGAAGGACGTTCCTGTGGTTCGAGAATTTCCTAATGTTTTTCCAGAGGATCTTCCCGGACTACCGCCAAGTCGTGATATCGATTTTCGTATCGACCTCATTCCTGGAGCCAACCCTATCGCCAAAGCTCCTTACCGACTCGCGCCGTCCGAAATGCGTGAACTCTCAACCCAACTCCAGGAATTACTTGAGAAAGGCTTCATTCGCACGAGCACCTCTCCTTGGGGCGCGCCAGTCCTCTTCGCGAAAAAGAAGGATGGGTCGTTCAGGATGTGCATCGACTATCGGGAATTGAATAAGTTAACTATCAAGAACCGCTATCCCCTACCTCGTATCGACGATTTGTTTGATCAACTACAAGGCGCTACGTGTTTTTCGAAGATCGATCTACGTTCAGGATACCACCAGCTGCGTATACAAGAGGAGGATATACCCAAAACCGCGTTTCGCACCCATTACGGTCATTACGAATTCGTTGTCATGCCTTTTGGCCTAACCAACGCACCAGCGGTTTTCATGGATCTGATGAATCGCGTGTGTAAACCATATCTCGACCGTTTCGTCATCATGTTCATCGACGACGTCTTGATCTATTCCAAATCGAAAGCCGAACACGCGTAACATCTACGTTTGGTTCTCGAGTTACTCCAGGGGAACCAACTCTATGCCAAGTTCTCCTAGTGCGAATTCTGGTTGGAGAAAGTTCAATTTCTGGGTCACATTATTAATAGCCAAGGCATTCACGTCGATCCTGCGAAGATTGAAGCTGTCAAGAGCTGGGTTACGCCTAAGAACCCGTCCGAAGTCCGTTCTTTTCTCGGACTAGCGGGCTATTATCGACGATTTATCGAAGGATTCTCAAAGATCGATGTACCACTTACCTCTCTCACACATAAAGACAAGCCTTTTGTTTGGGGAACTAAACAAGAGTCTGCCTTTCGAACCCTCAAACACATGCTTTGCAATGCTCCTGTTCTCACATTACCCGACGGAAACAACGATTTCATTGTCTACTGTGATGCTTCCAACCTTGGTCTCGGTTGTGTTCTCATGCAACGGGACAAGGTCATAGCTTACGCATCTCGTCAGCTCAAAATTCACGAGAAGAACTATACAACCCATGATCTCGAGCTAGGCGCGGTTGTTTTTGCATTAAAGATTTGGCGACACTACCTGTATGGTACCAAGTGTACGATCTTCACCGATCATAGGAGCCTACAACATATCTTTAATCAGAAGGAACTTAATATGCGTCAACGCCGATGGGTAGAACTTCTCAACGATTACGACTGTGAGATTCGTTATCACCCAGGCAAGGCGAATGTTGTTGCCGACGCACTTAGCAGACGGAGCTATCTGCTTAGCGCCCGTAATGTTCAAGCCCAACATGATCTCAAAACCCTCATCCGCGACGCTCAGCATGCATGTTTTAACCAACGCACCTTGAAGAGAGAAAGAATCTACGACGATGGAGCCCGGCTTGTGAGCAAATCGAATGGGATATTCCACTTTTTAGACCGAATTTGGATTCCCAAGCGAACCAATTTGCGGCAAATTCTGATGGACGAAGCCCATAAATCTCGGTATTCTATTCACCCCGGTGCCGACAAAATGTACCAGGATCTTCGTTATAAGTACTGGTGGCCGGGTATGAAAAGAGATATCGCTCTCTACGTCGGAAAGTGCCTAACTTGTGCTAGAATCAAGGCCGAACATCAAAGACCCTCTGGCTTACTTGAACAACCACCAATTCCCATGTGGAAGTGGGAAAGTATAGCTATGGATTTCATAACCAAGCTACCGCACACGTCATCAGGTCACGACAGCATTTGGGTTGTAGTCGACCCTTTGACTAAATCAGCTCACTTTCTGCCGATACGAGAGGACTACAAGGTAGAACGATTAGCCCGAATCTACACCGACGAGATCATTTGTAATCATGGGACGCCTCGTGACATCATCTCTGATCGTGATGCTCGGTTTACTTCGCGACTGTGGGAAACGTTTCAAACGGAACTCGGTAGAACGCTTAATCTAAGTACCGCTTTCCACCCTCAAACCGACGGTCAGACTGAAAGAACGATCCGTACTCTTGAAGACATGCTCCGTTCGTGTGTTCTAGACTTCGGTGGTAATTGGGATAAATACCTGCCATTGGTCGAATTCTCGTATAACAACAGCTATCATTCTAGCATCCAAATGGCCCCATTCGAGGCATTATACGGAAGAAGATGTCGATCGCCTATTGTGTGGCACGAGATCGGTCATTCGCAACTAACCGGTCCGGAGCTACTGCAAGAAACAACAGACAAAATTTTCCAAATTCGAGACAACCTGGTGAAAGCTCGGGTTCGACAGAAAAGTTACGCCGATAAAAAGCGCAAGCCCCGTGAATTTGGCGTTGGAGACCACGTACTCCTAAAGGTATCACCTTGGAAGGGTGTGGTCCGATTCAGCAAGAAAAGGAAACTCGCACCTCGATATGTTGGACCTTTTAAGATTCTGGAAAGGATCGGAAAAGTCACCTACAGACTCGAACTACCGGAGGAACTTAGTAAGGTCCACCCGACTTTCCACGTGTCAAACCTCCGAAAATGCATAGCCGACCATGACTTACATGTTTCTCTTGACGATCTACAAGTGAACGAAACATTACACTTCGTGGAAAAGCCTGTCGAAATCATGGATCGCCAAACCAAGCAGCTCAGGTGCTCGCGCATTCCAATTGTGAAAATCCGATGGGAAGGCAAACGAGGCGCAGAGTTCACTTGGGAACTCGAAAGAGACATGAAGGCAAAGTACCCGCAGTTATTCGAAGAGAAAGTCTAGACGAAGAAAGTTCTCAAACGTGAATCATGGTGGTTGTAACAGCTTTCAGCTTAATTTCGGGACGAAATTCCCTAAACAAGGGGAGGCTGTAACACCCCGTGTTTTCACAAGTCAAAGTCAAAGTCAAGGTCTAAGTCAACGACCGATTTCACGCAACTTGACTTATAGAAATTTCTTTATTTTATTAGTATTATGTGGAGTAAGTGTTGTTAATGGCAATAATCGATGTGTGTTAATCGCTATTCAATCGACCTACGACTGTGAACTATAGGAAGTAACAATGCAATAAAGTTGACTAATCAATAATCAAGCAATGTTAATCGAATCGACATCGATTCGCAACTCGAGCTACGAACTTTTGCTTATTATTCTACGTGTGTGTGTGCCTTACGTGTTACCTGTACATGTTTATTTATGTTGTATTGTGATAATCAAGCGAACTCAATCGGAACTCGAAATCTAACTCGAAATGCAATCGAACTCGAATCGTGAACGAAGTTGGATAATTGGTGGAAAATAGATTATGCGAGATATGAGTGTTTGGGACTGAAGGTAATTTGACTAGGAAACCCTATCGAATCGTACCACCCGCAATCGAAATTGAAATATCAAAAAAATCGTCGCGCGAAACACTCAAAAGGTGCAACTGATCGATTAGGCTCCCAGCCGATCGAACAGCCAGCCGAACGGACAACTGTCCGATCGTGCTGCCTGACCGATCGGCCACCCCTTTCCTCTTTTGTCATTCTATAAATACCCCTGTCATTGTCATCCTTTTCCACTTTTGGAAACCCATGTTCGACCAGCACGCTCAACACACCTTTTCGCAGATTTCTCTCGATTCCTGTAAGTTTTCGTCCTAAATCTTGTACTTTCTTGATCTATACACACTCCTACACCTTTCTATCTTTCAAATCTTAACTTTTAACCGTGAAATCATCAAGATTCAAGTGTTCTAGGATGATGTCATCATGGGTTCTTAAAGAACTTCATGTTTTGGCCTCAATCCACCAAGAATGACTTGGATCTAGCCGATTTCCACATAAACAAACAAAGATCCTTCATAGATCTGAACACATATACGGTGACAAGGATTGGAAGACGGAATTTCCAACTTTCCTTCAACTTCGGTTTACAAATCACTTCGGTGGTTGTATGGCTCAAGATCCGGATTCTATCCACAAGGTTAACCAACTTCGGGTTAAATGTTAAACCTCATTCCGAACAGACCACTGACCGGATTTGGGTGATTCCTGTCCGGTCCAGGAAGTCAAGTAAGGACGAGGCATCTATGGTTTTACTCGCTGTCGAAATACCTTGATAAAACGACAAACAAACAGAACAACCAAGTGTTAGACGAAAAGGCTGATCAAGTCAGGATGCTGACCGATCGGACTGCTGTCCGAACGTTCTGCCAGCCGATCAGATAATCAGCCAATCTACTGGCCAGCCGATCGGCTAGCACATGGTCACACACAATCAACTCATTTTGAAGACTAGTATTGAACGAACTGTTGTTCGATCGAACTACTGTCCGATCGGATTACTCGCCGGATCATGAGATATTATGCTTCAACACTTAATCGATTTTTCAACATGTTCAATGCACTAGAAGTGCCACCCGATCGAACAGCCGTCCGATCAGGTGACACCCTGCCGTCCGATCGAACAGCAGTTGTGCTATCCGATCGATCAACTATCCGATCCACTGCACCACAATTTACATTCATTAAAGTCTTTGACTTGTTGACCTGTCCGATCGAACACCTGTCTGACCGAACACATGTCTGATCCAAAGACTAAACATTGCAATTTCCTTGAATGCCTAACCCATCGGATTGCCGGCCGATCGAACAGCCGTCCGATCGACCGACCTGAAAGGCAAAGGTACTTCAATGTTTTCAAATGCTACAACGAAAACTTCAAAAGTCAAACCATCATACATAAACACATCCTTCTCAAAGGAAGGAACAATCCACTCGAACAGCCATCCGATCGGCCTACCGACCTACCGGACAGCCGTCCGAGCAGACTGTCAGCCGAACGGTCAGCCGTCCGATCGAACTACAGTCCGATCGACCAGCTGTCCGACTCTCCCACACTTGTTTCCTGTTTTACGTTTCACTTATCGCTATGCTATCGAATCTATTCTGGCTAACCGTACTCGCTAAGCGCTCCCTTCAATCCATTAATCGCTGTGAGTATACTCGATCCCTTTTTGCTTTAAGCACTTTTGGGTGTTACATACGTTATGAATATTCAAACTACAACTATCACACTACTCAACTATTTGAACGCTAACCGTTAATGCATGTTATACGTGGCTTATGAATGCTTGTTTGTTATGATTACACATGGAATGATGTCTACCTGCCTTAGCAACGATAGTACTATAGATTGGACTCAGCACCCGTTCACACGGGGGTTGTTAAGGATCTTTACTTGCATGGATTACGGTGGTAATCATGTATTGCGAACTGCCTCAGGCAGTCAACCCGCAGTCATTGGTATCGATGGATCTATGTCGATAACTAACGTGCTTCATTTCACTATGTGTACGTGCTGGTTATGCGTAAACGAATTCGAACTCTATATGCTATTATCAAACTTGTATGCCCACCTTTACATTTTATGTATTGACTTTATTTTAACGTATGTGACAGGTGCTTAGGATGCATATGTGGTAGGAATTTGAAGCTAGAATAAAGCTTTAGAGCCCAGCAAATAGTTGTCTGTGGATAACAAATTAGGGGTCTCTAGAAGCAGATAAACAATTGCTGTCTATTTAAATCTGAGTTGTCGAAACAGAATATTTGACTGGATTTATGTTTGTAATAATTATTTCGCTGTTTGAGATACGGTATGGGACGTATTATTTAAATTGAATAGTATTGATAATTGTTATGGAAACTTCTGGACAATCTGTTTCGCTCAGTGCCGCGCCCCGATGATTCCGCCATCGGTTGGGGTGTGACATTCTGTCACTAATAAGCACTTTCGGAGCGCCAAATCGGGCGAACAAACTTTTCAAGAATCTCACGACCACCCTGGCATCATTTGTGGGTAAGGCCTGTGCCTCCGCCCACTTTGATACATAGTCAAATGCGACCAGGATGTATTTGTTACCTCGTGAGGGGGGAAACGGTCCCATGAAGTCTATCCCCCAAATGTTAAAGACTTCACAAACTTGTATCCAGTTCTGGGGTATTTCGTCGCGTGCTGATATATTCGTCGCCCTCTAACAGGCATCACACGCTTTCACCCAACTCTGCGGGTCACGAAAAATAGTCAGCCAATAAAACCCGGAATCCAACACCTTCTTGGCAGTGAAATTGGCTCCATGGTGGCCTCTGGTAGGTCCCTCGTGACAATGACGCAGAATATCGGTCGCCTCTTTCCCAGAAACACATCTTCTGATCACCTGATCAGCACCCACCTTGAATAAGAAAGGATCGTCCCAAATGTAGCGCTTGACGTCCGAAAAGAATTTCCTCTTTTGCTGGTGAGTCAACCCTTTAATCAGAATCCCGCAAGCAAGGTAGTTCGCGAAATTGGCGAACCAAGGCGACTCATCGCATATCTCAACACTCATCAATGACTCGTGTGGGAAATTGTCGTTGATTGAATCCCAACGCGAGTCCTCGATGTCTCCATGCTCTAACCGAGATAGATGGCCAGCCGCTACATTCAACGCACCCTTTTTTATCCTGAATTTCAATATCAAACTCTTGCAGCAACAAGATCCATCTGATTAGACGCGGTTTAGCGTCCTGTTTGCTGAAGAGATATCTAATGGCTGCGTGATCAGTATACACAACGGTTTTCGAAAGCACCAAATACGATCTAACTTTGTCAAATGCGAAAAAAAACTGCCAAGAGCTCTTTTTCAGTCGTGGTGTAATGATCCTGAGCGTCGTGAAGAGTCTTGCTCGCATAATAGATCGGGTGAAAGTGCTTTTCCTTTTTCTGTTCTAAAACGGCCCCTATAGTGTAATCACTCGCGTCGCACATAATTTCAAACGGCAGACTCCAGTCCGGTGCAACTAAAATAGGGGCCTCAATCAACTTTTGTTTGAGAAGGTCAAAAACCCTCAAGCAATCATCTCCAAAGATAAACGGAGCGTCTTTCTCCAACAAACGGGTCATGGGCCTGGCGATTTTTGAGAAATCTTTGATGAATCGCCTATAGAACCCCGCATGACCAAGAAAGCTCTGTATCGCTCTCACAGAGGTGGGAGGCGGAAGTCGTGAAATAACGTCGACTTTAGCTGGATCGACCTCCATACCAGCCCGAGAAATCTTATGTCCCAGAACTATGCCCTCCTTCACCATGAAGTGGCATTTCTCCCAGTTTAGGACCAGATTCGTCTCCTCGCACCTCTTCAACATCTTTCTCAAATTTTCCAAACAATGATCGAAGGAATCCCCAAATACCGAAAAGTCATCCATGAAAACCTCCATAGAATCCTCGATCATATCATGGAAAATTGCAACCATGCATCTCTGGAAGGTCGCTGGTGCATTACACAACCCAAAAGGCATCCGCCGGTAGGCGAATGTGCCGAAGGGACAGGTAAAGGTAGTCTTCTCCTGATCCTAATGAGCGATAGGAATTTGGAAGTACCCAGAGAACCCGTCCAAGAAACAGTAATACAACTTCCCCGACAGACGTTCCAACATCTGGTCGATGAATGGAAGCGGGAAGTGATCCTTACTAGTAGCATCATTGAGTTTGTGGTAGTTAATGCAAACTCGCCACCCAGTGACGGTACGGGTAGGAATTAGCTCATTCTTATCATTTGAAACTACAGTCATACCACCTTTCTTAGGTACAACCTGCACTGGACTCACCCACACAGAGTCGGAAATAGGATAAATCATCCCGGCATCCAACAACTTAATTACCTCTTTCTTCACCATGTCCTGCATATTTGGATTTAAACGCCTCTGATGCTGTGCACACGGTTTGTACTCGTCTTCCATCAGAATCTTGTGAGTACAGAAAGAAGGATTGATGCCTTTGATATCCATGATTTTCCATGCAATGGCTCTCTTATGAAGTCTTAGAACCTCAAGAAGCTGATTCTTCTCAACCTTTTCCAATGATGCTGAAATTATGACCGGTAAGCGACGCTCCTCGTCAAGAAATGCATACTCGAGATGTGGTGGGAGTTCTTTCAACTCCAAAGACGGCGGATCTTCATCCGACGGTTTTGCTTTCTCTTCTTCTACATGGATAATTTCAAGAAATCTCTCCGGACTCTGGGAACCATCGTCACCAATCTGATAGACTGGCTGCTCGAAACCGTGGCCCTCCTGCGTAATGCCAATCAGGTCCCCACACGACAGACGTGTGTCCGAATCAATCTCGTCAACAGTACCTTGAAAATGAGAGCACACACATGCATCGAAAATGTCGACATAATAAAGCTTATCATCGTGACTTTGCGGATGCTGCATCGATCTTTTGATATCGAATGTCACGTGCTCGTCATTCACTCGGAGCGTGATTTAGCCAGCTGCCACATCAACAATCGTCCTCGCAGTATTGAGGAACGGGCGTCCAAGTATCAAAGGTACTCTTGAATCTTCGTCCATGTCAAGAATAACAAAATCCACGGGGAAAACAAATTTATCGATTTTTACAAGCATGTTTTCCACAAATCCACGCGGATACTTGATTGAACGGTCTGCCAACCGAATGTTCATCCTAGTGGGTGACGGCTCACCCAGATCCAGTTTAGTAAAAACCTTATATGGCATAAGGTTGATACTTGCTCCCAAGTCAGCCAATGCATGACTAACAAACATGTTTCCAATCAAACACGGGAGCGTAAAAGTACCCATATCTCCCATTTTCATGGGCAAACGGTTTTGTAGAACGGCATAACAAGTTTCATTCATCACCACACATGAAATATCCTCGAGCTTCTGTTTATTCGAGAGGATATCCTTAAGGAATTTCGCATACTTTGGCATCTGGGCCAAGGCTTCAACAAACGGTATATTAATGTGTAGTTGCTTAAACAACTCAAGGAACTTACCGTATTGTTCGTCTTTCTTCTGCTTCTTCAGCCTGCCTGGGTAAGGTACTGCGGGAGTGTAATCTTTGACCGGCTCCTGGACTTGTGCTGTACTTGCTGTGCGTAGCCTGGCTTGCACCTCGTCCGGTGTGTCAGTCGGGACTGCTTCAGTGATCGGTGATGCGTCCGATATGACGGGTCCGGTAGTTTTTCCACTCCTGGTCATGATCGCATTCACATGCCCACCCGGGTTTGGTTCTGTATTTCCCGGAAGACCACCCGGGGGTCTTTTTGACATCATCTGCGCCAGCTGACCAACCTGATTCTCGATATTCTGAATCGAGGCCTTGTGACTTCTCATTTCTTCCTCATGAGAAAGAAAACGATCCTCGCTCTGCTGGTAGCATTTTTCAGCCAACTGATTCGCACTCGAGGAGCTAGTAAGAAGCTGAGCCATCATATCCTCCAGCTTGGAACTAGACTGAGGGGCCTGCTGTTGGGAACTACTCTCAGTGCCCTGATTTTGATACGAGTATGGACGTTGCTGGTAAGGTTGGTTGTATTGCTGGAACTGCTGACCCTGACCTTGCTGTGGCGCTGGAGCGCGCTGAGTGAACCCCAGTGGGTTCTGATTGCCTGTGTTCGCTCGCCACCCAAAATTCGGGTGATTTCTCCATCCGGGATTATAGGTGTTGTTGTACGGGTTGTTCTGCGGCCTCACCTGATTACTCACAAAATCCACTTCTTCGTGGCCCTCGTATACGACTCCCTGAAAACACGCACCAGGCTCGTGCGAAACTCCACACTGGTCACATCCCGAGCCAGCTTGCGCAATCATCTGGGACCTATTGAATCTAGATGAAAGAGCTGAGATTTGTGCAGTAATGGCCGTATAGTCGTCTACAGCATGAACTCCTGCGCGAGATGATGATGTTTCCCGGCCTCTATCTCCTTCCCGACGTGAGCTGGATTTCAACGCAGCTTTTTCTATGATATCATACACTTTAGTCCGCGTCTTAGTTCCTAGATCGCCTCCTGCGTTCACGTCTAATCACTCCAGCGTGTTGTTACTGAGCCCCTGATAGAACGTCAAGACTAGCTGTCTCTTGGAGAAGCCATGATGTGGAACATCTATCAACAAATCTTTAAATCACTCCCAGGCCGCATGCAACGACTCTCCCTCGTCCTGGCGAAAGGAAACAATCCGGTTCCTTAGCTTGTTTGTTTTCTCAGGCGGGAAATATTTCTGCATAAACTGCTCCGCCAACTGATTCCAAGTCCTGATGGACCCGACTGGAAGTGACATAAGCCAAGCTCTAGCTTTGTCACGCAATGAGAAAGGAAATAGTCTCAACCGAATTGCATCCTCCGAAACATCTGTGGTCCTAAATGTCGAACAAATAGCAAGAAAAGCAGCAATATGCCTCCCGGGATCCTCATGCTCACGTCCGTCAAACTGTACTGAATTCTGCACCATATTAATAATACTAGATCTAATTTCAAAAGTAGGTGCATCAATAGTAGGCTGAAGGATACTCGGCTCCAGGCCTGCCCTTCTGGGCTGATTCGTCTCATTCAAAGGTCGTTCATCGTCTGCCATGGTTTTGTCTCCTCCTACCCCTAAGCCCTCGGCTTCAGTGGGTACCACCTGCTCCTGCTCACCAGCTGCGAGCAGTAGCCCAACCGCACGCCCTCTCGCGCGAAGACGTCTCCTCAGATCACGCTCGGGCTCGTCTGATAGTTCAACAACTTCTGGAGCGGGGGGTCGAGAACATCAACCTGCAAACGAAAAATTGACACAATGAATATTTTATTAATATAATAATGCTGTTTTTTTTTGGCTGAAAAGAAACAGAATATTATTTAAAATGGGCTGAAAATTTTATAAAAATCCGAAAATGGGCCCGAAATTTTATAAAAATCAACACAATAAAAATAATCGAATCGGCTAGTGTAAAAATGATTTTAAGGAGCCGAAAACTCATAGAATAAATAAATAATAAATCCGGATTAAAATGAATAAATGGAACAAAAATCTACAAGTGTACAAAATATTCACGAAAACGAATAAATCGAATTAAAAACAAGAAATATTAACAAATAAATAATCAAATAAATAATCAATAAAGTATACACAAATATTAACAAGTATATACGCCGATAACACAATGACTCGGGTCGTTCCTAAAACTCGCCATTTCCCCGGCAACGGCGCCAAAAACTTGACGTGTGCGCGACTACACATATATTTGCAATGAAATTACACACGATTTGGTTTTAAATTTATAAAAGTGATTATTACTTTGACATCAAAACACACACGAAAGAGGCAAGTCTACCCCGTCATATATGTAGTAAAGTATCGGTAAGAACCAAGTATCGATCCAAGGAAATGGGCGGAGAAATAATACTAGACCTTTGTCACTAAACTACCGGTAAAAACATAAGTTGTATGATTTTTTATAAACTAAAGTAAGCATAAACAAATACTATAAAAACATAATAGATAATAGATAAATAGCCTTGCTTAATACACAACCAAAGTATGTCAACTAAGTCGGTTTTGGCACTAGAAGTATTCGGTCAATTTTCCATTTTAAGACAATTAGTATCCCTTTCGGGAATCCTAATATGACAATCATTCGGAAAGTTAAAACGATAAACTCACTTTAACCACCTAAAATTGTTCTTTAACGTGCAATTGATAAATGTCTATGAAAATCTCTTAAAAATAAGTTAGTCATCCGTTAGGAGTTTTCTAACCTCACTTAAACAAGGAAAGCGACACCGATAAACACAATGCAACCACCGAGAAAAGCATAAACTAGATTAAATCACAACCGAGTTCATTTTACAAATCTTACACATAAATTCACCAAGATAACAATTTTGGCCTAAACTACTAACTAAGATAACAAATCATGGCAAGAATTTATAACGACACCATTTAACCCGTTAAGGTCCTTACGTGACGGCAAGCTTTCTTGATTAACAATAATTACATTTTATTAAATCACTAACCATTTCTAGTATCATGATGCATACATTTTAACCAAGCTAAACTAGTTAACCAAGTTTAAAGTTTACTAATACAAGATTAATTAAGCTTCATTTTCAACTATCTTAACTAACCAAATACCAATCATCCAACACAATTACTTATAATCAAGAAATCAATATCAATAACAAGGTTGTAAACTAATCATCAAAGATTAACATAGAAAATACTTCCAAATGTCATTACAAACAAAGATTAACATACTAATGGTTATAATCAAGCAAGGGATTGTTGTGTTTTTGCCCAAAGGCTACAATAATACATAAACATTAATCTAAATGCTTGAAAGATTAACAAAATCATGGAAAGATTAGAAAACCAAACCATAAACAAGCATAACATTAAGAATCCGTATAGTAATCGAGCTAAACGGGACAATGTGGCTTGAATCCGGGTGAAAGCTAACGCCTCCGGAGCCTGAAAATCGCCTGAATTGCTCTCCAAAATTCCAGAGTTACGAGCAGAATGTTTCTGCAAGTTTTTTATATAATTTTGGTTTCGCACGGTCGTGCGTCCTGTTGCACGACCGTTCACTTTATGCAATTATTGGAGGTATGGTGCACCATACTGCATGACGTCACAGATCTTGACTAGTCGTAGGTCTCGCACGACCGTTCTTCAGATGGAACGACCGTGCGTTTCCGCGATCATGTTGCACGGACTGCTGCACTGGTCGTTCAGTTCCGGGGTTTGGTTGGACATCGGATCCGCACGGGGTGCAAAACACCGCACGTCCGTGCGTCACCGGGATTACCTTGCACGCCGAGTTGCACACTCGTTCACTTCCGGGCTGGCTTTCATTTGTCGGAGATGCACGGTCGTGCATTAGGTCGCACGACCGTTCCACTCGCCCAGGTCAGAATTCTAACAGAAGGTTCGCAGCTTCGTCGTTTCGTCCGGAAAATCCTCGTTTTCGCTATCATCTTGTCTGGTATGCAGTTTAAGGCCTGTAAACAAAAGTGTAGATGATTATGCATCTAAGTGACGGTTTTACGGCCGAAAACGCATAAAATGGGGATAAAATGGGGGACTAAAATGTGTAAATTAGCGAATATCAAGCAGCTCTAAAATGACTCTAAGGTGTTGCTCATGCTCTTCTTTCGTCCGTGAATAGATCAAAATATTGTCGATAAATACAATCAGGAATTTATCGAGATATGGCTTGCAAACTCGATTCATCAAGTCCATAAATACTGCCGGCGCGTTTTTCAGACCAAACGGCATCACCAGAAACTCGTAATGTCTGTAACGAGTTGTAAAGGCAGACTTTGGTATACTCTCTTCTTGAATACGCAGCTGATGATAACCTGATCGAAGATCGATCTTGGAGTAGTAACTCGAACCTTGAAGTTGATTAAATAAATCATCAATCCTTGGCAAAGGATACCGATTCTTGATGGTTAACTTGTTCAGCTCTCGGTAGTCGATGCACATACGAAAACTACCGTCCTTTTTCTTGACAAATAAAACTGGAGCTCCCCAAGGCGAGAAGCTTGGTCTAATGAATCCCTTGTCCAGAAGCTCCTGGAGCTGCGTTGATAACTCTTGCATCTCAGAAGGCGCAAGTCGATAAGGTGCCTTGGCTACAGGCGCGGCGCCTGGAACCAAGTCAATATGGAATTCGACTTATCGTTGAGGCGGTAATCCTGGCAAGTCTTCGGGGAAGACTTCAGGATATTCCCTTACCACAGGGATATCTTCCAGCTTCGGCTCTTCGGCTTCTTTGTCCACAACACGAGCTAAGAAGGTAACACATCCTTTGCGTAAAAACTTCTGTGCCTTCAAGCAACTAATAATCCTTAGAGGCGTATCATGCCTTTCTCCGTGTACCATAATCGTCTCTTCACTTGCCATTGGGATGCGGATAATCTTCTCATGGCATACGTTCTCAGCTCGGTTGCTTGACAACCAATCCATTCCAACTACCACGTCAGAGCTTTCCAACTCAACTGGTAGAAGATCAAGCGTAAACTCACGCTCTCCAAGCTCTATTACACAACCTCTAATCACTTCGTTGGCTTCCACTAGCTTCCCATTAGCTAGTTCTATCGAGTACGGAATATCTAGCTTACTGGCAACTAACCCAAGTATTTTCTTAAATTCTAGGGATACAAAACTATAGTCGGCACCGGTATCAAATAGCACAGATGCAAAGTGTTGGTTGATAGGGAACGTACCAGTGACTACGTTCGGATCTTGACGAGCTTCCCTAGCTCCAATGTTGAAGACTCTCCATTGGGCTTGATTGTTCTTCGGGCAATCCCGCTTGAAATGCCCAGCAACACCACAGCTAAAGCAACCTAGTCCGTTTCCAGTACCACCCTAATTGTTGTTATTGTTTCCTCCGCGGTTTCAACTTCGGGCTTGGTTTCCATTTCTGTTTCCGTTTCCATTACCTCCCTGGTTATTCCTATTCCCATTACCATTTCCACCACGGTTACTATTGCCATTACCATTATCTCTCTGACCACCATTCCCATGACCATTACCAGCCCAGCACGTCTCCTTCGAATGACCATTCTTTCCACAGTTTTCACACTTCCTGAACTTGCACTAGCCGGCATGATGATACTGACATACATTGCATTTGGGCAGGGTGCCCATGTATCCCTTCCCATTGTTCTCAGCAACAGCAGCACCAGTAACACCAGCTTGGGCCTCCGCTGGGGGGTTAGCGTCTCTATGCTTGTTGGCTTTGTTATTTGCACGAGTACCCTTCTTGAAGTTTGAGAACTTCCTCTTGTTCTCTCCTGACGACTCGACATGAGTCTCCTTCTTCTTTTGCTCAGAGATTGAAAACTTGACCAATCTAAAGGCTTCTTCAGTCAATGCCACGCTAAAATCAATGGCCTCAGTGATCGTTGGAGGCTTCGAAGTAGTCACCATGCTCAGTATTTGGGATGCCAATCCCCAAATGAAACGTTCAACTCGCTTGAACTCTGGCTCCACCATGTAAGGGATAACTCGAGACAAATCATGGAATCTCTGCACGTATTCTGCTATCTTAGGACCATCCATCTTAAGATTCCAAAACTCGGTTTCCAACTTTTGAATCTCAGCCCGTGAACAGTACTTCTTGCGCATCAGCTATTTCATCTTATCCGACGTCATAGCATACGCTGCAACCTCACCTAGAGTCTGAACCTGAAGGTTCCACCACGACAGGGCTCCATCGAGGAATAGTCCAGAAATGTAAGTGACTTGGTTCTCTGGCGCACAATTGCTCATTCGCAGCACAGAATATGTTTTCTCAGCCCATCTTACAAAAGCTACAGCACCACCAGTGCCGTCAAAGTTCAGAGGCTTGCAGTCAAGGAACTGCTTATAAGTACAGCCTGTACAAGCAACATCATTCATAGAAAGCATTAGCAAACGCACATGGAATGTCCAAACGTATTGTAATGTGTCATAGGTGACTTAAACATTACCGGTGAGGTGGGTTATTTCTTGAGGTGCGTCCGCTATGTTCAGAGTGTAGGGCCTCATGTTGTGCGATTGCCTGTGAAATCCGTTCATGCAGTTCTGCCTCTGTTGTGGGCAACTGAGTGTTCCTTCGAGGAGGCATCTTCTAAAAGAAGATTGTATAGGTCAGGTCTTATTTGTATAATGATTATATAGTATGTATATAATCGCATATATCATAGCAAGAAAACATATAACATCCCAATCCTAGCACAAGCATGTAATTCAACAGTGTGTTTAATGAGAACATGACGATTGAGATTTCATTAATCATCGACCACAAATATTGTTACATGTTTTACAAAATGTATCATATCAAAAGGAACACAGGGTCACACTACCCTTGTCCAACAAGTCTAACAGTCAACAATAGTCATATAATCAAAAGGGTGATCTCCAAAAGGCTTCACAAGCTTGGCTCAATAGTGGTGCTCTCATCAAAGGCAAAGCTACCTACATAAAACCAAAAACCGGCTATGCTGATGGTGGTGGAGGTGGAGGTGGAGGAAAGAAAAGCAAGCTGCGCATATGCGCAAGCTCCTCCTCAAGCTCATAAACATGACGCAGCAGATAACTGATCTGCTGCTCGACGGTGAGAAATCGAGCATCAAACTCAGGAAATGGAGTAAGAGGTGCGGGTGGATGTGAAAATGGAGATGGTGATGAATGAGGGGGAACAAAAGCAGGCTGACAAGGACATGGTAAAGGACGCGGTATCATCTCAAGGTCCAAAATCCTGCGACTCATGATCTCATTCTGGAGCTGAAGTGACAGAAGTAACTCATCCCGTGTATAACCAACAAACTGTGAGGGATGGTAGGGATCCGAAATCGGCATAGTATACTGAGGGAACCATCTGAGTGGCTTATCAAGTGGCGAAGTGGTAAAAGTAGCAAAAGGTGCAGATTGGGGTATGTGTGGAAAAGCTGCTAAAACATGAGGATCATGACTAGGCTGCTGGCATGAAGTACCCTCCCCTGGACGGGGTGCGGGTATGTCCTGCAAGAAAACAATAGGGAGATCAACACGGTGAACATCATACTACACTGGGTGAAAAGGAGCAACATCTGCGGGTGCAGGTGCAAGTGGAGGAATGATTGGCTCAATAACAGGAGAGTCAGCGGGTGCAGGAACTGGATCAGGTATGAGGGGTGCAATGTCAGGTAATCCAAAAGGAATAGGGTCATGATCAGGTAAGGGATCAGGATCAACAGGTGCAACATCGGGCTGATCGACAGGAACAAAATCTAGCTCAAGATCAAACTCGGGATCGTGTGGAGGGGATGGTGCAGCTGACATGGCCGTATCATCATCAGAATCAATGGCATAATGTCGCAATCCAACTGCCTGTAGCGCTGAAGACGTCACAGACTCAAAGGAATCTGAGACAGTGTGCAAACTAGAGTCAGAGGAAATCTCAATAACAGGGATCTCAGGAAGTGGACTACCAACAACGTCCTCATCTAAAACTGAAAACAATTAAAAGAAAAGGGGGAACATGAACTCACAGTCTTACGTTCTTCGTAATCACCGTAACTCAAAGCTTCGCCTAGCGTACACGACTACCTACAACGTACTAAGGTCTATTAGACGAGCGGGTCGTGCCCTGACTTAGTATAGATTAGTGTCTTTGAGTTACGTTCTTCGTGTCTTCAGTATTTGTAAGGACCGTCTTTGCATCTAGTAAAAATGACGACCAAAACCACTAGAAACATAAACTTTTTAAAAGCGTCCAACTAATAAGAATTTAAGGCAACATTACTAAATATCATTTATGCACAATTTTAACAAAATTTGGGCATGACCCGTCCATAAGACGAGCATATCCATGTTTTAACCATCATCAAAACAAATAAGTCTACAACCCGTTCGACTAGACACGACTAAAAACCATAACATCAAGTATTAAAAAGTGCAACGACTAACAAGGTTATACAAAACGAGCATTTTGACCCAAAACATTAATACGAAATAACGGAAGCGCTTGATGGTCATAATGTGTGCATGAGCTCGCTCCAAATTGCCAAGTCGCCTAAAGTGAGGATTTACCTACATTCAACATAAACAAATAATTTAGTATTTCATCACTACCACATCTAAACGATAAACCGATTCGTCACTTTCGCGGTATTACATCATTCAAATACTTTACTAACCGTTAAACGGTTCATTACATGCTTGCCTCAAAGTAGAGACTAAGCATGCTTTTCTTAACATACCCGCTATGAACGGATACTAGTAGCATTACATAACTTCCATTCGATTTGTTCATGACGAACAACATATTCTTTACATTCATACATCATACTCCAATCCGAGAAAGGCGGATCGAGTAGACTTTCATACATTACATACTTAACTTCCCATACCCGGTTCAACTAAAAGAACCGGATATGATGCATTATCTTTCATAACTTCTTCATTCCTCACAATCCGTTATGACGGATCTTACTTTTACTTACGAAAAATCATAGAATTCAAATCTCACAATTTTAACATAACAACACAATTCGATTGAGATTATTATGCATATAATATCATAATAGAAATAGGGTGTACACTAACGTACCTCGATCTTGTGAACTTTCCGATTTCCTAGTGTTGGAACCTGCTTCTTTTGCGCCACTTCAATAATCGAGTTTAGATGAGTGTAAATCGGAGTTCATGCACTAGATTACCCTTGACTTTCCACTTCAATTTACTGAATTTGAAAAACAAGGGTTTAACCTTGTTTCCCCCTGTTCGATCGATCCCAGCCACGCACAAGAGTGTGTGTGTTTTTTGGGTTTCTAAATTTTAATACTCTTATTTTCAAAATTAGCCAACTTTAACCCTCTTTATGTTAATGCTTGTTTTATTTAGGCACTTTCCTTCATTTAACTAGTATCTTAACATGTATTCTAACTAAGTTAAATTTTTCCAATTAATTTAAATTATTTGCCTAATAAATCTTTTTGGGGCGTTACAAGTCTATCCCCCCTTAAAGGAGTTTTCGTCCCCGAAACCTTTCTCATTCCAACTAGACCACTTCTACTCTTACTTTTTTACCTATTCCTTCACGATGCTTAATACAACATAGATGCATTCGGGATCTTGGCAAGAGTTTCATTCATGCATAAACGTATTTGTACGCATTGTCCTTCCGTTCTTAAATCAAGTAAATTACTTTCATAATCACATATAAGTCAGAATCTGATCCAGAGCTCTTATTAGTGTCATTTTCACTTTATAATGCTAGTTTCTAGCTTACAGCATCACTAGTGGTTCGTTCATTGAAATTTATTCCAAATGTATACTATTGGTCGCATAAGCTTATGCTTACGGCTTGTTTCTATCTTTCTAAATAAGCGTAACATATTCATACATTTATTAATATAAATAAATCGATTTATTTCATTCCGCACATGAATCATGCACGATATAATTCATTATTGTAATCATGAGCAAACCCCATTATCCCATTACTAACGTTCTTCTAATTACTTTCTTGTTCATATGAAGGCTTAACATAACATTATTCGTATACTATAAATATTTAATGACTTAGTGGTACTAATACAAAGCTACCCACTTCCTAATTACTTTTTTTTCATACTTAATACGAGTATAAGGCATCATTCTACGGTTACTACCGTCACTTGAACTAATTACAAATTTGAGTTTAGCCTCAAATTTAATCCTTCGCACACTTTATTATTAGCTCCTTGCATGAACTACTTATGATAACAACTAGGTATGTTGTGTACGAGCACCATACGAGCGTTTAACCAATTCAACTCAAACTTTCATTTAAGGCCTTTAGATCTCCCTGTTAATGACATTCATACCTTCTTACGCTGACCGTTACAGGTCGATCATTGTATACCATACCATAATTATTCTACCATTCATTTTGTTCACACTTACAAAAAATCTACGGATTCTTAATCATTAATCAAGAATTAAACATTTTACTAACCTTGCCTTCAATGCATAAGTCAGTTATCCGTGTGCCGGATCGATCCGCTTCTTTATATATACCTTCTGTACCAGAATTGGTCTCATTTATTCGTGAAATATGCTCCCACTCGTGAGCATCCTTCCACTAGCTTCATTACTATCATCTCACTAAGAATTCCATCATATTTATCTATGAATAATAGTTAGCACATAACCTTTCATATTTGCGTCCTACAGGGTGTTTGTTCGCCGATTGTCTCTTTCACAATTTTCTTACGTACATGCTAAAACATATCATACATTCCATTTCTTACATACTATCCTTTCATTTTATTGGTTATTTCGTCAACTTTCGCAGTTTGATCTTTCAAGGTCAGACTAACATCCCCTTACTTATTGTGGTCGCATCGAGGTACACGTTCGTACCTTATACTTGCATAATTGCAAGGACTTCATTTACTTCGTTTGGCTTTTCGGAAGTCTAATTGTAAATACATTCTTACATATGGGTATCAATTATCCTATTCTGACACATCATTCTCTAGTCGAGCCCTAAGCTCCTATTAAAAATATAATCTTTTTATACGTACCTGGCGCGGGTCAAATCCCTTGACTCGTTATTCATACTTTGCGACGGTTAATACTTTCCAAACTGTGACAATGCATGACCATACATTATGCTCACCTATAAGTAATAAACTTGACAAATCGAACATTAAATACCGGGTTCAAATGGCGATCGCCATTTGACCCATATGACTTATTTGAGTTTGGTACTTAGTTTTTATTCTTACTTGTTTAATCCGTCTTCAATTACAGATTCGAACTTTTAATTTATTACCTTTCACTCTTACTGGTTTGATCTGTGTTTGCTTATAGATCCATCCTTTCATTCCTTACATGGTTGAATCCATTTCTTAGATTCAAACATTTTCCTCCGTATCATTTACCATGTCATTTCTTATGAAACGTTTTTGTATTAATCTTCTACATTCAACTTCAAGTGTTGGGTCCTAACACTTAATTCCAAGTCCTAATTCATGTAGCGCGTATCGACGCGACACTCTTCATCCTATTTCTAGTGGTGTTCCCGCCCTTCTTTCTTAAGTTTGTTTTACATTCAATCGTAGGCTTATACTTTTCATTCTTATCTTTCTTTCTTATATTGATCCGTTCCTTAAAGAATCGTTAGATCCCTTTTTGCTAGCTTGACCGGACATAAGTGAGATGATTCTCGTGTTTTTCTCGAGCTTCGGTCAATACATGACCATCCCTTAATATATCATTTCCATTTGTTCGTTCACCGTTTTTGGTGTTAATTCACCTACGTTCTTTAACATGTCTCTTACTAATGAGTATCCTACATTACACGTTGTATTTCTTACGTAATACTTCCAGCATTTGTAAGTAACTATTATTTACTAACTTCTACAATATAACCTTTTAAGGTCAACCACCACCCAGTACTTTTTGTATATAAGTATTGTAGTATGTGTTGTACATACCTTCAATTCGAACATACTTACAAAACGACTTTAGCTAACATCTGAATTAATATCCTTTCCATACCTTTTCATTAACATTACCAAGTTCTCATTTATTTATTCGTTCCACTTAATTTCAAATATTCAAACACGTATACATCTTCATGTAAATAAATTCGAAGTGATTACGAATTCACCTTCCTTTAGCGTCCGTGTTCATGCTTACCTTATTACTTCCTCTCAACCCTTTTTGCCACCCATGCTCAAATCAATTGACAAGATTTCCATCTTTACATATCATTACGTTCGTATTATCATTAGGTTATGTGAGCATACATACGACTGATCACTTTCTTTCTATTCATACGTTAATCGACTTTCATTAGTAGAATTTCATATAAATGAGACATTCATTAATAGTTATCTCATTTCAATTCCAAACAACTAAACTATCATCAAACATAACACGTAATTCATCTAGTACATAACACATTAACTCTTTACTTTAACAATTGTGTCTAATGGCCATCCCATGATATCCCTATATTGATGACTTTCAAAAAGTCAACGGTCTTGCTTACACACTTCAAACTTTTGAACATGTAATCATCTAAATATGATAGACCGTAATATTAATATTCTACGTATTTCATACATACAATTGACGTGATCCTCCAAACAATACACATATATACATCCACTTTCACGTACTTTCACATGCTAATGCTTCATGATTCTACAAATAGTAAATATCATTCAAGTTAACTATATAACGTAATTCCAACATATCATTTACTAATAAGCTCGTATGATTCACATTTAGCACATATTCGCCTCTTAATCATAACAAGGCAAATCAATAAATACACATAAGCATCACACCATTCAAGTACAAGGTACAAGCCTCTAATGCATAATTCTGATCAAAGCATACATTCATCCGAATTTTCATACGAATTCCATCTAACTCACATTCTTCAAATTATTTTCACCACTAATCTCATCATTTTTATATTCATTTCTTAACAATTCCGGTTCCTTCACATATCCAAATACTTTAGTCTATATTTACTTCCTTCATTATTCATTATCATACGTTTCCAACTCCACTTTATACATTCGTCATTCATTTCATGCCATTCCATATGTTACATTCGACTTTTAGAAATTTTATCCCGATACTATCATTTATTTTATCCGTACATAGCTTAATTTGCCTCATTAAGACTTAACGGAACCGCGAATGAGGCTTTCGAGAAGTGTATATAACTAATTATGAAAAATATGGAAGTTTTGGCGGACTGCCTTTACGCAACATCATGTTTTGCGTTTAATACGAATCATAAACTTTTCAATATATCATAGTTCATTAGTCCGTAATTACTTCATTCGCATTCTTACATTTTGAATTTGTTTTGCTCTTTTAAATTTCATAACCCATCTCGTGTCATTCGATTCGTCACTTTCGACTCTTACGAATCCATTCTATCATAACCACTAATTGTGGTTACATACATCTATTAGGCCTTATATGGACCTTACGTAATCATTAAATAGGCTTTCGGAGAATCCGGTAACTGACGTGATTGTCGTGGGTCACGCAAATTTAATCCCAATAACAACTATATAGATAGCGGTAAGTGGGTATCGAACACAGGGAGTTTGTGGAATATGTGCTATCTCAATGTATGCCTAACTAACTAGATTAATCTAAATTGCAAGAAATGTAAATTTCAATGTTTGGGTTGAATGGTTTTAATTATCTAGAGTTACTAAATTAGAATACAAATCAAAAGTAAGTTTTGTAACAGGATAAGAGGGTAGTAATCATCCCGAGTTTCAGGTTTTAAGTGACAATCAAGGTTTATGTTCAACTGGAAAGAACTACATAGACATAGCTCATGCAAGATCAATTATTTGTGATGAAAGGGAACTAAGTACTCGGATTCCTAGAACGCGAGGTTGTTACCCGATGACCAATTAACATATATCCAACCCTAATCCCTCCCATGATATCTCGATTGCCAACGGCACCAAGAACGTATGGTTTAGAACTATGATCAAACATACATCAACAATTTACAAACACCCAATCAAGCACCATAATAAACTAACAACACATGCACAGTTTAATATTCCAGAAATTCAAGAACAAAACATAATTGTCACAAATAAACCTTACATTCGGGATGATCACCAAGCAAACCTAGCCGCTCATAGTGTGGTGAATCATCATCACAATCAAACCTTTGTTTATTGGAATCAAAAACAAAGTCTTCATGTTTTGACCACTCAAGAACACCAAAGGAGAGCCAAGAATCGCCCCTCTCCTCCTCCAAAAACCGTCCAAATCTGAGCGTTCTAAATGCACCGAATTCAGTGATTTGCCTGTAAAACACACGGACACTCGTAGTTACTAAGTTCAAGCAAATAACCAAGTAAAGCATGGAATTTTACTCTTTTTAAACCATTTAAGGGCTGTCCAACGGACCACCCGTCACATCCCCACACTTAACCGTTGCTTGCCCCAAGCAACCCATTACAAATCATTTCCAAGTGCACAAGCGATCAATACAAATCAAGCATAAACATGTTATCCTTTTACTAACCCTTTCCTAACACCCAAACAACACACCCCTCACTATAACTCTCCTCTCGGCAACAAGTAAGCACTAGCAAATATAAGCTAGACACACAAAAGGCAAACAGGTGATTGCACAACTATATGTTTGTACCTAAATCGGTCCTTCTCCTAACAAGTGCCAAACATGAATGCAAATCAAAGGGACTTTAAGGTTGTAATGTGGCTAGGTGTACGGTAGGAAATGGAATATATATGTATTAGCGAATGACTTAACCCGGTCTTTTATTACACAATGAAACAAACAATAAACATGACATAACTTCTATATACAAGACAACTCAACATCACTTTTTTTTTTCTTTTTCATTGTTTTTTTCTTTTTTTTTTCATTGCTTTTTTTTTCTTTTTTTTCCCTTTTTTTTAACTCAAAGCAAACAAACATACAATGAAACATCAAACATATCTACTTCAAACTACTAAAACTACTACTACTATTGCTAATACTATAAGACCGGGTCAAATTTGGGTAAGTTTTTAAGTAAGTAGCTAGGGGTAACAAATGATAGGCTTTTAGGCACAAAATTGGGCAACTAAATGTCCAAACCCCCGCCCCTCTCGCAACCATGCTCATATATATAACTTATGAGGTCCAACCCCCCAAATCCCACACTCACACACACTAAAGACGAGGCTACCTAGATGCCCTTATCCTTTTCGCATTCACATTCAACGAAGGACTCAAACCGTATTAAGGCACAAGTTCTAATGCACCCCCACCCGTTGCCACTCTCATCAAAGACAAGTATTATTTATTTACATGTGTGGCTTCAACTCTCACCAAGAATAAAAGGGTATCAAGGGTTGCCGGTGCATCATTCGGGTGTAATCCAAGGTGTTCAAATTCTCACAATGTTTTGCTTGATTTAAAAAAAATTTAAAAACCTCAAAATTTCCCCCCATCCCCACACTTGGGATACATTGACCCCAATGTATGGTTTTGGAAAGACTTGATCGCTAAACCCTTCAACCTCAACCAAAAGCTCATCATCTCAAACCACAACTTTCTTTTTGTTTTTTTTTATATATATAACTAAAAACACCACCAACTTTCACAACCCATCAAACAAAAACATCAAAACACCACCCAATCGCCCAACCAAAAACTTAAACATGAATATATACAAAGGTGCAAAAGATGAGACCAAGACACGACCTGATTAGTAAATTAGCAGTGTTGGTAGTGATGCAGCTGCGGTAATCGGACCGGTTCAAAAACATCTCTTAGATTCGCTGATATCTCAACAGGGATGTTGCCAAACATCCCCACACTTGAATCATTGCATCCGCGAGGGTTGAAATGTAATAACCTGCCAAAACACAAACACAACACCAAAACAAAACCAAACAAAGCAAAACAAAACAAAACAAAACAAAACACAAATACAATACTCTACATCCTCGGGCTGCCTCCCGAGAGCGCTAAGTTTAAAGGTCTTCAGCCAGACCATACCTAATATGCGTTATGGTGGTCTTAATGCACACTTACCCGCAGCATTTCCAACAAATGCCCGGAAATTTACATGCCATCTCCATAGATTTGTCAGTCTATTTGGCATGTTAAAGCTGCTCCTGCGGGCTTTGCTAGTCCACTTCATGACATATACCTTAATGTCTGGTAGTTTCACCCTTCTCATCTTGTTTCTCGAACCCTCTTCCCCACACTTGTTAATTTGAATTATGGGAAGAGGTTCGGTACACATATCCATCCCATCAGCCTGCTCTACCTCATAATCTGCGCACATCATCTGATCTACAAGTGACTCTTCATCAGATAAAGGACTCATTGGTGTGGTATTATCCTCCACAACCTCCTCCTTCATGTGAGAATAATCTCTAATATCGTCAGGTAATGGTGAGAGGCGTTCTTCTATCTCTATCTTCAATTTTAAAGTATGACACTTAGAAACTAAGCAGCTGATTCGGTCTTCATCGGACAGGTTGGGTGTTGCTAAATATTGCTCGAGTTTGGACAAAGTTACTTCCAATACAGCAAGCTCTTTTTCCTCCTCGGTCTCATAAACATAAACACCCTCGGGCTCAGAATATTCTTCGGGATGATATTGTCGATATCCCTGATACGGTCTATAGATGCGCGCTTCCATCATCTTTTTATTCCAATACTTCGGGTTTTCCGAATACACCGGGCACACATCATAATCATAAGTGTGATCGCGACCGCAACAAAAACATAGACCATCCATCCTTGCCTCATAATAAACTTCCTCGTCCCGATCGTATCCATATGAATAATAGTCATCCTCCATTTCTGATTCATAATCGTCAACGTATGATGGAGGTGGAAGCTGTGAAACATAAGACACCGGTTTTCCATGTGCCCTCCTGTAGTGAGCCTCGTGGCAACCAATACATGGATGTCGTGGACCCCCACACAATCTACACGTAAATAAGCTGAAATTTGTGTAATGCCCTGTCATCCTGCACAACACAACTCAACTACCAAGTGTAAATCATGAACATAAAAGAAATCTTTTTGGTTTTTTTTTTTTATTTTTTTTCTTTTAATTTTGTTTTTCAAACTAATACACAAGATAACACACGTTGCGCACTACTCCCCGGCAACGGCGCCAAAATTTGACGTGATGTCACGGTCACAATCAAATTTAATCCCAATAACAACTATATATAGTGGTAAGAGGGTATCGAACTCAGGGAGTATGTGGAAAGTGTTATATCAATGTATGCCTAACTAACTAGATTAATCTAAATTGCAAGAAATGTAAATTTCAATGTTTGGGTTGAATGGTTTTAATTATCTAGAGTTACTAAATTAGAATACAAATCAAAAGTAAGTTTTGTAACAGGATAAGAGGGTAGTAATCATCCCGAGTTTCAGGTTTTAAGTGACAATCAAGGTTTATGTTCAACTGGAAAGAACTACATAGACATAGCTCATGCAAGATCAATTATTTGTGATGAAAGGGAACTAAGTACTCGGATTCCTAGAACGCGAGGTTGTTACCCGATGACCAATTAACATATATCCAACCCTAATCCCTCCCATGATATCTCGATTGCCAACGGCACCAAGAACGTATGGTTTAGAACTATGATCAAACATACATCAACAATTTACAAACACCCAATCAAGCACCATAATAAACTAACAACACATGCACAGTTTAATATTCCAGAAATTCAAGAACAAAACATAATTGTCACAAATAAACCTTACATTCGGGATGATCACCAAGCAAACCTAGCCGCTCATAGTGTGGTGAATCATCATCACAATCAAACCTTTGTTTATTGGAATCAAAAACAAAGTCTTCATGTTTTGACCACTCAAGAACACCAAAGGAGAGCCAAGAATCGCCCCTCTCCTCCTCCAAAAACCGTCCAAATCTGAGCGTTCTAAATGCACCGAATTCAGTGATTTGCCTGTAAAACACACGGACACTCGTAGTTACTAAGTTCAAGCAAATAACCAAGTAAAGCATGGAATTTTACTCTTTTTAAACCATTTAAGGGCTGTCCAACGGACCACCCGTCAGTAACTCAAAATGCGAAAATAATGCAAAACAAAAAAAATTCAGCGGACTTAATTTCCGCTAGCCGTCGGCGACGGCCTCACACCCCGTCGGCGACGGGCTCCGCAATGTGGTGTCGGCCACTTTGTCCGTAAGCAGCAACATAGGGCGTCGGCCCAAAGGGGGGGGGGGGCGTCGTCGACGGCCTCCCGATTTGCTGAAACGCTGCTGCGCTATTTTTGGTTGATTCGACCATTTTCCGGGTTCGTTTTCAGCCATACGGTTCCTGGAACTCCCCGTATGGCCCCCATACTTACTCCTTTACATACTTAACTTAAATGTTATATCCTAAGCACATTACACATGCTAGCATTTTACCAAAAACTTAAATTGTTACCTCATTGGCGATCTTGGAGCGAGCGCACGTTTGAACGAGCCGTCGGTTTGAGTTCAAGCGTCACATCATATGCTCGAATCCCTCAAACCTTGGCTCTGATACCAACTTGTAAGGCCCGTCTTTGCGTCTAATAAAAATGACAACCAAAACCACTAGAAACATAAACTTTTTAAAAGCGTCCAACTTTTCAGAATTTAAGGCAACATTACTAAATATCATTTATGCACAATTTTAACAAAATTTGGGCATGACCCGTCCATAAGACGAGCATATCCCTGTTTTAACCATCATCAAAACAAATAAGTCTACAACCCGTTCGACTAGACACGACTAAAAACCATAACATCAAGTATTAAAAAGTGCAACGACTAACAAGGTTATACAAAACGAGCATTTTGACCCAAAACATTAATACGAAATAACGGAAGCGCTTGATGGTCATAATGTGTGCATGAGCTCGCTCCAAATTGCCAAGTCGCCTAAAGTGAGGATTTACCTACATTCAACATAAACAAATAATTTAGTATTTCATCACTAACACATCTAAACGATAAACCGATTCGTCACTTTCGCGATATTACATCATTCAAATACTTTACTAACCGTTAAACGGTTCATTACATGCTTGCCTCAAAGTAGAGACTAAGCATGCTTTTCTTAACATACCCGCTATGAACGGATACTAGTAGCATTACATAACTTCCATTCGATTCGTTCATGATGAACAACATATTCTTTACATTCATACATCATACTCCAATCCGAGAAAGGCGGATCGAGTAGACTTTCATACATTACATACTTAACTTCCCATACCCGGTTCAACTTAAAGAACCGGATATGATGCATTATCTTTCATAACTTCTTCATTCCTCACAATCCGTTATGACGGATCTTACTTTTACTTACGAAAAATCATAGAATTCAAATCTCACAATTTTAACATAACAACACAATTCGATTGAGATTATTATGCATATAATATCATAATAGAAATAGGGTGTACACTAACGTACCTCGATCTTGTGAACTTTCCGATTTCCTAGTGTTGGAACCTTCTTCTTTCGCGCCACTTCAATAATCGAGTTTAGATGAGTGTAAGTCAGAGTTCATGCACTATGTGACAACTCGAAATTTGGAACCTTTCTTGTGCCTTGATGTAACATGCTTGAACGCTATGTGACTAGTTAACTTGTTAACTTAATAATAAATGTGAAGCTTTTATGTGATTATGTGTTGTATTTGTATGCATGTATGTATGTGTATATGTGAGCCGAGAACCCAACTAGAGACAACAAGGACCCGACTCGAGACCATGTGGTCTCGAGTGAACATAACCGATTTGGGCCTTTGGGCCGTGACCTCCTTAACCGGCTAGTAAGCCCTTTAGGGCAAACCATGAAGAACTAGTATTTATACTACACTCATGGCCACACTCACCATTTCTTTTGACAACACCCATACTCCTCTACACACACTCTCCTACTTTCCCTCTCACTAAAACCTTAAGAACACAAACACACCTCCAAGTTCTCGGATCCAATCGGTTGGCACAAGAACTCCCGGATTTGGACTTTGGATCGGCACACACACACTTCACCAACCGGTTAGTAATTATGGTGTTTATTGATTGATGTTGGTTATGTTAAATGATAAAATGAATGGATATGATGTTTATTGTGTTTGGATATTAGTGTTTACATGATGTTCTTGATGTATATGATGATTCTAATGTGTACAATGTTGATAATCGGTTAATATGTCTTGATTTCGGATATATAATGCATGATGGGTTATGGTATCTTGTGTCTAAATGTGATTCAAACCACTTATGTTGATGAACATGAAACCGGGTTGCACTTGTCATGTAATCGGATTTATATAAAAACCGAGTTTGTGTGTTATGCTAAGTGTTTTGATGCTTGTTCATAATTTGGTAGAATAAGGGTTGTTTGTGTTAGGAACATATGAAGAACTTGATGAATGTGCTTGAATATATGAAGAACAACTTGAATATGCAATAAAAGAGTGTTGAATATTTGAAATCTGCACTGTTTGATCCATTTTGAGTAAATATTAGACAACAAAACATGTTTAGTGGATAGTACGTAATTCTGCATGAATTCTATTGGATAGTACAATCTGCGAAGGATCAGCAGCTGCTGGGGAGTCGGAACCCCTGGTTGCGACTCGAAATCTCCACGTTGCGACACCAGTTGCGAGTCGAGAACACCTGGTTGCGACACAGGTTACGAGTCCCGTTACGACTCGAAACCTTAGCATGATCAGCCGAAACCATGGTTGCGACATAGGTTGCGACTCGCAACCATCCATGATCAACACAAACAGCATGACCCGCAACCATGCTTGCGAGTCCGGTTGCGACTCGAAACCACGCTCATTGGGCTGGCTTAATTATGGGCCTACGTTAATGGGTCAGGCTTATGGACTTCTGTGTTACTGTTGACGTGTTGTTTGGGCCTGTTATCACGAGCCCAACTGTTAGGGCCTCACACTTAGACTTTGGGTTGTATATGACTGTTAACTGTGAGCTGTTGATGTTAAACATGTTTGCCATAATCAATACCTGTGTACAATACGTGTTGAACATTCGTGCACTGCTTGGCTTGAATCTGATACGAATAATATCTGTGATAGGACCTAATTGATTTCCTGCAATTTGATTAACTTTTCTGTGTTACTGCCGAGCAAACCAAGGTGAGTTCACACCCTCTACAAAGCATGGGATTCCCAGGGGTCGGGAATTGGGGTTAAGGAACTGGGTTCCTCGTCCTCCTTGGGTAGGACAGCAAAGGTTCAGGAATGTAATTCCTCGTCCTCACGGACAGATAACTCGTACTAGACCAAAACTCTATCACGAAGTCCCTCATCTTTGTATCGACTTAATCGCCGAGGCCAATGGCGAGCGGGTCATTAGTTAGATAGCGCTATTTAGGTTTGACAAACCTCACACCGTGCCGCAGAGGACGGGCGTGAACTAATGGACTACTGGCACGTCAATGATGATAGACATTGACAGTTCAGGGCACATAAACATGACTACAGTCAGCAGTCGATATGGTAACGAGTCTAGTATATACATGGGGTAGCCCCCACGGCCGAAATGCCAGATAACTAACACGGGGTAGCCCCCACGGCTGGATAGCCAGAGTAACCGGGAATGAACAAGTCACGTTTTTAAACTATGGGGTAACCCCCACGGCAGGATGCCAGCTAAAGGAAACTGTTTTTGAAACAACTTAAAACGAACACCCAACCGTGAACTCACTCAACTTGTTGTTGACTCGTTACTACATGCTTTGCAGGTCCTTAGGTTTCTTAGCTGGAGCTTGCATGGAGGAGGATCGTTGTGGGACATGGACGATTGTGTGCCATGTTAAACTTTGAACAATTAAACTTATGTTTTGATTTAAGACTTATGCTTCCGCTTGCAACTTAACTATGTTTTGTTTGAACACCAATTGTATTGGGTGGATTTTATAACTACTTATATGCTTGTTCAATATGATTGGTGGCTGGATCCTGGTCAGTCACGCCTCCAAGCGGTAGTACTCCGCAGGTGGATTTTGGGGGTGTGACAGATTGGTATCAGAGCCATTGGTTATAGAGAACTTGGTTTTAATAAAGGGAAAAACGTTTTGTTAAAACCAGACTATAACCTGTACAGTGCTCAACGATCCACAACGATGCTTCACTCCACATGCAAGGCTCGACATTCTAGGTAATATGATCTGTGCATATATTGCCTACTTGTTAGATACATGGTACATCGCTTATGGTATGCTTGGTTAGTATAACTACTGTTGCTTGAACACGTGCGTGCTTACTCTATCCTATCGTTGTACTTTCGCGAACCTCTCTCACTCACGTTCCTCTTGATATGAAGATCATGTCTGGACGCGTTAACATGACACAAGCCCAGTTGACGGCTTTGATCAACGAACGAGTTGCCGCAGCACTTGCAGCCGCACACGCAGGAGGTCAGCACGTTCAGCCACCCGTGTGCACTTTTAAGACTTTCATGGACTGCCGACCAACTACTTTTAGCGGCACTGAAGGAGCAGTAGGTCTCCTACACTGGTTTGAGAAGCTGGAATCTGTCTTCGAAATGTGTGAATGCCCTGAGGCGCGCAGGGTGAAGTACGCTACTGGTACTCTCGAGGGTTTAGCCCTCACATGGTGGAACGCTCAAGTTCAAATGCTAGGGTTGGTTGCTGCCAACGCCACCCCATGGGAAACTTTTAAGGAAATGATCAAAGAGGAATACTGCAGTCGTGATGAGATTCACAAACTCGAGGTGGAGTTCTTCAACCTCAAGATGACGGGGTCGGAAATTGAAGCTTATGTGAAAAGGTCGAACGAACTGGCAATTCTGTGCCCTACTATGGTGGATCCTCCCATCAAACGCATTGAACTATTTCTTCAGGGCTTAGTGCCGGAAATCCAAAGTCATGTGACTTCAGCGAACCTCGCCACCTACCAGCAAACCGTTCAGTTGGCTCACCGTCTCACGGATCAAGCGGTGGAGCAGAACAGGTTACCAAAACGCATTGGCGCTGCAACTACTACTGGTACCTCTAGTGACAACAAACGGAAATGGGATGGAACTTCAAGTAAGGGTTCGACTTCTGTTCAGTCCCAGTCCCAGCAGAGGAAGACTGAGGACTACAAGAGCCCTAATCAGCAATCGTCTGGTGGTGGATACAAAGGAAATCATCCCAAATGCAATCGCTGCAGCCTGCACCACAGCGGGCCATGCACCAGGGGCAACTGTCATCGGTGCAACAAGCCTGGTCACGCTGTAAAGGATTGCAGGAGCTTATACCCCGCCAATCAGAATCGTCAGCAAGCTCAACAGAACCAGCGCCAGCAACAGCAACAGGGTGATAACAAAGGGTGCTTTCAGTGTGGAGCTGAAGGCCACTTCAAGAGAGACTGTCCTCAACTGAACAGGAACCAGAACAACAACAACAACAATAACAACAATCAGGGGAATGGTAACAATGGGAACAACAACAACAATGGCGCCAGGGGGCGGGTGTTTGTGATTGGCCAAGGTGAAGCAAGGAATGACCCCAATGTTGTGGCGGGTAAGTTCCTTCTCGACGACTTTTATGTTTCAGTTTTATTTGATTCGGGTGCCGATACTAGCTACGTGTCACTAGAAGTTAGTCGAATGCTTAAGCGTATTACAACACCTTTGAACAACAAGCACACCGTAGAGCTAGCAAATGGTAAGAGTTTAGAAGCCACACACGTAGTCAAGGGTTGTAAACTTATTCTCGCTGACCAAACCTTCTCTATCGACCTCATTCCTATTGTCTTGGGTAGTTTCGACGTTGTCATTGGGATGGATTGGTTATCCCAACACCGAGCAGAGATTCTTTGCAACGAGAAGGTTGTCCGTATTCCAGGTCCCGGTGGTGAACCTCTCATGATTCATGGCGACAAGAGGAGTGCTGTTGAGAACGTCATTTCTCTCCTTAAGGCCCAAAAGTGCTTGCGAAAGGGCCACACTGCTATTTTAGCTCTCGTTACTGACACCTCAGAAAAAGAGAAGAAGATAGAAGATTTTCCAGTTGTACGCGATTATCCAGAGGTATTTCCTGAGGAATTACCTGGTCTTCCGCCTCATCGCCAAGTCGAGTTTCAGATTGAACTAGCTCCTGGAGCTGCGCCTATAGCTCGTGCACCTTATCGTTTAGCCCCATCAGAGTTGAAAGAACTCTCCACGCAACTACAAGAGCTTCTGGATAAGGGTTTTATTCGTCCTAGCTCATCGCCTTGGGGAGCTCCAGTATTATTTGTGAAGAAGAAAGACGGTACTTTCAGAATGTGCATCGACTACCGAGAACTCAACAAGGTGACGGTGAAGAATCGTTATCCTCTACCGCGTATCGACGACTTGTTCGACCAGTTGCAAGGATCGAGCTACTATTCGAAGATCGATTTGAGATCGGGTTATCACCAACTGAGAGTCCGGGAAGAGGACGTCTCTAAAACAGCTTTCAGAACTCGATACGGGCACTACGAATTTTTGGTCATGCCTTTTGGGATGACAACCGCACCTGCGGTTTTCATGGACTTGATGAACCGAGTGTGCAAGCCTTACCTGGACAAGTTCGTTATAGTCTTCATCGACGACATCCTGATCTATTCCAAGAGTCGGGAGGAACACGAGCAGCATCTGCGACTTATACTGGAACTCCTTCGAACAGAACAGCTTTATGCAAAGTTCTCGAAATGCGACTTCTGGCTTCGAGAAGTCCATTTCCTAGGCCACGTGGTGAACAAGGATGGGATTCATGTTGATCCATCCAAGGTAGACTCGATAAAGAACTGGCCTGCACCTCGTACACCAAAGGAAATTCGCCAATTCTTGGGTTTGGCGGGATACTACCGGAGATTCATAAAGGATTTTTCTAAGATTGCACAGCCTCTCACCTCACTAACGCAGAAGGGCGTTGTTTATCGCTGGGGAAACGCACAGGAGTTGGCATTTCAGCACCTAAAGGATAGACTTTGTAGCGCACCTATCCTTTCCTTGCCGGAAGGCACAGACGATTTTGTGGTTTACTGCGACGCATCAATTCAAGGTCTTGGTTGCGTGTTGATGCAACGAGAGAAAGTTATAGCTTACGCCTCACGCCAACTCAAAGTTCATGAAAAGAACTACACGACACACGACTTAGAGCTGGGAGCTGTTGTTTTCGCACTTAAGTTATGGCGGCATTACCTGTATGGTACCAAGTGCGCGATCTACACCGACCACAGGAGCCTCGAGCATATCTTCAAGCAGAAGGAACTGAATATGCGACAACGACGATGGGTCGAACTTCTGAATGACTACGAGTGCTCAATCAGGTATCACCCGGGCAAGGCCAATGTTGTGGCTGACGCCCTCAGTCGGAAGGACACTGCACCTAAACGCGTGCGAGCTTTACAGCTCACGATCCATTCTAGCCTTCCCTCCCAGATACGAGCTGCTCAGATAGAAGCACTGAAACCAGAAAATGTCAGGGCTGAAGCCCTACGCGGATCAAGGCAACGCTTAGAACAGAAGGAAGACGGTGCTTACTACGTAACGGGACGCGTTTGGATCCCACTCTATGGCAACCTACGAGAGCTTGTGATGGACGAAGCACACAAGTCTCGCTACTCAGTACACCCTGGATCAGATAAGATGTATCATGACATCAAGACTACGTACTGGTGGCCTAGCATGAAGGCCCACATAGCAACCTACGTCAGCAAGTGTTTGACCTGTGCGAGGGTCAAGTCGGAATACCAGAAACCATCAGGCCTACTCCAACAACCAGAAATACCTCAATGGAAATGGGAGCAAATTTCCATGGATTTTGTTACTGGCCTACCTAGATCCCAGCGCGGGAACGACACTATTTGGGTGATCGTGGATCGACTCACAAAATCTGCACACTTCCTGGCTATCAAGGAAACGGATAAGTTCTCCACTCTTGCAGAAATATACCTCAAGGAAGTTGTTTCGAGGCACGGGGTGCCCACCTCTATCATCTCGGATCGAGATGCACGATTTACTTCAGAGCTGTGGCAAGCAATGCACAAATCCTTTGGCTCACGATTAGACATGAGCACAGCGTACCATCCTCAGACGGACGGGCAGTCCGAGCGCACTATTCAAACCTTAGAAGACATGCTTCGTGCATGTGTAATCGACTTTGGCAACCGCTGGGAAAAGCATCTGCCACTTGTGGAATTCTCGTACAATAACAGCTACCACACCAGCATTGGAGCTGCTCCGTTTGAGGCATTGTACGGACGTAAATGCCGGTCTCCCCTTTGCTGGGCAGAGGTGGGAGAAAGTCAGATCACTGGCCCAGAATATGTGGTAGATACAACCGAGCAAATCGCTCAAATACGAAAACGCATGACGGCCGCTCGCGAACGTCAGAAAGTTTACGCCGACATGGGCAGGAAACCACTTGAGCTCCAGGTTGGGGAGCGGGTACTACTCAAAGTTTCACCCTGGAAGGGTGTGATTCGTTTTGGTAAACGCGGTAAACTTAACCCACGATACGTTGGACCTTTCGAGGTCATTGAGAAAATAGGCAGGGTGGCCTACAGATTAAACTTACCAGCGGAACTCGGTGCAGTTCACAACGTTTTTCACGTGTCGAATCTGAAGAAGTGTCCGTCAGATGAGACCCACGTAGTTCCTTTGAAGGAACTCACTATCGACGAGCAGTTACGATTCGTCGAGGAACCAGTCGAGATCACGGACCGGGATGTTAAGGTCCTCAAGAGTACTAGAATACCTCTCGTTCGAGTTCGTTGGAACTCACGTCGCGGCCCAGAGTTCACCTGGGAGCGCGAAGATCAGATGAAACAAAAGTATCCCCAACTGTTCGCAAACAGTACAACCACTACTGAGGCTGAAGCTACGGAATTTCGGGACGAAATTCCAGATCAACGGGGGGAGGATGTGACACCCCAGGAAAACCGGGAAAACCATACAACTTAACTAGCTTCCTCAGTGAGTGCCATCAAATTTCGGGATGAAATTTCTTTCAACTTGGGGATGATGTGACAACTCGAAATTTGGAACCTTTCTTGTGCCTTGATGTAACATGCTTGAACGCTATGTGACTAGTTAACTTGTTAACTTAATAATAAATGTGAAGCTTTTATGTGATTATGTGTTGTATTTGTATGCATGTATGTATGTGTATATGTGAGCCGAGAACCCAACTAGAGACAACAAGGACCCGACTCGAGACCATGTGGTCTCGAGTGAACATAACCGATTTGGGCCTTTGGGCCGTGACCTCCTTAACCGGCTAGTAAGCCCTTTAGGGCAAACCATGAAGAACTAGTATTTATACTACACTCATGGCCACACTCACCATTTCTTTTGACAACACCCATACTCCTCTACACACACTCTCCTACTTTCCCTCTCACTAAAACCTTAAGAACACAAACACACCTCCAAGTTCTCGGATCCAATCGGTTGGCACAAGAACTCCCGGATTTGGACTTTGGATCGGCACACACACACTTCACCAACCGGTTAGTAATTATGGTGTTTATTGATTGATGTTGGTTATGTTAAATGATAAAATGAATGGATATGATGTTTATTGTGTTTGGATATTAGTGTTTACATGATGTTCTTGATGTATATGATGATTCTAATGTGTACAATGTTGATAATCGGTTAATATGTCTTGATTTCGGATATATAATGCATGATGGGTTATGGTATCTTGTGTCTAAATGTGATTCAAACCACTTATGTTGATGAACATGAAACCGGGTTGCACTTGTCATGTAATCGGATTTATATAAAAACCGAGTTTGTGTGTTATGCTAAGTGTTTTGATGCTTGTTCATAATTTGGTAGAATAAGGGTTGTTTGTGTTAGGAACATATGAAGAACTTGATGAATGTGCTTGAATATATGAAGAACAACTTGAATATGCAATAAAAGAGTGTTGAATATTTGAAATCTGCACTGTTTGATCCATTTTGAGTAAATATTAGACAACAAAACATGTTTAGTGGATAGTACGTAATTCTGCATGAATTCTATTGGATAGTACAATCTGCGAAGGATCAGCAGCTGCTGGGGAGTCGGAACCCCTGGTTGCGACTCGAAATCTCCACGTTGCGACACCAGTTGCGAGTCGAGAACACCTGGTTGCGACACAGGTTACGAGTCCCGTTACGACTCGAAACCTTAGCATGATCAGCCGAAACCATGGTTGCGACATAGGTTGCGACTCGCAACCATCCATGATCAACACAAACAGCATGACCCGCAACCATGCTTGCGAGTCCGGTTGCGACTCGAAACCACGCTCATTGGGCTGGCTTAATTATGGGCCTACGTTAATGGGTCAGGCTTATGGACTTCTGTGTTACTGTTGACGTGTTGTTTGGGCCTGTTATCACGAGCCCAACTGTTAGGGCCTCACACTTAGACTTTGGGTTGTATATGACTGTTAACTGTGAGCTGTTGATGTTAAACATGTTTGCCATAATCAATACCTGTGTACAATACGTGTTGAACATTCGTGCACTGCTTGGCTTGAATCTGATACGAATAATATCTGTGATAGGACCTAATTGATTTCCTGCAATTTGATTAACTTTTCTGTGTTACTGCCGAGCAAACCAAGGTGAGTTCACACCCTCTACAAAGCATGGGATTCCCAGGGGTCGGGAATTGGGGTTAAGGAACTGGGTTCCTCGTCCTCCTTGGGTAGGACAGCAAAGGTTCAGGAATGTAATTCCTCGTCCTCACGGACAGATAACTCGTACTAGACCAAAACTCTATCACGAAGTCCCTCATCTTTGTATCGACTTAATCGCCGAGGCCAATGGCGAGCGGGTCATTAGTTAGATAGCGCTATTTAGGTTTGACAAACCTCACACCGTGCCGCAGAGGACGGGCGTGAACTAATGGACTACTGGCACGTCAATGATGATAGACATTGACAGTTCAGGGCACATAAACATGACTACAGTCAGCAGTCGATATGGTAACGAGTCTAGTATATACATGGGGTAGCCCCCACGGCCGAAATGCCAGATAACTAACACGGGGTAGCCCCCACGGCTGGATAGCCAGAGTAACCGGGAATGAACAAGTCACGTTTTTAAACTATGGGGTAACCCCCACGGCAGGATGCCAGCTAAAGGAAACTGTTTTTGAAACAACTTAAAACGAACACCCAACCGTGAACTCACTCAACTTGTTGTTGACTCGTTACTACATGCTTTGCAGGTCCTTAGGTTTCTTAGCTGGAGCTTGCATGGAGGAGGATCGTTGTGGGACATGGACGATTGTGTGCCATGTTAAACTTTGAACAATTAAACTTATGTTTTGATTTAAGACTTATGCTTCCGCTTGCAACTTAACTATGTTTTGTTTGAACACCAATTGTATTGGGTGGATTTTATAACTACTTATATGCTTGTTCAATATGATTGGTGGCTGGATCCTGGTCAGTCACGCCTCCAAGCGGTAGTACTCCGCAGGTGGATTTTGGGGGTGTGACACACTAGATTACCCTTGAATTTCCACTTCAATTTACTGAATTTGCAAAACAAGGGTTTCACCTTGTTTCCCCCTGTTCGATCAATCCCAGCCACGCACAAGAGTGTGTGTGTTTTTGGGTTTCTAAATTTTAATACTCTTATTTTCCATATTAACCAACTTTAACCCTCTTTATGTTAATGCTTGTTTTATTTAGGCACTTTCCTTCATTTAACTAGTATCTTAACATGTAATCTAACTAAGTTAAATTTTTCCAATTAATTTAAATTATTTGCCTAATAAATCTTTTTGGGGCGTTACAGTATTATTCCAAGTTATATAATTATTTGTTAAAGTAATAAATATTTTAACTTAAATTATATTTATTAAATCTTGGAATAATTGTTAAAATAATATATTTTAACTTGATACCTTTCAGGTATTTATACATGTATTTCCTTCTCAAGGATGGATGTATTTGTATTCGTATTCTTATTCTTATACTTGTATATTCTTGCTATGTATTAGTTTCGTATTCCGGAGTGTATTTATACGTACGAGAATACGTATTTCCTTGTAATTATTAAGTATCCTTATACTTAATGTTATATTAACTTTTCCAGAATAATATCCCTAATAAAAATTCATATATATTTCCAAAATATATCTTTTAAGAAATATTTACTTAGAAAAATTGTTTGTATTTTTTCCCTTGGCAAAAATATTTGTATTTTCATATAAGTTCCAAAAATAATATATTTTCAAGTCTAACTTGGAAAATATATATGTAAATCCATTTTTCTTCCAAAAATAATATACTCCATGTTTGTTTGAGAAAAATATATATTTCTTTCAAGAATAGTATATCTTCTATTAATTCCAAGAAAATATATATATATTTATTTGCCAAAAATAATACATTTTCTTCTTGTAAAAAATATGATATAATTTTGTAATAATTGTGAAAATCATATTTTTGTTCTCTTGGTGTCCAAAATATTCTTTACCAAAATATACTTGTGAATAATTTTCCGGAATATTTTGTAAGTTATATTCCTTTGTTCGGTTTCATCAATAAATTGGGTATTCTTTGTATATTTGTTCCTTGGAATTTTGGTAATATTTTGGATTGTAAATTCTTGGTATTTTGATAATTTATATTATTTCAAGTCCTAAAATAATTTAACTAATACATGTAATACACAAATAATCACACACATGGTGCCCTCTAAATATATATTTCCTAAATACATATTTAGTCACTTTTATTTATAAAAAACTAACCTCCAATATTTGTAATTTTTGAACAAAAATCTATGGCAAACCTTTTGTGAAAATCCATGGTTTGAAATACACTTGTACATATTTGTTTAGAAATATTTTTCTAAGTGTTTAATTTTTAGAAAAATTTTGCCATAGTTTCCCCTAAATATGGAGGTTTCCATGCCTTCATGGCATATCATTTTCTTTTGTAAATCAACACAATCAATCAACATTCAACAATAAACAATCTATACTTACCAATTTTGCCAAAAACAAGCATAAACTACCACTTCATGAACTTGAAAATTTATAAAAATTTGTAGTAACTTACTAGTGTATTTAGTAAGTCTTGTTACCATTTAAAGTGTGGTTGATTCTTTAAAAACATCATTTTTAAAGAATTTAGATCTTTACAATTTGTAATCATATTTTCTAAAAATGTTTCTTCTTGGATTTCTCTTGTTACATAAGTGTTTTTACACTTGTTTAATCATCAAAAATGAGGTTTGTTTATTTAAGAACCAAGATTAAGTAAATCTTGTATTTTTTACTTGGTTTCTTGAAAATCATTCTTGAAATCTTTAGATTTACAAGACTTTAAGCTTACTTTGTCCATCACTTAACAAGAAAACAATTTATTCATTCAAGTTCATGACTTTTGTGAGGATGATCCATTAATCTTTAACACTTTCATCCTCTCATCTTGCTAGATTATGTTTTTAATCATGATCTAGCAAGATCATATGATGATCTACATCATTTACACAAGTAAACAACAATCAACAAGTAAATCAACACATAAACAACATGATTTCTTCATGATTTAAGCTTATGTTCATGTTCCATTCTCTTGATTCTTAGTGTTCTTCAAGTTTATCATCATGTATCATTCTTTAACCACTTGTATGAGATGTAAATTGGAAAGATTAGTGTTCTTACCACTAGCTCAAGGCTAGGGATGATCAAGAGAAGAAATAGAGTGGATAAAAGCAAATAGAGAAGGTCTTTCAACTTCTACAAGCTCCTAGCTCCTTTGTGCACCTTCTTTCACCCTTGTATATGCTTGGAATTGTATGAAGATGGGTGAATGATGGTGGTGGTGGTGGTGGTGGTGTTGTTGGTTACAACCAAACCCAAGAAGAAAGGGAGAAGAAAGTTTGGTGTTGTATGAGAAATGAAGTTTAGGAACCCTTATGTCTTCTTATAATCAATAAAACACAATTTTCATTGGTCTATATGTTTTATAAAGTATAAACAAGATCAAATAATTAAATCAAATAAAATCTAAGTGTGGGGGCCATGTTGGCCGATTACATAGGGGGGGTAGTAGACTAGGTTTAAACCATTAAGTTACTTCATAGTTGAAATGCAAGTATTTGGTTAGATGTTTAGTTGGTTGATATTTATATAATGTTTTATGATGTTCGAGGACCATAACTAGCTTGGTAATGTTAAAACAGTGCTCCTAGTGTAAATTTGGTGTTTCGGTGTCCGGTTGGATACTGGTTCGTTAAGGTGCTAAACTTTGTAGTTTAGTGTGCTTTATGTACCCTTTTGTGACAGTTTTGATTCCCGACACTTAGGAAAGCATTCAGGATCATTTAACTATATTTCTGCATGATATAAGTGTGTTTAAATGCTGAATTTGCTGAATTTCTGTAGAATTCTACAGTTTAGATGAGTTTTAGGCACTTTCTGGCACTTAAACTATTTCTAGGAAGGCAGTTTTATGATCCTTACTTTCCTACACACTATACTAGTGTAATACTTGGTTTCTGGCTCATTCTGTGTCTCAACACATTGTCTGTCTATGTACTGAACTCCGTCAGCATTTTCCCGGTTTGTCTGATAACTGTGCTAACTGTGTTTCGTGCATCATTTGAGTCAATAAAGTTTCCATGCAATAATGATATATCATTTACAATATATGATGCACATGCATGTATATGGCAATTCAAGTCATTAATTGTAATGCAGCACTGTCATTAAGCACTAATTATGGTTTAATAGTTGTACGGATAACTGGAATTTTGACAGTTGTCACAAGCACCACTCTCGTTGCCATGAATAGTAGGAGGTTTATTGCTAGGACGAGGCATTACGTTTGGCTTACACACGATCTCACAAACCAAGGTATAATACAGGGATTGTACAGTTTTTCAAAATATGCAATTTAGGGTAAGGTAACAACTCAGCACGAGTATCATCTTTAAAACAATAAGATAAAAGAAATCGGATCAAATTAAACCATAAAAGTCACTACAACGAATATTCGCAAAAGTTTTAATCATCACGATTGTTTATACGAAACAAAGAAAGAAATAATTAGATAAACAAGTGGAAGATAGGTCAGTCATCCACGTCTCCATCCCTGAGGCATCACCATCCTCATCGTCTCCGTCACTCTCCGGGACCTCTTCCGGCTCTTCTTCCTCCTCTTCTGGCTCTTCCTCCGGAACCTCTTCCGGTTCTTCATCAGACTCTTCCTCCGGCTCGGGGGGTGCCGGGGCTTGGGCTGGCGCGGGTGGCATTTGCTCTTGGGCCTCTTCCAACTGATGGACCCTCTAATTTAACATACCAATCCTATCGTTATGTGAATAAAGTCTTTCCCTATCCACCCGAGCGTCTCCCATTATAAAACCTTGTACCTCGCGCCCCTTTAAGGCTTCTTTCTTCAAATCATTAGTCCTCCTATAGAGTTCCCATATCTTCTCCTCTTGAGCTTCCACTCGCCCCTCTAGGGTAGCAGTTCATTTTAGTAAGGTCTGATTTTGCTCCATTAAGACTTGGTTTTGCTCTATCAAAATCTGGTTATAATCCCGAAGAGCCTTTATCACAGCAGACTCGGCTTGGGCGCTGAGCGGGTTAACTGGCAGTGCATGCGTAGGTCGGGAGGACGACTCCCCGCCCTGCGCGAGTCTTTTCTATAAGCCGCACGCGTCTCCACCTGACGCGGGGGTGAGTGAGTAGCTGCGGGTGCCTTCCCTGGCGCCCGGGATTGGTCGGATGATGCGGATGATGTAGACATGCCTGTCGAGTTAATGACGTAACACACATTAAACGAGAGAACACACATTCATAAAACACTAAAAGAAAATGTCGACACATAAGTGTGGGAAAGAATGACAGAAGATGGTAAGCACATAGGGTTCAAGCAAACAGTTAAGTGCCAAAGCGAGCACACTGGGGCTAATAAAGGTAACATGCTACAATGTTAATTAGGTACACCATAAGCAACACACCATGCAAATGCAAACTAACAAGTA